>CAWUFW010000952.1:922500-3356082 GCA_963921515.1 Calotriton arnoldi | reverse complement strand
ATGTGTGTGTGACATATTTCGGGTACGTGTCGTTTGTTTGTGTTGTGGGTGTTTGACTTACCGTCCTGCGCCGTACGCGTCCGAACCGGTCCCGGTAATAGATGTAGAGTATAGGTAGGACCTGCGCGATGGGGATTCATGGTTGAGTCGTCTCTGCTCGGGTTTCGCGTGTCTTCGACTCGTACTGCGTCGCTAGCTTGTTCGTCTCGTGAGCCGTGGATTTTCTTGTGGCGCGAATCGGAGCTTATTTGCGGCTCTCCCGGATGCTCAAACATGACGGATGTAGCGGCGAGTTCGGCGCTGTACGGAAGACGCATCGTACTAGTCCGGCCGGAAGGTGCTGTGTATTTGCTTCCGTGCGACTCGAATCGCGGCGCTACGGATCCGGCTCGGGCGGAGAACAGGAGCTGGATTGGGTAAGTACGGCTCGCTCGGAATCTGGACTGTTATGCGCATCGTACTTGTTCGTTCGGACGAGTGTTCGAGTCGGTCGGAAAACACGCGTTCGGCTGGTATTTTTTCCGGACGAATACTGTTAGGTGCGCTTCCGGCCGACATCGGAATCGACCCCAAAGTTGGTTGTTCGAGTTGGTCCTATTGAGTTCTGGGAAGCATTTCAGACGTGTGAATATGTTTTGATGATTCTAGATATTGTGATTACCTTCAGATGTATACAGAGAAAAAAGATTCAGCATTGTTGATTCCAGATTTACGTTGCGTGACCCGTTATTTTTGATGTAGTTGTCTGTGGCTCTTGAAATAAGTCATACTACTTGCACTTCGTTGTCAGCTACAATATTGTATGATTCGAGATGAGTCCATTTTTTCCCTGCAGCTGGGTTGCTGTTCTTCAAGACGGTTAGCTTGGGACATATCCGCACTTATAATAGTCTCTGTAAAGTGGCTTTAGAGAGCATTTGAGGGTAAACTGTTAATTATTGTGGCGCTTAAATGGTGAGAAGCAGATCCAACAGAGTTCGATGAGATAATGTTGACTGATTGAACTAGAGATGGCTGCTGCATTACAGCATGGGTTAAGGTGGAACAACATTGTCTCTAACAGTCATATGTGAATTGAGTCCTGTCTGATCTTCATGTCCGTTAGAACTGATTGGTTCATTAGTGCAACCACTTACTACAGTCTGGTTGCCCGTGGAAGTTGGTGTATTCACACCAATAGATGATTATGGCAGAGGAAGAGGAGGCCAGCAAGTTCCTTTATCTTCTAACGGTATCACTTTTGAGAGATGAGGAGTCAAAGCTGAAGTTTGAGTTGTAAAATTAGCTGTCCATGTAGCTTGAGTTGCAAAAGTCGATTGTTTAAATAAAGGAAATAATTTAAGATTTATTTAAATTAGTAGTCATTTTAACAGGTTGTTGAGAATTATATGTCACCAGGTTTTTTATGAGTTTCTTGAGCTTTTTAAGTCAACGTTTGCTGATATAGGTGTGAAAGCCTTCACTGGGAGCCTCATTGGTGGTGACTGTGGAATGAGTCTTACTAAGCATCCCTATCTTCTCATGTCCAGTTAATGGCACTATGTTGTCTGGTGACATTGGTGGATTTGAGTTGCGTCCTGAAGAAGAACCAATATCAGTTGCTGATGGGTTGATATTACCTACTACAGTTTGACAGTGATCTGTCCTCTGACACAAAATAAAATCAGAGGTCACATTTAGTGGTAAAGGTTGCAGTGTGTCAATAACATTACCAATGCTCAATAAATTACTCAGAAGTGGCTTTAAAGAGCTCAGAGTTTGCTTAATAGTACCTAGCAGTTAAAGATTTTCATGCAAATTTGTTAAGTCTCCTTTCATGATTTTTAGCAAAGACACTTGTTCAGCTAGGAGAGTGATGATTGATTAATTAAAGTATCAGAAATCTTAGTTAAAGTTGAGCTAATCGCTCCCATCGCAGTAAGGACTGATAAAAGGAGGAGTGATTCTTTCATCTAACTGATGGATGAAACCATTGCTAAGAGGTGGAGTTGCTAGTGAACGTTTATTTGACAAAGGAGTATTCTGGTATAATTGTCTCGCTGAAAGATGATCAATTTCATTTAAAAGATCTGAATTATCAAGAGAGTTAACTGAAAAGGTTAGATCATTTTCACAACCTCACAGTTGTCAACAGCAGAGACTTTGTTACCATCTGTCAGGTTACTTGTGAGTTTATCATTGGTGTTCGCCTCAAGATTTTGTCATCTCCATCATCAAGGTCAAAAATCGAATCTCTTTCAGAATGCAAGTCAGATAAATTCAATAATAATGACTGTGGAATTTAGTACTTTCAGAAGCAGTAACGATTTTATTTGGAGGGACACTGGTGGTAGTTGGTGTAGTGGTTGAGGTTGTAGCTAGACTCTTGCAGCACTAATAGGATTAAAGCAATCAACTTATTAGCTGTTGTTTGCCAGGTTTTAGAGTATGAGGTTTTGTTTGACGTTAAGTTTCTTCCTTGCTTTATACTGCAGTTGGAAAGCGCGGACTGCTTGGTTTGATTGAACTGAGTTGCAAAGTCATCCTGTGCCCTGGGCACAGCCCAACATTTTGCTGCCTGGTACTGGTGGTAACTGACTGACCCTGGGCTCTGCCTAACCAGGCCCAGGGCCACTGCTATGCTGAAAGAGACACTTAAAATGCAGTAAAAACACCTACATACACCAGGGTACTCTATGGTTTAGGTTGCCTCTGTGATTGGCATGACCTCCCCTATAAGGCCCTAATACATAATAGGGCAGAGGGATTGAAACTACCTTTTAGTCACTAGTATATAATAGGGGCATGGCACTGCTGATGCCTGAGGTCAGTTTAAAGGCAGCCCTGTGTTGCAGAACTGCTGTTAAAATTCAAATTGTGCCCAAACTCGACTTTGGTGTTTAGGGCACTTACAAAAGGATAAACTATAATGTTTGAGCATATTAGGTACCCCCAGGGTCTCCCCTAGGTGTCCCAGGGGTGGGGGGTTCAGTAGCTATAAGGAGGACATTTATACAAATTAGTTTTATATGCCCTGGGTTAAGTGAAATTTCACATTTCACTCCCCACATTCTGATAAAGTGCTTCACAAAATCGACTTTTGTGCTAGGAGCATTGGGGAGGGAGGATCTGCAACATTTTTACATATTCAGAAACCCTAAAGTCTTCCCTAGGTATTCCAAGGGTTGGAGGTCCTGTAGATATAGGCAGGGTTCTTATAGAATATGTTTTTATAAGCCCTGGTGTTGGATAAACGTCCCTAGTCATTTTTCCCATTGCAAATCCCCTGTCACATAGGTTAACATGGCAAGGAGTTAATAACTAATTATTCCCGCTAGAAGAATCATAAAAATAACTTTTAAGGACTTCCTAAAATGGTATTAATAAATACAACAATATGGTATTGTTGAATTTCTCCTCAAATGTACAGACACGAAGTTATAAGACTTTCTTGTCTGTAAGTCAAAATTCAGCCTTCCAGTGGTCTATCCTGATTGGTCAGAGTTACTGGAGTAGCCAGGCTTCTTTGATGAGGTGAGAAAGAGCCCCTGGGGTTAGCCAGCTCCTCTAGGAGTGCACAGTTCTGCTACACAGGAAAGCCAGAGCAGGGAGAGTGGTTGTAAACAATATCCTTCAATGGAAGGAGAAGAGAGGCAGAAGACACCAGTTTCATTTGCAACTCTCCTCTTTGAACCCAGCCATATGCTAGGCTTAAGGAAGGAATGGGCAGATGCAAGGGGGAGAGACTATGGAGATTAGCCACCCTGGAGGTGTGTTTACCCAACTTTTCTCTCCCTGCTGAAAATTCTGACATATTGAATTTTTGAGAAATAGTGCTTTCTGGGAGATCATTGAGCCACACTTTGGACAAGTGGTCATGCTCTGGGGTGTTGCCCTGCACCTCATTGGACAGGAGTACCCTCCTGCTTGACCCCAGAGAACACTGAATAAGCATCTGAGAGGGGCAGCGCCTCTCAGATCTGCTGCTTGAACCTTAAGAAAGAAGAAGGGTCCATGCTGGAAGTTTGATGTTTGCACCAACCAGGCCCTGCACTCTGACTGACTGTGCCTGCTGCACAATCTGAAACTACAGCTTTGTGGATCAAACCTGCTTCAAAAGGACTAAAGAGTGGACTCCCTGCAAGCTACAGGTTAACAGAGCTCACCTGGACCATCACCACAAAGAATCCTCAGCCTAGAGCACTACCAGTGGATTTGTAAGGGTTTTGTCCAAGTGGATTGCGGGAACTGAAGTCCCAAACTTTCAAGGACCATCTTGGAGATTCCAGACCGTTGGATTGTGTTTTGGACGCTTTAAACCCGCAAGAGGAACTTCAGGAACTTTCTCACTCAATCCAGCCTGCTGGAGGAGGCTGTATGACGTCTGGTGAGAAATCCCCCAGAAAAGTTGCTAAGTGTGAATTTGACCCTGTCAGAGGCAACCAGATGTCCAAAAGTGGCACAATCGGTTTCTAAACACTAGAATGTGTTTAATCTTTAAAAATTCATATCTCTGGTTCCCTACAGTGGATTTTTTGGGTTTGGTGTCATTTTAAAGATAAAAATATTTCCTATTTTTATACATTGGTGTTGGATTTTTATTGTGTGTTGTGTCTTAATTATTTACTGAATTGATGTATTTAAATGCTTTACATACCTGTTTTTGAGGTTAAGCCTGCCTGCTCTCAGCCACGCTACCAAGGGTTGAGCATGGGAATAATGTTCTAAGACCTATTCTGAGCCCTATATTGTGTTAGTGGCTTATTGTGAGTGGTAAATGCGTAACTGTCACTACTAATAATGTACTTTCCAACAAACTGGTTTGGAGTTGTGCATTGAAAAGATTGAGTGAGAGAACTACTATGAGAACTACTGTAAAAAGTGGAGGAGACAGCCTCCTTTTCTTCTTCTGGCAAGTTAGGCAAGTGGCAGTCGTTCTCTGTGACAGATTTGTTTGAGACTTTTCTTGGAGTGCGCCGAGTGCCAAGAGTCCGCCCCAGAGGGCCTTTGCTGTTAATAACATGTTTTCATCATGATTTCTTTGGCAGATAGTACTGTACATAGTTGCAAGTCAATGCCCATAATAAGAGCTGTGGCTGTAGCAATCATGGCCAAGCACCAACAAGTTGTCGTGAGCACACAAGGTGAAGCAAACGGGAGAAAGAAACATAGCTTTGAATATACCCAGTTTTAGTCACTCTCTACAGGAACAGAGTGCAATCCTTGCCCTACGCCACTAACATGTGGGAGATCAAGCGACTAGGACACCAAAGGAGCCCACTGAAATCTCAGAGCTAAGCACCATTGACAAAAACCTATACCCATCAATATGGTTTACCAGTCATCCACCCATGGTCACGATAGAGCAACCAGCGCCCTCCACCTTACCTTACCATCTACCCATTCCACCACTCCAGTAGCCAGGTGGCACATCAAGCGTAATAGCTGGTACCACTGTAACCAGTCAGTCTTTAGTAATAATCCCTAAAAACGTCTTCCTTTTCTGCATCGTTAGTGTGAATTTGACGGTCTGTCACTTCTCCTGTCCATTTAGAAACCGCAACCCATCCGCTCAACCATGATATACGTTAACCAAGCCGAGCCCGTCAGAAACCATTCAGAAATCCAGTTTGGATTCATTTCCGACCGACTGCGTCCAAATGGGTCGGTCGAAAATGAATCAAACTGCTGATTATGTTGCCGTAGGAACGTCTCCAACCGAGGGTCGGAGCAGTTTCCTACGGCATCGTAATCGGCCCCTATTTGTTGGTGGAGTATATATGATCAGCATGGTTATATGTAGTTGGTCCCATTTACCCAACACCATTATGTAACACCCTTCTGGGTCAATCCATTTGAGATCTCAAATGGTAGCAATTTATAAGCTTAGTTCACAACAACCCTGGAGCCTCTCGAGTATCCCTTCTGTTCCAAAAACGTATATCAATTCCCACCCAAAAATTGTCATTTGGTCCCCATGAATTAAGTATTCTGAAGCAAAACCAAGGCAGGTTTATGTTGTTGCAAGAACTGGATCAGTATTCTTCTCTTAATTGTGTTCCTTTGGCTTCTGACATTCTACAACAGGAGATTTATATCTGAGTTTGTTATGTGCCTATTTTATGTTGCATACTGCAATTGTTCAGGTATGCTCAGAATAGGAAATCATTCTCCCGACCTCGAATGGTGATTATCCCAAGACCAATTACTGTTGCTTCTGCACCCTTTAACTAATTAACGTTCTCTCCACTCAACTCTCCTCACAATCTTACAGCAGGTTTCGAACTACACCAAAATGCCCGTAGTGTCTGCCTCCTTGTCAGCTAAGAATAATTCCACTCTATTCAAACACCAAAGAATACAATAGTGTCTTCGCTTCTAAGATTTTTGTCTCCAGAGGAGTTAGAAGGGGCAATAGTGCGTATAAGACTACCCTGCACAAAGTAATTCTATAGCAGAGAGCAATGAACGCGTTAAAATGTTGTTTAAGAACATGTCCTTAATTAATACTACAGAAACAGACATCTGTTAAAAGGTACAATTGTAGGACTGTAGGATTTAACTGTTTACTGGAACATCAGGATGGTACATTATTATACAAGAAAGTGCTGGAAGAAAATCTCTTACCTGTGTATAGTGACCGCAAACGCCAGAACATGAATTTTGACTGTAACTATAAAATTTGACCTCTGCATTCCACAATTCAGTTGGGCTCATAGTCCCTAGCGCAAGGTTTTCCCCAAGGCGAGAAAATGTAGGATGAGCCCTTCCTGACAATTTTATGTAGGGATTATGCTCAAAGATGCATCTCTTTGCCCAAGTAATGGCGGTTTTTGCCAATGCTGGATCCCATGACTGCAAAACACAAAAAAGAGACAATAATCAATAAAGTAAAAATAATCTTTTACCAGAAGCTAATACATTTCCAGGCACTGCATCCTAATTTGATATAAACAAGGCACTAAAAATGAAATCAACTACACACATGAAACACAGACAGTGACTAATTTGGTGGATCAGTCCCCTAGTGTGCTTCATCTACACATCTGTTATCAACATAACATTCGGTAATTGACGGTTTGTGTATTTAGACAGAAGGTAACTAGACTGATCAGTACTCCAGTAAGCATCATCTCCATCATCCCCCCCACCTGAGGAACCTGCACTGGCTCCCCGTCGACAGGAGAATCTCCTTCAAACTCCTCATCCACGCACACAAGGCACTCCACAAGACTGGCCCAGCCTACCTCAACAGACGACTCCTCTTCTACGTCCCCAACCGCCAACTCCGCTCCGCCGACCTCTCCTCGCCACCGTCCCTCGCATTCGAAGAACCACCACCGGCGGCAGATCCTTCTCCCACCTCGCCGCCAAGACCTGGAACACCCTTCCACTAAGCCTACGACAGACCCAAGACCTGCTGACCTTCAGGAGGCTACTCAAGACCTGGTTGTTCGACCAGTAGCAGCACCCTCCCCTCCTTTTTTTCTCCCCCAGCGCCTTGAGACCCTCGCGGGTAAGTAGTGCGCTTTACAAATTCTGTGATTGATTGATTGATATCTCCTCATCATAAATCTGATTTGCTAATTAAGAGGAATAGGTTATTTACTTGTAGCAATGGCGTTCTTCCTCTGCATTTCTTCTTGAATTCTTTGCTACAGTCAGAGAGAAACTCTGAACACTTTCACAGTTTTGTCCTGTTGAAAAAGGAGCGAAGTGTTTTAAAAAATGTTGAGTCCCCTCATGTCCTACCCTGGAGCAGCTAAGCTGAAGTATGTATTTAAATTTCCACGCGTATCTTTACCCAGCCACTGGCTAGGATGGGTAGGTGGGTTACAATTCGATACTCGTGATGAAGGATAAAGCCTAGGGACAATGACGACAGCCATGAGGGATTAGAAATCCACACTCCAATTCCAATTCAACTTTATTCGATCTTTTTTTGTTCATATCATAAAGTGCATAAAAATGGATACAACAAAACTTTAAAAATACAACCAATCACAATTCTCTCTTTAAACGAGCCCCCCTTGAAGCAGATTTACAATGAATTTCCATATAAAACACATTTAAGGAAAGACGGTAAGTTAAAAATTACTTTGTATATGGTTTTGCACAAATATATATTTCTCATTTTAAAAGAGTAATAAAAACAGTGAACAAATAAAGGATTCTCATAATTTATTAATGTTATGTTATGTTATGTTAGTTGGATTTGTATAGCGCATGGCTGCCCTGCAACAGGGCGTCCCAGCGCTGGCGGACCGGAGACCAGGGGGGGTGGAGCTAGATGGAAGCGAACAGCCAGGTTTTGATCAGTCTCCTGAAAACCCAGTGGTCAGGTGTGCAGCGGGCAGCCAGAGGGATGGAATTCCATAGTGTGGGGGCCTGATATTTAAAAGATCGACCCCTGGCTCTACATCGGCGGACCCGTGGGATGCACGGCAGATGTTGATCAGTGGAGCGCAATGTACGCAGAGGCGTATAAGGGAAGCAGAGTCCCTGCAAGATTTGGGGGCCTTGGCCATATACAATCTTATGCGTGGTGCAGAGGGTTTTGAACTGAACTCTGTTTAATTGGCAACCAGTGTAAGCGGCGGAGGAGGTCCGAGGTATGACATTTCCTAGGGAGGGCAAACAGAGTGCGAGCAGCTGCATTCTGTACCAGTTGGAGTCTTGCAGTGACTGTTTTATTTACGCCAAGTAAAAGGCCATTGCAGTAATCCAGGCGTGACTGGACCACTGATTGGACTATCAGTTGGCGGGTGGTAGCGTCAAAAAATCCTAAAATGGGCTTTAGGCCACGCAGAAGACCAAAACAGGTGCCAGCCACTTTTTTTGCGTGGGGCTCAAATGAGAGGGTGGTATCAACTAGGATCCCTAGGTCTTTAAATTGTGTTTTTCGGCGTGGGAGGGGTGCCCAAGGTAGCAGGCCACCACTGGTAATCCCACTTGTGGGTGTCCCGGCCAACCACGAGTAGCTCAGTCTTTGCCGAATTAAGCTGTAAATAGTTGTTTGCCATCCAGTCTGCAATGGCCAGAATATCTGCACGAAATTTCAATTGGTCCAGAGCAGGGTTGTTGGAGAAGGTAAATACCAGCTGGGTATCATCCGCGTACGATACCATTTTGATGTCTCGCTCTTTAGCCAGGAGGGCCAGAGGGCGGACATACACGTTAAACAACGTGGGGCTTAAGGCAGAGCCCTGCAGGACACCACAGCTAAGGGGGTGATTACTAGACTGGTAGGGGGGGCATGAACCTGGAAGGAACGGTCTGATAAAAAAGAGGCAAACCAGGCCAGAGCAGTGCCTTTGACCCCGATCTCCTCGAGTCGCTGGAGAAGGATTTTGTGGGAGACCGTGTCAAAGGCCGCGCTAAGGTCAAGTAAAAAAAATGCTGCGGTATTGCCTTCGCCTAGCGTAGCCCACAGCTGCTCCGTGACCGCCAAAAGGGCTGATTCTGTGCTGTGCCTGGGACGGAATCCATTCTGAGATTTATCTAAGATCTGGTTGGCCTCCAAATATTTCGTCAGTGTGATATTGACATGGGCTTCCATAATTTTAGCTAGGTAGGGAAGCAGGGAGATAGGCCTAAAGTTCTCCGGCATAGATGCATCCAATGTAGGTTTTTTTAACAATGGGACAACTTTGGCATGCTTCCAGGACTTCGGAATTACTGCCGACAGAAGTGAGCCATTGATGAATTCCCGGCCCTCCGTCATAAGGCAGTTATGGAATTTCCTGAAAATAACAGGTTTTATGGGGTCATCGGAGGACCCTGATTTGACTTTAGCCGAAAGGATGACTAGGTCTTCGAGAGACATGGGTGGCAGAGTTTGCAGGGTGCAAGGGAGTGCTCTGGGTGGGGGGACACCATGGCTTCAGTGATATTCCATCTCATTTCTAGTGTGTTGTATATGCATTCCACTTTGTTGATAAAGTATTTTGCCAGTGAGTAACAGTGAGTATTGGAAGATATGGTGTTGTTTGTGCCTATGGGGGGAGTAGACATATCTTTCACGAGGGAGAAGATAGTTTTGGGGGGGTTGGAGCTAGATGAGATCAGGTTGGTGTAGAATACGGCTTTAGCCTTTTGAACTGATTTCTGGAAGGTTTTTATGGCCATCCTATAGATGTTTTGTGCCACGGCATCATAGGTGAGTCTCCAGGCCTGTTCCAGAATTTTGCATTTTTTCTTTTCCGCCCTTAGGGACTCATTGTACCATGCGTGTGTGTGCATGTGCTTGGTCCCTGTCAGTTTCCTCGGGATGCACTGGTCGAGTGAATTATTAATCCAGCCCCTGAAGGCTCTGTCAGCCGCCTCCAAGTCCGTTGGCCAGTCAGGGCGGGACGTATTTAGTGCAGATAGGAAGGTAGTATCATCCAATTTGTGCCACGGGCGCTTTATAAGAGATTGGCTAGAGGACCTCAGGATAGGGCCTGCCATTTCCAGACGCAAGGAGATCAAGAAATGGTCAGTCCAAATCAAGGGAAGAGGAGTGTTGGCTACTATATTTAAGACATTCGAAAAGACTGGATCCAGGAGGTGACCTGCCTGGTGGGAGGGTCCTTCCACCAGCTGGATAAGTTGGCAGGCCTCCAGATCGCCCAAGAAGTTGCGAATCTCCTGGGAATCCCGGTGCTCCAGGTGGAGGTTAAGATCGCCTATAATGTTAAAGTTAGCAGAATCTAAAGCAAGGGTGGAGACAGAGTGGACCAGGGCCTCTTGGAAAGCCCTGGCTGGGCCTGGTGGACGGTAGATAAGAAGCCCCGTGAAGGTGAAGTTATGTGACAGGGAAATTTTGAACAGGGTGCTTTCGCAACCCTGAATAGTTTGTGGAGACAGAGAGCAGTGAAAGGAGCTTTTGAAAATGACTGCAAGGCCGCCTCCTCTACCACACGGCCTGTTCTGAGTGAGCAGCCTATAACCTGCGGGTAAGGCTAATGCCGGTATTGTTGTGGAATCCGTATTAAGCAGGTTTCTGTCAGAAACAGTATGTCTGGGGCTGAGTCCATAAGAAGTTCGAAGATGTCCGCGTGGTGTTTTACCAGTGACCTGCAGTTGAGACTGCATATACTGATAGGGGTGGGACCTGGGGCCATATGGGGGCATAAAGGGCCCGCTGTAAATTTAAACCCACAGTTGTTACACTGCTTCTGCGGGGTGTCATGATGCCACTTATGGCTTATGCAGGGCTCTTTGGGTTGCAGGGCGAGCAGTAACTCCCGGGTGTAGGATAGGTTTTGGGGGAGTCCAGGACCAGGGGTACTGGTGCCTGGCGACGTACAGGCGCCGATGGGCGCAGACAGGCTTGCCTTAGCCTTAGACAGGCTTGCCTTTGGAGCGCCAGCGGCGCGCCCGCTGCGCGTCCGTGGCAGCATTGGGTTTAAATGGTGGGGAGCGGTAAAAGCACCCACCTCCTCCATGCCCCAGAATGCGTCACTGGCGAGGGTGGGTCTTTGTTCCGGTCTCCGCCCTCCACTCAATCGGCAGCAGCCGTGGTGGACCGGGGTCGGGACTGGAAATGCAGGAGTGCAGGCAGTGCAAGTAGCAAGGTAAAATGTTTTAAAACGCGCTCTAAAACTATTACATTTAAAACAGAATAGCAGCGTTTAAAACAGGTGCATTTAAAGACAGAATAGCAGCAATAGCAGCGGGAGTGTGCAATCACCAGATCAAGAAACACACTGGGCAGAACTCACAGCCCTCGTAATGCGCTGCATATTTCCTTTTACGCATACATGCCCATAAAAAAGATGCAACCGCAAAGCATACAAACGGGTTCGGAAGTGATTTTAAAAAATATAGTGCAACCCGGCAATGACGAAATTTATGATTCTTTAAAATTGGTACAATAAATGACTTTCTTTCTTGAGCATACATGCTACTGAAAGTACCAAATGCAAATCATTTTGTGGTGACTTTAAGTCGCAAGGGCACGAAGGTAAATCAGAGTGCCTAAATCTTCTACCTGGATACCTCAACATCAATGGGATCAAATTTAAACGAAATCGCAGTAGGATAAACTTGTGATGAGAGAATGGGACCTCTGCTAAATATGAAAACTCACCCTTCTCTATTGGGGGTGTTAGTTGATACCTCCGAACCATCTGCGCACCATAATTCTTCTCTCTACGGTCATATTGGGCCCTTAGCTTGAAAGTCTCGGCCAACCTCAGTTTAGAAAAGTTCCAGCATGTCATTGGTACCTTAAAAAGATTCAGCAAGCCTAAGGCACTAAATTCCTGCTCAACATAGCCTAGCCATCGACTCCTGCCGTGGTTCTCCATTTTGTGCAGGTCTGTAATGATCCTTTGGTTAAGGGGGACTGTATCCCTGCGCCAAATCGACAACCACAACAAGAGAGGTGCCAGGCGAATTGAGTCAGTAATGTAAGGAAGGGCCGATTCTATATGAGAGACATGATTTGAGTACGATTGTGGAAGGGAAATTAGAGATTTCAAAAATTCGTTTTCAGCTATCTGTAGAGGCTCGATGGGGGCCATGCCCCATACACCGCGGCTGATACTGTTTTGGCCTGATAGATCTTTTTTATGGGGCCGAGAGGTCTGGCACCCAACCTCCTAGTGAATGTTTTTAATGCTGCTAGACTTCTATCCTTCGCCATTACTCTTCCTTCCACCAGCTGAGTCCAAGATTGGTTCTTGTCGAAGAGGACTCCTAAATATGAAAATGAATTTACCACATCGATTTTTTTCGAGTCCATGTGAAAATGTGGTACTTTATCTTTTTTCCTTGCTCCTGCAATTAGTATAAATGTCTTTGTTTGGTTCACTTTTAGGTCCAGCGTACTCATAAAAGCCGCATATGCTGTTATCAGACGCTGGAGACCCACACCAGTTCTGGAAAGGAGTACGGCATCATCAGCATATGCCAAAATAGGGAGCCGATAGGAATCAAATAAGGGAACATCCAGGGATGCGCCCGCCAGCGCATCCTCCACACCATTTGTATAAATAGAAAATAGAAATGGTGTGAGGACGCAACCTTGCCTAACCCCTCTTAAGATCTTAAAGGGGCGGGTACGCTCTCCTTTCCTCCCGTACCGAACAGATGCAGAGGCATCAGAGTACAGTTGGCGGATGAAGTCAATTAGGGGCTGGTCCATTCCCATCTCTAACATAATGTCCCAGCGCTTCGGATGGGAAACGCAGTCAAATGCTGCCGTTAGATCCACAAAGGCTAAATGTAGTTTCCCACCCTTAACCCTCACATATTTATCCATAATAAGGGAGAGATTCAGGCACTGATCAACAGTGCCCTTCCCTTTGTTGGAAACCATACTGGGTCTGCATTAAAAGATTCCTATCTCGTGCCCAGGATTCGAGCCTAGACAAGAGAAGATGACCCATAAGTTTGGCAGTTGTGTCAATAAGGGAGATGGGTCTATAGTTTTTGGGATTACCTTTATCTCCCTTTTTAAAAATTGGGACAATTAAGCTCGTTTTCCACGATGGCGGGGGACCCAGTAGCGCTATGTTGTTAAAAACATTTGTCAGCAAGGGGACCCAAAGATCTTGATCCGTCTGAAAAAAGTCTATTGGGACCCCATTCGGGCCCGGCGCTTTCCCCTTGCTACAGGCCTCTAGTCCACACTTTACCTCCAACAGGGTAAATACTAGATTTACTTAGGGGGTGGGGCCTACTGCGTTGGGAGGACTGGGGTGAGAAGAGGTGAGGGAGAAAATGCTTGAGTAGTGTGCCACCCAATCATCTTCCACTATATGTGAGTCTAGGACAGGATCTCCTTGGGTCTTAAAATAGGGAGCATTAATTATGTCCCAAAACTCTTTACTGTTCCCTGATTCTGAGGCCTCTTCTAGACTGCCCCAGATTTCCTCCCTCCTTGCCCTCTCCCTAGATTTTCTTGCTGCTTTATAGTCCCTATGTAAGGAGGCAATTAGTGTTGCATCCCTAGGTTGTGTCTTTAATGCTGTTACTAGGGCCTTTCTGGATTTTGTGCAGGGGAATCGAACCACCCATTGGCCTTTTTGGGTCTATCAGGCTTATATCTTGTTAATGCATCTTTTATATTGTCCAATAGGTTTGTAAAGCCTAATATTGTTACATTGGGGGAGCTATTTAGATCCAAACATGTTTCTATACTAGCTAACGAATTACTGACCGTTTCAGACAGAGTTTTAGCACTATCAATTTTGGCCCACTTTAATTGATATCCATTTCTCCTTGCAATTAAGGGTGGGGCTATTTTCTGCTGTCTAGGCAGTTCTCTAGGGGCAGAGCTGATCTCACAAGTTAAAATGGCGTGATCACTGATAGATGTAAATTGGGCATCCGCATGGGTACAACTCTCTTTTTTAAAAAAACAATTTTTTTATTATATACCCATAAAATCATTTACAGTACATTGATTCATTAAATTCATTTGCGTTAAGGCAGTGTGTTACATTTATAAAGAAAAATTAGATACTTGAATGATTCTTTAAAAATATTTGGTTCAGCCTTAAAAGAAAGTTAATCAAACATATTATTAGCATATTAAATACAGTACGAGGCAGACACTGGATAAAAGAAAGAACGAGACATTTAAGAAAATGGGACTAAATAATAGCAGATCCTGATTGTATAAAAATCCCTTAGTATATCATAGTTTATGTTGCGTCCCAAATTACTACGCTTCTTCTTCTATCAGGGCAACCCACGTTCTTTCTCCACCTTACAATAGGTGACCAAATTGCCCGCCCCTGTTTCCTTGACTCTTTACCCCTGCACGAATATTGAGCTGTCTCTTGGTTATAGACCCCTAAAAGGCGTGTTAGCCACATTTGAAAGGTGGGGGGTTCCACATCCTTCCATCTTGTTGCTATCAGGATTCTAAAGACAGCTGTGCAGATAAATACAAAATACTTCTCCGTGGTATTCAAACCTATACAGCTATCGTAGCCCATAAGCATCAAGGAGGGGGATAGCGTAACCTTACGTCCTAGAAGCCCCTCCCAGAAACTAGCCATCTCGTTCTTTATGGAGAGCAGCCTAACACATTCGTAAAACATATGCGCTAGCGTCGCGGGCCCTTCCCCACATCTTGGACAGCTATCATCAGCTCTCTTGCCCCATCTAAAGAGTTTGGCAGGGGTAAAATATAGATTGAACAAAGTCTTGTAGTGCTGTGCCTTAAGATTTGTTGAGCGAAGGGTTTTACCCGCTAGTAACAGAGTAATATACACATCTACGTCGGGATCATTCAGTTTCACCCCCCACTTTGATTCAGTTTCCTCCAGATCATCCTGAATGCTTTGTAGCAACATGCTATAGATATTCTTAATCCTATTGCCTCTCCCTAGAATTAGCTCCAATAACGGAATCCTTCCCCCTGGGGATACTGCTGGCCTTCGACTAGCAAGAGATTCTCGAATCTGTACATATTTAAAATAATGTCTAGACGGGATCCCGTACTCCATTTGTAGGGTGCCAAAGGAGCGTAGCTGATCTGATGCATATATGTCTCCTATCGTTTTTACGCCAAGTTGTTCCCAGTGCCTACCCATGGTATCGTAAAAGGAGTGCGGAAAAGCGTGCGATCGCCACAGTAGGGTGTGATGGTTAGTTTTTGGAATTGCCATAGCTTTGCGCACCTTTGTCCACACTTCGCAAACACTGGACATGATCTTAGATCGTAGCTTCTTATAATAGCTTGGCTCCACTTGGCGTAATAGCAGCCCCATAGCCTCCCTCCCTATGATAAGCTCATATATTGTTGGGACCTTTTCTTTTCTTACCTCCTCTGTCTCTTCCCTTATAGCAGAGCAGAATAAAATCGGCATCTGGAGTAGAAGGCACGCCCAGTGATATAATAAAATATTAGGGAATGCAAGCCCGCCCTATGCCTGTGGGAGTGACAGATATTTGAAAGAACGTCTGATTTTTCCATATTGCCAAGTGAACTTTGAGAATACAGTTTCTAGCGTTTTCAAAATATCTGCGTCTATTGTAAGTGGGATAGAGCGAAACAGGTATAGAATTTTTGGCAGTATTGTCATTTTAAGGACGTTTCCTCTCCCTACAATGGATAGGTGCAATCCATTTATCCTTTTAAGATCTACTGAAATTGTCTTAATCAAAGGATTAAAATTAATCTTAACTATTGTGTTCACTGCTGGACTAATACGAACCCCCAAATAGGTAGTGCTCTCTACGCATCGTGGATCGTTAAAACTTATGTTATCTGTACATATTATCAGCGTCTTACGTTCATTCAACGAATAGCCTGATGTCTGCCCAAATGCTTTAGCAATAGCCGTGGCCTCCCTAATTGCGTTAGCCGGATCGGTGGTTAAAATGGCTATATCGTCTGCGTAAGCCAGTACCTTAGATTCGAAGCCTCCTGAGATAATTGGTTTAATAGCCTCGCTTCCTAAAAGTTTTTCTATCAGAGGATTTATATATAGGGCAAACAATATGGGTGAACAGAGACACCCCTGTCTTGTCCCCCTTGATATAAAAATATTATCTGATGTTTCCCCCATCAGCTGTAACCGGGCGCTAGGATTCATATACATTGCCTTGATTGCTCTAATAACTCTTGGCCAAAAACCTATCAGCTCTAGTAGTCCCCATAGGAACCCCCAGGCCACCCGATCAAACGCTTTTTCTGCGTCGAGGAGGATCATGGCCATCAGCCCTCCCGTGGCAGCCTGGATATCAAATAGCGTTATGGCCCGCCTAATATGATCGGTCGTATCTTTCCCGGGGATAAACCTGTGCTGCCAGGGAGAGACCAGATGGCCAATAACCCTCCCCAGTCTAGTAGCCAATATTTTGGAATATAATTTTGTGTCCGAGTTAATCAAAGATATGGGCCTATATGAGGATGGGTTATCTGATGGTTTGCCTTTCTTATGAAAGATGATAATATCTGTCTCCTTCCAAGATTCAGGTACTTGCCCATTATGTTGTATCCCTAAAAACAAATCCAATAGCAAAGGAGAAATCACTGTTTGTATTTGCTTGTAAATTTCAAGAGGAATGCTATCTGGCCCAGCGGCCTTTCCTGATGATAGTTCTTGTAATGCTGTTAATACCTCCTCTAGAGAGAAATCCCTGTCTAGCTCCTCTTTAGCTTGGCTATCCAATAGAGGCCTCAAATCAGTTTCTGTTATTCTGAGCGCAGCTTCATGCGCTGTCCCGCCATCTTCTTTATAAAGAAGCTGATGATATTCCTGGAATACCCCAAGTATATCCCTGGTCTCTGTATATGTTTGGCCATCATTCCTTATAGCAGCAATTTGATTCTTAACATTTTTCCGCCTAATGCGCAGCGCTAGAAGTCTCCCAACTTGTTCCCCGGTCTCATATACTTTACTCTGTTGCGTCTGATATATTTCGGCCGACTTCTGCGTGAGCCAGCTGTTTAATTCCGCTTTAAGGGAGATAATACGAAATTGGAGATCTGTTGCTTCCCTACCCTGCCTTATTAAAGCTGTGTGATCTTCTTCTGCCCTGGCTAGCCCATCTAGTAGCCGTTCGTTCTCTAGCCGGCACTCTCTCTTTTTACGTGCTACAAAACTAGCCGTCTCTCCCCTTAGGGCGGCTTTGAAAGTGTCCCATACTATATTACGGCTAGCACTATATCTGTTAATATCTAGGAATTCCTGTGCCCATTTTTTGATATGTTCTATATAGGGCTTATTAACCAGGAGCCTTCTATCAAATGTCCATTTATTGTATATTTTGTTGGGTGTGTTAACATCAATATACAGTATTAACGGATTGTGATCCGAAATCACTTTCGGAAGCTTTTTGATCCCAACTTTGTTAACAAGGCTTGTTGAGGTGAGAAAGTAATCCAGCCTGGTATATTTTTTATGAGGACAAGAGTAGTTATTGGGTTTTTTGCTACCCCAGATGTCAATCAGGCCATGGCTACAAATAAGAGAGATCAGTGCTCTATGTACTCTGGGCTTACGACCTTGATATCTTTGATTTCCTCCCAGTTCGGCTGATATATTGAGATCACCACAGACAATTAGTGGGCAGGGCCAAGTTGCCTGTTCTATCTCGAGATCCTCAAAGATCTCTGGGTCATCTTGATTTGAGCCGTATATTGCACATATGGTGTAGCCTACCTCGAGCTCGACCACTGCCCATCGCCCAAGTGCATCGGTTATTTTCCGCTTAGCCTCCCCCATAGCAGCCTTTGCGAAAATCGCAACCCCCGAATATTAGAGGTCTGGGATGTGCAAGCCAGCATATTGTATCCTCTCATACTCATCAAATCCCTTTTTCCCCAGGGAACATGCGTTTCTTGTACACACACAACATCTAGGGAATTCAATCTAATGCACTCGGCCATCCGATGTCTTTTGTTCCGATCATTTAAACCACCCACATTTATTGTGCATATATTTATCTTACCCATTAACAGTTGGTTTTGAGCCAGTCTGATATGTCTTCATTGCCTTAACTACCTTAACCTGTTCACAGCATATTGTTCCTTCAACAGCCTTTAGTTCATCTCTCGGTATATATTGTTTTAGCTTTCCCCCCACTTCCCGCCACCACCCTCTCCCGCCTTAGCCCTTTTCCCCCTACTCCCAAACTCCTACCCTCCCTCCACCCACCTTCCCTTCCCCGCCACCTCCCTAGTGAAGCGCTCAGACCTAAGTCTGTGCGTGAGATGAGCGCAGCTCGCTCGACCAAGGGCTGTACGTTAAGACAATTACCATGTGTTAAGCCTGTGGTATCTTCTCCAGAAAATTGCTACATTATATATATATTCATACTTGTCCAATACATTTTTATATTTCCTATATTTTATTTCATTCATTTTATAACATTTATATATGCTGTTTCTACCCACCCCCCAAAAGGTGTTAAATTAACCCACTAGCCATGCCTCATATCAAGTTTCTACAACTTTTTCATTTTAAATTATCTAGGCCATCCAGAAACTCTTTAGCCTTAATTTCAGAGGAGAAAAAGCGCGTTTGTCCCTCCCAGATCACTTTCAGTTGTGCTGGATTGATCAAATAAGCTTGCATCTTTTTGTCCTGGAAGGGCTTGATCATTTGTCTGAGTCTCCATCGTCTCTCCACCGTGGCGTGGCAAAAGTCAGGGCGCACAAAAAAGGACACCCCACCGCTGGACCTCTTTGATTCAGGCCTAGCTTTTTCTGATATCGCTTGGCGAAGCAGAAAATTTCCAAAATAAACAAGTATAGCTCGAAGCTTTGCATTTCCTTTTATTGGGTATCTTGGTTTGAAGGGGGTTCGGTGAGCCCGCTGTATCTCGTGTGACCAGTTCCATTCAGACAGTTCAGGAAAAGCGGCCTTTAACATCTCTACTACGTATGTCCGGGTATCGGACCCCTCCATGCCTTCCGGAACCCCAAGCACGCGCAGATTGTTCCTCCTCTGCCGATTTTCGTGATCCTCCAGCTTCCACTGGATGTCCTTTCGCTGGGCTTCGTGTGCTTCTGTTTGTGCTGACGTTGCCGTGAGGTCCGACTCAACTGTGGCAATCCTAGTCTCGAGGTCCGACATTCGTTCCACGATGGTATTACACGACTTGGTCAGCTTTCTGACCACCCCCTGCACCATACGCAAGGCAGACTGGGCTTTCCGGCTATCCTGACGTGTCTCTTCCCGGTGCAATAGAATAGCCTGGTAAATAGCCTCTAGGGTTGGAGGGTCCGTATTGTCTGGAACTGTGGTCGCCGCTAGTGTACAGCCTGCCAATTGGGTTACAGATGTATAATCCCATTTGAGTTCTTTGCCCCCTGAGCGTTGTATGGTAGATTTTCTCCTTGCTTTCCGGGCAGTTAGGGCTTGAGCTCCATCGCTTTCTTCAGGATCAGTCTCGATATTACTAAGTTCTAAAGAGGAACCCAGGCCATCCTCGGACCATCCAGCCCCTTCTGAGACTGAGAAAAAACAATCGCTAGGCTCCCTCTCAAGATCACCTTTATCCCCCTTGTCAGTCTCATCCTTGCCTTCCTGAGGTTGCAGTATGGCAGTGGTTCCCAAACTGTTTCAACCCATGGCTCCCTTGACCTATTGGTCGTTGGCCACGGCTCCCCATTATGCTACTTTATTATGTTCGATGGGGAGATGCAAGCTCAGCCTCAGGAGTACTTCCATATTTCTCCCCGAAAATAATTGGGATGAAGCAGATGAAGGAATTATAATCATGTACGGCCTGAAAGCATGGAAACACGCCCATTACCCAGGAATTACGCCCACAAACCTAAGACCACGCCCACAGGGAACTAGCGTCTAGTCTTGTACAGGTCCAGCCCACAGGCCAAAGAAATAGAAGCCAACAGCGCCCCTTTCCGTGGCTCTTCGGATAGCCATCCACCTAGGTCATGGAGTGTTCTAGATCTGTTTGTGTTGCCTACATTTCGTTGAACCAAGCACTGTAATATATACATGCGAGAAGTATTTCTGTGGGAGAACCTGTACATCTGGGATTGCTGCAAGGAGGTAGACGCGTGCAGTTTAACATGCACAGATTTTACTGCACCCAAAGTAGCCATGGTCATTTTCTCTTTAGTCTGCCAAAGCCCTGAATAAATATGTGCATTTATTCAACATCTGGCCTATCATCCATGACATGCTCGTCACATTGTGAGGCTCATCAACGAAGCCCTGGGAAACATTTCTCCATCTTCGATCACATCAGTTTTAGGAAAGGCAAGTACCAAACATAAGTATGTATGTCTTCTAAGAAAGCCAATGTTATGTGTATGGTACATAGAGTTTGCCTTTTGAAGCTTTCTGTCCCCTCCTAATAAAGGCAAGTGTATTTATGATTAGTATAATTGAATTCCTATTACATATATGACTGAAAATCGGAATTTTCATGGCAATCAATTTTTAAAGGCCTCTTGAGGCAGATTAACATACATATTGCTAGTTTTCTTTTCTTTTAAATGTATTAATGTTTATTTTAAATGTTGAAACCGTTTCCATTGTTTCTGTCTGCCTTAGTGGTTGTTGTCTGTTGTCCCAGTAAATAGAGCAGGTAGCTTTTGTCCCCACTAAAAGAAACAGATTTCTAGAAAAATGCATTTTAGATCAAGCAGCTGAATCAATATTCATATCTGCTGAACATCGTTGTCAGCTGCTTGGGCCCATCAATCTGGGAGAAGCCCAGCTGATCTGTGCGCTCAAGTAGCCAGAGCGTGAGCGGTATCTAGTCTGCGCGCATGACGTTTGATGGAGCCTTGCATGTTCTTCATTTGCTGCCTTTAGAAAACTTCACTGAAGAAGTTACACACAGGAGCTAAACAACTTGAACAATGTGCAAATAATGAGCAGCGAAAGATATTGCATCCCCCAACACGAGTTTATCTTTTGCTTTGGGAAATCAGCCAAACAAACGCACAGAAAAAAATGCTCCATTTTCTTTTCTGTTTTCAAGAATGGTGATATTGTTTGTGTAGAATGAAAAGCTTCTTTGAAATTGTCAGACATGAAACTGTTCCGAGTCTTAGTGGCAACACTCTTTAAATACTGGAAAAAGCCACAATGTGGTATTCTTATGTGGTGGTTTCACAGTTTTTCAGCCTGGGTAAAAGGCTTAGCTGGCTCCCGATATTCTCAGATTTATCAGCTAACGCTGGTAACCGCTGTAGTGGGCCAGAGGAATAAGAGCCTAACAGTTGGCGGCCTAATTAGCTGTCAGTGATTCTCAAACTCTGTACATGGTGCGTGGCACCCCTGGCTAGTTTTGCCGGCGCACCAGGGTGCCGCGGCGCACAGATTGGGAACCACTGCAGTATGGCTATCACTGGACAGTGATCCGTGCCTTTTTTAATTTCCTGTTCATCAATAGTGCTACCAGATTGCATGGAGTTGTTGCCCTTTGTTACGGGGGCAGTTTCCTGCCAATCCTGGGATATTAAAGCATCGTGTTTGGGTAGGGATTCAACACTCCCTCCTGCTCCACCTACTCCGTGTATCCCGTTAGAGCCCCCACCCGCGGTTATCATGCCTGGGACTAAGGTCTCCCCACCGACCTGCAAGGGATTACTCGGGGTCAGTACTTGTGTAGATGGCATATTTGATTCTTCCAGCCTACCTTCACACAGCGATGAACCTGAAGTCTCTGTATTTGGCTGGGCTTGAAGGCATTCCGCTCCTGGGTACTCCCTCGGTTTCTGCTCCCGACCTGGTTTACTGGTTCCACTGCCGTCTGCTCCGGCCCCCGGCTGCATCTCCTTGCTCCTCTGAAACAGATCAGCCACCAAGGGGCCGGCAGGACGCAGCTTCCCCGTAGTCCTGCCTCTTCCCCTCTTCTTCTGGAGCAGATCGCTGTGCTGTGCCTGTGCCTGCATCTGCGTCCGACGCCTGCGCTGGCTCCACAGGGCTCACCGAGTCCCGTTCCACCGCTGGTCTGCCACGCGCCTGCCGGGTTCCTCCCGTCTTGGAGGCACCCCCTACTCCTGCATTCTTCAGGCCCATTGCCACCGAGAGCCTGTTCCAATCACCACAATCCATGCAAGGTGAGTGCGCGGTTGCAATTTGTTTAAAAATACTCAGCCCCAAACTGATCCAGTGTGCCCATACACAGCAGCGGCACGAGTGGGTTTTGGCTCCGGGGGACATTAACTCGCAGGATTCGTTCCCAAATTATTCGTACCGCCACAGGTCTTTCATTCTCTTAGGATACAGCCCTTAGGTCGACGTGCTGCTGTCGGCCTCCTAAGCGGCCGCCATCTTGCTTCCGCCCGTGTGGGTACAACTCTCATTGAGATGGTTTGAAATCAGAAAGAAGTCTATAGTTGTCTCATTATCGAAATGTCGGAATGTTTTAGGTAGGGATTCAGTGGTAGAAGAATACTTATTCACAATCACCATGTCCCTAACCGAGAGTGTCCGATTCAGGCTATTACCATAGGTGGTGGGAGAAAAGTGGTGTAGCGGGTTACCCATGAGATCAGTCATACCACATACTTTCTCTGAGCTGCATTTACAAGGATGGATATTAAAATCTCCAAGCCAGATGAAATATGCGGGTTCTTTAAGCCTTTTTGTTTTTAGAATAGCATCCAGTTCCTTATTTACCTCATCTACACCCGAGTGGATATTGGGCCCAAAATTGTTGTTATAAAAATGTATTACAAGGCAAGACCCTAGTTTGGGCAACTCGAGGATAAGGATATAGAAGAAGAAGGAATTTTCTATAAAGTTTTTTATCTTCAGATCCGATGTATTTGGGATCAGTGTTAGCAAGCCCCCCTAAGCCCTCCCTGATGGCGTTGGAACTGCCCTTGATTGGAAGGAATGATAGCCATTTACAAAAATGGGGTCCGTAGCCCAGGTTTCCTGGAGGGAGATTAAATCACATTCCTGCCAAATTTTTGCCCATTGATCATTGCCCACTTTATTTGCTATACCCGCCACATTCCAGGTTGATAATAGAAATAAGTTAGACTGCCCCATCTCCCGATTAGAGGGCCAAGGGGGTTCACTAATTTCGGTCAATACAA
The DNA here is from genome assembly GCA_963921515.1 of Calotriton arnoldi. Taxonomy (NCBI): domain Eukaryota; kingdom Metazoa; phylum Chordata; class Amphibia; order Caudata; family Salamandridae; genus Calotriton; species Calotriton arnoldi. The sequence continues at coordinate 3,332,624 of CAWUFW010000952.1, read as the reverse complement.
TTTCTGATAAAAGGGAACCCTTAAGTGGAGGTAGAGATAGCCAATCACAAAGGTCCATGCCTGAAATGGGTGCAAATCTGTTTATGAGGGGTAAGCCTGGATTTCCCAGTGGGATCGACTTTGTGTGGACCTCTCTATGAAGCAACGGTGGGTTTGGGCCTGTTCGGTCTACCCAGGAGGGGGGGGAATAAAAATGGCCAAGTGTCAGGGGCAGAATCTGGGTACCCTCAGGTGGGACTCTGTGTAGTTGGCACAAGAGAGATCTCAATATTGCTGGATTATTAAAATTGATCACCACACAGTCGCCCTCCAGGGTTTTTAGGGACTGCCCCACCCACCCAACCCTTCTTGCCATGATGATGTGATTGGCTAATCGTGACCCCCCACCTATCAAACCTATAGTATGGGCAGTCAGCCAATGGAGAGATTTATCAATTAGCTGAGTAGCATTTTTGTTAGAACTGGGGGGTCTCTAGTTGGCAGAGGTAGGTACCTTTGTCCAAATAGGGACCCTTGCTTCTAGTCAGGGTAAGGGGGATACACTACTAAAATAACCCCTGCTCACCCCCTTGGTAGCTTGGCACGAGCAGGCAGGCTTATCACAGAGGCAGTGTGTAAAGCATTTGTGAATACATACAGTAACCCAGTGACAACACTACAGATGGACACCACACAGGTTGTATTATAAAAATAAGTATTTTTATATAGACTTAACACAAGACCCAAAACGACAAATATCACAATACACTATGAAAAATATGACTGCCAATGGTAGAAAATAGTTCAGTTCAATAATGATGGTAAATGCGACACTCAATGTTCAATGTACCTTTGGATGCGTAACGCGATACAAACAAAAGAGTTGCAGGGAAGGTGATGCGTCGGTTCCTTACACGCAAGAACGGTGATGCGTCGGTTCCTTGCTCCGGGGGAGGTGATGCGTCGGTTCCCTACTGTTGCGTAGGGGACGGTGATGCGTCGGTTCCTTACCGGAGAGGAGGTGATGCGTCGGTTCTTCACCGCGTGGGGAGGTGATGCGTCGGTTTCTTACTGCGCTTCTGTGGCGATGCGACCCGCAGCGCCGCGATGACGACCCGGTGCAATGAAACAAAATGGCGTCTTCTTCTTGATGCGACACTCAGGGGGTGATGCGTGCACGCCCGACTGCCGTGCGGCGACTCAGTGAATTTTCTGAGCCCCGACAGGCCCTGCGACACGCTCCTCCGATGATGCGACGGCGTCTGATGCGATGGCGACACTCTTCTCCGGTGATGCGAGGTGCTTTGGTGATGCGATGGCGACAGCGGCAGCGGCGGCACGCTTTCTCGGCGATGCGACGACAGCGGCTGCGGCGGCAACACGCTTCTTCTTCGTGAGTCGCGCTTCCAGCACCCAGCGACACGCAGTCTCTCAGAAGGCCCAACACAACAGGAGGCACTTCAAATTCCCAGCAAGGGAATTCAGGGGAGCTGGTTGGTGAAGTCTTGTGTCCCTGAGACTTCAGCAGGAGGCAAGCTCAATCTTCAAGCCCTTGGAGATGTTCTGCAAGATGATGAAAGTAGCACAAAGTTCCTTTCTCCTTTCTTTGGCAATCAGGTAACCACTGCAGGCCAATCCCTCAAACAGCACACAGCATAGGGATAGTCTCCTCCTTCAGCTTCTCTGGTTCCTCTCCTCAGCAAAGGTCCGTCTTGTTTGTTCCAGAAGTGATCTAAAGTCTTGGGGTCAGGGCCCCAGTATTTATACCCATAAATCCTTTGTCCTCTGAAGGCAGAGGGTCCTGTACCTAGTCCAAATAAGTTCTGGGTGCATTCTGCCAGTGCACACCCTCTTCCTTTGTCAGTGTGGGCCAGGGACATCAGACGCACCCCAGGAGGTGGAGCCAGTATTGTTGAAGGCAGGCACAGCCCTATTCAGACCGAGGTGCCACTCCTCCCACCACTCATCATGCAGATAGGTCTATTCAGCCCTGTGCTGACTCACCCTGTCTCCTGGAGTCCCCCAGCCCCTGTCACTCACAAACCCAGACATACAATACACAAGCTAGCAGAGGCAGGCTGGATGGTTAGGCAAGAAAATACCTACTTTCTAAAAGTGGTATTTTCAAACACAGAATGTTAAAACCAACTTCACTAAAAGATGTATTTTATCATTCTGAGTTCAGGCATACTAAATTCGTTTTTCTACCATGTTCCTTGGGTCAGTTAGGATTATAAGATGTTATAATCAAACTGCCCATTCTGGCCTATGGGGACAGGTAGCCTTGCAATAGTGAAAAACGAAATTGGCTGTAATTCACTATCAGGACATGCCACACACACCAGGGCATGTCCTACCTTACACATACAATGCACCCTGCCCTAGGGCCTACCTTAGGGGTGACTAATATGCAGGAAAGGGAAGGTTTGGGGACTGGTAAGTGGGTGCACTTACCAAGTCGACATGGCAGTACCAGACTGCACACAGGCTCTGCAATGGCAGACCTGAGACACACTTTACAAACTGCTCCTGTGGGTGGCACAACCAGTGCTGCAAGCCCACCAGCTGACCAAACAGAGGCAGAGAGAGATCAGGAGATGAAAGCAATTGCAGTTCAACCAAGTCAGAGAATAGAGAACGCAAGTTAATCTAAATCAGCGAGCGCCGCTACAAGAGAGGAGGTGATCCAGGTAGCGTTTGAAAAGCTGAGAGCGAAAATGCCCGGCATAAAAGGAAACTAGATGCAATTGCCTTATAAAAAGACAAAGACAAGAATCCTCAGTGATTGAGATTAAATGTCCTTTGGTGAAGCGTATACCTTAAGGTGAAGATTAATAAGAATTCTCAGAAATCACCATTGCTGTCAAAATTCAAAAGCCCTGATGAGATTCCTGGTATTCAACTCCCAGGACTCGAAACGCGTCGGCACATGGCACAGGCACCCGGCACGTAAAAATACAGAGGAATAATGAATAAAATTTAATTTGTGAATAGCGAGAAGATTTCTAAAATAATAGCTTCCCCTGTATTGATTTGTGATACTGAATATAGACGCTTTAAGAGTTTTCAGGATTAAAATTGAGAATATTAATTGTGATATATGTATTGGATGTGATATATGTATTGGATGTTTTTTTCTTTTTTGTAAAAGTCACACACGATCTATGTAAATACATGTTGTATAGCACATTTATGTCTAGAATTTTTGATATGACCAGACACATGTTTTTTTCTGACTAAAAAAGTAGCGAAAAATAAGAATTTAGTGAAAATAAAAAGGTTAAAATAAAATACCTGCTCAAACTGAAATCAATGGGTTTGACTATTTAGTGAAATTGTGTAGTAAACAAAGAACGCAAGGTACAGGCTCATTCTTTTTTCAAGCAAGCCCACCAGCAGTATTTGATTTACAGGCCCTGGGCACACGCGGTGCACTATACTAGGGTCTGACAGTAAATCAAATAAGCCAATCATGGAGTCACTAATCCATATATCAATTTATAACAGAGAGCATATGCACTTTAGCACTGATCAGAAGTGGTAAAGTGCCCAGAGTCATAGAACCAACAAAAACAGGTCAGAAAAAGTACAGGAGGAAGGCAAAAAGTTCAGGGATGACCCTGCAAAAAGGGCCAAGTCCAACAATTTTCAATCTGATACACCCTCAGGGTGGGAACGTTTCCAAGGACCAATACGAGTGGAGCCGCTGTAGGTGGTAAATGCAACGTTTGAGACCGATCATGGGCCTACCACATGGTATTAGCCCTTTGCTTTACGATGCCAACGTTTCCACCCTCTAAACTAGCTGGCTGTGAGTTATTTAGGGGCCTGCCCAGGGGAATTCTAGAAGAGATAGAACATGGGCTACTCAGATCGCTCGAATTTGAGCAGTTAACAGTACTTTGCAAAGTAATGGGTTGCCCAAGCCGGTGAGGAGCAGGAGAGAAAGTGATTGTATCCTTATTTTGATGAAGTTCTAATTGAGGTGGTTGAGTTGGTTTGTGAGGTGGATAGTCTTCGGCCGTTGTTGGTGCTGAAGGGGCCCTCTCCGTCTCCATTACACATGTTATGTGTGGTCCAGCCAATACGCCCAAACCCTCTAGTTTAAATAATCTCTCTTCAATTTCTGAGAGTTTGAGTTGGATGGGGGTTAATAGGACTGTAAACATAGTCTCCATCCTTTTCCTGAATTCCTCTTTTCCCGTTGGAGAGGGGAGCATGGCCTGATCACGGCTGAGTGGGGCTGAGGTTGTCCCCTGTTCTGGTTCACCATCCCCCTTAGGTTTGGCAAGTCGGGGCCCTTTTTGTTGTTTTTGCTTTTGAGTTTTTTGAATGCCCACACCCCTCCTTTTCTTAACTGGTGGTTCTCTCATGATATCCTCAGTGAGAGGTTTGGAAACCCGGCCCCTCGTAGAAGTGCTAGGCCTGTTTTGAATAACCATAGAAGATGCGTCCAAAACTGGTGGAGAGGGGGGCTGAGACAAACTTTGCACAGGAGCAGACAAGGATGTTTGCCGGATACCACCCGAAATAAAAGGGTCTATTGAAGAGCGTCTCTGTGTGGTAATAGGTTCTAATGAGAGTCGCCTCTCCGTAAGCTCGATTTCATGGGTGAGCATTGATTCAGCCCTAGTGATAAAGGCATCCAAAGTTCTCGCTACTCCCTTGCGCTTGCTCATTGTGTATTCAAATGCCGAGCAGAAAACGCCTATCTAAGCACGAGTAGTTACAGTCAATAGGGGGATACAGTAGGGTATAGAACACTACGGTACCTGAGGGCTGAAGAATCACTTTCCGTTGTCCCGTAGTCCCGATGTTAGAGGGGGGCCCCAGCCCAGCCTCCTCCGGGCTCTGACAGGCGTGGACGGGCCCGCCCTTGGCCCGGGCTTTGCACGGGCTTTGCCCGGGCACGTCCCCGCGTGCGTCCCGTGCCGCGGTCCGCGTTCTCCTTTTCAAGCACGTCCTCACGCTATGCGGCTCAGGAGTTGGAGTCCTCCTGGAAGTGCGGCGTCTGTGTGCCCAGCAGGGAACCAGGAAGGAAGAAACAAGAAGCGGCTACCACACTCATCTATGAGGCACAGTTGGTGCACATGGAGTTAAAATTTGTTGCAAATGTGTCCGTATCCAAAGGGACCTTTTGGTTGACTCCCTGCCTCTGATCAGAATGCCCAGGTTGTCAGAGAGGGGCTCTGGCTAGTTCAGTGTGAGGGCAGCCCTATGGGAATGGAGAACTGTGGCAAAGTTGGTGCATTCAGAGTTTAGATTTGCTGTAAATATATTTGAAGCTAGTTAACTTTAGGACTTACCGACTGCTGTGTTTCGACAATAAGCTGAATGCAGATGTCTGCTCAGCCTGTTTCAGACTAAGTACCAATAGGATGGTATCGCGTGGGTTGTCTCACTTCCACAGTTTGTTCCATTTGTTAACAAGCAAAGTTAGGGGAACTGGGGATGGTAGCTCCTTTCCAATGTACAATACCAATGCCCCCAGAAAAGTCATTATTCGTACTCTGAATAATTTGTTGTTAAAAAAATCGGCAGGCTTGGCAGACAAAAGAGGTATTTTAGCTGCAGACTGGGGTCCAGGCCCAGATATACAAAGAGTTTACGCTGCCTTTGTGCCACTCAAGGTGACGCAGGGAAACGCTAGCCCTTTAGTGGGATATACTATGCCACTCAAATCCACCTTGCGTCGCTCTGCGTGGCTTAGTAAATTCAGAGTAAGGCAATGCACCGCAATTTCCTGCCTTGTTTTTAACTGATTTGAGAAGGTATTCCATGGGTGGAGCATGGGCATTCCCATGCATCCATCCATGGATTTTGACGCAATCCCAGATTTACTGAGGGTAGTAAACCTGGGATTGCGTCATAATGGTACAAATATCTTTATTTCTCCTTCTTATTTCCTCTTTATACATGTTCTGCATTCTTCAGCACATGTAGAAAGAGGAAAATGCTTTAAAGGATTGTTTTTGTGCAGGAAGGTGTGCCTTCCTACACAAAGACAATCCTACCTGTAACGCAGGAAGCCTTGCACGAGGCACAAGGGTGCCTGTGTTGGCGCTAGGCAGCGCTGGGTGCGCAAGCGCAGGGAGAGAGCAAGAATGTGTCATATCTTAGGCCCATTCCTGCTCTCTCTCCCTGTCACACAGCAAGATGTCTTGCTGCATTGCATGACTTTTTGGTAAATCTGACACCAGATTTCTAAAGCAATGCAAACTGGAGCTCCACAAGCCTGCATTTATAGGACATAAAACAGAACTATGCAATGCTTAGTTATGCAAACTACAGCATCGATCAGCTTTAACATGCAGAATTATTTTGGAGGCAAATGTTGACAAGTGCGCAGCACTTAAATCCCTTGTGTTGCATAGTAACTCCCCCCATAATGCATGCATGAAAACTACTAATGTCACAAAAGTGCATTGAATCCTAGTCCTAAATTCAATCAGATGCAAATATTATATAAAAGCATATCATGTGAGTCTTCTATATGTGGTATCTATATGACGCTGAACATCCTGTGATTCTGGGCAAATCACTTAATCTCCCTGTGCCTAACAAAAATGAATGTGTGTCCTAATGTAACGTAACTGGTGCTATGTAAAGCGCTCTGATATCCGATTCGGGTCAAGTTCGCGCTATATAAAAATCTGCAAAAAAAAACCCAGCAAATTACACCTGTTATGTGATATAACATTGGGGGGGAATACATTTGTACTTGATTGCATGCTCGAGTGCAAAACTCACACAAACTATCACTCAGCAGCAAGGATTCTGCTGTGTGTAGTCACAAACCACTAAATTCCATGTATCATCACACAATCGCAGTATTAATTTTGTATGTGTCACTGATTACGTCACTGGCACACCCTGCTTTATACACGTGGTGTAGCTCTATTTCTGTTCATTCACGACAACACTAGAAATAGATCTAGCAATAGACCAAAAAAAAGCATTCAATATGGTTAAATGGGAGTACAAATTCGAAGTGCAATGTAGAATAGGGGTAGGACCAGAGATGAATAAATGAGTTACTCTGTTGCATAGAGCACCGATAGCAAGAGTCAGCGGGGCGATCTATATCCGAATCTTAGGTAATGCAGCAGGGGACAGAGCTAGAGTGTCTGCTGTCTACCCAGATATTTGCGCTCACCATGGAGCCACTTGCGAATACACTATGAAAAGTAGGACCAGGCATACCCAGTGGTAGCAGCTTAGACCCCTGGCATGCCCTTCGTCACTCCTGGCAGAGTCCCTTCAACCACTGGTTAGGTGGTTATATAAGCAGGGAACAATAAACAGAGCTGCTGAGCGATGTTCTGAAATGAAATTTGGTTGCAGGGCTGCTCCTCTATAAAGCAACGAGGAGAGCTTTTGCAAAGAATCTCAGGTTTAGCCACTTTGTAATGTGTTGCTATTAGGAGAGAGCTATAATTTAGTTTAGTTTTAGATAGTATGTCCAATTCCGTTTGGGAGACCACAGGGAAAGCAAGGGTTTTTGGGCTTTAGCTATTGGGGCAGGGATAATTTGCCTTAGATGTCCCTTAGTCTGTCCTAATGTGGCTCTGCAAACTGGGCCTACTAGAACCCCTTCATCACTTGTTTCTTAGTGGTAGCAATCGCCAGAATTCAGAGGCTTCTCACTGAGGTAGTGTGGGGTGTGGAAACTCAACATGCAACAATAACTCACCAGTACAATGACTGAATTTCTAACCCAATGCTTTACTTTGATATAAGAAAAGCACTTTAATCAACACACTTAAAACAGAATACCTCAGAGCACATAACGCAGGTACAATTCTTGTACTGCTGCTTGGACAAATGCGCCTTGCATTCTGCCCCACCTCGCCCCTCTCTTGCATGCTCAACTCTTGAAAATTCCATGAAGTCTTCCTTTGGGGTCGAGTGTCTCTCAGGTAAGTATCAAGGTTTAGGTACAGATTACTCTTAAGTTTAATTCTTAGCATTCATTACACAAGCCATGATGTAGCCCTGGGCCATCCTTTCAATGTTCTTTAAGTCAATAAACCTTTGTTGTTGCCTGAGAAGAGAAGGGGTTACTGACAAGTTTAGATCCATAAACTGTGTGACCAAATGTGACCACATATTAAGAGTCATAGTCTGTATCTTAAAGTTGAAAAAGATTTATTATAAACTCAAAGCCAAGGTAATATAAATCAGATGCAAAAACATACTTTAAATATACAGAATTATTAAAGAAAGACCAAATCGACGTACAATGTTGGTCCATAACAGCAAAGAACAACTCAAGATTTTCATAATTGCAATGCAAAAGATTAAGAACAAAGTTTGATGAGTGGACAAATGGTTTCAATTCTGCTCCCCATGCATGGGAAAGAATTGCAGTATCTAGCTATCTCTACACTGAACTAAGAGTTAAGTGAACTCTATTAACCCAGAAGCAAGAAAAGGTGTCAGCATCAGAACTTCTGTAGGAGTTCTGTAAGCAAAAGATCATGTATAGCATAAAGCCACACAATCAGAAGTCAGGAGAGATCTGTACCCCTCGAAGTCCAAAAGACATCTCTCTGACTACAAGGTAAGTTCACTAATAAGAAACACACAGAAAGTTTGAGACACATGACTTCACATTATTCAACCGTATTATTTTCATTTCCCATGAAACGTTCCAGTGCCTGGTACTCCCATTTTCCAGTCTTCGCTTCTGAAGCGTCCTTGAATTGCTCCCTTCAACAGATACCGCCAGCTGGTAGCACTCCCTTGTTCTTTTCATAAAATTGAATTGACCTTGCCAGTTCTTCCTTGCCTCACTATCTTAAAATACAATGTTCTTTCACTAACTAAGAATGCTGTGGTCTGCACCTGCAAAAGGGAAAAATATATCACAAACAACTTTCACGTTCAATGTTAAATGTCCCAACTGAAAGCTTAAGGCCCACAGTCACGCTAACTTAGCAAGTTACTTTCAAAAGCATATAACTGTGCAACACGAATACAATCCTGTAAATACATTATTTATCTATATCGCACTTTAGCACATGAATACACTTTTATTTATTAGAACAACAACTGACCATGCTATAGGCAAAACTCCAACCCTGTCATGATTCGTTCTTTCCTAACCTATGGAGAGCGAACTGCATCAAATGCATTTTAGCGCAACCCTAGTACAATCTTAGCCTACAGGTGAATTTTGTCGAGGGTCCATCTGTTCCTAAAAGAAAAATGTTTAATTAACATACTCCTTTAGAACACTCCATTACTGCACTTTCTATACGAGTGCACTAAGTATACTGATTATAATTGTATTATGCTAATACATGAGGCCAAAAGTACAAACATATGTGGCCTTATCAAGATAAAAGAATGTAGCAAAATGATGCTACTCCAGCCACATACAAGCACCCGCTTAACATACAGTTGGGATGTTAACCACAGGATCTGGGCTAGCATATAGAAGCAGAACTTTACATAAATATGCCAGTAGGCCTCCACTCCAGTCAGACAAATAAAAAGGTCTGGTCATATCTGCTGATTACAAACCGCAGCTGTTAGACCCGGGATCCCTGGTTGGCTGAGGTAGGTACCTTAGGCCAAATAGGGACCCGCGTTTCCACGTCAGGGAAAGGAAGGTCACCTTCTGAGATAGCCCCCCGCTCACCCCCTTGGTAGCTTGGCACGAGCAGCCAGGCTTATCTTCAAGGCACATTTGTAAAGTATTTGCAACCACGCTCACAGCAACCCAATGATGACACCACAAATAGACTTCACACGAGTTTTATAAAAACAAGTGTAAATTGTATATAAAAGATATACGATAAGACCACACGATATAAATCCAACATATGAGTATGTGTAATATTTCTCCTGGCTGGTTGTTAGGCCAGCCAGCCCTTGTAAGTTCTGACGATATTAATGAGCACTTCTACACATTCCACTGTAATCCTAATACCATGTTATGCAGTTCGTAATGCTAGAATCAGGCACTTGTGCAATGTAAATATAATGCAGTGCATAATACAACCACCAGGTACGTCGTTATGCAGAAATAAGGCAATGCGTAATACACTAATCAGGTAGTTCGTTATGCAGGAATAATGCAATGCGTAATACGCTAATCAGGTAGTTCGTTATGCAGAAATAAGATAATGCGTAATACACTCCGGCACCGATCACGGTGCCTTAGGCGGTCTCTCCGCCACTCCTTCTGACTCGCAGTCAGCCTCTGTCAACAGTTGCCCCCAACACGGGTATGGTGTAACAAAAAGTGCAGCTCTGCACTCCTTCTGACTCGCAGTCAGCCTCTGTCAACAGTTGCCCCCAACACAGGTATTGTGTAACAAAAAGTGCAGCTCCGCACTACGGCCCCGGTACTGCCACTCCCTTGGCAATACGGGCCGCGATACGAGCCAAAGCAGAGGCTCGCGCTGCTGGACTGAGAGAGAGGCCGAGAGCGTCTCCCTCCGAGCCCGCACCCCGCCCCAGGAGTCGACACACGTTACCTGGGGTGCGCGAACCCACTCTCCTCTCCTCGTCCAACGACTTGGGCCTCCGATGCAATCTTTGTGAATGGGCAATGGCGGGCTCGGGCCGGCGGCTCAGCTCCTCCGAGGCTGCCGGCCCGTGCCGCTACTGCTACGAAGATCTCAGGCTGCCACAGGGCACACGCACACAGTGTCGCTGAGACTCCCTTGAGCTTTGGGTGCACGATCACCGGGCACTCCCCACGAAGGTCTCAGGCTGCACGAAGAACGCGCGCACAGCGTCGCTGAGACTCACTTTAACTCCGGGTGCACGTTAACAAGGCAATCCTCAAGAAGGTCTCACACTGCACAAAGCACACGCACACAGCGTCGATGAGACTCACTTGGATTCGGGGTGCACGATAACAAGGCAATCCTCACGAAGGTCTCACGCTCCACAAAGCACACGCACACAGCGTCGATGAGACTCACTTGTATTCCGGTGCACACGATAACTGGACAATCCTCACAAAAGGTTCAGGCTGCAAAAAGCACAGGCACACAGCATCGCTGATCCTCACTTGGACTCCAGGTGCCCACGATCACAGGGCACTTCTTACGATGGTCTCAGGCTGCAACAAGCACACGCACACAGCGTCGCTAAGCCTCTCCTGGAAACTTTTGTGTTCCTGAGTTTCCGCAACAGGGAGCCAGCTCACCTCGGGCCCTTGGGGATAAGTTACTTCAGGATACAGCCCAGCAAAGTCCTTTCAAGCAGGGGGACACAGCACACAGCAAAGTCCCTTTAGCCTTTCCTTGGTTAAAACAGCAAACTGCAGGCCAGCCCCAGAACACACAGCAAGGGTCAGTCCTATCCTTCTGTCTCTTCAGTTGTTTCTTCCTTGGCAAAGGTTCCTCTTGACCATGAAGTAGCTCCAGTCTTGTTCCACCTTGATCAAGCCATTCTCCAAAGTTCAGGGGCTTCAGCTCTCATAGTTATACCCCTCAATGGCTTTGAAGTCTTTGTGTTCAGGGGGCACTGACCCCTGTTCAAACCAGTTCTGGATGCCTCCCTGCCAGTGACACCTTTATTCCTTTGATATTAGGGGTCTGGATCCTCAATCACTCAGCAGGGGCTGGAGCCATTGGTTTATGGCTGCAGCCCAAGCCTCTTCACCTCTAGGGGCTACTCCTCCCCCTACACTCCAGATGCAGGTCAGTCTGTTGCTGTCTCACCTCCTCCCCTGGGTCAAGACATTCCCCAGATCCTATCACTTTGAAATCCAGACAGTCAATCCACAACCAGGCAGAGACACACAGAAATGTTAGAGCACAAAAACCCAGCCACTTCTAAACGAGTGGCTTCTAAACACACAATGCAAAAACCACCTTCATAAAAAGATGTGTTATTACATTGTGAGTTCAGGCATACTAAACTTCAGCTCTCCATCTTAAGCCTTTGGGAAGATAGGCTGGAAAACATATTACACAGCCTCCCCATTCTGTCCTATGGGCAAGATGGCCTTTCAACAGTGAAAAACGAAATGGAGATTATTTCACTGTCAGGACATGGTACACACCTTAGTACATGTCCTACCTTTCACATGCACTGCACCCTGCTCAGGGGGTAGCTTGAACCTACAAGAGGGGTGTCTGATGTGCACAGAAAGGGAAGGGTAAGGTCTGGCAAGTGGGTGCACTTGTCAGAATAACATGGCAGTTTAACAAACTGCGCACAGGCCCTGCAATGGCAGGCCTGAGTTCCCTTTCCAAAGCTACTTGTGTGGGTGGCACAAATAGTGCTGCAGGCCCACGAGTAGCATTTGCATTACCAGCCCTGACACACATAGTGCACTTTACTAGTTAGGCAAACATACCAATCATGGACAACCAATTACCATTATACTTTATACAGGGAGCACTTGCACTTTGACACTGTTTAGCAGTGGCAAAGTGTCCAAAGCATCTAAGTTGGCAACACAATGTCAGATAAAAGGTCTAGGGGAAAAGCAAAAAGTTTAGGGAACTTTAGCCAAAAGGGCCAAGTCCCACAACAGCCACCACCACTCTGCATGCTAAACCCATGACAGGGGCAGTAGTCCTCTGTCAGTTAATTGAGGGCAAACTTGATGCCCCGCCGGTCACAGTACCGTCTCAGAACCTTAGTTTAGTGTGAGGCTTGAGCCAAAATCAACAACCAGGATACCAGATTGTCGCAATTGGGCACTCAGGTCAGAGGAACACAGCTGAGCACCAGGCATACAATATTGTAAAAAGCAGTGAAATGGCAGTCCACAAGTTCAAGCAGGAAATAGCACCAGTAGGCTGTCACCATAGAGATGGTCCTCTTTGTGTGTGCACCCCTGGAAGAAAGTGTTTTCATCTTCCAACACCAAGCAGTAGCAACACTTGCTCTCTGACGCCATGGAGGTCTGTTTGCTGTAATTGGGGTGTGCTAAATCTGTGTAAATTGCTTTTGTTTAATTACACAACATTTTGTGAAAATTACATGAAATTGCACATAATTACATGAAATGCAAATCCACCATTAAGCGCTATTTTTTTTAGCATAAAATGTGTCATCACTTTTGATGTAACAACACACTTCCTACTAAAAAAAAGCAGTGCGAAAAAGAAAACTGCCCCAAACAATAGCCGCTCATGTTCTGTTTATTTGCGTAGTTCCTGCGCTTTAATTTTCCATGAACAGCAACATGATTACACGAAGTGGCATAATGGTGTAATTTTGAGAATTTCATAGCGCTAGCTTACTGGAAAATTTCTGAAACTAAGCATGACTCGGCGAGCGCAAGGTAAGTGCTTTTATTTCTTTCTTTCTTTACTCTCCACTTTCCCGTCGTATGTCGAACTCCACTTCTCCGCCCCACCCCTGCCCCTGCCCCTGCCCCGCCTCACCGCCCCACAGTGATACCTGTGCGAGCCGCCACTGCTAGAATGTATTTGTGTATATATTTTTATTGTTGAAAGGAAATGCCCAAGCATTTGTGAAAACAGATTTAGATCTCTGACATTTTTTTATTATAGATTGGAAGTTTTGCCTTATATTCCAAAGTATTATGGATTAACATGGCAGGAACATGTTTTTAAAAGCAGCGTTGCGCTGGAAATGCCAGTTGACCAGTTAAAGATGGCACGTAGGTCAATTGGCCTATTGCTGATTTATGGACACATGTAGGCAGCGTAATTCTAGAAGTATATTTTGGAGTCCTTGTGCATAGTCCGGCTCCACTCTTTGCCTGTTTTTGTTACACGTTTAGAATTCTTCTATCCACAGAGTTGAACAAACGCTTCTGGTGGAGAGTTTTTGTAATCTCCCGGCTGGGGAGGCATCGTGTACTCTACACCCACTAATAAATACACAATATATCAGCTGCAAATACTGAGCCACCAGTCTGTCCAAAATATACTAAAAGGCTTCGGCAATCACTGTTCTATCATTGATTAATGCACCGTAGTTAACAAATCTCAAAGCAATGATGTCTATGTGCTGACTACACCTCACAGTTTACAGGAGCGGCTGCAGCTTGTCCAGGGCTGCATGGAGAGGTGTGGTGCAGCGACAGGGCTCACGGTTCCATCCGCTCCAGCGGCAGCTCAGCTCAGCTCAGCACCATGTGACTCTGGGCAATAGCTCACTTAATTTCCACGACGGCCCCCAGCGACTTGAGACCCGGATGAGGGTGAGTAGTTCGCGCTTTACAAATAAGGATTTACATTTTTATGCCAAAAGGACCAGTGACAAGGGGGCCGCTGAGGCAAGAGGAGCACTGCACGCGCTTTTGTTTGAAGCTCTACTTGTTTCTGCTGCTGACTCGCTTATGCTTCGAATCCAAAACATGTTTTAACTTCCTAATATCGCACGTGGCGTGTGTCATACTACTGCATGAGGAATCGTAGTGTGTTGATTGATGGAAGAAGGTAGCTAAAGGATCGGTAGCTGATTTATTGCTGTGCAGTGAAGGCTCTTCTTACAGTCTGCCTCTTGTGCTGGCAAAGAGGAAAACATTTTCAGCAATCCATTACTACTGGTGGTTACTTTTTGGCTGCCTATGAACCTGTCATATCTAGGTCAACCAAGCTCCATTTTTTCATCCTGTAAGTCTGTCGTTGAGGAGGAAGGTTTAAGGTTCTAACAGCTCTTGCACGGGGGTGTCATAATTTTTAGGTTTCGCCTGCACAGCGCTTGCTCTTTTATTGGAAAACAATCCTAACAGGGGCTTAGAGCCTGCACATTTCTTACCAGTACTTACCATTGGTTGGCTCCCACGTCTCTTTTGTTACCTTGATTCTGATTGGTGAGCACGCCATCTACTTTTACTCTGAATGTCTTCCTGTCCCACTTACCCACGCCTGTGTCCTCCGCAGCCTTCACAAGGCACTGCCAACTGCTCCCATGGTAATGGAGTAGGGCATCAGTAACAACCAGGGGCTCTCCAGGAGCAGTCATGGACTGAGCTGCCATGTTTGCCGGCTGCCTACTAAAAACATTCACAATCCGGGTCTGTTCAAGTAGCCCATATGTTCCTCATCACAACATCATTTCCCCAACCCCCTCGCAAGAATTTCTGGTACTGGGAACGAGGTTCGAGTCTCAGCGTCAGCTGAACATGATGTGATCCTGGGCAAATCACTGAGACACAAAGAAAATAATAGTGCTATAACACTGCTAAAGCTGACCACGTCATAGTGCTATTATTTACTTCACTTTCAGCCAGGTTGCACAGCCTGGCGATCGCTGCTGTGCAAATGTCTAAAAACATTGACAAAGACAATCGGCATTGCGAAATCTATTGGTTTTGCCACTGCCTTTTCTGTTGAAGATTTCTCCCTGATGCAGGCAGGATGGCAAAAGAAAGTTTCAGGTCCAGTTTGAGCTACCTCATAATTAGATACCGTGTTCTGGGATATGAAATTCTGAGTTCTGCAGGGCGGTTGGTGTTAAGGGGCGAGATGGGCGTCTCCATGCCAAGCTGGGGGAGTGAGAAGAAACACCAAGCAGCTAGCAATAAATTGTGCTTACTGCTTGGTGACAAAGATGTGTAAATCTGTTTTTTAGGGGGTGGGGAAGGGTTGCCATTAGTCCTAAGCATGTGTTGACTGTGCAAAGTTTTCCTAGACCTGGAGGCATAAATCAGGGAAGTGACGACACACTGGTGGGTGCGGTGGGTGTTATTGCCAGGAATAGACTTTTACTTTGGGCATTATTCACTTGGCCTAGGGAGGGGTCAGAAGGCTTCCATTAATCCCAATGGCTAGGGACAGGGCAGGCCATCTGAGACAATGTAAGAGTGGGTGTGTCAGTGGCCTTTGCCTCTTTCACTGAGACCCAGCAACTCCTGTTGTATTTCTTATGATAGGCGGGCTGGAGTCTGGGGGAGGAGTCCAGCAGAGTCCTTCGAGGTTCATCTACAGTGTGGGTTAATAGTTCGTGTCACTGTACTCCACTCACCATGCTCGGGGAGAATAAGTAGGTGAATGAGTTTTGTGGGAAGTTTTCTTGCATCATTCATTTAGAATTTGGGTGCGTTTATATTATGTGCATCTTGGTGTTTCTTATCTTGCTAATAATTCACTGAAGCATGTCTTGTTGTTTGTGAGCACTGACAGATAACCTAAGACTGACAAGCACACGAGGCACGCCTGGCAGGCAGTCCTTCATTTAGGCCTCTCAAAGCACCTATTGTGCATTTAAATTTTTGAGCTCTGATGTTGACAATGGAGCCAGGGGAACAGCTAGGTCCTGAGGTCTATGAGCCCCTTTCTCTGTCAGCGTATAATAATGTACAAAAGTAAACCTGATTGAGTTAATAAACAGACAGACCCCAAAGGTAAAGACATCTGTTGTTGCAGAGCTCCTCATGTTCCTACTTCCTAGCAATTCTCAGTGGATAAATAATAAAAATGTCAAGATAAAGTTGGTGAATAATGTGCCTGAAAGAGAGATCGGAGTTTTCTTTAGTTCAGAGTTATTTTTAGTTGCAGTTTAAGGGCGTAACACAGGCCCCCACAGCCCCCTCAGTGTGTGTGTGGGGGGGCACACTATAAACTAATCTGCGGCCCACCACAGTCCTAGCTGGCCGCATAAGAAATAAAAAAAATGCGGCCTAACAGTTATCACTTCTGCAGAGAGGCTGGCTGAATTGGAGTGGGTTCACTGTACAGGCTTGTATTTCCAGGCCTTACACAGTGGGTGAGGCCCCCTCGGTGGCCAGTGAAGCCTGAAAGCAGCATCACAGTGAACTAGAATTGCGATTCTCCTATTACCATGGCAAGAGAATGTAGATTCTCCAAGTTTGGTATAGAGTGAATCTGGATTTCATTAAGGACACCGAGGCTAGCATTATGCATTAACTTTTATTGCCAGCTCCTTGCAGCACTTTAAAGAATGACATCACATTAAACAAAAAATTCCAGAACTTTAGAATGTCCATAACCAATATAAACTCTGACACATCAGCCATCTTCCTCTTTTAAGCTGCTCTGGACCCATAACACGTGAACTTTGACTTTTCCAAACGAATAACAAATCCTCTCGCCTTTTCTTACTGGTTATCTGTAACAAACAATAAAAAACTTAATTTACTTGTTCTAAAACCCTACTAATGTATATACACATGAACAAAGGCTTATAAATCCACTCCCCCTCCTAACACCCACCTGGGAGGGTGGGAGGGATAATGCTAGCCTCCGTGTCCTTAATGAAATCCAGGTTCTCTCTACACAAAACTTGGAGAATCTAAATTTCATGACAGGACCGGAGGCTAGCATTATGCATGTTCAAAGCTGTGCTACAACCACAGACAAAACATGACCCAATGGTTTCAAATAAAAATGTGCAAAAACATCAGCATTAGTCCAATCTGCTGCATGCAAAATCTCCTCCAAACGTCCTCCTGAAATGAAGGCTTTACTTGCCATAGCACCCCTTACCAAGTGTGCCCCAAAATCTTTCAGATTCACACCTGCTTCCAGTATAGAACCCCTCACCCATCTTGCAATGGTTGCTGAAGTTACCGGTCTAAATGGTTTCACATACGAAATTAATAACTGATCGTCCCCATGTCTTCTGAACTCACTCAATCTGCTCTCATACTCCTTTAAACAATTAACAACACTCAATTTAGGATGCTCTTCAAATTTTGGATAACAAATTGATGAAGACATGCATTTTGTCCTTCTACAAATCCTAAATAACACTCCATCTGGATTATAACATCTGTTACAAATGTCCAAAGCTCGCACATCCGAAACTCTCCTAAAAGAAATAAGACACAGCAAAGTTGCCAACTTACCTGATAACTGTTTCAGACTCAAATATCTATTCATAGGCCACCCTTCATATAAAAGAAGAAGTTTATTAACATCCCATAAACAATTGTATCCTGGTCTCGGCGGTCTCCGCAACTTTACTCCCTTCATGACCCTACAGATTAACGGTTCTCTACCAATAAAGCAACCTCCTACTAAACTATGACCCGCTGCAATTGCAGACCTATAACAATTTATAGTTCTATAACTTAAACCCTTCTCAAACAAACTTGATAAAAAATTTGACAACTCTATGGCAGATGCCTCCATGGGATCCAAACCCCGTTCCAAGCACCAACAAACCCATTTCTTCCATGCTCCAACATACCTTTTCCTGGTCCCTGGAGCCCAAGACTCTCTGAGCAAATCCTGAGCCTGTTCCAAAAGACCTCTGAACTGCTCTCCTCTCCTGAAATCTTCCAAACAAGAAGGCTCAATGCCCCTTCCAAAACCAAAGGATGAAAAACCTCTTCTGCCCCTAGAAGTATGTCCTCTGTATCCGGAATCAATAAAGGCTCCTCTATTGCCATTTCCAACAATCCTGGAAACCACGCCTGTCCTGCCCAAAAAGGTGTCACAATCACCAACTGACATCTCTGTCTTCTCACCATTAACAAAACTCTCTGAATCATCGCAAATGAGGAGAAGGCATACCCCTGAACTCTGTTCCAATCCTGCTGAAACGCATCCACCTCCTCCGCCAACGGATCCGTTCTCCAATTGTAATAACGTTCCAATTGATACGTCAGCCTTGACGCAAATAAATCCACCTCCAATGGACCCCATGTGTAACATATCCTCTTGAAATAGAGAACATTCAGCTTCCAATCGCTGTAATCCCTGAGATACCTCGAATTCCAATCTGCCACAACATTGTCCTGACCTGGAAAATACTCCGCCATCAAACCTATTTTCTGTTCCAAACAAAAACTCCAAATCCTTCTTGCCAGTAGAGTCAGATTCTTTGACCTGCTTCCACCCAACTTGTTTATATAACGGACTGCCGTAACATTGTTCATCTTCAACAACACATTGAAATGCTTTAACATTTTCCCAAAGCTTTTTCTGTTCAAACTATTTATTTTGCAAAGAGACAATAGGGGGACTGCTCGTTGACACAGCGTTTCGCCTACAACCCTATGTATAGGACCGGCCGCGTAGGATAGATAGGCAGTCGATAAGTAGTAGTATGAAGCACTACTAAACAATATGGCATGTGGAGTACACAGCAAGTCGCCTACAACCCAATGTGGGCCGGCCGCGTCAGAGAGCAGGTGCCAATACGTGTCATACATATGGAAAGAGCAGATGGCAAGTCGAGAGAAGAAGGGAGAGATGGAGATGGAGAGAAAAAAGTAGGGGAGACAAAGAGGAGGAGGTGGGCGAGGGGAGAAGGGGGGGAGCGGTAAGCCCCGAGGGGTAACGAATGGCATGCAGGGAGGGATCTATTCTGTATCCGGGGGGTAGACTGCGTCCTCAAAGAGGTGTAGGGCTCGGAGTTTCGGGGGCTGAAAGCGGGCGTGCTCCAGTTTACAGAGATGGGTGACAAGTGGTTGCCACAGTTTCGTGAAATGGGAATCGCGGGACTGTAGTCGAGCAGTGAGCAATTCCATAGAGACAGTGTGCCATAGACGCATAAACCAAACAGTGATTGGGGGGGTCTCCGGTTTTTTCCAGTACAGGGCGATGAGCTGTTTGGCAGCGCCCAGCATGTGGAGGGAAATGTGCCAGTCTTTGCGTGTGAGGGCGCTCAGATTATCAGGTTTAAGGCCTAGAACAGCTGTGGCAGGAGTGGCAGGCAGGGGAAAGCCAAGCACCTCTTTGATATGACTAAGGATCTCCTTCCAGTATGAGGTCAAGAAAGAACAGGACCACCAAATATGGAGGAAGTCGCCCGTGGCGCTCGAGCACCTCCAACATAAAGGGGATGTCGCGGGGAACATCTTGTGCAGTCTGAGAGGCGTATAGTACCATTGGGTCATGGTCTTATAGGCGGTCTCCCGCAGGGAGATACAGCGGTAGACCTTCGGGATATCAAGCCATAGGCGATTCCACTGGGCGGGGGCTACATCCAAGGCGATGTTCGTTTGCCATTTGCGCTGATAGAGGTGGGGAGTAGTGAGTGGAGGATGTTGCAATACGTGATAAGTGCGGGATATGAGCCCTTTAGAGTCATCAAAGGCGCGCACTAGGCGCTCAAAAGGCGTAAGTGGTCGAGTAGCTGCCGGCGCCCAAGAGGAGGCATGTATCCAATGTCGCAGTTGGATATATTGCAATCGAGCTCCCTCCGAGAGGTGGAAGTCTGCCTTACACTGATCAAAAGTTTTAAAGGCGTCGCCCAGGAAGAGGTCCCTAATGGTCCGACACCCACCATCAAGCCAGTCAGAGAACGCTGGAGGACGCACTGCCGGTGGAAATTGGAGGTTCCCGGCGATAGGGGTGAAGGGGGACGGGAATGTGGTGAGGCCCTTAGGGATTGCAATTTTATTCCAGATATCTAGTACCGTCCGAGTGGGGGGTGCCAAGTAGGCACTACGCGATCGCGAAGCCTGGTGCTGCCACGGGAGGTCCCAGATGGATCTCCCAGTCACCGCCCTATCCATGTGGAACCACACCTTTTCGCTTTGCCACGCCATCCACTCCGATATAAAGCGGAGGTGAGAGGCCCAATAGTACTCCAAGAGGTTGGGGCAAGCCAGCCCGCCCCTGTCGCGAGGGGACATGAGGATTTTGTTGGAGAAACGCGGCCTGCGTCCTCCCCAGACAAACCTGGTGATGTCTCGTTGGAGGCTGCTGATCTGGTGGAGCGGGATGGGAGTCGGAAGGGATTGAAAAGATACAGGATTTTGGGGAGCACCGACATTTTGATTGCGTGGAGACGCCCCAGCCAGGAGAGAGAGAGTGATTTCCATGTTCGAAGGTCTCCAAGAACCGACTTCCGGCATTCCTGCCAGTTAATTTGGGACCATGAGGCGAGAGTGGGGGTGAGCTGTAGGCCAAGGTATCGTATGGAGTGGGAGGCCCATTGATAGGGAACTAAGGCCTGGAGCACAGGGATCTCGTCCCGAGGGATCGTAAGGTTGAGGGCCCAGGATTTCTCGTGATTAATTTTAAGACCGGACGCCAACTCGAATGATCGAAGAAGAACCAGGAGCGCCGGGAGGGAGATGTGGGGCTGAGAGAGTGTAAGCAGGAGATCGTCCGCAAAAAGGGCCACTTTATGCTGTTGGCCTCCGAGGGGAATGCCATGGATGTCGGGGGCCTGGCGGATTAAAATGGCAAGGGGTTCCACCACAAGAGCAAATAATAAGGGCGACAAGGGACACCCCTGCTGGGTACCTCTGCCTATCGAGATAGGGGAGGATAGCTGGCCATTGACCAGCACCTGGGCCGTCGGGGACGAATAAGGAGCCATCATCCGAGCTATCATTAACGGGCCGAGCCCGATTTTATGTAGAACTGCCCGAAGGAAGGTCCAGTCCACCCGGTCGAACGCCTTCTCCGCGTCTAGCGACAGAAGGCAAGCCGGGATGCTCCAGTGATGGGCCTTGCTCACCACGTGTGCAGTGCGCCGCACGTTGTCCGCACCTTGGCGATGGCGGATGAAGCCGACTTGGTCTGGTTCTATGAGGCTGGGGAGAAGCGGATCGAGTCGTTTGGCTAACATTTTCGTGTAGATCTTCAGGTCCGTGTTGAGCAATGCTATGGGACGGTAGGACGAGCAAAGTGCAGGGTCCTTGACCGGCTTAGGAATGAGGGCAATTTCCGCCAGCCCCATAGACTGGGAAGGACCAGCGTCGGTAGCGAAAGAGTTAAAGAGACGGACGAGGTGCTTCCGAAGCTGCGGCAGGAACATGCGGTAAAAGATAGGGGAAGACCGTCCGGCCCCGGAGACTTTCCGATGGGGAGGTCCTTCAGGGCCCCAGCGAGCTCTTCGCAAGTAATTGGGTCTTCCAGTTGCTGGGCATGGTAGCTACTGAGTGGGGTCCAGGGGCAGGCATCAAGCAGAGTCTGTATCAGGTCTGGGGAGGGCGTGGCTGGGGCATATAGAGAGGAGTAGTATGTTTGGAATGCGGCGCATTTGGAGGCTTCCGTGATCGCGCGGGTGCCATCTCCAAGTTGAATATTAGCGATGTGGGCCTTAGCTGCGCGTTTCCGCAGGCGCCGAGCCAAGACCGTGCCCACCTTGTCGCCCCCCTCGTAATAGCGCTGTTTCAGTGCTAACAGAGCACCCTCAGCCTTGTTAGTTCGATGGGCCCGCAGCTGACCACGGAGGGTAGCCAGGCTCCGCTTATGAGCAAGTGAAGGGTGTTCCTGGTTGAGCTTCTCGAGGGCCTTCAGGTCCCTAGTGAGATTGGCTTCGAAGAGACGCGCTTCCCGTGCTCACGCAATCGCGATGGAAGTGATATGGCCGCGGATGGTGGCCTTGAATGCGTCCCACACAACAGGGAAGGGGGTTTCGGGGATATCGTTAAGCTCAAAGTAGGAGTCAATGGCCGTTCGCAATTCCGCCACATGCACAGGGTCCCGGAGGACGCGTGGCGGGAGGCGCCAACGAGGCGGGAGTGGGGTGCGTGCAGAACTATGGCATAGGTGAAGTTCCACGTGAGCGTGGTCAGAGACCGAGATGTCGGACATGGAAGCGGAAACCGTCTCGCCGATAAGGGCATGAGAGATAAGGATGTGGTCAATATGTGAGTATGAACGATGCACGTGCGAGTAATATGAGTAGTCGCGAGCTTCGGGGGAGTGATACCGCCAAGAGTCAAGTAGCGTGAGATCCATCAGTTGCTTCTTTAAGATGGAGGACATAGCCCCAGTGCCCTGAAAGGAGCCGTCGCTACGATCCAGGGCGGGGTCCCAAACCAGATTGAGGTCGCCCCCTATAATAAGCGAAGGGTCATCTTGCGGTACTTGTTCCCTCAAGAGGGCGCGGAGGTAAGAGTCCTGCGCCTGGTTAGGCGCATAAATACTGCACAATGTGAAGGACCGATGTCCGATCAAGACCTCAGCTCTAAGGAAGCGGCCATCTGGGCTGCGGAAGGTTTTAGATTTCCCCTGCCGGATGCCAGGGCCACAGAGTATTGCCACACCAGCTGTTTTGGAGGAGGCCGAAGTCCAGAATTGGAGGGGGTACCGGGGGTGAGCCATGCGAGGGACATCAACTTTCAACAGGTGAGTCTCCTGTAAAAGGATTATATCAGGATGCTGCTGAAGGAGGTATCGCCATATCTGATGCCGCTTATTGGGAGAGTTGAGCCCCTTGACGTTAAAGGAGAGGATTTTCAAGCAGGGGATAGTGGCCATGGCCCGTGGGGAGTGCGGTCTGGCCTAAGCATCCCACAGGGGGGCAAGGCGGGGCAATGGCGAGGAGAAGGGGGAGAGCCGCTGACTTCCGGAAAGTAGAAAGAGAACCACAAGAGGCGCCCCCGCCCACCAAGGAGGGAGAAAGGGACAGAGGAAGGATGCGAGAGGGAGAAAGAGAGAGAAGAGGAGCAGACGTTCAAAACGAAAACGATCAACATTGGCCAACAGGGCCACAGTGTCCTGTTCCGGTCCAGGGACAGCCGAGGCCCAGGGGCACAGGCGGTCCCGGAGAAGTCACTCTCCCAGGAACAGATGGGGGGCGAGTCGCCGGACACGGGAGATGTCATCTGGGCAGGTGATCCGACGCCGCCAACACTGCTTACAGGGAGCTGGGATGCTATTGAGTCATGGGGCTGCGCGCCACCACTTCAGGCACAGGAAGAAAGTACATAGTCCGGAGTGATCCTCCATCAGCGTGAGTGAGAGCCCTGCCAACTAGGTAGTTAAGGACGGAGGGCTGGGCGAGGCGATCCCCCTCCATGGAGCGAATGTGTTGGATGATGTCGACTTTGGCTTGTGAGGACGAGTGCTCCCCGGGATGCAGAGAGCGCCGGTTGCGGCTAACCTGGGACCAGGAGGGTTTGGCGGGAGCCCTGGTACGGGGCTGCAGGCGTGCAGGACTTGAGGGTGGCGTGAGAGAGAAATGGAGAAGATTCGCCGCCTCCTGAAGGGATCGTACCATCCGACGCTTGGATTCCCACTGGAATATTAGCGCGAAGGGGTGACCCCACTGGTATTGGATGTCCAGGCTGCGCAGTTTGTCGGTCACCGGCCTGAAATCGCGGCGTCTCCGAAGCGTCGTGGGCGCGAGATCCTGAAAGATCTGGATGTTGGCACCCTTGTAGGTAAGTTCCTGCTTGGAACGCGCCGCCTTCAGGATGGCCTCCTTTTCCGTAAAGAAATGGATCCGGGTCAGAATGTCAGGGAGGAGGCCCGGTCGACCAGGGGGACCAGAGACCCGGTGTGCACGATCCAGCGCCGGTGGAGAGGCATCGTCGTCACCCCAGACCTCGTGGAGGAGTTGTGCCACTTAGGTCATGATGTCCGACCCCTCGGCCCCAGTTGGCACCCCCCGGATGCGGAGGTTGTTGCGGCGGCTCCGGTTTTCCAAGTCCTCCTGCTTTAATTGTAAGTCAATGTGTTGTTCCTTGAGGGTAGCCAGGCGCTGCCAGAGTTGCTCTTGGTCCTCCGTACGCGCATCCGCCGTTCGCTCGAGACCGTCGACTCGGTCCCCAAGTTCCGTAACCTCCCTCCGGAGTTCCCGGACACAGGAGTGGACCTCCGTGCGCAAGGAGCCGATTTCCGTCTTAAGCTCTGCCATGAAGCCGGCCACAAAGGACTGGGTGACCGGTGGCGAATCCCCTCCATTTTGCGAAGACATTGCTTCAGGGGCAGCAGCGCCCGTCTTGCCCCAGAGCGCAGCTACAGGATTATCCTTTGGGGGTGCCGCTGTGTCCTTTGCCGCCTTGGTGCGCGTCATCTCCCGGCAGAGTCCAGCACTTCCCAAAGCCGGGCTAGATGGTGGGAGGAGGGTGTAGAGCCGTAGGAGGGCAATTAAGGGATACAGCCGTATCTACCCCAATCCTAGGCAGCAGGGCACGGGACACGGTAAGAAAGGCCTCCCAGTGAGTGTGAGCGGGCGGAGGGGTGGGCTAGAGTGCCGCCGCCGTCACAGGCAGGGTCGAACAGTGCAGGCCAAAGTATTCCCCAGAGCAGGCGCCCGGAGCAGGGCCGGTAGCTTGAACGGATCCCCGCGGCGAGGCAGCGCGGGGCCCCGCCGGCGGCCAGGGGGGGGCCGAGCCCACCAAGGCGCAGCCGCACCGAGAATGTCCTCCAGAGACCCCAGCCAGCAGGGCACCAAGAAATCCCCAGCGCTCCGGCGCGGAGGCGAGGCACCCCCGCAGGGCAAGCGTGCCCAGACCGCAGGGGGGGCGTGCAGCAGGGTCCCAGCCCAACGCCCGGTGTCCACGCACCCCTAGGCGCTGTATCCCCTGTCCCGGGGCCGGATCGTTGCAGGGCCCAGGGGCCGCCGAAGGAGAGCACAGGGACCCAGGACCGCAGGGGTGAAAGCGGTGTAAAGATGCTGGTGCAGCGTCCCGGTCCCACTAGGCCACAGAGGTCCAGGCGGTGTCAGGGTCAGTCCGTTCTGAGGGACGGGCGCATCCATGCCAAGCCAGTCCCCCCGTAGGCCTCAGCTGAATGGCCGAGTGTGTCAGTGACCAGTGGACCGGGGCAGGCCTGGAGGGCCGCAGGTGAGTCCCCCCCAGCAGCAAATCCAGAGTGAGGCCTAACGCTCACGCCGGGGCAATTCGGGCAGGGTGCGTGGTCCCCGCGGGGGTCCACACCCGCGCCGGAGCCACCCCTCCGCCTTCAGCAGGGCCCCAGCGCGGCAAGTCCGATGCGCCTCACAGCAGGGTCAGGCCGGGGCCCCTCCTCCGCCCACCGCCAACCACACAGCAGCGCCACTCACCGCCACCGGGTCCGGTCCTCAGGGGCGCTCCTCGGCTGCGGCCCCCCCCAGGTGATCTCGGCCACCACCGGGCCCGCACCCATCCTCAAAGTGGCGGGCAGCCGGAGCAACAGAGAGGAGCCCCCTGCGAGATCAGGAGACGCCGATGGCCGCCACAGGCCGTCTCCAGTGCAGTACGGCGCCTCTGCTGATGGGGCGCGGCACCAGGGGGGTCCGGGGGATTGTTTGCGGGCCGCAGGGGAGGCCCGGATCAGAAGGCCGCAAGATGGCTGCCGCAGAGCCAGGAGACCAGCGCTAGGCCACAGTCCCACCGCCACCAGCGAGCCCCCGCTGTTGTCATCTCGTCGGTGGGGGCTCCTCACCCTCCGCGACCAGTGCGCCCCAAAAAGTGGCGCTGATTGAGCCCCAGCTCCGCGATAATAGCCCTAATGTGCGGCGGTCAGTCGGAGCTCCACGAAGTGCGTCTCACGCCATTGACAGCGAGACCACGCCCCCCTCCCAAAGCTTTTTAAAGCATAAAGTCCTGCTCTCATTTCTAATCCATTTATATGCTCTGAGTTCTCTTCCAAAGACCATATTCCTCCTGTCTCCTGATCCTCTAGACATGCTCCCCAACCAAAAAGACTTGCGTCTGTTTCCAAAACAAAATCTGGACAAATTCCCAAAATCGCCCTTCCATTCCAGGCCTCTAGATTCTCCAACCACCAAACCAACTCTTCCCAAGCCTCCTCTGACAGAACTATCTTATCTCCATACCACAGTCCTTTCCTCAATGACTCTGCTTTCAAACTCTGCAAAGCCCTGTAATAAAGCGGCCCTGGAAAAACTGCTTGAATTGATGAAGAAAACAAACCAATCACTCTTGCCAAACTCCTTAGAGACACTCTCTCCTTCCTTAAAACTCCTTTCACTTCCGACTTTATCTTTTCACCTTCTTCTCTGGTAAACTCAAAGTCCTCTCTACAGTGTTCACTAGAAAACCCAAAAACTCCAAACACTGATTCGGCTCTAAAACTGATTTTTCTTTGTTTATCAAGAAGCCTAATCCTTCCAAGAGATTCATTGTTAATAATAAATGCTTCCTCAAATCCTCCTGACTTTGTGACATTATTAAAAAATCGTCCAAATACATAATCATACGTACACCCCTCTCTCTCAAAAACTTGGCCACAGGTCTCAACACTTTTGTAAAGCACCATGGTGCCAATGCCAGACCAAATGGGAGAGAACAAAACTGATAAAGCTCCCCATCCTTCTGAACTGTAAATATTTTCGACTCTGCTTCGCAATAGGAACAGTGAAATACGCATCTTTCAGATCTAACTTCACCAACCAGTCGTTCTCTTGAAGAATATCCCTTAACAGATGGATTCCCTCCATCTTGAAATGCCTGTACACAACAAACTGATTTAACCCTCTTAAATGTATTACAGGTCTCCAACCCTTCTCTTTCTTTTCTACCAAAAATATCGTGCTCACAAAACCACGATCCTCCTCTAATACTTTCTGAATTGCTCCTTTTCGCAACATTTCTAACACTTCCTCTGCTACTATTACCTGTAACTCTTTCTGAAAGACCAACTGATTTGGTTCTTTCAACTGAATTGTTTTTTCTTCGAATTCTATTACATAACCTCTTATAGTTTGAATAACCCAACTGTCCTTTGTTATTTCCTCCCATTTCTTCACAAACCATTTCAATCTTCCCCCTACCTCGCAAGGGATAGAACCAAAAGAGATCTACGTATTCACCCTGAACTCCTTGATTGAACTGCGCACGTCCTCCTGCTTGACGCACTTTCCCTGTTCTTCCTCTCTGAGGATAAAATCCAGTCACTGATTGAAAACCTCTGAACGCAGTACATCCCTGCGACTGGTACTGAGCCCTGCTGGATGATCGGCCAGGGAAACGGGCTCTTGCCCCAGCCCAGTCAAAAACTCCTCTACCAAAGACCTTTCTTAACGAAGATTGAGCCTTATCTAGGCTGGTGAAGGTTGAAACATATTTACCAACCCCTTTCACAAACCCTTCACTGAAAAGATAACCCTTAGGGTCTTCAGAGGGTTCTTTTTTTGCAAAGTCCCCCAACTTAGGACTTATCTTCATAAGTATTGCTTTCCTTCTCTCTGCTGATAATGCAGCATTGGCATTACCTAGAAAACAAATTGCTCTTTGGGCCGATCCCCTTAAGAGCTCATTATCTATTTGTACTTCCTTTTTCTTGGCTTCTTCAGCCATATCCAAAATACGAGCCAATGGCCCCAACACATCCAGCAATCGATCCTGGCACTGTTTAAGTGCTCTTTCTAATCCTTTTCTGGGATCACGCCCCATCTTAAATAGGAAGCTAATCAAATCCGGATCCAAATCCAGTGTCATGCATGCCTTCCCGTCCACAACAGGACGCGAACACTCAGCCCTCATAACAGCTCTTGCTTCCTTTCCCAACGGTCTCCTTATCCAGAGCTTTACAAAATTTGCCACATGTGGCAATGGCCACCAGTCTGCACTCCTAGGGTGGCGAATCATCTCCGGACTGAACATATCCTGTCCCTGAGGATCTTTCACAATCCCTTTCTCTTTTCTTTCTTTTTCTACCTTATCCATGTCCAAATCCCAATCATCGTCTATGTAATCTTCAAGAACAAATTCATCTGTTTCCTCCTCCAACTCCTCATCTAGGAGATCCACTTTTTGTTTTTCACCAACCTTTGTGCCGCTAAGGACACCCTCTTTTGTGCCGCTTCGGATACCTTCCTCATTTGTGGCGCAAGGCTCACCCTGATTTTTTCTCATAAATCTTATCTCCACTTCAATATTCTTTTCCTTTCTTGCTCTTTTTCCATAACCTCTTACATCACCCCCTTCTCCTTCCTCCATTGACCAATATTCCTCTTCATCGCATTCCACTGCCCTTCTTTTCTTTTTTAGTACACTTTCCAAAACTTCTTTCATTGAAGTTTTCATTTCCTCTTGAACTATTTTTCTTATATTGGCATCAGCTGAACCTGAACTCTGAGCACCTTCACTAATCTCCATCTCCAAACTACCCTTATTATATATTCTCTCTTTAAAATTTCAACTATACTCCTTTCCAAATCATAAAGTACTCTAAACTGTTAAAACTATATTATTTAACTTTTAAAACATCCCCGTTTTATAGAAATGCCTTCGTTTGCGCTTCGTTTTTAAAATTGCCTCACCCGACTGTCAAAAACAGCTGATGACAGTTACGGCCGGCAACTCTGTCAAACAAACTGCACATTTTCATTACTAAAACGGCCCCCATGCGTCGCCACGCACGCAGCGTGACAACGCGTACTACGGAAGCCTTAAACAAACTCTGTGCTTCCTACGTGCACTGAAAGACAAACTCTGTGCTTCCTACGCGCACTGAAAGAATCGTCTCTCGCGACGCGGGGATTCCAACCACGCCGCGAGCCAGGAATGGAAATCAAATCTGCTCGCGGCGCGGCTTTCTTTTTTTAAAAACTAAAATCGTATTATTAAAGCTACCGCACTAACCCTAACCTAAACCAAACCTCCCTTATTCAAACCGCCCGTAAATTGGGCTCACATTCACTTAAAATAAAACAATTTTACATATAAATAAAACAATCTTCACACATTTTAAAGAATCACTTTCTAAACACGTACTCTTAATTAAAAAATGTAATGAATATATAACATAAAATCTTATCTTTTAATTACAAAAACATAGTAATAAACATCCTTGCTTAGTGATACTTATCTGTCAAGGAGAAGCAATTAATAGAGGAAGATGGCTGCTGTGTCAGAGTTTATATTGGTTATGGACATTCTAAAGTTCTGGAAATTTTAGTTTAATGTGATGTCATTCTTTAAAGTGCTGCAAGGAGCTGGCAATAAAAGTTAATGCATAATGCTAGCCTCAGATCCTGTCATGAAATCTGGATTTCATTAAAGACACGGAGGCTAACATTATGCATATTTCTTTTAATGTAACTCCAAGCAGCCACTTGAAAGCATTACATCACAAAGTGAAAAACAGTTCTAGAACAGAATCTTCAATCTGTATAGCAGCCATGAGCACAGAACAGTCTGCCTCTTTTAAATGCGATGTATTATGAAACAGATCCAAAAGTCTTCTTAAATATTTTTTTTTTGCTCCTCCTCTTTTTTTTTTTTTTTTAAATCCAAGTGGAGATGAACGTGAATAAAGGGAACTCAGTATATCCTATCTTGGGATGGTGAGTCATTTATGAAGAGTTACCTGAAATAAAAAGAAGTATAAGTGCTCCGTTGATTGGAATGACAAGTAGAAAAGGCGATAGAGACATGCAGCAAAAAATATACGTCAAATTCATTATTGTAAACAAACTATTTTCAGACAATACGTTTAATGAAGATTCCGTTTATAAAATAGTTTAATTGTTAACCACCCATGGGAAGGGATGGGTGGGATAATGTTAGCCTCCATGTCTTTGATGGAATCCAGATTCTCTTGTCATGGTAATAGGAAAATCGCTATTTCATTACAAGACCGGAGGCTACCATTATGCATGTTGGTAGCTTTGTAAGACTACATCAGACATATGTTCAATTGGTTTGCAATAGTGTTGTGCAAATGTGTTTGCATTAGACCAATCGGCCGCCTTGAGAATGTCATCCAACTTACCTCCTGTCCAGAAAGATTTACTAGCCATAGCACCTCTGAGGGAGTGTGCTTGGAATTTCTTTAGATCAATGCCAGCTAATTGCATTGCAGCTTTGACCCACCTTGCTATTGAAGCAGCAGTTATGGCTTTATATGGTTTGACAAAGGATATAAGTAATTGATTCACTTCATGTGCACGAAGATCTTTCATTCTATTCTCGTACTCTTTCTTGCAATCTACAACACAGAGTTTCTTACATAAATCAAATCGTTGCTAAAACTTTTTATCCGACAATGTTTTAGTTCTTATTATTATCTCGAATTTAACACCAAACATATTGTAAGATCTATTAGTGCAGTGGCGGATGGTGACATTTGAAAGTGGTGAGGCGTAAAACAATTCTTGTACTGCACTGCGCCAATCAAGCGTAGCAAGCAAGCCCGAATACACTTGAGAACATTTTGAAAAAATAGTGGGCAAATGGTGCATTTTCAAGCAAATTTGAGAAAGCAGAAAGGTGTCAACTAAGCCTGGGCGTAGTTCGCGAAGTAGCGCTACGCGAAGCTACGCAAAGTGCAGTTCGCACTACGCGAGCTACGCGTAGCACTACGCGAACTGCGTAGTGCACTGTTCGCAATGATTGCACAGTGCCGGATGCTTGTCCGCACTGTGCAATCATTGAAAACGGCATCTTGCACAGTGCGAGCTGTCTTTTACTGCCGCTCGAGTAGATTTTTACTCGAGCGGCAGCTTTCTCAACGCGGACTGGTAGTTTCTCATCGCGAGCGGTCGCGAGCATATGCGACCACTCGCAATGAGAAACCTGACCTCCCCGCGTTGAGAATCTCGCCGGGAGGTTTATTTTCCACGCTCGCGATCGGCAACTTGATGTTGCTGATCGCGAACGAGGAAAAAGTCTCGCCGGGATGTCATTTTGCTTGCTCGCGGTCGCCAACTTGACGTTGAGGACCGCAAGCAAGCAAAAAATGACCGCTTCACTACGCTACGCTACGCGTGTTTGCACTGTGCTACGTGCAATTCGCGTTGTGCGAAGTAGCGCAAACTTCGCAAACTATCCGAGCGTAGCGTAGTGCTTTGCCCAGGGTTAGTGTCAACCACTCTGAGGTCTGATGACCCCGTGCAGTCCCCGGCCCGGCCCCTCCACACCCCGCACCCCGTGGGTCCTACTAAGGTCACCCCTGTGATCTCTATTGCATTACACAAATCAAACGTGGGGACATTAAGAGACAGGTAATAACCTCTCTGATCTTGTCCCTGCAGGGTACACCCCGCACGTCTGCTCAGGGCGGGCTTTCACCATAAACGGAGACCGAGAACCATTTCGGCTTCACAGTGTCCTGGTTGGTTGGTGTGTATCCTTTCCGTGCTGACAATGCTTGCATTTAGGGAACTACATTTTTTTCTTTTTTTCTTTAAGCACTCTATGAGAAGGCGCATATTTTCATGCTCTCTTCCCTGTGTGCTGCTTCCCCTTTACCTTTCCAGCCCCTTGCTCTCTGTGTCACTTCCTCTTTCCTCTCAGCTAGTCCGTAGCTTCTCCCACCTCGCCCCATAACACTTATTTTTTTAATATTCCCCCAATCCCACTCCTCCTTTGCTTCCGTCCGAGCTACTGCATGATATTCTATTGCAATAAATGCCAAATTGGTTATAATGCCTCCAATAAACTGATGGGGCACAGTTTTTACTATAGAGAAGCATAGTGTTGCAGCAGGCACTCCGAGTCCTTCTGCAAAGGT
Source organism: Calotriton arnoldi (assembly GCA_963921515.1). Taxonomy (NCBI): domain Eukaryota; kingdom Metazoa; phylum Chordata; class Amphibia; order Caudata; family Salamandridae; genus Calotriton; species Calotriton arnoldi. The sequence continues at coordinate 3,300,633 of CAWUFW010000952.1, read as the reverse complement.
TGTTGGGATGAGTGCTGGATGTTTTTACCTCTAGCACACATGTTGGAGGCCTCTGAGACCTGCACAGAGGAGGAGCAGACTGCGATACAATGCCAGGGTGGCGGTGTAGTATCTGATGGAGAGCGACACTAGGGATTGGCAGAAGTAGATGTATACTGTGACAACCAGCCATCTTTCGTAAGGGAAGGAGAGCTGTTCCGATTGACAGGGCACCTCTAATTTGTTTGTCAGCTTTGTACGCCTTCCTTACCGTTTCTCCACGCATGGATAGTGTATGATGTGGTATCAGAACCCCAGCTGGTTAGCAATTCCTTAATGGCGCTGTGGCATGTTAGGACTTGAGTATTTGGTGGCTGTTCATTTTTATGAGAAAAGAGCAGTCAATTGTATGCAACTCGTGTTTTAGCTTCGGAGATGGCAGTGATACATGTCTTGCGTGTGTTACGGTTAACAGTTCCGCATTAGCTTTTACTGTTTTTATGCACAGCATTTATCATCCGGACCTCAGATCAGACCAAGGCTTGCAGTTCACTCTTGAGACAGTTACCAGCGCTCCAAATGAAACATAGTTGAATGTAACGGTGACATTCCACGACTCACACGCAATTCTTAAGCCTCACACAAGTACCAGGCAACCTAGCATTCTCCCCCCTTTTCTCTACCGGCCGCCTTCACATATCAGAAAGTTCATTATTTCATCTTACTCCAGTCGCGGCCGGCAAAACGGGCGGGTGGGTTCGCGCAGGGGGGGGGACGACGGTACGGTAATCAATATAAAATAATAAACTTACCTTCCTCCGCGACCGCATCATGCGCCGCCGCCTCAGCTCCTGCTGCTCCTGGCGCGTTTTAGGCAGCCTCCCTCCACCTGCTCCCCTAAGCCAATCACAACGCTGCAATGGCAGCGTTGTGATTGGTGCGGTGCAGCGGACAGCGCCCCAGCCGGGCGCCAGTATGGAGGCCATTTTCTCTATGTAGGCTGCCTACATAGAGAAAATGGAGAGTGCACATGACTGACCAAACAGTCAGGGCCCATAACATTGGGCAAGCCACTCCCCCCCCTGCCCTCGAGCAGGACCGCCCACCGCCCGCCCCCAACCAGGCACTTCGGCTTTCTCGCAGTGCGAGAAGCAGAAACATAAAATGGTAGTTTTACCATTTTATGTTTCTGCTTCTCGCACTGCGAGAAAGCAGTGGGGCGACACCCCCACGCCCCAATGGAGGAGCCGCCACTGTATTAGTGACTTCAAGAGCTTTGACATCTGAAACCCTTCGGCATGAAATTAGACAGAGCAATGTAGCAAGTTTAATGGATAGACTTTTCCTATCTAGGTGTCTGTTATCCGGCCAATTTGTGAATAGGTCTAAAATTAGTTTTACGTCCCACAGAGTCTCGTATTTAGGTTTAGGGGGTCTCTTTAGTCTAATACTTCTTAAGACTCTGCATACTATGACGTTTTTACCTACCGTTTTTCCATTGACTAGAGCGTTACCTGCAGAAATAGCTGATCTATAACAGTTGATCGATCTATAATTGAGACCCCTTTCAAATTGTTCTACAAAGAAGTTTACTATGTGTACAATAGGAGCCTCCACGGAATCTAGGTTCCTCTCCAGGCACCAACGTACCCATTTTCTCTAAATGTTGTTATACCTTTAGTGCGTCCCAGGAGCCCATGACTCTCCGAGGAGAGTTGCAACTGTTGACGAAAGTCCAGAGACTTCATTTGATTTCCTGACACTTTCCAGGCAAGAAGGTTCAAACTCCCAGTCTGCACCAGGGGATGTTCTCTTCCATCTACGTCTCTTAGAAGCTCCCTCTCGGCTGGAATTAAAAAGGGAATGTTGCAAGCTAATTCCAGCATCGTGGGGAACCCTGCCTGTGATGGCCAAAAGGGAATTATTAGCACTAGAGAGCACTGTTCCTGTCTCACTTTCTGTAGGACTCTCTGAATCATGGCGAAGGGGGGAAAGGCGTATGCTTGGATTTCTTTCCAGCATTGGAGAAATGCATTTACTGCTAGGGCACCTTGGTCTGGCATCCAGCTGAAGTATTTCTCTAATTGGAAGGTTAGTCTGCTCGCGAACAGATCTACTTCTAAGGGACCCCAAATTTGATTGAGGGCTCTGAACATGTTCTCGTTGAGTTTTCAATCGCTGTGATCTAAGAGGAATCTCGAGTTCCAATCTGCTGATACGTTTATCTTCCCTGGGAGGTATTCTGGTTTTAGTGCAATCTTGTGCTCTAGGCAGAACATCCAGAGTTTTTTGGCTAAGTTCGATAGATCTGCTGATTTGGTCCCCCCTAAACGATTTATATGGGCCACATCTGACATATTGTCCATCTTCAGTATGACTGATCTCCCCTGAAGGGAATGTTTGAAGCTCATTAGAGCATATAATCCTGGAGTCAGTTCTAGATAGTTTATGTGATGAGAGCTCTCTGCTTGTGACCAAACGCCACCTGTGTTTTGATCGAGAAGGTAAGCTCCCCGTCCATGAAGTCTCTCATCTGATTCCAGAATGAATTCTGGTGTTGTCCCAAAAACGGCTTTGCCATTCCATGCATCTAAATTCTCTAACCACCAAGTCAGTTCCTGATTTGGCTTCCTGATCTAGGTGTATCTGATCTCCTTACCATAGGCCAGACCTTAGAGTTCTCGCTTTTACCCTTTGAAGAGCTCAGTAATTCAGAGGTCCTGGGAAGATAGCTTGTATAGATGATGAAAGGAGGCCAAGAAGCCTGGCTAATTCCCTTAGGGTTAGGGTTTCTCATTTCAATACAAACCTGATTTCCTTGCATATTTTGGTTATTTTCTTTGTGGGCAGTAAGAGAAGGCATTTTGTTGTGTCTACGGTAAATCCTAAGAACTCTAGAGATCTGGAGGGAGTTAATATCGATTTCTCTTTGTTTATAATGAATCCTAAGCTTTCTATGAGATCCATAACTACCTTTAGGTCATGTAGGATTTGTGAATGGTGTTGCGACATGATAAGGATGTCGTACAGATATATAATCAGTCGAATCCCTCTTTCCCTCAGGAGTGAGGTGATAGTTCTCATAACTTGGTGAAGCACCAGGGGGCAGATGATAGCCCGGAAGGTAGAGCTTGAAATTGGAATAGATGATTGTTCCAAATAAACTGGAGAAAGGGTTGATGTTCTTTTGCCATGGGGATGGTAAAATAGGCATACTTTAAATCTAGTTTGACTAACCAGTCTCCCTCCAATAACAAATCCCTCAGGAGGTGGATGCCCTCCATCTTGAAGTGCCTGTAAGCTAGAAATTTGTTTAGTTGCCTGAGGTTTATAACGGGTCTCCACCCTTTGTCCTTTTTCTGGACGAGGAAGAGAGTACTTACAAATCTCTTGTATTCCCACGGTACTTCTATGATTGCCCATTTCTAAAAAAAAAAAAAAAGTAAGTCCGTTTTTATATAGCGCAGCTACTCACCCTTACGGGTCTCAAGGCGCTGGGGGCCGTAGTGGAAATTAAGTGAGCTATTGCCCAGAGTCACATGGTGCTGAGCTGAGCTGCCGCCGGAGCCGGGGATCGAACCGTGAACCCTGTGCTCCGAAGTCAGCTGCCCTGGCCGCTGCACCATTTCTGAAGCATGGAGGTTATTTCCTCCTCTACTATTTTTCGGTGTTCCTTTGTCAGTGGTATGTCTCTCGAGTGTGATGTCTGTGTAGGTATTTCTACAAAATCTATCTTGAAACCTTGGATAGTTTCCAGTACCCAGGGGTCTGGGGTGATTTTCTTCCAATTCTGAGAAAAGAATCTGAGTCTGCCTCCCACCTTTTGAGGGGAAGAAGAAGGAAGAGGGGAGAAGATACTCACTCTGGAAGTTGTTGGTGGGTTGTCCACGTGATCTGAACCCTCTGGTACGTGAAGCTCTCCCTCTCTGTGGGTAGAATTGGGGAGGGTTGGATGATTGGAACTTTCTTCGAATCCTCTGAACCTAGAGTAGGGCCTTTGGTTGAACCGGCCGGACGAAAGGCCCCTTCTTCCGACCCGTCCAAAAAGGTTTGGGTTGAACACGCGTCTCATGTTGAGTTGTGCTTTGTCGAGTGCTGTGAAGGTTGACACCTATTTACCAAGCGTTTTGATCATGTGTTCACCGAAGAGTAAACCTTTAGGGTTTTGGGAAGGTTCTTTGTCTGCCATATCGCTTAGCTTTGGATTTATCTTAGTAAGAACTACTCTTCTTCTTTCAGTGTTCAGGCTGGCATTAGCATTCCCTAGAAGGATCATTGCTCTCTGGCTCCACCCTCTGACAAGCTCTGTGTCGAGAGCTGTCCTATTAATATGTCTTTCTTCAGCCATGTCTATAATCCTGGCCAGAGGACCAAGAACGTCGAGTAAACGGTCTTGACAGGCTTTAAGAGATCTCTCCATCCTCTTCCTGGTGTCTCTCCCGTGTTTAAAGAGGAACTTAATTAGTTCAGGATCGAGGTTGGGAGTCTGACAGAATTTCTCTTGAATAGAAGGTCTTGAACATGCAGCTCTTAGGATGTTACAGGTTTCTTTCTCTAGTTGGTTTCTGAGCCATTTTTTGATAAATTTGGCCACATGGTCTTGCAGCCACCATTCCGAGCTTCTCTGGTGTTTTATATTGTACGGTGAGAACATTTCTTCACCCAGAGGGTTAGTTATATTATCCTTTGAGGAGGACGGTAGTTCGTCTTCTGTAAAGAGGACGTATTCATCAAAGATGTTAGTTGCATCCTCGTCATCCTCCATTTCATTATCTATTATATTGTAGTGAGCACTTTGATAGTTTGTGCCGCTTTGGACACCCATATGAGTTGTGCCGCTGTGGACACCAGGATAGCTTGTGCCGCTTAGGACACGTGAGGCATTTGAGGTGCGAAGACCTCCTTTAACAGCTGAGGTGCTCAGTCCTCCCATATTGTTTGAGGTGCTAAGACCTCCCATTGTGCTCAGGGGGATTGGATATTCGATATTTTTCGTTTTCTTTAGCCTTTTCCCCCTATTTTCAGAATTATCATCATTAACTTGTAGGTTTGGGCTTTCTCTTATGTCATCCTCTTCTGTAGGAAGGGATCTTTTGGATGACATAACTTGGTTTAGTGTCTCCAGCATACAGGATCTAATTTCTCTGTGAATAATTTTCTTGAAAGCCTCATTATTCATGTTGGGGATGGGTGCTACCGCATCATCAGAGTCAATGTCAGACATTTCTTGTTGGTTTAGGTAGTAAAAATGGCTCAGTCTGGAAGTTATCAAGAGTAATATATTAATTAGAATTATTCCTGGCTTATTTGTAAGTAATAATGCCAGTAACAGCTTGTTTCTAATTAAAGAATCCAGTTAATGCCAGTTAGAGCTTATTTCTGATTAAAGAATCCAGTTTAAATCTTTTTTTTTTTTTAAGGTACTCGCGTGTGGCAGCAGCTGATCGACGAAGCGGTGTAACTATCAGAGCATTCCTGACGAAGTTGCTCGTGCGATCAGCTGCTGCTAGTTGCCAAGGAGACCGAGGCTTTCCCTCGTTGCCTTCTTTTCTCCTGTGTTTTTTTTTGTGTTGAGCCTTGGCAACGGGACGACGTAGTACGTGACGTCCTCGTTGCCAAGGTATTTTCCTTTAGTCAGCTCGTCTTTTCCGAAATCGGAGAAGGAACCCGTTCGAGGCATCGCGTCCCTGCCCCAGCATGTTGCTGCAGATAATAAGGAGAGAGAGACACCCGCACTTGGCGAGGGTCTTTCAGGAAGCAGGACAAGTGAATCACTCGACGGTAAGCGGTTTGCGAGTCCGAGGACGCGCCTGCTCCCGCGAGGGTCTCTGAGCTGTAAAGCGAGGCTCCTTTTTACATTCTAGGCGAGTGAGCTAAAAAGCTCATAAGGAAGTTGAATTCCCGGGGTGGGGGAGGGAAGGAATCGGGATATGAAGAGAGCTGATCTCCATAAATTGGAGATCAGTAATCAAGATTTACGGTGGAAGAAGGGAGTAAACCCTTAAGAAATACATTGTAGAGATTAGTAAAGGATGAAAATAAAGGTCTTATCTAAGAAAGTTAGAGTCATATAGAGAGTAATAAAAAGATGAACTTATCTGCTTGGAGCCGCATTTAAAAGAGGCAGACTGTTCTGTGCTCATGGCTATTATTCAGATTGAAGAGTCTGTTCTAGAACTGTTTTTCACTTTGTGATGTAATGCTTTCAAGTGGCTGCTTGGAGTTACATTAAAAGAAATATGCATAATGGTAGCCTCCGGTCTTGTAATAAAATCCTCTACTGCCATCATCCCAAGAGCACAGAAACCCATCAGAGAATGAGGCCCTGGCAGAAGACACATGGGAGCCTCCTAGCTTTCTCTTCCACTTTTTTTTAATAACGTATTTGTTTAATACCTGCCTGTAGCCAGTTAAGAAAATGCCTTGCTCGGTTATAGGAGCCCATAGTGAGGTGTGCTGAGTGGTGTCATAGGCGGGTGGAAGAGTGTTCCATCCCCTCCCCTGACCAGGGTGGTGGTTTGCAGTAGGGCTTCATTCCTCTTCTCCCCTCCGTAGTAGCCCATCAACACATTAGCCGCATTTAGTGACTGAGCAAAAGATGCTTTAATGTAAAGTAAAACTCAGCTACTCAGCACCAGAGATCAATGGGCCTCTTGTTTACCTAGTATGACCTGTCTAGGAAAAAAGTGGGACCCTCAAAGTATTTCCCCGACACAACTTCGATCTCTGCACTCAGGCAGATGAGTATAACCTGAGGAAGAGGCAGAGTGGTCTGGAGAGCAAATCACTCAACATATTGATAGCAGGGGCTGCTCCTCCATTAGGGCGGAGGGGTGTCGCCCCACTGCTTTCTTGCAGTGTGAGAAGCAGAAACATAAAATGGTAAAACTACCATTTTATGTTTCTGCTTCTCGCACTGCGAGAAAGCAGAAGTGCCTGGTTGGGGTCGGGCAGGTGGGCGGGTCTGCTGGAAAGCAGGAGAGGCGTGGCTAGCCCAATGCTGTGGGCCCTGACTGTTTGATCGGCCCTCTGATTCCGACCAAACCAGTCAATGCCACTCTCCCTTTTCTCTATGTGGGCTGCATGCAGCCTACATAGAGAAAATGGCCGCCCCATAGGCGCCCAGCTGGGCGCCGTCCCCACCAATCACAACGCTGACATTGCAGCATTCTGAATGGCTTAGGGGAGGGGAGGGAGGCTGCCTGTGGAAAACGCAGACCCGGCCAGGAGCAGCAGGAAAACGCAGGGCCCGGCATTGGGGGGCCGGGGCATGGCCCCGGGGAGAAGGGCCCGACAACGTAGACATGGTCAAGTCCCTCAATGACCCCAAGCAATACAGGTACAAAGCACATGCGCCGGAATGCATATATTTACAGACTGCTAGCAGGACCACGTGTGTCACACCTGACAGTACTGTAAAGCCAGAATCGTCACTCGTACACCACGACATGCAGCAGCCTGCCAAAACTGTTCACGCAGAGACCCTAAGAGGTACAGACAAAGGTCACATGCGACTCCAACCTGCACTATAGATATGTAGTGGGAGACCACTAAGAATTACATGTCAGTGCAGCACTTGTTGCAACTTGTCAACAGCTTACAACGCGAGACTCCCCCCCCATAAATAAAAGCACAGGACGTATTTATTGTGTCCTTTACGTTTATTCTCAATAGTGTTTTGAACAATAACCCATTGCAGCTGAATTGTAGCACTGTAGAGCATTCTGAGATGATTAATAAAGTACTTCAGAGTCTGAGGACGACCTCGGTTGATGACAGTCATGGCAGCAGAGTGACTGTAAAATATATTGAGGCAACTTTATGTATAGCAATAGACTGCAGTTGATATGCATATTGTATGCATGTTGATCTCCAGGTTGGTCACGATGCTTATATGGCCAGAGGGCTCTTTGAGCAGTCTGACCTCCGAGAAGGGTCCATGGGCCTTGGGTGCACAGCACACAAAATGCAGTCAGCGATTCATATATGAAACACCCAGTGTACGTTTTCATGTCAAAATGTCGACACCGTTCATAGTGTAATGGGGGTTAGAACAGTAAATGTGAACTTTTTTTGGGTTCAGGAATAGTGTGATACTCGCCGAAAAAACGCTTTGACGCCTTGTCAGGAGTAGTAAGCGCTATACAAATGCAATTACAATTGCTTCATATTGGTGAAAAGGTGGTGGATAGAGCTTGTTGTTACTTTGGTGTGCTATTTTACTGTGTATTGGTTGTGTTGTGGTGACATGCTGTTGCTTTTAATTGAATTTGTAAAACTCTTGATACACCTGACGAGTCGCTGACGCACCTTATAGGACAGGCAGCAGCTACACTGTGAGGGTGTTCTTGGTTCGACTAGTGTTGTATTGAAGTCTATGTAGAAAGTGCTTTGGTGTCATGCGTAAGAGATCAAATTGATGCTCTTATACTTTCTTGGCTCTCAGCGTTTAATAGTGTAATGGTGGAAATAAGAGAGAGAGTGTATTGTGTGTAGATGAATTGGTTGCTGGGAGTTGCTCTGCAGGTCTTTTATAGAATTCTTGGGTGACAGCCAACACCACCAACACATGTCCTGTGTTTTTATACAGCATTCAAGAATCTTGAAGCAAGATAGTTTATTATCTCTATAAGATAGTCTTTATAAGACAATATTGAAGGGCATGGTGAGTGACAGTACCGCAGCCCTCAGGGATGGACTGCACCAGTCATCCAGGATGCAGGCAGTTAGTGTAATAATTGAGTTTATAATGCTTTGAATTGTCCAGATGGAGAGAGTGATGAGGACCCACAGGCTGAGGCGGTGCGTGACCTGGGGGAAGGTACGTTTTTTTAATTGTAATCAAACGCGTCCCGCTTAACCCCCAACCCGCCCGTCATGCCGGCCGCGACTGTGCCTACAACATCTGAGCAGAATCTGGAAACCTGAAGTGAGGTGGGCTGTAGAACTTGTGTGTCACGCTAACAAGGCCTTCGTTTAACACAATGGCTCAGTTCCCTTTGAGAGCCCTTGGTATATGAAATGTCAGTGCCCGGATGTAAGCATTGCTTGTTACAAGGGAGGGACCTAGGCAAGTGTCAGCCTGGTTTGGCAGTTAAGTAAAGCCAGGCAGGAGAAACCAAGTGATTTTTGGCAGTTAGCCGGAGCGGGGTTTCGGCTCACAATGTTCACAAGTGCGTTGTATGCTGTACAATTTATATACCTTGGCAGAAACATGCTGTTTGTGTGCGTCACCGCTGGTGGTTATTGATTTAAGTCCAATTGCACCCCAGGCCAAAACTCCCTTAAATAAATCTGAATATCCGCGCTTAGCAGCGCTTTCTGACAGAACATGGCGCTGAGTGCACTGACATGTTCTCCCTCACCTGCAGTGTCTTCAGCGCACTATGTATGCAGTGGGTGTGTGGCCAGAGGAGTGGCTGGTGTGCAAGTGGTCAGCGTGTGCTAACTGCTGAATGCGGCAGCAATGCCCGAGTTTAGTGGGAGGTCAGTAGATGTAAAGTTCATTAGGATGCAGTGACTGCATGAGGACGTGTGTTGTTTCCGTGTGTGGCAACTCCACCAGTAGAAACGATAACATGGGAAGCCTTTGCTGTTACATACAGGCATTTTTTACACAGAGTACTACTTGAAATGCATTCATATTTTCTGCACTTTTTTTAAAATGGCGGTTCTTGCATGAAAACAGAAAATTAATTTAAGGAAATAATGTTTTCATATTGATGTATAGCACTGCACAGTCAATGCATGTATTTATTGTATAGTTAAAACCATTACAAGTGTATCAGTGTGTTCAAAAGTTAATATGGGCAAATGATAACATCAGCATACGCAAAGATTGTCCTCTATAGCTCATAAAAATAGGCAATTTCTTAAATGATAAATAATTCAATCGTATTGCTTTATTAACCTTCCTGCTTTCTCAAATTTGCTTGAAAATGCACAATTTGTCCACTCTTTTTTCAAAATTTTCTCAGGGGGAGAACCTGCCGGAACCCCCCGTAGGTTGTTTGGGCTTGCTCGCTATGCTTGCTCGCCGCAGTGCAGTATGACAATAATTTTACACCCTACCACTTTCAAATGTCACCAGCCGCCACTGATCGATAGAGTAAGACAACTGAAAGGAAAGAGAGAACGTAAGTAATGGTGTACCAAAGAAACAATAAGTGACAGTGAGGGAGACAGATTAAGGAACAATAGAAGGTAGGGAAAGAATGAATGTGAGAAGAAAAGAAAGGGAAAGATAAAAGAGAAGAAAGGGAAAGAAAAAAGAAGGGATTCAAAAGAAAGAGAAGCCAATAGAGGAGAACTACAAGAGGGAAAGTAACGAAGAAAGTGGTAACAGGACCCAGAAAAGGAGCCGTTATACACAATACAAATAAGATGAGGTCTAAGAAATAATTGAATGGGAATGATAGAAATGAAAGAGAACATAGTGAAAAGAGAGCAAAATGAGACAGGAAAATATAACAAATAAAGAAAAGAGGAGGAAAGAAAAATAAAATGACAGAAAAATATATGAAAAACAAAAGGCAAAGAGGAAGAACAAAAGGAATTGAGAGAAAAGATAAGAATGGAAGAATGTAGGAGAAGGAATGAGAGAGGGAAGCTAAGAGAAAGCAGGGGCAAACAGTAAAAGCGGGAGAGAACCATCCAGTACAAAGGTTTAGGAGGTAACAGATGGTAAACTTATGTCCAGCATCGTAGACTCTCGACATTTTACCACAGATTGCTTCTCTGAGTTTAAGTATGCATTTGAAACCAACCCAGAATATTGAGGCTACTTTCACCTCTATATATCTGTGTTGTGTCTTTGGCTGTAAACTATCTGAATATGGTTTTCTCTCATTGCTTTAAACCATATTTAGTGCATGTTGTAGCACTGTGTCAAAATGGATGGAGAATAAATGGCAGTATTTGTGCTATTGGGTGATGTGCAACATAGTACCATGGCATTATCTGTAACCAGATGACTAAAACTGCTGCCTGAAATTTTGTTAAATAAGGGTAATCTTCAGCAGACACAAGCCAATGCACTTTGGCAAACATAAGAACAACATGTTACCAAGCAAAACCTCTGTTTTTCTTTCTTAATTGAATAGCACCCTTTTGATCAACGAGAGTTGTTTGGCTCTTTTGAGATTTCGATTATTAGATACCCCAGAGTATTAGAGCACCCTAAAATATTCAAGCAAAGTTTCTATTGGAAAGAATCTGCCACTGTATGGCAGCACACTTAGCATGCAGTTTTGTCTTCTAGTAAATAACACCACCAGGATTGATACTATTCTATTATGAAATCAGCTGTATATAGGTACTTTACCTTCCCGCACATACATTGTATGAGTTTATATAGGATTTACTGATATAAAGAAATAATGCTTCTGTAGTGGATTTCATTTGAATTTCCACATGCTTTACAGAATAACTTGATAAATACTCTTAGTTGGTCCGTTGATTTAAGTTTCTGAAATAACTGGGACACACACACCCCATTGTGATACCGGTTTTTAATGTGCTCTAGTGTCATTCTGACTACAGTGTATGTTGATCACTCAGGGTTATTATTATTATTTTTATGTGAGTTGTATCATAAAACTGATGCAGTTGAGTTCTGTGTGGCAAGACGTAAAACACTGGGCATGACTGGTGTCAGAATGAGGGTATGAGGCTCCCTCACCATACCTTGCAGGGGGGCCCCCTAAGACTTTGTTACACCACTTTTGCAGGTTTGACTCATCCTAAAGTGGGTAGCAGAATTAATGTGACTTCTGCAAAGCCACACCATTTAACATGGAGAGGATGTAGCGTAAAGGCCAGAGCTACTGACTTTGCAGCTGAGGAGCAAGGTTCGAGTCTGGGTGTCTGCTCAACGAATATATTACATTACAACGCAAACAATTACAACGCATGCTTTTACAACGCAGTTTTTACATCGCAACTACCATTACATCGCATGATTTTACAATGCATGCCATTACAACAATGCATTTTTAAAAACTACCATTACAATGCATTCCATTACACTGCATACCATTACAAAGCATACCATTACAACGCATAATACTTTTAGTGCAACAGTAGGGTAAGTGTTGGATAGTGTAGGGGTAAAAAATACTATACCCACTCCAGTGAGTGCAACAGTAGGGAAAGTGTTGGATAGGGTAGGGGTAAAAATTATTATTCCCACTTCAGTGAGTGCAACAGTAGGGAAAGTGTTGGATAGCGTACGGGTAAAAATTACTATTCCCATCTACCCCAAAACCCATACCCACCCTAAAACTTAGAAAATCTCCATTACTTACCTTATAATTCGTTGTAATGGCATGCGTTGTAATGGTATGTGTTGTAATGACATGCGTTGTAGTGACATGCGTTGTAATGGCAAGCGTTGTAATGGCATGCGATGTAAAGGCAGTTGCGTTGTAACAGTTGTGTTATAAAAGCAGTGCGATGTAATGACTGCGTTGTAATGGATGTTTCCCCTGCTCAACATCTTGTGATTCTGGGCAAATCATTTAATCTCCTCGTGCCTAATAAGCGCTCCAATGCCTTCGGGTAGAGTTTGCACTATAAAAAACTGCCAAACACACCTTTAGGTCACATAACTGTATTTTATTTGGATAGCTCAGTGGGATACTGATTTTGTCATAGAAAGCCTTTTGTTACCTGCAGTTCATAAGTTACAGTCCTAGTATAGTATAGCGCAGTGAGCCATGAGCTATCACCAAGCAGCTGCATGCAAACTGCAAAGCACAGGTTCAGAACATTATAGTTTTTTTCCAGAAACTTTCATTAGTCTCGAATTGCTAAAAAAGGGTAAACATTTAATACATTCTTATTAGTAAAGCCAACCCCAGTCACTGGGTTATGCTTTAAATCCAAAATCACTGCATTATGTTTTAAATCCCAAGTTTGTAGTTATGCAGGCCATGCACTCTTAACATTTATGTCCACCGGTATGGATGGCATGTGACTCACACACCTTGTAGTCCTCATTTTCTTTCGTAACATTTCCTATATATTGATTTACACACTTCTATGATTCATTCTCTCTGTTACTTGTATATATTGTAATGCTCTCTGACACCCTACATTAGCATGAGTAGCGCTATGAAAATAAATTAAACACATGTGAGAGAGGGGCTACAGAGTGGTGCATGTATACGTATGTAAGGGCACTGAGGTGTATGCACTGCATTGGAGTGCACTGCATACCCCTTGATGCCTTTACAAAAGTATTGCTAGAAATGGGGGTCTCTACTTGGCAGTGGTATGCACCTTGTCCAAGTAGGCACCCTTCTTTCTAGTCAGGGTAAGGGAATTACACTTCTAAAATAACCCCTGGTCACCCCCTTGGTAGCTTGGCACACGCAGTCAGACTTATCTCAGAGGCAATGTGTAAAGCATTTGCACCTAAAACACTGTAATACAGTGAAGGCACTACAAAAGGACACCACACAAGTTTTAGAAAAATAGCGAATATTTATCTGTGTAAAATAAGACCAAAACAATAAAAATCCAACATACAGTAATCAAAATAAGGATATTGCAAAAATAGAATTAAAATGCAGTTCCTTGAAGTCGATAGTTCCATCCTGGGCTATCACGGCATCGTGAACAAACAAATCTAACCATTCAGGCTGACCGTGGCATCGCAGGCCAGCTATGGTGTTGAGAAGATCCGCAAACAGTACCTTGGAATTGCAGGACATCGTTGAGCTCCGTAGAGGCAGCGTCTGCAGGCATCGGTCCCGGATGTCGGTGCAGGAGTCGTCGGGTCCTTGGGGTCACACACACTGCAGATCGAACTCTGTGAAGTTGAAGTCAGAAGCGAGCGCTGGTGTTGGGGCTGTGGTGCGAAATGGAGCAGCGCTGTGCCCTCAGGTCGTGATGCTCGGTGACGGCATCCAGCGTTGTCGGTGAGACCAGGGCTGCGGTGCGAATCGGGAGGGTGCTCGTTGCGGTGCTGGCAGGTCACGGTGCAGGCAGTGGTGTTATCGTTGCTGAAGCGCTGTCGTCAGTAGATGATTTGGAGTCGATGGTTCCGACGTTGGTGGGCCAAGGTTGCGGTGTGGGACAGGGTGGTGTGTCAAGTAACTTATGAGCGGTGCCTCCAGGCCACAGTGCAGGCATGGAGCAGCATCGTCGGGATACCAGAGCGATGATGTGAAGCAAGGCGGTGCGAAGTGTGGTGCCCTCAGGTCACTTTGAAAGCAGTGGCTCGGTGGCATTGTCGAGTGGCATCATCAGTGAGACCAGGTATGCGGTGCGAAAGGGACAGGGCTCTCTGCAGTGCCAACAGGTCACGGAGCTGGCAGCGGTGTTGTTGATGGCATCGGGTCGCTTTTTCCTCTGTGCCAGCTGAAACACGCAGTTCTAGATGTGGGTACCCAGAGGACAGTGAAGTCTTTGGTGTGCCTGAGACTTCCAACAGGAGGCAACCTCTACTTCAAGCCCTTGGAGAAACTTTAACAGCCGGATCCAAGAAAGTTCAGTCCAGTCCTTTCACTGCCCAAGACAGAAGCAACAACTGCAGGCCAACCCAACAAAGCAACAAACAGCAAAGGGGCAGTAGTCCTCATGGCAGCTGTTCTTCTTGGCAGGGTCCTTAGTGCAAAAGTGTTCTAAAGTTCTAGGGTCAGGGCCCCAATATTTACACTACTTTTCCCTTTGAGTCTTAGGCACGTCTAGTGACAGGAGAGTGAACCAGCTCTAGAAAGTAAACAGGTGTTGCATATTGGGATAGGCTGTGGCGAAGTAACAGTGAACTGCAATACCAGGCATGTAAGTCTTTGTGGACACTCACGGCATTATTGTGCGGCGAAACAATAGCAGCAACCGCTTCATTAACGAAAGTGGCCTGAGGGGCGAGTTTGTTCGCAGCTTCATCTTCGCAATAGGTTTACTACAGAAATTACTTTTCAGTGTCTTTGTTACTAGGCAAGTTCTATTCACGACAAACAGCCGCTGAGGTCCTGAGAGAAATATGTCCCAACAGAAAGGTAGGCGGGTACATTAGTGCCATGGTGGAGTGGAGCGGGGAGATCCCAGGGAGTGGAGGGAGAAGGTCGGGCAGAGCAGCGAATGCTGCGGGAGGGAGAACAGTGAGGATTGAAGATGCGTTGCTGCCTTATTAAAGGAAAGGCTGCGGCCATTCTGAAAATGAAAGCGCAGTATCGGCCACATGATGTTTTCGTGGAGGGTGGGCGGTTGAAGCGAGGAGAGGCACTCAGACAAGCGGTTTTACAAAAAAAAAACATTTGTTAAAGTGAATATGGCGAGCCGTGTCTAAAGAAAGGGGTGTGGCGGCCATGAAAGTGAAAGTGAGCATGTGGCGGTTTTACAAAAAAGCATTTGTTTGTTAAAGTGAATACAGCGAGCCGCGTCTAAAGAAAGGGGTGCTGCTGCCATTAAAGTGAAAGTGCACCAAAAACAAAAAAGAAGACTTTGTTTGTTACAGTAAATACGGCCAGTCTGTATAAAGAAAGGTGCGCAGCCGCAAGGCGTGCCTCACTGGTTAAAAAAAAAAGAGGTTGCGAGAGAGCATGTCCAAGAAGTCATTTAAGAAAATAGTGCCTACAGACTGTTAATAAAACCTGCAGAGTAACAACACAAGTAAAAGGGCCAGTCCTCATGGGAGGTTATAAAAGGAGACAAAGCGGTACTAAGGAGGTACTACTAAGTCTTTTCACGAATTAAAAGCAACCATATAGAAAGGACAGTAACAGGAGCCAATTGAAAAGATGGGCAGGAAAATGGGCAGAGCTTCAAGTCAATACTGAATATAGCATGTCTTGAAGAGACAGAGCAAGCTATGCCTACGCGAGACCTAAACACTTTGCAAACAAGGACACTGTGATTGACAATGGAGGACTGTAACCTTTCCCACCAAAAATAGATGCTCTGTATTGCTTTGATTATATTCACCAGTGTTTTTTCTCTCTTCAATAAGAGAAAAAAAACAACAGAACAGAAGCATAAAGAGGGCAATGATTTGAAGTTTAT
Source organism: Calotriton arnoldi (assembly GCA_963921515.1). Taxonomy (NCBI): domain Eukaryota; kingdom Metazoa; phylum Chordata; class Amphibia; order Caudata; family Salamandridae; genus Calotriton; species Calotriton arnoldi. The sequence goes on along the minus strand of CAWUFW010000952.1, from coordinate 3,284,646 downwards.
GCCCACAACCTGGGGGTACTCTAGAGGTAATAGATACACAGGGTAAACAGCCCAGGGCCACTAGGGTTTCAGAGTGAACCGCAAAGGTCATTGGATGATGGTAGCTGGGTAACAAATGACATGCTAGCCAGCCTCATACAGCAGGCCACAGGGAAAAATGAGGAAACTGAGTAACGCGCTAAAATGTTGTACAAAGAGGGGTATGTTGGCCAGGCTTCATCAAAACCATCTCACAGTCCGGCTCTGTCACAGGCGAAGGGTATGAGGTGCTCAGCAGATGTTGATGAACCACGGTGTCTGACATGGTCAAAGTTTCGACACCTTGGCTTCTTTTCAGGGTGAAGGATACATCAGGATGAAGCTATCTCCAGACTCTCAGTAGCAATGCAGGGCTCCTGTGCTGACTGGAAATGTCTATGTTGAGTTGAGCAAGAGCAGCAGCAGCAGGGCAGGCAGGCAAGACCTTAAGCAGGGTCTTGGCTTAGCCCCAGCAAGAAGAAGAGAACAGCACACCCTCTCCACAATTTGGATGCAGTTCAGTGCAAACTGACTGCGCCAACACCGTCGCCCCCCTCAAGAAATCCTCCAACCCTCGCGCCAAGAAGGCCAGCTGGTTCTCCACCGAACTCCGGGAATCCAGACGAACCTGCAGACGTCTCGAGAAACTATGGAGGAACTCCAAAACTGCAGTGAACCTCGACAAATACAAAACAGCCACCACTGCCCACCACAGACTCATCAGACACTCGAAGAAAAAAGCACTCCAGGACAGAATCTCAGCCCACGCACACAACAGCAAGGAACTCTTCGGGATCATCAAAGAATTCGCCCAACCCAACAGTGAGTCCACCGACATCCCACCTTCCCAGGACCTCTGCGACAAACTCAGCACCTTCTTCCACCACAAAATCAAGACCTTCTATGAAAAATTTGACAACATCCACCACGAGGAACCCACATCCTCCGCTCCCTCCTCCACACAGCTGACACTAGACAGCTGGACCTCCCTCAGCATCGAAGACACCCTAAAGACCATGAGGACCACCCACTCTGGGACCCCCACAGACCCCTGCCCCCACCACATCTACCACAGAGCCACAGACATCATCGCCCCCGAGCTACAAAGAATCATCAACCGATCATTCGAGACCGCCTCATTCCCCAATGACTGGAAACGCGCGGAGGTAAACGCTCTCCTAAAGAAACCCTCGGCGGACCCACTCGACCTCAAGAACTTCAGACCGAACTCCTTACTTCCCTACCCGGCGAAAGTCATCGAAAAAGCTGTCAACAGCCAACTCGCCTCCTTCATCTACGAGAACAACATCTTCGACTCCTCCCAATCAGGCTTCAGGAAGAACCACAGCACAGAGACCGCCCTCATCGCGGCAACAGACGACATCCGCTCCCTCCTCGACAGAGGAAAGACTGTGGTCCTTATCCTCCTGGACCTCTCCGCAGCCTTCGACACAGTCTCACACCGCACCCTAGCCAGCAGGCTCCACAACGCAGGAATCCGGAACAAAGCCCTCAACTGGATCCGCTCAGTCCTCTCCGGCAGAACGCATCGGGTCAGACTCCCTCCCTTCATCTCGGAGCCCACGCTAACAACCTGCAGAGTCCCCCAAGGATCCTCCATCAGCCCCACCCTGTTCAACGTCTACATGGTCCCTCTCGCTTCCATCATCAGAGCACACGGACTCAACATCGTATCTTACGCAGATGACACACAACTCATCCTCTCGCTATCCAATGAACCCAACATCTCGAAACACAACTTTCAAGAAGGAATGGAAGCAGTCGCCAGGTGGATGAAGAACAGCTGCCTACAACTGAACACAGACAAAACCGAAGTACTCATCATAGGCCCACATCCCGACACCTGGAATGACACCTGGTGGCCCCCCGCCCTTGGGAACCCACCCCCACCCACGGACCACGCACGTAACATTGGAATCATCCTGGACTCCAAACTCAAAATCGACCGCCAGATCAACGCCGTCACCTCTTCCTGCTTTCACACCCTCCGTCTCCTACGTAAAACTTTCAATTGGATCCCCTTCGAACACAGGAAAACCGTCACCCACGCCCTCATCGGCAGCAGACTGGACTATGGCAACGCACTCTACGCCAGGATCAACAAGAACCTCACCTGCAAACTCCAGAACATCCAAAACGCCCTGCCAGACTAGTCCTTAACCTACCGCGCCACTGCCACATCACCCAACACCTGCGGGCACTACACTGGCTCCCCGTCGAGAAGAGAATCACCTTCAAGCTTCTCACCCACGCCCACAAGGCCCTCCACAACACCGGCCCGCCTACATAAACCACCGCCTCTCTTACCACGCACCCCAAAGATCCCTCCGCTCAGCCCAGCTCTCCCTCGCCATGATACCACGCATCAAGAAGACCAGAACAGGAGGTCGCGCCTTCTCCTTCCTCGCAGCTAAAGCATGGAACACCCTCCCTCTCCACCTTCGCCAGACACCAACTCTCTCCAAGTTCCTGAAGGACCTCAAGACCTGGCTCTTTGACGAATAACCATGAGTGTCCAGCACCGCACGCTCCCTGATGGGCTATGACAGCCTTCTGATGATTCTCCGCGAAGGTTTAGGAGCCGCGCGCCCCCCTCCTAGACCCTTGAGACCCCTCCGGGTGAGTAGCTGCACTTCACAACCCTTGATTAATTGATTGATTGATATAAAAAGCCTACACAGAGGTCCAGGTCCAGGAAATGCTCAGAGAGCTGATGGGCAGCACCAAGTATATTCACATAGGTGGGCAGGTGGTAGCATCTAAATGCCCAATCACTGTCCAAAAATCAAACCAATCAGGCTATGGTCACATTGTCCTCTGCAGAGAAGGGCCTGGGGTAGCAGGGATATCTTTTCACGTGCAGAGGCTCCAGGAGACCCCTTATGGGGCTTTGCTGGCAGAAAGCTATGTGTATTCTCTTCAGACTACCTCAAAATAAGAGCAGGATCATAGAACACCAACTAACTCCTTCTGGAAGGCACATAGAAATCATGAAACTGGCCCAGAGGCTGCTCAAGCCTGGTCCCATCCCTGCAGTGTGTCTGCCATTATTAATGGGATCAGAAGTAGGCCCTTGCATACTATTCATTACGTGGGTGAAATAACACATAATTACCAAATACGCAAAATCTGCACCTTTTTCCAATTTGTATAACATGAAGGTTAACATTATTTTTGCAAGCCAGAAGCTGTTTCATGCAGAAAAAGTCTTGCTGAGAGATATTTTCTGCTTGAACCAGTCTCCCGCACTGCCTCGAGTAACCTTTGTATTCAAGATATGCTCTCTCATAGAAAAATCATGCATGATGCCGTGCCAAAACCTCTTGCACACCTTACCTCATTTCTCAGAAATCTCCCAAAATTGTGTAAATTTCAGTTGGGGGAAATTACACAAATTACCACAGGCCCTACCAGGCACTAGTTTCTTTCTTTCGCTCTACACTTAAATTTGCTGTTAGATGTTCTCTTCTCTTCCTCCGGTTTTAGCCTCTGTACCATAATAGACTCTTCCAATCTTGACAGTGGTGTAAATACATATGGTAGATAGGACAATTTTATCTGAAGTGAATTGACAAAAATACACTTTGCAACAAATGAATGAAGAATATACTCTCCTTTCTTTATTACTGTGATTTTTAGAAATTTCCATATGACACAAGATCTCTGACAGTGTTCTTGTCTCGGATGCACTCCTCCCAGGTAGAAACAGGTCTTCACAAATAAAACATAAAACTGCTAAGAATTTGCACAATGACTCAACCAGAGAGTTACAGTGATGTCAGGGAATTTTTCTTTCAAAGGTGGATGAAATGTTCACTCGAAAAAGGCTTTAAAAGCCAGTTTGTGAACTTGACCATGTTGTTAGGTATGATGTGCTTGACGTTTGCATCATTCACATCAAACATATTGCATCACACTGCAGTGGCGGTCCAGCCAGCTACACTGCACCTGGCATGCCACGTTATACAAGTATCACATACATACATACATCAATTAAGGGGCTTTGGGTCAGTCTCCTTTTGCTTTGGAACCTTGAGCAATTGGCTTGAGGCTCTGTCAGTCACATTTTGGATCAGCCCATAGGAATAGTTTATTCGCACAATTTCTTCACTGGCTGTTTGGGTGTGTATTTCCGCCGCCATTGGAATACATGAGGAAGTATTTTACATCTAAAATCAATTGGTAAAGTGCCTGGTAGCACTGGGGAAGCAACTGTTTTGCTATATTTTGTGTAGCATCTATTTTTCAGATGCCTTTGTCTGGGCTCACTCCCCAGTGCTGCTGGTCAAACAAGCATTGCCAAAGTGATTAGGTGTGTATGACTGCGGCCGAAACCAAACGCCATACAAATCTCCAACCTATTGCCAATGCTTTTTTCTCATGATTTCTTCTAGGACAGAAGTCACATAAAATTACCCTATAATCTGCAACCCCCTTCATGTTATATGATATTCTGTGATATTTTCTATTCTTGAGCCAAAGGCAGTGGCGGCTCCTCCATTGGGGCGTCGCTGCGAGAAGCAGAAACATAAAATGGTAAAACTACCATTTTATGTTTCTGCTTCTCGCACTGCGAGAAAGCAGAAGTGCCTGGTTGGGGGCGGGCGGTGGGCGGTCCTGCTCGAGGGCAGGGAGGGAGTGGCTTGCCCAATGTTATGGGCCCTGACTGTTTGGTCGGCCCCAGGGCCGACCAAAGCAGTCATGCGCAGTCTCTATTTTCTCTATGTAGGCTGCATGCAGCCTACATAGTGAAAATGGCCTCCCTACTGGCGCCCGGCTGGGGCGCTGTCCGCTGCACCGCACCAATCACAACGCTGCCATTGCAGCGTTGTGATTGGCTTAGGGGAGCAGGAGGAGGGAGGCTGCCTAAAACGCGCCAGGAGCAGCAGGAGTTGAGGCGGCGGCGCGTGATGCGGTCGCGGAGGAAGGTAGGTTTTTTTATTTTATATTGATTACCGTACCGTCACCCCCACCCCCGCGCGTGAACCCACCTGCTCGTTTTGGCGGCCGCGACTGGAGTAAGATGAAATAATTAACTTTCTGTTATGTGAAGGCGGCCAGTAGAGAAAAGGGGGGAGAATGCTAGGTTGCCTGGTACTTCTGTGAGGCTTAAGAATTGCGTGTGAGTCGTGGAATGTCACCGTTTCAAGTTAGGAAAAGTTGAGTGTTGTCTTTTTTGTCTGGGTGGAGCTGAAGCTACATGGCACTATTCTTTGCCTTCTACATTCAACTATATTTCATTTGGAGCGCTGGTCACTGGCTCAAGAGTGAACTGCAAGCCTTGGTCTGATCTGAGGTCCGGATGATAAATGCTGTGCATAAAAACAGTAAAAGCTAATGCGGAACTGTTAACCGTAATACACGCAAGACATGTATCACTGCCATTTCCGAAGCTAAAACACGAGTTGCATGCAATTTACTGCTCTTTTCTCATAAAAATGAACAGCCACCAAATACTCAAGTCCTAACATGCCACAGCGCCATTAAGGAATGGCTAACCAGTTGGGGTTCTGGTACCACATCATACACTATCCATGCGTGGAGAAACGGTAAGGAAGGCGTACAAAGATGACAAACAAATTAGAGGTGCCCTGTCAATCGGAACAGCTCTCCTTCCCTTACGAAAGATGGCTGGTTGTCACAGTATACATCTACTTCTGCCAATCCCTTGTGTCGCTCTCCATCAGATACTACACATGTGTGGTGCCCGCCACCCTTGCGATGTATCGCAGTCTGCTCCTCCTCTGTGCAGGTCTCAGAGGCCTCCAACATGTGCGCTAGAGGTAAAAACATCCAGCACCCATCCCAACAACCTTTGCAGAAGGACTTGGAGTGCCTGCTGCAACACTATGCTTCTCTATGGTAAAAACTGTGCCTCATCAGTTTATTGGAGGCATTATAACCAATTTGGTATTTATTGCAATAGAATGTCATGCAGTAGCTCGGAGGGAAGCAAAGGAGGAGTGGGATTGGGGGAATATTAAAAAAATGCGTGTTATGGGGAGAGGTGGGAGAAGCTACGGACTAGTTGAGAGGAAAGGGGAAGTGACACAGAGAGCAAGGGGCTGGAAAGGTAAAGGGGAAGCAGCACACAGGGAAGAGAGCATGAAAATATGCGCCCTCTCATAGAGTGTTTAATGAAAAAAAGAAAAAAATGTAGTTCCCTAAATGCAAGCATCGTCAGCACGGAAAGGATACACACCAACCAACCAGGACACTGTGAGGCCGAAAAGGTTCTGGGTCTCCGTTTATGGTGAAAGCCCGCCCTGAGCAGACGTGCGGGGTGTACCCTGCAGGGACAAGATCAGAGAGGTTATTACCTGTCTCTTAATGTCCCCACGTTTGATTTGTGTAATGCAATAGAGATCACAGGGGTGACCTTAGTAGGACCCACGGGGTGCGGGGTGTGGAGGGGCCGGGCCGGGGACTGGACGGGGTCATCAGACCTTAGAGTGGTTGACACCTTCCTGCTTTCTCAAATTTGCTTGAAAATGCACCATTTGGCCACTCTTTTTTCAAAATTTTCTCGGGAGGAGAACCCCCCGTAGGTGGTTCAGGCTCGCTTGCTGCACTCGCTCGCCGCAGTGCAGTACGACAATTGTTTTACGCCTCACCACTTTCAAATGTCACCATCCGCCACTGGCCAAAGGTGGTGTGATATGACATCATTAGTGTGCTAATTAATGGTTTTGAACCCTAAAAAATCGCACTTGTTTTCCGTCACAGAATATTGGCAAGTATGGGGCAGGGAAGAACAACCTTGGGAGTCATTTTCCAAGAAAAACACCCCCATGTTGTTGTTGCTGCACGGTTTTGCTACCTTGGCATGTGCAGGTTGCACACCAGGGGCTTCTCTTTCACAAACCGAATGAAAGTCAGCGTTGGCATCTGTACATAACGTGCTGACAAAAGACTTCTGTCGCACAGATTTAGTACAGTTGCCATGATGTGAGCATAAAAATGGCAAAAATAATGAGAAAGGAATCATTCTATCCTCCATGTCTGAATTACATTTCAGTAGATAATGTTTTTGTTTCCTATTTCAGTCAAAAGCCCAACGATAGTTCACCAAATGTAGATCTTCAAACTATCTGGGCAACATTACTATGTCTTTAAGTCTAATTGCAGCCCTCAGCAGGGTATGACCAGTTAACTTTTATAGAGGCTGGTGGGAATAGAACCTCATGTGTATAATAACCCTTGAACCATTGGAGCAAGTAGTCCTTTATTCTTTGTTTTTCATTAGTCTCTAAATTATACAGCAGTTTATGGAAAGCGTGGTGATTGCGGAAATGCACATTTATATAGAAAATGTCACTGTTGCACAATCACGTTTTTGAGTGCAGTTGTGCACCATAGGCCGGCCCGCCCATCACTTCCCTGTGACGTAAAAAACAGAATATAGCATGGTTATAACATTGAGGATAAGGGAGGACCTATTGTAATTTAAAATAGATTCCCAGCTAAAAAAAAGGTGTACCCCAGCATTTATCTTAAAGTAAACACAGCTTGGTGTGAAAACATCAATATGTCAATTCCTGTTCTCATGTGTTGTATGAAGTCTAAGCACAGAATAATTGCTAAACAAATGTTGACAGAATATGTCCTTTTCAATATCATCTAGGCGTCAGCAGGAGGCGCTGATTGAAAAGGAGCTGCTTCCTATTTTTTGACTGGAGTTGGTCACACATCACGAAATGCAAATAGTTGGGCTCTAACAGCAGCCTGGAAGTTTTGTTTCTAAAAATAGGAGAAGCCAGGTGGGCGAGAATCAGACCCCAAAGGAGAGGTTTGAGCTGGCTGAGGGACCGGATTGATGACCAGCTGAAAACAGACTGCAGGAGAGCTTCGAGGCGCCTCCAGGACTCAGGGCTTACTGCATTTGACTAGAAAGTGAAAGGGCGGAGGAGATAACAAGCATGCCACGCCCCCAACAAAGAAATGCAATCTCCGGGAATAGTTTAGAAAGACAAGATAAAGACATGCAAGCAGCGTGCGTATCGCTGCTCGTTCCCGAGGCAATACTCCATGGGAGTTAACTTATAAGAAGAGGTGGGGCATGCCCCAACCATTAGCCATTTGCAGGCTATGATTTTGGAATGACACAGATATAAGCCAATCCAAACCGGTGGGGTGGGTCAGACCCCACAAAGTACACATAACAGACTGTGCAAACGCTGTAATAAGCTCGACCTAAAAACAACCTTTACCAGAAGGTGTGTGTTATTAAATTCTGAGTTCAGAGAAACTCTGAGGGGCAGATTTACAAGGAACTGACGCAGCTGCATAGATGCGTCAGTTTCCTTGCACCAGCGCCAAATGTCCTTGCGCCACCATGGATGTGCTGTATTTACAATGCGTCAGAAATACTGACGCATCTGTTGCCACAAAAGTGACGCATTGCTGGAGTTGCTCATGACAGTGACGCAACTCCTGCAATGTGCCACAGCAGATAGGTGAGTCCCATTCAAAAAGCCCCGTGTCATTCCTTACGCCTGGTCTGAGCAGGCGTAGTGATTTTGATGCAGTGAAGGCGTAGAGTGACGCAGTGAAATGTTGTAAATTTCACTGCGTCAGTTCTACATGGCTTTTTGCGTGGGAACGCCCACCCTGCATACATTATACCTGACGCAGGTATAATGTGACACAGGGCTTTACAACGTGACGCCTCTTCCTAGATGCGTCATGTTGTAAATTGGCCGCACTGTTTGCGCCGCCGTTGCGTCAAACAAACTGACGCAATGGCGGCGCAAGGAGGCGCAAAGGACTTGTAAATCTGCCCCCAAATCTCTAGCTGTTCCCAATTGAAAGTTACACTTGTAAAATGTTACAAGGCAGCTACAATGATAGTCTATGGGAGAGCTAGCCCTTGCAATAGTGAAAAATGAAATGCACAGTATTTCACTGTTAGGACACGCACTACTACATATCCTACCTTTCACATACAGTGCACCCTGCCCATGGGGGGTACCTTGCCAGGGTGACAAGGCCATTACATGGCACCCAGACACTTCAGTGGCATGTCTGAGATACCTTTGAAAGGCTACTTGTGTGGGTGGCACAACCAGTGCTGCAGGCCCAATAGTAGCATTTGATTCACAGGCCCTGGGCACACACAGTGTACTGTACTAGGGACTTACTAGTAAATCAAATATGCCAATCATGGAAAACCAATCAGAATACACTTGCACTTTAGCACAAAAAATGTGCAGAGACACTAAACCAGCAAAAGCAAAAGCGAAGTCCAGCATACCCTCAAAACAGAAGGTCAGAAAGCAAAAAAGACAGGGGAAACACGCCAAAACATGCCAGGTTGAACAATTATGTAAAGGCACAGAGGGATATGCACTGCACTGGCGTGCACTGCATACCTCTTGGTGACCTTACATAAGTATGTAACTGCCCTCAGTGCCCTTACATATTTATGCAAGGGCACCTAGGGCTATGGACTGCACTGGAGTGCACTACATACCCCTTGGTGCCCTTACAAGTATGTAATGGCAAGACTCTTGGTGCCTCTACATACTTATGTAAACCACATCAGCCACTTTATTGCATCTCTGCTTTCCACCCAAAAGCTAGTTAGATTTGCACATTTTTGCACCTCAATTTGTGTTGTTATATGGATCTTCTGTGTGTGCAAATTTATAGTACATAAATGTTATATTTTACAAACTAAACACACTTTGCTGAAATATTATTTCTATTTGTCTGGCTAATACTAAAAATTCCAGGATGAAGAGCAATGGATGGATCTGTCTTTCACCATCTAATTTTTAAAGTATTTGCCATGTACAGTGTTACGAATGGTCTGGGCCTTGATGACTAATCAACCAAAACACTAAAGAGGCAGAAATGTGTTACAGGTAGGAAACACTTACAGTGCCTATTTCCATTGGTTGGATGTGCTTGGCACGGGGATCATTTTGGAAGCAGGCACACTTATGCTTTAAAATGCTATATTTGAGTACACTTTTTCAACAATTTGTAGTAAACATGTGGTGTAAAATACCCCATTTGATACCACGGGCAAAAAAATCCTGCTACACCACTTTGAAAATCCACCAGCCACCACTGGTGTTCCATCTCATTTCCTTTTGGTTTTTAGACAAGCAAGTCTTGTTTAAGTCTGGTGTAATTCACTGGCAATGCCTTAGCCACTCTTCTTGGTGCCTTGTTTTTAGCACTTCAAAGACATTACTGTGGTCATTAGTAAGACAGCGCTACTGCCCTACTATTGAAAAAGCACACCCAAAAGAGCATTTAGGAGTAAAGGGTATATTTTTTAATTTATAATATGTTCAGTGATCACTTTTTTAATCAAAGTTTTCCAAAAAATTTACATTTTTTTAAAGAAAATCACTGTCATCTTCTTCCACCACACTTACAAATATTATTAGAACATTGGAATGTTGGGAGCTCCATTGAAGACAATGGAGTGCTCCCTGCTTCTACAGGCCGGTAAAGGCCCGCAGAGCAACATTCCAATGTTTTACAAAGGCTTCTCGGAGCTCGAGGGGATTTAAATCCCCTTGAGCTTCGAGAAGCCTTTGTTTTATTTGTTAGAACATTCTGCCCTCTAGTGGCAGAATGTTCTAATAGCCTTATAGCCCTTCGTAGCAGGGTTATACCGGCAATTAAAGTCCCGGTCCCTTGTTAAAGTCCCTCGCCTTCGGCTCGGGCCTTTAACGCGGGAGCGGGCCTTTAATAGCTGGTATAGCCCGCTACGGCGGGCTATAAGGCTATAGTATTTAAGGCAACAGTATTTTTTGCTTACTAAAATCAAAGTCTTATCACACTTGTTCTGCCATATATCATGCTCAGTGATAAAATTAGCTTATTTCATAAGTCATGGGCATTTTCCCAGCATTAACAAATGTTTAGTAGCTACGATTTTCTTGCCACGAAACAGGCATTTCATATTTTCCGCCCCAATTACTTTACATGCCTTCTCCACTGTGAGCACCGGAGAGAAGTTCAAACTGAGTTTCAAAACATATCCTTCGTATTTATTATCGTTTACAGGTTGCAAGAATATTACAAATGTGTTGTTCCTGGCAGTGAGGTTTGGCTTTAACGTTCTGTAGCTCACCAGATCTGCTGTAGTTTCCAGGAGTGGCCCGTGCAGGTAAGAGCAGTTGGGCGGGGTGGAGGGGACTCGACAGACGATGACGAGAGAAAATTAAAGAAATAATTAATTTTCCCTCATCTTCTGTCGAGTCCCCCCCACCCGTCCCACCGCTCTTACCTGCATGAGTCACTCCTGGTAGTTATAACAGATTTTAGGTACTGGACTGTAACAATAATATCCAAACAGATTACGTTTTTAAACTATATTTTTACAGTGGCGGCTGCTCCCGGGCAGTAGTGGTGGTGGGGGGGGGGGGTTTCAAAGAAAATTTGAAAAAACATGACTTACCTGTCTGCCGGCTGGCTGGCCAGCCACCCCCTCTCCTCCATCCTCTTCTCTTCCTCATAACAGCAGCGTTGGTATTGATCTGAGCGGCCAGGTTCGGCTCTGAGACAGGGAGTGGAAGCCTGTGCATGTTCTCCACCAAAGCTGTGCAATACAGCTGGGTGGAGAACCTGCTAAGTGCACATGACGGTTTGGCAGGCCCAGTTCGGCCGGCAAACAATCATGCGCACTTAAGTACACCTACCACTCCTCTCCCTGCTGGCTGTGATGACAGCCAAACCTCGCCTGCCACAAAAATGGCTTTAGCACGGAAAAATAAAATGATAAAACATAGTGTTATTATCATTTTTTTCCCTTTTTTGCACTGCTGTAAAGCAGTAGGGCGACGCTCCTTCGCCTTGGCGGAGGAGCCGTCGCTGCATTTTCATGTTTTTTCGTAAAATATGAGTTAATTTTGAACAAAGATAAATTATTTGAATGAAAGTTTAGTCAGCAAATTTTTGTGTTGTGTTGTGATACGCAAGAACAAATGTAGGAAACTGAAATTTAGTTGCAGTTGTCCCTCCACTTTTTGCCCCATTTGATCTGACAGTGCACTGAGGTCTGCTGACCAGACCTCAGTGCCAGTGGTCTTTCCCTAAAACAAGGTAAATGTTCAGTTGCACCCAATTGACAAGGACTTTAGCACCCCTGCAAGTCCCTAGTAAATGGCACCCCTGGTGCCTATGGAATGGGTACTAAAGAGGGTCCTAAGGGTTGCAACATGTGTTATGCCACCCTACGGGACCCACACAAAAACACCATGCAGACTGCGTGACATGGTGCAAACCATGTTTGAAAACACAACATGGCACACTCCCTGTGTGCCATGCCAGAGTCACTTTATATAATATATGTAAGTCACCCCTACAGCAGGCTGTAGAGCCCAAAGGCAGGGTGCAATACATCTTATGTGAGGACATATCTGCATGAACAGATATGCCCCTATGATGTCTAGTTCTATTACTAGATATTGCAAGTGAACATGGAAGCCATCTAAAGGTATGTACTGGACACTGGTCATTGCGACTTACCTAGCTACATGATGGCTTTACTGAAACATATAGTGTTTGGTATCAATCACCTTGTCCTAATAAATCCATATGGATTTCAGTATTGGATTTATCATGACAGCCACCCAGAGGGCACCTTATAGGTGCCCCCTGAAACCTACTAGTCCCCTAGGGTGCTAGCTGACTGGTATTGTCCAGCCTGCCACCACAGGCGACTTTCTGACCCCCCCGTAGGAGATAACCAGCACTCTTTGAGGTCAGATAGCAATGCTTGCTCAGGAGAAGGTGTTCACACCTCCTCCAGCAGGATGGCTAGTGAATCTGCATACCAAGGCCAGAGGCTTCAAAGCCTCTGCTGCCTTTGATATGCGACCCCGGCTTCCCCCAGACCTGGGAGATGCCACCCCATGCCTCAAGGCCCATTTGGCACCAGGACAGGTGGTAAATTAGCTATGCAGTAGGTGTGTTGCACTTCCAGGCTAGTCACACCACTAAGGTGGGCTACTTAATGTGCTTCACAACAGAAGGATTCCCCAATCTTAGTTTTGGTGGATTTAGGAACTCTGGGACAGGGTTATGCCCAATCCCCACAGGAGGTGGTCATATAGTGGGTGTAGTGACCCCAGGGGTAAGTAGCCCATTGTCTATTACCCTTCATTCCCTTTACGCTCGTAAGTTCAGTATTTTGGTGCCGCCCTGACACCAGGAAGATAGATTTGTCAGACTACAAGAAGAAGGACAAAGAAGAGTTGAAGAAATGAGAACTGTGAACCAGCTGTGAACTTTGGCGTGAAAACGTGCCCAGCTGCTCCTGCCCTGAAAATCACCTAAATCCAACTCCTCCTGCAGCTGTGCATCATCCAAAAGCCTCACAGGGCTGTTAGCACTTTGCCCACCAGCCACCATCTCCCTTGAAGTGGAGGAAAGCATCTTCCCTGCAGCCTGCAGGCACTTACCACACAGTCCAGTTCACCGATCTGCTGACCACCAGATCCACCATCCCAGCAGCAGCCCAGGAGGAGGTCACCAAGTGTCGAGAAGATCAGCTCCATTGATCCATCCAGTCTATGGGATGCTGATCCACCTCAAAGGCTCCCTGCACCAATACCCGGGGTACCAGAGCCTGTTGCAAGCACCAAGGCTTGTTTGTGTTCAGTCTGAACACCACCACCGCCAAACTCATCTGCACTTTGAGGTACCTCAAGGGAAGCCAGCTCCACAGATGAAATGTCGCTGTGTTTCTCTCCCCTCTTTTGCAGGTACACCAAATACTGTGAGAGCCTCAAACTCACAGACCCCCCCAACAAAACACCGATGCAACCAATCCTCCAGCCTGAGTCAATTGAAACCGACAGTGTCTCTGTGTTCCTGAGACCCTCAAGAGCCAAGCCTCCCTTTGAATTTTGCTGAAACGGTCACTCAGTCCCCACTTGCAGCGTTTTCCGACAGGTATCGTTCCCCATTTACTTCTGCTTGTAGCGTTTGAGGCTACCACCATGTAAAGCACCGCTGCACCCGCGCATTTCAAGGCAGGTAAACTTGAACTGCTGATGCTTTCTTGGACCTTGGCTGCTACTTACCTTATGTTTAGAAGAACTGTCCTTTAAGTCGATTGCAATTCTAGCTATGCAGTGCATGTTTCTCCCATAGGATAATATTATTGTGTTCGAGGTTCATGCCTCAAATCTGACAGCTGTATTTTTTATGTTTCTGAAAATTGCTAACTTAAAAGGTACTTACCTGATCCCAAAGACCTTGGTGTCTAAATTAATATAAAAATCGGTGTTATTTTTGTAAATTGGTGTCGGATTTCCTTATTGAGTGTGTGTCTCATTTATTGACCCTGTGTGTGCAACAAATGCCTAGCACGCCCCTATGATAAGCCTAACGCTGCTCGACCACACTACAACAAATGGAGCACCTTGGAATTGTTAAAGCAAGCCCCTGTACACTAATACAGGATACCTGGACTCTCTGCTAAGTATACCTCATTTATGTTTTTAATTTTATTTGTTTTTAAATTTTCATCCATGTTGCACAGCAGTCGTGCTGCTGTACAACATGGCTAAAAATATTGACAAAGCCAATAGATCTTGCATTTTGCCTCTTGGAGGATGTGGGAAGCAGGCTGGAGAGTAGTGTAGTTGATTTCAATCAGATTCCTCCAGGCATAGCTCATGTGCCAATGGCAGTGATTCCTGTCTAACATACAGAAATAATTAGTAGCATACCCCTAGATTTTCCACTTTTTCACATCACTTTATTTTGAAAGGCCACCTCTTTCCTAGTCCTGAAGTGTCACTTAACAGTTTCAGGCATTCTCAGAGTTCTATTCTTTGTTCACTTCAATTGAACCAATTGCCCCAGATTTACACAGTGGCTGCTGGGGCCTGGTAAGATATTGAGCTGGCACATTGATTATCAAGAGGGGGGGGGGGGCAGAAGCATGAGAGAGGTTCACTCAGTTCCCAGGGGTCATATTATCATCAATTAAATGGAGAGTGAACCGTACTGGTCTAAGTATCAGAGTTACCTTCAGTGTTATCCCTGAAACCCTCCACCAGTAATTACCACCAGGGATGTATGTAATCGCCACTAGGGCGTCTTAGTGGGTTTCATCGTTATTGGGTTCCGCACCTGGGTACTCACTTCTCCAAGTGAATTCGCCTCCATCCAGAGGGAGATACTGGTGGGATCTGTGCAGTGAAAATAAACTTTCTTTCTATTACTTAAAAAGCAAATTTTAATGTGAACAAAAAGTCGAGTCTTCTGTCATGCTCTTTACCGGTCTGCCCGATTGGCCTGGGGGTCTGGCTGCCATGGGCTGTCGTCGATAGCTACACACCAGCTATCCTCTTCGGAAGCCCTTACAGGGCCCAGGGCAGGGAATGCCTCGACTTATAAGCAGGGGACAATGGCTGAGACAGCATTGGATAAAACCTTAAAGGAAATCTCCGCTCTGGGAACTAAATTGGTTGGATGTGACACTACACTTGCCAGTCTGTCATCAGACTTCAAGTCAATGCATGCTGATTTCACCACAGTACACAAGTGGCTTGACAGGCGGAATGAGGAGCTCGATCACCACACATGCTAACAATCAGACTGGGGACCCGAGTTTTGGCGCCTCAAACAGAAGGTCACAGATTTGGAGGATAGATCGCAGTGAAATAACATTGGTATCTTTGGCATGCAGGAAAATGCTAAGAAGGATGATATAACCACTTTTCTCCATCTTGCCCTTCTATCCATCCTGGGTACCCACTTCAAAAACCCGCTGGAGATTTAGAGAGCCCATAGGATTTAACTGCAGCATTCTCAGCAGGCCAGGCAGCCAAGAGCGATAGTAGTCTGCCTTTTGCACCATGCTCAAGTGTGAAAGATTCTACAAATCACCAGGAAACTTGATGGTCTATTTCAATAAGAGGGGCACTGGATCTATATTGCAGCGGACCACTTACATTTCACTGCGATAAAGAGGAAAACATTTTTGGCCATGAGGCACGACTACAGCAATATAAAATCAAATATGGCTTACTAGAAATCGCTACGATGCTGATCACCCTTAACGATAAGACTGTGGAATTATATGAACCCAACAACCTGGTGGAGTACTTGGACACTGAGGGCATTGCACCCATGGAGACTGAGTCACTGTCAACATGGTCAGAACCTGAATTGCAGCAGGAGGGCAGTGTTGTGATGCCCTCGTGCAAAACGGACATGGGTCAGACAGAGATGGTTTCAACAGAGTAGTGGAGGCACTGACACAGAAGAGGAACAAATCCAGATCTCCCATAAAAAACAAATCGCAACAGCAAGCTGTCCTGTTGTCGGGGCCCCCGTCTCCATCTGCAGTGCAATGCCCATATACTGCCCGGGGCCTCATCTAATCATTGTCCAATGTCCCTCACTCTCCAGTGAGGGCACTGCTCGCCGCTCCACAGACTTTGGAAAATGCAGGATTCCAATTACAAATTGCTGAAGGAAAAACATCAGCTCCTTGCCCACATGAAAGGCTACTATGAAGAAAACATCCACACAGTAACCTCACCCCATATATTGTGGGCATCAGGAAATCGACTTGGAGGGGCTTATTGATGAGAGACACTGCGATTAAAAGTCCGAGAGACAACGCTTTGTAGCCTCCATACCAGTCCTCTCAGCGGATTACAATGCAGCCATTCCCCTTTGCTATGCCGGTTTCTAGAGGTGGAGAAATGTGCCCTTAATACACACTACACAAATCTAGCAGAAGAGACACTAATGAAGTTGAAATGCCGTCACTATGAACGCAGTGAAATAGCGGAAGGGCTCCTTGCATACCAACTGTGGCAGAGGGAGGCATAATTTGCAATTCCTGGCATATATGATGCTCAGAGAAGCCTTTTTACACACTCTGAGGACATAGCACTAGCATTTGCCTGTTACTATGAATCCATCTATACAGCCACAGACGCTATTGATCATGCGGTAAAGGATAGATTCCTCAGTTCAATTCCACTCACTTCCTTATTAGCTAAAGACAGGAGTCTCTTAGAGGGGACATAGAATGCTTTAGCCAGCCCACTGATGTGCAAATCACCAGGGGAGGATGGTTCCCCTGGGGAGTCTTAGAAAACATGCAAACCCATTGAAACGTCTGGTTATTGCACATAATTAAAAATCTCAATAAAAAAAAAAAATAAAAAATAAACCATGCAAACCCAAGTGGCACTCATCCTCCACATGGCATTCAAGGAGGCAGAGACAACACACACCCATGGAGCCATCTCATAGAAGCCCAATATTACCTTTCCACTTGACTAAGGATCCGCTTAACTGTGGGAGTGACAGTCCTATTGACACAGTGTAGGAAAGTGCCCCTTTTTGCATGGTTACCCCCCACTTTTTCCCTGACATCTGATGCAAACTGACTTGATGTGCCCTGGGTCCCTGCCAATCAGGCTCTCAGGGCCTGTGTTCTTTCCCAAGACTGTGCGTTTGTAGCCACAATTGGCACATCCCTGGCCACAGGTAAGCCCCTTGTAAAAAGTACCATAGGTACCAAGGGCACTGTGACCAGGGAAGGCCTCTAAGGGCTGCAACACCAAAAGTGCCACCCTTAGAGGCCCTGCAGCTTAACACACACTGCCACTGGAGGCTGCGTGTTTTGGTGCAGAGAAAAGTGAAGCGTCGACATGGCACACATCCCTGTGTGCCATGCCTGCAATCCACTGCTGAAGGTCCAGATAAGTCACCCCTCTAGCAGGGTGCACAAGCCCTAAGGTGAGGGTACAGAGGCATGAGCTGTACACCTACAGTGTCTAAGTCCATTCTTAGACATTTTAAGTATAGTAAAGCAATACAGAGTATATGGTCTGGGAGTTGGTCATTATGAACTCCACAGCTCCATAATGGCTTTACTAAAAACTGAGAAGTTTGGTATCACATTTCTCAGCACATTTAACCCACAATGATGCCAGTGTGGGATTTAATGTAAAATGCACTCAGAGGGCATCTTAGAGATGCCCCCTGAAAATCGACCAGTCCTGGTGTGGTTCCTGAATGGCTGCCTGCCATTTGCCACCACCAGAAAGGTTTCTGGACCGCCATGGTAGAGATTCTCCACTCTCTGGGTCCAGAAACAAACCCCATCCTGGGCAGAGGTGTCATGCCTCCTCCCCCAGGATGGGCTGGATTCACTAAAGGGGAAGCTTCAAAGGTCTGCCGCCTTTGGAAGCTGTCCCTGCCTTTTGCTGCCCCAACAACTGGCTCCCACCAGTTCTGGCCCCCACGTTTGGCGGGAGAATCAGCGGGAAAACCAAGCTAGGAAGAGAGGTGTGCCCACCTTTGCCAACCCCACCCTTCAGGTGGGGGAGATGAGGTGAAGCACACATCTCAGTCCCCTCCATCTTGAAGATGAGAGGACTCAGTCAATTAGGAAGAGGCTCACGCCCTCTCCCACTGGCATAATAGGGGGTGTACCCACCCCAAGGGAGGGCCATTGGTCCCGACCTGCGCACCCTTTTAACGCCCCTAAATGTAGTATTTAGGGACAACCCTGAACCTTGCCTCCTCAGATTCGAGGAACAAAGAAGAAGGACCGAAGAGCCGTGCTGACCGGGAAAGGAGAAGAGGATACCATCAGCCTTGGCCCCAGCCCTGTCCTGTCTATGACCTGCCTACAGCAATAACCCCAACGAGTCCAGCAGCCAGCAACCCCCAGAGCCAGAAGGACCTGACCTGCAATATTCCAACAGACTCTGTCTCCCGTGAGTACCGGATTTGCTCAAACAAAGACTGACCTCCATTATCCAGAATACAGGGAACTCCACGTTTCTGCACCACTGTGCACCTGACGCCCACGGTCCGAGTTCGAAATGCCCAACACCCCAAGGAGGTCTCCCCAGTGATCCTGACCTGGGATCATGTGATCCCCGACCTCCCTCAAGCCTCAAGACGATGCCTGAAGCCTCAACCTGAAGGCTCTGGCCAAAAGAAACATTATGCCGATAACAGTGCTTTGTTTTAAGCAGAAAAAATGAGTGATAGTAAGCTGCTCAGTAATGAGCCATCACTAATATCTTTTGGCATTTATATCCTAGCTAGGAGTATATGTCAAAGGGGAAGGGACTCCAATTATTCTTCAAAACCCCCACCCCCAATTCTAATAATCTCAAAGTAAATACCTTTACAGGCTAGTAAGGCCTGCCTGACCAGAATAGTGTGTCTGGCAATCATGCATTTGATTGCATATTTAAACCGGCAACAGAAATTAACTGCAATGTTTATCTAGACATATTTAAACACTGCCAATTTAATAGAATAATTGTGAAAAATTCTGAGGAGGGGGGATTTTTTGTTTTTCCCACTGTGGGGGCCGTGGCATTAAAGAGTTTGAAGACCACTGTTCTAGGGTCTTAGACCGGGAAACACTAGCCATGTCCTTAGATGCGAGAAGGCCTTCGACGGGGTCGAATAATTAGGGTGACCAACCGTCCGTACATTTCACGGACCGTTGTTATTTCCTTGTCTAGTCCATTATCCATAATAACTCTTTTTACGGACGCCTTTTGTCCGTAATTCTGGGGTTTGCAGGAATCTGCAATGCCCACTTTGAGAAGCCTCGGGAGTTTTACAGCAGTTACTGTTGGGGGCCAGCTCGCATTTCTTTGAAGTGAAGAGGCCTCCCGGACTTTGCAGACTGTCAATTAGCCCCATTGTCATTCTGTCTGTGGCCAATTCTCTCATACAGAATGACAATGAGTCATGCTGCAGTTACAGCATGTGGTGTGTCTGTGCTTGCATCGGCCTAGGGCACCACAGCAGGAATACATAAGCTTCCGGAGATACACAGACCATAAACTTTAAAAAGAAGTGCATATAAAATAACTAGCCTGTATTTCAAATTTAAATAAAAATATGATTTAAAAAGTACACTTTTAACCTACTTTGCAGTTTAAGGGAAAGGAACTATTTTTTGGCAAATATGAACAGTGGCTGGGACTTTGTGCCGCTCACACTGAAGGGCGCAGTGGTAAAGTGGGTTGACCTATATAGCCCCTTGCTGTATGCCCTGGTGGGCTGAAGCAAAGTGAACATTTAACAATTTACAATTTAACAGGCCAATGAATGAATGATGCTGGCTCACCAAGGCCTGTTCATGTATTTATATTAGGTATGCTCTTTTTGTTGGAAAAAATAGTCTGTTGGCATTTTGCTTCTATTTCAAAAGAAAATGTTCTGTATGTAAAAGACAGTCCCTCCTTCTCACCTACAATAATGCCTCAACAACGTTTACAGTTTCTAGTCTGTAGCACACTTCTGTGCATCAAAGAGAATCCTCAGTTTACAGCTCACAGAAATGAAACAGCCCAATCAGTATGCTATTTCCCATACACAGGTGTATATGGCTAGCCAGGGCATTATATAGAAAATGTCAGCCCTATCTAACAGTTCAGGCCCACAATAATACCATAACACCCAGTAGTGTGCAGCTAATTATAGCTCATGCAGGCTGGTTAATAACTCTTGTCTCCTGCTAAATGCTCCTACCTTCACACAAGACCTGTCTGCTTTGTGTCATATCCATCACTCAGTAATGTACCAGCCCCTAAACCAGTCCTCACCAGCAGAGCAGACATGGGATACTTGAAGGGATCTGACACATAAAGCTGGCCACTCAGATGACTGCACTCTAGTCCAGCACTGCAGGTCCCAATTAGGTACATTCTATGAGTGCTGATTTACATCTCACAATGGCACTCCGATTTGAGATGCTAGTAACAAAGTCCATCCGAGCAGATCTTCCTACACACTTCTCTTACCAAACATGCCTGCTCCGGACCATGAGCTATAAACAAAATATCAGACTAGACAACCAGTGCAGTAACCATATAAATAGATTAAGATCATATGAAATACCACAAAAAGACCTGTACAGTTGCTCAAAGCTGAGCGCATACCGAAAAACATTGAAGTGCATGATCGTCTCAACCTAACATAAATTTATTTTGACTTGTACTTATGTTGGTTGTCTATTTACTTACTTATATACTGTCACTCAACTTCCTCTGATGTGTCTGTAAAATGTACCTTTTGTCCCGAATTTTTGTCCTGAATTTTGACCTTCTGTCCTGAATTTTTGTCCTGAATTTTGACCCTTTGTCCTGAATTTTACACTCACCGTCCTGTATTTGCACCCATGCCAGTTGGTCACCCTAGGTCGAATTCCCTCACCTATTGGATGTTATGAACAAGTTTGGTTTGGGGCGACAGTTCACCCCAAAGTCCAATGGTTTTACCAGTTGCCAGAGGCTCAGATAAACTGTGGCGGATACTGCTCGTGCTCTATCCAGGGGATTAGATAGGGCTGCCATCTTTCACTACTCCTCTTCCTTCTGGCCCTAGAGCCACTGGTGCAGGCCATGCAACTTTCTCCCCATTTTCAGGGTATTTCTATCAGACAACGTCTGTTAGGGCCCTATTGTATATGGATGATGTCATCATTACGGTTACGGAACCGGAGGCCTCCTTCCCTGCACTTGTTGACCTTTCAGATAACTTCTCTCAGTTCTTGGGTTACAAATGTGAGGTGCTGAGCACCAGCAGTTTTTAGGCCGAGCCTAGCGGCAGCGCGCATGCGCTGCTTGCTCTGCGAGACTACTGTAGTAGAGTATGAGAGAGAAGCCGCACCCACTCTCCTCCCATATTTTTCATTGGCTTGTGTCATTGTCTTTCGTAAATGCTGCCTTCGGATTTGTTAATAGGCTTGTTAGACCCTCCTTAGTACGGCCTTGTCTTCATTTGTACCCTCCCATGGCGACTGGCCCTTTTACTTCAGTTGTTACACGGGACCCGTTATTTAGTCTTTAAGCACTATTTACTTTTTTGAGTTTCTCTTACTGCAGGCTGGACATGCACTGCTTCAGCTGAAACCGCTTGTGTTTTTTTAAGCAGGACGGCCACCCCCGTAACACGGGTGCCTGCTTTCAATCACTTTAACCTGGCATTATCTCGTGTCTGTTTCAACCCCCCAAGTAAAATGGATTTAGAAATGTTTAGCAAATTTAGTCACGTGAATTCCAATTAGCACATAATCCTGTGCTAATGGGCTGAAGCTGACAACAGCACATCTGTGTTACATGTCATCTGTACTAAAGCCACCTGACGGGTTGTTTTCAAAAGCCTGCTTTATTAACAGCAACACCACCACCAGTACCACCACCACCAATGCCACCACCACCAATACCACCACCACCAATACCACCACCATCAATACCACCACCACCACCAATACCACCACCATCAATACCACCACCTCCACCAATACCACCACCACCAATATCACCACCAATACCGCCACCAATACCACCACCAATACCACTGCCAATAAATACCACCACCAATACCACCACCACTAACACCACCACCATCAACACCACCAATACCACTACCACCACCACCACCAATACCACCACCACCATTACCACCATCACCAATACCACTACTACAAAACCACCACCAATACCACCAATACCACCACCACCAACATCAATACCACCACCTCCACCTCCACCACGACCAATACCACCACCACCAATACCACCACCAATACCACCACCACCAATACCGCCACCACCAATACCACTAGCACCACCAATACCACCACCACCAATACCACCACCAATACCACCACCAATACCCCCACCAATACCACCACCAATACCAATACCACCACCACCACCACCAATACCAATACCACCACCACCAATACCACCACCACCAATGCCACCACCACCACCAATACCAATATCACCAATACCACCACCACCAATACCAATACCACCACAACCAATATCACCAATACCACCACCACCAATACCACCACCACCAATTCCACCACCACCAATACCTCCACCACCAATTCCACCACCAATACAACCACCAATACCACCACCACCAATACCACCACCAATACCACCACCAATACCACCACCACCAGCAAAACAACCAATACCACCACCACCACCAATACCACCACCACCAATACCACCAATACAACCCCCACCACCAATACCAATACCACCACCACCACCAATACCACCACCAACACCAATACCACCACCAACACCAATACGAATACCACCACCACCACCAATACCACCACCAACACCAATACCACCACCAACACCAATACCACCACCAATACCACCACCAATACCACCACCACCAATACCACCACCACCACCACCAATACCACCATTAATGCCACCACCAATACCACCACCAATACCACCACCAGTACCACCACCACCAATACCACCACCACCACCAATACCACCACCACCACCAATACCACTATTAATGCCACCACCAATACCACCACCAATACCACCACCAATACCACCACCACCACCAATATACCAACCACCACCAATACCACCACCACCAATACAACCACCACCATCAATACCACCACCTCCACCACCACCAATACTACCACCAATACCACTACCAATACCACCACCACCAATACTACCACCACCACCAATACCACCACCACCACCAACACCACCACCACCACCACCAGCACCACCACCAACACCACCACCACCAATACCACAACCACCAGTACCACCACCACCACCAATACAATCATAACCACCAATACCACCACCACCAATACCAAAACCACCAATACCACCACCAATACCAACAACACCAATACCACCACCAATACCACCACCACTAATCCCACCACCAATACCACCACCAATACCACCAATCCAATACCGCCAATACCAATACCACCACCAATACCAATACCACCACCACCACTAATGCCACCACCACCAATACCACCACCACCAATACCACCATCACCAATACAACCACCAATACCACCACCAATACCACCACCACCAATACCTCCACTACCAATACCACCACTAATACCACCACCAACACCAATACCACCACCACCAATATCACAACCACCAATACCCCTGCCACCACCAATACCACCACTACCACCACCAGTACCACCACCACCAATACCACCACCACCACCAATACCACCAATACCACCACCAATACCACCAGCATCAATACCACCACCAATACCACCACCAGCTATACCACCACCAATACCACCAATAAAAATACCACCACCACCAATACCAATACCACCACCAATACCACCACCAATACCAATACCACCACCAATACCAATACCACCACCACCAATACCACCACCACCAATACCCCCACCAATACCACCACCACCAATACCATTACCACCACCAATACCACTACCACCACCAATACCAGTACCACCACCACCAATACCTCCACCAATACCAATACCACCACCACCAATACCAATACCACCACCACCAATACCAATACTACCACCACCAATACCACCACTACCAATACCAGTACCACCACCACCAATACCAGTACCACCACCACCAATACCAATACCACCACCAATACCAATACCACCACCAACACCACCACCACCACCAATGCCACCACCACCAATGCCACCACCACCAATACCACCACCAATACCACCAATACCAGCACCACCAATACCACCACCAATACCACCAGCATCAATACCACCAATACCACCACCACCAATACCACCACCACCAATACCACCACCAATACCACCTCCAATACCACCACCAATACCACCACCACCAATTCCAGTACCACCACCAATACCAATACCACCACCAATACCAATACCACCACCACCAATACCGCCACCAATACCAATACCACCACCACCAATACCACCACCACCACCACCAATACCATTACCACCACCAATACCACCACCACCAATACCAGTACCACCACCACCAATACCTCCACCAATACCACCAATACCTCCACCTCCACCATTACCACCACTACCAATACCAGTACCACCACCACCAATACCAAAACCACCACCAATACCAATACCACCACCACCAATACTAAAACCACCACCAATGCCACCACCACCACCACCAATACCACCACCACCACCACCACCAATACCAGCACCACCAATACCAGTACCACCACCAATACCACCACCAATACCACCAGCATCAATACCACCACCAATACCACCACCACCACGAAAACCACCACCACCAATACCACCACCACCAATACCACCAGCAATACCACCACCAATACCACCAATACCAATTCCACCACCACCAATTCCAATACCACCACCAATACCAATACCACCACCAATACCACCACCACCACCAATACCACCAATACCATTACCACCACCAATACCACCACCACCAATACCAGTACCACCACCACCAATACCTCCACCAATACCAATACAACCAAAACCAATGCCACCACCACCAATACCACCACTACCAATACCACTACCACCACCACCAATACCAGTACCACCACCACCAAAACCAATACCACCACCACCAATACCAATACCACCACCACCACCAATACCACCACCACCAATACCATTACCGCCATAAATACCACCACCTCCAACACCAGTACCACCACCACCAATACCTCCACCAATACCAATACCACCAATACCAATACCAATACCACCACCACCACCAGCACTACCAATACCAGTACCACCACCACCAATACCAGTACCACCACCACTAATACCAAAACCACCACAAATACCAATACCACCACCACCAATACCAATACCACCACCACCACCAATACCACCACCACCAATACCACCACCACCACCACCAATACCACCAATACCAGCACCACCAATATCACCACCACCAATACCACCACCACCACCAATACCACCACCCCAAATACCAATACCGGGAAGCAGCGTTTACATCGCATGTGGTACAACGCATGTGATTACAACACAGTCGTTACAACAACCACGTTGTTACAACGCTAACCATTTCAACGCAAGTCGTTTCTATGACTTGCTGTAGGGGGCGCTATAAACTAAGGAATAGTATAATTTACTATTCCAACACCTTCCCTACTGTTGCGCAGGCTGGAGTTGGAATAGTAAAGTATACTATTCCTTAGTTTGTAGCGCCCCCTACAGCAAATCGTAGAAACGACTTGCGATGTAATGGTATGCATTGTAATCGCATGCGTTGTACCGCATGCCATGTAACATCGCATATTCTTCTAGACTCCTCCCTCACCATGACTCGCCAGATCAACGCCGTCGCCTCCACCTGTTTCAACTCCCTCGGCGTCTTCAGCAAGACTTTCAAGTGGATCCCCCCCTGAGCCAGAAAGACCGTCACCCACACACTCATCACCAGCAGACTGGACTACGGAAACGCCCTCTACGCGGGAATCAACAAATCCCTGCTACAGAAACTTCAGACCATCCAGAACACCGCAGCCAGACTCATCCTCGGCACCCCACGACATGAGCACATGACCCAACACCTGTGAGACCTCCACTGGCTCCTCGTCAAGAAGAGAGCAACTTTCAAGCTACTCACCCACGCCTACAAATCCCTCCATAACATCGGACCCAAATACCTCAATGAAAGAATCTCTTTCCACGCACCCAAAAGAAACCTTTGCTCCGCTGACCTCGCCCTGGCAGCGACCCTGTGCATCCGCAGAACCAGAGCTAGGGGAAGAGCCTTCTCCTACATTGAGCCAAAGCCTGGAACGAGCTCCCAGTCAACATCAGACGCTCCCCCCACCCTGCACACCTTCAGGAAGAGTCTCAAGACCTGGCTTTTCGGCTGACCCGGAGCAGCACCCGCCCCCCACCAGCGCCTTGAGACCCTTACGGGTGAGTAGTGCACTTTATAAGCTCCTGATTGATTGATTGATTGAAGATGCGTACAAAGAGTAGCATGGTGTGGTGGGGTGGGGGTGAGGGGTTACTGTAATCGCAGTGTGATGGGATTGGGTCTACCTAACAGAACTCTGTACTGATGGTTTTAACATTTCATGTATTCACACTTTAAAACACATGATAGTGATAAGCCCAGAATCAAGTACTGATGCTCGAATTAGCCCAGGTTTGCAAAGAGGTCAGCAATCGAGCCACTCGACATGTCACCTCCCACACATATAACAATGCATCTCAATGGACTGCCTCCACTTTACCCCTCCTCCCCTTGTCTCCCCACTAAACTCGGCTATCAACCCCTCTTTTATTTAATTAATTTAATTTAATTTAAGGAATGCATATTGTAAAAGTGTTTGCTATCAAACGGCTACTATTAAATATACCATAGAGTAAATCTTTGTGCCGGGTTACAATTAACACCCAAATAATATAAGTTAATTACAAAATTGTCCGCGTTATTGGGCTTGGGGTGTGTGTGTGGGGAGGGGGGAGGAGTGACACCTCACAATCAGCTTTGGCAAAGCTGAAGTGCAAACACTATTTCTGTACATCTTAGGAGCGGATCTAATCTAAACACGGGTTGCCCACCCTCTCCTCTGTGCGGTGAATGCATTAGACCAGCGGCCTGTCAAGTGTTTGAGTGCTCCAAGGAGCATGGCTCGGGAGTGGCATGGACCCCCACACTGTTGGGAAGGTGGAGGCTGGGCCAGATTGTCTCTCTCTGCACCAAATTGGCTACCGATTGGGAACACCAAAGGAACAGAGTTGTAAGTGTCAGGTCTTTGTTACTGGTTTGAATGCTGGTAGGGCTGACTCAGTGTGACATCCTATCAGGGCCGGTCCTAGAACGTCTGGGGTCCCGGGCGAAAGGGAAGATGTGAAGCCCCTCTAATTTGCATGTTACATCACAAGAAGTGACATCACAGAAAGTTACATCGCAGAACCATTGATCTTATTTGGCATCACTGAAGAGACCTAACGTGGATATCAGTAACAAGGGCAAAAAGATAAATATGCAAATGAAATAAGTCCATATATTTTAAAACTGTATTAAATGGATTACATTTGTCACATTGGATGGAAAAGCTAGTTGCATGTCTCAAAAGATGGATGTTTTTATACTCCATGTTAACAGATTGTTTCCAGATGAGTGCATGATAAAAATTCCAGTTCTGTCTCATGAACGGGAGAGGTCCTGTTGAGGTAATGAGGAGCTGGATCATTCAAAATATAAAATTACACAAGAGAAAACCTCTCACAACATGGATATAATCGCAAATTTCAAAAGGATCCCTTATCATTCTGTGCCACTATTGTGTCACCTTCGGATGACATTAATACTTAGTAATTTGTTTTAACATAAATCTACGCACATGCTAAGAGTTGTAGGACAATCTTTTTTGTGTGTGGGATCTTTACTCGCCAGAATTATGTTAAGTGCAAAAACACAACACATATAATACAAAATTACAAGACACCGTTGCAAACAAATTAAGATTGTACATAAATAAAAAAAGACCTAGAACAACCGAGACCACTGCTAAATCATACATTGACTTGAAGGTATGCTGCAGATTCAAGGGGTTTTCAAATCAACGTTTTTGATTTGGTGTTAGAACTGTAGGAAATGGAAGTGGCCGGCTTTAGCGCTGGTGGAGCCCTGTGTGACAATGTTCGTTGGTGCCTCCAATGACTCCCTCTGCCACGAATTCCCTCACTACCACTCTTTAACAGTGCCCCTCATGTCTCGATAACCATATTCTCTCTCAGGGGGGCGTGGCCTGACTACATGGCCGGCTAGTCGCATATCTGCGCTGCTCCTGCCCCAACGGCTGAAATCCTATTAAATCCTGGCGTATTGGTGACCTTCGTGGCGCGGACGTCTGGTGACACCCCCCCCTGATGCTGAGGGTCCCGGTTGTGGTACGTGACATTGGTCACAACCGGAGAACGTCGCTACGGGCCGCTGGAGACCCGTCGGAATCCTGTTCCCGGCAAATGGCGGCCTCTGTACTGTGTTGAGAGGTGGGGATTGCCGGGTACTGCCCCGGGCTTGCTGGCGGGCGGTGGAGGCGCCGGTGAATCTTGGCGGGCCCCGCTGCCCTTGACGATCTGCTGAGAGGCCCCAGGCGGGGGAAAAGAAGGACAGCGACAGCTGTGAACGGCCCGACCGGCCGGTGTTCAGAGGCCGGGGACGGGACTTAGGCGAGGCCGGTGCGGTGCGGCCTGCCTTTTCAGTGCCTGGAAGTGCCCGAGATTTTGCCATGGCGGCCGCCGTGCTGCCTTGAACGACGGAACTGTCGCAATCTGCCCCGGGCTTACTGGTGGGCTGCTGAGGCGCCCGTGCACTTTGACGGGTACTGCCATCATTGCTGGACTGTTGTGAGGCCCCGGACGGGGGTAAAGGACGATCGAGACGACCGTGTACGGCCTGCCTGGTGGGACTCCGGAGGCCGTGGAAGCGATCTTGGCGAGGCCGGCCTGCTTTTCCTGGGGCTGGAGGTGCCCAGGCATGGTGCGGGAGATGCCGTGCGGCCTACACGACGTATTGCACCGACCGGGACCTGCGCCTGAAGCTCCAGCTGGTGAGGTGCGGTGCCCCCCCCCCCATAATACAAGGAATCCCCCGGGGCTGGCGGAGCCGGGAGGCACCAGGGTGGCCCTGAAGCATTCGCTCCGTGGATCGGTGGCTGACCGGGCCGCACGCAGTCCGGGGGTGTGGTATACAGACTGAACTGTGAGGCGGTGCTGGCTGAGAGGACCGGTGATGCTACATAGCTGCCCCGGCCAGCAGCAGGGGTAGCCTGTGCACTATCGACGACACGGAGGTCCGGGGGCTCTGATTTAGAGGCGAGGAAGTACGCCTGGGTGTCTCCCGTTGGACTAACTGTGGCATCATTGGTTTCCTGCTTAAGGGGACACCAGGAAGCACCCGAAGAAGGCCGCACAGGACATGGGGAGGGACCGACCCCCGCGAGGTGCCCAAACCAATAAAATAATGCAATATACGGTTCCGGGCCCGACTTCGGCGGACCGCCTCAGAACAGACCCTGAGCAGGGGACCCATCAGGGCACAGCGGCCCGTGATAAGGCTGACATTTTGGAAGCTATTCGTGATTCCAGAGTGGCGTTGGAAACCAAAATGGATGGGATGGCTATGGATATTAACCATTTGCGCCTGGATCTCCGGAAGGTGGCGGATAGGGTTACCACCACAGAAGGGGACCTGAACGCTTTGCAGACTGAGGTCCGCCAGCTCCAGGAAAAGGTAACAGTCCTCCAAGACCACACGGCCTGACTGGAAGATAGGGCAGAAGATGCTGAAGGGCGGTCAAGGAGTTTTTTGGGATTTCCAGAAAAGGCGGAAGGGCCGGCGGCGGACCTATTCCTGGAAGATTGGATTGGCACAACATTCCCGAACCTCAGACTTTCCAAAATGTTTGCGATAGAGAGAGCTTATCGATCTCTTGGGCTGCTGCCGAAGCCGGGATCCCGCCCAGAGCCATGATCGCCCGACTATTCAATTTTAGAGACCGGGACGCGATCCTCCAACATATTCGCATCAATGGGCCGCCCAGATTTGAAAACCAGGATATCCATATCTACCCAGACTATACGAAAAAGGTGCAGGACCTCCGGAATGGCTTCCTGGGTGTCAAACGCCGGCTGCGAAACCTCACCATTAAATACAGCTTAATGTTTCCGGCCAGGCTTCGAGTGCAATATGGTGATAAGGTGCACTTCTTTGGTACCCTATCGGAGGCAAATGACTGGATGGACTCGTTGGGCTTGGCCGGCCAGGACCAGAACCGGGGCTGGCAGGAACAGAGAAGGCGGAGTGGTCGACGGCGGAACTGGCAATGACACGATGAGAAGCAGGGACAGGGGACACAGGATCCGACAGGTGGTGGACGTATCCTGGTGGGACCGGATGGCACTCTCCTCACGGAATTAGAGGAGATTCCCACGCAGAACCAGTTCTCTCCACTATGTTTGGTGCAGGAAACACAATCGGAGCTGGGGGGTGCCGGCAGCCCGGACGATGGGGGCTCTGGAAACGTGTGAGTGGCGGACTTGGAGCTGAGACTGAGGGGGTCTGGGTCGTAGACACTGTGAGTACCTGATTTGACCCGAGGAACACTGGAATTGACATAAATAAGGGACATGACTGAGAAGGCCCTGGGCCTAGAGACACTGAGGGGGGGAGGGTTGGGAAAGTTTCTGAGGAGGTACACTATTTCGCCCATATACATTTTTGCCTCACCGGCTTTAGAGTGCTGAGGCGACTCGGCTAGACCGTCGGTCGGGCGGGGCCGCGCGATGCCAGTCAGTCGGCTGAATCTTAGAGTTTTGGGGGGGGGGGTTTCCTGTTTTGGGAAAGTAAATTTATTTCTAATTGTTAATTCAAGTTGAGAGGGGTGACTTGAGGGTGGGTGGAGCTTTGGGGCGGGGTTCTGAGTCCTCAGACCGGGATCGGGTTGTGAGAATGAGGGGCTACTGCCTGTGGGTGGGGGGCGTTGGGGTTCCACAATTTGGATTTGTTGGGGTTGCTGCCGGGTCTGGTCTATGTTGCATCATTAAGAGCTGGAGAAGATCGCATCATGGGAGGTCACATTACAACACTATTGGGGGTCCCCCGCCCGCACATCGGGTGCTGACCCATTTTTTTTACAGCTGGTGACTTATGACAGGGGACACACAGAGATATAAACTTATAACGTGGAATGTCCGGGGGCTCAATAATAGGGTCAAACGGATCCGGGTGGCAACTTACCTTAGGCGTTATGGGATCAGTATAGCCCTGCTCCAGGAGACGCACCTATGGGGAGACTGTCTTAAATATGTTCAACGCAGATGGAGCGGTCAGTTTTTCGCCACTTCGTACTCTGGGTTTGCCAGGGGAACGCTTATTTGAGTGGCACCGGGAGTTCCCTTTAAGGCTCTACATACTAAACAAGATCCTGACGGGAGGTTTGTGATAGTGGAGGGGACGTTAGATGGGCGCAGTATGTGCCTGGTAAATATTTATGCCCCGAACAGTGATGATGGTGGGTTTTTAAGTCGCGTATTGGGACAGTTGGATCTGGATCCAGACACGGAATTGGTTGTTGCAGGAGATTTTAATTGTGCCCTTGGTGGGGAGCTAGACAGACACCCCCCCAGACTGGATGCTAAACCTAAAGTCAGAGAAGCGATGGGTCAGATGCTTCAAAACTATGGATTAACGGATATATGGCGCCACCGCAACCCAGATCGTCGAGTGTACTCGTGTCACACACCTGCTGCCAATACCTATAGTAGACTACTTCTTTATCCAAAAGACGGCGGCACATCAAATACAGGAGTCGCACTATCTGGCCCAATATTTGTCCGATCACTCCCCGCTTTTAATAACATACTCGCTGGGCCGGCTGAGGTCTCCGATACCGCTATGGAGGCTCAATACCGAAGCCTTTGGGGACCCGATTTATAAGGAAGCTATATCGAAAGGGCTAGATGCCTTTTTTGAGATAAACTGGGGCTCGGCTAGCACCAGGGCGATCGAATGGGACGCGATGAAGGTGGTGATATGGGGGGTATGTCTGTCCATGGAGGTGGGGGTTAAGAAAGTGCTGGAGCGCGACCTCCATCAGCATGAGGAATGCTTGGCGGCACTGGAGAAGGAGCTTCCCACGAACAGGGACGGGCCGGCTAAATGGGATGAATTGCGACGGAAGATAGGGGACATATGGGACTCGCTTGGTAAATTTAATAAAAATGCGAGCAGGCGTCGCTGGTACACAGAAGGGGATAAGGCGGGACGGCTACTAGCGCGCCTGATTCGGGCAGAGACTCAGCCCCACCCGATTCTGGCTCTTAAAAATGACCTAGGCCGCGTGGTAAATACGCAGACTGAGATCAGTGCAGCCTTCCGGACCCATCTACTTAGAATATATTCTGAGCCCCAACCCCCGTGGCCCCTGCAGTGGTAGAGTCTTATTTAGCTGAGGTGGAACTGCCTTGTATAGACTCGGAGAGTCAGGCGGCCTTAGGGGCCCCCTTTAGTGGGGAGGAGATATGGGCGGCAGTTGCCCACCTGAAGACCGCAAAGTCTCCCGGGATGGACGGCTTAGCAGCAGAACTTTATAAAGAGTATGGAGGGGTCCTGATCCCTAAACTCTTAGAAATCGCGGCGGAAGCCCTCAACTGCGGACTGCTCCCTGACTCCATGAGGGAAGCATTAATAGTGATGATCCCCAAACCGGGGAAGGATCCCCTGCTCCCCAGTTCTTATAGACCAATTTCAATCTGAACGTGGACCTTAAAATCATCAGCCAGGTGCTGGCTAATAGGCTCCTCCCATATCTTCGGCGGCTGGTCCGCGATGACCAGTCCGGTTTTATACCGGGCAGGAATGCGTTGCGGAATATCCGCCGTCTCGCACATGTTATGCAATCAGTGGAGGGACGGGCCCAACGGAGCACCTTAGTGTTCCTAGATATCGAACAAGCGTTCGACTCGATCCGATGGGACTATCTCTGGCAGGTACTTTTAAAAATGGGACTGGGGGAGGGGTTTGTAAACTGGGTAAAACTGCTCTATGCCCGACCAGTGGCGAGGGTTCGCACGGGACGCTATGTGTCCGACACAATACCCATAGCGAGGGGGACACGGCAGGGATGCCCACTCTCCCCCTTGCTGTTCGCCCTGGCAATGGAGGCATTGGCTTGCCATCTCCGCGGGGTACTTGAGGGACAGGGCATACGGGTGGGGGGTTCGGAGCATGTGGTATCTCTGTACGCCGATGACGCGTTGATATACCTGAATCGGCCGACCCAGTCCTTGCCGACACTGATGGCTGCACTGACGCAGTTTGCTGCCGCCTCTGGGCTGTTCATCAACAAAACGAAATCTCAGCTTTACGCAATTGGATCGGAGAGCGAATGGGAGGGAGCCCAGTGCCCGGAGATGGGACTTCCATGGGTAGAGGACACACTCCGATATTTGGGAATATGGATCGGTAGAAATGAGGCCATTTTTTACCAGCACAACATGGGGAGGATAATCCGGGGACTTCAGGGTAGCATTGCATTTTGGAACACTCTTAAACTCTCCCTAATGGGGAAGATCGCCTTGATAAAAATGGTGATTGTTAGAAATGGGATTTCTGGTTGGCTAAGGCTTGCGCCAAAGCCAAGCAGAAACCACCACTCTAGTCAGGGCAAGAGAGTTACACACCCAAGATAACCCCTGCTCACCCCCTTGGTAGCTTGGCACGAGTAGTCAGGCTTATCCCGGAGGCAATGTGTAAAGCGTTTGCGCAACACACACACAGCACAACACCCAAGGCACACTACAAAAGGAACTCCACACAAGGTTATATATATAAATAGCCTTTGTATTATCATAACACATTAGAATAGTACGCATATACAATACACGGTGCCAACTGGCACGGGACAATATTTACAGGGGATTATGTACACATGACAGGGCCACGTGGACCACTGTCAGAACCCTCACTTAGTAAAAGGTAATAGATGTAGAACACATAATAACTGTAGGACATATCAGAAACGTACAACCAGTAATTACTGGCAACCACTGTACTCAGCATCAACCTGTAACATAAACCACATTATGCACGGCATCACATTAGGCGCAAAACCTTATGCGCCAACCTCACCAGCCTAAATCCATTATGCAATTATCTCTCCAGTCTAAATGCATTAGACAATAACATCCTAAGTATAAATCACATTAGGAAATAATCTCAGGGGAAAATAGCTCACAACCTAAACGCATTAGGTAATAATCTAATCACAAGCATAAACATATTATGCAAAACCTCATAATCATGAAACACCTTTAGAGGTATAACACAGGGTGCGTAAACCACAATATAGGGATCACATTTCCTAGCACCCAAAATCACATTAGCACCTAACTCAGATCAGGGCCTGGCGCCCTATAAACCTAACTGTCCCCCTGGCCAACTGGCCATCTCTAAAGGGGCTCAAATGCCCTATGTCCCAAAGTCAGGGCGCTGCCACAGCAGCGAAAGTCAAGGGTGCGCCATCTGCGCAGGCCTCAAACGGTGCAGCTGGCACCTAGTGCTGCGCAGCCGTGAATGTCAGGGGCACAGGAGTGCATCTCACTTCTAACTTCAACATGTCCCCTAAAAGAAAGAATAACCTAAACGTTGCAGCTGGCACCTGGTGCTGCGCAGCTGTGAATGTCAGGGGCACAGGAGTGCATCTCACTTCTAACTTCAACATGTCCCCTAAAAGAAAGAATAACCTAAACGTTGCAGCTGGCAACCTGGTAGCTGCGCAGCTGTGAAGGGATGGGGCAAAGGAGTGCATTTCACTCCTAACTTCAGAAAGACATGCCCCCAAAGAATTGTGCGCCTAAAACGGTGCAGCTGGCACTAATTGCTGCGCAGCTGAAAAATAAAGATGTGGGCCACTGGCACCGACTGTGCCCTGCTAGCAATTATGCCCAAACGTTGCAGCTGCCCTCTCGCAAGCGGGGCAGCTGGGATCATGGCAAAAGGGGAACAGCATGGGCCCTTTTAGGATAATTATGCTATCGTAGGAGCCACGCAGGCTCTAAAACAAACTATGCCCCTTGCTAGAGCCATCTGGGCTCTGGGACCAACTATGCGCCACGTTGGAGCCACCCGGGGCTCTAAAACAATTATGCCCCCGTTGGAGCCACGCAGGCTCGGGAAACAACTGTGCCTCGCGCTGGAGCCACGCCGGCTCTGAAGCAATTATGCCCACGTGTGAGCCCTACGGGCTCTGAAAACAATGATGCCCAAGTTGGAGCGGCCCGCTGCCAGACGGGGCCGCTCGGGAAAGATAAACACGGTGCCTTCCTGGCACCACAGAACACGGGCACTGGCACTACGTGTACCCTCTGAGCCCCCACCTGGCCGGTATCACCCAGAGCCCCCACTCACCACTGGGGGCGGGACTCCTCCGGTCTTCTCGGGGATTCTGGCGGCTGTACTCCGGGTTTCTCCCTCACTTGGGAGACTCCGCGGTGCCTCTTCTTCAAGGAGGCGGGGGCAGGCACCGACAACGTGCCTCGTGCCCCGGCACCGCAATCACCACACTGCGGGGCTCTCCTTCCACATGGGAGCCCCGCCGAACCGCCTCTGCTTTCTCCCGGCAGCTTCACCTCTTCACCCGGGCCCCCTCCTGGGACCCGGGACTTCACTGCGGAACGTGTGGAGGCGGGGTAGGCTCCCGTGCTCCCTCTCTTCACCCAGGGGCTCCCCTCGACTCCCGGGAGCCCCGCACAATTACGGGCACAACTTCCGGTCCTGCTGCGAGGCCCCGCCCACGTCCCAGCAAGGTTGCCTGACTTCCGGGTCGCGCTACGAGCGGCCCGGAGAGGCATTCTCGACCGGCTCGGCCGCGGCGGTGATACACGGGGTGGGCACCCGCAATAGAATAAAAGCAGAAGCGGGGTGGGCACCCGCCATTTCAAGGGTGCATGATGCGGGGCGGGCACCCGCATTTTTACAGCTGAGAATAAGCGGGGTGGGCACCCGCGAAGTCAGCATTACGGGGGAATCCTTACGCTGGGGATTCCTTCCTCTCTCTTTATGCAGCACAGTGCTGCAAAGCCCACACTCTCCTCAGCTGGGCAAATAAAAATAAAGCGCATACAAGGCGCTAGATGCAGCCAAAAGTCCTGGGTCCCAAGGGAGTCTTTTGGCATCAGGGAGCAAGGCAGGGCCCAGGGAAGCAAACCCTCATGGCAGCCCCCCCTGGGCCCCTGGAGCAGCGTGCCCCCGGCAGATTCAAATCCAAGCACAAGAACTGAACATCTTCATGGGGTCACAGCCCCGTCTTTTATACACCATTTTCCTTTGTGTTAGGGTGCAGGGCATGGGGGAACCAGATGCAACTGGTTCAGGGAAGTTTTGGAGCACTTTGTTTTGCCCAGCTCCTCTTCCCTTTCACAAGACAGGCTAGGGGCATCAGAC
The DNA here is from genome assembly GCA_963921515.1 of Calotriton arnoldi. Lineage (NCBI taxonomy): Eukaryota > Metazoa > Chordata > Amphibia > Caudata > Salamandridae > Calotriton > Calotriton arnoldi. The sequence continues at coordinate 3,247,804 of CAWUFW010000952.1, read as the reverse complement.
GGACCACAGGAGGTGGAGCCAGCATTGTACAGGTCAGGCAACATCCTATTCAGGGTCAGGGGATCTCTCCTCCCACCACTCTCAGCTCAGGTGTCCCATTCAGCCTAGCGCTGACTCACCCTGCCCCTCCTGCAGCCACACACACCTCCCAGCTCCTGTCACTCACAGAGCCAGACATGTAATCCACATCAGGCAGGCAGACACAGAGCACACATAAATGCCAACTTCTAAAAGTGGCATTTCTACTCCAGCCACAATAAATTTGCGCACACCATTGCGCAGCATCTATTCTCACGAATTCATGCATACTAGACTTGACCACACTGCACCTTTCATACCAGGAATTACCACAGGCACACTATCCCCCATGCATTCCCATGGGAGGGCAGGCCAAGCTTACTACACACACGCAGAGGGCGCACGTACTTGGCACTGGACCACTGTGTCCAAGTGCCCAGAGGCCTAAAACCACTAACACCATGCCAGGGAAAGGCAAAAAGTTCAGGGGTGAACCTGCCAAAAAGGGCCAGGTCCAACACAACCCCCTTCCAGCCAAAACGCAGGGTAGACCAATCACCACCGTGATGGGCTTCCCTGCTTGGGGCGATAGAACACGGACACGGGCCCGCACGGCAGGGACACCCTCCGGTTCTACGCCACCCTGAAACTCTGGAGAAAAGAAAAAAACAAAGGAAAAAAAAATTCAGGATCAACTATGCTATCCTACGGGTATTCTTCTAGTTGTTCATGGCCAGTACCAGGACCTAGGCCACCCAGATGCCACTGGTCCTTGTCAATCCACAGAGTGGGGGGCAGTAACCCCTGGCATACAATAGCCATTCTCCACTCTCCCTCTCAGTGTAGTTCCAAACTACCACTGATCCTCCAGCCTAGGGTCCGCACCCTCAGGCTGACCAGAGATGACGGGCAATCTCAATAAAAATAGGAGAAAACTTCTCAACAAAATGTATGCGGGTAACAATCACCGGCAATATCAAATAAAAAATAGGCTTGCCCGTTGTAACAATCACGGGAAATATCAATCAATAATAGAATCAAAGAACTCTCAAAAATATATGCGGGTAGTAACAATCACCGGCAATATCAATCAACAATAGAATCAAAAGAACTCTCAAAAATATAGGCGGGTAGTAACAATCACCGGCCATATCAATCAACAATAGAATCAAAAGAACTCTCAAAAATATATGCGGGTAGTAACAATCACCGGCAATATCAATAAGCAATAGGCTTGCCCATTGTAACAATCATGGGCAATATCAATAAAGGACAGAAGAAAACTTCTCAAAAATGTAAGCGGGTGAAAAATCACCGGCAATATCAATCACAATATAGGATCCTAAAACTCTCAAATGTGCGTGGGTGAAAAATCACCAGCAATATCAATCACAATAGGGGATCAAAAACTTTCAATAAATGGGCGCGGGTGAAAAATCACCGGCAATATCAATCACAATATAGGATCCCAAAACTCTCAGAAATGTGCGTGGGTGAAAAATCACCAGCAATATCAATCACAATAGGGGATCAAAAAACTTTCAATAAATGGGCGCGGGTGAAAAATCACCGGCAATATCAATCACAATATAGGATCCCAAAACTCTCAGAAAATGTGCGCGGGTGAAAAATCACCAGCAATATCAATCACAATAGGGGATCAAAAACTTTCAACAAATGGGCGCGGGTGAAAAATCACCGGCAATATCAATCACAATATAGGATCCCAAAAACTCTCAGAAAATGTGCGCGGATGAAAAATCACCGGCAATATCAATCACAATATAGGAGCAAAAAAAAATTCTCAAAAAATGTATGCGGTACATTATAATTACTGTATGCGATCATAAATGCAAGTCCAGATCCGGAAACACCGGCTACTGGCTCCCCAACCCGGGGACGTACCTCTTGGGTCAGACGCCTGGAAAACCAGGACTTCACAAGGGTGACACATCCCTAGCGTGTCGTGTGACAGTCTGCCTGGCGCAGAGCTCACGACCTCCTGTCCCTCTGACAGGGCGTGAAGATGTGCCAGGACAGAAGTGGCGCACACCATGGTCAATCATTGGCGACTCAGCCCTTCTGGCTGGTCCCTGACCCACTGGTTCCCACTGGGGACTCTTTCCCCTCTCACCCCTCAAAACTGGACCTCTGCACCCTCCCAACTGGAGCGGTACTGCCAGACACTAGAACTGCTGGAGGTCTGATTACAGGCACTCCCAGCTCACCTAAAACGGGAAAAACCACCTTGAAGAACGGTCCAACAGGACAGACTAGGCTCCCTACCTGGTGCTCCCTCATGGAACCAACCAGTACTGGAAACTGAGGTGCGGGCACTTTGGGACACAGCCCAATCTCACTCCTCCTCCTGCGAGACAGGATGTGAGTCCCTACAACCGCCTCACAATAAGGGTACCCAGCTGGGCTACTCTGAACCATCTTAAACCGCGAGGGTTATCGAGACACCTGCACCATTCTTCTAGGGTCACTCCCCAATGCTAGTTCCTTACAATCAAAGAACTCACACACTAACACCATTTACTCAAACGTCCAGTGCATCACAACATTCATCCACACCCCCCACAAGACTGGTGAGGCAGCATCTTACTGCCCCTGAAACACAACCTGTTCCCCTCTTAACCGGGAACTAGGTACTATACTATGGGAACTGGGACGGAGGACTTCATGCACTGGACACACACTTCGCTGCCACCACTGGATCCCACCCTTACTGGTGAATCCAGAAAACTCACACTGTAACAAGAACACATATTTCAAAAATGAAATGACACTTAAAACAATCTTAGACCAATAATCCCCAACATGTGACTATCTAAAATGCAGAGTTTTGTAGTGCAGCCAGTTGTCGCCGTGGTACTGCGCAAACGCAAGTCCTATCCCACCGCTGATCAACAATGTTAGAAATGGGATTTCTGGTTGGCTAAGGCTTGCGCCAAAGCCAAGCAGAAACCACCACTCTAGTCAGGGCAAGAGAGTTACACACCCAAGATAACCCCTGCTCACCCCTTGGTAGCTTGGCACGAGCAGTCAGGCTTATCCCGGAGGCAATGTGTAAAGCGTTTGCGCAACACACACACAGCACAACACCCAAGGCACACTACAAAAGGAACTCCACACAAGGTTATATATATAAATAGCCTTTGTATTATCATAACACATTAGAATAGTACGCATATACAATACACGGTGCCAACTGGCACGGGACAATATTTACAGGGGATTATGTACACATGACAGGGCCACGTGGACCACTGTCAGAACCCTCACTTAGTAAAAGGTAATAGATGTAGAACACATAATAACTGTAGGACATATCAGAAATGTACAACCAGTAATTACTGGCAACCACTGTACTCAGCATCAACCTGTAACATAAACCACATTATGCACGGCATCACATTAGGCGCAAAACCTTATGCGCCAACCTCACCAGCCTAAATCCATTATGCAATTATCTCTCCAGTTTAAACGCATTAGACAATAACATCCTAAGTATAAATCACATTAGGAAATAATCTCAGGGGAAAATAGCTCACAACCTAAACGCATTAGGTAATAATCTAATCACAAGCATAAACATATTATGCAAAACCTCATAATCATGAAACACCTTTAGAGGTATAACACAGGGTGCGTAAACCACAATATAGGGATCACATTTCCTAGCACCCAAAATCACATTAGCACCTAACTCAGATCAGGGCCTGGCGCCTATAAACCTAACTGTCCCCCTGGCCAACTGGCCATCTCTAAAGGGGCTCAAATGCCCTATGTCCCAAAGTCAGGGCGCGCTGCCACAGCAGCGAAAGTCAAGGGTGCGCCATCTGCGCAGGCCTCAAACGGGTGCAGCTGGCACCTAGGTGCTGCGCAGCCGTGAATGTCAGGGGCACAGGAGTGCATCTCACTTCTAACTTCAACATGTCCCCTAAAAGAAAGAATAACCTAAACGTTGCAGCTGGCACCAAGTGCTGCGCAGCTGTGAATGTCAGGGGCACAGGAGTGCATCTCACTCCTAACTTCAGAAAGACATGCCCCCAAAGAATTGTGCGCCTAAAACGGTGCAGCTGGCACTAATTGCTGCGCAGCTGAAAAATAAAGATGTGGGCCACTGGCACCGACTGTGCCCTGCTAGCAATTATGCCCAAAACGTTGCAGCTGCCCTCTCGCAAGCGGGGCAGCTGGGATCATGGCAAAAGGGGAACAGCATGGGCCCTTTTAGGATAATTATGCTATCGTAGGAGCCACGCAGGCTCTAAAACAAACTATGCCCCTTGCTAGAGCCATCTGGGCTCTGGGACCAACTATGCGCCACGTTGGAGCCACCCAGGGCTCTAAAACAATTATGCCCCCGTTGGAGCCACGCAGGCTCGGGAAACAACTGTGCCCCGCGTTGGAGCCACGCCGGCTCTGAAGCAATTATGCCCACGTGTGAGCCCTACGGGCTCTGAAAACAATGATGCCCAAGTTGGAGCGGCCCGCTGCCAGACGGGGCCGCTCGGGAAAGATAAACACGGTGCCTTCCCTGGCACCACAGAACACGGGCACTGGCACTATGTGTACCCTCTGAGCCCCCACCTGGCCGGTATCACCCAGAGCCCCCACTCACCACTGGGGGCGGGACTCCTCCGGTCTTCTCGGGGGATTCTGGCGGCTGTACTCCGGGTTTCTCCCTCACTTGGGAGACTCCGGCGGCGCCTCTTCTTCAAGGAGGCGGGGGCAGGCACCGACAACGTGCCTCGTGCCCCGGCACCGCAATCACCACACTGCGGGGCTCTCCCTTCCACATGGGAACCCCGCCGAACCGCCTCTGCTTTCTCCCGGCAGCTTCACTCTTCACCCGGGCCCCTCCTGGGACCCGGGACTTCACTGCGGAGCGTGTGGAGGCGGGGTAGGCCCCGTGCTCCCTCTCTTCACCCAGGGGCTCCCTCGACTCCCGGGAGCCCCGCACAATTACGGGCACAACTTCCGGTCCTGCCGCGAGGCCCCGCCCACGTCCCAGCAAGGTTGCCTGACTTCCGGGTCGCGCTACAAGCGGCCCGGAGAGGCATTCTCGACCGGCTCGGCCGCGGCGGTGATACACGGGGTGGGCACCCGCAATAGAATAAAAGCAGAAGCGGGGTGGGCACCCGCCATTTCAAGAGTGCACGATGCGGGGCGGGCACCCGCATTTTTACAGCTGAGAATAAGCGGGGTGGGCACCCGCGAAGTCAGCATTACGGGGGAATCCTTACGCTGGGGATTCCCTCCCTCTCTTTATGCAGCACAGTGCTGCAAAGCCCACACTCTCCTCAGCTGGGCAAATAAAAATAAAGCGCATACAAGGCGCTAGATGCAGCCAAAAGTCCTGGGTCCCAAGGGAGTCTTTTGGCATCAGGGAGCAAGGCAGGGCCCAGGGAAGCAAACCCTCATGGCAGCCCCTCTGGGCCCCTGGAGCAGCGTGCCCCCGGCAGATTCAAATCCAAGCACAAGAACTGAACATCTTCATGGGGTCACAGCCCCGTCTTTTATACACCATTTTCCTTTGTGTTAGGGTGCAGGGCATGGGGGAACCAGATGCAACTGGTTCAGGGAAGTTTTGGAGCACTCTGTTTTGCCCAGCTCCTCTTCCCTTTCACAAGACAGGCTAGGGGCATCAGACGCACCACAGGAGGTGGAGCCAGCATTGTACAGGTCAGGCAACATCCTATTCAGGGTCAGGGGATCTCTCCTCCCACCACTCTCAGCTCAGGTGTCCCATTCAGCCTAGCGCTGACTCACCCTGCCCCTCCTGCAGCCACACACACCTCCCAGCTCCTGTCACTCACAGAGCCAGACATGTAATCCACATCAGGCAGGCAGACACAGAGCACACATAAATGCCAACTTCTAAAAGTGGCATTTCTACTCCAGTCACAATAAATTTGCGCACACCATTGCGCAGCATCTATTCTCACGAATTCAGGCATACTAGACTTGACCACACTGCACCTTTCATACCAGGAATTACCACAGGCACACTATCCCCCATGCATTCCCATGGGAGGGCAGGCCAAGCTTACTACACACACGCAGAGGGCGCACGTACTTGGCACTGGACCACTGTGTCCAAGTGCCCAGAGGCCTAAAACCACTAACACCATGCCAGGGAAAGGCAAAAAGTTCAGGGGTGAACCTGCCAAAAAGGGCCAGGTCCAACAGTGATCCTTCCCCGATGTCTCTACACAATGCAAGGTTCCTTTTTTGAACTCCCGCACAGGGTATTAAAGGAACTGGATGCACTGCTTGTCCTCTTATTATGGAATGGGAAGCGATGCCGGGTTAGTCTAGAAGTTATGAAGCGTAGATGGGGCAAGGGGGGGTTGGAGATTCCAGATTTAGAACTTTATTATTTTGCATCCCACTTACAACATGCAATAGCTTGGTTGGACACGGACCCCTCCTGGGAGAGGTCCTTGCTGGCAGGTACCTACGGGGACCGACAGTTGGGAGCGCTTCTCTGGCGGGCGGGGGGGATGCGGGAACGCAGTCCTCCATTGGTCCGAAGACTCATTCGGGACTGGCCGTTTGCCCCGGAGGCGGACTTCTGGCTAATGCCTTCCTTTGCTCAGATCCACCAGATTATGTCAACAGATAAATGGAAGGATGGGGGCTGCCTAATGTTGTCTGACCTCTACCCAGACAATAAATTTATCACGTATCAGGAGGCGGTGACCACCTTTGACCTGGGATCGGGGCAGTTTTTACAGTATGCTAAAATAGCAGCAACGGCGCAGCACCTGTGGCCCTCGTTTCCCGAAGCTCCGGAGTACTCCCAGACCCTGGTCACTATGATCACCATGGCTGGGGGGCGGAAGCTTGTGTCTCACCTCTACAGGGCGCTCAGGGACGACAAAAAGACTGGCCCCTTAAAAATAGAAGAAAAATGGCAGCAGGTGTGTCCGCAGGAGATCACACCACGGGAATGGGAAAAGATACACGAGAGTGTGCGGAAGGTGTCCGTGTGCAATCGCTTCAAACAAATCCAGTATAATATTATACATATGACTTACCTCTCACCCCGGAGGCTTCAGGCCATCGATAGCTCCAGGGATCCACACTGCCCTAGATGTCGTACCGCTCCGGCGGATTTTCCACATATGGTGTGGACGTGCCCAACGATCCAGACGTACTGGATGGCGGTCCTAGAGGACCTGACCAGGATCACAGGGTGGACAATCGCCCTAGACCCGCGTGCCTGTCTCTTGGGCTTGCTTCCTCGTGATCCTAAACGTAAGACGAGTAGGCGGTTCTTGGTTCTGGGCCTAGTTATAGCCAAGCGGCGTATCGCAAATCATTGGTTAACCCAGCAGGGGCCATTATTGGCGAAATGGAGGACGGATTTGAGGGAGTGGGCTCTGGCAGAGGAAGGGCACATGCGTAACACCAGGAGAGATGACAAATTGCCCGAGGTGCTAATGGCGTGGGGAGTGATGATTCAGGAGATAGCGGGACGGGCCCCACACCCCACACAAAGCTCAGAGGAGACGCCTGCCACAGGGGGGACGGCCCCAGGTCAAGGGGGAGCGACACCAGGGGACCCACCATGAGTAATAAGGAGCATAGACCTCAAGTATACAGACCCGGCAGGGGGGAGGGGGGACATAGTGAGGGGGGGGTTTGGGGAGGGTGGGACGGGAGGGGAGGGGGATGTTGAATTATAGTTGAGTTAAGATGAAGTTCATATAAACGCAGAGAACAATGAATACGGAGGATCCGCCTCCAATGCGATCTTGGGCTTTAGTGTTGTCATGTATTATTGTCCAAATGTTCACCACCTCGGCTGAGGTAGGTGAGATGTATGATTGTTACTATATATGGTCTGCGGATTTAGTGGAATAATTTAATAAAGGAAAAAAAAAAAAAACATATTCTCTCTCAGATGCATTTAATTTGATTTACAGCACCACTGATACCAGTGTAGGGTATCAGAGAATTTTATATCACACACATTACACAGAAACAATCTATCATACATGTGTAAATCACTGAATAGGAAATGTTACATAAGACAATGGACTACAAGGTGTAGGAGTCACATGACAAGCATACTAGTAGGCATTATAGTTTATTAGTGATTGGTCTGGAGAAACACAAACTCTGAATTTAGAACGTAATACCATGGTTGGGAGTTCTCTTTAATAACCAGAATTGAATTCTATCCAAATGAACCCTTTTTGCAACATTAAGATAATCAAAGACTGGGGAAAAACATAACCCTCTAATTTATACCTTGCAGTTTGTATGCAGCTCTTAGATGACAGTTAATAGCTCACAGTTCTATGTTAGGATTTTGACTTATTAACTGCAAGTAACAAAAGGATCTCACTGACAAAAGCAGTAACCCACTGACCTATTTACATTATGTGCACTTTGTGATCTGCATGGTACATGTTCTTTGCAGCAGGCACATTAACCCTCTGCGCTACCTTTCCACAAGGCAAAACTTCCACTTTACATAACTCCATCTCTCTCTAGGAAGAACATTAATCACCGGAGTTATCGTGACACTTTTATTGTTGCCGAAAATTGCTGAAGGCCAGGAAGGAGGCAGCAAGCGCTTTTAAAAACATAATATACTTGCAAACATGATGCCCCCACCCGAAGTGAGCGCTCAGTGCGATGTCACCGGTCGCACCGCCCTAGAGCCTCCTTGCTCAAGGGTCCTGTGACCTCAGTGACAGAGTCACTGTTGCTCTAGGGTGTGCTGCTTCATAGGCCTGCCCAAAAGACTTGAGGTGAGCTTCAGTAGGGGTTGTGGTGGACAGGCCTTTAAGGTTAACCCACACTTGCCACCGCTAGGGTCCACCTGCTGCTTCTAAGACACCAGGGCTTCTAAGGTCTAGCGGGGCCTTCTAAGGTGTAGCACGGGAATGTGCTCCCTCAGGAGAGTGGTCTGGTCATGAAGGCTGAACCTGGTTCCCCAGTTCCCAAGTCGGCAGATCTGGCCATAGTGCCACATCCTCCCCCACTGAACACCATACTGCCCCACTGAGAGAAACTCGTACTGCCTTCAACTAAAACCCAATTGTGCCCCGCTATAAATACCTGGATGCGACTCAATTCAAATTACGCACTAGACTAGAGTAATATGCTGCCTAAAAAAAAAAAGTGAGCACTCATAGGGAATGCAAGATTAAGTAAAGCATGTGGAATGTAAGAAGGAACAAATTGGTTACCTTAACGCTTCTGCACTTATTATTCAGAAGTCAGTGAGGGCTTTTGCATGAAAAGTTAAGGACATGACTACAGGGCTGGAAGGGACCCGTTTCAATGTCCAAAAAAGACAAGACCACATTCGTGAATACAGAGCCGCAGTATGCATTTTGTTTTCCAATCCACCCATCAAGCAGGTATTGCAGTACATCCAGGAATGGTGCACTTCCCCACCCGGGGAAAACAGTGCTGTTCAGAGAAAGACATGAAAACAAAAGTAGTGCTTCACTGGCAAACTCTGTAAAGTGACGCTAATGTGTTTTGGGTTTGAATAAAATCAATCTTGCCCCTTTTCAACCCACTCTGTCTTGCTTTAGTTTTTTTTCACATTTTTAACCTTTTATTTCTCTTCGTCCCGAGGGAGCACTTTGGAAGTGAAAAATGTCCGAAAAAGACGACCTTTCCAGCAAAAGTGTTTTTCTTTTTTGGGGAACAAATAAAGGAAAGAGGGAGTAATGGCTACAAGGCCCAGGGAAGGTGGCCCCCACACCTGGACCTTGCAGCTTGCTCTAGTGCTTAGAGGCCCAGGGAAAGGAGGCCCCCTCCCCTGAGCCTCGAAGCAGTAACCATTTCGTAAAACACTTCCCTACCACGGCAGTTCTACATACATTTTAAATGCACTTTCCCATCAAAAGCTGACGATGGCGGCGAGGGGGGCCATGTAGATGTTGAAGAGCGTGGGGCTGAGCAATGATCCTTGGGTACTCCGCAGTTGATCTCTGTGGGCTCGGAGAGGAAGGGTGGGAGTCTGATCCTTTGGGTTCTGCCAGTGAGGAAGGAGCGGATCCATTCGAGGGTGGATCCCTGTATGCTGGTGTCATGGAGTCTGGCTGCATGAGTGCGATGGGAGACGGTGACGAAGGCAGCGGAGAGGTTTAGCAGGATGAGGGCCACGGTGTGTCCCTGGTCGAGTAGCATGCGGATGTCGTCGGTGGTGGCGAGGAGGGTGGTCTCGGTGCTGTGGTTGCTGCGGAATCTGGACTGGGAGGAGTCGAGGATGGCGTTCTCTTCGATGAAGATGATCAGTTGTGCGTTGACGAATTTCTTGGTGACTATGGCTTCGCAGGGAAGGAGAAAGATGGGCCGGTACTTTTTTCAGGTCCGTCAGGTCAGCCGAGGGTTTCTTGAGGAGGGGCTTGACCTCAGTCCGCTTCCAGTCGTCGGGGAAGATGCCGGATTCGAAGGTGGCGTTGATGGTGCGGCGTAGTTCGGGCGCAATGGCGGCTGCGTCTCTGTGGAAGATGTGAGGCGGGCAGGGGTCCGCGGGGGCTCCTGAGTTGGTGCTCTTCATGGTCGTGGTGGTGTCTTCGGTGGTGACCGGTGTCCATGTGGTGATGGTGAGCTGGCTGTCATTGATGGAGGGGAGGGTGGTTTCTAGAGTCTGTTTGCTGAAGTTGTCATAGAGGGCCTTGATTTTCAGGTGGAAGTAGGAGCCGAGCTTGTTGCAGAGGTCCTGGGACGGTGTGAAGTCCGTGGCTTCGCTGGGGGGTTTGGTGAACTGCTGGATGATGTTGAAGAGCACCTTAGAATTGCTGGCATTGATGAGGATTTTGTTCCTGATGAAGGTCCTCTTGGTGGATCTTATGAGTTGGTGGTATTCTGTCATGGCGTGCTTGTAGGTGGACTGGTCTTCGGTGCTTTTGGTGTTTCTCCATTGTTTCTCGAGCGGTCTGCAGGAGCGTCTGGCTTCTTGGAGGTCAGTGGTGAACAAAGCGGCCTTCAGAGGGCGTTGTCTGTAGGGGTGGCGGAGGGGAGCGAGCTTGTCTGCGCAGCTGGTGATCCAGCAGTGTAGTTCCGTGGCTGCAGAGTTGGAGTCAGTCGTGACGGAGGGGGGGTCGTGGACGAGGGTAGAGTTCAAGGGTGCTCCTGTCACGATATAATCCTTCTGTTAAGTACCTGGGTAAATAGTGCCCTCCGGCGCTAGGTCTGTGCACTATTTTAAACACTGAACTAAGTATGTGTCTACGTATAAACACACGTGTCACAAAGTAAACCGTTTCTTGGTACCCACAGCATAGTCATTGTGTTTGCCCACCTCACCATGGGTCATTTCACCCACCTTGGAAAGATGAAAGGTAGAGTCAATCACTCTAGGATTCGAAAGCCGGTGTTATGCTTTTTTTGTTTGTTTTGGCCAGGTGTATTAGGGCGTGAACATATTATTTCTTCTAATTGCATAATTATTTAATGTGGTACCGATGCAATAACACCGATAAACAGAAGTAAAACATACTCACATTTTTTAACATAGATTTAAACGCGTTCCGATATTGAAGTAGTTGTCTATTGTGCACTTTAGGATTTGACTAGTGCTATTAGTGTATTGGCTTATGTTAGGCATTTTGTATTTTATTCAATTGATATTATGTTTTAGCAATATTGTACCAATTAACTATGCATAAATTCCGGGCCCGTGGGTCACACATACAGGTGGATTGCAAATTCTCATACCTACTCTCCAAGTCATTTGTCTCCCATGAAACTATAAAAAATAAGTAATTCATATGATTTATTATAAGCCTAGTTATCGTGTTTTAAAACTCTCATTTTACTAAGCATGTCTGAGAGCTCTTACCTCTTCTGCATGTTCATGCTCTGTGTCTGACACACACACCCTTGATCAAATGCTGTTAAAAGCGACCCAGAGAACACTTGTTACAGTTGAACATGCAATGCACTGTTCAACACAAAGTGCACTTTTTTTAGGTTTTGCCTGTTTGTGAAATCTATTGTTTTTAAATATAAATCTTAAAAAGGACTTACATCCCGCTTTCACTTTTCAATGGTTGATGTGCTTGCCACTTATTTTTCCTCCCTTTCCATTGGCTGTTGCATACTATTTCCTGTTGCTCCTCTTTTTTTTTCTAAAATCTTTTTTATTGAACAGTTCTACAAAATAAATACCAGTGTTGTTATATTTGTCGATATGAGGTATAAAGACAACAAAACAGACTGCCGCAGCTCCTAACAGGGACCAAATAGATAAATAATGTTCCTAATAAACTGTGACACTGAAGTTTCACGGGACAGTAGTTTCACGTTAATTACATCAATCTCTATTCGACGATTATCCTTTAAATATTTGGGCATCTGGGTGGCACTTCTCCCGGAGCTGACCTGGTCCCTTAACGCTGGTCCACTCCTTCGACGAACTAAAGACGACCTACGTAGGTGGCAAAAACTCCCTCTTAACCCTCTCGGAAGAGTTGCCCTCTTCAAAATGATGGTCCTCCCCCGACTCTTGTATGTCCTTCAGAACCTTCCGATCCATCTCCCGCGCGGATGGTTCCGCGATCTGGACAGAGTGACTACTAACTTCCTTTGGGGGGGCTCAAGACCACGTTTAGCTCTCACAACTTGCCAACAGACTACATATGAGGGTGGAATGGGCATGACTAATCTCTTTTTATATTATCTCGCCACTCGCCTCCTGATAATCCATGATTGGTTTAACGGGGGATGGTCGGATCCGGCGTACCGGCGTGAACTGGGAAGTCTCGGATTCACTCAGGCCCAAGCACTGCTATACGGAACCCCAATCCCTCAGACCCTACCAGTAGTGACTCGTTCGGCTTTACTGGCGTGGCGGTTGGCACTGAGACACATCCACTGGGACTCCAAAATCACACTGCAAACTCCATTATGGCACGGCACCTGGTTGCGGGAGGTGGGGACTCTGATGGGTTTTCAGGCGTGGGACCTGATAGGCATTACCCACCTTGGGGACGTCTAGAAAGGAGACCATCTGTCCTCCTTCCAAGACCTACAACGCACATATTCGTTGCGGTCTACGTAATTCTTTAGATATCTCCAGCTACGGCATGCCCTTGCCATGCACATCCCTGACCCAGAGTCATTCCCCGAGTTCAGCCCCTTGGAAGCCAAAATTCTCATGGGGACCTGGGGAAGGGAGGTGTATCCCAAATCTACTGGTCCCTGATAAACAACACTCCGTCCACGCTGGACCCTCTTAAAACTAGGTGGGAGGGTTGGGTGGGCCCTCTCGAGGACGAGGATTGGAGAGATGCCCTTATGGCCCCCAGAACTCTCATGATCTCTGCTAGACTTCGCCTCATACAGATATACTATCTTCTCTGTGCATATCTTACACCGGCATGACTGCACAAAGCTGGACTCCTCCCAGCCCCACAATGTCCACGCTGTAGAGAGGGACCAGCTGACTTCTTTCATATGGTCTGGTCCTGCGCAGTCATAGCTAAGTACTGGGTGGCAGTCACAACGGAACTTAGTGGAGTACTGGGATGGGAGGTGCCCCTTGCTCCACTGGCTCTTCTCCTCGGGGTGATGGAAGGGATGGACGGCTCCCAAGCCGACAAGGCGTTCCTAGGTACAGCCCTCCTGGTTGTTAAAAGAGACATTGCAGTGGCCTGGAAAGACTCCAAGCCTCCTTCTATTTCGAAATGGCGCAGGGGAGTGGATTGGTGTGCGATCCAAGAAAAAGCGGTTTGTGAGGCAAGAGAGTGCCCAAATAAATATGAGCGAATATGGGGGAAATGGGTGGGCTTATTGGACTGATTACTCATGGCGCTAAGGGTAGACTCTTTCTTATGTAATCTTAAAATGTATTACTCAGAAGATAATAAGAGGATATGCAATGAAATGTCGTTTATGTCACGGTGCTACAAATAATTCCAATAACGGTCTTGTTTTTGTTTATAAAATGGCAATAAAGTTGGTTATAAATTTTTTTTTTACATCAATCTACTCTGGCATCCACAGTGTCAGCCAGGAGCTCACACAAGCCTCCTATGTATTCATTCCAACCACCCCATATTTTGTTCCATTTATTCGTGCAGCCCCTACCCACATATACCACTCTCTCTGCCAGCATGCACCAGTCCATCTCTTTCTTCCAATGCTCCAAACTTCAACTCACCTCTGCCCTCCACATGCGGGCTATATTTCGCTTAGCCACCATTAGTCCCTAGGTGACCTAAAGCCGTTTCATATGGGTAAGATCTGATTACTCCCACACATTAAGTAGGCACAGTTTAGCAGACAATGTCAGATCATCTCTCACCACCTCGCCAAGGCAATCGAGCACCCCCCTCCAATAGTCCTGAAGCATGGGGCAACTCTATACCATATGGAAAAAGGTACACTCCCGGCCAAAATCTCTAGGGCACCCAGCATGGTCGATTTTACCCATTTTAACCTAAGGTTGTGCATGCATAGTAGCATTGATGCAGTATTTTCAACTGAACCAGTCGGAATCTAAAACGTATGGCCACCTCTCTAGGGGAGGCCAAGGCATCCTGCCATTCATCATCTTCCAGCTCTCCCAAATCATTCACCCGATTCACACGCAGCTTAATCAGGGGGTCAGGGGAATTGTTAATCAATTTGCGATAGGTAAGTGAGATAGTCTGTCGTGGCTTATATTCATCTACCAATCTGTCCTCGGCGGGGAGGACACCGGAATGTCTATCCCTCTAGGCACTTCTGACCTGTAAATATCGGAACGTTTCGGTGGGGGCCAACTGGTATTCTTTCTGCAGTTCAGGAAAGGAAAGTACATCTCCACCCTTCCACAGATCCCCAACCTTTGATATGCCTAGCAAATCCCACTTGTCAAACCCACCCCGGGTGGTCAGGGTGTCGAACTGAAACGTGTCCCAAGGAGGGGTGGCTTGTGTAATTTTCCCTCTCCATCCTAAGCTGTGAAGTGTGGTGTGCCAAAGGGTTATTGTGGCGGCCGTGGGGCTTAGTATAGGTGTAGCTTTTGGGCCTACCTAAAGGGCTCTAAGATGACCACCTGGTCTCATGTTATCCTTGTCTATTTTATATGCTGGATCTTCCCTTGGTAGATGAACCCAATGATTTATTGTCGTTAGCTGTGCCACCGAGTAGTACTTTTGAATGGCTGGAAGGGCTATACCACCATTAAACCAGCTCCTAGTCAGTTTCTGGAGGGCAATACGTGGGGGGCCGTCCCACAGGAGTCTGCGTATCTCAGCGTCGATGATCCGAAAGCAGGACGCAGATACCAGGTAGGGTGAGTTATGGAGGACATAGAGAAAGCGGGGTAGGGCCATCATTTTAAAGAGGGCCGCCCTCCCCAAGAGAGACAGTGGCAAGGCCCTCCAATGTTGGACATCTACTCTCAGTCTATTCAACTGTGGCTACAAATTTTTAATATAAAATACCCCGGGATCGTGTGTAATGAAGATACCCAAGTACTTGAATCCCCCCCATCATCACCCAGGATTCACAGGCTTTAGGCAGTACTCGGCTGACTCCGGTAAGTACATATATTAATAATTTGTGACAGTATAACCTGAGTACCTCCAATATATTGCGAATACATGCATAAGCCTATTACAGGACCAGGAAGGGTTCGCCACATACCAGTAAAATGTCATCTGCATGGAGGGAGATCCTGTCCTCCCAGTCCGCAGTCCATCTCAGTCCTCTAACCAGTGGATCTGATCTTATCCACGTCACCAATGGCTCCAAGACCAGAATGAAGAGCAAGGGAGAAAGAGGACAGCCTGGCTTGTGCCATGTTGCAGCGAGAACATAGGGGACACAGCCCCATTCACTGCCGCCTGGGCAAGTGGCTCTGAATACAGGAGTTGAATCCAGGCCTAACAATCTGGGCCAAATCCAAGCTTTTCCAGCACTGCATAGATAAAAGGCCATTCCACTGTATCGAAGGCCATACGTGGATCTAAGGACAGTACAACAGTGTCCTCCCTTATTCGGTCCACTCGCCCCATGACCCCATACAAGCGACGCAGGTTCAGCGCAGTACTTCTCCCTGGCATGAACACGGATTGGTCAGGATGAACTAGCGGGTCAATCACTCGGAGTAGGCGTGTGGCTAATAATCTGGCTAGTATCTTAACTTTGCCGTTCAACAATGAAATGGGCCTGTAAGAGGCACATTTGTTGGGTGGTTTGCCGTCTTTATGAATCACCACTATGGTGGCCACTTGTTGGTCACGTGGCAATTGACCAGTTTTCCAGCTTTCTCCAAACATGCGCAGAAGGTGGGGCACCAACTCAACAGCAGTCAGTTTATATAGTTCTATAGGAAGTCCATTGGGCCACACTGCTTTACCGGAATTGAGTGCCCCAATTGCCTCCACCAATTCCTCCTCTGTTGGATCTTTATCCATTTCCTCTCTCTCAGTTTGCGTTCGGCACAGCAGTTGAATGTCTCTCAGGAAATCTCGTGCTTCCTCGAGAGTAGTCGTACTGGCAGAGGCATAGGCTAGTGTATAGTAGCTGGCAAACGTTGCTCCCACTCCTACACAGTCCCTCACATACTCCCCAACATCATTTAGGATCTCAGGGACCCATCAGGACTGTGCCTCTCTCCTATCTAACCAAGCCAGAAGTTTCCCAGCCTGATCTCCCACCTCATACAGGCGATGTTGCTTAGCTCAGTGATAGCTCCTGGCCTCTTCCATTGCCTTATCTCTGTATTCCCTCTGCTTCAATGCTAGACTGTGGTTGATGTCACTTTGACTTCCCTAAACCATATTGGACTCCAATATCGCAATTTCACTCTTGGGTTTCTCTTAACAGGCTCTTTTCTCTTTCTTGTGGCCCGCAATTAGAGCTATGCCCTGACTCCTGATCACTATTCTGTATGCCTCCCACAATGTCTGGGCCAAATTCACAGAACCCTTGTTTTTTTTAAAGTAGGACTTCATCGTCTCATAAAGGCTGTCTCGGATGCAAGGTATTTTAGGGTACCAGGGTTCCAACACCACTTGCTGATTGTACCGGCGTACCGTCTGCCCATAAATTGCGAGGACTGGGAAATGGTCTGAAATGCCCCTAGCAAGGTGCGAAATCTCTCTAAAGCACGGGAGTTGATGGGCTGTGGCCAAAATATAATCTATTCGTAAAAAAGACTTCCATGTGCCCAGAGTGAAATGTGTATTGTCGTGTTGTGGGATTAAGGGACCTCCATACATCAATGAAACCTTGAACCTTTATAAAATCCACCTAGGGCCTAAGCGGCAATGTGGCCTGTCGAGGGGGCCAGTGATCTAAAACTTCATCATGTACCAAGTTAAAGTCTCCCTCCAGGAGAAATACACCAATCCCAGGATGCTTGTTTCTGGTCCAGGGAAGACCTGGCCTGGCAGTTTCGGGCTGGACTGTTCCCATGGGGAGCAGGGTCAAGACTGATTTGCATATGGCTGGTTTTAAAATGGAATGGCATGGGGAGCAACAAAACGATGGATTTAGGCCCAGATCTCTGTACTGGGGTGAACGTTTGACATTGTTCAGCATTCTGCCCATCAATTGTTCTTTTTTGCATTTGTCACCCCTAGTGGTACAGGTATACCCAATCATGGGTCCTGTACTCTCCATGCCACTGGTGTCAAGCAAGCCTGGCTGATTAGGGGTAATACTGCGAAACCAGTCCCAGGATGTTTGTTTCCAGTCTAGTGAGTTGCTTGACTAGAGCTCCTTCCCCTTACACAGAGACCCCATAGTACGACTAACTCACCTCCTGATCGAGCTATCTAGGAGAACTCCACCCATGTCTCGCTTGATGACACCTTTACCACCCATCAAGTTATATACTAAAGCTCTATAGATTGGCTTCTCCCACCCTTTTAGTGGAGCAATAATGTACCCACAGAGGACACAATCATCCGGAGAGGACCTTACTGTAGTCTCGCTGAGTGTGAAGTGTCTTATCAAAAGAAAAAAGTTATTGATATGACTACCCATTATAGCACTGCATTGAGAAGTACTTATTCAAAGTGTTATTTTTGCACATCTGGCAGTCTGAATTCACGCATCTGGAAGTGCATTCATATGCGATAATGAAGAAAAAAAGGTTTTTAATGAAATAAATAATGTGCCTGATAATTAAAGCGAGGAAGCCACGATGCATCCAGGTTTTCTGGTTTCACTTAGTACAAATCAGCCAATAAATGGGTATCAATGTGTCTTTCCTTACGCTAAGGTTTTTTTTTTAATCTCAGTGCCCTTTTCAAACTACAGCACAAACTGTACCGTAAGGTTATTGGAGCACTTTATTTGAGCACCAGTTCCATTACACAAGGTCACACGCAATTGTTTGTAGGGATGGGGAGATTAAAAGATTTGCCCAGAATCATAGGATGTTGAGCCGATGCCGAGACTCGAACCCGGTTCCCCAGCGAGCAGCTCTCACTGTAACAGCCCAGAGCTCTGCACACATGTGAAGAGGTGTCACTCATGGACAGTGCATGTCCCGTGTGCTGGCTCCACAGACCCTCATTATTGGCAGCGCTTTTGTGCATCACTGGACACACTGCGCTGGTCTCTGCAGGAGAAAAGACGGAGAACACATTGCTTTATAAAATGCTTTTGATTGTTAGAGGGGTGGGTTCGGCGTCTCCTGCTAGCCACCGCAAAGCTGGGGTTGCTGCACATCTTCCCTACATCAGCCTTTGCTCTGCTGTGAAGTGCCAGACACAATCATTTGAATCGGCGAGGGCACAGGAAAGAAAATAAAGTAAAGGTAATTCATGATTTAATTTTACTGTTGAAAGCAAAAATACACAAGCTGGACAAGTCAGCACATCCACAATACGCTGCGTCAAATATTTCACTATATGGCGATCTAACATGATGGTAAAAATGACACGAGGGAGCACTAGGTGCAGTTTATGAAAACTAAAATAGCACCAACTGGGTGATGCACAACAACACTTCTAAATATGAACATCGAGCAGATTTAGAACTATGGTCACACAGTGACAGAATGCAACCTAATCCAGCATGAAGTTATTTTACTGCAATAAGGGGGCATATTTACAAAAAAGTGTCAGAGCATGGATTTGCACCAAATTTTGCAGTGTCACGCTCTTACATTTTTAGAAACACAGGAATGCGCCGTATTCACAAGAATAGTTACTGTTCACCCCTGTGTTTCCCCTAGTGCTGGTGCACAAAAAAGCTGCCTAGCGCCAGCGCAGGCACCCTGCTGCCATGTTGCAAGGGTGCCTGTGCTACAGGGTTTGATTGTTTATGTGCAGGAAGGTGTCCATTCCTACACATAAACAATCAATAATGGCGATTTGCTCTCTCTCTGTGTGCTGCGGAATTCAGCTCACATGGAAAGAGCAAAAAACAAGGAGAAATTAATTATTTCTCCTTTTATTACCATTCTGACGCCTGGTATTCCATGGCGCTCGTTTTTGGCGCTGCCTCAGTCTTGTAAATCTGGGGCAGCGTCAAAAAGCAAGGGGTGTTGCGGTGGAACGCCCACAGCAACACCCATTGCACGCCTCTTTGCCACAGAGGACTGCAGCGGAAAGGGGCATATTTACAAGCTGGCATTAAGCCACGCAAAGTGGTTTAGCGTCACCTTGTAAATATGGAAAATGGCGCTACACCACTGGAACATCAGAAAAACGGACATTCTGGTGGCAATAGGGGCTTGTAAATCTGCCCCAAGGTGTCTTCCAAGAGTGTGCCACTTTGTAAATATGGAAAATGGCCCTATGCCACTGAAGCATCAAAACAATGGACACTCTGGTGGCCATAGGGGCTTCATAAATATGCCCAAAGGTATATTACAAGAGCGTGCGCTCTTACACTCTGACCCTAGAGTGAGGGGCATTGCTTTATGACATGCCATTAAAAAACACAAGGAACACTAGGTTTGTGCATAGGCTTACCTGATTTTAGAAAATGTTTCTTAACCCCTACGGGGCTCATGACGGAATGGTTCCGTCATGAGCACCAGTGCTCCTGTGCTCATGACGGAACCGTTCCATCATGTGCACACTAGCACGTAAAAATCCCTCTGCTGTAAACTGCAGAGGATTTTCCTTTTTTTTTTGCCTTGGGAGGTGGTGAAGAGCTTTCCCAACCTCCCGAGGCATTTTTTTGGGTTTTCAATGTAATGCCGATCGCGCGCATAGCGTGCTGACGTAATTACTTTGAAAATGAAACTGAAACTTAGTTTCAGTTTCACTGTTTCAGTGCTCATGGTGCTATCTCAGCCCCCGAGCAACGAAACACATGGGAGAGGTATCATTGGAAACGGGAGAATCTCCCCATTCCAATAGTAGCCCTCCCTAGTGGGTCCCTGCTTGGGGATTACAGCAGGAGGGCGATCCTCAAGCAGGTATTCACCCACTAGACACCAGGGAGGGTGGAGCGGCACCTTGGGCATGGGCCTTTGCCCCCCTCATTTCAAAATGGGCCATTAAGTCTTTCTGCCCCCCGAGAATAGGGGGCAGATGGGGGCAGAGAGCACCCTAGACACGAGGGATTCTTTTTTTATAGTTCAGGGGTGGGGGCTGCCCAGAATGGGCATGCCAATGCCCCCAACCTCCCCCCAAAAATGCCAAAGTCTTTCTGCCCCCCCAGGAGGTAGATGGGGGCAATAGCCCTTGATCTTCCCCCAGGGGTGGCAGAAAGCCCACTAGGCACCAGGGATTAGTTTTTTTTATACGTAGGGGTGGGGGCTGCACAGAATGGGCATGCCAATGTCCCACCCCCAAAAGAATTGCCACAGTCTTTCTGCCCCCGGGAGGAAGATGGGGGATATAACCCCTTATCTGCCCCCGGGGGGGGCAGAAAGCCCACTAGGCACCAGGGATTATTTTTTTTCAAAGTTCAGTTATGGGGGCTGCCCAGAATGGCCATGCCAATGCACTCGCCCTCCCAAAAATGCCACAGTCTTTCTGCCCCCCGGAGGCAGATTGGGGCAACAGCCCCTGATCTGCCTCCCAGGGGGGTAGAAAGCCCACTAGGCACCAGGGATTGTTTTTATTATTATACCTAGGGGAGGGGAATGCCCCCACCCCAAAATAAATTTGCCACAGTGAAGAGAGACCACTAGGCACAGGGATTATGCTGTTTTTTTTATACATAGGGGTGGGGGCTGCCTGGAATGGGCATGTCAATGCCCCCACCCCCGAAAAATGGACACAGTCTTTCTGCCCCCCTAAGGGGCATATCGGGGCAATAGACCCCAATCTGCCCCCCCCCAGGGTTGCAGAAAGCCCACTAGGCACCAATCTTTTTTTTGCAATGTTCCTAGCTGTGGATTTTGGGCCCTAGGGCAGCCGGCACCTAGGGAAACTTAGCAGACCGGTAAATATTTGAAAACTAGACACCCAGGGAGTCCAGGTTGGGGTGACTTGTGTGCTTCTCACCAGGTTCTGTTACTCAGAATCCCTTGCAAACCTCAAACTTTGTAAAAAAAAAAACACACATTTTCCTCATATTTCTTTGATGGAAAGTTCTGGAATATGTGGGGAGCCACACACTTCCACCCACCCAGCATTTCCCCAAGTCTCCCGATAAAAATGGTACCTCTCTTGTGTGAGTAGGCCTAGTGCCCGCGACAGGAAACGTCCCAAAACGCAACATGGATACATCAAATTCTTCCAATGAAAAACGACCCTTTTTTCGCAATGCCCCTAGCTGTGGATTTTGGAACCTAGCTCAACCGGCACCTAGGGAAACCTAGTAAACCTGTACCTTTTTGCAAATTAGACACCCAGGGGAAGCTAGAATAGGGTGACTTGTGTGGCTCTTACCAGGTTCTGTTACCCAGAATCCCTTGCAAACCTCAAACTTTCTAAAAAGAAACACATTTTCCTCTCATTTCTGTGATGAAAAGTTTTAGAATCTGTGGGGAGCCACAAACTCCCACCCATCAAGCATTCCCCCAAGTCTCCCAATAAAAATGGTACCTCACTTGTGTGGTTAGGCCTAGTGCCCGCGACAGGAAATAGCCCAAAACATACTGTAGAGACTTCAAAATTATTGATCAAAAAAAGACTTGGTTTTGGGAGGGAGTCACCTGGGCTTTTGGTCCCGAGCTCAGTGGGCATCTAGGGAAACCTACCAAACCCAGACATTTCTGAACACTAGACACCCTGAGGAGTCAAGGGAGGTGTGGTTTGCGTGGATCCCCCAACTTTTTCCTACCCAGAATCCCCTGCAAACCTCAAATTTAGCTGAAAAAATCAAATTTTTCTCAAGTTTCTGTGTGGGAAAGTTGTGGGATCACCGGGTTGACACTAATTTCCTACCACCCAGCGTTTCCCCTGGTCTCAAGATAATAATGGTACCTCACTTGTGTGGGTAGGGCCCAAAACTAATTGTGGAGACATCAAAATTATCTGTCACAAAACGACCGGTTTTTGCTAGGGGGCCACCTGCGCTTTTGGTCCCGGGCTCGACAGGCATCTGGGGGGAAACCTACCAAACCCAGACACTTCTGAAAACTAGACACCCGGGGGAGTTCAGGGAGGTTTGACTTGCATGGATCCCCCAATGTTTTCCTACCCAGAATTCCCTGCAAACCTCACATTTAGCTTCAAAAATCTAATTTTTTACTCACATTTCTGTCTGGGATCACCGCGCTGACACAAATGTCCTACCACCAAACGTTCCCCTTGGTCTCCCGATAAAAATGATATCTCACTTGTGTGGAGGCCTAATGCAGAGTCAGACTAAAAAAGCATAATAAAAAAATATAGCGCTTAGAGTTCGCTGTGCTATCCCCTCAATCTCTATATTTTTGGCCCTTCCCAGCCGCAGGCCCTTTGGCACATCCATACAAGTGAGGTATCATTTTACTCGGGAGACCGAGGGGAACGCTGGGTGGTAGGTATGTTGTGCCGATCCAGTAATCCCAGACAGAAATATGAGGGAAATGTGATTTAGCAAAATTTGAGGTTTGCAGGGGATTCTGGGTAAGAAAACTTTGGGGGATTTCACGCAAGACACACCTCCCTACTTCCCACGGTGTCTAGTTTTCAGAAATGTCTGGGATTGGTAGGCTTCCCTAGATGGCCACCGAACCTGGTACCTAAAACTCATGTGTCCCCTTGCAAAACGAGGTTGTTTTGTGATAGATGGGGACATCTGTGTTTTTTGTCCCAGGCTTGACGGCCATTTAGGGAAACCTACCAAACCCAGACATTTCTGAAAACTAGACACCCAGGGGAGTACAGGGAGGTGTGGTTTGCATGGATCCTCCAACATTTTCTTACCCAGTCTCCCCTGCAAACCTCAAATTTTGCTAAAAAATCTCATTTTTCTCACATTCTGCGTGTAAAAGTTGCGGGATCACCGGGCTGACACAAATTTCCTACCACCCAGCGTTTCCCTAGGTCTCCCGATAAAAATGGTACCTCACTTGTGTGGGTGGGGCAAGCACCCATGTCTCATAACAGAACCTGGTCAGAGTCACAAAAGTTACCCCATCCTATGTTTCCCTGGATGTCTAGTTTTAAAAAATGTATAGGTTTGCTCTGTTTCCTTATGTGCCAGCAGAGCTAGGTTCCAAAATTCATAGCTAGGCACATTGCGAAAAAGGGTACGTTTTCACTGGAAAAATGTGATTTGTCCACGTTGCGTTTAGGGCCGTTTCCTGTTGCGGATATTAGGCGTACCCACACAAGTGAGGCACCATTTCTATTGCAAGACTTGGGGGAATGTTGGGTGGGTGGAAGTTTGTGGCTCCCTGCAGATTCCCAAACTTTCCATTCCAGAAATGTGAGGAAAATGTACAAGGGATTCTGGGTAACAGAAACTGGTGAGAGCCACGCAAGTCACCCCATGCTGGATTTCCCTGGATGTCTAGGGGCATATTATCTAGGAAGTGGCGGTGAGAGGCATTAGCCTCCTTGGCTTAACGCCTCTCATCGCCACTTCGGAAGCGCCAGGCTGCACCATATTACCAAGGATATGGTGCAGCCTGGCGTTTCCCCCTGCGATGGCGCTAAGTCTCACGACAACGCCAACGCAGGCACCCGTGCACCAGAGTGCAAGGGTGTCTGCGAGGAGGAGGTTTGTTTATGTACAGGAAGGTGTCCCTTCCTGTACATAAACAAATCCTAAAATGCCATTTTGTAACTTACATTTGTGCTGCTTCATGCAGCACACATGTAAGTTACAAAATGGTATTTTAAAAAAAGGTTTGGTTATGTACAGGAAGGGACACCTTCCTGTACATAAACAAACCTTGGCATTTTGCTTTTTCCATGTGTGCTGCACATGGCAGCACACCTGGAAAAAGCAAAAACGAGGAGAAATGAAGCATTTCTCCTCGTTTCGCCACCTTAAGACCAGAATTTTCCTGGTCTTAAGTTCGGCGCTGCCACCTATTATCGCCTCTCTTGATAATAGGTGGTAGCGTCGAAGTGAATGGGTGTTGCGGTGGAACGCCCACCGCAACACCCACTGCACGCCCCTTTCACGCTAATTTTAGCGTGAAAGGGGCCCTATTACCAAGGCCGCGTTTTAAGCCACTTAACGTGGCTTTTAGCCACGTTATGTGGTTTAACGCTGCCTTGGTAATAGGGCGCTGACCCTATCGCCACCACAACGTCACAAAAAGTGACGCTGTGGTGGCGATAGGGGCTTGATAATATGCCCCCTAGTTTTTAAAAATGTATAGGTTTGCTAGGTTTCCAGAGGTGCCGGCTGACCTAGAGCCCAAAATCCACAGCTAGGTACATTCCAAATAAAGAGTCAGTTTTCTGTGGAAAAATGTGATGTGTCCACATTGCGAATTGGGCCGTTTCCTGTCGCACGTACTAGGCCCACCCACACAAGTGAGGTACCATTTTTTTGGGGAGGCTTGGGGACTGCTGGGTGGGTGGAAGTTGGTGTCTCCCTGCAGATTCCAGAACTTTCCAACACAGAATTGTGAGGAAAATGTGTTTTTTCCCCACAAAGTTAGGGCTTTTCAATGGATTCTGGGTAACAGACCCCGCTGAGAGCCACAGAAGTCACCCCATCCTGGATTTCCCTGGATGTCTAGTTTTAAAAAATTTATAGGTTTGCTAGGTTTACTTAGGTGCCGGCAGAGCTAAGGTCCAACATCCACAGCTAGGCTCATTGCAAAAAAAGGGTCAGTTTTCACTGGAAATATGTGATGTGTCAACTGTGCGTTTTGCGTCATCTTCTGTCGCAGGTACTAGGCCTACCCACACAAGTGAGGTACCATTCTTATTGGGAGACTTTGGGAAACGCTGGGTGGGTGGAAGTTTGTGGCTCTCCCCTCAGATTTCTGAACTTCCCATCACAGAAATGTGAAGAAAATGTGTTTTTGTTTTACAAAGCTTGAGGTTTGCGAGGGATTCTGGGTATCGGAACCTAGTGAGAGCCACACAAGTCACCCCATATTAGATTCCCTGGGTGTCTAGTTTTAAAAAATGTATACGTTTTCTAGGTTTCCTAAGGTGCCAGCAGATCTAGGGTGCAAAATGCACAGCTAGGCACATTGCAAAAAAAAGTGTCAGTTTTCACTGGAAAAATTTGATGTGTCGACGTTGCGTTTTGGGCCATTCCTGTCACGAGTACTAGGCCTACCCACACAAGTGAGGTACAATTTTTATTGTGAGACTTTGGGGAATGCTTGATGGGTGGAAGTGTGTGGCTCCCCGCAGATTGCAGAACTTTCCATCACAGAAATGTGAGGAAAAGGTGTTTTTTGTTTACAAAGTTTCAATCAATCATGTCACTTATAAAGCGCACTACATACCCGCGAGGGTCTCAAGGCGCTGGGGGAAGAGGGGGGTGGTGCTGCTACTGATCGAAGAGCCAGGTCTTGAGGAGTCTTCTGAAGGCCAGTAGGTCTTGGGTCTGTCGGAGGTTGGTGTGGTGTCGTGCCGCTGGACTGGGCACAACACTCGCCTGTGGAATCACCGGTAGGTGCTGGGGCCTTCACAGGAATAGTTACGCGGAGCCAGGGTATATGGTTGCAATGGCTACCGCGCACACGCGTCCAGTGACGTATGTGTCGCGGTAGGCGTTTTTATTAAAGAATCATCACGTGACTGGACCGAACCATGTCGTCCAGTCACGATGGGGAAAAGACCATGGGACTCCCCCACGGGGATACATATGTGGGGACGCCCTCAGTCGCCGCGGTTGCGTCACCGCTGCGACATAACATTCCTTCCAAAAACAGAATAAACAATACTAAAAGAACAGTCTTACGTAAAGTAGTCCCTCAGCTTCTTGGAGGGCTCAGGATTGCGGCGGAGTAGATACTGGGAACTCCCTCTCCCTTGGGAATCGCCACCCACAGTCTCACTCACGTGCGGGGGCACGGGTTCTTCTGAGCTCTCGGGAAGTCCATCAGGCCCAGCCATCTCATGGTCACTGTCCTCTGGGAGGTTAGTGTTTATCGCTGGCGCGGAAGGCGCCTCCCCCCATTCCCTCTCGGGTGTTCCGGGGAGAATCGGAGACTGGCTCGGGGCCACCATCCGGCGTTCCCTTCCCTGGTCCGTCGCAGGGCTTTCTGCAAGGTGACACTTCTTGAAGTGAGACACGTTCCGTGTCACAAGTTCTCCGTCCCTCCGAGCTCTTATCTGCGAGCCTCGTACACTAATAACAGTCCAGGGGCGCTTCTCATACGGAAGATGGAATTTGCTCTTCTTTGAACGGTTCCGGAGCAATACCTTGTCACCTGGCATCAGATGGACCGGACAAGTCCCACGGCGCTGACTGACCTGCTCATGCCTTTTGCGCCTTTGCTCATCAATGTGGCGATCATCAGGGCTTTCCGGGCACCAATGAGGATGATGAGGAATGGAGTCCGTGACCACTCGACCCATTGACAAGTGTCCGGGAGCCAGGCCTGTAGTGGTATGGGGAGTCTGGCGGTAATTTCTCAGGAATGTGAAAAGAGCTAGTTCCAGGGGCTGGTGTCGGTCATGCGCTATGCGGATTACCTTATTTAGAGTCCGCATAAACCTCTCTACCTCCCCGTTGGCTTGTGGCCAGCGGGGAGTGATCCTCCGATGTTTTATGCCTAGCGAGGCCAAGTATGTGGCAACCTCCTGGCTTTGAAACGGCGGCCCATTGTCCGTTTTGAGTTCTGTGAAAATGCCATGCGTCGCTATTATCTTCTCCAACTTCGGAATTATTTCGGCAGCACTGAGACCATTCACGATTTCAATTTCCGGATACTTGGAATAGTCATCAATAGCCACGAAAGTGTGCCGTCCGTCCGGTAGACTTCCGAAGTCCAGGCTTACGCTCATCCATGGCCGAGGGGGCCTGGGTTCCGTGATCACAGGAGCAGGTTTGGGGTTGGCCCCAGTCACTTGACACCACTGACACTCCCGGACAGCAGTCTCAACGAGCTCGTCCATCAGGGGGAACCACACCTTGGTTCTCAGTCGCGACTTGGTCTTAACCATGCCTTGATGTCCGCTATGTGCCAGCTGAATGACTCTGTCCGTTAAAGACGAAGGGATCACCAGCCTGGTGCCCTCGCAGGAGGCACCCGGTATTGTCTTCAGTCAACTCTTTCCGTACGTGATATAAGCTCTCTAGTATCCTTCGAGCACCTTCAGTTAGTTTCTTCCACTCTTCTCTGGCCTTGTGCCAGTTGCCATGCATCACCACCTGTTTAACTTTTTGCAGGCATTCATCATTGTCTGTTTCGTGCTTTAAATCACTCATCGAGAGAGGAATGGGGCACGATCTCTCCGTGACGCATCGGACGTAGTCCTCCGTGTCTGCGGCCTCCTCTTCCTCTTGAGCCGTAGCACACCTAGGGTGGCGGGACAAGTAATCAGCAGGATTGCGACTTCCTGGTTGGTACTCAATTCGACAATTATAATCTTGCAATTGCAGCATCCACTTCTCTATTCTCGGCGGCGGTTTTGATGACGTTCCGGAGAAGAGATGCAGGAGAGGTTTGTGGTCAGTGGCTACCACAAACGGTTTTCCGTAGACGTAAAGGTGGAAGTGGCGGCATCCCCAGTGGATTGCAATGGCTTCCTTCTCAATTTGAGAATACCTTTGTTCGGTGTCAGTAAGGGAGCGGCTGGCGAAGGCCACCGGAGCCCAATCTTCTTCTACCAGGCGGCGCTGCATGAGGACCGCTCCAAGTCCCTTTGGACCTGCATCCACTGCAATCAGCGTGAGCTTTGGGGTCAAAGAACGCTAGGGTGGTGGCCGCGGACAGGGCATCTTTGACGTCTTGGAATGCTTTGGCTTGTGATGATCCCCAGGTCCAGGAAACCGAGGCTTTAGTGAGATCCCTTAGGGGTTGAGTGAGGGTGGTGAGGTCCTTGATGAAGCGCCCGCAGTAGTTCACCATGCCTAGAAAACTGCGGACTTCGGTGACATTAACGGGGGCCGGTGCGTTCTTAATGTCTCTGACCTTGTCAGGATCCGGATTCACCCCTTCAGCCGAGAAGGTGTAACCAAAGAATTGCAGCTTATTCTTGAGAAACTCGCACTTCTCTCTGTGTAGGGTTAGTCCTGCCGCCTTGACCCTCTGGAGAACCTGTACTAGCCGAGAATGGTGCTCAGGGATGGACGTGGCATGTATCATGATGTCATCACTTACGTTGATGACTCCTGGGATGTCCATGATTAGCTCACTGATGACATTCTGGAATACTTCGCCGCGCTTGATATCCCAAAGCTCAGACGGGTATACCGGCGAAGACCTACATGAGTGGAGAAGGTCGTGATGTTTCTCGATGCCTGATCAAGGACTAGCTGGTGATACCCGGACCTCAGGTCCAGTTTTGAGAACCAGCGTGCCCCTGCCATCTCTCCAATCAGGTCATCAATAGTCGGTGTGATGTGTCGCTCTCTTTGATTGCTGCATTCGGCAATCTCATGTCGACGCAGATTCTCACGGAACCTGGCTGCTTTGGCTTCCGGGCTACGACAATGGGAGAAACCCACGGCGTGGGACCCGACACTTTCTCAATTATGCCGGCCAGCTCCAGCTTCTGTAGCTCCTGCTCTACCAGTGGTCGCAGATGAAAAGCCACTCGGCGGTGCCGTAGAGCCACAGGTTGCACAGTCTTGTCAATGTGTAGGTGTACTTCTTTCCCATTGAACTTTCCGATGCCCTCGAAGATTGATGCGAACTCATGGAGTACCTGCTGGATTGACTCTTGATGGATCCCGAAGGCAAATGACACGATGCCCAAGTCCTCTGCGGCGCGGCATCCCAGGAGCATGCCTTGCCCCTCCTTAGTGACATACACCATGGTACTGACGGATTTGTCTTCATGGGTGACGGTGGTCTTGAACTTCCCATTCATTTCTAACGGTCCTCTCTTGCCCATACGCGAAGACTGTAATTTTGGTGGGCTGTAGCGTGGGAGCTGGGTGTAGGGACCTGTATAGAGCTGCTGCCATTATGTTGATGGTGGCTCCAGTATCCACGACGGCTGTGACGTCCTGGGCTCCCACCTGAATGCGACACTGGGGCAGACGTCGGCTCCTTCTCGCCGCAGTTCCAATCATGTGCACCTTATGGACCGCCCGCTCTTCCTCTTCGTCATCGTCCATGTCACTCGACTCGCCACCTCCCTCGGGTATGGTATTGACCGCTTGCGGGGGCTTTCGGTATTGTTTGGAGCGACATACTTTTATGAAATGGTTGAATCGGCCGCACCCTGTGCATTTCTTGCCCTTGGCTGGGCAATCGGCTGCCTTGTGAGGTGGACCACCGCAGTACCCGCAGTGTCGTTGTCCGCCTTGTGGGCCAGAGTTTGGCGGCTTTCTGTTGCGACGGTCCATCGGTTTCGTCGAGACCACGTTTACTGGTTCCGCTATGACAGGAGACTGCAGGGCTGCCTCCATGTGTGCTGCCCTGGCCTTGGATAGTTCTTTCGTGCGTCCTAGGGTTAGAATGTCCGGTAATGGCTTACCCGATTCTTCTAGTATTCTTTCTCGCAGCTTCGCCGAGGCACACCCCTGGATGATCTGCCCTCTGATTTCCTCCGTCTCATCTCTAAAACCACATGTGGATGCCAGGAGTTTGAGCCGGCCGTGGAAAGTGTCGAGCGATTCTTCCTGTAACTGCCTCGCTTGACGAAAGATGAAGCGTTCGTAATCCTGATTGGCCATAGGTTCGAAATGGCCCGTGAGCGCGTTGATGAGGGTCATGTGGGTCTTGGGCGTTGCCTCTACGAGAGTCTTTGCGATGCGGTGGATGTCTTTCCCTCCTAGGTGGAGCAGCATGGCCCTCTTCTGGTCTTTGTGTACCTTTGTTGCTTCGAAAAATATTATTAGTCGTTCCACCCATTCCTTCCACCTGGACGCCTGGGCCGATGGGGATCCTTCCACTACAAACGGTTCAATGGGGGAATGGTAGACATTATGACTGTTCCTCTGGGGCCAGCTGAGTGGTGCTGTTCGTGTTACACTGTCCTGCCCCTGGAGTGTGAGTGCAGTACGCTCAGGACTGCCTCTGAAATTGCTGATGCTGCCCTGGTTTGCAGATTAAGGTCTTTGTATCCCTAATAGACCAGGTCAGGTTGGCTGCCTAGTCACCATGTGCTCCCACCGTGTCACTCAGCTGGCTGCCACCTTGCCGTGCCTTCAAAACGGCACTCTTCTGTGTGCCAGCTAACGTGGTTGCTGTCCTGCAGTATTCACAGCCACCACCGGGGGCAGCGCCACGTGGAAATGCTCAGCGGTGTCTCTCACGTCTCACTGCCAGATCACAGCGCATGCGCGGGGCGCTCCGCGCTGCGCGGGCCTTCCTGCCTCTTTCAGTGCTTTCAGGATGCACCACGGGGCCCCACTCACCGCACAGTGATCGCGGCTAGGAAACGGCCCACCGGATGGAGCACTGCCGGGCCTCACGCATCGGGTGACGGCAGACAGCTGATCGCCTCAGGGGCACGAGCACCGCGGGGCCTCGTCCGACCACACACGGCCGCCCCCGCTCTGAAACGCGACGGGAACACGCCCGCCCTCGTCGCCAATGTGGTGTCGTGCCGCTGGACTGGGCACAACACTCGCCTGTGGAATCACCGGTAGGTGCTGGGGCCTTCACAGGAATAGTTACGCGGAGCCAGGGTATATGGTTGCAATGGCTACCGCGCACACGCGTCCAGTGACGTATGTGTCGCGGTAGGCGTTTTTATTAAAGAATCATCACGTGACTGGACCGAACCATGTCGTCCAGTCACGATGGGGAAAAGACCATGGGACTCCCCCACGGGGATACATATGTGGGGACGCCCTCAGTCGCCGCGGTTGCGTCACCGCTGCGACATAACAGTTGGTGGGGAGGGTGTTCCAGGTCTTGGCGGCGAGGTGGGAGAAGGATCTGCCGCCGGCGGTCGTTTTCCGGATGCGGGGGACTGTGGCGAGGGCGAGGCTGGTCGAGCGGAGCTGGCGGGTGGGGGTGTAGAAGCTGAGTCGTCTGTTGAGGTAGGCTGGTCCGGAGTTGTGGAGTGCTTTGTGTGCGTGGGTGAGGAGCTTGAAGGTTATCCTCTTGTTGACAGGGAGCCAGTGCAGGTCTCTCAGGTGGGGTGTGATGTGGCTGCGTCGGGGGATGTCGAGGATAAGACGTGCAGAGGCGTTCTGGATGCGTTGCAGCCGTCTCAGGAGCTTAGCCGTCGTTCCTGCGTAGAGGGCGTTTCCGTAGTCCAGCCTGCTGGTGACGAGGGCCTGGGTGAGGTTTGCAAGGGATTCTGCAAGGGATTCTGGGTATTGGAACCTAGTGAGAGCCACACAAGTCACCCCATCTTAGATTACCCTGGGTGTCTAGCTTTAAAAAAAGTATTGGTTTGCTAGGTTTCCCTAGGTGCTGGCTGAGCTAGGGTCCAAAATCCACAGCTAGGCACATTGCAAAACAAATGTGTCAGTTTTCACTGGAACAATGTGATGTGTCCACGTTGCGTTTTGGGCCGTTTCCTGTTGCGGGTCCTAGGATAAAGAAGTTTAATACGATGACTCCAAATGGGCTGAATGATAAAGTGGACATGATCTGTTTCTTGTAATTGACGTTCAATATCTTCAGTGGAATTGTCTAGAAATTTTGAAATTCATGGAGCTCATAATGGGACATGTTAATTGTAGCACATTCAAATTTAGCATCAAGTGAGACATTATTGTATCATGAAGTGGCGGAAGGCATTTGTAAAAAGTTTTTTTTGTCATCTGTTATTATTGAGTACGTTCCTTCACAAGATTCGTCATTTATGAACACCATACAACTATGGGGTTGTTTCTTTGTGTCAAGTGTTCAGTTTCCATCACTCCTTTGTATGGTCACTGTGAGATACATGATCACTAATACTTTTATTGTTTTTCGATTAGCACTTTTCGTAATTAGGCTCTACGTCTTTAGATCATTGTAATTCTTATCATTTAGCACCATATTCACCCTCCATTAACACCCTTGAGAGCGTTTTTTGTTTTTTTACAAGTACCTACATCAAGCGTTTCTCATTTCGTTTTCGTTGATAGAGTTTTAACTGCATGAACGCTGTTTGATACTTTTCCTTTGCACCTGGGTGATAACACCTTCAAGAACAGTCATTCTGGACCAGTGACGGCTGGGGACATTTGAAAGTGGTGCGGCGTAAAATTATTGTCGCACTGCACTGTGGCGAGCGAGCGCAGCGAGCGAGCCCGAATAACCTACGGGGGGTTTGGTGGGGTTCTCCCCCGAGAAAATTTTGAAAAAAGAGTGGACAAATGGTGCATTTTCAAGCAAATTTGAGGAAGCAGGAAGGTTAGTAAAGCAATATGATTGAATTATTTATCATTTAAGAAACTTTAGTGAGTTTCTATCTTTCTCTCGTGAAAAAGCCCTTTGCTGTTATTACTGTTGAGTTGCAGTCCAGCAATCTCACTGACTGAAGAGCCTGAGAAAACGTACATTTCCTTCTCCACTCATACTTGTGTCTTCATTTTAGGTGTTTAGCCTTTCGAACCACTAGCAATGTGGAGGCTAACTGATTTTTAATTTAATGTGCTTTATGATATTAGAAATGTGCAAACGGTGCAGTGCAGCCTCACTGATCCCCCTAAAGCCCCATCTGACCCCTTCCCGGATATCAAAGGCACCTAAGCGCTTGCCCTCCGCCGACGCCATTACCTCAACACCCGACACCGGCATCTTCTCTACCTGTGTGGGCCCAGTACATATGTCGGTTAAAATGTCGCCAGCTTGCCGGAACACTGCCATGCCTGCCCCCGATAATAATGCACCGTTAATGAATCCCACACATTAACGGCGCTATGTAATTTCTTCAATCAAACCATCAGGTGTGAAAGTTTTAGTTAAATTCACGCTGGAACGGACTACTCACTCTATGCTCGATCGCCATCGATTAAGAAAAGCACTGTGTGGCTGCCATATATGTAGTAGCATTGAATCCTTTGATTACTGGCCTTGCAAAGCAATATGATAGAAACAGTAGTGCAGGATGTGAAAAGCTAAAGTGACCTCTGTCAGTAGGAAGGATGCAGTCACGCCTGGATAGTTTTATACCAGCATGGCCGGTATTTTACGAGCATAACAGAACCTCCCGTACGAAAGTGCCACGTACCACTAGAACTTTTCAATCTTTCTTCTATTGAGGTCAATGGTCAGATGTAACTTTTAAGAACTAGGAGCAGAAATGTAGTTCGTCCAGCATTTCCTATTATAGCTTACCTCCGGTGAACGGGACTGTATCAAGAGAAGCGTTTCCCAGGTACCAATCAGATTACATTTTACTAAAGGTGGCTGGCTGTTAGTGTCGTTGTCAGGGGCTATAAAACAACAGTTAGAAAGCTTATAATGAGGTTTCTGACCTGATGCGTGCTACTGGCTGGAAGGCTAGTATCTATCTGTCGCAGGCAGATTAAACCGATCAATGGTCCTCCCGGTGATCAATGTGTGCCAACAAGTGTTTTATTGTCCACAGTATATTCCTTTTTTCGGGCCTCTGTTGTACGAAATGAGATGAGGCCCCCTCCAAAGCGACAGGTTCGGGCTCAGGCTGCTTTCTTAACGTCGTCAAAAGCGAAACCATGCAGTTTTAAACACGTGATACAGCAAATTATTCAGATGAGAGGCACCCCTCCGACACCCCGCCCCCTCTCAGGATGACCAATCCACTACCTCTTTGTCTCCTGTGGCCGCAGCCTGGCCCACCCCCTCCCATTGAAATGAATACAGTTTTGTTAACTCCTTCCCGGGCCACTGTAATGTGCACCCGAAGGCATCCTTGTAGATGGCATTGTAATTCACCACTCCCTC
The DNA here is from genome assembly GCA_963921515.1 of Calotriton arnoldi. NCBI lineage: Eukaryota > Metazoa > Chordata > Amphibia > Caudata > Salamandridae > Calotriton > Calotriton arnoldi. The sequence continues at coordinate 3,213,552 of CAWUFW010000952.1, read as the reverse complement.
TAAAATGATGTCACTGCTGCAGCTTGTGCCTGCAGGTCGAGCAATACCTCGCCCTTGGCCCATGCACAGCAGGACATGTCCACAATTCAACATGTTTATTGCCGATCAGCAAGTCGTCATTTGTTTCAAGCTGCTGGGCGTTTTTGCTCATCTTGCTTCTCCCTCAGGGTGATAGGGAGGGCAACGCCCTCTACGCCCATTAACACCAGCCGCCCCTGTGTCTAGACTAATCATAGTCATTTTCAGCTATTTTTCTACATTTTGCATTGTTGTTCAGGACACATTTCAGGATGGCGACCGTTCACTGTTTCTTTTTACAGGTCGACGCATAGGAAATTAGTCCTTCTTTCTTCCTTTTGAGCCGGTTAAAATTGCGGTTAACAATTGCAGCGTTTCATTACGCGGGCTGGTTTCAGAGAGCTTTACATGCAGTTTGACCTAAAGGTAGGTGACTGGGTCACTCCAGATTTTGGTGATAGACTTTCAGACCTAGTGTTTCCCGGTTTACAACTAACAATACTTTACATTTCAAAGGACTACCGGCCTTGACATTGGTTTATTTGTATTTGTCTTGAAACTTTTTTGGTTTCCCCATGCATAACAATACAAGGTATTCTATACTTTCGCATGCGTGGTACTTGAGATTCCATCACTTATTAACATTGGGTAATGAACTTGGAACTCCCACTGTTTGTCTTTTAGATCATGATCGCACTTGGAACTCCCACTGTTTGTCTTTTAGATCATGATCGCGCTTATTCACTAAACAAAGTTTTTTACAATTGGCAACAGGAGTTTTTTTGACATTGAGTAAGTGTGGTTGTCGTATACATCACAGAAGGGGTTCTGTGGTACACATTTCTTTGGTTTCTGAGGTGATTGCTGTAACGGCACCACGACGTTCAGTCTTTACTTTTGAACACCATTTATTCGTGCACACTTTGGTAATTTCTTTTTGCTTCCTCTTGTCTTTGGTGAAGGTTACGGTTTACGTTTGGATCCACAGTTATTGGTAACTTTCAGTGAACTTTTGTCTCACAGTCCACTTTTTTTCACAGTATTTGATAATAATTCCGTTGACTGTTTTTCTTCAGCTAAGGACATGCATTTTGCTGATCTTATTCCTCCCTGCATATTATGAGATAATTTACAAAACAATGTTTATGATTTTGTGTTTATAGTGCCCCCTGAAGAAGGGAATTTTAATCCCGAAATGCATTGGGCATCTTCAATGGAGTTTTCGAGGAATTTCTTCACAATGTTCAAACAAGAAATTCTGTTTACGTTGTCCTGAGAAAGAACTTTTTGTTGTTTTATATAAGAATGTATCTGTAATGGTTGTCTGATTAAGAGAAAGTAACACACATGGAATAATCTCTACTATAATAAACATAACAGAATTATGACCTTTAACCTGATTACTTGAATTCAGAGTACATTGAAAACAGGTTTAAAATTGTTCAATGAATATCTGTGCTGTGCCGTCAGGTATCAAGTGTAGAGACACTTGTTAAGTGTTTGGATTGATACCAAACTTGACTAGGTTTGGTGCAGCCATTATATAATCAGACATCTAATAATGACCACTATCTACCTTAAAATGGCATACCGCACTTACAAAGCCTAGAGAATCTACTCCGGGGTTGTTAGGGGTGTCCTGCTTATGCAGGGGCACCCTCACTTTCAACCAAGCATCCTGCCTTCAGGACTGAAGGGCCTACCAAAAGGGGTGACTTCTAATTTTTAAGTGCAGTGACCTCAGATATAAGGAAACTTACATCTGTCTTGAGAGGAGCAAGCACCATCTCACACAGGCTGCAATGGCAGGCCTGTATTCAGAGTTTAAGTGGACTCCCATGAGTGGCACAATACATGCTACAGCCCATGGGAGACCCCTGGTGTGCCTATGCCCTAGGTACCTTAGTACCATAAACTAGGGACTTAGAAGGGTACACCAGTAGCCAATTGTGGATGCACCAAAGTACTTACCAGAGCCATTTAGGGGAGAGAGCACAGCTGTTGGGGTCCTCATTAGCAGGATCCCAGCAGACTACAGTCAAAGTACACTGACACCAGGCAAAAAGTGGGGTTAACCATAAAAAGCAGATCCTACTTTCTTGCAGTGGTTTTGTAGGCTAGGCATCAAATTTAAATGTTATCCTTGCCTTATTAAGAGGCCAGTATAACTTGATGGGAATTAGAGTAAAGTGACTGAATTTTAGAGCTATAGACATACATCTCGTTTGGCATGTAGGACACTTTTCAGTGGCAAGAGGCAGGCTTGTGAGATGCCCACAAGGATGGCGTGGCCGAAGTCTAGTCATAACAGTATTTTTAGTAGAAAAGAGACAAGAATGGCTTCATCTTTTCAGGACCCAAAGGTCATAGTTTGCCACTTCAAAGATTTTGTTTATATGGAGGAGTCAAACATAATGATGAGCGATGAAACAGCGGGTGAGATCGATGGGAAGTCAGCAGTGTCTATGGGCTTTTGCATTTCATTGTACGCTAATAAAATCCTGGCTGGCATGTTGATGTATTGCCACTCCCCCCCCGCATGCAGGGGGGTTTCTGTCTTCCCTGGATGAGTTCCTTTTGAAGTATATGTTGAAATACTTGAATTTTACATTTCTAGGGGACCTTAGTATACATGTGGACGCATCTTCTGATACGCATGTTCAACTTCTTTTGGAGCATATGTCATCTTGGGATATGCCACAGTTTGTAACTCAGCCAACTGACATTGCGGGTCACACCTTAGACACAATTTTTTCTAACACTCATGTTTCGGTACTCATCATTAGTCCCCAGACTTGGTCCGACCATGCTTTCATCACTTTCATTGTTCAGTGGACCTGGGCCCTCACAGATGCGCTATTTTTCTGTTTTCTCCCACATCATAATTGGGGCATTCTATCTTCTACAGAGTTTAGTCTTGCCTGCAGCAAGCACTCTCCACCTATGATGGAGGACATGGAGGTCGATGTCAGTCGGTCGACTCCTGGCTTACACAGGTGGCTAACCACATCGTACTTATTAAACACAGAGATGTTAATTCCTCAGGAAAAACACATTCAATAGTGACGGTGAAGAGCTTTGTAAGCACTGTAAGAAAAAAGAAACGGATTGGAGGCGTCATTACCTTTGTAATGACAAAGCTCTCTTCAAGAAGGCTCTAAATAAATACCATTGTGCGATTAAGGAAGCTCAGTCTGCCTTTTTTACAGATCAGATTGACATGTGTCAAAACAAGTCCGGGGAGATATTTAAAATCATCAAAAAGTTTATGCACCCAAAAGCATTTCTTCAGCCTTTAAAACTTTCTCTTAATTTATGTACTCAATTGTCCAACTTCTTTAACACTAAAATCCAAACCATCATGAATGCTTTACATCTCACGGATGACACCTCGATGAGGATCAGTGACCACACGGCACTGCAGGTAGAAATAGTGCACTCTCGTGGCCAATTGCTGCAGGAATTTGCCTTGATTTCACTTGAGGAGCCCGCTCAGGCCTTGAGTGCCTGCAAATCAGGGTTGCCAAATGACCCCTGTCCTCACATTCTTTGGGCCAATTGTACAGCCATCAACCCTGTTCTAAACCAACTTCTAAATTAGTCAATTCGTTTGGCCACAGTGCCCAGTGGTTGGAAGCAGGCCAAGTTGATTCCTCTTTCACACAAACCCTCGGCAGACAAGACCAATATTGCAAATTTCCGTCCCATTTCTCTCCTGCCATCCTTTGCCAAGATTTTAGAGAATTTCATAAACAATAAGTGTTAGAAAAGAAACTGTTTGTGTTTACACAGTGCTCTCTGTAAGTTAGCATTCGCTGCGCCATTTTCTTTTCAGGCGCCATTTCAGGCTGTTCGAAACTGATCTCGTCCAATTCCGAGAAATGCTCCCCCCTGAGTTTCGCTTTTTCAACCTGATTTTGTTTCAGTAATGAGTGCCTTGTTCATATTGGCGCATACCTTTTCCACTAGAAAGAGGCCCTCTCCCCCTTGCCTGGTGGCGGGCCCAGGATGGAACGACCTTGGATTATGTTAGTTTGTGTCAGATGCGAGAAGTTTAAACCTTTTTTTGTATTTCACTGTTTAGCTGCACCTGCTTGGAAAATTCCACTGTGGGCGTGTTTCTGCATACATAATGCATCTTTATGCTTGTTGATTTCAGTTCCCTCTGAAGCACTCTTAGCGACTGGGCAGATGGGGCTCCACTCTGAGTGTATATGAATAAACAGTTCTTGGTTTGTATTCTCTACTGTCTGACACACTCTTCATTTAGTACGGAAGGCTGAGAGGTGGTCATTAGTGACCCGGGTGGCCCTAAACGGGTGACTTCCTTCAGTTGGCGCCCGAACAGGGACTCCTTCGGGTGATTGATCCATCTCCTTTACGCTGACGGGGGAGGAGGCCGAGGACATCCCAACTGGAGTCCTAAACGGCGAAACCCTTGGATCTGACCGTTTGGTCTGAAGAGTCGGCAGTGGAGAACCGGTTCGTTTGTACCACTGATATCAGATGAGTTTGTTTTGTTTTTTTGTGGATATGGTACCATTTGGATTTGAGTTTAGTACGGTCTAAGGACTGTCTCAATAAAAAGTATTTGCAAATACTTTGCCAGGTAAAAATAATGACTTTGTTTTTCTTTCGAAATGCCTGGCCTAAGCAAGTTTTGGAATTTGTGTTGTCGTTGTTGTTCTGCAGACGCTCGATTGGAAGAAGCTCAACCCGCGCCTCCTGAAGGCAGCCTTAATTTTGATATATATGTGAAACATGGTCTTGGCCCTATTATGTTTAGTACATTATGGCACAAATATACGAGGGACAATGCCGGGTTGCAGTGGCCTTTGATGGGCACCTTTGATGAACAAAAGATTGGGTTTTTACAGGAACAATTATTTAAGAGGCGAAGTAGACAGTTGATATTTGACTCCCTCCGGACTTGGCAGAAGGAGGCCATACAGAGGCGGTTAAAGATGGAGAGGGACGCACGGAAAGGGAAAATGCAAACATTGACACAGAAAGCTGTAGCATATGATAGAGAACAACAGGAGTCAGGAATTGAATGTGAAGATAGGAGATTTCGAATGAACATTGACAAGACTTATTTGGCCACAAAAGGAATATGATACTTTTGTAGAGGAGTTGTTAGATACTCGACCCCCGCCTCCTTACACCCTGCAGAGGATATATCCCACTGTTCCTTTACAGTCACAGCAGCCTGTTTCATCTGCTTCGGTTGTTCCCGTAGCTACGGCTGTTATTTTGACAGCTTTGTCTACGGCGCCCCCGCTCCTTCTTTGTCCTCACCATCTTTAATTGCTTTGACCTCTAGTACAGCTGCTGTTCCAACTCCTGTGTCCTCTGTTCTTTCTCCTCCAGTGCAGACACTAGCCACAGCTGCACCTACTACTTCTTTCGCTTCTCCTCCTATGGTTATTCATCCTCCAATATCTTTTGATGCTACAACGCCAGTACGAGGGTTTGAGGACAGGGATTGGGTGAAATTTAGGGAGCGAGTAGGTCCGTTGGTGCGCTCTGGAGTAGGTGAGGATGAGAAGGATGTATCAGCAAGACAGGCTATGAAGTGGGCTGGTAATCCAGTTTATGGCACTGAGGACATTTGGCAAGCTATGTGTGAGCTTGAGCCTTTTCTACAGCAGCACATTCTCCAACTTATGTCTGCTACATTGATTGATCTTTGGCGCACACATATTAAAACGGAGGCCCCACAAGTGTTATTTGATATGAAGGACTGTGTCTATGTAGCTGATTTAGCCCCAGGACAGGTGTTTGCAAATATTGCCACTAAAGTTTCTTACAGAGTTCTATTGTATGATAAGAGTCCCACTAAAATTACTCTGTTCCCTATGCGTAAAGTTCATCCAATATATCATCCAGAAATACCTGAGTTGACGGATCAGCACGGTGCAGTCACTAGACCGGCTGTGGCTGCTCGCTTTCAGGAGCAATGGGTTTATACTCCATGGAAAAGAAGTGAGGTTGTAGCCCTTAAGGCTACCATGCCCGACCCTAGGAAAAATCCTACAGCTTATTATAGGGAATTAACAGAGGCTGCCTCTTCTACTGTAATGACTCTTGCTGATAATGAAATGTATTTTGGTCTTTTTGTTCCGGTCGATATTTGGAGACAGGTGCATACTCAAGTTCATGTTGCAGAATTGGGCGAAATATGGGATGTGATTAAAGGATGGGATCATGAAAGGAAGCCAGGAGATAAACCTGTGCTAAGATACTTGCTTTGCCTGGTCGTATTATTACTTACATGCACACTGTTATTCCACCTATGAAGGTAAGTTGGGACAGATTGCCGGCTTGCCGGCAGAAGAAGGATGAGAGTATGTCTGATTTCTTTACTCGGTTTGAAGACATATTTTTGGATTATAGTGGGCAGGATATGTCCACTGAGGGAGGAGTTTGATTGTTTGTTGACAGGTTTGTTACTAATCTTCTTCCTGAAATAATGAATCGTTTGCAGGTGTCTGAGAGTGCTTGGTCCACGTCTTCTCCCTCTGTAATTTTGAATATGGCCCAGTATTATGAACACCGAGATTAGGAGGAAAAGGATAAAACTGATAAGAAACATAAGGATCTAAAGACGAAGGTGTTGTTGCAGCAAACATTTAGGGGAAATAATAGGGGACGAGGAGGTCCTCCTAGACAACTGCCACGTACTAGGCAGCCTTCAACGACACCTTTGGGGCAGAATCAGTGTGCATATTGTAAGGAGGAAGGACATTGGCGTAGCCAGTGCCCTGTGCTTTCACAGAAGGTTGCGTCCCCCAGAGGGCAAGGTTCTGGTGGTAGAGGCTGCGGGACCGACAGAAATCAGAATGTTGCGGCTCTGGTGGGCCATTCTGATAGTAATTATTTTGATGACCCGAGAGATGGACAGTATTATCATGATGATTATGACATGGATGATATGACAGGTATGTGTTAATAGTTAGGACAGCCAGGGACAGAGTGAGGGACCAGTTCAGATACCTGTAGATCAGCGTGGTCCTTATGTCACATCAGATTTGCAAGGCTTGGCTAAGGAATTTTTGGTGGATACAGGTGCGACAAAGAGTTCTGTTTCTCGACACATGGTCCACGGGCGGTTCTGTCTGGCCATAATAATGTTTCGGTTGGTTTTTCAGGTGTATTGGTTGTAAGCCCCATTTCACGACCCCTTGCATTGACTGTTGGTCCATTCACTGTGGAATCTCCATTCTTGTTAACATCTAATTGTGGTAAAAATCTTATGGGCTTGGATCTGTTGAAGAAATTGCATGCTACTATTTATTGCTCCCCTGCAGGTGTTTATATTACTATGGGTCCGGATGTGAGTACTAGGCAGTGTTTGTCTGAAGATGCGCCCCTTCCGGCTGAATTTGCTCAGGTACCACCCACACTGTGGGCCACAGGTGATACAGATGTGGGTTTGTTGCACATACCACCAGTTTCTGTACAAGTTAAAGATAATGCTATTCTATTCCTCAGTATAAGATACCTCAGGCAGGAGAACAGGCTCTTCTTCAGATTATTCAAGATTTGATATGCAAGGGAGTAGTTGAAGAAACGTCTGCTAACATTTGTAATAGTCCTATTCTCCCGGTCCTTAAAAGGACACCTTCGGGTTCCCCTGATGCTATTGATGATGTTTATCTCTTTGTGATTGATTTGCGAGAGGTTAACCGCTTCGCCGCGATCGGAATTCCGCCCAGGTGCTGGACATTCCGATCGCGGGTGTGGTCGTGACGAGCTCAGCTCGTCATGCGCACACGCCAACCGCGCAGCATGACGAGCTGAGCTCGTCATGAGCATCGAAGGGGTTAATAAAATTGTAGTTCCGCAATTTCCGGTGGTTCCTGATATAACTACGCTTTTAATGATGATTCCATCTACTGCTAAGTTCTTTTCTGTCATTGATCTGAAAAACTCATTTTTTAGTATTCCTGTCCACCCAGATAGTAGGTATTTGTTTGGATTTACACTGGCCGGCAGAAGCTTTAGATTCTGTTGTGCTCCTCCAGGCTATATGGAGAGTCTTAGGGGCATATCATCAAGCCGGTGATAAGAAATTATCGCCGCTTTAGCGTCTGTATTCAGACGAAAAGCGGCGATAATTTTATCGCTGTATTAGCAAGGCCACGCTATTGCGTGAATCCTTGCCCTATCGCCCTTTTCCATAACGCCACCTTTGCATCTCTAATGAGATGCAAAGTGGGCGTTCCGTCCCAAAATAACTGGAGAAATGTCATTAACCGACATTTCTCCAATTATCAAGGGAATCCCCAACAAGCATAGCGATGAGAAAAGTAGCGCTAACCTTGGTTAACGCTACTTTCCTTACGCATGCTTTTAGTTTGACTTAGCCATGATATCCAATGGAAGGTGGATATCATGGTTAAGTATGCCCAGCCCTATCAACAAGCTATCGCCAATGTCGTACGATTATCGCTGGATTTCCAGCGATAATCGGACATTTGGCGGCTTGCGCCAGGAATTTTATCGATTCTGAGATAAGCGTTGCTAATAGCACGCTATCTCAGCGATAAAATTTATCGATCGCCGGCGATAAATATCCTAGCGCTAAGTGCGCTTAGCGATATTTATCGCCGGTTGTTGATAATATGCCCCCTAGTATTTATAGTCAAGCATTGAAAAGTCAGTTGGATTCACTATCACATTCTCCAGGTAATGTATTGGTGTAATATGTCGATGACCTGTTAATTGCTTCTGAAACAGAACAAGGTGAAATTGTTGTTGCAATTGGCGATTCATGGTCAGAAAGGTCTCTCTTTCGAACTTTCAGTATTGTCGACAGGAGGTTACCTACTTAGGTCACCTACTGTCGAAGGAGGGTAGTAGTTTGACCCCTGAGCGTATCAGTACCATTGTTAAAATGCCCATTCCACAAACTCAGAAAGATGTACGTGCTTTCATAGGTATTACTTCCTACTGTCGCCAGTGGATCCCAAATTACTCGTTACTAATCAAACCTTTGCTTACATTAACAATGAAAGCAGTGCATGAGCCTTTGCCTTGGACGCCCGAATGCCAGCAGTCTTTTGAGCAATTAAAACTGCGCTATGTTTGGCTCCGGTGCTTGGTGCACAGAATTATAACAAACTGTTCGTGCTGTATGTTCATGAGATGGCTGGTTGCGTATTTTCTGTCTTAACACAAAAGTTTGGGGACAAACAGAGGCCTTGCACTTACTTTTCTGCTGTGCTTGATCCTTTCGCAAGAGCCCCCCCGAGTTGTCTGAGAGCGGTCGCGGCTGTGGCCACTTCAATCAGACAGTCGGCTGGACTTGTACTTAATACTGACCTCACAGTTATGGTATCCCATGCTGTGGATACCCTTTTGAATAAGACAAAGACACAGCACCTCACCAGTGCACGTCTTCCTGGCTGTGAATTGACATTGTTTGCTAAGCATATTACAATAAAAAGATGTGCCACTCTGAACCCAGCCACGTTACTACCCCTCCCTTCCGAGAATGATGCAGTCGACAAACATAACTGTATTTTCCAGACGGAAGAAGAGACGAAAGGACGGGTAGACCTGACTGATGTTCCCTTATCTGACCCTCAAGGGGAACTATATGTCAATGGCTCTTGTTTTAAATTACCAGATAGCACCACTACTGCAGCTTATGCTATCACTATGTTGCGTACGGTGGTAGAGATATCACGGGTCCCCTATCAGTCGGCTCAAGCTGCTGAGCTTGCTGCCCTTATTCGAGCTTGCAAATTAAGTGAAGGGTTGGTTGTCAATATTTATTCTGACAGCCAGTACGCATTTGGGGTCGCGCATAATATTGGGCGACTCTGGGCAGAGAGAGGGTTTCTTACCTCACATGGTACCAAGATTCAGCATGGGCACCTTATATTGCGGCTTTTGTCTGCTTTAACGCTCCCCAAGAAATTGGCAATAATCAAGTGTAGCACCCATAGAAAGGTTACAGATGACGTGGGTTGAGGAAATGCTTTTGCAGACCAGGTAGCTAAGGAAACAGCCAGAAGTAAAATGAAATGTATGTTTGTTGCAGGTCCAGCTAGGTGGGTTCCCGAGGTTGTTATGTTTGAAAATACCCTTGAGAGTGTAAAGGAGATACAAAGTGAAGCCACGATAGAAGAATTAGCAAAATGGCAGGAGAGTACAGCACAGTTAAATGAAGAAGGGTGTTGGATTGATAAATCAGGGCAACAGAAATGGATGTTGCCCGATGCATATGTTCTTCCCGTGGTTACCATGGCACATGGTCCAGCTCATATTAGTGCAAAAGGCATTTGTAATTTTTGAGCCCCTGTATGGCATAATGATAACATCTCCAAGACAGCTGTACATTTGGTGAAATATTGTATGGTCTGTATGATGCATAATCCAGGGCAGGGTACCCTTACACCGCCTGGTAATTTTGCACCACCTACTTTTCCTGTTGAAGTCCTCCAAATAGACTACATCAAGTTAGAGAGATGCAATAATCTTAATTACGTTTTGGTGGTTGTATGTGCGTTCAGTAAATGGGTTGAGGCCTCCCCTACTAAAGATAATACGGCCATTACTGCGAAAGTACTCCTTAAGGAGTATTTTCCTCATTTCGGCTTGCCCCGAATTATCTGGAGTAACAACGGAAATAATTTAATGGGAAAGTGATTAAATTGATTTGTGATGGGTTGTACATTAAGCAGAAATTTCACGCTGCAAATCACCCCCAGTCAGCTGGCCTTGTTGAGAAGTACAATGGTACTCTCAAACTGAAATTGGCAAGAATCCAAGAGACAACAGGGTTAAAATGGCCAGATGCTCTACCGTTAGCTCTTTTGTCAACAAGAACCACAGCTTATTCTAGAACAGGATTGTCACCTTATGAGGTCGTGTTCGCACACCCGGCGAATGTCAGGGGTGTCCCACGTCCTCGTAAACACTCAGATATTGAATAGCCTGTGTTGCTTGATTATCTTGGCCAGTTAACAGAAAGTTTACGTTCTATTCACCAACAGGTGCGGGAGTCCCTACCTTCTGTACCAGAGGGGCCCGGCCATGAAATTCAGCCTGGAGATTTTATTCTCATCCGGAACTTTCAGCGGAAGAAAAGTTTGGAGCCAGCTGGAAGGGTCCTGAACAGGTTCTGTTGGTGACACGAACAGTTGTAAAGGTTGCTGGTCGAAATAACAGGGTCCACGCCACTCATTGCCGGAGGATCCCTTTGCCATTGCCATACGACCAGTGGGTCAAAGAGGGCGTTGGCGACGCCAAGTGTGAGCAGGTGCCCAGGTTTGTTCCCTTTGGCGATGCCCAGTTGACCTGGACGCAGACAGATAAGGAGAACGATGATGTTTTGAATGAGGCTTTTCCCCCAGAAATTCGAGCTATTTAGGAGCCTTTGTTTATTGATCACATGGTGCCTGGGGCTACCACGTACAATTTGCGCCCTCGGCTGAGGGATACTGAGTCCAAGGAGAAGAAAGATTAGGGATGGACTGTGTAAGATAGGTAGTAGTGAGTCCCAGTACCAACTAAATTAACTGAAATTAGTGGAAAATGTTGTGCTCACTTTGCCTTTATCGTTTGAACATTAGCTAGGGATAGCAGAAGTATACCTTGCAGGTATACCATCTTTATCGACGTGGGATAGATTAAAGGAGCTTAGGACAGAGCAAGCTCCACCGAGGGTGCTCAAGAGCGCCAACATATTGATGGACCATAGGAGCCTGTACCAGTGATGCTCTGATGGACACTGGGAACTTGTACATTTTCTTTGCATTTTTGACTCTTTGCAATCCATTATGCATCCTTTGGAAGAAAGTTTGCTGAAGAGGAGCAGCCAATGATTCTTGTTGCACAGCATAATATGATGTGGACACCGAAAAACAAAATATTATGTGTTGTTCTTTTGGTTTTGCTGATAATAATATTGTGTGGGGTGTCATGGGTTTTGAAAAATGATCAAAGTGCACCTTTACGCAGCAAGGGTAAGGTTATCTCCCCGAAAAGAAACAAAAGAACGGCCCCAAGTAATGTATTTTTAGAAACACATAAGAGGTTCTATGGGGAGGGAACAGCTTGTTACCCCACCCAATCTGTCACTAGTCTGAGGACTGCATATCCATTGTCACTTGTAAATTATACTTATACTCGGCCACCTCACTTCACAGAAGTGAAAGGAGTATTTGGTTTTGGTTATCCGGGACCATGTCTATACCATAGAAAGCCACTGGGGATGGGTTATCAAGGTTGTGATAACAATACATATTGAAACAATTTCTATATGGTAAAACAGAATGTCACATTGGTGGGTTGGCATTACGAAGAATTGATAGTTACCCGAGAGGCCGGCTATTATCCCACTTGTTGCCCCATTGTGAATAGCACTGATACGTCACTATATATAAATTGCTCGGGAATACTGTTGTATAAAAATACGATCCCCTTGGTATATGACGAGGATCCAAGTACTTTCGGAATGAACTTCATGTATGCAGCAGTAGATTATGAGGGTCCGATTTATGCACACCCAAGGTTTTTCTTTTTGTCTAATGGGACGTATTCTAATATCCACAATGGTACAGATGATGTAGCTCTTGGGATGGTATTGCCCTTGAGTGTACCTTGTAAACATGCCAAGCCTAACATACGATGGGTTAAAAGGACTTTGACGAGAGAGTTCTGTGAGGGAGTGACCGATATAGAGGTCAATAATTATAGTAATGGGATCCCTTTTGGATACATCCTTTCTTCTATTTTCACCTTGAGTGGTACCTCTATGGCCAGGGGTGAAAAGGCTAGAGAATATTTTGGGTGTAAGCTGCAAATTTTATCTAATACCACAGTAGCAGCTTTGTGTGACATCACCACTCAGTTGGAAAGTATGCAAATATATTCGGAACAGACCAGATTTGCAGTTGATTTTATCCTAGCTAAGAGTGGTGGTGTATGAGCAGTAGTAGGCGATCAGTGTGTGGTCGGGATCAAGAATATGGAGAAGAATATTACCAAGCACATTTTAGATATTCTTGAAAATGTCAAAGGAATGGAAAGTAGGAATTGGAGTTGGTCTCTTTTTGGCAGCTGAGGCTGGATTCTTGAAAAGTGATTGATCTAATTGTGGTATTGGTGCTCTGCTGTGCTCTTATTCAGTGTCTTCCCTTCTGCTGCACCTATTGAACCACTATTCTCACCCCTAAAAAGAAGATATCAATTCATGATACAAATGCCGCTATAATGATTCAAAAAGATATTGAGGATCTAATGAATATCGATAAAGGGATATTCGAAAATTTCTCCCTCCTTGCTGTTTCACTTTATGATGCTGATGGCATGGAGTGCTCATAACTGTTTATTAATGTGATTTATTCTTCTTGTTCGTAGTTTTGTTCCCTCTTGTTGCCATTAGAAAATGTTTTCGTTCATGCTAAAAGGAGGGTCTGTTAGAATAGAAACTGTTTGTGTTTACGCAGTGCTCTCTGTAAGTTAGCATTCGCTGCACCATTTTCTTTTCAGGCGCCATTTCAGGCTGCTCGAAACTGATCTTGTCCAATTCCTAGAAATGCTCACCCCTGAGTTTCGTTTTTTTAACCAGGTTTTGTTTTAGTAATGAGTGCACTGTTCATATTAGTGCCCACTAGATAGAGGCCCTCCCCCCTTGTCTGGTGGCAGGCCCAGTATGGAACGGCCTTGGATTATGTTAGTTTGTGTCAGATGCGAGAAGTTGAAGCCTTTTTTTTGTTATTTCACTGTTTAGCTGCACCTGCGTGGAAAATTCCACTGTGGGCGTGTTTCTGCCTGGCTACGAAACGTACATAATGTATCTTTATGCTTGTTGATTTCAGTTCCCTCTGCAGCACTCCTAGCGACTGGGCAGATGGGGCTCCACTCTATGTGTATATGAATAAACAGTTCTTGGTTTGTATTCTCTACTGTCTGACCGACTCTTCGTTTAGTACGGAAGGCTGAGAGGTGGTCGTTAGTGACCCGGGTGGCCCTAAACGGGTTACTTCCTTCAGTTGATGCCCGAACAGGGACTCCTTCGGGTGATTGATCCATCCCCTTTCCGCTGACGGGTGGGGGAGGCCGAGGACATTGTTGGGTCACACTGATGGCTCAGGGATCCCTGCAAGAAGAGTGTCTGTTACTCGCAGCTGCTCCTTCTGTCCTGCCGGACGGTGCCTCGCCCAGTGGTCATCCCGTCTGGAGTCCTTGACGGCGAAACCCTTGGATCTGACCGTTTGGACTGAAGAGTCGGCAGTGGAGAACCGGTTTATTTGGACCGCTGAAATCAGGTGAGTTTGTTTTGGTTCTTTGTGGATATGGTACCGTTTGGATTTGAGGTTGGTACGGTCTAAGGCCTGTCTCAATAAAAAGTATTTGCAAATACTTTTCCAGGTAAAAATAATGACTTTGTTTTTCTTTCAAAATGCCTGGCCTAAGTAAGTTTTGGAATTTGTGTTGTCGTTGTTGTTCTGCAGACGCTCGATTGAAAGAAGCTCAACCCGCGCCTCCTGAAGGCAGCCCTAATTTTGATATGTATGTGAAACATGGTCTTGGCCCTATTATGTTTAGTACATTATGGCACAAATATATGAGGGACAATGGCGAGTTGCAGTGGCCTTTGACGTGCACGTTTGATGAACAAAAGATTGGGTTTTTACAGGAACAGTTATTTAAGAGACGAAGTAGACAGTCGATGTTTGACTCCCTCCGGACTTGGCAGAAGGAGGCCAGACAGAGGCGGTTAAAGATGGAGAGGGATGCATGGAAAGGGAAAATGCAAACATTGACACAGAAAGCTGTAGCATATGATAGAGAAAAACAGGAGTCAGGAATCGAAGATGAAGACAGGAGATTTCGACTGCACATTGACAAGTCTTATTTGGCCAAAGAGGAAAATTATACTTTTCTAGAGGAGTCGTTAGATACTCGACCCCCGCCTCCTTACGCTCCGCAGCGGATATATCCCACTGTTCCTTTACAGTCACAGCAGCCTGTTTCATCTGCTTCGGTTGTTCCCGTATCTACGGTTGTTATTTCGACAGCTTTGTCTACAGCGCCCCCTGCTCCTTCTTTGTCCTCACCATCTTTGATGGAAAGTGACCTCTAGTACATCTGCAGTTCCAACTCCTGTGTCCTCAGTTCTTTCTCCCCTGGTGCAGACACTAGCCACTGCTGTACCTACTACTTCTGTCGCTTCTCCTCCTATGGTTATTCATTCTTCAATATTTTTGGATGCTACAACGCCAGTACGAGAGTTTGAGGACAGGGATTGGGTGAAATTTAGAGAGCGAGTGGGTCAGTTGGTGCACTCTGGAGTAGGTGAGGATGAGAAGGATGTATTAGCAAGACAGGCTATGAAGTGGGCTAGTAATCCAGTTTATGGCACTGAGGACATTTGGCAAGCTATGTGTGAGTTTGAGCCTTTTCTGCAGCAGCACGTTCTCCAACATATGTCCGCTACATTGATTGATCTTTGGCGCACACATATTAAAACGGAGGCCCCACAAGTGTTATTTGATATTACGGCCCGTGTCTATGTAGCTGATTTAGCCCCAGGACAGGTGCTTGCAAATATTGCCACTATAGTTTCTTACAGAGTTCGATTGTATGATAAGAGTTCCACTAAAATTACTCTGTTCCCTAGGCGTGAAGTTCATCCAATATATCATCCAGAAATACCTGAGTTGACGGATCAGCACGGTGCAGTCACTAGACTGGCCGTGGCTGCTTACTTTCAGGAGCTATGGGTTTATACTCCATGGAAAAGAAGTGAGGTTTTAGCTGTTAAGACTACCCTGCCCGACACTAGGAAAAATCCTACAGCTTATTATAAGGAATTAACAGAGGCTGCCTCTTCTACTGTAATGACTCTTGCTGATAATTAAATGTTTTTTGGTCTTCTTGTTCCGGTCAATATTTGGAGACAGGTGCATACTCAAGTTCATGTTGCAGAATTGGGCGGTACATGGGAAGTGATTAAAGGATGGGATAAGGAAAGGAAGCCAGGAAATAAACCCCGTGCTGAGATACTTGCTTTGCCTGGTCGTATAATACGTAAATGCACAATCTTATTCCACCTAGGAAGGTAAGTTGGGACAGATTGCCGGCTTGCCGACAGAAGAAGGATGAGAGTGTGTCTGATTTCTTTACTCGGTTTGAAGACACGTTTTTGGATTATAGTGGGCAGGATATGTCCACTGAGGTAGGAGTTTGATTGTTTGTTGACAGGTTTGTTACTAATCTTCTTCCTGAAATAATGACTCGTTTGCAGGCGTCTGAGAGTACTTGGTCCATGTCTTCTCCTCTGTTATTTTGAATATGGCCTAGTATTATAAACACCAAGATTAGGAGGAAAAGGATAAAACTGATAAGAAACATAAGGATCTAAAGACGAAGCTGTTGTTGCAGCAAGCATTTAGGGGAAATAATAGGGGACGAGGAGGTCTCTTTTTGGCAGCTGGGTCTGGATTCTTGAAAAAGTGATTGATCTAATTGTGGTATTGGTGCTCTGCTGTGCTCTTATTCAGTGTCTTCCCTTCTGCTGCACCTATTGTACCACTATTCTCACCCCTAAAAAGAAGATATCCATTCATGATACAAACACTGCTATAATGATTCAAAAAGATATTGAGGATCTGATGAATATCGATGAAGGGATATTCGAAAAATCCGCCCTCCTTGCTGTTTCACTTTCTGATGCTGATGGCATGGAGTGCTCATAACTGTTTATTAATGTGATTTATTCTTCTTGTTCGTAGTTTTGTTCCCTCTTGTTGCCGTTAGAAAATGTTTAGCTCATGCTTAAAGGAGGGGGTTTGACCCCTTTGGCACCCCTAATTGAATTCTTTGGAGTACAAACAATATCCTATGCAGATGATAGGCAACTGCTCCTCACCCTTGACAGAAAATCACCTAATGCACTGTGTAACTTCAAGACCTGCTTGACATATGTGTTTCAGTGTTTCAGTGAATGCACGATAGTGCTCTCCAATGTAACACTAACAAGACAGAAATGTTGCTCTTTGGGGTCCCCTCGCCAAGCTGGGACAATGACCAGTGGCCCAAGGATGTCTGCCGTCACCTCCCCCTACCGTGGTAGCGCACAATCTTGGGGTAAAATTCGATACTACTGCTTCTTTCGCCCCTCAGGTGGGGGGGGAGTAGGCACCTGCTTTGACCTGCTAAAGACATAAAGTTCCTCTAATCCCTCCCCCTCCCGCAGCAGCAAACAGTGATCCAGGCCTTGATCACCTCAAGGCTGGATTATACTAACTCTCTGTACTGGGGCCACCTGCATATCTCCTGAAGAGATTACAGTTGGTGCAGAATGCTACTGCCAGTCTTCTACTATACCTTCCCAAGAGAGCCCACATTCAGCCAGGCCTAAAGGAACTGCACTGGTTGCCTATAACAGAATGTGTGAGGTTCAAAGGTTTGTTTGGTTCTGGCACACAGAGCTTTTTTCCACAAAGGCCCTCAGTATTTGTCAACAGATTAACACCTTACCAACCAGCTCGGTCTCTTTGGTCATCTAACTCCTTGCTGGTTGTAATTCCTCATTTCAGTCGAAAAAAGGTGGAGTGGTAGCTCCTTCTCTTATCTGGCTGCCAGGAAGTGAAATGCCCTCCCAGTTCAGCTCCCTGCTTCCAGGGACGATCTGACCTTTAAGAGACTTCTTAAGACCTGGCTCTTTGGTTCTGTCTTTTAGTACCTCTGTTACTGAGGTAGCAGACTTGCTACTTAGCGCAGGGACACTCTATTGAGTAGCTGTTGCGTTTTACAAATCTCTAAATTATACTTTTAATAATGTGTAATTGCTTCAGCAGGTCAGGGTTGAAAGACTTTTTGTCCGTAGAGAAGAACAGGATGAATTCTTTTTTTGTGGATTTAGAATTAAGAAGTTCTTTAAAAGTTGTAAAGGTTTACAAGTACAGAACAAGCATGTCCAGTGGTGAAGACATGCTAAGGTAGATTAAGGTGTCATCTAGGTATTGTTGGATGGAGACATCTCTTTCCAACAGTTTCATAACTTGGTGACCATGGGCCCTAATGCAAACATGTGAAATGAGACCCCACTCCACCAGATTGCTTTCCCAAATCCTCAGCAAATCTTGCTACTCTTTATCCTTCCTCAGAATTTTCCACAGAAGTCTGTCTGTCACAGGAGGTGACAGCAGTGACATACCTTTTCTTAAGATTAGATATAATAGATGTCACTGCCAGCACATCACATTGTCTTTGCTATTAGTGTTCATGATGGATCAAGTTAGCACAAAACCATAATAAATACAAGCCCCATTATTAAAACATAATTTTACATTCTGAACACAGTCTAAACAGAGTACCCCACCATAGCATGTATGTGCTGTGTTTCTAGAATCCTATAATAATGATCGTCTGCCTAAGTTTACACTATCCAAAGGAGAGTAGTAGGGCACTTTTTTGCCCTGTGTTGACAGCGACGCTGTAATGCACATGTTCTCATTTTCCACAGTGATACTGTAAAGTTCACATTTGCCAATGTCGGTTAACCTTTGTGGTGTTCTTTATTGCTTTTTCTTTGTGTAGGCGAAACTACCTGTTTTTGACCAGCATTCAGTTATCTGCACAGTATAGAAGAAGTGATATAACATAATAAAGCTTTTCCAGCACACCTTTATTGAATGTTACTCAGTTCAACACAAATTTGGGATGAATTCAAGCACAAACCAAATACATATATTAGTTTTACTGATTGCTAAAAAATTCTTTCAATTAAATCAGTATTGTCCAAAGCAGCACAGCCCAAAAGCTAGTTCGACAATCTTCAAATCCTTGTCTTTATTGATTCTTTTAAAAATATTCCCAGCACACGATCTAGCCGACACGTGTTTCGTCTGCACTCAGACTTTTTCAAGGCATTATGGGAATGAAGCAACAGTAGGTTCGAGTAATGATGAAACACCTGGGCGCATCAATTAGCATACAAAGTGTCATAGAAATGTCGTGTAACTTGCCCGATGATCTTAAAAACACTAAATCACAAAATGTGTGAATCAAGTGGTGCGTCCTTAATGGTTAAATGTTCAAGGTAAAAGATTAGGGGTACAAATCCATGATACGATAGTACCCTAAATACACAACAGTCCACAACCACTGACGGTACAGCAGTCCGCTCGCAAGAGGACTGCTGTACCGACAGTGGTCGTGGACTGTTGTGTATTTAGGGTACTATCGTATCATGAATTTGTACCCCTAATCTTTTACCTTGAACATTTAACCATTAAGGACGCACCACTTGATTCACACATTTTGTGATTTAGTGTTTTTAAGATCATCGGGCAAGTTACACGACTTTTCTATGACACTTCGTATGCTAATTGATGCGCCCGGGTGTTTCACCATTACTCGAACCTACTGTTGCTTCATTCCCATACTGCCTTGAAAAAGTCTGAGTGCAGACGAAACACGTGTCGGCTAGATCATGTGCTGGGAATATTTTTTAAAAGAATCAATAAAGACAAGGATTTGAAGATTGTTGAACTCGTTTTTGGGCTGTGCGTTGGTTTTGGACAATACTGATTTAATTGAAAGATTTTTTTTAGCAATCAGTAAAACTAATATATGTATTTGGTTTGTGCTTTGAATTCATCCCAAATTTGTGTTGGACTGAGTAACATTCAATAAGGGTGTGCTGGAAAAAGCTTTATTATGTTTTAATTACATGCATGTTATGTTATAATGTGCTGATAACATCTCTAGGTAGTAGGTGTTACAGGCTAACATAGCACCCCGATCTAAATATTTTTTGATAATAATACTACATGCTAATAACTACGACTTTTATACATGGTTATCATTTGATGTGCGGTTTTTCCCTTTAGGGTCCACTACTACCTATTTTCTATGTTAGAAGAAGTGATATGTTTGTTTAAAAACAATACTTTGTGTTGTGTAACAGCTCCTCCCCAGACAGACTCATATTTTAGCTGCTGGTTTCCAAGACAACGGAAGTCGTTTCCCTTGACACTTCTGAGCGTTTCCCTTATTTGTTACTGTTTGTGTCTGAATAGTGCTGTACTTAATGAGAGGAAAGGACAAGGTCTTCACTACAGCCAATGTGAGGGCGAAACTTTTTATTCTAATTCTGGCTCCCCCTCTACCTCCATCTCCACTGAACGCAGTGTGATCCTAGACACGTCGTTCAATCTAACTTAGCTTTAGGCACTGCTAAACTCTTAGAAATTGGCTACTAAGAGGCACATATAAAGTGTCTTTTAGCCCCCCTTACTTACTGTTGGTTGGCTTAATTGTGACCCATTTTTTCTTCCTTTTCATTGATGAACGCATCTCTACGCATGCTGGGTTCACTTTGTCTTCATGTTTTTGTTTTCTTCCATGAAGCATGTCCAAGCACTGTTTCTCAAAGTCTTCTTATCCCAGCTTCCCCTACAAACAATCTTTGTCTATTTTATCTCTTCCTGCTACTGGATCTCCCTCTTCACAATTCCCAAAAGTTGCAAATATATACATAAATATATATATATATTGGCACAATGTAAGGGATTCAGGAAGTGTCCTAGTTGTAAGGCATGCAAATTGGGATGCAACAAAACTCAGTACAATAGCCCTTTCAAACCAGACCCTATCACAATCAGTAAGAGGCTGACTTGTAAAACTGAGTTTGCCGTTTATGTTCTGGAGTGTCCTTGTGGGTTGAAGTATATTGGCAGCACTAAGCTGCCGGCCCACAAAAGGATACTCCAGCACATAAGGGCAATTAGTGGCAAAGATCAGGCTTACCCAGTCGCGAGGCACTTTGAGCTTAAACATGAAAGTAACCCTGCGTATCTCCAGTATTATGTTATCGACATGGTTTTACCGCTTAAACGAGTGGAAACCGGGAGGCGAAGTTACGCCTCCTAGAAACCCGGTACATATTGGAACTCGATACAAAATATCCTGCAGGGTTAAATGCCAGCGAAGACCTTTTCACATGCTTGTGAAGGCCTAGATTAGTGGGTCAAAGAATATCATGAGGGATCACAATAGTATGGGGCATCAAAATAAGTTGTTTTTTAATATATTTTAGAGATCTAATGTGAGGATTAACAAACTAGGCATGTTGTATGGTCTTACCTCCTCAATAACATATGAAATGTATATAATCACTTTTACATAATTTTAGAATTAGTTTGCACTTCTTTTAAGAAAATTGAGTTACACATTTGTTTGCACATATTTTAGGCTGACTAGGTGAATTTAATGCAAGGGAAAAATATGATTGACATTCATGTTTGAAGGCCCACTTGGGCATCATGACATAGGATTTAGTTGTCATTTATAGGACAACTTTGCAAAGTTAAAAGCAACTCTATAATGCAAAAGTTTCTTTTTTACACACTGTGTTTTATAGTAACTGTTTTAGCATTTATAAGCATATTTATTTATATTGATATATTTATTGGCTTATTTATTGTAACATGTATAAAGCTTTGCATATTCAATAGAATTTAACATGCTGCCAAGAGTAACTCTTCAGTTACCATACTTTGCACTTTGACTTCATGTCATCATTTCATGCACCATATCACTTTAAAGGTCGCTTGTTTTACTATGCAACGCGTCATGTGATCAAGACCCGAGTGGGGGTCGAAACGCGTAATGGCGGATTTGCTGGGCACAAAATAAACTACACCTGATTTACACCAAGAACCATTGGGTCCGCTTTTCGTCCTTTGTCCGTGTGAGGCGATGGTGGTGGCGAACTTTGTTTATATATATATATATATATATATATATATATATATATATATATATATATATATATATAACACAAGAAATTCACGCACCATCCCGAGCGCGAAAGCAAGCCCTCCAGTCGGACATCAGGTAAGTCAGTTTATTCTTCAGCAAGTAAAGCATTACGCGTTTCAACCCCAGGTGGGTCTTAATCATATGCAAATGAGAGGGGCAGTTACCACAGGATTTAAATACACTTAGATCTTGAAAAGTGAAGAAGGACTACGAGCGCCATACAAATATTTTACAATAACGATAGTTTTTTCTTCAATCTCAGGGACCAGATAACTGTTCACTTCATCAGTGCTCTTAAAATTGACTGGCTGATGCCCACTACTCACAAATGTTCGAGTTTAACAGTTATGGTTGACAATCCTGTCATTGATTGGACTTCAGTGTCCATAATGCATTGCAAATGTTTTCTCAGGCCTCGTAATGTCCATCTTTAAACCTTGCACTCAGATGCCTTAGTAAGTCTAAATGAAATTCAAATGTCACATTTGAGCTTTAAAAGGATCAATTCCATATCGTGCTCAGTGGCAATCAATAGTCATTTTACCTTCCAGGCACTGTCCCTCACGTGCTCATTGTCCAAATTTACAATGTAGCTGCCTGTGAAGTAATTACCTTCGTCCGACTGTGCAAGAGTACAGCGACTCCTGCAAACCCGGGCTGCCTCTCAGATGTATATATATATTCACTGAAAAAACCACAGGTTTCAGGGACGTTATAGTTAGTTGGACATTTCACGCATACAAAACCAGAGAAATTTGCCCGTTAAAGTTAGTTCAGCTAACTATAACTCGCGCCCCCGCAATGCACTGCTGATGATGTCACATATTACATCATTCATGACATGGTCAGTGACATCACTGATGACATCACTGATGACATCTCAAATGACATCACTGATGACATCACTGATGACATCATCCAGTGACTGTGTTTCTGTAAAGTTTAAATATGTTTTATATATATATATGCCAAGGTGTATTGAAGAATGAGTGTGTCTTGTGGTTTGTGGCCTCCTGGTCTGCCTTGCTACGTTGACTTAGGCCTGGCTGCCATGATGCCTTTTTGCGCACGTTACTTTGTGCCATTGTTTTTCCAGCCTCTGCTTCTGCCCGGCTATTTTAGAACTGTCTGCATTTCTGTCTTTCACCTTTTCTCCTGTTCCCTTTGGGCTACGTCTGCACAACATGTACAAGGTCGAAAAACAACGTCCCTTGTTCTTGCTGATCTGGCCAGTCCCTCGCACTTAGACATAACACTAGGTACAGCTGCCATGGAGAAATTCGGGTGCTTTTAATATTGTGATTTTCACGTTTAGAGACACTTGGAGAAAGACCTTTCCAGAGAGAAGAGCTGTGCTTGTCTGATGATGTAAACCTTGCATCTAGATCTTGAGGTATGGGGGTTCGCTAGTCAAAGCCCAGAGGTCTTCTGTTTTTATAATAAACTAGCTACTAGCACGGGGAGGGTGGCAAGGTCATTTAGCCCTATATCCACTGCTTTATGAAATGCTTTCCCCGTTTGTATTCTATGGAGTTGTAACTATGCTGATTATATTATCCTTATGCATATGCTGATAGTACTGGCACGTGTACTGTATCTTAGAGCACGTTAGTTGAAATAAACATTTTAAACTATACATTGTCTCTTCTTACGCGCGTTGTGGACAGGTATTAGTGAGTGATGAAAGGGTGTTCTTGCTACTGCGAGTCCTGAGAGAGAGAGATACCGTGTTCTGGGTTGGCTAATCATTGGTAGCATTGTTGCTAATGAGACGCTACAGCTAGTCGGGTTTGGGTTTTAGGTGCTAAGGTTAATGGTTGGCTCACCACTATATTCCGAGGTCCTATTATCCTGTGCATAGCTCTGTGTATGTGCAAAATCCCTACAACATGGCGCAACCAACGAGTGGGCTGCTTATCTGCGAGACGCTTGAGTAGTATTTGTGCTTGTCCACAACTCCCTTCGGAGACGCTTCCGGAAGCGTGTGTGCCGGTGATACCTCCTATATTGACGTTTTTATAGGTTCTTTCAAGCTTGAAGTTGTTAAAAGGTTCTTAACTAAAACCCTATATTGTGCTGCCTTACATTAGGTTGTCGGAAAATTTTAGCCTAAAATGGCTGTTCAAATTGCGGCACATAGCCGCGCAGCGCTCCGGGCTCACTTAACAGTGTATGGAGTGTCTGACGCGGGTGTCAATCTGATCTTTGTGGTACAAGCAGTTCCAGCTTACCACTTTGAGGTGTTTTACTCTTGGGTCACTTTTCCGGCAGTGGATGGGACAGATTATATGTTCCATGAATATGAAGCCACCGTTGTTCCTAATCACTATAGACCGTATAGGAACCTTGAAGTACCGCTCACGGCTTGGCAACACCGTGTTTGGTTTGATGGCGCCCTCCCCCAACCGGTTACCGCGGTTCGTTTAGGCCCCTTATCAATTGAAGGGGCCACTTGGCCTGTCTTGGCCGGGTACACCCCACATCCGCGTTATATGACGGTGGCAGTCGGTGAACTGCGTAATTTGCATTCGTCTTTGATACGAGTGCATAGAGCTTTAGTACAGTATGTTACAGGCAACATCCAGGGAGCCCCGCCTGGAGTTGCAGCCCATCCAGCTCGAGCAGGCGGTGTAACCATAAGTCCTGTCATGGTTAATTCGGTGATGGGCAAACGCCCTCAAAATAAGGATGATTTTCCTTATTGGCTTTCAGAAAAATTTGACCAGCTGGAGGCAGTTTTTCCAAATACCTCTCCCGTGGAAAAACACAGGATTCTGACGATTAGTTTGCCAAAAGACTTAATCCCCGAGTTGGCAGAATGTAACAACTGGGGTAGGGTATTCGCAGCAGTATATGCGAAGTGTTTCGGCACTCCTTCCATGACGGTTCTCCCCTCTGTAATTAAACGAGTGCAGGATGAACATGGCCCTGAAGCGGCTGTGGAATTAGGGATGAGACTGGTGGGAGTGTTCGACGTAGTAGCTGATTTGAACCTTGCGAATGTCAAGGGCGATGCAGTGAACTTTCAAGTAGCTAATGCTTTGGCTTTGGTCCCAGATCCGGACAAGCCGCACGAATTACCGAAAAGTATTGCACAGGCTTACAAAACAATTGGCCGCAATAGCCTGGGAGTTAAGCCTTTTGCTAAATCGCAAACACAATCGCAACAACAACCAAAAACTCAATCTGAGAAAGATGAGAAACCAGTTTTTACTAAAAAGAGCTGGAGGTTGAAAAACAGGGTAAGCAACAGAAGAAGCCGGGGTCGCGAGGCGCATCCCCGGTTTCCGTCTCTTCTGAACGCACTTATGATTTGCGAGATATGGCGAGAATTAAATCTCCAGAGAGATTTCAAGTCCCTGATTCGCGTTCTCCTCGTTCTTCACAGGCACCAACAACTTCGCAGGCTGGTGGAGGAGATCGCCAGGATAGAGGAAGGGGTCGAGAGGCTCCACAGGGACGAGACCAACCTCGACAACAGGTCAGAGGGAAAGCAGAAGAATTTCAACGCTCTCGCCCACAGTTTCAGAAGAAGAAAGTTGCCGCTGTAACAGCGAGATATGCCACAGACGGTGAGAACGAGACTCCTGAATTGGAGTGACCCTCCTAGACAGCGCCGTGGAAGTTACCATAGTGCGGGAGGCGCTACGTCCTCATGTGGAGGTGACAGCAACTGAAACATTCATTACTGTCGAGACAGCAGACACCAGAGTGGCACCCCCTGACAGACTATATAATATTGTCATGCAAATTGAAGGTGACATTCAGCGTGTTATTAAAGGGATTTTTTGGGAAAATCTGACCTCTTCTTACGACATTCTGTTAGCGGAGGCGGATTGGCCGCCCCATTCGTACTTGCTGCGCGTAAAGGGGAGGAGGTAATCCTTCCGAGCTTTTCTCGTCATGTCCCAAAGGACAAAGCGGAGGCTCTTGCAGCAGAGTGGGCTGTGTCCCTGGCTCCAGCGTTATACCGCAACCACGTGGGCTGGGATGAAGATTCTCCCCCCCATGAAATACCTTTGCAGTTGCTGCCAGAGCCACAACCCCAATATCCCATCAAACGGGAAGCTAAAGGTCCCGTTTCAGAAATTCTGACGCAGTTAGAATATCAGGGAGTGATTGAAACATGCGTGTCACCGATGAATAATCCCCTTTTCGCGGTTTCTAAACCTGATGGATCGTACCGCTTAGTTTTGGATTACCGACATTTGAACTCTCATTGTCGGACCTTTGCTGTGCAAAACACACACAGTTCTGCGCTTGTAGACAGTCTTGTTCGTAAGAAATATAAAACTACACTTGACCTATCCAATGGATTCTACACGCACAACTTAGCCCCGGAGAGTAGCCAATGGAGCGCTTTTACCTCTGGTGGTAAATTATTCAAATTCCGGCGTTTACCTATGGGCTACAAGAACAGTCCAGGCGTATTCGCTGCCCGTGTTGTCTCTTTGTTAGACGGCATAGACACAGATGCATGTTCGTACGTCGATGACATTTATCTGACAGACGACAAATTATTCCCGCATCTTTCCTGAGTGGACCGCATTATCCTAGAATTTGCGGTCTTGGGAACAAATTTAATTTTGCCAAATCCCACATTGCTGAATTTACCGTTTTGTTTTTGGGCTATGAGCTCAACAATGAAGGTAAGGGCTTAGCCCCCCATTTCCTAGAGAAATGTGCACTTTTGTGCCCTCCTACCACTCTGAAGAAACTTCAGTCTTTACTGGGTTTTCTAAATTTCGGGCGTACTTACATTCCCGAATATGCCCAGCGTATCAAGCCACTGTATGCCTTGATACAACCTAACTTTTCGAAGTCATGCTGTCTTCCGGAGCATTCCTCCATTCTGCAGTCACTGCAGACAGACCTTCTTGAGTCTAAATTCTTGTTGACTCGTGACAACCACACAAACCTGGTGATTAGAATAATTCCAGGGGCAGTGGGTTTCACGTACTTAACCTTTAACGAAGGTGACACAGTACCCATCGCATACAAGTCACATCTTTACACTTCCGCAGAAATGCGTTTTTCATCTGTGGAGAAAGTTTTGACTGCAGTGCAAATGGCGATTCTAAAGGAACGCGCACTGGCACAGGGAAAACGCATTCTGGTGGTAACACCATATCCTGCCCTGGAGGCGGTGACAAAGGCAAGTGTTCCGAACTCTAAAGCTTTGCACCCCCGTTGGATACAATGGGCAACATCTTTGACGTCTCCGGATGTCACTTTTATCTTTGATTCTTCACTTCAGACTCAGGAGTTTTTACAGTATGAATTTGTTCATCCTCCTCCTCTGTCCTTGCTACCGCTTGAGGAATACGAATGTATTATCTATACCGATGGTTCGGCACAACCGGCCACGGGTTCCAAGCATGCTTATTCAGCCGCGTGTGCTATTGTTGCAGGTACCTTTGTGAACGGAAAGTTCAAATCAACTGTAGTGCATACTCAGGCACTAGGAGACAGTACTGCACAATTGGCCGAGCTGCGCGCATTGGTGCTCGCACTTGAGTTCGCTAATCCGGATGTGACAACTCTAGTTGTATGCGATTCTTACTACTGTGTTCAGTCTTACAATGACAATCTGTTCTTTTGGTCGCAAAATGACTACAGAGACGCCAAAGGTAGCACAATTAAGCATAAAACGCTTTGGGTTCGAGTGGCAGAATTGAAACAACGTCTGCCTCTCACACAGGTGGTTCACACCCTTGGCCACCAGCGTGTGGGCGCACACGCTGTCGGTAACGGTTTGGCAGACGAAGCTGCCAAATCAGCAGTAGTCACGTGCTCAGTCACAGCAGTTACCAGATCCATGTCTAAAATTGATACTGATATTTTAGCAGCTATTGCTGCAACAAAGGAAGGTGCTAATTACCCTAGGGGTTTTCTTTCCAAATATTCTTATCAGTTAGGTCCCGAACAGGCTCCTTATGTAAAAATACCCGACGTTGGTGATCGGCTGATTCCCAACGCAGACCGCAGAATTTCCTTGATAACGGCAGCACACGAAGGCATGGCTTCAGCTCATGCTGGAGTGTCTGCGACTGTTTCCATCTTACAGCAGCGTTACTGGTGGCGTGGTTTATACAAACAAACCCGTACTTATGTGCTTTCTTGTGACGTTTGTCAGCAGATTAAGCCTTCCACGGTTACACGACCACCACAGACCCCGCTCTGCATTTCTAACAGACCTTTTGGGTGTGTTTACCTGGATCACTGCGGTCCATTTTCTTCAGACACTGCCTATAAATATATGTTAGTGGCAGTGGATTCGTGCACACGTTTCATCTGGGTTTGGCCACAACGAAGTGCTGACGCTCGAAATGTCATAAGGGATTTGCGTGTCTTTGTGGGAATTTTCGCCTGTGGCACCTTCCATTCTGACCAAGGTCCAGCGTTCGCCTCTAAGGCTTACAAGGACGCAATGGGTTCACTGGGGGTGCGGGTGAAATTTTCATCTCCATATCGGCCTGAGGGCAACTCGATTGTTGAACGAATGAACCGTGACTTAAAGCAATCCTTGACAGCTAGAGTCTTAGGTACTGGCAGGAACTGGCTGGCCCACTTGTATACCGTACAACGTGCACTTAATAATCTCCCTAGAAGACCTCTGGGTGGGTGGACCCCATACAAAATGCTCCTTGGCATACGAATGTTTGTGCCAGACCTTGATGGTCTAGACATGGCGGCGCAGTCCGCTATCTTTGATGTAGATAACCATTCTACTATGTTACAGGACTTACAAGAAGCCCGAGACAAACTTGCAATCGCACACTTACCTTCAGCCACAGACGCTACGCTGCAGATTCCGGTTGCCGGCTGGCTTCCGAAGATTGGAGATCTGGTTCGAGAGAAGGTGGAGAACAAAAAAGAATTCGGCCCCTCTTATCGTGCACCAGTTCCAGTCCTGGGCAAAGAGAACAGATACATCTCAGTGGAAAATGTCAAGCTACAACATCTGGCCGATCCTGCCCGAACGGTCACTGATGTTGCAATTGAGATGGTAGATTTGCCTGATCGCTTACTCGACTACCCGGACTCCCCCTGCAACGACGAGTCTGAGTATACCTACCCCGCCAACGAGTCGGTGGCACACCTACCAACAACGCCACTGAGCCCAACACGTTATTCCTTTGACTCGGATTCCACCTCATCACTTGTCCCGTCCAAATTCAGCATTCTTGTATCCTGGTTCAGTGACAATTTTTTAATTCCCCCTTGGACATACATCTGGTTGGTACTATTCCTGATTTTTTTGTTCATGTCCATTGGCTTTGTCACAGTATTTTTTCTACTGATCAATGGACACTATTTACCAGAACGCTCTGCAGTGAACTGTGTTGCTGGAACTTTGGCTCCACATTCTTCATCTCACATCATGAAGAGGGACCACACATTTGTGAACATTTCAGCTTTTCCAGTCGCTGATGGCATCGTATGGGATGCGGTAAATTTCCACATTAAATGTAAGTAAGTAAGTCTGTTTTTATATAGCACAGCTACTCACCCTTACGGGTCTCAAGGCGCTGGGGGCCGTAGTGGAAATTAAGTGAGCTATTGCCCAGAGTCACATGGTGCTGAGCTGAGCTGCCGCCGGAGCCGGGGATCGAACCGTGAACCCTGTGCTCCGAAGTCAGCTGCCCTGGCCGCTGCACCACACCTCTCCACCTGGTCCACATTCATGGACCAACCGAAATTATTAATGTACCAAATGTCCTTCGTGTTTCAATGGGTGATGTCGTAAAAAGTAATATTCATTCTGACGATTGGGATGTGCATGCAGTGCCAGGGGGCGGTTTGCACACTTGCTATGTCAGGCCCGCCCCCTCCCTGCACCACTGCGCAAACGCGCCCCCTGGCACGTTGTAAATTGGGGGATTAATTCCCCTTGAGTCCTGAGGGTCCCTGGGGGCCACCTAGCCCACTAGGTACCTCCAGTAAACACCACAGAGCTGCGTTGCAGAGAGGTGTAAAAAGGGGCGTGGCCTCAGACCACCTCTCTGCAACGCAGCTCTGTGGTGCTTACTGGAGGTACCTGGTGGGCTAGTTGGCCCCCAGGGACCCTCAGGATTGAAGGGGACTTAATCCCCCAATTTACAATGTGCTAGGGGGCGCGTTTGCACACTTGCTATGTCCGGCCCCGCCCCCCTCCCTGCACGACTGTGCAAAAGCGCCCCCTGGCACGTTGTAAGTTGGGGGATTAATTCACCTTGAGTCCTGAGGGTCCCTGGGGGCCAACTAGCCCACCAGGTACCTCCAGTAAGCGCCACAGAGCTGCGTTGCAGAGAGGTGTAAAAAGGGGTGTGGCCTCGGAACACCTCTCTGCAACGCAGCTCTGTGGCGCATACTGGAGGTACCTGGTGGGCTAGTTGGCCCCCAGGGACCGTCAGTATTCAAGGGGAATTAATTCCCCAACTTACAACGTGCCAGGGGGCGCGTTTGCTGAGTGCTGCAGGGAGGGGGCGGGGCCTCTGGCGCGATGCCGGCTTTTTAAAAAAAATATATTTTACAAGGGGGCTGTGTGGCCCCCCTTCTTTTACATTATTTGCAGCCCTGGGGACCCCATCACCCAGGGCCTGCTCTTTTTTTTACATTTTAAAAAAAAACGGGAAGGGGGCCGCGTGGCCCCCTCCCGAGGCCAATTTCGGCCCCAGGGACCCCATCCCCCGGGGCATGGCCACATATTTAATATTTTTTATAAAGGAGGGGGGCTGCGTGGCCCCCCTCCCTTGGGCCAGTTCTGGCCCTGGGGACCCCATCCCCCCGGGCATGCCCAATTACTTATTTGTTTGAGGGAGGAGGGCCGCGTGGCCCCCTCCCCAGGCCGTTCTCGACCCCGAGGACCCCATCCCTCGGGGCCCGGCCATTCTTTTTTTTTTAATTAAACAGGAGGGGCCCCCCCCCGGGCCACTTCTGGCCCTGGGGACCCCATCCCCCGGGGCCTGGCCTCTCCGTTGGGGACCGTGGGGGGAGCCCCAATGCCCCCACGGCCCCGCCGGCTCCCCGTGTCCTGCGGGAGCCGGCATTGCTTTTCCACAAGGGGAGCTGCTGACATGCAGCTCCCCTTGTGCAAAAGCAATCTGCTTTGCTTCATTGAAGCGAGAGCAGGTTTCCCTGCTCTCGCTTCAATGAAGCAAAGCAGAGTTTGCAATGACACGGCTCCCGCCCTGTCATTGCAAACAGCAGTATCCCGGGGGTGGGTACCCCGAGACACTGCAGGAGCTGGCCCTGTGGGGTGGAGGCCCCCCCTCCCTTTGTCAAAATAGCCCCGGGGAGGTGGTGGTCCCGGGGGCTGGGGGTCCGCTTCGGACCCCCGAATTTAAATATAGAGTGCCCCGGGGGGGGGTGGTCTCCGGGGCATGTGGGGGGGCTCGAGCCACCCCACACATCTTTTAAATCTTAATTACAGAGCCCCCCATGGTTTATTTTGAAAGCCCCAGGGAGGTGGCGGTCCCCGGGGCAGCATGGGGGGGATTGGGACCCCCCCAAGCATTTGTTTTTCAGCCCCGGGGAGGTGGCGGTCTCCGGGGCTGCGGGGGGCCACATAGCCCCCCGCATACAATATCGGATCGAGGTCTGTTGTGCAGGGAGGGGGCACCTTGGGAAAACTAGTCGGAATTGTTGTCTTTGTCGTGACGTTTTTAATTTTTTTTTAAATTTTATTGCCCATATTGCATATTTGCACAGTCACCCCCTGATAGGAACTGTTTGTTTTTACTAGCGTTTTCGGTCCGTCACGGCTTCCAGTGCCGATTGAACGGAGAAACGCCTTAGCTCACTCCTCCCTCCCTCCCACCCACTTAGACCACCCCCACCTCCGGCTGGCTGGCGGGCTGGTGGCGGGAACTCTGTGAAGTATTTGAACAAGATGCTCTCGTGTACGCGCAACGGACGCGCGCAGCGGGCGCGCCACCGGCACGCCAAAGGCGCGCCAAAGGCAAGCCCGTCTGCGCCCGTCCGCGCACTGACTGCGTACAGCGCTAACCATGCTGCCGGTTCGGGGAAAAAAGAGGTTGGGGAAAGGAGACTTACCTATACAAGTAAGGAATTGCGGGACCTGGGGGAAATAGGAGGCTGGAATGGTATGCCCAGATCTGTAGAGATAGCCGGATTAAAGTCAAATGTGGATTGGAGGGATGCCCTTACATGTGGTCTGCTTAATGTCAGATCCCTGCCAAAACATTGGCTACAGACCCAACTATTATTAGAAACACACGATCTAGATGTCCTATTTATGACCGAGACATGGACACACCCAGGATCAGACATGGAGCCGGGTTTAGCCTGTCCATCAGGATACAAAGTCTTCCATAAACCACGGCCCACAGGGAGGGGAGGTGGGGTCGGGATTATCTTTAAGGATATATGGGACTTTGCCCCCATAAACGTTAATGATGCCGATGGCATAGAAATGTTGGGCTTCTCACTAAAAGACCATAAGGGACAAATGTTGACTGGAATACTGTGTTATAGACCCCCCGGAGCGGTTAGTCATACACAGTTGCAGGCGATTATCGACGTTTTTACTAACATGGCACTTACACATTCCAGACTATTTATTATGGGGGATTTTAACCTATGGTGTAACGGGAGTCTGGACTCAAATTACAATAGTCTTATTAACTCCTGTAAGAACCTAAACTTAATACAACAGGTCACTGAACATACACACAAAGGAGGGCATATATTAGACCTAATTTTTGCAGAAGAACAAGCTGTTGGAGAGGTAGACACTTTGTTGATGGATTGGTCTGACCACCACCTGGTACAATTTCGGGTATATAACGCGAAAAAGAATAACCCCGATATCACTGGCGTGAGGAAGTGCCAAGTTAGGGACTGGAAGGGACTTTTGCAAAGAGCAAAGCTCTCCCCGGTATTTTCCATGGAGGAAACTTTTGACGGAGACAGGCAGGTAGAGGAAAACTATGAGACCTTTTGTGAACATATAAACACTAGGTTAGACCTGGTTGCTCCTCTAAAGAATTATTAGAAAAAGGGCAGACCTTCCGCACCTTGGTATAACGAAATACTCAGATCCTTAAAGATGAGTTGTAAGTCAGCAGAGAGAAAATGGAGAAAGGGATACCTCGAGGAGGACAAAATTGTCTGGAAAGAGGCAATAGTTCACTATAAGAGAGACATTGGCAGAATAAAAGCAGAGTACTTTGCAGATCTGATCTTAAGGTCCGCAAATAGTGCCAGAAGTATCTTTAAAATAGTGGAGGATATCGCCAAGCCAGAGTGTACAAAAAATAAAATACAACCTTCACGGGATCTCTGTAATAACCTTGCGATCTTTTTCGAGGAAAAGATCACCAATATTCTTGATGGTTTTGGGGCAAGTAGGTCTTGCACCGAGGGAAATGCTGAGGTAGAGGTAATAAAAGCACCTCAGGGAAAGGAAAGAGAAAGTATGGGGGAAAAATCCCTTTGCCTAGATCACTTTGAGCCGCCATCTATGGAGGAGTTTAACAGAGTAGCACTAGGTATTTCCTCAGGCTCGCCGCTGGACCCATTACCACAAAGAATCTGGAAAGAGCTGAGCTTGGAGCTATTTCCGATTACTAGACAAATCTGTAATCAATCACTGTCCAGTGGGTCAGTGCCGGACCGCTGGAAACAAGCGGTGGTGACACCTTTGCTGAAGAAAGCAACACTGGACCCAGCATGCCCTAAGAACTATAGACCTATCTCCCTGCTGCCCTACCCAGTAAAGATCATAGAGCGGGTGGTCAGTAAGGCACTCTCCCAGTTTCTGGAAACTAACAATATACTGGAAGATGTGCAATTCGGCTTCCGCCCAGGGCATGGAACGGAGACGGCTCTGGTAACCGTGTTAGACGATCTTCGAATGCGGACGGACAGGGGGCAGTCAGCAATCTTGATTCTGCTTGACCTGTCCGCCGCTTTTGACATGGTTAACCATGAGATACTTCTAGCCAGGCTTAAGGGCATAGGGATAGTAGGTACAGCATGGAAATTGTTCCAATCGTACCTCTCCAATAGACGACAGGCAGTGGCTCTTTTACCGTTTCAATCTGAGTTCACTAACAATCCACATGGTGTCCCTCAGGGGTCTGCTATCAGCCCGATATTATTTAATGTCTATTTGAGACCACTGTTGGCTGACATTAAAGCTCACAATGTTAGCCTTATTAATTACGCAGATGATACACAGCTCATCTTGTCACTGGAGGGAGACCAATTAACTGCCCTGGAAGATTTCCACACCTGCATGAAAGATGCATCAAACTGGTTGAGAGAAAATTCCCTTCAGTTTAACGCAGACAAGTCAGAGATTCTGTGCTGCGCAGCAGGTAAAGTTCCTTGCCTACTACCAAATGATTTCTGGCCTATACCGACCGATATTCCTTTAAGATCTTCAGAGACGGTGCGTAATTTGGGAGTGGTGTTCGATGACAGACTGAGCTTGGAAACCCAGATCAACAAAACTGCTGGATGCTGCTTTGCCCTCATCAGGGTGCTCCGAAAGATCCTACCGATGCTACCCTCACAGGCCAGAGCACTGGTAGTCAGAAGTGCTATCTTGAGTAGACTAGACTACTGTAACGCACTGCTGTTAGAGTCTCCAAAGTACTTAATTGAGAGACTGCAGAGGGTCCAGACAATGGCGGCCAAGCTGGCCTTATCAAGATCAAGATACTCATCCTCCTCGCGAACACTGGCAGAGCTACACTGGCTTCCAGTGTCAGAAAGGATTAAGTTTAAATCCCTCTGCCTGGTGTTCAAGGCTCTGCACGGTACTGGACCCAAACCCATGCAGAACAAATTTGCATGGTATGTCCCCACTCGGAGTTTACGCTCATCCTCGGCCAATTTGGTTAAGGTGCCCAAATTCAGAAAGGTTAAATCAGATGGGAGAGCTTTCAGCATTGCGGCAGCAAGGCTTTGGAACAAACTCCCTATTAATATCAGACAGTCAGAAGATTTGATGCAGTTTAGGAAAGGAGTTAAAACCTGGCTCTTTCCCAGGGATTGAACCATCCTATAATCAGCCTGCCTCGATCAATTTGCTCATGGCCATATATCCATCTACGGCTGATTTGAGCACATGTTTGATAGCGCCAGGATAGCCTTTGGGCGACAGTGCGCTTTACAAGTGCTTAATACAATACAATACAATACAATACAATAATATAAGCCCCGGGGAGGTGGTGGTCCCCGCGGGCCCAAGCTAATGAATTTGCGAGTGCCCCTGGGACCTGGCCCACCCAGGGGCTTTTTCAAAACGAAGCGCGGGAGCCCGCGCTTCGTTTTTAAAAAATAATTTCGGTGGGATTCGCGACCCCAACGCGATTTCCGACGAAATAATTTTTAAAAAAATGCTTTTTTTGGCCCTGGGGGTCCTTGTGGGACCCCCTGAGCAGGCCTAGGGGGTCAGGGTGTTTCTACCCTGTCCCCATTTATTGTTTTTTTAACCTTTTTTTTACTGTTTTCTTGTGACTCGGTTCCGAGTCACAAGATGGCTGCCAACACTTCCTGGTTTGGAGTGTTGGCAGCCAATCACAGTGAAGCTCGTGCCCGGGAGGGTTCGCGAACCCACCGCTGCCCCAGATATCGAAACTTTTTCTTTTTCAAATTTCTCAGGAACTACTGAACGGATTTACACCATTTAAAAGAAAGGTCTCTTTCTGAACCAAGACCTACCTTTTTGCCAAATTTGGTGTAATTCCGTTCAGCAGTTCGGGCTTTAGCTTTGTCTAAAGTTTCCTATAGAAAATAACATGGGGAAAACGTGTTTTGGGACCCCCCTTTTTTCTCCGCCCCCGCTTGACGAATCGCCCGGAAACTTTCAAGTGTAATTATTGTGATTATTTGCGGGACTCACGAGAGGAACAATAAATAAAGACTGGCGTATACCACAAAGCCCAGAATGCACTGTAAACTTACCTACTATAGGAATGCTACTACAGACCAATCAATGATGGGGAATTAATTTAAAAGCAATACGTCAGCATTCCCGCAAATTTTCCAACACTGCCTTCGAGAAAGAAGCCGAAATGCTTCGAAACGCGTTAGGCAACAAAAACCCTCAGACGCATTGCCGGTTATGAAAATTAAAAGGTTTGGAAACCAACTTCTTGTAGAGTGCATCCTTACTGCATAGCAATTGGACAGATATATATATATATATATATATATATATATATATATATATATATATCCATGAACAGACAGCAAAACCACCGCCACCGCTCCTCTCGCCCCGGGTGCTCACTCCCGCGGTGGTGAGCCGCAGTCAATTGAAATGAAGAGGCATGTCCTTCTCATGCCTGAGTGGAAAGCACACACAGGAGCCGTATTCGAGTAAAGTGCTTTATTGGGCAGACCCCCTGCACCGACAGACGCGTTTCGCCTCGCGGCTTTGTCAATGTCAATTGGTGCAGGGGGTCTGCCCAATAAAGCACTTTACTCGAATACGGCTCCTGTGTGTGCTTTCCACTCAGGCATGAGAAGGACATGCCTCTTCGTTTCAATATATATATATATATATATATATATATATATATATATATATATATATATATATATTCACTGAAAAAACCATAGGTTTTAGGGACAGTTATAGTTAGTTGGACATTGCACTCGTACAAAACCCGTGAAATTCCCCCGTTATAGTTAGTTCAGCTAACTATAACTCGCGCCCCGCAATGCACTGCTGATGACGTCACATATTACATCACTCATGACATGATCAGTGACATCACTGATGACATCACTGATGACATCTCAAATGACATCACTGATGACATCATGCAGTGACTGTGTGTTTCTATAAAGTTTAAATATGTTTAATATATATGCCAAGGTGTATTGAATAATGAGTGGGTGTATAAGTGTCTGGATGGATGATTTAGTAGGTGCGTGACTGACTCTATAAGTGAGTGATTAAATGTATCTTACTAAATGCATGGGTTAGTGACTAAACTGTGTGAACGTCTTTATCCGTCTGTCTGTTGGTGTGTAAGTGGCTGCATGGGTTTGTAAATAGCTACATGAGTGTCTATGAGGTATTGATTGGTTGTCTGAGTATCTGTATGGGTGCCTGAGTGTTTGTGTCTTAAATGAAATTGTTTACATAGCAGTGGGTTCGTCCTTTTAATGCGTGTATATGAATATGTGAACAAATAGCTCATATCTCACCAAGAATTGAGGGGCGAGTAATGGTTAACACGCATTTTTTGTTGTGAAATGTATTTAATTTGCACATTATGCAATGGCGGACTGGTTGGAAATTGTGACTTCAGTCCCTCATTTGTTTTGATTAGCTGTTCTTTTAAATGACGGTGACGCAGGCGCTCTTCATGAACATCGAAGAAGGCGTCTGCCGAAACGCGTCTGTGTGACCAGGAGACCGTTTAATAAAGTTACGGTACTTATCCCCGTGAGTGCTTTGCCTTATTCTGGGTACGATTACCCAAGAGGAGAGGAGAGGAGCGAAGATATATATATATATATATATATATATATATATATATATATATATATATATATATATATATATATCCATGAACAGACAGCAAAACCACCGCCGCCGCTCCTCTCGCCCCAGGTGCTCACTCCCGCGGTGGTGAGCCGCAGTCAATTGAAACGAAGAGGCATGTCCTTCTCATGCCTGAGTGGAAAGCACACACAGGAGCCGTATTCGAGTAAAGTGCTTTATTGGGCATACCCCCTGCACCGACAGACGCGTTTCGCCTCGCGGCTTTGTCAATGTCAATTGGTGCAGGGGGTCTGCCCAATAAAGCACTTTACTCGAATACGGCTCCTGTGTGTGCTTCCCACTCAGGCATGAGAAGGACATGCCTCTTCATTTCAATATATATATATATATATATATATATATATATATATATATATATATATATATATATATATATATATATATATATTCACTGAAAAAACCATAGGTTTTAGGGACAGTTATAGTTAGTTGGACATTGCACTCGTACAAAACCCGTGAAATTCCCCCGTTTAGTTAGTTCAGCTAACTATAACTCGCGCCCCCGCAATGCACTGCTGATGACGTCACATATTACATCAATCATGACATGGTCAGTGACATCACTGATGACATCACTGATGACATCTCAAATGACATCACTGATGACATCATGCAGTGACTGTGTGTTTCTATAAAGTTTAAATATGTTTAATATATATGCCAAGGTGTATTGAATAATGAGTGGGTGTATAAGTGTCTGGATGGATGATTTAGTAGGTGCGTGACTGACTCTATAAGTGAGTGATTCAACGTATCTTACTAAATGCATGGGTTAGTGACTAAACTGTGTGAATGTCTTTATCCGTCTGTCTGTTGGTGTGTAAGTGGCTGCATGGGTTTGTAAATAGCTACATGAGTGTCTATGAGGTATTGATTGGTTGTCTGAGTATCTGTATGGGTGCCTGAGTGTTTGTGTGGATGGGGTGTGTGTGACTGCACATAGATGTATCAGTGGGTGATTCACTGGGTGCATGGTTTCAAGAGTGCATCTGTGATGGACTGTATGGGTGGGTGAGTGTGTGTATGGGTGTGTTAGTGAGTGAATGTATATCTCAGTGGTACATGTGTGAGTAACTACATATGTGAAAGGCAGTATATATGTGTGTTGGAGTATATAAATAGCTATAAGCGAGAGTGTGTGATTGTGATTGTGAGAGTGACTGTATGGATGAGTGTGTGCTTGTATCAGTGATTGTATAAGAGCGTAAGAATGTGCTAGTATTTGTATGAGTAAGTGAGCTGGTGTGTGTATAACTGTATAGGTGAGTAAATGGCAGTGTGATTAATTATTTGCATGACTGACTAGGTGTGTGAGTACCTCTATGGATGAGTGGCGGTGTGTGAGTGTCTATGTAGGTGTATGAGTGCATATGATAGTCCTGTACTGAGTGACCGTAAGTATGAGTGACTGTACGGGTGAGTGAGTGGATGTGTGAGTAGACCTAAGAATCAGTGAGTGGCTATGTAGTTATTGGTGTTGGAGTGTCTATGGTTTTGAGAATGGCAGTCTGTAATTTACAGTGGGTGTATCAAAAGTTATATTAGGGTGTGAGAAGATGCATGAAATTATCACATGGATGATGTCATTTGAGGTGTCATCAGTGATGTCACTGACCATGTCATGAGTGATGTAATATGTGACGTCATCAGCAGTGCATTGCGAGGCGCGAGTTATAGTTAGCTGAATTAACTATAACGGGGGAATTTCACGGGTTTTGTACGAGTGCAATGTCCAACTAACTATAACTGTCCCTAAAACCTATGGTTTTTTCAGTGAATTTCAAAGGTTTTTTAAATGCTAATTTCTAACTATAACGTGTCTGAAACCTATGGTTTTTTCAGTGAATTTCAAAGGTTTTTTAAATGCTAATTTCTAACTATAACGTGCCTGAAACCTATGGTTTTTTCAGTGAATTTCAAAGGTTTTTAAATGCTAATTTCTAACTATAACGTGTCTGAAACCTATGGCTTTTCCAGTGAATTTCAAAGGTTTTTTAAATGCTAATTTCTAACTATAACGTGCCTGAAACCTATGGTTTTTTCAGTGAATTTCAAAGGTTTTTTAAATGCTAATTTCTAACTATAACGTGCCTGAAACCTATGGTTTTTTCAGTGAATTTCAAAGGTTTTTTAAATGCTAATTCCTAACTATAACATGTCTGAAACCTATGGTTTTTTTCAGTGAATTTCCAAGGTTTTGTAAATGACAATTTTTAAATGTATTAATTGTTATCTTTATTTTTTTGATACTGATTTACTACATTTTTTTAAACTATTTATTTTTTAAATTACATTGTAATTACATTATACATTACATTACAAAATATACTTTCTCAGAATGAATTACTTTAGTTTAAATTCTTTGCAAATAGGCAATAGACTTTTAAGTACAGTAGTTACAGTTGTTGCAATGGGCAACACAATTTCAAACACAATGCAACATTGAGCTCAATGTGAATTTCTAGTTAAATGCAATTAGTTACTTTATGGATTACTTTTCTAACCACAGGACTGGATCCTAGATTCAGTCCTGGGACATCTCCTGTAACAGTTGAGTAAAAGCGTTTTGGTTACAGTACTGATTTTTAAGGAATATTATTGTATTTTAAAAGTTGACACTTAGAAACTTTTTCACATAGAATCACCAATGTTATCCTATGGCAGGAAATTCACTTAGCAGGTAAGTAGTGTTATCGTTACTTTTTCTTACTCAGTGGTGGATCCTGGATCCAGCACTGGTGCATCTCCTGTAAACAGTTGAAAGAATGCGTTTAAGTCATACAGGCGATTTTTAAGGAATATTTGTAGTTTGTGAAAATCGACACTTTGAAACTTTTCTGCTGAAAACCAGACAATGGATTCCTATGGAAGGAAATACAAGTTACTGGTAAGTACGGTTAGAATTACTTTTCAGGGTCAGTGCTGGGCTAAAAGATGCAGCACTGGGTTCTCTCCTGATAACAGGTGAGTAAATCGGAATTCGTAGTTCGGCTGATTTTAGAGGAATATTCTAAAGTTCCAAAACTCCACACTTAGAAGAATTTCCAAGTGAAACCAGTCAATGTTAGCCTATGGAAGGAAATTCAAGTTACTGGTAAGTACGGTTAAAATTACTTTTCAGGGCCAGTGCTGGGCTAAAAGATGCAGCACTGGGTTCTCTCCTGATAACAGGTGAGTAAATCGGAATTCGTAGTGCGGCTGATTTTAGAGGAATATTTGCACAATGGTGAAGGAAGGGGGTGGGGCCTGAGGTGACATGTCTGCAAACACGCCCTGTGGCGTGTTTTAAGTTGGAGAATTAATTCCTCCTCAATCCCGAGGGTCCCTAGGGGCCAACTAGCCCACCAGATACCTCCAGTATGCGCCAGAGAGCTGCGTTGCAGAGAGGTGTTCAGAGGCCACGCCCCTTTTTGCACCTCTCTGGAACGCAGCTCTGTGGTGCTTTCTGGACGTACCTGGTGGGCTAGTTGTCCCCCAGGGACCCTCAGGATTGAAGGGGATTTAATTCCCCATCTTAAAACACGCCACGGGGCCTGTTTGCACACATGTCATCTCAAGCCCGCCCCCTCCCTTCACCACTGTGCAAACGAGCCCCGTGCCGCGTTTTAAGTCGGGGGATTAACTCCCCTTCAATCCTGAGGGTCCCTGGGGTGCAACTAGCCCACCAGCTCCCTCCATTATGCGCCACAGAGCTGCGTTGCAGAGAGGTGTAAAAAGGGGCGTGGCCTCAGAACACCTCTCTGCAACGCAGCCCCCTGGTGCATACTGGAGGTTCCTGGTGGGCTAGTTGGCCCCCAGGGACCCCCAGTATTCAAGGGGAATTCGTTCCCCATCTGCAAACGCACCAGGGGCCGCGTTTGCAGAGTGGTGAAAGAAGGGGGCGTGGCCTTCGGCGCGATGCCGGTGTTTTTTCTTTCTTTTTTTTTTTAAGAAGGGGGGCTGTGTGGCCCCCCTTCTTTTTCTAATTTATTGGTCCTGGGGACCCCATTCCCCAGGGCCTGCCCCCTATTTATTAAAAAAAAAAAAAAAAAAAACAATTTGGAAGGGGGCCGTGTGGCCCCCCTCCCGAGGCCTTAATCGGCCCCGGGGACCCCATCCCCCGGGGCATGGCCTTTTTTTAAAAATTTTATTGTTTTGGAGGGGGGCTGCGTTGCCCCCCTCCTCAGACCACTTATGGCCCCGGGGACCCCATCCCCCGGGGCCGGCCTTTGTCTTTTTTTGGTTAAATTTTGGGGAAGGGGGCCGCGTGGCCCCCTCCCGGGCCACTACTTGCCCCAGGGACCCCACCCCCCGGGGCTGGCCCTCTCCGTTGGGGACTGTGGGGGGGTCCCCAATCCCCCCACGGTCCCGCCGGCTCCCCGCGTCCCTCGGGAGCCGGCATTGCTTTTCCACATGGGGAGCTGCTAACATGCAGCTCCCCATGTGGAAAGCTACTTGCTTTGGATATTGGATGCGAGAGCAGGTTTCCCTGCTCTCGCTTCCAATATCCAAAGCAGTTTGCTATGACAGGACGGGAGCCGCGAGGCTCCCGTCCTGTCATAGCAAACTACAGTGTCCCGGGGTAGGCACCCCGGGACACTGCAGGAGCCGGCCCTGGGGGTGGCGGTCCCCAGGGCCATCAAGGGCTCCAGGAGGGGGGCCGCGCGGCCCCCTCCCTTGAATTGCACAGCCCCGGGGAGGTGGTGGTCCCCGGGGCTCTGGGGTCCGTAACGGACCCCCACATTAAAATATTTAGTGCCCCGGGAGGTGGCGGTCCCCGGGGTGTGTGGGGGCTCAAGCCCCCCCACATAGGTAATTTAAAAAAAATAAAAAGAAGCCCCGGGGGGTGGCGGTCCCCGGGACTGCGGGAGGGCCGAGAGCCCTCTTGCATAATTTTTTTTATTAAAGCCCCGGGGGGTGGTGGTCCCCGGGGCTTGGGGGGCCTTAGAGGCCCCCCACACATAAAACTTAACCCCCGCATGCCCCCGGGACTTGGCCCACCCGGGGCCAATTACCAAAGAAGTGCGGGAGGCCGCGCTCGTTTTTTAATCGGCAGGATCCGCGCACCGTAAGCGCATCCTGCCGATTTAAAAAAAAATATATATATATTTTTTGGGCCCTGGGGGTCCTTGTAGGACCCCCTGAGCAGGCCTAGGGGTCAGGGTGTTTCTGCCCTGCCCCCTTTTTGCGTATTGCGCACTTTTTTTTACTGCTTTCTTGTTCCTCGGTTCTACTGAGGAACAAGATGGCTGCCAACACTTCCTGATTTGGAGTGTTGACAGCCAATTAGCATGCAGCTCGAGGTCGGGAGGGTGCGCGGATCCACCGCGGCCATAAATATCAAAACTTTTATTTTGGATTTTCTCAGCAACTACTGAACGGATTTACACCATTTTTAAAAAGGGTGCTTTCTTAACCAAGCACTACCTTTTTGCCAAATTTGGTGTAATTCCGTTCAGCAGTTATTGCTGTAGCCTTGCATAAAGTTTCCTATGGGAAATCGATTTTTTCACTCTTATTTTTTGAATTTCTCCGCAACTACTGAACGGATTTACACCGTTTAAAAAAAAGCTCGCTTTCTGAACCAAGCGCTACCTTTTTGCAAAATTTGGTGTAATTCCGTTCAGCAGTTCGGGCTGTAGCCATGGCTAAAATTTCCTATGGGAATTAACATGGAGAAAACGGAGAAAACGCGTTTTGGGACCCCTCTTTTTTCTCGGCCGCCGCTTAATGAATCACCCCGAAACTTTCAAGACAGGAGCGGACCGGAGCGCCCCACTAGTTTTGAAAATTTCGCGATGATTCGTCAAACGACGCCAAACTTATTGGGAATAGAATGTTGCGGATTTCCTATGGATAAAGGTCCTAACTATAACTATCTACTGGCGACCGCCAGTAGATAATATATATATATATATATATATATATACATATATATATATATATATATATGTATATATATATATATATATATGCCTTGAATCGTTCCCTCTCAGGAAACAGACCAGAGCACACAGCGGGGCTGCAGAATTTCACTTTATTAAAAGTACATGCATAACGCGCTTTGGCGAGTGTGCCTTTGTCAAATGCTGATGACTTCCAGGTTTGTTTGCACCTTTCATTTACATGCTGCCTCGCTGTCATTGCAGGAATTCTGATTGGAAAAGGAATTGCGGCCACTCTAAGAAGACTGCATCTCCCAGCAATCCCCTAATTGCTCTTTAGAATGCTGCGAGTACTCTTTCTAACAGCCCTTCAATTTTGAATTTCTTTCAATCTCCATCTATAGATATATATATATATATAGATAGGCAATATGAGGGCATTGTTCGTTTCAGAATGATGAACAAGGCATTTAAGGACTGTGGATTAAAAGGAAAGATGCAATGATGCTGAGTCACAGGTGCAAGGCATTATGGACATTGGAGTCCTGGCAATAATGGGATATTTCGATCATTGACTTACCAGCTCGGCTATTGTGAAAAAGAGTGCATTTGCAGTATATTTAACAGAGTATGGACTATTATATATGTCATTTGATCCTCGAAAACATGAGAAACTAGGAACTTTACGTACCGACTGCCAGTGTATTTTTACATACCAAGAAAAAAACATCCCACTCTAGTCCTTTCTTACTGTGTGACTTTGCTGGTGTATTTAAGACCTTCAAGCACCTGCCCCTTGAATTTCCATATGATTAAGATCCGGTTGGATCGAAGCGCGTCATGCATACCATGCTGTTGGACTACCTGCTTGAATAAAAAAGTTTTTTAAACTACTTTCGATAGGAGGGCTTGACTCTCATGCAGTGAATGTGCATGGGTTTGCTGGTGCATATATACATATATTATTTATTCATAGTAAACTTGTCGCACAAGACACAAATCATCAGCCTAAGTGCAGCACACACAGTTCTACAAAGCGGTGAGTGAATAGGTTGAATACGCAAGGCATCAAGTACTGCAGCCACAAATTAGAAGTTATATGGTTGTAT
Source organism: Calotriton arnoldi (assembly GCA_963921515.1). NCBI lineage: Eukaryota > Metazoa > Chordata > Amphibia > Caudata > Salamandridae > Calotriton > Calotriton arnoldi. The sequence goes on along the minus strand of CAWUFW010000952.1, from coordinate 3,169,234 downwards.
CTATAATGCACTATTCTATAAAATATGGGAAATAGTGTTTCACAGTGGCATAGTGAATCAGTAACCCCTCCATGGCTCAATGTTTTCCATTTTACCAGATCCAGGGAAGGTTCACTCAAGCTTCTCCAATAAATTAAAACATGCATCTCCAAATTCTGTAACCTTTGGGCAAATATTGTCCTCAAAGAGGCCAGGCACCAATAATCATCCCAACCACATCCCAATATTGTCAATGTAATCACACAAAGGGTACGTTTTTCCTCTAAGCTTCTTAACATAAAAGCAAATACACCAACCATACATATGCTTCGCAAATATTATGCCCGTATCAGAGCTACCAAACCAGGTCCCTCCTTTTCTTGGTAGCAAAAACTATTCCCCAAAGATTACTTCACTGGTAATACGGAACTCTCCAAATGTCACTTGTAAATAAATCATCATAGTCTTGAGCATGGCCTCCATGCCTTCAATCATTGTTTCAATTAAATGCTCAATATTTTGGCTCGAATAATCCTAGCAAGAGGCATATTTGTTAGTTTTGAACATTTTATTGTTTTTGTGAGCCTCCCATATAACATGCTAATATGCTTTAGTGCATCCCACGCACTACTCATTTGTGACCTTCCACCCACTGCATTCATTTTTAAGCTTCACACACAAACACTATGTTTCTGGTGTTCATCACTAATACCTCATATCCGAGCTTTGTCCACACACCTCATTCTGCATATCTCACTATGCCTATCTTCTATGAGCATTTCATATGTGTCTCTCACAGCAGGCTTTTTTCACATTGGTAAGCATCTCTCTTCCAAACAAACATTGTACATCTCATTTTTGTGAGCATCCCACACAATGCTAATTCTTATTGCAAATTCATCTCATAGGGGTTCTTATATTTTTGTGCAAGATAATACGGTTTGATGCACTCTACACTCATATCATCCATCTGCGATAACACTTCTCATAGATTAAACAACAAAAGTTTCTGTATTGTGTTGTATACTTTGCTATGCATTAAGGGTTTCTCCACCCTCCAGTCACAGGAATGCAGGTGATAAACTTCCAGAGTTTGAGAAACTATTTCTGCTCTCCTTCTTGTACCATGCTAAACCAGGGGTTTCCAAAAGAGATCCGACTGGCTTCAATGCTCAAACAGACATACAGAATCCTATGCCATACTATTAGACCTGCCAGCAATAGGGTGGTCTTCCCCCTAACTGTTTGCCTGCTTACCTCCTCTTTTTGCTGATTCGTTTTGTTGGCCTTAGGACTCTGAGCACTTTACCACTGCTGACGAGTGCTAAAGTGCATTTACTTCTACCATAAACATGGTAACATTAGTGTATGCACAACTGGCATATTGAATTTCAGTGTACGTACCTTGTACAATAGTATACCATATGCCCAGGGCCGGTAAATTAAATGCTACTAGTGGGTCTGCAGCACTGATTGTACCACCCACACAAATAGCCCTTTAACCGCGGCGCGAATTCTGCCGCGGTTTGAAAGAGTGGGCGGGGCCGCGTCGGCCAACGGACGTGCGCAGCACTAGCCAGGTAGTGCTCGCGACGGCCGTTGGCCGACGGGAGCACGGAAGGGGTTAAACATGTCTCAGGCCTGCCACTGCAGAGCCTGTGTGTTTTACTGCCATGTCGACTTGGTATTAAAAACCACTTGCCAAGCCTTAAACTTCCCTTTTATTACACATAAGTCACAGTTAAGGTAGGCCATAGGTAGCCCATAGAACAGGGTGCGATGTTAGTAAAAGGTAGGTGTAGGAAAGTGGGTTTCTGTTGCAGTAACCCCCCCCCCACGTTTTGCCATATTTCTGATGCACTTTGACTTGATGTACCCTGGGTCCCTGTCAATCAGGTTCCAAGGGCCTGTGTTCTTTCCCAAAACTGTGCCTTTGTACCCCCAATTGGCACCTCTCTGGCCACATGTAAGTCCCTTGTAAAAGGTGCCATGGGTACCCAGGGCACTGTGACCAGGGAAGGCCTCTAAGGGCTGCAGCACATATTGTGCCACCTTTAGAGGTCCTGTACCTTAACAGAGACACACTACCATTGCAGGCTGCATTTTTTGGTGCAGAGAAAAGTGAAGAGTCGGCATGCCATGCCTGCACCCCCCCTGCCTATGGTATAGGTAAGATACCCCTCTAGCTGGGTGCACTATACCACTGGTGAGGGTACAGTTCTATGAGCACTGTACCCCTACAGTGTCTAAGTCCATTCTTAGACATTGTAAGTGAAGTAAAGCCATAAAGAGTATATGGTCTGGGGGTTTATCATTACGAACTCCACAGCACCATAATGGCTTTACTGAATTCTGGGAAGTAGTTTGGTAGCAACCTTCTCAGCATAATAAACCCACACTGATGCCAGTGTGGGATTTATTATACCATGCTCTCAGAGGGCATCTTAGAGATGTCCCCTGAAAAACAACCAGCCTCTGGTGGGTTCCCTGACTGGTAAACACCAGTCTGCCACCACTCGACATGTTTCTAGACCCTTGGGGTGGGAGCCTTCACTCCCTGGGCCCAGAAACAAAGCCTTTCCTGGGCGGAGGTGGTCACACCTCCCCCAGGTCCGGAAGAGCCATCTGTGGCAGGGGAGCTTCAAAGGTCTTGCCGCCTTTGTAACACAACACCAAGCCTCTCCTGCTACCAGGAGCACGCCCCCTTACTGTCTCACCACCTTTTCAGCGGGAGGACAGGCAGGAAAAATTAGAGCAGCCCAGAAGGTGTGCCCACCTCTGCCAACCCCACCCCTCAGGTGGGGGAGGCGAGGTGAAGCCCACTCTTCAGTGCCCACTATCTTGCACATGGCATGCACTCTCCAATCAGGATAAAGGATTGTGCCCACTCCCCCACGTGGGGTGAGAACAGTAAGGGTGTAGTCACCCTAAGGTCATTGGCTACTACCTTCAGACCCCTGAAACGCCCCCTAAATTTGGTATTTAGGGGCAGCCCTGAACCTTGAACGCAGATTCCCGCAACCTACAAAGAAGAAGGACGAAAGAAGACGCCCAGCAGAGGAGCCTGCAGAGAAAAACTGACTTGGCCCCAGCCCTACGGGCTCATTTGCAGTTTCCAGATATCCTGTGCCAAAAATCACTTTGTCCTGCATCCAGCGACCTCCAGAACCCCTGGTAGGATTGACTGCATTCAACAAAGACTGGATCTCCTGTGAACAGCAGCTCTGATCAAAAGAATCACCACAGAAAGACTCCGAAGCATGCTGAGAATTAAGAAACCCGAATTCTGGAACCACCACTGCACCCGAAGCATACGGCCTGAGTCCGAGTGGCCTACTGGTCCCAGCGAGGTCCCCCAGAGCTCCAGAGTCTGAGTCCACCTAGTTGACCCCCCCCCAGGACTCACCAACGTCGCCTGCAGCCTCTGCATGAGACCCCCCCAACCACGAGTGGCGGGTGGTGAAATCTGCCCTCAAAAGACACACCTGCATCCAGCCGCCATGCGCCCTGGAGAAGAGGATCTGAGGTGCACCTACGTCCCCGTGCCCTCCAACTTACCTGCCCAGCTGTTGGTTCCTGCCGGAAGACTTCCTGGACCGAGCCTGCAGCCAAAACACAAAACCGGCAACAGAGCAATCAACCCCAAATCAGCACCCTGTGCTCGCCCACCCCTGTGCCTCTGTGGGTACACCTTGTGTGCTAAATCGGATCCCCCTTTGCCCTGAGCTAAACTCTAGGAGCTTTGCTCCCACATCGAAGTGGCGTGCCCGTGAGCAGCCACCAACCGGAGGCCCCTTATCCCTCATTGGATAACATTGGGCTTCAGCACTCTGCACTCGGCCGCCCTAGTGCCGCTGAGGGTGCTTTTTGAGTGCATCCTTGACCCTGGGGGAACCTTTTTTCTAACCCCAGAAACTCAACCCTCAAGACTGTTTACTTACCTGCACAACGATAACCCAATTTTTCTCCATAGGATTGCATTGAATGTTTTCCTCTGAAAAAAGTGTTGAGTGTTCTGTGTGAAAACCTAAGAAACTGTGTTTTGATAAAAACTGTTTTACTCACTTTTTATCCAGGAAATGTCCAAATGTGATATCTAGGCATATCACACTGAGGGGCCGATTCCGATTCGGGCCGGAAATCTCACCGACCGAGCCGGACCCAGAGAGATTTCCGACCGAATCGGACCCGTGCAGCCCGACCGAACGAGTACGATGCGCACGTATGCCATCGGACTCGAGTCGGTCGGACTCCCATTGAAGTCAATGGGAGCCTGTCGTACAACGCGTACGCGGGCTCCCATTGACTCAATGGGTGCGAGGCGGACAAGGGCGCCCCCTACAGCGTGTATGCGGCGAGGCGACTCGCGCCGTACACGCACAGGTAGGGGGGACCCATGGGTCCCCCCTGTGTGCGACTCGTGCGGCTACGCGTACTGGGGGATCCGACACGGACCCCCAAAGTACGGCTCCGACTGCTCTTTCGAGCCGGACGGCGCGTGTCGGTCGGACTGCTCGCGGCGCGCATCGTACTTACCCGGCCGGGGAACGTCTCCATTGTGCGGTGCGAGTCGAGTCCGAGCGAGTCGGTCGTGCGGTTAGACCCGGGAACGAGTCGGTCGGAGCGGTCGGGACGCCCGGACGAGTCGGTCGGCGAATTCGCATCGTACTCGCTCGCCCGGACGCGCGTACGATTCGGTCGGGAAATAGGGCTCCGAATCGGATCCGGTTAAGCCGAATCCGATTCGGAGCCCTACCGGCCGAGATCGGAATCGGCCCCTGAGTAGAAAAAGTAATCTGGAAAGTAACTTACAAAGTAATTGCAAAGTAATTAAAAAGTAATTTCAACTGTTTCTGAACATTAAACCTACCTGTAACTGCAATCAACTGCATTCAACTTTATTACATGAGAAAAGTATTATTTTACTTACCTGCACCAAGTCTGGCTTGGTTCTTAAAATAAAATACAACAAAGAAATATTTTTATACAAAATGATTGGTCAGAGTTCAGTCTTTGAGTGTGTGAAATCCTTTCTTGCCTGAGTGTGTACAATAAATGCTTAACACTACCCTCCGATAAAGCCTTACTGCTCGCCCACACTACCACAAATAGAGAGTAAGGTATTATCTACTTTTACCTCTGTAAGCCTTTGGGGATCTACTGGACTCTGTGCACACCATACCTTACTGTGCTATAGTATATACAGAGCCAGCTTCCTACATTGGTGGATCAGCGGTGGGGTCTACAACTTTGCATTTGTTGGACTGACTTGGTCAACACCTGATCTCACGACAAAACTCCTAAACTGTCTTTAGAATTCAGATTTTTTTAAATAACATTTTTTTAAATTACTTAGTCTTTTTAGGGCCTTGGTTAAGTCCTTTCAGAATTTTTTAGAAAATTAAAACTCACCATAGTTAGGGGTAAGAGGGTTTAGAATTTTTAGAATGTCTCTTAACAAGAACCCAGCTGTCAGTGAAAACATTCCAAATGACATAGAGAACGTGGTTGAGGAGCTCGACCTCACACCTGACCTCCATTTAGAATTTAGGGAGTTACGGTCTCTATGTAAACTCAAAAACATTGCTATGGGGTCCCATTCCTCCAAACAAAAGCGCCAGGAGCTGTTGGCAGGGTATGCTAAGGACCACCCCTCTGAGCAAGGTGAAGACCTCTCAGATGGGGAAGAGGATGGAGGGGATGAGGATAACTTCCTACCCCCCCCACTTCCTAGTGAGAACAGGGCCCCCGTGCCCCTGACTCCAAGAATACAACTCAAGGGACCTAGATCCCACACAGGTGGGTCAGCTGCTTCTGAGACCATTGAGGACATTCTCAATGAACAGACAAACCTTTAAGTGAGTTTGGCCAAAAGATTAGACCTAGAGACCAGACTCCTGGCTCTAGAAAAAGAAAGAGCACAGATGGGCTAGTTCCCATCAGTGGTGGCAGCAACTTAATAAATAGGGACAGGGAGCAATCTTATAATCCCAAAATCCCCAAAGGGATTGTCCCCAAATTTGAGGATGGTGATGACATCACCAAGTGGTTCACAGCCTTTGAGAGGGCTTGTTAAGCCAAAAAGGTGAGGAAGTCTCACTAGGGAGCACTCCTTTGGGAACTGTTCTCTGATAAGTGCAGATACAGACTTCTGAATTTTAGTGGGGCAGTAGCAGAGTCCTGTGAACTCATGAAGGGCACCCTGATTGAGGGATTTGGACTCACTATTGAGGAGTATAGAATTAGATTCAGGGGGGCTCAGAAAACCCAGAGTCAGCCCTTTGTGGAATTTGTAGACTACTCAATGAAAACATTAGGTGGCTAGTTGACTGGAAGTAAAGGGCAAGATTATTAAGGTATTTATAATTTGTTTATGAAAGAACACATATTAAGTAATTGCATTGATGAAAAATTGCATCAGTATCTGGTAGACCTAGGTCCAATTTCTCCCCAAGAATTGGGAGAGAAGGCAGACCACTGGGTCAAGACAAGTGTGACCAGGAGGTCCACTGGGAGTCCCCAAAAGAAAGGTGTTATAAAACCTCCCCAGAGGAAAGACATTGAGCATCTTAAAGATAAAATTGAGGAGTCCCAGGTAGCCCCCCAAAAACCTGTTGAGGAGTGTGGGCCCAATGACACCTCATACACTAAAACTGGATACCAAGGTAAGAGTTGGGATCCCAACAAGGTATGGTGTCACAACTGCCAAAAGACAGGACACCACACCAAGGACCCTAGCTGTCCAAAAAGCAAAGCCCCTAGTGTAGCTCCAGGGGTTGCAGTGTAGCCTTTGAGGGTGGTTCCACAGAAGAGGAAGCCCTCCTAGCCTTCAACTGTAAAATGGGCCCAAAAGGTAAGTTGGAAATTCCAGAGGGGAGTAGACACTTCCACCACCTACTGGTGAATGGAATCCCAGCCACTGCCCTGAGAGATACCTGTGCCAGGCACACTGTGGTGCATGACAGGTTGGTACTCTCAAACTAGTATGTCCCGGGGGAGACAAAAAGAGTAAGGGCTATCCCAGTGGAAGTCACTGTTAGGCCTGTAGCTGTAGTGCCCCTAGAAATAGCTGGGTCCCTTAGTTGGAGTAAGGTGGTAGTTAATCTAGACCTTCCCCCTGATTGTCCCCTTGGGAATGACCACCCAGAGGTTGGTCTGAACCAAAGGGGGTAACTGGCCCAAGGCCAGTCTCCACTAGCAGTGGGCAGAGTGAATGGAGTTCTACTCCGCGGAAATCGGCAGAGTTCTCTAAAAAACTCCGCATAATTTCGCGGAATTCCGTGTGCGGCGGAGTTCTGTGAAATGACACCCAATCCTATTGAATTCAGCTTCTCCCGTTGCATCTATAATAAGGCCGTACCTCTCCTTCAAGTGAGGTCTGCACTGCAGTCCATGAAAGTTACCACCTCTGGTCTCAGCCTCTGGAAAGCCGGGCCTGCCTCTCTCTGACGTTAACTGTAGCAACCGTTCTCATGCCAATTCAAAACTGTGGCGGGACCTGGGGCTTTCTTAACATCAGTATCCTACCCCCCATTGGTACATCTCCCTGACGGTGGGGGCACTTGGGATCATAGGCATGCCCCCTGCAGCTTGTCAAGTTAGGTTGCAGCACGTAGGCAAGTAGAGCAGAGAAGATGAATGAGGGATAGAACATGAATGCTTTACATTAGTGTATACGTTTGTGTGATTTCTTTGGAATCGCAGCAACTCTGGCAGTCTGGCACGCTGCCATCAGTAGTTTAAACAATCAAGAACTAACCATTTCTCTTGTCAGGAAATGTAATGGCTTAATTAAATCTGTAAACAGAGCAAGATTATTTCCTGCAAATCTGTTACTTCATACTCGAGTCCCAAGATACCACACTGGTAGGAGTTGACCACTATTCAAGTGACATATATAATGCCGGCCTTCCTTCCCTTCCGTAAACGACCTTGCCGCTTTATTTTTTATAAAAGTAAAAGTGATGTGACCGATTTAAATCACTTCAACATCAAGTAAATAACACAAGTTAATAATACATAAACATTGCTTTGCATCGCACGCTTTCTCCACTGACCTGAGAAGTTTAACTTCACTGAGTAGTTCACTTTCCTTCCACTCCATGCATGCGTTGTGAGTGCAAAATTTCAAATGCGAACCTCACTGGAGAGCAGCGGTGGGGAGAAGCTTCTGGCTGCAAGGAGGTGGTGAGAGGCTTCTCGAGCAGCAACGAGGCTTTGCAGGGAGAGGGCAAAGGTGGCCATGGTTCCTGTCTCTTTCCCGCTGCTTGCGCCGCCATGATCTTTGTCGTGCACCTCTTCAGAGGCAAGAGACTGAGCATGCTCAGAGAGCAACCATCAGTCTGAGCATGCGCAAAAGTCGCAAATAGGGCTGCACAAACATCTTTAACCTGCAAGGTAATGTCAACTCACTAAAGTCAGCAGAGTTTAAAATAGAACGGCGCCAGTAAACTCCGCTCCGCTGTGGTTGGCGGAGTTTTTGCTTACTTCGCTCTCCAAGTGTAGAGCCGAGTGCCAAAAACTCAGTGAACTCCACTAGCGGAGCAGAGTTTTCCACCCACCCTTAGTCTCCACCCAAGGATCCTGGGAGGGCTAACCCTGCAGTTAGTGCAGATAAGCCCCCAAAGAAAAAGAAGAGACAGTATAGGGAAGGTGGACAACTGTTAGCCACAGTTCCAGTGGGCCAGGGAGATTCTATCCCAATAAGGGAGAACTCCAAAGTTGGCACTTGAGAGGTGCCCCTTAGCCCACAAAAAGACCTGACTAGTCAGGCAACTGTCCAGCTGAGTTGGTGGCTCCTAAGATGACAAAACAGAGGGTGGAAGAAGGGTGTTCACTACAAACTGTAGTGGCCCCCTACACTAAAACAGCAGACAGACCACCAGAACCCAATGAAGCCTGTAAGTTAGCCCCTTCAACCACCATTGAAGAGCTAAAGGTGTGGTTCTGGGCACTGACAGCTGTCAGTGGCCTCTGCTGGGTGTTGACCTTCCTGGCAGCACTGTCCTTGGCATGGTGGTCGAGCCCCCTGCCAAATAGCAAGTTAGACCCCCTGACCCTTTTGGTCATGGTGGGGTTCCTCAAGCTTTGGGTAACCTCTGTGGGTAATCTGGGACTTGCCCTAGCTAAGTTAGAATTTCCAGAGGTAGGCACCTCTAAACCCAAACTAAAAAGATGGGGTTAAGACACTAAAAAGCTAGGTAAGGAGCATTGGGAATTAGGTCCTGAAACTGTTGCGGTAGGCCAGCTCCCCAAAAGGGATTGACCTGGACAGAAGGATGTAAGCCAAACTAGGCCCTGCAAATTTCAAACCACTTTCTCTACTCTTCCTCGCCTGAAAGACTTGGAAGACTCTCTCACGTTTGGCTGAGTCTCCTGGCCTTTGGGCTGGGGGGGCTTGTGTAGGAAAGTGGGTTTTCGTTGCAGTAACCCCCCCCCACACTTTTTGCCAGATTTCTGATGCACTTTGACTTGATGTGCCATGTGTCCCTGCCAATCAGGTTCCCAGGGCCTGTGTTCTTTCCCAAAACTGTACCTTTGTACCCCCAAATCGCACCTCTCTGGCCACATGTAAGTCCCTTGTAAAAGGTACCATGGGTACCAAGGGCATTGTGACCAGGGAAGGCCTGTAAGGGCTGCAGCACATATTGTGCCACACTTAGAGGTCCTGTACCTTAACACACTGCCATTGCAGGCTGCATGTTTTGGTGCAGAGAAAAGTGAAGAGTCGACATGACACACATACCTGTGTGCCGTGCCTGCAACCCACTGCCTATGGTATAGTTAAAACACCCCTCTAGCTGGGTGCACTATACCACTTGTGAGGGTACAGTTGCATGAGCACTGTACCCCTGCAGTGTGTAAGTCCATTCTTAAACATTGTATGTGCAGTAAATCCATAAAGAGTATAGGGTCTGGGAGTTTGTCATTACGAACTCCATAGCACCATGGCTTTACTGAATTCTGGGAAGTTTGGTAGCAAACTTCTCAGCATAATAAACCCACCCTGATGCCAGTGTGGGATTTATTATGCCATGCACTCAGAGGGAATCTTAGAAAAGCCCCTGAAAAACGACCAGCCTCTGGTCTGTTCCCTGAGTTGTAAACACCAGCCTGCCGCCACGAAACATGTTTCTGGACCCGTGGGTTGAGAGTCTTCGCTCCCTGGGCCCAGAAACAAAGCCTTTCCTGGGTGGAGGTGGTCACACCTCCCCCATGTCAGGAAGAGTCATCTGTGGCAGAGGAGCTTCAAAGGCCTTGCTGCCTTTGTAACGTGACCCCCAGCCTCTCCTGCAATCAGGAGCAGGCTCCCTTCTGTTAGATTATGCTCGTTGATGCTCTAATAATGCCATGTATAAGTTAGCATTTGCTATGCCATTTGCTTTTCGGACTCCATTTTGTATGATGTTCGAAACTAATCCTTCTTTGTTCCGAGAAATCCCCTTTTCTGAGTTTCATTTCTGTAATGAAGAACTGCTTGTGCTAGTGTATAGTTTTCCCTCGATAAGGCACCTCTCCCACTTGTCTGGCAGTTAGATTGTAGCACAGGCTGGAACGGCCTTGAGAGCGTCCTGAACTATGTAAGATATGAGAATAAGAAACTGTTTTTTGTCTTTCGCTGTTCGGCCACATCTGTTTGGAAAATTCCACTGAGGGCGTGTTCTTAGCTAACCATGCAATGCATATAATGTATCTCTATGCTTACAGTTACTCAGTTCCCTTTGTAGTACTCTTGCGAGACTGTGCAGACGGACCCCTGCTCTGAGCATATACAAATAAACAATATTGGTTTGTATTCTCCACTGTTTCTCTAACTCTTCATTTGGCATAGAAGGCTGAGAGGTGGTCTGCGGTGACCCGGTGGCCCTAAGCAGGTCACTTCCTTCATTTGGCGCCGAACAGGGACTCTATTGTGGCATGACCCATCTCTTTTACACAGAAGGAGGGGAGGACGAGAACACCATCAGGTTGGACCGACGGTTCAGGGATCCCTGCATAAAGAGATACGTTTCTCACAGCTACTGCCTCTGTCCCACCGGAGGGTGCCTCGCCCAGCGGTCATCGCGACTGGAGTCCTGAACGGCAAACCCGTGATCTGACTGTTTGGTCTGGAGAGTCGGCAGTGGAGAATTGGTCCTTCTGTGCGCCTGATACCAGGTTAGTCTGTTTCAGTTTTTGTGAATGTGGTACCACTGTAAATCGGCTTTGTTTCAGCACTAGGACTGTATTGGTGAAAAGTGTTTGCAAATACTTTGCCAGGTAAAATAACGATTTTATTTTTCTTTTCTTTGCAATGCCTGGTTTCAGTAAACTTCGGAGTTTGTGCTGTTATTGTTGTCCTAAAGATGCACGGTTGGAAGAATCCCAGCCTGCACCTCCTGAGGGCAGTCCTAATTTTGATGTATATATGTGAAACATGGCCTTGGCCCTATTATGTTTAGTACGTTATGGCACAAATATACGAGGGACAATGCAGAGTTACAGTGGCCTTTGACGGGCTCTTTTGATTAACAAAAGATGGGATTTTTATAAGAACAGTTGTTTAAAAGACGCAGTAGACAGTCCATGTTTGACTCCCTTCGTACTTGGCAGAAGGAGGCCAAACTGAGGCGAATGAAAATGGAAAAGGAGGCTAGAAAGCAAGGTATGCAGACCCTTACACAGAAGGCTGTTGCTTTCGATAAGGAGAAGCAGGAAACAGGAATAGAATGTGAAGATAGGAGATTTTGGTTGCAAATTGATAGGTCTTATATGGCTCAGGAAGATGGGGATACTTACATGGAGACCCTATTAGATGCTCGACCCCCGCCACCATATGTCGCTGAACGGATATATCCTGTTGTCCCCCATCAGCAACAACAATCTGCACAAGGCGCACCAGTCCCCACAGCAGTTATACCTACCGCCCCTGTTAACGTACCTCCTACTCCTTCTCTTTTATTACAATCCGCGCCTGCAGCATTACCTGTTACTCCCGCCCCAGTCATTCATCCTGTCACTAGTTACTGACACACCAGTGCGTGGTTCGGACGATAGAGATTTGACCAAATTCAGAGAACGGTTAGGCCCTTTAATACGATCTGTAGTGGGGGAGGAAGAGAAGAAAGTAATAGCGAACCAGGCAATACGGTGGGCTCGTGACCCAATTTATAGTCTTGAGGATATCTGGCAGGTAATGTGAGACCATGACCCTTTCTTACAGCAACATGTCCTTAAACCAGATTGACCTCTGGCGCACACACATTGAAATGGAAGCACCTCAAATATTATTTGATATTAATGAGGGTGCTTATATACATAATTTGGAGCCGACCTCTTTGTACAGGAAGGTTTCCATATTATTGACTTATAGAGGTAGACTGCATGATGAGTCCCACTAAAATAACTCAATTCCCAATGCCAGAAGTACACCCTGTTTATCACCCGGAAATTCCTGCAGTGCAGGATCAACATGGAGTGGTTACCAGACCGGCTGTGGCTGCCCACTTTCAGGAACAATGCGTTTATACTCCATGGAAAAGAAGTGAAGTTCTGGCTCTTATGACTATGTTGCCTGACCCTAGGAAAAATCCTACAGCGTACTATAAGGAATTGACAGAAGCTGCTTCTTCCACTGTGATGACCCTTGTTGACATTGAAATGTTTTTTGGCTTATTGGTTCCGGTTGAAATTTGGCGACAGGTGCATACCCAAGACTATGTTGCCGAGTTGGGCGGAACGTGGGATTTGATTCGGGGTTGGTACCGAGATAGGAAGCCAGGAGACAAACCATGTGCTTAGTTACTTGCTTTGCCTGGTCCCATCATAACATATATGCATACACTCATTCCCCCCAAGGAAAGTTAGTTGGGATGGATTGACTGCCAGCCGGCAGAAGAAAGTCGAAATTGTTTCTGATTTTTTCACTGGGTGTGAAGAGACGTTTTCGGATTACAATGGGCAGGATATGTTTATGGAGGGAGGAGTCGGTCTGTTTGTTGATAGGTTTGTTACTAATCTCCTTCCCGAAATAATGTACAAACTTCAAGCAGCTGAGAGTACTTGGTCTATGTCTTCATCTTCCGTAATCTTAAATATGGGCCAATATTACGAGCATAGGGATAATGAAGAGAAAGACAAAAGCGATAAAAAGCATAAAGATCTGAAGACAAAGGTATTACTGAAACAGGCATATCGAGGTAACACCAGGGGACGGGGACCCCAACAACAGCTTCCACGCACTAGACAGCCACCCATGACACCTTTGGGACAGAATTAGTGTGCTTACTGCAAGGAAGAAGGTCACTGGCTACAATGATGACTATGACGTTGATGATGTGACAGGGGCATCTTTCAGCTAGGACAGCCAGGGACAGGGTACGGGACCAGTTCAGATACCTGTAGACCAGCCCGGCCCTTATGTCAAGATAGATCTGCATGGATCTCCTGTAGTGTAGCTCCTATTTCCCTAATAGACTCTGCGCATTGGAATAATATACCCTATAGGTTTGACATAGGACTAAGGTCAATATGTCCCTATCGAGTATATTAAACTTAATTACTTGTGCTAGCTAGCTCAGAGGCCACTAGAAACTCCTTGATAAACAAGAAGGGAGTAGTTTCTGGCAGCCGCAAAACATGACAACTTTGTTTCCCTTTTAGAATCAGAAAGTGTCCCAGAGTCGTGGAAACAATAGATAACCGTTTCACTCAGCTCAATCGTGCATGCTTAGTTTTCCTCAAAGTTACACAGGAAGAATAGACGGGCGTTTCAATAAAAGATTTATTGAACAGTCTTGTTTCTCGTGTAAGTAATATGTGCTGTTATGATCACAAGACAATATGCAAGATAAATAATGTACAGCGTAAGCAGTAGAAATAAATAATACTGCGCTAGCATGATCTTTAGTAGATATTCATTTACATAAATAACATAGACTAAAAATGCGAGTACTCATACGATGCGTTTCTAAGCTAGTTCTACCCCAATGTACCTAACCTAACCTAGGTGTAGGGAGAGGTATGAAGTAGGTGGAGTATTCCTTACTATGGTATACTAAGAGTATGTTACGCCTAGTATGCCTAGTATGCCAAGAGTCCCTCTAGGTTTCTAGTCAGCTCCATACCTTAAGAATGAGAGAGGTGGGAATCTCTTGCCAGACTCGAACTCCAACACCCCGCGAGGGAAGTCAGATCACTGGAAGCTGGACTCTCTGCGTGCAGGGATGACAGCGTCTTCTCAGTGCGTCAGGCCGGGAAACGGGCTCCTCTGAAGTCGAGGTCTCCTCTGATTTACAAGGGCTAGGGAAGGTATATTTATACCTGAGAGGTACCTCAGAATGTTAGCATTGACGTGAATCGGACAGCGGAAGACGTCATGAATGAACCCTCAAGGTATAACGGTTCATGCATAATAGATGAGTCCTTGAAGAAATCAATAGTCCTGTGCTAGGGAAACTCCCGAAGCCTAAGGGTCTGTTCTTCAAGAACTCGTTGTGACGTTAGGGTGGACGGATGTCGGAGACCATGCCTGTATTTAGAGTGCACAGTTTAATGCCTAAATAAGGACTGGGATTTTATGCCTATATAAAGGCAGGGCGAATTGTGCCTATATAAGGACATGATACAGGAAAGCCCATGTACGGACACCCTAAGAGGAATACAACACCCACTCCACTTTCGTGTGTACGATAATAATAAAATGCTAAACATTTAATATGCTAAACATAAAATGGAGTACCCCATATTGCTAAAAATATTTCTTAAAAGCATTAAAAAGCATTTAAAAACCTAGTAAAATGCAAAAGGTACTGTACATTTCAAGCATTGCTTTTCTCAGTTCAGGCATATATTTGGAAATAAAATGCAATTTGAATGAAAATAAGCAGTAATATTTACATGTGACATAAAATGATCGATAAGTTGTTCAAAAATCAAAGTCATTTCATGTCATGAAAATTAATGAACTTTTTAGACAAATAAGATGACAAAGTGTCTGAGGAAGTACCGCGAAGTCCGTACTATAAGACTAGTTCTACTTCAAGCAGATTGAATTGCCATTCAGTTCGAAAAACGGAAAAAAGTTCAATTTGGGAAGAGTTCCAAGTTTTTGAAATATGAAGGCTAAATTTTTCTGCGTCTCTGGTACACTGTGGGTTGAATCAGAGTCAGTGTACGGGTCTGATGTAAATATGAGATCATCTATTTCTGTAGACAAAATATCGTCCACTGAAGTTGGTGTCAGTTGGAACACCTCGTGTAGTAGATTAATTGCACAGAGATGTGAAGCATCGCTTTCAGCATAGGATGCCGCAGCAATGTTCGCGTCCGTTGTTACCTGTGTGCCTGTAGATCCATCTCGTACCTCAGCAGCAGCTGTAAGCGTCTGTGAGATCTCAATGAATGCCGTCATCAGGATTGGTAGCCTCTGGGGACAACACAGACCATGGGCCGTTATCGGGTCCAGCAGAGTATCGATATCCGTTGGCGTTGCTGATGGAAATGTTAGACAGGTGTCTAACACGCATTCTTCACCGCATAGCAGGCATCGTAGGACAGGTAAGATGCAATCTTGCCAGATTGGTCTGAATGACAGGAACCACGTGGTATTAAGTTCCCGTAGACGAGTCATGCCCAAAAGCTGTACTATTCGCTTACAGCACTTTCGTTCAAGGAGAGCTTTCTCCACTTCGCTCGGAGTGATGTCTGCGAATAGGCTGGCCATAGCATAATAGCAGGAAGAGAAATAGAATTCCGGCAACAAGTGCTAGAATTAATGGTATGCCACCAAACACCGAATGTGCAAAGTTCGGGATTATTCCGAGTATTGCCTGGAAAGGTGCTAACAGACCGGAACAGATGCTCTTAAATACATGTACAATTCCGCTTGTATCAGACATGTTAAAGATACGTCCTATCATTTCCACGAAATGTATAGGGCAGTTTGTATGTATTAAAGTCTATATCTCAGCCGAAGTCCTTGCTACTTGTAGATCATAGGTTTCTTTGGCCGAGGTCAAAGGCACGGTTTGTTGCAAAAGCATGGCTTTCATTCTGCTTAAAGTATCAAATCTTATAAAAGAGACGTTCAGCGAAGGCCACAAAGGCGACTCCTGACTGTGTCTATTGGGGCAAACAATACTTGCATACAGCAAGTGACCCTGGAGTTGACCGTTACTAGATATGGGATGCCTGGCAACATGCCGCAGCAACTCGGATCATTCAACATGAGGTAACTCCCATTAGAAAGTTGTCCAAACGTTGGATTAATCACAGCAGCTGGTGTACCCTGCTGATGGCAAGACAAATTTGCCACAGAACCATTGCAAGCCCCGTGTAAAGAAATGTCCTGACATATAAGTGAACCGCTCAGGGCACTTTTACAGTGTGTACCGCTCAAAAACACTTCACGATCCCCACTCCAACATCTATATGTATATGGTAAATTCCAAGATGTCTTAATGTATTCCTTACCCAACCTTTCATATTTGCCTGCTTGCATTTGTTTGAGGCAATACTGAAACTGAAAAGTAGTCACAGGTAGTATGATTTTGCCATGAATGAGCCATTCTGTAGCTGGTTTTTCTGCCACTGTGAATGGTAATTTTTCCAGTTTTTCAATGCCCAGCACTGTATACTTTGCTCCCCTTTGTGCCAGTTCGATCTGTTTATCAGTTAGATTGTATTCTGCAAACAGAGCCGACGTGTTGATGAAACGCCAAGGCACATAGCCCGCACACAAAGATTGCAGCGTCCAGCTTAATAACACAATAGAACGTAATTGAGATTGGCCTTGTTGTAACATCACCAAATCGTGTTCTAGTATGTCGATAGCAGAGGAAACAATGTTGTCCAATGAATATATTCTGGAGGACAAAGTTGTTAACCCATTGTCGACCACAGTGAGTGTTTTCTCTAAATTAATACGATCAAGTTCACGTATTCGTTCTGCGTCCTCCATCTGTGACACTTTCCATGCTTCATTATAGGCAGCATAAATGCCGGCATATATGAAACATTTTTGACGCGGTTTTCTTGGTCCAAGCAAGAATTCCCTAAGGTCTGCGTCTTCTTTAAGTAAGGATAAGTCTTGTTTCACATCCTGTAGTGTAGATTTCTGCAGCCAATCGAGGCATAATTTTCCTACACTGTATGTTGTTACTACCCCCGGATGCTGTCTTTGGACGTATCTTGGGTCTGGCCTATGAATAGTAACGCCCTGAGTTTTATTCAGGAATCTTTCCTGACAGTTGTTCGTGTCTGTGGGCCAGATCAACCATTTTCTCCAATCAGGATTAGCACTGTTGAGTTGTAGTATTTTGTCAACTGTAACCGCTGCCTGTGTATTGTTATCACTTGCAGGTGTTGGTACAGAAGGTGTTTTCATCTCTTTGATCTTGGCTAGTCCAAGACAAGATGTTTGTTGGACAGTTTCATTCAAAAACATTATTTGTTCAGGAATGATACAGGCTCTAAATAAAGCTTCTATCCCCTGCACTTGCCAATCTTTAGTACCCCAAACAGTTTTTGTGTCTATTGTGTCTTTCCATAAGTCGAAACCCTGTCTAGACAGTTGGGCAATAAATGCTGCAGAGTAAATCTGTTTTGTATTAGTTAACATAATTTTCAGTCCTGTTTTGTTCACATTTTTATAGTAAAACGTTTCTGGATCAGATGTATTGTAACCTGAAAAATATGGAAACTTGTTAGCAAATGTTTTTGAACTACCTTTTGGTGGTGTAGGACAATGCTCCCATTGGTTAAACATAAACACATTTCTAGGGTTTGCAGATTTATGCAAATAATGATGACCATAGTGGTTATAGCAATACAGCTGTTCATAGTCTGATTAACCCTCTAAATATTCATTTTTAGAAAATGCAGCAGATTTTTCTAGGTCAAACATTATGTCATTAACAGTCTCAAAGTCCCAATCATCAGAATAGGTACTGGACGAAATGAGATCACTTAGTGAAATTTTAAACAAATGTGGAATGTTCAATTGTTCTGTCGGGCCAAAAATATCTAAATCTGTTTTGTCCCACACTATACCATCCTGTATAGGAACGGCTGTGATGTTCACTGTTGACAAGTCTCTTGCTTCATGATGGGAAGATTTATGAGGTTTCAAAAGTACGTTCACATCTTTTCCTTCAGTGTTTACATGGATGTATCTGCCATTTATAAGCACGCTCATAGTCATAACCAAAGCTAGCCAAAGCAGGAAAACAAATATTCCAGAAATAATCCAGAGTTCAATCCATGGGGAAA
The DNA here is from genome assembly GCA_963921515.1 of Calotriton arnoldi. Taxonomy (NCBI): domain Eukaryota; kingdom Metazoa; phylum Chordata; class Amphibia; order Caudata; family Salamandridae; genus Calotriton; species Calotriton arnoldi. The sequence continues at coordinate 3,151,006 of CAWUFW010000952.1, read as the reverse complement.
CCAGATAAGTCGTTTTCAGAAAGTGGAGAAAGTCTTGTACTTGCTGCTTGAATGTTAATGATGCTGGCGTCGTTTCAGGTTCACTCGGATCTTCTGAGAACGTATCAAAGTTAATGAAATAGCCAGAAGCAGTTCTGTCAATTGTTGAAATTGCATCAGGATTTGTAGAAATCGCTGGAACCAGTTGATCACTTGCTACATTGGTGTAGACAGGTGTATTTGGACGAACTGTTACTTGATTTTCAAGAGGGATGAGTTCCATTGCATTGTTGCTTAGTCCTTCATCTGTTACTGCTGAATTCTCGATGGTTATCAGTCTTTCAGTCTGAACCTCTTGGATAGTAGCGAGAGGAGTGCGTCTGCTACTAGGTCGGAGTCCACGAGGCCTACTATTTAGTATTGGCCACATACTGTGGTTTGATGAGGTCGATGGACACAAATCTTTTCTCCTTTTTTCCAGCAAGGGGCGGCAGAAGTACTGTTCTAGTTCCTTGAACTGCTAGTGTTGTAATTTGGCAGCATTTAAGTTAAGCATTAGCTGAAGACAGCCTGTATTTAGAGGCTAAATTGTCCGCTTTGTGGAATCCATTTTGTATTTCTGGCAGCCATTTTGGCTGCCATGTGCCTACCATGTGCTCGCCATGTGCTCTGTCCTACCTTCCTGTCAACTGCTCTTGAAATCTGCCTAGAGACAAGTTATATTTAGTTCCTCTTGCTTTGCACATGCTCAGTTGAGCTTGCAGCTGTTCCGAGTTTATAAATGTCAGGATGTGTCTACTAAAAGTAGAAACTGTTAGCTCCACCCACTTGTCGACTGTGCATTCTCTGTATGACCTTATATGTGCCTAAAACCAGCATTTGTGTTAGTACCGCCTTCATTTGAGCCCCTGTGTGGGTATAAAAGGACCAGGATCCTTCCATTCAGTGTGCTACTTCATGCATTACTGAAGGGTGATGTGCGAATGTTAGCTCCACCTCATGAGGTTTAATAAACTCTGTCTTTTCTATTTCCAGTTTCTGTGCCAACTTCTTCCTAAGTGTCTGAGGACTCTGTGCAGAGAAGGGAGAACCCCTAAGCACTGGTAGGCCTTGCTGAGGCTCACTACAACAAATTGGCGCTTCCAACGTGGGACTCATCAGCGACTCGGATGCCCGAAGGACTGGTCGCGACGAAGGATTGGAATCTCGCTTTTGGACGCGATCGCTGCCTGAGGAGACCAGAGTCTTGGCACCCACGGCGTTTTCCTTTCTTTCTGATCTGACCATCCCGGCGGCGCCGGTCCTTGACTGAGATCTCTTCTGTTGATTCGCCGTGCAGTGACCATTTGGTCGATTTGAGAACTTGGCAGTTGGAACCTGGACACCATTTGATTGGTAAGAGCCGTTTTGCGGCACTTGCTGTTGGTTTGATGCCTTTGATTGGTAAGGTAGTTTTAGTAACACTTACTGTGGCTTTGTTTGTATGATTGGCCAATTTTGGAATCTGTTTTGTAATTATATATGTATTGCAATACATATAGGCAGGTAATGAGGAGAATTTTCTCTATTTAAAATTGTTTGAACAGCGCAACGTATGAAGAGTACCTTAAGCGCTACTTTGATTATAATACTGCATATTTTGCACTATTTTTTGGCATGCCTGTTTTCAGCACACTTCGTAGGATGTGTTGCTTTTGTAGTGGTACCAATTTGAGACTTGACGAAGCACAACCAGCCCCCGGAGGACGCCTAATAGGGATATGTATATTAAGTATGGTATTTCTTCTATAATGTACTGCACGTTATGGAACAAATATACTAGTAAAGATCCTGAGTTGCGTTGGCCTATGTATGGGTCATTTGATTTGCGAAAAATTCAGTATGTGGAACAATGTATGTTTAAACGAAAGACTAGGCAAGATATGTTTGATTGTGTGCGAATGTGGGAGAAAGAAGTGCGTGAGCGAATGAAGCGTGAGCAAGCCTTGATTGACAAAGAACAGCGAAAGACCATTTATGCGAAAGCATTAGAGTTAAAAAACAAGGAGATGAGAGAAATTAAAGAGAGGGAAGATAGGGAACGCCATTTACAGGTGACTGGCCAATACGCTGTTAGGCAGCCCCTTTATCCTATCCTTAATAAACCGCAAGATGATTTCTTGTTATTAGATCGTTCTCCACCTCCGTATATTTTTTCTTCTGCTCCTCATGAGTCAGATGAGGACTCTTTTTCAGACCAGGACAAAGCTCGAGAAACTCGTTCCATGCTATCTGCTGAGCGTGCATCTGACATCAGATCTACTGCGCGTAAAGCCGTTCGTAGTACTACCAGTGCTTCTGAACTTTTAGATAGTATAAAAGGATGGCAGGAAAGGGAGCAAATATATTTTACCGATACATTTGCTGCAGAGGTTATTGAACAATTTAGGAAGTATTCGGTAGAAGTGGAGCCCGATGATGTAGCAACTGACTGTAAACAATTACGTGACGGTCTTTTTGTCTTCTCCCAGGTGGCTGACACAATCAGACGCTTGGTTAAACTGCGTGTTGAAGCAGCCCGTTTGCGAGAGGAGAAAAAGGCAGCAGAAACAGCTGCACTAGCATCTCAGATCAGCATGGCACGAACTTCTACTCCTGAAACAGATAAGAATGTTGTAATTCATGTGAAACCCATGCGGGAAGCCGCGCCTTTATATGTTCCTCCTAAAGGAACGGGTACAGAAGGATGATAAGACTTCTCTTAATGCGAAAGGGTACTTTATTTATAATTGGGTTTACACTCCTTGGAATAGAGCAGATGTTATGGCCCTTAAAAATGCATTGCCTGACCCGCGAAAGAATCCAGCAGCCTTTTATGAGGAAGTTGAGGGTGCAATCAGCTCTTGTACTATGACTTTGTCGGATATTGATTTGTTTTTTGGATTAATATTACCACCTGATATGTGGAGAACTGTGCGCAAAATAGATGATAATGCGACATTTGGAGCATTGTGGAAAGATTTAGAGCGGTTAGATGAAGATAGAGAACCTGCACAGAAACCGTGTCAGTTAATTTTAAATCTTCCGGCAGCTATATTAGTTAAGTTAAAGACGATCATTCCCCCTAAAAAGATAGATTGGACAGTGCTAGCGTCTTGCAAGCAAAAGGTAGATGAATCAGTTTCTGACTTCTTCACACGCTTTGAAGAAGCATTTCACGATTTTAGTGGCCAGTCATTGACAGATGACACGGGTAGGCATCTGTTTGTCGATAAATATGTCGCGAACCTTTTGCCAGGAATAGCTAGTCGCTTAAAGGCCAGTGAGAGTTCATGGACTACATCTTCTCCGGTTTCTCTTTTAACTATGGCCCAGTATTATGAGCGGCAAGAATTAGAAGCCAAAGGTAATGAGGACAAAAAGTCTAAAGAGTTGAAAACAAAGGTTATGTTGGCTCAAGCTTATGGTCCGCCTTCTAGAGATAATGATAGAGGTGGACGTGGATCTTATGGTTCGTCCTTTCCTTCCTCTGCCCGTTCGAATTTGTCTGTTGATCAGTGTGCGTACTGCAAAAATTTGGACATTGGCTTTCTGATTGTCCAGTGCTGCGTGCTCAGCAGAATCTACGTGGTCGGGGACAAATGAGAAATCGTTCAGGATATCAAGGGCCTAGAGGAAGCGCGAATGATCGTGCTCGGTTTGATGCTAATACACGTGGGCAGAATGGGTTTAACACTTTTGATAGAAGGAACCAATATCAAATGTCTGACTATGCGCCCTCTGATTTTCAAGATTCTGCTTATGCATAGGATTGCCTAGGATGGGGTAAGGAATCAGTTGAAGTTCCAGTAGATCAGAGGGGTCCCTATGTTACAGCACATGTTTTGGGTTCTACTGATCAGTTTCTGGTTGATACAGGAGCTACTCGTAGCGCCTTGTCTAAACAATTGGTTCCAAGGGCTCCCCTGTCTGGCTTAACCATTACATCGATAGGTTTCGATGGAACACCTTCCCTTAGCCCATTGTCACAACCACTTGCATTTGATATTGATAAGTTTACTGCTCCATGTCCGTTTTTGCTTTCTCCAAACACACCAGACAATATTGTGGGTCTTGATATGCTTAAATATTTCAGGGCTACGATAAGGTGTTCTCCGGAAGGAGTACGGGTTATTTTGAATGACAACTACCCTATGATTGAGAGATCTTGTATTGTTAAAGAGGACATTGCACTAGCCTCACTCCCTAGTACTTTGTGGGCTACTTCGGATACTGATGTAGGGCAAATGGTTATTCCACCAGTACATATTAGTGTCAAGGAGGGCGCTTTATTGCCAAGACTGCCTCAGTATAAAATTTCTCGAGAAGGAGAAGAAGCACTCACACGTATTGTACATGATTTAATTAAGGTGGGGGTTGTGGAAGAAGTTCCTTACAATATTTGCAATAGTCTGATTCTTCCCATTTTGAAAAAAGATACTGACACTAGGATTTATAGATTTATTATCGATTTGAGAGAAGTCAACAAGATTGTAGTACCACAGTACCCTGTAGTATCTGACATAACGACATTTCTTACCCTGGTCCCTCCAACAGCAACTACATTTTCTGTAATTGATCTGAAGAACGCTTTCTTCTCGATTCCTATTCATCCTGATAGCCGATATTTGTTCGGTTTCACTTTGAATAATAGATCATACAGATTTTGTAGAGTTCCTCAAGGCTATACTGAGAGTCCTAGTATTTACAGTCAAGCATTGAAGAGACAGCTTGATTCCTTTACCTTGCCTAAAGGAGTGGCTCTCATACAATATGTCGATGACATCTTGTTGGCAGCCGATACACCTGAGCAGTGTGAGAAATGCACTTTGTCTTTGCTTTCTTTTCTTGCTACACACCACCATAAAGTATCACGAAAGAAATTGCAATATTGTAGACCGAAGGTGACCTATTTAGGACACCTTCTGTCTAAGGAGGGCCGTGCACTGACACCAGATCGCATTCAAGCAATTTTAGACACCCCAGTACCTTCCACGCAGAAAGATGTCCGTGCATTCATTGGTCTGACTTCGTTTTGCAGGCAATGGATATTGGGTTTTTCACACATTGTTAAACCCTTGCTAGCACTTTTGACTAAAAACACTCCGATCCCCCTTCCATGGACAGATGAATGTCAAAATGCTTTTTGTCAGTTGAGACAAGCTCTTTGCTCTGCACCAGTGTTAGGCACACCAGATTACACGAAGGCTTTTACACTCTATGTACATGAGAAAGAAGGATGTGCATTGTCAGTTTTAGTACAGACACACGGGGACAAACAGCGTCCTTGCGCATACCTTTCTGCAGTTCTTGACCCTGTTGCTCGTGCATTACCTGGGTGCTTCCGTTCAGTTGCAGCGACGGCTGTGTCCATACGTCAGAGTGAAGGGATAGTTTTGTCACACAAACTGTTGGTGCTAGTACCCCATGCAGTAGATGCCCTTTTGAATCAGACTAAGACTCAGCACTTAACTAGTGCTCGTTTGACAGGATACGAATTGACACTGCTAGCACCTCATATTACCTTGAAGAGATGTGCGACACTGAACCCAGCTACTTTGTTGCCATATCCTGCGACTCAGTCTCAGTCAAAGGAGCCTCACGATTGTATATTCCTTACTGAGGAACAGACAAAGGGTCGCATCGATTTGCAAGATACGCCCCTTCCAGATGTAGATGGGGAACTGTGGGTTGATGGGTCCTGTTTGAAGTTACCAGATGGCACGACTTCAGCTGCTTATGCAATTACCACGCTTGAGACAGTAGTGGAAACAGCTCGCATACCTCAGAAGTCAGCTCAAGCAGCTGAACTAATAGCTTTGACACGAGCGTGTGAGCTTAGCACTGACTTGTGTGTGAACATTTACACGGATAGCCGCTATGCTTTTGGAGTGGTTCATGATTTTGGCCTACTCTGGAAGGAAAGAGGCTTTCTTACATCCCATGGGATGCAGATAATGCACGGAGAGTTAGTGCATAATCTCTTGACTGCACTTACATACCCAAAGAAAGTTGCTATTATGAAGTGTAGCGCACACAAGAAAGTGACTGACAAAATAGGACAAGGCAATGCCTTTGCAGACCGCGTAGCCCGTGAGACTGCGATGCAGCGAAGCACTACACCCATGTACGTAGTGAAATCACAAGCTGAGCGTTGGCATGATGCTAGAGAGGAAGTATTGGATATACAGAGATCTGCTTCTGTGGAAGAGCTTGAGCAATGGTCTAAAGAAGGAATATTAGATGATGAGGGTTGTTGGCGTAACAAAGAAATGAATAAGTGGAAATTGCCTGCGGCCTATTTACAACCTATGGTTCAAATGGCACATGGGCTGGCACATGTTGGAGCTCTAGCAATAACTAAATTGCTTACACAAGTTTGGGAGCATCCTGAAATTGCTAGCACAGCCAAAAGGGTAGTACAGTCCTGTTTGATCTGTTGGCAGTATAATCCTGGAAAAGGGACACGAACTCCTACAGGAGGGTTTGCTACACCAACCGCACCTTTTGAAGTTTTGCAGATGGATTACATCCAACTCGAACGCTGCAATAATCTGAAATATGTCCTAGTGGTGGTATGTGCCTTTAGCAAATGGATAGAGGCATACCCTACGAAGGATAATACTGCTCTCACCACAGCAAAGGTGCTTCTAAAGGAGTTTTTCCCTAGATACGGTGTTTGTAAACTTTTGTGGAGTGACAATGGACCTCATTTTATTGGGCAAGTTGTTGAGCATGTCCTGAAAGGATTAGGGATCAAACAGAAATTCCATACAGTTTTCCACCCGCAATCAGCAAGATTGGTGGAAAGGTATAACGCTACTTTAAAATCAAAGTTGGCGAAAATACTGGCTTCCACGTCCCTAAAGTGGCCAGATGCACTACCTTTGGCATTACTATCCATAAGATCGGTGCCACATTCACGATCAGGTCTTACCCCCTATGAGGTGGTGTTTGGGAGACCGATGAACATTTGGGGAATTCCTAAGCCACGCCCCATACATGATGTTCCTTGTGTTCTGATGAATGATTATTTGGCACAGTTAACTGACAGTTTGATTTCTATTCATCAACAGGTTCGAGAAGCTCTTCCTGACAGATCTACAGGTGAGGCCCACGAACTCCGTCCTGGTGACCATGTAATGGTCAAGGTCTTCGACAGATCGAACAGCTTGGAGCCAAGGTGGCGAGGACCAGAGCAGGTGCTCCTTGCGACAAGGACAGCAGTTCGAGTGACAAACAGAAAGAATTGGATCCACAGCACACACTGCAAACGTGTGTCACCTGCCTTGGTGGAACCTGCTGTGTTGACCGACCATCGAGAGATTCTGGAGACGGAGAAAGGCCAAGCTATCTCACCTGACGAATCTGCGGAAGTCTTCCCGGACCACACGATCACTGGAGTATCCAGATATCAATTGAGACCGAGGAAAGGATCTGCAGTTTTGAAAAAGACTGGTTGAGCTACCGCCCTGGGTTAGTGAAACGGAGAGCCATTGTGGCAAGGGGAGGGGATCAGCCCTGTATTAGTGTAGTGACACCCGCTTTGGCCCATGGTGAAGAAATCAGCGGCTGCCCAGGGAGAAGAGCTCCAACGACTGTTTTCAACAAGTTTTCAGAAAAATCAATCATTACTGCTGCTAAAATGACTAACAAAAGAGTCATTTATGCTGTAGGGTTTGTTGTTGCTATGGTGGCTATGGCAGCAATTACATGGTACATCGAGAAGGTGGCTCCTGTTCGACAGCTTTTTGTTGCCACTACGCCAGTACCCGTGGAACACCACTACTTTACTCTTCCTTACCATGAGCAAAAGCATCGACAATCTTACCTGAACAATACTTTTATCCAGATGTTGCACCATACTCACAATGCTACGAATACTACCAACTGTTGGGTGTGTGGGATGATACCTGCACATCAAAAGAAAGGAGGAACACCTTTTATTCCTCTTCCATTTTCTCACAATGGTTCTTGTCAAGCTTGGTATGCGCTCTTGTTTGCATATGGAAAGCCTTCAGTAGGTGGGATTATTTTTCAACTTAATAAAGTGTGTTATCAAAATAAAGAAGGTTATCCACAAGCCAAAGGGACTAAATGGGAATGGGAAGAGTATCAACCGGACAATATTTCAACACCATATGTTTTCACAAATGTGAGAATAATAAAGAACATTGGACCTTTTGTGATTTCTGTGACAAAAGCTAAAGCAGACTTGTGTATTTGTAGTGTTGGAAGAATTCCAGTGGGGAGGAGCGAGTGTACTGTAATCATGACCATTGAAGGTGCCAATAAGAGCACTTTCACAGCCTCGCATAACACGTATTTTGTGTGTGGAAATAACGGATATTATCAATTACCTGTTGGGTGGTCAGGAATCTGCTATGTATCTTTTCTGTTGCCCCCTGTGTTTCTGGCACCTGCATTGTATCACCGTGATTTTAAACTGTACAATGACATTTCCAAAAACAGAAATAAGAGGACAATAAGTATGGATGAAGTTGACCAAACCGACACTACCCTACAACAATATGTTGATTTCAACTTGGGCTTATTTTTCTTTGTGGGTGCTGCATTAAATAGCAGGAAGATTAGGCGACTGACTCGTGTTGTGGAAGCTGTTACTAATCAGACAGCTATGGCACTTGGGAACATTACAGAGGAACTACAGATTGCAAGGATTGTAGCACTCCAGAATAGGATGGTGCTAGACGTGATTTTGGCTGATCGAGGTGGTGCATGTCGCATCATCGGTAGCAGCTGTTGTGTATTCATACCAGATCACTCACCTTCAGTATATGACGCAATATCAAAATTGCATAAGATTGCTGCAGAAATTCATCCAGAGACTGGAACTTGGACTTTTGCTGGATGGTTTTGGACTCTTGTTTCTGCTTGGGGCTGGAAGCTACTGACTATCCTGTGTGTAATAATTATAATATTTTTTACATGCTGTGTATGTATCCAATGTGGTCCAATGCTTTGCTCCATTTGCATTTCTGCTTGTATACCTGCCAGAGGGAACATTGCTGAAACAAAGGCCCAACAAATGTTGAATAAAGAGGTGGCCGAAATAATGTTAATAGATGTACGGGATGAATATCTAGATTACCCCAGATAAACGAATGTCTTCAGCCAATGCTGAAAGGGTCGTCTGTTGTAATTTGGCAGCATTTAAGTTAAGCATTAGCTGAAGACAGCCTGTATTTAGAGGCTAAATTGTCCGCTTTGTGGAATCCATTTTGTATTTCTGGCAGCCATTTTGGCTGCCATGTGCTACCATGTGCTCGCCATGTGCTCTGTCCTACCTTCCTGTCAACTGCTCTTGAAATCTGCCTAGAGACAAGTTATATTTAGTTCCTCTTGCTTTGCACATGCTCAGTTGAGCTTGCAGCTGTTCCGAGTTTATAAATGTCAGGATGTGTCTACTAAAAGTAGAAACTGTTAGCTCCACCCACTTGTCGACTGTGCATTCTCTGTATGACCTTATATGTGCCTAAAACCAGCATTTGTGTTACTACCGCCTTCATTTGAGCCCCTGTGTGGGTATAAAAGGACCAGGATCCTTCCATTCAGTGTGCTACTTCATGCATTACTGAAGGGTGATGTGCGAATGTTAGCTCCACCTCATAAGGTTTAATAAACTCTGTCTTTTCTATTTCCAGTTTCTGTGCCAACTTCTTCCTAAGTGTCTGAGGACTCTGTGCAGAGAAGGGAGAACCCCTAAGCACTGGTAGGCCTTGCTGAGGCTCACTACAACACTAGGACAGGTACTGGTTGTCTGTAAGAAGGTCCAAATTCCTTCTTGTCCGCAATCTTTTCTCTGACTAGATCCCCAACTTTTGGAATCCAGACAGGCCTTGCTGGGACCGTCGGTTTTTCCCCAGTGGTGGTTGGCTGCAGGAATACGTTGCTTTGTTTCGATCTTAGTTCATTGAGTTCCTGTAAAACAGCCAAACGATCTTTGATATCAAACGGTTTATTTTCCACCACTGTGCCTACGTGATCGAGGTCTGGTACCCACATTCTTGTCCCAAATAGGACCTCATATGGAGTGACTCCCCTAGAGAACTTCTTGGCAGGTTATTTAATGAGCGTTGGACCCCATAAAGATGTTTGACCCACCCATCACCCGAACCTAATACCCTAGCTGTTATAGACTGCTTTATGTCCCGGTTTTTCCTTTCCACAACCGAATTTCCCACAGGATGGAATGGAGAGGAGTACCGCAATGCAACGCCCAGACTGGCCATGGCTTCTTTGTAAGCCCGAGAGCTAAACGCAGGGCCCTGGTCAGAATGTAGCGTGCCTATTGCGTATGTGCCGATAAAGACTCGCAAATCTTTTATAACAGTTCGAGTGTCAGCCGAGCGCTGAGGCCATATCCATAGGAACCTTGATTCAGTATTTGTGGGATTGCATTTGTCCAGAAGGACGCATGCGCATAGATAGTCTAATGCTGTCTAACAGTGGTGTCTGTACTGGGCAGCTACATTCGTAGCATGGTGTCTGGTGGCTTTCTCGCTGTAATTTACAGTTTATGCAGTTATTGATGAAGATGTGGATTTCTGTATTCATCCCAGGCCACCAGTACATCTCTTTTAACGTCAAAATTGTTTTAGAGATCCCTAGATGTGACAGACCCTCCCCCAAATGTGCTTCATAAATCAAAGCTGCTCTACGTTCCATGTTTGGAATTACCCTATACCCCACTCCAGGGATTCGAGCAAAAGGAACGCTGTTCGCATCAATTACATAAGAGTACTTGAGTGGAAACTTTTTTGGTAATGCTGTACCACTGCCTTTGCTCGTAGCATTGACAGCCAACATTATCTCACTGTCTATTTTCGTTTTTGAACGAGTGATCGCAGCTACGGAAGCCGTCTGAACAGCCCCCTTTGCGGCTTCGTCAGCCAATGAATTCCCTGCAACGTGAACGCCATCACGTTGATGACTCAGTGTGTGGATCACGTGAGCCTTTGGTAGTTCGTTTTTCAACTGAACTACTTGTTCCCAAAGCGTTTTGTGCTTTATTGTGCCACCTTTCGCGTCTTTGAACCCATTTTCAAGCCAGTTTTGTATATATTCATTATACGACTGCACACAGTAGAAAGAATCGCACACTATGAGTGTGGGGAATTCTCGATCTGTACTTTCAAGTGCCAGTTTGAATGCTTGTAGTTCAGCTCGCTGAGCTGTACAATCTCCTAGAGATTGGGTTTTTGTGACCATAGGTCTGAAGTTGCCATCTCGCATGCGACCTTTAACGATTGCGCACGCTGCACTGTAAGCTTGCTTACTCCCTGTTGCGGGTTGTGCGGATCCGTCAGTGTAAATTATGAATTCGTACTGATCGAGAGGCAGAATCTCAGTGGGCAGAGGACATTCTTGTTCATATTGCAGGAACGCTTGTGTTTTTAAATCAGGATCAAAAACATATTCAACATCTGTTGCAGCAAGAGAATTAACCCATTGTAACCATCTTGGATGTAATGCTTTAGCATTTGGAATGCTCGCTTTTGTTACCGCCTCTAAGGCCGGAACTGGGGTTACGACAATAATGCGTTTCCCTTGGGCTAGGGCTCTTTCTCTTGCTACAGCGGTTTGAACTGCTGTCAGAATTTTTTCAGTTGAAGTGAAACGCATTTCCGCTTGTGTATACAAATGAGATTTGTATGCGATTGGTATTTTTTCACCCTCATTAAATGTTAAGTAGGTGAATCCGCATTGACCCGAAATTATTCGGATCACCAAGTTGCGTTGACTTACGCGTGTTTGTAAGTGATTTGTTGCTAACATGTTAGCCTGGAGTGAACGCAAGATTTCAGTGTGTTCTTGTATCCAGTTTTTGATTGAAAAATCAGGTTTGATTAATGCGTAGAGAGGTTTAACCCTTTCTGCGTAATTTAGAATGTATGTTCTTCCAAAATTTAGGAAACCCAGGATGGATTGTAAGTTTTTTAGCGTTTTTGGAGGTTGGAGCAGCGCACATTTCTCTAGAAAGTTAGCTGCCAAGCTCTTGCCTTCACTTGAAAGCTCATATCCTAGAAATAGGACATTGAGATGGGCAATTCTGGACTTTTTGAAGTTGAATTTGTAGCCCTCAGAGGCGAAGCCCAGTATAATGGTATTCACCCTGTTCAAGTGTTTGTCCAGGTCATCGTCTGTCAGATAGATGTCATCGACATATGACAATGCCTCATTATCATAAATTTGTAGTAACTCCGTTGCCCTCGCTGAGAATAACCCTGGGTTGTTCTTGAACCCTTGTGGGAGTCGACAAAATTGACGCTGGGTCCCCATTATGGAGAAAGCTGTTAAATACCTGCTTTCAGGTGCTATGTTTTGACAAAAGAAACCATTTGAGATATCTAATGTGGTTTTATATTTTTTACGCACAATGTTATTCATTAATGCTGTGCTATGTGCATTTTGCACTGCAAATGTTTTAGAACAAGTGTTTAAATGTCTGTAATCCAAAACTAGACAATATGTATTGTCTGGTTTGGAGACAGGAAACAAAGGATTGTTCATTGAGGAGGTGCATGTTTCAATCACCCCTTGGTATTCAAGTTGATCTAAGATCTCCCTGACCTGTTTTTAGCTTCTTGCTTTATTGGATACTGCCTTTGTGCAGTTGGTTCATGTTTCAGATGTATTTTATGGTGAGGTGAGTCCTCATCCCATCCTACATGATTTTTATATAATGCTGGGGCCTGGGCTACTGCCCATTTCCTGGTATATGTATATTTTAGGTGAATTGGAATATGGTTGGAGAAGGCAGGCATAATAATGTCCTCGCCGTGTGGGCACTCCCTGACAAGTTGTGGTGGCCAGTCTTTTTCTGCTAGAAGTATGTCATAGCCCCTTGAAAGTTTTTCCCAAAAGAGTGCTTTCACCTGTCTTGGTATGTCTCCCTCCATCCGGAGTGTTATTTCATATAAATTTTGTGGAGTACTAACCCTGGTGTCTACAGTCTCTACTGTAATGTACTCATTCAAGTCCACTATCTCCAGAAGTTCCTTCAGGTTCTGGCGAGCTATTGTGACTTCTGCTGCACTGTCCAGCATTGTCTGAGCCCATTCTCCGTTCTTGAGTTGTGTTCTCGGTATTCTCGGCATGTCTGATCTTCAGACCTGCTACTTTCTGTTTGGAGAATTGAGGTTTTGATTTGTTTTTTGGAACGTGTTTGTCGTCTTTCGATTTCACGCGTTCTTCTCTATGTTCTGACCGTCCTCTTCTTTTCAAAGTCTGTGACGAGATCTGAAAGGTACGAGAAGACCGTGTATCAGTATCTTGATACCTGTCAGGCTTTCTCAAATTATCCCTATTCCTGAGGTTATACCTCCTTTCAGAGGGCTCCTTTTGAGGAGACCTACCTCGGGATTGAGAACGTTTCTCGTTTGAATTTTGTTTATTAGTCTCCCACTTCTTTTTAGAAGATGTAGGAGTTTGTTTAATAGAGTCCTTCTCAGGACTTTCAGATAGTTTTGGCTTCACTGTTCTTCCACCCAAACTATCTCTGCCTAATTCTGCATAAGATTGTTCTATTATTCTGGGTAGTTCAGTTTGTTGTTCTGTAACATCGAATTCCCTTAATCGTTGGCGGATCGCCACTGCTGCTGCCTCCCCTTTAATATTAGATAATATTATTGTTGAGACCTGGTCGAAATTTTTCAGTAATTTCATACCTAAATTTAGAGCAGGCTCTGCCCCGTATTCGTTTTGAATTTGTTTCAGGACATCAGGTATTACCGCAATTGACGGAATGCCATGTGTTTTAGTATAGATGGCAGCAAAGACTGAGCCCCAAGTGGTGGAGTCTTCTAGGTGTGGTGTGATCCCATCGGTAAACTGATTGTTAGGATTCTGTGTTTCTCATACGGGCTAGTATTTGGAAATACTGCTTCGATTTGAGTAATTTTTTGAGCTATCCAGAATGGAATTTGTTCACGTTTTGTGGGCATTTTACCCATGACTGCGTATAGAGTCTGTGGTGTAATTTTTAGTGCAGTCCCCGGTTGAGGGTCTGATTTGGAATGGTTAATGGTGGTTGGACTGTGAAAGTCCGCATGACATATTGGACCAATTGTCTGTAGATTTTTATTAACTCTGTTATTTGAGTAAGTAACTCCTCATCTGACATTATATCCAGTTCAGGATGAGCTGTGTAGCCGGCTAGAATCGGCCATGTTGCTCCTGGTCTACCTAGTGGACCGAGCCTGGTAATGTTTCTGTGATGTTTTAGGGCGCCTTTAAACCAGAGCTGATGCTCCTGGTATGTTAGTGGAATTTCAATATCCTCGAAAGGAATATATTCCTCTGGTGGATCATCTTCTTTGTAGAAGTGAAACAGTTTTGTTACTGAATTTGATTCAGGAAATATTACCCATGAATAGAATACCTCTGTCTGAAATGATTCGTGTGCCTCTATCACGAAAACTGCTCTACCGCCTCTTGGTGGTAGGCCGTGTTTTATAAGTTTTAGAGTGATGGCTCTTCTTAAGTTCGGATTTATGTCTATGACACCCTCCTCGGTTCCATCTAAACCTGTAATGTTTAAAGCTCTTAAAGCTGGTTGACCCGCAACATCACCGTTGTCGGAGTCAGGCATTTTGTTTTTGAAAAATGTAGAACAAGTTTCAAGGAAACAAAGATAAGGTGCACAATATTTTGGAACACTGTATCCTTCAACGTTGAGCAAACCAAACAGCTAATATATAGGGTGCTTCCCTATGTAGCCGTGGTGGATACTTAACCCTGCCCACTCCAGACTTCTTTTGGAGTATATGGGTAGGGGTCTCTGAGAGAAAAAGCACGGCTGAGTTACTCAGTATCTAACATTAAATTACCGCCTTACCAAACCGTTGGGCTCCATGTAGTGTAGCTCCTATTTCCCTAATAGGCTCTGCGCATTGGAATAATATACCCTATAGGTTTGACATAGGACTAAGGTCAATATGTCCCTATCGAGTATATTAAACTTAATTACTTGTGCCAGCTAGCTCAGAGGCCACTAGAAACTCCTTGATAAACAAGAAGGGAGTAGTTTCTGGCAGCCGCAAAACATGACAACTTTGTTTCCCTTTTAGAATCAGAACGTGTCCCAGATGCGTGGAAACAATAGATAACCGTTTCACTCAGCTCAATCGTGCATGCTTAGTTTTCCTCAAAGTTACACAGGAAGAATAGACGGGCGTTTCAATAAAAGATTTATTGAACAGTCTTGTTTCTCGTGTAAGTAATATGTGCTGTTATGATCACAAGACAATATGCAAGATAAATAATGTACAGCGTAAGCAGTAGAAATAAATAATACTGCGCTAGCATGATCTTTAGTAGATATTCATTTACATAAATAACATAGACTAAAAATGCGAGTACTCATACGATGCGTTTCTAAGCTAGTTCTACCCCAATGTACCTAACCTAACCTAGGTGTAGGGAGAGGTATGAAGTAGGTGGAGTATTCCTTACTATGGTATACTAAGAGTATGTTACGCCTAGTATGCCTAGTATGCCAGAGTCCCTCTAGGTTTCTAGTCAGCTCCATACCTTAAGAATGAGATAGGTGGGAATCTCTTGCCAGACTCGAACTCCAACACCCCGCGAGGGAAGTCAGATCACTGGAAGCTGGACTCTCTGCGTGCAGGGATGACAGCGTCTTCTCAGTGCGTCAGGCCGGGAAACGGGCTCCTCTGAAGTCGAGGTCTCCTCTGATTTACAAGGGCTAGGGAAGGTATATTTATACCTGAGAGGTACCTCAGAATGTTAGCATTGACGTGAATCGGACAGCGGAAGACGTCATGAATGAACCCTCAAGGTATAACGGTTCATGCATAATAGATGAGTCCTTGAAGAAATCAATAGTCCTGTGCTAGGGAAACTCCCGAAGCCTAAGGGTCTGTTCTTCAAGAACTCGTTGTGACGTTAGGGTGGACGGATGCCGGAGACCATGCCTGTATTTGTAGTGCACGGTTTAATGCCTAAATAAGGACTGGGATTTTATGCCTATATAAGGGCAGGGCGAATTGTGCCTATATAAGGACATGATACAGGAAAGCCCATGTACGGACACCCTAAGAGGAATACAACACTCCTAAGGAGTTCTTCGTTGATACAGGTGCCACGAATAGCTCTATTGCCTGACACCTGGTCCCTCGGGTGCCCTTGTCTGGCCATAATAATGTTTCGATGGGTTTTTTCAGGAGTACCGGTTGTAAGCTCCATCTCACGCCCTCTTGCCCTTACTGTTGGCCCTCTTACTGTGGATTCTTCATTCCTTCTAACATCCAACTGTGGTGAAAATTTGATGGGTTTGGACCTACTAAAGAAGTTGCATGCTACTATATATTGTTCGGCAGATGGTGTCTATATTACTATGGGCCCTGATGTAGGTATTAGACAATGTCTATCTAAGGATGCTTCCCTTCCACTTGAATTTGATCCAGTTCCACCCACGTTATGGGCCACCGGTGACACCGATGTAGGCTTATTGCATATACCCCCAGTTTCCATACAGGTTATGGACAATGCCAATTTGCCCCGCATTCCCCAGTATAAAATACCAAAGGCAGGAGAATAAGCTCTTCTTGATATTGTTCAAGACTTAATATGCAAAGGAGTTGTCAAAGAGACCACTGGTAACGTATGCAATAGTCCTATTCTTCCGATCTTAAAAAGGGCACCTCTAGATTCTCCTAACAGTGCTGGTGATGTGTATCGTTTTGTGATTGATTTGCGAGAAGTTAATAAAATAGTAGTCCCGCAATTCACAGTGGTTCCTGATATCACCACACTTTTAACTATGATTCCATCAACTGCTCAGTTCTTCTCTGTGATTGATTTAAAGAATGCATTCTTTAGTATTCCCATCCCCCCAGATAGTAGGTATTTGTTAGTTTTTTCACCGGCTGGTAAAAGTTTCCGATTCTGCAAGGCTATACTGAAATCCTAGCATTTATAGTCAAGCATTAAAAATTCAGTTGGATTCCCTCTCACTTTCTCCAGGTAATGTATTGGTACAGTATATCGATGATTTGTTGATTGCTTCTGATACGGAACAAGGTTGCACGGATAGTACGGTGAAATTGTTGTTGCACCTGGCACATCATGGTCACAAGGTTTCCCTTTTGAAGCTTCAATACTGTCGACAGGAGGTCACCTATTTAAGTCACCTTCTGTCGAAGGAGGGTAGAAGGTTAACGCCAGAACGTATCAGTACTATTAATAAAATGCCCTGTCCACAAACTCAAAAAGATGTGCATGCTAGGCATCACTTCCTACTGTCGGCAGTGGATCCCAAATTATTCCTTACTAATCAAACCCCTCCTTGCATTAACAACAAAAGAAGTGCATGAGCCTTTGCCTTGGACGCCTGATTGTCAGCAATCTTTTGAACAATTAAAAGCTGCGCTTTACTCTGCTCCACTACTAGGCACATCTGATTATAGGAAACCTTTTATGCTCTACGTCCACGAGATGGCTGGTTGTGCTCTTTCTGTCTTGACTCAAAGATTTGGTGACAGACAGAGACCTTGCGCTTATTTTTCTGCTGTGCTTGATCCTGCCGCAAAGGCCTTCCCGAGCTGTCTGCGAGCGGTCGCTGCTATGGCCACTTTATTCAGACAATCGGCTGGACTCGTACTTGATACTGACCTCACTTTTATGGTACCCCATGCTGTGGATACACTTTTGAATAGAACAAGGACACAGCACCTCACCAGTGCACGTCTTACCGGCTATGAATTGACATTGTTTGCTAAGCATATCACGATTAAAAGATGTGCCACTCTGAATCCAGCCACGTTACTACCCCTCCCTTCCAAGAACGATGCAGTCGATAAGCATGACTGTATTTTCCGAACAGAGGAAGAGACGAAAGGACGGGTAGACTTGACTGATGTTCCCTTATCTGATCCCCAAGGGGAACTATATGTCGATGGCTCTTGTTTTAAATTACCAGATGGCACTGATGGAGCAAGGATTCAAGAAAAAGAAACTTGCTCGGAGCAATCCCTCATTAACAGTACTAATCGTTAGAAATAGTAAAGAAAATGAAATTAATATGCGCACAACATTTACATATGGGAAGAGAGCTTTACGCATGCTTAAGTAACAAAGAATAAAATGCAACGCGACTAAAACCCGCTCTAAACTGGAAAACACTTTTGCGCATGTGCGAACTAGGATTGCGTAGATAGTAACGTGACTAACTCATTTGAGAGGGAAAACTCTCACGCATGCGCAAGAACTACTAACATGAAGTCTTGAGGCACCGCATGCCTGGCATATGCTTGCCTGAAAATAAAAAGAGTTATTGCTGCTAATGCTTTTGCTTAAAGAAAGAAATAATAACATGGGATAGAGTAGAAGTGGGTGGTGAACAGTGAGAATCATGTATTTGAGAAATTAACAGTTGTTTATGATTCCTTTATTAATAGTGTACATTTGGGCATATTGATACGCTTAACGAGAGAAAGATGGCGGCGAGATGGAGGCAAGCTATGCATGCGCAAGGAAGTCATGATGTGACCCGCTGACCGTGTGGCTGAATGGCTGCCAAGATTCAAGGACGAGAGTCGTGTGTAAGAAGCCCTCGACTGCGGAACTTTATTGAGAAAATGTTATTTAATTTGCAACAATAGATGTATGGGAATTAAGCAAAATAAAATTTATGAATGAGCTAAAGGGGAAGGGTTTGTCAGACAAAGAAGGATTAATGAAAAGATGAATATGTCAGCATGAGGTGATAACAACTCCCTTGCCCCTGTCCAATCAAAGTCCGTATTCCATTAATATTTGCAACTTTTGAGGGTGGGACATGCAGAAATAAAGAGTATAACTAGAGTGATTAAATAAGAAGAGATGACATTGATGCAGAGAGATTCGAGAGCTGCTGCTGATGAGGAAAGGAGAGAACAGACTGGGAAGATTCACCACTGAATGATAACCTGATTAGATTGAAGACTCCGGAAGAATATCGAGGAGGGAGAGAGTGTAAGAGAGGGATGCGCCCTAGTGCGTCGGGTTTGTAGAGAAGTTTAGTAAGTATTGCCCTGTCCTAATCCTGTCCTATAGCCTTTGTCTCCTGATTCTTAATCAGGGGACCTCCACCAGTCCTTTGGCCAGAGGGTTGGTTTTCCGTTATCGCCATTGGGTAACTATTATTCTGTCTTAAAATTTGCATATCCTTTGCAAATGTACGATTTATTATGCCTTCTATCTCTACATCTATCCACTCTTAATGCATTGACTTGTTGAATGAGTCTGTGAATTTGAATGTATTTGGTTAATGAATTTTCTCTCCCATGAAAGTTGATGGAGTTTGCACTGTGAATTTGTACTAATGAGCGTTCATGACTGAGATCTAGATAAAATTAATTGAATCTTAATCAGAGTCTGTGGTTATTTCATTCAGATCTGTAAATTAGTTAATTAATTGTTAATATCACCATCAACTACTCCAACTAATGGTCCATCGACCAGAGGAAAGAGTAATTGATCTGTGAAGATTAGTTAGGTACTGAAATAATATCCTTAGATGGTTTGAGGTTATAGTAAATTAACTAATCAGAGCTGAAATGGAATTATAAAAACTTGACCGTGTGTGTTTTTCCAGCAAAAAGCTGCCAGGGAATTGGATTGTGTGTATGGGCCCATCTTTGAAATTTGTATTGACTGTGATGTGTTCATCCCTGGCCTTTCGCTGGATCAGTTTTTCTGGTAGCAGAGAGGATGGTTATTATTGATTAGTTTGATGATTATTGATTATTTGTTATTGATTACTGATTATTAACTATATGTCTAACACTAAGAGTTAGTGTTGTGTTCTATGTTGTCTGGAAGTACAGGTACAGAGATACCTGAGAATCCCGGGAACGGAATTTAGAAGAGTGTGGTAAGGAAATCACACTGCAGAAGGTTACTCGTCTGTTGTCATAATACTGAGAAGCTACGGAGGGCTGGCAGTATTATATGAGGGAATATATCGTATAAGAGTAGAGTGTGAATGATAGCAAAGGGCCCACCTATGAAACTTTGGCCTTACTCAAGAGAGGAGTACCCCTAGAGGAGTAATAGGTCCTCTCCGAGCTTAAGTGAAGGGTAAACAGTGGTTTTTACTCGTGGTGACAGGAAGTATTTTCTCTTTGAAGCGAGTGAAGAAACTATCTTTGGTTTAGTGGAGCAGACAGAGTAGCGTTGTTTTTACGTTGTTACTAACAGAAATGTATAAAAGAAAAGTTGGAAAAATATTATCGTATTACCTTGGGAAGGGAGGGTCAGTAGCAGGAGTCATACTGACGTCACAGAGAGCCGCGCTGGTATTGGTTGAAACAGCGGGCGTGTGAAAAGTGCAGATTGTAAAGGGAGGGTCAGTAGCAGGAGCAATACTGACGTCACAAAGAGCCGCGCTGGCATTGGTCAGACAAGTGGGAGTGTTGTAAGCTCTGATTAATCAGTGGGCAAGTACTGTGCTGGTATTGGTTGTGGAAAAGGATACGTAGTGAAACCTAATTGGATTGTTGGTGTGAGTCGCGCTGGTATAGGACGACTGTTAAGAAATAGGATTTGTGAAAATACGTTAGAGTTTTTGGATTTTACTGGCTGAATTAGTTAGTTACAAGAACCGGAAGAATGAAGCTGATTAATAAGATCAAGAATTTCTTTAGGAAGGACAAGCGTATAGTAACTAGGGAGGGAATTCTTATGCCACCTCCTAACACGCCTGCTTCCTTTATGATGATGGAAAGTGGATATCATACGTGTGTGTGGTTGGAAAATTGGGTATACAAAAGGTGATGGTGTTCTAGCTTTCCCAGAACATGGTACATTTAATGTGAGGATTCTTCAGAATTTGAGAAATAGGATGAATTCATTAGAACCAAATCCTAGGTTAACACAGTATGAGGCTTTGGAAGAATGGGAAGTTGAGGCATTTGAACGAGAAAAATACAGAGGAGGCAGAAGAATTAATAGAGGATTTTTACCAGATACCCATTTGACACACGAGGAGATCAAATGAAAAGATGGAGAAGGGCTGTAGTAACGGAGGGTTTATATCCAGTAGTAATGGCTGAAGATCAAGAAGGGAGCAAATGTAAAGAAAAACGAAATATATAGGTGTGACAGGAATAGGGGGTGATGAATCTGCTGATGAATTGTTAGAAGATATTTTAGTCAAAAGACCTCCGCCTTATCAAGAAAGTTCTAGCGATACAACTCCAAGTGCCCCGATGATGGGAACACCATTGGTTCCACAAGTTCTGTATGATCCAACAGTCATCCGAGTATCACAAGAAAAGGAAAGGGATGCATTAAATAAAACCAAAGAAGAGAAAATAAATCAGCTAGATCTGAATGCTGAAGCATTGACAGTGCCAGTAACTATTGGTCCTGTTATTCCATTGTATGGTGACAAACGAGGTATACCAAAGTCACAAAACATGGCAGTCACACAGAATAATGTTAGAAAAGAGATAGTAATGTTAGAAGACCAAACTAGTGAGAGTGATTCGAACGTCTCATTATTAGATCTCCCAAATCTTGAGACTGTGATTGAAACCCCAAAAGAATTTCACCCATAGATACAAGGAGGAAAGTAACAACTGTCACTCCAGTGGCAGGAAATTCTACTGGATTTTCACCAGAAGATCTAGAAGAATGGGCAAAAGGACTAGAAAGGAAGAAACCTCAACCACAAACGATAGATGTAAGCAAGTTGAGAGTGGATTTGGAAGAAATGATTATTGGTACAATAAGTCCAGACAGATTAGGTTCATATGGAGATGAAGAATTGTTGTTTTTATGCAAGAGTATAACCTGGAGAGCAAGGAATCTTCATGAAAAGATAGTGGAAGCAGCTTTTGAATTTGGAATAGGTGTGGAAAAATCAAAAATACTACAAAAACCATATAGATCTGAATTTACAGAGAAGGATTTGGAAAGTTTGAATGCGTCAGGAAGGAGATTGCAAATAAAAGAATTAATGCACATTTTGAAGAAATGGGGAGACGTAGATCGATGGAGAAGTAGATGGATAAAAAGAGAGATAAGGCAGCTACAAAAGAAGCATCTACATACCCGTTAAGGGAAGCAGAAAGGGTTGAAAGGATGTGTCCGATGAGAGAAGTTCCGGGTGGTGGATATGTTCATGTTCCATGGAGTAGACAGGATATTTTGTCTTTTACGAATGACTTCCCTAGATTGAGAGAGAAACCAATTGAATGGTACAAGCAGGTAGAGAGATTTGTAAAGGTTTCAAAGGTGTTGTTGAAAGATTTGGATGGCCTGTTTGATATAGTGGTACCAACTGATTTGTGGACAGAATGTAAAATTACAGTTGATTGGCCAACTGAAGAGTATCCTAGAGACTCAAAGACAGGTGCGCCTTCAGAGGAAGTAATGAAGAAATATCACCAAGTGATTACTTTTCTGAAAGGGAACATTCCCCCTAAAGAAGCAGATTGGGTTAAGATAGACAGAACAACTCAAGAACCCAAGGAGTCAGTGCATGCACACTACAAAAGGTTGTTACAGGTGTTTAAGCAGTATAGTGGATTTGAGAACATTGGTGATAAAGATATGGGACATTTTGTATATAGATTTGTGTATGGATTAAGATCAGAAATTAGTCAGATGATTCAACAGCATATGCTTTGCTGGCAAAGTAAGCCGATTGATGATATTTTGAAGTATGCGAAGTATTGTAGTGATGATATTGATGCAAAACACAAAAAGTTAAAAGAGAAAATGATGTGGGCACAAGTAAAGTTGGCAGAACACCAAGAGGCAGCTTCTGGTTCTCAAGATGATAACCAGATGAATGGGCAGAATCAGAATAGTCAAGTGTCAAATGGAAATAAAAGAAAAGGACGAATGAGTAGAGAAGAAGCGAAAAAGAAATATCCTTGTCATGGGTGCGGAAAGCTTGGACATTGGAAGAATGAGTGTAGAAATATTCAACAGAATAATGGGGTAAATCAAATTTTAAATCCGCAGATGCAGAATGATGTGGTTGTGAACCAACAACAACAGCAACAGGTAGTTACTCCTCAATTGCAGGTGCCACAAGCCCCTATGCCAAACAATGTGAGCGCTCAGGTGCAGAGATACAGTGTGAACACCGGATTTCGTGGAAAAAGTGGTAAGAATACACAGACGGTTCAGCAATATTGGATGCAAAGTAATGAGAGTGATTCAGAGATGTCCCAATGATGGTGCCTGAGGGGGGAGGAAGAGTGCGTGCTTGGCGCCTCTTTGGCGGTCGATCAGTCAGGTCTATTTGTTGATGGAAAGGTTGAAGGAAATTACATCACTTTTCTAGTGGTTACTGGCGCTACCCGTTCTACCGTAAGAGCAGCAGAAATTCCAAACCTACCCCTCTCGGGAGAAACTATCCAAGTTGTAGGAGTCTCAAATAAACAAATAAGGACCCCAGTCACAAAACCAATAGAAGTAAACATTGGTAATTTCAAAGGCATGCATCGGTTTGTAGTATGTGACTCAAGTCCGGTGAATCTCCTGGGTAGGGACTTGTTATGTAAGATGAACTGTACCATTTTCTGTACGCCTGACGGTGTTGCTTTCCAAACACCTGATGAAAATGTTGCTTTCAAGATGATGTTAGCAAAACACGGGACAGAAGTGGATGAGATGTTTTCACTTCTTACTGAAAGCGATTTGCCTGATGAATTGAAAACAACAGTGAGGTCAGATGTGTGGGATTTTACAGGAAAAGAAATTGGTCTAATGGCAAAGGTAGACTCAATTAATATCGTGGTGAAAGAAGGTGTGATATATCCAAATACACCACAATACAGAATGAGTCCTGAGGTAAAGGCAGGAATTGCCCCAGTAATTGATCACATGATTGAACAAGGTATTCTAAACGAAATATTGAGCAGTCCTTGTAACTCGCCAATCATCGTACTTAAAAAGCCTAGTGGAAAATATAGAATAGTGCAAGATTTGAGGAAAATTAATAAGATAGTAGTACCCTGTTGTCCAGTAGTACCAAATCCAGCAGTGATTCTTTATCAGATACCGTGGGATGCCGATTGGTACACTGTGATTGATTTGTGTCAGGCATTCTTTTCAATCCCATTGCATCCAGATAGCCAATATCTTTTTGCATTCCGGTTCGGAGACCGTGTTTTGGCATGGTGCCGAGTTCCTCAAGGGTTTACAGAGAGTCCCTCGATTTTCAATCAAATTCAGAAAAAATGTTTGGAGACTTGGTTATGCCAGGAAATTCGGTTTTGGTTCAGTACATTGATGACCTATTGGTGGCATCAAAGACACGAGAAGCTTGTATCATAGACACAATACCTTTACTGAACCATTTAGCAGAAGGAGGACACAAGGTGTCGCCAGAGAAATTACAGTTTTGTCAACAAGAAGTAAAATATTTAGGGTACAAGATAGAAAGAGGAGTCAGAAAAGTGACGCCAGAAAGAATAAAAGTGATTCGACAAATGAATTTGCCTAAAACCAAGAAAGAGGTGCGAATGTTTTTAGGAGTGGTTGGATACTGTCGTCAATGGATCAGTGGATTCTCACTGCTTGCAAAACCTTTAATAAGGTTGACACGAAAGGATGTGATGGATCCGATTGAGTGGGATGATGAAAGTGAGGAAGCATTCATAAAATTGAGAGATTGTTTGTGTCAAGCACCAGCATTGGGAATGCCAGATTATACGAAAGAGTTTGCTTTGTTCTGCTGTGAAAGAGAAGGTTGCACACTCTCAGTATTAACACAGAGACACGGATTGTCACGACGTCCAGTAGCATACTTCTCTGCTTCTCTGGATCCAGTGGCTGCGGCATTACCTGGCTGCTTAAAAGCAGTAGCTGCTACTTGTGTGAGTCTGGAACAGAGTGAATCGATTGTGATGGGAAACCCCATAAAAGTGTATATGCCACATTCAGTCGAGATCTTGTTAACAAGAACTCGTACTCAGCATTTGACTCCTAGTTGGATGACTAAGTATGAAAGAGTAATATTGGGTGCTGAGAATGTGACAAGATGCACCATGATGAATCCAGCAACTTTGCTGCCTGATTCATATTGTGAAGAAGTGAAAGAAGAAGTTGACCATGATTGTTTGGATGTGACAGAAATGTGCACAAAGCCCAGACCTGATATAACTGAAGTTCCTTTGGAAGAGTCAGACTTTGTAATGTTTGTTGACGGGTCATGCTTGAGAAGGGAGAATGGAGAAATAAGCTCTGCTTATGCTGTATGTACTGTGTCTGGTATCCTAGAAGCTTCCTGTCTAAGAGGAGTCAAGTCTGCACAAATTGCAAATTGGTCGCTTTAACAAAAGCCTGTAAAATTGGGAAGAAATTGAGAATAACCATATTTACACGGATAGTCAATATGGTTTTGGGGTTGTGTATGACTTCGGCCAATTGTGGTTGCAAAGGGGATTTCTGACATCTTCAAGTTCCCCTATTAGAAATGGGAAAAATGTTAAGGAACTACTGGAAGCATTGCAATTGCCAAAAGAAATTGCAGTGGTCAAATGTGCCGCACATAAGTCAGGAAATGACTATGTGACACGGGGTAATCGGTACGCTGACCAAGTTGCACAATTTTGTGCTCGAAATACAATGTCATTGAACAGAGGGTTGAAAAAAGAAGTTACCAATTGCCAACTAATGTTTTTCTCTGCTTTTGAAACATGTGACGAAGTTAGACAGTTACAGGATGAGGCAGATGCAAGAGAGAAGGAACTCTGGACCAAATCGGGTTGTACAAGAAGAGCGGACGATGAAGTGTAGGTGTGTCCAGATGGTAGGCCAATAATGCCAGATAATTTATTATCACAAATGGCTAGGGTATATCATGGAACTACACACATTGGGAGGGATGCCATGATTAGGCATTTCAGACAGACATAGTATAACCCCAAATTTAGGGTAATTGCAGAGAGTCTCTGCCAGAGGTGTTTGACCTGCCAACAGCAAAATCCAGGTAGAAAAACAGTTGTCAGTTGGGGAAAAATTGGAAAAGCAGAAGGACCATTTACGAGACTGCAACTTGACTTCATTGAGTTGCCACCGTGCAACGGTTTGAAGTATGTCCTTGTCATTGTGTGTCTGTTTTCTCGATGGGTAGAAGCCTATCCTACGAGAAGGAATGACAGTCTCACAGTTGCCAAGTTACTGTTGAGAGAGCTCATTCCCAGATTCGGATTTCCAGTCACTTTGGAATCAGATAGAGGACCTTATTTTAATAATGAAATAATCAAAGTAATTTGTACAGCTTTCAAAATTGAGCAGAAATTGCATTGTGCCTATCGACCAGAAGCCTCTGGAGTGGTCGAGCAACTCAATGGCACAATCAAATCTAGGTTAGGAAAAGTGTGTGCATCCACTTCACTGAAATGGCCTGATGCTTTGCCCCTTGTATTGATGAGCCTTAGAAGCATTCTTGACCGAAGAACAGGATTAAGCCCACATGAAATCCTCATGGGAAGAGCAATGAGACAAGCATTTGTACCCGGAAACAAACTAATGAATATAACTGATGATCTAGTGTTGGACTATTGTAAAGGACTAGCTGATCTGGTACGTTCTGTGTCTCACCAGGTTGGAGAAGATGCAACCACAGCACAGCCGAATCAAGCTCATGATTTGTGTCCAGGAGACTGGGTCGTGGTGAAGAAGCACACGAGGACATCGTGTTTGGAACCCAGGTGGAAAGGACCTCATCAAATTATATTGGTCACGACAACAGCAGTGAAGTGTGCTGGCTTGCCAAATTGGATCCATGCCAGTCATACACAAAGAGTCCCAAGTCCACCTGAACGACAAAAGCAGAAACTGGTAGAACACAGAGAAGAACCAGAAGCTGAAAGTTGTGAAGTCGAAGAAATCAGAGAACCAGACTCTGAAGAACGCATCGATGATGAACAACCAAGTAAAAGTCAAGTAAGGTGGGCACCAGTTACTGGGTCTCAGGAGACTGCTGTAGAGATCGAGGAAGAGCAAGAGGCTGAAAGACCAGAACGAAGGGAAACTGAAAAACCAGATCGAGCTCAACAAAAGGAAGAGAAGGAAAGACTGACAGGTACAGAACAAATACAGTCAACAGAAGAACCTAATTCAGAAATTCCAGACCAAGCTCAGTCAGAAGAAGAAAGAGAAAGACCGGAGGGTCCAGAACAAATACAAACCGCAACAGTAGAAGAAGCAGAAAATTCAGAACAAGTCCAACCAAAAGAAAGAGAAAATAAAAGGACACTTGAAATAGGTGAAGAAGGTGAAAAGGCAGTACAGACAAAAAGGGTTAGAAAAGGTGATCACTGGCCGAGTGGAGTAAAAAGAATGAGATACTTTCTAAGAAGGAAAACAGGGAAAGAATTAGAACAAGTAAATGAAGTATCAAGTCAAGTTGATCAAGAACAATCAAAGAGAAAATCATTAAGGAGATCGAAAAGATTGAAAGTTCCAACCAGAAAATATAAGGCTCCTGAATGGACGTACGTTATCATCGAAGATTTTGAGAATCTGGATCTGAATGAAGAACCTGAAAGTAACTTTATTGAAGGATCCGATGAAAGGAAATTGAGACCACCTTAAAGAAAAAGACTTTTGTGCAAAGGGTGGAAATTATCAAACAAAAAGAAAAGAAACAAAGAAAAAGGGGGCCATAAAGACAGAAAGCTTTTGAAGTGTGGGATCACACAAAGATTATACTTTTTTTTTTTTTGAGAAAATAATTTTTAGACATTAATTAATTTTTTAGTACTAAAAATGGCAGAAATAAAGGTGACTGAACATCCGAAATCTAGTCTAAAACAAAGATGTGTTAAATGTTGTTTGTGTAGTATTACAATACTAACGTTGATGTGGTTACTGTTAACTGACATACTACCTGTTCTAATGGTAATTAACAATCGAAATAACACAAATACTAGTGAAAGAATGGATGCAGTTCCTAAGAAAACTACTACTACAGATTTAGAACAAATGGGTAAAAGCATGTATCAACATGACCAATCAAATAGTGATTCGTCATTAAATGTATTTACTAAACTTCTTTATCAATATGTTGATACAATGGATGTGAGTGACTGTTATGTTTGCATGAAACTACCTACTTCGGTCTCAGAAGGGGTGACATATCATCATCTTCCATTAACCTATGGTGTGTCTTGTAGTGTTGTGTCTAGTTTGTTCTATGTTACATGCAAGTTGCAATATTATTACTCAAATATGGATTTGGTCTTTTCAGAAATTCCTATTCGAAGAAACATGAATCCAGTGCTTAGTAGCAAAAATGCAGAGTTTATGGGTGAATTTTTCCTAACAACGATCCCAATAGATATAACATATGCTCACAGAAATAACCTAACGTGTCTTTTGCGGGATGAAGAGAAAGATTTTTTAAATTTAGTAGAGGAAAGAAGACAGGATTTCCAAAAGAAAGCTGTTGAGCATAAGTCACATGTACCGCCATGGGTTACTCAGGAGGGGGACTATAAGAAAGGCGAGACTCATGCTGCAATGTCCCTAGATTTGTCAAAATTGGGGAAAATCTAAGGGGCGTGGCTTCGGAGCCGAGGGAAATGGCGGCGTGCTGAAAGAGCTCCATCCCACGGGTACCTGAAACCCGATAAATCCGCTCAATCCAGCCGTTTTGTAGCAACAAGCATAGCGGAACTGGTTGGTTGAAGGCAGCGAGAACGCGCACGAGGAAGGGTCAGAGCTGAACCGGTGCCTGGGAATATTGTTAGCCGGTGTGACGCAGTAGCGCTCGGAAGATCGCTGTCAGCCTCGGGCCCGATTGAGGACCGCGCCCGGCGCGACAAGGAGACCGTCGAAGAGCACAGCGGTGGAATCGAGGCCAAAGAACGCAGGCGAGTGCCGAACGTGAGGTGGCGGCAAAGCAGAGACGGCCCCCTGGAGAGCGTGAGTGGAGCGGCTGTGGCCGGCGGGGACCGTGAAAGACGTGGACGGCCCCCGAGCCCTCCGATTGCTGCCGGTGGTGGAGAGAGTGGCTCGACGGAGCTGAGACCGCTGCTGGAGTGCGGTGAGGAGGTGAGGGGGTTCCCGCATAATTCATCGCCGGTCCAGGCCGGGGGGCTGAAGGGGACGGCCTGACATTGTGCAGAACGAGGGCGCAGGGATCTCCGTCCAGCGGAAAGCGGTAGTCTACGGAGCGCTGCATACTGGACAAGGCCTGAGAATTCTTGGGGGGCGCCTGATTGACAGTGGACAATATCGCCTGCACAAGCCCGCCAAACTAAATATAAAAGACATTTCTGGCGAGTGAGGAGGCCGGGAACCCGGGGCAAAGGCAGATACTCCCAAGACAGTAACTACTGGTGTTAAGACAAGTGAGGTGGCAGCGCAAGAGACCTGGAGAGGTGTGCCCCCGGGGTAGAGAGGTGCTAAGGGTGCGAACGTTATTTCTGGTCATCAGAGTGTGCGAGCCGTCCAGAGATAGTGTGCTTTACGCAGGACCGGACAGTACAGTGCACACTAGGATAGACACTGGGAACGACTAAGTCGTTGGCGCATGCCCTCCAACGAGAAGCGAGACCCGGTTGGGCTGACCATTCACCTAGAGACTGCGGAGTTGGCAGCAGGATGCTTGCGGTGGACACTTTCAGAGACCCCTATTGAGTTTTGGGAGAGTGAAGTGATTGAGGCTCGATAGATAGCCCGTGGGATGCGCGTGTTCTGTGGGCTTCCTCCTGTGAGATAGTGGCTGCGCCAGTGCAATCCTCTGAATGAAGCCCAAAGGCCAAGCAGGGGCGCAAACTAATAAAATGGACAAATACGCGGTAGCACTGCCTGCGGCATCGTCACAGAATACTACACCCAAGGAACAGACGGAACCCTCCCTGAGTGCCATCATGGTGGCAATTGCGGACCTTAAAGGGACAATAGACCCCAAAATCGACGCCGTAACGCTAGACGTCAACCTCCTGCGCGCAGACTTAAGGAAAATGTCCGACAAAGTAGCGGCCACTGAAACACAGGTAATGCAGCTGGAAACGAGTACAAAGAGTCTGGAAGAGAAGGTCCAAGCCCTCGCGAAGCAGCAAGAACTTATGGCGGCCAAGTTGGAGGACCAGGAAGGGCGGGCAAGAAGAAACAACATCCGCGTGGTGGGAGTGCCGGAGGGAATGGAGGGGCCTAGTATGGACCTCTTCCTTGAGGACTTGATTCTACAACACCTCAAGCCCAAACGACTCTCCATCCATTTCACGATCGAACGAGTGCACAGAGCCCCCATCCCTAAACTCAAACCTGGAGCTTTGCCACGTACAATTATTGCCCGGATTCTCAATTATCTTGACAGGGACGCTATTTTGCAAACAGCGCGTCAACATGGGGACTTGCTACACGAGAATGCAGTGATCAGATTCTTCCCGGATTTTACGCTCAACGTGCAGCGTCAGAGACGTGCCTTTGAGGCTGTAAAAAGGAGTTGAGGGCCAAGGAACTTAAGTATTCCATGATGTACCCAGCCAAATTGAGAGTGGAAGCGGACGGAAAAGTGTGGTTCTTCGGGAGTCCGGAGGCTGCCATGGACTGGCTGGAAGGCTGATTTACTGTGGGCTCCAAAGCACAAAGAGGAACATGGCGTGAAAGACGCAGGACGGCGGGAGAAGAATCGGATTGAGTGGCGCATGGAGGGTCTGGAACTTGCTGTACTACCCCAAGATGAAGCGCGAACTGTAACATTGGGCCATTGGGGGACGAATGTTGAATGGGGGTGGTTAGGCTGCATGTAATTCAGATCGCACGGCCAGGATGTCCTTCCTCTCTTCGTAGCATTGCTACAGTGGTCACTATGGATCGAAATGTTGTGTTGGTAACGGGATTGGGATGGGTCACGGGGTAGGAGCCTTAGGAGCTTGGCACCGACCAACCCCATTGTTGATGGTATTGTTTTGGGCGACAGGCACTCTGCGAGTTGGGGTGGTGGGAGTGGTTGCTCTCGCCAGCAGGGTAGCAGGGTGGGGGGTGGGGACAGGGGGGGACTGTTAAGTTTTGTAGAGGGTTTCTGTTGTACAGTCAGCTATTTCATGGTGAGTGAACATGTTCATGGGTTACTGCAATTCAAGAGCCTCATGATGGGGCAATTAATTTGGGGATGGCTTCGCAAGAACGGGTAGTTAGACAGGGAACAGCTGGGACACATCCAGGAGGACGGCGGGTGGGCACACATGGTACTACTGGTCTAAGTATTTTATCTTGGAATGTAAACGGACTGGGGAATCGCATTAAGCGTAGCATTGTACTTCAATATTTGCATCGGCATTCCCCGAGCATCGTACTGATTCAGGAGACGCACCTAAAGGGTCAGAGGTACCGAGCACTAGATAGATATGGCTACAGATTGATGGCACATGCGGGATATACTTCAGGCTCACGGGGTGTTGGAATTCTGGTTAAGACCGGGACACCGCTAGTGGTAGATAAAGTGTTGCATGACCCCTTGGGTAGATTCGTGGCTATTGCGGGAAGTTGGGCGGGACAGGCTCTCAATCTAGTTTCCTGTTACATTCCGCCAATGGCGCGTGCTGAGGCATTCACCGCATTGGGAACCTTGCTGGTGGGCCTCCCCTCGGGAGTGTTGGTGCTGGGAGGGGATATGAATTCTGCTATGGATTCAGGGCAAGACAGAGACACGGTGACAGTGAGAGTCAGGGGGGTGGAGCCACTGCCTGCATTTACCGAGGCGTTTGGGCTGCTCGATCTCTGGAGGCTACATAACCCGGGGACCCGGCAGAACACCTTTTATTCTGCTGCTCATGCCAGTTATTCACAAATAGATCATATTCTGACGAATCGAGGAGATGAGGGGTGGTTCACTAATGCTAGAATTGGACCCCGGGGTACATCAGATCACTCCCCAGTGGAAATAACGATGAGAGGCCCGATCCGCCAATGTACGTTGCCACCCAGATTAAATGCATGGTTTTTCCAGAATAAGTAGAATGCTCAGAAGGTTAAGGAAAGAGCGCAACTCTACTTTCAGGAGAATGATGGGTCTGTAGAGGAGGCTGGTACTCTCTGGGAAGCGTTTAAGCCGGTATTGAGGGGATATGTCCAAGCATGTATCGGGGTAGAAAATAAGGAAAAGAAACTGCGCTGGGACAAGTTGGAGACAGCAGTACTGGAGTTGGAAGCACTCTATCTAGAGGGTGGAAGGGAAGATAGGGAACTGGCGCATCAGATAGAACTTCGGAGACGTGAACTGCAGGATGTGGCAACTAACGCAGCCAGGTCGGCCGCTTTGGCCACGCAGAAGAGAGTATACGACTTGGGTGACAAAGCCAATAAAATGATTGCATGGCTAGAAAAACGCGATAGAGAAAGGAACTGGGTGGCGGAAATAAAGGACAACGAGGGTAACACACATTCCGCGGGTGTGGCCATAACAGGAGTATTCGCCGACTATTATGAGGAGCTCTATGACTCGAACCCGGTTAGGACGGCCCATGACTGTTGTGAACTGCTAGAGGAAATGCGCCTCCCGGTGCTAGTGGAGGAAGACAGGGACTCTATCGATAGGGAGCTCACGGTGGAAGAAATAGTAGGGGCCATTCAGGATCTACAGGCGGGGAAGGCACCGGGGCCCAATGGGCTTCCGGTGGAGCTTTTCAAATGTACTGCCAACACGGTAGCCCCATATCTCCTAGCCTTGGTCACTGCCAATTGATCAGCGAACAGCGACGATAGTTGTGATCCCCAAAGCCGGTAAACCGGCGGACCACTGTGCCTCGTATCGACCGATATCGCTGTTAAACCTTGATGTTAAAATTATGGCCAAGGTTTTGGTGAATAGACTTCTTGTACCCATACTGACCTTGATACACCCGGATCAGTCGGGCTTGATGCCCCACCGAAGCACTAGACTTAATCTGCGTCGATTGTATGGGGTAATGCATCTGGTAAGGACCAATCCAGAGGTGGAGGCGGCCCTTTTGTCACTCGACGTCCGCATGGCGTTTGATAGTATTGAATGGACTTATCTGTTTGAGGTCTTGAAGAGGTTCAGCTTTGGGACCCGGTTCATTTCATGGATCCAGCTGCTATATACACAGCCTATGGCACGAGTCTGTGTCAATGGCGCGGTATCCCGCTCCTTTACTTTGCGAAAGGGCACAAGGCAGGGATGCCCCATCTCGCCGATCTTGTTTGCATTGGTGCTTGAGCCCCTGGCAGCATGGGTCAGAGAGGATCCGGTGATATCAGGTATCCCTGGGGGTGACCAGTGGGAGGAAAGGATATCATTGTATGCCGATGATGTCCTCCTGTACGCAACGAGACCACGGTTTACTATTAACCGGTTGCTCCAGATCTTCAAGCTCTTTGAGGGTTACTCCGGGTACTGGATCAATTGGGACAAGTCCCTTTTATATATGCTGTCGGACGGGCCGCCACCATATTTGGGGGCTGGCTCCAAACTCCAGATTAAGACTAGTTTTAAATATCTGGGCATACAGATCGAAAAATCCGATGCTGCGTTTTTGGCAGGGAACCTAAAGCCACAGTTAGATCGCCTGAAGAGTGACGTTGCACATTGGAGGAAGCTACCACTATCCCTGATGGGAAGGGCAGTACTCTTTAAAATGATGTCTCTGCCCCGGTTGTTGTATGTCTTACAGAATACCCCTTGTCAAATACCGGACACATTTTTTAGGGATGTTAACAGTGAGTTGCGAACGTTGCTTTGGGACGGGGGGGTGCACGGATAGCACTAGCCAAATTGCAGAAAGGGGTGTACGAGGGAGGTTTAGCCATTCCAGACCTTTAAAAGTTTTATTGGGCGTCACAACTCATGGTCATTAACGACTGGGCCTTTGCAGATCGGAACGATCCGGCCTACAGAGTCGATCATTGGATGATGGGGACGGACGGCTTTCTACGGGCATTATATTGCCGGGAGAGACAGGAGGGAATACCCCTACATACTCAACTAGTGCGGAAGGCGTGGACTAAGGCTAATCGATTCCTGTGCTGGGAGGGACGGCTAACGGAACAGACTCCTTTGTGGACCAGTGACATGCTCCGGGAGGTGGGTCGATTACAGGGCTTTTCGAAATGGAAACTAATCGATATTGTACGCTTAGGTGATGTGAGGCGGAGACAGGCAGTGTTGTCCTTTTCGGAGCTACAGACAGAATTTCAGTTGTCACCCGCGGAACACTATAAATATCTGCAATTGAAACACGCGTTGGGCTGTCATATTAAGGATGGGGTCCAGATC
This sequence comes from Calotriton arnoldi, assembly GCA_963921515.1. NCBI lineage: Eukaryota > Metazoa > Chordata > Amphibia > Caudata > Salamandridae > Calotriton > Calotriton arnoldi. Next base: position 3,116,769 of record CAWUFW010000952.1, on the reverse strand, counting down.
CCCGAGTATACTCCACTAGAAGATAGATTGTTGTTGGACCCAATTTCGGAGAAGGCACTGTCCTGCACATATAAAAAAAATAGTAAACAATTCACCAGATTTGCTAATTAAGGTGCGAGAGGCGTGGGAATCTGATGTGGGACTATTAGAAGATGATGATTGGGTAGAGGCTGTGCAGAGTCCCCGAGAGGTGGCAATCTGGACACGATTCAGTTTAGTTCAATTACGGATACTGCATAGGTCCTACTACACCAGTACACTTATGTTTAAATTAGGGCGCATATTGACCGAGGAGTGTCAGAGGGGGTGTACTCAGAAAGGAACATTTTTCCATATCCTGTGGGACTGCCCGATCATTCAGAAATATTGGAAGAAGGTGCTCCGCGTTATGTCAGAAGTGTTGGAGCAGGAAGTCCCCCTGGATGCTAGATGGCATATATTGTGTGTGTCTGGGGACCTGACCTGGCCCAAATATCATAAAATCTGGCTACAGGTGGCTGCAATGGTTGCTAAGAGGAACATTGCCGGGGCTTGGGGAGCGATTCAACCACCTAAAGTCTCCCAGTGGAAAAAAGATATGGATTGGTGCTGCGCCGTGGAAAAGACAATTTACGAAAGCCGGGGATGCCCCAAGAAATGGGGGAAAATCTGGCAGACATGGGAAGATTATAGGGGGTTCGGGGGGGTATGGACTAACTAGGTGGGGAGGGCGCCGGGGATGGGTGGTCTTGACGGTTAGACTCCGAAGGAACTATTAATATAATATCAGGGTATTTGAATAGCTGAATGTGTATGCCATTGAAAAGTATGTAACCCATTGCAAGAGTATGATTATGTTTATGAATGCTGACTATTGTTTAATAAAAAGAAGTAAAAAAAAAAAAGAAATATTGGGTAAGGTATACACAATGTGAAATATTGAACGTGTACAAACACGAAATGTATACTAGTTTGCTGTAGTGCAGATTGTTAACGTATACACTGATGTAATGACACTGTTTGTAAGACTCATTAGATGATATCAATGTGAGTTCAAAAATGGCAATAAAGTTGTTTTGAAAAAAATTGGGGAAAATATGTCTACATAGACTAAGGTATAATAGTATTTTCATTGGGACTAGTGAATGTGAACATACTTTCCTAATAATGGGGGGATGGGGATTAAAAGGTGGAACTGATCCTGTTTTTCCAGGAATTTATTACGTGTGTGGTAAAAATGCCTATTATAGGTTGCCTGCACAATGGTATGGTAGCTGTTATTTCGGCATAGTATTCCCGAAGGTATATCACATAACTAAGAACAATGAAATGGATGTAATAAGTAATGGACTAAAAAGAAGTAGGAGAGCGAGTTTTTCAGAAATAGTAGGTGACATATTTGGTGCACTGATACCGTCAGTTGGAGTCATATTGAACTCACATAAAATACGTCAATTGTCCACAGTAGTTGATCGTCTATCAACAGATACTGCTGGAGGGTTCTTAATTATCAATATTGAAATGGTTGCAATCAGATCGATGGTTTTGCAAAATAGACTTGCCCTTGATATTCTATTGGCAAAAGAGGGTGGAGTCTGTGGCATGTTGAAAGTTCAACATTGCTGTACATATATCCCAGATAAAAGTAAGGGTATTGAGGGATATATCAAGAATATTATGAAAATTCATAAAGATTTGACCCAACTGGAGGTTGACGGTGTTTGGGAAAAACTCAGTAAAAATATTGCCACTATAAGTAGCTGGTTTTCCACTTTCGGAAGTAGTTTATTAGGGAGAATACTAATCCCTGTAATATCAATAGCATTAGTAATTCTGATGATAATAATGATCTATAAGTGTTGCAAAGGAAAATTGAGAACAAGATCAATGATTGAAATGAAGAATAAAGGGTTGGGAAGAAAAAGGGAAGAAATTGAGCTAGAAGAAATAAGAGAAAATCTATATGACAAAATGAAGGAGCTTAACACGAAAGAGAAAATTAAAGAATGTATAGAGAACAACATAGATACCAAAATTAAATAATAAAGTTGGCACTTGGTACTGATGGGTATTTTATGATGGCTCTAAAATGCAATCAGAGGGGGGATTGATGGAACAAGGATTCAAGAAAAAGAAACTTGCTCGGAGCAATCCCTCATTAACAGTACTAATCGTTAGAAATAGTAAAGAAAACGAAATTAATATGCGCACAACATTTACATATGGGAAGAGAGCTTTACGCATGCTTAAGTAACAAAGAATAAAATGCAACGCGACTAAAACGCGCTCCAAACTGGAAAACGCTTTTGCGCATGTGCGAACTAGGATTGCGTAGATAGTAACGTGACTAACTCATTTGAGAGGGAAAACTCTCACGCATGCGCAAGAACTACTAACATGATGTCTTGAGGCACCGCATGCCTGCCATATGCTTGCCTGAAAATAAAAAGAGTTATTGCTGCTAATGCTTTTGCTTAAAGAAAGAAATAATAACATGGGATAGAGTAGAAGTGGGTGGTGAACAGTGAGAATCATGTATTTGAGAAATTAACATTTGTTTATGATTCCTTTATTAACAGTGTACGTTTGGGCCTATTGATACACTTAACGAAAGAAAGATGGCGGCGAGATGGAGGCAAGCTACGCATGCGCAATGAAGTCATGATGTGACCCGCTGACCGTGTGGCTGAACTGCTGCCAAGATTCAAGGACGAGAGTCGTGTGAAAGAAGCCCTCGACTGCGGAACTGTATTGAGAACATTTTATTTAATTTGCAACAATAGATGTATGGGAATTAAGCAAAATAAAATTTATGAATGAGCTAAAGGGGAAGGGTTTGTCAGACAAAGAAGGATTAATGAAAAGATGAATATGTCAGCATGAGGTGATAACAACTCCCTTGCCCCAGTCCAATCAAAGTCCGTATTCCATTAATATTTGCAACTTTTGAGGGTGGGACATGCAGAAATAAAGAGTATAACTAGAGTGATTAAATAAGAAGAGATGACATTGATGCAGAGAGATTCGAGAGAGGCGAGAGCTGCTGCTGATGAGGAAAGGAGAGAACAGACTGGGAAGATTCACCACTGAATGATAACCTGATTAGATTGAAGACTCCGGAAGAATATCGAGGAGGGAGAGAGTGTAAGAGAGGGATGCGCCCTAGTGCGTCGGGTTTGTAGAGAAGTTTAGTAAGTATTGCCCTGTCCTAATCCTGTCCTATAGTCTTTGTCTCCTGATTCTTAATCAGGGGACCTCCACCAGTCCTTTGGCCAGAGGGTTGGTTTTCCGTTATCACCATTAGGGTAACTATTATTCTGTCTTAAAATTTGCATATCCTTTGCAAATGTACGATTTATTATGCCTTCTGTCTCTACATCTATCCACTCTTAATGCATTGACTTGTTGAATGAGTCTGTGAATTTGAATGTATTTGGTTAATGAATTTTCTCTCCCATGAAAGTTGATGGAGTTTGCACTGTGAATTTGTACTAATGAGCATTCATGACTGAGATCTAGATAAAATTAATTGAATCTTAATCAGAGTCTGTGGTTATTTCATTGAGATCTGTAAATTAGTTAATTAATTGTTAATATCACCATCAACTACTCCAACTAATGGTCCATCGACCAGAGGAAAGAGTAATTGATCTGTGAAGATTAGTTAGGTACTGAAATAATATCCTTAAATGGTTTGAGGTTACAGTAAATTAACTAATCAGAGCTGAAATGTAATTATAAAAAATTGACTGTGTGTGTTTTTCCAGTGAAAAGCTGCCAGGGAATTGGATTGTGTGTATGGGCCCATCTTTGAAATTTGTATTGACTGTGATGTGTTCACCCCTGGCCTTTCGCTGGATCAGCACCACCACTGCAGCTTATGCTATTACTACAATGCGCCCAGTAGTCGAGACATCACAGGTCCCCTATCATTCCGCCCAGGCAGCAGAACTCGTTGCCCTTATACGAGCTTGTGAATTGAGCAAAGGGTTGGTTGTCAATATCTACACAGACAGTCAGTATGCATTCGGGGTGGCGCACAATTTTGGGCGCCTGTGGGCAGAGCGAGGGTTTCTTACCTCCCATGGTACTAAGATACAACATGGAAACCTAATATTGTGATTGTTATCTGCACTAACACTTCCTAAGAAAATGGCTATTGTGAAGTGTAGCGCAGATAGAAAAGTGACAGATGATGTAGGTATAGGGAATGCGTTTGCAGATCAGACAGCCAAGGAAACGGCCTACATTTCCCTTTGAAGTCCTTCAGATGGACTTCTTTGAGCTAGAACGTCGCAACAATCTCAAGTATGACCTAGTGTTTACATGTACGTTCAGTAAATGGGTTGAGGCTTAAACTACTAAAGACAATACAGCTACCACAATGGCGAAGGTCCTCATTAAAGAGTACTTTCCTCATTTCGGAATGCCCAGAGTTATCTGGAGTGACAACGGGTCTCATTTTAATGGAAAAGTGATTAGGTTATTATGTGATGACTTGCATATTAAGCAGAAATTTCATGCTGCCAATCACCCGCAATCAGCAGGTCGGGTTGAGAAGTACAATGGTACGCTCAAACTGAAATTGGCAAAAATTCAGGAGACGACAGGGTTGAGCTGGCCAGATGCCCTTCCTTTGGCTCTTTTGTCAACTAGGACTACAGCACATTCTAGAACTGGCTTATCACCTTAGGAGGTCGTTTTTAGGTACCCGGCAAATGTCTGGGGAGTTCCACGTCCTCGAAAATACTCTGATATTGAATATCCTGTATTGCTTGATTATCTTGGACAATTGACAGAACGTTTGCGTTCTATTCACCAACAGTATGAGACTCCTTACCTCCTAAACCAGAGGGACCTGGCCACAACATCAAGCCCGGTGACTACATTTTAATTAAAAACTTTCAGAGGAAGAAAAATCTGGAACCCAGGTGGAAGGGTCCTGAGCAAGTCCTTCTGGTGACACAGACGGCTGTAAAGGTTGCTGGTCGAAAGAATTGGGTCCACGTGACCCACTGCAAAAGAAAACCTTTGCTGTTACCTTATGATCAGTGGGTCAAGGAGGGAATAGGAGACGTTGAATGTGAACAAGTGCCCAGATTTGTGCCCTTTAGCGATGCTAAGTTGGTTTGGACGCAAACAAACAAAGAACGATGATGTTTTGAATGAGGCTGTCCCACCAAAAATACGAGCTAACCAGGAGCCTCTATTCAGTGATCACACAGTGCCTGGAGCTGCCAGGTACAATTTACGTCCTCAGATGAAGACCACTGAGTCAGGAAAATAGAAGAACTAGGGATGGACTGCATAAGGTAGTAAAGTACTGAGTAGCGGAACCAACGAGGGAGTGGAGCATACAAAAAAGCACATCGGTTTTGCTCTTGTTGTCTGAACATTAGTCAGGAAAGTATACTTTGAGAGTATACCACCTTTATCGACGTGGGATAGATTAGGAAAGAGCTTAGGGCAGAGCAAGCTCCACCGCCGGTGCTCAAGAGCACCAACTGATTGATGGACGATAGGAGCCTGTACCAATGAGGCTCTGACGGACACTGGGAACACTCACATTTCTTGATTCCTTTTCCCCCCTTGTTTGCTATGCATCCTTTTGGTAGACAAGTTACAGAGGAGGAACAGCAAATTGTCCCTATACAACGCAGTAAGATTTGGTCTGTACGAAGTAAAATTGTGTGTGTCATTGTTCTTGTAATGATGATAATAAGGATATGTGGGGTATCGTGGTTTCTGGAAGATGCACATAGTGTACCCACACTTAATGTAGGTGAAAAAATTTCTCCGAGAGGCAATAAGAGGCCTGCCCCAAGTAATGTGTTTGTAGAAACGCACAGGAGATTCTTTGGCAAAGGGACCACCTGCTATCCCACCCAATCTGTCTTTGGACTGCATACCCATTGTCGCTTGTTAATTACACATATACTCGGACACCTCAATTTGTGGAAGTAAAGGGAATGTTCGGATTTGGTTATTCTGGACCATGTCTGTTTAATCAAAAACCGCAGGGTAAGGGTTAGCCGGGTTGTGATAATAATACATATTGTGATAATTTTTATATAGAAGCACAGATTATAACATTAGTGGGTTGGCATTACAAGGGGTTGACAGTGCCCCAAGAGGCTGGTTATTACCCTGCTTGTTGCCCCATAGCGAATAGCACAGACACTTCTTTGTACATCAATTGTTCGGGGACAATACTGTATAAAAACACCGTTCACCTAGTAAATAAAAAAGACTTAAGAACTTCGGGAATGAATTCCAGATATGCTGCCGTGAATTATGGGGGGCAGATTTATGTACACCCAGGGTTTTTCTTCCTGTCCAATGGGACTTATTCCAATGTCCATAATGGTACCGATGATGTAGCTCTTGGGATGGTGCTGCCCTTAGGGCGTCCCTTGTAAATATGCTCAACCTAGAACTAGATGGGCAAAAAGGACACTAACAAAAGAGTTCTGTGAAGGAGTAACGGACCTGGAAGTGAATAGCTATGGTAATGGTATTACCTTTGAAGGCGCTGTGAATATGTTCCCTCTATGAACTCATCCGATCCACTAGTCCTGAAAAATCAATGAATTGATTTGAAAAGTTTCTTTTGATGTTAAATTTTTGATTACAATAATTTTTCTTTATTGTTTTTTTCTCTGTTTTGATATCACACAAATTGTAAATCAACTTTGCAGATGCTTATTATAATAAGATGGAGTTCTGATTTGGTTATAATTTCCATCACATTATTTTTATATGTTTTTGAGGGGACTTGGTGCATACCATGTCTTTTGATACTATTGTTATGCCAGTATTAGGGGAGAGGTGTGGCGCCGCAGCCAGGGCGACTGACGCTGGACGCTGGGGATCACGGTTCGATCCCTGGCTCCGGCGGCAGGGGTCTGCCCAGCACCATGCGACTCTGGGCAATAGCTCGCTTAATCTTCCCAACGGCCCCCAGCGCCAAGAGACCCCTTCGGGGGTGATTTGTGTGCTATACAAATACTGGACTATCTGTGGTCTGTGTGAGGATGATTGAGTATGATATTGTTTGTATGTTGTGAGTGGCAGTTTTGGAATGGGATCTGTTTTTTCCATAATCTTTAGGATATGATATTTTACTTGTGATATATTAATGTATTTATGATGAAAAAATAAAGTAATGTTTAACATAATTTGGATGTTGTGAAGAATATAGTTTGTGGTCTAGCCAGAGTGGTCAATTAATCAGATGACGTACAGCATATTTTAAATTATATAGGTAGAGTATCTAGTTTGTGCATTTTGGCTGTATTACCTTTGGATATATCCTCTCTTCCATTTTTACATTGAGGTCTACTGCCATGGCCAGGGGTGAGAAGGCTAAAGAATATTTTGGATGTAAGCTGCAGATTCTATCCAATACTACTGTGGCGGCCCTGATAGACATTACTACTCAGTTGGAAAGCATGCAGGTGTATTCAGAACAGACTAGATATGCGGTAAATTTTATCCTGGCAAAGAGTGGTGGAGTATGCACAATAATTGGCGACCAGTGTGTTGTAGGTATAGAGAATTTGGAAAAGAACATAACACAGCACATTATGGACATCATTGAGAACGTCTAGGGGATGGAAAGTGGAAATTGGGGTTGGTCTCTTTTAGGTAATTGGAGTTGGATCCTTAAAGAAATAATATTTTTTGTAGCAATATTGTTCTTCTGTTGCATTCTCGTTCAATACCTTTCCCTTTGTTGATCTTATTGCGCCACTGTTTTTATGCCCAAAAAAGAAAATATCAGCTTATGTTACTAACGCTGCTATGATGCTCCAAGTTGATGTTGATGGTCTTATGAATATAGATGAGGGAATATTCGAGGACTCGTCCCTCCATGCTGTCTCAATTTCTGATGATGACTGTAAAATATACCCATAGCTTCACCTTGATTGCATGTCTTATTTTCATGTTATATCTGCTTCCGGTGATTTTATAATCGCCCCGAGTATATGCCTGTTTCCCCTGTTTCTGCATAATGGAAATGTCTTTAGCTCATGCTAAAAGGAGGGTCTGTTAGATTATGCATGTTGATGCTCTAATAATGGCATGTATAAATTAGCATTCGCTATGCCATTTGCTTTTCGGACTCCATTTTGTATGCTGTTCGAAACGAATCCTTCTTTGTTCTGAGAAATCCCCTTTTCTGAGTTTCGTTTCTGTAATGAAGAACTGCTTGTGCTAGCGCATAGTTTTCCCTCGATAAGGCACCTCTCCCACTTGTCTGGCAGTTAGATTGTAGCACAGGCTGGAACGGCCTTGAGAGTGTCCTGAACTATGTAAGATATGAGAATAAGAAGCTGTTTTTTGTCTTTCGCTGTTCGGCCACATATGTTTGGAAAATTCCACTGTGGGTGTGTTCTTAGCTAACCATGCAATGCATATAATGTTTCTCTATGCTTACAGTTACTCAGTTCCCTCTGTAGTACTCTTGCGAGACTGTGCAGACGAAGCCCCGCTCTGAGCGTATACAAATAAACAATATTGGTTTGTATTCCCCACAGTTTCTCTGACTCTTCATTTGGCATGGAAGGCTGAAAGAAGGTCTGCGGTGACCCGGGTGGCCCTGAGCGGGTCACTTCCTTCACTTCCTGTCTCAGACCCTTTTCGGTGGGAGGACAGGTGGGAAAATTAGAGCAGCCCAGAAGGTGTGCCCACCTCTGCCAACCCTATCCTTTAGGTGGGGGAGGCGAGGTGAAGCCCACTCTTAAGTGCCCACCATCTTGCAGATGGCAGGCACTCTCCAATCAGGATAAAGGATTGTGCCCACTCCCCCATGTGGGGTGAGCACACCAAGGGTGTAGTCTCCCTAAGGTCAGTAGCCCATTGGCTACTACCTTGAGACCCCTAAATATAGTATTTAGGGAGCAGCCCTGAACTGAGAAGGCAAATTCCTGTAAACTACGAAGAAGAAAGACAAAAGAAGACACCCAGCAAAGGAGACTGCAGAGAAGAACTGACTTGACCCAAACCCTACCGGCCCGTCTGCAGTTTCCAGAGATCCTACACCAGAAATCATATTGTCCTCCAGCCAACGACCTCCAGAACCCCTGAGACGACTGACTGCCTTAAAAAATGAGCGGATCTCATGTGAACAGCAGCTCTGTTCAAAAGAATCACCAAAGAAAGAGCCTGCTGAGTGCTGAGGATAAAGAAACACAACGCCTGGAACCACCACTGCACCCAACGCCTATGGCCCAACTCTGAGTAACCCATGGATCCCAGCGCGGTCCCCCATTGCTCAAGAGTCCGAGTCCACCATGGGTTGACCCTTCCAGGACTCCCCGATGTTGCCTGCAGCCTCTGCACGGAGAACCCCCCAACGACAAGTGGCCCAGTAAGGGGAATTTCAACCTAAAAAGACACCCCTGCATCCAGCCACCCTGCGCCCTGGAGAAGAGGACCTGAGGTACACCTACATCCCTGATCCCTCCAACGTACCTGCCCAGCTGTTGGTTCCTCCTGGAAGACTTCCTGGACCGAGCCTGCATCCAAAACCCAAAACTGGCAACTCCCATTGAAAACAACAGGGCACCCGACGCCAAATCAGCACCCTGCACCCAGCCGTCCCTGTGCCGCTGTGGGTGCACCTTGGGTTCTAAATTGGATCCCCCTTTGCCCTGAGCTAAATCCTAGGAGCTTTGCTCCCACATCCAAGTGGCGTGCCCGTGAGCAGCTACCAACTGGAGGCCCCGTATCCCCCATTGGATAACATTGGGCCTCAGCACTCTGCACTCGGCCGCCCTAGAGTCGCTGAGTGTGCTTTTTGAGTGCATCCTAGACCCTGGGTGAGCCCTTGTTCTAACCCCAGAAACTCAACCCCTCAAGACCATTTACTTACCTGCAAACTGATAACCCCATTTTTAGGTCGAGCCTCGAGTAGCGCGCAAGCGCTGCTTAGAGGCGAAGACTTTAGTAAGCGAGTTTAAAAGCAGTCCCAAAACGCTCGTGCGTCGTGGCTGGCCTTTTTGGGATGGGTACGCGCGGCAAACATGTGTTTCCAATTATCGTGCCCAGACGCGGGCGCGATAATTGTAAACACATGCCGGCAAAGGCCATGACGCACGAGCGTTTGGTCAGCTGAGCAGGCTGCCGCGCCGCTCGCCGTCGCCCCTCTCGTTGGTATTCCTGTGGGAGTGCAGCCTGGCTGCTTTGACACGTCTCAGAGCCATTACGCTGTAAGTGTGAGTCTGCAGCTCCGCTCTGGCGCTCCGCATGACTGACACATGATGAAAAAGGCAGAAGGGTGGGCCTTGTTTAATGTTCGTTTTGAGGCATTTATATTTTGCATTATTTGAAGAACATACTCCTAAACGTACTTAATCTGTGCGGGGAGCCTACCAGACCCCATCAGTACCCGAGCCTCTGTTCTGATCTCCCTAGCATCGCCAAGCTCCCCCATGTTTCCTGGCTTTCCACATACCCTAAAACAATGTAAGTGGACAGATCCGCTTTACCGGAATACCTTTGAAAGTTAAATGCTGCTCGTCCTCTGTGCACTGCTACCTATTGCTGTGGCGCATAACGCATACCGCGCTCCGGTATTCATTTACGCTCACATTTGGCCGCTCAGACCGAGAATCCCCATTTTTTTTAAAAATCTTTCACGCCGGCCTTGCCGTGCAAGATGCGCAGCCACTCTGCTACCTTTGTTCATTCAACCATTGTGCAGCATTTTACCTCCGAAACCACACCTTACCGTTGCCGTGCGAGGGATGAGGGGGCGTGCTAACCGCTGGGACCGTGTATTATTCTTTTGTGTTGGGCCAACCTCAAAGTGGTGCCTTGGGCCGCCTCGAAACGTGGCCTCTGCTTTTAACAAGCCCCCACTCCCCGATATGCACTGAGGCCTCCCTTCGCTCATCTGCTGCTGCCACCTCGGCTGTTCAGTACCGGCCGAAACGCCGTCGGGCTGAGAGCTTCCTCCTCATTCTCCGCTGTCGAGGGAGGTAGGGGTCATTCCAGGGCTTTAAGTGGGCTGTTTCTTTCTACATGTTGTTTATTTCTCTTATTTGCTTCCACTCGTGCGTGCGTGTGCAACAGACGGGGTTCGGTACCTCAGGGAACTTCGTGGGCTTGTAAATAGCTCGGCGGGCACAAAGGCGAGGTGTCTGAAGAGCACCCCTCGCATGTGCATCTCCGGCTCACGTCTGTAGTGAGCATTAATAGAAGGAGTGGCTCCTGCAGGATCGGGGACTAGCAGAGGTGGGACCCCGGGGCTCTCGCGCCTCACCGGAGCAGCCGCGCAGCTCTTAGAAGCGGCCCACTCAATGCGCTGGAGCTCTCACGGCCACCACCACCGGGGCAGAGGGACATGGTAAGTTTGGCTTAAGATGCTCAAAAGAGAGCATTGGCTTTTGCAGGGTGTGTTGCTTACTTGTTAGTGGGGGTTAAATTGAAGGTAACCCGAAAAGTGAGCAGCATCGTTGTTTACATGTGTGTGAAATAATTAAGGGCACAAATGTATTTAGCCATTGTTTAAATGAAAGCTCCCCTCTTTTTACTTTGGCTTGTGTACTCCCCATACTACGCAGCCGCCACTCATCTGTTCACCACACAGCCCTTGGACACATATACACATTGTGCTGCCTCCTCTGGCCGGCCCTTTGTCTCATCTGCATACCAGAAAAAACCTTCAGCTTTATCTACTTACCGCACATCTTCTTACAGCTATCGGCATCATTTGCACAGTCACCTTCGGCCTGGAGACCCCCCTCCACACATCCCTTTGACCCTTCTGCACTGCCGCCCTTCAAGCCCTGTGCCACTCACTCTGTGTACCGATGACACCACACCCTGCCCCACCTTCAGAACTTGGCGCTGCGACCATCTGCAGTTTGCACAACGCACGTCACAGCTTCTATCCCCGATAACTTCTTGGCCATTTTCAATGCTGCTGCACTTTTCATCCTGACAGGACTTGAAGAATAAGTTCCGGGCCCCAAAGGTTTGCTCAGAAGTCCACTGTCAACTCTGTAGAAGGTCGCGTTGCCAAATACCAACGCTGCGTACTCTTGATTCCACCTCCTATCTCGTTTACCCACCACCAGACACTCCCTGCCTCTGACTCTGGGTAGGTTCTTTTGCATCACTGCTTTCTTCATTCGTCACTGTTTTCCCATCTTTCTCCTCCACCTTCTGTCCCCCTTTAGCAGGGCACAAGTCCTAAACAAGCATTGGCATAGCCAATAGGTCTCGCCTTTGGGACCTTATAAGTGTTTAGCCATGCAACAGTTGATGTTGTTGCACCAAGGATATTGTGCTGCATAACTAAATACTTATAAGGTCCCAAAAGCGAGACCTATTGGCTATGCCAATGCTTGTTCTCCATAGGATTGCATTGACTCTTTTCCTCTGAAAAACTTCTTAGTGTTGAGAGTGTTTTGTGTGGAAACCTAAAAATCTGTGTTTTGATAAAAACTGTTTTACTCACCTTTTATCCAGGAAATGTCCAAGTGTGATATCTAGGAATACCACACTGAGTCAAAAAAGTAATCTGGAAAGTAACTTACAAAGTAATTTCAAAGTAACTAAAAAGCAATTTCAACTGTTTCTGAACATTTGACCTACCTGTAACTGAATTCAACTGTATTACATGAGAAAACTATAATTTTACTTACCTGCACCAAGTCTGGCTTGGTTCTAAAAATAAAATACAACAAAGAAATACTTGTATACAAAACAATTGGTCAGAGTTCAGTCTTTGAGTGTGTGAAATCATTTCTTGCCTGAGTGTGTACAATAAATGCTTAACGCTACCGTCTGATAAAGCCTTACTGCTTGCTCACACTACCACAAATAGAGAGTAAGGTATTATCTACTTTAACCTCTGTAAGCCTTTGGAGATCCACTGGACTCTTTGTACAGTATACCGTACTTTGGTATAGTATATACAGAGCCAGCTTCCTACAGTAGGACATGTACTTTTAACTTTTGCATCCACGTAGTGAAAACACCTACATTCGTTTTTCACTACTGTGAAGCCTACTTCTCTCATAGATTAACATTGGGATTTCCTTAATACACTCTTTTGAGCTGTAATTCCTGGTTAGAAAGGAGTAGCTGTATCATGTTTTATATCTTTAGAATGGCAATGATAAATCCTCTTTACTGGTAAGGATGGATTTCACATTACTATTTTAGATATGCCACTTTAAGATAGCGGACATTTCTTCTCTTACAGCTCTGTGTGCCTGCATCCTGTCTCCAATACACTCCAATATTAGTCCAATTGCATGTTTAGGCTTCGGAATGTCAAGAGGAGCATTCAGTTTATTCTTCCTTTTTTTCCATCCAACCTTTGTTTGCTTGATGCATGAAGATGTAAGATTCAAAAACATGTTTTTTCACATTTGTTCTAATTACTATGTGAATGTAAATAACAATTAAAGCGTGCTTGCAAACTGTGACTACATGCCTACCTTTATCAATGTTTCACTACAAAACTATGCGATTGTATTTGTTTAAAGGAGAGTACGGCTCTCAGACAATGGGCGATTTGTTAGGGTCACAGGAAAGTCCAAAAGGTTGTCCTTGTCCTCCCCCTCCGAAATTTTGTGTCTCCTACGCTCCTGGGTGGAGACTCACCAACCTGGAGACGGTCCCTAGGTGCAGTTCCTCTACATGATATCTTAGGAATTTGGGAGGGGTGGTCCCACGTAATATGTTTTGGGTCCCCTGTTTGGGACAATTTCAAATGTATTACCCCGTTTGGGCTCATTTCAGCTCTTGTGATATTGAACAACATTGAATTCTATGTTACCACACGCCAACCACTGTCCACACTTCCGGTTCATACGGCGTCCGGAACTTCCAGCCAGGGTGTCTGTCTTTGACCACCACACGATCTCCCACTTTTATCGTTAGTGCTTTCGCTCCCCTGGCCAGTCTTGCCTTTTGATTCGTCTCTGTCCTCCTGGCTTGTATTGCCACACTGTCCCTCTCCGGAGGCATCCACGCCGGCTCAGTCGGGATGCTCTCTCGCGGGGCAATCTTGAAAAGCAGATGAGACGGTGCACAGCGGGTAGTGCTGTGAGGGGTCTGTCTGTAGGCTTCCAGAAATTGGTTCAGCGTGGAGTCGGCGTCTTCTTGATCCACACCGATGCGCAGGGCCCGGTTGAGGGTCCTCATGAAACGTTCCACTTCTCCTTTCGGTTGTGGCCACAGTGGGTTGATCCTCCGGTGACGAATCGCCTTCTTCTCAAGGTATTCTTGGAACTCTCGGCCCTGAAAGGGGCGCCCGTTGTCGGACCGGATTTCTTCAGGGAGGCCCATCAACGCAAAGACTTTGTCCAGGAAGTTCTTCACTAGGGCGAAAGCCGAAGATGTCATCACCTCAACTATCGGAAACTTTGAAAAAGAGTCTATTAAGACCAGCGTGTGGCGGCCGTCCGGGAAACTTCCGAAATCGATGCTGATTTTGGACCAGGGAATTTCACTTGGTTCTTCGGTGATGACTGGGGCGGGTGCAGGGTCACCGTCTGTGATTGTGCATGAGTGACACTGCCTTATCATGTCTTCCACCATGGTGTCCATGCCGGGGAACCATACCTTATTACGCAGGCGTGCTTTGGTCTTCGCCATCCCCTGGTGCCCAACATGTGCCAGCTTTACGATCCTCTCTTGCAGCGCTTTTGGGATGACGATGACGTGGCCTCTGAGCACGACACCATGTTCTCCTTCGCTCAGCTCGCTGCGAACCCTCCACAATTGCTGACGGGCATGACTATCTTCGGTGAGGAGCGTCGGTGCCCCATCCAGGAAACGTGCCCACCCATTGTTCACCAGGGCACTTTTGACTCTTGCTAGAGTTTCATCGTTGACGGTTGCCAGCCCGATTTCTTCAAGTGTCACTGCTTTGGGACACGCTTCGTGGGTGATCATTTTAACGAAGGCTTCCGAGTACTCCACATCAGGGGTTGAGCATTGCGCGCCCGTTACCTCCGGATGTATGGAGAGATAGTCTGCCGGGTTGTATGCTCCTGGGCGGAATATGACTTTAAAGTTGTATGCCTGCAGCTGTACTGCCCACCTTTCGATCCTGGGGGGGCGCCTGTCTCGATGTCCCCGCAAATAGAGGCAGGAGTGGCTTGTGGTCAGTCACTACATGGTATTCATGTCCGTAGAGGTACAGATGAAAATGCTGGCACGCCCACTTTATTGCAAGTGCCTCTCTTTCTTTCTGGGCATATCTTGTTTCGGTGTCCGATAATGCCCGGCTGGCGTAGGCAACACGCACCCATGTTTCTCGGCTGTGTTCCTGGAGGAGGACTGCTCCCAGGCCAACGGGGCTAGCATCGACGACCAATTCTGTGCGTCGCCCCGGGTAAAAGTACGCCATTACTGTTTTGTCCATGAGTGCTGACTTGATGGTGTTGAACACTGTGTTCGCTGCCGCAGTCCATTCCCAAGGGCTGTCACTCCGCGTGAGGACACGAAGAGGTTCGGACAGGGAGGCCAGATTCGGAATGAATCTGCCACAGTAAGTGGCCATGCCGAGGAAACTACGGACTTCCGTTGGCGTTTTCGGGATGCTGGCTGATCGTATGGCCATCGCTTTTGGGATCCACACTCAGCCCTTCCCATGTGAAGATGTAACCGAAAAAGTCTATAGACTCCTGGTAGAAGGAGCAGTTTGCCTTATGGAGCGTTAGGCCGCAGTCTTCAAGGCGGAGACACCCATGGAGTCGGGCCAGATACCTTCTCTATGACGTCGAGGTCCTCCAGCTTCTTTAGCTCCGCTTCCACCTGAGGGCGTAGATGGAATGGCACCCTCCTGTGTCTCAGAGCCGTCGGTCTGACCGTGGTGTCGATATGGAGTTTGAACTGTTTCCCTCTCAGTTTGCCCAGCCCCTCGAACAGCTGCGGGAACTCTTGCAGGATGGCTTTGGCGTGCGAGTCATGCACTTGATTGGCAAAGAAAACCAGGCCCAGATCTTCTGCCGTGTGGCAGCTAAGGAGGGTCCCTTTCTTTCCCTCCGTGATGTGGAACCGGGTCACTGTAGTATGTTTATCATTAGTGACTGTTGCCTTGATCACCCCTCTGAGGGGGAGTGGATGTGTCCCTCCGTATGTGTATATCCTGGCTTTCGTGGGGGCGAGTGGGGGCCGTGGAGACAAACGTTCATATTGATCTGAATCCATAACATTTACGGACGCACACTTGTCGATCAGCGCCTGAACCGTGGACCCCTCTACTTTGATGGAGCACATTGGTGGTAGTCTTCTGTGCTTGTCCGACCGGCTGACAAACGATATAACGAACACGTCGTCGTCATCATCTTCCAGGGCAAAACTGCGCCCCTGTGGCGGGCCGTCTTCTTGTGATTGTGGGTCGCCAAGTGACAGCTGTCGCAGTTGTTGCGTCGCTCCCCGAGGTCTGGTGTAGGATTGCCAAGATCTGCCGCTCCTACACACCTTGGCAAAGTGGTTGGGCTTCCCACATCAGGAGCAGGTCTTCCCCTTTGCTCTGCACACTCCTGCCGGTGGGTGTTCCATGCCGCAGTTGCCGCACATTCCGCTTGGCGGTGGCCGTGGGGTGGTGCGGAAGGTGTTTGGGCGCCGTTGGATGGCTTCGAACCTCTCTTTTTTGACTTGCGCGAATCTGGGAACGTGGGATGTGGCGGTGCTTCTGTGCAAGGCAGCCTCCATTTCGTCCGCCCGAGCGTCTGAGAGCTCGTGAGATCTGGCTAAGACAAGAATTTTGTCTAAGGTTATTCCGGGTTGTCGGAGGATCAAATTTCGCAGGAGTACCGAGCAGCATCCCTGGATCACTTGAGCACGTATCTCCTCTCTCTGGTCGGCGAAGGTGCACGTGCTCGCTAACCTGCGCAGCCGCACATAAAACATGTCCACTGATTTTGTGTCCGATTGCTTCGCTTGTCGTAGTTTAAATCGCTCAAAATCAGGGTTGAGCTGGGGGTCAAAATGCCTGTTGAGTGCGTCAACAGCAGCCTCGTAATCATCGCCATCCCCCATGTCGGGCTGCGTCACAAAAAGGTTGTAGATCTCGGTGCCGCCATAGTATATGAGCAGCGATCTCTTCACTGTCCCATCTGTTTCCCGCGTACCTTTAAAATAGTGGTTCAGGCGGCCGATCCAGGCTTTCTAGCGCGGGGCTGCTGTGGATGGATCAGCGGTCTCAGTGAAAGGAGGCAATGGGGAGACGGCTGCGTGGCTGTGCACTTGAGGTGGGGCCTGCGGGCCTGCTGCGCCTGCTTGCGGTGGTGTACTCATGGTGGCACAAGCACCGTGGAACTGCTACGCGTGGGATCAGAGTCACGGTACTGCTTTTGGGGACCAGGCAGGCAGGTTATACACTCCGCGCTGCGGGCCTAGGTCTCAGGGCTGACAGCAGTGTCCAGATGTGGCTCAGTGTGGGGCAGTGCTTGGCAGTGCTTATGAGCTGACTCCACAATGCCTGTCCCTTGTAGCAGCTGGTGTGCACAGGCAATGTTTCACTGGTGTTACTGTAATCTGGGACCCAGAGCGTGTGAGCAGGAATCTTCTCCCTCAGAGTGTGATAGGGTGTACTGGTCATATACACGGCCACACGGGCCGGCTCAGCGGCAGCAGCAGGCAGCTGACTGGAGCGCACTCACCTCGTGGCCTCGTGGAGCGTTGTAGCATGTGTGTGCGTGCCGTGGCCGGCAGGGAGGACTTCAGGTGGTGCAGCGGCTTGGGGGTGTGGTCACACGCGCGTTCCTGTTTACCCGCCGCGACCAGATCTCAGGCGGCAGCGGCAGCTCTCTTCTTTCAGCGCCGACGTGAGGGCGCGACGGGGGAGCCACGTTAGAGGCAAGGACAGGGAACCCAAGAGCTCCGCAGCCAGGCCTACGATACTTGCTGCAGGCATTGGTGTGGCGTGGGACGGTGCGATCCGCATGACAGGTACTTCCCCGAGGCACCAGAGTTCGACCGGCCCGCGTCGCCAGTGTATCGCGGCGCTGCCTATGTGACTAAGGCCTTGCGCAGCGCTTAGAATAACGCACACACCACTCGTTGCACAAATGGTGGCGGGAAGACCCAGAGTGGTCTCCCGTCGTTTATTTATCTCCACGGGACGAGCCTGCCCCGAGGAGTGCATGCACAGATACAATGTTTGGTAGAGGCCGGACAGCTCTCTACAACGACGAGGGACAGCACTGCCGCCTGCTACAGTGCCTGAAACATTAAGGCTGCCGGTGCCTTTCATTTTACGAGCAGGCGCCCGTGAAATGATTGTGACCATGACACACTGCTGGGGATGGTGGCAGTGTCCGAGTAGGGCTAGTGACAGAGGCTTGTGGCAGAGGTGTGACCTCTCCAACTATCGCAGCGTTGGAGAGAGCCACTCGGGCTCCCTCACGGCTTTATCTGTGATTGGTACTGTTGGCCGCTCTCCTGGGCATGCTGTGCCCTGAGGAGAGCCGAGGCTAGAGTGCAGGCTTTACCACTCGACTCTGACATCTGGTGAGGATAGTGCCCTTTTCTTTTCACTTCTCTCACTGGTGCTGTGTCGCCCCTGTGACTTTTGGGACTTCCCCTGCCATACATATCTTGCTGGCGCTCTGATCTGGTGTTTGGGGGCCCACATTGAAAGGGGGCCCCACCCCGTTTTTTTTTTCTGGACCTCATTGCTTGTGATTGCTTGCCCTCCCCTACCCCTTGGGTGTTCTTCATTCATGCGCCACCCGGCAGGGGCCACCTACAAGCTTTCGGTGGACTATTTTATTGCACCAGGGAGCCCCTCCCTACTCGCTTGGCAGACAGAACTGCTACCCTCTGCTCTGACTGCCACTTCAGGCTGTACCCCCTGTACCTGAATGGGTGCCTGAACCTGAGTGCCACACTGGGCCTATGATTGGACTGCTATTTGATAACTAGGCACTTCGACTTGCAAAAGCTTCATCCCTCCGCCACCTTTATTGTGCTAAAATCAGGCCTATCAAGGGAGGCTCTTTTTCTAATTTTGGGCTGACTATCACACTTATCAATATATGCCTGTGATAATATCAAAGAAGATTATGAGTGTGTTATATCAATCATTGATGCTGTAGCTAAACTTAATGGGGCTCTTACTGAGAAAGAGTAGCTGGAAGCTATGTCTCAGGATGATTGTAATGTTGGCGTTGTATCTTGTACGCTTCCCGCGCACGTTACCGTGTGCTGTTCAGCTTGTTAAATGTATTCTACATGTGTTGTGATTTAATGTGGACTCAGGCATGGAGCGGACACTGACGAGGATTTGAATGGTAAGAGTCAGTTGCTGTTTGACCCCCGAGCCAGATGGACGCATCATACTGTGAGTGATGTTATGAGAGGAATAAATCATCTACTCACAAACGACGATGTGTTGATTTCCACTTACAACAATGATGCCATATTGAGTGATTCGGATTATGTGAAAAAAAGATGGCCACCCATTCGTACCCTTGCAGATTCTTTGAAACCTTTTGCTCAACTTTCTACTGAACTGTCTTGGGAGAATGGCATATGTTTTAGGATTGGTTGTTTTGTTCCTTCCAGTATGTTGGGAGAACATTTACTCAAGGTAGCACATGAAGGCCATTTAGGTATCACTGCCATGTGTAAGAAATTTAGAGAACACTGTTGGTGGCCTTCCTTGAACAGTCAGGTCTCTTCGTTTATTAGGTCTCGCCTACGCAGCGCGCATGCGCTGCGTAGGAAAAAGACCTTTTGAAATCGATCCGGTTTTGCAGGCAAAAACGTGCACGCGTTGCATTGCTTTCAATGGCAACGCGTGCACGTTTGGCGATTCCCTTGCAGGAGCGAGCTTTGGCGCCATGTGTTAGCAATTATCGCTCCTGGCGCTGCTCGCTCCCGCAAGGGAAACGCTTTCACTTTTGCCGCCATTTGTGTTTTTTTAACTTTTAGCGCGAGGCGCGCGCGCTTGTTTATATAGCGCTTGCCTCCACTCGGGAGGCATTAAAGCGATCTACGGATGGGCAGCAGCTACTCCTTGAAGGCCAGAGTTAGTCTGTAGTGTTAGCTGTAACTGTTGCAGTTAGTCAGCGTTATTGGAGATGGTTTATGGATTACGTGCATGCGATGTCTAGTGTGGAGGAGGTTTGTTGTTAATGGTGGGCATTGATGGAGATGCTTCAATGGCTAAGCATAGCACACTCGCGTTTCTGCACGATTCGACTTTCACGAAGGTTGACTAGAGAAGTGACTGTGTGGTAGTACACAAGAAAGCACATACCATGACACAGTATATTTCCATGGTTGACCAGTTAAACTAAGTAGAAGCATTCCACACAACAGGGCAGTGAGGAAAAGGTAAAACTTGTGAAATATAGGCAGTATCCTGGAGTCCAATTGGCTCAGTGGGGTGTAACCTGCACGGCGTATTACGTCATTCAAGCAATGTTAAACTTATTTTCATTGATGGACTGGTGCTGAAATGATATTGGTGCCGACTGACAATTGCATTGGTGGACTGGTCGGTTGGTGGAAATGCTTTTTTCACACTGGTCGGTAGGTGTAAATGTCGGTGCAATGCTGCAGTGCAATGCTGCAGAGTTCTCTATCTAGCCCTTAAGGTCTGTCTGTATGGAACCAATTTCTGCTAGAACACTGCTCCCCTGCCATGCCACATGGAATCGTTTCTCGTAATTTAGCCATCGCTGTATTAAACACATATTTCCACATTAGCAGCCTTCCTCAGTAGGAAAGTAGGGAATGTTTTAAGAGCTTCGCCCTCGTGAAAACTCAAAACTAATTTCCCCAATAGCAGTGCAAGCCTTCCCCTCTACAACCACCTCACAGGACGTTTGATAATGACATCATTCCACACTCTAGCGCCTCACTCCTACTGGAATGCGTTTCTGTTCTAAGCACATTCCCGAGAGTACAATTTTCGCGCGTGACAGGGGGTGCCTTCTGGAAGTAATTCCCGCTGCACACACACATGCCTTTGTTGAGACCATCTTGCCACACAGTGGGTTCCGCTCCGAGTAACTGCTGCAGGTTCGCTTGTAAAAACATTTTTTTTCTATTCTAAATAAACACGCACGTCTGTGAATGTAATTGTGTGAGGGGGAGGGGCGGCGCGGTTATTAATCATAAATATTTGGCAAGAACATTGTAATTATTGGCAAATCATTCCACACGGGTGCCACACATGATGAATGTCTTCTGACAGTTGAAGTTGTAACGTATTTAAGGTACACGGTGTAATGCCGCGTTACTCGTGCAAAGGAAACTCTTTAGCGTGGGTCAGCACACCAGCATCGGAGATGGACCGCGTCTGTTCAAACAACGCTACTGTAGTGTGCAGCTGCACCTCCGACCTCCAGCGGGGGGATTCTGGAACCGTCAGAGAGGTGTGTGTGCTCACACACACAAGCATGCATCTAGGATGCCTCCCTTGTCCGTGCACATGCATCTGCCTTTCCCTGGGTTGCACAGAAGTCTGTGCACACAGTCCCTGCATTACTGTTGTTGGCAGGCGTACACACATACATGCATGCACACAGACCCACACACCTGGTGCACCAAGGCTGTTCACGAGCATCCACTCAAACAGATGGCGTCATGTCTGGTTCAGATAATAGCATCCTTTGGCACGCCTCCAACACTTGCATTTCACGAGTGTGTGC
The DNA here is from genome assembly GCA_963921515.1 of Calotriton arnoldi. NCBI lineage: Eukaryota > Metazoa > Chordata > Amphibia > Caudata > Salamandridae > Calotriton > Calotriton arnoldi. The sequence goes on along the minus strand of CAWUFW010000952.1, from coordinate 3,095,152 downwards.
ACTTACAGCATGCCGCCCTCGGACTGTTAACAAGTGTGTGCCTGCACAAGCGGCGTGCGTGACTTGTCATAATTGTGCAGAGCATTCTTTTAAGTCGCCACCCCAAATACTTTTAGAAATAGGATGAAGGGAGCAATTACGCCGAAGCGTGTGAGTATTAGCCACTGTGCACTAAACTGTTCCCCTGTTGCAGCCGCAGGGCGGTAGAAGATGCAAGCCGTTCATTGGCTGACACCAAATAGGCTTTAGCCTTGGATTCAGAGCGGGCACACACTCGCCACCCCTGGTTACACAAGAGCGTGCACCAGAAGCCACACATCTTGAGTTGTTCGTAAGTGAGCTCCTTGGATTGCTTGGGAGATTGTATTCTCACAGGTGGGATAGTGAGATGTTTAATAAATGCATAATCACACGTCTTGCGTGAGTGTGACAACACACACCAAGCATCCTTCAGGGGTTTAATGATGTGTGCTGACACAGGTGGAGTCTGGGGTACTCCTCGCATCCGTCATTAGTTCTAGACTGATTGTGCATACACCTGCTTTCCGGGGTCGTCTATGAGGCTGTTCTCACTCACTTTGCATCCATGAATGACTCTTTATGAGTATACCCTCACGCACTCATCACAATTCCTTTGTTCACGAGAGGGTGAACCCCGCCCAGCATCAGTCACTTGCACCCAACACTCTGCCTCCCCTCTGCCCCGAGCGTGAGGTTGTATGAATACTATACTTCCTTCTTGTGAGTGAATGCTCATCAAGTGAGTATCCTGGTGCAATGTATGAGTCGGTGACTTCACAACTACCACGTAGAGTCTGTACTAACACAATCAGCAGCCCAATGCCCTTCTTGTGTGCGTTCTCACACGCCCTGAATCGTGGCATTCACACCTGAACTCCTCTTTGGCGGTACTCTTACACAAAACATCCCCAAATCCTCTGCGGGTGAGTACTGCATACGTACACCACCCTAGAGTCATTGCTGTGTGCTCAAACACTTATCCATTTACTGTTGTTAACGAGTGTGTTCTCACGCATTGACTCCCCATTGTCCTCAGAGTGTGCGCCCATACATTAACAAGCATTGGCATAGCCAATAGGTCTCGCCTTTGGGACCCTATAAGTATTTAGTTATGCAGCACAATATCCTTGGTGCAACAACATCAACTGTTGCATGGCTAAACACTTATAAGGTCCCAAAGGCGAGACCTATTGGCTATGCCAATGCTTGTTAATTTATGTCCCCAGTGCAAAGTTTCGGACAAACTCTGGCAAACTGTGGAAAAACCTACTCAACTCTGTTCATTTGCCTGATCAGCCATGGCACAAAATCACTTTAGATTTTATGGGTCCATTAAATTTGCTACCCGCCTGTAACAGATTTTTGATAGTCTTGATTAATTACCACTAAAAGTGGATTTAATATTCTTTTGTAGAATCAGCCAACACACAATCGATCATTTCTTTTCTTCATGATGTATTTTCTTTGGAATGTATTCCAAAGGAAATAGTAATGGACAATGGTACTCATTTAGTTTCCAATGAAATGAAACATTTTCTCTTTAAGCATGACTTCAAACATCTTCAGGTAGCACTGTACAACCCGTCTGCCAATGGTTCGGTAGAGAGAGCGAATCGCTTTCTTAAGGAAGGCATTCAGTCTGCTCTCTCCTCTGGTAGTGATGTAAAGAATTTCTTGAAAAACAAGGTTACGGCTTATCACTCTGCACCGCACTCCACTACAGATGTCACTCCTTTTGAATTATTAAAGGGGGAGAAAATGCAGAGCAAGAGTTTTACCCAACTGGTTGGACTCCTTACGTGATTGCTGTATCAAACATGTTAATCAAGTATCCTCTTTGCAGGACACATTACAGACAAATTAAGAGAGAGACAGAGGAGTGATAAGTAGGGAAAGAGGTAACATAGAAAAGGAAGTGAATAAGAGACAGGTAAAGTCAGTGAGAGGTAAAGGTAAACAGAGACACTTGAGGAAATACACAGAGGTGCAAGGTAGAAGTGGTGTAGAAAATTATGTTAGGTAAAAAGAATAGTGACGAAGAGAGAAAGGTAGAGAGGGGAAGGTTAGAAAGAGGAAAATGGTGCGGAGTGAAAAGAGGAAGTTGAAAGACACACATGAAATGGACAAAGAAAAGTAAGATTTATTCAGAGGGAGGAGTTGTAAAAAAAAAAAGAGATGGTGAGGTAGAGTGATCTAAAAAAAAGAGGTTGAACGAGAAAGTCGAGGTGGACTGGGTGAGTTGGAATAGAGAAGGAGGTCCAGAGACAGAGATGTGTGAGAGAGAGAGAGGGGTAGGGAGTTGATGATAGAGTATAAGGGTAGAGGGGGGAATAGAAATAGGTGTAAGATTTGAGAGGTTAGAGGTTTAGAGAGATTAGAGGTTTGGAGAGGTGAGGTAAAAGGAACAGACTGAGGTTGAATGAGAGAAAATGGGATGAGGCGAGATGAAGTAGTGAACAAATGGTCACATAATGGAGAGGATAGATAGTGATAGAGAGAGCAGTGTGGCAGAAAGTGGTGAGGTAATGAGGGAGGTGTGAGATAGAGAGAGAAATGAGATAGAGAGGTTAGGGTAGTAGTAGAGAAAGCCTTGAGAGAAAGGTAGAAAGACATAAGGTAGTAGATACATAGCGAGAAAGATAGAATCGGTTTGGTTGAGATAGAGATGAGGCTGTGTGAGAAGTCAAGTAGAGGAGCGATACAGGAAGGTCAGATGGAAGAAGAGCAGGGAGGTACAGAGAGAGGGATGGGGTCGAGAGAGGTGAGGTAAAGAGAAGGGATCAAGAGTGACAGATGTAGATTTAGGCACAGAGAGTGAGAGAGACAGGGACATGGTCATGAGAGAAAGGTAGAGGGACATAAAGTCGAGTAAGGTATAGTAGCTATATTGAAAGAGAAATGAAGTAGACAAGAGGTTAGAGAGAGGGTTATGGTGCGATTAAATAAGAAGAGAAATCACACAAAAAGATTTTTTTTTTAATTAATAGCCACCAACTTCCTGAAAGTGTCTGGGTTTGTGTGGGTTAAGCCTGGGCAGGCCAAATATGCACACTATGCAGCAGCTATTGCATTTTTTAGAGCAACACAGTGCAGCAGCCAAAGCTGCTGTCCAGAATTGCGTAATGAAGAAAAAGCAATGCATAGCCATGTTTACTAAAAGTGGCATGTTGATGCTCACTACCCCTGCGCTGGCACACAAACAGGCTGCCTAGCCTATTCTGTGATGCAGACATGGGTGTGCCCTCCGCCGACTACATCCTCCTAGGGGACCTCAACTTCCACCTGGAGAACAGCAACGACAGAAACACCACCGCCCTGCTGGACAACCTCGCCAACCTCGGACTCAAGCAACTGGTGAACACGCCCACCCACTACGCCGGCCACACGCTTGACCCCGTCTTCTCGTCCAGCAAGCACATCTCCTTCAGCCACGCCACCGGACTCCACTGGACCGACCACAGCTGCGTCCACTTCAGCTTCAGAAAGACTGCGACCCACCACCACCCGCAACAGGCTCCCCACCGAGCAGCTCACCGCCTCCCTCAGCCAGAACACACCCACCAACACAACGGACCCAAACGAAGCAGCCAGCAACCTCGCCAAGTGGCTGACCGCCTGCGCCGACGACCTCGCACCACAAAAAAACCCTCCCAGCAGACCCGGAAGCAAGAAAACCCCTTGGTTCACCAACGAACTCAAGGAATCCAAGAAGAACTGCCGCACTCTCGAGAAAACCTGGCGACTCGACCAGACCACAGACAACAGGACCGCCCTCAAGCACGCCACCCGCAAACACCACCAGCTGATCCGTGCCACCAAGAAGTCGGCACTCAAAGAACGACTGGACAACAACGCCCATGACAGCAAGGAACTTTTCAGCATCGTCAAAGAGTTCTCCAACCCCAGCGCCGGAAACAACGACATCACCCCTCGCAAGACCTCTGCAACTCACTCTCCGCGTTCTTCCACCGCAAGATCACCGACATACACAACAGCTTCGACGCACAAACAACGCACCCTACCGCCGAACCAACGCCCGCCACCACCACCCTCTGCAACTGGACCCCGATCAGCACCGAAGACACCACCCGCACGATGAACTCCATCCACTCCGGATCACCAACCGACCCCTGCCCACACCACGTCTTCAACAAAGCCGACGCCACCATCGCACCCCATCTCCGGGACATCATCAACTCCTCCTTCCACACCGCCACCTTCCCGGAGAGCTGGAAGCACGCCGAGCTTACCGCCCTCCTGAAGAAACCAACGGCGGACCCCACCGACCTCAAGAACTACCGTCCCATCTCGCTCCTTCCGTTTCCGGCCAAAATCATCGAGAAGACCGTCAACAGACAGCTTGCCGCCTTCCTCGAGACGAATGGATCCTCGACCCCTCGCAGTCCGGGTTTCGGGCCAACCACAGCACCGAGACCGCCCTTATCGCAGCCACCGACGACATCAGAACCCTAACCGACAACGGGGAAACAGCTGCCCTCATCCTCTTGGACCTCTCCGCGGCGTTCGACACCGTCTGCCACCGCACCCTAGTGAAGCGCCTCAGCAACATCGGAATCCGAGAGAAAGCACTGGAATGGATCATCTCGTTCCTCGCCGGAAGAACCCAGAGAGTCCGCCTCCCCCGTTCAGATCCGAAGCCACCGAAGTCATCTGCGGCGTTCCACAAGGATCCTCACTCAGCCCAACCCTCTTCAACGTCTACATGAGCCCCCTCGCAGCCATCGCACGCCGACACAACCTCAACATCATCTCCTACGCCGACGACACCCAGCTGATCCTCTCCCTCACCAACGACCCCACCACCGCCAGAGCCAACCTACACGACGGGATGAGAGACGTCGCCGACTGGATGAGGAACAGCCGCCTTAAACTGAACTCAGACAAGACGGAAGTCCTCATCCTGGGCTCATCACCCTCCGCCTGGGACGACTCCTGGTGGCCCCCGGCCCTGGGCACCGCGCCCAAGCCAACGGACCACGCACGCAACCTGGGCTTCATCCTGGACTCCTCCCTGTCGATGACCAGACAAGTCAACGCCGTCTCATCTTCATGCTTCAACACCCTGCGCATGCTCCGCAAGATCTTCAGATGGATCCCCACTGAAACCAGGAAGACCGTCACCCAGGCACTCGTCACCAGCCGACTGGACTATGGGAACACCCTCTACGCCGGAACCACAGCCAAACTTCAAAAGAGACTCCAGCGCATCCAGAACGCCTCCGCACGACTCATCCTGGACATCCCCCGACACAGCCACATCACCGGACACCTGAAAGACCTGCACTGGCTCCCCGTCAGCAAGAGAATCACGTTCAGACTCCTCACCCACGCACACAAGGCCCTCCACGACCTGGGCCCAAAGTACCTCAACGACCGCATGACCTTCTACACGCCCACACGCCAGCTACGATCAACCAGCCACGCCCTCGCCACCGTACCACGCATCCGCAGAACCACCGCCGGAGGAAGATCCTTCTCCTACCTGGCAGCCAAGACCTGGAACTCCCTCCCCACTCACCTTCGGCGAACCCAGGACCATCTCTCCTTCAGGAAGCAGCTCAAGACCTGGCTGTTCGAGCAGTAACTTACCCCCTCCCCCAGCGCCTTGAGACCCTCCCGGTGAGTAGCGCGCTCTATAAATGCCGTGATTGATTGATTGATTATATGACTTGTACTGGAACCATACCCTTCCAGTACAAGATCCTATGTCTAGAAAAAGTTTTAAATATTCAACACATTGTATATGCCTTGCACAGTGCATCACAGATGCAATATGGGATTGTTTGGAGAAATAAAACCATGTCTCACAGCTAGCGTCTGTGTCATAAACTACTTGTTGGCATTCCTATTCCCTAGCTGTCTCTTCCATACTGCTCAGCCAGGATGAGTGCTAGAATGTCTGATGACCTCACGGAATGCTTGGGTGCCTGTTTTCGTGTGGAGTGTCAGTTGGTCGATGCAGGCTGAGCAGCAGGGAGGCAGCTCCTGGTGGGGCTACGCTTTCTCCTACTTAACCTATGCTGGAACTAAGTCTGAATAAAGTTATCCTGTTTATACACCTGGCTCATAGACTTCCATTTGCAACATTTTGGCGACGATTTTAAGGAACCTACACGTTGAGGAAAGAAACTGTATATAAAGGAGCTAAGGAACTAAAAACTCTTCTTGAGTGAAACTTCAAGGAAACGCATGTCAAGTGAAACTTCAAGGAAACGCCCTGATCAGCCCCACCAGTGTCCTCTACTACCTGGACAGCCTGCAGCCGCAGGCGTTTGACCTTCTACCACTGGTCTTTCAACACCCTACCGTGGAACTTTCTCCCATCCTGCTGTTGGGAGTTGTGCTTGTTGCCTGTTCCTGAATACAAGCGGAAGCTATGTGTTAACATGCCTGAGACCACACAGGAGCAGTGTGGTCTTACAAGTGATGCTGTTCCGGTTTATGCTTAAGGCGTTCAACTGTCTACTTCACAGCTGCATATAAGGTCTAGCGCCACTCCTGTTGTTAAAACCAACGCTTGCCCGTGAAGAACCAGAAGTTTTGGTGTGTTCTGGCGGGCTCTGCAGAGGAGGTGTGTTGTTTCTTCCCTGCGAGCACTTCGTGGGTCTGTGCTCGGGAAGGGGCTTTGAGCGGAGCCAATGACTAGACCCACCCATGTTTCAAGAGACTACGGTCTATGTCTTTGCCGTCTGGAGAGCGCCAACTCTGAGTTTTCCCAATATCCACGGTAAGGCAATTTTTGTCTGTGGTCAATTTTTGGATGTTGAGATTTCTCGTGTGTGTGGCCCGTTGTGAGCGCGCACACCTTTTCAAATTGACCGGCATCTTGAAGAGCGAGATGTTGCTGTACTCGCGTGGCACCAAGACGATCGTATATGACGTTGCACCCTTGTCTTCACGCAATTCTGGGCTGCGGAAGGACGCTCTGCAGCATAGACGCGCCGTGGGCCATCCGGCGCGGCGTCAAGATGCGTGCCACCATTTTGTGCTTGGCGGTAGCACATGAAGGTTGAAGTGTTCCCAGCAGTTCGTGACTGCCAACCACGTTTCTTGTTGCGTTCAAATAACATAAATCGTCATGACTGCGACTGTGACATTTCTACACAAGATGCGTTTACCCTTTTCAACAAAGCGCAGCATACCTCAAGACCAGTTTGAAACCCCTGCGAGCTTCTTATGCATAGTTCGTCAGTTCAAGCCTTTCAGCATACAGAGGACACTGGTCTTCGCTTCGCTTGGCTTGGCTGTGTGTTCAATGTCACAGCACATTCTCTATTACCTACGTCACGGCGGATTGGTTGGCGAACTCATAAACCGAACTCATAAACAAGGGCTTCACGTCGGGTGAGGAATTCGGGTGAGAGACTGCTCACCGGAGTGTAAGACTTTCCGTTTTTATAATGTTTGTCATTATAATGCATGTCCTGTATTAGTGTCAGTGTGCTTACGGTCATGTTTTGATTCTAGGGTCCATAACAGTTGTAAGGCGTCCCCTATTCAGTTTACAAGTGCAGTGTGTACCCATTTATGGGGAGGTTATGGGAGCAGTCAGTGCTCCAATTCAGTGTCTTTGGGTGGTGAGTACCCATTTACGGAGAGGTTATGGGGGCGGTCAGTGCCCCAATTCAGTTTTCTAGGGTGACGTTTACCCTACGGTGTACCCTACAATGGGGAGGTTGTGGGGCCGGTCAGTGCCCCAGTTCAGTTTTCTAGGGTGACGTATACCCTACGGTGTACCCTACAATGGGAGGTTGCGAGGCCCCTCATTGCCTCAATTCAGTTTTTTAGGGTGACAGATACCCTGCGGTGTACCCTTTTATAGGGAGGTTGTGTGGGTTGTTAGTGCCCCTATTCAGTTTTCTAGGGTGACCTTTACCCTACGGTGTACCCTACAATGGGGAGGTTGTGGGGTCAGTCTGTGCCCCAATTCAGTTTTCTAGGGTGACGTATACCCTACGGTGTACCCTACAATGGGGAGGTTGCGGGCCGCTTGTGTGGGTTGTTAGTGCCCCTATTCAGTTTTCTAGGGTGACGTTTACCCTACGGTGTACCCTACAATGGGGAGGTTGTGGGATCAGTCTGGGCCCCAATTCAGTTTTTTTAGGCTGACGTAGTTTCCTTGGGTGGTGAGTACCTTCTAAGCCATGCCCTCTCAATATTCCTTTTCTGTATTTTTTCCAAGGGAGGGGGATGGGGCGTGGGATGTGTTTATGCATGTTCATTTCGGACTGTTCCTTCTATATGTCCTGATGTATTGCGCTTATGTATATTTTAGAATGTTTCTTTTCGTGCATGTACATTGCGAATGTTCTTTACATCGTTTCTGATGTAATGTTTATGCATGTACATTCTGGAATGTTACTTCCATCTTTTCTGGAGTAATATCTTCAATGATGTTCTGCTTTTTGTTTCCCTGAGGAAGGGGGATGTGTCATAAACTACTTGTTGCCATTCCTCTTCCCTAGCTGTCTCTTCCCTACTGCTCAGCCAGGATGAGTGCTAGAATGTCTGATGACCTCATGGAATGCTTGTTTTCGTGTGGAGTGTCAGTTGGTCGATGCAGGCTGAGCAGCAGGGAGGCTGCTCCTGGTGGGGCTACGCTTTCTCCTACTTAACCTATGCTGGAACTAAGTCTGAATAAAGTTATCCTGTTTATACACCTGGCTCATGGACTTCCATTTGCGACAGTCTGCTTCAAGGAGGCATTATTTTTTTACTCAAAGCCTAGTCTACTAATCATAGTAGAGCTGGCTCTGTGCCACTACATATGTGTGGTTGCTCTGATCTGTCCAAGCTACACCCATGTAACACCCCTTGACGCAATGTGCTTCTGCACTAAGAAAAAAGCACCTTTCCAGCACAAAATACAGTTTGCGCTGGAAAGTAATACTTTGCGCGTCTTTGCATGACTTTGCTTGACTTTGCCCTGATGCAAACCTGCGATAAATCGGGCCCTAAGTTTGTGTTAAGCATGCTCAGCTGTCAAATTAGAAAAATTAACTGGATTTTATGAGCAACCTTACTTATTATGCCAGGAATTTTGATTGTCTCATTTACTTTACGGGGAGGAGGGCCCTGCGTCATTGGCCACTTTCCCCATGCCGCTGCACGGGAGCCTGGTTAGTACAGGGGCCCGGCCGTATTCTTAAAGCGGCAGCTGGAGCGAAGGGTCTAGGTGGGGGGTCTGCCCTGAAATGGCTGGTCGGGGGTCCACACGGAGCTGTGCTCTCGTGAGCGTAGCTACTAAAAGAACAACAACAACAGTGAGTCGGTGGTGAATGATTCTTACCATAAGTTTCATATTGCTTGCTGGTGGGCTCGCTTCAGAACGAAATTTGTTATGCTCCTCGAGGACTGTCTTTATAAACCCGGGGTCGGTATGAGGCGGCACCTCAGGCTGTGGAAAACACCCGCTAAAAAGAGCCAGCAGCAACACATAGGCCTGCTGTCGTCTCCTCGTCATGGCGACAAGAATGCTCGCGGACTTCAAACTTCCCCAGATTATGCGCCTTATGTACTTCAGACTCGTCAATCTCGAGGGCCATGGGTTTCAAACTCTGAACATTCCTCCAGGAAGTGAACTAGTGATGGTGATGAATGGAGGAGGTAGTTATTCCAGTGATTGCATTTTGAAAAACGCGGTTTTAATGAACGCTGTGGGGCCAGTGAACATTACTGGATTGGCTATTCTCGCAGGACCTGAAAATGCCGCGCAGGGGCAATCACGGCATCGGTGCGTGACTAAACAATCGCATACTGTGGCGTGTTATCTTGTTACATTCTGAAGGCGTGTAAAGATTCCACGGTACATTCCCAATTGCGATGTAATTGCTACATTACATCGCTGACTGTGAACTCGAATGTCTGGATTTGGAGATGGGCTTTGAGCCAGCCTGTTGGTATTTATCTAGCGACAAGGGACGCAACAGCAGTTAAGGAAATCTCTGAAGCCCAAGGGACGCAACAGCAGTTAAGGAAATCTCTGAAGCCCCCATGACACAAGTGTCGGTTTCCCCCTGTCTTCTGGATGCACCATTGCAACTATGAGGGGTGTAGCTAGCCTGTTGAGCATTGCCTGAACTTGTGGTTCTCAGGCTCCATGGCTGGATTTACAGGTCTTCTTGGGTATGGCTGGTCCGCTCAGGCACTTCAAGGGTTGTCTGTCTGAGGACTTCATAGGTTTGCGTAAGGACAGACCAGGACAGTGAGGAGGGGTTGTCCTCTGGGTCACCTGCTCTCTTCTCTGCATACAGTGCGGGTTGCTGATGGGTCAGGTGTGCCTCCTCCTCTACCCCTGCTCGCTTGACCCAAGGGCAGGGCAACAGGAATTATGCGACAGGGGAAGGTCACATTAAGCGTCAGGTTTGACTAAATTATGAGGCAAGAAAAGGCAAATTGTGTGGCGTAACGCGGTGTATATTTTGTGATAATATAGCTTCATTACTTTCTCGCTTTACACTTGTTAACACTGTCTTGGCAGGGGCGGCTGGTGACTTTTGAAAAAGGTGGGGCGTAAAAGTTGTGCATGAGTTACCTGCGGCGAGAGAGACTGACCGCCAAAAGAGGGGTTCAGGGAATATCTCCCTGAGAACATTTTGAAAAAAAGAGTGGCCAAATGGTGCATTTTCAAGCAAATTTGAGAAAGCAAGTTGGTTAATAAATCAATAAAAAGATTTCACATGATAATGACATAGGTAGCTGCTCATCCAGTATATCCACAGAACTTCATAACAGGCTTTGCGATAACACCTCTGAATATGCTAGTGAAGTATCTTACATCTGATGCTGCGATGGCAGCAGTGCCTCATTACAGGAGCAAGACTTACTAAGTGTCAGTGGTGGTTGGTGAAGTCTGAGAGTGGTGAGCTGAGAGGGGGCACAACATTTTTATGGAAGTCCATGGCGATCTACTGTGCATTTTTTTATGGGGCTGTATAAGTTCTCAGGCTGATTGACAAAAACGGAGTTACACATGTAGGGGCCAGGCAAAGTTATTTACATTTTAACAGCTGAATGCACTGTTCACTATATATATTTTGTGAATGGAGGACATCAACGCTGGCTCCTTCATAGGCTTAGCAAAAAGCGCCACTTGCAGGCAAGTCTGCATCTGCAGCGTTTAAAGAGGAGACTGCCTTGGCCTTTCCATAAATAAAGTCAAAATCCGTGGGAGTCTGAGACTTGACACATCAGCATGCTACCATCTCTCTCAAGATAAGGGCCTGCACTTACCCCAATTATAGAGCATATGTAAAGCGACAATAAAGACAAAAGAGAGTTGATCAGGCCCCATAACCACAGAAGCTTGAAAACACTGGCGTTTACAGTACCCTTTGATTTATGGCGAGGCAAGATTCCCTGCTCTTCACAAGGGCGAACAAAACACACTTATATACTGTTCGTTCCGTTGAAAAAATTAAAATAAATTCAGTCACACTTCATCCAAGGGAAAGGTTAGACATTCATTGTAATCTAAATAGTTTCTGCAGTATGTCTGAGTCACGGCCAGCAATGCGTGCCCTACCTCCTACATTAGCAAGAAAAACAAAAGTCACTTTTCATATCAGGGTGTAAGATGGTACTGGAGTGCTTTACATGAGCACCAGTTACGTTACACAAAGACACATTCATTTATTTTTAGGCACAAGGAGATTTAGATTGTGATTTGCCCAGGATCACAGGGGGTTGAACGGACGCCGAGACTCAAGCCTTGTTCCCCTGCTTGTAATTTATAAATAGTCACAAACACAATTTATTATTAGCAGCACCCTTAAAAATAAACAGCACTAGCCTACAGCCGCATATTCGAACACTGGCGACGGCGGCATTGGCATTTCATAGAAACACAAACATAGAAAACCAACAAAACGGAGTTTACCTTTTTGTTTTACTCTGTGGCCCGCCGCTTCTGTGACTTGGAACGTGCTTGTAATTTCGGCCGGCCTGGGACATGTCCAGTGGTGAGGGGACTCACGAGGTGATGGAAGGAGGGGTCTTGCCTGCACACATTCAGGGCTGGGAGCGGCAGCGGGCTGAACTATTGATGGTGACGGGATTGCAGGCTCTCTCTCTCTCCGCTCAGCGCAAGGTGGCAGGGGGACTCCTTCCTCGTGGCGGTGTCGCTGCAAGCCTGCTATGCTGGCAGGGTGCACACCAAGCTGGTGGGTGGCCTTCTCACCTGCAGGTGCAGGGGCCTTGCACTGCTGAAGCACGGCCTAGAACGCCTCTCTTTGTAGCGAAGTGCTGCAGGCGCTGTGGGGGGTTGCACTTCATGCAGACCAGGTAGGCTGTGTAGCTGCGCTTCTGGCACAGTGCTGGCTACGTGTTTCACCCCGTTTTCACTGCTGTCTAACCTCAGGGCCAGTGATGTGCTGGCTCATGGCAGGCAGGTTGCTACTGGGGCATTAACATGCGAGAGCCATCGTCTTCGCTCATCGGGTGGCAGCATGTGCGGAGGTGCCTTAGACGCAAGCTACACATCCCCCATGCCGAACTTCACAGCTGCTGCCAGTCAACACGTGGAGTCGACCTGCTCGTCGCAATTGTAGTCTCTTTTGCCCTAGGCCCGCATGCAGCTGATGACACATACACATAGGTTATGGTGGGTAACTGTAATAAAACCTACCTTAACCCAGACGCGGCTCGCGGAGGGGGGGGGGGGGAGGTGGTTGTGCCGGGGGCCCGGGGGATTTTTTTAAATATAAAAGAAAATCCTACCTGAGTTGACTGAGGAGGTCCGCCGTCCGCGCCGCCTCGGGTCCGACTCCGTTTGGTTTGGCCCTGCCTACAGCCCTCTCAGCCAATCCTGGCGCTGCTGGCAGCGCCAGGATTGGCTTAGGGCACGGTTACCTCTCGCCCGCCTGCCCATTAGGAGACCGAGGTTTGAGCCTTTGCTCAACCCTCGCTCTCCTAATGGGCATGCGTTAGCCAGTGCACACACAAGTGCGCATGACTGGGCACGGCTCGAAAATTCGGTGCCCTTACCCACTCATGCGCACTTGTGCTGCAGTGCTGCCTGCTGCCCCTGGTCGGTCCCTCTGACAGTCAATCATGTCAGTCAACATGACGCAGGACCGCCCACCCCCTTCAGACTCTGAAGGGGGTGGGCGGTCCGACGTCATGCTGACTGACATGATTGTCAGTTCTCCCTCGGCTCACTTTGAACTTAAGTAAACTGATTGTTTACTTAGGTTCAAAGACGCCGAGGGAGCTGCGGGCGGGGGGGCTACGCCCCAACGCCCCAATGGACGCACCGCCCCTGTGTCTTGGCATAGGTTGCATCTCATTAGTACTAGTTTAACCTCCAAATATAGCAACAAGCAACAGAAAGGGGAACAGCCAACCTTTGCAAAGGCCCTTCCACTGCGCAGTAACAGGCCTCACTGTGTTATAAGTAACTTTTGAAATGTTTGAGCTAGAAACACATTTTTTGTTGTTCAAATCCGCAGATGATGCAGCAGATGAAGGATTATGTGGCAAATGCAGCAAACCCACAATTATGTGGAAAATGCCTTGGCCACACAATTGCATAATTCCAGTGGCCCTGCCCAAAGGTATGCTGGGATGTGACATGGCCGATCTGGGCTTAGCCATGTTGAGAAGTCAGATCCCATTCTGTCGATTACCCCAAGATTTTCGAGGTTACACTCACGAGGTTTCCTGAACCCTGAACATAAATTGTGACCTTTTCAGAAGAGAGAGAAACAGATAGGTGTCTCTCACCCCTCCTACCGTGTTATGCACATGTGAAGTAAGGATATTAGGAGTCAAACGTACATGTAACTGATATTGCAGAGCCCCACCCTGAACCCTGGAATCGGTAATCACACAAATAGTGGTATTTTAGAATACGTTACAGTGTATTATATGCATTGTGTGTATAAATTATATGAACAAGAATTATCATCAGAATTATACACATATCAGCAATCAAAAATAAAACATAGGTAAAAACTCGGTACACCCCTCAAACTTTGTTCATGTCATGATTCATCATTAGCTTATTAGTTCAGTTCAGTTCAAATAGCTTTATTCGACAACATGTATCATAAAAGCATTATTTGACATTTGTACAGTAAAAGAATATATGTTCAATAGAACAGAAAATCTTAAAATACAGAGATCCAATTAAAATGTCTTGGTATAGCATTATGAGCAACGTCTAAAACTAGAACACTTTAAAACAGGTTTCGCTAAAAAAACATTGGTCTAATAAAAATATGTACATTTTGCTTTCCACCAATACATTCCACTCCAGATGTTCAATAGTTATGATAAAAGTATGAAAGAAGAAAGATAAAAAGGGCATCAACCAACAGAAAAGTCAATACGTAAAGTGCTCGTGCTATATACATCATGAGACGATATACAGAAATTATAGCGCAACCAAGTATATACTACGATTTTTATACCAGTCACATAGCTCATCTTATTAACTGGGGTCTTAGTTACCTAAGTTAAAGTCACACCCCGTAGGGCTTTTGTTCTCACTAGCCAGGCTTGCCCTAAGAACTTAGCTATTCCACATGAGAATAAGACGCTAGGGTCAGATGTTAAAATGCGCAGAGCAAATCGGTGATCGCGGGTGCCCATATTACTACATATTGGTTTTAACCATTTAGTCCTTGCTTTGTTGTAAGCAGGACAAGCGAACAGGACATGAGCAACACACTCAACCAGGGCTCCACAGCAAGGGCAACTCTCTGTTATATTCTCGGCTGCACGCCACTTTGCCATTCGGGTATTAACAGGGAGCGTGCCAAACCTAAACTGAATATACAGAGTCCTATCTCGTGGGACCTGGATCACGTCTAGGTAGGGCTCTAATCTTCTCATTTGCTTGAACATAAAATACTCCTCTGTTAGTCTCCCCTTATTTGGCTTGCTGAGCTCCTGGCTGTCAAACCAATCCCAATAGTTGCGCTTAAGTTCCATCTTACTAGGGGGAATTTGGGTATCCCATGATTCTTTAAGGCCAAGTTGCATCATGGTTTTCTTCACATATGTTATCCACTTGACCCTATGGTCCCCATCCAATTCCATCACCTCCGTTAGAGCTGAGGCATAATTAGTGAGCTCTTCAGTACGCCTTAGGCGAGCCCAAAAAAGCAGTGGGCGTAGCCTAGCAATTGCTCTAAACGGTCGCCTACCCATATCATACATTAGAGGTGTCAGTGGGGTATTACGGGGGAGCATAACCAAGTCCCTCAAAAATGTATGCTCTGACCTCATTAACTCATTCACGTTTTCGAACCCCCATAGCTCCGCTCCATTCAGGGCCGAGCTAACAGCCTTTGCTTCATAGACTACGAGCGCCGGGGCAACTGGCCTACTATACGAGGAGCGATGTTCTTTGCTAAGTGCCCCGGTCACGCGTTTATGGTTCAAAAGCATTTTGGCTAAATGGGGCCTCCAGTGCATTTTGTCGGAGAGTCGTATACCAAGATATTCAAAGTTCTCGACTCTATCCAGGGGGATACCATTCAGTGTAAAATTATTCCTAAAAGATTTGTGAGGGTTAAATGCCATGAGCTTTGTCTTTGTAGTATTAATTACTAAGCCCCGTACCTCACAGAAGGATTGATATCTATTGATTAACTTTTGTAGCCCAGCTGAAGTTTTTGCCATCAACAGGGTGTCATCGGCGAACAGAAGCGTTGGCACTTTGTCGCCCGCAAGGATTGGGGCATCAGCTGGATCTTCTTGCAAAAACTTCACCACCCCGTTCACATACAAAGAGAACAAGGTGGGAGCCATGACACAACCCTGGCGGACTCCCCTGCCAACCGGAATCTGTTCTGTCAACTGTCCTTGATTACCCCATCTCACCTGAGCATAGTTCCCCTCATGAAGACGGATTAATAAATTCAAAATTAATGGTGGAATGCCCATATCTTTTAAAATCTGCCACAGTTTAGCCCTGGGTACCAAATCAAACGCTGTTTTTAAATCAATAAATGCCAGGTAAAGGCTGCCTTTTCCAATTAAAACAACTTTCCAATAAATAAGCATTAATCTAAAAACCTGGTCAATCGTCCCGGTGCTGGCCCTAAAACCCGCCTGATATTGTGAGAGGATGTCCTCCTCTTCAGACCATGATTGAATTCTCTGCAGGAGGACCCTACCTAGTACCTTTTGCATTACATCGGTCAGGCTTATAGGCCTGTAGTTACCGGGGTCTTCCTTATCCCCTTTTTTGTAGATAGGAACTACTACAGCGCCTTTCCAGGACTCTGGAACAGGACATCCGGCTACTTTGGCATTAAAAAATAACTGAAAGTAACCCGACCACCCTTTAGGGTCAAACAAAAATAAATCTCCTGGCAGACCATCAGGTCCTGGGGCTTTAGCGGGGACTAATTTCAAAATCGCAGACTCTATTTCATCCCGCGAAAAGGGATCACTAATATTCCCTATAGGAGGGATGTCTGTGGTGCCGCATGGCTCCTCCAGACATCCGTCCTCTAAAGCGGAATATAATTTCCCAAAGTGATCCTGCCATTCATGGCAGGTGATATGATTAGGCATAATGCTTAAGTCCCTATTGTTTCCCCGGCTCACTAAGGACCAGAAGAGGTTCTTGTTCTTTCCCAGACTTGCATCCTTCAGCTCTTGCCAATAACGTTCATCCCACTCAATCTTCGCTTTGTGTAAAGCAATCTTATAGTTCTTCCTAGCCGTTTGAACCCTGGAGCAATTTTTAGTTCTAATTGCTAAAGTCAAAGATTGTCTTTTGGACTTGCAGTCTTTAGTATACCATGGGTGCTGGGTTTTTTTGCAAGCACGCAAGATGTTATTCTTGCGTGGGGCCTGAAAGTAAGTGCTTAGTATCTCTACGGTGCCAGAATGGACAAGAGAGATAATATCGCATTCAGATATATCTAAGACCGCAGCCCGGAGTTCTGCTGTTTTCTCGAATAGGGTCTTGCGAATAGCCAATAGATTTGAATCCTCTAGAGCTACCTTGTCCCATTTTAAATGTCTTTTACAATTAGAAGGGACGATGTTGGTAATACAAGTCACTGCCCTACTAGTCTGAGGGTCTGATGGAAGAACCCACAAGTTTGTCATGGTCATACAGAGAGGGTTATGATCACTATCAGATGTAGCACCTACAAACATGTCAGTCGTCGCATCCCACAGATTTACATCTAACAGGATATAATCGATTCGTGATGGACAGATGACTCTGTTGAAGGTGTTAGCCCCCTGTCTATCTGATAGAGTTCTGCCGTTGGTTGCCCTGAGGATAAACTCTATAGCTATTGCATTAAGTTGAATGGCTAGGTTAGTCCACTTTTTAATGGGTGGTAAGTTTAGTGGGGGAACTGCCCATTTGTCATCGACCCTATCATACTCCAGCATATCATCTGAGCTCAAAGGCTCAAAGGTGCAGTTTAAGTCACCTGCAACCAAGATGCGATTACCGGGCGAACAGCTGGATATGGCCTGCTCTAAGAGCGTGACAGTGGGCGATTGTTTACCCCCCTTAGTTCCTTTGATATAAACATTAAACAGGTCTAGGGTTTCCCCACCATTTGGGCCCCTAATAGTTAATCTCATAATATCTTGACTTATCAATGGGTGAATGGAAATACGACAGCCTAAGGCAATGTTCACCCAAACAATCAAACCCCCTGAGGGACGTCCTCTCCCCATAGTAGTAGCTGGGATGCAATAGGAGGCATAGCCCGATTTGTGTAGTGATACAAGACTCCATGTCTCCTGAAAAATACAAATATCATATTTCTCAATGAGTTTGTTCCAATGTGGAAGTAGGAGTTTGTTTTGCAAGCCTGCTACATTCCACGATATGATCCTAAGATTAGTGGAAGAAGGTATCACGACCAAATTGTCATTTGCCATTTGGGGCAAGCTTGGGTGCACTTGCAGATCGGCCTCTTTGGGGTTAACTAAAGGTTCGGCTAAACCTGCCCCATATATCCTCTTAACAGTTGCACTGTGATCTCTTAGGTCCCTTGCCCCATAATTACCTGATACTCGATCTTGTATATCGGGGTTAGGTAAAGAGATTTGGGGATTAGTCATGGTGTTAAGAAAGGCAGTACGGTGGTCCATTTTAGGAAGGTGGGAGTTCTCTAGTCAGTCAACTGTCTCTAGTGATGTACCTTGCTCCAGGATATCTAATGTCCCTCCCCTGTTGTAAGAACGTGTACTCCTAAATTGTATGGGTGAAGCGGTCGGAGGACTGGTTCTAAATTCTAGGGCGAGCAGACTCTCTGCCAAGTCGCTGGAACCGAGTGTAAGTTCGATATGATCATACAATTGCGCGGGAGTTGAACATCTGCGAGTACGAGTGATATCCTCGCGTATCAGCGAGCGGCAGCCCCTAGTGTGACGGATCCAGTGTATCACCTTATTTGTTAAAGAATCAGGGCTTTCATATCCAGCATTTGGCTTAAGTTTGGGAACATTAGTCATAATGACAATTTGGCCCTGTGACTGGAAAGCCGCACGTGAATAATGAGTCTGCTGATGTGATTTGGCTAGAGAGTTTCCTACCAAGGATAAGCCACTAGAATTTACTCGATCCAATCGTGTCCTGGGGGCAGTTTGGGTAGGGCACTCACTAGGTATGTGGGGCTGTGAAACATTAGAGCCTTTCAATACAATAGTATTTTTAAGGTTATTTGAATTAGAACTTTGAGGAACACAAATTGTAGGTGGTGGAGGACAAGAAATGGCGGCCCCACTTGATTTTGCCCCATTACTTAGAGGCTTGTCTTTTGGCAATTCCATTTTATGATTTGGGTTACACAAATGGTTTATTTGCTGTTGGCAAGGTGGAACCAATGGTAACAAGAGTTTAACCATCACCATGAGATCTTCCATCTTTTGTCTTATGGTTATTATTTCCCCCTTAAGTAAGTTCATAGTCAGGAAAATATCCTGCGAAATAAGAGGTTGTTGGCCTTCACTCTCTTGTACATGTTGTTGTGCCTGCTCAGTGCCTGTCAGCTGAGTGTCTAAATTAATGTTGGAATCAAGCGTGGCTAGCAAAGCAAACCTATTTGAACAGGAAACTGTAGGTTGAAGTAAACACTCTCCAGAGTCAATGGAAGACTCTGGGGGTTCAATAACCAGAGTATGTTCAACCTGTCTGTGTACGTGTCCTATTGCTTGGGCAACTGGTATAATACTTCCATTATCAGAATTGCCCTTTCTAAGATGCTTCTGGAACATTGTGGGGATAGTTGTTACACGTGGCAAGTTATCATGGGTGGGGGAGGAATGGACATTTGTACATGGTACCGGGGGGTCTGAGGCCAAGATATCCTCACACTCATTGACAAGAGTTTCAATTCTGTCAATTCCATCTATGATACAGTTGCCAGCTGAGTGCCTCATGTATTTTTTAGCCTTTTTTCGCTTACCCGCCCCACTATTGATTTTACTACCCGCCTCTGTGCCCTCCATATTTTTCCGTTTCCCCATATTACAACAAGGAATAAGACAAGTCCCAGTCAAGAACTCTGCCACATAGAGTTTAAAAAAGTCACCACAGTCAAATGTCAATTGTAGCAGATACAAAATAGATTTCAGACGAAGGGGGACAATTACGGGGGATAGTTACACACAGTACCTTATCCAGGAGAAATATGACCGTAACAGGGAGTGCTCACGTCAGCTGTAAGATGAAAAGGGGGGTGGCGCTGCCCTGCCTCTTCCTGTCAATGACGGGCAAGGACGGGCCCGCCCTTGGCCCGGGCTTGGCCCGCGCGTCCCGCGATGCGGGAGACCGGCGCCCCTCTTAACGTGCCTCCTGGCGCGCGTGGTGACGTCGTTGACAGGCGTCAGCACTGGCCTGCTGGGAAATGTAGTGCCGTTTCCCTCACGGCGTGGAAGCAATGAGGTAAGCCGTTCCCCTCACGGCTGGAGCAGAGGGAAGAAGTAGAAAAACAGGAGCCGTTCCCCTCACGGCGGTCTTGTGGCCGGAATGCGCGTTATTAGTATAATTCCCAATTTTATATTTAGCAGGCGTACAGCATATTGTACTATGTACTGCATAATGCTTACTGAGTCATGTGATATGTAATCCCCCCCCATCCATCCCCAATTCCTGCATGCCAGTAGGCTCGAATTGCAATCCTGATTGTCAGCATCTCTCCGAGCAACCAGTTACTCTGCTGGCCCCACCTCACTTGCTAGCGCCTTTTACATCCTTTTCCTGTGTTAAGGCACATAGAGCAAGGACGGGGTCCTTGCCACATTGGATATTTCATTTGTTGCACAGGACAGAAGCTAATGTTTCTTAGTTTCTAGGAGGCAAACACAAGTCGCTGTATTGTACGTTAGTCCCTCCAGCCTTGAACTCACACTGCCTCTGCTCAAAGATAATTACTCACTGTAAAACGATGAAGAGAAAGGAAACATCGTTCTCTAACTTGGCAATGTAAAGCAGCAGAGAGGAAGTGACGAGTATTTACAAGCGTTGTTAGATTGCAAAAAGAAAGATAAGAAGCCTCGGTCCTAGGCCCTTCTCATGCTCTTCTGCTATGCTCTTTAGTTCATTCTGTCCACAAAAAATGATTCATTAATCAAGGTGTGTGATCTACGTAGCAATGTCCAAACATATAGACAAGCACACAAGAAACATTACTTGACCGGAAGTTACAGGGTTCAAGTCCGGCTGGAGCGATGGGCCTGTGTCTGATTGGAGGTCCATGGAAGGTGCTTTAAGGATCCTCATCAGTGAGTGAAATGTCAGTAGTTGGACTTTTTCCATCGCAAAGCTACGATTTTTAAAAATCCTTTTATTTTCAAATTGTTGAGTTAAACAAGTCAACACCGGCATTAAAGAGCAGCATTCAATACATTGTAATTAGTACAATTAGGCACGTGCAGTCATAAACCGCATACTTCTAGTATTACACGTCACGATCAATGTGCCCTGCCAGATATGGGCTCCAAATGTCTCTTGGTCGAGATGCTCTTGAAATCATTGATGCATATACGTCTGATTGTGCACTGCATATGGAGAAGCCTTTCAGTGATTCCTCAAATTTCAGGGGGCCTGTACATCCCCCAGAACATGGCAATTACATGCTTTACCATCATCATGGCTATTTCTACAAATTTTCTGAATGTTTCAGCAGTGTATTTTACATACCCCAGAACAGCAACAAGCGGTCCGAGCACAGGGCAGGCTTCGATTCCTTTGGCCTCAATAACTTGCAGCCAGTATGTGTGGACCACCGGACAACTAACTCCTTGTCAAGTGCAGAAACTCTGCATCAAGCACCTCATGCCACCAGGAGTTCGAACTTGTGGACATACCAAACCTCGCCACACTGACCAGAGTATAATATACTCTATGGATGTATTCAAAATGAATGAGTCCAGGCCTCACATTGGTGGATATTTCTTTTCTTTTGGCCGCAGTACGTCCATTGGGAAATCTGTTAGCTTGTGGTCTAACTCCCGAACCCACTTGACTCTGAATTGAAGTTGGCTAACCCCCATTTCCCTCATCATAGTGTTGTACATTTTGGTAATGACCCTGCAGGGTGGGGAACAAAGTATGAATGTCGCCTCCATCCTCCGCCTTAGACTCTGGGATGTCCGCAGATCCACGGATGTCCACTGTGCTTCATCCATGTATTCTTCCAGGGTCTTGAACTTTGAATTCAATACGTTATCGTGTAGTTCCTTTATATTTCCTATACAGAATCTGCGCGTTCGGAAAACATAAACTGTGGGTTTGGTGGCAGACTGATTCTGAGCACCCCCACCGGAAATGTTAGCCTGTTTGCATAAGCTAGCTCACAGTGCCACTAGTGTCTCCTCTTATCGGGGAGAGAATAGTTTCTGGCAACCTTAGAACATGACAACCCTGTTCGCTCATGATTATGGAAACAATGTACTACTTTTCACTCAGTCACTCGTGCTCATTTAGTTTATCTCGGAGATACACAGAATAAACAGTCTGGGTGTTTCAATAAGGATCTATTGAACAGTTGTTATTCTTGTGTAAAATATATGAGCTGCAACAACCATTAGACAGTAGCAGAGATATATGATTAGCAGTACAGTGAATATAAAAGGATAGTACAGTTCTACCATCTTGCAATAAGCATGAATAAATACATGAATATAAAATGCAGGATAAAAGTGCGCGTACTCCTACGATGCCTATCTAGCTGTACCTGAGTGTACCTAGCATGTGAGTAGGTGTGGAGCCAAGAATCTCTCTAGGATTTAGTCGAACCCCATTACCTGAAGTGTGAGAATGTAGGAGCCCTTCTTGGTCTCGAGTTGGACACCCTGCGAGGGATGTTCAGACCACTGTCAGCGGGAGCGTCTGCATGCAGGAGCCTCAGCGTCTCTGGTCAGTATGTCGGCCTGGAAGTCTCGGTTCCCTCTAACTAACACTAGCAAGAGGTGCTGTATTTATACAGAAAGTATCTAGGGTTCCTTTGTCCCTTGTTGTTTGTATTAGCCATTGTTGGATTTGAGGATGACGTATGGGATGAACCGTGTACGTAGATATGGGGAGGAAGGTGGTGTAGCCCCAGCCTGGTTTCTAAGAACCCTTATGAATATTCATTCATACTGTGTGAGTCTATTGATGGAGTTATAGGACTCTATTGTTCAGGAGAAACCCTCCTTCTGCACCCAGGACTAGAACTAGGTAAAGGTTCACTCCTAAAAGGCTCGTTACAGTGTAGTGTAGGGGAGGTAATGTAGGTGAAGGGGTATGATGTTACCCGGCCTATATTAGGGTACCTATATGAAACATAACACCCACTCCTCTTCCAAACAGTCAACAATGGAAAAAATGCTAGTGGACTATTCTCTTTACTAGATAGTAGTGCATAGAACATCTTTCAATGAGCTTCGTTAAAATCTTGTTTTAAAATCATTTTAAAAACAGTTTAAAAAGGTTAAAAACAAATTACTACGAAAATCATTTTCTGGATTTGTCACTTAAGTCACAGTCCTAATTGAGTTCGTTTATATAAGTTGAGTTTCTACAAGCGTCAAAAAGGCCATGCTTTTTAGCAAGAAAGTGTAAATTTTTTAGGAAATGTTCCAAATTTAGTTAAGTTTAGAGAAAAGGAAAATCCGAATTCTTTCCCAGCACACGATGAGCCAATTATAGATTAAATGTTCTGGCTGGGAGACGCAACATCATCGCTGCTTGCTGCTGCAGGGGACGGTCCTTGTAAAACCTCGCAGAGTACGTCAATGGAGCACAGATGATATTCAGAGCTGCCAATAGCTGGTGTAGAGGCAGCCAGTGCTGTAGTCGATACCTGGGTGCTAGTGGTGCTAGTGGTGGAGCTGATGCTCAATCCAGTTGTAAAAGGCACCTGCGGATTCTCGAGGAATGCAGCCATCAAGATGGGAATACGCTGGGGACATTGCCGAGCATGGGCCCTCAGGGGTTCCAGCCTGGTATTCAAGTCCGCAGGCGTGTCCGTTGCCAGTGTCAGACAGAGATCCAACACGCATTCTTCACCGCAAAACAGGCATCGAAGAACAGGTAAGATGCAGTCCATCCAGACTGGTCTAAACGATGGCAACCAAGAGGCGCTCAGTTCCCTTAGGCGAGGTTGTGCCCAGATGTTGTACCATGCGTTCACGGTACTTGCGCTCCAGGAGTGCTTTTGCCATCTCGTTGGTGATTGGGCTGTCCACTGCGGAGCAGAAAAATGACAATCAGGATTCCTGCGATAGAAAGCAGGATCAGCGGAAGACCTCCAAAAAGGCTTCCCAATACGGAGTGTATAAAATTTGGGATAACTCCGAGGATTGTCTAAAAGGTGCTTAGAAATCCTGACCCTATGGTCTTAAATAGGTGTACAATACCACTCGCATCAGACATATTAAAGATACGACCCACCATTTCTGCGACATGAATGGGGCAGTTTGTACGTATAAGTGCCTGCATCTCAGTCGAGGTCCTTGCGATTTGAAGATCAAAGGTCTCTCGAGCGGAGGTTAAGGGTACGGTCTGCTGTAAAAGCATGGCTTTCAGTCTGCTCAAAGTATCAAATTGTATAAAGGAAACATTTAACGAAGGCCATAACGGCGCCTCCCTGACTGTACTTGTTGGGGGAAACAATACTTGCATACGGCAAGTAACCCTGGAGTTCACAGTGACCAGATAGGCAATGCCCGGAAGCATGATCGTTCAGCATCAAGTAACTCCCATTCGAGAGCAGCTCGAATACCGGTGTAATCCCAGCTGCTGGAGTCCCTTTCATGTGGCAGGACAAGTTCGCTACCGAACCATTACAAGCTCAGTGCAGGGAAATATCCTGGCACATGAGAGAACCGCCCAAAGCGCTCTTGCAGTTTGTACCACTTAGAAACACTTCTCGATCCCCACTCCCGCATCGAAATCTGTATGGTAACTCCCAAGATTCCTTAATGTATTCCTTACCCATCTTTTCATATTTGCCCGCCTGCCTTTGCTCAAGGCAATATTGAAACTGAAAAGTAGTGACCGGTAGATTTATGTGGCCATGGATTAGCCATTCCGTTGATGGTGATTCCGCTACCATGAAAGGTAATCTATCCAGCTTTTCAATACGCAGCATTGTATATTTAGCTCCCCTTTGTGCCATTTCTACCTGTTTATCTGTTAGATTGTATTCCGTAAACAGAGATGTACTGTTGATAAAACGCCAAGGCACATTGCCTGCACGCAAAGATTGTAGCGTCCAGCTTAATAACATAATAGAACGTAACTGAGATTGCCCGTGTTGTAACATGGCTATATCTTGTTCCAGTATGTCTATCGCAGAAGATACAATGTTGCCTAAGGAATATATTCTAGAGGTCAAAGTTGTTAACCCATTGTCCACCACTGCTAGAGATTTCTCTAAGTTAATACGGTCTATTTCCCGTATTTTCTCTGCGGCCTCTTGTTGGGATATTTTCCAGATTACATTATAGGCAGCATAAATGCCAGCATATATGAAGCGTTTCTGACGGGGTTTCCTGGGACCTAGTAAAAAATCCCTAAGATCCATGTCTTGTGAGAGCAAGGCTAAGTGTTGTTTCACTTCTGTGAGTGTTGAGGTTTCTAGCCAATCAAGGCACAACTTCCCAACACTGTAGGATGTCACTACCCCGTGTGTTCTCTTTTTACATAACGTGGATCTGGCTTATGGCTACTGAACCCTTCGGTGGTATCCCAGAATCTTTTCTGACATCTGTTTGTGTCTAAGGGCCAAACCAACCATTCTTTCCAATCAGGGTCTGATCTATTGTATTGTAAAATGTCATCTATTGTTGCCCCTTCTTGTGAAGTCGAATTTTGCCACCCCTCCATCTGTGATGGTGTTGGAAACCGAGGTGTGTTCAGGTCCTTGTTCTTGGCTAGTCCAAGACAGGATGTCTGTTGCACAGTGTCATTTAGAAATATCATCTGCTGTGGAATGAGGCATGCTCTAAATAGTGCTTCTGTTCCCTGGACTTGCCAGTCCCTAGAACTCCAGATTGATTTTAAGTCTATTGTGTCCTTCCATAGGTCAAAACCTTGCTCAGACAATTGGGCAATAAAGGAAGCAGAGTATATCTGTTTGGTGTTAGTCAACATAATTTTCAGTGCCGATGTCGGTGTAACTTTATAATAAAATGACGCTGGGTCAGTGGTGTTAAAACCTGAAAAATATGAACATTTCTGTGCAAATGTTTGTGAACTACTTTTAGGTGGTGTAGGGCAATGCTCCCACTGGTGGTACATAAAAACATTTCTAGGTGATATAGATTTGTGTAAAAAATGATGACCATAATGTTGGTAACAGTACAAAGTGTCATAGTCTGAATTACCTTCTAACATTTCAGTGTTCGGAAATGCAGCAGTTTTCTCTAAATCAGACAACATGTTATTAACAGTTTCAGAGTCCCAATCATCAGAAAATGTACTGGAGGTAATGATATCACTTAATGAAATTTTAAATAAATGAGAAATTTTTAAAAGTTCAGTAGGACCAAAAATTTCTAAATCAACCTTGTCCCATACTATACCATCCGGTATTGGAACCGCTGTGATGTTCACTGATGTCAAGTCTCTCTGTTCACGATGAGATGATTGATGTGGTTTTAAAATCAAATTAACTTTCTGGGCTGTAGAGCTTTGTTGAAGATATCGTCCATTAATAAGCATGCTAAAAGTTATAACTAAGCCTAGCCAGAAAAGAAAAAATAGAATCCCAGTAATTACCCAAAGTTCTAACCAAGGTGATACCAGGTAAGTCTTTTTGAGAAAGTTCAGATAGTCTTCAGCTTGCTGCTTGAGTGATTTTTGGGCTGACATCGTTTCCGGTTCACTTGGATCCAAAGAAAATGTATCAAAGTTCATGAAGTAGCCAGAAGCAGTTCGATCAATTGTAGGGATTGCATCTGGATTTGTTGAAATCGCATTTTGCTCTTGTCGAGGTATATTGATGTAGACATCCGTATCTGGTCTTATTACAACCTGGTTGTTATTTTGAGTTTCATTTTGAAGTTGAACTTCTGGTTCAAGGGGAATGAGTTCCATAGCATTGTTGCATAGTCCTTCATTCAGCACGGGAGGCTCTTCAAACGTGATGAGTCTTTCTGTTTGCGTCTGCTATAACCCTGGCCGTAGTACTACGCTATGCTCACAGAGCATGCGTAGTTTGCACTACTATGCAAATTGCACGTAGTACAGTGCTAAAACTGTGCTAAACATGTAGCATAACAGCAAAATCATCAACATCTACAAATGCTTCAATAATGCAATTTTACATGCTAAAAAGCATATAACCAATTCACAAAAGCGAACTTTGTGAATGAAAATATTAGGCAATGAGAGAGGTGATGATTTTGGGGTCCCCCCTAACCTAGGGGGGGGGACCAAGCAGATGCCTTGAACACAAAGAGCATATCATGCTGAACGATTCAGTGGTGGTCCCTTCCTCCTAGGACCACCCCAAGCACAGTTATGGGCAAAAATACAATCCCAACCAAAGGCCTTGCAAAGCATTATGGGACGAGATTAGCAGTGAATATTATAGTGTCCAATATCAAAATAATTCTACAAAGAGCTGCAGTTCAACTAGTCGTTACTAGATGTCCCTCACGAGTCAAATGCAAAAGCATTGAAATTATTAATACATCAAGCTGCAGTTCCACTAGTCGTTACTAGATGTCCCTCACGAGTCAAATGCAAAAGCATTGAAACCCTTTCATGAAGCTTTTGCATTTGACTCGTGAGGGACATATAGTAACGACTAGTGGAACTGCAGCTCTTTGTAGAATTATTTTGATATTGGATACTATAATATTCACTGCCCACTGCTAATCTCGGCCCATAATGCTTTGCAGGGCCTTTGGTTGGGATTGTACTTTTGCCAATAACTGTGCTTGGGGTGGTCCTAAGAGGATGGGACCACCACCGAATCGTTCAACAAGATGTGCTTTTTGTTTTCAAGGCATCTGCTTGGTTCTCTCCCTAGGTTAGGGAGGATCCCAAAATCATCACCTCTCTCACTGCTTGTTAATTTATCGTTTTCACTTTTGTGGAATGACTATATGCGTTTTAGCATATAAAGACAGAGATACTTATTTTATCTTAACTTGCATTGTGCAAGATGCTGTTTGCAATTATTGCACAATGCAGACAAGCACACAGCTATGCAATTTGCGTAGCTACGTGTAGTTCAAAAGGTACTTTGCATAGCTATGTGTAGTGCTACTACGCAAACTATGCCCAGGGTTAGTCTGTTACTGTGGAGTCCACGCAGTCTACTGTTCAGTATCAGCCACATAGTGTGGTTTGATGAAGTCAATTGAGACAAATCTTTTCTCCTTTTTTCTGGCAAGAGGCGGCAGAAGTACAGTTCTTGTTACTTGTACTGCTAGGACCGGTACAGGCTTTCTGTAGGATGGCCCGAATTCTTTCTTGTCCGCTATTTTCTCTCTGACCAGATCCCTGACTTTTGGGATCCAGACAGGTCTTGCCGTGACTGCCTTGACTTCCCCAGTGGCGGTGTGTTTGGTGTTGACGTTACTTTGTCTTGTCCTGGATTCATTTAGACCCTGTAAAACAGCCAAAGGATCATGGCTATCAAATGCTTTCCCATCCGCCACTGTGCCTTCACAATCAAGATCAGGTACCAACATTCTCGTCCCAAATAGGACCTCATTTGGAGTGACACCCCCTAGAGAACTTCTTGGCTGGTTGTTGAGGGCTCTCTGTACCCCATATAAGTGATTGACCCAACTACTGCCCTTGCCTAATACCCTAGCTGTTAAAGATTGCTTTAAGTCCCGGTTTTTCCTTTCCACAACCGAATTTCCCTCAGGATGGTACGTTGAGGAGTACCGCAATGCTATGCCAATACTTTCCATGGCCTCTTTGTAAGCCCGAGAGCTAAATGCCGGGCCACGGTCAGAATGTAACGTGCCAACTGCGTATGTCCCTATAAAGACTCGCAAATCTTTGATAACAGTTCAGGCGTCAGCCGAGCGCTGAGGCCAAACCCATAGGAATCTGGAACAAGAATCCACTGCCACCAAGATATACTTGTAAGCTCCATCAGATTGTAAAGGACCGCAGTGATCCAGATAAACACAAGCAAGAGGTTTGTCAGATATTAATAATGGTGTCTGTGCCAGGCGTGTTACTGTGGAGCCTTTCATTTGTTGACAGATGTCACATTTCAAGACATATTCTTTAGTTTGTTTCGCTAGACTTGGCCACCAATAGCGCTGTTTCAACAAGGAAATAGTCACCGTAACGTCTGTGTGCGCAGAACCCAAACCCTCGTGTGCTGCAACAATCAAACCATGTCTACGATCCATATTTGGTATTACTCTATCCCCCACTCCAGAAATCTGAGCATATCGAATGTTGTGTGCATCTAATTTGTAGGAGTACTTGAGTGGAAATTTTTTCGGTACCGCTGAGCTGCCCTTGCGTGAAGCAATGACAGCCATCATTATCTCACCGTCTATTCTCGTTTTAGAGCGAGTGATTGCAGCTACGGAAGCCTTTCGCACAGCCCCCTTTGCGGCTTCATCAGCCAATGAATTCCCTTCAACGTGAACGCCATCACGCTGATGACTCAGTGTGTGTATCACATGAGCCCGCGGTAGTTCGTTTTTCAACTCAACTACCTGTTCCCATAGCATTTTATGCTTAATTGTGCCACCTTTTGCATCTTTAAACCTGTTTAGTTCCCAATGTTATAAGTACTCATTGTACGACTGCACACAGTAAAAAGAATCGCACACAATTAGTGTGGGGAATTTGTGATCCGTATTTACAAGTGCCAGTATCAGTGCTTTTAACTCTGCCAACTGAGCCGTGCAGTCTCCTAGAGATCGCGTTTTGGTGCAACTTGGATGGAACTTTCCATCTCGCATGCAACCTTTAACGATAGCACATGCTGCGCTGTATTGGTGCTTACTCCCTATGGCCAGTTGAGCAGATCCGTCAGTGTAGATAACATATTCATACTGATCTAGAGGCAATATTTCATTTGGTAGAGGATATTCTTGTTCATATTGCAGAAATGCTTGTGTTTTTAGACTTGGATCAAATCTGTATTCAACATCCGTTGCAGTAAGAGAATTAGCCCATTGTATCCATCTCAGATGTAAGGCTTTTGCATTTGGAATGCTAGCCTTTGTAACAGCTTCTAAAGCTGGTACTGGGGCTATGACAATTATGTGTTTTCCCTGAGCCAGTGCTCTTTCTCTTGCTACAGCGGTCTGAACTGCTGTCAGTATTTTTTCTGTTGAAGTGAAACGCATTTCTGCGTTTGTGTACAGGTGTGATTTGTATGCGATCGGTACTGTTTCGCCTTCATTGAAGGTTAAGTAAGTGTACCCGCATTGACCCGCTATTACACGGATCACCAAGTTGCGTACGTTTACGCATGTCTGTAAGTGTTTGGAAGCAATCATGTCTTCTTGTAATGAACGTAGGATATTTGAATGTTCCTGTGTCCAATGTCTAACTGAAAAGTCAGGTTTTATTAAGTCGTAGAAAGGTTTTACTCTTTCTGCGTAATCCAAAATGTATGTTCTGCCAAAATTTAGGAATCCCAGTATTGATTGTAAATTTTTCAATGTTTTTGGAGGTTGGAGCAGCACACACTTTTCTAAAAAGTTAGCCGCCAAACTCTTTCCTTCACTTGAAAGCTCATATCCTAAAAATAGGACACTGAGGTGGGCTATTTTTGATTATTTTAAAATTAAATTTGTAGCCCTCAGAGGCGAATCCCATAATAATGGTGCTCACCCTGGTCAAGTGCCTCATTAAGTCATCATCCATCAGATAAATATCATCCACATAGGACAATGCTTCCTCATCAACATTTTGGAGTAACTCAGTTACCCTTGCTGAAAATACCCTGGGGCTGTTCTTATACCCCTGGGGGAGACGACAAAATTGTCGCTGGGACCCCAACGCTGAGAATTCAGTCAAATACCTGCTTTCAGGCGCTATATTTTGGCAGAAAAATCCATTTGAGATATCAAGTGTTGTCTTGTATTTTTTCCGCACAATGTTATTCATTAATGCGGCACTGTGTGCGTTTTGGACAGCGAATGTCTTTGTGCATGTGTTTAAATGTCTGTAATCTAAAACTAGACAATATGAATTATCCGGTTTTGATACGGGAAACAAAGGATTGTTCATTGGTGAGGTGCAATTTTCAATCACCCCTTGGTATTCAAGTTGATCTAAGATCTCCCTGACCTGTTTTTTAGCTTCTTGCTTTATTGGATATTGCCTCTGTGCATTTGGTGAAACTTTTAACGGAATCACGTGGTGGGTTGAATCCTCATCCCAACCGGCATGATTTTTGTATAATGCTGGAGCTAGGGCTACTGCCCACTCCCATGCATATGCATGTGTAAGGTGTATGGGAACGAGGTCGGAGAATGCTGGAAAAATTATGTTTTCCCCCCTAGGGCACTCCATAACGAATGCTGGCGGCCAATCTTCTTCTGCTAATAGGATGTAATACCCAGATGACAGATTTTCCCAAAAGAGACCCTTAACTTTCCTGGGCTTGTCCACCTCCATTTGGAGTGTTATCTCGTGTAACTTATGTGGGACGCTCACCCTGGTGTCTGGTGTTTCCACCATGATGTAATCATTCAAGTCCGCTGTCACCAGAAATTCCTTCAGGTTCTGGCGAGCTATTGTTACTTCTACCGCACTGTCTAGCATCTTCTGAGCCCATTCCCGTTCAGAAGCTGCGTACTCGGAATTCTGGGCATGTCTGATCTTCAGACCTGCAACTTTCTTTTTCTTATATTGAGGTTTTGATTTTGGCTTGTCTTCTTTTTTGGAAGTATAGTCTTGAGCGTGTAGCTTGTCTCTGGACTTTGTACGCTCTTCTTTGTGTTCATTACCGTCCTTCTCTCTCAGAGTTTTTCGTCGAGCCCTGAATGGAACGAAAGGAACGTGAATCAGTATCCTGATACCTGTCAGGTTTCCTAATATTATCCCTATTCCTGAGATTGTACCTCTTTTCAGAGGGCTCCCGTGGAGGAGATCTACCTCGGGATTGAGATCTCTTTTCTGTAAAGTTTTGTTGTTTTTTATTATCCCACTTCTTTTTAGAAGAAGCTGGTATCTGCTTAGAAGTTTCCTTTTCAGGACTGCCCATCAGTTGTGGTTTTAAAGCTTTCCCACCCAAACTGTCTCTGCCTAATTCTGCATATGCAGTTTCAATTATTTTGGGTAGCTCGTGTGGTTGGTCTAACGGACTGAACTCCCTTAGGTGTTGGTGAATTGCCACTGAAGCTGCTTCCCCTTTAATATTAGCTAGTATTATGGCTGATACCTGGTCATAGTTATTCAATAACTTCATCCCCAAGTTCAGAGCAGGCTCTGCTCCGTACTCATTTTGTATTTGTCTTAGTACATCTGGTATTACTGCTAATGAAGGAATACCATGTGTTCTGGTATATATGGCAGCAAAGACTGTACCCCAAGTGGTACAATCCTATAGGATGTGTTGTTATCCCCATTCGCAAGCAGATTGTTAGTATTCTGTGTTTTTCAAATGTGGTAGTATTTGGAAATACTACCTCGAGCTGAGTTATTTTCTGAGCTATCCAGAATGGCATTTGTTCACGTTTTGTGGGCATTTTGTCCATTACCGCGTGTAATGTTTGTGGAGTTATTTTAGTTGCTGTACCCTGAGATTGAGTTCCATTTGTTGCAACTGTTGTTGGGTGGACTGTGAAAGTCCTCATGACGTATTGCGTCAGGTTTCTGTAGATTCTAATTAAACCTTTGTGTTGTATGAGTAAGTCTGGTTGTGGCATTGTATCAATGTCAGGATGTGGTGTGTATGCCGTTAATATTGGCCATGTTGCCCCGTCTCCTCCGAGCTGGCCTAATCTTACTCTGTGTCTTAAGTGGGGTAGGGCGCCTTAAAAGCAGTAAAAATGTTCCTGGCACATGAGTGGAACTTCTATGTCCTCGCAAGGACCGTATTCCGCTGGTGCATCTCCTTCTACATAGTAGTGAAATGTGTGTGTTCTTGCATCTGCTTCTGGGAATGTAACCCACGAATAGAATACCTCTGTTTTGTTTGATTTGTGTGCCTCAATCACAAAGGCTACTAAGCCACCCCTACGTGTTAAACCATATTCTAAAAGATTTAGGGTGATAGTACGTCTGAATTTAGGTGCAATGAGAATTCCATCCACCTCTTCATCTTCTGCTGAGAGGCGTCTAGCCACCACCGGGTTATCCTGGTTGGTTGTGTCCGCAGTCATTTTGGAAAGTAGTTTGTTTGAGGGAACTAAGATAAGGTGTTATGCAAAGTTTTTAGGAACAAAATGTCCTTCAAGCTTGATTGACCAGCAGCCAATAAATAGGATATTTCCCCTACTCAGCTGTGGCGGAGTTTGTGCCCACCCACTCCAGACGTCTCTGGTGTTTGTGAGTAGGGGTCTCTGAGAAATAGCACGACTGAACTACTCAGATTCTACTGTTAAATAAGTACCCAACCAACGTTGGCGGCGCCATGTCGTGTAGTTCCTATATATATCCTATACAGAATCTGCGCGTTCGGATAACATAAACTGTGGGTTTGGTGGCAGACTGATTCTGAGCACCCCCACCGGAAATGTTAGCCTGTTTGCATAAGCCAGCTCACAGTACCACTAGTGTCTCCTCTTATCGGGGAGAGAATAGTTTCTGGCAACCTTAGAACATGACAACCCTGATCCCTCAAGATCGTGGAAACAATGTACTACTTTTCGCTCAGTCACTCATGCTCATTTAGTTTATCTCAGAGACACAGAATAAACAGTCTGGGAGTTTCAATAAGGATTTATTGAACAGTTGTTATTCTCGTGTAAAATATATGAGCTGCAACAACCATTAGACAGTAGCAGAGATATATGATTAGCAGTACAGTGAATATAAAAGGAGAGTACAGTTCTACCATCTTGCAATAAGCATGAATAAATACATGAATATAAAATGCAGGATAAAAGTGCGCATACTCCTACAATGCCTATCTAGCTGTTCCTGAGTGTACCTAGCATGTGAGTAGGTGTGGAGCCAAGAATCCCTCTAGGATTTAGTCGAACCCTATTACCTGAAGTGTGAGAATGTAGGATCCCTTCTTGGTCTCGAAATGGACGCCCCGCGAGGGATGTTCAGACCACTGTCAGCTGGAGCGTCTGCATGCAGGAGCCTCAGCGTCTCTGGTCAGTGTGTCGGCCTGGAAGTCTCGGTTCCCTCTAACTAACACTAGCAAGAGGTGCTGTATTTATACAGAAAGTATCTAGGGTTCCTTTGTCCCTTGTTGCTTGTATTAGACATTGTTGGATTTGAGGATGATGTATGGGATGAACCGTGTACGTAGATATGGGGAGGAAGGTGGTGTAGCCCCAGCCTGGTTTCTAAGAACCCTTATGAATATTCATTCATACTGTGTGAGTCTATTGATGGAGTTATAGGACTCTATTGTTAAGGAGAAACCCTCCTTCTGCACTCAGGACTAGAACTAGGTAAAGGTTCAATCCTAAAAGGTTTGTAATGTAGGTGAAGGGGTATGATGTTACCCGGGCCTGCATTAGGGTACCTATATGAAATATAACAACGTGGTCCCCTAAAGTACTAAGGTGTCTTTGTCTGAGCTGTCTGATCACCGCAGTTTTCTCAGTGAACTCTAGGGTCGGGTTGTTAATCAAAGAGAACTGAGGGAAACATTGCTACTTTACACCTGTCAGTGTTGTCAGTATTTACGTAAACATGTATCTCATGTCCTGAATCTCTGTAACCACAAAATTAGAGATACTGTTGGTTATTGTTGAAATTCAAGGAGGGACAGGGACCTTTTAGAATTTATTTGTTATTGTGTTTGTGTATGGGTTAGATGGTTTATTTCACTATTTGTCACATCAGTCAATTTTTTCATGTTATTGTCATTATGTGATGTATCTGTCAGCTCAATTAATAGGTAAAAATGTCCCCAAAATTTTGAAAAAATCCTTTTGATATGAAAATCATTGTCCTGATTAAAAAAGAATAACAGACATATACTGTGTTCTGTAGTGTGCAGTTCCTAAAAAATGTAATTTGTTTAGAAAAGAAAATCTCTTGGTTCTTCCCATCGGAACCTTTTGTAGTTCACAATACTATTACCCAGGTTACGAGGGTCACCCCATTGATCTCTATGTAGTCTTGACCAACAGGCATGAGTGGACCACCTTGGTAGGCCTAATTGGCTCTAGCCTCAGCACTGTGTCGGGTGGGTTTGGGGTAACCAGCCCCAGCTCACCATCAATAATACTGGCTCTGTTATAGAACCATTGATGCGAAAATTGCGGATGGGCTGTTAAATAATACATTTCAAAATTCGGGGCAGCAAAACCACTTTTCTCGAAGGGTAGCTGAATTTTTTACCACACGTTTCTTGGATATCGGCTTGCCCATTGCAGCTTGAACATAAGTGATTTAAAATGGTCAAAAAGGCCCTGGGAAGTAGGATATTGTGGAACAAATACATCAACTTGAGTAGCACTACCATTTTCATTAATGCTACCCTGCCTGCCACTGACAGTGGCAGTCTGATCTATTTCTCTATAAGGAAAGCTATAGTTGTGGTGCATTTACCATAGTTTTCCACACTAATAATGACAAGTAGCTCACTGGGGGGCTTATTTGCAAGCCCCTTGCTGCCAGTGCGTCACTTTTAATATGGGAAAAAGTGACGTGCCGGCAGCCCAAGGGGCTTGTAAATAAGCCCCTGAGTCTATTAACTGCCAAGGTTTCAGAATGCTTATGTGTGAAATTTCCAAGGTTTTAGTGAGCAAATGACTGACACTTGGAGTGATACTTCCTCTTGAGTAAAACCAAGCAATGAAGTGCATCGGAAGAGATAAATATCAGAAATGATCCCTTTTAAGCAAAGAGAAGCTTTAAAAAGAGTTGCTGCAAAACACATAAAATGGAAAGTTACTAACCTGCCACCCCTTCCAGAATCTCAAAACATGAATAGTTGGCTTAAGTGCTTGCTTGAGAAATATGGCAAGCCCTGCTGCCACACATGTCTTGGTCCACTATCGAAGCATGCCTTATGGGGCTTTCCCCGCTCCCCAAAAAAGCGGTGGTATTGTGCCGCTTCACGTGGCGTTTTTCCTAATATTGGCCAACAGATTGCTCACACAACGTTGGAAATCCCACTCAGCGTCACGTAGGGGAGCATGGGGAGAGGAGATTGTCAGGTGGGCCACTGCAGAAAGGGAGGCGCTACAGCGTGAAGAGTACAGGGGGCTAAGGAAAAAAACTGTTTCAATGGAATGGGCCCACTTAATGGAACAATTCAAAATGAGCACCGTTGATGACCAGGGAGAATGAATACAGAGAGGGCCCCTAATGTCTCTGACCATATTGACTGAAATGGCACACAGTGGATTCATGACCGCCAATTTCTTGTCCGGTTGTTATTTTTTCCTTCCCGGCCCTCCCATCCCCCTCTCCTTCTTCCCCTTCCTAATACCCCACATAAATATGGCACATGAACCAGATGACTAGACCGCGGTAGCTAGTTTTCTTTGGCTTTTTGTTTTTTGTTTAGTTTTTGCAAGGGGGGAGGGGGATTGGAGTTGGGCACGTTGCTCGTTTAAAATGTGAATCCTGATATTTATATGTAATAATTGCTTTGCAATAACAGCTGTGAAACACATTAGAATATTTCAGTCCTAGTCATAATTGTACAAGATGTAAGGATGAATATGTAAAATCAAATACCTGTGTGTTTGAAACTGTACTTATCAAGGCATATAATGTACCACAAGTATACATAACTTAAAATCGAATAAAATATGTGTTAAAAAATTGCTGCCACACATGAAGAAACTGAAATTGTCTTTGTCAAACTTGTTTTTATTACATTTTGCAAAGTATCAATCAACAAGCATGGTAGTACATTCTCCTTATACATTCGCATATCGCTTTCAGTTATCTATTACTAGTTACAGAGTCTGTCAAGTGACCTGATTCTTTCCTCATACCGTTCTATCTGCA
Organism: Calotriton arnoldi; assembly: GCA_963921515.1. Classification (NCBI taxonomy): domain Eukaryota; kingdom Metazoa; phylum Chordata; class Amphibia; order Caudata; family Salamandridae; genus Calotriton; species Calotriton arnoldi. Next base: position 3,058,599 of record CAWUFW010000952.1, on the reverse strand, counting down.
TGTATTACCTGCACGGCTCCACAATCAGATGATGCAACAGATAAAGAGGATAACAATAACGAAAACATACCCCTCCCCCCCCCCACCATCGATTGTCCATTTTTCTGCCCCAGTCCCTCCTCCTGCCCCAGATTTCCCCCCCAGTGGAGTACAGCTTCTGTACTTCTCTCGATTTAGCCTTGGGGGTATGGGGACCCCGGGTCAACCTATCATGGGAGGAGAGGGTATGAGTAACTCATAGTGGGGTAAAATGAAAAACTTGGGGTGTACAGGGTTTCGGGGGTCCGGAACGTCTAGCCGTGTCTTGCAGTAGTTTCAAATGTACTCGGGCCAGGTCAGAATTGGAACAAGTGGAGCGCCCTGAATCTCGTGGGACAGGTGGTCAATGGGAGACCGCTGGACAGGAATTCCACCAAAGGGCCCCATGTAAATTCAAAATTTTTAAATGCATCCCTATAAATGTCACTCATGCGTTCCATAGTTAGAGCCTGCCACAACCGTGCGTACCATTGAGTTATAGCTGGGGAATCCTGCTTTTTCCATGCGGCAGCTATCGCCGTCTTGGCTCTTCCTAGGCAGAGCCATATAATGGCTTGGTCTGCTTTAGTTTGGTATTTCAGTGATGGGTCCCTCAGGCCTAATAACGTGTATTCTAGGGAGTCTGGTATGGGATAACCTATTATCGCTTTCATTTGAGCTACAATTTCTGACCAAAAGGGGCGTATGGACGGACAATCCCACCATATATGGCAGAAATCACCCAACATGCCGCAGCCTCTCCAACAGAGCTCCGAAGTGTTAGGGAATATTTTTTTCAGTTTGTCCAGATACAGGTACCAATCAAACATTATCTTGTAGTGGGCTTCACGTTGATTGAGGAAGTGGCAGTGGCGTATTATATCTTTCCATAGGCCTTTCCACTGGGTGTCTGAGATATCGTGGCCCAATGTACGTTCCCAGAATTCCAAATAGCGTGGACGCCTAGACGGTAGTGTATGCAATAATAGAGAGTATAAAAAGGAGATCGCCCCTTTCACTGAGCTGGCACCTTTCACATATCTCTCCAGGGGTGTAAGTTCTCTGGTAGCCCCTTCTCTAATCTCAGGTTGGAGGACCTAGTGGCACAGTTGGAGGTACCGAAAGTACTCTGTGTGAGGTAAGTGGAATTCCCTCTGACAGTTGGCAAATGTTAAAATGTCCCAGTTGTGGAATATGTCAGCCACAGTAAGGCAGCCTCCCTCCCGCCATGCGCCATAATGTCCTGGTTGTAGTGCCGATGGGAAGGCAGGATTGTAGTGAATGGGCGTGAATGGTGAGGGGAACGTGGTCCATTGTGTCTGCTTTAATATATCGTCCCACACCTTAAGTGTCGTCTTGGTAGATGTGCTAATATAAGCGTTTGCTGATCGGCCCCTCTTCGGCCTCCAAAGCAAGTCCCATATTACTCTTCCCGCAATTGCTCGGTCCATGTGAAGCCAGTGTTTATCTGACTCACGTTGGGACCATTCTACTAGTACCCGGAGTTGGGCCGCTTTATAGTAGAGGTCCAGATCTGGCATTGCTAGACCTCCCTCGTCAGTGGGTTTATTAAGGAGCTGAAACGACAGTCGTGGTCTCTTGTTTTGCCATATGAATTTCCGTAATAACGTGTGGGCCTCATGTAAGAAGTCTCTCTCAAGTGTTATGGGGAGACTTTGAAATAGATGGAGAAATTTCGGCAGAATTACCATTTTAACGGCATGTATTCTGCCTAGCCAGGAGAGATAGAGGGGCGCCCATCTCTTCAGGTCCACTCGTAGCTGACATAAGAGTGGTGGGTAGTTAGCGGTAAATAACCCCAAGATTTTTGGAGTCAGTTTTATCCCCAGGTACGTATCTCTTTTTTGGCCCACTGAAAGGTAGTTGAGGCCACTAATTCCCTCATCTCTGCCTCCGGGAGCGTCAAGTTAAGGAGGAAGGATTTATGAAGATTAATACGGAAGCCCGCCACTATCTCAAATTTGTCCAATTCGTCACGTATTTCTATGATGAATTGACTCGGATCTGTAATGGTTAGCAAGATGTCGTCTGCGAACATTGATATTTTGTGCTCGTCAGAGCCAAACGGAATTCCCTTAACCCCTCTATAGTCGGATGGCTAACGGTTCAATACTGAGCGCAAAAAGGAGTGGGGATGGGGGCAACCCTGCCTCGTTCCCCGTTCTAAATGGAAGGAGTCAGAAACCACTCCTTTGACTAATACTCTAGCACTTGGGGCTGCAAAGTTGGCTTTGATCATGTTGATAAATATGCTGCAAAAGCCGAATCTTTGAAGAGTCTGAAAGAGAAATTCCAGTTTACTCGATCAAAAGCCTTCTCGGCATCTAGTCAGAGTAGGACCGCAGGGATTTGACGCTTATTAGCCTTTTCTATGAGATGTATCACTCTGCGCACATTATCATGGGTTTGTCTCCCCTTAATGAATCCCGATTGATCCGGGTGGATCAGTCCTGGCAATAAATTTTCTAGGTGGGTAGATAATATTTTTGAATATAGTTTAGCGTCCAAATTGAGTAGTGCTATGGGGTGATAAGAACCACACTGTGACGGATCTTTTCCGGATTTGGGAATCACGGTCAGTAGTACTTCACTCATAGTGTGGGTTGTTTTTGTGGTAGTCGCTATGTAATTAAAAAGTGCGTTAGCTTGGGAATCAGTTCTATACTAAAGGTTTTATAGAATTGTGTCATCAGTCCGTCAGGTCCCAGATATTTATGTAATTTGAGAGACCCTATTGCTTTCTGTACTTTCTCTTCCGTGTGATGGCTTCCCCTAGTTGTTCATTCTGGGTCTGTGAAACCTGTGGGAGTTCCAAAGTCTCTAAGTACGTGGATTGTATCTGGGGCTCAAGTGGGTCAGCTGTATATAATGTATTATAGAAGTCCCTGAAAGCATTTGCCTTACCTAAGTCGTCGTGTGTTAGTGAGCCCGAGGGTGTGTGAATGTCTCCAATAAAGTCCTTTTCTCTCTTCACTCTCAACTGCAGTGCGAGGTGAGCCCCCACTTTATTGCCTTGTGCGTAGGAGGTCTGCTTGAGTTTAAGCAGAGTTAATTCTGCCCTGTTTGCATATATCGTGTGAAGTTTACCCTTAAGTGCAGTGACCTTTCGCTCAGTTGTGTGGGTGGGCTTGGTTTTGTGTGCTCTTTCTAGTATTTTCAGTTCTTCCTCTAAGCTTAGTCTTTCTGATGTCCTCTCCTTGTTTAGTGCTGCCATAAGTGTTATGCATTGGCCCCTAACTACAGCCTTAAAAGCATCCCAGTTGTTTGATGGGGATGTATCCTGGGGGTCATTTAACTGGAAATAGTCCCTTATTGAGGAGCGTAGGGCATCCCGGAGTGTTTTGTCCCGTGTTATGGCATTGGGGATAAACCTTCGGTGAGGACTCTGCCATGCTAGTACGACCGATACCAGAGCATGGTCAGATATAATGATGGGGTGTATGCTTGTCTCCTGGACTAACTTGTTTAGGGTCTGGCTCACAAATATATAGTCAAGTCTTGACTATGTGCGATGGACGTGAGAGAAATGTGTGTAATCACTATCCTCTGGGTGTGCTTCTCTCCAACAATCTAGGAGGCCCAAGTCTCGAACAGCTTGTTTCAGAGTTTTAGGAAAGCTACCTGTGTGAGCCCTATGTGGGTGGGTACTATCCTTCCCGGAGTGCCAGGTCAAGTTAAAGTCTCCCATCAATATGATGTCCCCTTCCGTGAAACCCCCCAGGAGAGTCAGCATGTTGTGGATAAAAGTGGCTTGGTTCGTGTTTGGAGTATATATCCCCGCAAAAGTGCAGAGGCGTCCCCAGATGCAGCCTTTCACCAATACCATCCGGCCTTCCTTGTCAGTTTTATAGTCTATTGGTTGGAATTTGAGAGTAGAATGAAAGAGGAGCGCCACTCCATTGTTTTTGGAATTGGCAGAAGATTTAAAAACTAGGGGGAATGCTTTGTGTTCAATTTTGTGGTCTTCTGACCTCTTGAGGTGGGTCTCCTGCAGCCCCACTACGTCAGTGTTGATCAGTTAGATATTTCCATATCTTTTGACGTTTAGATGGGGCCTTCATCCCTCTCACATTCCAAGTCAGTGTAGTGACTACCAATTTAACTCAATGAATTGTGTTGCTCTGCTATTTGTGCCCTCGCATCTCAACGATTTTCTCTTCACTCTCCCGCTCAAGGGCCACCCTCCTCCTCTCACCCCCCTGGGGCCACCCACCAACCAAAACTCTCGCCCGGGAACCCGATGTGAACTAGTGACATTGCCCACACCTCTCCAAATCCTGCACAAAACATAAAAAGGGGAAAAAAGGGGAACAGTAAAATGTATAACAATGTAGAATAAATGAATAGGCAAAGTCTTGATTAGTAAACTTAAGGGGATACTCCGTCCCTCTTCCGAGTCACCATGGTGATGTCTGTACATCACCCGGGGCGAGTTGGACCACATGTTGTCGCCGAGGTCTATTTGGCAGAACCATATCCAAAACCCAGCTCTCCTTCTCCGTCTGAAAGCTTGCAGATATCTTGTCGGTGTAGATCCCTTTGTGTCGAATTCTGCGCCTTCAGTTACTAGTGGTGTGCAGGATTACTGGTTGAAGTTGTATAGTGGGGTTATTGATCTATCTTGTCGTATACACACTTGAATAATGCTGTCTTATTTGCAACTCATGGCTCACTTGTACACAATGAGGTTGAGATCATCAGGGAGCTTCAGCGGTGTTTAATTTCTTCTGCGCTTTGGGGAGGCGGCAGGTCTGCCAGCGGCCTCCCTTCTCCTTGCCGTGTGAGGAGCGATTCTGTTGCTCTTCACTATCTGCCTCTGTGGACGTCTCCGGCAACGGTATACCCATCACTCTGAAGGCTTCATTGACTTCGGTTATGTGGTGCGCTTTGTTATGATATTCAAAACCTATACCAAAAGAGGAGGGCCATCGATATCTAATGTTGTCCCTTCTGAGTTTGTCTGTGACCGGCCTGAGTTGTTGGCGTCGGGCTAGGGTTGCCGGAGCTACGTCTTGGAACAATTGGCACGAGTGGCCTTGGAATTGCAGTACCTCCAATTTCCTTGCCGCCTGTAGTATGGCTTCTTTAGTCTTGAAAGAGTGTAGTTTCGCCAGAATGTCCCATGGTCTGCGAGTTTCTCCCTGATTGGGATGACCCACTCTGTGGTCTCTCTCCAATTTGATCTTTGTTGTTGTTGGCCCTAATGCCTCAGCAAACAGGCCCGTGACGAAGGCCTCCAAGTCCGGTCCTTCTGCTCCTTCTACCAGATTACGAATCCGTATGTTGTCTCGTCTTGATCTGTCCTCGAGATCTTCGTTTTTAGAAGCACGGTTTGTAGTTGATTGTGGAGATCCTGCGTGGTAGACGTCAGTTGTTCGGTTTTCTGTTCCAGGGTTGTAACGGTAGCTTCTACGTCTAGTACTCTAGCGACCACCGAATCCACATCCTGTTGCAGACTAGTGAGTCTGCCACTGAGATCTGCTCATAGTGAGTCCATTGACTGTACTATATCCGCCTTTAGCTCCTCTCGCAGTTCCTGCTTGAATTCCCGCAATGACATAAGGAGATCTTCCTTGGAGAGTGCCATGTTGTGTTCCCCCGGTGCTGGCATCTGTGCGTCTTTGGTGGTTGAAGGGGCAAAATAGGAGGAAACTCTGTTATTAATCTGCTTTTTCGGCAGCATAGATGAGGCTTATCGCGACACTAGACTCTTTAATATCTTGCGTCTCCTCTCCCGGAGCGATGGGTGGGCTAGCGTTTTAGGTTTGTGAGAGCGCGCAGGGGCCTTTGTTGGGTTTCTTGCTTTCTCCGTGCAATATGGCTTTTCTCTCTTGGTGCCCGTGTGTACTGGGCCCTTTATCTACTATGCATTAGTAGATAACCTTATTATTGAGGACTTCAGTGGATATTTAGGAGGCACAAATTGACCTTGTAGATGATCTTTGGTATCTTTTGCGGAGATGACTTCCCCTATGAGTACTGCCCGCCTTGAGATAGAATCCTTTGTCATGGGGACTCGATATTGTCATGATCCTCGCATGCAAGTTAATTCTAAACGATCCGCTTTTGTGCCATAACCTTTTTCCCCCTCTTGGTCTTTGCCAGTTGCCGGTTAAATCATGAGTACAGCGTAAAGTTCAGTAATAAAGAGCACCACTCTGGAGACGTGAGCTCAGGTGCTGTTGCTTTCTTGATTAGGGAGCGTCTCTGCCGGGCGCCATTTTAAAGTCAGGCATCTGATTTTAATCGCTCCTGGCCACCGCTAAGGCTGTCTTCGGTGAGAATTATCCAGCCCCCAGTCTTACTGTGCCTTTCACCACGGTCGCCACCAGCCCTGGGCATCAGAGGTCTTTCTTTGCTGTGTGTCTTGTTCGCGTGCACGAGATCGGCGCCATTCACTCGGCCGCGCCTCCCCCCCCTTGCTGCCGACCCCCGGTACCTCCTCTGATGGCGCTTTCCGTGTCTGGGGTATCCTGTAGAGTGTCTGCGGCTTGGAGAGTCAGCAACGCCCCGCGGGCTGCACCGCGTTGTGTCCGAAACACTCGTCTTCCAGCGTGTCGATCTCCGGTCACTACGCTGCCAGGCGCCGGCTCCTCACGGCCCGCATGGAGTCCGGCGGCATCCGCCGTCAATCTGTGCCTTTCTTTCGGGTCCGGTGACAGCTCCTTTATCACATCAGTTCAGGCGATAGGAATCATCTCTCGGTTTGCCGTTTTGTCCGTAAAATATGGTCTTAATGTGACCTCAGCGACGGAGCCGTAGTGGATTACAACCACACGACCATCTTGGTTGGCCACGCCCCCTACATGATTGAAATTGTCTTTGGAGTCACATGAAGCTTCATGATGAATTTTTTGTATCCCTTTTTGATAGATAATACAGTTTTAAAATAATGATTTGCATATTCACAGTGCTTCCAGTTGCCGACTTGGACCTTGGAGCACTATGCAGAAGACACACACACACACACTCTTTCTCTCCCTCCCTGCTGTGATTGCATTAAACAAGTGAGTTTTCATCAGGTAAATGTAAAAGGAAAAAGAGTGCATTTTCCATAAAATCTCTTCCACTTGGATGATGCATTGTTTATTTAATGTGTCCCTTACGATGAAAAACCAAATGACTTTGTCCTTTATGCCTATGTCTTTGACCCCGCTTCCACACTGACAGCAATTGCCTCCATTTCACTTCTTTTATTACTCTGCTGGACTCTCACCTGTGCCTCTAGTTGTCGTCCTCACTGCAGTTCCAGGCTGAGTCAGAGTGTCTTTAATTGGGTTCTTGGGCAGCCAGAGATGAATGAATGAATATTAAATTTATAAGATCACACAGAGAGCTGCAGGCATTGCTATAGGTTGTGCTGAGTGAGGCCTGTTTAGCTTGCCTGATTGCTCCAGTGCAACTCACTGGCACCCCAGTAGGCTGCCCTCTTTGTTTTCTCAGCCTCACCGTCACATCCTTGGTCGGGTCCTCACTCTCACCTCAGGCTCTGTTTTCTGACTATTGCGTGGGTAGCATCGTGCTTCTCTGTGCGCCTGCAGGACAGGAAACAGGGCCCTCCGGAGCCGCAAACGTGCATCAGGCGATATGCACAATAACCAGGCCATTCGGGGTAAAAGGCTGCTTTATTGGACAGGTATGCAGATTTCAGATTTTACAATAATGTAAACAAGGCCTTACTAATACAAAGTCAATCTCCTAACACCCCCCGCCCTTAAGCGATTCCCCACAATAAATCTTTCTAAACATTGTTCTAACCAACCATCCTCCCCAACCCCTTTCTTTCATCCCCTGCCTTCCTCCTGCCTCATTACTCACTCCCCTGTTTAACTCTGTCCAAAGCTAATCTGAATGCCCCCAACCGTTCCTGCCTGACTCGATCTCCTCAAATTCTGCCACCTGTTCAAGCGACAAGTACCCAGGTAATAAACCACAAATACAAACTCTATAAAACATGAATAAATATCATAGGGAGGGTGGGGGTAACAACCATTACGCTTTAGCCCTACCTCAACCGCCTATGCCTGACTGACTAGCGAGTGCCAACGGTCAACGTTCTAAACAACCGAGCTTGCTCGCCACCAATCACGCAACACCTGTCCTGGCTTGAACTATTCGCCCGAAGCTGCCAGGGGGTGGACATTCTCTGAATGCCACCCCCAGGAGTCCTCATTGGGTGATATGAACAAGAACCAGGCCATTTGGGGTAAAAGGCCGCTTTATTGGACAGGTATGCAGATTTCAGATTTTACAATAATGTAAACAAGGCCTCACTAATACAAAGTCAATGTCCAAACACCCCCGCCCTTAAGCGATTCCCCACAATAAAACTTCCCAAACATTGTTCTAACCAACCATCCTCCCCAACCCCTTTCTTTCATCCCCTGCCTTTCTCCAGCCTCATTCCTCGCTCCCCTGTTTACCTCTGTCCGAAGCTAATCTGAATGCCCCCAACCGTTCCTGCCTGTCTCGAACTCCTCAAATTCTGCCACCAGAAAAAAACCCTGCACAGGCGTTTTTCCTGTCCCCCCTAAATCCCTTTATAAGAAACTATGTACTAATTCTCTTAGAGCAAAAAACCTGTCGCCAAAACAGATAACCAACTTTATGTTCTGACTATGAGTCAAGAACCAAAAAACGAGACCAAAAAAAGGGGTGGGGGGACTGCCGCCTAAGAGCCCCCTGTTAGCATCATGTTTTTAATTCTAATAAGTCTGTCAGCTTCTCTTTTATGTTCACGATATATAACTTGTTACCAATAAAGGAAAGGTGAACTCCGTCCTGTCAAAATAATTGAAAATCTTCTTTGGTTATATCACTATGAGCCAACCAACTTATCCCACTGATGCTGCAAAAGCGGTGCAACTCTCTGTTAACCTTTCTCCTGGCTCTTTCAACTGCTGCAAATTTCTCTGCTCCCTCCAGACCCTTCAAGGCATGAGGGCTGTCAAGATTACTTTCATTTTGGCCCATGATCTAACGATCAACTCTAAATCAGATTTCATCTCTATTAATAACCCTAAGCCTGACAACTGAACTAAGTCATTTTCCTTCAGATGAATGAGCAAAATATCAGGACCACCTTTTACTGATAGTAACTCGCTTAGACAAGGCATTAACTGACCCCATTTCATACCCCCTCTACCCCACCAATCAATTTCTATCTCGTCAGAGTGGAAACCTAGATTTTTCCCAAAATGTCTTCTCTCAGCTTGTTTCACCGCCCACTTGACAAAAGAGTGTCCGATTATCCAAATGTTCATGCAAGACACTGTAGGACACGAAAGATGACCTAAAAAGAAACACAAGGTTAATATAAGTTGAAATTGATAAAACTTCCACATTTCTGATATATCTCAAACAGCAGTCAGAAGACCAACGACCTAAACTTTTTACCTCCTTAATAGAGACACCCAACCTGGTTGCTTCAGAGGCAGCGCCTATCCTAAAAGAGTGTGTACCAAAACAGTAAGGATTCTCTCCTAACTTGTACAAAGTGTGTCTAAAAACAAAAGCAGATGAAGCGCTGCCTGCAGCCCTAAAATCAAGCCAAGTTTTCATAGGACACAATGGACCACCTAACTTTTGGAGGAGCACTTTAGCTCCCTTACCCACCTGGTCGGTCTTGGACTTTTCAAGGAAAATTTCTATTGCGACTTTGGAAATGATCACATTCCTAACTCTAAGATCCTCGTTATTAACTCTGCCTAAAAGCTCTGAAATTCTAAAAGCTCTAAAAAATAGCCAACGCATGCATAACTTAAATAACAAAAATTCAAATTTAGAAAAACAAATAACAGGTAAAACTTGTATCATTCTGTACAACAACTTCAGGGAAATAGGCTCCCGGACGAACTGGCCTCTCTTCTTTTCTTTCGCCCAACCTTGCGGGAGCCTCCTACCTATCTCACCTGCTGATGGCTCACAGCCCCAAAAACATTTTCCATAAAAATGTATGCCTGCCAGTTTACTATCTATAGTGGTAGCTGAAATGTTACGCTCTATATTTTTCATGATGAAATCAATAACATCCTCCCTACGTTTCTCTAGGCCTTTAACGCTGTAAGGACTATAAGAAGCACCTGATTCCAGAAATTCTGCCCATGCTCTTCTGCTGGCTAGTTTGGTACTGTCAGCAACAGATTTTTCGACAAGCTGCTGCACTTTCACTCTGCTAATTCCCATACCTCTTGAGGAACCTGAGTTTTCCGCAGATCTGCTGCGGACGCCAAACCACGGAGTCTCTGCCACTGGAAACGAGATAATGCGTCTACAATATTATTATCTGCTCATGGTAGATGCCTCACTTTAAAAATTATATTATGCATCAGACAACCTAGCATAAATCTTTGCAGTAATTTCTGCAGGTGTTTTTCTTTAGCTTTTTGGCCATTAATCAGATCAACCACTGTTCGGTTGTCAACATAAAAAATGACTGTCTTGTTCACCAGCTTAGAAACCCAAACCGCTAAAGCTACCAATAATGAAAATAATTCGAAAAAGGCTATGCTTCTCCTTTGGGAAATCCACCTTTTTGGCCATTTCTTGGCACACCATCTGCCTTCCCAGAAGAGACCAAAACCATTGGCACCTGAGGCACCTGAGAAAATTTGTATCAACCACACAAAATCCTCGTCCGGTGACCATATGCTAACGCCATTGAAAACTCTCAAGAATAACAACCAAACGTCAAAATCAGCCCTCATGGCTGCTGAAATTCTGATTCTGTGATGTGGTAAAGTGGCCCCAGGCATGGCAAAGCCCAGCCTTCTGCAAAAGGATCTTCCTGCTTTTACCACACGACTAGCGAAATTCAACTGCTTCAAAAGACATTGAATTTGACATAGAGTTAATTTAGGGGACACTTTGGCATGCTCAAGGAGAACTAGGATTTCTTTTACTTTTTTCTCCGGTATCCTTGCTTCCAATTTGACAGTATCAATTTCAATACCCAGAAAAACTAGGCAGTTTGCTGGACCCTCAGTCTTCTCAGCTGCCAGTGGTACACCTAAATCCTTGGCTAACAACTCAAAGTTCCATAAAGCTGTCTCACATTCTTTTTTTTGTTTAAATCTTTTTTTATTAACATTTTTCACATTTTAAGCATACAACAAGAACAATGCTTAGGTTCCATGTATAGTTGCTTGCAAATGCTACGATATCCAGCACCAGACTATAAAAAGACAGTTGAGTTGTTCAACAGGGTACTGAGAGAAGACTCGTGACAGCGTCTGTGTATAGGGCATAGAAATGCCCAAGAATCTGACCACTGGACAACTTGTAGGCGTTTCAGACATGGTGCATCTTAGGTCAAACTGTGGACATAGGGTACAACAAAATGAGGACAACTTAATCCAAGGAGGGGTAAGGGAGTCGCATGAGACCTGCTGCCGTGTCTGGTATAGCAGAGTGTGCCAGCCCTATCCGGGCTTAGTGACAGCGGGATTATGAAGGGGGGACATACATCTCTGGAAGTCAGCACTACTCTACCCCGTACCGAAGGAGGGCGAGCACTGGGTGTCAGTCCTGGATATCATCCCGGGGTTCCCCAGTGTTAGTAACTATGTCCTGTAAATTTGACACCATAGCGTCCCATTGAGACGCCAGGGGGAACTTACGGATACCAAGCAGGTCTTCCCTGCGCAGAGCCACTCCCTCTGCCTTAGCCCAGTTAAGTAGGGACCGGCGCCATGCTATTGTGTGAGGTGCCAGAGGGGATTTCCATCGCTTGGTAAGCAAGCGTTTTGCTACTATTAAACCCAGATCCAGAAAACGGGTGGTAGCCCTATGATTTTTATTCCTGCTAAATAGGTGCAGTATATGCACCTCCCATCTAGTTGGGACAGCGCGAGATGTGCAGGTGGCCAGTGTGGTTGTCACATTACTCCAGTATTCTTCTAGGACAGGGCATTGCCACAGCATATGGAGGATGACTACATCTAACTGAGGGCATCGAGGGCAGGCCGCATCTGTGCGGAGGAAGTACTTATTAATTTGAGCTGGGGTGAGATAAGCCCGGTGTAACACAAAGAATAAAGGTGTCTCACATTCTTGAGTGTGCGCTGCACCAATGAACAAAAAATCATCCAAGTAATGAGTGACATTAGCGTGACCAGTCCTGAATGAAAAAAGCCATTGTATAAAAGTACTAAATGTCTCAAAAAGATTGCATGAAATGGCACAACCCATGGGTAATACCTTGTCCACGAAAAACTGGTCTTCAAAATGAATGCCTAGTAATTCAGAATCCAAAGGGTGAACTGGCAAAAGACGAAAGGCTGATTTAATATCGCATTTAGCCAACACTGCGTTATTGCCCACCTTTCTTCTCAGTCTCAAGGCTATGTCTATGATGCAAACTGGACCATGGTGTCATCCTTCACTATGAAGTCATTGACAGAGCACCCTTGTGGCCAAGAAAGTTGTTGTATCATCCTAAATTCACCTGCTGTTTTCTTGGGTACTACCCCCAACGGGGATACGATGAGATCAGGTAAGGGCCTTGAGGAAAAGGGGCCAGCCATCCTCCCTTCTGCCACTTCTGCCTGTAGTTTCTGCCTTACCACTTGTGGATACTCATTTGCTGACTTAAGATTCTTGGCAAATCTACGACACCTAGGTCCTTGGTAGCCCAATCTGCAACCTTTTTTAAAACCCCATACCAGTCTAGCTGCCTCCTCTGTGCAGAGATAGAATTTCAACCAAAAACTCAGAGTTTCCATGTTAATTGGTGTAATAACCCTTGTAACCAGACTGGATATTGTTGCCTCTCCCTCTGCCTTGGCCAAAACCTCCCTAGCTTGCTTGTTCGCCAAAGCATTGCAAAATGGAGTGCTTACCTCCACATTTCGAGCACTCGTGTTTATACCTGCAAGGGTTCTTTTGGCAGTAACCTTTATTGAAATTCCAGCAGGCGCCTGAGTTAGCTGTTTGTGGTCTGTTCCAAACTGCCCCCCCGCCACCCCCCCCAAGGTGGGCCTAGCAAGAAAAGACCGATGAGAAAACGCCAAACCACTAGCGGTGTGCATTGTAGGGGGAGGTCTTTGTGGATACATCCACTACACCCATAACTCATTATTAACTTCACCCCATGGTTTATCAGGGATAAGAACCAACCTGGCTCTAAATTCTTCATCGTAATGAAGCCAATCGAAGCCCCCGAATTCCATATGAGCTTTCCTAATCGTATCCATGTACTTAAAAATTGCTACTGCTCTATCAGGGACCTTTCGCAATAGACACTGGCGAATATCAAAAATGCCGATGTCCATGTATCAATGGTTGTAGGCATCCTAGGCCTTTTCGCTAATTCCCAAGCCTCCTCCCTAGACCCCTCCTTTGATTGAATTTCTCTGTGGAGTAGCTTAAAAACATCTATAAATTCTCCCTTCCATATTTTTTCTTTGGAAGTTTTGCTCAAATGAACTCCCAAAGGCATAGAAAGCCCCATGTACGGCAGACGTTTTAAACCCTCCAATTTTAGATTTCTCCCCCTTTTCTTTATCACTTTTCTCCGGGCTCCCTTTCACCTTAGATGAGTCAGCATTCCCCCCATTTGCCTTGTTGTCTTGATCTGATTTATGATCAGTACATCGTTTACTTGTCTCATTGCTTGTTAATTAGCCATCAGTCCCCACCTTTTTATCAGCAACATTGCCCTCTGCCACTTTCGTTTTTTTAAAGTATACTCTCTTATCCAAATCCCAACTCTGGGACTCACCTGTTCCTAATGCTTTGCCCATGTCCGTTGCTGGTCTTTTCTTTTTCTCCCAGTCCTGGCTTCTTTGTCTCCCGCTGGGACCAAACCAAGCGTTCCCCATCTCTTTTTCCTGTAAAATATGATCTTTGGACACATTTTTAGAACTCCCCCCAAACCATTCTGTTACTCCCCTTGAAAAATCCCTTTTCTTTGTCATCATCAATTTCCCCTTCCTCCAAATCTTCGACGCCCTCATCATAATCTACCACCCATTCCAAATGCAAATCCTTATTAACCTTGCTCGCACCCGGGCATTCGCCATCCCCAACACCACCATCATAAAACCTCCAGTCAATTGTTCTTGTGATATGTGATGAAAGTTTGGGGGTCTAATGACGGCGTGAAAATTGCCCCAAAATCCTCTCTCTCTTCGGCTTGGAAACCGCAGGAAGTTTTTGACCTGCCCTTGAAACGCTCACTGCACTTCGTGCCTTTCTGCAGAGTTCTCCCAGCGTGGGTCTGCAAGCCGCTGTAACTTGCTGACTCAGGAGCTTGTTTATCCTTAGCCAAACTTGAGTCCTTATCTAGTTCGCTAGGTACCCAAACCCATTTCCCTGAACCTTCTGTTGCATTAATGACTTTACCAGACACTGCATGATTAATTTCTACCTCCTCATTGGCTAGAACTGCTCTTTTAACATGTCCCTCTGCCTTATTTTGGCCAATTTTTGCCAATTTTTTGTCTTCCAAATTATTAATCGCCTCAGCTGTTGATAAACCAACATGACGAAAACTTGGCCGTAATAAATTATCATAAACACTAGGATCCACCCTTGAAGGATTATGGCGGGGGATTATTGAAATCCAGGGTCATGTGCATTACCTACATTGGTTGGAAGCACATTGTGTTTCTTAAATACCCCTCACACACCAAAAGGGCCCTTGGTGTCATGCTTCATCATAGGGGTCTTCGCGCCCCTCTACGGGACGCGGCGTGCTACTACCTGCGAGTACGCGGGAGCACTGATTCTGTACACTATGTGTGGTGTAGAAATGCGTGAGTGGGAGGGTCAGGAGTGAGTGAACAGTGAATGTTAAAAAATACCTAGCTCCTGTGGAGTAGAAACTTTAATATTCCATGGTGCCGGTATTGTTAAAAAGGTGTGGGTCGGAGGAGTGTTGTGTCAATGCACAAAGCCTCCTGTGTGTGTCAACATGTTTCGAAGCGTGCTGCTTCTTCTTCAGGACAGGTTAACAGATCCCTACCGTTCTCACATAGCTAGTTTGACAAAGTCATCATTAATGTAATGCTACATATATAGGTAGTAAATGCTACGTGTTAGAGACAACTTGTCTGAATGTAAAATACGATACCAAAAGGAAATTCCTTAAGGATAATCTGAAATAGAAACACAGCATTTAGAAACGTCAGGTATGCAAAGCGTTCCGTGTGCAAAAGTGGTGACCTGCAAAGGAGTGATATATACAGTGCTAATTAATCATCATTGACTTAGATGTGATCTATGGTGCAGTGTCCTGTAAAAAAGAGACAAATACAAGACGCACAAACATTTAACAGAAAACACACTCTACATAAAATGCTCCATGGTTGACGTTGTAGGGCCTTGAGAAATATTAAAATCAAAATGTGGGAAGTAAAAAATTATGTCACTTAGGGATACATACTTGTTGTATGGAAGGTGGGTGCCTCATGAGACTTAGAAAATGAGGGAGACAAGGTGCTAATTGCAATCTGTAGGTAATTTTTTTTTGCATTAGAATGGTCTCTTGTCCATTTAAGAAAATAGACGCGGTATAATAAACTAGGATATCGAGGGTCCAATGGTCGACTTCCCTGTAGCGGCTATGCCGTACTTACATGCACCAGGGTACTACCTCATACAAAGATCTCCTCCTCGCGGCTCCGTGGACAGAAATGAGACCGCGAGGGGCCTCTACTTATATTAGCCTTAATTGGTTTAGATTTCCCGCCAGCAGTGGTCTAATTGCTGCGTACTTTGACCCGGAGGGGAAGTAATGCCTTGCCCAGTTCTCTTTACCTGCTGGTTGTACCAAACCTACGTTGACCTGGATGTAGACATAGCCATGCGTCTCTACTAGAGCGCTCGCCTCGAATAGTTGTTGTTTGTAACGGGTATGCCACTGCTCTAAATGACCCGGAGGTAGGAAAAAGCCCGGGAGTTTCCGGTCATGCACACTGGAGCGCTAACCGTAATGGTTAGTGCTCGGGTGAGTCCGTAAATGAATTGGCTCCGTTGATGGTGAAACAGATGAAAACGGAAGGCCAAATTTCTGCAACTTAATGTGCAAAAAATATACAAAAAATACATTTCTATCCACGGAGCCGCGAGGAGGAGATCTTTGTACGAGGTAGTACCCTGGTGCATGTAAGTACGGCATAGCCGCTACAGGGAAGTCGACCATTGGACCATTCTAATGCAAAACATTTTTACCTACAGAGTGCAATTAGCACCTTGTCTCCCTCATTTTCTAAGGCTCATGAGGCACCCGCATTCCATACAACAAGTATGTATCCCTGAGTGACATCATTTTTTACTTCCCACATTTTGATTTTAATATTTCTCAAGGCCGTACAAAGTCAACCATGGAGCATTTTATGTAGAGTGTGTGTTTTCTGTTAAATGTTTGTGCGTCTTGTATTTGTCTCTTTTTTACAGGACACTGCACCATAGATCACATCTAAGTCAATGATGATTAATTAGCACTGTATATATCACTCCTATGCAGGTCACCACTTTTGCACACGGAACGCTTTGCATACCTGACGTTTCTAAATGCTGTGTTTCTATTTCAGATTATCCTTAAGGAATTTCCTTTTGGTATTGTATTTTACATTCAGACAAGTTGTCTCTAACACGTAGCATTTACTACCTATTTATGTAGCATTACATTAATGATGACTTTGTCAAACTAGCTATGTGAGAACGGTAGGGATCTGTTAACCTGTCCTGAAGAAGAAGCAGCACGCTTCGAAACATGTTGACACACACAGGAGGCTTTGTGCATTGACACAACACACCTCCGACCCACACCTTTTTAACAATACCGGCACCATGGAATATTAAAGTTTCTACTCCACAGGAGCTAGGTATTTTTTAACATTCACTGTTCACTCACTCCTGACCCTCCCACTCACGCATTTCTACACCACACATAGTGTACAGAATCAGTGCTCCCGCGTACTCGCAGGTAGTAGCACACCGCGTCCCGTAGAGGGGCGCGAACACCCCTATGATGAAGCATGACACCAAGGGCCCTTTTGGTGTGTGAGGGGTATTTAAGAAACACAATGTGCTTCCAAACAATGTAGGTAATGCACATGACCCTGGATTTCAATAATCCCCCGCCATAATCCTTCAAGGGTGGATCCTAGTGTTTATGACAAAATACAAGGGGAGGTCGAATCCACCCCCGGTGTCCGGTTAGGACAACACCTCTCCACTCCCTCTTTTGTTATTGATAGTATTAAGACAGCGTACAGCTGTGGGAGTCTGCCAGAAGTCCTGGCAATACAACTCCGGACTCAGTACCGAAGTTCAGAAGTGGTCATTGAACCCCTTCTCTACCTACACACTTACACAGAGGCACCAATTACACAGTGAACACACACACTCTCAACACCCACCACTAGACCCATTTCTTAACGATGGCCGAAGGCACTGGCCTCACGTTTGGAGAAGAAGAAGTTGATAGAATACTGGCAGCTATCAACCCTTTTGAAGGACTAAGCAGTACTGATCCAGGTCCTAGCAATGCAGACTGGGATAAGTTAGCCAACCTGAGAAGAACCCAAATAAAAACAGCTCTACATGGCCTTCTAATGACTGAGTACCTGAGGGCTAATGCGGCACCTCAGGGCCTGATTGTCCGCAACGAGCCATTTATTTTTCAGAACGACAAAGCATTCAAGAAGGACTGGTCGCTTATATCGTGGCACTGTACTCGTGATTGGTTGGTTTTAATAATAAAGACGGCAACTCGACTGGCACTTGAACTTAAGATAGACATTCAGAAGTTAGAGGTACAACTGAAGAGCTATCAATCACCGACCGTATTGAGGAAACGGCTGGAGGAACTGAACCAGCAGATGACTGAATTCGAGGTCACACTCAAACAGAGTAAGTTTAACAAACTAAAAAAGGACACGGCTCGCTTCAGCCATGAAAGAGTGTACCCGTATACACGAGATGACTACACAACCAAAGACATCAACAGTGACCAAGACAGTGAAGGGTCTGACACGAGTACCAACAGCTCCAACTCCAGCAGGAAAAGCTTGTATAGGAACCAACGAGGTGGGTCACAATATCAACGATCTTACAATCCCAGACGGAGAGGATGGAGTAACTATCAAGGACCACCCTCCTACCCTCCATACCCCTATGGACCATCACCGATGGGGGGCCCTTACCAACAATGGGCACCAGATTATGACTACAACTACTACGGACCACCGCCTTTTTTAGGGTCACGCCCTGGACCCCGACGAGGGAGGAACAGGCGAGGCAACAATGTACATTGGACCACGGAAGAAGAAGAGAACCCACGTGTCTCGACGAGGAGCATGACGGGCTCACTGAACAACCAGCCGTCCACCAACAGAAGGGGCAACTAGTGTTCAACCTAACGGAGTGTGAACTCACAGAGGTTCAAACACGAGTCCTGGAAAGAGGGCTAGGTTTTGTACCAACCAACAGGATGGATAAGTTCAAGGTACATGCAGAAATGAAGGAATTCATACGCAAATTGAAACTACGGGCATTTTTCAAAGAGAAGGATAGCACCACGGAAGAATCATCCGACACAGGATTACGGCAAAAGTCCACCTTCACCCCACCAGACTCCACATTACCAGTTGAATTACTGGCTTTTGAAAAAGCGGTCATGGAAGAACTAGGGCCGATCTCCGCGCAAGGCAACACCCATTTCCAGAACACCTCAAAAGTCGAGAAGGAAGCCATACAACAGCTGTCCACCAACAAAGAAATCATAATCAAACCAGCTGATAAAGGAGGGGCCATAGTGATCCAGACAACAGCGGCCTATGACAATGAATGTAAGAGGCTTCTGGGTGACAGAAGAAACTACGATATCCTTAACAATGACCCTACAGAATCCTTACGGATCCAGATAACAGGGATGGTGGAAGAAGCAATGGCACATAACTGGGTGTCTAAAAAGGAGGCAGAATTCTTAATTCAGAAGTCTCCTAGGACACCCTATTTCTACAACATCCCTAAGATACACAAAAACTTGCAACAACCACCAGGCCGCCCAATAGTCTCGGGCATAGGCTCTATTCTAGAGCCTTTGTCCAAATTTGCTGACGCTTTCCTTCGCCCCCACATTCAAAAAACCGGAACCTACCTAAAAGACACAAAAGCTGTTCTCCAATTGCTACAAGACATCACCTTTGACCCTGGGAACCAACTACTTTTGGGCCTCGATGTGGAGAGTCTCTACACGAGTCTACCCCACGACGAGACATTAAACATAATTGAAGAGATCCTTTTCTCGACCACCTGGGATTACCAAACACCACGGAATCTAGTAATGGAGTGCATCTCTCTGGCTCTCACTAAGAATTTCTTCTTGTATGAGGAGGCATTCTACCTACAGAAGCACGGTACCAGCATGGGGAGCACTTTTGCTCCCAGCCTGGCTGGTCTCTATGTACATCACTTGAATAGTCTGGAGCACACCCATATTATTTCTCACTTGTTCTTTTCTGAATTCATCAAGTTCGGCGGGCATGCACCCTTATAATGCTCCATTCCAGTAAGCACTTGTAATGATACTTCCAAAAATATGGACCCACCTTTTGTAGATCCAAAAGGGTTGCACAGCCTTATGCACTAGTGTTTGAATTTCTTCCACTTAAACCACAGTAATCAAGTCTTTATTCTTGTTAATCACGCTTTTATTCACAGTTAATCCATCACGCCAAAGACTCGGAATTCCGCAATCTTATGCATGTTACTTATTCCAAAATTGCCCATCCAGGCCTATTCTAGAACAGTTAAACAGATTTCCGAGTTCTTCTATTTACGATCTCTACACCCAATGCATTTCGGTTTATTTTAAACCTTCTTCAGGGGTATCTGTAGTATGTAAAAGATATATATACACGTCTGTCAGCCACAAGATCATAATAATAATGACATCCAATCATTGATTAAATCATATAACGATAACATGGAAAAATCATCTTAAATAACCCAGCGATAAACTGAAACATAATGTGAATAAATCCACCCCTCTGCTCCCACCCGTGTAACATCCAACAGACAAAAATGCGTTTGTACTTGTGTCATTATTAATGTGCCCCACGTTTTTAACCCAAATTGCTCTAAACCAAACAACCCCATATTTCCACCAAACTCATATAGTGCGCTCATCGCTGTATGTAAACTCACTTAATAGTCACTTAATATATATAAACTCCTTCATGTCGATAACTCTCATAAACAGTCTTTGGCGTGAAAACGAATCCTTCAATGCTCTTTGCTTATTTTCTTCCATCGGGGTGCTAGCCAGAGCTGGAACGGAGCATTATAAGGGTGCATGCACGCCGAACTTGATGAATTCAGAAAAGAACAAGTGAGAAATAATATGGGTGTGCTCCAGACTATTCAAGTGATGTATATTAAAACTGTTCCAGCTCTGGTTAGCACCCCAATGGAAGAAAATAAGCAAAGAGCATTGAAGGATTCGTTTAAGTGACTATTGGACATGAGGTCATGTTACGGGGATTCACGCATGTGTTGATTTTGAGATTAAATGAGGATGTGAATTATTTTCAAGCACACGATTTAGGATATGGGTGGTATTGCTTTAAACAAGGAGTTTCGGTGGGGTGGGCAAACGTGGACGCAATACGTGCTAATTATGGTGTTCGCAGGTGGGGCTGGTAACGTAGTTTTTAAGTTAGTGAGTGAGCATTGGGTGGTTATTCAGTTATGTTGTGCGCGCATGGGAAGAACAAGGCGCTTGCAAAAGCAGATTACATCAGGTATGTAAGAGCTTATATAAAGGATAATGGGAGAAGTGACAAGAATGGGGTGTGGGGGTGAGTTTACATACAGCGATGAGCGCACTATATGAGTTTGGTGAAAATATGGGGTTGTTTGGTTTAGAGCAATTTGGGTTAAAAACGTGGGGCACATTAATAATGACACAAGTACAAACGCATTTTTGTCTGTTGGATGTTACACGGGTGGGAGCAGAGGGGTGGATTTATTCACATTATGTTTCAGTTTATCGCGGGGTTATTTAAGATGAATTTTCCATGTTATCGTTATATGATTTAATCAATGATTGGATGTCATTATTATTATGTTCTTGTGGCTGACAGACGTATATATATCTTTTACATACTACAGATACCCCTGAAGAAGGTTTAAAATAAACCGAAATGCATTGGGTGTAGAGATTGTAAATAGAAGAACTCGGAAATCTGTTTAACTGTTCTAGAATAGGCCTGGATGGGCAATTTTGGAATAAGCAACATGCATAAGATTGTGGAATTCCGAGTCTTTGGCGTGATGGATTAACTGTGAATAAAAGCGTGATTAACAAGAATAAAGACTTGATTACTGTGGTTTAAGTGGAAGAAATTCAAACACTAGTGCATAAGGCTGTGCAACCCTTTTGGATCTACAAAAGGTGGGTCCATATTTTTGGTCTCTATGTACACCATCTTGAGACCAGCAAGATCCTACATCATGACAACCCTTTCTGGCACAACTTAAAAACCTGGAAACGATATATTGACGATGTGCTGGTCATCTGGGAAGGGGATATCCCATCAACCGAAGCCTTCATGGTGTGGCTTAACCAGCAAAATGTTTTCCTTCAGTTCACTAACACCATGTCTGTCAAGATAACACTGACCTGTTCTCCTCGCTCTTGATGACGGCGACCGAACCCCAGTCCTCCCACGAGTTCCACAAGCGCCAGAATAAATTAACACTCTGTCGCTCAGAAAACCCCCGAAGGGAAAGGGGGAATGGGAGTAAAGAGAGAGAGAGAGAGAGTCTTGCTGGAGTGCAGGGTACCTCTTGGATTCTGGAAATCTTCTTTTAGCAGGGACTGGATTAGAAGGATAATTCTCCTGACCTCCGATAGCTTTCTAAACACGATCTAAGGGTGCATAAATTGTAACAGGTAAGTACATTGATCTTGATGTTCACAAATATAATCAAATATTAGCAGAGTAATGAGTATTCTATTACAATCAAGTTAAAACCTGAATACCTAAAAACCTTTGCTCTCTGAATACTCTCTCTGATTGTATGTGTAACTTGGGCAACTGTATTTCTTCTTTAGTTGCTTTTGTCTGTAGAAAAAAACAACAATTATAACACCCTACCCTGAGTAAACTCTGTTCATATGAATTCTACAAGTTGTATACTTGTTTACCTTTTTAAACATACACATATCTATAAATAAAGTCTTTGAAAATAGTACTGAGTCCACAAAGTCCTTTTAAATGTGCAGGAATTGTCTCTTTATCGTGGCTCTATTATTATTCCTTGATCTGTTCAGCTAATGTTCTTGTGCTTTCTTTTGATAAACAGTCTTCCTCTTGGATTGATTCTCCAAGAAAAGATATATTCAGCGTTTAAACAAGATTTTCCTTTTATGAATAAAGTACTTTAAAATGCACTCACCCGTGAATGAGGGTCAAAGGTTAATTCTAACTTATCTATTTTTTGTTTCCTCAGCCTCGGTTAAAGTCACCGGAAGCCTTTCTGGAGGAGGACGATCCGATTCGTGGAAGGAGAAGGTTTTACCGGAAGGAGTCTTCGACGACCACCGGGTGGCTCCAGACCCCTTCGGTGAAGACAGGAGCCTCGGGAAGAAAACACACGGACTCAGAAGATCTCAGAGCGGGATCGGGACACTTCAGGAGCGCTGGAAATCAAGCCGCCGATCAGGGAGAGGCATAGCTGCCAAGGTTTCAGATTGCCATGTGTGACATTTTTAAAATGTCAGTGAAATTATGAGTGACATTCCAACGACTATGAGTGACACTTTCTCGCGAGCAAAAATCATGCAATGAAGACTAGGGAAACTTTTAAATATCAGAAATTACAGCCATTTGAGCAACAAGAAACTCCAAGAACTTCTTGAAACTGCTGCAGAGCACCAGAAATGGAAGGACATTAGTGGCAAAACACGCACCGGCACCATAGTCTAAACCGATAATGCCTCAAGTGAAGTACTCTGGTACCCAAGAAGGATGACAAGACAGAGCAGCCCTGCGGCCTGCTGAGATTACTGTCTGCAGAATTAAATGAAATCTGAGATCTCTTGCAGATGTAAACCCGAAGGATGACGAGACAGAGCAGCCCTGCGCCTGCAGATACTGTGTCTCAATTAATTATCAGATCATCTCATCTCAATCATCTGCAATGCGTGGTGCGCTCCGCGCTGTGAAGTGATCATGTTACAACTCATGAGAGCGGACAGGGGGCCTCTGAGGAATGATGAAGGGAGTCGTAACGGACCCCCTCCCTCTAAATCAGTCACTCACTCACTGCTCAGTGAGCCTCGGTCCGGCAACGCTGCCCGGTTTTATTGAATTTGCGGCACAGTCAGCAGCGGCAGCGCACGGTTTTGTCCATGTATGCATTCTCATAGCTTAGGTTAGCATCAATAGGAAGTCATGAATGATAGCCTCTCATAAGTCTCTAATACTGCGATTAGCCACCTCCATTCATGAAGCAGAAGCCCCCGCCTCCTGCTTAGCTGGGTCCACAAGTGTTTAACTCAGCAGCCATTTTAGTCTTCCCCTAATCAGTTCTTCACTAAAATCTTTTACACAAGGCAAACAGGACTTTTATGTTTCCACGTGTCTTGTCCTTGTTTTTGATCTCCTTGTGTAATTAAGGCTTGCATTTTGTTTCTTTTTGCAGTTAATGGGAAGAAATATTACCAGATTCCTAAATCGACGTGTGCTTAGAACCTATCATTTGTCCCCACAAGGAGGTGAAACAAGTATTTCATTGGAGAGTCACACACAATGCATTATGGTACAAGTGACTGGAAATGTTGTCTGTCAGTGCCTCAAATAAACCAATTGATGAGAAGATTGACTGATAAAAAATCAGATTGTTTCACCTCCAGCAAAATTATATTTTAGGTGGTTTATAGAAAGTTCCAAATAGGGCCATTTGAGGTGAACTCCGCTTGAAAGTGCATGCCACTTCTATAAGCAATAGGGGCCCTTTGTCAATGGATAGTAGTGCCTGCGCTCAAAGAAGCAAAATTACTTGAAATCATATTGATCCCATCACTTCCTCTTGACTCTTAGTTAGCGGTGGGCAGTGAACTCTGCTCTGCTGGCAGAGCTTACGAACTTTTTCCACTTCGCGCTCCACTTGGAGTTCGGAGTTCTGCAAAAAACTACCGGTTTTTGGCGGTGCCAGCCCACCCCTATAAATTAGTTAGTACCAGTTCTATTGCAGCGCTCTATGTAGAACATTAACATTTAATGACCTTTCTAAAGTGGGCCCAGCACATGTTGCTGACGCATCTCATTAAGTCATTATAAACAGAGAGACCTAAAACCAGAGCAAAGCTGGATATGTGCGCCTCCCCAGTGCTCCTTATATGCATATATTTTAGCCCCAAACTCTCAGCAGTGCCTCGTAGCGCTTTACTACTTAACATTGGTATGAAACCTTGATACAAATAATGATGCCACTTGGGGGAGGGGTGTAAAGTCCGAGCAGTCCTGGCCTGCCGCGGTGCCTGGGATGTCCTGTGCCCTCCAGGTGCGTCACACATCAGGGGCTGTAAGGTGCTCTGAGGGGCGAGGTGTTCCTGGCATTGGGGGGCACACCTCCTTCTGTAAAGATGAACTTCGCATGACTGGCTGCACGCACACTGGCTTCTTACCTACACCATGCACACAGCATCTCACACGACGGCCGTCTCAGTGCTTCATTCTTTCAAGGTCGGCAACAGAAGTGCATTGAGTTGGGTCCTCGGAGGTGGTGGGGGAGGGATTGGAGAATGGTCTTCACAGGAGTGACGGCAGAGGCTTGGAAATATTTCAGTCACATGCTCCTTTCTTCTAGGTCTCGTTGAATTTGATCTGACGTTCTATGATGTCATCGTTGGGCTAAAATGCATATGATGTCAACTCGGAGGACTCGACTCTCAGACTGAGTCCCCCGCCGCTTCTGACCTCACTTCTTCTTCCTCCAGCCCAGGACGTGACGCACTACGGTCACATCCGGAGATTGGGCCCCCTGGTGTGCCACAGCGTTAGCAACCACTGCTGAGCCTGCTTGGGCAGGCCCCTCCCCCCGTCTCGGTAATTGGCAGAGTGTGAGTGTCACTCAGTGTGTCTGGTGCGTGTGGTGTGTCTGAAAGCCGCGCGGCGCCGGAAATATTATTATGTTGCCAGCACGAGTCTGCCGGGCAGATTTAATTTGTAACAATACATTGTAGCACTCTCAATTAACTATTAACTTACTGCCCAGTGCCTGCAGCAAGTCTGCGGGAAGCAGCTGGCAGGCGCCAGAGGCGCGCGCTGGCACCCTGCATAGCCAGAGTTTCAGAGTGGCAGAAATGCGTGACAATGCATTTCAGTGCGGTGATGCGGAACACCACACTGAAATGCGTTAGCGTCACACCTAATGCGTGATACTTGGCAGGCCTGGAGAGGAACTCAGGTAAGTGCTGACTCTGCCAAATGCCGATGACGAGACCAAGCATGTTTTGCTGGTGCCCTTCTACCACTCGTGCCGGCTTCTAGGAACTCGTGCTTCACGTGGTGCCAGTTAGCAGGAGGAATATTTGAATATTGATGAGCAACAGTTCCAAATGTTAGTCCACGTGTTTTCTTACATTGTCACCTTGCAATCAGACATGTGAGGAAAACTTTGCTGCCAAATGACACATATTCTTTCGCAAGTGAGAAGCAAGAATTATATTATACTTCTAGAATATTTACATTAAATAATAAGCACACATGCATAATCTGGGCAGAATTGAGTGGCATAAAGGCTAACAAAAATATTCCAGGACGGGGTCATGTAACATGAAGCATAGTTTATAATGATAACTATTAATTTAAGCAGGTTGTGTTCTAGGAGACCTTAGCATAGACGGGGACTTTAGCAAGGACGGGGATTTGTGTGCTCATGACAATGTCACGTGACAATCTGGTATTTCTAGATCTAAACATATATCCGGACGGAGGCAAACTTAAGACCACCACACATTTTAAACCAACTGCCAAGAACTGCCTGTTACTATACGACAGTTTTCACCCGCGTCACCTCCGTGACAACCTTCCTTACGGACAGTATCTCCGCTTGCGGAAGAACTGTACAGAACTGGCAGACTATAAAACGCAAGCCTCCGATTTGAAAACAAAACTCACTAATCGGAAATATCCCATCAAGATCATTGACAAAGCTATGAAAAGGGCCCGCAATAACAACAGAGAGGCCCTCCTGGAAGAGAAGGTACAAAAAGATCAAGAGGACAGACCAATCTGTGTGACAACGTTTAACACTCATTCTAACCAAATAACAAAGATTGTGAATAAACATTGGAGAATCCTGAACTGTGGCAAGCTGAATCTAGAAAAACCATTGTTCGCACACAAGCGAGGGAGGAACCTGAAAGACATGCTTGTCCATACACGACCTCGCACAGAAAAACCTACAACCACAGGGAACCCGACTCTCCCACCCATCCAGGGCCACCATCCGTGCGGCAACTGCAGCACTTGCTATCTCACTAAAAAAAGCAGACGGATCCGATTCAGGAACGGCTGTGAGTGGGAACAGAGAAGATTCACGAATTGCAATAGCTGAAATGTAATTTACATGATCACATGCCCCTGCATGTTGGAGTACGTTGGCATAACATCACGACCAATCAAAATCCGAATTGGTGAACATAGGAACAACGTCCGATGTAAGAAGAGCACAACCAAAATGGCTTTACACTACTTGTCAGAAGCACATACAGTGGACGATCTACTATGGACGGTCATTGAGCAAATACAATCAGAGAGTGGCTTACTAGAGAAGGAACAACAATGGGTGTTCCGTTTGGGCACCCACATAGAGGGCCTTAATGATGACATACCATGGAGCCAATTCACCTGAACTGAATCAGCATTTGGTCTTCCGTATGGATACCAACCTCAAGGGTCACTCATAGTAACGATTATTTTTTCGCAACATGTATGACACTGGACCTGCCTACAATGCATATACTTGAACTAGCATCCACGTGACCCCACTATGAACATGTTTTTCTTTGGGAGCCCCTAACCGCGACTGTTCCATCAGTTTTTAGACTTTCATTTCCATTACCAGCAGAATGATTTTTTGCCTCCCACTAAGGGGAGCAACAGTCACCACGAGACTGTACCCCCACACTGGGAATACTTCATGTATTATCCTTTTATTCCATTTTTTATCTGCTGTACCGTCATCCACTAGAGTTATCCCAGCCTCCCTCCTGAACTACAGCCAAAACACGAGAGTTGACACGATCGCGTTATCACCTGCGTTTCATATGTATTTAACTTTGTGCCTTTTTCCAAGTATTTTTTGTATATTTTTTGCGCACTAAGTTGCAGAAATTTGGCCTTCCGTTTTCATCCGTTTCACCATCAACGGAGCCAATTCATTTACGGACTCACCCGAGCACTAACCATTACGGTTAGCGCTCCAGTGTGCATGACCGGAAACTCCTGGGCTTTTTTCTACCTCCGGGTCATTTAGAGCAGTGGCATACCCGTTACAAACAACAACTATTCGAGGCGAGCGCTCTAGTAGAGATGCATGGCTATGTCTACATCCGGGTCAACGTAGGTTTGGTACAACCAGCAGGTAAAGAGAACCGGGCAAGGCATTACTTCCCCTCCGGGTCAAAGTACGCAGCAATTAGACCACTGCTGGCGGGAAATCTAAACCAATTAAGGCTAATATAAGTAGAGGCCCCTCGTGGTCTCATTTCTATCCATGGAGCCGCGAGGAGGAGATCTTTGTATGAGGTAGTACCCTGGTGCATGTAAGTATGGCATAGCCGCTACAGGAAAGTCGACCATTGGACCCTCGATATCCTAGTTTATTATACCGCGTCTATTTTCTTAAATGGACAAGAGACCATTCTAATGCAAAAAATTTTACCTACAGAGTGCAATTAGCACCTTGTCTCCCTCGTTTTCTAAGGCTCATGAGGCCACCCGCCTTCCATACAACAAGTATGTATCCCTGAGTGACATCATTTTTTATTTCCCACATTTTGATTTTAATATTTCTCAAGGCCCTACAAAGTCAACCATGGAGCATTTTATGTAGAGTGTGTGTTTTCTGTTAAATGTTTGTGCGTCTTGTATTTGTCTCTTTTTTACAGGACACTGCACCATAGATCACATCTAAGTCAATGATGATTAATTAGCACTGTATATATCACTCCTTTGCAGGTCACCACTTTTACCCACGGAACGCTTTGCATACCTGACGTTTCTAAATGCTGTGTTTCTATTTCAGATTATCCTTAAGGAATTTCCTTTTGGTATCGTATTTTACATTCAGACAAGTTGTCTCTAACACATAGCATTTACTACCTATTTATGTAGCATTACATTAATAATGACTTTGTCAAACTAGCTATGTGAGAACGGTAGGGATCTGTTAACCTGTCCTGAAGAAGAAGCAGCACGCTTCGAAACATGTTGACACACACAGGAGGCTTTGTGCATTGACACAACACACCTCCGACCCACACCTTTTTAACAATACCGGCACCATGGAATATTAAAGTTTCTACTCCACAGGAGCTAGGTATTTTTTAACATTCACTGTTCACTCACTCCTGACCCTCCCACTCACGCATTTCTACACCACACATAGTGTACAAAATCAGTGCTCCCGCATACTCGCAGGTAGTAGCACGCCGCGTCCCATAGAGGGGCGCGAAGACCCCTATGATGAAGCATGACACCAAGGGCCCTTTTGATGTGTGAGGGGTATTTAAGAAACACAATGTGCTTCCAACCAATGTAGGTAATGCACATGACCCTGGATTTCAATAATCCCCCGCCATAATCCTTCAAGGGTGGATCCTAGTGTTTATGACAAATTACAAGGGGAGGTCAAATCCACCCCCGGTGTCCGGTTAGGACACCACCTCTCCACTCCCTCTTTTGTTATTGATCGTAATAAATTATCGCCTGAACTGCTACATACCATAGGAGACAACCGTCTCTCCACAGATTCCGGTGAAACACTACTTTCTTTATATTTAGACAATTTCCCAAATATAGGAATAGTCATTTTTTCAGGGACTTTTGCTTCACATTTTTTAAACTCATTGAGAAGGCTCTCATTCGAAATGAGCCCACCAAGGGGCAAAGCGGAGCTCTCTGGTGCTGAAAGCAACTCACCTTTAATCCTTTTGGCTCCTTTAAAGAGCTTGCCTCTGCCCGCCTTATTAACTTGTAAAGCGCATGTGCACGCCCGGCCTCTCCCTCGCCTCATACTTGCAGAGATGATGACTGCAGAGGAGGTAAGAGGTTCTTTACTTTGTTCCCTCTCGCCCTCCTCTTTGCGCACCGCGTTAACGCCTCTAAAAGCGTTGGGTGAATTATCGCTGGAAAAGCAGGCCAGCACTGAGGCGGATACACCGTTGGCCGTTGGGCGCCTATGTCTTTCGAAGCCCACCCAAGCCTGTGATAGCACACCAGGCTGCAAGAGGTCCTCCCGCCCGGCGTCGCATAACACTTTTAGCGCCTCCCTAACTGCCGCGGCTGCCTCAACCATTGCGGCGTTCAAATCGATTGACATCAAACAGCACAGCAATTACGCTTCAGTCCTACCTCAACCGCCTACGCCTGACTGACTAGCGAGCTCCAACGGTCAACGTTCTAAACGACCGAGCTTGCACGCCACCAATCACGCAACACCTGTCCTGGCTTAAACTATTTGCCCGAAGCTGCCTTGGGGTGGACATTCTGCGAATGCCACCCCCAGGAGCCCTCACAGAAGTATTGGACTATAAAAACTTTAAAGTTGTTGACACTGAGGTATTAACTAAAGGCGGCTGGCATCGATATTGATGTGATCACTATCAATCAATCATGTCCTGGTGTCAGAGGGGAGGGTGGCAGGAGCAATGGGAGAGCCATGTGAGATTGCTCTCTTCCAGTGGCACTGGCCATGAAAACATCCTGCAGTACACTGCACTACCCGGGGTTGAGGGGGTCTCTGCAGGCACAGGCAGCACTGGAAAACAAGCTAGGCATCTGCTGGGTAGATCAAATTAACTGCAGTATGCATGTACCCCAAAAAAAAAAAAAAATACACCTTCGGATCCACATGAAGCTGAGTCCAGCACGCTTGGTCTTTGTTTAATTTAGTGGTGGCCGCAGGGTCGCGGCCGAATCCATATGGCCCAGGGAGCCCAGGCATCATCCAGGCTCACAATTGTTTTTCTCTTTTTTAAAAAGGATCAATTGGCACTTGTGGCTGCTCTGACATAGGGTCACCTGGACTTTAGTGATGATTTTCCTCA
The DNA here is from genome assembly GCA_963921515.1 of Calotriton arnoldi. Lineage (NCBI taxonomy): Eukaryota > Metazoa > Chordata > Amphibia > Caudata > Salamandridae > Calotriton > Calotriton arnoldi. Next base: position 3,028,265 of record CAWUFW010000952.1, on the reverse strand, counting down.
GTGGCGCCAGGGGCGAGTTCATTCCTACATTTCATGCAAGTCGGTACCCTTTGGGGCTGTCCAGAATAATTATGTCAACAAACAAAGAGAAAAAACTCAAAATGCAGCTTTGATCAACTAAACAGTAAAATTCATCAAAGCAGTCTCCCTTGCAGGGAACCCGTTTGGTTTAGAAAAGAACCCTCACCCACCAACCTAGTTGGTGGCATGCTTCATCATTAGGTTCCTACCCAGGGGGCCGAGTGCCTCCCAGGTGTGCTTCGACGCCTGATTACAGCAGAGCTGGTTTTTGTTTCTGTTTTTGAGTGGAGGAGTGAATACTGTTAGAGTGAGAAATGTAAAACTACCTCCAGGGTACCAAATTCTTTATTATGTGGTCCCTGGGGTAGGGTTAAAAGCGAATTGTTGGACATGAATGAGAGAATATGGTCTTGCACATCTCAAAAGATCGTGAAAGGGATCAAAGTGATGTGTTCTATATGTTTCAGCCAATATGATCCCAATTACTTGGCTTTCTTCAGGACCAAAAGTTCAGGGTAAAATTGCCCTGAAATCGCGTAAACTATGCACACACGCTAAGATGTGCATAGGTGAGTTAAGTGCGTAACTTACGAAATTCACCATCAGTTTAAACAACTTCTGCAAGAAAAAAGGAGACATAAAATGATTACAGACATCACAGGGCCCAAGGCGAAGGGGACCAATCGTCGCTGCATATGCCCCCAGGCAAGTGTTATTCATCTACTGACTAATCAACCGTGAGTGAAATGGTCATATTGTCTAGCATGCAGTTGGTAGCATTGAGTGCAAGATTCATTTAAAAAAAAAAAAAACAAGTGAAGCTCTTGATTGTTTATTCTGTGCCCCAGTGTTTTCAAAGACCTCCTTGATCTATGATTCAAAAGTACACTTAATGTGCCGGCGGGCGACCAATTGGCCCGTTTATTTTGTCATTAATTAAACACCACACTGTGCCGACACGTCAGGTAATTAGGCAGGAAAAACAAGGATGGTGCGTGGTCATACCATTAGAAAGTTACACGAAGTGCGAGCGAAATTGGTGCCACATACTTAAAGTACGAATATTTTTCTTAACATAGATCCTGGTGGGTGGCAGTGCCTGTTGTCACAATCTATCCATGTAAATCAGAGTAAAAAAAGACACGGTATAAGCAAGGATAATGGCTGCCGCAGGACTCATAGGGGCAGATTTACAAGCCCCTTGCGCCACTTTTGCGTCATTTTTAACATGGGAAAAATGACGCGAAAGTGGCGCAAGGGACTTGTAAATCTGCCCCATAGAGTACCGACTGAGCGGGTATTTCATTTAGTTACACTCTGCGTCAAGGTCAGTCTTCTGCTGTGTTACCTACTGTTTGTCTCTTCTGGGACCCCGGCAAAGCCGTGTCTCCGGTGCTGGCAGGTGTATATGAAAGCCTGCTTCCTCATAAGTCAGCACGCGTTGCGCATTGACGCAGGCACGAGGCAGTGAGGCTTCCTATTGGTTGGGGCGGGCAAGCCCCTCTCGTGAGTTAACCCTTACCTTCCTCACAATACAGTGAAAGAAGGCCGCATCCACTGTATGAAGTTGATAGAGCAGATGCTATCCGGGGCAGCTATTAAAAGATGATCAACGGGTTTCCTTACCTCCATAATTAAGAAGAGTAAGACCCCAAGGTATTTTTGATCTTAAATTCATTAGGTTGGGGGAGGGTTTGAAATTGAATGTAGGTTGGTTAGTGCTGTGTTTATCAGAGTTGTGTGGTATTGCTGGAAACCAGAACCTCTGTTAGGGAGAGGTAAATCTCTATCGTGAGATGGAATGACACTCAGAAATCTAAATTAAAATGAATGAATAAAAATCAGTTTCATCCCCTAAGGTTGAGGGAATTTCAGGATATATATCATCGTTTAAAGCGAACACAAGGAGCTGATGGACGGAGTGCTGAAACTTTTCAGACACTCACCCCCAGTCACAGATCTTAGTTGAATCCATCATCTTTCTTTAGCTCACCTCGCCACCTCAGTTTAGACCCAGCTATATGCAAATCAGTCTTGACCCTGTGCCTCACGGGAACAGTCCAGCCCAAACTGCCAACCAGGTCTTCCCTGAACCGGAAACAAGCATCCTGGGACCGGTTTCGGGGTAACCCCCCTTGTCGGTGTTTGGAAAGGCGGTAAATCCATCTCTGTTCCTTCTCCAAGAGGGCATTTCTGGGGGTTACCACCCATTTCAGGTCGTTGGTCGTGTGGCATGCTTTTAGGAAGTGGTCTGTCATTTTTGTGGTATTCCGTTTGCATCTGATGTTGCTTCGATGTTCACAAATTCTGGTCTTGATCTTCCTACTTGTCATTCCTATGTATCGCAGTTCGCAAGGGCATGTAATCATTTAGACGACGTTGCTGGAATTGTAATTTGTGTGTTTCTTTAGATGCCATATTTTATCTGGCTCTAAATTCAAAGCTTTTGTTCTGTAGGTCAGGTGGCATACACTACAGTTGCCACAAGGGTAGTGGCCCCTTACGTTTGGTAACCCCCATGTGCTCCGCACTGTGGTTTCTGTTGTAATTTTCTTCGGGCGTGTTGAAACTAGATGGTCTTTAAGGCTCCTTGTTCTTTTGAAAGAGAAGAGGGGTTTCTCCCATTTCAAGTTGCCTGTTTGTAGAATCCTCCAATGCTTATTAATGATCTTTTTTACCTGGTTGGTGATAGTGCTGTAGGTAGTTATACAGGTAAGCAGTGGTTCTCTTACACTCTTGTCATTATCTTCCAATAATGCGTCTCTGTTCTGATTTCGAGCTCTCTTCATGGTATTTGTGATGACCCTCTCTGGATAATTTCTGGTCCTCAGTTTTTTTGTGATGTCTCTAGCTTGAACTTTGAAGTCCTCTATTTTACTACAGTTCCTCCGTAGTCTTAAGAACTGGCCGTTGGGTAAGTTTTCCCTCAGAGCCCTGGGGTGAAAACGATCAAATTTCAGCAATGTATTCTCCGCTGTCGGCTTGTAGTAAGTCTTTGTCTGTAGGCTGTTGTTCTCTTAGAAGATGGTTATGTTCAGAAAAGTAATATTATCCGTGCCTATGGTATAGGTGAATTTGAGGTTGGTATCACCGTTGTTTAACCACTTGAGAAATTCCAAAAAGGATGTTTTTTGTCTTTACCATATCATGAATACGTCCTCGATGTATCGTTTCCAGATTTTTATCCTAGACGTAAAGGGATTACTGACATTCAGGATGTGTCTCCTTTCGAAATTATGGACATAGAGCCCTGACACACTTGAGGCAAAGATGCTTCCCATCAAAGGCCCATATATCTGAAGAAACAACATGTCTTCGAATTCAAAGAAGTTCTCCTTGAAGGCCAATTCCGCACTTTCAATCACAGATTCCTTTGGTTTTTGTAATCCCATGTGGCCTCATCCGAGGTGTTCCTGATCACTTGAGTGATCTCATCCTGCGGGTGATAGCTGACATCACGTGGTTGCTAACCGGGCCCAACTTGATTCACGTGTGGGTGATTTAATGATTTCCGGACCCCGGAGTGCCCAGAGTTGATTTATGATAAATATTTACTTTTTTAAAGACAACACACATGTATGCTGGTAATGCACTTACTGGCAGCATATTCTCTGCTGCTCCTCTTGGCCCACCTTGGATGGTTCAGGGTGTGTTATGAATGTGGCTGCCCACGGCGCACACAGTGCCCCTTTCTAAGAGAGCGGGCACTTGGGGTGTCATTCTGGCACACCCACCAACAGTAACCAAAAAAAGACCCCAGGACGAGAGGCAATGCCCCCTGCAAAGCAGCACAGGAAAGTAACGGTGGCAACATCACCAGACTCTAGCAATAAAGCAGCAGCAACGTTGGAGTGCTTGACCAGAATGGGTAAGCTGACGGATGCAATGGTGAATTTTATGGTGGATTTCAAATCCTTGGCCATTCGCCTGTGCACGCAGCAACTTCAGGAGACCACAACCACCTTTGGGGAGGGCGTGCTCGCAATAGAAAGGGTGTAGGGAAACGAAGGGGGCAACAAACATTTACCTGGTGCAGCCACACGTCACTTGCTGGCTGTCGTGCAACTGCCACCGACCATGCCACGACCAGCGCACCAGGCTGTGCAAGCGGTGCAAGCAGTGCCTCCACTTCTATAACAACCCTGTCTCCCGTGCAGGAAGGCACAACCCCCCCCATATTGTTCCAGGGGTGTCAAACATTCAGGGTTTGGAGGTAGGGCGCACTAACAACTTGGATAAAAGGAGCCAATCCCCACCACCCCCAACCTGAACCAGGAGTCCAATGAGGCACCACCGGGGAAGACCACACTACCCCTAGTCACAACCACCCCTCTCTTGTCCGGGCGCCGCTCGCTGGCTTGGCAAGTACCGTTGGCAGCAAAGGAAGGGATATGGCGGTGAGAATTTGTAGACCTCCTCATACTGCTGATGCAGGGTAAAGATGGGGTGGATACTAGGCGTATGGGGGTAAGGAAGAAGACAAGAAAGGGAGATATCAGTCTTGGCTGGATAAGACAATTGAAAACTGTCTGGAGGCGTTAACATCTTATCAGCGGTTATAATGGTGAAATATCCAAAACAGGGTGAGGCCCTATTTCAGTTTCGCACACAATCCACAATGAGGTCATCAAAACAGAGGTCACTGGGTGGTATATTTATAACAGAGAGTTCAGGAAAAATATGGAGTGGTGCCCTGAGCTGAGCTTGGATGAGAAAGAGGTACAGCTCTGGATGGAGCATATGGGCAAATTCACCCTACCCTAGAAGGATCCCTACAATAGAGATGCAAATGGGCAAACTAACTTTAGGGTACAGAGTCAGCTAGGAAAACGCTTCTTCAAACAGCCCTTTCGGGACTTACATGGCATGTCGGGACGAAAGTGGGGTTTAGAAGACCGCCTCAAGGGACATGCAGGCTGTTCAACTCTGGGTCCTGCTCAAGGGGCAAATCATGTAAATTTGCACACAGCCATTCCAAGTGTGGTGCCCCCCCCACTCAAAGGCCTCTTGCAACGCACCTCAAAAACCCACTTCACCACCCAACAAGAAACAGGATAGTTGAACACCCAATGGCATGCCCACCCTCACAACCACACCCCTTCCATCCAGCAACCTCAGTCACCAGCACAACCACCACCACTCCCGGGAGCCACAAGAAAGGGCCCATCACCGATTATCCTCCACTCCCTCCTTCCCCTGCTCGGGAGCTACCCCAACACCAGGGACAGTCAATTGTTGGTTAATGATTTTGTGGAAGGCTTCAATATAACTTACATGGACCCCTTGTTAACTAGAGATGCAGGGAACTTGAGGTCTGCCCTGGAGCTTCACTCAGTAGTCCTAGGGAAAAATGAGAAGGAACTAGTGCTAGGGAGGGTAGCGGGCCCATTCCTGTCCCCCTCCCACTAGAGAATTTTGTGATTTCACTCCTGGGCGTGGTCTCCAAAAAGGAAGCAGGAAAATTCAGGCTTATCTATCACTTATCATACCCTGAAGGCAATTTGGTAAAGTACTGGTTAGACAGTGGGCTGTGTTTTGTCTCGTACAATATCTTTGACGGGGTGGTGGACATGGTAAGGAGAGCAGGAGGAGGGGCTTGGCTGGCAAAGGCGGACATAGAAGGTGCCTTCCGCCTGCTGCCTGTCGATGGAGACAGCCACCATCTCTTGGGTTTTAAGTGGACAGGCCAGTTCTAATATGATATGTGCACGTCAATGGGTTGCTCAGTGTCTTGCACCTACTTTGAGGCTTTCAGCTCTTTCCTGCAATGGACAATCCAGCGGGCACATGGTGAGAGCAGGATTACACACTACCTACATGACTTCCTGTTCATTGGGGAGGAGGGGACACAGGATTGTGCAGTTGCTCTACAAACGTTCCAGGCCCTGACTGCCCAGGTAGGTGTCCCATTTAGGTTAGATGATTGGCCAGGGTGACAGCCAAGGTGACACGCAAACACCACCTAATCAGATTCAGCAAAGGGTTGAATGAGGATCTCAGAATGTAATATAAAGATCACCTTGGGCTGGCAGCCTTGAACTGTGCCTTTTCACTGAGGCTTCAGGCAGGGAAGGTATTGGTGCCATAATGGAGAGTGATTGGTGTGCACAGAAATGGCCTAATTCTTAGTGCAAGAGGTAGATAACTGTCAATATCACTGTCCTGTAGTTGTGGCACTTCATTTATAGCCAGAGACACTGGCTGTAAAAAGGATTTTGTTCTGGTCTGACAACATGGCAGTGGTGCAAGCCATCAATTTGCAATCTGCCCACTACCCATTGGTACTGTGCTTGCTGAGGGAGCTTGTGAGGGTATGCTTGTGCAACAATGTTGAATTTCGGGTGCAACACATTGAGGGGGTTAATATTGTGGCAGCTGACGCTCTCTCTCATTTTCAGTGGTTCCGTTTCCAGGAGGCTTGGCTGCGAGCGAGAACAGAGATACCACCTTTCTCGCCACAACTTTGGTAACTATTACAGTAGATCAACACCTAATGAAACTGGGTGAGCTATCGCTCGCTCCTGAGACAAGGAGGCGGTACAAGAACTGCGTTTCCACATTCTGCCGGGTATCTGGGGCTCGGGGAAGCGGGCCACTAAACCCTGAGTGTAAGGCGCAGCACTTTGTTTTATGGGCTAGGAACCAGAACAAGAGCCATTCGTGGGTCATGGAACATCTAGCCGCAGAGAGCCACCATGCTAAGCTGAGAGGCCACCAGGACCCCACCAGGGCATTCACCATAAGGATGGCACTCAAAGGCTGGGCCAGAGGGGAGGAGAGGTTACCAGATGACAGGCCACCATTGAGTTCAGCATTCTACAGGGGATGATAGAAAGTGTTCACAGGGCCACATATTCCAACCACAAGGTCACCCTATACTCAGCAGCATTCAGTTTGGCATTTTTGGTGACTTCTGAGTTGGTGAGTCGGTAGCTAACTCAAAGAAATATGTATAAAACGGCACACTAGGCATATAGGACCTCAGTGTGCCAGAGGATGCCTTAAAAATAACGCTGCACAGATCCAAAAATGATCAGAAGGGCCTTGGAAAAGCTATAGTACAGCACCCCCAAGGCATCGAAACCTACTGCCCAGTTGTACTGGTCACAGCTTACCCCACAGTGCGCCCCACGGTTGGGGGTTACTTGCTAGTGCATGCAGACCACTCTCCCCTCACCAAATACCTGTTCTGGAAAGTAATGAAGTCCTGTTTAGAACTGTGAGGGAACACAGGTAAGCATTACTCCACACATTCCTTCCGAATAGGGGCAGCCACCACAGCCTACAAGGTGGGGCTCCCTCCCGATCACATCAGGAAGCTGGGCTAGTGGGACTCAGACTGTTACAGGTGCTACATTCGACCATGATGGGTCAAGTTGGCCCAGGGGGTAGGCCAGGGCAACGAAATATCAATCATGTAAATATTGAACAATATGTGTGAAAATGTATGTGTTGGTTTCTTTTCTTCGTGTGCTTTTCAACCAGCATTAAGGTTTGGTGATTATTGAGACCTGCATTGAGCAATTTCTTGATGTTGATGTTTATTGTGTGGTGCAACAAATTAAATCTGTGTGTACAACATGTGCAATTTTTTATTTTCTTAGGGTTCAAGATGTCGGTGATCGGCCACTCATTCATCTCTAGGGTGGAGAGACGGGCAAAGACCAGGACCTGGAGGCACGGTTTCTTCCTCACGCAGATAGCATGGCTGGGTTTCCCCAGCATGCATTGGTGCAGTTTGATCACAAAGCTGCAGCAGAGAGTTGTGGGGGCAGCTCCCCACCTCACATGTTAGTAATTCATCTCTGGGGCAATGACCTCACCTCCCTGGGGCGCTGCATGCTAATCATGGCAATGAAGTCTACCATGGCGAGATCAGCAAATTCATGTGGCACCGTGACTTATGGTAGTCTGAGATAATACAGCGGAGGTATAGCATGGAGCCAGGTCTGGGGAGAACATTGATAGTATCATGTGCAAGTACACCAAACAGATGGGCTTTGGCTTCATAAGGCACAGCATAATCAGTTCAAGCACCACGGGGTACTTCAACAAAGATGGGGTACACCTGTTAGAGGTTGGCATGGACTTGTTCCTCTTGGACTGGCAAGAGGCACTGGTAACTGCAGGTTGCAGGTAATTAGGGAGCCTGCCTTCATGGGGGAGCCCTGGATGTGACTGTGGCCACATCCAAGGCGTTGGTGGAGTTCCAGGGCCATCCAGAGGCATTTTGGTACTCAAGGGAACCATCTCAGGTAACACGGCAAGGGTGCTCTATGCCAAACTCCAGGGGGCATATTATCAAGAACGGCGTTAAAATTATTGCCGCTTTAGCGGCAGAAAACTGCCGATAAAGCAGCGATAATGGGCTTGATAATATGCCTTGAGAATTTCAATAGAAGCCCATGTTGACACCAGAACATGGGCTTCTATTGGAATTCTCAAGGGCATATTATCAAGCCCATTATCGCCGCTTTAGCTGCAGTTTTCTGCCGCTAAAGCGGCGATAATTTTAACGCCGTTTCTTGATAATATGCCCCCAGGAGTCTTTACGGCAGGACCCTGGGATGTAAGCAATGGTGCCCCATTAGTCCTTTGGGCGGTTGCAAGCCTGAGCAAATGGGGGCTTACCTGGTGATGCTCTGCCTCTAAAAAGGCGTGAGTAATAATCCTGGGCTGGTGTCCGCAGTATTTAAGGGAGAAGACCTCCCAAATAAAATTGTAGCGCCAAAGGGGTTAGCCCACGGTGATATTTGGCTCATCAGGTGGGTGTGCCTCTTAGGTTACTCATCGCTGCCTGCACTTGGATCGCCCGTAAGTTAACTCAACACGTTGGCATATTTATTCTATGAAATAAACCTCCAGCAAACTGTTTTCCACCTAACCATGTGTAGTGTGATTTATTTAATTCCTTGTGTGCTAAATGCCCATTTACCATTATTTGTGGGTAGGGTTGCCGATATCAGTCCTATGCGTCTGCCCACGGCACATGCAGTGCGCCCTCCTAAGAGGGTGTCCCCTTAGAGCCGCATTCTGGCACAGTCACCGTCCTGCTGAACTCCATTGAACCCTTGGGGGAGTCCCTCACTTCTGGCGCTTACCCCACTTTATATCTGGTGCCTGGCAGACTGGGGCCAGGCAATTATACTTGTCCCAAACAGTTGCCGCCCTCTTTGTTACCTGCTGGACACGCTGTCACCCACCCTATCCCGTACCCATTGTGGGGGTGGCTGAATTTGCTTCCTGTTCTGAGCATATTAATTGTGTATGTTGAAAGCAGAGTTACAGAGCGATCCAGGGGAATTTTGGCACAAAAGGGTACCATCTCATTTCTGAAATAAACCTGCATCAAACTGTTTTCCATCAAACCATGTGTTGTGTGATTTATTTAATTCCTTGTGTGCTAAATGGCCATTTACCATTGTTTGCGGGGGAGGGTTGCCTCATCGGCACTATGCGTGACTATGCATTTTAGCGCAGGGATGGATACACCAGCATTAAATTGGGTTAGTCTTATCTAACTCCTGATGTGTGGTACTTGGCAGGGCTGGATGAGTTAGCTTGAAGGCGGCCCTGGTGTGGCTTTTGAGGGCCTTACAGGGGTTGAGTTGAGTGAATCGAGCAAAGTGGAGCAAGTGGAGTGATGTTGCCCATTGAGCATTGGAAAGAGCATAGAGTACAAATTATTGTACAGTCTGTGCTTCATATTTTATGGTAACATTTCAGACAACATGGACAGTAGTGGTTGGTCCTAAGGACCAAAGGTCAGCAATACCTTATCCTGCTAATATTGCCAATATTGGAGCTGGGAGTGGTATTGGGTGCTCCATTTCCTGAGTAACACATTGGAACTGGAAGTGGCCTGGATCCGCACCAGTTTCAGCTTTGACCAACTTGTGAACATTTAGTTAACAATTATTCGCTGTAGGAGGCTGGCTTAGTATATGGTGCACACTTATTTAAGTGATACACCTTGCACTAATCCAGGCAATCCTTATGGTGATTTTAGTGGTCTTTGATACCCATAGAAAGCTCTCTAAGCGGTAGCTGTGAAGAGCAGCCTTCAGGCTTGTATTGAAGGATTGTTAAGTAGCTTGTTTTACCAGTTTAAGCTGTAGTGTAAGTTAAATGAAAAAGAACCACACAGTGTTTCTATAAAAATACTTCTATTTATTACACAACACTCACTAACATATTGGTATATCTCCTACCTGGAGATATCAACACAATACACAAGAATACTTCAAATGCAATCAAGTAAGTAGCAAAATGACAAAACACAGTGGTCTCCTGGGGGAGACCAAACCATAAACTAAGAAAGTGGAATGAGAACAGCTAAGGAGAACAGGACTTGGACCAGAAGACCCAGAGGAGCCGGGACACAAGGAGTCACCCAAGGTAAGTACCCAGGAACCGCACAGAGGCTGTGTGCAGAGCGGGAACACAGCCGTGTGACCAAAGGAAGATAATAGAGTAGGACAGTTCCCAGAGGACCTCGAAGAATTCCCTTGGAGGATGGAAGTTTGGACAGCCAGCCCAACTGTAGATGCCCTGCGAACCAGGTTACCTGCACCAGGGAAGCCAGGTGCATAGGGGAGGGGTGAATAGATGTCGGACACCTCCGTAGACTACAATGAAAGACTTGGAAGAAAGTGCCTCTGGAGAAGTTCAGGAAGGAGTCCGGTGAAATCCAAGGGTGAATTCTGGAAGTGAAGAACCTGCAAGCAGAGGGGACAGAGTCTATGCCACTCATATGTGACCAGGGGGCACGAAGACACAATGCCCACCGATGTTGGGAGGTTCAGAATAGTTGGCGGTGACCTTGTCGCTGCAGCTGTGGGGACCAGGCGATGCGGAGGAAGACAAGGAGCTGTACATGAGCTGTCCCACGTTGGATGTCTGTGACTAGGTGGTCGTGTCCGGCGGGAGCACCAACAACCCTTGTTAGCCTTAACTGGTGTGAAAGATGAAGGAGCAGCGTTGGGAACAGAAAGGTCCAAGGGACTCACTGACAGCAGGAGAGTCGAAGTAGGCTCAGAGCAAGCAGGGGAGCCCACTGAAACAGTAGAAGACCCTCAGGAGGACCCATAGACCAAAGTCACAGGAGTCGCAAGAGGACCTCATGGAGCTCACCATAGATAAGGAGCCCACGGTGCATAGGATGCAGTGAGGATGCTTATCTTGGAGGGAAGAGATGCTGGAGCTTTTTGCAGCCCGAAGATCTCTGGAGTGCAGAGCCAACAAGCCTTGGCAATGGCAAGTTGGCGCAGTGCACAGGGGTTCGGTCGCAGCGGTTACGACGAGGGATACTGGCCTCAAAATTGCAGAGAGGACAGGTCAGGCCTCGAGGGAGTTGCAGAACCACCACCTGTGTTGCTGAACCTCGGGAAGTCCATTGGACAACAGGAGCAGCAGACCGGTCAGCTTCGTTGCGGTGCCTTCAGATGCAGGGGAGTGACTCCTTCACTCCAAGGGAGATTACTTCGGGTGTCCTTGATGCTCACAGGTTTATTGAACAACCTGGGAGAAGCACAGAAACGGACAATGAAGAAGAGACCAGGAGCAGCAGGAGTCATCCTTGGTGCAGTCTCGGTTCCACTCAAAGTCCAACGAAGTCCAGGTGTCTAGACGGTCAAAGAGCGACGTAGTTTCAGGGCTGAGTCGTGTCCCACGATGAATCGGAGGACCCACCCACAGGTAAGCCCTTAAGTACCCTATGGAAAGGGTTGGAACAACTCAGGTGTCCCTCCCAGAGGAGGGGCTGAACAGAGGGGAGGATACTCCCATGTCCTTTGTCCAGTTTCACACCAGAGCAGAAGCCAAGGGCTCCCTGAACTGGCTACATCTGGAGTATGCAAGGGGGGCACCAAATGTGCCCTTCAAAGCAATCTGGTGGTGCTGGCAAGTGCCCCCACCCTAGCCCAAAATACTAAGAACTGCCTGGGAGGTGGTCACACCTCATTGTGACAGGAAACCTATTGTTCTACCTTCCCCTGCTCAAGCTTGGCTCAGCAGTAGGAGGGCAGAATTGTGTCCGTGGTCTGTAGCAGCACTAGCTTGCTGGCAGACCCTGAAAGGCTGTTATCGGGAGTACAGGGGGGTACCCTAAGGATCTCCCAGTACGTGGGATCATATTTCCAACACTGGAATCGGGGTTGGGTATGATTCCAACATGTTTGATACCAAACATGGCTGGGTTTGGTGTAGCCACTATAAAGTTAGACATCTCGTAATGACTGATGTCCACTATATGTATTAAAATGGCTGATCGCACTTACAAAGCCTGGAGAATCGATTCAGAGGTTTGTAGGGGTGCCCTGCTCATGCAGGGGCACCCTCACACTTATAACCAAGCACCCTGCCCTCAGGACTGAAGAGCCTGCCATAGGGGTGACTTATAGGTTTAAAGTGCAGTGACCTCAGATATAAGGAAACTTATATCTGTTGTGAGAGGTGCAAGCACCAACACACACAGGCTGCAATGGCAGGCCTGTAATCACAGTTTAGGTGCAGTCCCATGGGTGGCACAATACATGCTGCAGTCCATGGGAGACCCCTGGTGTACTTATGCCCTGGATAACTTAGTACCATACACTAGGGACTTAAAAGGGTACACCAGTAGCCAATTGTGGAGGTACAAAAGTACTTACCATTGTTAATGTTAATGTTAATTGGATTTGTAGAGCGCATGATCATCAGCAGGTCACCTAGCGCTAAGAGAGAATAGCTATGGACCCCCCCAGTGGCTGACTGTTAGTCCCCGGTCAAAGCGTGTGTTATGCCCAGGCCTCTGTGAAGAGGAGGGTCTTCAATTTTTTTCTGAGTGGGAGAAGGGATTTTTCCTTATGAAGGCTTTCAGGTAGCTTGTTCCACAACTGTGGGATCAAGACTAAAAAGGCTCAACCCCCTTTGGTCGTTGTGTTGAACCCTGGACAGGCCAGCTGACCTGCATCGGATGACCGGAGGGCACGTCCTGGGACGTATCTCTCCAGGTGCTCCTTGATGTAAACTGGAGCATGTCCATGAAGGGCCTTGTGGGCAATGCAGAGGCCCTTGAACCTGGCTCGCTGTTTGACGGGGAGCCAGTGCAGCTGCTGCAACAGAGGTGTGGCCCATGCGCGTCTAGGGAGCTTGAAGATCAGCCTGGCTGCATCATTCATAGCTACTTGCAGCTTGACTAACAGCTTTGCAGGAAGTCCAATATATAACGCATTGCCGTAGTCCAGGCGGGACACAATCAATGCAGACACCACTGTCCGCAGAGTGGAAAATGAGAGGAGGGGTGACAGTTTCCTCAGCTGTCTCATCAGGCCCACGCAGGTCCCAACCACAGTGGACACTTGATTAGACAAGGTGAGCTTGTCGTCTATTTTAATGCCTAGGCTTTTTACAACTGGAACTGGTGTGGGTGTGGCGCCCAGCTCCTGTGGCCAAAAGAGGTCAGTCCAGGGGCTGCTTCCTGTGGTGATGGCTAAGACCTCTGTTTTGTCTGGATTGACTTTGAGCGAATTAGCTGTCTTCCAGTTGATAATGTATCTGAGGATGTTTTGCACGTGTGAGTGGGCTTGTGCAGTATTGTCAATTTGAAGGATTAATTGTGTGTCATTGGCATAGTTGAACACCTGGCAATCCATGCGGGCCTGGGCAGCCACCAATGGCCTGAGATAGATGTTGAAGAGAAGCGGAGATAGTGCCGACCCTTGTGGGACTCCGCAGGTTAATGCCCCTTTAATGGACACGCAGTCACCCATCTGAATCCTTTGAGTCCGAGCTGTCAGGAAGGAGGCGATCCACTGATATACCACCCCACCGATGCCAATGCCCATGATTTGGGCCAGGAGTTGGCTGTGACTGACCGTATCAAATGCAGCCGTGAGGTCTAGTAGAACCCAAGGCACACAGCTTTCTGCTGTAGGCCGTGAGCCTGAGTTCATCCAACACCGACAGCATCACCAGCTCTGTGCTGTGGTGGGCCCTGAAACCTGCCTGCCGAACCTGGAGTAGCTGATGTTTCTCAATGAATAGAGATAGAGTTTTAAGGACGTGCTGTTCCACTATTTTAGCCAAGAAGGGAAGTTGGGATATGGGCCTATAATTCTTCAGGTTAGCGATGTCTGCCCCTGCTTTTGTCAGCAGGGGTGTTACTCTGGCTTCCTTGAAATTACTGGGGACGCTCCCAGTTTCCCGCGATAGATTGATCAGAGCGAGGATCTCTCCCTCTATTACTGGTAGAGCCATTTTGAATATCCTTGGTGGGCATGGGTCCGCTGGTGAGCCTGACTTGATTTGGGCCGCAATGTGGGACAAGGAGTCATGGTCTAACCTCGGGAAGGAGGAGAGAGGCTAACCAAAGTCGTATTGTCGTTCATCCATAACCACGGGGCTCTGGCTGGTGGGGGTATTATGTATGTCAGTTAGGATATCCCTGACTTTGTCCAGGAAAAAGGTCAGGAACATGTTACAGTGTTCCGGGCTAGCCACTGTTTCCTGCTGCTGCTTTTGACTGAGTTCCTTCAGAATTCTAAAGGTTTCTTTCTGCTTGTTAACCACCTCCGTGATCCTGGCCTCGTAGTACTCGGCCTTTCTTGCCATAATGGCTTTTTTGTATGTGGCTGCCATGGCCCTGTATTCCTTGAGTGCCTCTGGGTCACATACCTTGCGCCACTGCCTCTCGTGTTGGCGTAGGATCAGTTTCTGTCCCCTTAGTTCTTCCGTGAACCAGGGGGCTCCCTTACCCTTATTCCTCACTTTTTTTCTGTGAGCGGGTGCCACTCTATTGATGGCTGCTCTCAGCCGGTTGGTAAGGGATTCGCTCTCCTCCTCGAGATCCTCCGGCTGTAATCTCTTCGGCGAGTTACCTCGCAGAGTGTCCCCTAGGCTGCCTGACTCAATTTTGCTCCATCTTCGTACCACTCTCCATTCCGGGGGGGTTGCTTGAAGCGCCTAGCCTGGGGAATCCGGAACCTGATCAGGTAGTGGTCCGACCAGCTACAGAGTCTGATGTCCGTCAGCCTGGCCAGCGGCTGAGTGGTCCAGATGAGGACTAGGGTATGTCCCTTCTCATGGAAGGGGGAATCCACAAGCTGCTGCAGCCCCATTGTGACCATGGTTTCCTCTAACTGACTGGCCTGTGACTTTTTGGGTATCTGGTCCCAGTGGTAGTTGAAGTCCCCTGACCATCAGGAGTTGTTGGTACCGAGAGCGTAGGTCAGTGACTATTTCAGTAAGAAGGTCGTTAAACAGGGGGGTCACCCGTGGGGACCGGTATACCACCATTATTGCCAGGCACGAGGACTTGGAGCATACTTTTGCCACTAAACTTTCGGCACCCTCCAGGGTCTCTCCGGCGAGCTTTTCTACTACTAGCTCTTTGTTATAGAGCAGTGCTATCCCCCCCTCTTTTCCCATCCTGCCTATGGTACCATAGGGCATCATAGTCCATGGGCAGGGCTGCTACAATGTCTGGACCTGAGCCTTCATCAAGCCAGGTTTCTGTGACTGCTAGGATGTGAGGGGCTTCATCCTGAAGGAGAGAGAAAATCTCTAGACTATGTTTCTGGAGGGAGCGTGTGTTGAGTACTACTGCCCTTAGATCCCTGAGGTTTCTTAACCCTGCGCCCTTAGGGATATGGGGCTTTGCGGCCATACTTTCTCCTCTTCCCTGTGTAGTAATCAAGTTCTCAGCTATAAGTATGCCTTCCACTTGCTTCTCCAGGTGGTAATCCCTGTACTCTAGAGCCTGCAATTCCTCCGCAGAGTAGGACTGAATTTGAGCAGGGGTTCTTGCCCCTGGTCCCGGTCGGACGCGGACGGGCGCAGATGGGCTTGCCTTAGGCGCGCCTTCGGTGCGTCCGCTGCGCGTTCGCTCCAGCCCGGCAGATATGCACTCCCTCGCCCCTCTGCCCCTCCCCACCAATCAGCCCTGCTGAGCAGCAGCTGTGGTCCCAGCAGCCACTAGACCGCGTTGTGGCGGCGGAAGTGGTATATGATGGTGCCTGCGTATGCGAGGTAGGCAGAGCCTTGAGTTACAATTCAAACAGATTTGTGCCTAAAATTCAAACCGATTTGTGCCACAGTTCTAAGTAAAAACAGCGTATAAAATTAAAAAAAGAGAAATGTGGACAGATTCAAAACGATCACAGCTTTACCGCTCGTGTTCCCACCTCCTGGAGTGGTTATAGCGCATCTCTCTTCGCTGCGCGTCCTCTCCAGCCCGGCAGATATGCACTCCCTCGCCCCTCCCCACCAATAAGCCCTGCTGAGCAGCAGCTGTGGTCCCCGCAGCCACTAGACCGCGTTGTGGCGGCGGAAGTGGTGTATGAAGGGGCCTGCGTGTGAGAGGTAGGCAGAGCCTTGAGTTACAATTCAAACAGATTTGTGCCTAAAATTCAAACCGATTTGTGTCACAGTTCTAAGTAAAAACAGCGTATAAAATTTAAAAAAGAGAAATGTGGACAGATTCAAAACGATCACAGCTTTACTGCGCGTTTTCCCACCTCCTGGAGTGGTTATAGCGCGTCTCTTTTCAATTTCTCATTGTCAATTTAGGGGAGAAAGCACAGTGACTGGGGGCTTGATTAGCAGGATCCTAGTCAGACTAGGTCAAAAGCACACTAACAGCAGGCAAAAAGTGGGGGTAACCATGCTTGAAGAATCCCACCTTCCTACATTCGCTTTACCAGTGATTATCAGCAACTACTTTTGGCAAACCTTTACAGACTTTGCCGACTTATGCTGACTTCACTTTTTAATTATCAGTACTGGTTGGAAGGCATGTGGGGTCAGTGAGACCAATGAGGAGGGTTGAGTGTGGGAAATTCGCTCTGGGGCAGACCTGTACTTGCTTGGACTTGGCCATTGTCAAAGCTCCCACATGGCATCTCTCCCCCGGGAGGATACATTGATCTCAACATGGTGCGGCTCAAGACCATCCCAGTAAATGAGATGGATAATCATGCTACTTCTGAGCTGCTTTGAGATGATGGGAAAAAATGCTGTAACTCCTAATGAGCAAACCGAAGCTACATAGGCTAGTAACACAGGATACTTTTCTCCTATTAAGGATCAAAATAGCACACAGTTAAGCAGCTACGTTCAAAAAACCAGATTGGGAGCTCGAAAAATATTTAATTTCAAACTCTGCGAGGGCATTGTGTTCAGACATTTTCAATCTGATTGCTGCTAATGTGGCTGGATTGGGTGATTCCCACAAGTCCCGTTTCAGCTCACCAATGTCTTGCTCCAGGGTTGTCAACTGCTGTCTGATTGGCCTCAGCACTCCAGGGCTTTTCGAGATATCGAATCCTCGTATGACCACCTTGGAGGTCTCCCACGATGTGCCATTCTCTGACACTGAGCCCTCATTAAAGTTCAAGTAGTCCAGGATTTCTTGGTGCAGGTCTGTGTGGAGCAGCACATTCTTTCATGTGTATTGGAATAGGGGCCAGTGGGGACAATGGCCCTGCACTCCCGGAATGGTCAATTTTACCTGCACTGTTGCATGGTCTGAAAGGGCACGGGCAAGGTGATGTATTGTTGCAGTCCATGAACTAATGTCAGCTCATGTCAAACCGAAGTCCAGTCTGGACCGCATATCATGTGCAGAGGATGCAAATGTGCCCTACTTCAGCTCAGGGTGTCGCAAGAGCCAAATGTCCAAAAAGCGTGTTATCTGTCATTATTGAGTAGACGGTACTACACATGGCCAGTGTGGGTCACCTTTCAGTGTATGATATATCTTTATCTACATCCATAACAGTGCTGAAGTCCCCGCCCTAAAGTAAAGACCTGGGGGATATACTGAACACCTCCACTTATAATGTTTGGAAGAAGTGAGGGCCATCAGTGTTTGGACCATAGATATTCACTAGCTAAAGTTGTGTCCCCCTAAAATGCCCTACACTATATGGTACCAGCCCTGAGTGTCTGATTCGGTACGGTTGTGTTGGAATTTCGTCTTCTTATCTATCAGGATTGCCACTCCCCTAGCATAAGATGAGGAAGAGGAGAAGCAGGCATGTGAAGTTCACTTTACCCGGAATCGTTTCTCAGAGTGGGATGTGGGGTGAGTCTCTTGGAATAGTGCCACTTCAATATTGTGTCTGATCAGGTACTCCCAGACCTGGCGCGTCTTCCGGGGTCTATTAAGCCCTCAGACATTCCATGTCACACAGTTAGGGGTTTTTGTCATCTGGAGAGATGCTAGAATGAAGATGGTACATGGTTATGTCTTGCCGTGTGAAATATTAGTATGTGATTGTTAAATACTGGCTGCAATACGGAAGCTTACATATGCATAGTGTATTGTAGGTATAATAGTAATATTCTCTGCTCTATCCCTCGCTCTCCCACCACCCACACCAGCGATCCTCAACGTGCCAGTGAATCCAATCAATCACCTTCGGAACGCATTACAAAAAAGATAACACATAGAAAACAAATCATAATGTTCTTATCCTTCGATACCCAATTATTCTGCATTGAGTGGAGAGCTTCCTTGGGGTGCAGCTTGAGTGACGGCAAACCTCTCAGCTAAGGCGGCTGGAAGTGGGTCCATTGAATTCACTGACAAATAGGAGTTTGAGAGGGTGTGCACCTATATGAAAGGATTGTTACTTGGCCGGGGGCCAACCAGAGTGTGTGAGCAAAGTTGTAAATAGTGAGGCTCATCTAGGGTGAAATTGGAAATGTAGACATGTGGGGGGCAATGGAGTGTAATCACAACAAGCTAGAGTCCCTCTTTATCAGGCTCGGGACTGTGGGTGTCGCTGCGCTGCTTAGACAAAGATTGCAGGTAGATCGATACTACCTGAGGGGTCCCAAAGATCATTTGCTTGACTTGATAGTCGCTCTTGAGACAAGTTGGGTAGAGCATGGCGTAGGTTATTCCTGCTTTTTGTAGTTCACACTTTATGGGCAAGAAATCCCTGTGAGCTGCTTATACTGCAACTGTGAAGTCTGTGAAGAAGGCAACAGTGTTACTCTGGAAGCTGATCTCCTTCTGGTTTCAAGCCAGCCAGAGTACGGTGTCACAACCCCTGTAGGTGAGGAGTCTTGCTATGATAAGACGATGGGTGGCGCCCATGGGAGGCCTCAGCACCAGACAGTGACATGCCCTCTCCTCTTCAAGCATGCCTTAGAGGTTATCCACTCCAAAGAGGGAAGTCAGCATCGTTTCAATGTATAGTTCCATTTAACCAGTGTTCATACACATTTGCTGAATTGCTCCCCCCCTCCTCTCGCCCCCGAGACAACTGGGGTCCTCTAACATCATACCTACTGTCCCATCCTCTTGCCGATGATGATGCCGCACGGACTGCATCTGTTGTAAAGGACTGAATCAGATTCGCCTTAAGGCGTGGGTTTGCATTCCACTGACATACTTGCTGTAACCCTAACTTCCAGTGCCTGTGATCTGACCCAATAATTACTGTATTGCCTTTGATATTAAGTGCCATCCTATGCACATTGGTTTGTCATATTTCTTATTGTGCTTGTGATCCATCGCTTTTTTAACCTTCTGATTACGTCTATACAGTGGAAATGATGCTTTGCTTGTACCTGCCATTGTTCCTCATGTTTTATTCAAAATGCATAAAAATTAATTTAAAAACCACAAAAAAACCAGTGTTCATAGACTCAGGGACCCCCAAAATGCACAAGATGTTTCGACGAGATCTCGCCTTAAGGCCTTATTTTTTTCTTTAATCACTGCCAGGGCCTTCTCCATGTTAAGGTATTTTGAAGATATCTGTTTCAAGTTGTCTTCCACATCTGGTATCCGTTCTTCAGCTGCAGCAATCCTGTTGGCCTGTTTATCCGGTTCTCTGACATGGTATCTGTGAGAAGTTGGCCTGGCATATGCTGTCCACTAGTTATAGTGGGCACCTTGCACCAGTCCAAACGACCCTTATTGATGATAGGTTTAAAGACAACCTTTATTGAAAGCTATCCTAGTGGTAGCTATGGAGAGCAGCCTTCAGGCTAAGTCTTGAAGGAGTGTAAAGCAGCTTGGTTTACCAGATTATAACCTCTTGAATGACTACATGAAAGGAGAACCACACAAGATATATATAAAATATATGTATTTATTTCTAAACACTAACTACTAATCTCTTCATGAGATTAGAGTTCAAGATACACAGTATCACAGTATTAAAACAACAGTAAATAGCACAATACACAGTGGGCTCCAGGGGGAGACCAAACCATATACTAAGAAAGTGGTATATGAACCACGACTTGACTAGACACAGTGCCTAGAGCACGTAGAATCGCTGGGACCCCAAGGAACCACCCAAGGTAGTGACACAGGGGACCCACGGGGGACGTTTGCAGTGTGTGAACACAGCCGCGAGCGCCGTAGGATTCAATGCGGAAAGTCGCAGTTGGAATTTTAAAGATAAAGGACACTTAGGAGAGGACTTTCAGCAAATCCCTTTAGACTTAAGGGGTCTAGGGCCAACACCCACGTGAGCACCGGAGTACTCGAGTTACCTCACCCAGGGAAGCCGGGTGCATAGGTGTCAAAGGGTGTCGGGAATCGTCATTGATTTCAATGGCGATCTGCTGCAAAGTGCTGCTGCCGTGAAGAATAAAAGTGTCCGGGGTGATCCAAGCCTGGATCAAAGATGTGAAGAACCTGAAAGCAGAGGGGACAGAGTCTGGGTCACTAGCCAGTGACCAGGAGTGGAGCAATCGAATGCCCACCGATGTCGGGTGCTTCAGGTGCGAACAGGTGAAGCTTGACTCTGCAGCCACGGGGTCCTGGAGACGTCGACGACAACCAGGAGCCCGATTCGAGCTGTCCCACAAAGGATGTCGAGTGCTGGGGTGTAGGTGATTGGATTGACCACAACAAGCCTTGGCAACAGCAACCCACGCAGGAAGAGAAATGATGCTTCTGTGCGGACCAGCAAGGTCCTGGGGACTCCCCAAGCAATGGAGAGTCAGGGCACATCTGAAGCAACCAGGGAAGCCCAATAAAAGTTAGAATTGCCTTCTTGGGGACCCACAGGTCAACGGACCAGGGATCGCAAAGGGACCTCAAGAGGAATCACAAAATGGCGGCCCACGGAACACTCGTTGAGTGTAGGCCTGCAATCTTCGGTGCAATTACTGCTCGGGGTCAGGGCTACAAGCAATCTAAAGCTCAGCCTCAGGGGTTGCCGGAAAGCTGATGCTTCTGCAAATGGTCGCAGTGTCCAGGGGTTCGAGTTGCACGGTCTTCCACGAGGGATACGGGCCTCAGACTTGCTGAGGGCACAGATCGACCTCAGAGACCTAGGAAAACCCACCTCCTGTGTGGCAATATTCTTCGGAGTCCGTCGGAGCTCGGAGATGCCAACCGGTCAGTTGCGTTAAGGGTGCCTGCCTTGCAGGGGAGTAACTCCTTTACTCCAAGGGAGATTCTTCAGTCGTCCAGCGTCGTGCAGATTATCGAAGTACTTGGTTTCTGGTATCAGAGTTTAGTCCAGGTGTAATCTAAAGTCCTGTAATCAGGGTTTCCTACTTTATACCCAAGGATGGGGTTGGACAAACTCTGGGGACCCACCTATGGGAGGGTCATGAAAGAGGGGTGGCTACACCCATTTCCTTTGTCCAGTTTCGCGCCAGAGCAGGGGCTGTGTGCCCCTGCAACCGGTTTGAGCTGGACTATGCACAGGGACACCAAATGTGCCCCCAGTGCAGACTTCAAAGCACTCTGAGAGTGCACCCACCCAGCCCCAATACACTAAAGCCTTTCTGGGAGGTGGTCACACCTCCCTGTGACAGAAAACCTATTGTCCAGGCCTCCCCTGCCGGAGTTCGTCCAGCAGCAGGAGGGCAGACTCGTGTCTGTGGCTGCAGCATCCATTTTGTGATGCCAGGGCTCTGTTAGCTAGTACCCGGTATACTGGTGCTGTCATGTCTCTCCCTCTAGAAGGGTGGGATCATACTCCCACACCAGTTACTGGTGTGGGGGTATGATTCCAAGGTGTTTGACACCAAACACGACAGTTTTCCATGCAGCCACTCCAAAGTTAGAATTTACCGTTTGGTTATAATGCACTTAAGAGTATATGGTCTGGCTGCATCACAAACAACCCCGGAATGAAGATTCCGAAAGCTGCAGAGGGGCTCTGCTCATGCATGGCACTCTCTCACATGAAACCCAGCACCCTGCCTTCAGGATTGTTAATGCATGCCATAGGGGTGACTGATAGGTTTACATGTGCAGTGATATGGAGAGATATAGGGAACCTATATCTCAGTAAGGGGTGGATACACCACCTTACACAGGCTGCTGTAGCAGACCTGCTTTGTCATTTTAAAAGGCTTCCCAGGGGTGGCACAATACATGCTGCAGCCCCTGGTTGGCCTCTTGGGTACCTATGCCCTGGGTACATAGTATACCATATACTAGGGACTCACAAGGGTACCCCAGAATCCAATCTGGAGTGTACCTAAAGTACATACAGTCAATTTAGAGTAGAAAGCAGATAGACTGGGGTCCTGATTAGCAGGGCCTCAGTCTGGTTAAGTCGAAAAACAGTGAAACATCAGCAAAACGTGGGGGTAACTATAAGAAGCAGATCCTACTCTCCTACACCCCCCCCCAAACGTCAGGACATTAAACTAACCTTGACCAGTTGAGTCTTCATGTTCTAAGTGGAAATATCTGGAGAGTCCATCTGCATTGGCATGGTTACTCCCAGGTCTATGTTCCACTGTATAGTCCATCCCCTGTAGGGAAATGGACCACCTCAAAAGTTTGGGGTTCTCACCCTTCATCTGTTTTGGCCATAAGAGGGGCTTGTGGTCTGTCTGAGCAATGAAGTGAGTGCCAAACAAGTATGGCCTCAGCTTCTTCAAGGCCCAAACCACAGCAAAGGCCTCCCTCTCAATGGCTGCCCAACGTTTCTCTCTGGGGGTCAACCTTCTGCTAATAAAAGCTACTGGCTGATCCTGACCTTCATCATTCAATTGTGATAACACAGCCCCTACCCCCAACTCAGATGCATCTGTTTGGACAATGAATTGCTTGGAGTAATCAGGACTTTGCAGAATGAGAGCAGTGCACATGGCCTGCTTCAGGTCATCAAATGCCTTTTGACAGCTAACTGTCCACTGAACTTTTTTGGCATTCTTTTAGAAGTTAAGTCATTCAAAGGGGTCACTATGGATCCATACCCTTTGACAAATCTTTCTATAGTACCCAGTCAGGCCCAAGAAAGCTCTGACCTGAGTCTGGGTGGTTGGAGCAACCCAGTCCATGATGGTCTGGATTTTGCTCTGCAATGGTTGAACCTGGCCTCCACCCACAAGGTGGCCCAGGTACACAACCCACTCTGCCCTATCTGGCACTTAGTGGCCTTGATAGTTAGGCTTGCTTTCTGCAGGGCCTCCAAAACATTTCTCAGGTGGACCAGGTGCTCCTCCCAGGTGGAGCTAAAGGCAGCAATATCATCTAGATATGCTGCACTATAGGCTTCCAGGCATGTAAGGACTTTGTTCACCAACCTTTGAAAAGTGGCAGGTGCATTTTTCAAACCAAAGGGCATCACCACAAATTGGTAGTGCCCACTAGGGGTAGAAAATGCTGTTTTGACTTTTGCATCCTCAGCTAGTCTGATTTGCCAGTAGCCAGCTGTCAGGTCAAATGTGCTGAGAAACTTGGCTGAGGCCAAAGTGTCTATGAGCTCATCTGCCCTTGGTATGGGATGGGCATCAGTCCTAGTGACTGCATTGAGACCTCTGTAGTCTACACAAAACCTCATCTTTCTCTTACCACCCTGGGTGTGAGGTTTAGGCACTAAGACTACTGGACTTGCCCAAGGGCTATCTGAGGGTTCAATCACACCCAAATCCAACATCTTCTGGACTTCAGTCCTGATGCAGTCCCTGACATGGTCAGGTTGCCTGTAAATCTTATTTTTAACAGGCAGACTGTCCCCAGTGTCCACTTCATGAGTGCAACAGGTAGTCTGACTTGGAGTCAGAGAGAACATATGTCTGAACTGATTGAGAACTCTTCTGCAATCAGTTTGCTGCTGGTCAGTGAGGCTGCCTGCCAAGGCTACACCATCTACTGATCCATCATCAGGGTTCTGAGAGAGCAGGTCAGGAGTGGATCACTCTCTTCCTCCTGTCCTCATCAGTAGCCATGAGCAAGCCCATGTCTGCCCTGTCAACATATGGTTTCAGTCTGTTGACATGGAGCACCCTGTGGGGGCTCCTGGGAGTTCCAAGGTCCACCAGGTAGGTAACCTCTCCCTTCTGTTCAACAATTGTATGGGGGCCACTCCACTTGTCTTGGAGGGCTGCTGGGGCAACAGGCTCCAACACCCATACTTTCTGTCCTGGCTGATAAACAGTCAACACAGCCTTTTGGTCATGCCAGGCCTTTTGTAATTCCTGGCTAGCCTCAAGGTTTTTAGTTGCCTTCTTCATGTACTCAGCCATCCGGGAGCGGAGACCAAGTACATAGTCCACAATATCCTGTTTAGGGGTTTGAGAGGTAACTCCCATCCCTCCTTCACTAGACACAGTGGACCCCTAACTGGATGTCCAAACAGAAGCTCAAATGGGCTGTAACCAACCCCCTTCTGTGGAACCTCTCTGTAGGCAAAGAGAAGGCAGGGCAAAAGTATGTCCCATCTGCGCCTAAGCTTTTCTGGGAGACCTTTAAACATGCCCTTCAAGGTTTTGTTGAACCTTTCAACTAAACCATTGCATTGTGGGTGATAAGGGGTGGTAAATTTATAATTTACTCCACACTCCTTCCACATAGCAGTCAAGTAACTAGACATGAAGTTTGCATCTCTGTCTGATACTACCTCCTTAGGAAAACCCACCCTGGAAAAGATTCCCAGGAGGGCCCTTGCCACCACAGGGGCTGTGGTGGTCCTGAGGGGGATTGCTTCTGAGTACCTAGTGGCATGGTCCACCACCACTAGGATAAATCTGTGCCCAGATGCTGTTTGGGGGTCTAGGGGACCAACAATGTCAATCCCTACCGTCTCAAAGGGAGCCCCCACCACAGGTAGTGCTATCAGGGGAGCCTTTGTAGTGCTACCTGCCTTACCACTGGCTTGACAGGTAACACAGGAGCGACAAAGCTCCTTGGTGTCTTCAGACATATGAGGCCAATGAAAGTGAGGGACAATTCTGTCCCAAGTCTTGTTTTGGCCTAGGTGACCTGCCAATGGGATATCATGTGCTAGGGTGAATAGGAAGCTCCTAAACTTCAGAGGTATAACCAACCTCCTGGTGGCTCCAGGCTTGGGGTCTCTACACTTTGAGTAAAGGAGTCCATCATCCCAATAGATCCTATGGGTACCACTAGCACTCCCAGCACCCTCAGCAGCAGCTTGCTGTCTGAGGGGTTCAAGAGAGGGGCAGCTCAGTTACTCCTGGCTCAGATCTGCCCTGGAAGGGCCCCCTGTCCCCAAGAACTCAACCTGATCAGGCTCAAGCTCCTCTGGGACAGTTCCTTCTTCAGGACTGAGATCATCTCCCTCAAGAGACTGATCTGCATTCTGAGGCAGGGGGGAACACTGCCTTAACCCTACTGCTCCTCCTCTTGGGAGGCACCTGGGCCATTATTCCAGAATCCAGGGCCTGTTCAGTTTTAGACATTTTTGCCTGTGACCTGGTCATAGCAAACACATCTGCAGGGATGCCCAACATTTCTGCATGGGTCCTGAGTTCAACTTCAGCCCAAGCTGAACTTTCCAAATCATTTCCAAGCAAGCATTCAACAGGGAGGTCTGCACTTACCACAACCTCTTAGGGCCAGTTACCCCTCCCCAGGAGAAATTAACAACTGCCAGGGAATGGTCTGTCCTGACATTGCTAGCATTGGTCACTTGGTACATCTCACCAAGTATGATCTGCTCAGGAGCTAGAAGATCTTTTGTCATCATTGTGACACTTGCTCCTGTGTCCCTGTATGCCAAAGCCTCTCTTCCATTAATTAAAGGCTGCTGCCTGTATTTGCGCAGATTACTGGGACTCACATAGGAGGACATATCTATGTCTCCATCACAGATCAGTACAGCCTGAGTTGGAACTCTGACTAGGCCAGAGTCCAGCTCAGATCCCAGGGTTAACCCTACTACACCCTTATTTGGAACACCACCACTTGGAGCTGAACTAGGGGGAACAGTTGCCTTAGGGGCAATAGTGGCTGTAGTGGAGTCTGTGGTCTTTGTACAATCACTAGTCCAATGGCTTTTCTGCTTACAGATTTTACACCATGGTTTCTTTTGGCCTTTTCCTTTTTTTGATTGGGACTCCCCACTAGATGCAGATTTTTGGGGCCCTTGAGAAGACTTCTGGTCTTTACCCTTCTCCCCACCCTTATCAGAGTTCTTAGAATCTTGCTTCTTAGAGTCACCACCTTGGTTCTGAACCTTCTGCCTCACCCTGGTTCTGACCCATTTGTCTACCTTCTGACCCAATTCTTGGGGAGATGTCAGATCAGAGTCCACCAGGTACTGATGCAACAGTTGATTTTGACAGTTGTTAAGGATCTGCTCTCTCATGATTAAATTATACAATCCCTTGAAATCACACACCTTACTGCCAAGTAACCAGCCTTCCAGAGCCTTAGTAGCACAGTCAACAAAGTCAACCCAGTCCTGAGTCTGTGCCTTTTGGGTATCTCTGAACTTTAACCTGTATTGTTCAGTGGTTAGGCCAAACCCTTCAATCAGAGCACTCTTCAGGACTTTGTAATTGTCAGCATCCTCTTCTCTTACAGTGAGGAGCTTGTCTCTACCTTTGTCTGCAAAGGATAGCCACAAGATTGCTGCCCACTGCTCCTGAGGGACCCTCTGTACCTTACAGGCCCTTTCCAGTGCAGTTATCCATTTGTGGATGTCATCCCCACTCTGGTGGGGAGGGACAATCTTGTTCAGGTTCCTATGGTCATGAGTATGATCTCTACCTCTAGGGACACTGCTGCTGCCACCATGGGACCCTAGTCCCAATTTCTGTGAAGCTTTCTGAAGCTCCAGGGATTCCCTGTCTAAGGCCAATTGCTCTCTCTTGATTCTCAGCTTAGCTTTCTCAAAATCAAGCAGTTGGCATTTCTTCTCATAAGAGGATGCCCTTTTATGAGAAGCAGAGGACCCTATAGAAGTACCAGAACGATTAGATTCCTGAGAAGGAGATCTTGATCTTCTTGGTAGACTATTAACCCTTCCTGGGGGAGTGAAGAGGGGGCCACTGAGGCCTTCCTCTCCTTCAGAAAAAATTGGATTTTCCAGGTGGGAATCAAGTTGATCCCCCTGGCCAGCATCAGAGTCTGGGTCATAGTAGTTTTCACTACCTGGCCATTCCTCTTCTACTGCCCCACCCAACCTGCCTGCCTCATCAGACCCTGGTGTCTTTCTGAGGTCATCTAGCAGCAAAGCCTCTATGAGGCGTTGAGTGCTTGCATGTCTCCCTGTTTTCAGTCTCCTAGAGGTACACATATTTCTCAATTCCTGGAATGTGAGATTGTCATATCTAGTGGGCAAGGAGTCACTGACTTCAGGTCTTGCAGACATTCTAGTGTGGTGTGGTGTATGCACCTACCTACTATAGTGGGAACTGAAACTCTCTTGAGTTGTAGAAAGGGTGTGCTAAGCCCTTGACGCACAACTCTAAGTTCAGTAGAACTTACTGTTTTCTAAACTTGATTTATATGTACCTTTGTAGCTATAGTGGTTTTCAGTTAGTCACTTCAAAGAGATTATCTGGTAAAGCAACAGCAAGCTTGAATCCAACCGCTGCACACCAATGTGAGAAGTTGGCCTGGCATATGCTGTCCACTAGTTATAGTGGGCACCTTGCACCAGTCCAAACGACCCTTATTGATGATAGGTTTAAAGACAACCTTTATTGAAAGCTATCCTAGTGGTAGCTATGGAGAGCAGCCTTCATGCTAAGTCTTGAAGGAGTGTAAAGCAGCTTGGTTTACCAGATTATAACCTCTTGAATGACTAAATGAAAGGAGAACCACACAAGATTTATATAAAATATATGTATTTATTTCTAAACACTAACTACTAATCTCTTTATGAGATTAGAGTTCAAGATACACAGTATCACAGTATTAAAACGACAGTAAATAGCACAATACACAGTGGGCTCCAGGGGGAGACCAAACCATATACTAAGAAAGTGGTATAAGAATCACGACTTGACTAGACACAGTGCCTAGAGCACGTAGAATCGCTGGGACCCCAAGGAACCACCCAAGGTAGTGACACAGGGGACCCACTGGCGACGTGTGCAGTGTGTGAACACAGCCGCGAGCGCCGTAGGATTCAATGCGGAAAGTCACGGTTGGAATTTTAAAGATAAAGGACATTTAGGAGAGGACTTTCAGCAAACCCCTTTAAACTTAAGGGGTTCTAGGGCCAACACCCACGTGAGCACCGGAGTACTCGAGTTACCTCACCCAGGGAAGCCGGGTGCATAGGTGGCAAAGGGTGTCGGGAATCGTCGTTGATTTCAATGGCGATCTGCTGCAAAGTGCTGCTGCCGTGAAGAAGAAAAGTGTCCGGGGTGATCCAAGCCTGGATCGAAGATGTGAAGAACCTGAAAGCAGAGGGGACAGAGTCTGGGTCACTAGCCAGTGACCAGGAGCGGAGCAATCGAATGCCCACCGATATCGGGTGCTTCAGGTGCGAAGAGGTGAAGCTTGACTCTGCAGCCACGGGGTCCTGGAGACGTCGACGACCACCAGGAGCCGGATTCGAACTGTCCCATAAAGGATGTCGAGTGCTGGGGTGTCGGTGATCGGATTGACCACAACAAGCCTTGGCAACAGCAACGCACGCAGGAAGAGAAAAGATGCTTCTGTGCGGACCAGCAAAGTCCTGGGGACTCCCCAAGCAATGGAGAGTCAGGGCACATCTGGAGCAACCAGGGAAGCCCAATAAAAGTTAGAGTTGCCTTCTTGGGGACCCACAGGTCAACGGACCAGGGATCGCAAAGGGACCTCAAAAGGAATCACAAAATGGCGGCCAACGGAATACTCGTTGAGTGTAGGCCTGCAATCTTCGGTGCAATTACTGCTCGGGGTCAGGGCTACAAGTAACCCAAAGCTCAGTCTCAGGGGTTTCCGGAAAGCTGATGCTTCTGCAAATGGTTGCGGTGTCCAGGGGTTCAGGTTGCACGGTCTTCCACGAGGGATACGGGCCTCAGACTTGCTGGGGGCACAGATCAACCTCAGAGAACTTGGCAAAACGCACCTCCTCTGTGGTAATATTCTTCGGAGTCCGTCGGAGCTCGGAGATGCCAACCGGTCAGTTGCGTTAAGGGTGCCTGCCTTACAGGGGAGTAACTCCTTTACTCCAAGGGAGATTCTTCAGTCGTCCAGCGTCGTGCAGATCGTCGAAGTACTTGGTTTCTGGTATCAGAGTTTAGTCCAGGTGTAATCTAAAGTCCTGTAATCAGGGTTTCCTACTTTATACCCAAGGAAGGGGTTGGACAAACTCTGGGGACCCACCTATGGGAGGGTCAGGAAAGAGGGGTGGCTATACCCATTTCCTTTGTCCAGTTTCGCGCCAGAGCAGGGGCTGTGTGCCCCTGCAACCGGTTTGAGCTGGACTATGCACAGGGACACCAAATGTGCCCCCAGGGCAGACTTCAAAGCACTCTGAGAGTGCACCCACCCAGCCCCAATACACTAAAGCCAGTCTGGGAGGTGGTCACACCTCCCTGTGACAGGAAACCTATTGTCCAGGCCTCCCCTGCCGGAATTTCGTCCAGCAGCAGGAGGGCAGACTCGTGTCTGTGGCTGCAGCATCCATTTTGTGATGCCAGGGCTCTGTTAGCTGGTACCGGGTATACCGGTGCTGTCATGTCTCTCCTCTAGAAGGGTGGGATCATACTCCCACACCAGTTACTGGTGTGGGGGTATGATTCCAAGGTGTTTGACACCAAACACGACAGTTTTCCATGCAGCCACTCCAAAGTTAGCATTTACCGTTTGGTTATAATGCACTTAAGAGTATATGGTCTGGCTGCATCACAAACAACCCCGGAATGAAGATTCCGCAAGCTGCAGAGGGCTCTGCTCATGCATGGGCACCCTCTCACATGAAACCCAGCACCCTGCCTTCAGGATTGTTAAGGCCTGCCATAGGGGTGACTGATAGGTTTACATGTGCAGTGATATGGAGAGATATAGGGAACCTATATCTCAGTAAGGGGTGGATACACCACCTTACACAGGCTGCTGTAGCAGACCTGCTTTGTCATTTTATAAGGCTTCCCAGGGGTGGCACAATACATGCTGCAGCCCCTAGTAGGCCTCTGGGATACCTATGCCCTGGGTACATAGTATACCATATACTAGGGACTCACAAGGGTACCCCAGAATCCAATCTGGAGTGTGCCTAAAGTACATACAGTCAATTTAGAGTAGAAAGCAGATAGACTGGGGTCCTGATTAGCAGGGCCTCAGTCTGGCTAAGTTGAAAAACAGTGAAACATCAGCAAAAAGTGGGGGTAACTATAAGAAGCAGATCCTACTCTCCTACAGTATCGGTGCAGTAGTTCTAGATGTCTACTTTACAGTCAATGGACAGCAGCCTTTGTTGGATGGCCTGTACCAGCGTCTTGAGTTTCGGTTTATTCGAGCCACGCTCCACCAAATTAAGTTCAGGAGTACCCCCATTGCAAGCACAGGCTGGAGTTTTGGCAGCGCACATTGACTCAAAACTGCGGTATACCTACTTGCAGGTTGATTTGCCTATCTTGTAATCATAGCTGGGGTCAACAGAGAGACCACCAGACACAAGGGATCAGGGGCTCCCTCCTCAGACCCGCAGCTTAGTTCTGTAACAGGTGGGTGAAGCGCCTATCTATGCAAGTTGAGCCACTACTGGAATTCTCCTGGTGCAATTACACGGCCAAGTCCCAGGTGTTTATCTGTGGGCCTCAAGTTCTCTCAGCACTCACTAGGGGCACGGCTCACCAGAGCAGCCTCTGTTAACTCATAGCCTGGTCCCCACAGCTGAATGCCTCTTGGTGGCTGTCTGTGTGCTGTGTCGAAGGAGAGGCGGTATCAATCTGGCTCCCCGAAGTTTTCACTCCCCTCTCTGCATGAGGCAATACAGCCACCAAGTGTCTCTGAGGCGGTACGTCCATGCACTAGCCGGCGCTCGCCCCTCTTGCTGCTGTCTCGGGTCCGGGTTTATCACATGGTTCAATTATGGAGCAAGGGCATCCCCAGGGGCCACCCCAGACGAACAAGTTACTTACTTTTGGTAACGCCTTAACTGGTAGAGACTCCATCTAGCTGCAGATTCCTTATCTTAGACTTATACCCATCAGACTGGATCCGGAAATGTTTTGTGAGCAGTATCTCTGTGCCGGTAGGTGGCATCAACTGTCTCGGCGTAGCATCACCTGCGCTGGAAGTGATGAGCCTGGTGCCTATATAGGCGCAACTGCAGCACGCTGATGTCAGTTTCTTTTTGCAACTTTCCGTGCCAGAAGCGTGGAGCCATGAAGAACGCAGACCACAGGTGTGTAAAACTAGGCCCCTGAAAGGATAAAAGCCCTAAGTCTGTAATACATTCACAGAGGAGGGAGGTTGGTTGGGGCGGTAAGGAACCTGCGACTAGATAGAGTCTCTAGCAAGGCATTACTGAAGGTAAGTAATGTGTTAATCTGATAGAGACTTCTAGCTGCAGATTCCTTCCTTTAGAATAAGTACCCAGGCAAAACCTCCTTGGAGGTGAGTCTGCAAGACAAATTCACACTAAAAAGTCCATCAGAAATGAACGGGCACAGTGCCTGTCCCAACGGACTTTACTATCCAGTGCTTGGTAAATGTGTGCGGAGACGCCCATATTGCTGCCCTACGGATTTCCAGAACCAGGACTCCGCGTGCTAATGCAGTGGTAGCAGCTTTGGCTCTTGTGGAATAAGTATGTAAGCCTTCAAGGGGTTGCTTCTTGGCCAATGCATAGCAGAGTTTGATACAGAGAATGATCCATTGGGAGGTGGTCCGTTTCTGTACCACATTCCCTTTCTGAGCTCTGACATACCCCACGAAGAGTTGGTCGTCCACCCGGACCTCTTTGGTGTGGTCTAGGTAGAACGACAATACTCTTTTTGGGCCCAGCCGGTGGAGTTGCACCTCTTCTTTAGATCTATGAGGCTGAGCGTAAAAGGTATGCAGGGTGATGGACTGGCCTACATGAAAGGGAGTGACCACCTACGGTAGGAAGGAAGCTCTGGTGCAAAGGACCAGCTTGTTGGAGCCATACGGCAAGTTACAATCCATTGGCAGTAACCACATTGACAGCAGTTACTGTCAATGCTTGAAATGTCTGCTGGCCCGACAGACATTTCCAAATTTGGAGGTCAGAACCTCCATCAAAGTGATGGAGTAAATTAGTAAATTGGCTGAGGATGGCTGGACTGCCAAATAATTAATCAGGCCCTTAGGCTGTTGAGATAAGTGTTTTTGGTAATTTGTTTCTTAGTGTAAGAAGTGTCACTACATTCAGTCCATACAGCTTTACTCTTCAAGTATAATGTATAGTGCCAGGATGTTATCTTCATTATACCTGATTGCAAGTGTGGTATGTATTTCTATCAAACGAGTCTTAATTATGCTTGAAAGTCAGTATTTTCTCTGTGATTTTCACTGCCATCAACACTGAATCTCAGTAAGATCAAAGAGATGTATGTCACAAATTTTGCAATGCGCAAAATTGATTTTGAATCTGGCTTGCCGTGCTCACATGTATTACAGTGAAATGCATTTTTATCAAGGGCCTCAATTTGTACTAACTCCATGTTGGAAAGTGGATTATTAGTAGGGGCAAATGTATATCTGCCGCTGGCAATAAGGCCACTAACACAGTATAGGGCTCAGAATAGGTCTTAGAAAATTATTCCTATGATCAACCCTTGATAGCTTGGCTGCGAGCAGGCAGGCTTAACTTCAAAGACAGGTATGTAAAATATTTAAAAACACCAATTCAGTAGATAATTAAGACACACTGCATAATAAAAATCTAACACCAATTTATAAAACATAGGAAATATTTTTATCTTTAAAATGACACCAAAACGACAAAAATCCAATGTAGGGAACCAGAAGATTTAGCATTATCTAGCACATAGAAAACTATCGCGCTTTATCGGGACATCTGGTCGCAATAGACCGGGTAAAAGTCAGCGTTTCAGGCTAACCGCGATGGAGCCCTGCGCGGCTACCCCTCGCGGTAGGTCTCGGTCAAAGTTTTTACCTTCTGACTTAGAAACTTTTCTGGAGCTTTTCTTCCGGGGGTCTCTTGAAGCTCTCCGCCAGTCCGGATTCTGTGAGGGTTAGCCCGATTGCCTTGCGATGAGCTCCTGGTCAAACTTATGGAAGCCTGACCTCCAGAGCGTTCCAGCGGGACGAACCAAGGATCCAGGCTGACTCAAGGTTGAAGGCAGGCGGCTTGGCTTTCGCTGTTGTTCCCGGTCACCTTTTCTTCGTTCAGACTTAGAAACTTTTGTGGTGCTTTTTCTTGCGGGGTCCCTCGATGCTCTTCACCAGGCCGGATTCGGTGAGGGATCGCCGGCCCGGATTTCGCCTACTCCCTGTCAAACTCTGGAAGTAGGACCTCCGCAGCTTTTCAGCGGGGTGAACATGGACGGCATACCAGCTCGCGGTTGAAGGCAGGTGGCTTGGCTGGCCAGGTTGAGTCGGTCCCCTTATGGAGCTTTTATCCAAAGTTGCTCCAAAGTTCTCCAAACTTCTGGAACTTCTTCCTGAAGTTCCCTAAAGGGTCCCAAAGTGTCTCAAACTTACTCCAAGGGTCTGGAAGCTCCAAGATGGTCCTTGAAAGTTGAGGACTTCAGTTCCCACAATCCACTTGGACAAAACCCTTAAAATCCACTGGTAGTGCTCCAGGTTGAGAATTGTTGGTGGTGATGTTCCAGGTGAGCTCTGTTAACCTGTAGCTTGCAGGGAGTCCACTCTTTAGTCCTTTTTCAGCAAGGTAGTCCACTGGGCTGTAGTTCTCGATGGTGCAGAAGGCGCAATCTTCAGAGTGCAGGCCTTAGGGATTGCACATCAAACTTCTCAGCATGGCCTTTCTTGCTCTCTTAGGTTTCAAGTAGCAGATCTGAGAGGCTCTGCCCCTCTCAGATACTTATTCCAAGTTCTCTGGGTCAAGCAGGAGGGTACTCCTGTCCAATGGGGAGTAGGGTACCGCCCCAAGGTATGACCACTTCCTTCAGAGTGTGGCACTATTTTGTACCAGAGTGCACCAATTCTTCCAAATTCATAATGGCTGATGTTCCAGCAGGGAGAGAAGCGCTGGCTAAACACACCCCTAGGATGGCTAATCTCCATAGTCTCTCCCCCTTGCATCTGTTCATTCCTTCCTTAAGCCTAGCATCTGGCTGGGTTCAAAAGAGTAGAGTTGTAAATGACACTGGGGTCCTCCCCTTCCCTTGAAGTCCATTGTTTATGACTTCTCACCCTGCTCTGGCATTCCTGTGTAACAGAACACTGCCCTCCCAGCAGAGCTGGTCAACTCCAGGGGCTCTTTATCACCTCTTTAAAGGAGCCTGGCTAATCCACTTAACTCTGACCAATCAGGACAGACCACTGGAAGGCTGAATCTGGGCTTACAGACAAGAAAGTCTTATAACTTCTTGCCTGTACATTTTAGGAGAAATTCAACAATATCATATTGTTGGATTTATCAGTACCATTCTGGCGAGTCTTTGAATGCTATTTTTATCATTCTCCTATCAGGATTTATTAGTTAATAACGTCTTGCCCTGTTAACCTATGTGGCAGGGTATTTCCAATGGGAAAACGACTTGGGCCATTTTTCCAGCACCAGGGCTTATAAAAACATATTTTATAAGTAGTCTGCCTATATGTACTGGACCGCCACCCCTGTAACACCTAGGGGAGACTTTAGGGGTTCTGAATATGTAAAAATATTGCAGATCCTCCCTCCACAGTGCTCCTAGCACAAAAAAGTCGATTTTGTGTAGCGCTTTATCACAATAGGGGAGTGAAATGTGCAATTTCACTTAACCCAGGTCATATAAAACTCATTTTGTAAGGGTCTTCCTTATAGATACCTGACCCCCACCCCTGAGACACCTAGGGGAGACCCTGGAGATACCTAATATGCCCAAACATTGTAGGTTATCCATTTTTAAGTGCCCCAAACACCAAAGTCAAGTTTGGGCTCAATTTACTTTTTAAAAGCAGTCCTGTAACACAGGGCTACTTTTAAACTGACCTCAGGCTCAGCAGTGCACAGATGCAAGTGCAGAAAGGGCTGCTGGCCTCCTCTAAACTGCCATGCCCTATTATATACTAGGGACTTAAAGGAAGTTTGAATCCCCTGCCCTATTATGTACTAGGGCCTTATAAGGTAGGTCATGCCAACCACAGGAGTACCCCAACCCATAGTGTACCCTAGTATATGTAGGTGTTTTCACTGTATTCTGTGTCTCTTTCAGCATAGCACTGGCCCTGTGCCTGGTTAGCCCAGGGTCAGTCAGAGTCAGTTACCACCAGTACCAGTCAGCAAACAGTTGGAGGGGTGCCCAGGGCACAGGATGACTTTGCAACATAGCCCCCCCAAACGAAAGGTGATGGGTTACTAACCTACACCCTGGTAGTCCTCATCAGCTGAGTGGGAAAACCTGGAAAGCCCATCCACATTTGCATGGGCAACCCCAGGTCTGTGTCCACTGTAAAGTCCATTCCCTGTCGGGAAATAGACCACCTTACCAGCTTGGGATTCTCCCCTCTCATCTACATGAGCCATCTGAGAGGCCTGTGGTCAGTTTGAACATGAAAGTGAGTCCCAAACAAATATGGTCTCAACTTTTTCAGGGACCAAACCACAGCAAAAGCCTCTCTCTCAATGGCACTCCACCTCTACTCTCCTCGAAGAAGTCACCTGCTAGTAAAGGCAACTGGCTGACAAGGCCCTTTTCATTGAGCTGTGACAACACTGCCCCAATCCCTTACTCTGAAGCATCTGTCTGAACCACAAATTCTTTTGTGTAGTCAGGGGCCAGCAACGCTGGTGCTGAACACATAGCAGCTTTCAGAGTGTCAAAAGCCTTCTGACACTCTGGGGTCCAATCCACCTGTTTGGGCCTCTTCTTAGAAGTGAGTTCTGTTAAGAGCCCCACAATGGTCCCATAATTTTGAGCAAATCTTCTATAATACCCTGTCAGTACAAGGAATGCCCTGACCTGAATCTGGGTAACAGGAGCTGTCGAATCCAAAATATTTGAATCTTGTCCTGGAGAGGTTGTACATGGCCTCCACCTACCAGGTGGCCCAGGTACACCACAGAACTCTGCCCTATTTGGCACTTACTTGCCTTAATAGTCAGGCCTGCCTGCTGCATGGCCTGAAGCACTTCCCTTAGGTGACTTAAGTGATCCCCCCAGGTAGAACTATATACAGCTATATCGTCCAGATAAGCTGCACTGAACTGTTCCAACCCAGACAAGACCCTGTTCACCAACCTTTGGAAGGTGGCAGGTGCATTCTTTAAGCCAAAGGGCATTACCTTGAACTGATAATGTCCCTCTGGTGTGGAGAATGCTGACCTCTCCTTTGCTCCATCAGTGAGGGCAATCTGCCAGTAACCTGAAGTCTAATCAAAAGTACTCAGGTACTTAGCAGCCCCTAACCTGTCAATGAGCTCATCAGCTCTAGGTGTAGGGTGAGCATCAGTCTTTGTGACTACATTCAATCCTCTGTATTCCACACAGAACCTTAACTCCTTGGGTCCCCCCTGTGGATTAGGTTTGGGCACCAGCACCACTGGACTGGCCCATGGACTTTCAGACGGTTCAATTACCCCCAATTCCAGCATTTTAGCAACCTCAGCTTTAATGCTGGCTCTGACATGGTCAGACAACCTGTACAGTTTATTTTTGACAGGTAGGCTGTCACCAGTGTCAATATGGTGCACACACCACTCAGTGATGCCTGGGGTCAAAGAGAACAGGCCAGCAAACTGCTCCAGCACTTGCTTACAGTCTCTGTGCTGCTGGTCTGTCAACTTGGGAGAGAGTACAACTCCCTCCACTAACCCATCTTGCACATTAGTGGAGAGGAGGTCGGGCACTGGCTCAGTTTCCTCCTCCACTCCCTCATCAGTGACCAGTAACATGGTCATATCTGCCCTGTCATGGTGGGGTTTCAATCTATTCACATGCAGGACCCTATGAGGGTTCCTAGGGGTGCCAAGGTCAACCAAATGGGTAACCTCACCCTTATTTTATAAGATTGGATAGGGCCCACTCCATTTGTCATGGAGGGTCCTTTGAGCCACAGGCTCCAACACCCACACCAATTGTCCTGGAGTATACTCAGGCATAGTAGCCTTCTGATCATACCAGGGCTTCATGCGCTCCTGGCTGGCCTCCAGTTTCCTGCTTGCCTTGTACATGTACTCTGCCATTCTAGATCGCATGGGAGGAGAACATCCCATCTCCCCCTGAGTTTCTCTGACAACCCATTTATGGTGCCCTTCAGGGTTTTGTTGAATCTCTCAACTAGACCATTTGCTTGTGGGTGATAGGGGTTGGTGAACTTGTAGTTGACATCACACTCATCCCACATCGCAGTCAGATTGCTGGACAGAAGGTTTGTGCCCCTATCTGACACTACCTCTCTCGGAAAACCCACTCTGGTGAACACACCAAGCAGTGCTCTAGCCACCGCAGGAGCATCAATGGTTCTAAGAGGAATTGCTTCAGGGTACCTAGTGGCATGGTCCACTACCACTAAGATATACCTATTCCCTGATGCAGTAGGTGGGTCCAGGGGACCAACAATGTCCATTCCCACCACCCTTTCAAAAGGAACCCCAACCACTGGCAGTGGGATTAGGGGAGCCTTTGTCTTTCCCCCTGCCTTGCCACTGGCCTGACAGGTGACACAGGAGATGCAAAACTCCTTTACCTTATCGGACTTAAGGGGCCAGTAGAAATGGTTCACCAACCGGTTCCACGTCTTTGTCTGTCATAAATGTCCTGCCAAGGGGATATCATGACCCAAAGTCAGGATGAACTCTCTGAACTTCTGGGGCACCACCAACCTCCTGGTGGCCCCCTCCTTGAGGTTTCTGGCCTCAGTATAAAGCAGTCCATCTTCCCAGTAGATTTTGTGAAACCCACTGTCATCCCCCTCCTCTTGCTTAGAGGCAATCCGCCTCAAGCTCTCAAGGGTGGGACAGTGTCTCTGTCCCTTACTGAACTCCACTCTGGAGGGTCCACCTGCTCCTGTCAGTTCTGTCAAATCTGGCAGCTGTGGCAGGGATGGAGTCCCTCCCTCAGAGGCCATATCCTTCCCATCAGGGTTAGATTCTACCTGCACCTCTGGAGTTCCCTGGGCTGGCTCACCAGGCCCGGTACCCTTGTCCTTGGATGCATGACCCTTTGTTCCAGGGTCCAAGTGTCCAGCCCTTCCCTTCTGGCTAGTCTGTGACCTAGTCACAGCACATACCCACTCAGGGAGATCCAATATTTTCATATGGAGTCCTCTCTCCACCTCTGACCACTCAGAGGCTTCAAGATCATTGCCCAGTAAACCCTGGACTGGGAGCACCTTAGACACAGCTACCTTCATAGGGCCTGTCACACCTCCCCATTCCAAATCCACCACAGCCATAGGATGGAGTTGGTAGTGCTGTCTGCATAAGTCACCTGGTGAAATTCACAGGTAGCAACCTCCCTGGAGGCACCAGCTCACCCAGGACCATAGTTACACTTTCCCTGATACCCCATCCCTTTGAATTTGGGTTGGCTGGGCCCCCCCTCCTTGTTCAGGTTTTTGTGGATCTTTGGAGGACTCCTTCTGTTTTTGACCTTCTTTCCCCTGGGCTTTCCCCTAGGGAGGGACCTGTCCTCCTTTTTTGTGGTCACCCCCCTGGTGCTGAATGGAAACCCGGGTTCTCACCCACTCATCAGCTGCTTCTCCTAGCTCTCTGGGGTCTGTCAGCTTAGAGTCCACTAGATACTGGCGTAACTTCTCATCTGCAAAATGAGTCAAAATATGTTCTTTCAAAACCAAACTATAAAATCCCTCATATGTGTCAACTTTGTTACCAACAATCCAGCCTTCCAGTGCCTTCACTGAAATGTCCACAAAGTCTACCCAAGACTTTGAACTCACTTTCTGGATGCCTCTAAACTTCACCCTGTACTGCTCTGGAGTCAGACCAAATCTCTTGAATAAGCATGCCTTCATCTGCTGGTATGATTCTGCTTCCTCCCCCCTCAGGGTCAGGAGCCTATCCCTCCCAGCTACTAGAATCAACTCCCACAGGAGTGCACCCCAATACTTAGAGAGGACCCTGCTCATTCTAAGGGCCCTTCTGAAAGGCTGCTAGGCACTTGTTAATGTCATCCCCCTCGGTGTACTTGGACACTATACCCTTGGGAAGTTTGGGATCAAATCCACCACCCCTGGACGTCTCAAAATCTTTATCATTTTCCCTGCCTGTTAGAAATGGGATCTCTAGTTGGCAAGGGCTTGCACCTTTGTTCAAGTAGGGACCCTTCTTCCTAGTCAGGGTAAGGGTTGTTACACTCGTGAAGTAACCCCTGCTCACCCTCATGGTAGCTTGGCACGAGCAGTCAGGCTTAATTCAGAGGCAGTGTGTAAAGCATTTGCACATAACCAACAGTAATACAGTGTAAGCACTACAAACGGACACCACACCAGTTTAGAAAAATAACCAATATTTTATATACTCAAGACAAGACCAATTACGACAAAAATCCACAATACTATACTTTAAAAACGAATGCTTGATATGGTAACTTCTTCTTTGCAGGAATAGCACAAAAGCAAAGTTCAGTACGAGTCGGTAGCTCCGTCCGAGCCTACCGTGATGCTGAAAACCACAGAGTCTAACAGTTCCAGCCGACCGCGTCGATACGGGCCAGCAGAGTTGTGAACAGACTCGGTTACAGTACCTTCTCGTTGTGGCTGGTACGGAGTGTACGAGCCGGTCGGCGTTCATCGCGGTTGCGGTGCAAGACGGAGCGATGCAAGGTGCGGTGTCCCTCGATGCGGTGCAGGCAGCGGCTCGATGAGCGTCGTGCAGACGGAGTCGGTGAGTCCAAGGCGTGCGATGCAGGGTGAGACGATGCTCGATGCGGTGCTGACAGGTTGCGATGCAGGCGACCAAGCCGGAGTGCGGGAGCTGGCGTCGGACAGCGGTGCGAGTCGGAGCGGTGCGTCGCAGACGTGCGAGCGGTGCCCCAAATGCGGTGCGGTCACGACTCTTGAGCCAGTTGCAGCGACCGCGTCGGTCGGGTCCGGTTGGTTCAGTGAAGCGATGCGATGCGAACTGCGGTGCCCACAGGTCACGGTGCAAGCAGCGGCTCGATGTTGGCGGCGTCGGACGTCGCCCACGGTGAGGCCAGGGTTGCGATGCGAAGCGGGGCGATGCGGTCTGCGGTGCAAACAGGTCACCGGCCAGGGATGGATTCGGTTGCCGGAGTCGGTTGCGGTTCCCTTCCTCTGTGGCAACTGAAACAGCGTTCCAGAAGCGGTACCCAGAGGCTTGTGAAGTCTTTGTAGTCCCTGAGACTTCTTAACAGGAGGCCAGCTCGGTTTCAGGCCCTTGGAGATACTCAGCACAAGTTTGTAGAAAGTTCAGTCCAGTCCTTTCACTGCCCAAGGCAGAAGCAGCAACTGCAGGCCAACCCAACAAAGCAACAACACAGCAAAGGGGCAGTACTCCTCCTGGCAGCTCTTCCAGCTCTTCGTCTTGGCAGGTTCCTTGATTCCAACGAGATCTAAATTCATGGGGTCAGGGCCCCAATATTTATATCCCAAATTCCTTTGTTCTCTGAAGGCAGAGAGGCCTTTGCCTAGTCCAAACCAGTTCTGGAGCACTTTGTTGACAAGTCTCCGTCCCTTCTTTCAGTGAGTAGGCCAGGGACATCAGACGCACCACAGGAGGTGGAGCCAGCATTGTGGAGGGAAGGCACTGTCCTATTCAGGGCCCAGGTGCGACCCCTCCCACCCATCTACATGTAGATCTTGCTATTCAGCCCTGCGCTGACTCACCCTGTCTCCTGGCATCCCCCAGCCCCTGTCACTCACACTCTAGACAAGGAATACACAACCTCGCAGAGGCAGGCTTGGATGGTTAGACAAGAAAATACCCACCTTCTAAAAGTGGTATTTTCAAACACAGAATGTTAAAACCAACTTCACTAAAAGCTGCATTTTATCATTCTGAGTCCAGGCATACTAAACTCGAATTTCTACCATGTTCCCGGGTCAGTTAGGATTATAAGCTGTAATAATCAAAACGGCCCGTTCTGGCCTAGGGGGAACAGGTAGCCTTGCAATAGTGAAAAACGAACTAGGCTGTAATTCACTATCAGGACATGCCGCACACACCAGGGCATGTCCTACCTTTCGCGTACAACGCACCCTGCCCACAGGGGTACCTTGGGCCTACCTTAGGGGTGACTAACATGTAGCAAAGGGAAGGTTTAGGGACTTGCAAGTGTGTGCACTTGCCAAGTCGACAGGGCAGCCCCAGGCTGCGCACAGGCTCTGCGATGGCAGGCCCGAGTTACACTTTTACGGGCTGTTTGCGTGGGTGGCACAATCCAGTGCTGCAGCCCACCAACAGCATTTGGTCTATAGGCCCTGGCACTCGCAGTGCACTTTACAAGGGACTGACTGATAAACCAAATAGGCCAATCATGGAAACACCAATCCATAACACATTTTATACAGGAGCACTTGTACTTTCCCACTGGACAGCAGTGAGGAAAGTGCGCAGAATCACTACACCAGCAAAAACAGAGTCAAAACCGGGAGGTCAGAAAGCAAAAAGTCAGGGGAAACACGCCAAAAGATGCCAAGTCTAACACATGTCCCCTCCAGCTGAAAGTAGGGAGAACTACCCAACCCCATTGGAGTTCTCTTCACTAAGGCGGAAGAACCTGGACAGACCATCTGCGTTGGCGTGTTCTGTACCAGGACGGTGCTCCACCGTAAAGTCCATTCCCTGTAGGGAAATGGACCACCTCAGCAGTTTTGGATTCTCACCCCTCATTTGCATCAACCATCTGAGGGGCCTGTGGTCTGTCTGAACCCGGAAGTGAGTCCCAAACAGGTATGGTCTCAACTTCTTCAGTGCCCAGACCACAGCAAAGCTTCCCTTTCTATGGCACTCCACCTCTGTTCCCTGGGAAGTAGTCTCCTGCTAAGGAAGACTACAGGCTGATCCAGGCCCTCTTCGTTCAGTTGTGAGAGCACCACTCCCACACCATGCTCTGAAGTGTCAGTCTGCACGACAAATTCTTTGGAGAAGTCAGGTGCCTTGAGCACGGGCGCCGTGCACATGGCTGCCTTCAGGGCATCAAAAGCTTTCTGGCAGGACTCAGTCCAGATCACTTTCCTGGGCTGCCTCTTAGAGGTCAGCTCTGTTAAGGGGGCAACGATGGTGCCATAGCCCTTAACAAATCTCCTATAATAGCCGGTGAGACCTAAGAAGGCTCTCACCTCTGTCTGGGTCTTGGGGGCTCCCAAGCCAGAATGGTGTCAATCTTGGGTTGTAGGGGCGCCACCTGGCCGCTTCCTACCTGGTGTCCCAAGTACACCACAGAACCCTGCCCGATCTGGCACTTACTGGCCTTGATCGTGAGGCCTGCACCTTGCAGAGCCCTCAACACTTTCTCAAGGTGCTGTAAATGTTCTTCCCAGCTGGAACTGAACACAGCAATGTCATCCAGGTAGGCGGCACTGAAATCCTCCAGCCCGGCCAACACCTGATTGACCAACCTCTGAAAGGTGGCAGGGGCATTCTTCAACCCAAAGGGCATCACCCGGAATTGGTAATGACCTTCTGGGGTTGAGAACGCTGATCTCTCCTTGGCCCCATCGGTTAAGGCAATCTGCCAGTACCCAGACGTTAAATCAAACGTGCTGAGGAACCGGGCAGCTCCCAACCGATCAATGAGCTCATCAGCTCTGGGGATGGGGTGCGCGTCAGTCCTGGTGACGGCATTGAGCCCACGGTAGTCCACACAAAACCGGAGTTCTGGAGTGGCACCGGGCGCCGCAGCCTTTGGGACCAAGACCACTGGGCTGGCCCAAGGACTGTGGGAGGGCTCAATCACCCCTAACGCCAACATCTTAGAGACCTCCTCCTTGATGCTGGCTCTGACCCGGTCAGTCAACCTGTAAATCTTGTGCTTCACAGGATGGCTGTCACCGGTGTCCACGTCATGGGTACACCAGTGAGTAACACCGGGGTCAGAGAGAACAGTGGGGCGAACTGTCCCAACAACTGGCGACAGTCCCCCTGCTGCTCCTGAGTCAGAGTAGGGGAGAGGATCACACCCTCTACTGACCCATCATGCTCCTTGGTAGACAGGAGGTCAGGGAGAGGCTCACTCTCCTCTTCCACCCCATCATCTGTCACCAAGAGCATACTCACTTCGGACCTCTCGAAGTGGGGCTTGAGGCGGTTCACGTGAAGGACCCTCAAAGGGTTCCTTGGAGCCTGCAAATCCACCAGGTAGGTGACGTCACTTTTGCGCTCCTTTACCTCATATGGCCCAGTCCACTTGTCCTGCAAGGCACAAGGTGCCACTGGGGCCATGACCCACACTTTTGCCCAGGTTGAAATTCGACCAGAGTGGCATTCTGGTCATACCATCTCTTCATTTCTTCCTGGCTTGCTTCTAGGTTCGCCTGAGCGAGTTTCCTGAAGCGGGCAGTTTGGTTTCTAAAGGCCAGCATGTAGCTAAATACATCCTGGGGAGTTTTCCTGGGAGCCGCCTCCCAGCCTTCCTTTACCAAACTCAGAGGTCCTCTGACAGGGTGACCATACAGGAGCTCAAAGGGGCTGTACCCAAGAGACTTCTGAGGCACCTCCCTGTATGCAAAGAGTAGGCATGGCAAGAGGACGTCCCACTTACGCCTCATGGGTTCTGTTAGACCCTTGATCATGCCTTTCAAGGTCTGGTTGAATCTCTCCACCAGACCGTTTCCTTGTGGGTGGTAAGGAGTGGTGAACTTG
Organism: Calotriton arnoldi; assembly: GCA_963921515.1. NCBI lineage: Eukaryota > Metazoa > Chordata > Amphibia > Caudata > Salamandridae > Calotriton > Calotriton arnoldi. Next base: position 2,984,199 of record CAWUFW010000952.1, on the reverse strand, counting down.
TAGGTTACACCACACTCCTTCCACAGGGATGTCATATACTTCGATATGAAATTGGTCCCCCTATCAGAAACCACCTCTCTGGGGAATCCCACATTGGAAAAGATCCCCATTAACGCCCGGCCCACCACTGGCGCCGTCGTTGTCCTGAGAGGGATTGCCTCCGGGTACCGGGTGGCATGGTCCACCAAGACCAGGATGTACCTGTTGCCCATGGCTGTCTTGGGATCCAGTGGCCCCACAATATCCATCCCTACCCTTTCAAAGGGTGTTCCAACAACAGGAAAAGGTTGGAGAGGAGCTTTGACCTTCCTCCCACTCTTACCACTTGCCTGGCAAGTTTGGCAAGACTTGCAGTGTGCATCTGACTGCCTTCGCATTTGGGGCAAAAAGAAGTGGGTGACAAGCCTGTCAAAGGTCTTGTCCTGCCCCAAATGTCCTGCCAAAGGCACGTCATGAGCCAGACCCAGTAGGAAGGTCCTGAAGCGCTGGGGTACCACCAGCACACGGGCTGACCCAGGCTCAGCAACCTTAGGCTCACTGTATAGGAGACCACTCTCCCAGTAGATCAGATGTGACCCGGACTGATTACCAGCTGCCTGGTCTGCAGCCTGCAGCCGCAGACCCTCCAGAGTAGGGCACTCGCTCTGCTCCCTGCAGAACTCCTCTCTGGTGGGACCCCCTTCTTGCTGCCAATGGGTCAGCTCAGAGATGTCTCCCAGTTCGGCTACCTGCTCCCCTGTAGGCACCGGGCGTCCCTCGAGGTCCTCCTCCCGGTCCGTGGGAACTTCGGGGCCGGTTTCCGCGCCCCCTGCCCTTTCTCTTGGCAGGGACTTGGGCCACTGTTTCAGGCTCCAAGTCCTCTTGATCACCCTTTCTGGCTGCCATTGACCGAGTAGACACGCATGCCCACTCTGGCAACCCAAGCATCTCCAAGTGAGACCTGAGCTCAACCTCCTTCCATGAGGACTGCTCCAGGTCGTTTCCTAGCAGACAATCTACAGGCATGGTAGGGCTCACAACCACCCTCAAGGGACCTGAGACCCCCCATTCAAAGGGAACCTGCGCCACCATACACTGGCGCTCATAGTTGTCGACAGCAACTACTTGGTGGAATGCTCCTGGGACTACTTGCTTCTCAGACACCAGGTGACACCGGACTGAGGTCACACTGGCTCCAGTATCTCTGAGAGCCTCTACCCTGTTCCCATTAATGGTCACCCAGGTGCTATATTTCTTTGTGTTAGGGGGCACCTGGTTTCCTGGGACCATCTCACTGTCCCCTAGTGAGACAAGGGTCATTTCTGAGGGATCCCCACCCTCCTGTGGGCACCCCTCCTCCCCAAGCGCTACACTAGCCAACACTTTGGACTGTCCACCGGTGGGTGGCGGTGTCCCCTTCGGGCACTTGGGGTCCCCTTAAAGTGACCTACCTGGTCACATGCATAACACTTGCGGGGGCCAGTCTCAACAGGCTTCCCTGTGGAGACCCCTTTCTTCTTATCACCGGGGGCTGGGAACCTTTACCCTGGGTACTAGTTTGGGGCCCTTTAGAGAACTCCTGTGCTTTACCCTTGTCCCCCCACCTTTCTGCTGGGGACCCTGCCCACCTTTGGCTGAGTCTCCCCAAACGCTTTCTTGTGGACCCTGGTACTCACCCAGCGGTCCGCTTCCATAGCAAGCCTCCTGGGGTCAGTTAGCTTACTATCAACTAGGTGCTGGCGCAGATCTGCAAAACATAGACTAGACAAGTGCTCCCATGCAATCAAGTTGTAGAGCCCCTGAAAATCTGTTACACTACTGCCCTTTACCCAACCATCCAGAGACCTGCAGAACACATCCACACATTCCAACCAAGTGTTGACATCAGACTTCTTACTGGACCTGAACTGATCCCTGTACTTTTCAGGAGTAAGACCATACTTCGTGAGAAGGGCATCCTTCATGTCAGCATAGGTGAGGTGATACTCCTTACCCAAAGCTATCAGAGCATCCCTTGCTTCTTCAGGGAAAAGTGGCCACAATCCTGCTCCCCAATTCTCCTCAGGGACCCCATTCATGTGTATGGCTGCCTCATAACCCTGAAACCACCTTTGTATGTCATCCCCTTCTTGAACTCCTTGCCTACGTTCTTGGGAATGTGCACAATCCTGTCTGCCTTTCTGGACGAATTGCTGCCACCATCTGAGCCTGACTTACTCCTAAGTTCTAGCTCCTTCAGTTCTCTCTCATGCTCTAAGAGCATCTTCCTCTCCTCTATGGCCAATCTCTTCTCCTCCCGCTCACTCTCCAGCCTGAGCTTCTGCAGCTCAAACTGCCTTGCCTCCCACCTGTCCTCCAGCTCCTCTGGGGACAGACTGCTGCTGCCTGACCTGGCGGGTTCCCCCTACCCAAAAGCACATCCACCCTGGAAATAGGCTCCTCCACCTCCTCACTGAGATTACCAGGCTGCCCATTGGCATGTCTGGCTGCTACCCAGGCCCTCAGCGCCTTCTGTAGCTCCTCCTTCCTTGTGAGGCCTTTAATTTGGACTTTCAGGTTTTTACAAATCGCTCGTAGCTCCTTTACGGCGTAGGATTCCAACCTATCCTCCTCAAAGATAACTTCCAGAGATGCAACGGATGATGCAATTGATTCAGGCATGATGAAAGTAGTGAGTTGAAAACTGGCAAGATCAAAAATAGGCCAAAGGAAAAAGAACCAGTATGTGGTATGTAATGGTCTGCGATATGGTAGTAGTGCACACCAATCACTGTAAGTCAAGTGCAAACACAAGTCCTATCCTCACCGCTGACAACCAATGTTAGAAATGGGATCTGTAGTTGGCAAGGGCTTGCACCTTTGTCCAAGTAGGGACCCTTCTACCTAGTCAGGGTAAGGGTGTTACACTCGTGAAGTAACCCCTGCTCACCCTCATGGTAGCTTGGCACGAGCAGTCAGGCTTAATTCAGAGGCAGTGTGTAAAGCATTTGCACATAACCAACAGTAATACAGTGTAAGCACTACAAACGGACACCACACCAGTTTAGAAAAATAACCAATATTTTATATACTCAAGACAAGACCAATTACGACAAAAATCCACAATACTATACTTTAAAAACGAATGCTTGATATGGTAACTTCTTCTTTGCAGGAATAGCACAAAAGCAAAGTTCGTACGAGTCGGTAGCTCCGTCCGAGCCTACCGTGATGCTGAAAACCACAGAGTCTAACAGTTCCAGCCGACCGCGTCGATACGGGCCAGCAGAGTCGTGAACAGACTCGGTTACAGTACCTTTCTCGTTGTGGCTGGTACGGAGTGTACGAGCCGGTCGGCATTCGTCGCGGTTGCGGTGCAAGACGGAGCGATGCAAGGTGCGGTGTCCCTCGATGCGGTGCAGGCAGCGGCTCGATGAGCGTCGTGCAGACGGAGTCGGTGAGTCCAAGGCGTGCGATGCAGGGTGAGACGATGCTCGATGCGGTGCTGACAGGTTGCGATGCAGGCGACCAAGCCGGAGTGCGGGAGCTGGCGTCGGACAGCGGTGCGAGTCGGAGCGGTGCGTCGCAGACGTGCGAGCGGTGCCCCAAATTCGGTGCGGTCACGACTCTTGAGCCAGTTGCAGCGACCGCGTCGGTCGGGTCCGGTTGGTTCAGTGAAGCGATGCGATGCGAACTGCGGTGCCCACAGGTCACGGTGCAAGCAGCGGCTCGATGTTGGCGGCGTCGGACGTCGCCCACGGTGAGGCCAGGGTTGCGATGCGAAGCGGGGCGATGCGGTCTGCGGTGCAAACAGGTCACCGGCCAGGGATGGATTCGGTTGCCGGAGTCGGTTGCGGTTCCCTTCCTCTGTGGCAACTGAAACAGCGTTCCAGAAGCGGTACCCAGAGGCTTGTGAAGTCTTTGTAGTCCCTGAGACTTCTTAACAGGAGGCCAGCTCGGTTTCAGGCCCTTGGAGATACTCAGCACAAGTTTGTAGAAAGTTCAGTCCAGTCCTTTCACTGCCCAAGGCAGAAGCAGCAGCTGCAGGCCAACCCAACAAAGCAACAACACAGCAAAGGGGCAGTACTCCTCCTGGCAGCTCTTCCAGCTCTTCGTCTTGGCAGGTTCCTTGATTCCAGCGAGATCTAAATTCATGGGGTCAGGGCCCCAATATTTATATCCCAAATTCCTTTGTTCTCTGAAGGCAGAGAGGCCTTTGCCTAGTCCAAACCAGTTCTGGAGCACTTTGTTGACAAGTCTCCGTCCCTTCTTTCAGTGAGTAGGCCAGGGACATCAGACGCACCACAGGAGGTGGAGCCAGCATTGTGGAGGGAAGGCACTGTCCTATTCAGGGCCCAGGTGCGACCCCTCCCACCCATCTACATGTAGATCTTGCTATTCAGCCCTGCGTTGACTCACCCTGTCTCCTGGCATCCCCCAGCCCCTGTCACTCACACTCTAGACAAGGAATACACAACCTCGCAGAGGCAGGCTTGGATGGTTAGACAAGAAAATACCCACCTTCTAAAAGTGGTATTTTCAAACACAGAATGTTAAAACCAACTTCACTAAAAGCTGCATTTTATCATTCTGAGTCCAGGCATACTAAACTCGAATTTCTACCATGTTCCCGGGGTCAGTTAGGATTATAAGCTGTAATAATCAAAACGGCCCGTTCTGGCCTAGGGGGAACAGGTAGCCTTGCAATAGTGAAAAACGAACTAGGCTGTAATTCACTATCAGGACATGCCGCACACACCAGGGCATGTCCTACCTTTTGCGTACAACGCACCCTGCCCACAGGGGTACCTTGGGCCTACCTTAGGGGTGACTAACATGTAGCAAAGGGAAGGTTTAGGGACTTGCAAGTGTGTGCACTTGCCAAGTCGACAGGGCAGCCCCAGGCTGCGCACAGGCTCTGCGATGGCAGGCCCGAGTTACACTTTTACGGGCTGTTTGCGTGGGTGGCACAATCCAGTGCTGCAGCCCACCAACAGCATTTGGTCTATAGGCCCTGGCACTCGCAGTGCACTTTACAAGGGACTGACTGATAAACCAAATAGGCCAATCATGGAAACACCAATCCATAACACATTTTATACAGGAGCACTTGTACTTTCCCAATGGACAGCAGTGAGGAAAGTGCGCAGAATCATTACACCAGCAAAAACAGAGTCAAAACCGGGAGGTCAGAAAGCAAAAAGTCAGGGGAAACACGCCAAAAGATGCCAAGTCTAACACTGCCACCATTTCTTTTGAACGCCTCCTCCCTCTCCCAACTCTTCTCAGCCAATTCCAGTTTCCTCTGCTCCAAAGCTATCAAAGCTAATTGAGCCTCAAGCTGTCTCTCTGCAAGGGACAGTGGTGATTCCTGAGTAGGGGGCCCTTCCCCCTTCCCACCATCTGGAATCATATGGCTAACACTAGAGAAAATTGAAGAGGCACCATCCTCAACCCCTCTTGGGTGAAGTTCGGGGAACACCCTCCATCCTCCCTTGAATCTCCTCAGCTACCCCAGCCCAGGCCTTTAGGGAATTAAGCAACCCTGCCTTCCTAATTTGTTGGAAGCAGGCAGCTCCCGAAGCCTACACTGTACCCTAAGATCAGCCATCCTGAACTGGGACAGTTTAGCCAGGTCCAGCTCCATGGTTCCCTAGTTTTGGGTCACAATAACTAGGCACAAAAGACTTAGAACAAGTTGGAAAAATCAAAACAATGGATTAAAAACAGTTTATTACAAATTCCAAAAATCAAACTCAAAAGTTTTGTTCTAAGGGAATTTAGAGGATTTTTACAATCTTAATTCACTTTACTGAAAGGTGTACTTTTTAAACACAAGTCCTCGTCCACACCGCTGATCACCAAATGTTGGAAAGTGGATTATTAGTAGGGGCAAATGTATATCTGCTGCTGGCAATAAGGCCACTACCACCGAATAGGGCTCAGAATAGGTCTCAGAAAATTATTCCTATGATCAACCCTTGTTAGCTTGGCTGCGAGCAGGCAGGCTTAACTTCAAAGACGTATGAAAAGCATTTAAAAACACCAATTCAGTAAATAATTAAGACACACTGCACAATAAAAATCCAACACCAATTTCTATAAAATAGAAAATATTTTTATCTTTAAAATGACACCAAAACGACAAAAATCCAATGTAGGGAAGCGGAGATATGAATTTTCAAAGATTTAGCATTATCTAGCACATAGTAAACTACAGCGCCTTCTCGGGACATCTGGTCGCAATAGACCGGATAAAAGTAAAAATTTCAGGCTAACTATGATGGAGCCCTGCGCGGCTACCCCTCGTAGTAGGTCTTGGTCAAAGTTTTTACCTTCTGACTCAGAAACGTTTCTGGAGCTTTTCTTCCCGGGGTCTCGCGTAGCTCTCAGCTAGTCCAGATTCGGTGAGGGTTGGCTGGATTTCCTTGCGACAAGCTCCCGGTCAAACTTATGGAAGTCCGACCTCCGGAGCATTCCAGCGGGACGAACCAAGGATCCAGGCCGACCCGCGGTTGAAGGCGGCGGCTTGGCTTTCGCGGTTGCTCCCGGTCACCTTTTCTTCGTTTGAACTTAGAAACTTTTACGAAGCTTTTTCTTGCGGGGACCCTCGATGCTTTTCACCAGGCCGGATTCGGTGAGGGTTCGCCGGCCTCGGATTTCAACTACTCCTGGTCAAACTCTGGAAGTAGGACCTACGGAGCTTTTCAGCGGGATGAACCTTGACAGCAGGCCGGCTCGCGATTAAAGGCAGGCGGCTTAACTGGCCAGGTTGAGTCGGTCCCCTTATGGAACTTTTTTCCAAAGTTGTTCCAAAGTTCTTCAATCTTCTGGAACTTCTTCCTGAAGTTCCCCAAAGGGTCCCAAATTGTCTCAAACTTACTTCAAGGGTCTGGAAGCTCCAAGATGGTCCTTGAAAGTTGAGGACTTCAGTTCCCACAATCCACTTGGACAAAACCCTTAAAATCCACTGGTAGTTATCCAGGTTGAGGATCCTTGGTGGTGATGTTCCAGGTGAGCTCTGTTAACCTGTAGCTTGCAGGGAGTCCACTCTTTAGTCCTTTTTCAGCAAGGTAGTCCACAGGGCTGTAGTTCTAGATGGTGCAGAAGGCATAATCTTCAGAGTGCAGGCCTTAGGGATTGCACATCAAACTTCTCAGCATGGCCCTTCATGGTCTCTTAGGTTTCAAGCAACGGATCTGAGAGGCTCTGCCCCTCTCAGATACTTATCGTAAGTTCTCTGGGTCAAGCAGGAGGGCACTCCTGTCCGATGGGGAGGTGGGTACCGCCCCAAGGTATGACCACTTCCTTCAGAGAGTGGCACTATTTTGTCCCAGAGTGCACCAATTCTTCCAAATTCATAATGGCTGATTTTCAGGCAGAGAGAGAAGAGCTGGCTAAACACACCCCTAGGATGGCTAATCTCCATAGTCTCCCCCCCCTTGCATCTGCTCATTCCTTCCTTAAGCCTAGCATCTGGCTGGGTTCAAAAGAGTAGAGTTGTAAATGACACTGGTGTCTTCCCCTTCCCTTGAAGTCCATTGTTTACGACTCCTCCCTCTGTTCTGGCATTCCTGTGTAACAGAACACTGCCCTCCCAGCAGAGCTGGTCAACCCCAGGGGCTCTTTATCACCTCTTCAAAGGAGCCTGGCTAATCCACTTAACTCTGACCAATCAGGACAGACCACTGGAAGGCTGAATCTGGGCTTACAGACAAGTAAGTCTTATAACTTTCTGTCTGTACATTTTTGGAGAAATTCAACAATATCATATTGTTGGATTTATCAATATCATTCTGGGGACTCTTTGAAGGCTATTTTGATGATTCTTCTATCAGGATTTATTAGTTAATAACGTCTTGCCATGTTAACTTATGTTGCAGGGGATTTGCAATGTGAAAAATGACTGGGGCCATTTATCCAGCACTAGGGCTTATAAAAGCATATTTTATAAGTACTGTGCCTATATCTACAGGACCCCCACCCCTGGAACACCTAGGGGAGACTTTAGGGGTTCTGAATATGTAAAAATATTGCAGATCCTCCCTCCACAGTGCTCCTAGCACCAAAGTCGATTTTGTGCAGCACTTTATCACAATGGGGGAGTGAAATGTGCAATTTCACCTAGCCCAGGGCATATAAAACTCATTGTATAAGGGTCCTCCTTATAGATACCTGACCCCCACCTGGGACACCTAGGGGAGACCCTGGGGGTACCTAATATGCGCAAACATTGTAGGTTATCCATTTTTAAGTGCCCCAAACACCAAAGTCGAGTTTGGGCACAATTTAATTTTTAAATGCAGTCCTGCAACACAGGGCTACTTTTAAACTGACCTCAGGCTCAGCAGTGCACAGATGCAAGTGCAGAAAGGGCTGCTGGCCTCTAAACTACCATGCCCTATTATATACTAGGGACTTAAAGGTAGTTTGAATCCCCCTGCACTATTATGTACTAGGACCTTATAGGGTAGGTCGTGCCAATCACAAGGGGACCCCAACCCATAGTGTACCCTAGTGTATGGAGGTATTTTCACTGTATTCTAAGTGTCTCTTTCAGCATAGCACTGGCCCTGGGCCTGGTTAGGCAGAGCCCAGGGTCAGTCAAAGTCAGTTACTACCAGTACCAGTCAGCAAAAAGTTGGGGGGGTGCCCAGGGCACAGGATAACTTAGCAACACTTCACATTAGCAACATTAAGGTATAGACATCTTTCTGAGCCAACCTATGATAGAGAATGGTGTACGCAGATGCAATAGTGATTGGTCCGAGCATAATTTAATTCAAATAGATTATCAATTGGTCTTAGAACAAGAAATTCCTCTTCTCCTCTGGGAGAAGCTGCCCAGCCCATTTAGAGATTTACACCCGCGTAGCAGAGTTCTGTAAGCCCAGTGGAGCGGCTCCACCTACCAGCTCTACTTTAGGCTCAGAGAAATTCAGTGTTCAGTGTTGTTTTTGACCCTTTCAGTATTTATTTTTATTTTTTTAAAACAAGCTCCCAAAGTTTGTTTTAGAAAAATAATCAATTAAGGGCCGTGATGCACAGTGAATTCTCTCCTTGCGTATTGATGGCATTGATTGACTTCCCTGCCCAGGGCTACCATGTTTCACAAGGCAGTCTAGTCAGGGAAAGCTAAGATCTAGGTGCTCAGTGGCTGCTGTTGCAATAGGATTTACACCTTGCAGATCTTTAGTGGAACTCAGGTAACTGCTGCACTAGAGAGGATGGACCTTTAGTCCTAGAGTGAGGCGTGACTCAACAAATCAACAATACATAAAGTACACTGAAACACATTAGGCCCCACAATGATGAGAGACAGAAGTAGAAGTGCAAACCATTAGTTTATAAGAAGATTAGCAAAGGGACAAGCAAATCTGTTTTGAAAAATCGGTAGTGTAAACATGAGTATATCAGTTAGTATTATGACATTCAATTCAGAATAGCAAATACAAAGACAAAATGCTTAAAGTTGGCATAAAGCAAATCGAGCAGGCTCAGCCTTCCATGACCTAATATGCTAAGCTAGAGGAAACTGGTAAACTGGTGAGAGAAGTCAGGCAGCAGATGTCAGCGAGTAAAGCCTCTAAAAGGCAGAATCAAATTAAGATTCAGTCAAATAAAGTGAGAATGGATTTGCCTAGGAGTCTAATTTTTTGGGCAGGAACAAATTAGCATTTCCACTGAGGAGAGCGCAAAGGGAATCTGAATCTAATTAGTTTAGCAATGCACAAATAAAATGTACAGATCTTCAGGGAAAACCAACTCCCCATGGTTCTCATGAAGAGAACTAATCAGGATCAAACATTCTCTGATAAGCCAGCTTCAGCCTTATTCCCAACCATCACACACTGGAAGTCTCTGCTGCATGACCTTCAACAGATATCTCGCCGTAGGATGATACATTTCAGTCAGCGTGTTCTTTGTGTAGGTTCAGCCCTCCATGGAACACATACAGATAAACATTCACACAGAAACTAAAACATTAATAACAACAGTTTTAATTAGCACATACTGTTGTAGCTTTGCTCCTGAAAAGAGAGAAAGAAATAATGCACAGCAGGCAAAAGAAGCAGCTTCAGCCTTATTCCCAACCATCACACAATGGAAGTCTCGGCTCCATGACCTTCAACAGATATCTCGCCGTAGGATGATACATTTCAGTCAGCGTGTTCTTTGTGTAGGTTCAGCCCTCCGTGGAACACATACAGATAAACATTCACACAGAAACTAAAACATTCATGACAACAGTTTGAATTAGCACATACTGTTGTAGCTTTGCTCCTGAAATGAGAGAAAGAAATAATGCACAGCAGGCAAAAGAAGCAGCTTCAGCCTTATTCCCAACCATCACACAATGGAAGTCTCTGCTCCATGACCTTCAACAGATATCTCGTTGTAGGATGATACATTTCAGTCAGCGTGTTCTTTGTGCAGGTTCAGAGATCCAATATTTAGCCCTCCATGAACACATACAGATAAACATTCACAAACAAACTAAAACATTAATGACAACAGTTTTAATTAACACATACTGTTGTAGCTTTTACTCCTGAAATAAGAGATAGAAATCATGCATAGTAGGCAAGAGAAACAGCTTCAACCTTATTACCAACCATCACACAATGGAAGTCTCTGCTACATGACCTTCAACAGATAACTCGCCATAGGATGATACATTTCGGTCAGTGTGTTCTTTGTGCAGGTCCAGAGATCCATTATTTAGCCCTCCATGAAACACATACAGATAAACATTCATAAAGAAACTAAAACATTAGTGATAACAGTTTTAATTAGCCCATACTGTTGAGCTTTGCTCCTGAAATGAGAGAAAGAGATAATGCATAGCAGTCAAGAGAAACATTTCACTTGACATGAACCAATTTTAAATTGAGGCCTATACGATCTATGGCCAAATTTAATGTGAAAATCACACTTTTTATATTTGTTCATGCCGCGCAGATTAGGGTAAATATAGTACAAAGCATGAAATAGTGACAAGGTGCCACCACTGCCAAGTCAAGGGTTTCCACTGAAAGAGAGAGTTGAGGCTCTCCTACCCGAAACCACGTGGTTTTCATACCTTAAAATGGGGTACAGTAACTGTGAACTTGACGGGGCCAGTGAATCGTTATTTTAAGGCAGTTCACCAATGCCACTGAACTCTAAATGAGGGCTTTAGTGTTGCACAATACATTATCTTCCATTTGCTGAACAGATTTTTAACATATGACAGTGCAAAGAGCATACGAGTTGCTACACATATGTAGCAGTTTTTCTCCAGTGGTATTGTTGAACTCATTTCCAGTCTTTGAAGCTGGAGTTGAGCTTTCCTGTCTTTGCTGGCCGGGGTTTTTAAAGCATGTTTTTGCTGGTATTCTTTGCTGTCTGTTTGACACTCATAAACTGTATCTTTGGCGTGTAAATTCTTTCTGTATTTGGACACTGTCCTTATGTAAGCTACATACTGATTTCTCTGTCTGTTGTACGTATTCCTTCAAATATCTGCATTTACTTTGGTCTCCACAAAAACTAAGGGATGCAAAACTGCCAAAGACCTCTCACTTGACAAAGTTGTGTAGATAATTCCTCGCTTGAACACCTTGTTACCTATTTCCCATAAGGCTACATCCAAATTGAGTCCTTGTGAAATATGACTGTTAGCAACATTTACAAAACCTAAGGGAAATTGTTCCCTCTACACATACGCATCCTTTAAAAGAAGGAGGGGCTTATTTACAAGCCCATTGCGCCGCCGGTGCTTTACTTTTATTGATGCACCAGTAGCCCAATGGGCTTCCCCATATTTACAAGGCCATGTCAAGTCACCCTGCGTGACTTTTCATGGCCTTGTAAATATGTTTCCCTTTCACGCATAACTGTGCGTGAAAGGGGTGTTCCATGGGTGTTACTGTGGGTGTTCCCACCACGCAACATCCATGGAACTTGACACATTCCCAGATTTACAACATGTTGTAAACCTGGGAATGTGTCAGAACCCTACACCTCCCCAGGGGAGGTGTAAGGAGGTGCAAAGAGGAGAAATACTTTTATTTCTTCTTGTTGTTTCCTCTTTCCATGCATGCTGCATTCTGCATCACACATGGGAAGGGGAAAATGCCTTTAAAGATTGTTTTTGTGCAGGACGGTGTCCCTTCCTGTAGAAAAGCAATCATCCTCTCAGCGCAGGTGATGGAGCAAGGACTCGTAAATGAGACTTGCTCGGAAACAATCCTTTCGTTTTAACTTGTTAACGAATTACTAACTGTGTGTTTGTAATTAATATTTCGCATTTTAAAAAGGACACGCGGGACAATGAAGCTTGCTTATGTGTTTACTAATTGCAATAACATGAACGAAGGACTAAAACGCACTTTAACAAGGGATCTTTACTGCGCATGCGTCTACTGCATCTACGTAGTATGACGTACTAATGCTTGGAGGGAACATCTTGCGCCTGGCAAAAGGTATTAAAATGGCTGTTTGAAAGTTCACATGCATGGCACCTGCTTCACAAAATAGAAAATACGTTTTTATACTAACGCAAATGCAGAAAGGGTAATAATAATTAAAGTGGGTTAGAGTAGAGGTTGGTGGTATACAGTGAAATCATTTATTTTTGAGAATAACATTTCTTCTTTTGACTTTATTATTAGTGCGCATTTGGGCCTCTCGAACTTGTCTGAATTGAACTGACTGACGTAACCCCACGCATGCGCACCAGAGAGAGAACGAGGAAAAGATGACTAAGGATTTGTCACGCGTCCAAGGCCAGCGAAGATGTGCCCTGGGAACATGAGGGTGAAGAGTTCATATGAAGGAGCTTTATTCATGATATTGCAACATTTTGTATTAATAAAGTTTGGAGATGTATGGGAAAGGAAATGATTTAATAAAGTTTGAGGGGATGGGTTAAAAGACAATGGTACAATGAAATAAGTGAAATGTAAGCATGGTGTGATGATCATCCCCCCTCGCCTGACCAATCAGAGTTAGTATTTTACGATATTGAAACATTAATGGGTGGTACATGGTTATGGAAAGGTATAATTGAGGTAGTTTCAGTTAGTTAGTGTGTGTCGCGGATGCTTTGTTGGAGCTAGAACACAGAAACAGAGCTCGGGATGCTGTCGGTGCTGTGGGTGGTGCTGATGCTGTGAGACGCTGATGAAGAAACTGAATGCAGAGCCATCTATTTAACTTAATTGGTTAGAAAGAAGATCGCGGAAGAACCACGAGGAGGAAGAGAGTGTCAGAGAGAGGTGTGACGCAGTCGTCAGTATTTTAGAGAGGTGAAGTATCCTGTCCTGATTCCTGTCCTGAAGTCTTTGTCTCCTGATCTATCCCGGGGGACCCTTACCAGCCCTTTGGCCAGGGGGTTGGTCTTCACACCATTCTTGGTAATTATAAATTCATCGTATTGATAGATGTTCTTCTCTCTCTGTCCTCTGCTTTCTGAAAATAGATATTGTGTGAATCTGAATTATTGAGTATTGACTGAATTTACACTCTTGCGGATGAGGGTGTTTGTTAAGGCTGGGCGTAGTTCGCGAAGTAGTGCTTCGCGAAGCTACGCAAAGTGCAGTTCGCACTACGCGAGCTTCGCGTAGCACTACGCGAACTGCGTAGTGCGTGTTCGCAATGATTGCACAGTGCCGGATGCTTGTCCGCACTGTGCAATCATTGAAAACGGCAACTTGCACAGTGCGAGCTGTCTTTACTGCCGCTCGAGTAGATTTTTACTCGAGCGGCAGCTTTCTCAACGCGGACTGGTAGTTTCTCATCGCGAGCGGTCGCGAGCATACGCGACCACTCGCAATGAGAAACCTGACCTCCCCGCGTTGAGAATCTCGCCGGGAGGTTTATTTTCCACGCTCGCAATCGGCAACTTGATGTTGCTGATCGCGAACGAGGAAAAAGTCTCGCCGGGATGTCATTTTGCTTGCTCGCGGTCGCCAACTTGACGTTGAGGACCGCGAGCAAGCAAAAAATGACCGCGGCACTACGCTACGCTACGCTAGGCGTGTTTGCACTGTGCTACGTGCAATTCGCATTGTGCGAAGTAGCGCAGACTTCGCAAACTACGCGAGCGTAGCGTAGCACTTCGCCCAGGGTTAGTGTTTGTACTGAAACTTTGAGATGGTTCACATTCCATTAATTTAGATAAAGATTTTAAAACTTCCCGAGTCTGTGCTTATTTTATTAAAGAATGTTTAGTAAGTTACGTTAATTGTCACCATCAACTAGTTCCAACTAATGGTCCAAAGAACTTTTTGATCAGTGAAAGGTTTAGTTAGAGCAAGAAACTATTCCTGAGACATGAAATCTATAAACTACAAGCTCCAGCGGTCTACTAGGTATTTAATGTGAGAAGTTATATGGGCCCAGGTGAGTATATGGTAGTGGAGTACCTGTTGTTAGTACACCGCTGGATCAGTTTTCTGGTAGCAGAGTTATGGTTATTATTGACTAGTTTGGTGATAAGTATAGATTATTGATTATTGATTTATGTTTAACAAAAAGAGTTAGCGTCCTTGTTTTATGTTGTCAGGAAAATTCCCGGGGAATGAATAGTGGGTGGCGATAGAAACCACACTGCAGTGAGGTTACTCGTCTGTTGGAATAACACTGAGAAGCTAGGTAGGGCCGGCAGTGTTAAAGTAGGGACTATTTTCTGTGTAAAAGTGAGAGTGATTGATAGCAAAGAAGTTCGCTAGTGAAACTTTAGGCGTTATATCACCTAGAAAGGGTAACCCTGAAGGAGTAGCAGGTTCTTCCAAGCTTGATTGACAGCAAAAGGAGTTCGCTGGTGAAACTTTGGTCTCGAATTTTCCAAACGGGTGACACCGGAGGAGTAGGAGGTTCTTTGGAGCTTATATGAAGAGTAAGCGGAAGGTTTTACTCGCAGTGGAAATAAATAAACTATCCTTTGATTTAGTGGAACAGACAGAGTAGCGAATGTTTTTATGTCACTAATAACAAAGAATTTAAAGAGAAAATATTGAGAAATACGTTTTTGTATTATCTTGTAAAGGGAGGGTCAGTTGCTGGAGTTATACTGATGTCACAGTGAGCCGCGCTGGGATTGGTAGAAACAGCGGGCGTGTGACATGAGCAGCTTTGTAATGGAGGGGTCAGTAGAGAGGAGCAGAACTGACGTCACAGTGAGCCGCGCTGGGATTGGTAGAAACAGCGGGCGTCTGACAGGAGCAGCCTTGTAAAGGAGGGGTCAATAGAGAGGAGCAGAACTGACGTCAGGAAAAGGCCGCGCTGGCATTGGTCAGATCACGGGCGTGAGCCTAATTTGATTGGATAGCTAGTTAGAAGCCGCACTAGGATTAGTGGAGAGAAAGATTGTATGAGAGATTTTGAGTTGACTGTTAGTGCAAGACGTACAGGTAGAAGATTTCGAGGGTTTGCAGAATACAATTTTATACATCGTTCTTCAAGAATGTATGGATAGAAAAAAAAAATGTCATTTTTAAAGAAAATTAAGAATTTCTTTGTAAAGGATAAACCTGTGTTGACTAGAGAGGGAATTCTTATTCCGCCACCGAAGACACCAGCATCTTTTATGATGATGGAAAAAGGAAATCATACTTGTATGTGGTTGGAAAATTGGATAGAATATACAAAGGATGATGGAGTGTTAGCATTTCCTAAAGATGGTACGTTTAATGGGAGGATTCTTCAGAATTTGAGATTGAAAATGAATGATTTGGAGCCTAGACCTAGATTAACTCAATATGAGGCTTTGGAAGAATGGGAGACTGAGTCATATGAACGAGAGAAATGTAGAGGTGGAAGGTATAGAGGATTCTTTCCCAGACACTTGCATGAATCACGCGAAGGACAGATGAAGCAATGGAGGAGAGCTATGGTATCAGAAGGTATATATCCAGTGTTAATGGCTGAGGAACAGACTGGAGGAAAGTGTAAGGAGAAAAAGAAACACATGAACTCAGCAGGATATGGTGAATCAGATGACGAGTTGGTAGAGGATATTTTAATTAAAAATCCACCACCGTATCAAGAAGCACCTAGTAAGGTTATCCCAAGTGCACCAATAATGGGAATACCATTATCCCCACAGATTTTACATGCGACGTCATATAACAGAGTGTTGCAGGATAATGAAAGAGATGCTTTGAATAAAACTAGAGAAGAACTAGTTCAAAAGATAAGTCAATTAAATTTGAATACTGAAGCTTTGACAGTACCAGTGACCATTGGTCCGCTAATCCCATTGTATGGAGATAATAAGGTTTGCCAGAAACCACAATCTGTGACTATTCCATTAAATAGTCCTAGAAAAGAAATAATAATTACAGATGATCAGGTTAGCGAAAGTGAGTCAGTTATTTCATTAATGGATCTCCCTAATGTGGAACCTATGACGGAAACTCCAAAGAGAGTTACGCCCATGAATTTGAGAGAAAAAAGACCTTTGGTTCATACTGGAACTGGAGGCGCAGCAGTAGTCACCTCTGAAGAAATAGAAAGATGGGCACAGGAGAGAGATAATCAGAACTCCATACCAAGGATTTTAGACATCAGCAGATTGAAAGTGGAATTGGAAGAGATGATGACAGGATGTGTGGGTACAGAAAGATTGAAGGCTTACAATGATGAGGAATTATTATTTTTATGTAAGAGTATAACCAGGAGAGCAAGAGTATTTCATGAGAGATTGACTGAAGTTGCTTCAGAGATTGGAATAGACATAGGGAAATCAAAGTTGTTACAGCAACCATATCGAGTGGATTTTACTGATAAAGATTTAGAAAGTGTAAATGCTTCTGGAAAGAGACTACAGATAAAGGAATTAATGAGCATTTTGGGAAAATGGGGAGACATTGATAAATGGAGAATTAGATGGATAAGAAAGAAAGAGGAAGTACAAGCGAGAGAAGCAGCAGCTGCATTTCCAGTAAGAGAGTCGAGCAAAGTGGAAACATTGTGTCCAATGAGAGAGGTTCCTGGAGGTGGATACGTTCATGTTCCTTGGAGTAGACAAGATATTTTGTCATTTACAAATGAATTTTCCAAAGCTGAGAGAAAAACCAGTTGAATGGTACAAACAGGAAGAGAGATTTGTGAAGGTTTCAAAAGTTCTATTGAAAGACTTGGATGGTCTATTTGATATAGTGGGACCTGCTCATTTATGGACAGAATGTAAAATTACAAGAGGAGTATGCTAGAGATGCAAAGACAGGGGCACCTCGGGTGAGGTGATGAAAAAGTATCACCAAGTGATTACGTATTTGAAAGGGAAAATTCCTCCTAAAGAAACAGATTGGGTAAAAATAGATAGAACAACACAAGAACCAAATGAATCTGTACATGCCTATTATGAAAGGTTGTTACAGGTGTTTAAGCAGTATAGTGGTTTTGAGAATATCGGTGACAAGCATATGGGACATTTTGTGTATCGGTTTGTATATGGTTTGAAACCAGAAATCAGTCAAATGATACAGCAGCATATGTTGTGTTGGCAAAGCAAGACAGTGGATGAGATTTTAAAGTATGCGAAATATTGCAGAGATGAAATTGAAGCCAGGCGTAGGAAGCTAAAAGAGAAAATGATGTGGGCACAAGTTACATTGGCAGAACAACAAGAAGAGAAAACAATTGACCAAAATAATAATCAAATGAAAGAACAGAGTCAGAATAATCAAGGAGCGAATGGTAATAAATATAGGGGACGAATGGACAGAGAAGAAGCGAAAAAGAAGTTCCCTTGTCATGCGTGCGGAAAGCTTGGACACTGGAAGAACGAGTGTAAGAGTACTCAGAATAATAAGAGTAATAATGGGCCAAATCAAAATTTAATCCCACAGATGCAGAATGAAGTACTTATGAATCAGCAGCAGCAGGTAGTTACTTTACAATATCAGGTGCCACCAGCTCCAATGCCAAATTTTGTGAATCATCAGAGTTTCAGTGCGAACACCGGATTTCAAGGAGAAAGTGGTAAGAATAATAGAACAATTGCACAATATTTTTTACAGAATGATGAGGAACATTCAGATGTTGCACAATGACGGTGCCTTGAGGGGGGAGGAAGAGGAGTGCGTGCTTGGCGCATCCTTGCCGGTAGATCAGTCAGGTCCATTTGTTGATGGGAAAGTAGAAGGTAAAGACATTACTTTCCTATTGGATACTGGTGCTACCAGGTCTACTGTGAGAACAGCAGACATCCCAAACCTACCCCTCTCGGGAGAATCCATCCAAGTTGTAGTCGTGTCAAACCAACAGATTAGAACCCCAATTACCAAACCAATGGAGGTGCACATTGGAAATTTTAAGGAAATGCATTGGTTCGTAGTTTGTGATTCCAGTCCTGTAAATCTGTTGGGAAGAGATCTTTTGTGCAAGATGAATTGCACGATCTATTGTACACTGGATGGTGTCGCTTTTCAAACCCCTGATGAAGATGTAGTATACAAGATGATGCTATCTAAACAGGGAACAGAAGTAGATGAGATGTTTTCACTAATAACTGAGAATGAATTACCAGAAGAGTTGAGAACCACAGTTGATCCAGAAGTGTGGGATTTTACAGGAAAATACATTGGGCTAATGACCAATTTAGACCCAGTTAAAGTGACAGTGAAAGAAGGTGCAGTGTATCCAAACACCCGACAATACAAGATGAGTCCAGAAGTAAAAGCAGGAATTATTCCAGAAATTGAACGAATGGTTAAACAAGGTATTTTAAAAGAAGTGATGGGTAGTCCCTGCAATTCGCCAATAATGGGACTGAAAAAGCCTAGCGGAAAATACAGAATAGTGCAAGATTTACGGAAAATAAATAAAATTGTAGTGCTATGTTGTCCAATAGTGCCAAATCCAGCAGTGATTCTTTATCAGATACCATGGAATGCAGGTTGGTTTACAGTAATCGATTTATGCCAAGCGTTCTTTTCTATTCCTTTGTACCCAGACAGCCAGTATCTTTTTAAGTTTAAGTTTGAGGATCGTATTTACGCATGGTGTCGAGTTCCTCAAGGGTACACAGAGAGTCCCTCAATTTTTAATCAGATTTTGAAAAAGTGTCTAGAATCATTAATTATGCCCGGGAAATCTGTTCTGGTCCAGTATATTGATGACCTACTGGTGGCATCAAAAACTCGGGAAGACTGTGTCACAGACACAATTGCATTGCTGAACCATTTGGCTGAAGGAGGACACAAGGTGTCTCCAGAAAAATTACAATTCTGTCAACGAGAAGTTAGATATTTAGGGCATAAAATAGAAAGAGGAGTTAGAAAAGTGACACCGGAAAGAATAAAAATAATCAAGGAAATGCAATTGCCACAGACTCAGAGAGAAATGAGAATGTTTTTGGGAGTGGTTGGATACTGTAGGCAATGGATTAATGGTTTTTCTATGTTAGCGAAACCATTAATACAAATGACCCGGAAAAGAGCAAAAGATCCGATTGATTGCAATGATGACTGCATAGAGGCATTTGTGAAATTGCTAAATTGTTTGTGTGAAGCTCCTGCTTTGGGCATGCCTGATTATTCAAAAGACTTTGCTTTGTTTTGCTGTGAGAGAGAAAATTGTGCACTTTCAGTCTTAACACAGAGACATGGATTGAGTCGACGTCCAGTGGCATATTTTTCAGCTACATTGGATCCAGTGGCTTCAGCATTACCTGGCTGCTTAAAAGCAGTAGCTGCTACTTGCATGAGTCTGGAGCAAAGTGAGTCGATAGTGATGGGACATCCGGTAAAAGTTTTTGTCCCACACTCAGTTGAGATTCTTTTGACAAGAACAAGAACACAGCATCTCACTCCTAGTCGATTGACTAAGTACGAAAGAGTGATTTTGGGAGCTGAGAATGTGACAGTGATAAGGTGTACGATCATGAACCCAGCTACCCTATTGCCAGACCCATGCAATGAAGAAGTGAGAGATGAGAGTGATCATGATTGTTTGGACGTGACTGAGTTATGCACGAAGCCCTGGCCTGATATAAAAGAGACACCTTTGAAATAGGCTGAGCATGAGTTATTTGTAGATGGATCCTGCCTCAGGACACAAGAAGGAGGATTAAGTGCTGCATATGCTGTTTGTAAGATATCTGGGGTAATTGAAGCATCCTGTTTACCTGGAGTCAAGTCTGCACAAGTAGCTGAATTGGTAGCCTTAACCATGGCATGCAAATTGGAGAAAAGTTGGCGAGTAACCATATTTACGGACAGCCAATATGGGTTCGGGGTTTTGCACGACTTTGGCCAGCTCTGGATGCAGAGGGGATTTCTGACTTCTTCAGGATCTCCTATCAGAAACAGCAAAAATGTGAAGGATTTGTTGGAAGCATTACAATTGCCAAAAGAGATAGCAGTTGTAAAATGCGCTGCACATCGGTCAGGAAATGACTATGTGACTGCTGGCAATAATTATGCTGATCATGTGGCCAAATACTGTGCCAAAAATACAGTGGCCATAAACAGAAAAATTGAAACGGGTGAAACCAGATGCCAACTTATGTTTTTCTCAGTACCAGAAACATGGGACGAGATTAGACAATTGCAGGAAGAAGTTGAGGAAAAGGAAAAGGAAATTTGAATAAAGGCAGCTTGTACAAAGAGACCACATGATGAGGTATGGGTGTATTTAGATGGAAGACCAGTCATGCCAGATTGTTTGCTTTCAAAAATGGCAAGAGTGTATCATGGAGCAACACACACATAGGGAGAGACTCAATGATCAGACTATTCAGACAGAGTTGGTACAATCCGAAGTTCAGGGTAGTCGCAGAGAGCCTTTGCCAAAGATGCTTAACCTGTCAGCAGCAAAATCCAGGTAGAAAGACAGTGGTAAGCTGGGGAAAGATTGGAAAGGCAGAAGGACCCTTCACTAGATTACAGTTGGATTTTATTGAATTGCCCCCATGTAATGGACTGAAATATATACTTGTCATAGTATGCCTTTTCTCAAGATGGGTGGAAGCCTATCCCACTCGAAGAAATGACAGTCTTACAGTTGCAAAATTGTTGATGAGGGAGTTAGTTCCGCGATTTGGTTTTCCCGTCACTTTGGAATCGGATAGAGGTCCTCATTTTAATAATGAAATAATTTGATTAATCTGTGCTGCATTTAACATTGAACATACATTGCACTGTGCTTATCGTCCAGAGGCTTCTGGAATTGTTGAGCAAATGAATGGCACAGTCAAGTCAAGATTGGGGAAGGTGTATGCATCCACAAAGCTGAAATGGCCAGATGCATGACCTCTTGTATTGATGGGTCTCAGAAGTATTTCAGACAGGAAAACAGGAATGAGCCCACATGAGGTTCTCATGGGAAGAGCCATGAGACAGGCCTTTATTCCTGGAAATAAATTAATGAGTATAACTGATGATCTGGTATTGGACTATTGCGAAGGATTGGCTGAAATGATGCGTTCTGTCTCTCACCAGGTTGGAGAAGACGCAGTTGAAAGACAGCCAGACCAAGCGCATGATTTGAATCCTGGAGATTGGGTGCTAGTGAAGAAACACGCAAGAAAGTCGTGCTTAGCACCAAGGTGGGATAAACCGCGGCAAGTCATACTAGTCACTACCACATCAGTGAAGTGTGCAGGTTTGCCCAATTGGATTCATGCTAGTCATACCAGAAGAGTTCCGAGCCCATCAGAACAACAAGAGCAACCACTGACTGAACAGGCTGAAGCGTCAGGAGTTGTAAGCTGTGAAATTGAAGAATCTAGAGTGATAGATTCTGAAAGACAACCATATGACGAACAGCCAGGTACAAGTCAGGAAGAATGGATACCAGGAATTGAAGTAATTGATGATGCTATTGAAACAAGAAGAAGAACAGAACTGAAAAGACAGGAAAGTAGTCAGGAAAAGTCAGGAAAAGAAGAACATACTCAGGTGGAGATAGAAAAAGACTTACAGGAACCTGAGGAGGGAATATTAGAAGAACAAGTTCAGGCAGAAGAGGAACAGTTTGAAGTAAGACCTGAACAGGGTCAGATAGAATTAGAAGAACAAGCTCAGGAAGAAGAAGAACAAAATATAATAAGAACTGAGCAGGAAAAGGTAAAAGAAGGTACAAGCACAGAAAACAGAGAACGGGGATAGATTGTGCCTAGATTAAGTGAAATTAAAAGGACTTTGAAAGGAGATAAAGAAGGTGAAAGTGCAGTACAAATCAAAAGAATCAGAAAGGGAGACAATTGGCCAACTGGAATAAAGAGGCTAAGATATCTTTTGAGAAAATCAGAAGAGAAACCAGAACAAGTAAATGAAATCACAAGCCAAACACGACCTAAACAAACCTTAGCAAAAATAACTCGAAGAAGTCCAAGATTGAGAAATTTAAACAGAAGATATAAGGCTCCTGAATGGACCTACGTCATACTCGAGGAATTTGAATCCCTAGATCTGACTGATGAAACAGAAGAGGTTCATGTTGCACAGATTGATGAAAGCAAATTAAGGCCTCCTTAAGAACAAAAAGAAAGACAAATTGACAAAGGAAAGATAAGAGAAAATAAATTTTCTCAGGAGTAAAATGGCAGAAACTGAAGTTACCGGGAAACCAAAATGTGGATTAAAAAGAAAGTGTTTTAGATTTGGTTTTGTAGTATTTTATTAGTAGCATTGGTATGGTTATTCCTAACAGTAGGAGTACCTTTGTTAATGAACATAAGTGACAAGAATAATACAGATACTAATGTTAAGGTGGATAGAATAAAAGAAACTAAAATAGAAATAGGAGTGGAAGATGAAGCAAATTATCATAATGAGTCAAACTATAATACGTCCTCAAATGTGTTTATTACATTTTTATTTCAATATGTTAGTACTATGGAAATTAACAATTGTTATGTGTGTATGAAGTTACCCTCATCAGTATCAGAAGGGGTGACGTATCACCTTATATCTTTAACATATGGTGTGTCATGTAGTATTTTATCAAGTTTATTTTATGCTACAGGGAGACTTCAGTATTTTTATTCAAATCTAAATGTAGTATTTTCTGATTTACCTATTAGAAAGAATATGAATCAAGTAGTTAGTAGTAAAAATGCACGGTTTATGGGTTAATTTTTCTTAACAATGAGTTCAATAGATTTAGTTCAGGCACATAAAGATAATCTAACATGTACATTGAGAAAAGAAGAAAAAGATTTTTTAGATTTAGTAGAAGAAAGGAGACAGGATTTAATAAAGAAAGCAACTGAACAGAAACCCCATGTACCTCCATGGGCCGGGAAAGAGGGAATCTATGCAAATGGTAAGGCTCATGCTGCGATGTCCCTGGACTTTGTGAAAAGAGGGAAATTCTGCCTCCATAGATTAAAGACAGATTATAACAATAATTAGATTGGTTCCAGTGAATGTGAACACAACTTCCAAATTCTAGGAGGGTGGGGACTAAAAGGGGGAACTGATCCTGTATTTCCAGGAGTTTATTATGTTTGTGGGAACAACACATATTATAGGTTACCTGCAAGATGGTACGGGAGCTGTTATTTTGGAATAGTTTTTCCAAAAATTTATCATGTAGACAGAATCAGTGAAACCAATGGAAATTCTAATGGACTAACACGTAGAAGAAGAGCAAGTTTTTCTGAAATTGTAGGAGATATTTTTAGTGCATTGATACCCTCAGTTGGAGTTATTGTTAATTCACAGAAAATGTGTAAGTTATCAACCATAGTTGATCGTCTTTCTACAGCTACTGCAGGAGGATTCTTAATGATTAACACAGAGATGGTTGCAATTAGGTCTATGGTTTTACAGAACCGTCTTGCTCTTGACATATTATTAGCAAAAGAAGGTGGAGTTTGTGGCATGTTGAAAATTCAACATTGTTGCACTTATATTCCGGACAAGAGCAGAGAAATTAAAGGATATATTGAAAACATTACGAGAATGCATAAAGACTTGACCCAACTGGAGGTTGACGGTGTGTGGGGAAGACTAACGAAAAGTATAACATCAATAGGGAAATGGTTTGCTGATTTTGGGAAACGTTTCTAGGTCAAATAATAATACCATTAGTCATGATGATAACGGTAGTGATGTTAATAATAATTACATATAAGTGTTGTAGATGTGAAAGGAAGGAGAAGGTACATTTTGAAAGAGAAGGAAAGGGCCAGAAACGACAAAGAAAGTATGATGAAATACAGTTGGAAGAAATGAAAGGCAAGTTATACAAAAAGATGAAGGATTTAGAAGGGAACGAGTTGGTTGATGTAAAATTGAGAAGAGAAATAGAGAACTGAGTAGTGCTAAAGTTGGTATCTGGGATGGGATGGGTAATTTTGTGATGGCTTAAGATGCCATCAGAGAGGGGATTGATGGAGCAAGGACTCGTAAATGAGACTTGCTCGGAAGCAATCCTTTCGTTTTAACTCGTAAACGAATTACTAACTGTGTGTTTGTAATTAATATTTCGCATTTTAAAAAGGACACGCGGGCAATGAAGCTTGCTTATGTGTTTACTAATCGCAATAACATGAACGAAGGACTAAAACGCACTTTAACAAGGGATCTTTACTGCGCATGTGTCTACTGCATCTACGTAGTATGACGTACTAATGCTTGGGGGGAAAATCTTGCGCCTGGCAAACGGTATTAAAATGGCTGTTTGAAAGTTCACATGCATGGCACCTGCTTCGCAAAATAGAAAATAAGTTTTTATTCTAACGTAAATGCAGAAAGGGTAATAATAATTAAAGTGGGTTAGAGTAGAGGTTGGTGGTATACAGTGAAATCATTTATTTTTTGAGAATAACATTTCTTCTTTTGACTTTATTATTAGCGCGCATTTGGGCCTCTCGAACTTGTCTGAATTGAACTGACTGATGTAACCCCACGCATGCGCACCAGAGAGAAAACGAGGAAAAGATGACTAAGGCTTTGTCACGCGTCCAAGGCCAGCGAAGATGTGCCCTGGGAACATGAGGGTGAAGAGTTCATATGAAGGAGCTTTATTCATGATTTTGCAACATTTTGTATTAATAAAGTTTGGAGATGTATGGGAAAGGAAATGATTTAATAAAGTTTGAGGGGATGGGTTAAAAGACAATGGTACAATGAAATAAGTGAAATGTAAGCATGGTGTGATGATCATCCCCCTCGCCTGACCAATCAGAGTTAGTATTTTACGATATTGAAACATTAATGGGTGGTACATGGTTATGGAAAGGTATAATTGAGGTAGTTTCAGTTAGTTAGTGTGTGTCGCGGATGCTTTGTCGGAGCTAGAACACAGAAACAGAGCTCGGGATGCTGTCGGTGCTGTGGGTGGTGCTGATGCTGTGAGACGCTGATGAAGAAACTGAATGCAGAACCATCTATTTAACTTAATTGGGTTAGAAAGAAGATCGCGGAAGAACCACGAGGAGGAAGAGAGTGTCAGAGAGGGGTGCGACGCAGTCGTCGATATTTTAGAGAGGTGAAGTATCCTGTCCTGATTCCTGTCCTGAAGTCTTTGTCTCCTGATCTATCCCGGGGGACCCTTACCAGCCCTTTGGCCAGGGGGTTGGTCTTCACACCATTCTTGGTAATTATAAATTCATCGTATTGATAGATGTTCTTCTCTCTCTGTCCTCTACTTTCTGAAAATAGATATTGTGTGAATCTGAATTATTGAGTATTGACTGAATTGACACTCTTGTGGATGAGGGTGTTTGTGATGAAACTTTGAGATGGTTCACATTCCATTAATTTAGATAAAGATTTTAAAACTTCCCGAGTCTGTGCTTATTTTTATTAAAGAATGTTTAGTAAGTTACGTTAATTGTCCCCATCAACTAGTTCCAACTAATGGTCCATCAACCAGAGGAAAGAACTTTTTGATCAGTGAAAGGTTTAGTTAGAACAAGAAACATAACTATTCCTGAGACATGAAATCTATAAACTACAAGCTCCAGCGGTCTACTAGGTATTAAATGTGAGAAGTTATATGGGCCCAGGTGAGTATTTGGTAGTGGAGTACGTGTTGTTAGTACACCGCTGGATCACAGGCACCCTTGCAAAATGACGCAAGGGTGCCTGCGCTGGCGCACAGCTGCTGTTTGTGCGCGGGCGCAGGGAAGAGGGACAGGAATACGCCATTTCTTGTAGATACGGCGCATTCCTGCCCTTTTATTTTGGCGCAGGGCAGTGCAGCAGGAAGGCTTGCTGAGCTGCCATGCGTCAAAATATTGTAAATGAGGCCCGGAATATTTGTGGTACATTGACCTCGTCAAATTTAAGCAAAACTTGCTCTATGAATTCTATGTTTGGATATGTGATAAAACCTTTCGCATAATGCATTGTCCATTAGCCAAACATATTTCAATGTTCAGATGAAAATATATCTATAAATAGCATTTTTCTTCATTCCTGTTGCATGGGACAATAAATGTTCAAGTCCATTTGCTCAATTTGGAGCTTGCCTTCCCAAGAAACAATTTGTTCCCTGCTACTCCAGGTGATCAATAGATTTCACTTCCCAGACTTAATTTCTTTCAAAGCAGGCATTCCACAGTCAAACTTTGCAAATTCATCTAGAGTTGGCATTAAGCACACAGCCTTTTTGTTTTCTTTCGTTAGGCACTTCATAACTGATTGCCCAGTTGCTCCTTGACCAAATAAATGTGTCTCTCAGTGTCTGTTAAAAGTTTTGTTTGTTGCTTTACTGGAACACCAATTCAAATTTCACACAGCATTTCTTCATATGCAGTTTTTTGCATAGTTTTAGTAAACACGTTATATAGGAAAATCAAATAAATGTTTACATTTCGATCGTACATAAGCTTCTCTGCATCTCATCATGCTTCAATATGTTGAACAATGGTTTTAGCTACAGGGGGGTCGCCAAATAATATCACGTTTTTGCCCCAAACAACGTATCATACCCAGCTGTTGGGACTTCTTGCACCCTGAGGTGGACAAAAGCAAGCATCAGGTTAGACCCATACGCACACTGGGTATTGGAACCTTCATCTTCCATAGCACATACTTCACTTCATAGGAGACGTCTGTCCATTTCTGAAATACCAATTTGCTCTTGTGTTTAACTGTTAATATTGAAAAAGTTGAGGTACGCAATGATACATGTGTATATAAAAATTAAATCGCATCACTGTTGTCGAAATCACCCAACATGACATTTCCATCAACCCCCAGTCAGAAATACATGGTCAGGCAGGCCCTGCAACCTAGGCCAGAGGCAACTGATCAGCAGATCACAAGTGGGGTGGCATGTAACCAGCAGAACAAACGTGTAAACAGGAAAAATTCAGATCACTCCCATAGATAGGCAGTGACCAGGGATACAGGCCCCGGTAAAGCCCACATGGCCGGAGGGGTGGACACGTTCCCAAAACACCATTTATTTAATGCATTTTTATAAAGCGCGGACTTTACCCGAAGGTGTCAGAGCGCTGTACAATAGAACCAGTTACGTTACATGAGAGAAATGTTACAAAATAGAACGTTACAAAAATAAACAGGAGACTAGAGGAGGTAGGCTAAAACCATAGAAGGCAAGAACACAATATCAAACACATCAAGCAAGGGTAAGGAATGTACAAGAAATATTACAAATTTACAATGATGAACGAACTTCCTAGAAGGGTCAGAGAATGAAGGTATTAGTTCTGAAAGTGTCTTTGGAAGAGAAGACCATAAAGTTAGATGCCACATAAAGTTAGGACTACTCAGCCAATCAGGGGACAGCACACGCAGTGATCACGCCCTCCCCATGATGGACATCTGGACATATTACCTACTGGCCCTCATTGTGTTCATGCAAGGTTGAGACCCACCTGCATTTTTTATCACATGGGAGTAATTTATGACTCCATGACTAGGCCTGCATTCATCTTCCTAAAAAGGATCTCTGAATTGTTTTATGATGCTCAAAGAAATGTATATAATGGTGCTCAGATTGATTGTACTTTGAGGCAGTCCTCAGACCCCGATTCTGTAACTGTTCTCCTGGACAAAGAGTTTAATTAAACCAACTGTTCCTGTTTTGCCAAACGCCTCATGTCTTTTGTTTTTTCAAGGTAAATTCATATTTGAGCAACATTTTGGCAGGCCAGATAGGAGGGATTGGTAACTTGGACCCGACTGAAGCCGAAGGACAAGGACCCCACCCAGACAGATTCACATCTGCGCAGCAATGAAGTTGAGCAGATGACACAATTGATTAAAATGTTCTGCTGAATCCACGTCCTGAAGCCGCCGTCAGAGGTTAAGAGTCCCCAGCCTTTGGCATACGGCACACTAGGAAGAAGCCCAAAAATGTAACCTCAGCAACCTGCCACTGACAGAAATCTGATATGTTACCTGTTTTATGTGTCCGAACTGAGTAGTTGCAAGGCGGCCTCGGAGGCATTCCTGCGACGGTCACCTCTTTTCGATAGTCAGCACGCTAGAAAGGGTGAAGGGTTCGCTTGGACTGCAGCGCGTGACACAGATGGTAAGTTTGTCCCCTTAGTGTGATATAGGGTTGAAGCCTCACCACTTGGACCACTGGGCGTGGCATCGATGGTAAGCACCTCAATCTTATTTTTTTAGTCTAAAAGGGTTTTCTCAGTGCTGCCAGTTTATTAACACTGTTGGTATCTGAAAGAAGTAAGAGGTGTTGTTTGCTTGGGCCGCTGGGCGTGACACAGTGGGTGCACATGACTCCTGGGTGTGATCTATGGTGTAATTCGGACGTTAGAGAAAAATTGGACTCTGGAGATTAAGTGGAGCTTGTGTTTGGCCAAAGAGTGCCAGTGGTTGTCAAGTTGTTCCTTCTTTCCGTATAAATTGCAGTTATCTTTGTCCCAGAGCCGATACTGACAGACTATTGGGCTCACTTAGTCCCATGTACCGCGCAGAGCCTCCCCTCGTCATCGGGTAACATGCGCTAGGAGCAGGCTAAGGTATTTTTTGACATAGTCATCATTTTTTCTCTGTCAGTTTTTTTCTCTCTTTATCTTCATTGTGGTTTTTAATTGATGCATTCTTGATGTTGTGGTGCTGGTAAGTTATTGCAACTATATTTTTTCCTGAATGTTGTTTTTTGTCTGACTCAATGAGCTTATGAAGGTGTTACTATGTCTCACAGTCGTTATTTCCTATCTAAAAAGTCTGCTATTCTGCTGCTAAATTCACAAGTTTTAATTAATAATTGCACTTTCTTTCAGATTGTGACCTTTCATATGCATTGTCATTTGTGTTTGTGAAATATTTGTCGCAATGCATCTGTAGATAACGCTGAGCTAGTAGAAAGAAGTTATAACCAATAACTCCTGTGTATTAATTTCCCCACAACCAGAGTAGAATTTAAGATTACTTAATCCCGAGAAGCTAGAGTGTATCTGTCCCTTAAAAAGTTCCCAACTTTTCATGAAGATGCTGCTAAAGCACATGCAAGGAAGGTTCCCACCACAGGCTAAAAAACGTGGCAAATATTGCCACGGAAGCTAGTGCACGCACATGCTAATTAACACGCGTTCCCCTGGCCAGAGGGGGGGACCTTTGAAACCAACATAATCAAACACATGAGGACACACATTAGGACCCAATACATAGGACAAAAGAAGGCCGAAGAGAGGCACTGTTAGAACTGTGGGGCATCTTTGAGGAGGCCCAGTCTGACAATCCTATCCCACAACCAGCAAGTACAGCATCTGCACCTCCCCCACCGTATGCAGGAATGGAG
Source organism: Calotriton arnoldi (assembly GCA_963921515.1). NCBI lineage: Eukaryota > Metazoa > Chordata > Amphibia > Caudata > Salamandridae > Calotriton > Calotriton arnoldi. Next base: position 2,954,556 of record CAWUFW010000952.1, on the reverse strand, counting down.
GTGCTCTCTCCGATGCCTGCCATCCCCGCATTAGGTTATACCAATCCACCGGTCGAGGGAGCTGGAGGGCCCGCTACCGAACAACAAACTGCTAGATCCAGACATGGGAGGCCAACAGGCCAGCAGGCCCAGGCAATCCCAGCATCATGGTTCCAGTAACTAGCCCGTACTCAGCCTGGGAAGGACGCGTACTCACGGCACAGTTACGAGGGAAAATAGTAAGTACTTGCTCATTTTTCTGCTTTACAAAAGGCTTTTTACTAGTATCGTAGCAAAACTACTGACCTCCGCTCTGTTTATCTGCATGTTTTTTAATGTGCAGACCCTCCTTTGAAGTCATGATGCCGCCATCAAATTAGTAAGTACAGCAAACTTACAGGGCATTTTACAATATAAATACTAACAAATCTGACAGCTTACCACAATGTTAACGGATATGACATCTTTTCTCTTTTTGCGGACAGTTAACGAGGCTCATTACAGCGCGTTTTGCGGAATAGTAAGGTTTTTTTTCAGTCAGTGTCATCCTTTTCATGTCGTCATGAGCACCTTGTATATACACTAAGCACTTCACTTTGCTGACTATTCCTAATAACTTCTTTACAGTATATACCTCCTTCACAGGCTATGAGGAGACCTATTACTTTATCAAAACAAGTAAAAACTTCCTCTTTGTTCTATGTCACCTAGGCAATGCCCCAGTAGTTCCCATGAGGGAATTTCTTAAGGAACATACATTGACAGTCTCTTACTCTATATATAGGGACTTATTTATGAGCCCCTTGCGACACTTTTGTGCCGCAGTGGCGTCACTTTGTTGACCCACTGGCATCGTAAATAATGCACCATGTTGCGTCATATTTACAAAGTGGCGCATCTAGGCAGATGCGTCACTTTGTAAACCCCTGCACCACATTATACCTGCGTCAGGTATAATGTATGCAGGGAGGGGGTTCCTCCGCAATAAAACCTCCTAGAAGTGGCACAGGGAAATCTATCAGATTTCACTGCACCACTTCAAGGGCGCCACTACGTTAAAACCTTACACCTGCCTCATAGCAGGCGTAAGGGTGACGCAGTGCAATAGGTATAGGCCTCCCCATGCATTGCTGGAGTTGCGTCATGCTTACGACACAACTCCAGCAATGCACAAGTTTTGCGCCGACAGATAAGTCAAGATTCCTGACGCATTGGTCAATCCATGTGACATGGAGCACCGTACAGTAAATACGGCGCATCCATGGTGTCGCAAGGAGTGCACAGTGAAAAGTGTTGTATCGCTGTTTTATCGCAGCGATGCAGCACTTTTCATAAATGAGGCCCATAGTTTTAACTGTTCACAGATACACTTTCTCACAGATGTTTTTTAATATAATATCCTTAGGGCCTTATTATCATCTAATGAAGCGACTCTACAAACCACAGAGAATGGTGTGGGTGCATTCCTTGTGATTACCCCAAAGTTGAGCATCAGAAGCAGAGTGCACCTTGCGTGAAGACGCTTCTACCTCCCTCCTTTGATTCATTTGTTAATCCCGGCATCACCCCAGTCCAATGCTAGAGCTCCTCGAAGTTCGACCCTCCCCCATCCATCGCCTTCAGCCCACCGAACCCAGCGGCACGGAAAAAATGCACACCCACCGGTTTAGGTGAACACAGTCAGAGGACAGGGAGATCAATAGTGGTTCTGGACAGTGATACGCCTAGTGGGGGTGAGGAAAGGGGTCCCAGTCCTTCGAGATCCGATGACGAAGGGGGAGTCACAGGGTATGCTCCAGCAGCCGAAGGGACAGCAGAAAGAGAGTTTGAGGGCAAATTCCTACCAAGAAGAACAGCGCATAGCTCAGAACTAAGAAAGCAACATAGGTGGGAGTTAGAGGAGAGGTGTGAATTAAGGATGGAGAGAGAACGAGCTATCACCCAGGAAACGCAACGACAGAGCAGAGCAGTGCAACCCCCACCTGAGGAGAACAGGGGTCGGTACAGAACACTGCTCGGAGAAGAGTCCGAGGCAGTACCAGAGGGGGGGCTTCTGTCTGGGACCCAAACCTCACCAGATAATCAGCATAGGAGAGGGGCCGAACAGGTAATGAGAGATCAAGGTAGCTTGGTGCAAACTCAATTAAGAAGCAGGAGAAGCAACATTGCACCTTTGTGTGCTCATGAGGAAAGCAGTGACATGGACGTCCACTATACCCCCCAATCACGTGGGATAAACAAACTGACCCCAAGTGACCAGAGAAGAAGGCAAGATCTTCACGTGACCATTTTGCCACCTGCTAGCCCGCTGGACCAAAAGGGGGGCCCATAATGATAGACCCTGGATGGAGGAGGGATCCTTTGAACCAGAAGACATGGCTGTTGCAGAAGACTGTATCCAGCATGGAGGGGGAAATCCCAAGTGGAACTTCCCCTGCATGCAGGAATGCCTAAGAAGATGGGAGTGCTATGTTGGGGAGAAACCAGCGATGCAACCCCAAGCCAAAATGTGTCCGCTACTGCAGAAGGGCAGGTCAGGGACCATCTATATGCCATGGGCCCAGATGGATAAAGAGGGATGCAGGACCAAATTGCCGCCATTGTTGGATGGGGCTAGGAAATGGATCTCATGTTTTAGGAAGAACACTGTGGGAATAAACCGAGCGATAAGTGATGTCAAAAGTCTGCTAAGCAGTCTCATCGGAGAGCAGACTAACATGGCGTTTGCCCGAGCCAGCATCCCAGCAGTCACGCTGGCAAGCACCGAGCATGGCAGGCTGCATTCAGTTCATACAGGCACCAGATATGAACGGCCCTGAGGCACTGCCCAGATGTATGAGGACTGATTGCAGAAAGCATGAAACCTGGGGAGACCACAACTGATTTCTCAGACAGAATGAGGGAACGTTGGGGACAAGAGATAGGACAGCCAAGGATCAATGCGGGCCTCCATGTCACATTCTTCTAAAACATCCTCAAAAAGGGGATGCCCAGTGAAATACAAAGCAGATTGGATAGAGTAATAAGGTTAGATACTGACCCCACTACCCAAATTTCTGTATGGCGCATGGTCCCAACAGCCAGAAGCCTATAGCCAGCGGAAGAAAACAGGAAAGAGACAGGGAAAAACAGGAGCAAGCCCAGAGAGACACCGCAAAGTTGGTCCAACACAAATTGAAAAAGGCCACCCATGAGGGGGCTGTGTTGGCTGCAAGCTTGAAAATGGCACCAGTCGTGTAGGGGACTCCACTGCAGAACCCCAGAGGGTTTCAACCCAGTTGCAATGGCAGAGGTCAAGGAGGTTGGCAGGAGCCAGACCTCAGAGAATATTATTGCCACAGAATGGGCCATATGACCAACCAATGCCACCTAAAATCACGAACAGAGATCAGTGAGCCTGGGCCAGTCCCTGCAAAATCCCCATCCACAAACTATGCCCAGGATAACCCCAATGCACCTTACAATCAGCCACAAGGAAATCAGACAGCCACTGCACCACCGGAACAGGGATCAGGTGGATGGTCAAACTTGTGGCAACAGCAGCAACAGACAGGGAACGCAGCCCAACAAGGAATAGATCCCCAACCACGGCAGAAAGGGGCAACTGTCTGGGGAGGTAATGCCTTCACGCAAACACAAAACTCAAATCCACAGTAAATTAAAACCCCCAATGTGAAACATCCTATTCATGCACACTTCAAAATTCATTAAAAAAAATAAAGATTAATGAGATAACCTTTTACTTGCGTTCAAGGAACTCAGGGCTGCTGTATGTTTTGTCGAACAGGAATCCGCACTAGAGTTCGCCATTTCGGGTGCCTGGAGGAGCCTAGGCCCCACTCTGCTGCTGAGTCCCAGGGTGGGGCTGGCTGACCACACCCCAGGGGGAGGATAGTCTGACGAGTGGGGGCAGGACTGCTTCCATCCATGTCCTTAAAAAGCAGGGACCCATGTCCCCTTACCCAAGTCCAATTGGGATGGTTCCGATTACCAAATTGAAAGGACCCCATTCTTAGGCACGGATCCCACGACCCAAATTTCTGTATGGCGCATGGTCCCAACAGCCAGAAGCCTGTAGCCAGCGGAAGACCCCACCCCCTGCATGGTTGCCCCCACTTTTTACTGAATTGCTGATGTGCTTTGACTGAGTGTGCCCTGGGCTCCTGTTAATCAGGTACGCAGGGCCTATGTTCTTTCCCTAAAACTGCATTGAAGCCTAAACCCAATTGGCATCTCTGGCCACAGGTCAGCCCCGGTAAATGGTACCACAGGTACCCAGGGCACTGTGACCAGAGAAGGCCTCTAAGGACTGCAGCACTTGTTGTGCCACCCTTAGAGGTCCTGTACCTTCACACTCACACTGCCTTTGCAGGCTGCGTGTTTTGGTGCAGAACAAAGTGAAGAGTCGACATGGCACACATCTCTGTGTGCCATGCCTACAACCCACTGCCCTGGCATAGGTCAGCCACCCCTTTAGCTAGGTGCACTATACCAGTGGTGAGGGTACAGGTCCATGAGCCCTGTACCCCTACAGTGTCTAAGTCCATTCTTAGACATTGTAAGTACAGTGCTGCCATTAAGAGTATATGGTGCTGGGAGTTTGTAATTATGAACTCCACAGCACCATAATGGCTACACTGAAAACTGAGAAGTTTGGCATCAAACTTCTCGCACATTAAACCCCCTCTGATGCCAGTGTGGGATTTTATGAAAAATGAACACAGAAGGCATCTTAGAGATGCCCCCTGAAAACTAACCTACCACTAGTGTCCAGGCTGAGTGGCTGCTTTCTGCTGCCCCCACCAGGCAGGTTTCTGGACCCCTGGGTCAAGAGCCTGCTGCTCTTGGGGGCCTGAAACAATGTGCATCCTGGGACGAGGTACCAAGCCTCCTCCCCAGGATGGGCAGGGTTCACGAAGGGGAAGTGTCAAAGGCTTGCCGCCTTTGTGAGTTTCCCTAGGCCACTTGCTGCTTTCAGCAACTGGTCCCCACTGGTTCTTACCCCCACTTTGGGCGGGAGAACCGGCAGGAAAAACAAGTGAGGAAGAGAGGTGTGCCCACCTCTGCCAACTCCACCCCTCAGGTGGGGGAGGCGAGGTGAAGCACAACTCTTAGTCCCCGCCATCTTGCAGATGAGGGGACTCAGCCAACCAGGGAAAGGCTTATGCCCCTCCCACTGGAGGGTGGCATAATAGGGGGTGTACCCACCCCAGGAAGGGACACATTGGTCCCAACCTTTACTCTACTTCTGTAACGCCCCTAAATCTAGAATTTAGGGGCAACCCTGAACCTTGCTTCCTCAGATCAGAAGAAACTACAAGAAAAGAAGAAGAAGGACCGAACAGCCGTGCCGAAGCTAACAAGAGGAAGACGCCCACTGACTTGGCCCCAGCTCTACCGGCCTGTCTCCACCTTGAACCTGCTCCTGTGAAATCCCGGTGTGTCCTGCAGCCAGCAACCTCGAAAACCCCGGAGGACCTGCCTGCCTTCAACGACAAAGACTGTGTCTCCCGTGAACACCATATTTGTTCAGCTCCAACCTCTGGCACCAGCCGCACACCGCGAATCCGCACCACTCTGCACCCGCTTTCCACAGCCTGGACTCGAGTGGGCAAACACCACGAGGAGGTCTCCTCGGCAATCCTGGCCCGAGATCCGGCAACCCCTGACCTGCCTCAAACCTCCAGCCGACGCCTGCAGCCGAAATCCGGAAGGTCCTCCCAACCGCGCCCAGGAGCAGGTAAGAAGAGCCGACCCTAAAAGGCACCCCTGCACCCGAAGCCACACGGCCTTGGGTGGCCCAACCGGAGGTGCTTAACCAACCCCCAACATCCCAACTTACCTCTCGAAGTGGTGGTCGCACCCAGAAGACCTTCGTCCCCAAGCCTGGAGTGCCTTTGCAAACAGGAGGTTCCCCATTGCAAACAACAGGGCGCCCGACGTCGAAACAGCACCCTGCACCCGGCCGCCCTAGTGCCGCTGAGGGTGCACCTTTGGTGCTACTTTGTTTCCCCATTTGCCCTGAGCTAAAGTCCAGGAGCTTTGTTCCCACAACCAAGTGGCCTGCTCATCAGCAGCCACCAACCGGAGGCCCCCTATCCCTCATTGGATAACATTGGGCCTCAGCACTCTGCACCCGGCCGCCCTAGTGCCGCTGAGGGTGTAAAAAGAGTGCATCCTTGACCCTGGGGGACCCCTGAGTCTATCCCCAGAACCTCAACTCCCACTACCAAATACTTACCCTAAAACCGATAACACTATTTTCCTCCATAGGATAACATTTACTGTTTTCTTGCAAACGTTTTTAAGTGTGGAGTTTGAAAACCTAAAGAAATTCTTTAAAATTGTACTAACTAACAAAAAAGATTTTACTTACCTGTTTACAGGAAATGTCCCAGTGTAGTATCCAGGTATACTACACTGAGTAAGAAAAGTAATCTCAAAAGTAACTTACCTGTAATCTTACTGAAATTCCTATACAAAGTATATGTACTGTATTTACAAAGCATTGCATTTCTCAGAAACAATACTGAAAGTCAAAAAAAGTGCATTTACAATTGCAATCCAAACTGTGTTACAAACTGTGGGGCATATTAGCAAGACCGGCGATAATGGGCTTGCTAATATGCGTTATAGAATTCCAATAGAAGCCCAGGTTAGATGAGCAGGACATCTAACCTAACTAAAAGAATATTTTTATACAAAAACAATTGTTCTGAAGTTCAGTCTTTGAGTGTGTGAATTCATTTGCTGACTGAGTGTGTACAACAAATGCTTAACGCTGTCCTCTGATAAAGCCTAACTGCTCGACCACACTACCACAAATAGAGAGTGAGATGCTATCTAACTTTACTCTGCCTACCTTTGGGGTTCCACTGGACTCTGTGCACACTATACCTCACTTTGGTATAGTATATACAGAGCCAGCTTCGTACATTGGTGGATCAGCGGTGGGATATACAACTTTGCATTTGTTGGACTACTTGGTTACCACCTGATCACACGACAGAACTCTTAAATTGCCTTTAGAATTCTGATTTTTCAAATTGGCATTTTTGCAAAATTACTAAAAGTCATGCTAGGGCCTTGGTTAAGTCCCTGTAGAATTTTAGAAAAATAAAAAGTCACTGTAGCTAGGGTTAGAGGGGTTAGAAGTTTTTTTTAATAATGTCTCAAAACAAGAACCCAGCTGTTAGTGAAAGTAACCACAATGCCATAGAGGGCCTGGTTGAGGAGCTTGACCTCACCCCTTACCTTCACTTGTCTTTCAAGAAGGTAAGGTCCCTATGCAAAATTCAAAACATAGCCATGGGGTCCCATCCCACCAAACAAAAGCTCCAGGAGCTGTTGGCTGGGTATGCTAAGGACCACCCATCTGAAAATGGTGAAGACCAATCAGATGAGGAAGAAGAGGGAGAAGATGACCAGGTAGATCAACCTTCCCCACTTCTAAGGGAGAAAAGGGCCCCAATGGCCCTGACTCCAAGAATCAACCTCTCAGTAACTAGATCCCACACAGGTGGGTCAGGCCCCACTGAGGACATTGAGGAAAGCCTCAATGAGGAGGACAGCCTTTTAGCAAGGTTGACCAAAAGACTGGATCTAGAGACCAGGTTGCTGGCTCTAGAGAGATAGAGAGCAGAAATGCGCCTAGCACCCATCAATGGTGGCAGCAATTTACTTAATAAGGATAAAGAGCAATCTTATGATCCTAAAATCCCCAAAGGGATTGTCCCTAAATATGAAGAGAGTGATGATATCACAAAATGGTTCACAGCCTTTGAGAGGGCTTGTGAAATGAGAAAAGTGAAGAAGTCACACTGGGGACACTCCTTTGGAGCTGTTCTCTGGTAACTGCAGAGACAGACTCCTGACGCTTTCTGGGGCAGATGCTGGGTCTTATGACCTCATGAAGAGAACTCTGATTGAGGGATTTTGACTCACAGCTGAGGAATATAGAATTCGATGCAGGGGGCTCACAAAACCCAAAACCAATCCTGGATTGACTTCGTAGACTACTCAGTTAAACACTAGATGGTTGGTTAATTGGACACAATGTGCATGATTTCAATGGACTTTACAATCTGTTTATGAAAGAAGATATTTTAAGTAATTGCACTAATGAAAAGTTGCATCAGCATTTGGTAGACCTAGGTCTAATTTCTCCCCAAGAATTGGGAAAGAAGGCAGACCACTGGGACAAGTAAAGGGTGACTAAAACAACCACTGGGGGTGACCAAATGAAAGGGGTTACAAAACCTATCTAGGGGAAAGGTGGTGGGAATCCCCAAGATAAAAAGCCTGAGTCTTCTAAAGGGCCCCAAAAACCTGCACAGGGGGGTGGTCCCAAAACTCTTCCCAACCTACTACTAAGTACAGGGGAAAGAACTTTGATCTTTTATGTTTAAATGTTTTTATTGGTTTTCAAATAAGCATGAAACATACAAAATTGGAGATCTTTCTGTAGTTACTGCTATACGCCCCGTCAAGTGGGCTGGCATAAATAAAGGATCAACCACATAAAACAATAGCCCAGGAACATAAAACCAAAAACCCCCACCCAACCCCCTCCCCCTCTTTTAGGTTTACCTCTGTTTTTCATTTATTTAACAGTGCCAGCAAATGTAACCTTCAACATCTGACAGTTTGCATTGATCCATAACTAAATCTGTGTGTACAGACTACTTCCGTCTGCAACTAATAGTATTGTAGTGTACATCGCATGCGTATATCAAACAATACCTCAAGAAGAGAGTATAACAAAACTTAACATTCAAACCATACCCATACCCACTCCCGTCCCTCCCCCCACTGGTACTCTTCTTACTGCGCCAATTGTGTAGTCGGCTCTCATGGTGTTTACCTAATCGTTCTGCACTGGGCCTGTCTTGGGGATTTCTCTAGGATTTGTTAGCCTAAGAAGGCAGAGGTACTTCAGGCACGTAATTTCGAGGAATTCCGCTGACAACAGCTCAATAAGCGGTTTCCACACCTCCGTGAATGTGTCTTCGGAGTTTGTGAGGGATGCATGGATTCGTTCCATCCCCATAATGTACCATAATCTATGGAGCCAGCTGTGGAATGTGGGTATAATCTGTGTCCCCAAGGCCAATCCCATCTGTTTCCCTTTTCGTGATTTCAGTGGGAACATTAAGGCGTTAGGCAATCCCAGGATTATATATGGCGGAAGTCGTGGGATCTGTGTTTCAAATCATAGGTCTATCTCGTCCAATATCTTTGGCCAGTAGGATGTTAGAAGAGGGCAATCCCATAATATATGTAATAAGGTGCCCTCCTCCCCGCATCCACGCCAACAAGTGGGGCTGCGATCTGGGTTCCCTTTATTGAGGCGTACCGGGGTGAGGTACCAATATGTGGCTATCTTAATAGCTGTTTCCCTGCTAGCTGTGTTTCTTGCCGTGTGTTTAGCCCTATAGTAGATGTCTTCCCATTCCTTTTTCGATAACATCCGCCCCAATTCTCTTGCCCATCGTGCCTGGCCTGCGGTGGGTGGTATGGGAGGTTTTTGGCGTATCATGTTGTAAAGCTCCGAGATTAACTTCTTGTCATCCCCTTTAGTAATCAACCATTTTTCATAGCCCGTTAATTTCCTGCTAACCTGTGGCTGAACTTCACGTTGGAGTACCCAATGCCTTATTTGCGTGTAACAAAATCGCTCCGTTTCGGGCAGTGCATAATCAAGTCTCAGCTGTGCAAATCGTATGATCCCATCCTGATCGAATAAGTGACCTACTGCTTTGCAAGGTGTTTTGTGCCATTCCGCGAATGCCTTATTATCTAATCCCGGGGTAAATTCCTTATTATCTAGTATTGGAGTCATCGGGGAAGGGAATGCTGTGAGGCTTGTTTTAGTAGTTACTCTGTCCCATGCCTCCATAACTGACTTCGTTACGGGTGACCTCCATAGACTCTGCGGCCTATCTGCCCTCCTTAAGAATGGAATCTTCCATAAGGCCTGCCCTGCTAGAGCTCTATCTTGAAATAGCCATCGCTTTTTGGACTCCTCTCTGCTCCACTCCACTAGATATCTCAGCTGGGCTGCCCGAAAATAATCCAGGAGATTCGGGATCCCTAGGCCTCCCTCCTCTAGTTTCATGTATCCCAATTCTCTGCGCATGCGGGGGCGCGCTCCTGCCAAGACAAACTGGATTATTTCTGACTGTAATTTAGCGAGGGTTCCTTTAGGTGGTGTAACCAGTAATGTTTGAAATAAATATAATGCTTTGGGTAGAATTGACATTTTGATTGCCACCACTCGGCCTAGCAATGACAGGTGGAGGTGTCTCCAACTGCTCAAATCTTTCCTGAACTGCTGTGAGAGTTTCGTGTAGTTGAGCTTAACCGTTGGTGTCACCGTCGGGGCCAATTCAAGTCCCAGATATGGGATAGACTCCGCTACCTGAATCTTCGAAGCACCCTGTCCCCTCGTCTCCGGGTCTGGTACCGTCCCGGCCAAGGGAAGAATCTGAGATTTCCCCACATTAACTTTGAAACCCGAGACCCGTCCAAAAGATTCCAGTTCCTGCAAAAAAGCCGGGAGCGATCTCCTAGGAGAATGCAGGAAAGCTAGGATATCATCGGCATAGAGGCTTATTACATGTTGCTCTCCTCCAAATGGAATACCCTCGATTTCATGGTTGTCTCTTACTTTTTGGGGCAGCGGTTCTATGTATAGGGCAAACAGGAGGGGCGACAATGGGCACCCCTGCCTGGTGCCCCTTTGAATAGCAAAAGGGCAGGAAGGGATCCCGTTAACCCTAATTGTAGCCGTGGGGAAGCTATAACATCCGGCCACCCAAGAACGAAAGCGGTTTCTCACACCAAAGTGGAGTAAAGTTCATTCTAGGTAACCCCAATCAACTTGGTCGAACGCCTTTTCGGCGTCTACCGTTAAAAGTAGAGCCTCCATGCTCGTGCGGGGGGCTTTGTCTATTAACTGTAGGGTTCGCTTAGTATTGTCCCCGCTTTGCCGGGTCTGAACAAAACCGGCTCTCATGGTGTTTACCTAATCGTTCTGCACTGGGCTTGTCTCGGGAATTTCTCTAGGATTTGTTAGCCTAAGAAGGCAGAGGTACTTCGGGCACGTAATTTCGAGGAATTCCGCTGACAACAGCTCAATAAGCGGTTTCCACACCTCCGTGAATGTGTCTTCGGAGTTTGTGAGGGATGCATGGATTCGTTCCATCCCCATAATGTACCATAATCTATGGAGCCAGCCGTGGTATGTGGGTATAATCTGTGTCCCCAAGGCCAATCCCATCTGTTTCCCCTTTCGTGATTTCAGTGGGAACATTAAGGCGTTAGGCAATCCCAGGATTATATATGGCGGGAGTCGTGGGTTCTGTGTTTCAAATCATAGGTCTATCTCGTCCAATATCTTTGGCCAGTAGGATGTTAGAAGAGGGCAATCCCATAATATGTGTAATAAGGTGCCCTCCTCCCCGCATCCACGCCAACAAGTGGGGCTGCGATCTGGGTTCCCTTTATTGAGGCGTACCGGGGTGAGGTACCAATATGTGGCTATCTTAATAGCTGTTTCCTTGCTAGCTGTGTTTCTTGCCGTGTGTTTAGCCCTATAGTAGATGTCTTCCCATTCCTTTTTCAATAACATCCGCCCCAATTCTCTTGCCCATCGTGCCTGGCCTGGGGTGGGTGGTATGGGAGGTTTTTGGCGTATCATGTTGTAAAGCTCCGCGATTAACTTCTTGTCATCCCTTTTAGTAATCAACCATTTTTCATAGCCCGTTCATTTCCTGCTAACCTGTGGCTGAACTTCAGGTTGGAGTACCCAATGCCTTATTTGCGTGTAACGAAATCGCTCCGTCTCGGGCAGTGCATAATCAAGTCTCAGCTGTGCAAATGGTATGATCCCATCCTGATCGAATAAGTGACCTACTGCTTTGCAAGGTGTTTTGTGCCATTCCGCGAATGCCTTACTATCTAATCCCGGGGTAAATTCCTTATTATCTAGTATTGGAGTCATCGGGGAAGGGAATGTTGTGAGGCTTGTTTTAGTAGTTACTCTGTCCCATGCCTCCATAACTGACTTCGTTACGAGTGACCTCCATAGACTCTGCGGCCTATCTGCCCTCCTTAAGAATGGAATCTTCCATAAGGCCTGCCCTGCTAGAGCTCTATCTTGAAATAGCCATCGCTTTTTGGACTCCTCTCTGCTCCACTCCAGTAGATATCTCAGCTGGGCTGCCCGAAAATAATCCAGGAGATTCGGAATACCTAGGCCTCCCTCCTCTAGTTTCATGTATCCCAATTCTCTGCGCATGCGGGGGCGCGCTCCTGCCAAGACAAACTGGATTATTTCTGACTGTAATTTAGCGAGGGTTCCTTTAGGTGGTGTAACCAGTAATGTTTGAAATAAATATAATGCTTTGGATAGAATTGACATTTTGATTGCCACCACTCGGCCTAGCAATGACAGGTGGAGGTGTCTCCAACTGCTCAAATCTTTCCTGATCTGCTGTGAGAGTTTCGTGTAGTTGAGCTTAACCGTTTGTGTCACCGTCGGGGCCAATTCAAGTCCCAGATATGGGACAGACTCCGCAACCTGAATCTTCGAAGCACCCTGTCCGCTCGTCTCCGGGTCTGGTACCGTCCCGGCCAAGGGAAGAATCTGAGATTCCCCACATTAACTTTGAAACCCAAGACCCGTCCAAAAGATTCCAGTTCCTGCAAAAAAAGCGAGGAGCGATCTCCTCGGGGAATGCAGGAAAGCTAGGATGTCCTCAGCATAGAGGCTTATTAAATGTTGCTCTCCTCCAAATGGAATAACCTCGATTTCATGGTTGTCTCTTACTTTTTGGGCCAGCGGTTCTATGTATAGGGCAAACAGGAGGGGCGACAATGGGCACCCCTGCCTGGTGCCCCTTTGAATAGCAAAAGGGCGGGAAGAGATCCCGTTAACCCTAATTGTGGCCGTGGGGAAGCTATAACATCCGGCCACCCAAGAACGGAAGCGGTTTCTCACACCAAAGTGGAGTAAAGTTCATTCTAGGTAACCCCAATCAACTCGGTCGAACGCCTTTTCGGCGTCTACCATTAAAAGTAGAGCCTCCATGCTGGTGAGGGGGGCTTTGTCTATTAAATGTAGGGTTCGCTTAGTATTGTTCCCGCTTTGCCGGGTCTGAACAAAAGCGGCTTGGTCCGGCTCTATAATACCGGGCATTAATGGACCGAGTCGCCCCGCTAGTATGCTCGTGAACAGCTTTAAGTCCACATTAAGGAGGGACACCGGACGGTACGACCCACATAGTGTTTTGTCCTTCCCGGGTTTGGGAAGTACCACAACGGATGCCGACAACATCCCCGACGGGATCGATCCCAGACCGTCAAATGAGTTAAAGAGCCGCGTCAGTACTGGTGCTAAAATATGGCAGAAGGTTTTGTAGCAACCTGCCGAGAAGCCATCTGGTCCTGGCGATTTGAGAAGTTTGAGCCGCGAGATCGCCTCAATCACTTCCTCCAATTTGATGGGGGAATACAACACTTCTGCACTATCTTTAGTTATCTGGGTTGTTTGCGCCCCTTCCAAATACTCTGTCATAAGCTGCTCCGATCTCTCCTCTCCTTTATATAAGGCAGCGTAGAAGTCCCTGAATGCCTGAGCTTTTTCCTCATCTTCTACTAGCTCTTCCCCCTTGCCATTCTTGATACTTTGGATCTTAGATTGCTGACTCCTGGCCCTGAGTTCATTTGCCAACATTCGCCCCGTCTTGTCTCCTCCTACATAGTAGGAGTACTTTAATCTCAATGTCGCATTTTCTGCACTGTCCAGGGCCAACCCTGCTAACTGTGCCCTTGCTGCTTTCAGTTGTTTCCAAACTCTTGGCGCTCCTGTCCGCCTGTAGACCCTTTCTAATTCCAACACCTGTGCCCCTAGTTGTTCCCTTTTATCTCTACGCTCCCTATTCTCCGCTGCCGCAATGGCTATTAGTTCACCCCTCACCACCACCTTCAAAGCCTCCCACAACGTAGCCACTGAGATGTCTGGGGTATCATTCACTTCCAGGTAATCTTTAATACACTTGGTGATCTGCGTTACTACCGTGCGTTTATGTAACATGGTTTCCCTCAACCTCCATCCCCCTGAAAGCTTACGCTGTGCTGGTAGCCGCACAGAGATCATTACGGCATCGTGGTCTGAAAGGACCGCCGGTATGATATCAGCGTCCTCCACCAATTTATAAACTTCTGCTGTGCCTATTATGTGGTCTAGCCGGGCGTATGTGCCGTGGGCGTAAAATGAATATTGTGAGGTGTGGGGATGCTTGTCCCGCCAACAATCCACTAGCCCCATAGTTTGGAACCAACCGATCCCCTCTGTCGACCATCCTCCCACTTGGGTATATCGACTCCCTGATCTATCTTTGGAAACATCCATCACTATATTGAGATCTCCACCCACCATTGTCAGGCATTCTTGTCTGTTCATGACCTCGGAGAAGGCTATTGTAAGAAGCGTTCCTGTCCGAGTTTGGTGCATACACCGAACCCACCACCCAGGTGTGCCCGCCTATCTGTAGTGTGTAAGCCAGGAGACGCCCTTTGATTTCTGCAATTTTGTCCTTCACCTCCCCTCGAAAACGTTTGGCGATCAAGATCACTACCCCTGCCTTTTTATCCGACGAGGAAGAGAAGAACTGTTGGGGAAAGGCGCGCAACCTTAGCCGATGCCAATCCTTTGAGAGCAGGTGGGTTTCCTGTAAGAGGCACACTTCTGCCCCCGAATTCTCCAGGTAGTAGAGGATAGCTTTTCTTTTTACGGGGTTATTGAGGCCCTTCACATTGAGTGTGAGGACCTTCAGTGTGTCATGTGGCATGATTTAAGAATGGGCGGTATGCCAGTCAGCCTTGTCCCCAAGAATCTACAGCCCCTCCTTTCCATATTTGCCCTAGTGCGCCTGCGTTCCCAGTAAATACCGTATGCCCCTACAGTCCCTTCCACGTGAGTACCAGTTCCCTCCCCTCCCTCCCTAACCCCAACTGTACGTTAAACAAGTCCCAAAATTGTCCAGGACCCGGAGGTAGAGATCGAGATCGCGTGTCCCTGGTAGCCCAAAGGGGTCATGATGCGGCCCAAGAGGGAAGAAAACCATATGTAGGCCTCCCCGCTCCCCGCGGAAAGCCCCGCCGCCTGTCCAGCCCTCTATTCCCACTTATCTGTCCCTCAAGACATCAGTCTTCTTCTTGTGGGGTCGTCTCCTTGGAGAGGGAGTCCAGCACTGCTTGTCTCTCCTTTGCCATCATGGTGGGATCCGGCTTCGCAGTGCGCTCAGATCTACGGCCACTTCCGACTCTCTGCCATTTGCCCCTGGGAGCCGTAGGGCTTTTCCTCACCTCTTCCTCTTGGTTTGGATAGTCAATACCTAGTACCCGGCATGTGTCTTGCAGAGATCGAAGTTGATGCAACTTGCCTTGAAACTTGAAGATCAACCGGAACGGGTGCCCCCACGAGTATGCTATTCCTTGCGATCGTAGGTGCGTCGTCGCCGGTCGGAATTCCCTTCTCTTTTGCAAGGTGATTGCTGCCAGGTCCTGATACAGAGCTATAGGGTGCTCCTGGTATTTGAGTGGGTGTTTGTCTCTGGCCCTCCGTAGTATCAGTTCTTTCAGCTGGAAGTCCAGGAGGAAAGCTAGGATATCAGGGGGTGGTTGGAGCGCTCGCCTCTGTAAGCCCACCCTATGTGCCCTGTCGATCTTGATTTCGTAGTCCGGTGCGGCATCCAGTATACTGCGAAAGAGCCCCTGTAGGTATTGGACCATATCTGCGCCTTCTTCTTTGGGAGGGACCGCCTTAATCCGGATGTTATTGCGGCGCGATCTGTTTTCCAAATCTTTGGCTTGCTCCTGGAGGTCCACTTGTTGCTCCCTCAGCCTAAGTACCTCCTGTTGTAATTGTGCCACCTCTTCATCTCATGACTGGTCTTGCTCTTCGATATTAGCCACTCTTTCTCCCACCACGTCGATGTCTCTGCAAACTTCTTTCATCTCCGATGCTATTTCCCCTTTCAATGACTGTAAGTCCTCCCTCAGCGTATTGAATAGCATCTCCAGGAAGGCTCAGGTGACCGGTGCCTCTGTGGATTCGGGGCCTTGCCCCAGTAGCGGCGTCGGTGAGGTGCGCCCCTCATTCCCGCCTGTTGTGGAGAGTTTGGACAGCATCTCCTTTAGGTTCGGGTCCTTTTTCGCCCACACTGGCTGGCTACTCCTGTCCGCTGGTGCCTCCTCGCACCTTGTTGTGTTTCGAGCGGATCGCACCCAGGCTGCGTGGGTAAGTCGATTCCCAAGTGTTGGAAGGCCTCCTGTGAGGTACTTGGTCTGGACATTCGTCACTCTATTCGGCCCTGGTTAGTGGCGGGGAGTACGTGTGGCGACGGTGGACTCAGGCCGCCAATTTCGGGCCTCCGCAATGTTGTTGCTTCAACCACGTTGTGTTATGCCACCATCAGACCTCTTGTCTCAAGTGAGCCTGGAATATCCCTGTCTGTCTCCCCACCCCAGGGCCTGTCGTCTCATGTGTGGTTTCTGGATGCTGTCCTATCGGGTGGATGCCGCTAACTCGTCTCGCCGCTACCTCTCGCCCTCGTACCTCCGATGTTGAGAGGGCCGCTTCGCTCCTCGCACAGAGGCTTCGTTTATTACTCTCCTGCTATCCCTTGTGGGAATCGCCCCTCGTTGCCTCTGCCACACTACTGTCTCGCGCAGTCGTATCTATTGCCTCTGCATGGGCCGCTCGCTGGGCCACCCCCACCCGTCCAGGCCGCTCCCGGGCCAGCAGCTGCACTCGTCTCCTGGGGGTGCTGTGCATAGGGGGCACTTACTTGAGGAGCGAGCGTTGTCCCCTCAAGCGAGTTCGCCTGCTTCCTCTTCCCTCAGCGTGTGTTGGAGTCAGAGGATCCTCGCTGCTCATCTCTGCCGTCCGCTCGCAAGTCCCGGTGGCTCCGCCCTCCAGCTCCTCGTTTCCTCTACCTCCCGCTATCTCAGCCGCGTGGGCCGATCTACGCTCCGCAGAGCGACGGCCTCTCGCACCGGTCCGATCCTCTCCCCTCCCGATGCTAGTGCCTCGTACTCCATTGGCCAGCCGCGCCGGGTATCTCGAGCCTGGGTCGCGTTATCAGAATCCGATGCGGCCTGGTTGCGCTTCTCTCCACCGCTCTCACCTGGGCCGCACCCCCGAGCGAGCAGCTTTTGCCAGTGCTGCTTACGCCCGCACCTCAGCCGCAGTCCCCTCGGTGCTCAGGGGGTGTCCATTTAGAGATTCACCAGATCCCTAGTGAGCCCACGGGGTGCGGCGTCTCGACATCGGCCTCAGAAGGTTTTGCGCGGCTCGGCCACCATTTTCGGCCCGTGAGCCGCTCCTTCTTGGGGCCCGCTCGCCTCCTCAAACGGGTTCCGGGGCCGGTTCTCCACTCTTCCCCTGTGCCAATGGCAGCAGGACACCAGAGTTTATCCAAAATGCGGCTCCTGAAGAGATTATTGCTCTGTTTGGGCTGGACTGGGCGATCGGGAGCGGGGAGACGAAAAGAACACGTCTTACCTGCTTGCCATCTTGGCCACGCCCCCCCAAACTTTGATCTTTTAAAGGCCTGGTGTAACAACTGTAAGAAGTTGGGACACTTAACTGGAGATGCTGCTTGCCCAAACAAGAAGCCCCCTAGTCCTAGTACAGCTACTCCTGGTGTAGCAAGTCTACAGATGGTATCAACAGTGTGCCCAGAGCAAATCGGGTTGCACACTGAAGCAGTTCTAGTTTCAGAAGGGGAAGTTGAGTTTGCCACTTTAGCTGTGTGTCCACCCAACTTAAAGAAGTATTTACAATACCCTTGGATTAATGGAACTAGGATAGAGGCTCAGAGGGATACAGGTGCCAGTGTCACTATGGTGAGAGATACATTGGTTTCCCCTGAGCAATACTTGATTGGGAGAAGTTACCCAGTCATCAATGCTGACAGTGTTACCACTAACCATGCAATGGATATGGTGACATTAGACTGGGGGGGTTACTGGCCTGAAACAGGTAGTGGTCTCTCCAAAGCTACCAGCTGCATGTTTGCTTGGCAATGACCTGGAAACCTCAGCATGGGCTGAGGTTGAAGTAAAAACCCTTGCCGCAATGCTTGATATCCCTGAATTGGTGTGTGTAAAAACAAGAGCACAGATCAAGAAACAGGGTGAAAAAGAACTGTTGGAGCCTGAAAGTATGGCTCAACCTTCCAAGAGGAAAGGTAAGAAGACTGGGGAACCAGCTTCTGTACAGCAAAAAGAACAGCATCCCTCTCCTCAGAGAGAGGCCTTGGACACCCCAGAGGGAACTGAGCCCATGGAGCTTGACCCTTACCAGGTTGAACTCTTGGGCCCAGGGGGACCCTCTAGGGAAGAGCTGTGCCTTGGACAGCAGGACTGTCCAACTCTTGAAAGCCTAAGGCAGCAAGCTGCTGCACAGGAAAAGGGAGATGTCAGTGGTACCCACAGAGGCTATTGGGAAGAGGGACTACTGTACACTGAGGCCAGAGACCCCAACCCTGGAGCCAGTAGGAGAGTGGTAGTGCCTCAAAAGTGCAGGGAGTTCCTCCTAATTTTAGCTCATGACATCCCTCTAGCTGGGCATCTGGGCCAAACCAAAACCTGGGAAAGGCTAGTTAGCCACTTTTACTGGCTCCAGATGTCTCAGAAGGTGAAGGAGTTTGTCAGCTCCTATGTCACCTGTCAAGCCAGTGGCAAGACAGGTAACCACCCAAAGGCCCCCTTAATTCCACTACCAGTGGTTGGGGTTCCCTTTGAAAGGGTAGGTGTGGACATAGTGTGTTGACTTGAACCTCCCACAGCATCAGTAAACAAATTTATTCTAGTGGTAGTGGATCATGCCACTAGGTATCCTGAGGCAATTCCCCTTAGGACTACTACAGCTCCTGCATTAGCCAAGGCCCTCATTGGTGTCTTCACCAGGTTAGGGTTTCCTAAGGAGGTGGTTTCAGACAGAGGTTCCAACTTCATGTCTGCTTACCTCAAACACAAGTGGAAAGAGTGTGGAGTGCAGCATGTTTACTACACCCTATCACCCACAAACCAATGGCCTTGTTGAGAGATTCAACAAGACATTGAAAGGCATGATTATGGGGCTCCCTGGAAAACTCAAAAGGAGATGGGATGTCCTCTTCCCATGCTTGCTTTTCGCTTACAGAGAGGTGCAACAGAAGAAAGTAGGGTTTTCCCCCTTTGAACTTCTGTTTGGCCATCCTGTGAGAGGACCACTCTGCATGTAAAAGAGTGTTGGGAGAAGCCTCTCCAAGAACCCAAACAAGATATTGTGGACTATGTGCTTGGCCTAAGGTCCAGAATGGCTGAGTACATGGAAAAGGCATCCAAGAATCTTGAGGCCATCCAGGAGCTTCAGAAGCACTGGTATGACCAAAAAGCTGCACTGGTAGAATTTCAACCAGGGAAAAAGGTGTGGGTTTTGGAGTCAGTGGCACCAAGGGCTCTCCAGGACAAATGGAGTGGCCCTTACCCTACCCTAGAAAAAAAGAGTGAGGTCACCTACTTGGCTGACCTGGGCACAAGCAGGACACCCAAAAGGGTTATCCATGTGAACCGCCTGAAGCTTTTTCATGACAGGGCTGACATCACCATGTTGATGGTGACTGATGAGGATCAGGAGACAGAGAGTGAACCTCTCCCTGACCTCCTCTCATACAGCTCAAAAGATGGGTCAGTGGATGGAGTTGTCTTTTCAGACACCCTCTCTGCCCAACAGCAGACTGATTGCAAGCAAGTCTTGCAGCAGTATGCAAAGCTCTTTTCCTTGACCCCTGGTCAGAAAAACTGGTGTACCCATGATGTGGACACTGGTAACAGTTCACCTGTCAAAAAAAAATCGATCGACAGTCTGATCAAGTCAAGGAAAGCATCAGAGCTGAAGTCAGCAAGATGCTGGAGTTAGGGGTTATTGAGCCCTCTGAGAGCCCCTGTGCCAGCCCAGTGGTTCTAGTCCCCAAACCTCATCCACAGGGTAGAAAGAGAGAAATGAGGTTCTGTGTGGACTATAGAGGGCTCAACTCTGTCACCAATACAGATGCACACCCTATCCCAAGAGCAGATGAGCTGATAGACAAATTGGGTGCAGCCAAATTTCTAAGTACCTTTGACTTAACTGCAGGGTACTGGCAAATTGGCATGGCCCCAGGAGCAAAAGAAAAGACAGCATTCTCCACACCTGATGAGCATTATCAGTTTACTGTTATGCCCTTTGGTTTAAAGAATGCCCCTGCCACCTTCCAGAGGTTGGTGAATCAAGTCCTTTAGTGCAGCTTATCTAGATGATATTGCTGTCTTTAGCTCCACCTGGAAGGATCACCTGATCCATCTTGGGAAGGTTTTAAATGCCCTGCAAACTGCCGGCCTAACTATCAAAGCATCCAAGTGCCAGAAAGGGCAGGGAACTGTGGTGTACTTGGGCCACCTTGTTGGTGGAGGGTAGGTACAACCCTTACAGCCGAAGATCCAGGCCATCCTGGACTGGGCAGCTCCAACAACCCAGACCCAAGTCAGGGCATTCCTTGGCTTGACTGGGTACTACAGGAGGTTTGTGAAGGGATATGGGTCCATTGTGGCTCCCCTCATAGAACTCACTTCCAAGAAGATTCCCAAAAAGGTAAACTGGACAGTTAGTTGTCAAAAGGCTTTTGACACCCTGAAAGAGGCTATGTGCTCAGCACCAATTCTCAAAGCTCCAGATTATGCCAAGCAGTTCATAGTGCAGACTGATGCCTCTGAGCTAGGGATAGGAGCGGTCCTATCCCAGACCAATGATGAAGGCCAAGACCAACCTGTTGCTTTTATAAGCAGAAGGCTTCTGCCCAGGGAGCAGCGTTGGAATGCCATTGAGAGGAAGGCCTTTGCTGTGGTTTGGTCCCTGAAGAAGCTGAGACCATACTTGTTTGGTACTCACTTCCTAGTTCAAACTGATCACTGACCTCTCAGATGGCTAAAGCAGATGAAAGGTGAAAATCCTAAACTGTTGAGGTGGTCCATCTCCCTACAGGGAATGGACTTTGTAGTGAAACACAGACCTGGGACTGCCCATTCCAATGCAGATGGACTTTCCAGGTTCTTCCACTTAGAAAATGAAGACTCTCTGGGGAAAGGTTAGTCTCATCCTCATTCGTTTGGGTGGGGGGTCGGGTGAGAAAGTGCCCTCTTTCTGCATGGTTGCCCGACTTTATGCTGAATTGCTGATGAGCTTTGACTGAATGTGCCCTGGACTCCTGCTAATCAGGTACCCAGGGCCTATGTTCTTTCCCTAAAACTGCATTGAAGCCTAAACCCAATTGGCATCTCTGGCCACAGGTCAGCCCCTGTTAAATGGTACCACAGGTACCCAGGGTACTGTGACCAGAGAAGGCCTCTAAGGGCTGCAGCACTTGTTGTGCCACCCTTAGAGGTCCTGTTCCTTCACACTCACACACTGCCTTTGCAGGCTGCGTGTTATGGTGCAGAACAAAGTGAAGAGTCGACATGGCACACATCCATGTGTGCCATGCCTACAACACACTGCCCTGGCATAGGTCAGTCACCCCTCTAGCTGGGTGCACTATACCAGTGGTGAGGGTACAGGTGCATGAGCCCCGTACCCCTACAGTGTCTAAGTCCATTCTTAGACATTGTAAGTACAGTGCTGCCATTAAGAGTATATGGTGCTGGGAGTTTGTCATTACGAACTCCACAGCACCATAATGGCTACACTGAAAACTGAGAAGTTTGGTATCAAACTTCTCAGCACATTAAATGATGCCAGTGTGGGATGTAATGAAAAATGCACACAGAGGGCATCTTAGAGATACCCCCTGAAAACTAACCCACCTCTATTTATTCTCTATTTGTGGTAGTGTGGTCGAGCAGTAAGGCAGTATCAGAGGACAGTGTTAAGCATTTGTTGTACACACTCAGTCAGCAAATGAATTCACACACTCAAAGACTGAACTTCAGACCAATTGTTTTTGTATAAAAATATTCTTTTAGTTATTTTATTTCTAGAACCAAGCAACCCTGGCACAGGTAAGCAATAAATACTTTACAGTAGTAAATGCTGATTGTAAAACAGTGCAATTGTAAATGTACTATGGTTTGACTTCCAGTATTGTTTCAGAGAAATGCAATCACTTGTAAATACAGTACACAGATTTGAATGGGATTTTCAGGAAAATAGCAGGTAAGTTACTTTTGGATTACTTCTCTTACTCAGTGCTGTATGCCTGGATGCAAAAGCATTTCTGTTAAATCGTACAATTTTAAAGAATTTCTTTAGGTTTCAAAACTCCACACTTAATTATCCTATGGAGGAAAATATGGTTATCGATTTTTAGGTAAGTATTCGGTAGTGGGAGCTGAGGTTCTGGGGGTAGACTCAGGGGTCCCCCAGGGTCAGTGATGCACTCTTGTTACACCCTCAGCGGCACTAGGGCGGCCGGGTGCAGAGTGTTGAGGCCCAATGTTATCCAATGGGGGATAGATGTCCTCCGGTTGGTGGCTGCTGGCAAGCAGGCCACTGGGTTGTGGGAGCTAAGCTCCTGGACTTTAGCTCAGGGCAAATGGGGAAACAAATTAGTACTAAAGGTGCACCCTCAGCGGCACTAGGGCGGCTGGGTGCAGGGGGCTGTTTTGACGTTGGATGCCCTGTTGTTTTCAATGGAGAACCTCAGGTTTGCAAAAGCACTGCAGGCAGGGAGACGAAGGACTTCTGGGTGCGACCACCACTTCGAGAGGTAAATTGGGAAGTTAGGGGTTGGTTAGGCACCGTTGATTTGGGCACACAAGGCCGTGGGGCGTCGGGTGCAGGGGTGCCTTTTGGGGTCGGATCTTCTTACCAGCTCCTGGTCGCGGTTAGGGGGGCCTTCTGGATTTAGGCTGCAGGCGTCGACTGGAGGCTTGAGGCAGGTCAGGGGTCGCCGGATCTCGGTTCAGGATCGCCGGGGTGACCTCCTCATGGTGTTTGCCCACTCGAGCTCGGGCCGTGGACGGCGGGTGCAGAGTGGGGCGGATTTGCGGTCTCCGGCTGCTGCCAGAGGTTGCAGTTGAACAAATCCGGTGTTCACGGGAGAAGCAGTCTTTGGAAGTGAAGGCAGGCAGGTCCTCCGGGGTTTTTGAGGTTGCTGGCTGCAGGACACACCGGGATTTCGCAGGAGCAGGTTCGAGGGGGAGACAGGCCGGTAGGGCTGGGGCCAAGTCAGTGGGCGTCTTTCTCTTATTAGCTGCTGCACAGCTGTTCGGTCCTTCTTCTTCTTTTCTTCTTGTTTCTTGTCTGGATATGAGGAAGCAAGTTTCAGGGGTGCCCGTAAATACTAGATTTAGGGGTGTTACAGGTAGGTAAAAGGCAGGGACCAATGGGTCCCTTCCCTGGGGTGGGTACACCCCCACCCTCCAGTGGTAGGGGGGCATGTGCCTGTCCCTGGTTGGCTGAGTCCCCCTATCTTCAAGATGGCGTGGACTGAGAGATGTGCTTCACCTCGCCTCCCCCACCTGAGGGGTGGAGTTGGCAGAGGTGGGTACACCTCTCTTCCTCACTTGTTTTTCCCGCCGGTTCTCCCGCTCAAAGTGGGGGTCAGAACCGGTGGGGACCAGTTGCTGAAAGCAGCAAGTGGCCTGGGGAGGCTCACAAAGGCGGCAAGCCTTTGAAGCTTCCCCTTCGTGAACCCTGCCCATCCTGGGGGAGGAGGCTTGGCACCTCGTCCCAGGATGTGCATTGTTTCAGGCCCCAGAGAGCAGCAGGCTCTCGACCCAGGTGTCCAGAAACAGATCTGGTGGTGGCAGCTGGACACTAGAGGTGGGTTACTTTTCAGGGGGCATCTCTAAGATGCCCTCTGTGTGCATTTTTCATTAAATCCCACACTGGCATCAGTGCCAATTGGATTTAGGCTTCAATGCAGTTTTAGGGAAAGAACATAGGCCCTGGGTACTTGATTAGCAGGAGCCCAGGGCATACTCAGTCAAAGTGCATCAGCAATTCAGCAAAAAGTGGGGGCAACCATGCAGAAAGAGGGCACTTTCTCACAGGAATGTTTTGTGACCGAAATACGGTTGCAAAACATTCGCATTTTACCACCTACTTTAGGTAGGTGGTAACCCATTTGCAAATGGGAAGGGGTCCCCAAGGGACCCCTTCCCCTTTGTGAATGTTTGTAAAAACATTTTTTAAGAGCAGGCAGTGGTCCCTCGCACCCCTGCCTCCTCTTAACAAATGAAAGGAAAACTTTTCATTTCTCTTTTTGTAAAGCATCCCATTTTCCTGTAAGGAAAACGGGCTGCTATCCCAAAAAAAAGATTGCTTTATTTAAAAGCATCATGGACATGGTGGTCTGCTGAACCCAGCAGGCCACCATCCCTGTGATTTTTGCGATTCCTAGGGGGCTGCAAATTGCGACCTACCTCATTAATATTCATGAGGTAGGTCATTTGCGATCCCCTAGGAATCGCAGAAAGTGTTCATCACACTTTAATGCATGCCGTTTTGCGATTGGCTAATTGCGAATTCCAAGGATTCGCAATAGGGAATCGCAAAATGTTTTTTTCATGCATCTGGCCCATGGTCCCTTATGGGATACCATAGCGTCGTGCACTGTGTTGTTAGGAAATGTAATATGAGAATGTTGGTGGGGAGGAGCAGTTGGAGATTGAGGAGATTAAAGGGAGTAGTCTGTTTCCTGTGCTCTCTATTGGGACGGGCCCTGTATTGGATAACAGAGCTCTGAAACATAATTGAAGAACTACAGTGTCCATTTCTACAGTAAGCTCATAGTAAGCTACCCGCAGAGACTTTCATTCTGCAAATCAAATTCCCCTCTGCTGCTGAAAAGTGGTGGGTAATAAGCAGTAGCGGATGGTGAAGTATGAAAGTGATGTGGTGTATGATCAAACCATGAATTTGAAAAAGTGAGCATGCACAACTGTATTTAGTAGTTTTCCCAAATGGTTGCGTGGGAGAAGAGTGGGATGGGGTTTGGGAAGAGGGCATGGACAGAGGGGAAGGATAAAATTATTCATTTACAAGCAATATGTATAATAACTTGGTTGCTTACTGTTCCTACAAGGGGATTGATGATTTATCTCATTAATTTTTACTTTGTAATATTTATTAAGGCCCTACTGCTGTGAGCTGCCGCAGTGATTCTCCACATTTAGATGCGAGCGGCCGCCATTTTAGATCGCGTCGCTCGCGATACAGATTTTTGCCTTTTTTGTTCTTTTTTGCTACTTTCATGTAGTTTCTGCTGACTCCGGATGCAACCTTACTTTCTCAACCATCGGCAGCGAGTCTACAGGCTGTTTCTACACCATGAAGGTGCGTTCTTGGACCCGTGAGCTGCGGTGGTGACTCTCCACACCTAGACGCGAGCAGCCGCCATTTTAGGTCGCGTTGCTCGCGCTGAAGATTGTTACCTTTTTTTCTCTCTTCTATTTGTCTTCTGATATGCATTGGCTTTCTCTGCGCCCTGGCTGATATTGATATCATCGGATTACTGCAAGTAGAATGTGGTTTTCAGACCCGTTGGTGCATTGGTCTATGGTCTCCTCTGCCTGCTTGATGTTTTCTACAATGAAAGTCCTTCTCCCTAACTTGGCTGTCTTTAAATGACGTTTCCTATTTGCACCCTGGGTCTACGTTTCTGATACCCCTATTTCTGGCCATCTACAAGTACGTCTATACTGAGATTTTTTGGCTCTTTAACCTCTTTTTTTCTGATTACTTGCTTTTCAACGGTCATTTGAGCTGAATATTTCCTCTTTGTTGTATGGGCCAGACTCGCTCTTCTCCATTACCTACACAACGTCCTACTCATTATAGCATGATGGCTAGTGACTTACACACATCCTCCAAACCAACTTCTTTGAGTACAAAACCAAAAAGAGCGAAGAACGACCCGCCTTCTCCTATTTTATCTTCCCAGAATCCTGTCTTAGACTCTATCTTGGATGAGGTACGTGATCTTCAATCTTTTATTTGCGCAACTAATGAAAAACTACAACAAATTGAGGATCGCTGGATTGTTATGGAGGGAAAGATATCGGAATTAGAACAATGTGTGGGAGACCTTCAAGATATATCTACCAAATACCTATGTTAGAACAAGAAATACAAAAACGTAAGCTCCACACCGAAGACCTTGAAAATCTAAATAGACAAAATAATCTTCGCCTTTACGGTCTTCCAGAGAATATTGAGGGCTCTGATATTCTGTCCTTCTTGAAGCAATTTCTTCCGGATCTCCTGGATCTTCAATCTTCACCGCCTCTCAACATTCAACGTGCACATCGTTTGGGCCATCAGCAACCCAATTCAACTAAACCATGTGGTATCATAATGCTCTTTTTGGAATTCACTGACCTGATGCGTGTCCTGAAGGCTGTCGAAATTAAACGCCGTCTTATTTGGTCTGGCCACAATCTTTTTATTTCACAGGATGTCTCCAACGCAACTAATGCCCGTCAAAAAGAATTCTTAGCTCTTCATCCTCAGATGAGACACTTGAACATTCAGTATGGCATTCTTCATCCATGCCTCTGCATGATCACCCATGAAGGCATCTCACAATCTTACGATGATCCGGCTAAGCTGAAACTTTTTCTGCGTAGTATTTCATCTCACAACATGGAGACTAATGCTTGAGTTCTTTTTCAGATTTCTGTTGTTTCTACCCTAATTACATACTTCTTTTTATTTTTTACTAATCTTCTTTCTCTTTTACTCTATGGTACTCTTCCCTTTCTTTCTCTTCGCTGGTAACTAATTATCTTTAACTTTCTATACACTTTGTTTTTCTTTTCTCATCAGTCTCTATGTCTCCATTCATTGTGAGGCTTTTTCGTTGTTAAATTTCTTAGTTTTGTTCTTGTTGCCGTCCTTATTCTCGGCGTTAACATGCCCTTCACTTACCTGTTAACCATCTCAATTCAGATGTGGATATTTATCCTTGATCTGTCTTCCATTTTTCTCCTTCTTATTGCCTCCCCCCTATCTTCCTCTTTCTTGTATTGGACTTTTTTCTTTTTTATCTTCCTTAACCTTTATTCTTGTTCTCACATGAGTGTTTTCCTTATTCATTCTTCCACTCATTTCATTGCTTTCTACTTATGTTATTTTATGGTTGTCGTTAAATGGTGTCTTTTATTGGTCTTGCAGCCCATTGTCCTTGCTTCCATATACCTTTCCTCACCCCGCAACATGTTTAATGTTGTCTCATGGAATGTCCATGGTCTGGGTCACACCGTAAAGCACCAAAAGGTACTTTCTCATTTATTTCTCAGGGTACTTAATTCCCTTGTAGCTTTTTTACAGGAAACGCATTGTAATGATATTGAATCTCTCACACTTAAACGTCAATGGGTTAACCAGGATATTTTTTCTCCTGCTGCTAAGCATAAAGGTGGTGTTGCCATCTTATTTCACAAGTCACTTAATACTCAAATTTTATCAACTGAATGTGATACGAATGGACGATGGGTTTTGGTTGATGCTATTATATTTAAAAAACAAGTCACTTTTTTCAAAATCTATGGCCCAGTTAAATCTGACCCTGAATTTTGGCATAGTATAAAATTGAAACTTTCTTCCATTCCCAATCCCAACCTCATTGTTGCTGGGATCTTCAATGATTTGTTGGATCCCTTTACTGATAGAAAATCTAAATGCAAGTTTAAACCTCATAATTCCCACAAAGCTTTTCAATCTGCCATTTCCTCTCGTCCATTCTTTGATGTATGGAAAACTTGTAACCCTGATATATGTGAATTCACATTTTTTTCCAATTTACATCAAACTATGTCTCGTATTGATTATGTTCTGGTTTCCAAATCCTTACTTCCCACTATTCAATCATCAGAAATTGGTTCTATTTTTATTTCCGACCATGCTCCTGTTTTGTCTTCCTTTGATATGTCCTTCATCACCTCTAAACAGGGCCATTGGCACTTTAACAATACTTTATTATCAGACCAAACCTTTGTTTCAGAAGCGACCTCTTTTATTAATGAATTTTTTCAAATCAACCAATCTAAAGATACATCTATTCATAGTAACTGGGATGCTTTTAAAGCTTCCTTCAGGGCTTTTACAATCGCCTACTCTGCCAGAAAGAAAAAAACATTGAATGCAAAATACCTCTCAACCCTCCAACATATAAAAGCTCTTGAACACACCTACTTCACCTCCAAATCTTCCTCGAGTTTACACGATCTGATTAAAGCAAAATCTGCCTTGAATATAATTGCTACGATTGACGCTTGCAATGTCCTTCTTAAAATTAAGTCTAAACATCATGGTGGCCAAAATAAGGCTGGTTAAATGTTAGCCAATTATTTAAAAATTAAATCAGAGAGGAAAACTGTTGGCCCCATTCGGTGTGAGCATAGTAATAAGATGTTGCCCTCAGATTCTAACATTACTAATGCCTTTCAGTCTTATTATGAACAATTATATACTGAGCATACGGATCCCTCTTAAGATGTTATTAAATCTTTTTTTCAGGGACTACCTAATCCTCCCTCCATTCTGACATTCTTGCATCCCTCGAACAGGATATTTCCCTTCTGGAAATTACTGATGCTTCTCCGTTGAGCTTCTCTTATTTTTTTCCTCCATTTTTGCTCCTAAACTACTTGAGCTCTTCACTTCATTTTTGTCTAACTCTAAAGCTAGTGGTTCTTTTTTGGAAGCCCTTATCATTATTATCCCCAAGCCTGATAAAGACCCTACCCTATGTAAAAATTACCGACCCATTTCGTTAATCAATTACAATTGTAAAACATTTGTGAACATTTTAGCATCTCGTTTGGAAGATGTCATCCCCCTCCTTATTAAACCTGACCAATCAGGTTTCATTAAGGGCAGGCTTGCATCTGATAATTCCAGAATGTTCTCTAATATTCTTGCCCTTGGAAAAAATATTCTTCTCCCCTAGCAGCCTTGTCGCCTGATGCTGAAAAAGCATTTGATCGTATAAATTGGCATGTTATATTTTCTACCCTTCGCTGGTTTGGTTTTAGTCACAATTTTATCTCTTTAATGAAACTGTTATATACTGAACCACGTGCCTGTGTGTTTGTTAATGGTCATTTCTCCCCCTCATTTAAACTACATAGAGGCTCTAGACAAGGCTGTCCTCTTTCTCCGATACTTTTCCTCCTCTGTTTGGAGCCCTTTCTTGAACGGAACAGATGCAACCCTTGTATAACTGGATTTAAAGTTAACTCTCAAGAAATCAAACTTTCTGCTTATGCAGATGATATTCTAATTTATATGTCTAATCCCTCTACTTCCCTGGATCCTTTTTTTACAAGAGATTACTTTATTTTCCAATGTCTCTGGTTACAAGTTAAATTTCTCTAAAACCGAGATCCTACCACTAAATTCCTCTTGTTATCATTATATGTTTCACAAGACCAACTTTACATGGTGTCCCCAAAAGATTAAATACCTAGGAGTCTGGTTCTCTCCCACTGTACCTGATATACTTGTTCATAATTTCACTGCCTAAAACTTAAACTCCAAAAGTTATTATCTTCCTGGTCTCCCCTATTTTTTTCCTGGTGGGGTAGATTAGATACTATTAAAATGATGATTGTCCCTCATGTTCTTTTTATACTTTCTATGTCACCCTTTAAAATTCCTAATTATTATTTTTCCCAAATAAATTCCATCTGGACTAAGTTTCTTTGGAATAACAAGCGCGTTCGTATTGCCTTATCGAAGCTAATTAGACCAAAATATGAAGGTGGGGTACGATTTCCTGACTTCAAGTTATATCGTACCGCCTTTTTAATCCATCCATTTTATGCTATATCTAAAGATTACCATGATTCTCTCATACCAATGTTTTTTTTTTAGCGTACTTTACTACATGAATTTTCTTTTCGAAATGTTGTTTCTATGTCCAATTGTACATTTATATCTAAAAACCCTATTCTAAAGTACTCCCACTATTTATTACACACACTTTTTAACCAAGGATCTGATTCTCGTCAATCCTTCCTTGCATCCTCTATTTGGTCCAATAAATTTATTAAATTTCGCCACAAATCATTTTATTTCAAACATTGGAAGGAAAAGGGTATTTTTTATGTGTATCACTTGATCTCCCAAAATTCTATTTTATCCTTTCCACAATTGCAGGAGAAGTATGACCTTCTTGATTCTTGCCTCCAACAATATAATTAATTAATTCCTGTACTTCATTCTTATTTATTAAGCAACAACTTTACACCTGATGTTACACCATTTATTCCTGTGACACCTTTATGCAATGTTCCTAATGACTCCACCCCAAAGCTTCCTTTATATATAAATCTCTTTCTTCCCGTGTCACTATGAGAAATAAATTCTCTATTGAATTTTTATAGAAGAAAGATTTATCCCAATCATTATCTATCCATCAATGGGACCTATTGTGGAGTAAAATATTAAAAACCTCTAAAGCTACTAATATCACACAATCTTTTTTTTAAATATATAATAGAGAGGTAATTACTTCTTTTTTTCTTCATAAAATTGACCCCTCTATTTCTCCCTCCTGCTGGTCATGTCTTTCCTCTGACGGTACTTTGACTCACCTACTTTATTATTGTCCTGAAGTTATTGAATTTTGGAAAACCACATGGGCAAAATGTTTATTGATTTTCTCATGTAATATTCCACTTTTTATCCAAAATCTTTTTTTTGGTACTTTATCTGCTGATTTTGATAATCTATCTTCAAAACCTGTTTTACTTGACCTGTTTATTGCTCTTGCTTTCAAAGTTATTTTATCTTGTTGGAAAGATAACTCTAAGTTATCTATTATGGTCTGGTGGAACCTTATTTGTGATGAACAAAGAATATCAACTGTTTCATCTTCTTCTCTATCTCAAAAAAATAAATTTGACTTACTTTGGCTTCCTTTTACCACTTTCTTATCTTCACACTCACCACCTCCCTAATTACTCATTTTATTTCTTACCTGTCTTTCTTTTGCTTTTCTCTTTTTCTTCTCTCCTTTTCCTTCTCTATCCCTTTTGTAAAAAATGTATAATGCCTAAATAACCTTTCCTGATTATTCCGTTTACCACTACACTTATATTCCATATTTCTATGCTTTTAAGAAATTCCTTGTTCAAACGAGTTCATTAACGTTATACTCTTTTAAATAAGGTATATTTTGCTTATTTTCTGTACTGTTTGCTATCTTTTATCTTCAATAAAAAGTACTTAACAAAAAAATGTGTAAAATATTTAAGTATAACACTTCAAACAGTCATAAAGTGAAAAACACCACACAAAAAGGATCCCATATCAAGTTATAAAGATAGAGTAATATTTAATAAATAGAACAAGACCAAAATGACAAAAATCCAATCAGTAGAACCATATACAATTTTAAAGATTTCTGTAAAAATAGTACCAAAAAGCACAAATTGCCAACTGTGGTTATATGGTCACGCCAGATTGGGACAAAGGCACAAGTTCAGGCTGACCATGATGGAGTGCAGGCCGGCTACAGGGACCCACCTAGGTCCGCTGAACACAGTACCATAAATCCAGGTGATCTGTCTGCGCTGCTATTGTTTTGCAAGAATTTTGAGTTGTCCAGCGTAGGTTCCGAGGAAGCTGTATGGCAAGGCTTTGCAGGGCTTGGTGTTGCTTTGTGTTGGTTCCGGGAAGCTGTGCGGTAAAGCTTGGCGAGACCTTGCATCACTTTGCATCAGTTACGATGAGCTGCCATCTGTGCGATGAGTCTTTGCTGCTCTTGGGGTTGCTCGCTGTCGATTTAAATGAGACTGGCAGCTGTGCGGCGAGAATTTGAGGAGCTTTGCATCATCTGATGAGGACCACAGCTACGCTTGGAAGAAACACCTGCAGACCCACTTCCAAGGGCGAGGACTGGGGTGGCACCACATGGGAGGGCATGACTCACAGATGGCAGAGTCCAGGAGCTGGGGTCAAGGTTGTTGGAAGCCTGTTATGTCCCTGAGGCTTCGGATGAGGAGGCCAGCCAACTAGCCCTTGGAGTCACTCTGCAGTTCTGGGTTCATAGGTGCAGGTGCAGTCCTTCTTACTCAGGCAAGAGGGCAGCAGGCAGTAGGTCAGCATATCATGGCAGCAGTTCTTCAGTATAACAATACTTCAG
This sequence comes from Calotriton arnoldi, assembly GCA_963921515.1. Taxonomy (NCBI): domain Eukaryota; kingdom Metazoa; phylum Chordata; class Amphibia; order Caudata; family Salamandridae; genus Calotriton; species Calotriton arnoldi. The sequence goes on along the minus strand of CAWUFW010000952.1, from coordinate 2,922,391 downwards.
AGCAGCAGTCCAGCAGAGTGGCAGTCCTTTTAGCACACAGTAGTTCTTCCTGGCTGAGTATCTACAGGTCCAAAATTCTACTGAAGAGTTGGTGTCTGAGGTCCAGTATTTATACCCAATTGCACCTTTGAAGTGGGGAGAAGCTTCTAGAGGCATTTTTTTATGTTTATTTTTATTTTACAGAGTTTTATATAGCGCGAACTTGACCCAAATCGGGTATCAGAGTGCTTTACATAGCACCAGTTGCATTACATGAGGACACATTCATTATTTTTTTTTGTTAGGCACGGGGAGATTAAGTGATTTGCCCAGAATCACAGGATGTTCAGCGTCATTGCAGAGACTCAAACCCAGTTCCCCAGATTCGAGGTCACCGCCCTAGCCGTTAGGCCAACTCCTCTCCCCTGCCTTTGAACTGCACAGGTGCCCCCCCTCCCTGTCCCTGGCTCCAGACCAACTACAGGGGGTATAAAACCCTTTTCATGGAGGCAGGACACAACCTAGTCAAGTGTTATTGTGGCTGGGCCCAACTCCTGCCTCCCATCCTGCTAGTGATGGACCATCCAGTCACATCTAAACTTCCCTTTGTGTGTGGCTGTCTAGGAGGAATACACAAAGCCCAACTATCAACTACACCCGTTCTTATGACTCAGAGACAGGTTGCAGGCACCAAATGGCTGAGGCAAGAACATGGCAACTTTCTAAAAGTATGCTTCAAACACAATGGTCCCTCACAAGAAGAATAGGAGAGAAGCAATACATATAGAAATGCAATGAAATCTATATTGCGCTATCCAGCCTAACAGATATATTTTTAATATTTGAGAATTTGTGACACAGCAATAAAGTGGGAACACAAACTCTGCATCAACCTGAGTATGAACAAACAGAAAGGCTCAGGTATAGCTTAGTGCTTGGAAAAGAAATCATCAATTTAACAAGCATAAATGGAGAAAAACACCATAGCACATTGAAATGATACATATGATTGTCTTAAGGTGTCAAGGAGTCGACGACGTTTCAATCCCATACATAAAATAGCAGGATCATCAGGACATAAGGTTACATGCCTGAGCTAGATGCCTGTGGATAAAAAGAAAATAGGGAAAAGGAGAAAAACGGGGGAAAAAATTAATGAGTACAAAGTAAGGAATTTAATTTTAGAGAGAAGTTGGCCATGCGGTTTTAGAGAACCACGAAGACATACAAAATGAGTGGTAGGGTAGTGAGTTAAGGGGGTTGTAACTTAGAGGTAATCAATTCGATTGCGAGTGAACCTAGGACTAAAACCGAATAATGCCGGTGATAATTGGACTTTGGCACTATGGTGAATTCAGTGGCTGACGGAAGATAAGGTGAGGACTCGGTGAGAATAACCATGAATGATCGTGAGGGAGGCCATGTTGAACTTACCAACTACAAGGTCGGAGAGACCCGCAGTGGAACGGTAAGAGGAATGAGCAATTGCTGCCCGTAACCGTAGAGTGAGAAATAATTACATTTAGTGGGTCAAGGACGAATATCGAGAACGGCTAAGGGATAAACCGCAACATAGGGCTTACCAAAAAGGTGTTGTGAGGAGACATGAGTAGATTCACTCAGTTGAGCGGTCTGTGGGAGAAATGAAGGCTTCTTACTAGCTTGTTTAGGAAACCCACAGAACGCAATACACTGTTAAGGTACGAAAGTCACCACCCACGGGCCCTATGTGACTCACTCCCCTTTTCTCAATTTCTCTGTATTAGGAGAAACTGCTCGTTCAAGGAAGACTACTTCCGTGAAGCGGGCGTTCTATCTAACAAACTGTTGGCAAGGGGTCTACCCATGCAGACTAATACGTACATCATTGAAAAGAGCTTGGTACTGCCCACGTGACTCCCTCCACTCTCCGAAACCTAAAACAACCCAGAATCGCATGGTCTGTGTCACTACGTTCTCACTAGTCTCCAACATAGTGAGGAAATGTATTCTTAAACACTGGTGGGTCCTCAATGCAGGTAATCTGAACCATGAACGACCTCTCTTTGCATTTTGCAAAAATAAGAACATTAAAGACCATCTTGTCAGAGCAGCACAGCCCCCCAAAAAACCTGCACTTACACTCAATGACCATTGGGGCTTGGAGCCCTTATCCGGTCATTTCAAATGCGGAAACTGTGTGGCTTGCCAATTCGTAATTGAATGTAAGTAATTCACTTTCAGTAATGTCAAGATACAACTGAAACAATTTTCAAACTGTAACACTTCTAATGTCGTGTATGCCATCCTCTGCCCCTATAATATGATCTACGTCGGGCAGATCACACAGAAAATAAGGATTAGGATTTGCCAACATCGCAGCCGCCTTCGTTGTAAGACACCAAATGCCCCTCTTGTGGACCATTTCACCACCAAAGGACACACCGAGGATGACACCAGATGGGTAATCATCAGTGTAATAAAGCCTCCTCCAAGTGGTGCAGACATTGGCAAACTACTCAAAAAGGAGGAATTGAAATGGATCCTTCGCACAGGGAGCATACATACAGGGCTTAATCGCTTAGAGGATTGGACCACCTTACTCTAATTTTGACAGACTTTCCAGGAGCCCTGCGTTGGCCATGAATGTTTTCAATTTACAGCTGGTCTAACTCATTTACAACACGTTGTCTCTTTTCCTCCCATTCTCCAGTATTTAAATACTATATACATATGTGTAATACGGGACTGTTTTTAATTATTAATTGGTTCCAAATTGTTTTCCTTAAGTTTTTGTTTTTCTATTTCAAATCAGCAGCATCATGTGTACTATAGCAACTTGTTTATTAATGTCCCCCTTTCAATTAAGCAACAGGTTATACGTCACAATTAATTGGATTATTTATGTTCACCCGTCCTCCTCTTGAAATAACCCTAGACAGGACTATAACTGTGTAATGTATCTGCATTTGAATTGTATGCTCAGTTGTTACCATTGCCCTTTAAAAGCCCTCCCTCCAACTGTTGTTCAAACCTGAGCACACGCTGTTAGGAAGTGAGCTCAATCGGGCTCAATGGAATGGTCCGCATTAACTCACCTTCAATATGGCCGCCAATGTTAACCATTGCATGTTTACCTTACGGTTTCTCTTTTTGGATTCAACCATACTGTATTTATCGCCAACATGTCATGTCAATGTGGTTATTACGGTTACATGACTTATTTTGACTTACCTACGTCTATCTGCCCTATCCTTCCTTCAACCCCTTCATCACTCTAAGATGGCCGCCACTCACTTCCGTAAGCCCCTTAGTCAGCGTGCACTATCACACACACCACGTGACTGCGGTCACATGACGGTTCACGCAGCTCGTCTTTTTGGCTTCTACCACTCCCCCACTCCCGAAGTCATCCCTAACCAGGCTGCCGCAAGGACACACCGATATCTAGCGGCCAACGCTGAGGCGTGAATTCCTCCGCCCGCACTGCAAATCTGGTAAGCTTCTTGACCCGGCTTTCCTCCATACGAGGTCAGCTCAATGTCACCTCTCCTGATGTTCGCCTTCATTTCTCCCACAGACCGCTCAACTGAGTGAATCTACTCACGTCTCCTCTCAACACCTTTTTGGTAAGCCCTATGTTGCGGTTTATCCCTTAACCGTTCTCAATTCGATATTCGTCCTTCACCCACAAAATTTCATTATTTCTCACTCTAGGGTTATGGGCAGCAATTGCTCGTTCCTCTTATCGTTGGTCCACTGTGGGTCTCTCCGACCTTGTAGATGGTAAGTTCACCTAGGCCTCCCTCACGACCATTCATGGTTGTTCTCACAGAGTCCTCACCTTATCTTCCGTCATCCACTGAATGCACCATAGCGCCAAAGTCCAATATCACTAGCATTATTCAGTTTTAGTCCTAGGTTCACTCGCAATCGCATTGATTACCTCTACTTTAAGTTACAACCCCCTTAACTCACTTCCTTACCACTCATTTTGCATGTCTTTGTGGTTCTCTAAAACCGCATGACCAACTTCTCTCTAACATTAAATTCCTTACTTTGTAGTCATTAATTTTTCCCCCGTTTTTCTCCGTTTCCCTATTTTTTTTTAGCCACAGGCATCTAACTCAGGCATGTAACCTTATGTCCTGATGAAGATCCCGCTATTTTATGTATGCGATCGAAACGTCGTCGACTCCTTGACACCTTAACACAATCATATGTATCATTTCAATGTGCTATGGTGTTTTTCTCCATTTATGCTTGTCAAATTGATGATTTATTTTCCAAGCACTAAGCTATGCCTGAGCCTTTCTGTTTGTTTGTACTCTGATTGATGCAGAGTTTGTGTTCCCACTTTATTGCTGTGTCACAAATTCCTAAATATTAAAAATATTTCTGTCCAGCTGGACAGCGCAATATAGATTTCATTGCATTTCTATATTTATTCATTCTCTCCCATTCTTCTTGTGAGGCACCATTGTGTTTGAAACATACTTGTGCCCAAGGTCCCTGACCAATCATATTGGGTTCCCTTGTCTGTAAATAATAAACTTTCTAAAAGTGACATTTTCAAAATTGTAACTTAAAATCCGACTTCACCACAAGATAGGATTTTTCATTACCATTCCAGAGGCACCAAACTTGAACTGGCCACCTGATCCCATTTGGAAATTACACTTATATAATGTAGTAAGGTAACTCCAATGTTATCCTACAGGAGAAGTAGGCCTTGTAATAGTGAAAAAGAATTTAAGAGTTTTTCACTGCTAGGACATGTAAAACTTAAAAGTACACGTCCTACTTTTTAAATACATTGCACCCTGCTAGGGTCTCCCAAAGGGGTGACTTCTGTGTATTACAAGCGTTTGCAATGCAATAGGTCTCGCTTTTGTTGGAGTTGGAGCTATTGGCATTGTAAATGGCAATGTTTTTTTTATTTATGTTTTTTTGTTTGCAGTGGAGTTATTATTTAAATAAAAAAAAGTGCACGGTATACCACATTATAAACTTTTCTAGCAACTGTAAAGTAAAGCTATGGTCATGTTAATGTTGAGTAACTGGGCAAAGTACACGCAGTGGCTCCATCCCCTTATGCGGGGCCTGCGCCTATGCTGCTACTGCACACATAGAGTGCATTAACCCTCACCACCGCCTGCCCCTTCCTGTGGGGCTGCCGAGGGGCTGCCAAGGGGATCCCTGGCCTTGCGGTGTGGGGAGCGTGGCTCCATCCACCCACACGGGGCATGCGCTGCCATGGCTGCCCACATGTGAGGTGTGGTAGCCTTCACCACATCTGTCGGAGCTTGAGGAAGGGGGCCCTCGCCTGGAGTGTGTCCTCCCAACCCCTTACCTGATGCTGCTGGCCCTCGTGCTTGGCTCAGTTACGGGAGGATGAGCTGGAGTGGATGACTGCCCCCCCTCCCTTTCATTGTGAACGTTGCAGGAAAGCATGCCGTGCCTGCAGTAGGTGAAACACATTAAAAGAAAGTAGTGCTTACAAACTAAATAAGACGTACCTGTGTAACAACTGAAGTAAAGGGCCCAGTAGCCATAGGAGGTTACACCTGTGGTAAACCACATCAGTGCTTTACAGAAACAACAAATACATTATTGCACAAATTTGTGTTCTACACCATTAACCTAAACACACTTTTAAATGACTTTATTGGCCCAGATTACAAAATGGGCTCACTCTGCAGTGCAAATGTGCTGATTGCATGGATTGTGGTGCTTAACAGGTGCAAATTTGTACCTGATTCAGAGTTGAGAACTTGAAACGATGGTTAATGCACAAATTTATGTGTTTTCCCCTGTTCCAAGGTACACAACCTCATTGTTGGTACTATTTGCCTTTTGATTGCAACCATGTTTTTCCTGACAAAAATCATACAAGCAAAAGCCCTATGTGCACAATTTGCACCCGATTTTTAAATCCATTTCCAGCGCAAACACCTGCTTGCACCAGACTCGGGATTTCCACCTGATTTGTATTCAGAAAGTATTTCGGCTGAAGTTTTGTGCACTATGGCTATGAGCCGCCGCACCTTCTACCTCTGCGTTTTTTGTATGAGGTTGAAAGTCCCTTTCTGGGAAAATCTGACAGTTATGGCAGCAGTTTGTGACGAAGCAGCAATGCTCTGGCAAGACGGAACAGCCTGGAGCCATATATACATTTTGTTAGTTCCTCCATAGTATATATAGTAGTTTACCAGCTGTGGTACCCCCTTGGCTTTGGGGGTGCCTAGGGGGATATCCAACCCTGGATAACTTTCCTTGCCCTCAAGCCACCTCCCAAACTGACTGGGACCAAGAACTACATTTAAAATGTAGACCTCCAGCTTACTTCCTGGAATGACCAGCATCAATCAGGAAAAGCACATATTTCTGCATTGGCAGTTCAGCCCATCAGGCTGCCTAAATGCAGTTCAGTCACTCGAGGTTACTAAGCCTCAGGTGAAGGATTCACGCAGATGGGTGCGGCTTACAGTGAAAAGAGAGGTACCCGCTCACTCACCTCTTCCCGGGGATCGATGATTGGGACCCATTTGTAGATGCGCAGGGAGGTGTCTCCCACTGTAACCCAGCAGAGAGAGCAAGAGGCCCGTCAGACGCAAAACAGACGCAAGCCTGTCCGGCCACGCAACACCCCTTCCGTTCCACTACTGAGGTCCACACACAGCGCAGCCAAAGAACGTCAACTCCGACCTGCAGGTCACGTGCAACAGTACTGGGAACCACGCGCAGCTCTGCCAGTGCACGCCAGTCCTGTCATGAGGCACTGCAAGTATTATTACTGGAAACGGCACACAACTCGAACAATGTACATCTATCCTAGCCTGCACTACATGCTGCTGTTCCAGTATTGGAAATCACACACACACGGCCTCCAGTGCATCTCAATCTGGACCAGACCACATGCAACAGTCGCACTCTCCAGTGCATGAAACCTCATGCAGCGCAGCCAGTGCACTGCAATCCTGTCCTGAAGCACCGACGGGTGTTCGTTACTGGACCCCACGTGCAGCTCTACCAATGCACATCTATCATACACTGCAGCAATGCCTGCTCTTCCAGTACTTGCAACCACACATAGCGGTGCTAAAATACTTCAATCCAGACCCGAATAACACATACAACCGGCAAGATCGACAGTGGTTGCTTGCACATGCATCTCTCACAGCATCTCAAGCCTATCCAAAGCACTCCCCTACTGTTATCTAACCGGAGCCTGTAGAACTCTATCAATGCACCTCTGTCCTGATCTATAGAATCTCTTCTATCCCAGTAATGGGAGCCCGACACAGCTCTGAGTGTGCATTCAATCCTCGCCCTCTGTATGTTATTTAGGGGGTTAGTCCTCTACGACCCTCCCCTCCATGCACTTACCATCACCTAACCTTCTCTGTCACCGCCATCACTTTCTTGATGTCAACTTTGGCCCGGCTTCGGGTCTCGGCTCTTGCTGTGCGCTCCGACATTCGGGCTCGACCCCTGCCTTCTGCACCCTTTGTATCAAATCCGCGCCTTGAAGAGGTCCAATGGTGGAATAACTGCTATAGATATAATATACAACCCTTGTGATATCTATTATCGGCCAACAATTTCCCCAACAATGTTTAGCAAACAGAAAACACTATATTAGCAGGAAGAGAGGCAAAAAGGTTAGAATTAAAAAGAAAACAACTGAAGCAGCGCATGTTGTGCCTGCAGCAAGAAAAACTCATGAAAGAAAAGAGTGCTTACAGACAAAATAACACGTACCATGTATCAACCGAAGTAAAGGAGCCAATAGCCATGGGAGTCTACAAATGAAGATAAGGTGGTACTTAGGGGGGACTAACAAGCCTATTTACGAATCTGAAGCAAGCATTTACAAAGGAAAAAAACACAAGCCAATGAAAAATATGTGCAGAGAGTGGGCGGGGCTTCTCTTCCATACTCCACTACAGCATGCTCGCAGAGCGAGCAGTGTATGCGCGCTGCCGCTAGGCTTGACCTAAAAAAGGAAGGCTTGGGCCTGGCAAAAAGTTCTTGTGACTCAGAGACAGGTTGCAGGCAAGATTTGTGTCAAGGGGGTCGAAGTGAGTAACTGGCGCATTTACTTTTCATATGCCATGCGCTGTATCTGCCATGCAACATTGCCTCATGCCCCGAGGCCTCTGCTGAACTGTCGTGCCGGGTGCGCTACACTACCTGCCTTATAGCACATGAAGACTTTGCCTGTCAATATCTCCGTCGGTGAGCCGAAGAGTGACCGGAGATCGCAATGAGTAACAGGCACGCCAGACTCTCTCACTTGAGATTTCTGCCGGCTGTAGTGTGCCTGTCCCAGGCGCTAGGGCCTCTGCTAAACTACCTGTCTGGGTGCGCACCGCACTACCGGTCTTGTGTTGATAGTGACTGCCCGCTCTGTCTGCACGAACAGCTAGTTGTTGGCAGTTCAATAGCGTTTTGGGTCCGTGCACGCTGTTGGGGAGGGGGCATTAGCTCTGCTCTGTGGCGGGACTGTTTCTTAAAAAGGAGTGTCACTGTCCATGTGACACATTAGAGAAAGGCTCTTTGGCGGTGTCCTCCTTCAGAGTAGACTGTGTAGTTTTTGTTAAAGGAAAGCACCTCAGCAAGCAAGATCCAGCTAGACATTGAACGTTTGAGAGCCCTTCTGGCATTTAATTATGGTAAATTCCTCAATCGTTATTCCACACCTTCTATTCAGTGGGAGGAGTGGATATACTTGTTTGATAATTACATTATTGCACTGCATGGGCTGGAATTCACTCCTGAATGGAAGAAAGCGTTGTTATTAGACACCATTGGAAAGGAGGCTGATCATATTTTTAAATATTTACCTCAGGTGCTGGGCAGTGACAATCAGCCTGTCAAAGATGTGTTCCAGGAGGCGAAACTGCGTCTGGAAAAAATATTGTAATGTTACGTTACAAGTTTTATACCAGACCTCAAAGACCGGGTAAATCGCTGGATGACTTTTATCAGGCTTACTTGAACTTTCTATAAAATGTAAGTTTGGTCAAATGACCGATGAGCTGATCAGGGACCAACTTATTGTCCAGTGCCAGAGTAAAAAAAACACAAGAGCGTCTATGGCCAGCAAAAAATCCTTCCTTGAAGGATGCCATCTCCATTGCTAAGGTTGTTGACGAATCGGAGCGTTGTATGACAGAGACGAGTAGGAGAGAGGCGGTAGAAGGAGAAGTTGCTGCAGCTGGAAAGAAAGAAGAGGCAACTAAAGCAACAACCAGCACATACAATATTAAAGCACAGAGAGGGGCCAAAGTGAAGGGTTGCTCCAGGTTTGGCAGTGTCTGTCACACCAGTGACTCAAAGTGGGGTTTTGCTTCAAACAAGGAGTGCAGAAGATGTGGGCGTAGAGGTCATTATGCCCGGGTTTGTAAAGAGTCTGCCAAATCCCGTGTGGCAATTACCAATGACTTCATTTGAGAAGATGAAAATAAAGATCGGGTGTTGATGCTTCTCCCTGGCTTGGAAGAAAATGTCAGAAGGATTCGACCAAAGGCCATTCCAAATTTTGGACAGACTGGTGGAACTGATGGTGGACTCCGGCTCTTTATATACGATCGTACCTAAGAAGATGTGGAGAAAGGAGTAGCCTCATGTTACTCTTCTGCCCAAAGACATTAATCCTAGAAGGTACCAGGGAGAAAAAGTAGAAGTGTTGGGATATTTTTTGTCTCCCATTGAGTTCAAATCATGACAAATTGAGGGAAAAGTCTACGTGGCTGAAGATGGGCCACCTATTTTGAGGTGGGGGCATCAGTTTGACCTGCATATTGTTATTGATCCCCATGCCCCTGGGCAGGTGTTGTCAGTGACCAAGATTACCACTGATGAGGTGTTGTTTGAAATGAAAGATATGTTCAGTGAGAAACTCGGAGAAATGAGGGGGTACACCCATAGAATTGTGTTAGAAAAAAGGTACCATTCCTATCAAACACAAATTAAGGAGAGTTCCAGTAGTGGTGAGAGGAGAAGTAAAAGAAATATTAGATAATATGCTTAGAGATGGGATCATAGGGTTGGTTGAAGCGCCTGAGTGGGTCTCCCCAGTAGTTATTACCAAGAAGAGTGATGGCAAGCTCAGGTTCTGTGTGGACCTTCGCAGCTAAAACCAGCATGTGGTAACAGACACATTTCCACACCCCAATATAAATGAGTTGTTGCTTTTGCTCAAGGGTCATAAGTACTTTTCCAAATTCAAACTGAAAAATGTTTACCACCAGATCAAGCTACATGAGGATTCTAGGAGTCTTACTGCGTTTATCAACATGGAGGGTACCTTCCAGATTACAAGGTTGCCGTTAGGGTTATTCTCGGCCGCAAGTGTTTTTCAAAGGATTATGGTGGAGGTTTTCAGGGGTCTGAAAAACGTAACGTTTTTCCAAGATGATATTCTGGTTTTTGGAGGGTCCATTCAGGAACACAACAACATCTTAAGGTGTGTGTTGGGTAGGCTAAGGGAGGCTGGACTAACCCTAAGGAAGGAGAAATGGAAGTTCCTTGTAAAGGAAATTGAATACTTTGGCCATACTATTTCAGGGCAGAGCGTCCGACCCAAAATTGCCTTGTTGGAAGCTGTCAAGTCTGCACCCATTCTGTCGTGTAGTTCCTATAGTAACATATACTGCGGGCTTGGTGGCAGACTAGCTCTGAGCACCCCCACCGTATATGTTAGCCTGGTTTGCATTAGCTAGCTCGCAGTGCCACTAGTGTCTCCTCTTATCGGGGAGAGATTAGTTTCTGGCAACCTTAGAACATGACAACCCTGATTCCCTCAGAATCGTGGAAACAATGTACTACCTTTTCGCTCAGTCATTCGTGCTTACTCATTCGGTTTGTCTCAGAGAGTTACACAGAATAAATAGTCGGGCGTTTCAATAAGTATTTATTGAACAGTTGTTATTCTAGTGTAAAATATATGTGCTGCAGAAACCAGCAGACAATAGCAGAGATATATTATCAGCAGTACGATAAAAGCAAAGGGATAGAACTGTTCTACCATATTGCGACAGTCATGATTACATACATGAATATAAAAGCATTATGCAAGTGCGAGTACTCCTACGATGCCTACCTAGATGTACCTGTGTGTACCTAGCATATGTGTGTAGGTCTTAGAAGCTAAGAGCCAAGAAGCCTCCTAGGATTTAGTCGAACCCCCATACCTGAATAGAGAGAGTGTGGGACCCCGTCCTGGTCTCGAGTTGGACACCCCGTCCGGGTTGTGTCAGACCACTGTCAGCTGGAGCGACTGCATGCAGGAGCCTCAGCGTCTCTGGTCAGTGTGTCAGCATGGAAGTCTCGGTTCCCTCTTTCTTACCGGGGCAAGATGTGGTGTATTTATACCCTGAAAACACTGACCTTCGTGCAAAGTTTGTATTGGTCCTCCATTAGGCTTTAGGAAGATGTCAGGGGTGAACTCTGTACATACATATTATGCAGGTGGAATATTCTTAGAGAGTCATGCATAATTTATGAGTACAGTGTGGGCCTGTGTTTGGGAAAAACCCTGGTGCCTGCAAAACCACAAGGCAGATAACGTTCAGCCCTCAGAGCACGTTGTGTACTGGATGGGACCAATGTAGGTGAAAGAGCATGCCTATATAAGGAATCATGACTATAATAGGGCATGTATGGTTATTCCCGTAATAGGGCATATGCGGCTGTGACCATAATAGGGCAAGTACGAATAAGACCATATTAGGGTAAATATGAATACGTCTATTTTAGGGCATGTATGAACGGCCTACATTAGGGTCTCTATACGGGATATAACACACACTCCTCTTCCGAAAGGATAATAATGACCATACTATATAATCTGGACAATTTAAAATATGTTATTAAAATCGGTAAAAACATGAGTTTAAAACTCGTTTAAAAGATGTTAAAAAAAATATAAGAGTGTTAAAATTCAGCTATTTCCAGTTGCCACGTTTAAAAGTCAAGCGCTGTCTCTTCATAAAGTTGTATCACTACAAGCGGGAGAAGGCCATGCTTTCTGCAAGTGACAGTGTCAATTTGTAAGCAAAGTTCCAAATTTAGATCGTGTATTTTGAAACGAGCAAAAGCCGAATTCTTTACCAGGACGCGATGAGCCAATTCGAGATTAAGCGTCCGGGCTGGAAAGCACATCCATATCGGAGTCAGGCGCAGCAGTAGACAAATCCAATGCCTCGCATAGAACGTCAATCGCACATAGATGGAATGTAGCACTGCCATCAGTCGGAGCTGCGGCATCTGGTGCGGCAGTTGAAACCTGTGTGCCTGTGGAGGAGTCGCCTAACCCACCAGGAGCAAACGGCACCTGTGGATTCTCAAGGAATGCGTTCATCAGAATCGGAAGCCGCTCGGGGCAACGCAGAGCGTGGGCCTTTATGGGGTCCAGCATTGCATCCATGTCCGGAGGCGCGTCTGATGGAAATGTTAGACATAAATCCAACGAGCATTCTTCTCCGCAGAACAGGCATCGTTGAACAGGTAAGATGCAGTCTACCCAGACTGGTCTAAACAATAGAAACCAGGAGGCATTGAGTTCTCGTAGGCAAGGCAAGCCCAGAAGTTGTAGCATGCGTTCACGGTACTTCCGTTCCAGGAGTGTGTTCAACAACCCTTCTGGAATTGGGCCGTCCATTGCGTAGCAGCAGTATTACAATCAGGATTCCAGCAATTAGGAAAAGGATGAGCGGGAAGCCTCCAAATACGCTTCCCAATACGGAGTGTATAAAATTTGGGATTACTCCGAGGACTGTCTGAAAGGTGCTTAACAGTCCTGACCCTATGGTCTTAAATAGGTGTACAATACCGCTCGTATCAGACATGTTAAAGATACGATTAACCATTTCTGTGAAATGAATGGAGCAGTTTGTACGTATGAGTGCCTGTATCTCTGTCGAGGTCCTTGCAAATTGAAGTTCATAGGTTTCTCGAGCAGAGGTTAAGGGCACGGGTTGCTGTAAAAGCATGGCTTTCAATCTACTCAGAGTATCAAATTGTATGAAAGAAACATTCAGCGAAGGCCATAACGGCGCCTCCTTGACTGTGTACAGTGGCAGAAACAATACTTGCATACAGCAAGTAACCCTGGAGTTAACAGTTACTAGATAGGCAACGCCCGGAAGCATCCCACAGCAACCTTGATCATTTAGCATCAAGTAATTCCCTTTCGAGAGAAGCTGGAAAACCGGCGTGATCATGGCCGCTGGGGTCCCTGACATGTGACAAGATAGGTTCGCCGCTGAACCATTGCAGGCTCCGTGTAGAGAAATATCCTGACACATGAGAGAACCGCTTAAAGCGTTCTTGCAGTTTGTACCACTCAGATACACTTCTCGATCCCTATTCCAGCATCGGTATCTATAGGGTAACTCCCCAGTTTCCTTGATGTATCCCTTACCCATTTTTTCATATCTGCCTGCCTGCCTCCGCTCGAGACAATATTGAAACTGAAACGTAGTGACCGGTAGAGTGATTTGGGCATGGATTAACCATTCTGTTGATGGTAATTCGGCTACAGTGAATGGTAACCTTTCCAGTTTCTCAATACGCAGCATTGTTTATTTGGCTCCCCTTTGTGCCATTTCTGTCTGTTTATCAGTTAGATTGTATTCTGAAAACAGAGACGTGCTGTTTATAAAACGCCAGGGCAATTAGCCTGCACGCAAAGATTGTAGCGTCCAGCTCAACATCATAATAGAACGTAGTTGAGATTGCCCGTGCTGTAACAAGGCTAAATCCTGTTCTTGTATGTCGATCGCCGAAGACACAATGTTGCCTAAGGAGTAAATTCTGGAGGTCAAAGTTGTTAACCCAATATCCACTACAGCTAATGCCTTCTCTAAGTTAATACGGTCTATTTCCCGTATCCTCTCTGCTGCCTCTTGTTGGGATATTTTCCAGTTCTCATTATAGTAGGCATAAAGGCCTGCATATATGAAACGTTTCTGACGTTGTTTCCTGGGTCCTAGTAGAAAATCTCTAAGATCCATGTCAGGTGTTAGTAAGGTCAAGTGGTGCTTCACTTCTGTGAGTGTCGAGGTCTCTAGCCAATCAAGGCACAACTTCCCAACACTATAGGATGTCACTACCCCCGGGTGATGTCTCTGTACATAGCGTGGATCTGGCCTATGGATACTAAACCCTTCAGTTGTATTCATAAATCTCTGTTGACAGATATTTGTGTAAATGGGCCAAACCAGCCATTCTGTCCAATCAGGATCTGATCTGTTGTACTGGAAAATGTCATCTAATCTCACCCCATGTGTAGTTGAATTCTGCCCCCCACCCATCTGTGATGATGTTGGAAACCCTGGTGTGTTCATTTCCTTGCCTTTGGCTAATCCAAGACAGGATGTTTGTTGCACAGTTTCATTTAGAAATAACATCTTCTGCGGAATGATGCACTAAAAAGTGCTTCTATTCCCTGGACCTGCCTGTCCCTAGAACCCCAGATTGATTTTGAATCTATCACGTCTTTCCATAGGTCGAAATCCTGTTTTGACAATTGGTTCAGGAAGGATGCAGAGTAAATATGTTTGGTGTTAGTTAACATAATTTTCTGAGCTGAAGTTTTCGCCACTTTATAATAAAATGACTTCGGGTCGGATGTGTTAAACCCTGAGAAGTATGTGAATTTCTGTGCAAATGCTTGCGAACTACCTTTTGGAGGTGTTGGACAGCGTCCCACTGGTGGTACTCAAATACATTTCTAGGTGTTATTGATTTGTGTAAGAAATGATCCCCAAATTGTTGGTAACAGTACAATGTATCATAGTCTGAAGTACCTTCTAACATTTCATTGTTTGGAAATGCAGCAGTTTTTTCTAAATCAGACATCATAGCATTTACAGTTTCAGTGTCCCAATCATCAGAATATGCACTGGAGGTAATGATATCACTTAAAGAAATTTTAAATACATGTTTTAGCTTTAAAAGTTCTGTCGGACCTAATACATCATAATCAATTTTGTCCCATACTATACCGTCCGGTATAGGAACTGCTGTAATGTTCACTGAAGACAAGTCTCTTGGTCCACGATGTGAAGACTGGTGTGGTTTTAAAATCAAATTGACTCTTTGGGCTGTAGAGATTGGTTGGAGGTATCGTCCATTAATAAGCATACTAAAAGTTATAATTAAACCTAGCCAGAAAATGAAAAATAAAATCCCAGTGATATACCATAATTCAATCCAAGGTGACACTAGGTAAGTCTTTCTAAAAAAGATCAAAAAGTCAGTGAGTTTTTGTTTGAGTGATGTTTTGGCTGGCGTCGTTTCTGGCTTGCTTGGGTCCAGTGAAAACTTATCAAAGTTCATGAAATAGCCAGAAGTAGTTCGATCAAGTGTAGGAATTGCACCAGGATTTGTTGAAATCGGATTTTGCTCTTGACGAGGCATGTTGACATAGACGTCCGTATTAGGTCTGATTGCAACTTGGTTGTTAAGTTGGCTTTCTTCTTGTTGAAGTGGAACTAGTTCCATAGCGTTGTTGCTTAGTCCTTCATTCCGTACAGGTGGCTCTTCAAACGTGATGAGTCTTTTTGTTTGAACTTCTTGTATTGTAGCAAGTGGAGGGCGTCTGCTACTGTGGAGTCCACGAGGCCTACTATTTAATATCGGCCACATAGTGTGGTTTGATTAAGTCAATTGAGACAAATCTTTTCTCCTTTTTTCCGGGAAGAGGCGGCAACAGTACTGTTCTTGTGCCGTGGATTGCAAGGACCGGTACAGGCTTTCTGTAGCATGGCCCAAATTCTTTCTTGTCAGCAATCTTCTCTCTGACCAGATCCCGATCTTTGGGATCCAGATAGGTCTTGCCGTTACTGCCTTGACTTCCTCAGTAGCGGTCTGTTTCTGGAGCACGTTACTTTGTTGTGTTCTGGATTCATTTAGATCCTGTAAAACAGCCAAACGATCATGGATATCAAATGGTTTTTGATCCGCCACTGCGCTTTCACAATCAAGATCAGGTACCCACATTCTAGTCCCAAATAGGACCTCGTAAGGAGTGACACTTCCTAGAGAGCTTCTTGGCTGGTTGTTAAGCGCGCGCTGTACCCCATAAAGGTGATCGACCCATCTACCACCCTTGCCAAATACCCTAGCTGTTAAAAATTGCTTTAAGTCTCGGTTTTTCCTCTCCACAACAGAATTTCCCTCGTGATGGTACGGAGAGGAGTACCGCAATGCTACGCCCATTCCTTCCATGGCCTCTTTGTAAGCTCGAGAGCTGAACGCCGGGCCGCGGTCAGAATGTATCGTGCCAACTGCGTATGTGCCGATAAAGACTCGCAAATCTTTTATAACAGTTCGAGCGTCAGCCGAGCGCTGAGGCCAAACCCATAGGAAACTCGAGCTGGATGCGCACGAACGGACAACCTAATGCTGTCTAACAATGGTATCTGTACTGGACGTGTTGTGGTGGACCCATTCATCTGCTTGCAGATGTGGCAGTTCCAGACATAGTCTCTAATCAGCCTTCTCATTACGGGCCACCAGTAGAGTTCTTTCAATAAAGCCATTGCCCCCCAAAGTCTGTTATTTACAGAACCTGTCCCATCGTGAGCTGTCACAATTAAACTTTGCCTACGATCCATATTTGGTATTACTCTATCCCCCACTCCAGGAATCTGAGCATATGGAATGTTTTGTGCATCTAACTTGTAGGAGTACCTGAGTGGAAATTTCTTTGGTACTGCTGTGCTGCCTTTGTGCGAAGCATTGACAGCTACCATTATCTCGCCGTCTATCCTCGTTTTTGAACGAGTAACTGCAGCTACGGCGGCTGTGCGAACAGCCCCCTTTGCGGCTTCATCAGCCAATGAATTCCCTTCAACGTGAACGCCATCACGCTGATGACTCAGTGTATCACGTGAGCCCTTGGTAGTTCGTTTCTCAACTCCACTACCTGTTCCCATAGCAATTTATGCTTAATTGTGCCACCTTTTGCATCTTTGAACCCGTTTTGTTCCCAATGATGTAGATATTCATTGTATGACTGTACACAGTAAAAGGAATCATACACAATTAGTGTGGGGAATTCGTGATCCGTATTTATAAGTGCCAGTATCAGTGCTTTCAGTTCTGCCAACTGAGCCGTGCAGTCTCCTAGAGATTGCGTTTTAGTACAGCTTGGATGGAACTTGCCATCACGCATGCGACCTTTAACGATTGCACACGCTGCGCTGTAAGCTTGCTTGCTTCCCCTGGCTGGTTGAGCAGATCCGTCAGTGTAAGTAATATATTCATACTGATCGAGAGGCAAAATTTCATTTGGTAGAGGGTATTCTTGTTCGTATTGCAGGAATGCTTGAGTTTTTAAACTTGGATCAAATCTGTATTCAACATCCGTTGCAGTAAGAGAATTAGCCCATTGTATCCATCTTGGATGTAAGGCTTCAGCATTTGGAATGCTAGCTTTTGTAACAGCTTCTAAAGCTGGTACTGGGGTCATGACAATTATGCGTTTTCCCTGAGCCAGAGCTCTTTCTCTTGCTAAAGCGGTCTGAACTGCTGTCAGGATTTTTTCTGTTGAAGTGAAATGCATCTCTGCGTTTGTGTACAGGTGTGATTTGTATGTGATCGGTACTGTTTCACCTTCATTAAAAGTTAAATAAGTGTACCCGCATTGACCCGCTATTATTCGGATCACCAAATTATGTGCGTTTACGCGTGTCTGTAAATGTTTAGGAGCTATCATGTCTTCCTGTAGGGAACGCAGGATATTTGTATGTTCCTGTGTCCATTGTCTGACTGAAAAATCAGGTTTTATTAAGTCGTAGAAAGGTTTTACTCTTTCTGCGTAATCCAAAATGTATGTTTGACCAAAATTTAGGAATCCAAGAATTGATTGTAAATTCTTTAATGATTTTGGAGGTTGGAGCAGCGCACACTTTTCTAAAAAGTTAGTTGCTAGGCTTTTCCCCTCACTTGACAGCTCATATCCTAAAAATAGGACACTGAGGAGGGCGTTCTTTGATTTTTTAAAGTTAAATTTGTAGCCCTCAGAGGCGAATCCCATAATAATGGTGCTCACCCTGGTCAAGTGCCTTGGTAAGTCATCGTCCGACAGATAAATATCATCCACATAGGACAATGCTTCTTCATCCAAATTTTGGAGTAACTCTGTTACCCTTGCTGAAAACAACCCCGGGCTATTCTTATACCCTTGGGGGAGTCGACAAAATTGCCGTTGTGACCCTAACGAACTGAATGCGGTCAGATACCTGCTTTCAGGCACTATATTTTGGCAGAAAAATCCATTTGAGATATCAAGTGTTGTTTTGTATTTTTGTCGCACAATGTTATTCATTAATGCGGCACTGTGTGCATTTTGAACTGCAAATGTCTTTGTGCAAGTGTTTAAATGTCTGTAATCTAAAACTAGACGATATGTATTGTCAGGTTTGGCTACGGGGAACAAAGGATTGTTCATAGGTGAAGTGCAATTTTCTATCACCCCCTGGTATTCTAGTTGATCTAGAATCTCCCTGACCTGTCTTTTAGCTTCCTGCTTTATAGGGTATTGCCTTTGAGCATTTGGGGAAACTTTTAACGGGATCACGTGGTGGGTAGAATCCTCATCCCAAGCAGCATGATTTTTGTACAATGCTGGAGCTAGGGCAACCGCCCACTCCTGCGCATATGCATGTTTTAGCTAAATGGGAACGAGGTCGGAAAAGGCTGGAAAAATTACAGTTTCTCCCCTAGGGCACTCCATGACGAATGCTGGCGGCCAGTCTTGCTCTGCTAATAGGATGTCATAACCAGATGACAAATTCTCCCAAAATAGACCTCTGACTTTTCTGGGCTTGTCCCCCTCCATCCTAAGTGTTATCTCATATAACTTATGTGGAACACTTACCCGAGTATCAGGTGTTTCCACCGTGATATACTCACTCAACTCCGCTGTCACCAGAAATTCCTTCAGGTTCTGGCGAGCTATCGTTACTTCTGCCGCGCTGTCTAGCATCGTCAGAGCCCATTCCCCGTTCAGAAGCTGTGTCCTCAGAATTCTGGGCATGTCTGATCTTGAGACCTGCTACCTTCTTCTTTTTGAACTGAGGTTTCTGTTTTTGTTTATCCTCTTTTTTAGGTGCGTAGTCCGCAGCGTGTTGCGTATCTCTGGACTTTGTACGCTCCTTTGATTGTCCTTCCCTCTCGGAGTTTCGTGATGAACCCTGAAAGGAACGAGAGGAATGAGTATCAGTATCCTGATACCTGTCAGGTTTTTTAATATTATCCCTATTCCTGAGATTGTACCTCTTTTCAGAGGGCTCCTGTTGAGGAGACCTACCTCTGGACTGAGATCGGGTGTCTTTAGACTTCTGTTGTTTTTTATTATCCCACTTCTGTTCAGAAGAAGTAGGTGTCTGCTTTGTAGTGTCCTTTTCAGGACTGCCCACCAGTTGTGGTTTTAATGCTTTCCCACCTAGGCTGTCTCTGCCTAGTTCTGCATATGAAGTTTCAATTATTTTGGGTAGTTCGTGTTGTTGATCCTCTGGACCGAACTCCCTTAGGCGTTGGCGGATCGCCACTGATGCTGCTTCCCCCTTAATGTTAGCTAGTATTATGGCTGAGACCTGTTCAAAGTTGTTTAGCAACTTCATCCCCAAGTTAAGGGCAGGTTCTGCTCCCTACTCATTTTGTATCTGTCTCAATACGTCAGGTACTACTGCTATTGACGGGATACCATGTGTTTTGGTATATATGGGAGCAAAGACTGAACCCCAAGAGGTGCAATCCTCTAGTTGTGGTGTGATCCCCATGGGCAAGCAGATTGTTAGAATTCTGTGTTTGTCACTGGTTGTAGTATTTGGGAATACTACTTCAAGCTGAGTTATTTTCTGAGCTATCCAGAATGGGATTTGTTCGCGTTTTGCTGGTGTTTTGCCCATTACCGCGTGTAATGTTTGTGGAGTAATTTTATTAACTGTACTTTGTACTGGAGTATCTTGTGCTCCAGCAGGTGCAGGTTGAACTGTTAAAGTCCTCATCACAAATTGTGTGAGGTTTCTGTAGATTTTAATTAAATCTCTGTGTTGTACGAGTAAGTCTGGCTGTGGCATTGTATTAATGTCAGGATGCGGTGTGTACGCCACTAATATGGGCCATGTGGCTCCTGCTCCTCCGAGCGGGCCTAATCTTGCTCTTCCTTGTACGTGGGGTAGGGCGCCTTTAAACCAGTAATTATGCTTCTGGTAAGTGAGCGGGACCTCTACTACCTCAAAGGGAGTATAGTCTGCTGGTGTTTCACCTTCTAGGTAGTAGTGAAACACATTTGTAGTTGCATTTGTTGCTTGGAATGTAACCCACGAATAGAACAACTCTGTTTTATTAGATTTGTGTGCCTCAATCACAAAAATTACTGTACCACCCCTGGCTCTTAAGCTATGTTCTAGAAGTTTTAGGGTGACTGCCCTTCTGAAATTTGGTGCAATTTGTATTGCATCTTCAGGGTCTTCTGTTCCGAAGAGGGCTGAGTCAACTCTCTCATCCTCTGTACCAGGCATGTTTAGAGAAAGAAGTGGTCCCGGGGAACTAAGATAAGGTGTGATGCACAATATTTAGGAACTAAATGTCCTTCAAGCTTGAATAACCAACAGCCAATAAATAGTATTTTTGCACTACTCAGCTGCGGCGGAGTTTGTGCCCACCCACTCCAGATGTCTCTGGGGTTTTGTGAGTAGGTTCTCTGAGAATAGCATGACTGAACTACTCATATTCTACTGTTAAATTAGTACCCAACCAACGTTGGCGGCGCCATGTCGTGTAGTTCCTATAGTACCCCTGCAGGACCTGCGCGTTTGGATAACATATACTGTGGGCTTGGTGGCAGACTAGCTCTGACCAGCCCCACTGTATATGTTAGCCTGGTTTGCATTAGCTAGCTCGCAGTGCCACTAGTGTCTCCTCTTATCGGGGAGAGATTAGTTTCTGGCAACCTTAGAACATGACAACCCTGATTCCCTCAGAATCGTGGAAACAATGTACTACCTTTCGCTCAGTCATTCGTGCTTACTCATTCGGTTTGTCTCAGAGAGTTACACAGAATAAACAGTCGGGCGTTTCAATAAGTATTTATTGAACAGTTGTTATTCTAGTGTAAAATATATGTGCTGCAGAAACCAGCAGACAATAGCAGAGATATATTATCAGCAGTACGATAAAAGCAAAGGGATAGAACTGTTCTACCATATTGCGACAGTCATGAATACATACATGAATATAAAAGCATTATGCAAGTTCGAGTACTCCTACGATGCCTTCCTAGATGTACCTGTGTGTACCTAGCATATGTGTGTAGGTCTTAGAAGCTAAGAGCCAAGAATCCTCCTTGGATTTAGTCGAACCCCCTTACCTGAATAGAGAGAGTGTGGGACCCCGTCCTGGTCTCGAGTTGGACACCCCGTCCGGGTTGTGTCAGACCACTGTCAGCTGGAGCGACTGCATGCAGGAGCCTCAGCGTCTCTGGTCAGTGTGTCAGCATGGAAGTCTCAGTTCCCTCTATCTTACCGAGGCAAGATGTGGTGTATTTATACCCTGAAAACACTGATCTTCGTGCAAGGTTTGTATTGGTCCCCCATTAGGCTTTAGGAAGACGTCAGGGGTGAACTCTGTACATACATATTATGCAGGTGGAATATAATTAGAGAGTCATGCATAATTTATGAGTACAGTGTGGGCCTGTGTTTGGGAAAAACCCTGGTGCCTGCAAAACCACAAGGCAGATAACGTTCAGCAGTCAGAGCACGTTGTGTACTGGATGGGACCAATGTAGGTGAAAGAGCATGCCTATATAAGGAATCATGACTATAATAGGGCATGTATGGTTATTCCCGTAATCGGGCATATGCGGCTAAGACCATAATAGTGCAAGTACGAATAAGACCATATTAGGGTAAATATGAATACGTCTATTTTAGGGCATGTATGAACGGGCCTACATTAGGGTCTCTATACGGGATATAACAATTCCACGTGATAAAGACCAATTATGGTCATTTATGGGCTTGATCGAATACTATGCAAAACTTGTTCCTAATTTTGCAAACAAGACTGAAGAACTTAGAATGGTACTGCAGAAGGGGTGTACTTTCATTTGGGATGATGCCCAGCAAAGTGCTTTTGATCTTGTATGGAGGGACATTTGTGAGGCGGGATTTCCAGCACCTTTCAACACTCAAATTAAAACATTTCTAACATTGGATTCCAGTGCGCATGGTTTAGGGGCAGTATTGTCCCAGATGCGGGCAGGCACAGAAAAAACAGTGGCTTTTGCCTCACACTCGTTGACGGAATGTGTAAGCAACTATTCAGTTATAGAATGCAAGGCCCTGGCAGCTGCCTGGTCTGTCGAGCATTTTATGACCTTTTAATGGGGTTTAACTTTTTGCATACACACTGATCACAAACCCTTGGTGAAAATTTTGAGTCCTGGTGGTACTGGTAAGGGCTCAGCTAGGCTGGCTAGACCGGCTTCCAGACTTCAGGAGTATTGTTACAACGTTGCCCACATACCAGGATGGAAGAACGCACAGGTTGACTGTCTTTCTCGCATGTCTTTGGAGTGCCCTGGGGAAAATGATCACAGTGGGTCTGCCTGGGATTAGGAAGGGGCTGTGGTTTCATTGTGCGATGTGGAAGAATGTAGCAGTGGCTCAAACTCGGCAGATGAATGGCATTCGTGCATGGATTGGGATGCAGTCTTGAAGAGTGTTGAACAAATGGTAATGCATGGTGAGCATAGGGAGAGCATGTTTGGTCCTTCTGTGAGACCATTTGTTAAGATTCTGGATGAACTAAGCCTGAGTGACACAAAAGTTCTTATGAGAAATGACAGGTTTGTACCACCTGAGGGTTTGATGCGCAAAATCATTACGTTAGCCCATGAGGGGCACTTAAGGTACACCATGACAAAAAAACGGGTGAGGGAGAAGTTTTGGTGGCCCTATATGGATGATCAGATCACTGCGTGGATTTTGAAGTGGCAAGGAGAGCGAAAAAAGACTTAAGACCGGGGTCCTTACAGCACAATGACATATCGAGGACCCTGATGCACCCTGGAGTGCGATGTGCTTAGATTTTATTGGGCCTATGCAAATGTTGGATGATGGAATGAAGAATGCCATGGTTTTGATGGACGTACACTCTAAATGGTTGGTGGTCAAATGTATGCAGGATGTGACTACCAGAAGTATGGTGGAGGTATTGAAGGGGGTGTTTGTGGAAAAGCAGTTGTCACTGATAATGGAACCCAACTCATTTCACATGAAATGAAATCTTTTCTGGATAAATGTGGCGTCACCCACCATCGCACAGCACTTTACAACCCCCAAGCTAATGGCATGGTGGAGCGTGCCAACCGCTTTGTCAAGGGTACCATTTCCATGGCCCTTCAAAGCAGGAAGGATGTCAGGGTAATGGTGAATGATATGGTGTGGACTCATCGCACCACAGCACATGGTGTGACCGGTGTTTCCCCTTTTGAGAAAATGCGTGGGAGGAAGCCAGGCATAAAGTTAACCCCTGTGTGGCTAACAGGTTCTTGTCATGAGAAGATTGATGGGGAGGAGAGCAGGGTCAGTGGTAAGGGTGTGTGAGCAGGGTACTTGGTCAAAATTAGGCATAGCAGGTTCTGCAAAGAGTTGCATAAGTTTTGGGCCCATTTGAAAGTCAAAAATAGTGTTTGACAGTTATGTGATTTTGATCAATGGTAACAAGTGGAACAAATGCAAAGTGGTGTTATACCAGAAAGGCGGTATTGTGGACAGTAAGGTGGGTGGGCGTGACTCTTTCAGGCTGCATGGGGGCTTGAACAGTTTCATGTTGATGAGTGATGATGAGTTGACAAGCAGGAGGGACTATGCCAGTGGGCGACCACAGAGAATGTGGGGCGAGGGGTGCTCGTCCTTCCAGTTCTGATGGCCTGTGTTCTGCCCCGTTTCTCATCAGAGAGCCAGAGAATTTCACTCCACCAAACTTCGCAGGCCCCCTCGGTATCTGGAAGATTATGTGCAAACAGTGTGATGGCGTTCATTATTTTGGGTGTTCATGGTGGGTGAAGCTTTATTTCCTGTGTAGTATTGGATTTGTATCCCCTGTTGCAATATCCTTTGTCTCTTTTCCCTTTGTTACCTAAAGTATTGGCTTATTCGAAGGAACTTGTTCTATTTGTTCCTTTTGTATATTTTTCTTCTTTTGTTTAAAAAAAATATATATATTGTTTGTTATTTGGGTCTGTTGTTGGGTAGAAGGGAGGGGGGGTGTAGTGCTCGTTGTTCATGGTCTTGTTTATGTCATGATGCTATGTCATGTCGGAATGCTGTGGGTGCGGGATTCTACCCGAGTCAGTTGCTCCTTGGCTGGCGAAGGGAGAATCACGCTACATTAATGGTGTTCGACCTTTACAACCAGTGTGGTGCAGTCACTTCAACATATTCTCGCCAGCTTAGTTAAAACAGCCCCCTATTAATGGGCAGGTATCTTGAAGCTGCTGTTTGATCTTTCTTTAAAGACAGAAACAGTGCTCCAGTCTTCGGAAAGGTAGTAACATCATTCCCCTTCAGAAAAAGGGGATCGCAAACTCCGTTTAAACTATTACACCTCACACTATTAGATGTGACTCACAATTGGCACTGCAGTTTCTGATCAAATGTGATGATCACCAGCCTTGAAGTGTAGCAAGAATACTGACAGAGCCGCACACGAGTATGCCACTCTGCCGCTACACGGGACCCCCTTAATAAGACATGGTCTCTATAAACTACTGATGAAGTTTGTTCAGCTAATACTGTTAACACAAATTAGTTGTGACAAAAAAAAAGAAACTCATAAAAATCTCATGAGCTGGTTTGTCTATGAGTTACCTGAGGTGACTTCTAATGCAGGTACCTATTGCCAGAAGAGGATCGTCCTCTAATGGCAGAGGCCGTGATTGCCTCTTCAATCTCTGGCTGTCTGTCACCAAGCCATCCTCTCAGAGTGTATGGGCTACACACAAAAAGTGAATAAAGCCAATCACGTAATTTAATTACTTGTCAAAATATATATTTCATGTACCTGACAACTCCTTAAGCTTGTGTGTATCTTTACTATGATAACTTACCCTAAAGCGATCACATCATTAAGATCAAATGTTCAACTTGGGCATTTTATTTCATTATTTATTTTATTTGTGGAACTATCTTTGATCATTTACAGTGAGACAGAACTAGCATTTGTTCGAAGTGATGTAGACTTAAATGGACTAGGTGAACACACCTGACCTTAAGTCTTATCACAAAATACGTTTCTGTTTTTAAATTACAATGTCTTCGGCATCTGGCACTCTTAAAGACTGATGACAAACTCTGAAAAATGACACTTGTTGGAAGAGGCCTGCAGAGGAAGAACTGGACCTGGAACCCATGTTGAACCCAGGAGTACAGAGGGCCTCAAAGGGCTAGTCCGCTGGCCTCCTGATCTGTGCCTTAGGGACAGGTTCCCCACAACTCCTGGATCCCTCTTAAATGAATTCCTGA
The DNA here is from genome assembly GCA_963921515.1 of Calotriton arnoldi. NCBI lineage: Eukaryota > Metazoa > Chordata > Amphibia > Caudata > Salamandridae > Calotriton > Calotriton arnoldi. The sequence goes on along the minus strand of CAWUFW010000952.1, from coordinate 2,896,877 downwards.
CCCCCAAGAGGCACCTCTCCGGTCCCTGGGCCCTTGGTGTCGATCTCAGTCATGCTTTTGGGCTCTTCACGACTGCGAATGGGCCCGTTCACATCCGAACCATGCTGCTCGCACAAGGTATCAGTGTGAGCCACCGCAAGTTCATCTCTTCACACAGCAAGCATCATCCGCAGGTGTGGATCGCAACCGCGAGGCAGAAGCCCGCCCGGCCTCCTCTTGGCCCTCCCGCCAACCATCACCAACGATGCTCTCCTGGCGAACTTCTTCCCCGCGAACAGGACTCTTGGCATAAAACTTGAGAAGGTAAAACTTCAGGATCTCAGACTGTATCCGACCCGTGCTCCATCACAGTCGACCTGAACTTTTGGATTTGACCCGGTCCAGCGCAGCCAGATGTCACCGGTCGGCGCTTTGTGCTTTTAAGCGCTATTATACAGTTTATCTTTTAAAAATTAATAACTCCGGTTCTACTTATTGGATTTTCCTCGTTTTGGTCTTGTTTCATGTATTATTTTAAACTCTATTTTTCTAACCTGGTGTGGAATCTTTTTGTGTGGTGTTTCACTGTTTAAGTGTTTGAAGTGTAGCACAAATACTTTACACATTGCCTCCAAAGTTAAGCCTGACTGCTCTGTGCCAAGCTACCAAAGGGTGAGCACAGGTTAATTTAGGGTGAGCCTGTGACTTACCCTGACTAGGATTGTGATTACTGCTTGACCAGGTCTTATACCCCAGTCAACCAGGAACCCAATTTCTAACAACACTCAAAAAGGCAAAAGTGAGTCTGACAACATGTGACACAACAGACACTGAATGCAGCATAGGACTGGGAGGCTGTTGCAGGAATGATTAATCTGCAAGCAGTAACTAAACACACTGGTGGGCTGCATGTACAAGTGGGTATATGCTGTGACTGCAAACGTGCCCTCTCAATTTATTACCATAACCATCCACGCATTCAGACATTAAAGATTACAATCCACTTTATTGTAAATGGCAATGCCAGTATATCCTGTAATATAATCACAGTACGCTGATTAAAAAAACGTTTTTTTCAGCAGCATTACAGAAATAACCCCAAACAGCATGTTTGTTGTCTACATGTCAGGCTAACAGAGTAAGTGAAAGTGTAGGGGTCATCCTTACAAGGTAACATTAGTGATCAGACAGGTGTTTGTACAGTGCCATACAGTGATTGATGTACACTACTATTCCACATTAAGACTATTATGATTTGTAAATTCTCTTTTTTCTCCCAACTGGACATTTTTCTAAACTTGACTCCTGTTTCACCTTCATACATTTGGAACTCCTGCTGTTGCTGTAGTCACTTTGCCACTGGATTCAAGCAAGCCTGGCTGATGACGGCTGAAATGCCAGAAACCGGTCCTAGGATGCTTGTTTCCGGTCCAGGGAAGACATGGCTTGGCAGTTCGGGCTGGACTGTTCCCATGAGGCACAGGGTCAGACTGATTTGCATATGGCCATGTCTGAACTGGGGTGGTGGAGTGAGCTAAAGAATGATGATGGATTAAACCCAGATCAGTTGACTGGGGGTGAGTGTTTGATTGGCTCAAACGTTCCGTCCATCATCCCCTTTTGTATCGCTTTGGTCGCCCTAAGTTGGCGGGGGTATGCCCAGACGTGGGTCCCTTGCTCACTTTGCCACTGGATTCAAGCAAGCCTGGCTGATGACGGCTGAAATGCCAGAAACCGGTCCTAGGATGCTTGTTTCCGGTCCAGGAAGACATGGCTTGGCAGTTCGGGCTGGACTGTTCCCATGAGGCACAGGGTCAGACTGATTTGCATATGGCCATGTCTGAACTGGGGTGGTGGAGTGAGCTAAAGAATGATGATGGATTAAACCCAGATCAGTTGACTGGGGGTGAGTGTTTGATTGGCTCAAACGTTCCGTCCATCATCCCCTTTTGTATCGCGTTGCACCAGTAATAGCTTGTCAGAATGGAAATGGATCCTAACTGCCTGTCATATTGCAATTAGAGGGAGCTGAGAATGTTCTGCAAGGAGACAGGGCTAGTCGTGGAGAAGGGGTTCACTAAGCAGAACTTGTGGGCATCCATGCATTATTTTAAGGTGAAATGCTGGTTTGGAAATGCCCAAAGACTGGGAGGGTGGTTACTCTGAGGAGGAGGACTACTTTGCATCTCTAGAGAAAGGAGAGCCCTGGTTTTACCTGTACTCCAAGCTAGAAGGCCAAGAAGGCAGTGGCCCTGAGAAGGATGAGGAGGTGAAGGAAAATGAAGTATCAAAGGCTCCAGAGGTGAAAGGGGAGCCGATAGAGAGTCCCCTGCTGGACTGAATGCAGGAAGCAGTGTCTCCCCCCAAACCGTGTTTCCTAAGGAGTTAAAGGACAGACAGGCTGAAAGGGACCTGTGGCTGCAGCTGGCCCAACTGGCAGCAGAGGAGAGAAGAGCTGAGGCTGACAAAGCCCTGGTGGAGGAGAAGAGGGCTGAGGCTGAGAGGGCCTTAGCTAGGGGAAAACCTGCCCCGGAGGCAGAACAAAGGAAAGCTGAGGCTGAGCGAGCCGTGGAAGAGAAAAAGATCTTTCTGACTCATGAACTGAGTCTTAAGGAGCTGGACTTGAAGGCCAAACAGCTGGTAGAGTCTAGCAGGAATGGTGGCAGCGAAAGTACAGTGTCCAGTAGTAAAGGAAAGAGCCGCATACCCATGGACCTGGTGACTAACTTCAAGGAGGGGGATGACATTGACAGGTGGTTTGAGGCAAATGAGGTTACTCTGGCGGTGCAAAGGACCCCTCAGTCCTAGGAGGATTTTGTGGGTTATATTTGCAAGGCACTGGGTGGTTGGGTGAAGGGTAGTGAGGTAAACACCTATGAGGGACTGTACAATTTGATTGGTAGATAGCACATGTTCAGTAACTGTATTCTAGAATAATGCCAACAGATGATTGATTGCAAGTTTACTGACCCCAGGGAACTTGCAAAGGAGGCAGACCTCTGGGGGAGTACCAGGGTGTCTGGGAAGACATTGGAGATGATCCTCAGGAGGGTGGCTCAGGATACCCTCAATAGAGTGAGAGGAAGGTATGCAGTGACCCAGACAGGTCCCAGGCTGGTGAGGGGGGGTGGGGGGAAGGGATCCCATGTCCCTTCTTAGCTTAGGAGGGGAGGTTGGTTGGGCATAGGCCTAGGGTGCCCCATTTCCAGCCCAGAGCTTGGGTTGCTCCCAAAGGGGGCACAAGCAGGGGGGCCTGGTCTGTACTGAGAGACTATCCACTGGGGGGACCTCCACAATGTCAGGAGAGCTGGGGTGTGGCCGCCACAGGTGCCCTACCAGTTTTGTGTTCTGGTGGTACCACTTCACAGCAGAGGGTACAGAGGCCCAAATGGATTGGCAGGAGGTGGAAACAGTCCTCAGTGGGAGGACCAGTGGGTCAGGGGTTGCCAGCGCTGAGAATAGAGTACCCCAGGATTGACAGTGGTGAGGCCACTTCTGGCTGGGGGGCTCCATGCACTGGCACAGGGACAAAGGGCTGGGGATCTGCACCAGGCAGACTCTTGCATGACACATACAGAGTGTTTCCCTTCAGGGGGTAGTGATACTCCCCTTGAAGTCCTGGCTCACCAGGCATATGTTCAGCCTAAGTGTACAGACCCTGGGTGGAAGGACCAGTTTCAGGATACCACCCCTGAACTGGTGGGAGTTAGAGTGGAAAAAGGGTGCAAGACACCTGGGGAGAAACCACAAAGGTCAGAGACCACTAAATGGCCTGGCTCTAGCTACCACCACCTGCCAGTGCCTTCAGTTGGTTGTTGTCCTTGAGGACAGAATTCTCCCTGGGTTGGGGACAGAAGTCAGACCCAAGGGGTGGACTTGGCCACATCACTTTGTTGGCCAAGTTAGTAGTGTCTGGCTACTGGGATGCATCTGTGAGCAAATTAAGGTTAGGTGCTGCACAGATGATGTCCACAGATAAGGAAGGGGTACCCCATTGGCCAGTTCAGTGGCTTAGGAGAGTATAGACAGACGGATCCAACTGAGTTTAGAGAGGCAGTGAACTGACAAGTGCCTCTGCAGTAGAGAGCCATTATCCATGTTCTATCGCTTAACCATGGAAGTCCATCAAGGTATTGATTAGTCTACCCTGGCTTTAAGCTGGAGGGTGGTTGTGATAGAAAAGTCCCTTTCTGTAGGGACACCCCCAAACCTTTTGCCTTCCTCCTCCCCTTATGCTGAATTCGTTTGTGTTGGCTTTAGGACTGCTAACCAGTGTTAAAGTGTTTGTGCTGTCTCCTTAAAATATGGTAATATTGGCTGATTTACAATTGGCATATTTCATTTACTGATAGGTCCCTAATAAAGTGCAAAAAATGTCCCCATGACCAGTAAATTAAATGCTATTAGTGGGTCTGCAACACTGATTGTGTTACCCACTTAAGTTGCCCTTTAAACATGTCTCAGGACTGCCATTGCAGAGTATGTGTGTGCAGTTTACACTGCCATGTTAACCTGGAAAGTTTAACCTCTTTCCAGGCCCAAACCTTCCTTTTTAATACATATATGTCACTCCTAAGGTAGGCAATGGACAGACCAAGGACAGGGTGCAGTGTATTTGCAAAGTTGGACATGCACTTTAAAGTTTTACATGTCCTGGTTGTGAAAAACTCTCAAAGTCGTTTTTCACTACTTCAAGGCCTATATCTCCCATAGGATAACATTGGGATTACCGTAGTACATTTTATAAGAGTAATTTAGGATGTGGCCTAATAGATAGGGCAGTTGACCTTGAAGCTGGGGAACCTGGTTTGAGTCTATGCAGGGATGCTCAACATCCTGTGATTCTGGGCAAATCATTTTATCTCCCGGTGCCTAACAAAAATGAATGTGTCCGTCTGTAACAAAACTGGTGCTGATGTAAAGAGCTCTGATACCTTCTAGTTGACTTCGTGCTTGATAAAACACCACCCCAAAAAAGATGATTTAAGTTTGCTGTAGCTGGAATCACAATTTAAAATCACAACGTATGGTAAAGTCGGATTGTAAATTGGAATTCTGAAAATGCCACTTTTAGAAAGCTGGCATTTTCTTGCTTTAGCCATATAGTGCCTGTTGCCTGTCTCATATCACATGTCTGGGGTAGTTGACAGCTGGGCTTTGTGTATTGCTCCTAGACAGCCACACACAAAGGGTTTTTAAGTGCGACTGGACCCAACCTCACTTACACCTAATTAGGCTGTGTACTGTCCCCACACAAAGGGCTGCATACCTCTTTCAGGAGTCTGGAGTCAGGGCAGGAAGGGCAGGGACTATGTGCACTTCAAGGGAATGTCTTTGAAGCCTACCCCACTTCAAAGGCACAACTGGGTATATGTACTGAGCCTCTGACACCACCACTTCAATATACCTCTGTACACCTGTGGACCTGTGGATCTGCCAGGAAGAAGGACTGCTATGCTACTAAAAGGACTGTCACTCTGCTGGACTACCACTCTGAAAGAGCTGCCACCTTGCTGTGCTGACCTGTTTCCCTCTTGCCTGCAGAATAAAAACTGGACCTGGAACCCATCCTGAACCGAGGACTCCAGAGGGACTCAAATGGCTAGTGTGCTGGCCTTCTGATCTGAACCTCAGGGACATAACAGGCTCCCCACAGCTCCTGGACCCGTCTTCAAGGAGTTCCTGACCCCCAATTGGCACCTCTCAGGTCCCTGGGCCCTTGGTGTGGATCTCTAGTTCTTAAAGTCTAGCTTTTGGGCTGTTCGAGACCATGAATAGGCTCATTCACATCGGAACCACACAAGGAATCAGTGCGAGCCGCTGCAAGTTCGTCTCTTTGCACAGCAAGCATCGTCCGTTGGCGTGGATCGCCACCGCAAAGCTGCAGCCCATCCATCCGTGACGACCAGCCTGCTCTTCGCACTCCGCAGACCCTTGCCAGCAACACTCTCCTTGCTCCCGGCAGCCACTTCCCCGTGAATAGGACTCTTGGCACAAAACTTGAGCATGTAAAACTTCAGTGGGACTGTATCCAACCCGCACTTCATCGTGGTTGGCCTGAAGTTTTGGATTTGACCCAGTACAGCAGAACCAGATATCCTTTATGCTTTATGCTTTAAAGAGCTATTTTACAGTTGCAATCAATCAATCAAACAACATTTGTATAGTGCAGCACTGTCACCACCAGGGGTATCTGGGTGCTGTGGGTGCGATGCCTCAGTCGAACAACCAGGTCTTGAGTTTCTTTCTGAAGTCTGCCAGGAAGGGTGCTGTTTGCAGATGGAGGGGCCGGTCATTCCAGGTTTTAGCGGCGATGCAGGAAAAGGAGCAGCCTTGGCTTCGATGGATGTGGGGGGTGTGTGCACAGGCCAGTGAGGAGGAGCAGATGGAAGTTTAATCAGGGGTTGATGTAGACCAGTCCTTGATTGCGTAGAGCTTTGAAGGCATGCATGTGGATCGTGAACTGGCATCTTTTCAGGATGGGGAGCCATTGGAGGTTTCTGAGGTGGGGGGTGATGTGGGTCCATTTGGAGAGATCGAGGATGAGCCTGGCTGCAGCATTCTGTGTGATCTGGTGTCTTCCGAGGAGCTGGGTGGAGATACCAGCATAGAGAGCGTTGCCGTAGTTGAGGCGGCTGGTAACAAGGGCCTGGGGGACAGACTTTCTGGTGTTGACCGGGATCCATCTGAAGATTCTGCAGGTGCGTCCGCAGGGTATGGAAGCAGTATAAGGTGACTGAGTTGACTTGTTGTTTCATGGTCAGTTGGCTGTCGAGGATGATGCCTAGGTTGCATGTATGGTCTGTTGGTGTGGGTGTTGTTCCGAGTTCTGCTGGCCACCAGCTGATGTCTCATAAGGAAGTGTTTTTCCCAAAGATAAGTACTTCTGTTTTGTTGGACTTGAGTTTAAGGCAGTTGTCTCTCACCCAGTTGGCTACGTTGGTCATGGCGTCGCAGAAGTTAGTTCTGATGGTGGAGGGGTTTTCGGTGAGTGAGAGGATAAGCTGAGTGTCGTCTGTGTAGGAAATTATGTTGAGGCCGTGGGATCTGGCAATGTCTGCGAGAGGGGTCATGTAGGTATTAAATAAGGTGGGACTGAGAGATGATCCTTGGGGTACGCGGTTTATGATGCCCTCTGGTTCGGAGGTGAAGGGAGGCTTCCGGATGCTCTGTGTGCATCCTGTGAGGAAGGAGGCAATCCACTTGAGAGTGTTTTGCTGTATGCCGATGTTGTGAAGTATGTTGATGAGGGCGTGGTTGGATACGGTATCGAACGCAGCTGAGAGATCAAGGATGATAAGGGCCACAGTCTCTCTGCAGTTGAAGAGGGTTCTGATGTTATCTGTGGCAGCGATCAGCGTGATCTCAGTGCTGTGGTTGGCATGGAATCCTGATTGGGAGGCGTCCAGTAGGTGGTTTGGTTCAAGGTATTCAGTGAGCTGTTGGTTGATGGCTTCTTGAGTATTTTGGCAGGGTAAAGGAGCAGGGAGATTGGCTGATTTTTGAGCTTGCTGGGATTGGCGTAAGGTTTCTTTAAGAGCGGTCTAACCTCTGCATGTTTCCACATGTCCGGGAAGGCTGCTGTGGTGATGGAAGTGTTGATGATGCTGATGAGCTCCATGCTGATTGGGCTGATCCCGAAGGTTGAAGAGACGGTGGGGGCAGGTTTCGGTGGGTGCCCCGGAGTGGATGGATGACATGATGGCTGTGGTGGTCTGAGTGGTGTGCGGAGACCAAGTGGTGATCGTTTGGCTGGTGTGTGCTGGTTGGTCGAGGATGTTGAGGTTGAGAGCAGTGGATTTGGGTTAAAATTTGATGTGGATGGTGGCAATCTTGCTGTGGAAGTAGTTCGAGAGGGTGTCGCTGAGATCTTGGAAGGGGTGGATTGGGTTCTCTGTGGCTGCTGGGTTGGAGAATTCCTTGGCTATTTTGAAGAGTTTTTTCGTGTTAGGGTGCTGAGTCGATGCGGGCTGTGATGGCTGCTCTCTGGCTTCATTGATGCGCAGGTGGTAGTTGCTGAGGGCTGCTTTGTGAGCGGCTCTGTTGGAGGGGTTCCTTGCGGTGCACCATCGTTTCTCGAGTTGGTAGCACTTGCATTTGGAGGTTCTGAGCTCCAGGGTGTACCAGCTGGCTTGTTTAGAGATTATGTTTGTTTTTGCTGGTTTCATTTGGGCGACTCTATTGGCACCTTTAGTGATCCATGCGGAGAAGTTCTGGATGACCTGGTCAAGGTTTGATGAAGCTTCAGGTCGGGTGGTGCTGAGAGCCTGTGTCCACTGTGTCTCAGTTACCCTGCCCCAGCTGCGGAGGGAAGAGCTGTGATGCTTGGTGGTGGTGAGCTGGGTGTCGGAGATTGCTAAATGGGCAATGGCGTGGTCGGTCCAGGTGAACTCTGTGAAGTGGCTGAATTTGATTCCGTCGCTGGAGGTGAAAATTGAGTTGAGCGCATGTCCGGCTTTGTGCGTGGGTTCGGTGACCTGTTGGGTGAGGCCAATGTTGTTCAGGTTCTCCAGGAGGGTGGTGGCATGGATGTTGTTGGGGTTATTGACATGAAAATTGAGGTCGCCGAGTAGGACATAGTGGTCGGAGTCGATGGCTAAGGGGGCAATGAGATTGGGGATGGCATCGCAGAAAGCCGATTGGAGTCCCAGGGGCCGGTGTACAAGGGTGCCTCCTGTCGTGCTCTTGGCATTGGTCTGTAGTTAGAAGTTGAGTTGTTCCATGAGGTCATCGTTGGTGGCGATGCATCGGATGGTTTCTTTGAAGATGATGGCGATACCCCTGCCGTGCTTGTTGGAGCAGTCACAGTGCATCATCTTGTAGCAGTCTGGTGTTCCTGTGGCGATGTCAGGTTTCGAGGAGGGGGTGAGCCATGTTTTGGTGATGAAGGTGACGTCAGGGGAGAGGGTGGTGATGGTGTCCCAGATTTCCGTGGCATCTTTGCAAGAGATCGGGCATTGAGCAGGATACATTTGGAGCGGTTCCGAGTTGTTTGAGGTCTGGGCAGGAGAGGTGAGGGATCCAGTGTGGACTAGTGGTCCTGTGTTGCAGGAGAAGTGGCAGTGGCCGCAGGTGAAGGGTCCTTTGGTTGATCGCAGGGAAGAGGTGCAACAGATGTTGTTTCGGTGTCTGGGGTCCAGGGCCAGGAGCTCATTGGCAGTGTAGCGGAGGGTGGGGGCTTGCCAGGGTCCTAGCGCTGGGCGCTGTGTAGGCGTGAATAGACACAAGTGGGCTTGCTGTTGGCCCACCTTTGGCCTCCATGAGTACTCCTGGGGGTGGGGGGGGCTGACAGGGAGGCGGGAGGCTGAGAGCGGGGGGCAGCGGGTGGGAAAAAAAGGCAAAAATAAGCAGAGTAAAAACAGGGTAGCTGGCGAAAAGCAAAAAAATAACCAAGAAAGAAATCAATAAATTGCCAAGAAGGAGCCCGGGGGTGTCCTGGTCTCTTTGACAAAATATGGGGCAAATGGTTCAACCTATAATCCGATTGCGGGGTTGAAGGGGATTGACATCATAAATGTTTTATGTTTGTATAGGCCGAAGCTGAACTTTCATCACCTAGTGGCTCTCTGTCTCTCTTGTCGCTCCAAACTGTATCTTCCTACTACTTAAAATGTAAAACCAAGGCTTTGGGTTTTTATTGTGCGTTAAAAATCAATAAAGTTGATTATCAAAAAAAAAAAATTGCCAAGAAGGAAATCAGCTCTCAAGTGGTGGACCACTGGACTGAACCTGGAAGGGCTCTGGGTCTCATGGCATGCGGCGAGGCAGCAGACTCTTGTGCTAGGCAGAGGCAGCAGGGAGCAGCGCACAGACCAGGAGGGTCAGGGCTACTACTACAAATTCATAACTCCGGTTCTACTTATTGGATTTTTGTCATTTTGGTCCTGTTTTATTTACTAAATTAAGCTCTACTATTTTAACCTTGAGTGGAATTTTTGTGTGGTGTTTTTACTGTTTGAAGTATTGGACAAATACTTTAAGCAATGCCTCCAAACAGCTCTGTGCCTAGATGAGCACAGGTTAATTTAGAGTGTGCTTGTGCCTTACCCTGGCTAGGATTGTGGTCACTGTTTGACCAGGGCTTATACCCCAATCAACCAGGAACCCAATTTCTAACAACATTCAAAAAGGTAAAAGGGCACATTTTCATAGTAATCTTACTCTCAGGCAGTCTTGTAAGAGTCCAGTTTACTCTGAAAATTGCCTTTAAACAAAATATTCACAGATCAAAACATTCAGACAAAAGATGTCCATGTGCACGTTTCATTCTACGTTATTTTTAGTTATTCTCTTTGAAGAGGATGAAACAGAGAATTCATGTGCCTCCTGTGACAGGCGACTCGAGAGTGTGGTGGTCCGGGGTGGTAGATGCCCCGGTGCCACGCGGTGAGGCCTAAAATAGGTATCTGGCAAATGTTGACACACACACACTGGTTCTCATGTAAGGGCCAAGCCCTCCAACGGAATGTGCCCGTTTATTTATCCCCTTTGGGCGAGCCTGCCCTCCAGGGTGATACAGGGTGCAACAATGTATCCCAGTTAACTTTTCATACTTTCCCCCTTTTCCCCCTCCTCTTCTTCCCTAACCGCTCTCCCCCGCTCCTTACTCCCTGAAATCATCACAAACCCCCTTCTTCTCTCTTCATCCTCCTATTCCTCCAATAATGCTGCTCAACCCTCTATCCCCTCTCGGTAATCCCCTCCCTTTTCCTCCTTCGGACCTAGCAGAACCATACTCTTTCTTCAACTACCCTCTAGCCCAATCCCCCCACTCTGCCTGGTGCCTGTCCCCTTACATTCACCTCTCCTAGCTTACTGGACCTTTCCAGCCCCTTCTCCCCAAACATCCTGCCATTCTATGACTCCCCTCTTTCCCCTCCCCGCATTCCGCCCTCCCTCCTCGCCCCTCTCCTGACCCCTCCTAAATATGATCTTAATTCTTCTCCTCTGTTCAACATCAGCAAAAATAACTCTCTTTCCACCTCAGTTGCATCAACAACCTCTCTCAACCACCATCTACCTCCACCTTTTACTCTTGCACCCCAATACCCCCACTGCACTCCCACCTTTCCCTGCCCTCCCTCGCCAATTGCACTCCCTCCTGTATCCATCGAGCCACCTAACATTCTGTGCTCAGCCCTACTCTCTCTAGAAAATAAATTAGGATCTCTCATCTCCTCTATTTCCCAGCTTGAAGCTACCATCTCACTCTTAAGCACTAAGATATCTACCTTTCCAAACAAGCCAATTCCCTTGGCAAATACTCACTTCCCCAAACTCCCGAGGAGTACCTTGCTCCCGCGCCCCAAAAAAGCTAATCACAATCTGTCTTCTGCAGACATCGCTAACTTACTGGCTAGTTACAAGACCCCTAACACCACCCCCCTTCCAGTCTCCTCTCCAAGGAAACTGTTGTGTAGTTCCTATAGTACCCCTGCGGGACCTGCACATTTGGATAACATAACCTGTGGGTTTGGTGGCAGACTAACTCTGTGCACCCCCACCGAGAAATGTTAGCCTGGTTTGCATTAGCTAGCTCGCAGTGCCACTAGTGTCTCCTCTTATCGGGGAGAGATTAGTTTCTGGCAACCGTAGAACATGACAACCCTGATTCCCTCAGAATCGTGGAAACAATGTACTACCTTTCGCTCAGTCACTCGTGCTTACTTATTCGGTTTGTCTCAGAGTGGTTCACAGAATAAACAGTCGGGCGTTTCAATAAGTATTTATTGAACAGTTGTTATTCTAGTGTAAAATATATGTGCTGCAGAAACCAGCAGACAATAGCAGAGATATATTATCAGCAGTACGATAAAAGCAAAGGGATAGAACAGTTCTACCATATTGCAATAATCATAAATACATACATGAATATAAAAGCATTATGCAAGTGCACGTACTCCTACGATGCCTAACTAGATGTATCTAAGTGTACCTAGCATATGTGTGTAGGACTAAAGCCTAAGAGCCAAGAATCCCTCTAGGATTTAGTCGAACCCCCATACCTGAATAGAGAGAGTATGGGACCCCGTCCTGGTCTCGAGTTGGACACCCCGTCAGGGCTGTGTGAGACCGCTGTCAGCTGAAGCGACTGCATGCAGGAGCCTCAGCGTCTCTGGTCAGTGTGTCAGCATGGAAGTCTCGGTTCCCTCTATCTTACCGGGGCAAGATGTGGTGTATTTATACCCTAAAGAGTCTCGGTCCTCAGTATGGTTTGTATTGGACATGAGGAAGACGTCAGGGGTGAACTTTGTACATACATATTATGCAAGTGGTGTATTCCTAGAGAGCCATGCATAATTGATGAATACAGTGTGGGCCTGTGTTTGGGAAAAACCCTGCTGTATTCAAAACCACAGGATAGATAACGGTCAGCCCTCAGAGCTCGTTGTGTACTAGCTGGGACCAATGTAGGTGAAAGATCATGCCTATATAAGGAATCATGACTATAATAGGACATGTACGGTTATGACCGAAATAGGGCATATGCGGCTATGACCATAATAGGGCAAGTACGAATATGACCATATTAGGGCAAATACGAGTATGTCCATTTTAGGGCATGTATGAACTGGTCTACATTAGGGCCTCTATGCAGGATATAACACCCACTCGTCTTCCTAATTGGATAAAAATGACCATACCTAAAATCAGGACAATTGAAAAATATTTTTAAAAGCAAGTAAAAACATGGTTTTAAAAAAATCGTTAAAAATGAGGTGTTTAAAAAATGTTAAAATTCAGCTCTTTCTAGTTGCCACTTGAAAAAAGTCAATATTGTCTCTCTATAAAAGTTGCATTACCATAAGCAGGAGAAGGCTATGCGTTTCTCAAGCGAAAGTGTCAATGTAAGAAAATGTTCCAAATTTAGATCGTTTGTTTTGAAACGAGCAAAGAAGCCAAATTCTTTCCCAGGACGCGATGAGCCAATTCGAGATTAAACGTCCTGGCTGGGAAGTTCAGTATTATCAGTGTTAGCTGCTGCAGACGACAAATCCAACGCCTCACAGAGAACGTCAATCGCACATAGATGGAATGTACCACTGCCAACAGTCGGTGCTGCTGCAGCTTGTGCAGCAGTTGTTACCTGGGTGCCTGTGGAGGAGTCACCTAACCCAGCAGGAGCAAACGGCACCTGTGGATTCTCCAGGAATGCATTAATCAGAATTGGAAGCCGCTGGGGACAATGCAGAGCGTGGGCCTTTATGGGGTCCAGCATTGCATCCGTGTCCGGTGGCGCATCTGATGGAAACGTTAGACAGAGATCCAACGTGCATTCTTCTCCGCAGAACAGGCATCGAAGAACAGGTAGGATGCAGTCTACCCAGACTGGTCTAAATGATAGAAACCAGGAGCCATTGAGTTCTCGCAGGCAAGGAATGCCCAGAAGTTGTACCATATGTTCACGGTATGTCCGCTCCAGGAGCGTGTTCGCCATTCCCTAAGGAATTGGGCCGTCCATTGCGTAGCAGTAATATTATAATCAGGATTACTGCAATTAGGAACAAGATGAGCGGGAATCCTCCAAATACGCTTCCCAATACGAAGTGTATAACATTTGGGATTACTCCGAGGACTGTCTGAAAGGTGCTTAACAGTCCTGACCCTATGGTCTTAAATAGGTGTACAATACCGCTCGTATCAGACATGTTGAAGATACGACTAACCATTTCTGCTAAATGAATGGGGCAGTTTGTACATATGAGTGCCTGTATCTCGGTCGAGGTCCTTGCAACTTGGAGGTCACAGGTTTCTCGAGCGGAGGTTAAGGGCACGGGTTGCTGTAAAAGCATGCCTTTCAATCTGCTCAGAGTATCAAATTGTATGAAAGAAACATTCAGCGAAGGCCATAGCAGCGCCTCCCTGACAGTGTTCAGTGGCGGAAACAATACTTGCATACAGCAAGTAACCCTGGAGTTAACAGTGACCAGATAGGCGACGCCCGGAAGCATCCCACAGCAACCTTGATCATTTAGCATTAAGTAACTCCCATTTGAGAGCAGCTGGAAAACCGGCGTGATCATGGCCGCTGGGGTCCCTGACATGTGACAAGATAGGTTCGCTACTGAACCACTGCAGGCTCCGTGTAGAGAAATATCCTTACACATGAGAGAACCGCTTAAAGCGTACTTGCAGTTTGTACCGCTCAGATACACTTCTCGATCCCTATTCCGGCATCGATATGTATATGGTAACTCCCAAGATTCCTTAATGTATCCCTTACCCATTTTTTCATATCTGCCTGCCTGCCTTTGCTCAAGGCAATATTGAAACTGAAACGTAGTGACCGGTAGAGTGATTTGGCCATGGATTAACCATTCAGTTGATGGTGATTCGGCTACAGTGAATGGTAACCTTTCCAGTTTCTCAATACGCAGCATTGTGTATTTGGCTCCCCTTTGTGCCATTTCTGTCTGTTTATCAGTTAGATTGTATTCTAAAAACAGAGACGTGGTGTTTATAAAACGCCAGGGCACATAGCCTGCACGCAAAGATTGTAGCGTCCAGCTCAACATCATAATAGAACGTAGTTGAGACTGCCCGTGCTGTAACAAGGCCAAATCTTGTTCTAGTATGTCGATCGCCGAAGACACAATGTTGCCTAAGGAGTAAATCCTGGAGGTCAAAGTTGTTAACCCATTATCCACTACAGCTAATGCCTTCTCTTAGTTAATACGGTCTATTTCCCGTATCCTCTCTGCGGCCTCTTTTTGGGATTTTTTTCAGTTTTCAATATAGTAGGCATAAAGGCCAGCGTATATGAAACGTTTCTGACGTTGTTTCCTGGGTCCCAGTAGAAAATCTCTAAGATCCATGTCAGGTGTGAGTAAGGTCAAGTGGTGCTTCACTTCTGTGAGTGTTGAGGTCTCTAGCCAGTCAAGGCACAACTTCCCAACACTACTGGATGTCACTAACCCCGGGGGATGTCTCTGTACATAGCGTGGATCTGGCCTATGGATACTAAACCCTTCGGTTGTATTCATAAATCTCTGCTGGCATTTGTTTGTGTCAATGGGCCAAACCAGCCATTCTGTCCAATCAGGATCTGATCTGTTGTACTGGAAAATGTCATCTAATTTCACCCCATGTGTAGTTGAATTCTGCCCCCCACACATCTGTGATGGTGTTGGAAACCTCGGTGTTTTCATTTCCTTGCCTTTGGCTAATCCAAGACAGGTTGTTTGTTGCACAGTTTCATTCAGAAATAATATCTGCTGCGGAATGAGGCATGCTCTAAAAAGTGCTTCTATTCCCTGGACTTGCCAGTCCCTAGAACCCCAGATCGATTTTGAATCTATTGTGTCTTTCCATAGATCGAAACCCTGTTTTGACAACTGGTTCAGAAAGGATGCAGAGTAAATATGTTTGGTGTTTGTTAACATAATGTTCTGAGCTGAACTTTTCGCCACTTTATAATAAAATGACTTCGGGTCGGATGTGTTAAACCCTGAGAAGTATGTGAATTTCTGTGCAAAAGCTTGCGAACTACCTTTAGGTGGTGTTAGGCAGTGTTCCCACTGGTGGTACTCAAATACATTTCTGGGTGTTATAGACTTGTGTAAGAAATGATGAGCATATTGCTGGTAACAGTACAATGTATCATAGTCTGAAGTACCTTCTAACATTTCAATGTTCGGAAATGCGGCAGTTTTTTCTAAATCAGACATCAAATTGTTCACAGTATCAGTGTCCCAATCATCAGAAAATGTACTGGAGGTAATGATATCACTTAAAGAAATTTTAAATACATGTTTAAGCTTTAAAAGTTCAGTCGGACCGAATACATCATAATCAATCTTGTCCCATTCTATACCGTCCGGTATAGGAACTGCTGTGATGTTCACTGAAGACAAGTCTCTTGGTTCACGATGTGAAGACTGGTGTGGTTTTAACATCAAATTGACTCTTTGGGCTGTAGAGCTTTGTTGGAGGTATCGTCCATTAATAAGCATACTAAAAGTTATAATTAAACCTAGCCAGAAAATACAAAATAAAATCCCAGTGATATACCATAGTTCTATCCAAGGTGACACCAGGCAAGTCTTTCTAAAAAGTTCAAAAAGTCATTGAGTTTCTGTTTGAGTGATTTTTCGGCTGGCATCGTTCCCGGCTCGCTTGGATCCAGTGAAAACTTATCAAAGTTCATAAAATAGCCAGAAGCAGTTCGATCAATTGTTGGAATTGCATCGGGATTTGTTGAAATCGGATTTTGCTCTTGACGAGGCATGTTGACGTAAATGTCTGTATTAGGTCTGATTGAAACTTGGTTGTTAAGTTGATTTTCATTTTGAAGATGCATTTCTTGTTGAAGTGGAACAAGTGTGTCAACAAGAGAAAGAGGGGGGGACCAGGAGCTGATTAAAGGTCCAGTGCCTGTGCTCCAGACAGTAAGCGTAAATGCACAAGGGTGAGGATACTGTTCCTAGGGAGGTTTGCAGAATATTGCTCCCTCCTAAGGGGAAAGAGAGACAGAAAGGGAGGGGGTGGGGGGTTGGGTTGGTGCTAGGTGTACTAGGCCCTGGACTCAATCGTGAGAGGGGAAGAACAAGTCTTGTCCCTTGTTGCCCTCACACACCCCGAAGGATGTCATGCTTCATCATCGGGCAGTTGCTCCTCGTCGGGCCGGCACTGCAATGCCCTACGGGTCCCCCGAAGGGTCACTTTGTCGGAGATCTTCTGCGAACTGCCGTATGGTGCATGCAGGTGTGCTGGGGGAGTCCTAAGTGGGAAGTGTGCTCAATACGTGCAAAAGTTAAAATTGACCACGGGCTACCAACGATATATGTTTTAATATGGCGGTACCTGTGTCAAAATAAAAAAGACCCGTAGGTCGGGTGTTATATCTAAAGCGTAATGTGCCTGGGTAACTCAAAAGGTCAACATGTTTCGCGCCTCTGGGGTCCCGTAGGATCCGTGGCGCTTCTTCAGGACCAGGTGTGTGTTAAGTGCGGTGTGGTGCACGTGATAATCAAGTGATGCACCAAGCAGTGAAAAATGTGTATGTACACAGAGGGTATAGTCACCCTCTAAGAAAATCAGGGCAGGCCCAGACCTGCGGTAACTACCGGTGGGCTACAGTTCAAAAGTTGAGACTGCTACCTGATTGACGGCCTAGAGAGAAAGGGAGATAAAAATACAAGGTACGTACATCAGGCAGGAAAGTATGCTCAATGGCAGAACAATGATGTACGTAGAATCATAATGCAGGGAAAAGTCATATAATAGACATAACACGCTATTCGGGTGGGGAGATGCAGTTGCACGCCCCGGTGGGGTCAATAGGTCAAAGGTGGTTGGTAGCGAGCGCGAAGCCCAGAGCCACGTAGGTAGTGGATTAGGCGCCCTTAGCCACCAGCCCCCCATGATGTACCACCACCGGAATCGTGCTATGATAAGGGGACCTCCGGTGATGTCAAAGCCCGTGGGCACTATGGGCCATCTAGTGCACTGAGGATAGAAGCACTCAACACGCTATGTTTAAAGAAAGCGTGAAAAGGGCGTGTTGTCACCCTCATCGATGCCGAAATGCCCTGTGCCAGGACGGGTGCCCAGAGTGCCCGAGACATGTCACCGTAGGAACTAGGAGCATAGGAATGGAGCAAAGGAGAAACGTGCAGCGAAGCCCTTACCTAGAAAATGGGGGGAGAAGTACTCCCAAGGCTAGGGACGTGGGCTGCCCGCACCTACCGGGCTGGGGGGAGAAAAAAGAGAGAAACACAAGGCAACATTGCATCATGTATTAGTATCATAAAGAACTGTTTGTTGGTCCTTGGCCAGAGCCTCGTCCTATGTTACTTACGAATGAATTTGGGTGCCGGCACGTCTGGACCTAACCGCGCCTCACGTCTGCCTGATGGTGAATGAGGACGCAGGCGAACCATTACATATAGTCGTGTTAATTAGTTACCGGGCGGCAACCTCATCCGGTATGCTGAGTCATGCCTGGTGACGTGCTGCGCATGCGTGAGGGCAAAGGTTTGTTGCGCGCATGTGTGCAGGGATGCCACTACTCTCGCTGGTACTGCGCATGTGTAGAGGGCAGTGTTCAGCTCTCGTGAGTGGTGGCAGTTTTAAAAGTCCAAGACAGGAGGTCAGGGGACGTCAACGAGATATTAGTCAAGAGTACATAACATGTTCGACTGATCAGATCGGTTATCATGTGTGAACGTGTGCTCAGCCAGATGGTGCATTGCAGTGGTACATGTTGATGACCGTGTAAGATCCCAATGTAGTGGGACATATTAACCTGAGGGGTCAATGGTGCTCAAAATTGCGTTACCACTTATGTTGATCCACCTCTGGGGGATGGAGTGGTGGGGGATCAGGGGAGTCAGGGGGGTCGCCTCTATATGCGCCTACATAGGCGCCAGGTCAGTAGCAACATGAAGGCAGAGGTGATGGTTTCAGCACCTCCGGAGGCTCATTGATAACATAATCCCTCTCAGGCTGGCTTAAATAGACATGTACGGCTCAATGGGGGTATTGTCCTGTATAGGGTGGGAGGTGTGTGTGATAATTCGGGGCCGACAGCGTACTAAGGCTAGTGGTGCTCAGAGCTCTGTCCATGGGATCTCTTCGTTCATGCCGTTGTGGTCGGTATGGAGGCGATGCACCCAGCGTTGCTCTCAGCGTAGTAAGGAGGCACTGCTCCAACTTTGATTGGCTTCAATGATGGTCCATTGTATTTCTTCACAGGAATGACCCTTCTCATTGAAGTGGTTGGTCATCCTGGTGGCGGATCGTCCGCGTCTGATTGTGCTCTTATGCTCACTGATCCTGATCTTAATTGGACGAGTTGTCATGCCCACATACCTAAGAGGGCAGGGGCATGTCAGTAGGTACACGCAGTTGGCCATATTACAATTAGTGTGTTTGCGAAGCTCCCAGGTTATGTCACCCAGACTTAGTGTCTTTGTATGTTTTGTTTGGGGGCAGGCAGCACAACGGCCACATGGGTAATGGCCGGTCACAGGGGGCAAGCTCCATAGGGTGGTGTTCTAGGCTGGATTTCTTCTGCGTGGACGGGTGTTCACCAGTTGGTCTCGTAAGTTAGCGGTGCGTTTAAACGCGAAACGCGGTTGTTCAAGCTGTAGTGCATCAGTGTTCAGAATCTTCCAGTTGCGATTGATC
Source organism: Calotriton arnoldi (assembly GCA_963921515.1). Taxonomy (NCBI): domain Eukaryota; kingdom Metazoa; phylum Chordata; class Amphibia; order Caudata; family Salamandridae; genus Calotriton; species Calotriton arnoldi. Next base: position 2,877,767 of record CAWUFW010000952.1, on the reverse strand, counting down.
ATTTTTTTGAGTTGGTTGGACAGTGGGGTGAAAGTTGTGACACATGTAATGACATTACTGGTCTTTGGTTCTTTCGGCTCAAGGAGACCCTGACGGTTATTGTTCCTCACGCGCTTTTTAGCTTTTTTTATCACCTGCCCGGGATAGTCCCTGGCCTGCAGGTTGTTGGCCAGAAGATTAGCTTGGGTGTCGAACTCAAGGAGGCTACTGCAGTTTCGTCGGAGCCTAGGGAATTGGCCGTACGGTAAATTCTCCCGAAGGGCTTTTGGATGGTGGCTCCGGAAGCTGAGGAGACTGTTGCAATCAGTGGCTTTTCTGTATACCGTGGTATGTAGGTGTCCATTATCCAGGGTGATCAGTAGATCCAGGAACGAGATGGCCTCCTTACTGGATGTCTTCGTAAACCGTAAGTGCGGGTCCAGGGTGTTGATCCATTCATGGAAAAAGGCGGCAGTTTCCTCCGCGCCTCTCCAGAGGATTAGGACGTCATCGATATATCTCTTCCAGGTGATCAGATTCCGATGGAAAGGATTAGTATCAGTGACGATGTTGACGTCCTCAAAGTGTGACATATACAGGCCCGCCAGGCTTGGAGCGAAGGTGCTCCCCATGCTCGTGCCCTGCACTTGATGGTAGATGGTAGTGTCGTACTGGAAGAAGTTGTTCTTCAGGGCAACGGTGATGATGTCGATGATGAACTCAGCGGCTGTGTTGGTGGGAAGGGTTGCCTCTCGCTACAAGTTCCCCACTACCTCGATGGTGGCGTCCTGGGGGATGTTGGTGTATAATGCCTCAACATCGAGTGTGAGAAGTAGATCAATCTCCTCCGTGTTGTCATCATTGATGCTTTGTATCAAGTTAAGGACGTCACGCGCGTCCTTCAGGTATGCTGGTGTCCCTTGGACCAGTAGACGTAGGAAATGGTCGCTGAATTGACTGAGGGGTTCCAGTAGGGAGCCTATTCCGGACACAATCGGGCGTCCTGGTGGAGGGGTAATACCCTTGTGGATCTTCGGGAGAAGATAGAAGTACGGCATCTTGGGGTCTGTTTTCACTAGAAACGCAGCCTCTTTAGGGGAGATCCATCCCTCATTTGCTGCCTCGTTGACCTTGATCCGGATAGCAGTGAGAAGTCGTGCTGTACGGTCGACATCTAGTCCCTTGTAGTACTGTGTGCTGCTGAGTTGACGGGAGCATTCATCTTCATAGTCTTTGATATCCAGGATCACCGTGGCGCCCCCTTTGTCGGCGGGCTTGATAATGATCGTGTCGTCCTCCTGGAGAGATCTGATGGCATCGCGTAGTTTGTTGGACATGTTATTGAAGGTCGGTTTCATCTTTAGTTGGTTGGCCTCCTTCAGTATGGCTTTTTTGAATGTCAGGACCTCACTGGGAACCATGCCTGCAGTAGGGGTAAATTTGGAGGGGGGACGTAGTCCAGAGTCTTCCCTTTCTGAGGCGGGCATATCACTGAAGAAGGATTTAAGTCGAACTTTCCGGAACAGTTGGTGAAGTTCCTCGTTCATCCTGAAGTTGTCCTCCCTAGGTGTGGGTACGAACCCTAGTCCCATCTCCATGTCGTCACTTCTTCTGGGGTCAGCTGTCTCCGGGAGAGATTGACGATCAGATTCTTTGGTTCGTCGTGCTCCTGGTTGCTCTGGGTTGTGTCACCTTGTCCCGCCATTGTACCTGCTTGTTCCCTCTTCTTCTTCCTCTGCCTCTTCCCGTGCCTCTGTTCTGAAAAGGAGGAGGTGGGTGTTGGAAGAGTGGTTGTTGAAATCCTGCTTGTGGGCAGGAAACGCCGGGTACCACATGGGTCCCTGTGCTTGGTACGGTTGGTTAGGGAATCCATACATCGGTGGAAACTGGGGAGGGGGAAGGTGTCCCTGAGTATTCGTGTTCCTTCCCCAGCTATTCCGGCTGGAGTTGCTGTTGTATGAGCGTCCTGAGTTATTAGAGGACGTCGAGCCATGATCAGATGTGGCATCGTGCTCTGAAGGTTGGAAGTCTTCCTTAGTGTATGGGTATATTTTCTCCCTGTCAAATTTCTTCATGTCCTTCTGGAGTTTTGTGATCTTCTGTTTAGAAGGTAATCTCTATGGTCTGATATCTCTGCGTTAATTTCTGCCAAGCGTGACTTGAAAGCTGATACGCTAATCCCCGTTTTGAGGCCGCCCTCAGCTATGTTGATTTTGATGATCAGTGCCTCGGACAGGCGTTTAGCCGTTCCAATAATTAAGATGATCCAATCGCGGGTGCATTTCCATGCGATTTGGCTCCACTCGCGCCTAAAGACCACATCGTCTAGAAAGATTCTTGGTGCGGTCCGTACTAATAGGCCGTTGGGTGCTGTGTTGGCTCTAAGGTACTCCGTAAGTATAGTGCCATGTAGTGCGATCTTGACTTGTAGTTTCTTCAATGAGGCCAGCGAGTTCCAGTCACCCTGGATACTAGCTGCCGCCATGTTGCCATCATTGTCCAGCAGTGAGGGGGTCCTGAGGATCTCAGCCACGATGTCTTTGCCGTAGCTAAGTCCTAGGTTGTCTCCCATTGATGAGGTGGTCATGTCTATGACTGGAGAAACTCCGGGGTGGAGTTAGAAAGAAAAGGACAGAAACAAGGTCCCTCGGCTGAGCCGCCGTGCTACTAATGTGTCAACAAGAGAGAGAGCGGGGGACCAGGAGCTGATTAAAGGTCCAGTGCCTGTGCTCCAGACGGTAAGCGTAAATGCACAAGGGTGAGGATACTGTTCCTAGGGAGGTTTGCAGAATATTGCTCCCTCCTAAGGGGAAAGAGAGACAGAAAGGGAGGGGTGGGGGTTGGGTTGGTGCTAGGTGTACTAGGCCCTGGACTCAATTGTGAGAGGGGAAGAACAAGTCTTGTCCCTTGTTGCCCTCACACACCCCGAAGGATGTCATGCTTCATCATCGGGCAGTTGCTCCTCGTCGGGCCAGCGCTGCAATGCCCTACGGGTCCCCCTAAGCGTCACTTTGTCGGAGATCTTCTGCGAACTGCCATATGGTGCATGGGGGTGTGCTGCGGGAGTCCTAAGTGGGAAGTGTGCTGAATACGTGCAAAAGTAAAAATTGACTACGGGTTACCAACGATATATGTTTTAATATGGCGGTACCTGTGTCAAAATAAAAAAGACCCGTAGGTCGGGTGTTACCTCTAAAGCGTAATGTGCCTGGGTAACTCAAAAGGTCAACATGTTTCGCGCCTCTGGGGTCCCGTAGGATCCGTGGTGCTTCTTCAGGACCAGGTGTGTGTTAAGTGCGGTGTGGTGCACGTGATAATCAAGTGATGCACCAAGCAGTGAAAAATGTGTTTGTACACAGAGGGTATAGTCACCCTCTAAGGAAATCAGGGCAGGCCCAGACCTGCGGTAACTACCGGTGGGCTACAACTCAAAAGTTGAGACTGCTACCTGATTGACGGCCTAGAGAGAAAGGGAGATAAAAATACAAGGTACGTATATCAGGCAGGAGAGTATGCTCAATGGCAGAACACTGATGTACGTAGAATCATAATGCAGGGAAAAGTCATATAATAGACATAACACGCTATTCAGGTGGGGAGATGCAGTTGCACGCCCCGGTGTCAAAGGTGGTTGGTAGCGAGCACGCAGCCCAGAGCCACGCAGGTAGTGGATGAGGCACCCTTAGCCACCAGCCCCCCACAATGTACCACCACCGGAATCGTACTATGATAAGGGGACCTCCGGTGATGTCAAAGCCCGTGGGCACTATGGGCCGTCTAGTGCACTGACGATAGAAGCACTCAACACGCTATGTTTAAAGAAAGCGTGAAAAGGGCGCGTTGTCACCCTCAGCGATGTCGAAATGCCCTATGCCAGGACGGGTGCCCAGAGTGCCCGAGTCATGTCACCGTAGGAACTAGGATCATAGGAATGGAGCAAAGGAGAAACGTGCAGCGAAGCCCTTACCTAGAAAATGGGGGGAGAAGTACTCCCAAGGCTAGGGACGTGTGCTGCCTGCACCTTACCGGGCTGGGGTGGAGAAAAAAGAGAGAAACAAAAGGCAACATTGCATCGTGTATTAGTATCATAAAGAACATACACACAGCCATGCAATGACTTACTGTTTGTTGGTCCTTGGCCAGAGCCTCGTCCTATGTTACTTACGAATGAATTCGGGTGACGGCTCGTCTGGACCTACCCACGCCTCACGTCTGCCTGATGGTGAATGCGGACGCAGGCGAACCATTACATATAGTCACGTTAATTAGTTACCGGGCGGCAACCTCATCCGGTGTGCTGAGTCATGCCTGGTGACGTGCTACGCATGCGTGAGGGCAAAGGTTTGTTGCGCGCATGCGTGCAGCTATGCCACTACTCTCGCTGGTACTGCGCATGTGTAGAGGGCAGTGTTCAGCTCTCGTGAGTGGTGGCAGTTTTAAAAGTCCAAGACAGGAGGTCAGGGGACGTCAACGAGATATTAGTCAAAAGTACATAACGTGTTCGACTGATCAGATCGGACATGTGCTCAGCCAGATGGTGCATTGGTACATGTTGATGACCGTGTAAGATCCCAATGTAGTGGGACATATTAACCTGAGTGGCCAATGGTGCTCAAAATTGCGTTACCACTTATGTTGATCCACCTCTGGGGGATGGAGTGGTGGGGGATCAGAGGACTCAGGGGGGTCGCCTCTGTATGCGCCTACATAGGCGCCAGGTCAGTAGCAACATGAAGGCAGAGGTGATGGTCTCAGCACCTCCGGAGGCTCATTGATAACATAATCCTTCTTAGGCTGGCTTAAATAGACATGTACGTCTCAATGGGGGTATTGTCCTGTATAGGGTGGGAGGTGTGTGGGATAATTCGGGGCCGACAGCGTACTAAGGCGCGTGGTGCTCAGAGCTCTGTCCATGGGATCTCTTCGTTCATGCCGTTGCGGTCGGTATGGAGGCGATGCACCCAGCGTTGCTCTTGGCGTAGTAAGGAGGCACTGCTCCAACTTTGATTGGCTTCAATGATGGTCCATTGTATTTCTTCACAGGAATGACCCTTCCCAATGAAGTGGTTGGTCATCCTGGTGGCAGATCGTCCGCGTCTGATTGTGCTCTTATGCTCACTGATCCTGATCTTGATTGGACGAGTTGTCATGCCCACATACCTAAGAGGGCAAGGGCATGTCAGTAGGTACACGCAGTTGGCCGTATTACAATTAGTGTGTTTGCGATGCTCCCAGGTTATGTCACCCAGACTTAGTGATTTTGTATGTTTTGTTTGGGGGCAGGCAGCACAACAGCCACATGGGTAATGGCCGGTCACAGGGGGCAAGCTCCATAGGGTGGTGTCCTAGGCTGGATTTCTTCTGCGTGGACGGGTGTTCACCAGTTGGTCTCGTAAGTTAGCGGTGCATTTAAATGCGAAACGTGGTTGCTCAAGCTGTAGTGCATCAGTGTTCAGAGTCTTCCAGTTGCGATTGATCATTTTTTTGAGTTGGTTGGACAGTGGGGTGAAAGTTGTGACGCATGTAATGACATTACTGGTCTTTGGTTCTTTCGGCTCAAGGAGACCCTGACGGTTATTGTTCCTCGCGCGCTTTTTAGCTTTTTTTATCACCTGCCCGGGATAGTCCCTGGCCTGCAGGTTGTTGGCCAGAAGATTAGCTTGGGTGTCGAACTCAAGGAGGCTACTGCAGTTTCGTCGGAGCCTAAGGAATTGGCCGTACGGTAAATTCTTCCGAAGGGCTTTTGGGTGGTGGCTCCTGAAGCTGAGGAGACTGTTGCAATCAGTGGCTTTTCTGTATACCGTGGTATGTAGGTGTCCATTATCCAGGATGATCAGTAGATCCAGGAACGAGATGGCCTCCTTACTGGATGTCTTCGTAAACCGTAAGTGCGGTTCCAGGGTGTTGATCCATTCATGGAAAAGGGCGGCAGTTTCCTCCGTGCCTCTCCAGAGGATGAGGACGTCATTGATATATCTCTTCCAGGTGATCAGATTCCGATGGAAAGGATTAATATCAGTGAAGATGTTGACTTCCTCAAAGTGTGACATATACAGGCCCGCCAGTCTTGGAGCGAAGGTGCTCCCCATGCTCGTGCCCTGCACTTGATGGTAGATGGTAGTGTCGTACTGGAAGAAGTTGTTCTTCAGGGCAACGGTGATGATGTCGATGATGAACTCAGCGGGTGAGTTGGTGGGAAGGGTTGCCTCTCGCAACAAGATCCCCACTACCTCGATGGTGGCGTCCTGGGGGATGTTGGTGTATAATGCGTCAACATCGAGTGTGAGAAGTAGATTGATCTCCTCCGTGTTGTCATCATTGATGCTTTGTATCAAGTTAAGGACGTCACGCGTGTCCTTCAGGCATGCTGGTGTCCCTTGGACCAGTGGACGTAGGAAATGGTCGCTGAAATGACTGAGGGGTTCCTGTAAGGAGCCTATTCCGGACACAATCAGGCGTCCTGGTGGAGGGGTAATACCCTTGTGGAACTTCGGGAGAAGATAGAAGTACGGCATCTTGGGGTCTGTATTCACTAGAAACGCAGCCTCTTTAGGGGAGATCCATCCCTCATTTGCTGCCTCGTTGACCTTGATCCGGATAGCCGTGAGAAGTCGTGCTGTAGGGTCGACATCTAGTCTCTTGTAGTACTGTGTGCTGCTGAGTTGACGGGAGCATTCATCTTCATAATCTTTGATATCCAGGATCACCGTGGCACCACATTTGTCGGCGGGCTCGATAATGATCGTGTCGTCCTCCTGGAGAGATCTGATGGCATCGCATAGTTTGTTGGACATGTTATTGAAGGTCGATTTCATCTTTAGTTGGTTGGCCTCCTTCAGTACGGCCTTTTCGAATGTCAGGACCTCACTGGGAACCATGCCTGCAGTAGGGGTAAATTTGGAGGGGGGACGTAGTCCAGAGTCTTCCCTTTCTGAGGTGGGCATATCACTGAAGAAGGATTTAAGTCGAATTTTCCGGAAAAGTTGGTCAAGTTCCTCGTTCATCCTGAAGTTGTCCTCCCTAGGTGTGGGTATGAACCCTAGTCCCATCTCCATGGTAGTCACTTCTTCTGAGGTCAGCTGTCTCCGGGAGAGATTGACAATCAGATTCTTTGGTTCGTCGTGCTCCTGGTTGCTCTGGGTTGTGTCTCCATGTCCCGCCATTGTACCTGCTTGTTCCCTCTTCTTCTTCCTCTGCCTCTTCCCCTGCCTCTGTTCTGAAAAGGAGGAGGTGGGTGTTGAAAGAGTGGTTGTTGAAATCCTGCTTGTGGGCAGGAAACGCCGGGTACCACATGGGTCATTGTGCTTGGTACGGTTGGTTAGGGAATCCATACATCGGTGGAAACTTGGGAGGGGGAAGGAGTCCCTGAGTATTCGTGTTCCTTCCCCAGCTATTCCGGCTGGAGTTGCTGTTGTATGAGCGTCCTGAGTTATTAGAGGACGTCGAGCCATCATCAGATGTGGCATCGTGCTCTGAAGGTTGGAAGTCTTCCTTAGTGTATGGGTATATTTTCTCCCTGTCAAATTTCTTTATGTCCTTCTGGAGTTTTGTGATCTTCTGTTGTAGAAGGTAATCTCTATGGTCTGACATCTCTGCGTTAATTTCTGCCAGGCATGTCTTGAAAGCTGATTCGCTAATCCCCGTTTTGAGGCCGCCCTCAGCTATGTTGATTTTGATGATCAGTGCCTCGGACAGGCGTTTAGCCGTTCCAATAATTAAGATGATCCAATCGCGGGTGCATTTCCATGCGATTTGGCTCCACTCGCGCCTAAAGACCACATCGTCTAGAAAGATTCTTGGTGCGGTCCGTACTAATAGACCGTTGGGTGCTGTGTTGGCTCTAAGGTACTCCGTAAGTATAGTGCCATGTAGTGCGATCTTGACTGGTAGTTTCTTCAATGAGGCCAGCGAGTTCCAGTCACCCTGGATACTAGCTGCCGCCATGTTGCCATCATTGTCCAGCAGTGAGGGGGTCCTGAGGATCTCAGCCACGATGTCTTTGCCGTAGCTAAGTCCTAGGTTGTCTCCCATTGATGAGGTGGTCATGTCTATGACTGGAGAAACTCCGGGGTGGAGTTAGAAAGAAAAGGACAGAAACAAGGTCCCTCGGCTGAGCCGCCGTGCTACTAATGTGTCAACAAGAGAGAGAGGGGGATCAGGAGCTGATTAAAGGTCCAGTGCCTGTGCTCCAGGCTGAGCTGAGCACACGTTCACACATGATAACCGATCTGATCAGTCGAACACGTTATGTACTCTTGACTAATATCTCGTTGACGTCCCCTGACCTCCTGTCTTGGACTTTTAAAACTGCCACCACTCACGAGAGCTGAACACTGCCCTCTACACATGCGCAGTACCAGCAAGAGTAGTGGCATCCCTGCACGCATGCGCGCAACAAACCTTTGCCCTCACGCATGCGCAGCATGTCACCAGGCATGACTCAGCATACCGGATGAGGTTGCCGCCCGGTAACTAATTAACACGACTATATGTAATGGTTCGCCTGCGTCCTCATTCACCATCAGGGAGACGTGAGGCGCGGGTAGGTCCAGACGAGCCGGCACCCGAATTCATTCGTAAGTAACATAGGACGAGGCTCTGGCCAAGGACCAACAAACAGTAAGTCATTGCATGGCTGAGTGTATGTTCTTTATGATACTAATACACGATGCAATGTTGCCTTTTGTTTCTCTCTTTTTTCTCAACCCCAACCCGATAAGGTGCGGGCAGCACACGTCCCTAGCCTTGGGAGTACTTCTCCCCCCATTTTCTAGGTAAGGGCTTCGCTGCACGTTTCTCCTTTGCTCCATTCCTATGCTCCTAGTTCCTACGGTGACATGACTCGGGCACTCTGGGCACCCGTCCTGGCACAGGGCATTTCGGCATCGCTGAGGGTGACAACGCGCTCTTTTCACGCTTTCTTTAAACATAGCGTGTTGAGTGCTTCTATCGTCAGTGCACTAGACGGCCCATAGTGCCCACGGGCTTTGACATCACCGGAGGTCCCCTTATCATAGCACGATTCCGGTGGTGGTACATCGTGGGGGGCTGGTGGCTAAGGGCGATTCATCCACTACCTGCGTGGCTCTGGGCTGCGCGCTCGCTACCAACCACCTTTGACCTATTGACCACACCGGGGCGTGCAACTGCATCTCCCCACCTGAATAGTGTGTTATGTCTATTATAAGACTTTTCCCTGCATTATGATTCTACGTACATCAGTGTTCTGCCATTGAGCATACTCTCCTGCCTGATATACGTACCTTGTATTTTTATCTCCCTTTCTCTCTAGGCCGTCAATCAGGTAGCAGTCTCAACTTTTGAGTTGTAGCCCACCGGTAGTTACCGCAGGTCTGGGCCTGCCCTGATTTCCTTAGAGGGTGACTATACCCTCTGTGTACATACACATTTTTCACTGCTTGGTGCATCACTTGATTATCCCGTGCACCACACCGCACTTAACACACACCTGGTCCTGAAGAAGCGCCACGGATCCTACGGGACCCCAGAGGCGCGAAACATGTTGACCTTTTGAGTTACCCAGGCACATTACGCTTTAGAGGTAACACCCGACCTACGTGTCTTTTTATTTTGACACAGGTACCGCCATATTAAAACATATATCGTTGGTAACCCGTAGTCAATTTTAACTTTTGCACGTATTCAGCACACTTCCCACTTAGGACTCCCCCAGCACACCCGCATGCACCATACGGCAGTTCGCAGAAGATCTCCGACAAAGTGACCCTTCGGGGGACTAGTAGGGCATTGCAGCGCCGGCCCGACGAGGAGCAACTGCCCGATGATGAAGCATGACATCCTTCGGGGTGTGTGAGGGCAACAAGGGACAAGACTTGTTCTTCCCCTCTCACGATTGAGTCCAGGACCTAGTACACCTAGCACCAACCCAAACCTCCCCCTCCCCTCCCCCCTCCCTTTCTGTCTCTCTTTCCCCTTAGGAGGGAGCAATATTCTGCAAACCTCCCTAGGAACAGTGTCCTCACCCTTGTGCATTTAGGCTTACCGTCTGGAGCACAGGCACTGGACCTTTAATCAGCTCCTGGTCCCCCCCTCTCTCTCTTGTTGACACATTAGTAGCACGGCGGCTCAGCCGAGGGACCTTGTTTCTGTCCTTTTCTTTCTAACTCCACCCGGGAGTTTCTCCAGTCATAGACATGACCACCTCATCAATGGGAGACAACCTAGGACTTAGCTACGGCAAAGACATCGTGGCTGAGATCCTGAGGACCCCCTCACTGCTGGACAATGAAGGCAACATGGCGGCATCTAGTATCCAGGGTGACTGGAACTCGCTGGCCTCATTGAAGAAACTACCAGTCAAGATCGCACTACATGGCACTATACTTACGGAGTACCTTAGAGCCAACACAGCACCCAACGGCCTATTAGTACGGACCGCACCAAGAATCTTTCTAGACGATGTGGTCTTTAGGCGCGAGTGGAGCCAAATCGCATGGAAATGCACCCGCGATTGGATCATCTTAATTATTGGAACGGCTAAACGCCTGTCCGAGGCACTGATCATCAAAATCAACATAGCTGAGGGTGGCCTCAAAACGGGGATTAGCGTATCAGCTTTCAAGTCACGCCTGGCAGAAATTAACGCAGAGATGTCAGACCATAGAGATTACCTTCTACAACAGAAGATCACAAAACTCCAGAAGGACATGAAGAAATTTGACAGGGAGAAAATATACCCATACACTAAGGAAGACTTCCAACCTTCAGAGCACGATGCCACATCTGATGATGGCTCGACGTCCTCTAATAACTCAGGACGCTCATATAACAGCAACTCCAGCCGGAATAGCTGGGGAAGGAACACGAATACTCAGGGACTCCTTCCCCCTCCCCAGTTTCCACCGATGTATGGATTCCCTAACCAACCGTACCAAGCACAGGGACCCATGTGGTACCCGGCGTTTCCTGGCCCACAAGCAGGATTTCAACAACCACTCTTCCAACACCCACCTCCTCCTTTTCAGAACAGAGGCAGGGGAAGAGGCAGAGGAAGAAGAAGAGGGAACAAGCAGGTACAATGGCGGGACACGGAGACACAACCCAGAGCAACCAGGAGCATGACTAACCAAAGAATCTGATCGTCAATCTCTCCCGGAGACAGCTGACCCCAGAAGAAGTGACTACCATGGAGATGGGACTAGGGTTCGTACCCACACCTAGGGAGGACAACTTCAGGATGAACGAGGACCTTCACCAACTGTTCCGGAAAATTCGACTTAAATTCTTCTTCAGTGATATGCCCACCTCAGAAAGGGAAGGCTCTGGACTACGTCCCCCCTCCAAATTTACCCCTACTGCAGGCATGGTTCCCAGTGAGGTCCTGACATTCGAAAAAGCCGTACTGAAGGAGGCCAACCAACTAAAGATGAAACCGACCTTCAATAACATGTCCAACAAACTACGCAATGCCATCAGATCCCTCCAGGAGGACGACACGATCATTATCAAGCCCGCCGACAAAGGGGGCGCCACGGTGATCCTGGATATCAAAGACTATGAAGATGAATGCTCCTGTCAACTCAGCAGCACACAGTACTACAAGAGACTAGATGTCGACCCTACAGCACGACTTCTCACGGCTATCCGGATCAAGGTCAACGAGGCAGCAAATGAGGGATGGATCTCCCCTAAAGAGGCTGCGTTTCTAGTGAATACAGACCCCAAGATGCCGTACTTCTATCTTCTCCCGAAGATCCACAAGGGTATTACCCCTCCACCAGGACGCCCGATTGTGTCCGGAATAGGCTCCCTACTGGAACCCCTCAGTCAATTCTGCGACCATTTCCTACGTCCACTGGTCCAAGGGACACCAGCATACCTGAAGGACACGCGTGACGGACTTAACTTGATACAAAGCATCAATGATGACAACACGGAGGAGATCAATCTACTTCTCACAGTCGATGTTGAGGCATTATACACCAACATCCCCCAGGACGCAACCATCGAGGTAGTGGGGAACTTGTTGCGAGAGGCAACCCTTCCCTCCAACACACCCGCTGAGTTCATCATCGACTTCATCACCGTTGCCCCGAAGAACAACTTCTTCCAGTACGACACTACCATCTACCATCAAGTGCAGGGCACGAGCATGGGGAGCACCTTCGCTCCAATCCTGGCGGACCTGTATATGTCACACTTTGAGGACGTCAACATCTTCACTGATACTAATCCTTTCCATCGGAATCTGATCACCTGGAAGAGATATATCGATGACGTCCTCATCCTCTGGAGAGGCACGGGGGAAACTGCCGCCTTTTTCTATGAATGGATCAACTCCCTGGACCCGCACTTACGGTTTACGAAGACATCCAGTAAGGAGGCCATCTCGCTCCTGGATCTACTGATCACCCTGGATAATGGACACCTACATACCACGGTATACAGAAAAGCCACTGATTGCAACAGTCTCCTCAGCTTCAGGAGCCACCACCCAAAAACCCTTCGGGAGAATTTACCGTACGGCCAATTCCTTAGGCTCCGACGAAACTGCAGTAGCCTCCTTGAGTTCGACACCCAAGCTAATCTTCTGGCCAACAACCTGCAGGCCAGGGACTATCCCGGGCAGGTGATAAAAAAAGATAAAAAGCGCGCGAGGAACAATAACCGTCAGGGTCTCCTTGAGCCGAAAGAACCAAAGACCAGTAATGTCATTACATGCGTCACAACTTTCACCCCACTGTCCAACCAACTGAAAAAAATAATCAATCGCAACTGGAAGATTCTGAACACTGATGCACTACAGCTTGAAGAACCGCGTTTCGCGTTTAAACGCACCGCTAACTTACTAGACCAACTGGTGAACACCCATCCACGCAGAAGAAATCCAGCCCAGGACACCACCCTATGGAGCTTGCCCCCTGTGACCGGCCATTACCCATGTGGCCGTTGTGCTGCCTGCCCCCAAACAAAACATACAAAATCACTAAGTCTGGGTGACATAACCTGGGAGCAGCGCAAACACACTAATTGTAATACGGCCAACTGCGTGTACCTACTGACATGCCCCTGCCCTCTTAGGTATGTGGGCATGACAACTCGTCCAATCAAGATCAGGATCAGTGAGCATAAGAGCACAATCAGACGCGGACGATCCGCCACCAGGATGACCAACCACTTCAATGAGAAGGGTCATTCCTGTGAAGAAATACAATGGACCATCATTGAAGCCAATCAAAGTTGGAGCAGTGCCTCCTTACTACGCTGAGAGCAACGCTGGGTGCATCGCCTCCATACCGACCGCAACGGCATGAACGAAGAGATCCCATGGACAGAGCTCTGAGCACCACGCGCCTTAGTACACTCTCGGCCCCGAATTATCACACACACCTCCCACCCTATACAGGACAATACCCCCATTGAGACGTACATGTCTATTTAAGCCAGTCTAAGAGGGACTATGTTATCAATGAGCCTCCGGAGGTGCTGAGACCATCACCTCTGCCTTCATGTTGCTACTGACCTGGCGCCTATGTATGCGCATACAGAGGCGACCCCACTGACTCCCCTGATCCCCCACCACTCCTTTCCCCAGAGTTGGATCAACATAAGTGGTAACGCAATTTTGAGCTCCATTGGCCCCTCAGGTTAATATGTCCCACTACATTGGGATCTTACACGGTCATCAACATGTACCACTGCAATGCACCATCTGGCTGAGCACACGTTCACACATGATAACCAATCTGATCAGTCGAACACGTTATGTACTCTTGACTAATATCTCGTTGACGTCCCCTGACCTCCTGTCTGGGACTTTTAAAACTGCCACCACTCACGAGAGCTGAACACTGCCCTCTACACATGCGTAGTACCAGCGAGAGTAGTGGCATCCATGCACGCATGCGCGCAACAAACCTTTGCCCTCACGCATGCGCAGCACGTCACCAGGCATGACTCAGCATACCAGATGAGGTTGCCGCCCGGTAACTAATTAACGCGACTATATGTAATGGTTCGCCTGCGTCCTCATTCACCATCAGGCAGACGTGAGGCGCGGGTAGGTCCAGACGAGCCGACACCCGAATTCATTCGTAAGTAACATAGGACGAGGCTCTGGCCAAGGACCAACAAACAGTAAGTCATTGCATGGCTGAGTGTATGTTCTTTATGATACTAATACACGATGCAATGTTGCCTTGTGTTTCTCCCTTTTTTCTCCCCCCCAGCCTGGTAAGGTGTGGGCAGCCCACGTCCCTAGCCTTGGGAGTACTTCTCCCCCCATTTTCTAGGTAAGGGCTTCGCTGCACGTTTCTCCTTTGCTCCATTCCTATGCTCCTAGTTCCTACGGTGACATGACTCGGGCACTCTGGGCACCCGTCCTGGCACAGGGCATTTCGGCATCGCTGAGGGTGACAACTCGCCCTTTTCACACCTTTCTTTAAACATAGCGTGTTGAGTGCTTCTATCCTCAGTGCACTAGACGGCCCATAGTGCCCATGGGCTTTGACATCACCGGAGGTCCCCTTATCATAGCACGATTCCGGTGGTGGTACATCGTGGGGGGCTGGTGGCTAAGGGCGCCTCATCCACTACCTGCTTGGCTCTGGGCTGCGCGCTCGCTACCAACCACCTTTGACATATTGACCACACCGGGGCGTGCAACTGCATCTCCCCACCTGAATAGCGTGTTAAGTCTATTATATGACTTTTCCCTGCATTATGATTCTACGTACATCAGTGTTCTGCCATTGAGCATACTCTCCTGCCTGATATATACGTACCTTGTATTTTTATCTCCCTTTCTCTCTAGGCCATCAATCAGGTAGCAGTCTCAACTTTTGAGTTGTAGCCCACCGGTAGTTACCGCAGGTCTGGGCCTGCCCTTATTTCCTTAGAGGGTGACTATACCCTCTGTGTACATACACATTTTTCACTGCTTGGTGCATCATTTGATTATCACGTGCACCACACCGCACTTAACACACACCTGGTCCTGAAGAAGCGCCACGGATCCTATGGGACCCCAGAGGCGCGAAACATGTTGACCTTTTGAGTTACCCAGGCACATTACGCTTTAGAGGTAACACCCGACCTACGGGTCTTTTTTATTTTGACACAGGTACCGCCATATTAAAACATATATCGTTGGTAACCCGTATTCAATTTTAACTTTTGCACGTATTCAGCACACTTCCACTTAGGACTCCCCCAGCACACCCGCATGCACCATACGGCAGTTCGCAGAAGATCTCCGACAAAGTGACCCTTCGGGGGACCCGTAGGGCATTGCAGCGCCGGCCCGACGAGGAGCAACTGCCCGATGATGAAGCATGACATCCTTCGGGGTGTGTGAGGGCAACAAGGGACAAGACTTGTTCTTCCCCTCTCACGATTGAGTCCAGGGCCTAGTACACCTAGCACCAACCCAACCCCCCCCCCTCCCTTTCTGTCTCTCTTTCCCTTTAGGAGGGAGCAATATTCTGCAAACCTCCCTAGGAACAGTGTCCTCACCCTTGTGCATTTACGCTTACCGAAGTGGAACGAGTTCCATAGCATTGTTGCTTAGTCCTTCATTCCGTACAGGTGGCTCTTCAAACGTGATGAGTCTTTCTGTTTGAACTTCTTGGATTGTAGCAAGAGGAGGGCGTCTGCTACTTTGGAGTCCACGAGGCCTACTGCTTAGTATCGCCCACATAGTGTGGTTTGATTAAGTCAATTGACACAAATCTTTTCTCCTTTTTCCCGGCAAGAGGCGGCAACAGTACCGTTCTTGTGCCTTGGATTGCTAGGACCGGTACAGGCTGTCTGTAGGATGGTCCAAATTCTTTCTTGTCAGCAATCTTCTCTCTGACCAGATCCCCGACTTTTGGGATCCAGACAGGTCTTGCCGTTACTGCCTTGACTTCCTCAGTGGCGGTCTGTTTCTGGAGCACGTTACTTTGTTGTTTCCGGGATTCATTTAGATCCTGTAAAACAGCCAAACGATCATGGATATCAAATGGTTTTTGATCCGCCACTGCGCCTTCACAATCAAGATCAGGTACCCACATTCTTGTCCCAAATAGGACCTCGTAAGGAGTGACACCCCCTAGAGAGCTTCTTGGCTGGTTATTAATCGCCCGTTGTACCCCATAAAGGTGATCGACCTATCTACCGCCCTTGACCAATACCCTAGCTGTTAAAGATTGCTTTAAGTCCCGGTTTTTCCTCTCCACAACAGAATTTCCCTCGGGATGGTATGAAGAGGAGTACCGCAATGCTACGCCCATTCCTTCCATGGCCTCTTTGTAAGCCCGAGAGCTAAACGCCGGACCACGGTCAGAATGTAACTGCATATGTGCTGATAAAGACTCGCAAATCTTTTATAACAGTTCGAGCGTCAGCCGAGCGCTGAGGCCAAACCTTGAGGAAACTTGAGCTGGACGCGCACGAACGGACAACATAATGCTGTCTAACAATGGTATCTGTACTGGACGTGTTGTGGTGGACCCATTCTTCTGCTTGCAGATGTCGCAGTTCCAGACATAGTCTCTAATCTGCCTTCTCATCACGGGCCACCAGTAGCGTTCTTTCAACAAAGAAACGGTCTCCCTAAGTCCGTTATGTACAGAACCTTTCCCTTCGTGTGTCGCCACAATTAAACCTAACCTACGATCCATATTTGGTATTACTCTATCCCCCACTCCAGGAATCCGAGCATATGGAATGTTGTGTGCATCTAACTTGTAGGAGTACTTGAGTGGAAATTTCTTTGGTACTGCTGTGCTGCCTTTGCGTGAAGCAATGACAGCTACCATAATTTCGCCGTCTATTCTCGTTCTTGAACGAGTGATTGCAGCTACGGACGCTGTACGTACAGCCGCCTTTGCGGCTTCATCAGCCAATGAATTCCCTTCAATGTGAACGCCATCACGCTGATGACTCAGTGTATGTATCACGTGAGCCCTTGGTAGTTTGTTTCTCAACTCCACTACCTGTTCCCATAGCATCTTATGCTTAATTGTGCCACCTTTTGCATCTTTGAACCCGTTTTGTTCCCAATGATGTAGATATTCATTGTACGACTGTACACAGTAAAAGGAATCACACACAATTAGCATGGGGAATTCGTGATCCGTATTTATAAGTGCCAGTATCAGTGCTTTGAGTTCTGCCAACTGAGCCGTGCAGTCTTCTAGAGATTGCGTTTTAGTACAGCTTGGATGGAACTTGCCATCACGCATGCGACCTTTAACGATTGCACACGCTGCGCTGTAAGCTTGCTTGCATCCTGTGGCTGGTTGAACAGATCCGTCAGTGTAAATAATATATTCATACTGATCGAGAGGCAAAATTTCATTTGGTAGAGGATATCCTTGTTCGTATTGCAGGAATGCTTGTGTTTTTAAACTTGGATCAAATCTGTATTTAACATCTGTTGCAGTAACAGAATTAGCCCATTGTATCCATCTTGGATGTAAGGCTTTAGCATTTGGAATGCTAGCTTTTGTAACAGCTTCTAAAGCTGGTACTGGGGTCACGACAATTATGCGCTTTCCCTGAGCCAGAGCTCTGTCTCTTGCTACAGCGGTCTGCACTGCTGTCAGGATTTTTTCTGTTGAAGTGAAACGCATCTCTGCGTTTGTGTACAGGTGTGATTTGTATGCGATTGGTACAGTTTCACCTTCATTAAAAGTTAAATAAGTGTACCCGCATTGACCCGCTATTACTCGGATCACTAAGTTGCGTACGTTTACGCGTGTCTGTAAATGTTTTGAAGCTATCATGTCTTCCTGTAGGGAACGCAGGATATTTGTATGTTCCTGTGTCCACTGTCTGACTGAAAAATCAGGTTTTATTAAATCGTAGAAAGGTTTTACTCTTTCTGCGTAATCTAAAATGTATGTTCGACCCACAATCGATTGTAAATTTTTTTATGATTTTGGAGGTTGGAGCAGCGCACACTTTTCTAAAAAGTTAGCTGCTAGGCTTTTTCCTTCACCTGACAGCTCATACCCTAAAAATAGGACATTGAGGTGGGCAGTTTTTGAAATTAAATTTATAGCCCTCAGAGGCGAATCCCATAATAATGGTGCTCACCCTGGTCAAGTGCCTCGGTAAGTCATCGTCCGGCAGATAAATATCATCTACGTAGGACAATGCTTCTTCATCCAAATTTTGAAGTAACTCTGTTACCCTTGCTGAAAACAACCCCGGGCTATTCTTATACCCTTGGGGGAGTCGACAAAATTGCCGTTGAGACCCTAACGAACTGAATGCGGTCAGATACCTGCTTTCAGGCGCTATATTTTGGCAGAAAAATCCATTTGAGATATCAAGTGTTGTTTTATATTTTTGTCGCACAATGTTATTCATTAATGCGGCACTGTGTGCATTTTGAACTGCAAATGTCTTTGTGCAAGTGTTTAAATGTCTGTAATCTAAAACTAGACGATATGTATTGTCAGGTTTGGCTACGGGGAACAAAGGATTGTTCATAGGTGAAGTGCAATTTTCTATCACCCCTGGTATTCTAGTTGATCTAGGATCTCCCTGACTTGTCTTTTAGCTTCCTGCTTTATAGGGTATTGCCTTTGAGCATTTGGGGAAACTTTTAACAGGATCACGTGGTGGATTGAATCCTCATCCCAACCAGCATGATTTTTGTACAATGCTGGAGCTAGGGCAACCGCCCACTCCTGCGCATATGCATGTTTAAGATGTATGGGAACGAGGTCGGAAAATGCTGGAAAAATTACCTTTTCTCCCTTTGGGCACTCCATGACGAATGCTGGCGGCCAGTCTTGCTCTGCTAATAGGATGTCATAACCAGATGACAAATTCTCCCAAAATAGACTTTAAACTTTCCTGGGCTTGTCCCCCTCCATCCGGAGTGTTACCTCATGTAACTTATGTGGGACACTTACCCGAGTATCAGGTGTTTCCACAGTGAAATACTCACTCAACTCCGCTGTCACCAGAAATTCCTTCAGGTTCTGGCGAGCTATCGTTACTTCTGCCGCGCTGTCTAGCATCGTCAGAGCCCATTCCCCGTTCAGAAACTGTGTCCTCAGAATTCTGGGCATGTCTGATCTTGAGACCTGCTACCTTCTTCTTTTTGAACTGAGGTTTTGATTTTTGTTTATCTTCTTTTTTAGGTGCGTAGTCCGCAGCGCGTTGCGTGTCTCTGGACTTTGTACGCTCCTCTTGTCTGTGTTCTGACCGTCCTTCCCTCTCGGAGTTTCTTGATGAACCCTGAAAGGAACGAGAGGAATGTGTATCAGTATCCTGATACCTGTCAGGTTTTTTAATATTATCCCTATTCCTGAGGTTATACCTCCTTTCAGAGGGCTCCTGTTGAGGAGACCTACCTCTGGATTGAGATCTGCTGTCTTTAGACTTTTATTGTTTTTTATTATCCCACTTCTTTTTAGAAGAAGCAGGTGTCTGCTTTGTAGTGTCCTTTTCAGGACACCCCACCAGTTGTGGTTTGAATGCTTTCCCACATAGACTGTCTCTGCCTAGTTCTGCATATGCAGTTTCAATTATTTTGGGTAGTTCGTGTTGTTGATCTACTGGACTGAACTCCCTTAGGCGTGTGCGGATCGCCACTGAAGCTGCTTCCCCCTTAATGTTAGCTAGTATTATGGCTGAGACCTATTCAAAGTTGTTCAGCAACTTCATCCCTAAGTTAAGGGCAGGTTCTGCTCCGTACTCATTTTGTATCTGTCTCAATACGTCAGGTACTACTGCTAGTGACAGGATACCATGTGTTCTGGTACATATGGCAGCAAAGACTGAACCCCAAGAGGTTCAATCCTCTAGTTGTGGTGTGATCCCCATGGGCAAGCAGATTGTTAGAATTCTGTGTTTTTCATAAGTGGTAGTATTCGGGAATACTGCCTCAAGTTGAGTTATTTTCTGAGCTATCCAGAATGGTATTTGTTCGCGTTTTGCTGGCATTTTGTCCATTACCGCGTGTAATGTTTGTGGAGTAATTTTATTAACTGTACCCTGGACTGGAGTATCTTGTGCTGCAGCTGGTGCAGGTTGAACTGTTAAAGTCCTCATCACAAATTGTGTGAGGTTTCTGTAGATTTTAATTAAATCTCTGTGTTGTACGAGTAAGTCTGGCTGTGGCATTGTGCCAATGTCAGGATGTGGTGTGTATGCCGCTAATATGGGCCATGTGGCTCCTGCTCCTCCGAGCGGGCCTAATCTTGCTCTTCCTCGTACGTGGGGTAGGGCGCCTTTAAATCAGTAATTATGTTCCTGGTAAGTGAGCGGAACCTCTAACTCCTCAAAAGGAGTATAGTCCGCTGGTGTTTCATCTTCTAGGTAGTAGTGAAATACATCTGTAACTGGATTCGCTCCTGGGAATGTAACCCATGAATAGAACACCTCGGTTTTATTGGATTCGTGTGCCTCAATCACGAAAATTACTTTACCACCCCTGGCTCTTAAGCCACGTTCTAGAAGTTTTATGGTGACTGCCCTTCTGTAATTTGGTGCAATTTGTATTACATCTTCAGGGTCTTCTTCTCCGAAGAGAGCTGTTTCAACTCTCTGTGTTGCTTCTGCTTCTTCCACCATTTTTAAGTGGAAGAAGGGAGTTTAAAGAATTTTTTAGATAAGGTGTTAATGCACAATTTGTAGGAACTAAATGTCCTTCAAGCTTGAATAACCAACAGCCAATAAATAGTATTCTCGCACTACTCAGCTGCGGCGGAGTTTGTGCCCACCCACTCCAGACGTCTCTGGGCTTTTGTGAGTAGGTTCTCTGAGAATAGCACGACTGAACTACTCAGATTCTACTGTTAAATAAGTACCCGACCAACGTTGGCGGCGCCATGTCGTGTAGTTCCTATAGTACCCCTGCAGGACCTGCGCGTTTGGATAACATAACCTGTGGGTTTGGTGGCAGACTAACTCTGTGCACCCCCACCGAGAAATGTTAGCCTGGTTTGCATTAGCTAGCTCGCAGTGCCACTAGTGTCTCCTCTTATCGGGGAGAGATTAGTTTCTGGCAACCTTAGAACATGACAACCCTGATTCCCTCAGAATCGTGGAAACAATGTACTACCTTTCGCTCAGTCACTCGTGCTTACTTATTCGGTTTGTCTCAGAGAGGTACACAGAATAAACAGTCGGGCGTTTCAATAAGTATTTATTGAACAGTTGTTATTCTAGTGTAAAATATATGTGCTGCGGTAACCAGCAGACAATAGCAGAGATATATTATCAGCAGTACGGTAAAAGCAAAGGGATAGAACAGTTCTACCATATTGCAATAATCATGAATACATACATGAATATAAAAGCATTATGCAAGTGCACGTACTCCTACGATGCCTAACTAGATGTACCTAAGTGTACCTAGCATATGTGTGTAGGTCTAAAGCCTAAGAGCCAAGAATCCCTCTAGGATTTAGTCGATACCCCATACCTAAATAGAGAGAGTGTGGGACCCCGTCCTGGTCCCGAGTTGGACACCCCTTCAGGGCTGTGTCAGACCGCTGTCAGCTGGAGCGACTGCATGCAGGAGCCTCAGCGTCTCTGGTCAGTGTGTCAGCATGGAAGTCTCGGTTCCCTCTATCTTACCGGGGCAAGATGTGGTGTATTTATACCCTAAAGAGTCTCGGTCCTCAGTATGGTTTCTATTGGACATGAGGAAGACGTCAGGGGTGAACTTTGTACATACATATTATGCAAGTGGTGTATTCCTAGAGAGCCATGCATAATTGATGAGTACAGTGTGGGCCTGTGTTTGGGAAAAACCCTGCTGTATTCAAAACCACAGGATAGATAACGTTCAGCCCTCAGAGCTCGTTGTGTACTAGCTGGGACCAATGTAGGTGAAAGATCATGCCTATATAAGGAATCATGACTGTAATAGGACATGTACGGTTATGACCGTAATAGGGCATATGCAGCTATGACCATAATAGGGCAAGTACGAATATGACCATATTAGGGCAAATACGAGTATTTTTTATTTTTTTTTGTCCTCATGTCAGCATGGCATCTTACAAGTCAAGGACCATATCCTGGCGCCCTTTTATCGTATGGGCCCTTGCCTCTTCTCAGCCAAACCCTTAAAGAAGGTTCTTTTATCCCAGAGGATAGACACCTTCCCACTTTAGTGCTGTAATCATAGGACACCAGAAAGAAAAAAGGCAAGAAGAAAAGAGGCATCCCATCTAGCTCGACCAGTCGACGAAGGCTTTCCACACTTCCCTTATTCGCGGTAAGTTGCCATTTGTTATTGTTTTACATATCCACCTGGCCGCTGCCAACCAACCATTGGGGTGAGGTGGTGCGATATCTTTCCAATATTTGCATATCTCTCGTCGAGCCAACAATATCAAATAGAAAAGCAACTCTCTTGAAGTCTTATCAAGCGTTGTATCCAGATCACAGTGTACCCCAAAGAGCACAAGAGCCACCGACAATGTTAGTGGTGTCCTCAGGATGTCACAGAGAGTAGATTCTACCACCTTCCAATACTGTTCTATTTCAGGACATGTAAAGAAAATATGAATATCGTTGGCTTTTGGTGATTTACATCTATTACAGCTGGGAATTGGTTGAAGTACAAACTTGGCTAATTTATACAGTGTCCAATACAATCTATTTATTGTGAAGAAATGATGTCTTTTAAGATTTGCTGGTGTAACCAGAGAATATAGCATTTTTAAAGAGCTCTTCCAGGTGGTCAGGATATCCTCTTCCTGAAGTATGTCTTGCCAGATAGTATATGGGGGTCTAGTTTCCTATCTTCCGCTTCCCCAATTGCATATACCACTTGGAGACTTCTTTATTTTTTGCCCTTGTATCTTGGATATCATTCTCGAAGTCCCATAATGATCCTATCTCTTGGGAATTTGTGGAAAGCCATGAGCTCAGCTGAATAAATTTGAATTTCGATAGTTTATTTTCGGTTCGGATTTTCAATACTTCCCAGGAAACCAGTTTACCTTCGAATACTAGTTCGCCCCACTTCATCAACCCGGCTTGCTTCAGTGGTAATGCCAAACCATCTTTTAAGCATTCCGGAGTACCGGGTGAGTCCCAGATAGGGGCAAACTCCGAGAAGTATCCTATATTTAGCATCTTTTTCATTGTGAACCAAAGATTTAGAGATGCCATCAAAACTTTTAATCTTACCTTTTTGAAAAACCTCTGGGCCCCAAATTTATACAAAAAAGCTGCTCCGTACTCCTTCGTCATTTTCCGCAGTATTAGTCCCCATGTAGTTAAATCGGGTTCCCCTATAAGCATTCGGAAGTTTTTAAATTGGAATGCCATGCAATAAATCTTAAGATCTGGTAACGCTAGGCCACCCCCATGGAGTCGTCTTCTTAACTTCTTCCATGTAAGGCGTACTCCTCGAGCGGCCCAGATAAAACTAGTTATCCTCCCCTGAATTTTACTTATCATTCCCTTGGGGAATTTTAGCGGGATACAGTTAAATATATACGTTAATTTGGGGAGGATAGACATTTTTATTAAATTCACCCTCCCATAGATGGTAAGAGGGAGGTTTTTCCATCTAGCCAAAGTTCTGTCTATCTCTTTTCCCACTCTAGTTAGGTTCCTGGCCGGAATATCCTTGATATGTTTCATTATATTGATCCCCAAATATTTCATCTCCATACAGCTTCTATCTTCCCATCCGTCCAAGTTCCACACCAACACCTCGGTTTTAGTGGTGTTTACTAAATACCCTGACATTCCCCGAATTCTTTAGTTAGCTGTTCCATCCTTGGTATCGTTTTATCTGGGTCGGAGGTATATATTATAAGATCATCTGCAAATAGGGCTATTTTGCTGCAAAAACCTAGTGAGTGAATAGGGACTATCTGATCATCCTTCCGCAGAAGCTGAGCTAGCGGTTCAATGTAAAAATCAAAAGGAGGGGGATAATGGGCAGCCCTGCCTCGTACCTCTAGTGATCTTAACAAGTTCAGTCAGCATTCCATTTACCAGTATCTTGGCTATAGGGCTTTGGTATAAATTCTTTATGGCCTTAATAAATCTCATACTAATGCCCATTGATTCCAACACCGCCCATAAGAATGTCCAACATACACGATCGAATGCCTTGGCAGCATCTACAGTGGTTACCGCCAAGGGAAACGATCGTACAGTTGCTAAATCAATGATCCCTATCACGGACAGAGTCAATTCTTGAATCTGTCTCCTAGGAACAAATCCCTTTTGATCTATATGGATTAGCTGAGGAGCTACCTTGGCCAATCTCCCCGCCAAAATGTCGGCATAGATTTTGTAGTCGACATTTATCAGGGAGATGGGCCGGTACGAATCCGCACTCCTTGGATCTTTTGTGGGTTTAAGGATCAACGTAATTATGGCGTCTTTCCATGAGGCTGGGACTTCTTCCTCCCCCTTATAGATCGAATTGAACAATACTGCCATTTCTGGGGTTATTTCTTCCGCAATTAATTTATATACTTCTCCTGGCAAGGAGTCCGGGCCTGCTGCTTTCCCTCTTTTTAGATGTTTCTCAGGTCAGAGTTACTCCCTCCCTTAAAACCTTCTATAAGGTCATGTCCCTCTCAACCTCGCTTCTTACCCCAATGGGGGTGGGAAAAGAGACCTTGGGGGCTAAGACTCAGGAGAGATTAGGAGGGGAGGGAAGCGTGGATAATCCCCTCGAGAAGCCTATTTCAGTATCAGTAATACCAGTAAGCGGAGGAGGCAGGGAAGTAGGTAACTCCCCAGAGGACTCCATTGGAAGTAATTTCCAGCTGCTGACACAGAATAGGTATGCCGCCCTCGAAGCTGGAGGGGAAGTCGAAGACGGAGATGTGGATGCGGATATAGACGGGAGCTCTGTACAAGAGGGTTACCCTCAGGTAGCACTAACACCAACACCAGCACCAGCCACATTAGCCACATCGACTACACCAGTTGTACCAGACGCATCAGCTATACCAAGTACCAGTCCTGAGACCGAAGTCGGGCCCAGACCTAGGTCTGGGAACTTAAGTCCTTGTAATGAAACTGACCTGGCTTCCGTATTACTAGGATTAAAGGAAGAGATCAGTTCCAGATTTAAAAAGTCGGAAGCAAATCAAGCTGATATACAAGCCTCTTGTACCTTTCTGGCACAAAAACTGGATAAAGTTGTAGTACGTACTAAAGTGTTGGAGGAGGAAGTAGAGGTATTGAGACATGATATCTCTAAAAACTCTGAGGGAGTGGAAAAGTTAACTAATGAAAATATAGGACTCAGGGCGGACCTGGAGAGAATAGAGAACCATACTCGAAGAAACAACCTGAGACTTTTAAATATTCCCGAGGCAGAAGAAGGGACGGATATCAAGGCCTTTATAATTAAAATGCTCCGTGAAACGGCACTAAAAGATAGGCCAGACATTAATTTGGATTGTGAAATACAGCGTGTCCATCGCGATCCCTTCAGACGGAACCCTCAGAGGCAGAAGCCAAGGAAAATTCTTATAAATTTCCTATCATACTCTGTTAAAGAACTAATACTATCAGCGGCCCTCAGAAGTGGCACGTACTCATTTCAAAATTTTTCTTTTAGCATTAGGTCGGATGTCTGCCGAGCCACAGACTTGAAACAATGGGAGCTTGGCAAAAGGATGGATGAACTCAATAAAATTGGGGCCAAGGCCCAACTACAGTTCCCGGCAATGCTTAGAGTAATGTGGGACAATCAAATGCGGAACTTTAGGTCAGTGGAAGAGGCAGACGATCTAATAGCCACTATAAAAAGGAGGGGCAATCTCTGAAAAAAACCTTGATAGGAAGGCGCATATCTGCATATAATGGTTTAAAATATCACAAACTATATGAATTGATTATAGGATAGTATTGATAGAGAAACATTCAAGTTATAGGGGGAAGGGGGAGCCACTTTCTATATTTTTATTTCTTCTTTTTTGTTTCTTTTCTTAATTTTCTCATTCTCCTTTCCCACATCGTTGGGGAATTCCTCACTCCGGAGGCCCAAATAGGCATTTGTATGCCTGAAGAGCAAGGGAGGGTTCCCAAGGGTAGAAGGGGGGGGGGGGGGAGAGGGGTGGTGGTGGGGGGCACAGGGTGCGGAGCATTTGGGAAAAAAAAAAATAGATCCTCATGACAGTTTGTTAGGTTTAAACAAGGACATATCCATAAATCCAAGTAGAGATGAGCGGGTATGAGACCACCCTACAGGTGTTAACCTGGAATGTAAATGGTTTTAGATCTAAGGCTAGGCAGAGATTAGTCTTGAATTATCTGGAGGAGTCTAAAGCACAAGTTATTATGCTGCAAGAAACCCATATAACGGCAAGGGAAAGTAGGGAACTATATGCTAAGATAAAATGGATTGAGGGCTATGCAGTTTCAGATCAAGCTGAGTACTGTAAGGGGGTGGCTATATTGATTAGGGGGGGCTCTGGAATCAGTCTAATAGCCCATAAAACGGACAGCACAGGAAGGTGGGTTTTAGCAACTTTAAGATGTGCCAGCACGGTATTTACTTGTGTGGCTTATTACGGGCCAAATGTAGATGACCCCCAGTACATAATCGACTTGCACTTGCTATTAGCTGGCGTTTCTACTCCTATTATTATTGGAGGAGATTTCAATACTCTACTAGATCCATCATTAGATAGATCCAATTATAGGGCTAGTGGACAGACTCATGCACCTAAAACAAGGCAAGCCCTGAAGCACATGATTTATGAGATGGGGTTGGTGGATGTATGGAGACAGGTAAAAGGGCAAAAACAAGGGTATACTTTCCATAGCAAAAGTACTCCCACTTTTCTAGATTAGATTACTTATTAGTAGATCGAGTATGGGTGGGGAAAGTAAAATACATAAGTATTCTACCAATCCATATCTCAGATCATGCCCCGGTTAGCACTACATTAGTTGGGGTGAGAACGGGCTTAAGTATAAGATGGACTTTAAAAAGATCAATTCTACTAAAGGCTGAGGTCTCCAGTATTGTGAGGGAAAGGACTAAGGAGTTCTTTAGGGAGAATGCCCGCTCCGCTTCCTTAAACATAGTATGGGACGCCTTTAAGGCATATATGCGAGGGTTATTACAAAATCAAGCATCATACCTAAATAAATGCGACAAAGTTAAATTGAAGCATCAGGAAGAAAGAGTTGGGGAATTGGAATTAATGATGCAATCCCTTGATCCCTCTCATCATGTTGAGTCCCTAATTAAACAACTGGAAGAGGCAAGATTAGATTATAGGATGGCCTTAGAGGCTAAGTGCCATGAGAAGTGGGTGACCGGTAATATGGATCTATTTGAGTATGGGGAGAAAGCTGGTGTATTACTAGCCTGGAAGGCTAGGGCCGATAGGTCCCGGAACTACATCCGAGAACTAGTTATCAATGCCCAGGGAGACATTTCAAATAATGAGGACGAGATCAAGGGCTGTTTGGTCTCCCTCTTCTCGGAACTATATACTGAGGAAATTAGACCAGAAGAAGCTATAGTAAAAAACTGGTTGGATAAACTAGATCTACCAGTCCTCTCAAGAGACGGTAGAGAGATAATGGAAGCAGAAATAACTGAAGGCGAAATTAGAGAACAAATTAAACATCTAAAAAGAGGGAAAGCAGCAGGGCAAATACGAGTATGTCCATTTTAGGGCATGCATGAACTGGTCTACATTAGGGCCTCTATGCGGGATATAACAAAACCTACTCTGTACACTATCCCGACCATCTCTTCAGTCAGATCTAATCATCAGCCTTATTCTACTCTGGCACCCTCTTACAAGAACATTATCCCTATCACCCCTAAAAGCCCAAATGCCCCAGTCACCAAAACAATCTCGTCAGAGTTGCGCTGTATGCTCCACAACTGCAGATCTGCAATTAAACACAAACTGGAAATTTCTGACACCATCATTCTCCACAATCTTGACATTCTCTTCCTCACTGAGACCTGGTTCAACACCACCTCTCATACTATGTTTGATCTTCTGTTACCCACCGACTATTCTATCTTTAGAAATGACAGAACAGACAAAGTTGGGGGAGGTGTTGCAATCATCTTCAGAAACTCCCTTCAACTTAAGACTTTTCCTAACAGCTCCTTCCATACATTTGAATGCCTGTCTCTGGAGCTTCAAGTGCAACACTGCTCACCCTTCAGATTTCATGCCATTTATCACCCGCCTGGTGACTGCTCTTCTTTTTTGGAGGAACTCACCGACTTCATCAGCGACCATTATTCTCAAAGTGACAGACAGATCTTCTTGGGAGACTTCAATCTTCACTGGGGTTCTTTGGAAGACTCTGCTGCCAATAGGCTTGCCACTTTTCTCTCAGCAAATGATCTTATCCAACACTGCACTGAAACAACACACTCTATGGGCTCTATTCTGGACCTTATTATATCTAAAGCAGGCATGCTTACTATTGCTATCCCTATTCATGTAGACTGGTCTGACCACTTCCTCATCCCCTTCTCTCTTCACCTATCACACTCTATAACTCTTGGCCAACCTAAAAGGACTACTACCTGGTTCCGTAACACTAAAAACATTGACCTTGACACTCTTTGTGATTCTGCTATGCTATCTCTTCCAAGGCTAGACCTTAACTAGGATGTCAACGATCTTACCTCCCAATGCCTCTCAGTCCTTGCAGTTGAAATTGATAATGTCGCTCCACTTCAAAGCAAAAGTAAAAGAACCATTCCTTCAGTGCCATGGTTCAATAAATCCCTTTATGAAGAAAGGAAGAACCTGAGAATCCTGGAGAAACAATGGAGACAATCTCCATCCACCACTAATCTTTCCATTCTACGTTCAGCAAGATCAAAATACCACAAACACATCTTCCATGAAAAAGCATCACACTTCAGAACTCTCCTCGACTCAGCCAAAAACAGACCCAAAAAACTATTTGACCTCATCAAAAATCCAACCTGCTCTCCCCCAACCATCAAGCCTGACGATTCTCCAAAGAAAGCAGCAGATTTCGCTATATTCTTTGATGAAAAAGTGAAATCACTGGTGGATCAGGTCATTCATCCTACCCCCCTAGAGGAGCGCAAATCCGTAGTCATTTGGCAGAACTTTGACGTCATCTCTGAAGATGCCCTTCTCAAATGCATCCTCGAAACAAAACCCTCTAACTATTCTTTTGACCCCATCCCTAGTGACATTGCAATTGATTTCTACACCCATACTCTTTCCTATTGGACCAGTCTGGTTAACCTCTTCCTCAGCCAAGGCTCCCTTCCTGTTACCCTTAAAACAGGACAGGTTACCCCACTTCTTAAAAAACCCTCCGCTGATGCGAACGACCTCAACAATTTTCGCCCCATCACTAACCTCCCTTTTCTTGCGAAAATCACAGAAAGATGTGTAGTGAAACAACTTTCCCTACATATTAAGGATAATAATCTTCTTGACAATTTACAGTCTGGTTTAATTCAAAACTGCAGCACTGAAACAGCCCTGCTGCAAGTGATCGATGATGTGCTGTGTATACTCGATTCAGGGGAGTCTTGTCTTCTGATTCTTCTAGACCTTTCTGCAGCCTTTGACACTGTTAATCACAACACTCTCCTTAACACCCTTCAACAGAGAATGGGTTTGGAAGGCACAGTGCTTAAATGGTTTGCCTCATTCCTCTCGGACAGATCCCAAAT
Source organism: Calotriton arnoldi (assembly GCA_963921515.1). Classification (NCBI taxonomy): domain Eukaryota; kingdom Metazoa; phylum Chordata; class Amphibia; order Caudata; family Salamandridae; genus Calotriton; species Calotriton arnoldi. Next base: position 2,848,162 of record CAWUFW010000952.1, on the reverse strand, counting down.
GATCAAAATAGTGAACAGTCTTTCGTCTGCATTGGCGGTAGGTCAAGGCGTCCCTCAAGGTTCTATCCTTGCACCCACTTTGTTCAATCTCTATTTGGAACCACTGGGAAATCTCCTAAGTAAATCTGTGATCCTCTACCATCTCTATGCGGATGACACTCAAATCTACCTTAAGGTGTCTTCCGCACACGATATCTCAATACTCAACTCTACTCTCAACTCTATTCAAAACTGATTGTTAGCTCATCAACTCATTCTGAATCCTTCCAAAACTGAATTCCTCTTCCTGTTCAATCTTGGATGGATCAGCTGAATTTATTCAACAACAAACCTATCGTTGTCAACAGCGCAAAATCCCTTGGTGTCATACTTGACGAAAGGCTCAATCTACTCTCCCACATCAATTCCATTGCAAAGAATGCACGATACCATCTGCGCCTTCTCTGGGGGATTCGACGTTTCTTTCCGGAGCAAGACCTAAAAACCTTGGTCCAATCTCTGGTTCTCTCTAGTTTGGACTATTGCATTTCTCTTCTTGCTGGCCTCCCCAAATCCCACCTTTCCCCTCTTAAATCCGTTCTCCATTGGGGCGTGGCCAAGCCGCCGACCAAGATGGCCGCGCGGCATTGAAGCTCCGCCAGCCGTCTCCAGCCCAGCAGCAGTGTCCCCCACTCATGAGGCGCTAATTCATCGCGGCTCGACATCGTTGGAACGCAGCTCCAGTGGCGCACACGTCGATCCCCTCGGACTGCGGATTGGTGTCGGCTGGACCGGTTTCCCGGCGCTCGGAGGATTCTGGGGCGAGACAGGTGCCGGCCTATGCCGATCTCCCTCTCCAAGCAGCACGGCTGAGGCGGAGTCGCAGACAGAGGCGGTCATCCGACTGGAGGGGAAAGCTGCCGGAGTGGTGAGTGCACCGGGCGCGGATCGTCTTCTGTGCTGCCCCCCCGCCTACTCTCCGACTTTGCTGGGTCGCGGCCACGTTCGGCTATGCCCGGCCTGCACCACTCGCTCCCGCCCCTCCTCAGAGGCCCCGCGGGGACAGGGCCCGGGTTTGGGCCTGGGCGGCGACCACTCAGCTACCTGTGGGTACGGATCGGGGGGAGGCGGGAGTGGTTCTATCGCTCCCTGCGCCCGGTTGCCCCCACTGTGTTGCCCCGCGTCCACTCGGCCTGCAGCCACCGGACCCAATGTACTCGCTGCCGGCCTCAACACCGGGCTAACCTCTGCCGCCGCCAGCACATAATGCTTCACATGCAAAAACAACAATTGATGGAATGCAGAACAATGTCGTACATTCACCCCAGTACAGAGATCCGGGCCTAAATCCATCGTTTTTTGCTCACCATGCCATTCCAGTTTGGACCCAGCCATATGCAAATCAGTCTTGACCCTGCGCCCAATGGGAACACTCCAGCCCGAACTGCCAGGCCAGGTCCTCCCTGGACTGGAAACAAGCATCCTAGGACCGGTTTCGGGCTTTCAGCCCTCATCAGCCAGGATAGCTTGACTCCAGTGGCATGGAGAGCACGGGACCCACGTCTGGGCATACCCGTCCCACTCGGGGTGACAAATGCAAAAACAACAATTGATGGACAGAATGCAGAACAATGTCGTACATTCACCCCAGTACAGAGATCTGGGCCTAAATCCATTGTTTTTTTGCTCACCATGCCATTCCAGTTTGGACCCAGCCATATGCAAATCAGTCTTGACCCTGCGCCCAATGCAATGGGAACAGTCCAGCCCGAACTGCCAGGCCAGGTCCTCCCTGGACTGGAAACAATTATCCTAGGACCGGTTTCGGGCTTTCAGCCCTCATCAGCCAGGATAGCTTGACTCCAGTGGCATGGAGAGCACGGGACCCACGTCTGGGCATACCCGTCCCACTCGGGTGACAAATGCAAAAACAACAATTGATGGACAGAATGCAGAACAATGTCGTACATTCACCCCAGTACAGAGATCTGGGCCTAAATCCATCGTTTTTTTGCTCACCATGCCATTCCAGTTTGGACACAGCCATATGCAAATCAGTCTTGACCCTGCGCCCAATGGGAACAGTCCAGCCCGAACTGCCAGGCCATAACGCTTGACAGCGCATCGGCCCACTACACCCTGGGCCTTGTTCATCACGCTACTGACTGCACCTCAGACTTTGCCAGCTCCGGCCATCTACACGCGAAGATAAGTGACCCCATCCTCCCTTTGCGTTGCAGTGAGTGCCTTGCCATCCTCTCACCGCCGAACGCACCAGTCAATGTGCTGGTTCTGCAGGGTGCCCTTCCTCCCCCCCCCCTCCCAGTCTGCTTGAGTAACGGATCGCTAGCTCCATTTGTGACTGCGGCCCTGTCTGCTTTCCTCCCTCTTCGCCCGCTGGTTGATTCTCCTGCTTTGTTCTCTACTTGCACACAGTGCAGACCCTGGGCTGCTGGCGACCCCCTGGCATGGGCCGCAAGGACCCTAAGCAAAGGACCCTCCCTTTTGAGAAAGTCGCTGGGAAAGATCAGGAAGACAGCTCCAACATGGCGGAGGATGCCCATGGCACGGGCCAGGTGGACGACAGGGCTGCACAATCCCCCTCACTGCTGCAGGAGATGAGGGCGAGCTTTCGGGCACTGGATGGGCGCTTTGATACGCTGGACAAACGTCTTGAAAGCATGGGGGCCAAAATTCAAGCACATGACAGGCGCCTGGATGTGACTGAGGCACCTATATCTGACATTGAGGATGGCACTGCTCAGACCCTCAAAAGATTAGAGCGCGTGGAACGCATCCTCAAAGATGTGGCGATCAAAAATGAAGACCTCGAAGCGCGCAGTAGGCGCAACAACGTCTGCATTTTGGGGGTGCCGGAGACCACTGCTACTGGCCGCCTTGATCACTTTGTTGAAACCCTGTTTGCAGACATGTTTGGAAGGGAATCCTTCACCCCCGGACTTGCAGTGGAGCGCGCACACCGCACTCTGGGCCCCCGACCCAACCCGGGTTGCCCCCCAAGGCCTATCATCGCTCGCCTCTTGAACTTTCGAGACCGCGATACCGCACTACGCCTCGCCAGGGAGCGCGGTGACACCACGTGGCAGGGCTCTAAACTGGTGCTCTATCCGGACTTTACACTCATGGTTCAAGAAGCCCGCTGAAAATACAATGGGGTTAAGGCCACCCTCAGGAACTTGGGTCTAAGGTATGGCATGCTTTACCCGGCCAGACTGCGAGTCGATGTAGACGGCCGGGCCCGCGTTTTCGACACCCCCACTGAGGTGCAGGAATTCTGCCGCACATACAAACACAACAACAGCCAGACGATTGCAGACGGGGCCAGATCCTCTCCTCCGGCCAGCGGCTCCAACGCAAGCATGTCACTTTTTCAAGCGCCGGCACTGGCTGACTTTCCCTTATTGTACATTGTCAATTGGTTATCATAGCTGGATTGGGATACTAGCACTCCTCACCACGAAATGTTTCAATGGGCTGGCTGACTGGCGTTGCGTCGCCACCCCCCATGGTGTACACCTTTGGTTTGTTTCTAGGGACACGGATATACCGAGTTAGGGTTCTTTCATTCCAGTTTGACATCTCTTGGTGTATCATATTTCGTTGTATGATGTGGATTTTGCCTTGCTTTTTTTGGGGCGAGGTTGGGTGGAGGGTGGGGGATGGACAACTGTTCTTATGCAGACGTTTTGAATTCTTTGCTGTTTTGCTCACTGTCCAATTTAATGTTTCTCAACGATTGTTTATTTCGGTTGTGAATGTCAAGACCATTAGATGGCGCAGTTAGGTAATGTCAGTGGTCCCTAGGATTTGTCCCTGCTGTCTTGGAATGTCAGGGGCCTCAATGACAACCGCAAGAAAAGGCATGTTGTTCACTATTTGATACGTCACAACATCGACATTGCTTTCTGGCAGGAAACGCACCTGTCCAAATCTGACCCCGCACGGTTTGCCTCAAGCTGGGGCGCGCACAGATATTTCTCCAACTTCAGCAGTTACTCCCGTGGCACCGCTATTCTGATACACAAAAGGGTACCCTTCAGTCTTCACTCCACCACTGGGGATAGCGAGGGTAGATACACAATTGTCACAGGCTCATTAATGGGTCACAGCATCGCCCTGGTGTGTGTCTATGCCCCAAATACTGACTCCCCGGAATTCTTCCATTCCCTACACTCCCTGCTCGCGAAGTTAGTCCCCGTACTGCTGTTGATGGGGGGGGGGCCTTAATTCGCTCTTAAACCCAGCTTTAGACAGCACTGCTAGCTCTCCTGGCACTAAACCGCGCGCTCGTAGGGCTCTGCTAGATCTCTGCGCACAATTATCACTTTGCGACATATGGCGCAAGCGCAACCCTTCCACCACTGAATACACACATTACGCCGGCCACCACAACACTTGGACTAGAATAGACTATTGGCTTATTTCCCCGGGTATAGCTTGCTGGTTTCGGACCATCACTACCCTTCCGAGAACATATTCAGACCACTCCCCAGTCAAGCTTCTCCTTAGTGTGCCCAGACCCGATGGATACGAGCGACAATGGCGCTTTCCTAGTCGAGCCCTTGATGACGACCTCTTTCATTCTGAGGTACACGAGGCCATTGAAGAATACTTTGCCATCAACACCGGCTCGGTTGACTCATGGGAAGTTTTATGGGAAGGGTTCAAGGCATATATCAGGGGAGTCTGCATTGCCAAACAGGCTGGGGTACTAAAAGCTTTACTAACCACACTTTCCCGACTGGAGCGAGACTTAAGAGACATCGATTGCGCCACAATCAACAGTCTCAATTCAGAGGCAGCTGCACGCAGACTCGCCCTCCTCGCTGAATACAGGGAAACTGCTGACCGCGAGATACTGTTCATAGGTAAATATCACACTGCACGTCGTTACGGCGAAGGAGAAAAGCCAGGCCGGGTATTGGCGCAGATGCTTAGGCCCCCATACAGCAAAGCCTACATTACCGAGTTGACATCCCCCGCTGGCCTAACACTCACGTCTACCTCACAGATCCGTGACGAACTCCTTGACTATTACACCACCTTATACACGTCTAAAGTAGGGCACGACCCCACTGCACAGGAAGCATACCTATCCGAGATCGCCTTGGTATACTTAGAGAAGAATATGCAGGACTTTTTGGCTGAGCCGATCTCAGAGGACGATGTCATCAATGCCATCGTGGCCCTTCAAGGATCCTCGGCCCCCGGCCTGGACGGCTTCACCGGGGATTTTTATAAGACATAGAAGGACCTCCTGGCGCCTCAGCTAATTGAGGTATATGCAGAAGCCCTTGAAAGGCAAATTCTACCCCCTACCTTCCGCGAGGCCGTCATTATACTCCTGCCTAAACCTGGCAGAGACCCGTCCCTATGTGGGTCATATCGACCCCTGTCCTTACTAAATTTAGACTATAAAATTTTGGCCAAAATTCTCGCTATGCGCCTGTCTCTCCTGATGGAATTCATTATTTCCCCTGCCCAATCAGGCTTTGTTCCCCATCGCTCCACCTCTTTGAATCTCAGGACGCTTTTCTCGATACTCCACAGGATCAACTCGGAGACTCCAGCGGCCGCTATTTTGTTGGACACTGAAAAGGCGTTCGACTCTCTAGAGTGGCCCTTCTTTGTTCCCATTATGCGTCGCATGGGTATGCCAAAGGGATTTATTGCCACCACGAAATTGTTATACAGCCGTCCCACAGCGAGACTTCGCCTGAACGGTACTCTCTCCCGGCCCTTTTCTTTATCTCGTGGTACTCGACAAGGATGTCCTCTGTCCCCATTACTGTTTATTCTCGCCATGGACCCCTTAATCCGGCATTTTCAGGAGAAACACTTACAGAGGGGCCTCCAATTCAAACCTGGCCCTCTGTTAGTCTCACTTTATGCGGACGACACTATCCTTTATGTTAGGGAGCCCGGCGTTAACCTGGAGCCCCTCATTAGGGAAATAATTCGCTTTGGGCAGCATTCTCGCCTGGGCATTAACTGGCGCGAGTCCGTTATCTTCCCCTTAACCCCGAGCACATCACGATGGGAATGTGAATTCCCCCTTGAATGGTGCACTGACTCCGTTAAGTATCTGGGCATTCATGTACATTTGGACACGGCCCAAATCATCCGCCTAAACTACGGTCAAGCAATCACCGCCCTTGAGGCACAGGTGGAGCGCTGGCTGCGATTGCCACTATCCATCGCTGGCAGAGTAGCGTCAGTCAAGATGGTTGTGCTCTCCAAATTTTTATACCTATTCAATAACATTCCCGTACCCCTCCCTAACAGTTTCTTTTTAACACTGCGCTCACACCTTATCAGATTGGTATGGGGAGGCAAACAGCCTCGAGTGCGCTGGCAAATTCTTACCCTTCCGTATGAAAGAGGGGTGTTCGGAGTGCCCGACTTTCAATTGTACTACTTAGTGGCCCAATGCAGCTATGCCTTTGCTTGGTTCCACCCAGACGCTAGGATCCCATATCTCCGTCCCGAGGCGGATTTCGTACTGCCTGAGAAGCTATCCACGGTATTGCCCAGGGGTGTTCCCAGAGACCCCAACGACATACAGACGTCTCTACCACCAGCTGGGCGTGGGGTAAACTGCAGCGGATCACCGGCACATCCACGCTCTACTCATCGGCTCTACCACTTCCCAATGCCCTCTGGCTCCCGATCACGGGAGAGAGTCTGGTGCAGCGCACTTTAACTAAATTTGCTATCACTAAAAAGGGGGACCTGTTCCCTGGTGGTCACATCTTATCTGTGACGGATGAGGAGCGCTTCCGAGATGCCACCTTTATGGATCGCTTCGTTCTAGGGCGAATCCGTTCGGCACTACGGGCCTCTTTGCCTGGCTTTCCTATTGAACCGGATTCGTTCACCCCGTTGTCCATGGTCATTGAGAATCAGGGAGGGCTACATCTCATATCTAAACTATACAAGATTTGCTCGGATATCATTCCAGTGAATGACGACAAGATTCGCAAAGACTGGGAAGACGACTTGGGACGCCCCATCACGGACGACCAATGGGTCAAATGCTGCATAGTGACGAAGGAAGTCTCCTTAAATAGCAGCCATAAGCTGCTCCATTTTAAATTCCTGCGTCGAACATACATCACTCCAGCCAGATCCCATAGGCTTGATCCTTCCAGACCACACAATTGTCGCAAGTGCCATGCCCCCTACGTGGACTTTGCCCATCTTACGTGGACATTTCCAAAACTACAGCCATACTGGGAGGCGATACACAAGACATTGGGAGACATGACTGAACTAACACTTATTCCCACTTCTGAGATTGCATTGTTAGGATATGTGGTTAACTTCCCCCAAAAAATTCGGAGATTTGCCGCTCTTAGCTTGCTGCTGGCCAAAAGGGAAATCGCAATACACTGGGGCCGGAAAACAGTTCCCACATTACAAGATTGGCTACACAGCCTAGCATTCTGCAATACCAATAGTGAAATATACTCCACCACGTTGCCACGATCCTCCCGTCCCAAAGACATATGGGGGCCATTCAGGGCTTACACGGAGGCCGATCGTCGAACCGCCGCTTCCCAACTTGAGCAGGGCATTGTCCCGGTTGGGGTGGGATAGTCGCTTCAGGTATCACAATCATCTGTTTACAATTACCCTCATTCTAACTTACGTGATGGGTTTGCTGGATTGCATGCACATGTCTGGGTTTGTTCTCATGGCGGATGGGCTGGGTTGTGGGCTGATGGAGGCAGCCTCTAAAAGGCGCAACTGGGACACCGTGACTGTATTTGCAATTATTGACCACTGCTTCTTCCTTTTTTTCTTTTTGTTTCTTGACATTATGGCGCTGATATGGTTGACTTGCTTGTCTTGTTTAGTTAAATACATCAAGGACAGTGAGCTTTCATGTTTGTACTGCAATAACATGCTAAAATGATAAATATAGTTTAAAAAAAAAAAAATCAGTTCTCCATTCAGCGGCTCGTTTTGTATTTGGGGCCAAAAGAAGTGACCACATCACACCCATTTTGTCTTCTCTTCGAAGGCTCCCCATCGAGGCTAGATCAATCTACAAGACTGCCTGTATCACCCACAAAGCCTTGCACACCTCCTCCCCTCGATACCTGGTGAATAAACTGAAAATCTCTGGAGGCTCTAGACCATCTCGCAATGCGGAAAAGTTACTGCTTGAGCCCCCCACCTTCAAAAGGGAAAGATCGCTGGCTCAATCCTTCTCTGGCAATGCGGTGAGAATCTGGAACTCGCTTCCTCCACTACTCCATACCACCACTTCTACCCAGACCTTCAAAACTGACCTCAAATCTCTTCTTTTCGAATGACACTTCCAGAACTAATTCACCCCTTTTCTTGTCCCGCAAGGAAGTTCTTTCATTATTGTAAATTTGTAATCTATGTCTGTTCAATCTTCATCCTATTGTGTTTTTTTGTGTGACTGCCATCTATTGTTTTATTTTACCTGTTCTTGTTTTTCATTTGTTTCTGTAACGTGTAAATATATATTATTCTCCTCTTGTAACGTACTTGGTTCTATTGTGAAGCGCTCTGACACCTTTGGGTAAAGTCCGCACTATATAAAAATGCATTAAATAAAAAAAATTAAAAATGTATAGTGCGGGCCGGTTGGCTACCACACTACATCCCTCCTTTTCTTCAGCTGCTCACTGTCCCTTTGCTCTGTGATTCATCTCACAGCGCGCATCACACACAGTCTCAGAGCCGTTGGCTCGGGCAGGGTTCGGCCGGAGACCATACATCTGGCTCCGGGAGCTGGAACTTAGCCCTGCCCTGACAGGGCTGTCGGAAAATGACGAGCAATCCTGGGTTAAGCGAGGGGGATCCTCATGAGGGACAGTTCTTCCCATTCTCGTGGCCAGGGATGGATCACCACCCGTTCCTGGGGCAAACAACGGGGCCATTGCTTCTTCCTCACTCGTGTCCTGCTTCGAGTTTTCTCCCCAGCCTAACTGAGGTCCACCCGCCTTCTTGAACCACAATATGTTCCGTGCTAGGGTGCGTGAGCCGCTCCTTGCTGAGACCATGGTCCCTCGCATGTCAGTGACTTCCCACACTTCTGGCTCATATTGTGTCCGGAACTTCCAACCGGAGTGTCGATCCTGAGAATCACTCGGTCACCCACGCGCACATCTGCCAGCTGAGCCTTCTGTGTCATGCTCGCCTTCTGATTGGTGGCCTTTCTCCTGGCCTGCGTGGCTTCGCCGTCCAGCTCGGCTGGGCGCCAGCCAGGGTCTGTCGGTATGCTATCCCGTGGAGCTCGTCGGAACAGTACATATGATAGAGTGCAGCGGGTGGTGCAGTGCGGGGTCTGGCAGTGGGCGTTCAAGAAGCGTTGGAGGCATTCTTCCCCATCCTCTACTCTTTCCACGCCAATCCTCAGTGCCCGATTGAGGTTCCTCATGAAGCGCTCCACTTCACCGTTTGCCTGTGGCCACTGGGGAGTTATCTTGCGGTGTCGGATGGCATGGGCCGCCAGATAGTCTTGGAACTCCTTCCCTTGGAAGGGCGGGCCATTGTCAGACCGTATTCCATCGGGGAGGCTCAACATTGCAAATGTGTGGTCAAGAACGGCCTTGACTTGTGGGAAGGCCATAGACAAGACCACTTCCATGATTGGGAACTTGGAATGAGAGTCCAATAAAACGACTGTGCTGCGTCCGTCGGGGAAACATACAAAATCGATGCTGACAAGTGACCACGGCTCCTGGCTCGGTTCTTCAGTAAGAACAGGATGAAGCACAGGGTCGCTGCCAGTAATGGCCAGAAGTGGCAGGATCGGATTGTGTTGTCGACCATGGCATCCATTCCAGCGAACCACACCTTGCTGCAGAGGCGGGCTTTCGTCTTGGCCATCCCCTGGTGCCCCACGTGTGCGAGAGTGACCACTTGCTGCTGTATGCTCCACGGGACTACGATGGCGGAACCTCTTAACGCCACCCCATGGGGCCGTCACTGAGTTTGCTACGAGCCCTCCACACCTGTTGTCTTGTTGCCTGGTCCTCCATGTTCAATGTCCTGGCACCATCTTGGAAATATTGCCACCTCCGGTAGGCTAGCACTTCCTTGGCTTTTCCAGATTCTCATCCAGTGCTGTTGCGGACCCTATCTCCTCCATTGTCAGTGCTTTGGGGCAGGCTTCTTGCATTATCATCCTCACAAGTTCTTCAGTGTCTTCCTCGTCTGTAGGCAGCAGCAGGGGTTCCAACATGACTAGGTGACGCAAGAGGAAGTCGGCCGGGTTGTTGGCACCTGGCCGGAACACTACTTCAAAACGATATGCTTGAAGCTGCACCACCCATCTCTCAATTCTCAGCGGAGCTAGCCGTGTTGTTCCTGCGAACAGGGGGTCAGCGGTTTGTGATCCGTCACCACTCTGAAGTCACGCCCATAGAGATACAGATGTAAGTGTTGGCAGGCCCACTTGATGGCAAGGGCCTCCCTCGAGGATGTTGTCGCTGAGGTTGATAACCCCTTTGAGTCCTGAGAGAGTTTCGCGGATAACATTCTGGAAGACATCGGGGGCAGACGACACCCCGAATCTCAGCTGCTTATATCTCCTCAGCCCGACTTGCTTGGAGAAGGTGGTTAAGTATCTGCTCTCTGGGACGAGTTCAAGCTGGTGGTATCAAGCATTTAAGTCAAGCTTGGAGAACCATTCTGCTCCATTGAGGTTCGCCCCTATGTCGTCCATTGTGGGCGTCAGATGATGCTCTCTCTTCACCGGCTGATTGGGGAGGCGCATGTCAACGCAGTCTGATGGCCCCCGGCTGCTTTGGTTTGGGGGCAACAACCAGAGGAGATGCCCACTGGGTGGGGCCAGAGACTTTCTCGATGACCCCCAGTTGTTCCAGCTTCCGTAGTTCCTCCTCAAATTGTGGGCCTAGATGAAAAGGCACCTGTCAATGCCTCAGTGCCGTCGGCCGGACCGACGAGTCGATATGAAGTTTGAATTGCTTGCGTCTAGCCGTCCGAGGCCTCGAACAGCATGTAGAATTCCCACAGTATGGCGTCTGCGTGGAAGTCGTGTACTTGGTTGGTGAAAAAGACCAGCTCCAGGTCTTCAGCTTTGTGACAGCTGAGGAGGGTACCTCTCTTCCCTTCGGTGACATGGAGCTTCGCCGGGATGCAGTGTCCTTCACTGGCTATTTCCACCTCGATCGTTCCTCTCAGGGGGAGCTGCTCGGTCCCACCATACATGTAGATCTTTGCTTTGGAGGGTGAGGAGGGAGGCCGGGTTGAGAGGTGTTCGTACTGCTCGCTGTCAATGACATTGATGGGCGCTCCGGTGTCGATGAGCACCTCTACCGTGGAACCTGCGGCTGACGAATGATACCACGAACACGTCTTCATCATCTGCTTCCATGCCGAAACCCAGACCTGGCAGGGTGGCGTCTTCCTGCCCCAAGGGGTCGTCCAAGGATAGCTGTCTGATGGTGGGCGATGCCCCGAGCTGGCCAGTGGTAGGCGCTCTCGACCTCCCGCCCCTGCACACTTTCGCGAAGTGGTTTAGTTTGCCTCATTGGGAGCATGTCTTGCCTTTTGCATAGCAGGGACTTGTCAGAGGGTGCTTAAAGTCGCAGTTTCTGCAGGACCTATTCGCAGGCCCCTTTGGGTTAGCGCACGGTGCCATTGGGCGCCTCTGAATGGCGACACCCTCTTTTCCTTGATGGGTGGTGATCGAGGCAATCCAGACGTGGCCGGGTGCCTGTGTAGGGCCGCTTCCATTTCGTTTGCCCGGGCATTTGAGAGTTCATGTGACCATGCTAGTACCAATATTTCATCAATACTTCATCAAGTGACATTCCGGGTTGTCTGAGGATCAGACGGCATAGCAACACCGATCTGCATCCTTGTATGATCTGTGCTCGTATTTCCTCCCGTTGGTCCTGGAATGTGCATGAGTTAGCTAACTTCCTTAAATGTGCGTAAAAGACATCGATGGATTCGGTCTCTGCTTGCCTTGCCTGGCGTAACAAAATCCAGATTGATTTGAGAGTCAAAGTGTCGATTCAAAGCTGCTACCGCCGCGTCAAAGTCATTGTTGGCCCCTGTGTATGGGAGTGTTTCGAACAGGTCGTACAGATCCCCTCCTCCAGAGCACATGAGTAGCGATCGTTTCACCGTTCCGTCCATTTCTCTCATGCCAGTAAAGTATTGGTTTAACCAACCAATCCACGATTTCCACAGTGGGGCCGCTGTAGCGGGATCTGCCAGCTCACTGAACAGTGGGAGGAGCGACACCGCTGCACGGCCACAAGGCTGCGGGGGTCGCGGTGGTAGGGCATCTGCTTGCGGGCCGGCAGCTCCTGCCTGGGCTGGTGTGCTCATGACTTTTGTAACATGGTGCACAGGCCTCTAGTTCCTTGTGACCTGTGTGTCCTGTTGTTCAGGGCCTCCGCTGTGTCCCCAAATGCAGATATGCGCGATGGAGGGTAGGGGTCAGGTTTGCGCCCGCATGCAGGTGTCTTCACTTGGGCTGTGGGGTGTTTGTCTCATTTCTTTTCTTTTTTTGTGTGGTGGTGCTTGTGCTTCAGTGTTTGCACTTAATCAGCTGTTCACCTGCCATGTGCCACCTTACTGTCCTTGTGGCATGTATGTCCCTCTCTCCCCCTTTGTCGTGGTGCCTCTTGCTTTCTTTTATTTCTTATGTTATTTTTGTCTTCTATAAAAAGTTTGGGTTTTTTCTGAGCAGTGGGGGCAGCTTGCATTCGCTCCTGTGTCTTTTTTTCAGTTGGTATGGCGCCTCACGGGGCCTGGGTGGGGGCGAGCGAGGGAGAGAGAGAGTGCACAAGGTTGGGTGCTGGCGGCTGCTGCGTGTGCGCACGCTATGCTCGTTTGTGTCTTTTTTTCCCTCCCCACTGACCTCGGGGATGCAGGGCACGTCTCCGCAGGGCAGCACCGACAGGATCTTCGCCGTGCATGCGCCCGCTCATGGGACACGCCACCGGCCGTGGAGCACGTCTGACCAACCTGGTCGCTTCTCCGGATGGGAGCAGGCGGCTGGGCACAGCTGAGGTCGCAGTGCCAGGTGCGTTGCGGCGGGCTTTCGAGAACACAGGGGGCGGCACAAAGGCAGCAGACAGGAGCTCTTCTGGGGCTGCCGGGATGTCGCAGTTGCTGGCTGCGGTGAAGGCTTAGGTAAGACCCGCCTCGCCGCCAATGTGGTGGTCCAGCGTGGTAGATGCCCCGGTGTCACGCAGTGCGGCCTAAAGTAGGGATATGCATAGCTGCCAAGGTTTCAGGTTGCTTACGTGTGACATTTCCATAATTTCAGTGGAATTATGAGTGACATTCAACGACTATGAGTGACACTTTATCGTGAGCAAAATAAGCAATGATGGAAAGAGATAAATATTAGAAATTACAGCCTTTTGTCAATGCAAAGCACTAAAATGTCTTCAAACTGCTCAAAATCCACCAACATCAGTCAGAAACGTAATAGCAATAGTGCTGAATGTTTGCAAAGGGCTGTAGAGTGTGCAAGGGGAAGCTTGTCTGTAGGATAAAATTGTGCAGACAGCTGCAGGTTACCGCGCCTACCCTTGACTCGAGCCCTGGCTATCCTGCTGTCGTGCTGTTTCTAAGCCTCTGGGGCCTGATCGCTAATTCCGAGCGTTGATTCCTCTCCTGCTTATGGCCCTCGGCACCCACCAGCTCACAGAGGCATGTTAACAGCAGACCTACCCAGTGCTTCAGTCGAGTTCTACCTTTATGGATCTCAGTAATGTATCAGCACAGCCGGAAGGGCTTGTCTGGTGTCCGTAACTGACCTGGCTGTATTTTCGGCTTCCTTCTCTGATTGTTCTGTAAAATGGAGGGAGTTCAATCTGTGCCTTCCCTCGTCACCCTCAGGCTGCACACAGATTGGCCTCCCTTCATTTTACAGAAGAACCAGAGGAGGAATCCGAAAATACAGCCAGGAGTTTCGTTTCATAGCTTCCTCTTCAGTCGATGGCGTTAGCAATAGGTTGTGATCATGGGACCATTAATGACGAGAGTAAAGATGATCGGGAGCGGCGGGACTTGGTTTCCTGACATGAAGACAACACAGAAAAAGGCAGCAAAAACGATGCCTTTGTACCGAAACGGTGCACACTATTCACAACTCTGTTACATATTCTGACAGAAAACATCCATCTTTGGACTCTCCATGTGTGGTGCTCTGACCGGCAAAGGTTTGATTGGTCTGCCACCCACTCTACTGTTTTCACAGAGGTTGATTCCTTTACGCTATTTAGGTCTCGCCTATGAGCTGGACCTCGTGAGGACTTCTGAAACCCACGTGCAGCTCTTCCAGTAACGGGGGCAGACAGCAGCATGCACGCAGCCCTGGGCATTTTGGAAAGGCAGTCTCAGGCACACACTTGGTCACACACAGTCCGCCGGCAGCCTCGAGCCTGCAGCCATGCCTGGGCAGCGCTCTGAACTACCGTTTACTGCAACACGACCGGTGTAGTGTAATATCTGGTATCCCCATCGTATCGTGTATCCCCTGCTCTTCGGCACTTTTCGGAAACGAAACTCAGCCCGGGCAGGTTCAGACAGAAGCAGCTGATCCCTGCTCGGGCTGAGTTAGGGGATACACGATTCAACAGGATGCCAAACTCGTCTCTGGCGATAAATCACTTGAAACGTTTGCACGAAGAGAGAGACAGAAAGCGCAATAATACAGAGAATGAATCGTAATGGAAACATTAAGTTAATAAAGGTGAAAGCAAAGAAACTATTGCTGAAGTATATCGAATCATAACGAAATAACATGAGGGGAAGGGAATACAAACAAGGGCAGGGGTTCAAATAAGGGGAAAACTAATATCAAAACGTGCGAAAGATTAAAGGGTGAAGGTAAAAAAAAAGGCAATGAAAAAAGCAAAGTATTAAAATGGGGAAATAAAGTGTTTTGATTTTCATATAATGAATATGTTGCAAGGTGTTAATGACAAGCATATAACTTGCACAGTTACTTGAATAACAGTGCATGTTTAGTTGGACTCATACAACATACTTGGCATTTTACCAGCTGCCCTATATTTTTGTGTCCATGCTAATTAAACAAGCATTGGCAATGCAATCGGTCTCATACTTGTGTGAAAGTTAGAGCTATTGGCGTTGTAAATGACAATGTTGTTTACTTATTTTTTAGGTCAAGCCTGGGCAGCGCATGCGCTACTCTGTGGCATGATGTATTGGAGTATGGAATAAAAGCCCCGTCCACTCTCCTCCCATATTTGCCATTGGCTGGTGTCATTGTCCTTCGTAAATGCTGGCTTCTGATTCGTTAATGGGCTTGGTAGTCCCTCCTTAATACCGCCTTGTCTTCATTTGTAACCTCCCATGAGGACTGGCCCTTTTACTTCAGTTGTTACACGGTACGACTTTTTTAGTCTGTAAGCACTATTTTCTTTAATGAGTTTCTCCTACTGCAGGCACAACATGCTTTCCTGCAACATTCAGTGCGCCATGCGTGCTTTCACTTTCCGAGCAGCCCGGGATAATGGCGGCCGCTTCTTTGAATAGGTCTTGCATTTACAAGAGTTTGAGCTATTGGCATTGTAAATGACAATGCCTTTTATTTATGTGTTAATTAGCAAAACAGATAAATAAAAGTCATTGTCATTTACAATGCCAATAGCTTAAACTCTCGCGAATGCGACACCTATTGCATTGCAAATGCTTGTCATACATGGCTCCTGGTGCACACTGGTGGCGCACATTCTGATGTTCGTTTCTCACATTGCTGGTTTTCGTACGCAGATACTGGTGCACGCTCGTATCTCAGGCTGCACAGCACATATTCTGGGACTAGTTCCCTTACTGCCTTTGTTCGTACACGGATCCTGGTGCACGCTGGTGGCTCACGGCATACATTCTGGTGCTGGCATTCCTACGTGGCAGGTTTTTGTACAGGAATTCTTGTTCACGCTCATGTCACTCACTGCACAGCACACTCTAATGCTGATTTTCCACATAGCAGGGCAGGTTTTCCTACACAAATCCTGGTGCACGCTTGTGTCGCATGCTGCACAGCACACTCTAATGCTACTTTTCCACATATCTGGTTTTCATCCACAGATTCTGGTGCACGCTCGTGTCTCATGCTGCACAGTACACTCTAATGCTGGTTTTCCACTGGGGTATTTTTCATGCACTTATCCTGGTGCATGCTCGTGTCTCACGTGGCACTGCCCACATTTTGATACTGGTTTTCATACAAGGATCCTGGTGCACGCTTGTGTCTCAAGCTTCACAGCACATTCTAATGCTGGTTTCCCACATGGCTGGCTTTCGCGCACAGATCCTGGTGCACGCTCGTGTCTCACGTTGCACAGCACACACTAATGCTGGTTTTCCACAGGGCTGGTTTTAATGCAAGGGTCCTGGTGAACGCTCATATCTCGCGCTGCACAGCAAACTCTAATGCTAGTTTCCCACACGGCTGGTTTTCGCACATGGATCCTGGTGCACGCTCATGCCTCACGCTACACAGCAAACTCTAATGCTAGTTTCCCACACGGCTGGTTTTCGCGCACGGATCCTGGTGCATGCTCATGCCTCACGCTGCACAGCACACTCTAATGCTGGTTTCCCGCACGGCTGTTTTTCACGCACCGATCCTGGTGCACACTCATGCCTCACGCTGCAAAGCACACACTAATGAAAGTTTTCATACATTGACCCAGGTCACGCTCATGTCTCATGCGGCACAGCACACTCTAATGCTGGTTTTCCATAATGCTTTTTTTAATGCACAGGTCCTTGTGCACACTTGTGTCACGCTGCACAGCACACTTTAATGCTGGTTTCCCACATGGCTGGTTTTCACGCACGGAACCTGGTGCACGCTTATGCCTCACACTGCACAGCACCATCTAATGCTGGTTTTCAGATGAGTTTCTCCTACTGCAGGCAGAACAGGTTTTCCTGCAACATTCAGCGCGCCATGCGCGCTTTCACTTTTCAAGCAGCCCGGGACAATGGCGGCTTCTTTTTTGCAAGGAAATAGGTCTCGTATTTACAAGAGTTTGAGCTATTAGCATTGTAAATGACAATGCCTTTTATTTATGTGTTAATTACAAAACAGATAAATAAAAGGCATAGTCATTTACAATGCCGATAGCTTAAACTCTCGCAAATGAGAGACCTATTGCATTGCAAATGCTTGTTTTTGTTTGCAGTGGAGTGATCAGTTAGAAAATGAGAGTTAGAGCTATTGGCGTTGTAAATGTAAATATTTATGTGTTATAGAGTAGAGTCGGTGTATGTGGTGTGTAGTGGAATTATGTGGCTACCATCCAGATAATGTGAGAATTTAAGAAGCAGAGGTGCAGTTAGGATGGATGGGTTGGTGGAATGATAGCTATGTGTATGAATGCTTGAATGGATGGATAGCTGTATGAGTAAATGCATGGATGTCTGGGTGATCACATGAATGAAAAGATGGTAGGTGCTGCATGGGTAGGATAGTTACAGATGGTTGGTATGGAAAGAAAAAGATGGATACATAGGGAAAATATTTATAATAAGGAAATGTTAGTACTTTATTGGACCTTTGGTCAAGACTGGTTGATATATCAGGCTACATGGTGGCCCAGATTGCAATAAACATAAAATCCCATTTACAATTCAGAAGTTGGTGGTGGTTTTGTGCCCTTACCCCGAAAGTATGCTTCCTTGTCAGCTGCTTGGATGCCTGCTTAATCTGCAGACTTCCAACACAGTATTACACTTGGACGCTGGTTTAACCCATTCAAATCTTAAATGCTGTGTCCCATCAAACCTTACAGGAGACAGGTACTAATTATGACTGATGAAGGAAAAGTCTGATGACTGGTTCCATTTATAGCACTTGCATGTTGTGTTCTGCACGTTGCAAGGACACGTTGACAATGCCCTGTTGATGAACACAATTATGCCACTCTGTGGCATTGAGACTGCCAAATATAGGCCTATTTGTAAACTCTCTGGTGCATGTGATGCACACAAAAGGCATGCTACATGTTTCCGGAGCCTTGCAACTTGTAACCTTGTGAGGGCAAGGAAAGGATGGCATGACTGGCACAGCAGGGGCAGCATTACCGTCTTTTTGCTATGAGGACTGCAACATTTCCGAGTGAGCCTTCACAGCAGCAGCTTCCCAGTATCTCTGTTGCTTACTCGATTGGAAGACCAAACAAAAGATATCACATTCTGGGACCATATTACAGATGACTGCGCCAGCGCTAATTGTCGCTGTGCGCCAGAGTATGCGCCTGACGGCATTACAGAGGATCGGTAGGAATGCGCTGTGATGTTGGCGCAGACTTTGAACTCTGTGTTTATGTGCGTTTGCGTCTGTGCGCATATTGTATTAGTGCACAGACGCAAACGCACATAAACACAGATATACTCTGGTGCACAGCGACAATTAGCGCTGGCGCACTCATCTGTAATACGGCCCCAGAATGTTTAATGTACTGCTTTAGTTGATGGGATAGGTGAAACTCCTTATTCTCTCACCAAACACCTGACCCATACATTCACTGAAGCACTACGAAGAAGAAATAAGGCTGCACTGTGCTCTGAAAAAACAGTAGTCTAGCCTCACAAATCAGAAGTATAACTATACCCAAAGCACGCTCCAGAAACATTTTGTATGCCTTACAAAGATGCAGATAACAGTTTCAGGTGTTCAGCATGTATTGTATTAAAAAGCACTCCTGCCGGACTTGTGATGCTGTACCTGCCTGGACAGCCCACCACCCCTGCCTTACCTGAACAAATGGAGCTCCGAGGCCATGCGCATTGCCTGCTACAGCTCCGCCAGGCCCAGTTTCACCTGCTGCTGCAGCAGCGTGGACCCCATGGGCTCGGTGCTGCCTTCCACGGCCTCCAGTAGCTCAGCCAACACCAGAGGCAGAAGGAAGGCAAAAACAGGATTATTTTGACTAGCGCAGCACCCATACATTGTCACCCTAAGGGCGCCATATTAGTTAAGGTACTATCAACGCTGAAGGTAATAAGCGTAGGGGGCAGCGCGCCTGTCCCGTAGGCCTCAGTGTACACCTTGGCCAGCCTAGGCGCTAGTTGCGCAGAGAAAGTGGAGTAAAATTCCTCTGGCCACCCATCCATCCCCGGTGTCTTGCCCATTGCCAATTGTCCAATGGCATCCGTGATCTCATCGGGTGCAATGGGGCCTTCTAAGGCATCATAGTTGGCTGGCGTAACCTGTGGGAGTTGTATCCCCGTGAGAGAATCCTGCATGGAGGTAGGGTCCTGCGTGGCCAGGGCCACATACAATGCTGTGTAGTATTCGTAAAATGATTGGTTAATGGCGCCTTGCGTGTTCACTAGGGTCCCAGTGGACGTGTATATGGCAGTGATAGGGGGCTGAGCAGTGTCGGACCGCAGCAGCCACGCGAGTAGCCTCCCCGCCTTGTCGCCCTCCCTGCGTCTGCGTGCCAGGTATGTTTTATAATCTAATGCGCAAAGGTCATCCATCGCTTTTCTATATGCCAAGCAAGCCTGGGCAAGCGAATGGCTAACCTGGGGGTCGGTAGGGATGCGCTGCTCACACCTCTGTATCGCTAACTCGTGTGTGTGAAGCTCAGCGGTCAGCGCTTTCCGGGCGCCATATGTAGTCTTAATGGTATGCCCTCGAAGAACAGCCTTGAAGGCATCCCACTTCACTCCCATCGACGAGGCAGTTCCCTCATTCACCCTGAAATAGGATGTATTGGAGTCCAGGAGGGAGGCCCGGTAAGATGAGTTGGCGAGTGCGGCGCTGGGTAAGCGCCAGGTCGAAATCTCGGGGCGCTTCACGCCCCAGGCCAAGTTCAGTTGTAGTGGGGCGTGATCAGAAAGCGCGTGTGCCAAATAGTCAGCGTGTAATACGCTGTGAAGGGCGTTATCGGAACAGAATACCGTATCTATCCATGTATACAGATCAAGTAATGCCAAGTAGTGCAAGTAAGTGCACGCCTGAGGGTTCAGCCTACGCCATACATCGTGGACCTACATATTGGATACCCATTCCGACATGTGTTGTGCCAGTTTAATAGATTGTGCCCCCTGAAGAGGAGGGCGAGAGCGATCCAGGTCAAGATCTCGCACGCCATTGAAATTGCCACCCCAATACATGGGGGCCGTGGGGTCTGCAAGCAAGGATGGTGTGAGTGTTTGCAAGAAGATGGACTGGCCCGAGTTCGGGGCATAGAGAGAAACCAGTGTCAAAGGGGACCCATTCAGGAGACCCTCCATGGTAACGAAACGGCCTTGTGCATCCACTCTGGAGTGTGTGATTTGCAGTGGAGTCCCAGGTGCAACCCATATAAGCACTCCTCTGGTGTATCCAGAATACATCCTACCCAGAACTGTACCCCTCCAGCGTTTGCGGAGCGATTCAAGTGTTTGTGTAGTGAGATGCATCTCTTGCAACAGCGCAAACATGATCCCGTGGCTGGGCAGGTATTGATATACTTTGTGTCGCTTAGCGCACCCCGCTAACCCCCTCACATTCCAGGTCAATAAAGAGTAATCTCCAGACGCCATCTACTTGGTTGTAAGGTGTAAGCGTGGTGTGTAGCTTTCCACTGATGGATAATCTCCACCCCCCCTTGCATACCACCACCCCCACATAATATGACCCAGGTATAGCCAATTCTCAGACCCCATTGGTGGCAGACATACAAAGAGATCAACATGATAATCAGAGGTTCCCAACTTCCCACCCCAGGCCTGTTTGCCAATGGGCAATGGGCCATTCGCACTAAATTGCGGAACAAATAAAACCAAAATAACATAGAACAAATAAGAACAAATGGTGTGCTATATCAGCTACTTATCGCTCATTGGGGAGGGTATTGCAGAGTCAGCGTACAGTGTCCTTGCCGCCTCCCATGATTCAGCCTGGCTCTCAGCAGGTGTGCATAGGCCGTCCGGCCGCTGCATCTGAAAACATCCCAAAGTTCGGAAAAGTCAACCCAATGCATTTGCAGTTTGTGGAGTGAGGGCCGGGCCGTCCCCTGACAACACCTCAAGCTGTGAGGCCGTGATGTGCAACGTTCGGTCCATGGTCATGTCAGAGTCCGAATCCTGTCTGGGAGAAGAATCGGGGGATCCCATGTGTTCCGCTGTCTTGATGACTCGTGCCCGTTCCTGAGCCGCTTGCGCTTTCGTTGGACGGCGCAGCCGACCTTTGCCTCTGCCCCAGCGTGATTCCACTAATGTCCCTGGTTGAGAGGGGCCCGTCGGTAGGACGGGGGGCTCATGTGCCTAGCCCTGTTGGTCGATCCAGGTCCATGCCTCTTCGAGCATATTGCAGAAGTCTGTGCCCTCCTTGTGACGTACGCGAAGATGCGCCGGGTATTGGAGGGAATATTGAACATCATGGTCCCTCATGCATTTCTTGACCTCCAGGTATGAGGAGCGGTGACATTGCACAGCCAGAGTGTAGTCTGAGAAGATATGAATCGTGGCGTTGTCAATTTGCCAAGGGCCCCTGGCACGGGTGAGTTGCAGTACGTGATCACGGTAGTTAAAAAATCTAGCTACCACCGGTCGAGTAAAAGCACCCGGGCAGGGGGGGGCCCCGACACCCTGTGCGCCCGCTCAATGAGAAGAATTTCGACATCTTACCCTGGAGGACGTCTCGTGAAAACCAGTCTTCAAGGAAGAGCTCCATGTTGGGGCCCTCCGCCCACTCTGGAAGACCCACGATGCGTACATTATTCCAGCGCGAGCGCCCTTCCTGGTCCTCCAAGCGTGCCTTAAGGAAGTCCACCTCCTGTTGGAGGGACTGCAATTGGGTGGTCGCCTCATTTACCGTGGGTCGCAGCGACGCCAACGTAGATTCGGTTTCTGCCATTCGATCCTTTAGTTTCTTGTGGTCCTCCCGCAAGCACACCATATCTTCGTTCCCAGAGTGGTTTTAATGTCAAGTATTGCTGCCAGCAGTTCATCAAAGTGATGCGAGTGGTCGCTGCGGTCTCCCTGAGAAGGGGGCCGTGAGGCGTCCGCACTCCCAGCCCCGAGGGTGCTGGCTCCACTTCCGGAGGTTGTGTCTGGGGCTTCTCCGCCCTGGGTTTGCCCATTGCGCAGTCTGCGAGAGGCGGTAGGCCAGGTGCTATTCCAAGCGTCCTGCAAAGGATCGGGGATTGCCAAGGATCCTGGTGCGGTGCCTCCGTGGGGCGCAGAGATGGAGCGCAGGAATAAGTAGTTAGGGCGTCTCAGGCAGCTGGATCAGTTTAGGGCATCTCGCATTGCGGGTCCCCACAACGGTAGCCGTTGTGTCAGCAGAATTGCCACGGTTTTCTTCACTCTACGAAGTCGGTGGTGGGCTCAGGCTGCAAGGATCATATGCTTGGGAGCGTATTAGCCGTCCTTTCTGGGCTCCCAGGTCCCACCCCACTCCTGGCGCTGGTAATCGTCGTGTGCGTCTTCTCACGGTCCCCAGCAGAGTGGAAATAACTTGTGGTGTGCTATTGGGTGCGCCGCACTTCCAAATGCTCTGTGTGTAGCCAGGTGTGCGTGGGGGCCCAATCCCAGCCCGCCTCTCTCGTTCCAGGATCAAAGAGGGGAGGCCCGGGGGCTCATGTACACACTCACCGCTTCCCGGGGGTGGCTCACAGCAGGCCGACAGGTTCTCGTTTGCTCCGGGGCTCCCCTTCTCCCAGGGCAGGCCGCCGCAGGCACTGATCGCAGGATCAGGCAGGCTCACGTCGCCGCCCCTTACCACCGATTGGCGTCTCCGATTTCACGGCCCGCCGTGGGCCGGGGATCACAGGCACCTCGCCTCAGACTCCAGTACCTTAACAGTGCTAGCAGAAGTCGGGAGAAGCAGGGCCGAGTCGCACCGCTCGCGCCCGGAATCCCCGGGCCCCAACGTGCTCAATTGTGCTCCACTCGCGTGAACAGGGAGCGGAGCCCATCCACAGCTCCGAATCAGCGGGAGATGGTGCGGGGAGTCTTCCGCTGTCTCCCCCGTGCAGGATATTGGGCCAGGCGAGGAGAAAACAGGATTCTTTCGGCGGGCACAGAGCGGAGCTCAGAGCTCTGCGATCGCTCTTGTCGCCATCTTGGCCACGCCCCAGCGCAAGCTTCACTTTAACACATAAAAGTTACTGTCAGAGTTTATAGGTGTACTAGGCGGTTGCTTTAGGTGCCAAGTGAAGGGCATGCCAAATTCTAGGAGAAACATTGCATTTTTTTTTTTAAAAATGAAAGCAAAAAAATATCCTTAGCCTCAATATGTTATTTAGTTTTAGGTGGTAAATACTCCCTCTACTTGGACTGGTTAGTGACTAGCAGCCAATCTTGGGTGATACTGGTTACAGCACATTCCCCCCTTTGCTCTATGGCATTTTGTATTTCACATTTTGAAAAAATTTGAAATGGGTAAGTAACGAGACATTTCCGTATTGGTTAAGTGAACACAATATTTTTTTCTAACAATGTGTACCATTCTTTGTGTTTTCCAATATCTTTTTGTATGGGGGTAGCAAACAAAATTGCTCATGCACTAATATATCTTTGTCCCCACTTTTCAAAGGTTTCCTTTTAGCCACTGACCAGTTTAAATGGCCTTTTATATGTTAGACGCTTACAGTCTTGTTTTGCATTTTTGATATAATTTCACAGCTTTCACATCTGGTTCGAATGGAGTATACCAAATATAATGGCCTCTACAGCCTATAATATTTGGTATCCCCTATTTTTCTGGAGATTGAACTTGCCAGGATACAGTTTTACATGGTCTTATGTTGGCTCTACGAACACATTACTTTTTCTACCAGATAGAATCCTTGCTTGAGTTTTCCAACATCTTTTTTTAAAGTGATACCACATATTACAGCTCATGCATTTCTGTAAAACCTGGTTTCCCCTACTTTTCAACTCAAGTTGCCTTTTATTTGATAGCAGACTGCAGTATCTTTTACTATTTGTGATTTCATTCCACAAGCTTTCACATCAGGGTCCTTCTGGGGATATTAAATATAATGCTTTATAAGGGCTATAATATTTGGTGTTCCCTATGTTTCTCGGGTTAGAGCTTACCAGGATTCAATTTGACATGGCATACTTTGGGCTGGATGAACGCAGTATATTCCTGCCAAATAGCACCCTTCACTGTGTTTTCCAACATCTTTTACTGTGGGGATATCACATATTACTGCTCCTGCATTGCTGTAATTTCTGATATCCGCTACTTTTCAACGGTTAACTTTTAGCCACTGACCAGTTCAAGTTACCTTTTATATGATAGTATATTACACCAATTCTTTGCATTATTCATTTGATTCCACAAGCTTTCACATCTGGTTCCTTTCGGGGTACCAAATATAACGCCTTGTTTGGGCTATAATATTTGGTATCCCCTATATTTCTTGGGTTAGAGCTTACCAGGATTCAATTTGACATGGCATTCTGTGGACAAAGTATTTTCCTGCCAAATAGCACCCTTCCCTGTGTTTTCCATAATATTTTACTGTGGGGATACCACATATTACGGCTTCTGCAGTGCTGTAATATCTAGAATCCCCAACTTTTGAAGGGTTACCTTTTAGCCACATATCAACTTAAGTTGCCTTTTATTTGCCAGCAGACTACTATATCTTTTCACATTTTTGAATTCATTGCGCAAGCTTTCACATCAAGTTCCTTTGGAGGATACCAAATATAATGTCTCATAAGGGCTATAATATTTGGTATCCCCTATGTTTCTCGGGATAGAGCTTACCAGGATTCAGTTGTGCATGACATTCTGTTGTCTGGGTGAACAAAGTATTTTCATGCCAAATAGCACATTTCACTGTGTTTTCCATAATATTTTGCTGTGGGGAAACCACATTTGACAGCTTCTGCATTGCTGTATTATTTGGTATTCCCTACTTTTCAAAGGTTACCATTTAGCCACTGACCAACTCAAGGTGCCTTTTATTTGCTAGCAGACAACAGTATATTTTCACGTTTTTGATTTCATTCCTCAAGCTTTCACATCAGGTTCCTTTGGGGGGATACCTGATATAATGCCTCATAAGTGCTATATTATTTGGTATCCCCTAGGTTTCTCTGGTTAGAGCTTACCAGGATTCTATCTGACATGGACTTCTGTTGACCGGGTGAACACAGTATATGCCTGCCAAATAGCACCATTCCCTTTGTTTTCCAACACTTTTTACTGTGGGGATACCACATATTATGGCTCCTGTGTTGCTGTAATTTCTGGTATCTCCTACTATGGAAGGTTTACCTTTTAGCCACAGACTAATTCAATTTGCCTTTTATTTGATAGCAGACTACAGTTTCGTTTCACATTTTTCATTTTATTCCAAAAGCTTTCACAACAGGTTTCTTTGGGTTATACCAAATATAATGCCTCATAAGTGCTTTAATATTTGGCATCCCCTGTGTTTCTCGGGTTAGAACTGGCCAGGATTCAATTTGACTTTGCCTTATGTTGGATGCGGGAGCACAGTATTTCTATACCAAGTAGAACCCTTCCTTTTGCTTTCCAACATCATTTACTAAGGGGATACCAAATATTATGGCTCACACATTGCTGTAATATCTTGTATACCCTATGTTTCATGGGTTACTCTTTAGCCATTCACCAATTGAATTTGCCTTTTATTTGATAGCAGACTACAGTACTTTTCACATTTTGTACATCATTCCTCAAGACTTTGCATCCGGTACCCTTAGGGGATACGAAATATAATAGCCTATACGGCCTATAATATTTGGTATCCCCAGTGTTTCTCGGGTTAGAAGTTACCAGGATTTAATTTGACATCGCCTTACACGTTGGATGGGGGAGCACAGTATTTATATACCAAATAGCACCCTTTCTTTTGCTTTCCAACATCATTTTCTATGGGGATACCAAATATTATGGCTCACGCATTGCTGTAATATCTCGTGTCCCCTATGTTTCATTGGTTACCCTTTAGCCATGGACCAGTTGAAATTGCTGTTTATTTGATAGCAGACTACAGAATCTTTTCACATTTTGTACATCATTCCACCAGATTTTGCATCCGTACCCTTAGGGGATACCAACTATAATAGCCTATAGGGCCTATAATATTTGGTATCCCCAGTGTTTCTCGGGTTAGAAGTTACCAGGATTCAATTTGACTTCGCCTTATGTTGGATGCGGAAGCACAGTATTTCTATACCAAATAGCACCCTTCCTTTTCCTTTCCAACATCATTTACTAAGGGGATACCAAATATTATGGCTCACGCATCGCTGTAATATCTTGTATACCCTATGTTTCATGGGTTACTCTTTAGTCATTCACCAATTGAATTTGCCTTTTATTTGATAGCAGACTACAGTACTTTTCACATTTTGTACATCATTCCACAAGACTTTGCATCCGGTACCCTTAGGGGATACAAAATATAATAGCCTATAGGGCCTATAATATTTGGTATCCCCAGTGTTTCTCGGGTTAGAAGTTACCTGGATTCAATTTGACTTCGCCTTATGTTGGATGCGGGAGCACAGTATTTCTATGCCAAATAGCACCCTTCCTTTTCCTTTCCAACATTGTTTACTAAGGGGATACCAAATATTATGGCTCACGCATTGCCGTAATATCTCGTATCTCCTATGTTTCATGGGTTACCCTTTAGCCATTGACTAGTTGAAATTGCCTTTTGTTTGTTAGGAGACTATAGTATCTTTTCACATTTTGTACATCATTCCACCAGATTTTGCATCCGTACCCTTAGGGGATACCAATTATAATAGCCTATAGGGCCTATAATATTTGGTATCCCCAGTGTTTCTCGGGTTAGAAGTTACCAGGATTCAATTTGACTTCGCCTTATGTTGGATGCGGGAGCACAGTATTTCTATACCAAATAGCACCCTTCCTTTTCCTTTCCAACATCATTTACTAAGGGGATACCAAATATTATGGCTCACGCATTGCTGTAATATCTTGTATACCCTATGTTTCATGGGTTACTCTTTAGTCATTCACCAATTGAATTTGCCTTTTATTTGATAGCAGACTACAGTACTTTTCACATTTGTACATCATTCCACAAGACTTTGCATCCGGTACCCTTAGGGGATACGAAATATAATAGCCTATAGGGCCTATAATATTTGGTATCCCCAGTGTTTCTCGGGTTAGAAGTTACCAGGATTCAATTTGACATCGCCTTATGTTGGATGGAGGAGCACATTATTTCTATACCAAATAGCATCCTTCCTTTTGTTTTCCAACATCGTTTACTATGGGGATACCAGATATTATGGCTCACGCTTTGCTGTAATATCTTGTATCCCCTATGTTTCACAGGTTACCCTTTAGCCATTCACCAGTTGAAGATGCCTTTTATTTGATAAAAGACTACAATACCTTCTCACATTTCTTACATCATTCCACAAGATTTTACACCCGGTTCCCTTAGGGGTTACCAAATATAATGGCCTTTACCGGCTACAATTTCTGGTATCAT
The DNA here is from genome assembly GCA_963921515.1 of Calotriton arnoldi. NCBI lineage: Eukaryota > Metazoa > Chordata > Amphibia > Caudata > Salamandridae > Calotriton > Calotriton arnoldi. The sequence continues at coordinate 2,820,692 of CAWUFW010000952.1, read as the reverse complement.
CAGTGTTTCTCGGGTTAGAAGTTACCAGGATTCAATTTGACATTGCCTTATGTTGGATGGAGGAGCACAGTATTTCTATACCAAATAGCATCCTTCCTTTTGCTTTCCAACATCATTTACTATGGGGATACCAAATATTATGGCTCATGCATTGCTGTAATATCTCGTATCCCCTATGTTTCAAAGGTTACCCTTTACCCATTGACCAGTTGAAATTGCCTTTTATTTGATAGCAGACTACAGTATCTTTTCACACATCATTCCACAAGATTTTGCATCCGGTGCCCTTAAGGGATACCAAATACAATAGCCTATACGGCCTATAATATTTGGTATCACATGTGTTACTTGGGTTGGAACTTACCGGGGTTTAATTTGACATGGTCTTATGTTGCATGGGTGAGCACAGTGTTTCTATGCCAAATGGCACCCTTCCTTTTGCTTTCCAACATCGTTTACTATGGGGATACCAAATATTATGTCTCACGCTTTGCTGTAATATCTTGTATCCCCTATGTTTCACGGGTTACCCTTTAGCCATTGACCAGTTGAAGTTGCCTTTTATTTGATAACAGACTACAATACCTTTATCACATTTTGTACATCATTCTACAAGATTTTACATCCTGTTCCCATAGGGGATACCAAATATAATGGACTTTATCGGCTAAATATTTGGTATCCCCAGTGTTTCTCGGGTTAGAAGTTACCAGGATTCAATTTGACATCACCTTATGTTGCATGGGGGAGCACAGTATTTCTATACCAAATATCACCCTTCCTTTTGCTTTCCAACATCATTTACTATGGGGATACCAAATATTATGGCTTATGCATTGCTGTAATATCTCGTATCCCCTATGTTTCATGGGTTACCCTTTAGCCATTGACTAGTTGAAATTACCTTTTATTTGTTAGCAGACTGCAATAGCTTTTCACATTTTTTACATCATTCCTCAAGACTTTACAACCGGTTACCTTAGGGGATTCCAAATACAATGGCCTTTACCACCTATAATATTTGGTATCCCCTTTGTTTCTCGGGTTAGAATATACCAGGACACAATTTGACATGGTCTTATGTTGGATGGGTGAGCACAATATTTCTATGCCAAATAGCAGCCTTCCTGATGCTTTCCAATATTGGTTACTCTGGGGATACCAAATATTATGGCTCACGTATTGCTGTAATATCTTGTATCTCCTACGTTTCATGGGCTACCCTTTAGACATTCACCAGTTGAAGTTGCATTTTATTTGTTTACAGACTACATTAGCTTTTCACATTTTTTACTTCATTCCAAAGGACTTTACAACCGGTTCCCTTAGAGGATACCAAATACAATGGCCTTTACCGCCTATAATATTTGGTATCCCCTGTGTTTCTCGGGTTAGAACTTACCAGGATTCAATTTGACATGGTCTTACCTTGGAAGGGTGAGCACAGTATTTCTATGCCAAATAGCACCCTTCCTTTTGCTTTCCAACATTGTTTACTATGGGGATACCAAATATTATGGTTCACACATTGCTGTAATATCTCGTATCTCCTATGTTTCATGGGTTACCCTTTAGCCATTGACTAGTTGAAATTGCCTTTTGTTTGTTAGGAGACTATAGTATCTTTTCACATTTTGTACATCATTCCACCAGATTTTGCATCCGTGCCCTTAGGGGATACCAACTATAATAGCCTATTATTTGGTATCCCCAGTGTTTCTCGGGTTAGAAGTTACCAGGATTCAATTTGACTTCGCCTTTTGTTGGATGTGGGAGCACAGTATTTCTATACCAAATAGCACCCTTCCTTTTCCTTTCCAACATCATTTACTAAGGGGATACCAAATATTATGGCTCACGCATTGCCATAATATCTTGTGTCCCCTATGTTTCATGGGTTACACTGTAGCCATTGATCAATTGAATTTGCCTTTTATTTGTTAGCAGACTACAGTATCTTTTCAAATTTTGTACATCACTCCACAAGACTTTGCATCCGGTACCCTTAGGGGATATCAAATATAATAGCCTATACGGCCAATAATATTTGGTAACCCCAGCGTTTCTCGGGTTAGAAGTTACCAGGATTCAATTTGACATCGCCTTATGTTGGATGGAGGAGCACATTATTTCTATACCAAATAGCATCCTTCCTTTTGTTTTCCAACATCGTTTACTATGGGGATACCAAATATTATGGCTCACGCTTCGCTGTAATATCTTGTATCCCCTATGTTTCACAGGTTACCCTTTAGCCATTCACCAGTTGAAGATGCCTTTTATTTGATAACAGACTACAATACCTTCTCACATTTCTTACATCATTCCACAAGATTTTACACCCGGTTCCCTTAGGGGATACCAAATATAATGGCCTTTACCGGCTACAATTTCTGGTATCATCAGTGTTTCTCGGGTTAGAAGTTACCAGGATTCAATTTGACATTGCCTTATGTTGGATGGAGGAGCACAGTATTTCTATACCAAATAGCATCCTTCCTTTTGCTTTCCAACATCATTTACTATGGGGATACCAAATATTATGGCTCATGCATTGCTGTAATATCTCGTATCCCTATGTTTCAAGGGTTACCCTTTACCCATTGACCAGTTGAAATTGCCTTTTATTTGATAGCAGACTACAGTATCTTTTCACACATCATTCCACAAGATTTTGCATCCGGTGCCCTTAGGGATACCAAATACAATAGCTTATACGGCCTATAATATTTGGTATCACATGTGTTACTTGGGTTGGAACTTACCGGGGTTTAATTTGACATGGTCTTATGTTGTATGGGTGAGCACAGTGCTTCTATGCCAAATGGCACCCTTCCTTTTGCTTTCCAACATCGTTTACTATGGGGATACCAAATATTATGGCTCACGCTTTGCTGTAATATCTTGTATCCCCTATGATTCACGGGTTACCCTTTAGCCATTGACCAGTTGAAGTTGCCTTTTATTTGATAACAGACTACAATCACTTTATCACATTTTGTACATCATTCCACAAGATTTTACATCCTGTTCCCTTAGGGGATACCAAATATAATGGACTTTATCGGCTACAATATTTGATATCCCCAGTGTTTCTCGGGTTAGAAGTTACCAGGATTCAATTTGACATCACCTTATGTTGCATGGGGGAGCACAGTATTTCTATACCAAATATCACCCTTCCTTTTGCTTTCCAACATCATTTACTATGGGGATACCAAATATTATGGCTTATGCATTGCTGTAATATCTCGTATCCCCTATGTTTCATGGGTTACCCTTTAGCCATTGACTAGATGAAATTGCCTTTTATTTGTTAGCAGACTACATTAGCTTTTCACATTTTTTACATCATTCCTCAAGACTTTACAACCGGTTACCTTACGGGATACCAAATACAATGGCCTTTACCACCTATAATATTTGGTATCCCCTGTGTTTCTCGGGTTATAATATACCAGGACACAATTTGACATGGTCTTATGTTGGATGGGTGAGCACAATATTTCTATGCCAAATAGCAACCTTCCTGATGCTTTCCAACATTGGTTACTATGGGGATACCAAATATTATGGCTCACGTATTGCTGTAATATCTTGTATCTCCTACGTTTCATGGGCTACCCTTTAGACATTCACCAGTTGAAGTTGCATTTTATTTGTTTGCAGACTACATTAGCTTTTCACATTTTTTACTTCATTCCAAAGGACTTTACAACCGGTTCCCTTAGGTGATACCAAATACAATGGCCTTTACCGCCTATAATATTTGGTATCCCCTGTGTTTCTCGGGTTAGAACTTACCAGGATTCAATTTGACATGGTCTTACCTTGGAAGGGTGAGCACAGTATTTCTATGCCAAATAGCACCCTTCCTTTTGCTTTCCAACATTGTTTACTATGGGGATACCAAATATTATGGCTCACACATTGCTGTAATATCTCGTATCTCCTATGTTTCATGGGTTACCCTTTAGCTATTGACTAGTTGAAATTGCCTTTTGTTTGTTAGGAGACTATAGTATCTTTTCACATTTTGTACATCATTCCACCAGATTTTGCATCCGTACCCTTAGGGGATGCCAACTATAATAGCCTATTATTTGGTATCCCCAGTGTTTCTCGGGTTAGAAGTTACCAGGATTCAATTTGACTTCGCCTTATGTTGGATGCGGGAGCACAGTATTTCTATACCAAATAGCACCCTTCCTTTTCCTTTCCAACATAAGGGGATACCAAATATTATGGCTCACGCATTGCCATAATATCTCGTATCCCCTATGTTTCATATGTTACACTTTAGCCATTGACCAATTGAATTTGCCTTTTATTTGATAGCAGACTACAGTATCTTTTCAAATTTTGTACATCACTCCCCAAGACTTTGCATCCGGTACCCTTAGGGGATATCAAATATAATAGCCTATACGGCCAATAATATTTGGTATCCCCAGCGTTTCTCGGGTTAAAAGTTACCAGGATTCAATTTGACATCGCCTTATGTTGGATGGAGGAGCACATTATTTCTATACCAAATAGCATCCTTCCTTTTGTTTTCCAACATCGTTTACTATGGGGATACCAAATATTATGGCTCACGCTTTGCTGTAATATCTTGAATCCCCTATGTTTCACGGGTTACCCTTTAGCCATTCACCAGTTGAAGTTGCCTTTTATTTGATAACAGACTACAATACCTTCTCACATTTCTTACATCATTCTACAAGATTTTACACCCGGTTCCCTTAGGGGATACCAAATATACTGGCCTTTACCGGCTACAATTTCTGGTATCATCAGTGTTTCTCGGGTTAGAAGTTACCAGGATTCAATTTGACGTTGCCTTATGTTGGATGGAGGAGCACAGTATTTCTATACCAAATAGCATCCTTCCTTTTGCTTTCCAACATCATTTACTATGGGGATACCAAATATTATGGCTCATGCATTGCTCTACTATCTTGTATCCCCTATGTTTCAAGGGTTACCCTTTACCCATTGACCAGTTGAAATTGCCTTTTATTTGATAGCAGACTACAGTATCTTTTCACATATCATTCCACAAGATTTTGCATCCGGTACCCTTATGGGATACCAAATACAATAGCCTATACGTCCTAAATTATTTGGAATCACATTTGTTACTTGGGTTGGAACTTACCGGGGTTTAATTTGACATGGTCTTATGTTGGATGGGTGAGCATAGTGTTTCTATGCCAAATGGCACCCTTCCTTTTGCTTTCCAACATCGTTTACTATGGGGATACCAAATATTATGGCTCACGCTTTGCTCTAATATCTTGTATCCCCTATGTCTCACGGGTTACCCTTTAGCCATTGACCAGTTGAAGTTGCCTTTTATTTGATAACAGACTACAATACCTTCTCACATTTTGTACATCATTCCACAAGATTTTACATCCTGTTCCCTTAGGGGATACCAAATATAATGGACTTTATTGGCTACAATATTTGGTATCCCCAGTGTTTCTCGGGTTAGAAGTTACCAGGATTCAATTTGACATCACCTTATGTTGCATGGGGGAGCACAGTATTTCTATACCAAATATCACCCTTCCTTTTGCTTTCCAACATCATTTACTATGGGGATGCCAAATATTATGGCTTACGCATTGCTGTAATATCTCGTATCCCCTATGTTTCATGGGTTACCCTTTAGCCATTGACTAGTTGAAATTGCCTTTTATTTGTTAGCAGACTACATTAGCTTTTCACATTTTTTACATCATTCCTCAAGACTTTACAACCGGATCCCTTAGGGGATACCAAATACAATGGCCTTTACCACCTATAATATTTGGTATCCCCTGTGTTTCTCGGGTTAGAATGTACCAGGATACAATTTGACATGGTCTTATGTTGGATGGGTGAGCACAATATTTCTATGCCAAATAGCAACCTTCCTGATGCTTTCCAACATTGGTTACTATGGGGATACAATCAATCAATCAATCAATCAATCAATCAATCAATCACAGCATTTATAGAGCGCGCTACTCACCCGGGAGGGTCTCAAGGCGCTGGGGGGGGGTAAGTTACTGCTCGAACAGCCAGGTCTTGAGCTGCTTCCTGAAGGAGAGATGGTCCTGGGTTCGCCGAAGGTGAGTGGGGAGGGAGTTCCAGGTCTTGGCTGCCAGGTAGGAGAAGGATCTTCCTCCGGCGGTGGTTCTGCGGATGCGTGGTACGGTGGCGAGGCCGTGGCTGGCTGATCGTAGCTGGCGGGTGGGCGTGTAGAAGGTCATGCGGTCGTTGAGGTACTTTGGGCCCAGGTCGTGGAGGGCCTTGTGTGCGTGGGTGAGGAGTCTGAACGTGATTCTCTTGCTGACGGGGAGCCAGTGCAGGTCTTTCAGGTGTCCGGTGATGTGGCTGTGTCGGGGGATGTCCAGGATGAGTCGTGCGGAGGCGTTCTGGATGCGCTGGAGTCTTTTTTGAAGTTTGGCTGTGGTTCCGGCGTAGAGGGTGTTCCCATAGTCCAGTCGGCTGGTGACGAGTGCCTGGGTGACGGTCTTCCTGGTTTCAGTGGGGATCCATCTGAAGATCTTGCGGAGCATGCGCAGGAGTGTTGAAGCACGAAGATGAGGCGGCGTTGACTTGTCTGGTCATCGACAGGGAGGAGTCCAGGATGAAGCCCAGGTTGCGTGCGTGGTCCGTTGGCTTGGGCGCGGTGCCCAGGGCCGGGGCCACCAGGAGTCGTCCCAGGCGGAGGGTGATGAGCCCAGGATGAGGACTTCCGTCTTGTCTGAGTTCAGTTTAAGGCGGCTGTTCCTCATCCAGTCGGCGGCGTCTCTCATCCCGTCGTGTAGGTTGGCTCTGGCGGTGGTGGGGTCGTTGGTGAGGGAGAGGATCAGCTGGGTGTCGTCGGCGTAGGAGATGATGTTGAGGTTGTGTTGGCGTGCGATGGCTGCGAGGGGCTCATGTAGGCGTTGAAGAGGGTTGGACTGAGTGAAGATCCTTGTGGAACGCCGCAGATGACTTCGGTGGCCTCGGATCTGAACGGGGGAGGCGGACTCTCTGGGTTCTTCCGGCGAGGAGCGAGATGATCCATTCCAGTGCTTTCTCTCGGATTCCGATGTTGCTGAGGCGCTTCACTAGGGTGCGGTGGCAGACGGTGTCGAACGCCGCGGAGAGGTCCAAGAGGATGAGGGCTGCTGTTTCCCCGTTGTCGGTTAGGGTTCTGATGTCGTCAGTGGCTGCGATAAGGGCGGTCTCGGTGCTGTGGTTGGCCCGAAACCCGGACTGCGAGGGGTCGAGGATCCATTCGTCTCGAGGAAGGCGGCAAGCTGTCTGTTGACGGTCTTCTCGATGACTTTGGCCGGAAACGGAAGGAGCGAGATGGGACGGTAGTTCTTGAGGTCGGTGGGGTCCGCCGTTGGTTTCTTCAGGAGGGCGGTAAGCTCGGCGTGCTTCCAGCTCTCCGGGAAGGTGGCGGTGTGGAAGGAGGAGTTGATGATGTCCCGGAGATGGGGTGCGATGGTGGCGTCGGCTTTGTTGAAGACGTGGTGTGGGCAGGGGTCGGTTGGTGATCCGGATACCACATATTATGGCTCACACATAGCTGTAATATCTCGTATCCCCTACATTTCATGAGCTACCATTCAGCCATTGACCAGTTGAGGTGGACATTTATTTGATAGCAGACTACAGTAGCTTTTCACAGTTTATACATCATTCCACCAGATTTTACAACCGGTTCCTTTAGGGGATACCATATATAATGGGCTATACCAGCTATGATATTTGGTACCCCTGTGTTTCTCTGGTTATAACTTACCAGGATACAATTGGACAGGGTCTTATGTTGAGTCGGTGAGCAGAGTATTTCTATGGCAAATAGCACCCTTCCTTTTGTTTTCCAACATCGGTTACTATGGGGATACCAAATATTATGGCTCACGCATTGCTGTAATATCTCGTATCCCCTACATTTTATGGGCTACCATTCAGCCATTGACCAGTTGAGGTGGACATTTATTTGATGGCAGACTACAGTAGCTTTTCACAGTTTATACATCATTCCACAAGATTTTACAACCGGTTCCTTTAGGGGATACCATATATAATGGGCTATACCAGCTATAATATTTGGTATCTCTTGTGTTTCTCGGGTTAGAACTTACCAGGATTCAATTTGACATGGTCTTATGTTGGATGGGTGAGCACAGTATTTCTATGCAAAATAGCACCCTTCCTTTTGCTTTCCAACATCGGTTACTATCGGGATACCAAATATTATGGCTCACGCATTTCTGTAATATCTCATATCCCCTACATTTCATGGGCTACCATTCAGCCATTGACCAGTTGAGGTGGACATTTATTTGATAGCAGACTACAGTAGCTTTTCACATTTTATACATCATTCCACAACATTTTACAACGGGTTCCTTTAGGGGATACCATATATAATGGGCTATACCAGCTATAATATTTGGTATCCCCTGTGTTTCTCTGGATTAGAACTTAACAGGATTTAATCTGACATGGTCTTGTATTGGATGGGAGAGCACAGTATTTCTATGCCAAATAGCACCCTTCCTTTTGCTTTTCAACATCGGTTACTATGGGGATACCAAATATTATGGCTCAGGCATTGCTGTAATATCTCATATCCCCTACATTTCATGAGCTACCATTCAGCCATTGACCAGTTGAGGTGGACATTTATTTGATAGCAGACGACAGTAGCTTTTCACATTTTATACATCATTCCACAACATTTTACTTCTGGTTCCTTTAGGGGTTACCATATATAATGGGCTATGCCATCTATAATATTTGGTATCCCCTGTGTTTCTCGGGTTAGAACTTACCAGGATTCAATTTGACATGGTCTTATGTTGGATGGGTGAGCACAGTATTTCTATGCAAAATAGCACCCTTCCTTTTGCTTTCCAATATCGGTTACTATGGGGATACCAAATATTATGGCTCACGCATTGCTGTAATATCTCGTATCCCCTACATTTCATGGGCTACCATTCAGCCATTGACCAGTTGAGGTGGACATTTATTTGATAGCAGACTACATTAGCTTTTCACATTTTTTACATCATTCCACAAGACTTTACAACCGGTTCCCTTAGGGGATACCAAATACAATGGCCTTTACCACCTATAATATTTGTTATCCCCTGTGTTTCTCGGGTTAGAATGTACCAGGATACAATTCGACATGGTCTTATGTTGGAAGGGTGAGCACAGTATTTCTATGCCAAATAGCCCCCTTCCTTTTGCTTTCCTACATAGTTTACTAGGGGGATACCAAATATTATGGCTCACGCATTGCTGTAATATCTTGTATCCCCTATGTTTCATGGTTTACGCTTTAGCCATTTACCACTTGAGGTTGTCTTTCATTTGATAGCAGACTACAGTATCTTTTCACATTTTTCACATCATTGTACAAGATGGTACGTCCGGTTCCCTTAGGGGATACCATATATAATGGCCTATACTTGCTATAATATTGGTATCCCCTGTGTTTATTGGGTTAGAACTTACCAGGATTCAATTTGACATGGTCTTATGTTGGATGGGTGAGCACAGTATTTCTATGGCAAATATCACCCTTCCTTTTGCTTTCCAACATCGTTTACAATGGGGATACCAAATATTATGGCTCACGCATTGCTGTAATATCTTGTATCCCCAACGTATCATTGGTTACCCTTTAGCCGTTTACCAGTTGAAGTTGCCTTTTATTTTATAGCAGATTACAGTATCTTTTCAGATTTTTTCTACATCAATCCCACAAGATTTTACATCCGGTTCCCTTAGGGGATACCGTATATAATGGCCTATACCGGCTATAATATCTGGTATCCACTTTGGTTCTGGGGTTAGAACTTACCAGTATTCAAATTGACATGGTCGGGGGCGTGGCCAACTAACATGGCCGATCGGACGTGATCCCGACCGGCTCCGTCCCAGGCCCCGTAACAACTAATAAAATAAGGCATACCTGACACATCCAGGAGGATTCTCGGAGCACCCCAACACGAGGGGATAACAAAGATCGCCTGGGGAGCCATGCAGAGCGTCTGAACACGGAGGTAACCGCCGTTGGAGAGCTGAGGGCGTTCGGGGCTCATAGGCAGAAAATGGCGCCTCGCATATCAGCGGCTTTCGAGTAGCATGTTGCCTGGCTACCCATATCACCCGGCGTACCTGCCATACCCCGGAGGAAGCTTGGGGCACCCCCGCACCGGGGGGGAGACGGGGATCACCAGCGGCACCTTGAATCGCAGCAGAGTGAGGAAGAAGCTGCCGTTGGAGGGCTGCAGGAGTTCGGCGGTTGGACGGAGAAAAATGGCGCTCCGCATTGCGGTGGACTTCGGGCGGCGTGTCGCCTAAGTGCCCGAAACTCCTGTCGATGAACTGGAAGACCAGGCTGCAGGTGAGGCACTCCCTGTCCAACCCAGATGCCCCACTGCGCCCCAAGGTAACGGCGGAGGAGGCGGGAGTAGTCCCTGCGGCGGGTGCCCAGAGTCAGCAAAATGGCGGACTTCGTGCGTTGAAAGAGGAGCACTCGGCGAGGGAATTGATCCCTAAGTGGCAGTCGCGCCGACTCCTCAAATGCGAGCCACTTCTCCCCCTACCAGCAAGACACAGCGTAGTGGCATAATGTCTAAAGAGAGCAGCAGCGAGATTCCAATGCGCTGCAGCTGAAGTGGTCCGAGTCCTGGGGGCATCTCTCTAATGACTTTTTCACAACAAGCACAGTCAAAAGAGGACGCTGAGTTGTGCTGGCAGGTGTAGGTGGGGTCCCGCGACAACAAGGCACTCACTGGGGGGGGGGGGGGCGCCCGGAGGCCCCCGGTAAGACTGTTCTTAGGCTGCCTGGTGCCTGACCCTAACATGGCCGCCGTGCTGTGGTAAGCACTACACTGAAGACCTATGGCTGCACTCCGTGGGATACTAGGCAGCCCCCCCTGCTGATTCAGCATTGAAAGGGTGACCCCAGGGCCCTACCAAGCCAAGGTACACAGCGGAGCCATCGAGGAGACCTACTGGGCAGAAAGCGAGACAGTGAGATCGGAGACTGAAAGAGATCTCCTACGAGGGAAAGGAGGCGGCCTGGGGCTCATCTGTGACCAAGAACGCTACGAGCTGGTTCTGCGAGACAGAGGGGGCGGCCAGGAGCTGACCAGTAAGCGGTTCCCCCTATGCCACCCAAAAAAAACCCCAACAACAAGGTCTCCAACTACTTTTCCACCACTGGCACCGGAGCGGCAGGTGACGAGGCGATATCACCGACGGGGACCATGGCGTTAACCAGAGAGGACCTCCTGTCTTCCCTCCGGGAATTCCAAAAGGAAGTCCGGGCAGACAATAAGGCTGATATGGAGGCATCCTTTGAGTCATTCCGAGCGGAGATGAGAGATAAAATGGTATCCCTGCAGGCCGATGTGGACTCGGTGGGCACCAGAATGCTGGACCTCGAGGCAAAAATACCAAGAGCTGGCCGACCGTCTCACACCCTTGGAGGAAGGCTCGGCGGACCTAAGTGGCCAACTGCGAGCCACCTTGCTTAAGTGCGAGGACTTAGAAAATCGCTCTCGACGCAACAACATCAGAGCAAGAGGTCTGGAGGAAGATTGCGAGGGCCCAGACCTGGAGGCGTTCATGGTGGGCCTGTTCTCTTCGGTATTGGGGGAGGATGTCCCTGAGGTTCGGCTCGAGAGAGTCCACAGAGTGGGACCGCGCCTTCCAGGGGAGAATCGAAAGCCCCGTGATGTGCTGGCGAAGTTTAGCTCGTTCAAGATCAAGGAATTGGTCCTCCAGAAAGCGAGAGCCGCCGACAAGATCACCTTCCAAAATGCTATGTGTGCCCTCTACCAAGATGTGGCACAGGCCACGCTTTTACGACGCCAGCAGTTCCGCCCGGTTACCAAATTCCTAAGGGAGAAACGAATCAGATATCGATGGACATATCCCTTTGGAATAGCCTTCCAATGGGACAACAAATATCAGCACTGCACGGACCTGAAAGAAGCTGCGGACCTATTAGGAATCGAGACCTCCTCCTCACACGCCAATACCTCTTCCCAGGATACAGACGGTGATTGGCGGCGCAGGTGACAAGGCGGAGGTCAGTGGTGAACAGTGGGCTCAGGGGGTAAGAAAGCCCCAGATGGAAGCTCAAGACTAGTGAATCCTATGCTGCACACCACGTGTCATTGGGGGGACGGAGAAACCCCGAAACGTTAAGCAGGCAACGAGAGACTGGCTGGAGCGAAGGGCTTGCTTCTATCTTGACTGAGACAGGCTCGTGCTTGGAAGGCCTCACGACCGACCTGTGTGTCAACTGACATGGTACTCTACCCCACCCCCTGGGGACAGCTAAAGGAGACAAATGAGGGTTTGGATGGAGTGGAGGACTTGCAATGCGTTAATCAGCGAGGCCCTACTGTTCGGACCTAGATTGGGGGCCTAGCTACTGATAAATGAAGCCAATGGCCCACATGGGCGGCCGCTGCAGGTTGCATGAGACGTCTTTGGTTGTTTGTCGGCGCAGGTGACAAGGCGGGGGCCATTGCCGGACTGTGGGCCCAGGGGGTAAGAACACCACAGAGTAAAACTACTGACTGATGAACCCTATGCTGTACTACACGAGTCTTATGGGAGATGTTGGATACTGACATATTACGTTGATGTTTAGAGGCTGGATGGAGCGAAGGACTTGCATCTATTTTGCCTGAGATAAGCTTGCGACAGGCCTCCTCCCCCGGGGGGCGGCCTGATGAAGCTAGTGAGAACTGGATGGAGCGGAGGACTTGCATGCTTCAGCCCTAAGGGGGGCCCAGGAGCCTAGGCACTACAAGATGACGCGATCTCAGACCATGTTGGCGGGGCCACATGGGAGCACTATGCCTGTTGCGAGAGAATGTGGGGACTGTCCTATCTCCAAAGCGGTAAGGGGTTTCCAAGTGAGGGATGGCGGAAGCGGAGGACTTGCATTTTTCTGAACATCTGCGGAGCCGCCGGGACTCTTTGATATGATTATTTACTGCAGGGGTCTTCATCCACATGTTCATTGATATTTAGCTGTATATTGTCACATAGCCTATGCCTTGATTTCTGCTAATAAAGGGGTTAGGGGAACGGGAATGGTAACGTTCTCGAGTGCATCCTGATTGGGGATTTCCCTCTGTGAGGGGACTCTCCACACTCGTTTTTACTGTTTGTTCTGGTTAGTTAATTTGGTTCGATGTCATGGTGCCTTTTTATATTGTTTACGGGCCGGGGCGGGTGGAGGGAGGACTCAGGAGCTACATTTAGGCAACGACCCTTGCCAGGGGGGTAAAATACCATCCAGTTAATAATGGCGATCAGGACTATAACCTGGAATGCCCGGGGCTTGAACTCCCCTAACAAGCGCCACCGCTTCTGGAAATACCTGCTGGATCACAATGTCCAAGTGGCGGCTCTTCAAGAGACGCACTTCAAAAAATCAGAGGAACACCGATTGCGCCATAAAGCTTATCCCCTTATTTTTAAATCTTCACACTCCTCAAAACACAACGGGGTGGCACTGATGTTTCATACAGGGGTCCCATTCCAAGCACAGGACACCAAAACGGACAAAAACGGGAAGTTCCTTATGGTTCGGGGAGATCTCAGGGGGGCGACCATGCACATTTGCAGTCATCTATGCACCCAACACGGGCCAGCAGGACTTCCTTCTCTCCTTCCTTATGTCTTTGGAGAATTTTGCACAGGGGGATATTCTGCTCTTGGGGGACTTTAATCTTGTCTGGGACCAGGGGATGGACTCGACACACTTACAGAGAGCTTCGGGAGGGGTTTTTGGTACAGCACTTAAGTCACAGCTCCAGCTCTTGGGGTTGGTGGACGTATGGCGAGAGGCCAATCCCACGGTTCGTGACTATTCTTTCTTCTCCCACTCACACAGAACCTACTCCCGCATTGACCACATTTTCATGAGCCAATACCTGCTCCCCTCAGTGCTGCAAACACACTTCCACCCGATTTGCCTGTCAGACCATGCCCCCCTGGAGATGTCGCTCACTTGGCCGAACCCGCGTTCAAAGCATGCACGCTGGTATTTCCCCAACTTCCTCTGCAGGGATAGACTTCTCTGTGATGACCTCAGGAAAACTATTAAGAAATACCTCGAACGGAACGACCCGGAGGCTACTTCCCATGCAATCACCTGGGACGCTCTCAAAGCAGTAGTCCGAGGTAAATGCATCGAGTTGGCCACTAACTTGAGATCACAGCAATGCGAGGAACGCCTCACGTTAGAACGGGATTTAGTGTCCGCAGAACAGGCCCATAAGGCCAGCCCCTCGGTCCAGACAATGCGGAAAGTCACGGACCTAAAGGGGAAACTTCAGGTTATTTATACCAACAGAGCAGAAAAAAACATCTTACGCCTACAGACCAAGGGGTACGAGGGAGGGAATAAAGTGGGGTCCCTACTAGCACATCAACTATGGGCCAAACAGGAAAGGGAATACATCAAACTCATTGTAGATAAAGAGGGCATTTCCCATAAGACAGAGGAGGGGACGGCTCAGGCCTTTGAGGAATTTTACCGTACTCTTTACACCTCGGAACACCCGAGGACGCACGACCAAACGGGGTATTTAGATCCTTTGGACCTCCCTCAAGTCGCCGCTAGCTCCAATGAAGACTTGGCGCAACCCATCACCACGGAGGAAGTGCAGAAGGCGATTGACTCACTTAAAATCCAGAAAGCGCCAGGGCCGGACGTTTTTTCAGCTCATTTCTATCGCACTTTCGCGCCGGAACTTGTCCCCTTCTTAACTCTTCTATTTAATGTCATTGCCTCTACGCAACAAGTCACCCCCTCCATGTGTGAGGCGATTGTAGCAGTAATTCCTAAGCCAGGTAAGGACCCCACGGTCTGCTCCTCTTATCTCCCGATAGCTCTCCTAAACCTCAATGCTAAAATTTACTCCAAAATCCTGGCCACCCGTCTCGAATCAATACTTCCTGGTCTTATAGACCCAGACCAATCGGGATTTATTAAGGGTCGACAGACCCATGATAATTTGCATCGCATCATCCATTTAATTGAAAAGGCCTAGAAGAAAAACATTCCAGCAGCGCTTCTCTCGCTAGATGCGGAGAAAGCATTTGATCGCGTGGAATGGACTTTTTTGTTTAAAGTACTTCAGCGCTTTGGATTCAATGAAACCTTTATAGGGATGGTCCGCGCCAATTATCAAATTCCTAGCTCCCGGGTCCTGGTCAATGGTGTTGCTTCCCTTCCTCTTAGCCTGGCCCACGGGACGAGACAGGGTTGCCCATTATCCCCCTTCCTTTTCGCCTTGAGCATAGAACCCCTGGCCCACAGGATCAGGGGAAACCCGGACATACGGTGGATAAGTTTTGGCACAGACGATCATAAGATTTTGACCTCTGATCTCCATACCGGCTATTCAAGAAGAGCTTGTGATGTTCGAGCGGGTTGCAGGATTTAAGATTAATCTAACTAAGTCCTTCTTAATGAATCTAACCCTACCCAAAGAAGAATGGCGGCGGGTGGAAGGAGTTTCACCTTTCTGTTGCACCACTAAGGAGATCACCTATCTGGGAGTTAAGCTTACCCCCTGTATACGAGATCTCTATAAAGCTAACTTCCCCCCCTTCTCCGCCAGCTGAAAACTGATCTAGGTAAATGGAGCGTGGCATACATCACCTGGCTGGGCAGGATCAATGCCATCAAAATGAATGTACTCCCTCGCTTGCTTTACCTCTTTCAGGGGTTGCCTATCCCGGTGGAAGAGAGTCTCTTCAGCTCCGACACATGCTTACTAAATTTATCTGGCAGGGGAAAAGGGCGCGCCTGCCCTACAGCCTGCTCAAGAGACCGCGCAAAGAGGGGGGACTGGCGTTGCCGGACTTTCAAGCATATTACCGAGCAGCTCAATTGCGGATAATAACGGAATGGTCGCTACGAGTCTCGGAGAAGCATTGGCTTCACATAGACAGACAGATAACGGGGCACACCATCTGGGATCTTTTATGATAGCCAAAACAGGGCAGAACACTCAACGCTTATATCAGCACGCCCACTTCCACCACCTTAAGGGTTTGGGATGTCCTCACTAAGAGATTACACCTTACCACCTTCCCCTCCCCCTACACACCTATACATTTTAATGCTGCATTCCCCCCTGCACTCCAGGAGGGACCCTTTGAGGCTTGGAGGGAGGGAGGGTGTCACATGATTTCTCATCTATTTGACAACGGTGAGTTCCTCACCTTTCAAGAATGCAAGACACAATTCGCACTGACTGCCAAAGAAGAATACCACTACCTGCAGCTGAAGCATTTGGTACAGCAGCCCCTGGTTCGGCTGGCCGCTACCAGGGATCTGCTCCCCATCGAGAAGTTTGCCGAGTCTGGGTCCACCTCCAAGGGCTGCATCTCCTTCTTATATGCTCTTATACAAGCTCTGAGCCCCAAATCGACCCCACGTTTTAAACGCCTCTGGGACGCACTTTTGGATACCCCCTTGGAGGATAAGCAATGGGATCATGTCAG
This sequence comes from Calotriton arnoldi, assembly GCA_963921515.1. Classification (NCBI taxonomy): domain Eukaryota; kingdom Metazoa; phylum Chordata; class Amphibia; order Caudata; family Salamandridae; genus Calotriton; species Calotriton arnoldi. The sequence continues at coordinate 2,804,132 of CAWUFW010000952.1, read as the reverse complement.
TAGGGATATAGTGAAATATAATCGATCCATGTTTCTAAGGGAGGCGCATTATAATATTATGCATGATTGGCACCTCTACCCTCAGAAACTTCACAAGATTTTCCCCACCGCGTCGGACAGGTGCTGGCGGGGGTGTGGCCTGTTGGGCGACTTCCGACACATCTGGTGGGACTGCCCCTCCATACAACCTTTCTGGAAAGAAATCCTGTCCCAAATTAAACTTATCTTAGGCTATCCTATTCCCAGTTCTCTGGAACACTCGTTGTTGGGGGTTCGGGATCCTTCCTTGAAACGCCAAACACAGAGTGATAGGTCTGTTATGTGGCTCTGTCTGGGGGCAGCCAACATGGCAGTGGCTGCGGCGTGGAAAAAACAAGAAGCACCATCCTTAACCCAATGGCATGCGAGGCTGTGGAGGGCGTTGGCGTTGGAGCGCATGGCCGACATTGTAGACGACGCCAGAAAAGGCTTCGATTATATTTGGTCTTCGCTGGTTAGCTACCTTTCAGAGGGACTTCCATTGACGGCCTGCGCCCCAAGGCTTAGGGCCCTTAACTTGTTCCTTATCTAATCACACCGCAGCTATGGGAACACTGTGCAGTGCAAAGGCCACCCGAGTAGAGGCCCCGGTAACCCCAACCTCGTGATCACCTTCTTATAATTTGCACCATGACATCATAGTTTTGTTCATTTTTAGATATGTTTAAGTTTCCTTTTCAGGTTACTCTCTTAGGAGGGTTGATTGACGCTCATATGCGATGGACTGATTGCAGCATGTTATGATTGTGCTGATTTTTTTAAAGTTTATTCGCCACAGACCTCGTGAAGAAGCTGTAACCTACATGTGAGATCTGTAACTCTGGGCTGTTTTTTCCTTGACTAATGTTGCATATGTTATGCTTTCTATTTTAATCTCTCAGAAAATTCTAATAAACAGAATTTGAAACAAATTGACATGGTCTTTTGTTGGATGGGTAAGCACAGTATTTCTATGCCAAATAGCAACCTTCCTTTTGCTTTCCAACCTTGTTTACTATGGGGATACCAAATATTATGGCTCAAGCATTGCTGTTATATTTTGTATACCCTCCTTTTCAAGGGTTACCATTTCACCACTGACAAGTTCAAATTGACTTTTATTTGACAGCAGATTACAGTATAGTTTAGCACTTTTAATATCATTCCACAAGCTTTCACATCCGGTTCCTTTAGGGGATACCAAATATAATGTCACCAATGAGCTGTAATATTTGGTATCCCCTATGTTTCTTGGATTAAAATATACCAGGATACAATTTTATATGATCTTATGCTGGCGGGATGAACACATTGTTTTTGTGACAAATCACACCTTTCTTGTGTTTTCCACTGTCTCTTTTATGAGGATACCAAATATTACGGATCATGCATTGGTGTAATATCTGGTATCCCCTTGCGTTTCAAGGCAGACCTTTTAACCATTGACAAGTTGAAATTGCCTTTTATTTGACAGCAGATTACAATGTGCTTTAGCACTTTTGATACCACTCTACAAGCTTTCATTTCCATTTCCTTTAAGGGATACCAAATATCATGGCCTATATTGGCTGTAATATTGGGTATCCACTATGTTTCGAGGTTTAAAACTTACCAGGGTACAAATTGATATGGTCTTATGTTGACGGGGGGAACACAGTTCTTTTCTGCCAAATTGTACCCTCCCTTGTGTTTTCCTGTATTTTTCTATTGGGATACCAAATATTACAGCTTATGCATTGCAGTAATATCTTGCTTTTCCTGCTTTTTAAGGGTTATCCTTTAATATTCATAATCTCTGAGCAAAATAATGTAGAGGTTTAATCTCACGCATCTTTCTCAGACTACTGTGGAGAGGCAGCCTTTGTGTAGGATGATGTTTCTCATTATAGGAAACACTGGAGGTGACTCTGAGCTTCAACACCCACACCGTGGACAAAATGTTGTTTGGGATCTTCTTGATGCAGCGATTGGGGACAGGCAGACAACAGGTCTGTCCTAGAAGCTATAACTCTTTGGAAAAGCTGAGGCTGGTGTCCCAACCATTGTCACAGCCATCCACCAGGCGACTTTGCTCGGGAGGAGAATTCTGCAACTCCTTGATAAACAAAAGGCCTCTCGGAATTTCTAAATATTGCCTGATCTCTTCTTTCTCACCTCAGTGTCTGGGTATCCTCCCTCCAGCTATCAGAATGCAGGTAATACACTTCCACTCTCTGGGAAGCTATCCTCATCCTCATCTTGTACAATTACAAACCAGAGGGCATTCAAATTGACCTCACTTTGCTTTGCAAGGGTAAGCATCAGAATACATCAGTTATAGCATTCAGAGAATCTTCTTTTCAATGTTTGGATTACTTTTCTTGCATATTCTCTCGTGTTGCTTTTATCATGAAGTAACTGATTCATTCAGGTGCAGCCAAAAGTGCTTGATATTTTCTTTTAAGTGCATCCAGCCATTACTTTGCGGTTCCAACCCCTGAGCTGATAAGCGGTCTTTGCTCAAGCGGTGGTCTAGCAGTAGCCTGGTAGTGAACAGACTGTTCACCTGTTTATAGGGCCCATCAAAAAGGACTTGATAGAGAACAATCTCAAACGCAAACAATGTTTTGAGTCCTTAATGGACTGAGCATCGTAGCTTCTGATCGGCGGCTTCACTAGCACCAACCTAGCGCACCACATCTTGAGGACAACAATTGGCCCAGCTCAACGCATCTCGACTCAGCGTGACGCATTTCGACGCAAGTACTCGCAACACTAGCAGCTTCATTGACCTCGATGTAAAGCATCTCGTTGCCCCCATCACAGCTCTGTTTGGCGGCTTCAACAGAACTGACACAACGCAACACAGCGCATCTTGATGCAGTATCTCAAGTGCTCGTCGACTTCTCCTCGACAGACACACCACACAGGCCAATGCAAGGAATTGTTATCTCTACGCCCAGGACACAAGATACTTTATAACCACGGACTGGACTCAGTCCTGTAACCGGCTCACGCTCCATCGTGGTCGGCTTTTGTGACTTGGAGCCCATCTTCCATGACCGGTTAAACGCAATTAGTGCTTCTTGCGTCTAAGACCTACTTTTCGTCAAAACTTTTAAAACTGTATATTTCTGGTTCTACCAATCTGAATTTTGTTGTTTATTCTTAAAGTTTAATCTATTTTTTGAGATTGGTGTGGGATTCTTCTAGTCTTTTGTTTTCACTTCAGTACTGTTTGAAGTGCTGCATAAATACTTTAATAATATTCTGTGTGCTTATTTTACATGTGCTAGGCAACAGATTGAACCTGTTGAAATAAACCCTTTTTTAATCATAATAGGGGATTTAGACAGAATGTTGGAAATAAAAATACATTGGGACAAAATATTGTGTCAAGAATCTTGAAAGAAAATCCTGTTACGACATGCGAAGGTATACACGCAGCACGGAACCCCAGAGGCACTGGGAATCTAGAGCCTGTGAATTGAAAAAACAGGTCCTATTGGCACAAGAAGGGCTATATTTCCCCAGTGAGGAACCGTATATCTCTGCAGCCTTACAGTTCAACTAGGTGGGTGATCTATCAAGAACTTAAGCGATTGGGCCCACTTGTGAAGCCATGGATCCTTTCATTAAGATTTGGCCTTAACCCAAAAGATTGGATGAATATGACAATTGAGCCAATTGAACACGAAAAACTCTCACTTTCATTTGGTGTATTTTAATACTATGTAATCATGTATGGGAGCTATCTTGTGGTCCTGAAGAAGGTGGTCAAAGTCTGTGTTAACCACCAAAACACATTGACACTTAGGTTATGCTAAATCTGATGAACACTTGGATAAAATAGATGATGATCTTTTGAACAATCATGTGTCCCATTCTTTGATTCACACAAATTAGCATGATACAAAGACAGATATAATAGTCTCGTGTGTGCTCCCTCTTTTTGAAAAAATCTTTCTATTATGTATGAATTTTGGTCATTTTTTATGTAATATATTTGTTTTTTAATTGATGATTTCAAGTGATTTGGTTCACTTTTGTACAGCTTTTGTACATTTTATTTGTTGCCCTAAATGTAATGTGTAAAGATTTGGCATTGAAGATCTGAACAATCTGGCACTTTTTTTGGTATTTGACTTGATCAGTGTTGTGATCGTAAAGGAATTATGTCTGAGTCCATTGCGGTAAATGTTTGAACGAATGTTTGTAGAAACAAAGTTGTGGTTGATTGAAGTCCCAAAAGGAGATTTTTTTGACTTTTGAGCCTTGTCCCTTTGGTCGGGTGGCCCCTCTCTATTTACCTTCCTATCAAGAATATTGAGGTCAAAAATATCATGAAGGTAGGTTTCTATAGGTAAGCAAAGTTTAACTATATATAACGCCACATATATGTACCTTGACAATACCATATATCATCAAAGTACGTAGACATGGAGTTAAGAATAGTAAATCTATGCTTACCTATTTGCATTTACCTTCTCAATGGTTTGTTCCTTGATATTTTTGACATGAGATTCTGTCCACACAATATTTTTTTCCGATATTCTGTTAGTGATCCCATAAAAGTATTTTTCTTCGTGCAGTGATTGTGTGTGATATTGAAAACAACAACGCTGGGCTCTCAAATTACTACTGTGTATCTGAATCCCTGTTTGGGGACTGTTGGCAGTGGCGGCTCCTCTATAATAGCAGAGGCGAATTGCCCCACTGCAGAATAAAAAAAGAAACGATAATAAAACAATTTTATTATCGTTTTAGTTTTCACTGGCAGCCAATGCTGCCGAGTCTAGGGCGAGACCAGGCAATCCTTTCTTGACAGCACAGGGACTGGGAGTAGGAGTGGAGGGCACTTGTAAGTGACATGTCAGTTTGGCCTGCCATGTTAGGCCAGCCAAACAGACATACACACTTAGATTTCTCCAACCCAGCTGTATTGCATAGCTTGGTTATGAAATGACACAGGCTCCCAGTCTAGTGAGCACCTAACCAGGCCGCTCAGACCAATCCAGGCACTGCTCTCACAGCATGAGAGCAGCTTCTGGATTATGTGGGGAGTCTGGGAGCCTGTGCTGGCCTAGGGACGTCCGGAAGAGAGGAGCACCGAGGCTGCAGGTAGTGGGAGCGGAAGTAGCAGGTGAGTGCTTTTTTTTATTATTTGCCCCCGCGCTGCCACACCACTGTATGTTGGCACCAGCTGCTGCTGACTGTTAGTAGACCAAAAACACAGACACCACTTCAACTATGTATTGGGTTGTGCAGGACTACAACCTGTCTATCACATTCAAGCACTGGTGCATTGAACTAAGTTCACTTGTGCCATCTGTTGGCGTGAAAACAAACCTTGTAGCTCTAAACCAGAGCCTTAGTTTACGCAACATCGCGACATGCAGATTACCCAAAGGACCCTTCAATAGCCCTCATAAACAAACTACCTCAACCTCAAGTGTGCCACAAGACACATCAAATGGAATTTAGCACTCAATAGGAAGACCTAAGTATTCACCATTTCAGGCCCCTATCTGGGGGCCATTGGGCCACATCCCTGGAAGTTGGGTTTGATTACACATTATTGTGGTAAACAATATTGTTAACAAAAATATTGTGTTTAAAAATATTGTTTACCACAAAATTGCAGACTCCATGTACCACTACAGCAGCGATGATGGCTCTCATAGGATGTACTACAAATTCGGCAGCACCTGGACAAGCACCTCAGGCACGCTCCAAGAGTGCTGGATAGCACACTGTTGGCTGTCTTGTAGTTTCTTGATGTGATTTCACACATGAATCGCACAGGGAAACGGTTGACATCACACAACTTCAGACAGTACAGGCTTGGCTTCCAGTGTCATTCGGCCTGTTTTGGACACTCCACAGCTGGGAACATAGCTGGTCTTCTCCTCCTGGACAGCCTCTCCTCCAGTATGGCTAGGCCTAGGCTCTCTACTTCCCTCTCTGAGCAGTCATACAGACTTCTTGGTGCTAGGCAGAACCACAGCTTCTCCAGCTAGTTTTAAAGACTTCTGGTGATATACACTCACCTCTGCGAGACTGGCTGACATGCAGATACCAGCCCTGCATCACAGTACCTCTGTGAGTACCCTGCAAAACATTCTCTTTCATGGTCAAGAGGAACTGGAAACTGCATAAACGTTATTTGGACACAAACATTATACTCATTTTCCAGAGAGGACGTGGATCTACTACCTAAGGTCCTGGCACTGGTTTGAGGTGTTCCTTTTTTTATGTCTTCTTTGGTTGTAGTGCAGGCAAAAATGCAGATACCACATGGTCAAGCCTTTGTTAAAGGTAATATCTCCCAAAACACGTAGTTATGATCATCCATCATCCACTTTCCTGAAATAGCAATAAGGACATACAAAAAGGCAGGCCGTGCCTTGAAACTTGCTTACCTTTAACAATAGAATCTCCAGACACACTTCTTCTCCCCTACTAACCATCAAATAGTAGTGTCCAGGAAGAGCAACCCCTTGGTAAAAGGTCCTCATAACATTTCCAAGGGGATCCCAGTCTCCATCCTCCCACATGTCATTGTGTGGGTCTGCACCCTCCAGCCTCAGGAATGCAGGCAATACACTCAAACAAGTTAAATTTTGCCCCAAACTTTTCTGTGAACTCCCCTTCCGTTACTCTGTGCCCTATAACCTGGAAGTACAACTAACTAGTTGCCATCAATAAGTACCCAATTAGATTCACGTTCTATACAGGTATTGGATAGTGGTCTGCAGCTGAAAGATGAGTGCAGATTGAAGAGAGAAGAAGGGATTATTGCCCCAGGTTTCTGGTAAAACTGGCTCACATGACAAGTCAGGAAAACAATGCCTCACCAGCTCACTTCATATCCAAAACACCTGTTTCATTTCACCATCCTCCATACATTCTCAAACATAAAAGAAGATAAGCTGCCATGAAATTTTTATGCTGTATTCTGAATGTTATACATTTTGCCTTTATCATTTATAGACATTTTCCTGAAAAGACTCTGATAAATCGAATGCAATACAATTTAAATTGAAATCACTGTGAGAGACGCTTCCACCTTATGCACCAACAGTTGCCATGTGTACCCATGTCATTGATTTTACTTAGAAAAACAAATTATTCCAGGGGCCATATTATACAAAGTGCCCTGGGGGAGCAACATGTGTTTGCGCCAGGGCACTTTGGTATTACAGACAAGTGTGCAGCCCCTTCTGTACTACAGATAGCGCTGGTGCACATATAGCGCCAGCACTATCATCAGAGGGCGTTCTCTCATTTGCATTTTTGTAGGCATCCCCAAAGGGGAGGAAGGGTCCAACCCTGTACTATTTTGTGAAACATGGTTGGCGCAAGCAGTGGCACCCTTGAAACTATAAGCTCAATACCTTGTGGCAAATGTAAAAAGATCAATTGATGGACAGAATGCAGAACAATGTCATACATTCACCTCAGTACAGAGATCTGGGCCTAAATACATCGTTTTTTTGCTCCCCTTGCCATTCCAGTTTGAACCCAGCCATATGCAAATCAGTCTTGACCCTGCGCCCAATGGGAACAGTTCAGCCCAAATTGCGAGGCCAGGTCCTCTCTGGACTGGAAACAAGCATCCTAGGACCAGTTTTGGGGTTTCACCCCTCATTAGCCAGGATAGCTTGACTCCAGTGGCATGGAGAGCACGGGACCCACGTCTGGGCATACCTGTTCCACTTGGGGTGACAAATGCAATTAGAACAATTGATGGACAGAATGTAGAACAATGTCATACATTCACCCCAGTACAGAGATCTGGGCCTTGTGGAGCACGCCCATCGAGTACCGGCGCAGCGACCGCCACCACGAGCTGCTCCCAGGCCAGTGGTGGCCAGTCTTAAGAACTACAGGGATAAAAAGGCCAACCCAGGAGCAGTAGGGCCACGGAGCCAATACTCTATGACAACGTGCGTATATTCCTATTCCCAGATTACACTCTGGCCATCTAGTGACGTAGGGCCTCCTTCCTGGGAATAAAGAAATGCTTGAGACAGGCGGGACTGACCTACTCGCTACTGTGGTGAAGAACGTAGCGGGAGCTACTGCATAGTCAAACCCACTGGCAATGCACCTTGGGTGGATCAACTGGCCGGTAGGTTCCAGACTTCTGTTGGTTCTTCTGGCACTTTTTGGTGAAAGGTTTTTGAAGTCCAAAGATTTACGGGTAGGTGGGAGCAGCACCTCTAACACCACTTCTAAAGGTGCAGGATGGGGGGGGGCAGCATTTGGAGGCTGTAAGGACTAACTCCAGCAGAGTGACCAGGTGCAGGGTTTACGGTCTCTGGAGCTTGTTATGCCCCTGTAGCTCACACAGGAGTCCAGCCAATTAGCCTGTAGAGTCACATATGGCAGTCCTGCTTTCAAGGAGATGGTGCAGTTCTCTTCTAGCAGAAAGGTTGGGCTCTAGAAGCAGGGCAATCTTCTAGGAAGCAAGGCGGGTCTCAACCAGCAGTGCAGTCCTTTGGTAGCAGCATGGCAGTCCTCTGGGGACCAAGGCAGGCCTCAAGCAGCAGGGCAGTACTCTGGAGGTTCAAGAAATCCTTCTGAAGTCTTCCACAGGTTCAGAAACGTACTGAAAAGATGATCCGAGGTTCCAATAGTTATACCTGGTGCCGGCCTTTGAAATGGAGCCATTTCCTATGCTACCCCCACATCTGGTTCTAAGGCTCTAAGAATTCTGGGGTGAAAAAGACTAGTGTCAGGTGTCATTGTGTGTGTATGCTGGAGGCAGCCCTATTGAAGTGTAGGTGGGACAGGAAACAGCGAAATACAATCAAGACAAAATCTCTCTGCCTGTTGGATATAATCAAAGTGCTAATCGTCACTGATGTATATACACGCGTACATGAAAACTGGCTTTCCACAATACAGAACACAAGTATGTTGGATACAAAATTATTACATTTATTCAATAAATAACAGAAAATACAAATGTTTGAGAATTGATATATAATAAACCATAAATGACCCAAGCGCAACCAACACCGCACACACACTATCGTTCATACAGACCAGAGCATACCCACACTTACACATACGTCCTAAAAAAATAAGGGTTCAAAACATTCTAAATACAAATATATACAAAGAGCCACAAACCCTCATTGATCATCACAGTTAATGACACTGCGAGTTACACACTGGTCGAATACAGGGTTATTTCATAGATAAGGAACAATAGGTGATACGAGTCATTAATCAAAATCAATTTCTTATTGACATAGTTGTATATGTTGGAGGGAGACAGATAAGCATAGAAATTCCAGCGCCGACACGCGTTTCGGTGGGTGACCCCGATGTAGGTCTCACCTTCTTCAGGGCGCAATATTTGAGAACAAACAAGGAAGGAAGCGCCTAGGAAGCAAATTAAGACACAGTATTGATACAACATTGAATGCTGTGTGCCATGGGTGTGCACAACTTTTAGACAGCACAACACAAAGGAAGGAAGCACAGATTCATGACTAGTGAAGAATAATAAATGGATAAAAAGCTAGGAAAACGTGCACAGTCTAAAAAGCAAAAAACGTGAATACCAAGCCTCCCAATGGGCTAAACTGTATAAAAGAAAATACACCTGTGAGGACACCAGTGCCAGGAGAGAGAGGAGAGATGGTGACACACCCAAACAATCTGAAAAACCAGTGGTTTAGCCAGAACGATAAAGATAGAAAATAAGAAATAGTAGAACCAGGAAGGGAAATGGGGGCCATCCAAAAGAGGTCTACCTGGGTTTGAGCAAGATGAAACACACATCCACCAGTCAGTTTGAAATATTAGAAGTCACAGCCAAAACCTAAAAAAACCATGAGAGAGGTTAACTGGGGTCTGAATCACGGGATCCAGGTTCCCTGGTTCCTGGAGAGGGGGAAGGATGAAAGCTGGAGCTGACCTACGCCGGGGGCCAAACAATGGCCCTGGGTCAGGTAGCGTAAATGCTTGGGTCTGGAGGTGAAACACTTAAATCTGGCAGCAGATAATCCGGAAAAAGAGCGATCCCGGGATGCGGCCTGGGACCCTCCATGGGCTGGAAGGGACCACGAGAGTGCCAGATGTCCAGATAAATAGTCATGAGGGGCCTGGGATATATAAGAGAGAGGAACAACCTCAATGTATCCTAAGTGTCAGATACAACATAGAGAGACAAATAACTACAAAGAGAGTGCTCGAAAATGCTGCAGGAAAATATATTCATGGGCACTCCCCTGGTGTAACGTTAACCATTAGAAGATGACACACGCTAAGAATCAAAGTATACCAGATACAATATGGTGGCCCAAAAAACGTGAGGTGAAAAATGGGAATGGCGGGACACTCGAGGTAATAACAGCACCGGACAGGATAAGTGCACATCGGTAAACAAACAGGCAAGGTGAGGGGATTGACGTCACCCCAACACGGGAGGTGACGACAAGGAGGATGAACTAGAGAGCAGAGAGCCCAACTTACCAAAAATTAAGATGCAATATGGCCCTATTCCCATCTAGCGCCTTCGGCTGGTACGGGAATACGAAGAAATAAATGGAAGCGTCCCCGGGTTGCAGATAGCCCTCTCAGCAACGACGCAAAGTTTAAATGAATCTCAGGAAACAGCTCCACCCCCAGCTATACTGGCAGTATGGTACAAACTGCCAGCACCTAATCCCCTTTTGTCTCTTTCGGAGGAATATACAAAGCCAAACAGCTAAACTACTTGCAGTCTTGTGACCCAGAACACTGGCAGAAGGCGCCAAATGCAAAACCAAAGGGGATGATGGACGGAGTGTTGAACATTGCAAGCACTCACCCCCAGTCAACTGATCTGGGTTTAATCCATCATCATTCTTTAGCTCACACCGCCACCCCAGTTCAGACATGGCCATATGCAAATCAGTCTGACCCCGTGCCTCATGGGAACAGTCCAGCCCGAACTGCCAAGCCATGTCTTCCCTGGACCGGAAACAAGCATCCTGGGACCGGTTTCTGGCTAACAGCCGTCATCAGCCAGGCTATCTTGAATCCAGTGGCAAAGTGAGCAAGGGACCACGTCTGGGCATACCCTGCCAACTTAGGGCGAACAAAGCAAAACCAAAGGGGATGATGGACGGAGTGTTGAACATTGCAAGCACTCACCCCCAGTCAACTGATCTGGGTTTAATCCATCATCATTCTTTAGCTCACTCCGCCACCCCAGTTCAGACATGGCCATATGCAAATCAGTCTGACCCTGTGCCTCATGGGAACAGTCCAGCCCGAACTGCCAAGCCATGTCTTCCCTGGACCGGAAACAAGCATCCTGGGACCGGTTTCTGGCTAACAGCCGTCATCAGCCAGGCTATCTTGAATCCAGTGGCAAAGTGAGCAAGGGACCCACGTCTGGGCATACCCTGCCAACTTAGGGCGAACAAAGCAAAACCAAAGGGGATGATGGACGGAGTGTTGAACATTGCAAGCACTCACCCCCAGTCAACTGATCTGGGTTTAATCCATCATCATTCTTTAGCTCACTCCGCCACCCCAGTTCAGACATGGCCATATGCAAATCAGTCTGACCCTGTGCTTCATGGGAACAGTCCAGCCCGAACTGCCAAGCCATGTCTTCCCTGGACCGGAAACAAGCATCCTGGGACCGGTTTCTGGCTAACAGCCATCATCAGCCAGGCTATCTTGAATCCAGTGGCAAAGTGAGCAAGGGACCCACGTCTGGGCATACCCTGCCAACTTAGGGCGAACAAAGCAAAACCAAAGGGGATGATGGACGGAGTGTTGAACATTGCAAGCACTCACCCCCAGTCAACTGATCTGGGTTTAATCCATCATCATTCTTTAGCTCACTCCGCCACCCCAGTTCAGACATGGCCATATGCAAATCAGTCTGACCCTGTGCCTCATGGGAACAGTCCAGCCCGAACTGCCAAGCCATGTCTTCCCTGGACCGGAAACAAGCTTCCTGGGACCAAATGGCCAGGATAAGAAAATGCCATCTTTCTAAAAGTGACAGTCTCAGAATTTTAACTTAAAATCAAACTTTACCATTAAATGAGGATTTAAAGTTACAATTCTTTTGAGTCCAAATTTGACATCCTTACCTGTTCCAAATCAAAAGTTAGCACATTATAACTGTAATATAGTAACACAATGTTATCCAATGGGATAGACAGTCCCAACAGTAGTGAAAAATTAATTTAAGAGTTTTTTTCACTACCAGGACATGCAAACTTAAAAACACATGCCCTACTTTTTATTTACAATGCACCGTGCCCTGTTTGCTTTTTAGGGCCTACACATGGAATGCCATATTTATTAAAAAAGAAGGTTTAGGCCTGGCAAAAAGTTTATTTCGCCAGGTCGGATTGGCAGTTTAAAACTTCAATGGCAGGCTTGAGATGTGTTTTAAAGTGCTACTTTAGTGGGTGGCACGATGAGTGCTCAGGCCCACTGATAGCATCTCGGGTCAGATTTCTCAAAATGTCATGCAACACAGTGGAGCAAGACACCTTGCAGTGCTGCGTGACAGGTAGTCAGCAGGAATGCACCATATTTAACATTATATTGCACATTCCTGTTCTTTTCCTTGCGCTGATGCACTTGTGGCTGCCTAGCGCAAACGCAGATACCCTTGCCCCATGGTGCAAAGGGGCCTGCGCAGCAAGCAAGATTGTTTTTGTGCAGGAGGGGACATCTTCCTGCACAAAAACAATACTGTGAGGCTTTTCCCTCTTTTTTACGTGTGCTGCATTCTGCAGCACACATTGAAAGAGGAGCAAACAAGAAGTATAGATATTTCTCCTTATTATGCCTCCCTTGGATTTTGACACATTCCCAGGCCTACCATTCATGGTAAATTTGGGAAGGCACCCAAATGCATGGGCCGGTGCGCATGATCCACCCATGGAATGCCTCCCTGGGAAAGAGTAATGCAAGACAGCGACTTGCACTGCTTTGCGTTACTCCAGATTTACCAAGTCACTCAGGGTCTATGAAGCCAAGCTGACCTTGCTTGGCTTCATAAATTTCAGTCTAGGTTTTAGATCACCCTGTGTCCCCTTGCGTGGCTCTAGGATGATGCAAAGCCTTTGATAAATATGCCCCTTAATTTACAGGTCATTGGTACATGTAGTACCATATACCCAGGGCTGGACTGGCCGTAGCGGGCACCAGGCGTTTTCCTGGTGGCCCGCCAGGGTGGGGCCAGTTTTGGACCCCTGGGGGGCCGATTTTGTAACCCGGGCCGGTTTTGCAGCATAGCTGCAATATCGGCCACCTGTAACTAAAAAGCGGGCAAAATCTACCCTGGCAAACAGCTCGGCAGCCCCCTCCACCCTGGGAGGCCAGCCGAGCTGTTTGCCAGGAGCCGATTTGGGTCCCAGTCCGGCCGTGCATATACTAGGGACTTAGAAATAAATTAAATGTACCAATCAGATGTATCATGTTTTAAGGAGAAATCACAAGCATTTAAACACTGTTTGGAAGTAGTAAAGTTGGGAGTCCTAACACCAACAAAAACTAATTAAGAAAACATAAGGGATAAAAGCAAAAAGCTTGGGAGTGACTATAAAAAGAGGGCCAGGTCCAACAGGTACCTTGATTGAGAGAGGACTTCAGTGAAGTCATCAGGCGGCTGACCATACTTGCTTTCTCAATGCGGAAGGGCAAAGGTCTAGCTGAGGACCAGATTATATTCTCCCAAAAAATTTGGTTAGAGTCTCAATGTAAACTCGATGAACTTCTGATAGTAATGTAACAGAGGACAGATCAAGCTTTGAATTCACTTTAAAAAACATCTTTTTGGGGGCGTGGCCAGCAGCTGAAAGGAATGGCCGCACACTAGCGCGGCTCAGTAGCCCTCGCCTTTTATCCGATATATATCCGGCAAATACTGTGCACTAAAAACCCACTGAACATGAGACCGTAGCCCAAGAGCAACCGGAGGGCAGATCTAACCCTGGATGCATAAGATTGCGCTGCAGAAACGAGTTGCAAACCGAGGGCCTGGCAGAGCCCTGCAGAGGCCAGATGGCGGCGGCACTGATCGCAAAGTAAAGCAAAGGCAGAGTGGCGGGTCGCGGACGCACCAAGCGACACAGAAAAGGCTGGGCGCAGATCGGCACTGGCGGTCGGCGAGTGTCCGGCAGCGGAGGCTGCATGAGCAAGAATTTACCGGGAGGCTACATGCAGCAGACAGCTGTGGAATAGACACGAGCTGGAACTGGTAGCCAAACGCTACGCACGACCACAACCGGCGATAAAAGGTACGGCTGCATCCCAGCGGAATCGTGTGGGGCGAGAGGAGGTTCCCCCCCGAGAGAAGTGGCTTGCAATGGCCTCTGCGGCTTGAGTTGAAACGCTGCCTTATACAGTGTAGCAGGCCCCACGTTTCCTGCAGCGGGAGCGCCTTCCCCCAATTGTGCCGCAAAGCAAAGGAGGCCCTGGCGAAAAAACAATATTCAGCGCTGCCGGGGAGAGAGCAGGCCAAGTGGTGAGCCAGCTCATTAGTGTTAGTACCTACCCTGACTGCAGTAGGACCAGAGGGGGCATCCTTGGGAGCTGACATATAACCCTGCCAGGAAGAAAACAACTTTCCAGCAGGGCTGCCCTGGAAACTGCGTTGCAGCGGCACAACAACAGTGAAATCAGACAACAATTCCGGACAGACAATAATGGGGCTAACATAGAATCTGGACTTCCGCTAACAAAGGCACCCACATCCACCAGGGCAAGCAAAGTGGACAAAGCGTAGAGACCACTCAGCAACGCGGTTCTTAGCCACTAGATGCCAAATCTGGCAGGTGGGGGTAAAAATCGGCTGGTGCCCAAGGAGAAGCCCGGGACTGACCTGGATCAGTCAGTTCTATGTTGAACTCGTGCTAAGGGTAAGAGAGGGGACTCTTAAGAACTCGTGCTGCCCTGACACACCAGGTGAGGAAGCGCAGGTGGCATTAAAGTGGTGCGCACTGGTCCAATACACTAGCGAACACCTGACAGGCCGCTGACAGCCAGTTGTGCGCAGGCAGGCGGCGGGCAGCTCAGCATTTCTTCAAGATCACTGCACCACGACTACACTCCGAAGTGTTCGAAATGACAAGAGGCAAGGGAAGTAAAACAATGTTACAAACTAAGCTAGATAAATACGCCTGGAACAAAAATGGTGAAGATCATGATGCAGTCAAATTAACTGGACAAGAGAAGGTGCAACTTCCCGATGGCCAAACCGAGCTGACGCTCAAAGATGTCATGGCCGCCATTGCCGGTGTTCGAACCTCCCTGGAATCCAGGTTGGATACAGTTAATATTGAAATATATCATGTTCATGCTGACCTCAGGAAAATGGACGCGAGAGTTAAAGAAGTCGAAGAGATCATTAAAACACTCTCGTCAGACAAGTCCCAACTCACCAAACAAGTGCAACAACTCACCGAAAAACAGGAAAAGTTAGAGGCACAGTTGGATGATTATGAGGGTCGTGCGCGCAGAAACAACGTACGAATCCTGGGTGTCCCGGAGCATGCAGAAGGCCCAACAGTGGATCTGTTCATTGAGGAATTAATCACCAAACACTTGCAAGCAAAAGGTCTCTCATGCTACTTTACTATCGAGCGAGCGCACCGTGTCCCTGAAGGTTGACCTAAGCCCGGGGATCCCCCACACCCAATTGTCGCTAGAGTTTTTAATTTCAGAGACCGGGATGCTATCCTGCAGGCAGCGCGATGCGCTCCCCCAGTCAAAATTGAAAATAGCGTGATTTCCTTTTTCCCAGACTTCACGATTAAAGTCCAAAGACAGAGACGCAGTTTCCTGGAGGTCAAATGAGCGCTCAGGGACCGAAATATCGGGTATGCTATGATATTGCCTGCAAAACTACGCATTGAAGACAATGGAAAGAACTGGATTTTCTCCACGCCAGAGGAAGCATGGGACTGGCTTGAGGGATGGAGACAAGTTGGGAATCCCAACAAAGTCAGACATGCTGGGCCTAAAGGGAATTGTACCAGACCACCCCAGGAGTCTGGGGAAGGAGTAGGTCGAGAAGTAGATGTCTCGGGCTCTGGAAGCTAGAAGCACGAAGGAACCGACCTGGTAAAGTTGGAGATACCTCGCCGGAGGACATTGGTGGGTGGGAACTATGGTACATAAGGTGCGGACGCACAGTGAAATATTACTGCCAAACGCTGACCCATGCCCTTGTAATGCATAAATGTGACGAAGGGGCGGATGTCGATATAATTGTATAAAGAGGGAGTCTTGTAATCAGGGGCTGCGGTCTTCTACAATTACTCTTGCAGTATTAAGTTCAGAGGGTTGGGCAGGGGGAGGGGTATGCTGACCCACGGGCACCATTTATTGTTGGGAGGAGGGGCGACAGGGGCTCTGCCTTGTTGGGGAAGTGGATAGTTCGAAATCCACTGGCAGGGAAGCAGGGAGGGGGGGCAAGTTATGGGTGGGGAGGGGGGGTCGTTCAGTTGCAGGTCACGTAACAATGTACCCTGGACCACTCAACTTCATACACAGATAACAACTTAGAACACACACGCATTTTGCACTCACGGGCCACGCTAGACATACAACGTCTACTATTAAACAATATCACAGATGTGACCCTACCTGACACTTGGCCACTAGATGTCATATGTGCAGTCATATATCCCCCAATTGTGACTATACCATGGCTTCAAACCCAAACACAACAGTTTTAAAAATCCTCACATGGAACATGAAAGGTCTTGGGGACAAATTGAAAAGAAGCATAGTGTTACAGTATCCTAATAGACAAGCTCCAGATATAGTCCTGCTGCAAGAGACGCACTTGGTGGGCAATAACTGCAAAGCATTGAATAGATGGGAATATAGGCTGGCGGTTCATGCGGGGTTCACTTCTGGTTCTAGAGGCACGGGTATTCTAATCCATAAACGCCTGGCACTAAGTGCACAAGGAACATGGGCTGACCCCCAGGGGAAGTTTACAGTCCTGTAGGCTAGCTGGGAAGGGAGAGCGGTAAATGTAGTCTCAATGTACGCCCCGCCTCCACTCGGTAGATCCGTATTGGCAGACTTGGGGAAGATAATTCTTGTTTTACCAGTCGAATCTCTGATCCTGGGAGGGATTTTAATATGTCACTAGATGACACTATAGATCGCCTGCCACCCCGACATCAGAATAGGATCACTTCACCACTATTAGAATTTATTAACGCCATGGGACTAATAGACATCTGGAGACACTTTAATCCGAGCACACAGAACTTCACTTTCTTTTCGAATGCCCATAAGAGCCTCTCTCGAATTGACTATCTTTTAACTCACTCCGCAGACAGTTTCGAGAACCGCGCTGTCTACCGAGAGGCATTTCGGATCACTCCCCAGTATGGGCCGCATTCACCTTCAATCAGCATCGAAACAAATCCATGATAACATTGAATCTCTGGCTCCTTAAAGTCCCAGACATAAAGGAGACGCTTATACAACAGTCAGATAACTATTTCAAAGAAAACAAAGGCTCAGTAGACTCCGCGCAAATACAAGACAGTTGTGGAAGGACAGGCTTTGGCGCTTAAAGTAGGTCATATCAGGAATCAAGGGGAGAAAATAGAACAGCTTAAGGAGGAGCTCCGTAATATTGAAACGGAGTATACACAGACCCCAGACGTGTCCAATAGGCAGAAACTACATATTAAACAACGTGAATATAAAACCTTGGTTGAAGAAATGGCCAGATCTAAGCATATGGCCACCCATCATAAAATATACAAATTTGGGGACAGGGCTGGCAGATTGTTAGCCTGGCTTGAGAAAAAGGAACAGGCCGAACGTTGGGTCCCTCGGATCCGTATTAGTGATGCTCATAGTCTCACGGACCAGCAAGAGATTGCCGAAGCATTTGCTGATCACCTCAAACATACTTATACCTCGCAAGCGACCACTACAGCGGAAGACTCGCGTCAACTACTGGTAGATATGCCCCTGCCCACCCTTTCCCCTAGCGACAGGGAGGTGCTGGAGGGAGACAAAACCAATGAGGAAATCTGCTCAGCAATTAGATGCATACAATCAGGGAAGGCAATGGGGCCCAACGGTATCCCCATTGAGTACATGAAGTTAGTGGCATCTCAGATTGCGCCCTTTCTACGAGACATGTATCTCGAATGCATGGAGAAGGGGTCCCTTCCGGAGGATATAAGACTGGCCTCAAGCGTAGTCATACATAAACAGGGGAAACCCGTTGATTCCTTAGAGTCCTACCGACCAATCTCTCTAATAAATGTAGAGGCCAAAATCCTTGCGAAACTACTGGCTTTCCGACTTGCCCCTATCATTGCCTCATTGGGACACGCCGATCAGTCCGGCTTCATGCCAGACTGCAGCACAGCCTTGAATCTTCGCCGACTTCATAATGTGCTGGGTCGAAAACATGTGATCGCAGAAGACGCCGCAATACTTTCCGTAGACGCCAAAATGGTGTTTGACACAAATGAGTGGACATACCTCTTCGAGGTGCTGCTGCGATTGGGGTTTGGCCTGAAATTCATTGGTTGGATTAAGCTGCTCTATACAGGTCTACGAGGCCAAGTCAAAGTAAATAATCGCACTTCACAGATATTCCTGTTGGGGAGGGGCACAAGGCAGGGGTGCCCCCTGTCACCACTGATCTTCTCACTGATGCTTGAGCCTTTAGCGACCTGGATTAGAGGAGATAGAGTGCTTAAGGGACTGAAATGGGCTGAAGGACAGGAAGACAGGATTTCCCTCTACGCTGATGATATCCTGCTCTATCTGGCATCGCCTACACGATCCATACGCAGAATACTTAATATTTTCACAAATTTCGGAAAACATTCGGGATACGGTATTAACTGGTCCAAATCAGTGATCTATATACTTCATGGTCCGGTCCTGAAACTCCAGCGAGGCTGTGAGGTAACGGCGGGTTTCCGATATCTGGGTATTTTCATAACATCAGACCCAAATCTCTTCTATGATAATAATCTAGTAACCCCCCTAAATAGATTGCGTAGTGACGTGAAACACTGGAGGACACTACCTCTGTCGTTGCTGGGCCAAGCGGCCCTTTTCAAAATGTTGGCTCTCCCCCGCTTTTTATACATCCTTCAGAATTGCCCATTTAAAATCCCCGAGTCCTATTTTCAACATATAGACAGTGAAGTCAGGACATTGCTATGGGATGGAAAAACACAGCGTATAGCTAGGCACAAATTGACCAGAAGCTCATATGAAGGGGGAATCGCGCTCCCTGATGTGCGCCTTTACTACTGGGCGTCACAACTGGTGGCTATCAATAACTGGGTATACTATCCCCAGACAGAGCCCGCCTATCTACTGGATCGCTATCAGATGGGGAAAGAGGGGTATAATGGGGCTCTATATTCACTGCCAGTGAAAGGTCGCTACATCTGCCCAACTGCCCTAACTATTGACATATGTAGTCAGGCAAATAGAAAACTTGGCTGGCAAAATAAGTTAACTCTTGCTACGCCATTATGGTTCACCCAGAAACTCGGGAAGCTCGGCAACCAACCGGGGTTTGACAGATGGGATACCATCGGCATTTCCAATATTAGAGACCTCTGGAAAAGGGAAATTCATAAAATTCTCTGAACTCCAAGTAGAATATGAGCTGGACCAGAGGAGGTATTTCAATACCTACAAATCCGTCATGCCCTGAATGCGGCACTCCCGCTTCAGAGGAGTTGCCGGAGAAATCCCTCTTGAAGGTAGAGTATTATCAGAACCCCTGAAGAAGAAAGGCATATCATTAATATACAGAAAGTTAATCAACAATATGCCAGACCCACTCCAACCTCTACGAGAAAAATGGCAGACCGATATAGGGCCTCTTGATGATGAAGATTGGCAGGCCGCAATAATGTCCCCACGAGAAGCGGCTATCCCGTTAAATTTCCGCCTCATCCAACTCAAGATCCTACACAGAACCTACATGACTGGGCCCACCCTACACAAGATTGGTCACAGAGACGACACACTTTGCCTCCGACGCTGTGGGGGAGAGGCCACATTCTACCATACAGTGTGGGACTGTCCGAGTATAGCTCCATTCTGGGGGGAAACTACACAACAATTGCATAAGGTGTTTGGGCAAAGGTATTCAATTAACACCCAGATTGGGACTTCTTAACATATGGGATGCCACAGATCTCACTGCAACAGAGCAGCAATGGGTTACCCTGGGGTACACACTGGCCAAACGATGTATAGCAATGCACTGGGGAAATGCGAGGGGGCCCACTTTGTCACTATGGACTAAAGAGATGGACAAATGTATGCTTGCAGAGAAAACAGTGTTTAAAAACAGAGGGTGTCCCCGGAAATGGGATAAAGAGTGGGGGAAATGGAATACTTATTGAGGTGAACTCTGTGTCTCCCCAACTGCTGAGCTGGCAATGACAAGAGAGAAAGGTACTGAATCAATATAAAGATTATGGGGCATATTAGCAAGAACCTCGTTAAAATTATCGCCGTTTTAGCGGCAGGAAACTGCCGCTAAAACGGCGATAATGGATTTGCTAATATGCGTTATAGAATTCCAATAGAAGCCCAGGTTAGATGTCCTGCACATCTAACCTGGGCTTCTATTGGAATTCTATAACGCATATTAGCAAGCCCATTTTTTTTTTAAACATGTTTTTATTTATTGTTGAGGGTGCGAACCATCCGGTTCCAGAAAGTTAATACAGAATCAGCGACCTCTCACTTCAGGTCAATCGTATAGAATAACAATAAATGTGTTACAAACTTTTTTGACATGTAATGAAGATTGGAACGGGAAAAGAAAAAAAAAAAAAAAATTCTCTTCCCTTCTCCTTCTTTTAAACTAGGAGCACCTACTAATCATAAGCTTCTGTATCTCTACTCTGTACAATGCATATAGCAAGGCTAGCCCTCTCAACAAACAAATTGCAAAGACAAATAATCATAAACAATCCCACCCCCACTCCCCCCTGGTCACATACATTAAGGAACCTCCGGACACGGCATAGGTCATTTCACCCTATCTTTCTATACAGCGGTGCGATTACTCTACGTTGATTACGGGAGTGTCTGTATGTTGCTCCCCTGAGTTGTCCCCAATGCGGACCGCTAGTGTGTCCTCCGATCGCTGCGTGTCTGGGGCAGTGTCCAAGGGGACCTCCAACATCAAAGCATACCAGGTACTAGCATCCTCCTCCAACTTATCATCCCTCCTGACCCGCTTCATACGGATCCATTCCGCTGTTGCCCATTCCCTCAAATCTTTGGCCCAACTTTCCACCTTGGGGGGTTGGGAACTCATTTAGCAAGCCCATTATCGCCGTTTTAGCGGCAGTTTCCTGCCGCTAAAACGGCGATAATTTTAACGAGGTTCTTGCTAATATGCCCCAATGCTTTCTGTGGCGGACCCAGAAGGGGAACTTGGCTCGACACTAAAGGTAACATGTGTAATATGTATTAACATCAAGAAGACCTGTATTGTTTCTTTTGTTAAATCAATAAAAAGAATTTTTTTTAAAAACATCTGTTTCAATCCCACTTCTTATGCCATTGATTTTTTTATCCAGTTGTTTGCAAAGCACCCTAGAAGGAGTTTGTAAGAAATTGTAAGAAATTGGGTTACTGAATGAGTGGGGGTGAAACCCTTCTCAAGCAGCAACCATAACTCTTCTCAGGGTCAAGTCACAATCAAACCCTAAATTAACCTGTGCTCAACACTTGGATAGATTGCACAGAGCAGTCAGGCTTACCTCAGAGGCAATGTGTAAAGTATTGGTGCAACACTTCAAACAGTAACAGAGTGAAAACATTCCACGAAAGAATCACACCAGTTTAGAAAAATAGAGTAATTTTATAAATAAAAGAAGATCAAATCAACAAAAATCCAATCTATAGAACCGGAGATATGCAGGTTTTAAGATTTCAGCAAAAATAGCATCAAAAGTCAATAAGCGCCAACTGTGGATACCTGCTTGCGCCGAACTGGGACAAAGTCACAAGTTCAGGCCATCCACGATGGAGCATGGGCCGGCTACAGGGACCCAGTTAGGCCTACTGAACAAAGTACCTTAAATCCTGGTTTGCCCAGCATTGTGTGGTTCTGAGTCAAAGATGCATTGCCCAGCTGAAGGGATGCATCAGTTCTGAGGTGCAGCAAGGCTGTGGTGCAAGGTTCGGCGTAGTCATTGACGATCCCATTGATGAGGGCTTGCATGCAAATTACATCTTCAAAGAAGCGTTGCACAGTCGGGGCAATGCATCGGTTCTGAGGAGCTAAGAGGCTGCGATGCTCCACTCCGCATTGTATTCGAGGCTGCCGTCGATGAGGGATGAGACGCCCTGCACCAACAATGCATCGCACATTGGCAGTTCCGATGCGTCAATGGACTGAGAATCAATGCAGCTGTTTATTACGGTACTGATTCACGCAGCAGTGGCAAACATCGGTTCTGCTCAGAGCTGCACTTAGAAGCAGCTGAGATGCATCCATTTCACTGGATTCACAAAACCTGGTAGAGCACCTTAGACCCACTTACAAGGGTCCAGGACTGAGGTGGCAACACTTGGAAGGATAGACTCACAAATGGCACAGTCCAGGTGCTGAGTTCAAGATTACTGGAGCCTTCTGTCCCTGGGGCCCAAGTCAGGATGACTACCAAATAGCCCATTCAGTCACTTTGGGGTCCAACAGATGCAGATCCAGTCCTTCTCACTCAGGCAAGATGACAGCAGGTCAGCACAGCAGGGCAGTAGTCCTTCTCCCTGGCAGAGTATCCACAGGTCCAGAAGTGTACTGAAGAGTTGGTGTCTGAGGTCCAGTATTTATATTGAGCTGTGCCTTTGAAGTGGGGAGAAGCTTCTAGAGGTTTCCTTTTAAAGTCCCCAGTGATCCTGCCTTCCCTGCCTTGGCTCCAGACTAACTACAAGGGGTATACAGCCCTGTGTGTGGAGTCAGAACATGGCCTATTCAAGTGTAACTAGGGCTGGGTCCAGCTCCACCCTCCCATCCTGCCAGTGATGGCCCATCTAGGCACACCTCAGCTCTCAATTGTGTGTGGTTGTCTAGGAGGAACACACAAAGCCCAGCTGTCAGCTACACCCAGTCATGTGACCAAGAGAAGTGTTACAGACACTAAATGGCTAAGGCAGGAAAATGCCAACTTTCCAAAAGTGGTATTTTCAAAATTGTAACCTAAAATCTGACTTCATCATAAGTTAGGATTTTTCAATACAATTCCAAAGGCACCAAACACGAACTGGTTACCTGCTCCCATTTGGAAACTATGGCTGAGTAAATATAATAAAGTAACACCAATGCTATCCTGTGGAAGAGGTATGCCTTACAGTATTGAAAAATGAATGTAAGAGTTTTTGATTACCAGGACATGTAAACACTGCACCCTGCCCTCTGGGCCATCCAAGGTCTACCCTGGGGGTATCTTATATGTATTAAACGGGAAGGTTTGGACCTAGAAAAAAAGGTTTATTTTGCCAGGTTCAAATGGCAGTTTAAATGAGGATACACATTCTGCGATGACAGGCCTTTGACATGTTTAGAGGGCTACTTAAATGGGTTTCACAATCAGTGCTGTGGGCCTACGAGTAGCATTACATTTACAGACCCTGAGCAAAGGTGGTACCACTTTACTAGGGACTTAAAAGGATATTACATATGCCAATTGGGGATAAGCCAATGTGACCATGTTTTACGGAGTGAGCACATGCACTTTAGCACTGATTAGCAGAGGTAAAGTGTGCAGAGTCCATGGAGGAGGAAAGCAAAATGTTTCGGGAAGACCACCCGATTGCTGGTAGATCTATCAGAGCTTGTCACTTCATAAGTACTCAAGAGGTAAACTAGGGTAGATGTTTGATGGCAGTGGGGGAAGATGTTTGACCCATCTACCATTTGGGGTGATGTTTGATATTTCCAAAACAAGACATATGTAAGCTTTATTAGAATGTCAGATGCATCTTTCTGAGTCAATATTAGGATGTACTTACTAATACAAGGATCACCATACAAAAAAGTAGTAATCCACTGAGGGGTCAACGTAAAACACAAAGCTATCACACAAGAATACATACTTGCATGTTACACACAGTGCTTTGCAACAGGCATATTAACCCATAATGCGATTTAAAAAAATCTTTTATTGTGGATTTAAAATGAAAATACAATGAATACACAATAATGCATTTGGGTCACAATTCGGTATACAACGCAGCATACTTATCAAGGTGTAAACAGCTTGCGGGGAGGTCATGCCCTCTACTGGTAGTGTTGGAGCAAGATCTGGTGAGAATTCTATGCTATTTTATGATAAATGAAACCTGTAACTAGATTGTACACAGATCTGTTCAGCAAGTGCATTGACCTTCATAGATATCTTATCAATGTTATACCTAAGAATTTGGCTAAAACAGTGCTCTCAACAGCAAGTGCCTTATTATGAGGTAATATAAAATGTAGACTACTTTTGACCGAAAAAGCACCCAAGTACACATTTACTGTAATCTGTTAATTTCTTTGGATCCAATTTTAAATATATGTCATCAGTGATGTCACTGACCATGTCATGAGTGATGTAATATGTGACATCATCAGCAGTGTATTGCGGGGGCGCGAGTTATAGTTAGCTCAGCTAAGTATAACGGCAGAATTTTTCTGGTTTTGTAAGAGTGAATTGTCAGCCTAACTATAACGTTCCTGTAACCTGTGTTTTTTTCAGTGAATATCTAAGGTTTATTAAATGCTAATTTCTATCTATAACGTCCTTGAAACCCGTGTTTTTTTAGTGAATTTCTAAGGTTTTTTAAATGCTAATTCCTAACTATAATGTCTCTGAAACCTGTGCAGAAAGAAGCAAAAGAGGTGCAGTAAGAGCAAGAGAGGTGCGTAAAGAGGCAAGAGAAGTACAGAAAGAAGCAAGAGAGGTACAGAAAGAAGCAAGAGAGGTACAGAAAGAACCAAGAGAGGTGCAGAAAGAGGCAAGAGAAGTGCAGAAAGAGGAAGAAAGGTGCAGAAAGAAGCAAGAGAAATGCAGAAAGAGGCAAGAGAGGCTCAGAAAGAGGCAAGAGAGGTTCTAAAAGAGGCAAGAGAGATGCAGAAAGAGGCAAGTGAGGTGCAAAGAGAGGCAAGAGAGGTTCTAAAAGAGGCAAGAGAGATGCAGAAAGAGGCAAGTGACGTGCAGAAAGAGGCAAGAGAGGTGCGGAAAGAAGATAGGAGCAGAAAGAAGCAAGAGAGATGTAGAAAGAAGCAAGTGAGGTACAGAAAGAAGCAAAAGAGGTGCAGAAAGAGACAGGAGAGGTGCAGAAAGAAGAGAGTGAGGTACAGAAAGAGGCAAGAGACATCTAGAAAGAAGCAAGAGAGGTGCAGAAAGAGGCAAGAGAAGTCCAGAAAGAAGCAAGAGAGGTACAGAAAGAAGTAAGCGAGGTGCAGACAGAAGCAAGAGAGGTACAGACAGAAGCAAGAGAGGTGCAGAGAGAGAAGTGCAGAAAGAGGCAAGAGAAGTGCAGAAAGAGGAAAGAGAGGCACAAAAAGAGGCAAGAGAGGTTCAGAAAGAGAGAATAGAGGTGCAGAACAAGGCAAGAGGGGTGCCGAAAGATGCAAGAGGGGTGCAGAAAGAAGCAAGAGAGGTGAAGAAAGAGGCAAGAGGGGTGCAGAAAGAAGCACGAGAGGTGCAGAAAGAATCAAGAGAAGTGCAGAAAGAAGCAAGAGAGGTGCAGAAAGAGGAAGAAATGTGGAGAAAGAGGCAAGAAAGGTGCAGAAAGAAGCAAGAGAGGTGCAGAAAGAAGCATGAGAAGTGCCAAAGGAAGCAAGAGAGGTGCAGAAAGAGGCAAGAGAGGTGCAGAAAGAGGCAAGAAAAGTGCAGAAAGAGGAAGAACGGTGCAGAAAGAGGCAAGAGAGGTGCAGAAAGAATCAAGAGAAGTGCAGAAAGAAGCAAGAGTGGTGCAGAAAGAGGATGAAATGTGCAGAAAGAGGCAAGAGAAGTGCCAAAAGAGGAAGAAAAGTGCCAAAAGAGGAAGAAAGGCACAGAAAGAGGAAGTAAGAGGAAGAAAGGTGCAGAAAGAGGAAGAAAGGTGCAGAAAGAAGCAAGATAGGTACAGGAAGAAGCAAGACAGGTGCAGAAAAAAGTAAGAGAGGTGCAGACAGAAGCAAGAGAGGTGCAGACAGAAGCAAGTGAGGTGCAGAGAGAGAAGTGCAGAAAGAGGCAAGAGGTGCAGAAAGAGGCAAGAGAGGTTCAGAAAGAGACAAGCGAGGTACAGAACAAGGCAAGAGGGTTGTAGAAAGAAGCAAGAGAGGTGCAGAAAGAGGCAAGAGAGGTGCAGAAAGAGGCAAGAGAAGTGCCGAAAGAGGTAGAAAGGTGCCAAAAGAGAAAGAAAGGCACAGAAAGAGAAAGTAAGAGGAAGAAAGGTGCAGAAAGAGGAAGAAATGTGCAGAAAGAAGCAAGATAGGTACAGGAAGAAGCAAGAGAGGTGCAGAAAGAAGTAAGAGAGGTGCAGACAGAAGCAAGAGAGGTGCAGAGAGAGAAATGCAGACAGAGGCAAGAGAAGTGCAGAAAGAGGAAAGAGAGGCACAAAAATAGGCAAGAGAGGTTCAGAAAGAGACAAGAGAGGTGCAGAACAAGGCAAGAGGGGTGCCGAAAGAGGCAAGAGGGGTGCAGAAAGAGGCAAGAGGGGTGCAGAAAGAAGCAAGAGAGGTGAAGAAAGAGGCAAGAGGGGTAAAGAAAGAAGCAAGAGAGGTGCAGAAAGAAGCAAGAGAGGTACAGAAAGAATCAAGAGAAGTGCAGAAAGAAGTAAGAGGTGCAGAAAGAAGAAGAAATGTGCAGAAAGAGGCAAGAGAGGTGCAGAAAGAAGCAGGAGAAGTGCCAAAGGAAGCAAGAGAGGTGCAGAAAGAGGCAAGAGAGGTGCAGAAAGAGGCAAGAGAAGTGCAGAAAGAGGAAGAAAGGTGCAGAAAGAGGCAAGAGAGGTGCAGAAAGAGGCAAGAGAGGTGCAGAAAGAGGCACGATGGCTGTTGAAAGAGAGGTGCATAAAGAAGCAAGAGAGGTGCAGAGAGAGGCAAGAGAAGCATAGAAAGAGGCAAGAGGGGTGCAGGACAAGGCAAGCGGGGTGCGGGAAAAACCATGAGAGGTGCAGAAAGAAGCAAGTGAAGTGCAGAAATAAGAGAGGTGCAGAAAAAGGCAAGAGAGGTGAAGAAAGAGGCAAGAGATATACAGAAAGAAGCAAGAGAGGTACCGAAAGAAGCAAGAGAGGTGCAAAAAGAAGTAAGAGGGGTGCAGAAAGAAGAAGAAAGGCACAGAAAGAGGCAAGAGAAGTCCAGAAAGAGGAATAAAGGTGCAGAAAGAAGCAAGAGAAATGCAGAAAGAGGCAAGAGAGGTGCAGAAAGAAGCAAGAGAAGTGCAGAAAGAAGCATGTGAGGTACAGAAAGAAGCAAGTGAGGTGCAAGAGAAGTACAGAAAGAGGCAAGAGAGGTGCAGAAAGAAGCAAGAGAGGTGCAGAAAGAAGCAAGAGAAATGCAGAAAGAAGCAAGAGAGGTGTAGAAAGAGGCAAGTGAGGTGCAGAAAGAGGCAAGTGACATGCAGAAAGAAGCAAGAGAGATGCAGAAATAAGCAAGAGAGGTGCAGAAAGAGGCAAGAGGGGTGCAGTAAGAAGCAAGAGAGGTACAGAAAGAAGCAAGAGAAGAGCCAAAAGAAGCAAGAGAGATGCAGAAAGAAGCAAGAGAGGTGTAGAAAGAGGCAAGAGAAGTGCAGAAAGAAGCAAGAGAGGTGTAGAAAGAGGCAAGTGAGGTGCAGAAAGAGGCAAGTGACATGCAGAAAGAAGCAAGAGAGATGCAGAAATAAGCAAGAGAGGTGCAGAAAGAGGCAAGAGGGGTGCAGTAAGAAGCAAGAGAGGTACAGAAAGAAGCAAGAGAAGAGCCAAAAGAAGCAAGAGAGATGCAGAAAGAAGCAAGAGAGGTGTAGAAAGAGGCAAGTGACATGCAGAAAGAAGCAAGAGAGGTGCAGAAAGAAGCAAGAGAGGTGCAGAAACATGGTGAGACTTACAACAGTGACATGGGAAGGGTTGCTGTTTTATATTTGGCTAGGGCCAACATTCTGAGCAGTCAGTAAATAGTGAAGCTTCCAGAGAAAGGGGAATGCAAGGAGTATTTGAATGATTGGATGAGTGCATGGGTTGTGCACCAGTGAATGCATGAGTGCAAAGGTAGTGCCTGGGTGATTGAATGAGTGAATGGGTAGTGCTTGAGTGAATGGATGAGTGCAAAGGTAGTGCCTGGATCATTGCATAAGTGCATGGGTAGTTCCAGAGACTCATACAAAGTAGCCTAATCCCTAATCCCTCTGCCAACATGTCTTAAACCTCACTTTTCTCTGGCGACTTCACTATTCACCGGCTGCTCAGAATGTTGTGCCTAGCTAAATATAAAACAGCAACCCTTCCCCTGTCGCTGATGTAAGTCTCACCATGTTTCCAAAGGCTTCAAAGTGTGTGTCTGTGCCTTTTCCTAGTGACATGATACATAAAAAGAAACCTAGAAATAGTAGAATTCCTGTGTTTCAGACTGCATGCTCTTTAAGTTTCTGTACGAGAAGGTGTATGTATTCCTTTCTGCTCATAATACAGGGCATGTGGGTATTTAACAGTATATTTGAGGTGTTCTGTGACACCTACATAGGTAAGACATGTCTCCCTCTCCGACCGAATGATGGAGCGGAACTGAGAAGATTTGTGCATCTGTATAAGAAGCTACCAGTTTTTTAAGCTAGGATCTTCAGACGCACAGCACCTGTCAGAATTCATGTACATGTAGACACATACATGAGTCATGAGAGCACGCAGACGTTTAAACTTGAGTGCACTTCCCATTGCAAGCAGACACCTAAATTTATACGCCCTACTTCAAGTGTACCTTTCCAGAGACTCATGAGAAGTAGCTTAATCCCTCATCCCTCTGCCAACATGTCTTAAACCTCACTTTTCTCTGGCAGCTTCACTATTCACCGACTGCTCAGAATGTTGGGCCTAGCGAAATATAAAACAGCAACCATTCCCATGTCACTGTTGTAAGTCTCACCATGTTTCCGAAGACGCACCCACTAACACCACTGTAGAATCTATTATACACCCAGTGCTGCTCCAACACAACCATTCACAAACCCAATCCCAAAGCCATACCAATACTTACACACCCACTCACTGATTAATTGATCTATACACACATTCACTTGCTCACCCATACTGCCACTCACAGACCCACTCAATCACTAATTCAGCCATTGACATATCCAATCATACAGGCATACAGGCGCTGACACACTGAGTGAGTCACCCATAAAACTGCTCACACACCAAGACACTCACCCATACAGTCAATCATACAGCCACTTACTCACCCAAACAGTTACACATCCACCCACTTACTTACTCATAGAAAAAAGAACACATACCCATTCAGCTATACAGTCACTGACAGAAGCATGCACTCATCTATATAGCCACTCTCACATTTACTCATTCATGCATACAGTCACTCATATACCCAGTCACTCATGTATACTGCCATTCACATACTCAGTTACTCACCCATACTGACATCCTGTTACCTCCAGTAAGCCCCACACAGCTGGATTGTTGAGAGGTAGTCATAGGCCACGCCCCTCTGCAATAATATTCAGCAATTGTCGCTGCCGATCCACTTCCGCCACCGCTGCCAGGCATTGACGTACTTGTAAGTAAACCGCTTCACCTTTAATGTTCGCCAGAATCATGTCGGAGACAATGGGGAACATTCCCACTAACTTCATCCCCAAATCCAGGGCTGGACCAGCCCCGTGTTCATCTTGTACCTTCTTTAGAACGCTCGAAAAACGCTCATGGAGGGGGTGCCAAAGCACAGTGTATACACTGAAGCAAACACCCTCCCCCAGGCGGTGCAGTCAGCTAAAGAGGGAATCAGACCACTCGGCAAACTCATTGTAAGGATCCGGTGTTTTTCAACAGGAGTCGTGTGTGGAAAAACTGCCTCAAGATGCTCAAATTTCTGTGCAAGCCAAAACAGCAAATCATCACTGTTTTGAGGACGTTTGCCCATCACCGAATTAATCATGACGGGACTAATCACCAGTCCACCAACGTGTACCGGTGGTGGAGGAATGGCTCCAACCAGAGCCACCTGAAGTGCACGGGACATAAACTGTATAACACTTCTGTGTTTGTGAATCAAAGATGTATGAAGCTGACATAGTTCTGCGACTGTAAAATTAAGATAATTCGGATGTGGCATAAAACCAGCCAACACAGGTCAAGTGGCCCCATCAATAGATCAGGGGCCCATGTGAACAGCAGTAACAGGGTGAGGAAGGGAGCCATTAAACCAAATGGTATGCTCCCAGGTCATCAACAGAACATCAAGTAATGCATATGGATGATACGCCGCCGGAACAGAAGCCCTCGTACATTCATGAAACAAATTATCATTCCCATCCACCGAGGGAAATGTAACCCAAGAACAAAAGACTTCGAAATGAAAAGCAGGGTCCTCTGCGACAAATAAAATAATGTTCGCCCCTGCATTTGGGACTCCGGGCTGAGTCAAGAAAGCTGTAACCGCCGCGCGGTTATGCGCCGCAATAGCAAATGGTTGTGCCATAGTAGAAATGGAATAAAGACACAAAGAAAATGGTAGCGCAAAACTAGGTAAATAAGAACCTTTTAAACATCAAGCTTGAAAAACCTATAAATCACCAAATATAGGAGGCTAAGCCCCCCACCACGGACGTCTCCGGAAACCGGTGAGAGGGTATTGTGGACAAGCACAAGCGCTATTCAGGGGTCTCGTGAATAAGTACCAGACCAAACGTTGGTGGCGCGATGTTGCAGGGATTCTGCACAAACACAGAACTATGCTCAGGATTATAGGACCTTGGTGTATAGGGACTGAGTCATCCTACCACCTTAGTACCCATGAGCCCAGGACGGACTAGCTATAGTGTCTCACTTGATCTCCTACTCACTCACAGAGAAACACATGATTAGACACCCCAGAACACAACACTCCCAGATCTCTCAGGAATCGCGGTAACAAGACACACCCTTTCGCTCTGTCTTGTACTCGTCCAAAATAAGATCTGACAGACACAAAACATGCAGTATACGTGCCTCAACAAGCAGGAAAATGCATATTACAAATACAGTCAGCATAGCAGCTAGTCCATAAATCATAAAGGGAGATGTCATCATGAAAAGACAATAGAGACTAACCTCCCTCCCCTTGCTAAGAAGCAATATTATTATATATTAGAAGATCTCTGGGCCTTGTCAGCAGACCCAATACCTTAGCCTATTGATGGTGGATCTACATCATAGGAGCTGTCTCGCTCTTCTCCCTGGAAAGGTCCCTCTCCATGTGTGTTATCTATTCGTGTATTCTAATAAAACCAAAGTACGTTTGTCCAAACAACTGTTGCATCAGTATGTTTTGTCTAGGGGCTAAGGCCTGGCCAGAACAAAATAACAAGGGACATTGCTGTTCGACCTTGGACATTATGTTCAGTCAAAATCCCAGGAACATGCCGAGAGTGAACACAGCGATGAGTTCTCATGTGAAAACAGCCATAGAAATTATTGCAAAAAATAAAGACGTGTAGTAACGTGTGCAAAGCAGCAGGCAGGCTGCAGCATGCTCATGCTAACTTAGTGAAGACGACAATGTTCCTATGGGCCACGTAACACCACCACAAGGCACGTCTACATGCAATAATGGAAGGCCTTTGCTGCTCTGTCCCTGTAGCATCTCTAAAGATTTGAATATGCCTTATTATTAAAAAGCCAAAAGGTTTTCTTTCTCTGTTTTCCTCTCATGTTTTCGGTCTGTCTTTTTTAATGCTGTAAATATCCCTGGTTTCCCTCTTCTTTTTGCAATATTTCTTTGTTTTTTCTATTACTGTGATGGTTCCCCTCCCTTTTTATTCTCTTTTCCTCATGTTGATTTCGTTCCACTTCCTTAAACTAATCTTTTTGTTTAGCATTCGAGATCAATGTTTATTTTCTCCTTTGTTTTACATATAGTGCATATCAGTTCAAACGGTCAGAGGTCATGACAAGATAAACAAACAGTTAAGCACTTTATTAGGACCCTTTCTGAGTGTCTCTGTAAACAGAGCGACTGGTGCAATTCTAACAGCAGCTTTTCTTGGAGCACTGCTTCTTCTGCCTGCTAAAGCCGAGGTTCCCCTCTCCTGAGGTAGGCGGGGCTGATGTTGGCCCATCTGAGATGTCCAATAGGCAAGACCTCAGAAGTCTGCCGAAGAGCATGGGATACACGATCCTAAGGAGATACCAAATATTACACAACACCTGTATGTTTCTGCTGGTGCACCGGTATCTCAGAGTCTGAGACGTGTTTGCTGTCAGTACATTGAGGTTCCAGGGTCATGTGGCAGGGTGACTCTGATCCTGCAGCAGTTCAATCACCATAGAGGTGCCTGGGCTATCGACCCCTCCCTTCTTCCCAAAAGAGATGCCATTGAGTTGTTTCCGGGTAACAGTAGCCAGTGTGCGCGCCTCAAGCACCGCTTGCTGCCGAGGTGATCAAAAAGTCACCAGATACGGCTGCTGACGAGGGCAAGATGGCTGCTGACTGACCTCAATGAGAGCTGCTGCTGGGTCTCTCCTCTCTGCTCGCGTTTAAAGATGAAAATTTGAAGGGGGAAAAGAAACATCTGCGTTTACCTTTTGGCTGGTATGAGGCTGCTGGACATTGGTTTTCTATTTAAAACCAGATCGCTCTCTGCCGTAATCTGCTCCTTATCTCGTGGTTTCTGGCGCTTCTCCTGTACTCTTCGTGCGGACCGCTGCTGGCTTGCCTGGAATATGGCTCCAAAAACTGCCAAGGCTGCTAAGGCTCCCAATCTCCCTGGGGCGGTGGGTGCTGGTGTTGGAGCAGCGACCGGAGCTCCGGGCGCCAACATTGCTGTTAATCCCGCTTTACGATCAGCAAGGGCTCCGATTCATTCACGGCGTGCCGGACAACCCAAGGGAGCAGACGGCAGCGGGAAAGACGCCAGTGTCTTTAATGAGAGTCGGCTTCCCCCCGCAACTGTGGACGCTCCGCTAAGGCAGACTACGGTGATTGAAGCCTTCTCCCTGGCTTCGTCCATCGCACCCGCTCCCGCTGCCACCATTCAGGTGGCAGAAAGCTTCACAAATCGTCCGCTTGCAGGAACGGAGGCTCCCGCGGATGACGAACATCATGTAGAGCTGCATGTGGAAACCGGTCTGGAGCAGGGCTTGTCAGCGGATCGAATCTTGCCTGCAATGGATCTTCAGGTAAACGATTCAGAGAAAAAACAATGAGAGCAGGCATAATGAGCAACCCAGAGCCATTCTGATCTATATCGGAAACTTTCTTCTCAGACAGGCTATAATGGATATGGCCAGACCCAATTCCAAACGGACATTTGATGGACATACCTTCTTTGCCCGCCCTGACTTCTGTCATGTTACTGTTGAACGCCGGTGGAGGCTTCGACAGATGATATCCGCGTTTCAGGGGTTGGGCTCTGAAGCATATTTATTGTTTCCTGCCCGCCTTAAAGTTATTACGAGTGGGCGGGTACGAATGGTTTCATCAGAGGTAAAAGCTCAAGAACTCCTGGCAGAGCTGAAGGATGTAGGAGGGCGGGGGGCCTCAGGGCAATAAGCTGATTGGGATCTACAGGATGGCTGGGGGCTGTATTGATTTCTATTTCTCTCTATCTGACTAACACTATTGAGCTCGGTATTATTTAAGTAGTGGTACCTGCTGATTGATTGATGTATATTTTTTTTTAATCTGGGGTGCTGGGTCGGATCGGCCTCCTTCCTAGTTAAAATAGGGGCGGGTTTTTGTTGTTCACTTTTTTCTTTATTGACGGTAGAGGGATAGAGTCTCGGTGGCAGCTCGAGATGTGAGATTAGTAGCCACACATAGGTCACGGTTGACCTATTTGCCTGTTTGGGTGGTAGGGGTGGGGGGGTGGGGGGGTTGGGCTGCTGGGGGTGGGGGTGGGAGGGGGTTGGGGCAAGGTCTTCAGGGTGGTAGGTTTCAGCACTGCACAAAACATTGTTTGAGGAATTTTTCAGATACTAGTTTTGATGGATATGGGTTATTGCCTATCTCTAATTCGGAAGGAGTGGCTATGGCTATCTCGGGGAAAAACGTAATTCATAAGCCGCTTGAAATGGCAGGGAATTTACTTAATATCGCTTTATGAATGCATTAAATATCAGATTTGTTTCAATTAATATATGTGGGCTCAATGACCAATTTAAGCGACAACGGGCGGCTATAATTTTGAAAACAATGCGGGCAGATGTCTTGTGCGTTCAGGAGACACATATAGAGGGGGATAGGTCCAGAATTTTAGAGCAACTTGGTTTTAGGCTTTTGGTGGCAACTAAGCAAGGCACTAAAACTAGAGGGGTTGCTATCCTTACTAGTAGGAAAGATATTATTGCCAAAAGGGTTTTATCAGATAGATGGGGGCGCTGGGCACTTGTAGAATGCTCTATTCAGGGGATGGTAGTCACTGTATGCTCAGTGTATGGCTCAACGGCAGATGATCCGGAGATATTAGAGCTGCTGGACGATGAATTAGTTAACTGGTCCGCTCCGTTTATAGTGTGTGGCGACTTTAATATCGATGGGCTTGGGGGTCTCTGGGATACTGCCGCTGATAAATACACTGGCCGAAAGAAAAAGGTCTTTAGGGCACTCACCAATTTAGTTAAAATCTGGCTTAGCTACTGATTATATTTTGCATCGGCTTGCATGGGCCAAAGCAGAAATTGGAGAACGCGCTGCTGTAAAAGCATCTGAATGCTTCCTAGCAAAAAGGGAGCATTGCCATGAATTTAGTGAGAGGGTAGGTCATACACTCGCAGTTAGACTTCGACAAAGGAATGTAAGGAATGACATAAACGAAATTATTGATGATGTCGGTAATTTAGTTATAGACCCTTCTGGTATCCAGGATGTATTTAGACAATTTTACTGTCGCTTATATGGTGAAGGCCCTCAGGTCTCACAGAATTTAATTCAGAACTTCCTTAGTGGCATACCGCTACATAGAATTGAACCTCAGGAGAGGGAGAAACTAGATGCAGTTTTGACACAGGAAGAAATTTCTGATGCATTAAGAGATCTCCCCTCAGGTAAGGCTACTGGACCTGACCAGATCCCTCTCGAGTTCTATAAGATTTTCTGGGATGAGCTGGGAGCAGTTCTGGTGGAAACTATTCTATGTGTTCAAACTGATGCGGGCTGGCCTCAGCCTCATGGGCAGGTGCCGATATTATAATTTTTTTAAAGAAAGGGAAGCCACCTCAGGAACCGGGATCATACAGGCCTATTACTCTTATAAACAGTGATGCAAAAAAAAAATCAAAAGCCCTTGCCACCAAATTGAACAACATCATTGCAGATACCATTCACCCATGTCAGCATGGGTTTTTACCTGGGAGGGGGACGACGGAACATACGCGTCGGGTAATTACTCTATTTGATGCAGCAGAAGTCTCAGGAGACCCGATGGCTTTGCTGCTTCTGGATGCAGAAAAGGCTTTTGATAGGGTCTCCTAGGGCTTCCTATGGGAGGTATTGAAATGGTTCGGAATCGGGTCAGGGTTTATCAATGCTATCCGCGCTATGTATTTGGCACCAACAGCACGCTTGAGACTAAATGGGAAGTATACTGCGCCCATTATGATAAAGCGGGGTACTCGGCAAGGTTGCCCATGTTCACCTTTGCTTTTTGCTATTTACATTGATCCATTACTACGGCTCCTTGCAGCTTGCCAGGAAATTGAACCAATGCGGTTTCATGGCATTACCACAAAAGAACTCGCTTATGCGGATGATATCGCATTAGTTACCCCCAAACCATTAGAAGCAATCGCCGCTGTTGAAGAGCTGGCATTGGTATTTGGCGAGCTCTCTGGGTATGCCCTAAATAAAGGGAAGACTCAGATAGTTACCAACTGCTTGATAAACTTATCGGATCCTCGGATGTCTGACTCAGCGGTATATTTAGGTATCACTATCACTCCTGAACTGAAAGGACGGGCGGTACTAGGGGCTTCGAAAAGGCCCGGATCATAGATATTATAAGAACTGGGGGGCATATTAGCAACGAGGCGATAAACAATTATCGCCGCTTTTGCGTCCGTTTTCGGACGAAAAGCGGTGATAATTTTATCGCTTAATCAGCAAGGTCACGCTATCGCGTGAATCCTTGCATTATCGCTCTTTCTCCAACGCCCATCTTTGCATCTCTAATGAGATGCAAAGTGGGCGACTCTCGGATGGACTACGCTGCAAATATCGCTGATGTTCACATTGCGATATTTACATAGGCAGCCCACATGATTTTAGCAGAGGTTAGATTTTGGCGAAAACAGCCGCTTTCGCCAAAATCTAACGCCTGCTAAAATCCTGACTTAGCCATCCCTAACATAGGGGTGGATTCTGCTGATACGACCACAGGGTCGTATCAGCAGGAAGATCGCCGCTTGCAGGGAACATCGCTGGAAAACCAGCGATGTTTCCTGCAAAACGGCGATAATCTTCGCTTATCTCTGGAATTTTTATCGCTCTGGAGAAGCGCCGTTGTTAATAACGCGCTACCAGGGCGATAAATTCCAGAGATAGCCTGCGATAGGGAATCTGTCGCTAAGCACGGCCAGCGATAATTATCGCTGGCCGTTGATAATATGCCCCTGGGATGGATTGCTCCATTAAAGGAGTTTACTCTGAACTTATAATACTCAAACAGGATGATTTGGCTAAACAGACCGAAAAATGGAAAAACCGGTTGGGCAATGACTCAGTTAATTTTCTAGAGTCTCTCGAGCTGGGGCATACAGTTCTGTGCTCTGCCACACTGCAGGCTCAGCATTATAAAACAATGTTCTCGCTTTATTATACCCCAACCAAAATAGCACAGTGGGGTGGTCTTACGGGAATTAGTTGCCCTCGCTGTAACTCATTAGATGCGGATGCAGTTCACATGTTTAGTACCGGCCCATGACTTGATATAATAAAGACATCAATAATGGCTTTCTGTGATCATACTCTTGGTCTTGAGGTTAATCTAACTCCAACGCTAATGCTCTTAGGGGTTGATAATTATCAAGGGCCGCTCCCTCATTCCCGCTTTCTATTTCTCGCTATGGTTATACTTCGGATCTGTATTGCCACGGCCTGGCGCGATCAAACTGCTCCTACATTTCAGCATTGGCTTGCCCGGCTACTAGCAACGTTTAATCTTGAAAGGGGAATTTATGAAAGACGGGGAAAAAGGGGGAAAATCTTGGGTAAAATAATTTGGGACCCTATATATAAATGGAAGGAATCACAATCTTAGCTTGGCTTGAGATTAATATTTAACACCAGTTAACTTAGAATTGTAATAGCCATGCTTTTCCTTTCTTTTTTTTCCTTTTATTTTGCCTTTATGCGGTTACTATTGTTACTCTAATGGAAGCTAAAAACCTGTTTTTGCCTTTTTATTTTTCTTC
This sequence comes from Calotriton arnoldi, assembly GCA_963921515.1. Classification (NCBI taxonomy): domain Eukaryota; kingdom Metazoa; phylum Chordata; class Amphibia; order Caudata; family Salamandridae; genus Calotriton; species Calotriton arnoldi. The sequence goes on along the minus strand of CAWUFW010000952.1, from coordinate 2,766,554 downwards.
CAATTTATTATGGTCTTTTTCTTCTGGTTTTTTTTCTTTTAGTTTTGATTTTTGGTTGTTTGATATACATTGATGTATGGTAAATCTAGAATGATTAATCCTCAAACAATATTGAATTGTATACTGAAAAATTGTGCTGTTTATATTAAAAATGTGCAATAAAACGTATAAAAAAATAAATAAAAAAAAGTCACCAGATACACTTGCAACACATGCAGTGTACTAGGAATCGTCAGTGTGCTTACAGCTGTCAGACTGTCTGCAGGAGAGGTAACGGGCCTAGTCAGCATGTTTACCTTCCGAGCTGGCTATAGTATGCATCAGAGTGCTGGCACAACAGGCCTAGTCAGCATCATATCCTTCCAAGCTGGATATAGTACGCATCAGAGTGCTGGCACGATGGGCCTAATCAGCATTTTATCCTTCTGAGATGGCTATAGTATGCATCAGAGTGCTGGCACGAAGGGCCTAGTCAGCCCTCCATCCTTCCAAGGTTGACACAGTGTGCTTCAGACTGCTGGGACAAGGGGCCTAATCAGCATCTTATCCTTCTGAGTTTGATAGAGTGTAGATCAGAGTGCTGGCACAAGGGGCCTAGTCAGCATCCTATTACTCCAAGCTGAATTTAGTACACATCAGAGTGCTGGCACGAGGGGCCTAGTCAGCATCTTATCCTTCCGAGCTGGATATAGTAATATAGTACGCATCAGAGTGCTAGCACGAGGGGCCTACTCAGCATCTTATCCTTTGGAGCTGGATATAGTATACATCAGAGTGCTGGTACGACGGGCCTAATGAGCCCTCTGTCCTTCCAAGGCACGATAGAGTGTGTATCAGAGTGCCAGCACGAGGGGCCTAGTCAGCATCTTATCCTTCCAAGCTGAATATAGTACAACATCAGAGTGCTGGCACAAAGGGCCTAGTCAGCATCTTATCCTTCGAGCTGGATATAGTACACATCAGAGTGCTGGCACTAGGAGCCTAATCAGCATTTTATCCTTCTGAGCTGGATGTAGTACGCATCAGAGTGATGGCACGAAGGGCCTAGTCAGCCCTCCGTCCTTCCAAGGTTGACACAGTGTGCTTCAGATTGCTTGGACGAGGAGCCTAGTCAGCATCTTATCCTTCTTAGCTGAATGTAGTTCGCATTAGTGTGCTGGAACGAGGGGCCTTGTCAGCATCTTGTACTTCTGAGCTGGATATAGTACACATCAGAGTGCTGGCACGAAGAGCTTAGTCAGCATCTTATCCTTCGGAGCTGGATATAGTATACATCAGAGTGCTGGTACGATGGGCCTAGTTAGCCCTCCATCCTTCCAAGGTCGATATACGGTTTGCTTCAGATTGCTGGGACGAGGGGTCTAGCCTGCATCTTATCCTTCTGAGCTCAATAGAGTGTGCATCAGAGTGCTGGCACGAGGGGCCTGATCTGCATCTTATCCTTCTGAGCTGGATATAGTACGCATCAGAGTGCCAGCACGAGGAGCCTGATCAGCATCTTATCCTTTCGAGCTGGATAGAGTGTGCATCAGAGTGCTGGCACGAGGGGCCTAGTCAGCATCTTATCCTTCCGAGCTGGATATAGTATGGATCAGAGTGCTGGCACGAGGGGCGTAATCAGCATCTTATCCTTCCAAGCTGGATATACTATGCATCAGAGTGCTGGCACGAGGTGCCTGATCAATATCATATCATTCCGAGCTGGATATAGTACACATCAGAGTGCTGGCACGAGGGGCCTAATCAGGATCTTATCCTTCCAAGCTGAATATAGTATGCCTCAGAGTGCTGGCAAAAGGGGCCTAATCAGCATATTATCCTTCTGAGCTCAATAGAGTATGCATCAGAGTGGTGGCACGAGGGGCCTAGTCAGCATCGTATCCTTCCGAGCTGGATATAGTACGCATCAGAGTGCTGGCACGAGGGGCCTGATCAGCATCTTATCCTTTCCAGCTGGTTAGAGTGTGCATCAGAATGCTGGCACAAGGGGCCTAGTTAGCATCTTATCCTTCCGAGCTGGATATAGTATGCAACAGAGTGCTGGCACGAGGGGCCTAGTCAGCATCTTATCCTTCCGAGCTTAATATATAGCATGCATCAAAGTGCTGGCATGAAGGGCCTAGTCAGCCCTCCGTCCTTTCAAGGTTGATACAGTTTGCATTGGAGTGCTGGCACGAGGGGCGTAGTCAGCATCTTATCCTTCTGAGCTCGATAGAGTGCATCAGAGTGGTGGCACGAGGGGCCTAGTCAGCAACTTATCCTCATGAGCTCGACAGAGTGTGCATCAGAGTGCTGGCACGGCGGGTCTAGTCAGCCTTCCGTCCTTCCAAGGTTGATAGAGTATGCATCAGAGTGCTGGCACGACGGGCCTAGTCAGCATCTTATCCTTCCGAGCTCAATAGAGTGTGCATCTGAGTGGTGGCACGAAGGGCCTAGTCAGCATCTTATCCTTACGAGCTTGATATAGTATGCATCAGAGTGCTGTCACGAAGGGCTTAGTCAACATCTTATCCTTCCGAGCTGGATATACTATGCATCAGAGTACTGGCACGAGGTGCCTGATCAACATCATATCCTTCGATGCTGGATATAGTACGCATCAGAGTGCTGGCACGAGGGGCCTAATCAGGATCTTGTCCTTTCAAGCTGAATATAGTATGCATCAGAGTGCTGGCACAAGGGGCCTAATCAGCATCTTATCCTCCTGAGCTCGATAGAGTGTGCATCAGAGTGGTGGCACAAGGGGCCAAATCAGTATCTTATCCTTCCGAGCTGGATATAGTACACATCAGAGTGCTGGCACGAGGGGCCTGAACAGCATATTATCCTTTTGAGCTGGATAGAGTGTGCATCAGAGTGCTGGCACAAGGGGTCTAGTTAGCATCTTATCCTTCCGAGCTGGATACTGTACGCATCAGAGTGCTGGTACAAGGGGCCTTTTTCAGCAATTTATCCTTCCGAGCTGGATATGGTATGCATCAAAGTGCTGGCACGATGGGCCTAGTCAGCCCTCCGTCCTTCCAAGGTTGATACAGTTTGCATCAGAGTGCTGGCACGAGGGGCCTAGTCAGCATCTAATCCTTCTGAGCTCGATGGAGTGCATCATGGTGCTGGCACGAGGGGCCTAGTCTGCATCTTATCCTTCTGAGCTCAATAGAGTGTGCTTCAGAGTGCTGGCACGACGGGCCTAGTCAGCATCTTATCCTTCCGAGCTTGATAGAGTGTGCATCAGAGTGCTGGCACGAGGGGCTAGTCAGACTCCCTTCATTCCGAGGTACAGTGTGCATGTGTGTTCTGGCAATCTTCTGCATGCTTACAACCAGATTGTCTGCAGGAGGGATGACGGGACTAACTAGCCTCCCACCCTTCCGAGCTTGATACATTGTGCATCAAAGTGCTGGCAAGATGGGCATAGTGAGCCTCCCATCCTTCAGAGTTCGATACAGTGTTCTTTGCCGTGCTGACTATATAGATAGACAGACGGATAGACGGTCAGACGGATAGACGGACAGATGGATAGATAGATAGATAGATAGATAGATAGATAGACACTCAGCACCTTAGACACACCACTCCAGTTTTTTATAATCTTCAGTAACTTTGTAAAGGAAAAATGGTTCTCAAATTACTGGCAGCATTTTGACTTGCTATCTTAAAATGAACATCAGGGACTTAGTTCTTCATGGCTTTGGAATGTTATCTTCCTTGAGAATCCCTTACCCCATAGTCTACCCAGTGGCGTAACGAAACTTGAGGGGACCCCCCTGCAAAGTGCATGGAGGGGCCCGCACGCTCTGGACCCAGTCAGGAACTATCAGGCCAGCTGTGCACAGTGCCAGAGGGGGCATCCAGGAGCCTAGGACCCTCCCCACCGAGGGATCTGTGGGTGCTATTGTTACACCACTGTTTTAAAGTGCTCTATGCCTTTACTGGTGGTGCCTGGATGTGTGACTTGTCACGAGGGGAAAGGGTCTTGAACCGCAACACAACACGTTCTCTCTATTGCAAGCCAAATATTTAGACAAAACAGGTCAATTGCTCACCACCCCTTCACACATCTCCTGCAAACGTTCTTCGTGATTGTTAGAACTGTAGGGCTACTCTGCTGATGGCACAGACAGTTATACAGCGCTGTAGTGCTGAGGCTTTAGGCTTTGGTGTTCAAACTGGTGGTTTATAATGTCTACCATTGTGAATGTCCCCCCTGCATCCGTAATAAACATGTGATGACCAGAATCCAGTGTTCAGTCTCAAGTGCTCCACTGCTCATTGGGTCTAGATCCCAGACGTGTGACTATCCACAGTGAAAGAACATTTTAAATAGATGTGCACCTGTACATGTTAGCACCACAATGCTCCCCTGAAGCACTTCATAATTAGTATGAAGGGCCTCCCATTTTTAGGTGAAGCAACACTTTAGTTTTCGTTCCATCTTGTGGCATCTACCTAGCTGATAATGCCAAAAGGCGCCGAGACATCAGTCTGCCAGTGCTTGCCTTTTATGTCCCATTCCAGCTAGACCACAGATTCGGATTACGTGGTCCATTCACTGAAGATGTTGGTGCCCAGCTCCTTAGTTTATGCCAACCACCACACCAAGATGTAAGAAGAAGGTCCTCTATAGAGCCTGTGAGGAAAATATTCAAACCTGTGTTAGTAGGATAACTCAGCTGGTTGAATGGACACTGCAGAGATCTCTGTGAAATTTGCAGGAAATAGGGTTCCTAGAGGGCTCTTCCTTGCATCACAAGAGACCGATGAAGCAATGACTAATGAGGTGTTTACACCTATTACACAAATACTACACAAGAGAGAATTAAGCTAGTGCGGGCTATATAAACACTTAAATATTACATTGCTGTGAAGACGCCCACTTCAAAGTAACACAACGGCTCACAAGGTAGCAACCTGAACACAACCTCCCCAACACAGGTAAACCATGCTTTGAGTGTGTTCCTCCACTGGGTTGTCTGGGACTGAACGTTAATCTGTAAACACAGGAAATGCAGTCTCCTGAACTAAAAACGACGTTTGTTTTCATAATACCTAAAAGAAGTTTTCGCCGCAAGAAATATGGTAAAAACTCATGCTACGTGCACAGCACAGAGCCAGTAGCAGAACCAAACTTGAGGCCTCCCCATGCAAAGTGCATGGGGGGCCCCCCTTCCGCACTTACTCTGGAGCTCACAGGCCATGGTACTGCTCTGAGGTTCCCCCTGGAGCTCGCCCCCCCCCTGCGCTGGGGGCTGCGTGGGCCTTTGTTACGTCACTGAGTCTACCTGCATCTCATGAAAGTGCTAGCCTTAGGACCGTTTATTTTGTAGTGCCCACACCCAAAGCGCACTGAGGTATGGGTCTGGTGTCTAGTAGCGCTTTACAAAAGCCTTTATTAAAATAAACTAATAAAATAGGATTCTACATATGACAATATACAACCTAGCGCTGTGCTACACAGATGTAAAACCCTTAAGTTGATTAATTAAAAATGAATGTCTGCCAGAGAGTTTCAAAATAGATACACACATTTCACAGTACTAACGTGGCATAGTACCAGCATTGGCAACCTACCCCACCCCTCCAACGTAACATGCATGCTCATAAATAAACACACAACACATTTCTTGTTTGGGTAAAATTGCTGCAGGTTTATTACATACACCGTTATGTAATATGGTGGGTTATCTTACGGGCGATCCAAGGGCAGGCAACCGTCTGGGCCGCCTGCCCGCCTGATGAGCCAAGCAGCACTGGGGCGAACCCCATCTGTGCTGCCACTTCTGGTGATCCTCTTCCCGGATCACGTGACACATGGTCCCTTATTACTCACGCCCTTTCAGGGCGGAGCGTAGCATAGCAAACCCCCCGGTTGTTCAGGCCCACAACCGTCCGAAGGACTAACGGGCGCCGACACGGTTTTCCAGGAACCTCCCATGAGGCTCCTAGGATTTGGCTCTGGCACCCACCATGGTGCCGCGCAGAGGTACCCTTCTGTACCCCTCTGCTTCCAGATCGCCCTGTAACTCCGCCTGCAACGAAAAAGACAACATTACAACATTCTCTGCCTCCTGCCTGCCACGAACCATGCCGGGTAAGCGGTAGGGTGGGAGACGGCGTGTCCGGGCGCGCGAAAGAGGACGACAAGATGGTGGGGGGAGGCCTATATACCCCTACCCCTGTCCTCGCGCCCCGGAAGTGATGCTCGCCTAGCGCGCTGCGACAAGGCTTGGGGAACTCCTCCCTGAGTCCCTGCCCCTACGGGGGTGTGGGGTGCCCAGCTGGTACTAGAGGGCTGCCCTCTTTAGTGGCCCCCTGCGGGGGCCTCGGACAGCCGCATAGTACCAGCATTTGCAACCTACCCCACCCCTCCAACGTAACATGCATGCTCATAAATAAACACACAACACATTTCTTGTTTGGGTAAAATTGCTGCAGGTTTATTACATACACCGTTATGTAATATGGTGGGTTATCTTACGGGCGATCCAAGGGCAGGCAACCGTCTGGGCCACCTGCCCGCCTGATGAGCCAAGCAGCACTGGGGCGAACCCCATCTGTGCTGCCACTTCTGGTGATCCTCTTCCCGGATCACGTGACACATGGTCCCTTATTACTCACGCCCCTTTCAGGGCGGAGCGTAGCATAGCAAACCCCCGGTTGTTCAGGCCCACAACCGCCCGAAGGACTAACGGGGCGCCGACACGGTTTTCCAGGAACCTCCCATGAGGCTCCTAGGATTTGGCTCTGGCACCCACCATGGTGCCACGCAGAGGTACCCTTCTGTACCCCTCTGCTTCCAGATCGCCCTGTAACTCCGCCACAGCTCTGGAGGTGGCCACCGTCGCCGCCAGAGCCCCCCACCAAAAGCTCCTTTCTCACCTGCAACTTCTCATTTCCAGGCCTCCTGCAAAGCTAGGGAAGAGATCCCTCCCACTGGTGATAGATGAACCCCATCTATATCACAATAGCCCTTGCCGATAGCCTGGATCAGCTAGTGTCTAATGCAACACAAAGGCCCTTCTGCCCTGTGAATTTGTGCCAAGAACTATCCACCCTCCTGTGGGAAAGTTCCACTACTTCACATAACTCAGCCCCGTGCCAACTCTGGGTGGGGCAGATCAGATTCCCTGGCTCACATTGCCCCATGAATTTGCTGAGCTCACCTAGCTGCCGTCCTACTAGGACGGTGTGTCTAGCGCACCTGTGTCCCCACTTAAGGGACAGCTGCCCGCTTGTTGGGAGACCGCTCCCACACCCACCTGCCTACTTTTGGCTATTCGGGCGAGAAGGATTATACTTTAACCTTTGCACCGTCCATTTGCTTTCTAACTCATGACGCACAGGAATGTCCATAACTAGACGTGTGTGACGATGAGCCAGGGTGCCCTCCTGCCCTTGCCGTGCATCCCTTATTTCTTATGGGAATTTCGCCAGCTCAGCTCCCTTCGTGGTGAACCCCCCTAGGGATACCAGCTAGAGAATCCGTCTGATTAATGCAGTGCGCACTGGCTGCCATATGGTGCCTAACTTTAAGGATTGGCTAAGTCCTACTTTGCCCTTCATCCCAGAATATTCCCGAATAGGGGGGGTGGCGGGGGTTCACACTGCTCGCCTTGCCTTTTGTGCTTGGCACCTTGTTCCCCCCTTTCTTGGGGACGCAGCACTATGTGTTAGCTGACAGCACCCCCGCCCAGTGAGGCTAATATAGCTAACCGGACAGGGCATTTGACCTTAACTGCAGGAAAAGTCGACAGGCTAGAACCCTCACTGCGAGAGCCCCCGGATAGGGGGGCAGGGGCGTTCACACTGCCCACCCCAGGGCAACCCCAGCGGTGGAAAATTACATGCTCAGTTAAATTTAGCTTTTTGTTGATCACTGGACATGCCAAATGTTCTTTTACATAGTAGCCTTTTGTGCTTGACACCTTGTGTCCCCATTACTTGGGACGGCAGCCCACTGCTGGCTGACAGCGTCACCACCCAGCGTGGCATCTATTACTGACCGGGCGGGTGTTTGCGCCTAACTGCAGGATCATAGTCAACTGCCCTTTGTTCTGGGGTGCACTTATTTCGCCCCTTTGCCCAGACTTATGCACAAACCCCTTTGCTTGCTACCCTGGAGAACACCTTAAAGGTATCGAAGCTGGTTTGAAACAATGTATGTCTTGCGCCCACTACTGGAGACACCTCACCCTTTCGTGTAATTACAACTTACGCAGCGCACCCCGCTTGCCTAACTGCCATCGGATCACAGATGCACAGTACCTACTGTGCCTCTCCGACCCTGGATGCTTTAAACCTGCCACAGTGACGGAAACCAAGCTTCCCAGTTCCCTGTTTAGCTGCAGTACACCGTCAGTGGGTCCGCTAGGAGATACCACAAACAGACACACATATGTATTGTGCCCACTATTGGAGACAACTCACCCCTTCGTGGAGTGACAACTACACGGTGCCTACCCAAGTCACCCAACAGACAAGTTGGCCCTGACTACCTTGTGTTCTGGTGCCAGGTTTGGGAAGAGCCTTGCCTTCACTAGCTGCCCCCCTGGGAAACACAAAGACAGTGCTCTGGTCCCTCAAGTAGCATCGAACCCCATGGTCAAATAAGAGTGACAACTCCAACTTACTTAAGACTACACCATGACCATGGGTGGAGTTTAGCTCTTCCCCAAACTTCTGCTAGCGTAACCCACGGTCACGCCTCCTGTTCAGTTCACTTTAGTAATTCATGGCACTGACCCACAAGGGCCTAATACTGGGCTGTGTAAATGGGGCCCAGGGTGACCTTAACACTCGGCTTGGTGTGGATGGGTGCTAACAATACCTGGCTGAAGTGCAATCCCTTTGACAATCACTCCTGACAAGATGTGCCAATGCAGGTAGAAGCAAGAGTTATCCAGCCCACCTTACTTCCTGTCCCAGTGATCTGAGTAACTTAGTGAAAGATGCACCTTTGAACTGGTAGCGGAAACTGTTACTTACGCCTGCAAATGCTCTGCTCAGAGCAGCCCGCCAGACTAATGAAACGTTGTCAATTTGGCTGTCAACTTTGCTGCCTGTGCCACCCTTCCGCCCCATGGAAATTGTTCTGGGCTCTCGCCACTACCCTGCTGAGTGAGCCCACTGTATTCACCAGATTCATTAACAATTTCCGCTTCTGACTGTACTTGGTAACACGTACACCCCATGGTATCTTGGCGCTGCATAACATGTTTGTTACTCAGCTCCATGGTACTTGTTTTATCGACCTCAGAAGGATGAAATGCTTGTTGATTGCAACCTTGTTGGTGTACATACATAGAAGAGCAGACTAGACACCCGAGTATGAATTACTCTTGTGCAGCTTACTGCTTTTTAAATTAAGCCCCTGCTCGCAAACTGGGAGAGGGATAGTGCAGTGGGTACAGTTAACAATGCTTCCATCAGGGACAAACATCTTGCTAACCCGGTTTGAGGAGCAAGCACGCTGATGCTGATCATGGGCGGGCCCATGAAATCCCACCCTTATCCGCCCCCGCCAAATTCTGGTAGTAGTGATCCTAGCACAATTGCAGCAATTTGGTGAACGTGCCAGGTTTACAATGATCTGTACTCGAAAATACCAGGACTGTGGAAGGTCTGACCTCGTTCTAGTGCCACAAAGATTAACGTGTTTGTACCAGTGTAAGCATTTTGTGTTGTACTAATGCGCACACGTCATAGCAGATAAGAGGCTGCTCTGCTTCCGGTGGAGGGTGTTCGAGTTTCTTGGGAGGGAGCGAACAGGGTCTCCAGAGTGGACGCTCCCTGGCCGGCCCACGAGCAGCCACAAAGTGCCACACAGGACAGCTGAAATGTGACATCCAAAAACAAACAGTGCATACGAACTACCACTGTCAACTCCCACTCCATGCAAAATCCTCCCTTGGGCTGGCCCCACCATGATCAAACACGACATCTCGACTGAGCATGTGAGCGCCGAAAATTCACAGCTCGCCGACAGCAGAGAAGCGGCCAGCTCCCATCGTCCTCACCAGAAGGCACCGGTTCTAAATCCGGCCCCCCACATGATCTTGGGCAGAAAAGTTAACCGGTGAGGATATCAACTTCCTCACCTGCAAAAGCAGGGAGTGCTGGCGAACAGGCTCATCCCTGAATACCAGTCACAATGTTAACCGTGTATGTCCAAAAAACGTTAGAGGGCCTTTCCCCTCCAACATGACAAATTGTTGGCCTCCTGGACACCTCTGCAAGTATGAGTGTGTGCCCACGGGTACAACTACATTTGATGCATGTATTGGACACTGTGTCCAACAGTGCCCAGCAGTACATCATCCCATTACTCTGTTGGCAGTGTGGGACTAGATACCACCATTTCCGGTACCAGTAGTGCTTAACGGCAAAGTCAACGATTGGCCTGCCACCAAGAGGCATGTCTGCTGGCCACTGCCTGCACACACCTCTGATCTGCTGCCTGCTCTCACCCCTCTGCAGCTGGGCCAATGACCAGCTGAGCCATCTCACCCGCCTCCCCAGAGTCCCCTGCCTCACAATGCCATGGTGGGCGTCCAAATGACCCGCGTGAAGCGCCCCGAGCTGCCACTGGAGAGCATCGGGTCTGCAAACCCCTGCCCCACACCTTTCAGAGAGAGATGCTGTCAAGTGGTGCTGCCCGTCAAAAGAGTGTGTACCACGACATGCGCGACCCTGGAGCACAGTTCAAGCCAATTCGATTGGTAAACTCTCAGCTGCGCCCGGCAGGGCGACCAGCGACATAATGCGCTCAGCTTCCATTCCTACGGCGGTTTGATGCTGTACAGGTGTGACTACTGGGCACAACCGTCTCCCCTTTCAGCGCTGGACATCTATTACCGATTAGTTTAAAAGTAAAGACATAAAAGGAGCGGGGAAAACAAACAACCAGAACGCCCTGGCCACCCTGAAACACAGCCCGCACACCTTGACACTCAGCGTGCGAAGAGGACTTAGCGGCTTGATCGCCTCGGGCATAGAATCCCCACAACAGGGTGGCCTCCGCCACAGACCTATCACGCTTTGGCTCCAACACGTTCCCCCGTGGAGCCCCTGCAAATGGACCGCAACACATGAACATTATGTAGAAAGTAGAAAATTACCTCGATCTATATACCTCAAATACAATGACACATACGTCAAAATAGCTTAAATATGTCGCGTTCCTTGTTTGGAAATGTTTCCTGCATTGTCCAAAGCAGTTACGAATGGCAATACGGTTCTATGCTAGATGACCAGTTCATTGAGATTAACAAAACCTTAGCTAACGAAGGCCCCGTGAACGCCCAAAACCCTGCGCTCTCACGAAGCATGTGGTGCCCAAACAGACAACTACTACACCTGAAACCGGCTCCAGTCCCCCGCTGCAACACCAAGACAATGATCGACATTTCCTTCGCGGTAAAACATTGAAAAGTTAGGCATAACTTAATTAAATTTAACACATTTCCTTATATAGGCTCGCATGTGTTCGAACTAAAGACCTGCAGGTCAATAAGCAAGGCGCTCTGCCTACCAAACAAAGCTGGCAAAGGACATTTATTTGTGGATACTCCCCTGCTCGAACCTGCTTCTCGAACGCCAAAGTCCAGAGCTCTGGCCGTCACACTCATCACAAATGACGACAAAATTTGCAATTAGCCACGCGGAGCGAGAAAGGCCAGAAACGTTTTCCCTGCGTCGAGAAACGGAACCGCAAGAGCGACCAAGAAAGTGAAGGTCCCTCAATCGCCGACCCGCGGGACCCGCCTGGGCAATTACGCCAGTCCCCCAACCGCAACAACCAGAGGGGGTACACGGCATCCCCGCACACCACCCTCTTACTCTAGGAGACCAGCCCGAGGGGCGAGCCAACCACGCAGACACGCCCTCCTCAACACAAGTCAGGAACCGGTGCAGTCCAAGTCCCCGGGCCGAGCAAGAGCTCCACTGACATGAAAGCTCCCACTCGGGGCATTGCCCGGAAGGCAACCCCCACGGGACCCATCCCCCAGCGATGCGCAAGCTAAACAAATATGAAATGGGGGGAGGCGCCTCCGCCGCTTTAAGGCTTAGGGATACCTTCCCCAGCGCAAAAACCGGCCAAACCTAGGCCGCTTTTTTTTTTTTTTGCTGAAGGCAGCGCCACTCCCGCATGTCCGAGACCGAGCACGCGGCTCGCCCCCAGGCTTGACTGGGGAGGGTACAAATTATACCAAGGCAGTCCAACAACCCTTGCATGGGCGGCAGATGGGTCCAAGTGGGGGAACAATGATGCACTGCTAGGGCCTCGAGAAACCACCCCGGAGGGGCCCACACGCACAGCTCAACTTTTTTTTTTTTTTTTTTTCTTCTTAAATATATATGTATATATATATGTAAACTGCCACCGCGCGGCTTGATTCTTCCTTTCTGCACTCCTACACATCATTTCTATTAATAAACTTACCATTCTAACATGGCACTGTGGGAACTGTGAATTACAGGGGGCAAAATGGCGCTCGGGCACCCCAATGCAAGCTTGCCGTTGGACCCCAATGCAAGCTTGCATGTATTACAAGGCTTGCGCTTGCCACGGTGACCATATCGGCTTTTATTTAATGGATAACAGCTGCCGCTCACGCTAATCACACTAGCCGCTTACTTGTTGTACCAAAGGCCCCGCAGCCTCTGCCGTGCGCTCCCGCACAAGCACTTTCCCAAATGGACATCCGCCCTTTGGAAGCCGAGCTAACGAAAACAAGCCTTGGCCAATAGCTAAAACGAGCAAGACCAGAGCGCGGAGCAGGGAAGACCAGAAATGTTTCCAATGCGCTGAAAACGAAACCGTAAGACTGACCAGAAAGTGCAGCAAGGCCCCTCACTCGATGACCAGCGGGAAACAACTGGGCAATTGTGCCACTCCCGCCAACTGTGACAAACCGAATGTGGGGCATACGGTGTCCTTGAAAAACCACCTTATGTATTCTAGGAGGTGGACGCGAGGGTGAAACAATTCCCACCACCACGCCCATCTGCCACAGAAGTCGGGACCCGGTGCGGTTCAGGCCCCCCGGACTGGGCCCGTGTTCCACCGACGGCAAACAATCTCCGGCCCAAACGACACGACGGGGGGGAGGGGTGCAAGGGGCATCCGGCCCCAAAGATCGCGCCGCAACCAGTCCGCTCCCCCCCTCACCCCTGGGTTCCTATTTTAAGAAAGGGGGGGGGGAGGCTACGCCGGCTACCACGCAATCCCTTTTCCATTCCCGCCTGACTAGGCCCCAGGTATTAGCAATGCCAGGGAGGGGGCTTTGCGACGCCGCTGCCCCCCCCCGCAGCGTGGCCAGTCAATAGGTGCAATCCCAAATGAGGGGGAGCCTCGCGAGCCTGCAGCTCTTCTCTCCCCCCCCCCCCGACGATGGTAGGCCCACACCGGATCAGCCCTGACCAGGCAACCCGGTTAGCAGTGGAGAGGGGGGCGGATCTTGCCCTCCCCAGCGAACCTTCGGCTCAAACGGGCCGGAGCTCTGGACCCGACTCCGCTTCAACATTAACGGCGGAGGGGATCCTGGTTACCTTGCCCACGACCCGGCAAGGGGCCGCTGCTCCAATATGCCCCGGGAGCTGACATACCCCCCCCCAAGACGGACTGCAGCCACGGAGATGACTGGGCTCCGCAGCTCTGCCTAAGCAGCAGTACCCCACCTGACAACGCTCGCGATACCCGCAGAGACCCCGCAACCGCCGATGCCCGCCCCACCGCTGGGGGCAAGGTAAGCACCCCCCCTCAGTGCTAAGATCGGCAGCTGAGGCCGAGAGGCTGCATCCTCTCCCCACAGCCATAATGACCGGACTAGGAATGCCGGCGCTGGTCCAACCGCGCATACACGTTGCAGGGACCCACGCCTCACGGCAATGCCACGCCAGCTCAACGCATGGCAGCTGCAGCCGACCCGCAGTTGAGAGTCTACCACTTGGGCCCGCGGCTAGGCGCCTCGAAATGCAGCGCTACACACACAATTGCAAACACAGCAACAGCCTCAAGCCACATTCGAACCGCTGTACCTAGAGGCGACATGCTCGTGACGAGTGCTCCTCTGCACTGCTCTGTTTGTCGCAACATCGTGCGTGGGGGGAAGTGCGAGGAGCCAGATGACCACATGCGGGGGCGGGGATGGCCGGCGGCGGGCAAGCGCCTTGTGGCATCCTTTTCATGGAGGCCGTGCTGAGGAGAGTTAACAGGGCGCTAAACAGTGTATCCCCTGGCAGTGCCCTCTATGGTGGGCGGGGGCTAAGCGGGCCACTAACCTCAACTCCGTATAAGAAGACCCGAGCGATCTCAGACGATAACGAATTGGACCAGCACGGCGTGTCCGGGCGCGCGAAAGAGGACGACAAGATGGTGGGGGGAGGCCTATATACCCCTCCCCCTGTCCTCGCGCCCCGGAAGTGATGCTCGCCTAGCGCGCTGCGACAAGGCTTGGGGGACTCCTCCCTGAGTCCCTGCCCCTACGGGGGTGTGGGGTGCCCAGCTGGCAGTAGAGGGCTGCCCTCTTTAGTGGCCACCTGCGGGGGCCTCGGACAGCCGCATTTCCTCTGCTGCTTCTTTTTTAAATGAGTAATAAGATTGTCCTAAATACACATTAGAGGGAAAACGACTCCTACAACAAGGGTTCATAGTAAAAATTATACTGAAAATATAAGACATGCCACCAAGCCTTTCAGGTCACGCGCACTGTTTTAATCATCCTGTTTAAGGATTGCCACTTCCAAATATACGATTTCTTTTTATTTGTATCTACATTGCAATGAGCAATGAACAGATTTGGTGATTTACGTTAACAATTTGCCATGAGGGAATCAACATACGGTGTCTTTTAACCCTGTATGAGGCTCCTCGGCTTCAGAGCAGAAAGGTGCATTTCCAACAGCAACTTTTCTCGGAGCGCTGCTGCTTCTGCCTGCCAGAGCCGATGATCGCCTCTCCTGGGGTGGGCGGGGCTGCTCGGGGCTCGTCCGAAATGTCCAATAGGCAGGACATCCGGAGTCTTTCGAAGAGCAGGGGATACATGATCCCGTGGGGATACCAAATATTATACAACACCGGCACTGAGGCAGCTGATCGGGCTGCTTCTAAAAACAAATTATTTTTTATAATTAATATTAACCCACTTGGTTAGCTACAGCAAGCACTGCCAGTCTCACTTACTTGTGAGGCCTCAGGCCGCGATCCGCGAGCCATGGCAATTCGGGTGTACTGTGGGAGCGGGCTGGCTGGCCGGGCCACCGCCTCCTCAGAGTCCAGACCTGCCAGCTGAAACGGTAACTCCCTCGGCAATTCGCAGCAGGCGATCATTGTAATTTTAAATTTACTGCAGCCCCAACCATTGAGGACAGGCCCGCCCCGGCGTCTAATTAGTGTCAAAGCCGCGCGGCGCCGCAGGAAATATGCAGCCAGGCACGACAGGAGGCTGCTGGCCTGGGCAGAACATTGTAACATTGTATCAGTCACTCTCAGCCACTGAGCTGAGAGCAGACAAACAATTAACTATTAACTTACTGAGCCCAGCAGCTGCTGGCAGCATGTCTCGGAGCAGCACTGAGAGCCGGCGCACAGGTGCACAGCGTGCTGGCACCCTGCGTAGCCAGAGTTTCAGAGTGTGGCATTAATGCGTGACAATGCATTTCAGTGCGGTGATGCGGAACACCACACTGAAATGCGTGAGCGTCACACCTGATGCGTGATACTTGGCAGGCATGGATATGGCAAATGATGACACACACACGCTGGTTCTCGTGTAAGGGCCAAGACCTCGAGCGGTCATGCGCCCATTTATTTATCCCCTTCGGGCGAGCCCTTCCTCTAGGGTGGTACAGGGTGCAACACTGTATAATGCGTGCCAGGTGGCTCCCGCACTAGAGAGGACCGAGCAGCTCAAGTCGTCAAGTACAATTTTCACTTGAAAACTTTTTTATTTTATGTTGCAATTACAGCGATATACTGCGAAGTAAAATGGGGAAATTACACTTGACCCCGGGATACATTGGTGGCATATTGTCGAGAAGGAGCGGACAGTCCGGTCGGTGACGGTTACCGTAGTGAGCTTTCCTGCCCATCTGATCCAGTCAGAGTACAGCAACTGGCAAGCTGCGCAGTAATGGAGGGAAGTCAGCCTCTATGCAGGCCTGATAAGAGCAAGAGGCTGAGAAAAGCAGGTACAGTACTGCAGAATACAAAGGATATGGAGCACTTACAGCACATCTGCATATAGCAAGCAACAAGGTGTCTCTACTTGTAATCCCTCCATAGCAATAAACACGACTTGTCCTCGAGCGCTGTTTAACCGAGAAATAGTACCCGCCGGACTCCTTCAGAACCCACCCCTCAGGTTCCATTATCTAATTAGGAAACTGAATGGTAGAAGCCAGAATTTCAGTAGTTGCTACCCACTCCACTTTGTTCACACCAGCTTATCCTGCCCCCAGAACTTTATGTGAATGGCGGTCTGCCGACCCCACCCTGGGCCAAAGCAGTCAGCGGCCCAATCGAAACATTGCCATTGCTACTGCAAGCAGCTACGCCTACCGCCTACCAGTCTGATGTCTAAGGAATACCTCGCCCAGCACTTGTGCTGGAGAACCCCTTAGCTCCACCTACATGACACCTCCAAAAATAAAACACACACACAAATAATGGTGCAAAAACACATGCAACGGAGCACCAAGCACTTCTTTTTCAGCTGCTCCTCAATGTTCATTTTCCTCCTGTAGCCTCTCTCACATGCTGGGAGGGCGTCGCCCCTCTCGCCCATTAACACAAGAAGTCCCTGGTAATAAGATGACGGGCAGGAGCTGGCTATTGACTGGTCTAAGTGGAGGTTTTTAAAAGGGGGTAACTCATTTATTTCCACTAAGGTTCACTGCTTCTGCTTTCACTCCATGCCTCATAGAAGCTCTGTCTGTGAAACAAAGCGACCAGACAAAGACCAGTGAGATGCACCTGCTGTAAACCAGTCTCCCAGAAAGACCAGATGACGCCTACTAGCTGGACTTTCCAGCTGACCTAGAAAGGGCAAGGAATGCAGGGGCGCAAGAAATGGAAAAATGCTGCGGCACCTCACACATACCATACAATGGCGTAACAAAACCTTTGGGGGCCCCCTGCAAGGAATGGTATGGTGGCACTCCACAATGCCCCTATCCTCACAGTTGCCAACCACCGTGTAGAATCCTTTATTCACATGACATCAGCAGGAGTTTCTGGATACAGTTAGCGTCAAAGAGGAAAAAGTTATACTTGTTGGAAAGCATTGCTCTACACACTGAAAACCAAATTGTTCATATTATTATTATAATATTATTTTTATTAATAAAATTGAATTTTGATGCTGAGTGTATGTTCCCTTCACTGACGCTTAAAGGAGTACATTTCTAAGGGATGTGGATATACAATTAAATCTAGCCACCAAAAGGTGAAGATTAAGTGGGTCACTAAGATTATGGTAGAGCAAGTTAGTCTACCATAAATTCGTCGAGCTCCATTGTAGGAGACTGGCAGTTCACGTTTTATTTAAAGCCTTATTCTAAGTTATCGGGTGTAGTACCAGGTAATTCCGGTGATTCCATACCCCGGAGTTACTAGTACGACTGTACGAGTGCTACCAGTCACTGTGGTTGGTGGAGTTAATGGGTACTAAACGTTGAGCCCTAGCCTGCCGACAGTCTTTCATAGGTGGTAGTCTATCCACCACAGGGTCCCCGCCACTTGTAGGTCAGGGAGGCCTGCCCTATTTTAGGTGGGTTCCCTGATGCAGACGCCTGTCAAGGTCCGCCATTACAGGCAGGAAAAAGCAACATTGGCTATCACTTATAGGGGGAAAAACTCCCTTTGTGTGGATGCAGTTGATTTTTCTTTTTCAAAACAAGTAGATGTCTATTTCTAGTCACTGGCTGGGGTGGGCTCAGCCAGCATTAATGACATTCCCATTTTGTACTGAGTGGGGAAGGGTGGGTTAAAGACAAGTAATTGTTTACGACTGTTCTAGAGCTACCACACTCCTACTCTTTAGAGAGGGGACAGGAGGAGCAGACCAGACAGCTTGTAACTGTGAGGGGCAGAATTACAACACATCGTCCGCTTCTACTTCACTATTTATTTTGTTATTTTTTTAAATCGGAAAGGAGAGCAACCAATTGTGTTCCGAGTAAAATACATCACTGGCAGCACACACCTATTCTCACTAACTTCAATAGATATATGTAAATACATGGAAGAATGCAGTTATGGGAGTTGTGGTGGCATGGCATTCTACCATGTGAGCATTTAGTAGCAATATTTTTTTATATTATTTAAATATCTCCAACACAGAGGACTTTATGGCAATTGCTTATATATCTTGCCTTCTCCCACTTATCTGTTTAGATTCTAAAGTAATTGATTATTCTCCTTCAGGTGACACATTTAGAGTGTCACTTGTTGATTAGAAATTGTGTAAGAGTTTGTCTGTAGACCTGGGCAAGCGATTGCGAAAGTGTTAGCAGGTGTTGTGGTCACTTTCCTAAATTTATTGAAGCACAAGTGTGAAGCATACCAAGCCTGTTGATGGTGAGGTCTGGTATATCTCGAATGCTGGAGGTATGTATGCTTTTTGAACTTGTATTCTACGCGGTCTTGTAGCGCTACTGGTGACTCTCCGGTAGGTTTCATGAACACCACCAGATTTGGTGCTCTAAAATGCTGGCAAGGCTGAAGCAGAATAAGTTATATGCAGGAAGCCCCTGCTAGGTTTGACTGACTAAACTCCAACCCAGCTTGCCTTTCGGAGAAACCAGTATGCCAACCTCTGCTCTACTTTCTGGCTTTTCCAGTTGTACCTGGGGCCTGAACCTTCTTGCTCTCTATGACTATCTTTCACTCATCCGCCCCCCCTCCCCTCCCAGAAAGAGTCTACAGAGCCAAGTAGGAGAAGACAATTGCAATGAGCAAAAACATTCCAATTGGAAGGATGGTCCTTTCAAAAAACATCAGCTGGTGCAATGTACTCTGCACCGTCCTCTCACCTTTGAACTGCTGCACCTCTGAGCCTGGATTAGTGGTTCCAGAGCATTCCCATCCATCACTATGCTCTCCCTCCATCTGATAGAGGCCGAGCCCATGGATGAAGAGCTTGCTCTTCCAGTACTGCAGGCTCTTATTGCCCTTCTTCCCCTTGCTACTCTCCCTGAACCACCAGCCCTAAGATTGTATTAATTTCTCCAGAGTCTTTTCAATGGTTTCTCCAGTCTTTTCACTGGTTTCTCTAGTGGGGCCAGGTAGGGTCCATGACCCACAGCTATTTTTCCTGCCCTCCCTTGTGCCTCACAACCACAGCTGCTCAACGTACAGGAGATGACACTGAAAAAGCAAACACCTTGACACACACATTAACTTGTCTTACTACATTTCATTAAACAGCAGTGCGGTTTGATTAAAATATTTAAACCTGGCTTTGTAAGTATGTGCGTATTGATATCTAAATATACATGCAAAGATATATTCAAACAAAGCCAAATTTAAACATGCTTATCCAACATGTATGTGTGTGTGCTTGTTTGTATCTATGTATAAAACAAGGGATCTGCAATCCCTGTACAAAAGCCTGGCTTCTAATTTCTTAATAACCAGCGACTTGTGAGAAACTCAGTGCGCCGATTATAATGAAATTACATTAGAACTCAACTGTAGATACCTATTAACTCAACTGTACACTCATTAGAGTTGAGTTCTGACGTCACAATGCCTGCTGCCAAAGCCAGCAGCCAGGGGAAAGGCGAGAAAGGTCATGGAGCATAATTAAAGCAGTAGTTTAAAGAATCAAAATGAAGTGTTGCTTTTCTTTCTTGTACTCTGTTATTTTAACTCAGGGGTCTCCAAACTACACCCGTGGTCTACATCTGGCCCGCTACAAGATTTTATCGAGCCTGCAGCAACTTGAAATATTTTTTCCCCAACCAACCGAATGGACAGTTAACACATGCAGTCTACACATGAGTGTATGAAATTCATTGAAGTGTATGTTGCTAAGCTCTGTGACAAACGTGATAGCTGCCTGCTCAAACGACCCTGCCCTTCCTTACTCTTCCTAGCGTTCACTCTGTTGATTCCAGCGTGAACCAATCAGAGGCTCTGTCGTGTAAAATCTGTCTTTATATACCCAATGGGAGGAATGGGGAAGTGGGAGTAGAGGCCTTCAGGATTTCTACACTTGCTTAAGGTGACCTGCAGGGAAAGGCTGTGGTAGTCGGTTCAGGGGAGAAAGCACAGTGCAGATCTCAAGCCTGAACTCTTTACTGAATTGGCTGTCAGTGGCAGAGAAAAATGTCTCTCTCTACCAAGCTCACTTTGGAAAAAGTTTTGGGGATGGGGTGTTCACCTCTACACAGTGAGCTTATCACTGGCTAGTAAGGTGACTCGGAGATGCAATGCTCCAGTCTTGCTCTTGTCATTTACAAATTATTGTTTTCAGGTTATACATTGGGTAAACTGCAGTGAGCTAAGAGGTCAACTCCCAGAATGCATTAGGTTGTTGAGTGGAGAGCCAGGACTGGAGCAATGGGTAATCGGTGTCATGGAGTCATATGATATTCTTATAAAGAGTGTGGTTGGTGTGGCTGCTGCATAAGGGCTGCCAGGTGGGAAGGGCACACAGTCTTCTGGCTGGAAATAAGCATCATTGCTGCATGAATTCTTACTCTCTTGGTAAAGCACATCGCCAGGTTAGTAGTTTGATACTACAAAGCTGTCTGGGAAATGGCTAGATCCTGCTTAAGAAGGCTGCATGCAACTGAGCTGTAGGAGGCGTAACCTTCTGCATTGCATAGGGTTCTACCTGCCGACCTATCCCGTGTCACCATGGCAGAACCCCACAGTCATTGAAATCGACTTAACTTAGGCAACAGCAGAAAGCGGAACTGCTTTGACAAAATCTTGGCCAGAATACCAGCCATATCCCAATAACCTTCCGCCCTTGGCTCAGGGTCTCTAAAGGGGAGTTGGAGGCTACTCTGAGTAAGAATAGCCTGGCCATGGATCCTGATAGCCTTCAGTAATTTTTTTAGTTGGATAGGTTCCGTTCTGATCCAGCTTGGTCCCAGTAAAAGATTACCACTCATCGATAGCAACTTTCTGCACCTTTGATACACCCTGAATGAAAGATTCTTAAACAAAATGTAGAGCTGCCGAACGTCTATGGAGAAAGGAGTATGATCCAATAGCTAAAAAGAATTACTCCAGCATTTGTAAAGAGTATTATACTCAGATCAACAGTACAAAAACCCAATGTTTTCAGCAAAAATAAAACAGCTAAAAACTCCTCATCTGAGCTATTTAAAACTATTACATCTCTTGCTAATTTTAAACAAGGCTTTACTCTTAGGGGCCGATTCCGATGTCAGACGGACCGGAGTCCGTCCGACATCGGACAGGAACTAGAACTGAACGACTCCATTGTTGTGGGTTCCAGATCTGCAAATGGGTGCGCACCGAACCCTGTTCGATCGCAATCCTATACTTAATAATAGGAGCATGCATTCCGACTGGAATGCATGCTCGCATCGTTAAGAGCAGAGGTGCAGTTCTTCCCTGCACCCCCTGGCAGGCACACCAAGGTGCCTGCCACCGGGTGCAGGGATCAACAGAGGGGCACCATTCGGTGGCCTCGCACCCAAGGGGACCCTGCTATGGGCCCCCAAAGACAGTTTCCCACTGCCTTTCTGTGTCGGAAAGGCCGGCACAGAAAGGCAGTGGGAAACTGCCATTGTACTCCCTCGGCTGGAAAGAGCCGGCCGGAGGAGTACTGAAGGGTTTCCGGATGGCGGACGGGCTGCCCGTCGGAAGCCATCCAGAAAACCGAGTCGGATTCCTTTCCGACCGAGCCCACAGAATGGCTCAATCGGAAATGAATCAGTACGGGTAAGTCCCTAGCGGTTAGGATGGCTCCGAACAAGGGTCGGAGCAATACCTAACCGCATCGGAATCGGCCCTATAGAATAGATCAAAACAGTTGTAATAACATGGCAGACTTTTTTCAAAATAAAATAGAGTGTATCTACGATAATATTGCAACGACCTCCTCTATTAGAGATGTAGGAGATGTAGATCCTGTCCCCAATCAGAAAGCAGCTGAGGTTCTTAAAATAACTGAAGTCGAGAGCTCAAGGCGTCATGAATGCCTAAGCAATTTTTCCCCTCTCTCGGAGGATGAAGTAGTGAATCTTATTACCACCAGGAAGTCTGGATCTCCATCCGACCCCTGCCCTCCATGCATCTGGCGTTTTGTGCCAAACTTAATGGCAATTCACCTCACTAAACTTTTGGATCAAATATTAGAGACAGGAATTTTTCCGACAGCCTGAAAGCTAGCCTCAGTACTACCTATATTAAAAGAAACAATCTTGATCCGGCTGTCACTAAAAACTATCGGGCCGATTTCTCAGCTACCTTTTCTGGCCTTGAAAAAGGAATGAACAAGGATTCTTATTTGAGGCCCAATTAAACTTTTAATCAGGCTCAACATGATTTCAGAGCCCATCACTCAACTGAGTTCACACTAGTTGTGGCCTCTGGAAGAAATGTAAAGTGACTTTAGGGTATATAGCACCACCGTTAAAATTAATCGCAGTTTTAGCGGTAGGAAACTGCCGCTATAAACGGCTGTATAATGGGCTTGCTAATATAGCGCTATAGAATTCAAAAGAAGCCCAGGTTAGATGTCCTGCACATCTAACCTGGGCTTCTATTGACTCTTATAACGCATATTAGCAAGTTTCATTATCGCTGCTTTAGCGGCAGTTTCCTGCCGCAAAACGGCGATACTTTTAACGTGGGTCTTGCTAATATGCCTCTGTGACTCTAATTCTTCTCGAGCTCTCAGCCACGTTTGATACAGTTAACCATGAGGTTCTTATCAACTGGCTTGAGAGGATAGGGCTAGACGGCACAACTCGTGCCCTTCTCAGCTCTTTCCTAACAAATAGAATACAAAGGTGTTGAAATAAACAAATTTGAATTTGAACTTTTTTCTCTTCCTAGTGGGGTGCCTCAGGGTTCTTCGCTATCCCCGACGCTATTTAACATTTATGTCACTCCGCTCTAAGAGCTTATCCAATCATGTGGCCTGTCGGCAGTCTCCTACGTCGATAATACTCAAATTATTTTCATAATTCCTGAAGATGAGGGTCCTACCGCCTTAAACCTGAAGCATTGCTTAACTCAGGTATCTAGTTAGACTTCCTGGTGGTAATAAGATTCACTACTTCATCCTCCGAGAGAGGGGAAAAATTGCTTAGGCATTCATGACGCCTTGAGCTCTCGACTTCAGTTATTTTAAGAACCTCAGCTGCTTTCTGATTGGGGACAGGATCTACATCTCCTACATCTCTAATAGAGGAGGTCGTTGCAATATTATCGTAGATACACTCTATTTTATTTTGAAAAAAGTCTGCCATGTTATTACAACTGTTTTGATCTATTCTATAGGGCCGATTCCGATGCGGTTAGGTATTGCTCCGACCCTTGTTCGGAGCCATCCTAACCGCTAGGGACTTACCCGTACTGATTCATTTCCGATTGAGCCATTCTGATGGGCTCGGTCGGAAAGGAATCCGACTCGGTTTTCTGGATGGCTTCCGACGGGCTCAGAGAGCCCGTCCGCCATCCGGAAACCCTTCAGTACTCCTCCGGCCGGCTCTTTCCAGCCGAGGGAGGCTAATGGCAGCTCTCCCACTGCTCTTCTGTGCCGGGCTCTTCCGACACAGAAAGGCAGTGGGGAAACCGTCTTTGGGGGCCCATAGCAGGGTCCCCTAAAGGTGCAGGCCACCGAATGGTGCCCCTCTGTTGATCCCTGCAGCCCGGTGGCAGGCACCTGGGGTGCCTGCTAGGGGTGCAGGGAAGAACTGCACCTCTGCTCTTAACGATGCGAGCATGCATTCCAGTCGGAATGCATGCTCCTATTGTTAAGTATAGGATTGCGACCGAACAGGGTTCGGTCGCACCCGACTTGCAGATCTGGAACCCACAACAATAGGTCGTTCAGTTCTAGTTCCTGTCCGATGTCGGACGGACTCCGGTCCGTCTGACATCAGAATCGGCCCCTAAGAGTAAAGCCTTGTTTAAAATTAGCAAGAGATGTAATAGTTTTAAATAGCTCAGATGAGGAGTTTTTAGCTGTTTTATTTTTGCTGAAAACATTGGGTTTTTGTACTGTTGATCTGGAGTATAATACTCTTACAAATGCTGGAGTAATTCTTTTAGCTATTGGATCATACTCCTTTCTCCATAGACGTTCGGCAGCTCTACATTTTTGTTTAAGAATCTTTCATTCAGGGTGTATCAAGGTGCAGAAAGTTGCTATCGATGAGTGGTAATCTTTTTTACGGGACCAAGCTGGATCAGAACGGAACCTATCCAACTAAAAAAATTACTGAAGGCTATCAGGATCCATGGCCAGGCTATTCTTACTCAGAGTAGCCTCCAACTCCCCTTTAGAGACCCTGAGCCAAGGGCGGAAGGTTATTGGGATATGGCTGGTATTCTGGCCAAGATTTTGTCAAAGCAGTTCCGCTTTCTGCTGTTGCCTAAGTTAAGTCGATTTCAATGACTGTGGGGTTCTGCCATGGTGACACGGGATAGGTCGGCAGGTAGAACCCTATGCAATGCAGAAGGTTACGCCTCCTACAGCTCAGTTGCATGCAGCCTTCTTAAGCAGGATCTAGCCATTTCCCAGACAGCTTTGTAGTATCAAACTACTAACCTGGCGATGTGCTTTACCAAGAGAGTAAGAATTCATGCAGCAATGATGCTTATTTCCAGCCAGAAGACTGTGTGCCCCTCCCACCTGGCAGCCCTTATGCAGCAGCCACACCAACCACACTCTTTATAAGAATATCAGATGACTCCATGACACCGATAACCCATTGCTCCAGTCCTGGCTCTCCACTCAACAACCTAATGCATTCTGGGAGTTGACCTCTTAGCTCACTCCGACCCCTGCCCTCCATGCATCTGGCGCTTTGTGCCAAACTTAATGGCAATTCACCTCACTAAACTTTTGGATCAAATATTAGAGACAGGAATTTTTCCGACAGCCTGAAAGCTAGCCTCAGTACTACCTATATTAAAAAAACAATCTTGATCCGGCTGTCACTAAAAACTATCGGCCGATTTCTCAGCTACCTTTTCTGGCCTTGAAAAAGGAATGAACAAGGACTTATTTGAGGCCCAATTAAACTTTTAATCAGGCCCAACATGATTTCAGAGCCCATCACTCAACTGAGTTCACACTAGTTGTGGCCTCTGAAGAAATGTAAAGGACTGTGACTCTAATTCTTCTCGAGCTCTCAGCCACGTTTGATACAGTTAACCATGAGGTTCTTATCAACTGGCTTGAGAGGATAGGGCTAGACGGCACAACTCGTGCCCTTCTCAGCTCTTTCCTAACAAATAGAATACAAAGGTGTTGAAATAAACAAATTTGAATTTGAACTTTTTTCTCTTCCTAGTGGGGTGCCTCAGGGTTCTTCGCTATCCCCGACGCTATTTAACATTTATGTCACTCCGCTCTAAGAGCTTATCCAATCATGTGGCCTGTCGGCAGTCTCCTACGTCGATAATACTCAAATTATTTTCATAATTCCTGAAGATGAGGGTCCTACCGCCTTAAACCTGAAGCATTGCTTAACTCAGGTATCTAGTTGGATGCAGAAGAATTTTCTAAAATTGAACGTTGAGGAAACCGAGGTGATTCTTTTTGGCAAGAACACCAATTTTTGGAACACAAAGTGGTGGGCAGTAGATTTCGGTCCAATATCTACCCCTATCTCAAAGATAAAAAATCTTGGAGTGTTTTTTAATGACCAGTTCAGTTTTCAGGGAAGATTAATCATATCACTTCCATTTGTTTCTACATTATCAGATTACTGAAAAAAGTGCTTCTATTCATCCCCTTAGATCTCCAAAAAACTGTTGTGGTTGGTCTGATCCTTTCTAGGATTAATTATTGAAATGCTTTGTATTTAGGAACAACGATAAGTGCATTGATAAAATAACAGTCATTGCAAAATGCTGCAGCTCAGCTGCTCCTGAAAGTGCCTAAATTCTACTCAATCACTAAGGATAAAGGGACCTTTACTGGCTACCGGAAGTGGATAGCGTCAGGTTCAAATCTTTGTGCATCCTTCACAATGCTTTGTATGAAAGGGGTCTCACTATCATCGGAATAACATTCTTTGGTACTGTCCTCAACTAGCCCTAGGGTCCTCCTCAGCTTACAGGATAAGAGTCCCAAGATTAAAAAAATGTAGATGGGGGGCAGGAGTCTGCACTATCTTGGCTGCAAACTTCGGAATTCTCTTCCATTGGCCTTAAGATCTCAGCCCAGCTTGTCATGTTTTAGGAAACAGCTCAAAACATGGCTTTTTGTATCACACATAAAATAAAAAGAGCACTTAATTGCTACTAGCCGGTTCTCTGAGGTTCACTGTAAGCACTAAGACACCAGGTATTTGTGCGCTTAATTAAATTGTTACTTACTTACTTTCCAACAACTATCTAACTGCTTTTTAGATGTGTTAACACCTTCCTGGCCGACCTACACAAAAGTAAGCCCAAAAGGCAAAGCCCTCTTTAAGGCAACAAAGGGAAAGGAGATCAAAGTAGTACTCTTAAATAAACCTCTTTATTTAAGCAGTTGTTTAAAAAGCTTCTGTTGTCATTTTAAAATGAGGTAGTGTAAGTGCATAACAAATTTATATTCTACAAGTCAGAGCTATTCCAAAAGAATCTGTAAACAATAAATATAGAATGTCTCTAGTGATAGAGCTTGTCCAGAGCAGAGGTCAATACAATGACATAACATTCTACAATCCTAAGTGAGTTACTGTCATGCTGAGAGGTGATATTTATGGAGAATTTCCAGCCTGATAGGTTGCAGCATGGAAATGTTGGAAAATCCAATGATGAGGAAGCAAACATTACTTGCTTGTAATCCTAGTTAAAATCGGCACTGATATCCTCTGAAATCCCAAATGCAGTATAGTTCCGACTACATGTGGGGACCCTAACTGCATTTTTTGTGTGGAGAACTATGGTAATATAATTATAAATTTAAACCACACTGCAGCATTTAGTGTAGAAATGTGCCTATAATAAAAACACAACCTAGAACCCCTGCAGAGGAAAATTAAGTGAAAAGTGCCTGTCAGTTCAAAAGCACATATAGCTACACCCAGCATACACTGTAACTTTAAGAGAACCATTAGCTTCCGTTACCCAGCATGCACTGTACTGGCAGTTTGCTTCACAGCCTCAGTTTTCTTTGAACCAGAGAATATGATGCACGAAAAGAAAATATTTTAATACAATTGTATCACATGGACAACCGGGGAGGAGGGAGGGTTGGTTGTTTATGACTTCAGTGATGACACCTACAATGTAGAACTAGAATTACAAGTAACATTTCCTTCTGCATTGTAGGATTCTCACTGATAGCCATAAACGTAGAATATAGTAGCAAGCACAGTGCTTAATTTGAGCCTGTGGTTTCCGGTGCTCGGCACAGGTACTTGATTGCCAGTACTGGCGCTTATGACAGTCTGCCACATGGTGGTGCTTTCTGCCTAATTTAGGTATGAGCACAACAACAGCTATTTATTAATTCAATTTATATTTACAATGAGTAATTACCTGCCTCTCAAGCCCTACTTATAGCTGTGGGGGCTTGGAATAGCATGAATTGTCACACTTGTAAGAGTGTGATGGTTATTTGTTGTGTTGGCACTGTCATTGGCAGCCCTGGCAGGGGCAATGGATGGTGCAAACTGTAGTGTCCTCCTAACGAGGGCCCTGGAACTAATTATTTTACAAATTAAGCACTGAGCAAGCGTGTCCCCACTTTGAAGTTGTCAATGTAAGAAATAAAATGATATAAAAGTAAGACATGCAGAAAAAGAAATGAAATTTGAGTTGGCTAATTATATAGATTATGTAGTTGGCTGCCCCACCAAAGTATCAGCTCACTAATTGATAAATGAATTGATTTCCAAATTGCAGCCTTACATATTTCTTACTCAAGCGGCAGATGTGCTTTTCCTCTAGTGGAACAAGCTGTGGGTTTGCCAGGTGAAGGTTTAATTGCTAACTGGTAGCAACATGTAATAAAGGATACAAATCAACGAGTGTGATTGTTTGGAGAATGGTAATCCTGTTCTGAGAGGGCCATGATTTGCAAAAGGTGACTAGACTTCCCACTGGATTTAGTTATTGTCTAAATAAATCTTTAGGACCCTTTTAAAATCTAAATATTGTAGAGGTCTCACCACTACAGAGGAAGGATTGGTCAAAAATAAAGGAAGTGAAACTGTTGTGATGTAAGATCAAGTAGGGCGCTGTAGATGATAAGGCTTGTAACTCACTGAGCGCATGTAATTGCAAATATAAAAGCAGATGTCCATGAAATATGCTGCAATGTGGCTTTACATACAGAAAAAAATTAGGAGCCATAAGTTTAGAAAGAACTAAATTAAACACCCATGGGGGAGCAGGCCTTCTGATTGGAGGAGAGATCTTCTTTAGTCCTTTCAAGGAGTATTCGACAAATAGCATTGTGAAGAAAGATCGTTGGTTTGGCCCTCTGTGATAAGCCCTCATAGCAACCAAGTGCATCAAAAACAATTCAGTTTTGAGTTGCTAGGTGCAATAAATAAGGAAGGATAACATTTTCATGGCAGGGTAGAGAGTCATGATTTTTCCCAAGTCACCAAAGTGCAAATCACTTCCATTTGAACCCATAAGAACTCCTGGCAGATGGTGTCTTAGCTTCCTTGAATATTTTCATACAGTCTGATGGTAAATTTAAATGTGGATACAGTACGACCTCAGGAGCCAAATTCAGGAATGTACATTGGGATTGAAGATTTATTTTGCCTCCCTTCCTGGGCAGAAGGGTGCCTCCTGTGGTTTTCGATCAATAGATGAAGGACCTTTGGAGCTATCAGGATCTCGGTCAAGGATGACCTTTTGAACGTGATGATAATCACTGTTGGTATGCATGCTATTGGAGAAAAAGTGTAAAAAAAATCTGTCTGACGGGGGGCGTGGCCTGCCTTAAGACAGAATGAGATTGTCTACACCCCAGGCCCCCGCTGGCCTTCTATTACCATCTTGAGCACTGGGACCGCATCAGAACGATGCTAACCCCAGCGGGGCACTCGCCCCTTCTTCTGCTTGCAGTGGGGGGGGGGGATTTAAGCCCCACAGTAGCAGTCCCAGCAACGGCACTAAGGGCTTGTTGGCATGGCCTAGTCCGATCTGCGCGGCCATCTTCCAGCTCCGCCCTGCCCTGTGTGGGTAAACGGAGCAGAGCGGACCGAGTCAGCGCTAGACGGATTGGTGGCCCAGCGGTGAGATCCAGATGTACGGGGCAGTACGGGACTCGTGGCACCCACCAGCAGTGTGACGCCGCTTAAAACGCCTTGTACCTGGCAGTGCAGGTTGATGCTACGTGCCTGCCATCTTCTTCTCAGCTGTCCTGCCCATGACGCAGCCCTGCCAAGTACCACGCATCTGGCGTTTGACTAACGCATTTCAGTCTTGTGGTCAGCATCACCACACTGAAATGTGAAGTCATGCATATTAGTGCCTTCTCAGCTGTGCCATGCGCTGCAGCCCGCAGATTGCTGGCTGCTTAATTAATTATAATAGACTATTTACAAGTGTGGCAGGCAGCGTGTGGTGCGCTGAACGCCGCTCGCCGCTCGCCAGATTTGGGGCAAGGGCTGGCTGAAGCTGCTGCTTGCTACTATGTAACTGACACTGTGACTTGATTGACAAGATTTACTGCGCGGCCCGGCATACAGATAGATACATTTTACTGCCATCAAGTCAGTGCCTGACAAATCAGTGGCTACTTCCGACACACATTCAGGCAGGGAGGGCAGCCTGGAGTGTGAGTTCTGCCAGACTCACTTATGGGCCAGTGGGTCATATTACATGGCGTGAGCTGGCCGCATTTGAATTCACAGCTGCTGCCTGTGAGCTGCAATGAGTCACCGCGGTACTGATCCCGTGACAGACCCGACGGCTGACTGCGGTGGCTGGAGCGCTCATAGTCCCGTTCGTTTGCAGCAGCTCAGGTGCCCAGAGCACCGGGGATCCTGGACTGCAAATAGGTGAGCAGCCAAGCAAGCCTGATGCCCGGTGGCCAGGTGGAGCCGGTCACCACTGCACAGAGAGTGGTGAGTCTGGTGGTCCGGACTGTATAATTGCAGCTGCTCTCGCTGCAAAAAAAGAAGTGTGCCTAGCGGTTTAGCCCTGAAGTGAGGTGCATAAATCATTCAGTTGCCCAATGCCTTGGGGTTATAGGGTAATGTAATGCTAAGTTCCAAATCTGCATGCTGCGTACCGTTCACCGGCCAAAGCCGCACTCACAATGCATGCAGTGAAGTCGTTTTTCCTCCTGTATGTCCAGCCTTAAACATGCCTTCTCACTGGTTTATGGGCAAGGCCACCAACAACCCCTCACCGGTTGTTCCACCTCATTTCACCCTTGCAGGCTCTCCCTTTACTGTCCCCCCGGCTGCCTGGCATCTTTATCCAGCTCCTCAGAAGGCAGACTCATCCTGGACCTCCCCGAATGAACCCACATCGCCCCCACCTGAGAGACCTCCACTTGCTCCCTATCCAGAAAAGATGCCAGTTCAAGATCCTCATGCACGCTTACAAAGCCCTCCACGACCTAGGGCCTGCCTACCTCAACCATCGACGGAACTTTCTCAACCAGCTAGACACCTACGGTCCTCTTCACTCGCCCATCACACATCCCCCGCATTCGCCGCACCCGCAGCGGCTGCTGCTCCTTCTCCTACATCGGAGCCAAGACCTGAAACGGTAAAGGGAGCCGAAGTGGTGGCGACTGTGATTGTGGATGTGAGGGAGCATCAATGTGTATGATTTAAAAATGGAAATATTGACATTCTAAAGTGCAAAATATCGAGTTCTGAAGGGTCATGGTTGGCAAGCAGTTAAACGCATTCATGGCCTCATTTCATTTATTGCTCACCGCACTCAGGTGGCAGGTGCTCAAATCACTGTGTTCAACTCTGCCAACAACCCAGAGTCAATTATACTTTTAGGAATCAAGAATCGTGGGAGCCTGGGATCACATTCATCTGTCTAAACATCTCAGAGCACTCAAATCTCTCCAGTGCCTGGAGGCACGTAGATCGAACCTGTCACTGCAAACGGCCACAAAAACTCTAGTTTGCCAGCCAGCCCTCTTTCTTTCATTTCCCCCCACCCCATGCTATCACAGTTCCAAGAATCCAAGCTTCCCCACCACACCCACACTCTTTTTACTTCTCTCTCCTCAGCATGGGTGGGCTGCAGTGAGCTCAAGTTTATGCTGGCTCAGACTGATCATAGCGCCGTCAACATTTCTATAACTCTGCTCTCCCCCTCCCAGACTCTGGTCTTTCTTCTGTGTCTGATGGTAGTGCTTAGAAGCAGGCACTCTCGGTCATGTGCATTGTCCATGCCTCTCAGTCTTTCCACCAGGGAGGTCGAATGCTTCTTTCCCACTCAGCATGCCCCTTGTCACCCATTTGCTTCCTAAGTGGCCTTTCAATTCTGATGCTTTGCAGCAGTTATAAGATCTTCTTACATTTTCTTGTTGCTCAAATGTGTGTAATTTCTGATATTTATATGTTTCCCTCATCTTCATTGCTTGATTTTGCTCATGAGAAAGTGTCACACATAGTCGTTGAAATATCACTCATAATTACATAGAAATTATGAAAGTCTCACACATTGCAGTCTGAAACCTTGGCAGCCATGGTGACGGAGAGCAAGTACCGCTACTCCTGTGGGCCCGCGCTATCTACAGCCTGCTTGGGGCCCCGTCTGGACACCAGTAATGGGGTGACGCTTCCATTTTGGGAACGGATCGGCCCAGCGTGAACTGAGGGAATTAGCCCGGAGACCTGGGGACTTTATCTCCGCTAGCAGCACAGTGAGCACACATGCTGGGGAGGCCTGCTCGCATAGACACTACCGCACACCCCTGTCTTGGATCCCTGGCAACTGCTAGCAGAGGAGTGACCTGCATGGGCCTGATAGTAGATAGGGGGGGGCACCAGTAGGTAGCAGTGGATGTGATTCTTCCCCCTGGCTGCACCTTCTGAAGACTACAAACGCACCCCACAGTGACTACATGCTGCCTCTTGTTGGGTTGAGGCCCTCCATGGTGATGAGACACTGAGGCATCAACAGGCCTGCCCATGTGATCATGTGGCTGGTTGAGGCGGCACAGCATCTGGTGACAGATCGGGTGGCACCCAGGCCTGCTGGCATTGCCTCCTTAGACCTCTGCCCGGGGGGGGGGGTACGCAGGCATCTAAATTAACCCCGCATTGGCCTGCCCCCTGAAGGGAAGCCTGGGGTGGAGCTCGAGGCCCCAGCGGAGGGCCAATTTGCGGTGCCTGACATCACAGGGGCCTAAAAGTCTACCACAGCACTTCCTCTTCGATTTGCTCTTACCTCTCATTTGCTGGCCCCCTGGTTGCCTCCGTGGGAATCATGCAGCTCCATTAACTTTTATCACGGAGTGGGGTGTCATGGCCACTCATTGTACAACTGCTTGACACCTTTGGGAGACGAGCCCCCCCTTCACTTGGAACACCCTCGCCCCCCACACGACTGCCAATCCCCTTGGGCTCTCTAGGTTCACTATCTGCAGCACAGTTTTGTAGGTGTGGCGCACCCTCCAAGTTGGATACAGCGAGTGGGTGTCATTCTAGGCCAAATGGACCTCTCTGCTCTCAGCGCCCTCACCCACAAATAGCATGCCACGTCCCAAGTCCACTAAGAATAATCCT
The DNA here is from genome assembly GCA_963921515.1 of Calotriton arnoldi. Taxonomy (NCBI): domain Eukaryota; kingdom Metazoa; phylum Chordata; class Amphibia; order Caudata; family Salamandridae; genus Calotriton; species Calotriton arnoldi. The sequence continues at coordinate 2,733,677 of CAWUFW010000952.1, read as the reverse complement.
GTAACCTCGCTCAGGAACAAAGCTCCTCCGGCATACATGAAGACAACTGACACCCCCCGCCAACACAATGGGGAATGCAACCCCTGTGCCTATCTCACAAGATTATATAGACCGCTTTTTGCAGGAAATCTGCTCTGAAATAGGCTCATTTAAATCAGACTTCAAATCACCAATCAATCAGCATTTGTAAAGCACAACTCTGTCACCCCTAGGGGTACCTGGGCACTATGTCTCCGTCGAAGAGCCAGGTCTTGAGTCTCTTTCTGAAGTCTGCTGGTGAGGGGGCCGAACGGAGCTGAGGGGGAGATCGTTTCAGGTCTTGGCTGCGATGTAGGAGACGGAGCACCAGCCGCTGCGGGTGCGGCGAATGCGGGGGATTTGTAATGGGCGAGTGAAGAGGAGCGTAGGTGTCTAGCTGGTTGAGGAAGTTCCGTCGATGGTTGAGGTAGGCAGGCCCTAGGTCGTGGAGGGCTTTGTAGGCGTGCATGAGGATCTTGAACTGGCATCTTTTCTGGATAGGGAGCAAGTGGAGGTCTCTCAGGTGGGGGCGATGTGGGTTCATTTGGGGAGGTCCAGGATGAGTCTGCCTTCTGAGGAGCTGGATAAAGATGCCGGCGTACAGGGTGTTGCCGTAATCGAGGTGGCTGATGACGAGGGCCTGGGTGACGGTCTTTCTGGTGTTGGTTGTGATCCATCAGAAGGCTTTCTGGTGCATGCGAAGTGTGGGGAAGCCGGAGGAGGCAACTGCATTAACTTGTTTTTTCATGGTCAGGTGGCTGTCAAGGATGATGCTGAGGTTGCGTGCATGGTCAGTCGGTGTGGGTCCGAGTTCTGCAGGCCACCAGCTGTGGTCCCATGCGCAGGTGTTCTTCCCGAAGACCAGTACTTCAGTTTTGTCGGAGTTGAATTTGAGGCAGTTGTCTCTCATCTATTTGGCTATGTTGGTCATGGTGTTGCAGAAGTTGGATTAGGTGTTGGCGGGGTTCTCAGTGAGTGAGAGGATCAGTTGAGGTTGTCTGCGTAGGACATTATGTTGAGTCCATGAGATCTGACGACGTCTGCAAGGGGGGTCATGTAGATGTTGAAAACGGTGGGGCTGAGGGATGATCCTTGTGGTACGCTGCATATGATGTTATTGGGAGCGGAGGTGAAGGAAGGCAGTCGGATACTCTGTGTGCGTCCTTCAAGGAAGGAGGCGTTCCAATGGAGGGCATTGTACTGTATGCCTATGTTGTAGAGTCTGGTGATGAGGGTGTTGTGGGAGACTGTGTTGAACGTCATGGAGAGGTCGAAGAGGATCAGGGCCACCGTTTCTGCATGCTCAAGGAGTATTCTGATGTTGTCTGCAGCGGCAATCAGCGCGGTCTCAGTGCTGTGGTTGGCACGGAATCCTGATTGAGAGGCGTTCAGTAGTTAGTTTTGTTACAGGAATTCAGTGAGCTGCTGGTTGATGGATTTCTCGAGAACTTTGACTGGGTAGGGGAGCAGGGAGATCGGGTGATAATTTTTTAGATCGTTGGGCTTAGTGGAGGCTTTCTTTAGGAGGGGTCTGACGTCTGCGTGTTTCCATCTGTGGAGATGGAGGTGTTGAGGATGCTGGTGATTGCATGCTGATTGGGTTCATTGTGAGATTGTAGAGGTGGTGAGAGTAGGGGTCAATGGGCACCCCGGAGTGGATGCAAGACATGATGGCTGAGGTGGTCAGGTGGTGATGGTTTGGCTGCTCTTTGCTGGTTGGTTAAGGTTGTCAGGGTTGATGGTGGCGGGTTGGATGTTGACATTGTTGTAGATGTTGGTGATCTTGCTGTGGAAGTAATCTGAGAGGGTGCTGCAGAGTTCTTGGGAGGGGTGGATGGTGTTCTCTATGGCTCTTGGGTTGGAGAATTCTTTGACTATTTTGAAGAGTTCCTTTGTGTGGTAGGCAGCGGAATCGATGCAGGTGGTTATTGCTGTTTTTTTGGCTTTTTTGAAGTGCCAGTGATAGTTGCTGAGGCCTGTTTTGTGAGCTGCTCTGTCGGCGGGGTTCTTGGTGGTGCTGCATCGTTTCTCCAGTTAGTGGCAGTTGCGCTTGGTGATTCCGAGTTCTGGGGTGTACCAGTTGGCATGTTTGAGGCTCTTGTTGGCTTTTGTAGGTTTCAGCGGGGTGACTCTGTCGACGCAGTCGGTGATCCAGGTGGCAAAGTTCTGGATGACCTGGTTGAGGTCTGTTAAAAACTCAGGTTGAGATGTGTTGAGGGTCTGTGACCACTGAGTTTCGGTGACCTTGCCCCAGCTGTGGTGGGAGGAGATCTGCTGCCTGGTGATGGTGTGCTGGGCGTCAGTGATGGTGAAGTGTTTGATGGTGTGGTCAGTTCAGGTGAGTTCTGTGGTGTGGCTGAATGTGATTCTGTCACTAGAGGTAAAGATGGGGTCGACTCTGTGTCCGTCTTTGTGCGTGGGTTTGGTGACCAGTTGGGTGAGGCCGAAGTTGTTCAGCTTCTCCAGGAGGGTGATGGAGTTGGCGTCGTTGGGGTCATCGATGTGGAGGTTAAGGTCACCAAGAAGGATGTAGTGATGTGAGTCGAATGCTAAGGGGTGATGAGGTTGGGGATGGGGTTGCAGAATGTTGCTCGGGTCTCGGGGCTAGGTGAGTGTGCCTCTCATTGTGGTCTTCGCGTCAGTTTGTAGTAGGAAATTGAGGTGTTCCATGAGAGGTGTGGGGTCGCCGTTGGTGATGGTGCATCTGATGGTTTCCTTGAAGAAAATGGTGAAGCCTCCACCTTATTTTTTGGCACAATCATGGTGTATCATCTTGTAGCCTTCAGGAGTGGTGGTGGTGATGTCAGGGTTCGAGGGGGGGGGATTAAGCCACATTTTGGTGATTAAGGCAACCTCCGTGGAGAGGGTGTATCATACATCCAAGATCTTTGCCCTGATGTCTCTGAGATAGGAGGGTGCCTGGCGACTTGGAACAAACTGTGAACACTTGCTCAGAGGATCAGGAGATGCTATGGCGCAGGGTGGCCATGCTCGAAGAACAGCAGATCGAGCTGCAAACAAAGTAGGAAGACTTGAAAAACAGAAGCCAAAGGAAAAATATAAGCATCAGAGGGATACCCAGGGGGGCGGTAGGTAGCGACATTATGGCCTTTACAGATGTTGTTGATATCCTGACACTAGTGCACTTCTTTACAGATAAGGAAGCTATCTTGCGTGCCTCCTGAAGCAAAGCTGATTTGATATTTCATGGCCTCATTATCCAACTGTTTCAAAACCTTTCTCCTGTCACACTGAGCCGTCGATGTGATTTCAAACCAGTCACAGAAAAACTGCAGGCGATGAACATTGGATATCAGTGAGGTCACTTCTTTGCCCTCTTGTTCTCCTTGGAGGGTAAGCTATGAGCCCTGCACACCTTGGCGGAAGCAAAGCATCTACTGGGGCTCACCACTGACTCCCTAGACAAAGACTCCTCCCCGCCTCGCTTGCCGCCATTGGAAGGATTGGACTATGGTGTGGCTCCCCCACCTGGACAAGTGATACAAGGAAGCTGTATCCCAAGCGTGATATCATCCTGCAGAACATGATGGGGGGGGAGTCCTTCCTGGTCCCGTCACCTCAGGCTCCTTGTAAAGCTTTGCCAACCAGATGCCGCGCCCTCCAAAACCTTGACCCATCGCTGTGTTTGTGGTACGACAGGGGCCCAGAGGATACCTGGATCCTTCTCACATGCTGAGACTCAGACTGCATTGGCCGGCCTGTCACTTACAATTCACATCCCAGGAGAGTGAATCCTCATGCAGGATTTGTGCATACCCATGCTGACCTCCGGGGGTCAGGGATGACTCCATTGGGCCCTGTTGGCTCGCTGTTTATGGTTTTCTTTGTTTATTTTCTCTTTATTAGGTCCATCGCTCTTGGAACATGTCACTCCCACCCTTTTTTACTTCACACATTACATGTTACCCCATTCTAGTAGTAGGTGCTCAAGCTGCACAACATCTTTCTGGGACTGCCTGGCTACCATGGCTTTCAGGGCCCTCTCAACTTGCAAATTCACAATGCTGGGATCGGTGGGTGTTACTCCTGCCCTGTTCCTCAACCAGCTGCTGCTCTCCTGGTAGTGTGAGGCCTTGGTGCATTCCCCCCTCCCCTCCACCATTGATTCACCCTTGGGTACAAAATTGCTCTCCCTTAATATCTGTGGGCTTAACTCCCCAAGCAAGTGCAAGCAGGTATGGAGTTACGTATTACAACAAGACCAAGACATTGTTCTCCTCCAGGAGACTCATCTCATGGGAGAGGACACCCACCGGATGTTCCACCCGAAATACCTGATGCGATACTGGGCCCACGCTTCCACCAAGACGTTGGGGCTGGGTGTCCTCTGCAAAGCTGGCTTTTGCTCAGCGGTGTCAAATGTAGGAAGGGACAAAGAGGGGTGTTTGCTGAAATTGTATATGCTTTGGGGCAAACGACCGCTCACGCTGCTCAACATCTATGCCCTCAACCAGGCACATGACTTTTACCTCAGACACACTCTGCAAGACCAATTGGCAGGGGTAGAGGGCAACATATTAGTTAGCAGGGACTTCAATTTAGCATAAGATTCAACCTTAGACAGGAGCACGGTCACTGGAAACTTATTTGCCACATGCTTAAAGTGGCACACCAGCGCATAGCGTTGACATGGAGTAACCCAGCCGCTCCCTCCATTGCTCAATGGTTCAACGTCTATGACACATACTAGCGATGGAACAACTATATCACACCCTTGCGCGGACAGAAACTAAATTCCAATATGTTTTGCGTCCCTTGATCCGCTACTTGACTCGCTTGGAGTTTACCTGCTTCAATCCACTGAAGCTCAGGGCACTGCAACTTTTTGATTGAGTCTTTCCCAATGCCTGACCTCACAAGCGTATTTTTGTGTTTTCATATGCCCTCAGCAACAACCATGCACACAATAACGCACAACACTATTTACTCCATGATATGTTATGCAGATATCTTTGACCAACAATTGTTCCAAATTGCCATATGTTTGTTTCTTTCTTTCTTGTTCGGCGACATGAAGTGATATAGGAGACTTTGGTGAATATATTCTTGATGCATGCATTGCTTATTACTATGTGTATGCTGCCTTTGGATACCTTTATATTTTCCAATGCCTTTTCTCCTGCCCTAATGCAATGACCTCTGGTGGCTATGTCGCATTTTGTTGTAATGTGCTTTAAATTCTCAATAAAAAAAAGATTATGAGTAAAAAAAAGAAATTTGTTTGACCAGCTCATCAAAAGTGCATTGCCCTTTGAATGTGGATCCCACACTTTGGATCCCTAATCTCGGCACTTTGTATTTCGGTCGTTTGTGAACAGGTTTATTTCTGGGAAACCACAGTCTTGAAAGATAGACTGTAAAACATTGTTGTTGAGGTCCCACTCATAGTTTTTCTAAACTGTTTGCAAAGGCGGTCTGCCTGGTGCTTTTGAAGACCTGGTAGATGTACTGCTTGGAGTGATAGATTTCTTGCCAATAATCAATGCAACGTTTGTTCAAAAAGTACATGCTTGGGTATGTCATTTTGCACTAGAACTCTGTTTGTGGCTAAAGCTGGTGGCAATGCTCAGAGGGCCCAGAGTACCCAGAACAGGCAGCTTTTTATTCTGGTAGAGTTGAAGGGCAATAAAATCTGTCAGGCAGTCCACCACCTTCTCCCAGCAATTCCTAATTCCAGGGTATTCCCCGATGGTATGAATGAACGTGCCTACCTGGCCACATCCTCTGAGACATTCGCTACTGTCAGCTCATCCAAGTTTCTTGATCAAGTCCCTGGTGTAGTACACTCTCTGGAGTATATTTAATTGTAATAACTGAAATACAGCCCTGATAGCAACATATCTGGGCCCCTGGAGTGCCTCACTCCATCCTCATCAAATAGGCCCTCCAAGACTTTTTTTTTAAAACTTGTTTTTTCACTAAGGAGTCGCACAGTATACAATATAACAGGATTACATACATGTTAGCGTCATAAAAGACGTAGCAATAAAATCCAGTACTGTCATCAATGAAAAGGAAACAAATAAATCAGTGGCCCACCAATTTGGGACGAGGACCCACTACATCAGACAATTTCTGGGTAAATTCCCAACCATGTTTGTTGAATTTACATCATGCGATTCCGCATATGTGTTATATTACGAGTATATGTTGCCGGAGCAAAGTAAAAAAGCAGTTAATGCATTAACCAGGAAAAACAAATGATAAAAATGAAAAAAAAGAAGAAAAAGACCACACAATAGTAGCAGCTGCTAACCAGTGTGTGTTTTTCCTCCCCGGGAACTCCATCCGCGATGGTGAGAGCAGGGGCAGTGAGCCAGGGAGAAAAGAGGCATCTGTGTGAATTGCCCATTTAAGGGGAGGGCGCAGGGGAGGCGGAAATAGAGGGTCCAATGATGTTCAGGGCCCAGTCCTACGCAAGCTGCCCTGGCCTCTTCCAGAACGCAGAAGCGGCAGCAGTTGTAGAAATAGGCACACACACTAACCCGCCTGTCCATAGAAATACTCATACACACACTCACGTGCCCAGGGCACGAGTAGGGGGTACAAGCGGGTACACGGCGTCCACCCACTCTTTTCACAGGGTGGACGCCGTCCCCCCTGCTAAGAAGTTGGGCCCCACAAAAATATGTTTAACTTGTCCCAGTGTAATCTTGAAACAACGGGACATCAGCTTCTGCACGTTGTCTGCTTTCGATTCCCAGCAGCAACCTGCAGGCAGGGAGGGGGCTTTTTCCCCCACCCCCAGCTGGGCAATGATAATGACAGAAGTTTAGGGGCCACCAGGCCTCCTTTTTTTTAAAGTTTAGAATGCTTTATTGAGATAAAAAAAAACAAAGTAAAACAACAGTATACATTATACAAACAAAGGTCAAATAGTACCATTACCCAAATTGAAATAACAAATTAGAACTATATTAAGAAAAATATCATCAAAACCAGTTTGGACCTTCTAAACCTATACTTAGACAATTGCAATTTAGTATTTTAAAAGGAGGGGAGGGGGGAAGAAAGAAGGAAAGAAAGAAGGGAGGGGGAGGAGAGAAAGATAAGGGGAAGTGATAAGCAGCAGCTAAATAGTAATGTAAAAATAACAATAAGAAAAAAATTGAACCTAATATTATTAAGAAGATTCATGACAATATACATACAAAGTAAGTCAAACGGGCAACCTGGAAAGAAATGTGATGAGTGGTGACCAAAGTAAATCCTTTTTAATCAGTAGGGGTGTAGAGGTGGCATGTGCACGATCTAGTCTGTGGTGATGACATAACAGGTTCCACCAAGCTTGGTACGAGATTTTATTAGTGTCCTTCCAATTGGTGGTGAAAATCTGAAAAGTAATAGCTATAAACAAATCAATAAATTTACCCACGCTTCTCTGGGTATTCCATATGAGAGAGGAGCCACCCAGAAAAACGTGTACAATATCAAAAGGAACATTGGTGGATAACATCTCATTCAATTTCTTCCAAATGAGTAACCAAAAACTCTCAACCAAAGGTCAGAGAAAGAACATATGAAGTAAGTCACTATTGTCATGAGGACAAGACCAGCATTTCGTGACATCCAGTAATTTGAACTTATGAAGATCTGTGGGGGTGAGGAAAAGCCTGTTATAGAAATAGTATAGAGTCTGCGTTGTGCTTGCTGATCACGAGGAGGTGTGAATTTTTGCCCAAATGGAGCCCCAGGTCTAAAACGAGAATTCTTGTGCCAGATCTTTTTCCCATAGGAGTTCAATACTGGATTTGGTTCTAGGATCAGAGGGGTGAGACAATATCTTATATATATGGGATGCCTTGAACTGAGTAGAGAAATCTAGCGAGAGAGTGGATGTCTGATTATGTGAGGCTGAGGAAGAGTTTTGGGAGTGCAGATGAGTGATGGATGATCTTAGGTGAGAATAATGAGGAGCATGTAAGAGAGATATGTTGTATTTATCTTGGATCTCCGTGAAATCCTTCAGAGACTGTTGATCATCAGGTGCTCAAATGTAATAATGCCTTTATCGATCCATTCTTTCCAAAATAGAGCTCTGTTATTAATCTTTAAGTGTTTGTTGTACCAAACAGGAGTAAGTATGAAATTATCCGAGTGAGAGAGATGAACTTTAAGCAGAGAAGTAACAACTGCAGTCGAATGTGTGAAAATGGGCGCTAAAAAGCGTCTGGGGGGTTGAGATAATCGAGTGGCCACAGCAAAGGAGAATGGTGCATTTTGGGATTGTTCCAGTGAACTCCAGGCCGTTAAAGGTGTATGTGAGGAGTCAGATAAAAAGGTCCAAACTTGTTTCAGGGTGAATGCAGAGTGATAGCGTCTAATATTAAGAAAATTAACCCCTCCTACTGTTTTGGGCTGCTGAAGTCTGGTAAGTGAAATCCTAGTTTTACGGTTATTCCATAGGAATTTGGTCAGTGAGCGGTTAATAATATTGAAGAAAGAAAGTGGGAGAGTGTCTGGGAGCATAGAGAGATAAAAATTGATGATCGGAAGCAGCCTCATTTTAATTGTAGCAAGTCTGCCCTACCAAGACAAGAATAGTGGAGACCAACTATCAATGAGTGCCGAAAGTTTTTTAAGTATATCTGCAAGGTTAATTTTAATAGTTTCTTTCATACTATTAGTGTAGAGAATACCTAAGCATTTATTACTCTTGGGGTTCCATTTGAAACCTGTATCTTGAAACATATGAGAAAAGTAATGTTTATTCAATGGCATAACCTTGGATTTGTCAAGATTAAGTTTATACAGAGACTAGAGAATACTCTTTTAGCAAAGAGAAAAACATCGGCAAAGAGGTAGTGGGGTTGGAGAGGTATAATAAAATGTCGTCTGCGTAAGCAGTAAACTTAATATCTGAATGTTTAAATTGGAATCCCATATAGTGTGGAGAGCAACGAAGTTTTTCAAAAAATGGTTCAAGGGCAAGAATACATAAAAGTGGGGCTAAAGGGCACCCTTGTCTAGTTCCTCTGTGAAGTGGAAAGAATTTGGATTGACGACTGTTCACCCAAATGGAAGTAGAGAGTGCAGAGTATAGTAGCTGGATGTATCTAAGAATGGGGGGGGGGCTAAAACCGTGCCATTTCAATGCTCCAAAAATGAATTCCCAATTTACTCTGTCAAAGGCTTTTTCAGCATCTAACGCAATTGCAGCAATCGGTGAATTCACCTTAGAGGCTAAATGGATAATATTAAGGAGAGTCCTTGAGTTATCTGTACTGGACCGTCCTTTTACAAACCCTGATTGGTATATATTAATTAGGTCCGGGATTACCAGATTGATACGAAGGGCTAATAATTTGGTAAAGATCTTACAGTCCGTATTCATTATGGAAATGGGTCTGTAATTTTTACAATAAGAGGGGTCTTTGTCCTTTTTAGGGATCAAACACAGCATCGCTTGAGTGAAAGAACCCTGTGATACACCGGAAGCTAAGAAGTGATTTATGAGGGTTAACAACTGAGGGACCAGGAATTGTTTGAAATGAAGACAGAAACGTACAGTAAAACCATCCGGACCGGGTGTTTTGTCTTTGGGAAGTTGGATAATAGCATTTGTGATTTCTTGTTCTGATATTAGACTATCAAGGGATGTGAGATCCGTGTGGTTGTGAGAGGATTTGGGAATGGTTTGAAAGAAAGAATCAATTTGATCAACAGAAGGGGTTGACTAGGGGGTATAGAGAGAAGTATAATATTCGTTGAAACACTCGAGAATTTTAGTATCTGTGATGTGTCTAATTCCTGTGCCATCTGTGATGGCAACGATCTTGGACTTTTGTTTTTTACTTTTAAGATAATTGGCTAGGGATTTGCCGGCTTTATTCCGACCACCATACATTTTTGCATTAAATTTAAGAAGATTGTTGCAGGCATTATCCCAGGATTGTTTATTGTAATGCATTTTAGCCTTAATTAGATTAGACAAGGTATTAGAACAGTTCCTAGCAAAGTATTTGTGCTCTAGGGCCTTGATTTGTTTTAGAATTAATGTTGCAGCCATAAGTGCCTTCTTTTTTTCCGGGGACAAAATCTATTATAAATCCTCTAGCAGTGGCTTTAAAAGCATCCCAAATAAGGTGAAATTGTGAAACAGAGGAGAGATTATTATTGAAAAATTCCTACATAAACTGTGTAAATTGTTCAACAAATTGAGTATCCAACAGAAGGGCATTATTAAAACACCATCTGCGTGAGGTAGATGCGTATGTGGGATAATCCATATCTAATATGACAGGGGCATGATCAAAAATGAGAATGGATCCAATCTCAGCATTCGTCATGAATTGAAAAGATGATTGGGTGAGAAATATGTAATCAATTCGGGAATGAGACCTATGAACAGGGGAGAAGAAGGAAAATTCCAGGACATCAGGATGGGAAATTCTCCATGCATCCAACAACCCTCTAGATGTAATTGCTTTGTGGAAAGTCTTTTGCATTCTGTTGGGGATAAATTTAGTTTGGAATTTTCGATCTAAAAAAGGATCCATAAGTTGATTGCAATCGCCTCCCAAATTCAAGTTTTGGAGGCATGAGAAGAAATCAATACCATTGGGACCATATACATTGCAGATAGAGAATTGAGTATTGTTAACTTTAGCATTCAATAAAAGCCATCTACCGTTAGTGTCTTTGACCTCAGTTTGCAAAAAAACAGTTAGTGATTTGTGAAACAGTATTACTACACCATTTTTATTATTAACTGCTGGGGAACAAAAACATCTCCAACTCATAATTTGCGTAAGGAAGACAAATCCTGTTCTTTAAGGTGCGTTTCTTACAATAACGCTACGTGGCATTTCAATTTAGCAAGGTGAAATAATACACCCTGTTTTTTAATTGGATTACGAATACCCTTAACATTCCAAGAGATAATACGTAGTCCACTCATTGAAAAAACGTATTCCAAATTAAGCAAATAAATATATAAAACTTGAAAGAAGTATAATAGATGAAATGCAAAAGGCAAAGTGACATTAAGCAGTACAAGTCCTGAATGGAGGTAAATGTAAAAAAAGAGAAGGACAGATGTAGACCGGAAAATAATGGAAAATAAGAGTTGAGAGATAGGAATGAGAGAAAAACAGCTAGGCTGATGTAACCAAATAAACATTCCAGGGAGAGAATAATGAATAACCACAAAAATAAAAATGTAGTGACAGGGAGAAGCTGCAGCAAAGTGTAGGGTATAGAAGAAAAGAAAAAAGTAAAAGAAAGGAGAGGAGTGAAGTGGATAGGAAGGAGAAGCAAAAGGAGAACACAGTCTCCCATGAAATGTAACAGAAGAAAAGATGACAAAAAACCAAAAGGCTTTAGTCATAATATTCACAAACAAGAAGAACATTATTGTAGGCGGGGGCGAAAGGGACAGAGGCCACCCCAGAGAGGGACACCGAGGAGAAACAAATTTAACGACAACTAAAAATCAGAACACTGTAATCTAAAAACATAAACAACACAGTGGAAGGGAACTTACCGAACATTGGGGAAGACAACGCAACGGAGTGAAGCAGACACAACAAAACAGATGGACAACGCGGATATAGACGTCAGCGTCGAACAAGATATGAAGGGGAAACCTGTGGGACAAAAGAGAGAACATGTAAGAGAACAGTTAAGTTTTGCTCAGTTCCATAGCTTCTCCTTTGTGAACGTGGATGAATTTTCTAAGCTCTGCAGGCTCCTCGAAAGTAAAAGTTCTGACCTTGTAGGTTACTTTGAAGAAACACGGATGAATAAGGCCGTAGCGTGCATTCATGGATCGCAGCGTTGGTCTGAGGTCTAGAAACTCTTTACGACGATTGGCAGGAGGTTTAGAGACATCTTGACTGGAGAAGATTTTTTTGCCAGACCAAAGCATCTGTTTGTGTTGCTTAGCTGCGTTGAGGATCACCATGAGATCAGAGTATAGCAAGAAGTATGCAATGATTCCCCGCGGTTTGTTTGAGGATGATGCATTCTGGGGGCCAATCCTGTGTGCCCTTTGAATATTAAGGTCAGTAGATTTCGGCAAACCAACTATCTGAGGGATGTGAATCTGTAGTGTGGATTGTGGCCTCATTGTCGACATTGCTAAGTTAGCTTAGGCCTAGCTGCCATGATGCCTCTTTTTGCACACGTTACATCGAGACTTTGTTTTTCCAGACTCTGCTTGTGACCGTTCACATGAGAACTGTCTGCACTTCTGCCTTTCACCTTTTCTGATGTCCTCTGTGGTTTTTGTCTGCACACAATGTACAAGGTCGAAAAACAATGTCCCTTATTGTTGCTGTTCTGGTCAGCCCCTCGCACTTAGACATAACATGAAACACAGCTGCACTGGAGAAATTTGGGTGCTTTTAATATGGTGATCTCGCTGTTAGAGGCACTTGGAGAAAGACTTTTCCAGAGAGAAGAGCTGTGCTTGTCTGATGATGTAAACCTTGCATCCCGTTCTTGAGATGTGGGGGTCCCCCTGACAAAGCCTAGAGGTCTTCTATTTTTATAATAAACTAGTTACTAGCACGGGGAGGGTGGCAAGGCCATATAGTCCTTCATCCACTGTCTTTACAAAATGTTGTCCCCGTTTGTATTCTATGGAATTGTAACCATGCTTACTGTTTTGTCTTTATGCATTATGCTGCTAGTACTGGCACGTGTACTGTGTCTTAGAGCACGATAGTTGAAATAAACATTTTAAACTATACTGTGTCTCTTAATACGCATGTTGTGGACAAGTATGAGTGAGTAATGAAAGAGTGTTCTTGCTCCCGCGATTCCTGTAAGAGTCCGTGTTCTGGGATGTCTAATCATTGGTAGCTTCGCTGTAGTGCGGAGAACGAATGTGACACTATAGCTAGTCGGATTGGGATTTTGGGTACTAAGGTGTATGGTTGGTACACCGCTATATACCGAGGTCCTGTTTTCCTGCGCATAGTTCTGTATATGTGCAGAATCCCCGCAACATGGCACCCAACGTGGGGCTTCTTATCTGCGAGACGCTTGAGTAGTGCTTGTCCACAATTCCCTTCACTTCTGTTTTTGGAAACAGTTGTGAGGGTGTAACCTCCTATATTGACGTTTTTATAGGTTCTTTCAAGCTTGAAGTAATTAAAAGGTATTTTCATTAATGTTAACCCCATATTGCGCTGCCACGCACTAGGTTGTTCTGCATTCTTAGTCTTGATGGCTGTGAATGTAAATATCCCGGCACATAGCCGCGCCGCGCTCCGTGCTCATTTAGCAGCCTATGGAGTGCCTGACGCGGGTGTCGCCCTCATCTTTGTGGTACAAGCGGACTTGGCTTACCACTTTGAGGTATTTTACTCATGGGTCACTTTTCCAGCGGTAGAGGGAGCTGACAATTTGTTCCATGTTTACGCTTCCACCGCCCTTCCTAATGTTTATCGGCCTTATCAGGCTCTTGAAGTACCGCTCACGGCATGGCAACACCGTGTTTGGTTTAATGGCACCCTCCCACACCCGGTCACCCCAATTCGTTTAGGCCCTTTATCGATAGATGGGGCCGCTTGGCCTGTTTTGGCCGGGTATACCCCACATCCACGTTATTTAACGGTTCCCGTAGTGCGCATCTTGCATGCGTCCTTGGTACGTGTGCACAGAGCTTTAGTACAGTATGTTATAGGCAACGTCCAGATGGCCCCTCCTGGCGTTGCGGCGCATCCAGCTGGGCTTGGCGGTGTGACTATAAGCCCCGTCATGGTTAATTCGGTGATGCAAGTGCCCACAGAATAAGGATGATTTGCCTTATTGGCTTGCTGAAAAATTTGACCAGCTGGAGGCGGTGTTTCCGAATACCTCTCCTGTGGAGAAACACAGGATTTTGACTATAAGTTTGCCAAAAGACTTAATTCCTGAGTTGACAGAATGCAACAACTGGGTTAAGGTATTTGCGGCAGTGTATGCGAAGTGTTTCGGCACTCCATCTATGACAGTCCTCCCCACCGTGATTAAGCGTGTTCAAGACGAACATGGCCCTGAAGCGGCTGTAGAACTGGGGATGAGACTAGTGGGAGTGTTCGATGTGGTGGCTGATCTAATCCTTGCGAACGTCAAGGGTGATGCAGTTAACTTTCAAGTAGCTAATGCCTTGGCTTTAGTCCCAGAACCGGACAAGCGTTGCGAATTACCGAAAATTATTGCACAGGCTTATAAGACCATTGGCCGCAATAGTTTGGGAGTTAAGGCTTTTGCTAAAACGCAGACTCAACCACAACCTCAACCAAAAGCTCAGTCTAGTAAAGACGAGAAACCTTTCTTTTCTAAAAAGAATTGGAGGTTAAAGAAGCAGGGGAAGCAACAACAAAAACCAGGGTCGCGTGGAGCGTCTCCGGTTTCCGCAACTTCTGAACGCACATATGATTTGCGCGACAGAGCGAGAATTAGGTCTCCTGACAGATTTCAGGTTCCTGATCAGCGTTCTCCTCATTCTTCACAGGCACCATCGACCTCACAGGCTGGTGGAGGGGATAGACAGGAAAGAGGCAGGGGTCGTGATGCCCCACCAGGACGAGACCAACCTCGACAACCTGGAAAAGGGAAACAAGAAGAGTTTCCAGGTTCTCGCCCACAGTTTCAGAAGAAAAAGGTTGCTGCTTTAACGGCGAGATATGCCACAGACGGTGAGAACGAGACTCCTGAATTGGACGTGGGCGGTGATGCTGCTAGACAGCGCAGCGGAAGTTACCATAGTGCGGGAGGCACTACGTCCTCATGTGGAGGCGACAGCAACTGACACATTCATTACTGTTGAGACAGCTGACACCCGAGTGGCACCCCCTGACAGACTATTTGATATTGTCCTTCAAATTGAAGGTGACATTGAGCGTGTTATTAAAGGGATTTTTTGGGAAAATCTGACCTCTTCCTACGATATTTTATTAGCGGAGGCTGATTGGCCGCCCCCATTTGTTCTCGCTGCTCCTAAAGGGGACGCAGTAGTCCTTCCGAGCTTTTCTCGTCATGTCCCCAAGGACAAAGCGGAGGCTCTCGCAGCTGAGTGGGCTATGGCCCAGGCCCCGGCACTGTACCGTAATCACGTGGGCTGGGATGAGGATTCTCCCCCCATGATATACCATTGCGGTCTATGCCACAGCCTCAACCCCAATATCCCATCCGGCGGGAAGCAAAGGGTCCCGTTTCCGAAATTCTGACACAGTTAGAATATCAAGGAGTAATTGAAACATGCGTGTCACCAATGAATAATCCCCTTTTTGCGGTTTCTAAACCCGATGGGTCTTACCGCTTAGTTTTAGATTACCGGCATTTGAATTCTCAATGTCGAACCTTTGCGGTACAGAATACCCATAGTTCTGCGCTGGTAGACAGTCTTGTTCGTAAAAAATATAAAACGACACTTGACCTTTCCAATGGATTTTATACACACAATTTGTCCCCTGACTGCAGTCAATGGACCGCTTTCAGTTCCGGTGGAAGACAAATGAAATTCCGGCGTTTGCCAATGGGCTATAAAACAGCCCAGGAGTCTTCGCCGCTCGTGTTGTCTCTTTGTTGGACAGCATAGACCCTGATGCGTATTCGTACGTGGACGATATATATCTGACAGACGACAAACTATGGCTGCATCTTTCCCGAGTGGACTGCATTATACTTGAGTTTGCAGTTTTAGGTTACAAATTTAATTTTGCCAAATCTCACATCGCAGAATACACTGTTGTTTTTGGGCTATGAGCTCAACAATGAAGGAAGGGGCTTAGCTCCCCACTTCTTGGAGAAGTGCGCACTTCTGCGCCCTCCAACGACCCTGAAAAAGCTTCAGTCTTTGCTGGGATTTTTGAACTTCGGGCGTTCTTACATTCCCGAATATGCCCAGCGTATCAAGCCTCTCTATGCCTTGATACAACCGACCTTTTCAAAGTCATGCTGGCTTCCAGAACATTCACTTATTATGCAATCTTTGCAGTCTGATCTCCTTGAATCTAAGTTCTTGTTAACTCGTGATAACCACACGAACCTGGTGATTAGAATTGTGCCAGGGGCAGTGGGTTTCACTTACTTGACGTTTAACGAAGGTGACACAGTACCTATTGCATACAAGTCACATCTTTACACTTCAGCCGCGTTGCGCTTTTCAACTGTGGAGAAAGTTCTGACTGCAGTGCAAATGGCGATTCTTAAGGAACGCGCACTGGCACAGGGAAAACGCATCTTGGTTGTCACCCTCTATCCTGCCCTTGAGGCAGTGACAAAGGCAAGTGTACCAAACTCTAAGGCTTTGCACCCCCGTTGGATACAATGGGCTACTTCTTTGACATCTCCAGATGTCGCCTTCATCTTTGATGCCTCTCTTCAGACACAGGAGTTCTTGCAGTATGAATTTGTTCATCCTCCTCCTCTGTCTCGGTCACCGAGACCTGGATGAACGCCTCCTCAGCGCCCGACATCGCCATAGCCATCCCGGATGGATACAAGATCACCCGGAAGGACCGCGTCAACCAGACGGGAGGAGGCATCGCCATCGTACACAAGAACACCATCCGCATCTCGACTAACTCCGACGAGACCTTCTCCGCCGCCGAACACCTACACTTCCAGATACACACTGACCCCAAGACCACCCTCCGAGGCACCCTCATCTACAGACCCCCGGGACCACGCACACTATTCAGCGAAGACATCGCAGACTTCATCAGCCCGCACGCCATGCCCTCAGCCGACTACATCCTCCTAGGGGACCTCAACTTCCACCTGGAGAACAACAACGACAGAAACACCACCGCCCTGCTGGACAACCTCGCCAACCTCGGACTCAAGCAACTGGTGAACACGCCCACCCACTACGCCGGCCACACGCTTGACCCCGTCTTCTCGTCCAGCAAGCACATCTCCTTCAGCCACGCCACCGGACTCCACTGGACCGACCACAGCTGCGTCCACTTCAGCTTCAGAAAGACTGCGACCCACCACCACCCGCAACAGGCTCCCCGCCGGAGCTGGAGCAAGATCACCGCCGAGCAGCTCACCGCCTCCCTCAGCCAGAACACACCCACCAACACAACGGACCCAAACGAAGCAGCCAGCAACCTCGCCAAGTGGCTGACCGCCTGCGCCGACGACCTCGCACCACTAAAAACCCTCCCAGCAGACCCGGAAGCAAGAAAACCCCTTGGTTCACCAACGAACTCAAGGAATCCAAGAAGAACTGCCGCACTCTCGAGAAAACCTGGCGACTCGACCAGACCACAGACAACAGGACCGCCCTCAAGCACGCCACCCGCAAACACCACCAGCTGATCCGTGCCACCAAGAAGTCGGCACTCAAAGAACGACTGGACAACAACGCCCATGACAGCAAGGAACTTTTCAGCATCGTCAAAGAGTTCTCCAACCCCAGCGCCGGAAACAACGACATCACCCCTCGCAAGACCTCTGCAACTCACTCTCCGCGTTCTTCCACCGCAAGATCACCGACATACACAACAGCTTCGACGCACAAACAACGCACCCTACCGCCGAACCAACGCCCGCCACCACCACCCTCTGCAACTGGACCCCGATCAGCACCGAAGACACCACCCGCACGATGAACTCCATCCACTCCGGATCACCAACCGACCCCTGCCCACACCACGTCTTCAACAAAGCCGACGCCACCATCGCACCCCATCTCCGGGACATCATCAACTCCTCCTTCCACACCGCCACCTTCCCGGAGAGCTGGAAGCACGCCGAGCTTACCGCCCTCCTGAAGAAACCAACGGCGGACCCCACCGACCTCAAGAACTACCGTCCCATCTCGCTCCTTCCGTTTCCGGCCAAAGTCATCGAGAAGACCGTCAACAGACAGCTTGCCGCCTTCCTCGAGACGAATGGATCCCTCGACCCCTCGCAGTCCGGGTTTCGGGCCAACCACAGCACCGAGACCGCCCTTATCGCAGCCACCGACGACATCAGAACCCTAACCGACAACGGGGAAACAGCTGCCCTCATCCTCTTGGACCTCTCTGCGGCGTTCGACACCGTCTGCCACCGCACCCTAGTGAAGCGCCTCAGCAACATCGGAATCCGAGAGAAAGCACTGGAATGGATCATCTCGTTCCTCGCCGGAAGAACCCAGAGAGTCCGCCTCCCCCGTTCAGATCCGAAGCCACCGAAGTCATCTGCGGCGTTCCACAAGGATCCTCACTCAGCCCAACCCTCTTCAACGTCTACATGAGCCCCTCGCAGCCATCGCACGCCGACACAACCTCAACATCATCTCCTACGCCGACGACACCCAGCTGATCCTCTCCCTCACCAACGACCCCACCACCGCCAGAGCCAACCTACACGACGGGATGAGAGACGTCGCCGACTGGATGAGGAACAGCCGCCTTAAACTGAACTCAGATAAGACGGAAGTCCTCATCCTGGGCTCATCACCCTCCGCCTGGGACGACTCCTGGTGGCCCCCGGCCCTGGGCACCGCGCCCAAGCCAACGGACCACGCACGCAACCTGGGTTTCATCCTGGACTCCTCCCTGTCGATGACCAGACAAGTCAACGCCGTCTCATCTTCATGCTTCAACACCCTGCGCATGCTCCGCAAGATCTTCAGATGGATCCCCACTGAAACCAGGAAGACCGTCACCCAGGCACTCGTCACCAGCCGACTGGACTATGGGAACACCCTCTACGCCGGAACCACAGCCAAACTTCAAAAGAGACTCCAGCGCATCCAGAACGCCTCCGCACGACTCATCCTGGACATCCCCCGACACAGCCACATCACCGTGCACCTGAAAGACCTGCACTGGCTCCCCGTCAGCAAGAGAATCACGTTCAGACTCCTCACCCACGCACACAAGGCCCTCCACGACCTGGGCCCAAAGTACCTCAACGACCGCATGACCTTCTACACGCCCACACGCCAGCTACGATCAACCAGCCACGCCCTCGCCACCGTACCACGCATCCGCAGAACCACCGCCGGAGGAAGATCCTTCTCCTACCTGGCAGCCAAGACCTGGAACTCCCTCCCCACTCACCTTCGGCGAACCCAGGACCATCTCTCCTTCAGGAAGCAGCTCAAGACCTGGCTGTTCGAGCAGTAACTTACCCCCTCCCCCAGCGCCTTGAGACCCTCCCGGGTGAGTAGCGCGCTCTATAAATGCCGTGATTGATTGATTGATTGTCTTTGCTGCCGCTTGAGGAGTACAAATGTATCATTTACACAGATGGTTCTGCGCAACCGGCCACTGGCTCTAAGCATGCTTATTCAGCAGCATGCGCGATTGTGGCAGGTAACATAGTGAACGGTGAGTTCAAATCGAGTGTTGTACACACGCAGACACTGGGAGACAGTACCGCACAATTGGCCGAGCTGCGTGCTTTGGTGCTCGCCCTTGAGTTTGCAGACCCGAAAGTGACTACACTCATTGTATGCGATTCTTACTACTGTGTCCAGGCTTTTAATGACAACTTATTCTTTTGGTCGCAAAACGAATATAGGGATTCTAAAGGCAGCGCAATTAAGCATAAAATGCTTTGGGTTCGAGTGGCGGATCTTAAACAACGTCTGCCTCTCACACAGGTGATTCACACTCTTGGCCCCCAGCGTGTGGGCGCACATGTGGTCGGTAACAGTTTGGCGGACGAAGCTGCCAAATCAGCAGTAGCCACGTGCTCAGTAGCAGTAAGTAAGTAAGTAAGTAAATATTTATTGTACAAGTTAATAAAAACCTTTACAAAAGGAGATTACTCAAGTAAAAAGTTCTTAAAGAAAAGCACTACAATTTCATCATTTATGCAAACAGTAAAAAAGGGGAGGGAACTATGGAAGAATTTGGCCTAGCCCAATTTTTTCCTTTTCAATTCGGTTATGCCTTCCACCGACAAAGTGTCTATTTCATCAAAATAAGCTTTGGACAGTCCATAGTCAGAAGCCTATGATTTAAAAACATAATAAAGAGCTTAAAAATTACATTTATATTTAAAAGTCACAGAATTAATAGTTACATTTATCAGGATTGTATCAGTTTTTGTAATATAAATACTACTGATCCTTGGACTTTCCAAAGCCAATAGTTTTCAAGGCACTGCAGGAAAGCTTTTTTGTCTCAGGGGTGTCTCCGGTATATAAACAGGCCGATCTCAAGTCCGGGAATGGGAAGCCCTCAATTAGAGCAATTTTATGGTGCACCAGATCTCTTCATTTTCTCCTCTACTGCCCCCATGAATTGTACAAACCGGCACGCCAGCTGAATGTCTCCTCCGCCAAAGCAAGCCTTCACTGCTTGCCTGCAGGTTCTTATCCTATTGGTGTTAAAGATAGATTTCAAAAACAGGCGTCGTTCTAGGTCCAGGCCATGGCATATGCATAATAGATGCATAATGCACTCTTCTGCTTTCCGGCAAAGGCGGCACTGAGTTGTTTCTGCGGTTCGCTTCCATGGTGGAAGATGCGGAAGGACCGGGAGAATCCCCAGTCGAAACCGGAGGTATTTCTCTTATCCTCCTGCTGAAGCCAGCGTGCAGGTAGTTTTGCGGGCCGGGTGTTGTATAGCTCTGCAACACGCACCAACCGTGAGACCTTCTCCTGAGCACTTCTTTGTCTTCCAGCACTGAAAGCGTTTTTACTGTCTTATTTACCAAAGACTTAAAGCTATTCTGCGTTCCCATGGTTGCCCAGAGCTCCTTTAGGCCTAGGCGGTTTATGGATGCGGTCAGGTAATCTCTTGGGGTGCAAGCTCTACTTAAATTTATCTCTTTCCATAGGTGGAAATTCAGAGAGCACTTGTCGGAGTTTTTGATCCTAAACCAACATTTCACATAAGCAGCATTTCGAGCTATTTTTTGTGACTGTAGGCCAAGCTCCAGCCTAATTTGCGCGGGAGAGACATAATTTGGTAGGTTAAAGATTATTCTTGCTGATCTTAGGACAGTTTGTTCCAAAGTCTCTTCATCTCTTCCCCTGAGACACTCACTCCCATATGTAATAGCTGGAATTAACTTTGCTTGTAATACTTGTAGTAAAGGGTAAAAGCTTGGCCCGGCAGTTTTAAGCTTCAAAGATTTTAGAGCTACCGCTATGGAATTTCCTCTCCGTTTTATGGCTTCTTTTTGTGGCTTGAAAGTACCTTTCTCGTCAAGTATCACCCCAAGATACTTATATTCTGACACGACTTCCATGGGTGCACCTGCCAAGTTCCAGTGAAACCCGGTTATGTTCTTTTTCGGGTTGAATCGCATAATCTTTGACTTTTCTAGATTGATGGTTAGACCGTTAGTTGCTGCATGTTTAGCAGTTGTATTTAGCAAGTGCTGAAGCCCAATTGGGGTTCGGCTAATTAGAACGACATCATCAGCATACAGTAAGTTAGAAAGTGACAGCCCGCCCAGCCCCGGTGCATGAGAGGTACTGTTGTTTAATTCTGTAGAAACGTCTGCCATAAACAGATTAAAAAGTGTGGGTGCCAGCACACACCCCTGCTTTAATCCACTTGCTGTTGGAATTCTCCTTGACAAATATTCACCGGTTCCTAGTTTTACTTGAACCCAAGTGTTAGTGTATAGGAGGATTATCTGCTTTAATAGTGCTGCTGCGATTTCCATCTTCGCTAGTTTAGCCCACAGTTTGTGCCTATTTATACTGTCGAAAGCAGCTGAATAATCGATGAAGCAGAAAAATAGGGGGAGATTTGCTGCTTTGGCGCCGTCCATCAGTAGCGTCAGGGCAAGTAGATTTGAGATGGTCCCTGTGCCTACGGAAAAGCCTGTCTGATTGATGGGGATGAGAGATTTTTCTTTTGCCCATGCTGTTAATTCATCCAGAAGGAGACCGGCATAGTATTTTGCCTCGACATCAATTAGGGCTACAAGTCTGTAGCTGGTAGGTTTATTCTTATCTCCCTTCTTGTAGATTGGAGATATTATGGAGCCTTTCCAGGAGTCTGGGATACCAGCCCCTTCTTCTATGGAATTGAACACTGGTAGCAATGCAGCCGCCCAGTAGTTTGAATCAGTTCTAAACAATATTGGGGCGATACCGTTGGGGCCAGGTGCACCCTCCAGCCTACCTTTGGCTACTCGATTTTTAATCTGCAGAATCGTGAAATGCAGTTCTCTTGTTGACCTCCTGCTGATGTTCCCATGGGGGCCCAACTTGTCGAGTTGTCCTGACCCTAATTGCGCTGTAACGGAACTTTCCCCTTTTGGGTTAAAGTGTTCCTGGAGATGGCCTGCCCAAATTTCCTCTGTTAGGTGAGAATTGATGCTCTGCACGTGAGTGTTACCTAAGTTATTTATTGTTCGCCAGAATTTTGCACTCTGATTTGTCTTTGCGTCAAACAGAAGCTTAGCCCACAAAGAGTCTTCTGCTGCCCTTTTTGCTTGCCAAATCGTTTTCTTCTTTGTTGCTTTTAATTGCGCAAGGGTTTTTTGTAGAATAGTTTCGTTGCCCGCTTGTCTTAGCTTTCGTAGAGTTTTATTTATATCTTTATTGAGGGCCCTCAAATTTGGTATACACGAGATTGGTAAATGATTGAGTTGATTTCCAGATTGAGATTTTATAATCTGTGTATTGGGGGATCGTCTGTCTTGTACCGGGCGCCCTGATCTTTTGGCAAATTGTTCCCCTAGTTGTTTTGTCAATGTTTCCCAGCGGGCTTTCGCATTACTATGTGCCTCTACTTGATTTTCCCAGATTGACTTGGCTATGGTTTGCAGTTTATCCGGTTGGCTAGTTTTACAATTGAGCCTTCTGAAATTCACAGTATAAATAGTTGCAGGATCCTCCACTGGGAAGATCAAGGGCCTCTCCTTTATACACAACGAAATTTCCTGTAGCTCAGTAGCAGCCGTTACAAGATCCATGACAAAAATAGATAATGAGATTTTGGCAGCTATTGCTGCGACTAAGGAAGGTTCTAATTACCCGCAGGGTTTCCCTTCCAAGTACTCTTATCATTTAAGTCCCGACCAGGTTCCTTATGTAAGAATTCCAGAAGTTGGTGATCGGCTGATTCCCAACGCGGACCGCAGAAATTCTTTGATAACAGCCGCACACGAAGGCTTGGCTTCGGCCCATGCTGGCGTGTCTGCGACTGTTTCACTCTTGCAGCAGTGTTATTGGTGGCGTGGTTTATATATTAACAGACCCGTAATTATCTCCTTTCTTGTGCCATCTGTCAGCAAATTAAGCCCTCTGCGGTTACACGTCCACCACAAACACAGCTCTGCATTTCTAATAAACCTTTCGGGTGTGTATATCTTGATCACTGCGGTCCATTTTCTTCTGATACTGCATATAAATACATCTTAGTTGCAGTTGATTCGTGCACACGTTTCATCTGGGTTTGGATACAATGAAGTGCAGACGCTCGAAATGTCATCAGGGATTTGCGTGTCTTTGAGGGAATTTTTGCCTGTGGCACCTTCCATTCCGACCAAGGTCCAGCGTTCGCCTCTAAGGCGTATAAGGACGCGATGAGGTCTATGGGGGTACTGGTGCAATTTTCGTCTCCATACACGCCTGAGGGCAACTCAATTGTGGAGCGAATGAACCGGGACTTAAAGCAATCCTTGACAGCTAGAGTCTTAGGTACTGGCAGAAACTGGCTGGCCCACTTGTATGGCGTGCAACGTGCACTTAATAATCTCCCTAGAAGATCTCTGGGTGGGCGGACCCCATACGAAATGTTCTTTGGCATAAGGATGTTTGTGCCTGACCTTGATGGTCTAGACATGGCGGCAGCAGCCACAATCTTTGACGTTGATAATCATTCTACTATGTCACAGGACTTACAAGAGACCCGTGACAGACTTGCGAAGGAATATTTACCCTCAGCCACAGACGCAGTGCTGCTGATTCAGGTTGCCGGCTGGCTTCCAAAGATTGGAGATCTGGTCCGAGAGAAGGTGGAGACCAAAAAAGAATTTATCCCCTCTTATCGTGCACCGGTTCCGGTTCTTGGCTTAAAGGGCACTCGTAAGTCATCTTACCACCGCTTCCTGGTCGCAAAGACAACAGATACATCTCAGTGGACAATGTCAAGCTACAACATCTAGACGATTCTGAATAGTGTAACACCTGCTGTATCATGTCCAGCAATTTCCAGAAATCCTGCTCGTGGCCCTCCTGGCTCCACTTTTGCCGATGTTGCCATTGGGATGGTCGCTTTACCAGATCGCCTGCACAACTTCCCGGTTTCCCCCTGCAACGAGGAAACTGAGTACACTTATCCCGCAAGTGAGTCAGTGGCTCATTTGCCTACAACACCACTGAGCCCGTGTCGTTTTTCCTTTGATTCGTCTTCCACCTCATCATTTGTCCCCACCAAATTCAGTGTTTTTGTATCCTGGTTCAGAGACAATTTTTTTGTCCCTCCATGGGCATACATCTGGATGGTGCTATTCCTAATTTTCCTGTTCATGTCCATTGGTTTTGTGACTGTTTTTTTCTTGCTCATCAATGGTCACTACTTGCCAGAACGCTCTGCGGTGAACTCTGTGGCCGGAACTTTGGCTCCGCATTCTTCTTCACACATCATGAAGCGTGACCACACATTTGTGAACATTTCAGCCTTTCCCGTTGCTGATGGGATCGTATGGGATGCAGTGAATTTTCAAATTCATGGACCGACAGAGATTATTAATGTCCCCAATGTGCTTCGTGTTTCCATGGGTGATGTGGTTAAAAGGAATATTCATTCAGATGATTGGGATGTGCATGCAATTGAATCGTTATTTTCTGATTTGAAATATTATGCTGCTTTTAATGTTGAGGATTTGTACTTAAATTCAGCTAATTATGCCGATTTGTATTGCTATCAACATTATGGTAATCATTTTTTGCATAAACCAAGTACACCGCGAGGTAGTTTCAATTACACCCAGTGGGAACATTGCCCGACCCCTCTGCAAGGTAGAACCCAAACGTTAATAAATAAATTCACTTACTTTACAGGCTTTGACCGGTCGAACCCTGGGTCATATTATTTTAAATTGAACAGTTCCTCAACTCCAAAGGTGATGTTGACCCACACCAAGTTACTATACTCCAGCTCCTTTATTGGCGCATTAGCTGTTGGTGGCTATGAGCACTGGAAAGACACCATTGATTTGAAATCTATTTGGGGCACTAAATCTTGGCAAGTACACGGTACAGAAGCCTTACACCGCGCCTGCCTCATCCCGACCCAAAGGTTATTTATCAATAGTTCGATATATCAGACAACTTGTTTTGGTCTGGCAACTTCCAAACAATTAAATACACCTACGACTCCTGTATTGTCTTCGTTGCCAAACAGCAGCTTGCATTTAAATTTTTCCATTGAAACATTGCAAGCTTTGATTCAAAATAACTAATTTAATGTTTCTACACTACATCGATCAGCATGGTTGGTGTGGCCCGCAGCTGCTAATGCCTGCCA
Organism: Calotriton arnoldi; assembly: GCA_963921515.1. Lineage (NCBI taxonomy): Eukaryota > Metazoa > Chordata > Amphibia > Caudata > Salamandridae > Calotriton > Calotriton arnoldi. Next base: position 2,708,259 of record CAWUFW010000952.1, on the reverse strand, counting down.
ACTGCGTTTTTATAACTCTGCTCCTGGTTACAAACAGGATAGACCAGATCCACACTTTTCTGATTCACGTTCGATTACAACATATTCGGTTGGTAAATTATGTAAACAGTGGTTGCAGCACTCTACATTAGATTCTGTGAAACAACATTTATCCCTGCTATCCAGCAATATCGATCTGGCCGATTTTGTTCTAGGACCTAGAGGTCCAAGACCAAAAAGATTTGTTTATGCGACTAACAATGAAATCTGGTTCTACTGTCGTGGGTGCATGAGACTCAGGCGCTGTACATGGAATACACAATTTGATAACCAATAGTCAAATTAGTGCGGTGCTCTTGAAAGGAGGAGAAAGCACCCGCTTCCCCCAAACTAATCAATCCAAAGATTGAAACAACAATTTCACCAAATTCAAGTCACACGACAAGACAATCAAATTACAGTTTAGCAATTATTTTTACGAAATGAAAAAAATGCTTTGATTCTTGTTCTTCTTTGTGTTCTTTATTCTCTTTTAGCCTCTTTTAGCCAACGTGTTTCATCGCAGCGGGACTGTTCCCCTTTACGACTTCCTCAGGGCTAAAACATACCAAAAACACCAATTTTGTAAAGTATGCAAACACGCATATCTCTTCTTATATGTTAATGATAGCACCCAGTGCAAAGACAATTTAAATATCATTATTGTGACATCCTCTAACCATCACCTCTTAATTTACAGTATTTTGGAGGTTTAAAAGATCCTTCATGTGATTAATCATTCACGATACTCCAAGCTGCTGAAAATACTTAAATCAACCACTTTTCCAAAATAATAAGATCAAAATAGTGCACCCATGTTGAGTAATATTTTCAACCTGTGACAGCTATACATGCATCTGGTTATGCAACACAAGCAATGAAGAAAATACCTGTTAAATTCCAAATAAGTTCTCAATAGATCCTAATAAATTGAAGAGAGCAGAAACAAGCGCATTCTATCAATATCTGACCGAATAAACTTTCAAGAAACAATTGCAATAATTCATAATAACAGGAATGAATCCAAATCACGCTTACCTCCTAAAATCTTGTAGGATTTTGGAGGAAAACAATCCATTGATTCCCAAGAGCAGTATTTCAAAGTGCAAGGTCAGGGTTATTCATACGTATTACCTACAAAGAATAATTATGGGTTTACCCAAAGGGAAATAATGACTCATATCCCTAAATCAAAAAACAATTTAATATAAAAAGACGAAAGAAAGACAATGAAATCTGGAAGCTTTCACAAATAGAAGCTGCTTCACGTCTACGGGAAATAGATCAAGCCAATCTTGAAAAAGTGCTTGCTGTTGTCGACAACAGTATTAACACCCTGTCTTCCCGCATTTACACATTAGAGAATATTGTTTCATCTGTTGTTGATATTGTTCAGGGTGACATGTCTATGTTATATCATGGTCAGAATCAATTGCGTTCAGTAATGCAGTTTGCATGGACTTTGCAGACTCTGAAAATGGGGAAGGTTCCATGGCATTTTTTAAACACATCTGCTTTGTTTTTGCCGTTTAACTTGACCGAAAAGCAACAGTTCATGTCCATGAAGGATGCAACATACACTCTTCTACATATCGAAAAGTTATCACTTTGCCTTTTTCTTTATTTGAATTCAGTTCATGCATGAAACATTATCCTGTTGGCCGTTTTGAGCCTTTGGGCAGTGCCTTTTTGCATGAACTTTGGTCCCTACCTTTCACATACAGGTGCCTTAGGGATGACAAGGAGGTATTTCTCACGGGAGAGTCTTGTGATTCTACAGTGGGTCATTCCCTTGTTTGTAAAAACATTAAATTGCACGGGGCTTGTAATGTTTCTGCCCCAAATCTTGCTTGTGTTTTAAAGGGCGTTCCTGCCCCTGTTATATCACCTACTTTCACTATGCTTGCTAATGGTAGCTATCTGCTTTTGAATAATCAGGATTGCTGTGGTTTGCTGGCTGGCATACCCTATATAGTAACCGTTTCACAACGCGTGGTGTGCTGTAAAATGTGCTTTTTCCGCCCCCGCGTGGGAAGTTAGATAGTTTCATTTGGCCTTACATACCTACTTTGAAAGCGGATTTCAATAAATTGAGCAGAATAAAGGTGCTCTTATTAAACCAGGAAGTTATGCTGACTTCCGCGCGGGAGACCTTCGTACTCCAGGTGGCTAGTACCCACAGTGAGATACAGGCCCTGATAAACACTAACCTCCCCCAACATTTCGGTGAACTGATTCACCGTATATTCAATGCATCTAACACCGCCGGCCTTGTACACTTTTTTTAAGTTGTGGGCTCTGGCCTTTAGACTTCCTTTCAGACTATATTTGGTGTAATACCGGCTTTTATTCATTCTATTTTTTCCAGCGTCTTCTGTGGCTTCCCATTGATCCTAGCCTTAGCTGCTGGAATACTGCTTTTGTTTTGCCTGATGCGCAATGGCTGCACCTCTTGTGGGCCACCACCACCCAGGGCGCCTGCAGATGCTCCGTGACTGCATGATTGCCAGCTTCGGCGTCCTGCCACTGGCAACGTTCAGCGTGTCATATGGCTTATCTTTTCGCTTTGCGTATTTCACTTGCGTGCAACCGGTGATGTCGTGCTTACGATGTCCGTTTTCTTGGTCTGTGGATGTTTGCCTCTCCAATACGTACTGTTCTGACCCGGATTTCGACCAGTTGATGGGCCCCTTGATGGCCCATGAACAGGAATGTTCCGGTGAGGGATTAATGGCGCGTGCGGCTGCACTTGGAGTCTTGGCACAATGGGATATCTGGGCAGCTGCTCATAATCTCCTACAACAAAGTTATATTGAAGATCACGCAAGTTGTCCCGCAATGCTTATCGATGCTCCCTATTGTGAGGAACATGTATGCAGTTTTGATTTACTAAACTGGATGGCATCTCTTTTTTCTGACGATGACAATGATGTCTTTTTGGAAGGTGTTGCTGTCTTCTGCGCATACAATCTGTTGGATTTATTTAGTTGGCTCGCAGCACACAGCATATTCAAAAAAAAATGTGGGCCTTTTTGAGTGATCAGAATGTGACCATTGTTTTTTGTTCCCTCTCGATTTGCTTTTTTTCCTCTTCCAGGATACTTAACGAACATCCAGACGTTTGCATTCTGCTCCATCTGTTTGGACTCTGCTTTCGACCCATGTCTTGTCCAATGGACTGTCCAGGGGAGGGTGTAGTGTTGATTGTGGCCTCATTGTCAACATTGCTAAGTTAGCTTAGGCCTAGCTGCCATGATGCCTCTTTTTGCACACGTTACTTCGAGACTTTGTTTTTCCAGACTCTGCTTGTGACCGTTCACATTAGAACTGTCTGCACTTCTGCCTTTCACCTTTTCTGATGTCCTCTGTGGTTTTTGTCTGCACACAATGTACAAGGTCGAAAAACAACGTCCCTTATTGTTGCTGTTCTGGTCAGACATAACATGAAACACAGCTGCACTGGAGAAATTTGGGTGCTTTTAATATGGTGATCTCGCTGTTAGAGGCACTTGGAGAAAGACTTTTCCAGAGAGAAGAGCTGTGCTTGTCTGATGATGTAAACCTTGCATCCCGTTCTTGAGGTATGGGGGTCCCCCTGACAAAGCCTAGAGGTCTTCTATTTTTATAATAAACTAGTTACTAGCACGGGGAGGGTGGCAAGGCCATATAGTCCTTCATCCACTGTCTTTACAAAATGTTGTCCCCGTTTGTATTCCATGGAATTGTAACCATGCTTACTGTTTTGTCTTTATGCATTATGCTGCTAGTACTGGCACGTGTACTGTGTCTTAGAGCACGATAGTTGAAATAAACATTTTAAACTATACTGTGTCTCTTAATACGCATGTTGTGGACAAGTATGAGTGAGTAATGAAAGAGTGTACTTGCTCCCGCGATTCCTGTAAGAGTCCGTGTTCTGGGATGTCTAATCATTGGTAGCTTCGCTGTAGTGCGGAGAATGAATGTGACACTATAGCTAGTCGGATTGGGATTTTGGGTACTAAGGTGTATGGTTGGTACACCGCTATATGCCGAGGTCCTGTTTTCCTGCGCATAGTTCTGTATATGTGCAGAATCCCCGAAACAAATCTTCAAAAGGGAGATCATATCTGAATCTTCAGAGCCTTCCGGAATTCCATAAACTCGTAGGTTGTTGCGCCTGTTTCGATTTTATAAATCTTCTGTAGTTTTCTTCAATTGCGCTACTTCACGAGAAAGGAAGGCCACTTTAGCAACCACATCCTGTGCATCACTAATCTTTTGCTCAACATCCGCAAACCTTGACTCCAAACCCAACCATTTCTCCTCAATTCGTTGAAGTGTTGCGGTGGTTTCCATCAAAAAAGGTCGAATATTGCGCAATTCATCCCTAATGTCTTCCAAAGTCAGAGGAAGAGGTGATTTTGTTGGGGAAGACGGGTCTTTTTTGATACGTTTGTTAGTATTGCTGACCGAGTCTTTGCGACCACTAGTATTAGAACCAGCAGCCCCTTGGGGCTTGTTTGGGTGCGTGGGATCCATATACGAAACAATGCGTAACCAGAGGACCTGAGAAAGACTCTCTCAAGGCGTAAGAATTCAAGTCCACACAAACTACTATATGGCAGGAAGTTGCACTAACAAACCGAACGAAGACTTGACTGGAAATGTTGACTTAAGTAGTCTTAAATACATATGAGGAGAGAGTAAAGGCGCATGATGATGAAAAGAGTTGTCTGTTGCAATTATGCGCTTTTAGTAAGAAAAAAAGACATAATGATGATGAAAGAGCCCAAATGGGCAAAGAACATCAACCACAGGGGCATTACTGCTGTGCTGTCTCCAGTGAACAATGCGGGAGTCAGGCGCACAAAATGGCAGCCGCAATTAGAGGCGTCATAGAGGGAAAGGAAAATGAGAAAAAAGTGCCCAAATAGACCGTTTTTGGTCTAAAAAAACCTGCCTCAGTGCTCCACATGGCTTCCGACAAGAGAATCCATAGTTGTATCGCTGCACCGCTGGCGAAAGAAAACCCTTCGGCTCCGACCGTTGCTCGATATCGCAGAGCTCCTCTAGAGGGCGGCCATCTTGAATCGCACCCGCCGTGTGCATTCACCAGGCCTCCTTTTGATCGAGTGTGGGCTGGAGACGTCCTGGAACCTCCCAAATGCAAATACACCAGGGAGAAAACAAAAGCACACAGCTTGTTATCTCTTCACAAGTACTTAAGAGATGCATGCTTTTTACTTTGTTGTATATAAGTGCATGCACTGTAGAATGTCAGATGGGTTGGTCTGTCTCTGTATTTACACAAATAACAATTTAAATAGCACTTTTTTATTTCTTTTATAGCGCTACTCATCCCAATGTAGAGTGTTAGAGCACTTTACATAACATACACATTATCCATTCCAAATAAATCATGTAAGTGTGTAAATTAATGTACAAGATGTGTTACATGAGACAGTCAGGGTTACAAGGTGTAGGAGTCAAATACACTTCATAGCTCACTGTAGTCTACTAGAAGGATTACTATTTATTAACTGCAAGTAACACAAGATTCGCTGTGTTCAAAGCAGTAATCCACTTACCTATCTACATAAAATAAAAATCTGTGATCTGCATGTTACATGATATGCTTTGCAGGAGACAACTTTGAAAAAAAAACATATTTTATTGCATTTTCAGTTGGCCTATGTTATAACAAACACATATCAGAGCATCACTTCCAGTGAGGTCACTTCCTGTGATGCCACGTGGAATGTCACACGTCGTGACGTCATGTGCTTTGATAGCACGCGTCATGATGTCACTTGCATACTGCCTGACTTGGTCAGTCCCCCCACTTCTTTTTTTAGGACTTTTGGCCTGCACGCCCCCATACAACCACACATACATACATGTCATTCAGGTGTCTGGGGAACCAACCCGTGAGTTCTCCAAGGATACAACCGAGTCTGTGACCGCTGAGTGCTTGGAAGGTGTAGCCGCTCGCGACTCCTCTGCTATCAAACCTTCCAACATGTCACCCCACAGCTCCAGGTCCCTTTCTGCATTCTCATCGGTACTGCCCAGTCTTAACCCTTGCTCTCCGCCACTGCTCTCCGCCACACCCCATTTGTTCAAGTCTGCCCTCCACCTATCCAGCGTGGGAGGTTCAGGACACATTCAGTGAACTGCGATGTATCGTTTAGCCAGCACCAGTCCCAAAAAGGCAAACCTGTGCTTCATCCGTGTCCCTCGTTTCAGGGTCAGCAGCACACCCAGCAAACAGTGCTTGACCACGGTATCTATCTGGACAAGCGTGACCTCCCACAGTTCATGCAGTACCCAGTGCTTTAAATGGGCTGGTACTCACAGGTACTCAGTACCGGCACTTCTCATTTTTACAGAGCTGAGTACCGGCACTTCTCCACTGCCAAGGAGAGTACTGGTGTTGTGTAATATTTGGTATCCCCAGGGGATTGTGTATCCTGTGCTCTTCGGCAGACTCCGGAGGTCCTGCCTATTGGACACCTCAGACGAGCCCACGCCGCCCCGCCCACCGCAGGGGAGGTGAGCCTCGGCTTTAGCAGGCAGAAGCAGCAGCGCTCTGAGCAAAGCAGCTCTTGGAAATGCACTTTTCTGCTCTAAAGCCAAGGAGCCATCTCATTCATACAGGGTTAAAAGACACCGTATGTCGATTCCCTCATGGCAATTGTTAAAGTAAATCACCAGTTTACGAATGAAAAGAAATCGTATGATTGGAAGTGGCAGTCCGTAAACAGGATGATTAAAACAGTGCACGTGACCTGAAAGGCTTGGTGGCATGTCTTCTATTTTCGTATTATTTTACTATGAGCCCTTTTTGTACGAGTTGTTTTCCCTCTAACTTTTATTTAGGACAGGCTTATCACTCATTTAAAAAGAAGCAACAGAGGAAATGCCACATTAGTACTGTGAAATGTGTGTACCTTGCTCCAATTTTGAAACTCTCTGGCAGACATTAGTTTTTAAAATTAATTAACTTGAGGGTTTTACATCTGTGTAAGCACAGTGCTAGGTTGTAAATTGTCAAATGCAGAATGATTTTTTTAGTTTATTTTAATAAGGGCTTTTGTAAAGCGGTACTAGACACAAGACCCCTGCCCCAGTGCGCTTTGGGTGTGGGCATGTACCAGGGGCGCAACTAGACCCGAACTTCGGGGGGGAGGGGCTAACACTCTCAGCCAGGGCTGGCCCTAACACTGGTTGCACACGGTGCAACAGTCTTTTTTGGCACCCCCTCCCCCATTTCCTCCTTCTCCATGATTTCCCTCAGTACCACTCACCAACAATGCACCTCATCTCTCTAAAGCACCTTTCTGACAAACATCTAATTTTTTTTGTAGTGCTATTCATAGTTTACTTACACTCGGCTCTGTAATCTGCATGGTACACTTTCTTTGTATCAGGCACATTAACCCTCTGCACTGTGTGGGTGGCAGGAGTGCCCATGTGAGTGCACGGTGAGCGATGCGACAGTGTGTGAGAGTAGGGTAAGAGGAGTGACTGCAGGGTGAGTGAGGTGACCATATGAATTTGGGTGCGGATGTAAGTGCAGAGTGGGTCGACTGAATGCATGGTTAGTGATGGGCTTCTTTGAGTGAGATTGCAGATTGAGCAGTGAGGGGGACAGGTCAGTGAAGTTTCACATGAGTGCAGGGTGAGTAGTGTGTTCGTGTGACTTCAGGGTGAGGTACAGGGTGAACAGCGCAAGTGCATTGTGAGTGCAGAGTGATCCCTGAGAGTGCAGGGTGAGCAGGTGAATGGTGTGAGTGCATGGTGATCAGTGCGAGTGCATTATGATTGCTATGAGTGTAGTGTGAGCATGAAAATGAAGGGCGAGAATGAGGAGTGAGTTGTCTGAATGCAGGGTGCATTCTCAGACACTTGAAGTAACTCAGCATGTTATTGACGGCGGCATAGGGTTTCAGATAAAAGTTAAACTATTGCTATTATGCAGGCCTTTAACCCGTTGCGTGCGTCTGTCGGCCAACGGCCGTCGCCAGCACTACCTCTGTAGTGCTGCGAACGTCCGTTGGCCGACGCGGCCCCGCCCACTCCGCTAAACCGCCGCACCGCGGCGGAATTGCAGCCACGGTTAAGCGGTTAAGTGGGATGAAAAAACTGGGGGGTCTCTCAAAGGGGCGTGGCCAATATAATTAGGGCGTGGCTTAAAACATTTATGCTAAAATTCTGTGCTCAGCATAATGTGCCGCCTGACTGGTATTTCGCTGCGTCTGTTATTGCCTCCACATAAGTAACATTACACCTACAACAAGCCAGGACTATTGGCTTTGTCAAAGTTTGTTAGTTGCATAAGATAAATATACTACATGCATATATACAACTATGGCTTTGTTGTATATAATATTGAAAATGCTTTAGTTCTTGCGCAAGAGGTTGTGACGTAATGGCTAGAGCTGCCAACTTTGGAGCTGCAGAAGCAGGTTTGAGTCTCAGCGTCGGCTCAACATCCTGTGTTTCTGGGTAAATCACTTAATCGTCCGTGCATACCAAAAAATAAATGAAGATGTCCTTGTTGGTGCTGATGTAATGCACTTCGAGTTTAGCAATACAGAACTGCAAAAAAATAAAAGTTACATCAAAACAGTGAACTGCTGCAGTTAAGATTTTTTTTTCCATTCTGAGTGTGAGGGTGAAAATGTAGAGCCTGATAGGGACCCGTCTCGGCGCCTGCTTTTAAGAACTGCAGTGCTGAGCACCGGCAGGGCCCGGCCCACTTAAAGCCCTGCTATTATAGCATTAATCAGGGATCAAGGGTGGAGGAAATAAATAATGTGCTGATCCTGCAACAAAATTCCAGTCTTATGATTAGGGTTGCCAGTTCATTATTTTGATGTCTCAGACGGTACAAAAATAAACAGTCACCTATATAAATAGAAAACACTTTTAATTGTGTTCTAGGGCCGCCTGAATGATCCATGACTGATAATTAAAGGAAACAAAGACAGATAAGTCACATTACAAATGAATACATACTTTTTATTTATAAGCCTATTTAGGGTCAAGACAAGGTCTTTGCAGGCTCTTTAAACAACACATGGCTGCCATTTTTCTTTCGGCAACCCTACTTTACATTCCTTTTCATGAAATGCATTCTCACACTATGACAGTAAATGTAAAATACAAATGTAAGGGGGCCGAGGGGGTACTGGAACCAGAAAAAAAAATAAGTCTCGGTAACCAGTTTACAAAGGTATGTAAGTATGCAAATGGTCTTTAAAGACCTGTGAAAAACTCGAGTGTGCCGGAGATAAGACTCCAGACACTGCCCAGCTGAGCCCACAGCAGCTTGCGCTGCAGCAGCCCGGGCTGAGACACATGACGGGAGGCGCTAAAGCCCTTTCAGCCCTTTTAGCCCTATGGGCATGTACAAAGTAAGCGGTCCTAAGGTGGAGCACTTTCATGAAACGCAGGGAGACTATGGGGTAAGGTATTCTCAAGGAAGATAACATTCCAAAGCCATGAAGAATAAAGTCACTGATGTTTATTTTAAGACAGCAAGTCAAAATGCTGGCAGTACTTTAGAACCATTTTTCCTTTTCAAAGTTATGAAGATTTAAAAAAAACTGGGGTGGTGTTTCTAAGGTGCGCAGTGTCTATCTATCTATCTATCTATCTATCTATCTATATAGTCATCACGGCACAGAACACTGTATCGAGCTCGGAAGGATGGGAGGCTCGCTAAGGCCCATCGTGCCGGTACTTTGATGCACAATGTATCAATGTCAGAAGGGTGAAAGCATAGCTAGTCCCATCATCCCTCCTGCAGACAATCTGGCTGTTGTAAGCATGCAGAAGATTGCCAGAACACTCATGCACACTGTACCTCGGAATGAAGGGGGTCTGACTAGCCCCTTGTGCCAGCACTCTGATGCACACTCTATCGAGCTCGGAAGGATAAGATGCTGACTAGGCCCGTCGTGCCAGCACTCTGGTGTATACTCTATCAACCTTGGAAGGACGGAGGGCTGACTAGGCCTGTCGTGCCAGCACTCTGATGGACACTCTATTGAGCTCAGGAGGATAAGTTGCTGACTAGGCCCCTTGTGCCAGCACTCGGAAGCACACTCTATTGAGCTCAGAAGGATAAGATGCTGACTAGGCCCCTCGTGCCACAACTCTGATGCACACTCTATCAACCTAGGAATGAAGGGGGTCTGACTAGCCCCTCGTGCCAGCACTCTGATGCACACTCTATCGAGCTCGGAAGGATAAGATGCTAACAAGGCCCGTCGTGCTAGCACTCTGATGCATACTCTATCAACCTTGGAAGGACAAAGGGCTGACTAGGCCCATCGTGCCAGCCCAGCACACTGATGCACACTCTATTGAGCTCAGAAGGATAAGATGCTGATTCGGCCCCTCTTGCCAATACTCTGATGCATACTATATCCAGCTCGGAAGGATAAGATGTTGATTATGCACCTTATGCCAGCACTCTGATGCATACTATATCCAGCTCTGAAGAATAAGATGTTGACTAGGCCCCTTGTGCCAGCACTCTGATGCGTACTATATCCAGCTCTGAAGGATAAAATGCTGACTAGGCCCCTCGTGCCAGCACTCTGGTGCATGCTCTATCCAGCTTGAAAGGAAAAGATGCTGATCAGGCCCCTCGTGCCTGCACTGTGATGCGTACTATATCCAGCTTGGAAGGATAAGTTGCTGACTAAGCCCCTCGTGCCATCACTCTGATGCACACTCTATTGAGCTCAGAAGGATAAGATGCTGACTAGGCTCCTTGTGCCAGCACTCTGATGCAAACTGTATCAACTTTGGAAGCACGGAAGGCTGACTAGGCCCATCGTGCCAGCACTTTGATGCATACTATATCCCTCTCTGAAGGATAAGATGCTGACTAGGCCCCTCGTGCCAGCACTCTAATGCACACTCTATTGAGCTCAGAAGGATAAGATGCTGATTAGGCCCCTCATGCCAGCACTCTGATGCAGACTATATTCAGCTTGAAATGATAAGATCCTGATTAGGCCCCTCGTGCCAGTACTCTGATGCGTACTATATCCAGCACGGAAGGATAAGATGCTGATCAGGCAACTCGTGCCTGCACTCTGATGCATGCTATATCCAGCTTGGAAGGATAAGATGCTGACTAGGCCCCTCGTGCCAGCACTCTGATGCATACTCTATCAACCTTGGAAGGACGGAGGGCTGACTAGGCCTGTCGTGCCAGCACTCTGATGCACCCTCTATCGAGCTCAGGAGGATAAGTTGCTGACTAGGCCCCTTGTGCCAGCACTCTGAAGCACACTCTATCGAGCTCAGAAGGATAAGATGCTGACTAGGCCCATTGTGCCACAACTCTGATGCACACTCTATCAACCTCGGAATGAAGGGGGTCTGACTAGCACCTCGTGCCAGCACTCTGATGCACACTCTATTGAGCTCAGAAGGATAAGATGCTGACTAGGCCCGTTGTGCCAGTACTCTGATGCATACTCTATCAACCTTGGAAGGATGGAGGGGCTGACTAGGCCCATCGTGCCAGCACGCTGATGCACACTCTATTGAGCTCAGAAGGATAAGATGCTAATTCGGCCCCTCTTGCCAGCACTCTGATGCATACTATATCCAGCTCGGAAGGATAAGATGCTGATTATGCACCTTATGCCATCACTCTGATGCATACTATATCCAGCTCTGAAGAATAAGATGTTGACTAGGCCCCTCGTGCCAGCACTCTGATGCATACTATATCCAGCTCGGAAGGATAAAATGCTGACTAGGCCCCTCGTGCCAGCACTCTGATGCATGCTCTATCTAGCTCGAAAGGAAAAGATGCTGATCAGGCCCCTCGTGCCAGCACTCTGATGCATACTATATCCAGCTCGGAAGGACAAGATGCTGACTAGGCCCCTTGTGCCATCACTCTGATGCACACTTTATTGAGCTCAGAAGGATAAGATGCTGACTAGGCCCCTCGTGCCAGCACTCTGATGCAAACTGTATCAACCTTGGAAGGACGGAAGGCTGACTAGGCCCATCGTGCCAGCACTTTGATGCATACTATATCTGGCTCAGAAGGATAAGAGGCTGACTAGGCCCCTCGTGCCAGCACTCTGATGCACACTGTATTGAGCTCAGAAGGATAAGATGCTGATTAGGCCCCTCGTGCCAGCACTCTGATGCATACTATATTCAGCTTGAAAGGATAAGATCCTGATTAGGCCCCTCGTGCCAGCACTCTGATGCGTACTATATCCAGCACAGAAGGATAAGATGCTGATCAGGCACCTCGTGCCAGCACTCTGATGCATACTATATTCAGCTCGGAAGGATAAGATGCTGACTAGGTCCTTCGTGCCAGCACTCTGATGCATACCATATCCAGCTCGGAAGGATAAGATGCTGATTAGGCCCCTCTCGCCAACACTCTGATGCATACTATATCAAGCTCGGAAGGTAAAGATGCTTTTCAGGCCCCTCGTGCCGGCACCCTGATGCGTACTAAAGCCAGCTCGGAAGGATAAGATGCTGGCTATGCCCCTCTTGCCAGCACTCTGATGCACACTCTATCGAGCTTAGAAGGATAAGATGCTGACTATGCCCTTTGTCCCAGCACTCTGAAGCACACTTTATCGACCTTGGAAGGACGGAAGGCTGTCTAGGCACGTCGTGCCAGCACTCTGATGCATACTATAGCCAGCTCGGAAGGATAAGATGCTGACTAGGCCCCTCGTACCAGCACTCTGATGTACACAATATCCAGCTCGGAAGGATAAGATGCTGACTAGGCCTGTCATGCCAGCACTCTGATGCACATTCTATCGAGCTCGGAAGGATAAGATGCTGATTAGGTCTCTCGTGCCATCACTCTCATGTGTACTATTTCAAGGTCAGAAGGATAAGATGCTAAGACTAGGCCCCTTGTGACAGCACTCTGATGCACACTCTATCAAGCTCAGAGGGATACGATGCTGAATAGGCCCCTTGTCCCAGCACTCTGAAGCACACTTTATCGACCTTGGAAGGATGGAGGGCTGACTAGGCCCGTCGTGCCAGCACTCTGATGCATACTATATCCAGCTCAGAAGGATAAGATGCTGACTAGGCCCCTTGTGCCAGCACTCTGATAGGCACTATATCCAGCTCGGAAGGATAAGGTGCTGACTAGGCCTGTCATGCCAGAACTCTTATGCATACTATATCCAGCTTGGAAGGATAAGATGCTGATTAGGCCCCTCGTGCCAGCACTCTGATGCGTACTATATCCAGTTCGGAAGGTTAAGATGCTGATTAGGCATCTCGTGCCAGCACTCTGATGTGTACTAAATCCAGCTCAGAAGGAAAACATGCAGACTAGGCCCATCACCTCTCCTGCAGACAGTCTGGTGGCTGTAAGCACACTGACAATTCCTAGTATACTGCATGTGTCGCCAGTGTATCTGGTGACTCTGTGATCACCTCAGCAGCAAGCGGTGCTTGAGGCGTGTACACTGGCTACTGTGATCCGGAAACAACTTAATGGCATCTCTTTTGAGAACGGCGGAGGAGGTCGATGGCCCAGGCATCTTTATGGTGATTGAACTGCTGCAGGATCATAGTCACCCTTCTACATGACCCTGGAACCTTAATGTAATAACAGCAAACACGTCTCCGACTCCGAGATATCGGTGCACCAGCAGAAACTAACAGGTGTTGTGTAATATTTGGTATCCCCTTGGGGTCGTGTATCCCCTGCTCTTCGGCAGACATCTGAGGTCTTGCCTATTGGACATCTCAGACGGGCCCACAGCAGCCCTGCCCACCTCAGGAGAGGCGAACCTCGGCTTTAGCAGGCAGAAGCAGCAGCGCTCTGGGCAAAGCTTCTGTTAGAATTGCACCAGTCGCTCTGTTTACGGGGACACTCAGAAAGGGTCCCAATAAAGTGCTTAAATGTTTGTTTATCTTGCCTTGACCTCTGACTGTTTGAACTGATATGCCCTACATGTAAAACAAAGGAGAAAATAAACGTAGATCTCGAATGCTAAACGAAAAGATTAGTTTAAGGAAGTGGAACGAAATTAACATGAGGAAAAGAGAATAATATGGGAGGGGAACCATCACAGTAATAGAAAAAGCAAAGAAATATTGCAAAAACAAGAGGGAAACAAGGGATATTTACAGCATTGAAAAAGACTGAGAGAGAAAGCATGAGAGGAAAATGGAGAAAGAAAACCTTTTGGCTTTTTTTTTTGGGATAATCAATTTTATTGAATTTTTGATCAAACACAAATTCACATTGGCATCGAAATCAAGCACAGTATCACAATGTATATCCACTTGAGAAACGACAGGGATTCGCGAAACAAGATGCAGGTGAAAACATGCATAAGATGACCCCAAGGCATAGGAGTAACGCACCCGCCCCTCAGGTTGAACCATTTTCCCCATATCTTTTCGAAGAGTTCGGGGCAGCCCCGGGCTTCAAAGAGGGGCTCCTCTTGAGTCCCGCACCAGTCTACTCCCCGTCTCCATCTTCGCACAGTTGGAGGTTTGGCCTGGGACCACAGCGCCGCTATATCGCGCTTCGCCACTGCCACCGCTGTCCCAAGAAAGCGCTTGTTGGCCCGTGAGCCGTCTAGGCCATCGAAGTGGGTCATGGGGAACCGTCCATCCCAGGGTCTGTGAGAGTTCCAGCTCCACACCCGCCCAGAATGGAGCAAGGACAGGGCACTGCCAGACCATATGATAGAAGTCCGCTGGGGCGTGGTTGCAGCGTGTGCAGGTCGGAGAAGGGCGCAGCTGGGCTTTGTATAAGCGCGCTGGAGTGAGGTAGGCGCCGGGTAAGTAGTAAAGTTGGACTAATCGCAGCTTGGAGGAGGTCGTCAGGGTCCTGGGGGCCATAAGGGCGTCCCTCCAATCCGCGTCCTCCAAGGGACCCACCCAGCCCTCCCAGCGGACCCACAGCGCGTCCAGGGTAGCGGGACCATTATTCACAAGGGAGCGATAAATCCGAGAGACCCCACCCCTACCCAGATTCCCCATAATCACCTGGGCCTCTAGGGGACTAAACTCGGGAAGGGAGGTGGAAGACGGAAGGTGCACCCCCAGGGCATGCCTAAGCTGTAAATATTTGTAGAATTGGGAAGAGTGGAGGGAGCAGCGCTGCTGCAGATCTGCAAATGTTCTGATATGGTCCCCCACCCAGACGTCCCCAAGAAGCAAGATCCCTATGCGGTCCCAGCGATGGAAGTCCTGGAGGGTTGAGGTCTCCTGCAACCAAGTGCCACACCACAGGGGTGTCTGCCTGGTTAGTTTCTGATCCCACCTCGTGTGACGCAGAGCAGTGCGCCAAGCCAAGAGGACCGACCGAGTGATAGGGGGTAGGTCCCTCAGTATGGGAGCGCCGTACAAGTAAGCTTGAAGTCGCAGGAAGTCCATCGTCCGGAGTTCTACCTGGTATGCCGGGTCGGACCAGCCGCCCGCGAACCAGTCATGGACCACGATAAGTTTCGTGGCGAGATAGTAGAGGTGGAGGTTGGTTACCCACATCATATGGAGGTATGCGGCAATGCGCCAGGGACAACCGTGGTCTCCTGCCCCCCCATAAAAAGCGGGTAAAGACACCATCAAGCTCTCGAAACCAGCTCGTTGGGAGGTGAAAGGAAGTATTCTGCAGAATATATAAAAACCGGGGGAGAACCATTATTTTAAACAGGGCACTTCTGCCAAGGGGGTTAAGAGGAAAAGATTGCCACTTCCTAAGTTCCGCCTTGGCCTTGGTGATTAGGGGCGTAATGTTCAGGGCCCATTCGAGATCCGGAAGCAGGGCCACCCAAATCCCCAGGTACTTGAAGGATTGCCTGCGCAAGGGGATGGTTGTCTGCCAGTCGAAACAGGACCGGGACGGATGGAGGGGAACCAGAGTGGATTTCGCCGGGTTAAGTCGAAGGCCCGACACCCGCTCAAAAGCGGAGAGAACCTCCAAGCAGCGCGGGCCAGAGTTCTCGTGGTCCGCCAGGAAGAGGAGAACGTCGTCGGCATAAAGGGCGACCTTATCGACCTGAGAGGGATCCCACGCCCAGCCCCAAATGCGGGGATCTTGGCGTATAAGGGAGGCCAGGGGCTCCATCGCCAGTGCAAATAAGAGCGGCGAGAGCGGACAGCCCTGGCGGGTGCCTCTTTGGATGGGGAATGTCTCCGACAGCACGCCATTGACTAGGACCCTCGCCTTAGGGCATGAATAGAGAACCTGGATGAGGCGCCGGAATGGCAGGCCAAACCCCATCACCTCCAGCACATCTTCTAGATAAGCCCAGTCCACCGTATCGAAAGCCTTTTCAAAATCAATGAAAAGCAGGGCTAAGTACGGAGTGAGACGGTGGCTATGCGCGAGTGCGAGATGGAGACGATGAATGCAGTGCCGCGTACCCCGGGCAGGCATAAAACCGCATTGGTCTGGATGGACCAAATCGTGTAAGAGGGGGCGGAGACGCTGGGCCAAAACAGTGGCGAAGATTTTCACCTCGGTGTTAATGATGGGAAATAGGACGATAGTCCGCGCAGACGAGAGAGGGCGGGTGTGTCTTCGGGAGTACCACAATAGTGGCCACGTCTGTTTCAGGGGGAAAGGACCCCGTGTCCACCACATGGCGAAACAGTTCCACCAAGTTCGGGACCAGCAAGTTGCGGTAGGTCGCATAGTATTCCTGCGGATATTCATCCGGTCCCGGCGTCTTGCCGGATTGCAGGCGAGAGATAGCCTTATGAATTTCCTCCGGAGTGAGGGGGAGATCCAGAGTCTCCGAGACCGCTTGGGGAAGATGCGGCAGACGGATCCCCGTATCCGACAGCAGTGCAGTTAAGGAGGCCTCGGGGGGTCGGCCCGTATAGAGATTGACATAGTAATCCGCAAAGGCCCGAGCGATATCTCGAGAGAGGAAATGGTGGGTACCAGCCCCATCCCGGACCTCGGGAATGATGCGAGTTGCCTTGGGATAAGAAATTAGGTTATGGAGTAATTTGCCCTTTTTATCCCCCCAACCATATACTCGGGCCACCGAAGAGCGCCATAGCATTTTAGCGGCGTCCAGAGAGATTTGGCAGATCTCCTCTCGGAGTAATTTGAGCTGTCGGGCGGAGGCAGCACCCTCAGTGGACCCCAGGGTTGACTCCAGTCGGGCAGCGCGGGCCTCCAACTGTACAAGGCGGGCGACCTGAGCCATGCGCTTCGCATGGATTAAGCTTCTGGCTACACCCCGCATGGTGGCCTTGCCGGCCTCCCACAAAGTACCCGGTGAGGGGACCGACCCTGCATTAATCATGAAGTAATGCTTCAGTTCTCGCCCAAGGGATTCAGCGAATTCTGCGTCTTGCAGAAACCAGGCGTTCAGTCTCCAAGTCGTACGAACGCCATCAGGAGAGTTTCCAAGCCGGAGGGAGACAGGAGAGTGATCCGAGATGCCCCGAGGTAAAATAGTGGCCCCCGACACCAACGGACAATCGAGGGCAGGCACTAGGAGCAGATCAATACGAGAGTGAGTATGGTGGGCCGCTGAAGTGTGGGTGTACTGCTCCCGCCGGGGATTCCACACCCTCCATGCGTCGCAGAGACCCAGGGCGGAGGACCAATCAGAAAGGCGCTTAGCAGAAGCAAGACGGGACGCAGAGGGGACGCCGGTCGCGTCGCGAGAGGGGTGCATAACAGCGTTAAAATCACCACCGATGACCGTCAGGCCCGGAGGAAGGGTGGAAATTAACAACGTAAGCCGCTGGAGGGCAGAGGGCAGTGTGGCAGGGGGAACATACAGAGATAAGAGGTTAAGAGGATGTCCCTCGATCCTGCCAGTCAGGGCCACATAACGGCCTTGTGTGTCAGTCTCAACCTGTGACAAAGTAAAGGGGAAACCTTTGCGGAGCAGTATGGCCACCCCTGTGAGCCCCGTGTAAAACCCGAATGCCAGACCCTGTCGAACCCATAACGGGTGAGAAAGGTGCATTGAGTGCCCAAGAGGTGTGTTTCTTGTAGAAAGAGGATGTCGGGTGCGTGGCGTTGGGCGCTGCGGAGGACTGCAGTGCACTTTATGCGATCTAACAGGCCGTTGACGTTCCATGACACAATGTGGAGGGGTCTATGTAAGGTGGACAACATCAGTGCAGGCATTGTGTGTGGAATACCTGGATCCCAGGGGAGGCATCCTCTCCCAGCCGGGGCATTGGGTCGCATGTCGCTTGGTCTGTTAAGCTTCCTGTCGTCAGCGGTGACGCGTGCACATTGACTGATGCCAAGTAAAACAAAAACCAGTGGCCCGTAGGCGGCCAATAACAATAAACAATCGGGAGACAACGGTCTGCCCACCCTCCCTTGCCCCCCACCCAACACCCCCCACCCTACACTTCTGAACATGAAGCATCTGTCGCCCTGAAAAGGAAGATCAACAAACCAGTAACACAGCTAAATCGGAGTGCTAAGCTAAAACGGTTAGCGAATCATGAGCGTGGCAGAAATGGACCCCTCCATGTAGGCGGATGAGATAGTCGTTAATAGCTGGAAAGCAAGTAAGAGCAATAAAAGCCAAAAGAATACAATTACAACAAGTTACTCAGGTAATACAGGCAATAGAACTTGGCTGGACGGTGGTGAACCCCTTCACGTGTACAGGTTTGGAAAGAGGGGAGCCGTGGTAGGGTCGCCGAGAAAGCAGTTTCTGGATGTCCAGCCAGTGGGCCCCCAAGGTCAGTTCCCGCCGTCGTCCCCAGTTCCTTGGAGTGCAGGACTCCGTGATAGTTCAGAGTCGGAGATGGCCTGGCGCAGTGTCCCAGGTGGTTCCGGAGTGTGGCTCAAATCGATCGGGGAGCCAGTTGAGCCGGGAGATGCAGATCGTCTAGGCGATGCCCGAGGGAGGGGCAGTTGAGACACAACCCCCGGCGAGCAGGAGGCAGCCCCACGACGGCCATCCTTCCTGCGGGACCGAGTGCGGCGCCTCTGGGGCTTAGGCAGGGGCAGGCGAGGTTGCGTAGGCTCACGCCGGGCAGGAGAGGAGACCAAGTGGGGCCGGAGAGGGCGCTCCTCTGTGAGCCAGGCCAAAGCCGCTTGGGGGCTATCGAAGAAGAGCGCCTTGTCCTGAAAGATAACACGGAGTCGGGCCGGAAAGAGAAGGCCATATCGGAGACCCAGGTTACGGAGCTTCTGCTTAACCTCGTCGTAGGTGCGACGCTGGGCCTGCACCTCCCTGGTATAATCTGGGAAGACCATGATCTTATTGTTCTGGAAGGTCAGGGGGCCCGGCGCCCGAGCCTCTTTAAGGATAGCGTCCCTGTCCCGGAAATTAAGTATCCGTAAGATAATAGGCCTGGCAGGAGCTCCTCGTCGAGGTCGGGGAGCCAGGGAGCGGTGGGCATGTTCAATAGCGAACCAGGGGGAAAGGGAGTCTTTAGGCATCCAGGTGCGTACCCAAGTCTCCACAAACGTGTCAGCATGGCCTTGTTCCGCCCCCTCGGGAAACCCTATGAGGCGCAGGTTGTTTCTCCTCGACCTGTTTTCGGCGTCCTCGGCCCGGCGGTGGAGCTCCGAGGTCTGAGTCTGAAGACGAGCCACTTGAGTCTTGAGTTGGCCTATATCATCCTCGGCCGTGGAAAGACGCGATTCCGCCTCTAAGATCCGGGCCGTAGCGTTCCGTAGGTCCTGCCGAATCAGGGCCATGTCTACCCTCACCTCCCCGATCTTGTTCTCCACCGAGGCCTGTGATGCGCCAATTGCTTGGAGGATGGTGGATAAATCCCCCCCAGCGAGAGCAGGAGTGATGGGCGCTCCCCCCCGGGGGGCTCCCGGTCGTTTGTGGTGTATTTGTCCATTTGGTTTGGGTTTGGGAGGCAGGGGTCTGTAGGGCGCGGGTCCTGCCCATCGCCGCCCAAGACGAGGTCCAGCCGTCGCGCAGGGGGGGCAGTCAGCCACGCAGGAAGGAAGGGGGGGGCCGACACCCAGACCGTCGATACTCGGGCCCGGGCGGCTAGGCCACCCCCCTCAGGTCTCCGTCCACCTCCGGGAAGAGCCAACAATCAGTCGGGACCCCCCTCCTCCCCCCGGACACTTGCCTCGGTCAAGGAAGGATGGTGTTCCCACGCCGATACAGGAGGAGCGTCGAGTGGCCGATACCAAGGGGGCCCAGGGAGGTGTGCCACCAGCCCGTACCACGGTGGGCGGGAGGCAGCCCCCCGCGGGCAGTCGACTCCAGTTGGTGGTGGGGCCAGTGGCGGAAGGAAGGGTCCACTAGGTTGAAGAGAGGCCCAGGGGATCAAACAGCGGTAGTGGGGCCCGCAGCGCGCCCCCAACCGCCCGCCGAGGACGGCCAGAGACAGGTCCGCAGCAGTCAGGTGCCCTCAACCAGCAGAGGGGCGAAGAATAAAAGGGGGGGGGCCCGACCCCACAGCGGCCAACTTCCCCACGGCGGCACCCCCAGATAGTGGGCAAAGCAGATGTTCCCTACGCCGCTACCCGACAACAGTAGCCGAGACCAGGAAGACCCAAGCAGATGTCCAAGGGGGCCCCCAGCCCGCAACAGCCGCAGGGAGGCCCAGAGGCATCGAGCAAGCAGCGAGGGAGGGGGGCCACAGCAGTTACAGCGCCCCGACACCACCCCCTAACCCTCCAGCCGGCCACCCGCTCACACCCGACTCACCGGAGGTCTGCCACCGAAGGGCCGACAGGGAGTCACCCTCTCTCCGAGGGCCGCAACCAGGCCGCAGCGCCGGCCCCACTCAGCGGGCAGGGGGCCAGGACAGGAAGCACGCAGCACCGGGTGCAGAGAGGGCCCCCCGCAGAGGCGTGGAGTCCTGAATGGCCGGCGGCAGCCCGGCAGCCAAAATGGGGGTGTAGAAGGTCCAGGGGAGGCCGGAGCCGCAGAAGGTAGGAGGGCCCAGGCGCGTCCCGCCGTTGCCCGATAGGCAGCCGATCCCGGCGGGCCAGGCAAGGCAGGCCAGCGGATGTCAGGAGGGGTATGGCAGCAATGGAGGGCCCCTCAGGGGTGCGGAGCCCTCGGCGGTCCTCGCCAGGGCCGCCGGGCCAAAGCACAGGATGCCGGGCCACAGTCCCCCATCGTCTCAGGCGACCCCCCGCCTCTGCCACTCAGGGGGGCCGACGAGGCCAGACCCGCAGGGGGAAGGAAGCAGGCCCTGGGTCGCCACGTCACCCCTCCCCCGCTGCCCGACAATGGCAGCCGAGCCCGGCGGCAGCCCCGGGCACCACGCAGTCGCCACCAGGAGCTAGGGCACTAAGCAGACGCACCTCCGTGGCCGGGCCGCGCTCGTCCCCTCAACTCTCCGGCGGCCACCTGCGCCAGGAAGACAGGCCTCACAACGCGGCCTCACTCTCCCCCCGCAGGGGCCCGAGATGCGGCCCGGCCCCAGGCAGCACCAAACAGCTGGTAGATACAGCCGCCCCCCCGGGGCGGCAAACAGGGCCCGGAGGGCGGATCGCCAAGGTCCAGGGCACCCGGCTCAGGAATGGGCCATCGAGGGGGCCTCCACGCTGCAGAGTGCGGTCTCGGAGAGCAGGGGGTCCGATCAGGGCAGCAAAAGCTCAAAGCTGCCTGAGAACGGGACCGGAGGGTAGCCAGAGAGACAGCGGACCACAGCAGGCAGTAGGAGAAGGCGATGTCAGCTATCAACGTGCGGATGCCAGGCGGATGACGGAGGGGGTCCGGAGCACTCTCAGAGTGCGACCGCCATCTTGACGCCTCAGGCCACGCCCCCACCTTTTGGCTTTTTAATCATAAAACGTATTCAATTCTTTAGAGATGTTACAGGGACAGAGCAGCAAAGGCCTTCCATTATTGCATGTAGACGTGCCTTGTGATGATATCTCAAATGACTCTGGCTCTCTATTGAACTCAGAGCTAATAAAAATCATCCAACAAATATTGTGTAAAATATGATAAAGTCTGATCAAAATTCAAAGAAGTGTATTTCTTTAACTTGTGGAAGCTTTGACATTAATATGTCACATTATAGGGCTGCACTGAGAAGTACTTAACAGTGATAGCTTTTAAACATGGCTGTAGAACCATTCCTGCCCCAGCCTCCACAATGGTAACAGTGCCATTAGTGAACTAAGAGGCAAAACAGATGTCAGGTGAACCCTGTATGTGTCCCAGATCATTATCGAGCAACATCAGGGTCTATTAAATCAAACACCGTAGGTTTTTATAGAGCTGGTATTTTGAACTCATGTTTTTGAAAGTACGTTAATATGTAATTATGAAGAAAGTTGAGTTTTGGTGAAATTAATATATATACTTAAGATCACATAATTTATGCAGGATAGCAGTGATTTATCTAGGCTTTCTGCCTTCACTTTGTAAAAAAGCATTCACGAAATAGCTATGTATTTGTCTCCTTTTATGTTAAGGCTTTGTTTTTACCTCTCTACGTTTTTCTGCAGTTTTTATATAGCGCAACCCAACCCTAAGGCATTGAACCACTTTACATCAGCATCAGTTAAATTACACCAAGTCATATTTTTTTACCTGGGTAGGTTAAATGATTTGCCCAGAATCACAGAATGTTGAGCCAGTGTTGAGACTGCTGGTTACCCAGTTCCAAAATCAAAAGCTCTAGCCGTAACGCCACACCTTTGGCTGAGCAAAGGATAGCAGGCAGAAGCAATATAAAAGCTCAGCTTGTTATAGGTTCAAGGTTCCAAAAGGACCTCGAGCTGAGCAAGAGCCTGGCTTCAGGCGTGAGCCTGGCTTGAGCTTTCTACTACTTACCCACCTATTCAACCTGCTACAAGTTGCATTGTGGCACTTGAAGACTTTTCTTTTAACCAGTTTTGGATGTGGTAAAAATGGCTAAAGGATCCCATAAATTGGGGCTGACATTGTGGTAGATGAACGGACTGGAGGAGCCCTGCCAAGTTTCCCATGTCCCCAGTCCAGATTATATTTTAAATTCTGTGACTTGTAGTCTTGTTTATTCCATTACAAAACTGAACTACAAATCTGAGAATTCAAAGAAAAACCTGGCTGGAGCAGCACATCATGCATTGATCAGGGAAACTTGGCAGCAATGCTGGAGTCACAAGTGGCAGAGATAAGAGGAGCAGGGGTTGGTATTCAACACACACACGCGCACACACACACACAAACACACACACACACATATATATATTTATACACACACATATATATATATATATATATATATATATATATATATATATATATATATATATAGCTTGCTTCGCTATGTAGAGCTTTCTGCCGGAAAGATGACGAATGCAGACCCGTTACTGGTGCAAATTTTTACTTTATTTTGTGGACGCCCTGCACCACCGCCATATATATATATATATATTTACAATCAGATCCAAAGAAATTGACAGATTACAGTAAATGTGTACTTTTTCGGTCAACAGTAGTCTACATTTTATATCACCTCACAATAAGGCACTTGCTGTTGAGATCACTGTGTAATCAAATTCCTAGGTATAAAATTGATGAGATATCTATGAAGGTTAATGCACTTGCTGAACAGATCTGTGAACAATCTAGTTACAGGTTTAATTTATCATAAAATAGCACAGACTTCTCACCAGATCTTGCTCCAACACTACCAGTAGTGGGCATGAACCCCCCGCAAACTGTTTACACGTTGAAAAGTATGCTGCGTTACATACCGAATTGTGACCCAAATGCATTATTGTGTATTAGTGTATTTTTTATTTTAAATACACAATAAAAGATATTTTTTAAATTGCATTAAGGGTTAATATGCCTGTTGCACAGCACAGTATGTAACATGCAAGTATGTATTCTTGTGTGATAGCTTTGTGTTTTTTGTTGACACCTCAGTGGGTTACGACTTTTTTGTGTGGTGATCCTTGTATTAGTAAGTGCATCCTAATAATGACTCAGAAAGATGCATCTGACATTCGAATAAAGCTAACATATGACTTGGTTTGGAAATATCAAACATCACCCCAAATGGTAGATGGGTCAAACATCTTCCCCCTCTGCCATCAAATATCTACCCTAGTTTACCTCTTGAGTAGTGACAAGCTCTGATAGATCTGCCAGCCGTCGGGTGGTCTTCCCCCAAACATTTTGCTTTCCTCCTCCATGGACTCTGCGCACTTTACCTCTGCTAACCAGTGCTAAAGTGCATGTGCTCACTCCTTAAAACATGGTCACATTGGCTTATCCCCAATTGGCATATTTAATATCCTTTTAAGTCCCTAGTAAAGTGGTACTACCTTTGCTCAGGGTCTGTAAATTAAATGCTGCTCGTAGGCCTACAGCACTGATTGTGACACCCACTCAAGTAGCCCTCTGAACATGTCTAAGGCCTGTCATCGCAGAATGTGTATGCTCATTTAAACTGCCATTTGAACCTGGCAAAATAAACCTTCTTTCTAGGCCCAAACCTTTCTGTTTAATACATATAAGACACCCCCAGGGTAGACCTTGACAGCCTAGAGGGCAGGGTGCAGTGTTTACATGTCCTGGTAGTCAAAAACTCTTAAATTCATTTTTCACTACTGCAAGGCATACCTCTTCCACAGGATAGCATTGGTGTTACTTTATTACATTTAATAAGCTATAATTTCCAAATGGGAGCAGGTAAACAGTTCATGTTTGGTGGCTTTGGAATTATATTGAAAAATCCTAACTTATGATGAAGTCAGATTTTAGGTTAGAATTTTTAAAATACCACTTTTGGAAAGTTGGCATTTTCCTGCCTTAGCCATTTTGTGCCTGTAACATTTCTCTTGGTCACATGACTAGGTGTAGCTGACAGATGGGCTTTGTGTGTTCCTCCTAGACAACCACACACAATAGAGAGCTGAGGTGTGCCTAGATGGGCCATCACTGGCAGGATGGGAGAGTGGAGCTGGACCCAGCCCTAGTTACACTTGAATAGGTCATGCCCTGACTCCACACAAAGGGCTGCATACCCCCTGTAGTTAGTCTGGAGCCAAGGCAGGGAAGGCAGGATCACTGGGGACTTCAAAGGAAAACGTCTAAAAGCTCCTCCCCACTTCAAAGGCACAGCTTGATATAAATACTGGACCTCAGACACCAACTCTTCAGTACACTTCTGGACCTGTGGATACTCTGCCAGAAAGATGTACTACTGCCCTGCTGTGCTGACCTGCTGTCATCTTGCCTGAGTGAGAAGGACTGGATCTGCATCTGTTGAACCCAGGACCCCAAAGTGACTGAATGGGCTAGTTGGTGGTCATCGTGTCCTGGGCCTCAGGGACAGAAGGCTCCAGACTACCCTGCCAAGTGGTGTCACCTCAGTCCCGGACCCTTGTAAGTGGGCCTAAAGTGCTCTGCCAGGTTTTGTGAATCCAGTGGAATGGATGCATCTCCACTGCTTCTAAGCACAACTCTGAGCAGAACTGATGTTTGCCACTGCTACGTGGATCAGTACTGCGACAAAGAGCTGTATTGCGTCTCAGCCCATTGACGCCACGGAACTGCCAATGTGCAATGCATTCTTGTTGCAGGGCTTCTAATCCCTCATCGATGGCAGCCTCAAATACAATGGCGAGTGGAGCATCACAGCCTCTTAACTCTTCAGAACCGATGCATTGCCCTGACTGTGCAACGCTTCCTTGAAGATGGAATTTGCATGCAAGCCCTCATCAATGGGATCGTCAACGACCGTGCAGGACCCTGCACTGCAGCCT
This sequence comes from Calotriton arnoldi, assembly GCA_963921515.1. Classification (NCBI taxonomy): domain Eukaryota; kingdom Metazoa; phylum Chordata; class Amphibia; order Caudata; family Salamandridae; genus Calotriton; species Calotriton arnoldi. The sequence goes on along the minus strand of CAWUFW010000952.1, from coordinate 2,682,581 downwards.
TGCTGCACCTCAAAACTGACATATTCCTTCAGCTGGGCGATGCACCTTTGACTCAGAACCACACAATGGTGTGCAAACCAGGATTTAAGGTACTTTGTTCAGCATGCCTAACTGGGTCCCTGTAGCTGGCCCACGTTCCATCGTGATTGGCCTGAACTTGTGACTTTGTCCCAGTCTGGCGCAACCAGGTATCCACAGTTGGCGCTTAGTGACTTTTGATGCTATTTTTGCAGAAATCTTACAACCTGCAGATCTCCGTTTCTATTGATTGTATTTTTGTTGATTTGATCTTCTTTTATTTATAAACATGTACTCTATTTTTCTAAACTGGTGTGGGATTTTTTTGTGGAGTGTTTTCACTCTGTTACTGTTTGAAGTGTTGCACAAATACTTTACACATTGCCTCTGAGGTAAGCCTGACTGCTCTGTGCAATCTATCCAAGGGTTAAGCACAGGTTAATTTAGGGTTTGCTTGTTACTTGACCCTGAGAAGAATTGTGGTTGCTGCTTGAGAAGGGTTTTTTCACCCCCACTCATTCAGTAACCCAATTTCTTACAAGCTCCTTCTAGGGTGCTTTGCAAACAGCTGGATGAAAAATCAATGGCATCAGAAGTGGGATTGAAAAAGATGTTTTTAAAAGTGAATTCAAAGCTTGATCTGTCCTATGTTACATTACTATCAGAATTTCATCCAGTTGACATTGAGACTTTAACCAAACTTTTTTTGAGAATTAAATCTGGTCCTCTGCTAGACCTTTGCCCTTCCGCATTGAGAAAGCAAGTATGGTTAGCCGCCTAATGACTTCACTGAAGTCCTCGCTCAATCAAGGTACCTGTTGGACCTGGCCCTCTTTGTAGGGTCACTCTCAAACTTTTTGCTTTTATCTCTTATGTTTTCTTAATTTGTTTTTGTTGCCGTTAGGACTCCCAACTTTACTACTTCTAACCAGTGTTTAAATGCTTGTGATTTCTCCTTAAAACATGATACATATGATCAGTACATTTAATTTATTTCTAAGTCCCTAGTGTATGCACGGCTGGACTGGGAACCGAAACTGGCCCTGGCAACCAGCTTGGCTGGCCTCCCAGGGGCGAGGGGAGGCGGCCGAGCTGTTTGTCAGGGCCGGTTTCAGTCGCTTTTGTTACAGGGGACCGATATTGTAGCTATGCTGCAAAACCGGCCCCCGGTAACAAAAATGGCCCCCCAGGGGTCCAAAACCAGCCCCCACCCTGGCGGCCACCAGGGGAAAGCCTGGTGCCCGCTACGGCCAGTCCGGCCCTGAGTATATGGTACTACATGTACCAATGACCTATAAATTAAGGGGCATATTGATCAAAGGTTTTGCGTCATCCTAGAGCCATGCAAGGGGACACAGGGTGATGCAAAACCTAGACTAAGATTTACAAAGCCAAGCAAGGTCAGCTTGCGTGACCCTGAATGACTTGGTAAATCTGGAGTAGCGCAAAGCAGCTTAAGTCGCTATCTTGCATTACTCTTTCCCACGGAGGCATTCCATAGGTGGAGCATGGGTGTTCCTCCCACCCACCCATGAATCTGTGTGCCTTCCCAGATTTACCATGAGTGGTAGGCCTGGAAAAATGTCAAAATCCAGGGGAGGCATAATAAGAAAAAATATCTCTATTTCTTCTTGTTTGTTCCTCTTTCAATGTGTGCTGCAGAATGCAGCACACTTAGAAAGAGGGAAAAGCCTCACAGTATTGTTTTTGTGCAGGAAGATGTCCCCTCATGCACAAAAACAATCTTGCTTGCTGCGCAGGTCCCTTTGCACCATGGTGCAAGGGTAACTGCGTTTGCGCTAGGCAGCCACAAGTGCACCAGTGCAAGGGAAGAACAGGAATGCACAATATAATGTTAAATAAGGTGCATTCCTGCTGCCTACCTGTCACGCAGCACTGCAAGGTGTCTTGCTCCACTGTGTTGCTTGACATTTTGAGAAATATGACCCGAGATGCTAATAGTGGGCCTGCAGCACTCATTGTGCCACCCACTAAGTAGCACATTAAAACACATTTCAAACCTGCCACAGCAGTTTTAAACTACCAATACGACCTGGCGAAAAACCTTTTGCCAGGCCTAAAGCTTCTTTTTTAATACATATGACATTCCTTGTGTAGGCCCTAAAAAGCCCACCGGGCACAATGCATTGCAAATAAAAAGTAGGGCATGTGTTTTTAAGTTTGCATGTCCTGGTAGTGAAAAAACTCTTAAATACAATTTTCACTACTATTAGGACTGTCTCACCCATTAGATAAGATTGTGTTACTGTATCACATTTAAAATGTGGTAACCTTTGATTGGGAACAGGTAAGGATGTCAAATTTGGACTCAAAAGAATTGTAACTTAAAATCCTCTTTAGTGGTAAAGTTTGATTTTAAGTTAAAATTCAGAGACTGACACTTTTAGAAAGATGACATTTTACTGTCCTGGCCATTTGGTGCCTTCTGCCAGTATACTGGGTCACAAGACTGCGAGTAGTTTAGCTGTTTGGCTTTGCATAGTCCTCCGAGTGAGACAAAAGGGGATTAGGTGTTGGCAGGTTGTGCCATGCTGCCGGAATAGCTGGGGGTGGAGCTGTTCCCTGCCCCACCTACACTTCAAAAGGGCTGCCTCCAGCATACACACACAATCAAACCTGACACTAGTCTTTTTCACCCCAGAGTTCTTAGAACCTTAGTACCAGATGTGGGGGTAGCATAGGAAATGCCTCCACTTCAAAGGTCAAAAACAAATGCAAAAAAAACCAATTGATGGACAGAATGCAGAACAATGTCATACATTCACCCCAGTACAGAGATCTGGGCCTAAATGCATCATTTTATTTGCTCCCCATGCCATTCCAGTGAAACCCCGAAACCGGTCCTAGGATGCTTGTTTCCGGTCCAGGGAGGACCTGGCTAGGCAGTTTGGGCTGGACTGTTCCCACAAGAAACTGGGTCAAGACTGATTTGCATATGGCCAGGTCTAAACTGGGGTGGCATGGTGAGCAAAATAATGATGTATTTAATGCAGATCTCTTGACTGGGGGTGAATGTTTTGATTTGTTCTGCATTCCTTCCATCACTTGTGTGTCTTTTCCACTTCAAAGGCTGGCACCAGGTATAACTATTGGAACCTCGGGTCATCTTTTCAGTACATTTCTGAACCTGTGGAAGACTCCAGAAGGATTTCATGAACCTCCAGAGTACTGCCCTGCTGCTTGAGGCCTGCCTTGAACCCCAGAGGACTGCCATGCTGCTACCAAAGGACTGCACTGCTAGTTGAGACCCGCCTTGCTTCCCAGAAGATTGCCCTGCTTCTAGAGCCCGACCTTCCTGCAAGAAGAGAACTGCAACATCTCCTTGAAAGCAGGACCACCAGATGTGACTCTACGGGTTAATTGGCTGGCCTCCTGTGTGAGCTACAGGGGCATAACAAGCTCCAGAGACCTTGAACCCTGCACCTGGTCACTCTGCTGGAGTTAGTCCTAACAGCCTCCAAATGCTGCCTCCTCATCCTGCACTTTAGAAGTGGTGTTAGAGGTGCTGCTTCCACCTACCCTTAAATCTTTGGACTTCAAAAAACTTTCACCAAAAAGTGCCAGAAGAATTAACAGAAGACTGGAATCTACCTGCCAGTTGATCCACCCAAGGTGCATTGCCAGTTGGTTTGACTTTGCAGCAGCTTCCGCTAAGTTCTTCACCACAGCAGCAAATCCTGTTCAACGGGACCTCTCAGTGATGGCATCTGGCCTTCTGGAGCCCTCTTTGGCTACATCTTGTAGCTCTGTCCCGCTGGAGGTTTTCAACACCCAAAAAGTTGTCTAAGCTGAAAGGAAAAAGTCTTCACCTGGCTCAATGTCGATCAGCTCCCCATCAACAATGACAAACTCCTCAGCCTGGAAATTCAGCCTTTTCTGCTCAGAGCTTTTTCCTGCCATTGTCATTTGCTTCACCAAGACTTCGTCCAGCACTCCCCAGCGATGACAAATCCTTTTTGGGCACAGCCTGCTGCATTGCCCCATTGAACTTTACCTTTTCCTTCTTCTTTTCTTCAAACTTTCTTCTCAGTCCAAAGGTAAGCCAAGACCAGGCCCAATCCACCTTGTGTATCTGACTTGTGCTCCATTGCAGTAAACCTTAACTTTTGACTTTGTACCGATCTTGCGCAACCAAATAACCGCAGTTGGCAATTTGATCTTTTAGGCTCTGGATTTTACTGAAAACGTTTAAAAACCATAACTTCAGTTGTACTGATTGGATTTCTTTTGGTGTAATTACATTTATTAAAATGTATCTAATGTTTCTAAATTGGGTTGGGAGTTTTCTTGTGTTGTGTTTCACTTTATTACTGTTTGTATGCCCCATAAATACTTTACACATTGCCTCTAAGTTAAGTCTGACTACTTTTGTGCCGAGCTACCAGAAGGTTAAAACAGATTAATTTAGTAACTTTTAAGGTTCACTCTGACAGGTATTGTGACTGTTGCTTCAGAAACGCTCACCTCCCTTCCCCTCAACAGCCTTATAACTTTCCCACAACAGTCTTACAACTTTCATCTTGTAGATATGCAACACCAAGATCTGGGATGTGTCTGTGGTCAGTCTCACCAGGAAAGGTGGAACACCCTCTTTTACAAAGCAGAGCAAACCTTCAGAGAAAGGAGTGCCCAGGAGAAGGGACAGGATAGAAAGAAGGCACTGCTGAGAGGAGAGTGGCGAAGGAGAGGGAGGGGATAAGAGAAGGCAATACTGAGAACAGAGCAGGCAGGGCGAGGGACAGTGAGAGAGCATGCACTGCTGCGTAGAGAGGGGGCCTAAGGGAGGAAAGGCATTAAAGCAGGAGATTTGTAGGAGAGAATTTTGGGATGAAGAGGGAGAGCAATGACTGCTGAGGAGAGAATGTCCAGGCCGGAAGAGAATGGAGAGAGAGAGAGCAACCACTGCTGGGGAGCAAGGGACTAGACAGTGGAAGGCTGAGAAAGCAGGCATTGCTGGGGACAGACTGGAACTCAGTCAGGGCCTGACTCTCACACTGGGGCATGCACTGCGCTTTCCCTGCCCTTCGCTTTCTCATCCTGGGATATCGAAAGAGTGAGTCCTCAAACTGTTTAATATTAAACAGCTTTCACTATGTTTAATTGTCTTTTCTTTTCTGCGTTGCAATGTGTAATTGGTGCCACCTACAATATATATTATTGCAACTTTCATTTGTGCTGACCAGCCATTTGAGAAAATGGATTCACCAAGTCCTCGAGTAGTTCTTTCCTTAGTATTATAACTAGTCACCTTCTGCAAGCAGTAGACTCACTAAAGAAATCCAGGTGCTGCATTTCCCATCTCCCATCAACCATGAAGTGCTGTTGGTAAAAATGCCCATATTGTAGTTTAGAACCTTTATATTCGAGCAAAAACAAACCTACCTCCATAGAAAAAAATGATGTAGGTTTCTATGCAAATCATTATCCTGAAAACATATATCAGAATGACAAAGACAAAACTCATGAAACAAGAGACTTGAGATGATGCTCAGACATGAAAAACATCTGGTACCTGAGGGTATTCCAGTGTATTTTATTGACTCTTAAGTTACAGCCAGTCATCAGTTACTGATATTGCACAGTTGTAAACAGCTTCCAACGTCGTATTTTTTTAATTTTTATTCTGGCAGTTTTATGTGGCGTAAACTCCATCCGAAGGCAAACAAGTCCTTCATATGAGCACTAGCTGTATTACGCAATTACATTTTTGGGGGGTTTTTTGCACAGGGAGATTAAGAGATTTGCCTAGATACACAGGATGGTGAGCCCTGACATCGAGACTCGAAGCTGGTTCCCAATTGCAAAGTCGGCGCTATGATGTAATGCCAGATCCTCTCCCTTTGCTCTGTTGTTTTTCATCAAACAGGAAATACGAAGTGATCAACACTCACTACAAAATTTCAAATAATCCACTGTATGACATAATTTCTGGCAGTAATAAGGTTAACAGTCACTTCTTTGTGAGAGATCACCTCAGTTGTAATCCTGACTTTTAAAGTCAAATATAACTCTATTTCAGCAAAGCCATAAAAGTTTGATAAAATACAATAACTATACAGGTAAAAGAAAAGTGCAACACATTATTACATTGTTAATGAGGAAGTGTCACAATGCCAAGTTAAAATCAACAGTGGAACACACAAACTGTTAAAAATAACATAACATAAAAAAATTGATAAGACCAATACCAGTGCATCACTATCCTAAAATCAATATAAAAGACATAATCATTTTATGACAGTTTTTCTCTTCGCCCACATCAGCCCCAAAATTGTTGCTACTGCACAGGTATACAATATGGAAGGGTCCGATCTCAATAGCCTCAAAGCAGTGCAGTGGCTAGATGTGCCCAATTGTCTGCAAATGGATGACAGTCATTCAGAGTGTGACTGGACATAAGCTGGGAATGCAAACAGCATATGTGGTAAAGACTCGTTTTGATTAAAACAGAAAGGGCAATTCCCAGAGACAACCATTTTGCAGTGAATGATTTCAGAGGGAGCGTCCCTTCTTTACATTGATTGTGTCTAAAGGCCCCATAATTAAGTCCTAGTGCTTCTCTAGGCCATACGCCGATTTAAACATCAAAAATTCCCCCGTCGGTGAAGTGCCTGCAACTTTTTGCTCCTCCCTCTGCAGCATAAATTCCCAATACTGTTTTTTTAGTGTCTCCTTGGAGGGTATTTGGGGTTGAGTAGGGTGGTGCCAAATATCCCTAAAGCCTAAAGAAACGGACAATTTTTTGGTTGAGGTCAACCAGAGAATTTGTTTTAATCTATCTAACTTAATGATGACTTGTAAGGCAGCAGCATATTGAGCAAGATCTGGGTTAGCCCATAATCTTCGTCAGAATAGCATGGAGCATAGGGGGACATTAAGGGCTACCTTTTTATCCCCCATTTCCAAAAATAGAAGGTGCAATGGTGTACTTGGTGGAAGGGAGGTCAGTGATCTTAAAAAATGTTCCCCAATTGCTCCAACACAGAGACGTCACCAAAGCCCCACAGCTCAGCACCATATAGTGCTGAGCCAAGGGCCTTGGGCTCATACACCTGCATAGCTGGAACTATTGGCTTAGTGAAAGAAGCCTGATGTTCTTTCAGGATGGCATGAATAGTCTGTCTGTGCTTTAAGCAAGTGCTATTGATATGTGGACACCATGACATATTGGCTGACAATTTGATCCCTAGGTAATCAAACAAATCAACCCTCTCTAAGCCTTATCCCCTAGCATCAGCTTTTCCTTAACTGTTTTATGTTTGCTAAACAGCATAAATTTTGTTTTGGCTGCATTGATTTCTAAGCCACAAACATGACAAAAGGCAGCAAATTTATTAAGAAGAATTTTCAAGCCACTCAGAGTTTTTTATATTAAAAAGTGTCATCTGCAAATAGCAATATAGGGATCTTGATGTTAGCTATAACAGGGACATCCACTGGGCAGTCAGAAAGATAGTCACCCAATCCATTTAGATACAAAGTGAAGAGAGTGGGGACTAGTACACACCCTTGCAGAATACCTTTCAGCACTGGGATCTTGTTGGTCAGTTGGCCCTGTTACCCCAATCTGACACAGGCGAAGTTATTCTCATGTGGCTTAATCAGTAGTGACGGATTATTGTGAGGCATACCCATCGCATTCAAAACCAGCCTCAAGCATGGAACCAGGTCTAAGGCAGATTTCAGATCGACAGAAGCAACAAATAAGTTGCCCTTGCCAATCAGAACAATCTTCCCAAAACATTTGGATAAACCTAAATACCTGGTCTATCATAGAGGTTTTGGCTCTGAATCCTACCTGAAGTGAGCTTATAATATCCCAATCTGATATCCATGGATGATTTCATACCAGAACCAAATGAGAATAAACTTTTTGGACACAATCAATAAGATTAATGAACCTATAATTCATATATACTGGTACAACTTTGGCGCCCTGCCAAGATTCCAGAATAGATGTTCATATATACTGGTATAACTTAAGGTACCCTGCCAAGATTCCGGAATAGATGTTCCTAGGGCAATCGCATTTGATAGAGCTACTACGTAGTCAGCTCAGGCATCAGTATTGTGAGCAAACAAATAAAGAGAAATGCCATCTGGGTCTGGGGCCCTTCCCCTCGCAAATGTAGACAGTGAGTCTAGAACCTCCTCTTTAGTGAACGAGGGAAGAGGTAAAATTCTGGAGGCTACCTCCTCATAGTACAGGGAAGCAAAATGAGTAACCCATTCTGAGGGTGGAACATGGTTTTGCGGTTCTCCCCCCAGGGATTTGTACCACTGGCAACCAATTTTCTGATGTGCGAATAGCCTCTGGATGAACATGCTTCCGCTAACCTCTGCTATCTATTATCGTCACACTCCTTCTTTGCTTTCAATATGCTAAGTGTGTATTACTTTTTTTAAAAAATTATTTTTATTAACTTTTGCTCAATTGACCATACATACCAGCAGTTACAGTAATTTGTACACGGTTGACGTCTCAGCATCACAACATTTGCCTCCCAGGGAGGTATGAGAACACTGGTCCTGCCCAGTTCAGAAGACCCAAACACATGATAAGCCCTACATACAATTGGCAACTAAGACATGTCAATAAATCAAAGCTCTGCTCTCTCCTGATCATGCATATCTGATTGTTATCCCTCCACCCCCAGCCCTTTTCTATACTTATGCCATGGTGACCATATTGTCTCCCTTTTTTGACACACCCCCTGCTTTTATATACCATTTCTTCAGCCCGTTGGCACCAATCAAGGTCGCGTTTCCACTCCCTCAAGGAGGGCGGCAAAGGTGCTCCCCACCTCCTTGCAATGTTACTTTTGGCAATTACCGCTGCAAGAGCAAGCCAAATTCCCGTATACCTGAGCCAGTCCGGGGGTGACATGTTGGATGTGCCGCCGCAGGGCATGCGTCAGCCTGAGATAGTGATATCTTTGCGTGCGGTGTAAAGTGTATTCTTGCTGCAAGTCTTCAAATGCAAGTGGAGCCTCTCCTTTCCACACATCGCCTAGGTGTTCAATCCCTATCAGTTTCCACTTTCCGAAGCCCGCTAATGCAGCTACCTCCCTCAGGAGATCCCCCTCCCATAGTGGGGTCCGGCTGGTCAACTTTCCGGTCCAACCCAACAGTCTATTCGCTTCTCTCCAGCACTCCAGAACTAGTCCAGTGTGTGGTGGGCACTCCAAACACCTCCTTCGGGAGTATAAGAGTTGTGTACAATGGCCCCCGGGCATAGCAGCTCTGTGCACTCTGTATGCAGGTTCATTCGGATCTGCATATACCCAATCATTTATAAGTAGCAGCTGGGAGGCCCAGTAGTACAGCTTGATGTCAGGGACCGCAAATCCCCCATCATATACCCCACGTTGTAACTTGTGAAGCGCTATCCTAGGAGAGCCCCCCCTGCCACAATAGCCGTCTAACTTCCTGAGATATTCTTTTAAAAATTGTTGGGGGAACTCGATAAGGGGTATTCTGGAGAGCGTAGAGAAGGCGCAGCAAGGCCATCATTTTGAATAGGGCCGCCCTGCCCATTAGCGACAACGGGAGGGTACGTCAATGACGGACATCGGCACTGAGGCGCTCCATCTGGGGCTCAAGGTTTCTCCGCACAAACGCCTCGTGATCCCTCACAATATATATGCCTAAGTATTTAAACCCCTCACTCACTACCGGGGCCACACATCCAGCCGGTATCCTGGGCGGGGGCCCGACAGTGGAAATATTGCCGATTTAGACCAATTAATGGTGTAGCCGGAGTAGCTACCAAAGAGCTAAAAAATGTGGAGTACCCTCGCCATCGAGTAATATGGTTGTGCCAGATATAGGAGAATATCATCCGCGTATATCGAAATTCGTTCCTCCCACCCTCCCGGAGCCCCTATCCCCCAAATCATCAGATCTCTTCAGATCCAGTGTGCCAGTGGGTCTAATGCAAGGGCACATAGTAATGGGGACAGGGGGCAGCCCTGCCTGGAACCTCTCCCCAGCTGGAAGGATCTGGACATTACCCCATTAACTCGCACTTGGGACCTAGGACTCTCATACAATAACCTTACTCATCCACAGAAGTTGGGGCCGAAACCCATTTTGTGAAGTACCATAAATAGATAGGGTATTCTATACTGTCAAATGCCATTGATGTGTCTAACGACATCACTGCCGCCTGTTGAGCCTCGGGGTCTTCCGTTAAGTGGAACACTCTATAGAGTCTCCGTAGGTTATGACGGGTGCTTCTATTAGGCATGAAGCCCGATTGATCTAGGTGTATCACCTAAGAGATAATGGGCCCCAATCTATTCACTAACGCCTTGGCCAGTACTTTCACCTCCACATTAATCAAGGAGATTGGGCGATAGGAAGCACATTGGTCTGGTGGTTTCCCAGCCTTATGCACTACCACTATTGTGGCCGCACATTGGTCAGGTGGGAGCTGCCCCTGCTCTCTACTAACCTATCTAACAGTGGTGGAATTATTATGGAAGCCTGACTTTTATAGATCTCCACAGGGAGTCCATTGGGACCTGCCGCCTTCCCAGAGTTGAGGTGTCCCAGGGCCCCTCCCAACTCTTCCTCCGTGAGATCCGCATCTAGTGTGGCACGCGCCTCGTCCGATAGCGTGGGGATGGAGAAGTCTCTTTAAAATTCCTCGCAATCGCCCACAGTTCTAGTACTGACAGGTGCGTATACCCCCTCAAAGTGCACTGCAAAGACTTCTGCTATGTCTGTACTTGTCGTCTGTAGTACCCCTGCCTTGTCTTTCACACCCGTCACCCAGGAGCGTTCTCTATCCCGTTTCTCCAGCCACACTAGGAGTCTCGACGCTTTGTCTCCCACATCGTATAACCTGTGTTGAGTTGTGAGGGCATACGCTCTCGCTTCACTGTCTGCCAGTGCTCGCAAGTCGCGTTGTTTTAGTGCTAGCCTATGCCGCAATTCACTAGAGGTGTCCTCCACTGCTTCGCTTTCCAACCCGGCTATCTCAAGCTCCAAAGATCTAATTTGGAGCGCCTCCTCCTTTTTTAGCTCCAATCAGAGCCTGTGCCTGCCCTCTCAGCACCGTTTTATAGGCCGCCCATATTGTTATGTGTGAGGCTACTGATCCTTTATTTTCCGGAAAGTACAGCTTCGAGCCTTCTCGGAAGTTCCGGGTCTCGCAGACGCCAGGGGTCAATTCTCGGGAAGGCTGCCCTGTTAAGGAGGGGTCCCCTAGTGGCCACCCCTACCGGAGAGTGATCTGAAATTCCCCGCGCCATATGCCTTGGGTCTATGAACTTATCTACTCTGTCATTACGTGTGAAGAGGTAGTCAATCCTGGAAAAGGAGTTGTGTCGCGCAGAGTAGTACGTATACTGCCTATTCGAAGGTTTATGTAGTCGCCATAGGTCTACCATACCCAAGGCCGTCATGAAGTCTGCCAAGTCGCGCTCTCCCCTCCTGCCCACTCGAGAGCTAGAACGATCCAGCTCCGGGTCCTTGACGGCATTGGTGTCACCACCCACTAGAAGGGTGCCCAAGGGCAACTCGAGTAGAAATGAACTGACCTTCGGTAGTGCAATTTTGTGTAGTCCCGGGGTTATGTAAATTGAGCAGAGTACAATGGTGCGCCCCTCCCATTTACCCGCAGCTGCCACCATGCAGCCTACTTCATCCGCCCACATGTTGGTTATGGTCAGAGGAAGCGCATTGCGAACTAGGATTCCCACACCTTGAGCCCCAGAGGAGAGTCCAGAATGAGCTGCCAGCCTATACCCAAATCGGTCCAGGGCTTTACATTTGCTACCATTTAGGTGCGTCTCCTGAATCAACACTACGTCAGGGGAGTGTCTCTTAATGTACTGAAGGACAAGGGTGCGCTTGATCTTGTTACCCAAACCGTTACCATTCCAGGTCCACACCCGTATGCTAGACTGTTCCCCCATGATAAAAGGTTAGGAGCTTACAACGAGTAGACCTCCCCTCTCCCAAACTCATCTCTTGGCAACCTGTTGTACGTGTTCGGCTATAGTGGTCGTGAGCACATATGCAAACATGCAAAACAACATTAAACAACATTCCCAACCCCCCCCTCCCTGCAACCCTGTTCAGTGAGTAATAAACCTCCCACCTCCCAAACACACAGAGTGCCTGTCGCCCGAACTGTGTTATAGTAAACAGTAAAAAAGGGGGCAGCATGCCAGCTGCCAGCGTGAAGCATCATATTACTGCTGTAGGATACATCTCAAGCCATTAAGAAAGTCTCAGGAGCAACTTAGTCCTTTTTCTCATGTCCCCTGTCCTCGGGGTAGACTACTGTAGCGCAACGCCGCAAGTGTCTCTGTAGCTTTCTGTTCCGATGGTGAATCCCAATTCCCCAGCGCCATCATAGAACCCCCCCTTCAACCCCCAAAGTCAAGGAAAGAAGCATTTAACATCAATACTTGCGGGGGAGAGGCATCTACTGCAATACTTATTGTTCATCGATGCTGCTCAAGGCCATCTGTTCCGCCCTCCATCTCGCGACTTTCAGCCGTGCCACCAGTCTTGGAAGACACTCGGGTCTTCCCTCCTTTTTGTTCAACCTTGCGCCAGCCCTCCAGCCAGTCGTTTGCCTCGGCTGGTGAGTCGAAGAAATACGTTTTTCCTTCATCGATAATTTTAAATCTCGTCGGGTAGAGCATCATGTATTTCACGTTGGCTTCACGTAGGGCCTGTTTGACAGCGTCAAACATGCGTTGCTGGTGCTGGACATGGAGCGTGAAGTCTGGGAAAAAGCGGATGACAGCATTCTTGTGATGCAAGTCCCCATGTTGGCATGCCGCTTGCAGTATGGCGTCCCTATCTCTAAAATTTAGTATCCGGGCTATGATCGTGCGCGGAGGCGCTCCCGGGCGAGGTCGGCCCCCCAGCGCCCGGTGGGCACGCTTAATGGAAAAAAATGAGGACATGCGCTTGGGCTTCAACTTGTTTAGGATTAATTCCTCCAAGAAGAGGTCCATCAATGGACCTTCAATACCCTCCGGTACTCCTACTACCCGGATATTGTTATGTCGGGCTCTCCCTTCCTGGTCTTCAAGTTGGGCAAAAATATCAGATTGATTCTTAGTGAGTCGTGAAACCTGCTCCTCCAGGCGTTTGGTTTTAGACTGCAGGCCCCCAATGCCCGCCTCCGCCTCTGACACCTTCTCAGACATTTTTCGAAAATCTGCTCTGAGCAGGGTTACTTACTCGTTAACTGAGTCAAGCTTGGGTTCTAGGGTCCCTCGTAGTTCTGTGATAGCCCTCATAATGTCTTTCAGGGAGGGGACCGGGGATTGATCTTCCTGCTCCGATAGTGGATCCCCTCCTGCTGCTCCACCCTCTCTGCCCATGGCGACCGTATATTTATCAATTTGGTTCACCTGTCCCGCCACCACCACCTTGTTGCGGCCCATGCTCACCGTGTACGAAGCGTCAAGGATGAGCCTGTATGCATGAGCTCACTCGGTCACCCGTGTCCGCTCCGGTGACTGTTGTCTTATCTCCCCAACTCTGTAACCTTTAGGCGTTGTTGTGGGGGTCCTGCGCGCTGAAGACAAAACTGTGTAGGCTGTTAGTCCGCCGGCCCCAAATCACCGGGGGGGGGATAGCGCTCACAAACAGTACTCTATGCGGGTGTGCAGCTCGTCAATCAGCACCTCTCCAAGCCCTGCAGGGGACCTCAACTGCCCTCTCAGCTACCAGTGCACTCACTCGCTTCTCCCAGCTGCTGAGTGACCTCCCAAGCAGCTCCCAAGTCTTCTCTCTCACGCCGTCAGAAGAGATGGGGAGGAGGGGGAGAAAGTGCAGCACAAGCCTTTAATATGCCCCCAAACCAGTTGTCTGCAGGTCCGTTGCACAGCGTTTACTTGCGACTCCTCGCCCCGTTCTGCTGATCAGTAGGAGTGCGCCGCCTCACTCAGACGGGATAGTACGCGTCTCACCACGTAGCGCTGTCTGGCATTCCCGATTTTGCCTCACACCAAACCACTGTCACTCTCACTTTCCAGGCTGGCACCTCGCCGTCTCCAGGGTGGGAGCCTCTTCCGCCAGCCAGCACTTCGGGCCGAGCGCCGGAAAACCCCCCGCAACAAGAATGCTCCGGGCTACGAGGGCAGCGCCATCTTGCCTCCGCCCATCAGTCCGTCTCAAAGCCTCACAGTAATTCTCCAAGCGGCATTCAGGGGCTGCTTTTTCGCATGGTGCGTCAGACACTCCTCGATGGCTTATGCTTCGTCAGTTACTCCCTACAGTTCGGATCTTGACGGATGTTAGCAGGTGCTTGCGCCGTTAGCTAGCGCAGCTCAATTAAATGCGGTCATCTTCCTCAGCTGCTGGCCACGCCCCTAGTGTGTATATTACTTTCTGATGGCTGCAATCATAAATGGCTTTTTCAACTTGATCGCCCTAGCTGGGGTGCGCCTCAGGTGCCCACACTCCCTGTTAAACCATCCATTGTCTTTTGTTTGGGGGGCTTCTTAAATTATTAAATAAGCTGCAATCCTCTCAAAAAGCTCTTTTTGCAACACACTAAAGTCTAGGTGGTCTCCCTCCTTTTCCATACTTTTTGCAATGGTACTCAGAGTTGCCTGAACATCTTTGTTGATGTTTGACAAGATTTCTGGCTTTACAATAACCTGATGCCATTTGAGGCGATGTCTATCAGATATATGTACAACATTGCGAGTACTAGATGGCCTTGCCGGGTCAATTGTATACTTAACAAAACAAAGCAAGCAACCTAAGATATAGAGTGTTATGGTCTTTCTCCACTCTTTCCTGAACTACCATGTCACCCACTCTTTTCAATCAATTCGGATTTGGGACAAATGGTTGTTAAAAGTGTATGCCCCCTTGGTATAGGATTTCGTACGACCATTAGTAGCCCGACCCCCAATTCAATGGAGAGCACTATCAACTGAAGCATGGCTTGGGTCCATCTTTTGATTGAGTGAGGCTCCAGCTGGGGGATAGCCCAATATTCTTCCTCCTCAGCAGCGATTTCAATATCATCCATGTCTAAGGGCTCAAATGTAGAATTAAAGTCCCCTGCAATGATCAGATATAAACTTGAATGAGACTTAGCCAGATGAGCCTCTAGGACTTGAATTGCCACCGAAGTGTGTCTACCCTTAACCACATGTGCATATATGTTGAAAATCATCACACTATGAACCGCCGCCCTCCTTACTTCAATGCCTAGTATGTCAGTACAATCAATTGTTATTTGGCAAATCTTACAATTTAGGAAGATCCTTCTCCCACCTCGCCGCCAAGACATGGAACACCCTCCCCATCCACTTACGACAGACCCAGGACCTGCTGACCTTCAGGAGACTCCTCAAGACCTGGCTGTTTGATCAGTAGCTGCTCCCGTCCCCACCCCCCCAGCGCCTTGAGACCCTCACGGGTGAGTAGCACGCTTTACAAATTATTGATTGATTGAGGAAGGACTTCACCCATATTGTTAGACCACCCATAGGCCTTCCAAACCTATTAGGCTTAGCTGTAAATTGAAAAGACTAGTACCCCACTTTATGTAGCGATTCTATTGACCAAGTTTCTTGGAAGTGGCATATGTCATGCTTGTCGACAAATTCACCCCATGGTGGCTGCATCATCTTGGCTGTGAGGCCAGCCACATTCCAAGAAACCACAGAGATCAAAGGTAAATCATGATTTTTAATGGAGCACTTGGGCAGGGACAAAGTGCCTTCGGAATCAGTTAGTGTGCTATTTGAGACTTCAAGAACTGGAGAATCATTACCTGTACATAATAAACCAGGTATGCCAACATTGTCAATTTGAGAGTGGGTAGATAAGTCGTGAGTATTCAAGCTGACCCAGTTAGTACGGATGGTATCAGGGCGTGAAAAATCATCAAACTGAGTATCCAAACTAAACATGGGTGAGCAGGGGCCCAAAGCTGTATCATAACGCTTGAGAGTCTCTGAACAGGTTGCATGTAGGTGAAAGATTCAGTACTTCTTGGGATAGCCCTATATTATTAATACTTGCTGGGGGACTTGGGACAGGGGGGAATCTAGGGGGAGTCCAAGATTGTCGTACGAAGCCCCCGCTATTCTGAACTGTAGCCAGGTCATACTTCCCCATCAGTTGTCAATCGTTATCTTCCAAGCCAGATAGAACCTGAAACCTATTCCCGTGTGGCAGCTGAGCCGTGTGTTGGTAGCGGCTGTGTGGTTGTATTTGATTGAGTCTCCTGGGTTTTGGGGCTAAACGTTCGTAAAAAATATCCCAACGGAACAACATTTATATGCCCTGGCTGAGCTAGATCTGTGTTTGACTTTTCACTTTACTAAACAGTTTGATCCTGTGCACACACTCATTTATTGTCCAACACACAGCACAGCCTCACTCAATTGCCAACTCCCTGGAGCTCGTCCTTTACCCTGGCCAGAACCAGCTGCTCTAAACAATTCTTGCTCAGGTGGCTTTGTGGCACTTCATTCACAGCAGGGACTTTGATGGTATAGCGCTAAAAATAGATTCTAAATACTCCCAGTCCAACTTTAGAATTTATTTATTTATCTATTGAGTTTTGTATAGCAGAATTTGACCCGAAGGCATCATAGCGCTTTACAGAGTTAGCACAGCAGCAATTACATGAGTTACATAAAAGGCAAATGAAAGTACATATTACCCGTATAAAAAGTAGCATACGATAGACAGCAGGATATGTGAATGAGATAGCAGCAATTACACAAGTTACATAAAAAGAGTAAGTAGAAGTACATAGTAACCGTATAAAAAAGAAGTATATACAATTTAGTAGGATATGCAAATTATATAGTTCGGAGGTAGTTACGGTAGGGTGTTGCGAAGATGGGGAGAATAGAGAAACAGTTTTTGCCCAAGGCAATGGTACTGACATTTCAATGGAGGTTGTGGGGTAGGAGCATTAGGCCAATCAAGTTTCTTCTTGAAGTGAGCGAATGAGTGATTGTCACGTAAATCCTGAAGCAACGAGTTTCAGATTCTGGGAGCATTCCCAGAGAAGGAGCAGGTACACGATTTTTCTTTCTTGAATTATGGCAGAATCAGGAATAGACTGTTGGAGCTTCAAAGAGGTCTCTTTTGGCCGGCTTTTGATAGATTGCTTGCAAGCTAAACAGTTTTTTCCATGTAGAGATGCAAGCACTTTCGAATATACATCTTAACTCGATTGGTAGCCTGTTGAGGTACTGAGAATGGGTGTGATGTGGTTGAAGCGGCTCTTCCCCAAGAGGAGTGTAGATTTCATAGGGGCTAAGTGTTGATTTGAGGCGCCCATGATCGTTGCGTTACTATAGTCCAGTTTGGAGAGGGTGAAGAATTGTACCACTGTCTTTAGGTCTTCAATAGGGATGAAAGGTTTTTATTTTTTTAAGGTGTTTTAACGTGTAGAAGGCACTTTTAGCTGAGGCATTAATATGCTCTTTCATAGTCAAGTTTTTGTCAAGTGTAGTCCTCAGAGATTTTACAGAGTTAGAGATGGATAATTTGCAGTTTAATGCAGTGAGGCTGTCGAGCCAGATATTGTATTGTATTGTATTGTATTGTAATTACATTTATATAGCGCTTACTTCCCCTGATGAGGCGTCGAAGCGCTTTTTCGGCAAGTAGCACGCTACTCCGGAACCCAAGAAGGATTAGTGTTGAATTAGTATAGTGGAATATGAAAGTAATTTGAGTGGTGGATAGGTTAGTCAGTTATTTGGATTCAGAAGGATAGCGGAGGGATAGAAGAGGGAAAAAGGTTTGCATTTATATAGCGATTGTTACCCCTGATGGAGTGTTGAAGCGCTTTTTTTTTACGAGTAGCACGCTACTCCGGAACCCATAAAGGATTAGTGGTGAATTAGTATAGTGAAATATGGAAGTAATTTGAGTGGTGGATATTAGTCAGTTATTTGGATTGAGAAGGATAGAGGAGGGATAGAAGAGGGAAAAAGGGTTGCATTTATATAGTTATTGCTACCCCTAATGAGGTGTTGAAGTGCTTTTTTCGGCAAGTAGCACGCTACTCGGAACCCATAAACAATTAGTGGTGAATTAGTATAGTGAAATATGAAATTTACTAAGTGGACATGTTAGTCTGTTATTTTGATTGAAAAGGATAGTGGAGGGATAGAAGAGTGAAGGATTTAGAGATTTTTTTTTTTGGGACGTCATAGAAGTAGTGGGAGGCTTGGGATGAGTAAAAAGGGATGTGGAGGGGAAGAGTCAGAGGGAAGAGTTTAGAAAGGCTTGTTTTGGGGGATCAGTATAGTAAAAAATGTGTCAGATGGTGCAAGGGGGGGTAGAGTAGGGGAGAGTCTAGAAAGGGCTATTTTGGGGGTCATAAGTGGTATGGGGTTTGAGATGAATGAGAGAGTGGATGTAGAGGATATATTGATAGAGGTATAGGGTGAGGAATAGGGTAGTGCATTGGAAAGAGTAGTAGAAAGAGGTTGGAGATGAGTCAGAGAGTTGAGGTAGAAGATATATTGAGAGAGGTATAGGGTGAGAAATAGGGTAGTGCATTGGATATGCAGAATTAGAAGAAAGTAATAAATATATAGATCCATAAGTACATGGAAAGTTTATAGATGCATAAAGGAAGTAAGCATATGTAGATGAAAGATATTGATAGAGGTATAGGGTGAGAAACAGAGTAGTGCATTTTTTTGTGGTTGAGGAAAGTAATAAATACATAGATCCAAGCACATGGAAGGTATATAGATGCATAAATGAAGTAAGTATAAGTCGATTAAAGATACATTCAATAAACTCTGGTTTTCAAGTGTTGTACTTAAAAAGTAATTTATTTATTCTTTTTTTTTAAACATAATTATTCGACATGTTTATACAAAGCAATACACATGTATAGGTACATATCTTTAGCACAAATAAATGCTTATATACAGAGGGATATGCTGTATATTTCTGTTTGCGTATGGTGCTTATGTGGGGAAGAGCCAATTCTTGAGTAGTTTTCTGAAGATAAGGTGGTTGTAGGTGGATCTTATGTTGGGGGGGTAAAGAGTTCCATATTTTGGCTGCTTGAACAGAGAATGATGTGCCACCCATGGTTTTTTTCTTGTATCTTGGGATTTTAAGGCGAGGTGCCACTCTAGAGCGGAGGTTCCTATGATGAATGTGTTTGGTGATTTTATTCCTGATGAAGAGCGGTCCCATTCCATGTATCGCTTTGTGGGTGATACAAAGCAACTTGAACGTGGATCTTCTGGCAACCGGTAACCAATGCAGGGCTTTCAAGGCAGGGGAGATGTGGTCTCGCGGTTTGATATGTAAGAGTAGTCTGGCAGCCGAGTTCTGAATCCGTTGTAGTCTTTTCATAGTCGTTAAAGGTGATCCCTGGTAGAGGCTATTGGCGTAATCGAGTTTGGACAGAACAAGGGAGATGGTAGCTTGGACCTTGTGTGGAAATCCCAAATGGGGGAAGATTTGTCGCAGAGTTTTTATAGTAACAAAGCTTGATCTTGAAAGTTTGTCCACTAGGGCATTCATCGACAGCTTGGAGTCCATGGTCATTCCGAGGTTTCTTACTTCCTTCAATACTTTAGGCGGTGATCCCAGTTCATCAGGCCAGGCGGCAAGCAGGACATAATGTTTCCAATCGCCACACGTGAGTATTTCCGTTTTGGAAGCATGCAATTTGAGATGGCTCCAAGTCATCCATTGATCCACGGCTCTGAGACAACTGAAAATTGGCAAGTTTCCAATGTCTTTGGGGAATTCCAGTTGAAGGAGTATTTGCGTGTCATCTGCATAGTTATAGCACCTGAGGTGAAATTGATTGATCAGTACCGGTAATGACTTCATGTAGATGTTGAAAAGCATGGGCGAGATGATAGAGCCTTGAGGGACCCCAGCTTTTGTGGAGTACGGTTTGGGCGAGAAAGGTGGGGTATGGATGACATTAGTTCTGTTTCGAAGGTAGGATGTGAAGCAGTCCCCTCTATGCCGGCTTCGTAGAGTCTTTGTACCAGAGTGTCACGGTCAACCGTGTCAAAGACAGCCGAGAGGTCCAAGAGGAGTAGCGCAGCACCCCCGTTGCGGTCAACTGTGTTCTTCAGGTCATCCCAGATGGCAAGGAGGGCAGATTCGGTGCCTCTTCCTGGACGGAATCCCGTTTGGAAGTCTGAAAGTATGGTATTGTCTTCAATGAATTGTGACATCTGGGGGAACGCTGCTCTTTCTATCAGTTTGCCCAGGAAAGGTCCATTTGTAATGGGTCTGTAGTTGTCAGGGTTCAGCGGGTCCAAGTTTGTTTTCTTCAGTAAAGGACGTATGTATGACTTTTTGAGTTCTTCTGGAAATATTCCGGTAGTTAAGGAATCGTTGATGATTCTTCTTACTGGATTGGCAGCAGAGGTTGTTAGAAGAAGTGCCTTGAAAGTTTGCGGTGGACACGGGTCAGAGGTTTTTAAGTGTGGAGTTGGAAAATCCATGAAAACCCCTTACAACTGTACTAAACAACAAACACGCATCCACCCACCTGTTTACAGGAAATGTCCCAGTGTAGTATCCAGGTATACTACACTGTGTAAGAAAAGTAATCTGAAAGTAATGTACTGGTCATTTTACTGAAAAGCCCATTCAAAGTATATGTACTATATTTCCAAAGCACTGCATTTCTCAGTAACAGTACTGTAAATCAAAACAAAGTGCATTTACAATTACAATCCAAACTGTATTACAACTGTATATTTACTGCAAAGTATTTAACACTTACCTGTGCCAGGCTTGCTTGGTTCTCGGAAATAAAATAACTAAAGAATATTTTTATACAAAAACAATTGGTATGAAGTTCAGTCTTTGAGTGTGTGAATTCATTTGCTGACTGAGTGTGTACAACAAATGCTTAACACTGTACTATGATACTGCCTTACTGCTCGACCACACTACCACAAATAGAGAGTGAGGTGCTATCTAACTTTACCTCTGCCTACCTTTGGGGTTCCACTGGACTCTGTGCACACTATAGCTGACTTTGGTATAGTATATACAGAACCAGCTTCCTACAGACATTTCCTGTAAACAGGTAAGCAAAATCGCCTTGGTTAAATAGTACAATTCTAAAAAATTTCTTTAGGTTTTCAAACTCCACAGCTAGAAACTTTTCCAAGAAAAACAGTCAATGTTATCCTATGGAGGAAAATAGTGTTATCGGTTTTAGGGTAAGTATTCGGTAGTGGGAGTTGATGTTCTGGGGGTAGACTCAGGGGTCCCCCAGGGTCAGGAATTCACTCTCGTTACATCCTCTGCGGCACTAGGGCGGCAGGGTGCAACGTGCTGAGGCCCAATGCTATCCAATGAGGGATAGGGGGCCTCCGGTTGGTGGCTGCTGGCGAGCAGGCCACAAGGTTGTGGGAGCCAAGCTCCTGGGGTTAGGCTCAGGGCAAAAGGGGATCCTGTTTAGCACAAAAAGTGCACCGGCAGCGGCGTAGGGGCTGCTGGGTGCAGGGTGCTGGTTTGGCGTTGGGTGCCCTGTTGTTTTCAATGGGGATTTTCGGTTTTGGTTTTCAGCTGCAGGCTCGGTCCAGGAAGACTTCCGGGAGGAACCAATAGCTGGGCGGGAAGGGGGCCTGCTCCTGATAGCAGGAGAGGCTGGGGGTTGCATTACAAAGACTGCAAGGCCTTTGACGCTCCCCTGCCACAGATGGCTCTTCCTGGCCTGGGGGAGGTGTGAACACCTCCGCCCAAGAAAGGCTTTGTTTCTGGGCTCAGGGAGCGAAGGCTCCCACCCTACGGGTCCAGAAACATGTCTTGTGGTAGCAGGCTGGTGTGTACCAGTCAGGGAACCCACCAGAGGCTGGTCGTTTTTCAGGGGGCATCTCTAAGATGCCCTCTGTGTGCATTTTTCATTAAATCCCATGCTGGCATCAGTGTGGGTTTAATGTCCTGAGAAGTTTCTTATGGTTGGATAAATAGGAGTTCGGTTTTGCTGGGATGAAGCTTACAATGGTTGTTGGACAGCCAAGATTGAACTGTGGAGAGAGTGCTGTTTAAATGTCTTTAACCTATGAGATTGTAATGTAGATTTGAGTGTCATCTGCATAGAGATGATAGGCAATTCTGGCTTGTCTCAGGATCATTGCAAGTGGTTTCATATAGTGGTGTAATAGGGCAGGAGACCCTTGCGTACCTCCTTGTGAGACTGGGTGTTACTTTTGAGATGGAGTTGTTTAATTTGATTAACTGTGAGCATTCGTTCAGGAAGGAAGCAAACCACTGAAGGACAGTGTCATTGATACCTTCACGTTGTGCGAGGATGTTAAGGAGGATGTCATAGTTGACAGTGTTAAAGGCCGCTGAGAGGTCCAGGAGGACTTGGACTAGGAGGCAGGCCTGGCCTACAATGTTCATTATTGCAGCCTCTGTGCTGCAGCCTTTCCTGAACCCTGATTGGAAGGTGTTGTGCAGGTTCTATTTTTCAAAGTGGTTGTTGAAATGAGCCAGCATAAATTGTTCAATGATTTGGCCAGGAGGGGGAGGTTGGTTGGGAGAATTACAGTGCTGCATGAAAAGGGACACCTGGATTACCTCATTAGAGTTCCTCATGACTTGAAGACACATCCCTTGCAGGCGTGATCTACTGAGAGTGGTTGGCAGTGCCTTGGGCTTGCCATTTGTATGACAAAATGTTGCTTTAATGGACATGCTGTAAAGGCTCTTTTCAGTGCCCGTGCTGGACTAGAGTCAGTTGCTCGAGTAAGTACTCTAGCACCTGCCTGGCAGGCTTCGAAGCACTCACTTAGTGGCTCTATAAGCTACGAAAATGGGCCAACTTTGATATTAAGTTTTAAATGGGTAGCAACATTGCAAAAATGCATATTAAAAGGTGTTTTAAAGATAATAAATACAAACATAACAGAAAAAAGTACCTGGCAGACACTACCAAGGGGAAATGCACCTTACTAATGTCAAGCTAGGGTGAGGTTACACACATACATGCCCCGCCCCACAGAATCGGCGAATTACACATTCACACATACACACACACACACACACACACTCACACACACGCACGCACGCACGCACACACACACACACACACACACACCATCACCTAATGACCTATCCACCTCCACTTACCTGCTCAGTGAGGAGGGATGCTGTGGTGATGGCTGGTCACAGTAGGTCATCGTCATGCTCTAATCAGTGGAGGCCAGGCAGGCGGGTGCCAGTGTCTACAGTTCTGCTTGGCCTACCGTGCTTGCTCTCCGTAATGCTGCCACTGCCATGCTCACGCAGCAGAGCAATTAGAGTGGTAGCAGTTTTTATACATTGTCAGTGCAGAGCAGTGCATGCACATCGAGTTCTGACAGCGACTGCAGTTTTTGGTGGGCCCAGGCCACAAGCACGTAAAGGCAGTATTATAGACAGCTTCAGCTGGTTTCAGTTCAGTGCAAACGGATACAAACAGTATGCTATACACTTTTAATTTGCTCCACAACATTCTAAAGTTTGTCCTGAACTTTGCCAGCCTGCACCCCTCCCAGCACAGCCATCAGCTGCCCTCAATCACAATTTACCAATGGAATTAGAAAATGATGATGTTCCTTGGTGAAAGGCAGGTATGCACTGCTGACATCAATATTGTGATGCAGTCATCATTTCTGGATCTGGGTTGGTCAGCCATACCAGGAAGACATCCAAAGGAGAACAGATACATTCATTTTTAATAATTACTGGGCCCAATGCCCAGGGACGGAAAATTCAGTAGACATGGCCCTGTGAAATAAGTGCTGATGCTGAGCACAGGAAACCACTGACACAAATTAAGCACTGTTTTGGGCCCTAGTGCTACTTTTTCCTCAGTCATATTAACAATAGCAGTGGTAACCTTTTCCCAATATTCATTAATGGGAGGGCAGGATCAAGTAAGATGTAGGAAGTCCTTTTCCTCTGCAGCATTATGGGTGCAGCACAAGTCAGTCTGGAGGCCTCTTTGCATTAAGCTGTAAGGTGTGTGCTAAATTCAGTGAAGAAATTTATAATGAATAAGACACTGACTGCTACAGGGATAGAGGGTTCAATGACAGAATATCGAGACACAGAATATTGATACACAAAAATATTGGAAAATAAATCTCTTGAAAAAAATATAGTCTTTCTATACTTATCTAACAAAACAACAATTATGAAGGACAAAAATATTGCTGTTAACAATATCGTTTTTTACTAATGTTGACTACAAAAATATCAGTTACAAAAATATTGTTCCCTATAAACAAACATATAAATTGTCAAAAATATTTCATCACACAATGACAACAGTAATATTTCTAAAATAAGTACATTTTTGTTTACTCATAAAAATAATGACATTATACATTAAAGAAAACATTAAACCAAACAATAAACAACATATACACATATTTTAACAATAGAATATTCACATTATATTACTGACCCAAGAAAATATAACTCAATATATATCATCAATAAAATAAATATGTATAATCACTTAATCACTACCTTTATACCACAATATATATATATATATATATATATTTATATGTTTATACCTATATTAAACCAGTCCTTAGTGCTGCATCGCACAACAATAATCAAAAAGTCTCCTCTGCTGTTCAACAGTTTATTCAGGATATACACGAATATCCCAAAATGTTTCAGTGACAACAGTCTCCTTGATCACGGGCCAGGAAGCGGACACTCTACTTGTCACTTATTCCTTTCACTGATTTGCAATTCACAGAGAAAGCGGACTCAGTGCACGTAATACATTAGAGAGGGTCTGAAAGCATGGGAGCCATTTTAACATAAGAGTGATCAAAGCCATAACATAATGAAAATAATGCAAGCTGCCCATTGCATTTCGATTAGAAAACAAATGCTGTACCATTTTGAATGACATCTCAAAATAAATACTATAAATGCAAATTAAACATTTATCAATCTTGTGGTATGAAGAAATGGCAACTCCAAATTTCATGCTGACATGTCCGGTGGCGTCTGCCTACTGCACTTGCTCATACTTTCCTGAGACCTAATGCCCATAGCGTGAACCATTTAGATATTCGCATAGGGCATTATTTGTACCCAGAAGCTTTTAATCCCTCATGTCAATTGTGTTTAGAACTGGACGTCATTCCGACCTCTCATGTACCTAGTATATGAAATTTAACGCGCTAGACAAAGAAGTCTCAGAAGCTATAAGGAGCTACGGAATGCGACCCCAGTGGGAGTGCATCAACTTCCAATTTTCCAGCGCAACATTTGGTATGCAGTTATAACTAAAGAATTACACTTTTGTCTTGGTTGGAGCGATCTAATTGCAGGTTTAAGACACAGTTAAAATCGCCTTTAATAATACAAGGGATATGTGCAAATCTGGTAAGGATGACAGTGAGGTGGGCCAAGAAGGCTTGCTGTGCTACATTCAGTGCATACATTCTGCCTAATAAAAGGGGCCTGCCATCTAACTGTCCCTCCACCATAACATATCGCCCTTCAGGGTCTATTTCCATGGCCATGCATTGGAAGGGATCTGCAGGCCTAGCCCATCTAAAGCCTGAATATGTAGTGCTGTAACATTGGCCCCGCTAACGTTCCTGGATACGTGCATCTTCCCCTCCTGCATTATGAGTTTCTTGGAAAAAGGCTATCTGGGCTTCATGCCTTCTAATATATTTTTATACTGTGTGGCTCTTGCTTGCTGTCCCCATACCTTGGACATTCCACTTTAAGATACGTAGCCTGGCCACAGCACAATGTGTAGGCAAGGGAGGAGAGGCACCGATTAGTGGAGGGAGGGGCCCCTCATAATTCTGGTGGATGAGGGGCCCCTCATAATTCTGGTGGATGGTAGCATGTGAGGCAGGCAATACTCAGGGCTGAGCAAATGCATATTGTGTGTCCTTGCAAACAAGAAAACTAGAACCACTAACTCCCAACCCAGGGAGGTCAAGAAAACTCCAACTGTCCAAACAATCAACAAACCGACCCACAGGTGGGATCATCCCAGTGGCATATTGGAATGCAAAACTACGCCTAAGGAGAGTGTCTGGGGGGCGATTGGCATACCGTCATCAGATACAGTACGTCCGAAAATCAGAAAGCCATCAAGGTGGGTCACTGACCCATTGCGGTTTAGTGATAGTCAGGAATATAAGAATCTGCTCCACCAAGTTCCAGGCATCGACTGTCTCAGTGAAGAAATAACTGGTGTTGTTCACCATTATCTTCAGTTTTGCTGGGAAGAGTAGCGAGTAGGTCAGTCCCGCCTGTCTCAAGCATTTCTTTACTCCCAGGAAGGAGGCCCTACGTCACTAGATGGCCAGAGTGTAATCTGGGAATAGGAATATACACACATTGTCATAGAGTAGTGACTCCGTGGCCCTACTGCTCTTGATATGGCCTTTTTATCACTGTAGTTCTTAAGACTGGGCACCACCAGCCTGGGAGCAGCTCGTGGTGGTGGTCGCCGCGCTGGTACTCAATAGGCTTGCTCCACAAGGCCCAGATCTCTGTACTGGGGTGAATGTATGACATTGTTCTGCATTCTGTCCATCAATTGTTCTTTTTGCACTGGCTTCCCCAAGTTCTTCATTCCAGTCCATCTGCCCTGGACTCTGGTGTTCTAAAGGGTCCATAGACCCTTCCCAGTCCTTCCCGTGCCTGAAACGTCAAGAAAATGCTCAGGTGACAACATAGAACCCCTGAGCTCTGCTGCGCCGGAATCAGTGTCGAGTGACGTCGATCTGACTCCGTATCATCGGGGATAAGGATGGGGCTGGAGCCGCTGGTGGGCACCGGCTGGTCCGTAGGCACTGACTTCGGGTCCGGTGCCAGGGAAGGTTGCGTTGGCATGACCCGCACCGTACCGGATCCGGAATCAATTCCCTGAGGTTCAACAGGTGCCATGGCTGGAGCCGATGATGTCAAATCCGATGTGGCCCCTTCCGACCCCGGGGGGCCCAAAGGCTCACCAGAGGGGTCGGCCCACTCAAATACATGGCGCATGGCCTTGTAAAACTCTTTACTCTGAGGGGGGGGGGTTCGCTCCAGCTCCCGGAAAAGGAGGGAGGCGTGAAGTCGACCCTGGCTCTGGCTCCGCAGAACTGTGCCTAGAGCATCAGTGCTCCTTACCTCGTTTGTCGACCGACGACAGTCAAGGTGAAGATGAAGTTTGCATAAGCATTCTTCTTTTTCTTGTGTCCCTTCCCCGAGTGTCCTGAGGACCTTGTGTGGTAGGAAGAGGACTTAGGGCTCCGGAAGCAGTCCAGTGACCTCCTCTTCTTTGATTGGGACCGGGATCTCCACAGAGTCTCGCTGGATGGTGTCAACTACCGGGCCGCAAGGAGCTTCATAGCCCTCTCCCGCAAGGCCTTCGGAGCCATAGCCCAACAGTCCAAGCACGACTTCGAGTCGTGGTCGCACTCCGAGACACCAAAGGCAGATGAGGTGGTGATTGGTAACCGACGTGGAGCGGTGACAGGCGCCGCACGGTTTAAAACCTGTTTTCCTCGAAGACATCCCTCGATACATTATGAAAAAAGTCTTGAAGCTGACAAAAAGTTGAAAAAACCTGTCAAAAAGCGACTGAGGGGTAGCTCTTCCCAGATCGGCACTTAACTGGCGTGGAAACAAAAAAACTGACATCCGTGCACCTGGACTGCGCCTATATAGGTAACAGCGACGTCATATCCGACGCTAGCAACGCTAACGACGCCGACAACGTCATGCAGAGCCAAATGGAGCCACCAGACGGCACACGCAAGGAGTATTGCTCGAGCAAAAGTTTCCAGATCTAGCCTGACACCTGGTAAATTTTAAGGTAAGGAATCTGCAGCCAAAAGTCTCTATCAGATCAATGTATTAAACCCAGATCTATGACTGGGGGTGAATGTTTGCATTGTTCAGCATTCCATCCATCATCTGTTTTTTTTACAGGTTGGGTGTAAAGCAGCCGGATCTACAAAATGAACACGGAGCCAAGTCCCATCTTCTGTAGAACCTCCCAGAGGTAGTCCCATTCAAGGGTGTCAAAGGCCTTTTCAATATCCAACGCGACAACCGCAGCTCTAAGGTCTGTGCCATCTATAGAGTGGAGCACATGGGATAACCTCCACAGATTCATCTGTGTTCCCCTACCAAGCATAAAGCCACATTGGTCCTCGTGGACCAGATGGGTTACCACAAGCCTCAAGCGCTCCACCAGGGTCTTAGCCATGACTTTAGTATCAACTCCAAGCAAGGACAGGGGACAGTAAGAACTGTGGGTCCATCTCATTTTTGCCAGGTTTCGGAAGCATGATGATCTGGGCTCTCACATGGAGCGTGGTAGGCAACCAGTATGTCTGGATTCCTGAAGGGAACGTCTGATGTTATTCCACAGGGAGCCCGCCTGGGGCCGGTACCCTGCAGTGTGCCAATTGGCCGATAGCCTCCTACAATTCCTCCACCCGGAGGTCTTCCTCTAGACCCCGTCCCTGTGTGTCTGTGAGGCACGGGAGGTCCAAATCATCTAGGAATCTCTGAGTCACAATCAAGGTAGTCCGTGAGCCCCCACCGTAAATATTCACCAGATGGTCCCGTTATAGTGTGTTAATGCCGGCCCGAGTATTGCCCGCCATTCCACCATTCCATCTGGATATCGTAGTGAGAGTATTAGCAGGGGCGTGCGTTTCTTCTTAAGTAGCCAGTAGATTTAGGTGCTGCTCGATATGGCGGCTGCCGATATTCCCATATTAATGTTCCCAGACCCCAGACACTGTGAGTTGAACATCCGGCAGGGCCCCCTCCGCCTCAGTAAAGTCCTGTTCAAAGCTCCATCTCGTACCGTCAACTTTGGACAAGCATACCCCACGTGTCACCAACTTCAGAGCGCCCCACTCCAGCCCTCTCCGACAACCAGTTCGTATTGAAGTATCCGGCAGTCACCTTGTAGAGTTTCTCTCGAACAATGTGTCACCCAGCGTATACGGCTGGAGACACCAGAGGGGGCCCCGCGGTCAGGTGCCACCCATCCCCCATTCCAGCAGCAGCAGAGCATGGTCCGAAAGGAATTGACCCAGTATTTGGATCCGTGGTGTGGCAGTCACCAGAAACTAAAAATCGGTTAAGCCGACTATGAGTCTCATGTGTTGGGACATAGCAGGTATATTCCCGTGTCCCAGGGTGTGTCACGCACCAAACATCTATGTAGTGCAGGCGTTCCATCACTGTGCGTAGGGAGTCTGTCATGTGCGTCTTAGTATGCGGTTGTGGTGGGTATCTGTGTTTATGGCCGTAGAGCATGCAATTCAAGCCTCCGGTCCATAACATATGGGACCAATTCCCATTCCAACTCTAGGTAAAAACCATCATCTGCATTTGTAGTATAGACATTCAGCAGGCATACTTCAACTCAATCCAGTAGGCCATCCACAAGGAAATACCTCCCCTCAATGTCCGCTTTGAAGCCATGTATCCAGAAGGGTACCCGCCTGGCCACCCAGGTCACCACACCATGGGCATAGTTGGAATATGTGGCGGAGCAGAGTTGTCCCCTCCATTTCTTGTGAACCTTGTGGACTTCAATCTACATTAAATATGTCTCCTGAAACATTGTGATATGCATACCATATCTGCGAAGATATTTAGACCTTCCAAGACTTACTCCCATTTCTCCTTTAAGTCCCTCCATCATCTCCGGTAATTTAGTTGCACCTCTAACAAGAACATCTTTGAAAGGTCAACACATAATCTCTCGAATAAGCACTTGGAGAAGTTAGAAGAGAAGTAGGGGTATATGATGTGTCTGTGTCAAATAGAGATGTCCTTGTGGTGATATGGGAGCCGAACATGTGAACTCTCTATGAGGAACTGGCGGTTCAGAGAGTGGAGGAAGATTGAAGAGGAACCTGTAAAGGATCTTCTGCTAGAATATTTAGCCTTGCTCTCTTTGGGATAATTGATTTTTCCATATGATCAGCTCCATCAGAATGTCCTGAAGAAATTGAGTGGATTATCGCATTTGGATGTCTCGACGTCAAGTGTCTCTCAATGTCAACTGTGGGAAAAGAGACATTCATGGGGTTGAGATGTGGTGTTGTTTCAGCATCGATGGTGCCATAGAATGTTTCAACATTTAATCATTGGGTCTGGGAGTCACCTATGTTGAGTGTAATGACTTTGGTCTGATACGGGTCAGTATTATACATTGGTAACCCAAAGGCACTGACATTAAAGGTGGGGATTTTTACATTGATGGTGCTGGCAGAAAAGGTACGGGAAAGGCATGGGGGATATATGAAGTGTTGGTGATACCATTGAGCCTTTTGACAACAAATACTTCAGTGCTGATTGTTTCGATGTCAACCAATGCTTGCAAAATGGAAGGACTCTTTGGAATGATGATGTCGCCTCTAATGATTTTTTTGTCCCTGCATCGTCTTCTGAGAACGTCCTGTTCATGGACTGCTGGTGCATTTGAGGGAGCCCCCCTTTTCTTTTGTGCTTTTTTCTCTCTTTTCCAGCTCTGACTTTCTCCAGCTTCCTTCTCAGGCAAATTCCCACTCTGTCCTTGTGTCGTGTAGTTCCTATATACCTATATAGGATCTGCACGTTTAGACAACATACACTGTAGGATTGGTGTCCAGACTGATTCTAGACACCCCTAATGAGCATGTTAGCCTGTGTACCAGCTAGCTCACAGTGCCTCTAGACACCCCTCTTATCAAGGAGAGAATAGTTCTTGGCAACTATCGAAGATGGCAACCTTGATCCCTAAGGATCGTGGAAACAGTGCGATACTTTTCACTCAGTCACTCGTGCTCACTTTGTCTCCGAGAGATACACAGAATAAATGGTGGGGACGTTTTTCAATAAGCATTTATTGAACCAGCATCATTCTAGTGTAAAATAGGTGTGCTGAAGCAACCATTAGACAGATTTCTACCATTGTGCTAAAACAATGAATACAGGCAAGTATATAAAATACATGACAGTAATAAATGCGTACTCCTACGATGCGACCATAACTAGATATACCTAAGTATACCTAGCATGTATGTGGGTGTAAAGCCGAGAATCCCTCTATGATAAAGTCAACCACATTACCTGAAGTGAGAGACTGTGGGACCTAGTCTTGGTCTCGAGATGGACACCCCGCAAGGGATGTCAGACCACTGCGAGCTGGAGAGTCTGCGTGCAGGAGCCTCAGAGTCTTGCGTCAGTGTGTCGGCATGGAAGTCCTTTTCTCCTATGACTACCTCTGCAAGATATGGTGTTTATAAACTCAAAGTTGTACCCTCAGGGGTTCTACCTTGCTGTGTCATGTCGGACCTAGGATGACGGAAGGAATGACCCTTGTACATAGTTATTATGCAGGAGATGGTAGTCCTGCTGAGTTTCCAAGAATCCTCATGCATAATGGATGAGGCTAGTTTTCAGGGAAAACCCTACGTCCTGTAAGCAGTACCGTAACTGTGTAAAAGGTCAGTCCCAAGAAATGTTATGTAGTGTAATGGTAAGGGAGAATATAGTTGAAAGGTTAGGTAACTACCTGAGCCTATATTGGGGTACCTGTATGGAACATAACACTTGAGCACTATGACATTTATTTGACAGAAAGGATATTCTTTGACAGAATGAGATGGAAGTAGGCAGACCTTGTAGGAAGGTGGAATCTGACTATATGGTTGCCCCCACTTTTTTTATGGTGTTTTGCTGGTTTATGACTTAGTTGGACTGGGATCCTGCTATTCAGGGCCCCAGTCTATCTGCTTTCTCTGTAAAATGGATTCCATGTGCCTTAGGCACATCTCTGATTGGGATCTGGAGTGCCCTTATAAGTCCCTAGTATATGGTATACTATGTACCAAGGGCATAGGTACCTCAGAGGCCTGCCAGGGGCTGCAGCATGTATTATGCCACCCCTGGAAGGCCATCCAAACTGACACCACAGGTCTGCTACTGCAGCCTGGGTAAGGTGGTGCATGCACCTCTTACTGTGATATAGGTTACCTATATCACGAAATACATACACACCTAGAAACCTATAAGTCACTCCTAAGGCAGGCCTTATCAATCCTAAAGGCAGAGTGCATGGTTCCTATGTGAGAGGGTGCCCCTGCATGAGCAGGGCCCCTCTGCAGCGTTCGGAGACCATCTCTGATGCTGTTTGTAGTGCAGCCTGACCATATACTCTTAAGCGCATTATATCCTCGCGGTAAAATGCTAACTTTGGAATGGCTGCACCTAAACATGTCGTGTTTGGTGTCAAACATCTTGGAATACTACCCCCCGCCAATCCTGGCGGCGGGGGTAGCATTCCACCCTTCTAGAGGGAAAGACATGTTAACTCTGGCTTACCCGGTAACTTCTTTCTGAAGCCCTGGCATCACAAAATGGATGCTGCTGCCACAGACACAAGTCTGGCCTCCTGCTGCTGGACGAAACTCCGGCAGGGGAGGCCTGGACAATAGGTTTCCTGTTGCAGGGAGGTGTGACCACCTCCCCAGACAGGATAATGTGTATTGGGGCTGGGTGGGTGCACTCTTAGAGTGCTTTGAAGTCCTGCACTGGGGGAGCAAAAGGCTCCTCTGTGCATATGCCAGTTCAAACCAGCTCAGGGGCTACCTGCCCCTGCTCTGGCGCGAAACTGGACAAAGGGAAGTGGGTGTAGCCACCCCCTCCCTTGACCCTCCCATAGGTGGGGTCATAGAGTTAGTCCCTCCCTGTTTTACTAGTTAAAATGGGGAACCCTTGCCACAGCAAGATTAGATTATACCTGGACGAAACTCTGAAAC
The DNA here is from genome assembly GCA_963921515.1 of Calotriton arnoldi. Classification (NCBI taxonomy): domain Eukaryota; kingdom Metazoa; phylum Chordata; class Amphibia; order Caudata; family Salamandridae; genus Calotriton; species Calotriton arnoldi. The sequence goes on along the minus strand of CAWUFW010000952.1, from coordinate 2,649,774 downwards.
AGAATCCTGGACCTTCGACGCTCTACTCACGATTAGAGGACTGAAGAATCTCCCTTGGGGTCAAGGAGTGACTCCCCTGCTTGGCAGGCACCAAAGAAGCATCTGTCCGGTTCGCATCACTGAAGCTCCCGTCGGACGCCGAAGTCATCGCATCACCAGAGGTGGATTCTCAGACTTCCCCGAGGCTACCCTGAGTCCCCAGCAAAGCTGAGGCCCGTGGCTATCGTGGGTAACGTGAGACCGTGACCCCTGGACACCGAGCACACTTGCAAGTGCACCATCTTCTGGGTCTCCCAAGAAGTCGTGCTTTGGGCTCCGAGTAGCCCTAGCCTCCAGCACCACCTGCACCGAAGATCACTGGCCCCCACTCCACGAGTGTCCTGTAAGCCAGCTCCACGTGCGGCGTCACGAGGCTCCTTCGCGGTCGCTAGCCCGTTGGCTAGTAGCCCTTACCGAAGGCCAATCTTTTCTTTACTTGGCAGTCTGGTTGCTCCAGGCCTGCCCTCACTTACCCTTGCTGGGTGAGTTCCCCAGACCTTGCTGGTCTGCATCATCGACGATCTACATCTTACTCGAGACTTGCCGTTGCCAAGGCCTGTTGGGTCCAATCTGGTCGCCGACACCTCTGCACTCGACAGACATCGAGCAACAGCCCGAATCCTGCTCCTGGTCGCCGACAACGCCTCCCGGACCTCGTGGCTGAAGAGTCAAGACGACCGTCAACGAACTTGAAGCACTCGACATCGGTGGGCATCTGTCCATCGCCCTCCTGGTCACTGGCTAGTGACCCAGACTCTGTCCCCTCTGCTTTCAGGTTCTTCAGAACTCCGATCCACTCTTGGATCCACCCGGACACTTTTCTCCTGGTCGCCAGCAGCACTTTGCCGCAGATCGCCATAAGAAACGACGACGAAACCCGACCCCGAAAGGCACCTATGCACCCGGCTTCCCTGGGTGAGGTAACACGAGTACTCCGGTGCTCCCGTGGGTAGAGACTCTTCAAAGTCCTAGATCTCAAAGGGTTTTGTCCTAGTCCTCTTTTAAGTGTCCCTTTCCTCTATTTTCCCGATCCCGACTTTCTCCATAGAAGTTAACGGCGTATCGCGGTTGTGTATTTACACTGCACGCGTCTCCCGTGGGTCCCCTGTGTCACTACCTTGGGTGGTTCCTTGTGGTCCAAGCACTTCTAGAGGCTCTAGGCCTAGTGTCTAGTTCAGTCGTGGTTCGCATACCATTTTATTGGTATATGGTTTGGTACGCCCCTAGGGCTCAAACGTGTATTTGTGCTATTACTGTGATTTAAGATCTTATAACCTATGTACTTCGAACTCTAGCCTCATAAAGAGACTAGAGGGGTGTGTTTAGTAATAAATACATATATTTTGAATATATACCTGGTGTGGTGCTCTTTCATTTGGTCACTCAAGAGATTATAGACTGGTAAAACAAGCTGCTTTACATTCCTTCAAGACTTAGCCTGAAGGCTGCTCTCCACAGCTACCACTAGGATAGCTTTCAATAAGGTTGTCTTTAACCTACCTACCATAAGAGTCGATTTGGACTGGTGCAAGGTGCCCACTATAATTAGTGGACAGCATATGCCAGGCCAACTTCTCACATTGGTGTGCAGCGTGTGGGATTCCAGCTTGCTATTGTTTTACCAGATAATCTCAATTGAATTGATCAACTGAAAACCACTAAAGGTACCTAAGGTACATATAATTTAAGCTTAGAATATCAGTAAGTTCTACTGAACTTAGAGTTGTGTGTTAAGGGATAGCACAACCCTTTCTACAACTCAAGAGAGTTTAGTAGGCCACACTAGAGTAGGTAGTGCATACACCACACCACACTAGTAATGTCTTTAAAAGCAGGATCCAAAGATGCCCTGCAGGAAGCCATTGAGCTTCCCCCTCCAAGTATGACACACTCCCATTCTTGGAACTGAGAGCTTTGTGTAACGTGAGGAAATTAAGGACAGGCCAAAGTCCCACCACCCAACACCTCCAGGAGTTGTTGGTGGCTTATGATCTTAGTAAGTCCTCAGAGACTGAAGGGGTAGGAGCAGAGGGTGGGCCAGCAGATGAGGAAGGGGCCAGGGGTACTACTACCCCCAGCCCCCCTCTGAAACTGACCAGGAGGGTGACAATGACCCTGACCTGGAAAACCCAATCCCTTCTGGGGAAGATGAAGATGAGGATCTAGAGAACCACACCTTTGTCCCCCCAGGAAGGATTATGAGTGTGCTCAGAAAGTCTAGGTCTCCTTCTCAGGAGTCTAACCACTCTGGCACCTCAATAGGGAGCTCTGTTTCTTCTCACAGGAGGGAATCCTCTCATGAGAGAAGAAAGAGACTGGTCCAGTATGAGGAAACTCAACTAGAGATCAGGAAGAAGCAATTGGCTTTAGATAGAGAATCCCTAGATCTCCTTAGAGAGAGAAGAAAGTTGGGACTAGAGTCCCATGGTGGCAGCAATATCCCTAGAGATAGGGACAGGTCTTATGACCATAGAAACCTAAACAAGATTGTCCCTCCCTACCAGAGTGGGGATGACATCCACAAATGGATAACTGCACTGGAGAGGGCCTGTAAAGTTCAGAAGGTCCCCCAGAGGCAGTGGGCAGCAATCTTGTGGCTCTCCTTTGCAGACAAAGGTAGAGACAAGCTCCTCACTGTAAGAGAAGAGGATGCTGACAATTACACAGTCTTGAAGAGTGCTCTGATAGATGGGTTTGGCCTAACCACTGAACAGTATAGGTTGAAGTTCAGAGACACCCAAAAAGCTCAGACTCAAGACTGGGTTGATTTTGTAGATTGTGCTACAAAGGCTCTGGAAGGTTGGATACATGGCAACAAAGTGCATGACTTTTTAGGATTGTACAATTTGATTATGAGGGAGCAGATCCTTAATAATTGTCAAAACCAGCTTTTGCACCAGTATCTGGTGGACTCTGATCTGACCTCTCCCCAAGAATTGGGAAAGAAGGCAGACAAATGGGTCAGAACCAGAGTAAAAACTAGAAATCAGGGTGGTGACCAGAAGAAAGATTCTACTAAGTCCCAAGAGAAAGGTGGGGATAAATCTAAGGATAAGTCCCCTACAGGGCCCCAAAATTCCTCTTCTGGGGGTGGGTCCCAAACTCCTTCCTCTCCTGAAAAGAAACCATATTGCCATGTCTGTAAAAAGCCTGGGCACTGGAAAACTGATCCCAGTTGCCCCAGGATTGGCAATAAAGAAAATGTTCCTCCCACAACTACTACCACCCCTCCTGGTACTACCAGTAGTAATCCTCCAGTTGGGAGTAGTGCACCCAAAAAGTTGGGTGCTTTTGCAAGAGGAACAGAGGTGGGCCCTAGTTTAGACAGGGACCCCTCAACAGACTCCTCTGACTCTGATGGTGGTATAGGATTTGCCACCTTTACCATGGGTCCCATAGCATTGGGCAGGTACAGACTGGAGCCAATGATTAATGGTCAGAAAGCTGTGGCATTTAGGGACACAGGGGCTAGTGTCACCATGGTGGCAGGGAAACTAGTCCCCCCTCACCAGCTTTTACCTGAGTTTAAATACCAGGTGACCAACATTGATGGTGTCAGAACAGATCACCCCATGGCCATAGTCAATCTCAGCTGGGAGGGGGTCACAGGCCCAAAAAGAGTGGCAGTGTCCCCAACCCTACCTGTAGATTGCCTGATGGGCAATGATTTGGAAATTTCAGCCTGGGCTGAAGTTGAACACCAAACCCATCTTAGGATGTTGGGCGTCCCTGCAAAGGTTAGTGGGGCTGTGATGGCCACAGCCCCAGCCCAAGACTTTGGAGAGATGGAGCCTGAAAGAATGGCCCACTCTCCCCCAAAAGAGAGCAAAAGGGTTGAAGAAAAGTCTTCTTCCCCCCAGACAGTAGGTAAGGGTCAGCCTCCTCAGGGAACTGACCCTACCCCTAGTGAAGGAACTGCCACAGAGGTAGTCAGGCCTGGCCTGGCCACACCCCTGATGGCAGAGGACCCTTCCACGGTGGTACCCAGTCTGGAGCAGGTAACCTGCCCCTCTCTACCCTGCCTCAGTCAGCCCAGGGCTGCAGAGGTCAGGGAGGTCAGTGGACCCCCCGGGCCCCCTGTCCAGAGGAAGCCCCCATCAGCAGATTAGGGGCAGCCAGTCTAGTAGCCCTAGCCAGGTGAAAATTCCTCTACACACTGAGGGATCCCCCATACCTTTATGTAGGGACCTCCCCCAGAAGGACTCTGGTAGGCAAGGGCAAACCTGGGACCAGAAGGTTCCAAACCTGCCATGTCCCTCCAGTGTTCCATCCAAAGGGACCCAACCCCCAGCTGTAGGCAGCCAAAGGTTGACCCTTAGAGCAAAGTGCAACTCAGTCATGGAAAGACAGGCATACATGGTGACCAGTGATCTGAGGAAACTGAGGCCAACATTCCTAGGGCCTCACTTCCCTACTCAGACACCTCACCAGCCTTGTACTTTACCTAAGCACACCAGAGGTAGTGATTCCCCATGGTGGAGACCCTCTCATACCCTTAGGGTGAGGGATTGCTTAGTGGACCATAACATAGGGGGCAACCATGCTAGTGCAGGTGCTTCCTTATATGGCCACTTAGTCAATATAGGCTCAACTGGCCAAGGTTAGCCTTATCTCCTTTCGTTTGGGGGGGGGTTATGTAGGAAGGTGGAATCTGACTATATGGTTGCCCCCACTTTTTTTATGGTGTTTTGCTGGTTTATGACTTAGTTGGACTGGGATCCTGCTATTCAGGGCCCCAGTCTATCTGCTTTCTCTGTAAAATGGATTCCATGTGCCTTAGGCACATCTCTGATTGGGATCTGGAGTGCCCTTATAAGTCCCTAGTATATGGTATACTATGTACCAAGGGCATAGGTACCTCAGAGGCCTGCCAGGGGCTGCAGCATGTATTATGCCACCCCTGGAAGGCCATCCAAACTGACACCACAGGTCTGCTACTGCAGCCTGGGTAAGGTGGTGCATGCACCCCTTACTGTGATATAGGTTACCTATATCACGAAATACATACACACCTAGAAACCTATAAGTCACTCCTAAGGCAGGCCTTATCAATCCTAAAGGCAGAGTGCATGGTTCCTATGTGAGAGGGTGCCCCTGCATGAGCAGGGCCCCTCTGCAGCGTTCGGAGACCATCTCTGATGCTGTTTGTAGTGCAGCCTGACCATATACTCTTAAGCGCATTATATCCTCGCGGTAAAATGCTAACTTTGGAATGGCTGCACCTAAACATGTCGTGTTTGGTGTCAAACATCTTGGAATACTACCCCCCGCCAATCCTGGCGGCGGGGGTAGCATTCCACCCTTCTAGAGGGAAAGACATGTTAACTCTGGCTTACCCGGTAACTTCTTTCTGAAGCCCTGGCATCACAAAATGGATGCTGCTGCCACAGACACAAGTCTGGCCTCCTGCTGCTGGACGAAACTCCGGCAGGGGAGGCCTGGACAATAGGTTTCCTGTTGCAGGGAGGTGTGACCACCTCCCCAGACAGGATAATGTGTATTGGGGCTGGGTGGGTGCACTCTTAGAGTGCTTTGAAGTCCTGCACTGGGGGAGCAAAAGGCTCCTCTGTGCATATGCCAGTTCAAACCAGCTCAGGGGCTACCTGCCCCTGCTCTGGCGCGAAACTGGACAAAGGGAAGTGGGTGTAGCCACCCCCTCCCTTGACCCTCCCATAGGTGGGGTCATAGAGTTAGTCCCTCCCTGTTTTACTAGTTAAAATGGGGAACCCTTGCCACAGCAAGATTAGATTATACCTGGACGAAACTCTGAAACAGAATCCTGGACCTTCGACGCTCTACTCACGATTAGAGGACTGAAGAATCTCCCTTGGGGTCAAGGAGTGACTCCCCTGCTTGGCAGGCACCAAAGAAGCATCTGTCCGGTTCGCATCACTGAAGCTCCCGTCGGACGCCGAAGTCATCGCATCACCAGAGGTGGATTCTCAGACTTCCCCGAGGCTACCCTGAGTCCCCAGCAAAGCTGAGGCCCGTGGCTATCGTGGGTAACGTGAGACCGTGACCCCTGGACACCGAGCACACTTGCAAGTGCACCATCTTCTGGGTCTCCCAAGAAGTCGTGCTTTGGGCTCCGAGTAGCCCTAGCCTCCAGCACCACCTGCACCGAAGATCACTGGCCCCCACTCCACGAGTGTCCTGTAAGCCAGCTCCACGTGCGGCGTCACGAGGCTCCTTCGCGGTCGCTAGCCCGTTGGCTAGTAGCCCTTACCGAAGGCCAATCTTTTCTTTACTTGGCAGTCTGGTTGCTCCAGGCCTGCCCTCACTTACCCTTGCTGGGTGAGTTCCCCAGACCTTGCTGGTCTGCATCATCGACGATCTACATCTTACTCGAGACTTGCCGTTGCCAAGGCCTGTTGGGTCCAATCTGGTCGCCGACACCTCTGCACTCGACAGACATCGAGCAACAGCCCGAATCCTGCTCCTGGTCGCCGACAACGCCTCCCGGACCTCGTGGCTGAAGAGTCAAGACGACCGTCAACGAACTTGAAGCACTCGACATCGGTGGGCATCTGTCCATCGCCCTCCTGGTCACTGGCTAGTGACCCAGACTCTGTCCCCTCTGCTTTCAGGTTCTTCAGAACTCCGATCCACTCTTGGATCCACCCGGACACTTTTCTCCTGGTCGCCAGCAGCACTTTGCAGCAGATCGCCATAAGAAACGACGACGAAACCCGACCCCGAAAGGCACCTATGCACCCGGCTTCCCTGGGTGAGGTAACACGAGTACTCCGGTGCTCCCGTGGGTAGAGACTCTTCAAAGTCCTAGATCTCAAAGGGTTTTGTCCTAGTCCTCTTTTAAGTGTCCCTTTCCTCTATTTTCCCGATCCCGACTTTCTCCATAGAAGTTAACGGCGTATCGCGGTTGTGTATTTACACTGCACGCGTCTCCCGTGGGTCCCCTGTGTCACTACCTTGGGTGGTTCCTTGTGGTCCAAGCACTTCTAGAGGCTCTAGGCCTAGTGTCTAGTTCAGTCGTGGTTCGCATACCATTTTATTGGTATATGGTTTGGTACGCCCCTAGGGCTCAAACGTGTATTTGTGCTATTACTGTGATTTAAGATCTTATAACCTATGTACTTCGAACTCTAGCCTCATAAAGAGACTAGAGGGGTGTGTTTAGTAATAAATACATATATTTTGAATATATACCTGGTGTGGTGCTCTTTCATTTGGTCACTCAAGAGATTATAGACTGGTAAAACAAGCTGCTTTACATTCCTTCAAGACTTAGCCTGAAGGCTGCTCTCCACAGCTACCACTAGGATAGCTTTCAATAAGGTTGTCTTTAACCTACCTACCATAAGAGTCGATTTGGACTGGTGCAAGGTGCCCACTATAATTAGTGGACAGCATATGCCAGGCCAACTTCTCACAGACCTCACAAAGGGAATGAGGGTCAGAAGCAGCCCTCTTCCTCCACAGGAGGGCCACTACACACACAGTCATGGCATTTTTGAAGAAACATTCAGATTTTCCACAGCAGGTGTGGGTAGAAAATCATGATTTTATTAAAGACATAGAGGCTAATATTATGCATATCCTCTTTATTGCCAACTCACAGCAGCAACTTGAACAAGCACTTAGAACTGATGCAGGGATTCTGCTCAGGAACAGAACTATGCTTTGGACCATAGAACATCAGTAAGTAGGAACTGAGTTTCCATACAACCTCAGTAACCATGAGTCAGAGTCAGACTAGCTATAGTGTCTCACTTGCCCTCCTAACCATATCAAGAGAGACAAGTGAATTGACACCCCAGAACATAACATTCCTGACCCTCTCAGGGATCGTGGTAACAGGACATCCCCTTTTGCTCTCACACTCGTACTCATCCACAGTAAGATATATCGGAGACACGAAGGAAGTTTGACATGTTTATTTAAACTATCATGCTCTAGAATGCAGTTTTCGTGCCACAATTAGAAAACAAATGCCTAACGAAAATACAGTCAGCATAGTCAATAAACCATATAATATGAAAAGCCATGTCATATTATAAGACAGATTAGCCCCTTCTACAGAAGCGGAATGATTATATAACAAATATCTCTGCGATTAGTAGCAGACCCCATACCTTAGGATACACAGGTTGACGTTCTGCATCTCAGATACAGCTGTGATCTCCTCTCAGAAAGTCTCTCTGTCTATGTATGTTACATCACTGTGCATACCTATATGACCAGGCTCATATGCTCACAAACAACAGCTGCACTTTGTGTTGTGTCTAGGTGCTAGTGCCTGACCAGAACAAAATAAAAAGGGACATTGTTGTTTGACCTTGTCTGCGTGTTCAGACTAAATCCCAGGAAAGAACAGAATGTGAAAACAACTGCAAGTTCTCTGTGAAAGTAAAATGTGGCACAAAAATAAGCGTGTTGATATAGTAATCTGTGCAAAGCAAATGTGGCCTATATCGTGCGCAGTTAGGCTAACATAGGGAAAACTACGATGGGCCATGCACAGAACACATGACAGAACTTAGAATACAAATCCTACGCACATTGTAATCCACTATATAATCCCCTGTCAGGCAGCCATCTTCCTTCTTTTTTGCTGTGAGTCGAAAGAATACAGTTTCTTTGCAAACTTGAATCAACCCAAATGGATATTAAATTTCTATTCGTGGCTCCCAATCTTCTTATCTACTTCCTGTAGTCACCTCCTTCTGGAACATAAAAGAACAAGTGATAGGGTGGACACCGCACAGGGAGGTATAATATTTGCCACTGTGCCTTTATTCAAATCATGGTTTTCTACCCACCCGTGCTGTAGAAAATCTGAATTTTATGGCAAGGCACAGAGGCCAATATTATGCATGTTTAAAGCCTTGACATAATATTCCTCATAACGCATTCTACCGGCTTAAAATAAAATTTCTTAACTACAGAATGTGATGATCAATCTGCTGCTACTAAGATACTATTCAAACTACGGCCTGCCACCAAAGCCTTAGAAGCCATTGCCCCCCTTGCTGAATGCTCTCCAAATCTCATTACATTTATTCCTGCTTTCTTCATAACGTCTTTCACCCATCTAGCCAATGTAGGGCTAGAGACTGGTTTATAGGGGTACCCGAATGAAATCAACAACTGCCTTTCTCCTCCACCTTTTAAACCCTCTGTTCTACTCTCATACTCACGCAAACACCTAACCCTACATAACTTCCTGTTCTCATTCAGATTAGGATAAAAAATTGCTTGAGACATAGTTTTAGTCCTTTTCCTGACATTGAAACAAACTCCCTCTGGTAAATAACTTCATGATGTTACTTCCAAAACGTTCACATCTGACACCCTTCAAAAAGAAATTAAACAAAGAAGCATGACCAACTTGAATGACAAACTCTTCAAAACCAAATCAACATCCCACAAAGACGAATACTTTGAACCTGGGGGAATCCTCAACCATACACTTCTTAGCAACCTTTTAACTACATCATGCTGCCCCACGGGCAAGCTATTCACAAACTACTCACCGCCAGAAATCGCCGACCTACTGACATTCACCATACTGTACGAGCTTCCTTTCAAATAATCCTCTGTCAAAAAGTTTATCACCTCTTCCACAGGAGCTGATACAGGATCCAAACTCCATGAAGCATACCACCAAAACCATCTCTTCCATGCCAACCTGTATGCTTTAGATGTTCCTGGAGCCCAGGAATCCTTGATGAGCTTACAAGCCTCAGACAATAAGCCTGACACTTTCCAAGCTCTCCCAAAATCAACCATCCCATCAATCTCCACTGTCCCTGCAGAATCAATTCGTGTCTCTCTCCCATTGCATTCACTAACAGATCCGAATCCTTTGGCAGAAGAACTGGATCGTCTATTAACAACTCCATGACATCCGGATACCATACTTGGGATGGCCATAAAGGAGCTTCCAGCACCACTTCCGTGTGCTCTTTCCTCACCTTCAACATCCACCTTTGTATCAACTCAAATGGCGAGAATGCATAACTGTGAGCACCCTCCCAACGATGCAGAAATGCATCCACTGCTTCCACCTCCGGATATGGTCTTCAGGTGTAAAACCTTATCACCTGAGCATTCACCCTGTTCCAGAACAAATCTACCATAAATGGACCCCACCTGTTGTTTACTACTCTGAACACCTACCTGTTCAGCATCCAATTGCTGAAATCCGTCAACATTCTGGAATTCCAATCTGTCACTGTGTTGATCATTCCTGGTATATACTGAGCCTGAATCATAATCTCCTTGCTCAAACAAAAATGGCACAACTCTTTTGCTAAATGCACTAAAGCCTTGATTGAGGCGCTCCTAACTTGCTGACTCATGGCAGAAACATTGTCCATCCTTAATAAACCACAACATTTCACCTGATTTCTGAAAAAACTCTTTACTGCAAAAGATCCTGCCAACAATTCCAGGTGATTGCATCTCCTTCTCTTGCACTGTCCACTTTCCCCCTGTAGCCAGGGAACCACACCTTGCTCCCCAGCCATGAAGGCTGGCTTTCAATTCTATCGCCATGTCCGGAATGTTTCCAAAAATGGCCCTTCCATTCCAGGCGTTCAAATTTCCTAGCCACCATGCCAGCTCCCCCGTTGTCTCTGCATCCACCTGCACCTTCTGGGAATATCTTACCCCTTTTCTTAGAAACCTGGGGGCTTATTTATAAGCCCCTTGCGCCACTTTTCCATCATTTTTAACATGGGAAAAGTGACGCAAAAGTGGCGCAAGGGGCTTGTAAATCTGCCCCCTGGCCTTCAACCTCTGCAATGCTCAATAATGCAATGGGGCTGGAAATACTGCCTGAATTGATGCTGATAGCAAACCCAATAGCTTTTCTATCTAATGTAAAGTTCCCCATTCGCTTGATAACATCCTCTTTATCTCCCTGAGGATCTTCCTCACTTTCTCCAGGGGTAACCTCAACTTACATTCCAACGTACAAATCTGAAAGCCTAAAACAACCATCATCTGTGCAGGCTCCAGACATGACTTCTTCCTGTTCACTACAAACCCAAGATCCTCTAATACTCACACTGCTAACTCCATATGCTCCTGAACTAACTCCTTGCTCTCTGACAGTATCAAAATGTCGTATAAGTACACAATTAATCGGACCCCTCTTGTCCGCAACCAAGTCACAATTGGTCTCATCACCTTGGTTAAACACCAGGGAGTCAACCTCAATCCAAATGGAAGGCTTTTGAACCTCCACATTACCCCTTGCCACAGCAATCTCAGTAAATCTCTCTGTTCCCCGCAATCCGGAACCGTCAAGTATGCGTCCTTCAAATCTAGCAGAGTTAACCAATCTCCCTTCCTTAACAGATCTCTCAGCATATGAATCCCTTCTATCTTTAAGTGATTGTACTGAACCCATTTGTTCAACTCCCTCAAGTTTATCACAGGCATCATCCCTTTGTCCTTCTTCTCTACTAAAAATGTGTTGCTCACAAAGCATAGCATCACTTTTTCTACCTTCTCTATACCTCCTTTGATCGCTAGCTCTTTTACTTCCTGCTTCACCATCTTCTCTCCTTCCTTTGAGAATCTTAGAGGCCTTGGCCAACTCTTCTGCACAGGAATCTCAACAAAGTCTATCCAGTACACTTGCACTGCCTGTAATAATCAAAGATCCACTGTAGTCTCTTTCCATCTCTCTAAAAAATAGACAAATCTGCCACCCAGTTTTACAGGCATTCACAAAGGGTCTCTTGCCGAATATACCCTGTTGTTCTCTTGGCCTCCATGCTCCTCTTGTTCGTCCTCTCCCCCTTTGCCTCTGGGGACAGAAACCAAAAGCCTTCCTTATTGATATCTTTCTGCACTTACTGTATGGAGTTAAATGCCCCAGCATACTTTGCCATCTCTTTTACAAACTCATCTCCAATTAGCAGGCCCTTTGTCTCTTAGACCGACTCCATATTAGTGAGTTCAGCTAACTTTGGATCCATCTTCATTAGGAGACTTTTCCTGTGCTCAGCGCACAAAGCTGCATTTGTGTTCCCCAATAAACACACAGCCCACTGCATTCATTGCAGCAGCTCCGAAACATCCACAGCAGTCTCCTGCAAATGCGCCTCCTCACACATATCGAAAATCTTTGTTATGGGTCTGAAAATATCTAATAAACGATCCTGACAACCTTTCAAACCCTTGTCAAGGCCCATTTTGGGATCTCTTCCTGACTCATTCTGGAAAGTCAACACCCTAGAGTCTAGCTCAAGTATAAAAGCAACCTTATTGGCCAAAGATGGCCTTGGGCATTCTGACCGAAGTCTTGTTCTCACTTTTTTAGGCATTTCCCACCTAATCCAGAACTCCACATATTCCTCAACACGTCGTGCCGGATCCCACTGAGTTGGCAGAGGGTGTTGTATGGAATGTGGGTCGAACATAAAGTCCACCTAGGGATTTTTTCACCTGATCAACCTGATCTTTACCCTCACTCTCATTCTTATTCTTTTGCTTTCTATCTCCTCATCATCCATGTCTCCCAAATCTGAAGAACACAAAATCACTATGTCTCATCACAGGCCACCGCTCTGTGATCCCTCTTTCTGGCCTTTCTAGCCTTTACACTCAACTTCATCAGAGTTGCCCTTTATTTTTCTCTTGGACCATATTCTCCTTTTATTTATTTATTTAAACATTTGTTAGGCGCAGGACGAATCATCCCCACAGGGATCTCTCGGCGCCACAAAGTCAGAGTCAGAAAGGATAAAGAAGCTGAAATTAGTGACTAAAAAACCATGTTTTCAGACGTTTTTTAAACAGCCCAAAAGTAGGGCTGGCACGGACGTCGTCTGGCAGCCTGATCCAGTGGTAGTGCAAAACACACAAGATGATGGACGGAATGCTGCACATTGGCAAACATTCACCCCCAGTCACAGATCTGGGTTTAATCCATCGTTATTTTGCTTCACCACGCCACCCCAGTTCAGACATAGCCATATGCAAATCAGTCTTGACCCTGTGCCCCATGGGAACAGTCCAGACCGAACTGCCAAGCCATGTCTTCCCTGGACCGGAATCAAGCATCCTAGGACTGGTTTCAGGCTATCAGCCTTCATCAGCCAGGATAGCTTGACTCCAGTGGCGTAGTGAGCACGGGACCCACGTCTGGGCATACCCTTCCCACTTAGGGTGAAATGCAAAACACACAAGATGATGGACGGAATGCTGCACATTGGCAAACATTCACCCCCAGTCACAGATCTGGGTTTAATCCATCGTTATTCTGCTTCACCACGCCACCCCAGTTCAGACATAGCCATATGCAAATCAGTCTTGACCCTGTGCCCCATGGGAACAGTCCAGACCGAACTGCCAAGCCATGTCTTCCCTGGACCGGAATCAAGCATCCTAGGACCGGTTTCAGGCTATCAGCCTTCATCAGCCAGGATAGCTTGACTCCAGTGGCGTAGTGAGCACGGGACCCACGTCTGGGCATACCCTTCCCACTTAGGGTGAAATGCAAAACACACAAGATGATGGACGGAATGCTGCACATTGGCAAACATTCACCCCCAGTCACAGATCTGGGTTTAATCCATCGTTATTTTGCTTCACCACGCCACCCCAGTTCAGACATAGCCATATGCAAATCAGTCTTGACCCTGTGCCCCATGGGAACAGTCCAGACGGAACTGCCAAGCCATGTCTTCCCTGGACCGGAATCAAGCATCCTAGGACCGGTTTCAGGCTATCAGCCTTCATCAGCCAGGATAGCTTGACTCCAGTGGCGCAGTGAGCACGGGACCCACGTCTGGGCATACCCTTCCCACTTAGGGCAAAATGCAAAACACACAAGATGATGGACGGAATGCTGCACATTGGCAAACATTCACCCCCAGTCACAGATCTGGGTTTAATCCATCGTTATTTTGCTTCACCACGCCACCCCAGTTCAGACATAGCCATATGCAAATCAGTCTTGACCCTGTGCCCCATGGGAACAGTCCAGACCGAACTGCCAAGCCATGTCTTCCCTGGACCGGAATCAAGCATCCTAGGACCGGTTTCAGGCTATCAGCCTTCATCAGCCAGGATAGCTTGACTCCAGTGGCGTAGTGAGCACGGGACCCACGTCTGGGCATACCCTTCCCACTTAGGGCGAAATGCAAAACACACAAGATGATGGACGGAATGCTGCACATTGGCAAACATTCACCCCCAGTCACAGATCTGGGTTTAATCCATCGTTATTTTGCTTCACCACGCCACCCCAGTTCAGACATAGCCATATGCAAATCAGTCTTGACCCTGTGCCCCATGGGAACAGTCCAGACCGAACTGCCAAGCCATGTCTTCCCTGGACCGGAATCAAGCATCCTAGGACCGGTTTCAGGCTATCAGCCTTCATCAGCCAGGATAGCTTGACTCCAGTGGCGTAGTGAGCACGGGACCCACGTCTGGGCATACCCTTCCCACTTAGGGCGAAATGCAAAACACACAAGATGATGGACGGAATGCTGCACATTCGCAAACATTCACCCCCAGTCACAGATCTGGGTTTAATCCATCGTTATTTTGCTTCACCACGCCACCCCAGTTCAGACATAGCCATATGCAAATCAGTCTTGACCCTGTGCCCCATGGGAACAGTCCAGACCGAACTGCCAAGCCATGTCTTCCCTGGACCGGAATCAAGCATCCTAGGACCGGTTTCAGGCTATCAGCCTTCATCAGCCAGGATAGCTTGACTCCAGTGGCGTAGTGAGCACGGGACCCACGTCTGGGCATACCCTTCCCACTTAGGGCGAAATGCAAAACACACAAGATGATGGACGGAATGCTGCACATTGGCAAACATTCACCCCCAGTCACAGATCTGGGTTTAATCCATCGTTATTTTGCTTCACCACGCCACCCCAGTTCAGACATAGCCATATGCAAATCAGTCTTGACCCTGTGCCCCATGGGAACAGTCCAGACCGAACTGCCAAGCCATGTCTTCCCTGGACCGGAATCAAGCATCCTAGGACTGGTTTCAGGCTATCAGCCTTCATCAGCCAGGATAGCTTGACTCCAGTGGCGTAGTGAGCACGGGACCCACGTCTGGGCATACCCTTCCCACTTAGGGCGAAATGCAAAACACACAAGATGATGGACGGAATGCTGCACATTGGCAAATATTCACCCCAATGTCACAGATCTGGGTTTAATCCATCGTTATTTTGCTTCACCACGCCACCCCAGTTCAGACATAGCCATATGCAAATCAGTCTTGACCCTGTGCCCCATGGGAACAGTCCAGACCGAACTGCCAAGCCATGTCTTCCCTGGACCGGAATCAAGCATCCTAGGACCGGTTTCAGGCTATCAGCCTTCATCAGCCAGGATAGCTTGACTCCAGTGGCGTAGTGAGCACGGGACCCACGTCTGGGAATACCCTTCCCACTTAGGGCGAAATGCAAAACACACAAGATGATGGACGGAATGCTGCACATTGGCAAACATTCACCCCCAGTCACAGATCTGGGTTTAATCCATCGTTATTTTGCTTCACCACGCCACCCCAGTTCAGACATAGCCATATGCAAATCAGTCTTGACCCTGTGCCCCATGGGAACAGTCCAGACCGAACTGCCAAGCAATGTCTTCCCTGGACCGGAATCAAGCATCCTAGGACCGGTTTCAGGCTATCAGCCTTCATCAGCCAGGATAGCTTGACTCCAGTGGCGTAGTGAGCACGGGACCCACGTCTGGGCATACCCTTCCCACTTACGGCGAAATGCAAAACACACAAGATGATGGACGGAATGCTGCACATTGGCAAACATTCACCCCCAGTCACAGATCTGGGTTTAATCCATCGTTATTTTACTTCACCACGCCACCCCAGTTCAGACATAGCCATATGCAAATCAGTCTTGACCCTGTGCCCCATGGGAACAGTCCAGACCGAACTGCCAAGCCATGTCTTCCCTGGACCGGAATCAAGCATCCTAGGACCGGTTTCAGGCTATCAGCCTTCATCAGCCAAGATAGCTTGACTCCAGTGGCGTAGTGAGCACGGGACCCACGTCTGGGCATACCCTTCCCACTTAGGGTGAAATGCAAAACACACAAGATGATGGACGGAATGCTGCACATTGGCAAACATTCACCCCCAGTCACAGATCTGGGTTTAATCCATCGTTATTTTGCTTCACCACGCCACCCCAGTTCAGACATAGCCATATGCAAATCAGTCTTGACCCTGTGCCCCATGGGAACAGTCCAGACCGAACTGCCAAGCCATGTCTTCCCTGGACCGGAATCAAGCATCCTAGGACCGGTTTCAGGCTATCAGCCTTCATCAGCCAGGATAGCTTGACTCCAGTGGCGTAGTGAGCACGGGACCCACGTCTGGGCATACCCTTCCCACTTAGGGCGAAATGCAAAACACACAAGATGATGGACGGAATGCTGCACATTGGCAAACATTCACCCCCAGTCACAGATCTGGGTTTAATCCATCGTTATTTTGCTTCACCACGCCACCCCAGTTCAGACATAGCCATATGCAAATCAGTCTTGACCCTGTGCCCCATGGGAACAGTCCAGACCGAACTGCCAAGCCATGTCTTCCCTGGACCGGAATCAAGCATCCTAGGACCGGTTTCAGGCTATCAGCCTTCATCAGCCACGATAGCTTGACTCCAGTGGCGTAGTGAGCACGGGACCCACGTCTGGGCATACCCTTCCCACTTAGGGCGAAATGCAAAACACACAAGATGATGGACGGAATGCTGCACATTGGCAAACATTCACCCCAATGTCACAGATCTGGGTTTAATCCATCGTTATTTTGCTTCACCACGCTACCCCAGTTCAGACATAGCCATATGCAAATCATTCTTGACCCTGTGCCCCATGGGAACAGTCCAGACCGAACTGCCAAGCCATGTCTTCCCTGGACCGGAATCAAGCATCCTAGGACCGGTTTCAGGCTATCAGCCTTCATCAGCCAGGATAGCTTGACTCCAGTGGCGTAGTGAGCACGGGACCCACGTCTGGGCATACCCTTCCCACTTAGGGCGAAATGCAAAACACACAAGATGATGGACGGAATGCTGCACATTGGCAAACATTCACCCCCAGTCACAGATCTGGGTTTAATCCATCGTTATTTTGCTTCACCACGCCACCCCAGTTCAGACATAGCCATATGCAAATCAGTCTTGACCCTGTGCCCCATGGGAACAGTCCAGACCGAACTGCCAAGCCATGTCTTCCCTGGACCGGAATCAAGCATCCTAGGACCGGTTTCAGGCTATCAGCCTTCATCAGCCAGGATAGCTTGACTCCAGTGGCGTAGTGAGCACGGGACCCACGTCTGGGCATACCCTTCCCACTTAGGGCGAAATGCAAAACACACAAGATGATGGACGGAATGCTGCACATTGGCAAACATTCACCCCCAGTCACAGATCTGGGTTTAATCCATCGTTATTTTGCTTCACCACGCCACCCCAGTTCAGACATAGCCATATGCAAATCAGTCTTGACCCTGTGCCCCATGGGAACAGTCCAGACCGAACTGCCAAGCCATGTCTTCCCTGGACCGGAATCAAGCATCCTAGGACCGGTTTCAGGCTATCAGCCTTCATCAGCCAGGATAGCTTGACTCCAGTGGCGTAGTGAGCACGGGACCCACGTCTGGGCATACCCTTCCCACTTAGGCCGAAATGCAAAACACACAAGATGATGGACGGAATGCTGCACATTGGCAAA
The DNA here is from genome assembly GCA_963921515.1 of Calotriton arnoldi. Classification (NCBI taxonomy): domain Eukaryota; kingdom Metazoa; phylum Chordata; class Amphibia; order Caudata; family Salamandridae; genus Calotriton; species Calotriton arnoldi. The sequence continues at coordinate 2,632,017 of CAWUFW010000952.1, read as the reverse complement.
CATTCACCCCCAGTCACAGATCTGGGTTTAATCCATCGTTATTTTGCTTCACCACGCCACCCCAGTTCAGACATAGCCATATGCAAATCAGTCTTGACCCTGTGCCCCATGGGAACAGTCCAGACCGAACTGCCAAGCCATGTCTTCCCTGGACCGGAATCAAGCATCCTAGGACCGGTTTCAGGCTATCAGCCTTCATCAGCCAGGATAGCTTGACTCCAGTGGCGTAGTGAGCACGGGACCCACGTCTGGGCATACCCTTCCCACTTAGGGCGAAATGCAAAACACATAAGATGATGGACGGAATGCTGCACATTGGCAAACATTCACCCCCAGTCACAGATCTGGGTTTAATCCATCGTTATTTTGCTTCACCACGCCACCCCAGTTCAGACATAGCCATATGCAAATCAGTCTTGACCCTGTGCCCCATGGGAACAGTCCAGACCGAACTGCCAAGCCCTGTCTTCCCTGGACCGGAATCAAGCATCCTAGGTCCGGTTTCAGGCTATCAGCCTTCATCAGCCAGGATAGCTTGACTCCAGTGGCGTAGTGAGCACGGGACCCACGTCTGGGCATACCCTTCCCACTTAGGGCGAAATGCAAAACACACAAGATGATGGACGGAATGCTGCACATTGGCAAACATTCACCCCCAGTCACAGATCTGGGTTTAATCCATCGTTATTTTGCTTCACCACGCCACCCCAGTTCAGACATAGCCATATGCAAATCAGTCTTGACCCTGTGCCCCATGGGAACAGTCCAGACCGAACTGCCAAGCCATGTCTTCCCTGGACCGGAATCAAGCATCCTAGGACCGGTTTCAGGCTATCAGCCTTCATCAGCCAGGATAGCTTGACTCCAGTGGCGTAGTGAGCACGGGACCCACGTCTGGGCATACCCTTCCCACTTAGGGCGAAATGCAAAACACACAAGATGATGGATGGAATGCTGCACATTGGCAAACATTCACCCCCAGTCACAGATCTGGGTTTAATCCATCGTTATTTTGCTTCACCACGCCACCCCAGTTCAGACATAGCCATATGCAAATCAGTCTTGACCCTGTGCCCCATGGGAACAGTCCAGACCGAACTGCCAAGCCATGTCTTCCCTGGACCGGAATCAAGCATCCTAGGACCGGTTTCAGGCTATCAGCCTTCATCAGCCAGGATAGCTTGACTCCAGTGGCTTAGTGAGCACGGGACCCACGTCTGGGCATACCCTTCCCACTTAGGGCGAAATGCAAAACACACAAGATGATGGACGGAATGCTGCACATTGGCAAACATTCACCCCCAGTCACAGATCTGGATTTAATCCATCGTTATTTTGCTTCACCACGCCACCCCAGTTCAGACATAGCCATATGCAAATCAGTCTTGACCCTGTGCCCCATGGGAACAGTCCAGACCGAACTGCCAAGCCATGTCTTCCCTGGACCGGAATCAAGCATCCTAGGACCGGTTTCAGGCTATCAGCCTTCATCAGCCAGGATAGCTTGACTCCAGTGGCGTAGTGAGCACGGGACCCACGTCTGGGCATACCCTTCCCACTTAGGGCGAAATGCAAAACACACAAGATGATGGACGGAATGCTGCACATTGGCAAACATTCACCCCCAGTCACAGATCTGGGTTTAATCCATCGTTATTTTGCTTCACCACGCCACCCCAGTTCAGACATAGCCATATGCAAATCAGTCTTGACCCTGTGCCCCATGGGAACAGTCCAGACCGAACTGCCAAGCCATGTCTTCCCTGGACCGGAATCAAGCATCCTAGGACCGGTTTCAGGCTATCAGCCTTCATCAGCCAGGATAGCTTGACTCCAGTGGCTTAGTGAGCACGGGACCCACGTCTGGGCATACCCTTCCCACTTAGGGTGAAATGCAAAACACACAAGATGATGGACGGAATGCTGCACATTGGCAAACATTCACCCCCAGTCACAGATCTGGGTTTAATCCATCGTTATTCTGCTTCACCACGCCACCCCAGTTCAGACATAGCCATATGCAAATCAGTCTTGACCCTGTGCCCCATGGGAACAGTCCAGACCGAACTGCCAAGCCATGTCTTCCCTGGACCGGAATCAAGCATCCTAGGACCGGTTTCAGGCTATCAGCCTTCATCAGCCAGGATAGCTTGACTCCAGTGGCGTAGTGAGCACGGGACCCACGTCTGGGCATACCCTTCCCACTTAGGGTGAAATGCAAAACACACAAGATGATGGACGGAATGCTGCACATTGGCAAACATTCACCCCCAGTCACAGATCTGGATTTAATCCATCGTTATTTTGCTTCACCACGCCACCCCAGTTCAGACATAGCCATATGAAAATCAGTCTTGACCCTGTGCCCCATGGGAACAGTCCAGACCGAACTGCCAAGCCATGTCTTCCCTGGACCGGAATCAAGCATCCTAGGACCGGTTTCAGGCTATCAGCCTTCATCAGCCAGGATAGCTTGACTCCAGTGGCGTAGTGAGCACGGGACCCACGTCTGGGCATACCCTTCCCACTTAGGGCGAAATGCAAAACACACAAGATGATGGACGGAATGCTGCACATTGGCAAACATTCACCCCCAGTCACAGATCTGGGTTTAATCCATCGTTATTTTGCTTCACCACGCCACCCCAGTTCAGACATAGCCATATGCAAATCAGTCTTGACCCTGTGCCCCATGGGAACAGTCCAGACCGAACTGCCAAGCCATGTCTTCCCTGGACCGGAATCAAGCATCCTAGGACCGGTTTCAGGCTATCAGCCTTCATCAGCCAGGATAGCTTGACTCCAGTGGCGTAGTGAGCACGGGACCCACGTCTGGGCATACCCTTCCCACTTAGGGCGAAATGCAAAACACACAAGATGATGGACGGAATGCTGCACATTGGCAAACATTCACCCCAGTCACAGATCTGGGTTTAATCCATCGTTATATTGCTTCACCACGCCACCCCAGTTCAGACATAGCCATATGCAAATCAGTCTTGACCCTGTGCCCCATGGGAACAGTCCAGACCGAACTGCCAAGCCATGTCTTCCCTGGACCGGAATCAAGCATCCTAGGACCGGTTTCAGGCTATCAGCCTTCATCAGCCAGGATAGCTTGACTCCAGTGGCGTTGTGAGCACGGGACCCACGTCTGGGCATACCCTTCCCACTTAGGGCGAAATGCAAAACACACAAGATGATGGACGGAATGCTGCACATTGGCAAACATTCACCCCCAGTCACAGATCTGGGTTTAATCCATCGTTATTTTGCTTCACCACGCCACCCCAGTTCAGACATAGCCATATGCAAATCAGTCTTGACCCTGTGCCCCATGGGAACAGTCCAGACCGAACTGCCAAGCCATGTCTTCCCTGGACCGGAATCAAGCATCCTAGGACCGGTTTCAGGCTATCAGCCTTCATCAGCCAGGATAGCTTGACTCCAGTGGCGTAGTGAGCACGGGACCCACGTCTGGGCATACCCTTCCCACTTAGGGCAAAATGCAAAACACACAAGATGATGGACGGAATGCTGCACATTGGCAAACATTCACCCCCAGTCACAGATCTGGGTTTAATCCATCGTTATTTTGCTTCACCACGCCACCCCAGTTCAGACATAGCCATATGCAAATCAGTCTTGACCCTGTGCCCCATGGGAACAGTCCAGACCAAACTGCCAAGCCATGTCTTCCCTGGACCGGAATCAAGCATCCTAGGACCGGTTTCAGGCTATCAGCCTTCATCAGCCAGGATAGCTTGACTCCAGTGGCGTAGTGAGCACGGGACCCACGTCTGGGCATACCCTTCCCACTTAGGGCGAAATGCAAAACACACAAGATGATGGACGGAATGCTGCACATTGGCAAATATTCACCCCAATGTCACAGATCTGGGTTTAATCCATCGTTATTTTGCTTCACCACGCCACCCCAGTTCAGACATAGCCATATGCAAATCATTCTTGACCCTGTGCCCCATGGGAACAGTCCAGACCGAACTGCCAAGCCATGTCTTCCCTGGACCGGAATCAAGCATCCTAGGACCGGTTTCAGGCTATCAGCCTTCATCAGCCAGGATAGCTTGACTCTTGTGGCGTAGTGAGCACGGGACCCACGTCTGGGCATACCCTTCCCACTTAGGGCGAAATGCAAAACACACAAGATGATGGACGGAATGCTGCACATTGGCAAACATTCACCCCCAGTCACAGATCTGGGTTTAATCCATCGTTATTTTGCTTCACCACGCCACCCCAGTTCAGACATAGCCATATGCAAATCAGTCTTGACCCTGTGCCCCATGGGAACAGTCCAGACCGAACTGCCAAGCCATGTCTTCCCTGGACCGGAATCAAGCATCCTAGGACCGGTTTCAGGCTATCAGCCTTCATCAGCCAGGATAGCTTGACTCCAGTGGCGTAGTGAGCACGGGACCCACGTCTGGGCATACCCTTCCCACTTACGGCGAAATGCAAAACACACAAGATGATGGACGGAATGCTGCACATTGGCAAACATTCACCCCCAGTCACAGATCTGGGTTTAATCCATCGTTATTTTGCTTCACCACGCCACCCCAGTTCAGACATAGCCATATGCAAATCAGTCTTGACCCTGTGCCCCATGGGAACAGTCCAGACCGAACTGCCAAGCCATGTCTTCCCTGGACCGGAATCAAGCATCCTAGGACCGGTTTCAGGCTATCAGCCTTCATCAGCCAAGATAGCTTGACTCCAGTGGCGTAGTGAGCACGGGACCCACGTCTGGGCATACCCTTCCCACTTAGGGTGAAATGCAAAACACACAAGATGATGGACGGAATGCGGCACATTGGCAAACATTCACCCCCAGTCACAGATCTGGGTTTAATCCATCGTTATTTTGCTTCACCACGCCACCCCAGTTCAGACATAGCCATATGCAAATCAGTCTTGACCCTGTGCCCCATGGGAACAGTCCAGACCGAACTGCCAAGCCATGTCTTCCCTGGACCGGAATCAAGCATCCTAGGACCGGTTTCAGGCTATCAGCCTTCATCAGCCAGGATAGCTTGACTCCAGTGGCGTAGTGAGCACGGGACCCACGTCTGGGCATACCCTTCCCACTTAGGGCAAAATGCAAAACACACAAGATGATGGACGGAATGCTGCACATTGGCAAACATTCACCCCCAGTCACAGATCTGGGTTTAATCCATCGTTATTTTGCTTCACCACGCCACCCCAGTTCAGACATAGCCATATGCAAATCAGTCTTGACCCTGTGCCCCATGGGAACAGTCCAGACCGAACTGCCAAGCCATGTCTTCCCTGGACCGGAATCAAGCATCCTAGGACCGGTTTCAGGCTATCAGCCTTCATCAGCCAGGATAGCTTGACTCCAGTGGCGTAGTGAGCACGGGACCCACGTCTGGGCATACCCTTCCCACTTAGGGCGAAATGCAAAACACACAAGATGATGGACGGAATGCTGCACATTGGCAAATATTCACCCCAATGTCACAGATCTGGGTTTAATCCATCGTTATTTTGCTTCACCACGCCACCCCAGTTCAGACATAGCCATATGCAAATCATTCTTGACCCTGTGCCCCATGGGAACAGTCCAGACCGAACTGCCAAGCCATGTCTTCCCTGGACCGGAATCAAGCATCCTAGGACCGGTTTCAGGCTATCAGCCTTCATCATCCAGGATAGCTTGACTCTTGTGGCGTAGTGAGCACGGGACCCACGTCTGGGCATACCCTTCCCACTTAGGGCGAAATGCAAAACACACAAGATGATGGACGGAATGCTGCACATTGGCAAACATTCACCCCCAGTCACAGATCTGGGTTTAATCCATCGTTATTTTGCTTCACCACGCCACCCCAGTTCAGACATAGCCATATGCAAATCAGTCTTGACCCTGTGCCCCATGGGAACAGTCCAGACCGAACTGCCAAGCCATGTCTTCCCTGGACCGGAATCAAGCATCCTAGGACCGGTTTCAGGCTATCAGCCTTCATCAGCCAGGATAGCTTGACTCCAGTGGCGTAGTGAGCACGGGACCCACGTCTGGGCATACCCTTCCCACTTACGGCGAAATGCAAAACACACAAGATGATGGACGGAATGCTGCACATTGGCAAACATTCACCCCCAGTCACAGATCTGGGTTTAATCCATCGTTATTTTGCTTCACCACGCCACCCCAGTTCAGACATAGCCATATGCAAATCAGTCTTGACCCTGTGCCCCATGGGAACAGTCCAGACCGAACTGCCAAGCCATGTCTTCCCTGGACCGGAATCAAGCATCCTAGGACCGGTTTCAGGCTATCAGCCTTCATCAGCCAAGATAGCTTGACTCCAGTGGCGTAGTGAGCACGGGACCCACGTCTGGGCATACCCTTCCCACTTAGGGTGAAATGCAAAACACACAAGATGATGGACGGAATGCTGCACATTGGCAAACATTCACCCCCAGTCACAGATCTGGGTTTAATCCATCGTTATTTTGCTTCACCACGCCACCCCAGTTCAGACATAGCCATATGCAAATCAGTCTTGACCCTGTGCCCCATGGGAACAGTCCAGACCGAACTGCCAAGCCATGTCTTCCCTGGACCGGAATCAAGCATCCTAGGACCGGTTTCAGGCTATCAGCCTTCATCAGCCAGGATAGCTTGACTCCAGTGGCGTAGTGAGCACGGGACCCACGTCTGGGCATACCCTTCCCACTTAGGGCAAAATGCAAAACACACAAGATGATGGACGGAATGCTGCACATTGGCAAACATTCACCCCCAGTCACAGATCTGGGTTTAATCCATCGTTATTTTGCTTCACCACGCCACCCCAGTTCAGACATAGCCATATGCAAATCAGTCTTGACCCTGTGCCCCATGGGAACAGTCCAGACCGAACTGCCAAGCCATGTCTTCCCTGGACCGGAATCAAGCATCCTAGGACCGGTTTCAGGCTATCAGCCTTCATCAGCCAGGATAGCTTGACTCCAGTGGCGTAGTGAGCACGGGACCCACGTCTGGGCATACCCTTCCCACTTAGGGCGAAATGCAAAACACACAAGATGATGGACGGAATGCTGCACATTGGCAAATATTCACCCCAATGTCACAGATCTGGGTTTAATCCATCGTTATTTTGCTTCACCACGCCACCCCAGTTCAGACATAGCCATATGCAAATCATTCTTGACCCTGTGCCCCATGGGAACAGTCCAGACCGAACTGCCAAGCCATGTCTTCCCTGGACCGGAATCAAGCATCCTAGGACCGGTTTCAGGCTATCAGCCTTCATCAGCCAGGATAGCTTGACTCCAGTGGCGTAGTGAGCACGGGACCCACGTCTGGGCATACCCTTCCCACTTAGGGCGAAATGCAAAACACACAAGATGATGGACGGAATGCTGCACATTGGCAAACATTCACCCCCAGTCACAGATCTGGGTTTAATCCATCGTTATTTTGCTTCACCACGCCACCCCAGTTCAGACATAGCCATATGCAAATCAGTCTTGACCCTGTGCCCCATGGGAACAGTCCAGACCGAACTGCCAAGCCATGTCTTCCCTGGACCGGAATCAAGCATCCTAGGACCGGTTTCAGGCTATCAGCCTTCATCAGCCAGGATAGCTTGACTCCAGTGGCGTAGTGAGCACGGGACCCACGTCTGGGCATACCCTTCCCACTTACGGCGAAATGCAAAACACACAAGATGATGGACGGAATGCTGCACATTGGCAAACATTCACCCCCAGTCACAGATCTGGGTTTAATCCATCGTTATTTTGCTTCACCACGCCACCCCAGTTCAGACATAGCCATATGCAAATCAGTCTTGACCCTGTGCCCCATGGGAACAGTCCAGACCGAACTGCCAAGCCATGTCTTCCCTGGACCGGAATCAAGCATCCTAGGACCGGTTTCAGGCTATCAGCCTTCATCAGCCAAGATAGCTTGACTCCAGTGGCGTAGTGAGCACGGGACCCACGTCTGGGCATACCCTTCCCACTTAGGGTGAAATGCAAAACACACAAGATGATGGACGGAATGCTGCACATTGGCAAACATTCACCCCCAGTCACAGATCTGGGTTTAATCCATCGTTATTTTGCTTCACCACGCCACCCCAGTTCAGACATAGCTATATGCAAATCAGTCTTGACCCTGTGCCCCATGGGAACAGTCCAGACCGAACTGCCAAGCCATGTCTTCCCTGGACCGGAATCAAGCATCCTAGGACCGGTTTCAGGCTATCAGCCTTCATCAGCCAGGATAGCTTGACTCCAGTGGCGTAGTGAGCACGGGACCCACGTCTGGGCATACCCTTCCCACTTAGGGCGAAATGCAAAACACACAAGATGATGGACGGAATGCTGCACATTGGCAAACATTCACCCCCAGTCACAGATCTGGGTTTAATCCATCGTTATTTTGCTTCACCACGCCACCCCAGTTCAGACATAGCCATATGCAAATCAGTCTTGACCCTGTGCCCCATGGGAACAGTCCAGACCGAACTGCCAAGCCATGTCTTCCCTGGACCGGAATCAAGCATCCTAGGACCGGTTTCAGGCTATCAGCCTTCATCAGCCAGGATAGCTTGACTCCAGTGGCGTAGTGAGCACGGGACCCACGTCTGGGCATACCCTTCCCACTTAGGGCGAAATGCAAAACACACAAGATGATGGACGGAATGCTGCACATTGGCAAACATTCACCCCCAGTCACAGATCTGGGTTTAATCCATCGTTATTTTGCTTCACCACGCCACCCCAGTTCAGACATAGCCATATGCAAATCAGTCTTGACCATGTGCCCCATGGGAACAGTCCAGACCGAACTGCCATCAACTGTTGTTTTTATTTTTGCATTTGATCCAGTGGTAGGGCGCAAGATAAGAAAAGGAGCGCCCTCCCATCCTAGTTTTGTTAATCCCCATTGGACACAACAGACCGCGATTGCTTGACCTTAATTGCCGGCAAGGTATTATTATACATCTTGTAAAGCGCACGGCTACCTCCAATGGAGGTGTCCCGGCGCTGGTAGCGAATTGCGGGGTGATAGTACCTGATGGAGGAGGTTCTAGGGAAGGCTAAAGAGCCAGGTCTTAAGAGTCTTCCTAAATAGAGGTTCTGAGTCAGCCTTTCGGAGATCCTCAGGCATGGAGTTCCAGAGCGAGGCGGTTTTATAAGCAAATGATCGACCGCCCAGTCTAGCTTTTTTGAAACGGGGGATAGCTAGGAATCCCTGGTGATTCGATCTCAGAGTCCTATTTTGCTTATATTTGGTCAATCTGTGCTTTAAGTATTTGGGGCCGGTATCTCTGGAGGACCTATAGGCAAGGGTCAGAGCCTTAAACTGAATCCTCTTTTTCACAGGCAGCCAGTATAGGCTACGCAGGTGAGGGGAGATATGATGGCGGAGTGGTACATTCCTGATGAGTCTAGCGGCCGCATTTTGAATGATCTGCAGCTTTCTGATAAGATAGTCTGGAAGACCCAAGTATAGACTATTGGTATAGTCTAACTGTGAAGTGATCAGTGCGTGGACTACCGTCTTCCTGCAGTCCATAGGCAGGAGATGTAGGAATCTCCTCAGGGTTTTCAGCTTCCAGAAGCATGAGGATGAAACTAGGCATATCTGGGCTTTCCCTGAGAGGGCGGAGTCAAATTTGAACCCTAGATTTCTTGCAGAGAGGACAGGCAGAGGAGGGGGATTAAGTTCCGTATGCCACCACAGTTCAGCTTTAGGTGGTGATGGCTGGTTAAAAAACAGAACTTCTGTTTTATCCGTATTTAATTTCAGACAATTGTTTGTCATCCAGGATGAGATATTAATCAGACATTGTTTGAAGTTGGTGAAAACTGCCTCGGAGTAATCCCTGAAAGAGAAAACCAACTGGGTGTCGTCAGCGTACGAGACCACCCTAACACCGTGTTGTTCGACGATTGAGGCAAGTGGGGCGAGATAAACATTAAAAAGGGTCGGACTCAGGGCCGAGCCCTGAGGGACTCCACAGATCAACGGGCGAGCAGAGGAGACATAAGGGCGTAGAAAGATTTTCTGGGAGCGGCCCTCGAGAAAGGAGGAAAACCAAGTAAGAACGGTGCCCCCCACGCCCATCTGCTCAAGCCTCTCCAGAAGGATCGAATGTGAGACAGTGTCAAATGCTGCGGACAAGTCCAACAGCACCAACATTGCATAATTACCATGGTCCAAGGTTTCTCGTATTGTTTCCGACACTTCCAGTAAAGCTGTCTCAGTGCTATAACCTGACCTGAATCCTGATTGAGAATCATGTAAAAGATTGTTCGATTCTAGGTAGGCTGAGAGTTGTTTCTGCACTTCCTTCTCCAGGATCTTAGCCGGTACTGACAAGAGGGAGATCGGCCTGAAATTCTTTAATTGAGTCGGGTCAGCATCTTCTTTCTTAAGAATGGGTTGTACTAGTGCAGTTTTCCAGATAGATGGATATGTGCCTGAGTTTAAGGATGCATTCCAGATCTGATTAAGTGAGGGGTTTAGTAATAGAGCAAGTGAAGTGTAAATTTTAGCCGGACATGGGTCGATCGGGGATCCAGATTTGACTTTAATGAGTTGTTTAAGGGAGGCTTCAGAACTGAACTGGTGAAATTCACACCAAGTGTCTGAGCAGTGAGGTTTTGGTGGGGATGAGGTAGGAGTTTTTGTTAAGGTAAATGTAGAGTATATTGATTGTATTTTATCCTGAAAAAAGACAGAGAGATCCTCACACAAGATGGCAGATGATGCAATAGTGCATTTCAAGGCCTCTGGCTTAATAAATCCTTGGACAATCCTAAAAACTTCTTTGACAGAGTTGTCAGAGGCCATAATTTGATCCGCCAGAAAGGCCCTAATAGTGTGGCATTTGAGTTTTTTTAGTTGTTTTAATGCTGCTCTGTAAGCATTCTTAGTCTCAGCGTCATATGTTTTCCGCCATGTCCGTTCTAACTTTTTACAGAGGCTTTTCTCCTTGCGGAGTTCATCTGTAAACCAAGGGGCGGATGGTTTGGCTCTAATTATTTTCGTATTTTTAAACGGGGCTACTTTATCAAGAGCTGTGGTAACCCAGCCATTGAAGGAGGAAGCATCACAGCTAGGTTCCCCTGTGAGTAACAGAGAGGTGTTTGAGAGTGCTGGTCCCATTGATTCCAATGAGACTTTCCTTCAATTCCTTTTATTTTCATATTTAACTTTCACTGGATCTCTATAACTGGGACCAGTGAAAGTAAAAGGTATTAGGCTGTGATCTGACCAGGTAAGGGGGGATAGGATCTGCCACATTTAAAGTAGGGACATTGGTAAAGATCAGGTCTAACAGATGACCGGCTTTATGAGTAGGAAGAGTAACCATTTGGGTAAGGTTTAAGCCCTTAAGGGAGTCGGACAGCTGAGAGGCTAAGGGACAGTTGTTATTGTCCATATGGATATTGAAATCGCCCAAGACAATGAACTTTGCATGTCTCAATGACAGATCAGCGATGAAATCGCAAATCTCCAACAGCTCAGACGACTCTGAGTCCGGGGGCCTATAGACCAGCAGTCCTGCCACAGCGAAGGTGGGGGAAATTTTGATACTAAAGGACATAGCTTCAATTTTCCTGGTCTGATCAATTCTTTTATATGAGATCTCCCAGTGGTCTCTTAAAACCATGGCGAGTCCACCCCCCATTCTGCTGCCTGTCCGGTTGACTGTAATTATTCTATAACCTTCAGGAATGGCCAGCAGTATATCAGGGTTGGAGCTTTCCCTCAACCATGTTTCAGTAAGAAACATAAGGTCAAGGGTTTTAGATTCAAGTGTAGCCAGATTTCATCTCTATGTTTGGGGAGAGATCGACAGTTGATTAGACATGCGTTGATACTGGGCCCATCGACTGATGTCCCGACTTTGAACAGTGTTTCCGTGCTAATGCCCTTCTGTCTACATCCCTGGGTCTGTCCTTTATTAAAAGAAAAGGTGCAAGCCTTACAATGCCACTCTAGGCCTTCACCACCTAATTCAATGGTACTTGGGTTAAAGCTTGTTGGTAAGATGCAGCTTCCCCCGGACAGCTCAAGGAGTTTATGCCTGGACCAGACAATTCTTGTAGTACGGTCCAGACAGGCATCTTGGCTGACACTGGACGCGGGCAGGACGTGGACGGGCGCAGACGGGCTTGCCTTTGGCACGCCTTCGGCGCTCCAGCGTCGCGCCCGCTGCGCGTCCGCTGTCCCATCCGCTTTAAATGGGAAGCGCGCGTTAGAAAAGCTCCGCCCACTATGGCGTCCGAGCAGCTGAGCTACGTATTGCTGCCAACCCCGCCCTACACACAATCGGCAAACAGCCGCGGTGGACCGGAGCGGGTGGCAGGTAAGAGAAAAAGAGAATGTGCAAAAATACAAGACAGGATAAAAAGTATCTACAACCACACTTTGTTTTAAAAATAGATCGCTTTTCCCTCAGAGGTTCCCCACAATCAGTAGCCGCAATGCAGTCCTACCGAGAATCGCTGCGCGTCCGCTGTCCCATCCGCTTTAAATGGGAAGCGCGCGTTAGAAAAGCTCCGCCCACTATGGCGTCCGAGCAGCTGAGCTACGTATTGCTGCCAACCCCGCCCTCCACACAATCGGCAAACAGCCGCGGTGGACCGGAGCGGGTGGCAGGTAAGAGAAAAAGAGAATGTGCAAAAATACAAGACAGGATAAAAAGTATCTACAACCACACTTTGTTTTAAAAATAGATCGCTTTTCCCTCAGAGGTTCCCCACAATCAGTAGCCGCAATGCAGAACTACCGAGAATCGCTGCACGTCCGCTGTCCCATCCGCTTTAAATGGGAAGCGCGCGTTAGAAAAGCTCCGCCCACTATGGCGTCCGAGCAGGTATATAGGGTATCAGTTTTTTCTTAAGATAGGCCGGACCCTGCCCCTGTAGCGTTTTAAATACCAAACACAGAAGCTTAAACAGAGCTCGCTTCCTGATGGGCAGCCAATGAAGTAGGCGCCGAAGAGGTTCCGAAGACGAGCGGGATGGCCGGTTAAGCGCAAGACGTGCAGCAGTATTCTGCACGATCTGCAGTCTAGAAAGAAGATCTTCCCTGATCCCTACCAGTAAAGAGTTGCCGTAATCCAGCCTGCTCCCTAGTAGAGCCTGAGTGAGCAACTTTCTTGCAGAAAGGGGAATCCATGGGAAGATCTTTCTAAGCATACGCATCAGGCCAAAGCAGGTGCCGGAGATGCTGTTCACGTGTTGTTCCATGGAAAGTTTATTATCCACGATGACACCTAAGTTTCTCAACCATTTTTTTGGGGTGGGGGGTTCACCCAGCTCAGAAGGCCACCAGTCGGAGGACCATAGCTCTTCTGCTTTCCCAAACAGCACGATCTCAGTTTTGGTGGTGTTCAACTGCAAAAAGTTAGCTGTCATCCAGGCTGCCGTCATTAGCATGCACTTTTTGAATCTTTCTCTGGTCAATGCGGGATCTGAATCGATGGTAATAATCAGTTGTGTATCCTCCGCATACGATACGGTGTCAAAACCACAAGATCTGATAATGGAGGCCAGAGAAGATACATAGATTTTAAATAATGTGGGGCTTAAGATGGAGCCCTGTGGGACCCCTTTTACCTTATAGCCCTTCTCCTTCTGGAGCTGCTTTCTTGTCTGAGTCATTTTACAACCTCCTCTAAGACTCCAGCTTTAACAGCTGCCTCCTCCACAGACCAAGACTGTTCATCTTCCACTTTATTTTTTAGTATACTTCCCCTCTAATCTCTCCAAACAGTCGTCCAATTTCTTTCCCAACTGGGTTGCCAAAGAAGAAACCGCCTGATTCACACATTCCTGTACCTTTTCATCTATACTCATCTCTGAAGAATTAACGCTCTCCATACTCCTACTTTAATTACCAACCTATCCAAGTCTAACAAAACTTCTTCAAATTCTCACAAAACTTTTCTTAGCCTTGCTCCCTCTCCAAATAACATCAAATTACAAACTTTACTTAATTTCTGTGTATTTGCCACAGAACATCAAAACCCAGTATTCCTAGTGCCAACTGCCCAGCACTGCGTGGTCCAAAACTGACTTGAAATGATTGTTCATCCTAGCCCAAAATATGGCAGTCATTTGTGCTTTGAACTGAATCCTGTGTTCTCCAATTTAAAATGTCCGCCCGCTCTCTGATGCCTGCAGCAAGCACCAGAGTCCAAACCTAGATCGGAGTCCTCCACGGTGCAGCTCCACAACGCTCCAGCGCTAATGGATGGTATCCGCACCACAGGACGTGGGTGCGTCTAGTCCGCGGTACACATCTAACTTGTAGGCTTTGCCCTGACAACTTGCAGGTAAAACCACACAATTAAAATGCTGCTTGCTTGTGGGCCTTTTGCACGAGCCTCCCGCGCGTGAGAAGCATTTCTCTCACTGCTAAGCTGCGTGGCAACACTCCGCTTCATCAAGCGACCCCTCGCACGCGCTCAACTCAACTGAACATTTAAAACACGCTAGCCATAAATGTCCAAACCTCATGCCACAAAACTAGCAGCCTTTGAAAAAAAAACTCCTGCAGCCCTTAAAACTCCTATCAACCATGCCGATTACAATATTTCTTACCATATTACGTCCCATACTAAAACTATGTGAATCTTGCCAGACTGAAAGCGCAAAGACTCCTCGGACGCTCCAGTTCAGCACCACATTGTCAAACATTCCACTGACATTCTCTCAGCTGTCCCATTTTCCCACACAAACATGTACTACTCAAATGCTACACCATACTTTCATAAGAACCAAAAAATACTGTACTTATCTCATAAGTGAGCAGCAACCAAGAAGGAAGATGGCTGCCTGACAGGGTATTATACAGTGAATTAGAATGTTCTCAAGATTCTTTTTCTAAGTTCTAAGTGTAAGTTGAAGGTGCTGCTGTGAGATGGCAATAAAGAAGATATGCATAATACTGGCCTCCGTGCCTTGCCATAAAATTTTCCTGATGTGTTAAAAAGCAGGGAAGATGTTAGGTTTGTTCATAAAATGTCAAATGATGTTTTGAAAAACATTTTCTGAAGAAAAAATCCTTAGAAAAAAGATGGATTTGAAATCGTGAAGTGCTCTGAGGTACAGTCAGCAAGAGCAGGAAAGAAGAACAGAGGCTGTGAGGTAAACTGCCAGTACAGTGCCTTTCGAGTATTGGAAGCTGCTGGTTCTCTTAAAGTTAGTGTATGCTGCATGCAGCTATGTACTTTTGAACTGACAGCCACCCTCACCTTCATTTTTCACTTAGAATAGGGTTTTAGGTTGGATTTGTATTATATGGTACATTTGTACACTAAATGCTGTAAAGTGGTTCAAAATTATAAATATATTACTATAGATTTCAACAGAAAAAATGCAGTTAAAGCCGCCGTACACACCTTTATGAGGGTGTCACCAGACTGGTAAACAATGAGGTGCCTACCTTCAACGTCAGAAGAATCTCGATATCTATTTATCTATCTATACATATTAACCCTGGGCGGAAAAATCCGCTCGTTGACTTTGCGGATTTTTGGTAACTCCGCGTTCCGCGTAGAACGTGGAGTAACCGAAAACTCCGCGCTCTGCAATGGAGGGGAGGTTTTTTTTGTTCGCGCGTTCAAAATGCATTTTCGCGCGCGCGGGAGTGACTTACCGGGATGCCTGTGTTCGCTGACGAGATTTCCTATCCGTTTGCGTGCGCCACAAGATTTGGTAGCCAATCGCGAACACGTCATTCGGACGCGCCATCGGACTTCCGGCGGAAGTTTTGTGATGATCGCGATGCCGAACACGCAGAATTTGCAAGCTGGAGAAGAATATCTCTCGAGCAGCAAAAAACCTTCTCGAAAAGATGATTTGGATGAAAAAAACTCCTCAGATTGACATTTGGCTGTACGTTTTTGTGCAAGGAGTCCTTTTTCTTTTTTTACTTATTTTTTGAAGAGGAAGGAAGTGCCCCAGTGTCTCAAACTTGCTGTTCCTGTCCCGCAGGCTCCTCCCTGTGCTTTGTCCATCTCCTGTTCACTTTTCAGTTGGAATTGGAGCTGGAAGGATCCCTTTTTTTGTCTGCTGCATCATATATAATTGGATTTGAGGACTTTTGGATTTGAGATTTCACAAGTAAGTTGGAAAATTGGTGTTGTTTGTTTGATTGGGGCATTGCACCTACATTTTTTTGTACTTTTCATTGGGTTTTTTCAATGTATTGTGGTGGGTGGCCTGTAGTTTCAGTAGGGGCCTAGTTGTTTCTTTGTATGTCATTTTTCTTCTAGTTTTATTTTATAAAGGAAACATGTTGCAAAGTTCACTACATTTTCTCCAACTTTTGCAATCAATTTGCAACATTTATTTAATTCACTAGCCCAGTAGTCTGCCAATAGGCCTTTTTCAGCCAGTAGGCCCAGAGCTACTCATGTGTGCATGAAACAACTGTTTCTGTGGTGTCTGTTGAATTTAAACATCATTTAGGGCATGGATGGCATTGGATTGAATTGCAAAATGTTTTTTTTTGGGAGTATTTCACTTTTTTCGTGTGTGTTAAATAAATGCCTTTGTTGGATGTGTGTGGTGTGGTTGTTGTGTAACTTGCAAAAAATTTTTAGCCCTGTGGTTTTTCGTTTTTGCATTGTTGCATTAAAGCTGTGTTGTTTAGCATGCCTCCTTTGTCTGGCCATATAGGCCTGCTTGAGTTCATTGTTTTACAGGCCTCCTGCTTGTTGTTGTGTGAGTGACCATGTGGCTGGTGGCCATTTTGTGGTGGTAGTTAGTTAGTGTGCTGCTTTTGCCATAGGCCTGCATGTCTTTCCTTTGTTCCTCTTGGCTTACTGCTTCTTGTTGTTGTGGCCTGACCATGTGGCTGGCGGCCATTTTGTGAAGCCAGCCAGTGTGCTTTTGCCATAGGCCTGCATTGTCTGTTTTCCCTTTCTTGTTGTTGTGGTGGCCTGGCCATGTGGCTGACGGCCATTTAGTGAAGCCAGCCAGTGTGCTTTGCCATAGGCCTGCATTGTCTAGCATTGCCTGTCTTCCCATTCTTGTTGTTGTGGTGGCCTGGCCATGTGGCTGGCGGCCATTTTGTGAAGCCAGCCAGTGTGCTTTGCCATAGGCCTGCATTGTCTAACATTGTCTGTCTTCCCTTTCTTGTTGTTATGGTGGCCTGGCCATGTGGCTGGCGGCCATTTTGTGGAGCCATCCAGTGTGCTTTGCCATAGGCCTGCATTGTCTAGCATTGTCTGTCTTCCCTTTCTTTGTGTTGTGGTGGCCTGGCCATGTGGCTGGCGGCCATTTTGTGAAGCCAGCCAGTGTGCTTTGCTATAGACCTGCATTTTCTAGCATTATCTGTCTTCCCTTTCTTGTTGTTGTGGTGGTGGCCTGGCCATGTGGCTGGCGGCCATTTTGTGAAGCCAGCCAGTGTGCTTTGCCATAGGCCTGCATTGTCTAGCATTGTCTGTCTTCCCTTTCTTGTTGTTGTGGTGGTGACCTGGCCATGTGGCTGGTGGCCATTTTGTACAGGCAGCCAGTGTGCTTTGCCATAGGCCTGCATTTTCTAGCTTTGTCTGTCTTCCCTTTCTTGTTGTTGTGGTGGCCTGGCCATGTGGCTGGCAGCCATTTTGTGAAGCCAGCCAGTGTGCTTTGCCATAGGCCTGCATTGTCTAGCATTGTCTGTCTTCCCTTTCTTGTTGTTGTGGTGGTGGCCTGGCCATGTGGCTGGCGGCCATTTTGTACAGGCAGCCAGTGTGATTTTGCCATAGGCCTGCAAGCTTTGTTTGTGGTGGCCATGCCTTGCCCTTGTTGTTGTTTTGCATGCAATTTTTTTCTTTTTATCCAGCAAAAAAATGCAGGACAGTTCACTACATTTTCTAATACATTTGCAATATTATTGATTTGAATTGATTCACTATGTGGCCTAGTCTACCAAATTCCAATAGGCCTTTTTCAGCCAGTAGGCCCAGAGCTACTCATGTGTGCATGAAACAACTGTTTATGTGGTGTCTGTTGAATTTAAACATCATTTAGGGCATGGATGGCATTGGATTAAATTGCAAAATGTGTTTTTTGGGGTATTTCACTTTTTTCGTGTGTGTTAAATAAATGCCTTTGTTGGATGTGTGTGGTGTGGTTGTTGTGTAACTTGCAAACCTTTTTTAGCCCTGTGGTTTTTCGTTTTTGCATTGTTGCATTAAAGCGGTGTTGTTTAGCATGCCTCCTTTGTCTGGCCATATAGGCCTGCTTGAGTTCATTGTTTTACAGGCCTCCTGCTTGTTGTTGTGTGAGTGACCATGTGGCTGGTGGCCATTTTGTGGTGGTAGTTAGTTAGTGTGCTGCTTTTGCTATAGGCTTGCATGTCTTTCCTTTGTTCCTCTTGGCTTACTGCTTCCATCCCCATTGCCAGCTGCAGCTTCCTGAATGATGCTGCATCCCATGTGATGCACAATCACATTCACAAATCACGATGCCAAACAGTTTCCATTACATTTGTATTTTTGTTTTTGTTCTTCTTTTTTCCTATCCTTCCTGAGTATATACAGTGCACCATGAAAGCCCTTGTTGTCAAAGTCTCACAAATGGCTACACTGTTGTTATGTTTTTTTAATAACCGAGTTAATACAATTTATTAATATTAATAATAACACTAACAAGTGTGACCACACACTAAGGTATATATTATATTTGTTTGTTTGTACAGCAGTAAATTGAACTACAACAATAAATGCCACGTTTCACTGATGTTCTTCTTGCTTCTTTGCATTTAGGTGCACAAAAGAGGAGGAGGCGTCATCACCCATTGTACAGCCAGACAGAAGTCCTGCTGCGCACGACGTCACGTGACGTGTGACCACAAATATCTCTTCAACTTGTGCCACTGCATGCTGCTGACATCTGAAGAAGATGGTCCCAAATAAAGGTACCAGGTCCTCCAATACCAAGAAAGTTGCTAGTGAGAAGAAGAAGGAAGTGCCACTTACCACCACTTCTGGTGTGCCAACCAAGATCTTTTTTGGGAAACCAAAAATTGCGCCTGCAGCAGCGGTGTCTGGGGATCAAGCTGGGAGCAATCCCCCGCATCAGTGGACCCACCTCACCAACCTCGGCCCAAGCCCATGTCTGTCGCAGAGTCAGACAGTCTCATCACGACAACGCCAACGAGCAGCGATGTTGAAATTGACTTATCGTTATCGCAAAGTAGTACCCAATCAATGCAGGAAACTCAGATAAGTGGACAACAACAGCCGCAACCACGCCCACAATAGTAGTTGTTCCTCCCGAAGTAGGGGCCGTTCAGGCAATCGAGCTTCCTGCAGAGTAAGAAGAGCAAGCCACTCTTTCAGAAGATCCATTGTCTTCCAGATCCCCAGCAAGGAAAAGGGGGGTTAGTCCATCGAGTTCTTTTCCAAGCCCCCTTCTGAAGATATAGATGCCACTTGGAAGCCACCACCTCAGTCTGAGAGTGAGAGACGCCACGAGACAAGGCTAGGGAAAAGGAAGGTTCCAGAAAGCCTCGGAGTTATGGAGGTAGATGTAGAAGAGGAGGCTGATGACGAGCCAGTCATCATGGATATCAGTCCCGCCCCAGTGGAGACCGACATTACCCCATCCCAAATTGCTGTGAGGGATGTGGCACGGATACCACCAACACATGTAACACCAACACCACCTCCAGCTTCCATATTTGCATTTGCAAAGGCCCGGCAGCGACCTACATCCAGCACAACTACCTCAGTAGAAGTTGGTAGTGGTAATGCACAGAGTCAAATTCCACGCCCACTCTCCAGTTCAACCGGCATTGCAAGTGGCACCTCCAGCAGCTCCAGAAAGTTCACCCAGTTTGGGACTTCTTTTCGGTTAGCAGTAAGGAGGAGAACGTTGCTATATGCTCCATTTGTAAACAAGGTGTTAGTCGGGGTAAGCTTGGTACAAACTATGGTACCGGAGGCCAAACAACCCATCTGAATACACACCACTTGATCCAGTGGGAGGAACACCTTAAAGGCCAAAAAAGTAAAACTGCACCCATTGCTGTTGGTGGTGATGAAGAAGTAGAAGATACGATCGCGGTGGAAGGTGAACAAGAGGGAGACATTTTCTCTGGAACACAAAGTAGCCCTGTCACCAGCAGTGCAGTGGTACCGCCCACATCCTCAGCAACATCTCAGTGGCACAAGAGTAAGAGTCAGGCTGAGAGTGAAACACCAAGGCAACAGAGTACTGCAACGAAAAAAAGTGCGGCGTTGAGCCTAACAACATCTGGCATCAAGAAGTCACCTGCATCAGTGGCACCAGAAAGGAAAAATCCAGCCTACCATTCTCAGCATGTTTAGGTCGGAGGGGCAGTACGAACGCAACCACCCAATGGCAGGTTTGTATAATGCGAAGCTGGCTAAAATGTTAGCGTTGGACCTTCTCCCTTTTTCTTTTGTGGAAGGGGTGGGTTTTCTTGAATTTGTGACAGCCATCTGCCCAAAATGGAAGGTTCCCAGCCGGTCCTATTTTGCCAGAGTTGCTGTTCCAGCACTACATCATGACATGCTGGAATTGCTTGGACAAGCTTTGAGGCAGAGTGCTGTTCACAGTATCCACATGTCAACAGACATGTGGACCAGTTGCCAAGCCACTGATTACATGTGCATCTCTGCACACTGGATCTCTTTTGTGGGGGTTAGAGAAAAGATGTCTGCAGGTGTTGACACTGCTGAGATTTTTAATGCAACTCGGAAACATGCAACTGTAGATATGTTCGCCATGGAGAAATCTCATACTGCTGCAAACATTTTGGAAGAGTTTAACAATAAGGTCTTTGAATGGCTGCACCCAAGAGGGTTTAACATTGGTTTTGTTGCCACGGACAATGGCAGTAATATAGTTAAGGCCATGGGCAATGGTGGCTATTTCAGGGTCCTGTGTTTGGCGCACTGCATTAACATCATTGTTCAAGACTTTCTGAAAAAAGAATACTGTGTCAGCAACTTACTGACCACCTGCAGAAGAATATGCACACATTTCAGCCATTCTTTTAAAGCCCGGAAGTAGCTGAGGATCATTCAACGTGAGTATAGAGTGCCAGTGAAAGCACTCATCCAGGAGGTGCTAACACGTTGGAACTCAACTTATTACATGCTTGACCGTCTGTTTGAGCAGTACAGACCAATCAATGAATATGTCATGCGAAGACTAGGGGATGCTACTGTGAAAGGCATGACCGTTGAGATGGACCAATGGGGCCTAGTTAAATGCCTGACAGAGATGCTACTTCCTTTCGAGCTCTTCACACGTGAAGTCAGCAAGGAGGACTGTACTATGGGCCAAGCTATCCAACTGTTGCACATGCTACAGGAACAGCTGAATGGGGTGTCTGCAATGTACGCAGGTGTGGAGGAAAAAAAAGAAGCATAAGTTAGTGGAGAGCTTATCCCTTCGCTTAGCTAAAAATACAAGGGTGCAAACTAAGATTGTGACATCCAACCATTACATCTCTGCCACAATTCTGGATCCACGGTACAAATCAGTACTGAACACTAACACATTAATTCCTTTTTCACAAGTGGATGTTGCCAATTACAAAACTTGGATAGCTGCGGCAGCCAGTGACTTTGAAAAAGACCGGCTGGAAATTAGAGGCCCGCTACTCCAGCCCACAACAAGTACTGTAGGGCAGCCTGCATCAAGTTCAACTTCAGAGCCTGAGGGCAGTCCGTTTGGTTCACAGCAGTCAAAACCACCAACATCAACAACAGCAAGAACAGGATCATCACCAGCCCCAGTAAAATCGGCACAAGAATGGTATCTACAGCAAGGGCTTGTTAGGTCCAGTGCTGATGCAAATACAAAGGCAAAAGAGGCCGGGCAAAGCGGAGCACTCCTGAGCATTGAGCGGATGGTCCAGGCCTATCTGGATGACCCAACAGAGGTCTACATTGATCTAAACCCATTGCTATATTGGTATGGGAAAAGTCGCAATTGGCCAGTGCTCAGCAGGCTGGCGATAAACTATCTTGCTTGCCCTGTCGCAAGTGTCTCTTCTGAGCGTGTTTTCAGTGCTGCTGGTGCCATTGTAACAGCGAAAAGGACCAGTCTCTCACCCCAAAACGTGTTGAGGTTAACCATGATCAAAATGAATCAGCACTTTATACCACCGGATTATACCATACCTGAAGCACAGCAGGAACAGGAGGACAGTGAATTCGGTAACGAAAGTAGTGTGGTAGATGACCTACTTCTGGGTGAACCACCAGAGTTTGAGGACGAGCTCTACTTCCCTGACAACTAGGCTTTCAACTTGTTACTTTCTTTCTTCCTTATTTACTTTTATTATTTGAGTGTGTCTCTGTTTTTCTGGTTCGAATCTCAACAAATCCATCACCACAGTCTTGTCTTTTTATTGCCATATTGGAGTTGCAACTGTTTGAATTTATTAAAGAAGTCCACTCTTTCGAGTCCTGCTCCATCCATCCTGTCTCGCCCTAAATCCATTTCCCTCAAGCCAGACATTGGATGGAGAATAGTACAAGAAATGTGTGCCTGCCTCGTCGAGTCCCTCTAAAAGAACATGACTATAGCTATTCTCCTTTCCGAGCCGAGAGGGACTGCCCCTTAAGATAAGAACAGGTAATGATGAATCTGATAGCATGCATTGGACGCTGACTATGAGTTATTGATGTGTTTGTGTTGTTGTTGTGCATGAAGTGTACTAGTATTTAATCTACACACTAAAACAAAGTGACTCAAGTCAATGTTTCCCTTCTTGTTGTTTAATAACAAATTGTACTTCTACTGCAGGGCGATCCATTGCATTTTTGAATATGGAATCTGGACTCACTTGGTACAACACTACAGACTGAGTTGGACACCATGAGGACGATGATGACCACATACTCTATACTCTTCGCAGTCAGTCAGTAGGATCGGGGATGATTGATGGAATAACTCGGGGCGTTTCATGAAGTGGCATAAAGGTAAACAAGTCAATCAACAACAACCACAGCAGACCTACATGTCTGTGACTGTGTAGTGGTGGAGTGGAGTCAGTGTAGTGGAGTGGTATGACTGACAGCGGTGCATTGATTTAGTTACTTAATTTGGAAAATGCTATGTTGCTGTATATGTGTGCTCTGTCTGGCTCAGTCAAAATCTAAGCTAACTGGAGTTTTGGTGGGTGCCGTGGGCATGCTCTGTCCTGTTTTTGTTGAAGCGTGGTTAATGCTGGAAACAGAGTAGACATGATATAGCCATGCCGCCTCTGAAACTGTTCTTGTTGCACTGCTCCGTAATTTATGCATTTTTATTCTCCTTGATTTTTCAATATCCCTTTGGGTTTTCCATCTACACTTACAGGCCGGCCTTTACCCTGTGCTTTACTGGGAAAAACAATTCACACTTACCATACCAATCCGCATCGGCCAGGCAGGCAGTGGGGCACCCAAGATTGACGGACGGAGCCTCCATGGAAGGGAGGAGACCAAGAGAAATAAGGAGATGCAACTTCCCAATTTGACCAGGATAATACAGTAACTTAGTATCATTCATCATCTTTTAATTAATTTGATTCATTTTTTCTCTTCAATTATTTTACAAATGTGTGTTGTTGTTTATTTGGTTTGCTCTTAGTCTTTGCTTATATCCCTACAGCTATTTTTTAATTTACTTTGCTAGCTTTAAAAGGAAGCCCGGTACAAAATAACATAAATAAAATGTATGTAATTTGGGTCCCTCTGAGGGCAGACAGGCAATGCAATTGCATAATAATAATTAATATTATACTGCTGCCCTGTGTCTACTAGTCTACTTAGTAGTATTAGTACTACTTATCATTAACCAGATCATGCATGCATTTCCTTTTTCTCCCTTAACAGATTTATGAATATGATGGTCGTCTGCCAAGATTGTGTGTTGCCAACGTGTAGTGTTTGTCTTTGTCAAACCTTTCCCTCAAATACCCCTTCCCAACCATTCATCAAACCCTAACCCCCTTCCCCCGGGCTCTGTGATTTATTGAGGTGTGACTAAATTAAACTGACACCAATAATTGATCACACACTTGCTGGGGCGGGTGTGGTTCAAGCAAGTAATCAATTCAAGGCAGGTCGAGGATCTTCTAATTCTGCTCTAAGTATATATATATATATATATACATATATATATATATATATATATATATATATATATATATATATATATATCGTCGGCCACACTGGAAACAGATTAGATTGCCCAGTGCCCACCCATGCTCAGTAGTATTCGCTATTCTCTTTTTTTTCCAGAGGAACATAATTATATTATTAACCATTATTAATTATTAATTGCCTTCATGGATTTCATCCTTCCAGCACTAAAGGTTACCCTTGTCCACTTCATAGGTCGAGTCCACTACTTCAGTTTGTTGTAACTTGTACTAGGCTATCCCTACCACCATTATGTTTCATTTTACTTTAGCATTAATAATATCAATATCATTCATCATGACTTTCTTCTTGTTTGGCAGTCTTCTCCTTGTGTACTTACTACTTACTGTACTTCTACTACTCGTTACCTAGTCTCACTCAGGTGACTGACTTGTCTCATTTTATTTTTTTGCAAATGCAACTGTCTACTACTGCTACCACCACCCACCATGGCACCTTAGGAAACCAAACCATCACCATGCAGCCATTGCTTCGGCTAAACATCAATCACAGGTAAGAGAAGAAGTGTGGGGGAGTCAATAATGTATATCCTATGGAAATTAATTCACACACCCACATCTTTCCGAGTACATACTACAAAGGGGTTTTAGTTGCAGAATGCATTGATTAGGAGGAGAGACTTACAGTAGTAGGACAAGTGTGGGTACTGCATCTATCTATCTGTCTGTGTGTTACACTATTGGCAGATTTAAAAAACTGGCTGCGGCCCTGCAGCAAAAGGAGGAAACAAAAACAAACAAGGTGACGTAAAAGAGTAACCACCCCCCAGAAAAGATTTGCATCATACCATATGTATTGGAAAACTATAAATTATTTATTATTACCCTAACAAATATAAACTATAAGAAAAACCCACAACACCTGACCCACCCCTCTCCCGAACCCCAACCAATGTCCAGTAATGTCCATGTCCAAGTTATTTGTTTCAAGAAAAAGTAAACCCCAAGGTTCCTCAACTAGTCCCAACATCCCACCCACCAAAAAAAAGATTAAAAAAGGGGAAAGAGTCAAAGAAGACTGAGGTCATGATGTGAGAGTCTGACGTCTAGCGGCAGGGGTGCCGGCTAGTTTTTTTTAGGACCTCCTCCATCTGGGCCTCCAGGCGCGCCACTCTGCGGAGCACGCGGCACCGAAAGTTCCTGCAGGAACAACAGGGGTGTGCAGCAGTAGATGTTGTTGCCAATGGTGATGGGCGGCGGGCAGCTGCCAGACCAGGGCGCCGTACCACCGGAGGCACGGGGGGGCTGGCTGGGCCCCGGGGCATTGGAGGAAGAAGCTGCCGCCTCTTCCTCCTCCTCCGCCAGGACAACCAGCCAGCGATATTCATCCCGGATGGCCTCCAGCTTCCTTTGCCGGGCCCTGGCCGCCAACTCCTGCCCAGTGGTTTGGGAAGGAGTAGCTATATCAAGAAAGGAAAAAAAAGAGTTGTTGTAACCAATACTCTTAGCAAAACAGTAACACAAAATTAAATTACAGTCCACACATAAAAATTATAGTGGCATATTAGTAGCAGTAGCACTAGCAGCTGTCGTATCCTCCTCTCTTCCTCTCTTCCCTTCCTTTGCCCCTAAGATTTGGATGTGACGATTATACTTTCAGGCACTAAGTCTGGAGTAGAGTTGAAGTATTCTTTTTCTCTCTCTTGTTTAGCACAATTAATCTTGTAGGCATGCCAGCTCAGTCAGCCTGTGCCCTAGACAGACATACTCGTGTTGCAGTCTCGCAGACTCATGTACTTTACTACTGTCTGCATGTGGGGCAGCTGTACTACACAATTATATATTTCTATTACGGCCATACCCTCTTAAATCAATGGCAAATGCTCAGACAATTTCACTTTCACCCTGACTGCACTACTGCAATAAGGCACATGATGATGGTTAATGATCATCACATGCTTATGGATGATGAGAAACAGTGGCAGGACATCATGTCACTCACGTCACGTGATGATGATGACACACTGAGTGATTTGTAAGTACTAGTTACCAATTACCATGTAGCCGATAGGCCACCCATGGCTGACAAAGGGAGGGGACTGGAGCGGAAGTGGGCCTCGGAGTCGGAGGGAGGCGATTATGGGCTTGGTAAATATTTAGTCATGCACACTATATATGCTGTGCTTGCAAACTACTGTGAATCAAGGGAGTATTCCATTCTGAAATAGAAGTACAACCTCAAACCTTTGAATCAAAAACCTTGCAAAAAAACACTCCTTGTCCTTCCCACGGCTTATTCTTTCATTTACATTCAGTGCATTGCTCTTCTAGCATTATTATTATTTTATTCGTAATATTCTTAACCCTTGGCTTTGGTACTCTGGCACGGTTTAATTTTCTTTTACATTCTCTTCATCCAGTCTGACTCTGTTTTCACCTACTATGATGCCATCCAGGCATCCATCCATCCAAAAAACCGGCTTTCACCGAC
Source organism: Calotriton arnoldi (assembly GCA_963921515.1). Taxonomy (NCBI): domain Eukaryota; kingdom Metazoa; phylum Chordata; class Amphibia; order Caudata; family Salamandridae; genus Calotriton; species Calotriton arnoldi. The sequence goes on along the minus strand of CAWUFW010000952.1, from coordinate 2,605,381 downwards.
AACAACATACATTTTAGATATATAACCAACCACCACCCATGCCATGCGTCCTTGCTTGCCTTAGAGTTTGACCCCCCCCGGAGGATTCCTTTCACCCACCCAGACAGGCATCCTTTCTGCTTTCTCTTTCACCTTTTCACCCATCCTTCAACTACCTGTGCATCCTATTCCGATCCGTATCATCTTCTTCCGCCACCTATGCATCCCGGGGCCCCTTCCTTCACCCACGCATCCTTCTCTGCCAGTTATACATGTCGTCTGACTGTTTGTCTTCGTCATAAAACTGTCTTTGCTGAGTTGAAGATAGAATATGCCATAATAGTTACTCAACCCCCGCAGCTAATGCTAATGTTTAAGTAAAGGCCAGGGTGTCTTCTTCAACTGTTCAGTGTTCTCACAAGCAACAACTGAGCCTCAGCAGAAGTACAGTGTACTACTAGTACTGAGTGTACACCCTTGCAGCTTCGCGATGTTGAAGCTTCTAAGAAGGCTATTTCCTTGGATCCCGCAAGATTGTAGGAGAACTGTCACGCAGGCATTACTTACCAGCAGATTGGACTATGGTAATGCACTATTTGTGGGCATGGCAGACTACCTTTTCACACGACTACAGGTGGTGCAAAATGCCGCCGCCAAACTAGTATGTAACAAAGACAGACTCAGCTCATCGTCCGAGTGCCTGAAATTACTCCATTGGCTGCCAATGCGCCAAAGAGCGAAATTCAAGCTGCTCAGCTACACACACAAGACTCTGCACCAACGGGGGCCTTTTATCCTACAGAGGAAAGTTGAATTTTATGTACCCACTAGGTGCTTAAGATCACGGTCCCTAGCTCTAGCCAGAAAAAAACGCATTAAGAAATCAAGAACAGGGGGTCGTAGCTTCTCATACTTGGCAGCAAAACACTGGAAGGACCTACCACAAGAACTCCGCCTCACAGAGGACTATCTAGTCTTCAGGAAAAAACTCAAGACTCACTTGTTCTCTGGAAAATAATACTGGCCAAACTCATGAACCACCCAGTCACACACCAGAAGCCCGAGCACAGCGCCGTGATATCCTCTGGATGAATGACGCGCTTTACAAATACAAATACAAATTCATCATTCTCAATAAGTAAGGAATATGACTTACCACCGCCCGCCACTGCTGCTGGCTCACCCCCTGTGGCTGCCGCATCCGCTCCCTCTGGAGTGGCATGGTGGCCCTCACCGCTGGCCCCGGCACTGGTAGTCGGTACGCCTGGGGAAAAAAATTCCCATTTTTTTAGATGCCATATACGCCTCCCCTATTTATTTTTTTAATTAGCAAGATTGAAAATACATAATTAATAATACATATACATCACACACATCACTATCCACAATTCTGATACCAGTACAGTAGACAGTATGTCCTATCAAAAATAACTAAATAATATCCGGTTGGGCATTTTGTTGGTGGCAATTTTTGAAAAGCCTCTCAAGAAGAGGACAACCCATAGGACTGGACTCAGTGACTAAAGCTATGGTGCATCTCATTTTTTGAAAAGAAGAAAGAGTGGCCAACTGGGCGGACATGAGGTCTCTCTTGGTTGGAAAATGGTGCCGTCCTCCTACTCCTCTCATATACTTCCTTCCAGCCATGGTGCACGGTAAGAGTTGTTCAGTGTTCACCATCAATTGCTGCTACTAAAACAAGCATTGGCATAGCCAATAGGTCTCGCCTTTGGGACCTTGTAAGTTAAAAAAAAAACCTGAAGTATAAGACTTCACGTTTACATTTACTTCGTATTTAGGATGCAGTAAATGTAAACGTGAAGTCTTACACTTCAGTTTGTTTTTTTTACTTACAAGGTCCCAAAGGCGAGACCTATTGGCTATGCCAATGCTTGTTTTCACTGGAGCACAGTAAGGAGGAACAGGGTATCGGTAATGGTGCAGCAGACGAGAGAGGCTCCGAAGCTGTGCTATGTTCCAACACAAGCCCATCTCCAGCAGGCTGCTGAAATGTAAACTCGTGAGATTCCAATGAAACTTTCGGACAGACCACTGGGTCTGACAAGAGCACGCAGCCAGCAAGCTTTGGCCTGCTATACGCAGTAATGAGCGCTCTGCGTGGCCAACTCATAGTGGTGGTTGTCTCCATGAGCATTCATAAACAAAGCTGAAACAAGTACCAGCTTCTTAGGCCATGTGGATTTTGGAGCATCACAAAAAAAATAAACAGGCAGGCAGGCTGCGGACTCTGGTTCCCCTCTAGATTACCAGCGCCCAGTCCACCAGACACTTTGGGAAATGCAGAGTCATTCTTGCATCGAGGGTCAGCTTGTTTAAAGTGCCAAACCGCCCTCCGGTCAAGAGACCTACACCTACGAGGGTAGGAGGCGCCATATGGTCCGGCAGATGTCACGGCTGCACACGTAAAAGAGCAGCCAGTCTCAGGCTTCCCTGACTACTCTGTCAACCACTCTGCCAGAGCTGTTCCATGCCCAGCAGCAGAACAGTGGCATACAACCTCCTGAGCACCAGAGCGGTGCAGTCACTTGTAGCACAGTAAAGTCATACCAGCGGGTGGCCGGGCACCGTGAAGGCGAGCGGGAGCTGGGCCTTTTGCTGCCTTACTCGATGCACACAGAAAGGGAAAGGGGAGGGAAATACTGTGTTTGTGCTCAGAGGGTGGGGGAGGACTCCTAAGGCGAAGCAGGAGGGGAAAGCAATAAAAACAAGAAGCGCGAGCAACAAGCATTGGCCGCGCGGCCGTGAAACTGACACGGCCGCGCGGCTGTGAAAGTGAAGTAATCGCGGGTTTTGTAAGTGCAAACAGTGGCTTTTGCTGGCGACCAGCTTGCGTTCACGCGAGCGTCCAGATGGCGAGGGAAGCCATATGGCGCCTGATCGCTCGTGCACGCTCGCGTGAACGCAGGCTAGTCCCCAGCAAAAGCCACTGTTTGCACTTCCAGAAACCCGCTTACTAAAAGTCTCGCCAGAGCAGCGCATGCGCGCTGGCTCAGGCGAGACCTAAAAAGTACTAGGCCTGGATTAGAAAAAGTAAAATACACCACTTTGGGGGGTCCTGCTCCTGTCCAACGTGAGTGACCACAATTACTGATTGAGCATGATGAGACAGTAAAAGAAACTAAAGCCTTCTCATCTCACATTTCACAAACCTGCGGATATGCCTTACTTGTCTTGGGCATGCAATCTGCAGTCTGCACAGCACATTAGCGCTACTAGTAATAGTAAGGAGTCCTTACTAGTACTAGTAGTAGCCTAGGCTAGGACCAATGGGTTCTCTGAGTCTTACAGTACCACTACTAGGCAATCCACATAAGGGGAGAGAGAAAGCTCAGTGAAACCCAGAAGAAAGCAAGCTACAGACAGACTGTCTAATAGAGTCAGAGCAGAGGTTAGTCAGATGCAGTTTGATTTGATGTAACAATAAAAACAGACACTAGAACAAACAATGTTAGTAGTAGTACTTAGTTAGTAGTAGGTAACGGTGGAGCAAAAACAAGAATTTAGAAGCAGATAGATTGAAGAGGATTTTGGAAAAATTTAAATTAGGAAATGGAAATAATAGAGAGATAAACGTTAGGGAAATGTTAATATAAACACCAGGAGGACTTACTGGGGCAAGCAGCAGAGCCGTCTGCGGCTGCGCCTGAGTCCGCTTCTTGCTGTTCCTGGGAGACCCCTCCAGCTCCTGCACCCGCCGCACTGCCAGCTGCCCCAGTCTTCTTCTTGCCCCTGGATGCTGATCATATAAAGAGACAAAAAATGATTTGTGTTAAATATATAAATATAATTGCTCTAAAAATATTTTTAGACAGGAAAGGCAATTGCAATAACATTGACCTATGCTAAATCAATCAGATCGACTTATTCGACTAGTAGTAGTCGACTAGTATGTATCGCAGTCAGTACCATCCGATCATTATTATTCCACAGTTCAATTCCGATTCCTGAATCCTAAACATACCTAACCCGCCTATTCCTGACTTTGGAATGAATGAGTTGCAAAAAATTATATTTGCATTTTGCTTCTAAGTTCAGATCTCATTCCCAATCATCTCTCAGACAGTCTCAGTCTCAACTCCAACAACCCCCTTTGACGGGCCAATTACTAAGTCTGCATTTATTCTTCTTAATGCATAGATGGACGCATGCATAATTGCAGCATGCACAAATTGGTTGGTTGCTATTTTTCACTCACTATAAGAACTACAAAAAGGTCTACTAGGAGTAGGACTGAAGTCATGTGAGAGCCTGAGGATGCCTCACTCACGAGTCACGACGCAGGCCGCTAAATTACCAAATAATACTAACTAACTAACTACTACCACTATCTTAGTGACAGGAGGAGACAGGACAGCCTAAGAGGACAAAGGAAAGGACTGGAGTCTTTCCTATGTGGATTGAAATAAATACCTACCTAACTTAAATTCTCTAACCTCTCTTACATAACCAGCCCAAGTGAGCGCAAAGTTGCAAACAAGTACGACGATTAGTTAGTAGCGCCGAGCACCTATCTGGAAGTAACAATCACATAATATAAAATTTTTAAACATAGGTTACCTTACCTGCCTGTAAGCACTGCAGCAGCAGCATGTTAGCTATTTGCGGAAAAAAAAAATATTCGCAATCGCAATAAATAACAGTCAGAACAGAAGAACACAAAATAGTAATATAAATAAATAGCTACTCACCAAGCCCCGGTACCTCATCACCTAGCAGGTCCAGCAGGTCATGCTCCCGGTCCAGGATATCGGACCACGGGTGCGCAGCGGCGGCTCCTTCGTGGGAGTGTCGGGGCGATGCCCCTCTATGTTTGGATACCCCCCCCCCCACAGCCCCCAACTTTGGTTTAAATTATAATTATTGTGGAGATTTGTGTGTTTTCTAAATGCGGGCGCTGTTCATTTTTTCTATGTTCACCACAAACCCGCAGGAGCCGGGTTGCCTGGTGATGAGTGCGTGGGGCTTAGACTCACCTCGATGGCACACTTGCACTTCAAAGTGCGCCTGTCAGGCTGGCCGACTGCCTTCCTGCGGCCAGCCCGACACGCGCAGAAGAAGCCTATCACTATATGTGCATAGTGAGGGGGGCAGGGCCGGACTGGCTACCGGGCGTTTTGCTGTGCTGCCAAGCTGGGGGCTGATTTCGCTGCGGTGGGGGCTGATTTCGTTGATGGGGACCTGCGTGTGCTTTTAAATAAACATTTCAAAACAAATGTTTTTAAGCACACGCAGGTCCCCATCAACGAAATCAACCCCCAGCTCGGCAGCACAGCAAAACGCCCGGTAGCCAGTCCGGCCCTGGAGGGGGGGAGCGGGCAGCCAAAGCTCCCTGCACGCAGAATGAGCGCTGGGTCGGCCTGCCCGATCCAATCCTGACGCTGCTCTCAGCATGGAGCAGCATCTCGATTGGCCAGGATTTGCAGCGCTGAGCATGCTGGGTTCTGTTGTACAGCGAGTTCCGGCAGTTCTTTGTAACGATCGGCAGTGAAGTGGTTTTGGACACCCTGCGATGGGCACGCAGATTTTGGCAGCATAAGTGAAGGTAGGCTCAATGCAGAGCTCTGGTGAGTTGTTAAATTTATATGTCTTTCTTTCTGCAGCGATGAATTCTTTAATGTCAGCAGTGTTTAATGTTACTACTCCCGCCCCCCCACACACACACCATTGCACACCCAGCCCTTCGTTCACTCGTTGCTTCATCCAGTCCATAATTCTTCGTCGTATACTTCTTTTTTTATGCGCTCCTTCAAGCGTGTGCTAAAGAAATAGAAAAGAACAGAGGTTCCTCGCTTCGGTTATAAATCCACTGGGCCATGTGATGGTAACTGGCTCCTTATCTCTGGTGCATGGCAGGCTGCCTTCCCGCTAATGGACTCGAGAACGGAGTGCGACACCAGGGCTGGTACTGCTCTTTCAACCTCTGAAAGTCACAGAGCACAGCCTGGTATCGCACGCCATGCTACAAACAAGCATTGGCATAGCCAATAGGTCTCGCCTTTGGGGCCTTATAAGTGTTTAGCCAGAGCTATTGACTTTGCCAATGTCTTCAAGCTGTGCTGTAGAGAAGTGTGGCTGCTGTGCAGCATGCTGAAAAGTTATAATAAAAAAGTGTCAGAAGCATTTTTGGTACTTTATATATGACCAAGAAGGCATTATGTAAAATTGAACGACCATATTAAAAAAGTATTTACAATAAAAAATGTCCTCAGTTTTCTTTTGTTCTTGCAATGCTGGCAACTTGTTTCTGCCTATTGCAATGGTTGTTTGTTAAAGCTTTTTTTTTGAGGGGGCATAAACAATCGGAGGGTGAAGGTTGGGAACTAGTACCTGTATTATAACACTAGCAGCAGCCAGACGCTAGGAGAGAATCAACAGATGCCACATTCCGAGAGCAGGCTGAGGTGGTGCTGAGTGATGCTGAGGTGGTAGTGGTGGTGGTGGTGACTGTTGCGGAGACGATGCTGAGGTGATGCTGAATGATACTGAGGTCTTGCTGAGTGATGCTGTGGTGGTGCTGAGTGATATTGTCTTGGTGCTGAGTGATGCTGTGGTGGCCCTGAGTGATGCTGTGGTGGCCCTGAGTGATGCTGTGGTGGCCCTGAGTGATGCTGTGGTGGCGCTGAGTGATGCTGTGGTAGCCCTGAGTGATGCTGTGGTGGCCCTGAGTGATGCTGTGGCGGCGCTGAGTGATGCTGTGGCGGCGCTGAGTGATGCTGTTGCGGCGCTGAGTGATGCTGTGGCGGCGCCGAGTGATGCTGTGGCGGCGCCGAGTGATGCTGTTGCGGCGCCGAGTGATGCTGTGGCGGCGCCGAGTGATGCTGTGGCGGCGCCGAGTGATGCTGTGGCGACGCTGAGTGATGCTGTAGCGGCGCTGAGTGATGCTGTTGCTGCGCTGAGTGATGCTGTGGCGGCGCTGAGTGATGCTGTGGCGGTGCCGAGTGATGCTGTCGCGGCGCCGAGTGATGCTGTGGCGGCGCCGAGTGATGCTGTGGCGGCGTTGAGTGATGCTGTGGTGGCGCTGAGTGATGCTGTGGTGGTGCAGTAAAGGGTTATAGTAGAACAGTGGTTGGCCAGGTCCTATTTTGGATTTGTTTGACCTATTATGTGCATGGACCTATATGCCGCAGGGCACAGCTCTTTGTTTTGTTCTGCTGTCTGTTGTTGGTCGATTTGTCAGATTTAGGTGATTGTTACGATTCCTCGTACATTTGTCCGCTATGCAGCTTCGATGACATTCCATGAGCATGCTGCCACAATATGTTTAAGTGTCTTATTTAAGATGGTCGCTATGTATATTGTGGAGAGGACTGAGAAGTGAGTTTGAAGAGTTGAATGCTTAGACAACCATAAGCTGTAGAAAAACAATGACTGTCTCTGAAACCTTGCTAAACCCACCTTACAATAAGCAAAATAGTTATTTCCAGATATGAGAGTTATGGGGAGCTTATTGTTTAATATGTTACACCCTCAAAAACATAAGATGAGATAATGCAGATGGTGAGGTTGGTCTACAAAACTCCCTGGACATCACTGAAAAAGGATAAACATCCCTAGAAATTTCATGAGGCACTTTTGAAATCTGTTGTATCGGGCTTACAGATTCCCATCTATACGCTGCCCCTGTGACTGGGTTAATTAGAAAATCAGGATCTAAACAGTTTGTATTATACACACTGCTTACATCCTGATTTTCTAAGTAATTGAATAAGGCTGGAAAACAACATACTCAAACACACTTTTGACCAACGCCACACCTACAATGGTCCTAAATAAAATGTTATTGAATCAACTAGACCTCTGTATCGGATGCTCTATAATCCATATTTTAGGAAGGAGAGGAGTGCAGGAAAGTGAAGTAAAAAGCAGGGCCACACCCGAGTTCAGTTCTAATCAGACATCCTCGCGCTTAAAAGAAAGACAGGAATCAATTTTTCTAGGAAACAATATATAATGGAAGAAGGAGGGTATAATAAAGGCATAATTCCTAAAAGTGAATCAAAATAATTGTATTCATTTTCAGTGACCATATCCCACCTAAAACATTTCATAGTAGATATGTTGGTGAATCCGTCTAAGCGTGTACTTCGCAGTACCTGGTACAATGCACAGTTATACGTTCCTCTCATTAAAAGTAATCTAAATATCACTTACTTCTTTTCAATTTCACCTCTCACACTTTTAGGTTAAAAATAAAAAGTCAGCTGGCTTAAAATTACAGAATTTTCAGCGGTTCAGTAAGAAGCATGGAATTACTTAATCGATTAAGTATTTTTTCTGCAACACTTTTCTGTTTCCAAGTTTATGTAAATATTTGAAACCATTTTCTTTTTACATGAATTTGCAACACAAATGTTTACACATTCTTTCCACAAACAATTTACTATGAAAACTATGAACACCAAAGAAGGTTTGGCACGCATTTTGCTTCCCACAGCTCTTTTATTACAAATGGAACTGCTCCTTGTTTGGCTCACACAAATCCACGTAGTCTTGGGAGGGTCATGGGAGTAAGATTTTAGATATATTGCGACAGAGCAAGACCTGCTGATGTCTGTGTTCCTTTGACTGCAAATTTGAAGGGCTCAGGGTTGACCATATACTATCTACATGTATACAAAAATGGACGAGAAGGGATACCAATCAAAATGCAGTGGGTTTAAGGAAGCATGTCTGATGGGATATTGAAACATAAGCATCCCTGGAAGCTCAGAGATAAATGCGTGCTGCATCCATTTGTTGAGGATCACACTCGACATGCTTCCTGGATGTTCTGAGGGGTGCGGGATGGGTGTGAAGCAGCTTAGGAACTGAGACAGAGCATGTCTACCTGAACTCAGAGTTTATCCAGGATTCAACAACAATCTTCCCAAATGTAAAACATTTTGCCTAAAATAATAATAATAAATAATACAAACGTCAGCTTGTTACCATGGACAGACTAACAGGATGCACAGGAGAAAAGATGCAAGGATGTTTATGAAGTTAAAAACCAGAGCCTGGCCATTCTGCTTTCCCCACTGGACCAGCATGGAGCCGATTTAGCATAAAAGGGCTAAAATAATATAAAGTAGTTCAAGTTTTATCAGGTGAATGTGATCACAAAAGGAGAAAGCCTCTTGAAGATTTGGGGGAGGTATAAAACTTTACCATGACGATGGGGGGACAGAATAGCGCTATATAAAAAAACGGACTTACAATACAACCCCACCTTTTACTACTGCCACTTAACGATCTGGACAGTGGTGGGGATGAGGACGCTGTCTCTTAATGATAAGGGATGATACAGTTCTGCCCCTTGACGAGGAGGGCATGGACAGCGAGATGTGGAAAGATACAACCCTGATCACTGAGAAGGGGGGGGGGTAGAACAATCCCTTTGAAGATGACAGTGAGGAGGATACAACTTGGCCCATTGGAGATGGGGAAAGTACTATGTCCTTTACAGAATGGGGGTGGGAAGAACACCCTCTTCAACTCTGCACATTGCAACTGGGGAGGCAATCGATTTGCTGAACTTGTGTAATACAACCTGGTGCGTAATCACGTAAAGCGCTCCGATGCCTTTCGGCCAAGTTCGCGCTATATAAAAAACTTCCAAACAAAAAAATGAAGAGGCTCTTATCAGCAGCAGGGATCTGGACAGTGGTGGCTGGTGACATTTGAAAGTGGTGGGGCGTAAAATTATTGGCATACTGCACCGCAGCGAGCGAGCCCGAACAACCTAAGGGGGTTCGGGGGTTCTCCCCCGAGAAAATTTTGAAAAAGAGTGGACAAATGGTGCATTTTTAAGCAAATTTGAGAAAGCAGGATGGTTAATAAAGCAATTGTGAAAGTGCAGTTATTACATTAATAAAGAGATGTCATATAACATAGGTAGCTGCTTATTCAAGCTTTCTTTCACCCCATAGTCCAGCAGGGTCTTGATACAAGACAGATAAGAGAAAAAGCAGTGTGGTCCTCGACCAGGAAGACACTCATATTTCGTTGGTAAGAAGTCAAAGGATTGGTCAAATTGAAAACCTGAAATGCAATATGCAATCAAACAATTTGCAAGTACATCTCATCTATGTTCAACAAGCCATGTTTTACCCATGATTGGAATTGTGAATCACCAAATAAACTGAGCCACTGCAATCAAAAGCAGAGGGCCTCCTCAAAAAGTATGCCCTTAAGAGAGTTCTCTCATCTCATGTCCTCTCTATATTTTCTCTGGAAGTTGAAAACTCATCACATTCTACTGCACAAACCTGAACCCTTCTGCATATTCCAACACCAGAACTCATTCTTGGCCATTTAGTTTGGAGCCATTCATACCAGGAATACAGAAAATACCTTTAAATAGAGTAGAAGGTTTATGAATACAAGCACTTAGCAATTGTACATATACTATGAATGAGAGCCAAAGGAAACAAAAAGGAATAAAGAAGGAAGCAACACTCAAACACAACTCATGCTCCGGAACGCCATAAAATTCTCTATGTGGCAAATTCATCACCTATAGCAGAACACAGTACATTTAATGTCTCCCTCAGTTTAGCATATTAAACAATAGCAAGTGGTAATTCTTGTGATATGTACTCATCACTGTAGACTATTGTAGAGTCACTATATAAATACAATTAATACAATATGTGGTGTTAGGTGTAGAAAATCTAGACTCACACCTGTCTATATTTTTTTGATGTTTTATCCTTGATAATGTGCCCTATTGATACTCTGGGGACCATATTCAGTGTGCGCGCCCTGAAACCGCTCATAAACTTGACACTACTGGACTTCTCCGCAAAGGAAACACATATACCAGGTGAGAAATATTGCCAGATCGCACCTGATGTTTAAATGCCAGAGGGCGGTGGATTAACTTGGCGCCTAGAACCCTTTACGAGGCACAACTGACACAATATGGTCGCAAACACAAAAGTTGTGGGCTTCTTCAACGTTACGATAGAGACATCTGTTCACACCCTCAGTAGGGCCATCTTTGTTTAACACACAGTATGGGTCCAGGCGCCTTTCAGAGACGATAAAGAACAGATGTGCTGTGCAAATCATTATATACAGCCGAGTCTATCACCAACATAAAAAAATAGCGACACATGGTGAGCATCATCTATCTGTTTGCTGCCCTCGGAATGTACATAGTAGAAGGCCTGCGAACATCTCTTGGTAGAGCATCTGTCCCTTCCCTCATACTGCAAAGGGAAGCAACCACCTGGCAATGTCGCATCACTGTGTACGCAAAGCAAAGCACAGAAAATAACAAGTCACAACCAAACCACTGTGCAAGTACACCCACACAAAATTAGCTGATTCTGTCAACTTTTCTGGGTTATCTTTACCGTCAGTGCCGGGATGCCTCCTCTGAGGTATCTGTGCGCTTTATAATTGAGATTGTATTGTACTGCATCATAAAGTGTTTCCAACTTTTATTTTATCCTGATTTAGCAAAAGGATCAGCCTGCTATTTCAGCTTTCGAAATGATGGATTTGCATAGATTTCAAACAGTACTAAAAAGACCAGTCCATGATGGTCCAAGTGTCATGCCATAGCTATTCTATGATACGTGCAGTGGTCCACTGTGTCACTACATATCCACCTCCAAGCTCCTTGTAGCATATATAGGCACTCCGTGGACTAGGCAGAGCCACCCTGTAGGAAAGAATGCTATGCTTTTACTGCAATTGTGCTCTTAGGAGCAGATGAAGGTTTTCTAAAGAGTGACCCTAAACTCAAGAAATAACGGATCACTTTGATATCTATATGTCAATACCTCTCCAGCTCCTCCAGTCTTTTTGTGATACTGAAAAAAATGCAAATTCTATTAGCAACTGCAAACGAAAACAAATATGAAAGGGGGCATGCAAGATACTTAACATCGAGTTGGGCTACATGCCTCAGGGGCACAAATGCTGATCAGCTGACGAGCCCTCGCATTGGGCAGCCACAGCAATAACAGCCTGTCCACTCACTGCTGCCCCTCATCTGTGAACAGTAGGAGTCGATCATCATCATATAAGACTATGTGGGAACATGGGGAAGCGTGCTCCATATGTGGCTTCACTGAGATTGCTGGATGGTAGTGCCTTAGGCATGTTACTGTTAATTGGCGGGTGCATAGAGCACAATGAGGGGGACACCAGGTATCTGTTTGCCTGGAGGAGGAGAAGGGTGCCTAATGTGTGTGTGTAGTAGGTAAAGTTGGGCCTGACGTGAGCCAAAGGCTGAGGGCTCTGGCTCGACTCTGGGCAGCCTGGTACAGGAAAAAAAGCAAGCAGCATCCTGCACCAGAAGAAGAGCTGCAGTTATACAGCATGCGCATAAAGAAACGAGTGTGAGAACTTCAGAGCAAGCTCAGTGCCACCTTCTCTCACCTTAGAATGTTGGATATTGGAGCATGGAGCTTAATAGATAAGAGCTTTGCGTGTCACGTCTGGAAAGGTCTCTAATTTTAGCATCCAATAGAAAACGCTGCTTTCTTTTATGTACATTTGTTTTAGGAAGAGCAACTCAGAGGCAAGAGTTAAACCGTTTAGCTTGCTGGACAGGGTTGCACAGTGTACTTGTTGATATTGAGTATGGCTGTGTCTGACACCACGCTTGCTTTACGTGATTCTAAAAAGACTTATTATTTAGTGCCAATTGGGCTAACTGGCCTCAAGAAAGATGTATTACTTAGCGGCAGATAGATTTATAATGTGCTTTGTATACTTTGGGAGTCAAATTTACAGAAGTTATTGAACACAGTGTGTTAATTTAGCTCTTGGAAGACCACTACGCCCAAAGTATTGCCCTTTTCTTTAAACCTAGAGAAAGAAGGAAGAAACTACTGTGGCTGAAATGCAGACTCATGTGAAAGGAAATCTAGGATGAAATCTCAGCTTCCACACAAAATATCAAACAGGGTGATCCTGGGCAAGAAAATATGTCATGTACCTCATTGTACTCAACTGAAAACTTTGGGAGTAGAGACATTATCATTAGCCAAGAACTACGCCTATGTTAAAAAAAAACATCTTAATTTCAACATAGTTGAAGGAAGTGCAAAGTATCACACTGAAACACAGATGTAAAAGAAAACAGTTAACATTTTTTTATTTTATTTCCACCAGTATGGTTATACTTTACATGCCTCTGTTGTGGGGTGTGTAGAACGGGTAGTTCTATGGCTCAGATCCTGCGTTGGCTCTTAGGGACGAGCTAGACCACTGGCTCAGCTCCTGCGCGATTTGCCCATCTAATGTTTTGGCTTGCCCACTTATGTTGATTTGTGTGTGTGTGGGGGGGATATTCTGAATAAACGTCTTTCACAGTCTTGGAACTCATATGTTTTCAAGTGACCGTACATATGCACCTCTCTCTGAAACTGAATATAAAATGTTGGAATGAGCAGCATACGCAGTTGGTGCCGTGTACTCCATGAAGACACGGGTTATGATAAGGATGCATGAAAAGAAGCGGGTGCAGACCCATGCCTGCTTCTTCCGCTCTTAGCTCTCAGGATCCTGGACGGCTGGGGCATGACGAGTGAATGAAGTGCAGTACTGAACTCTTGCATGCAGTGTAGCGGGCATTTATGAGAAAACAATATGGCAGGCGTTTCTGCAGAACGGAGGACAAGAGCCTTCGAAAGAAATTGGGGGTGACTGAGCAAGCAGGTGCTTGGCTGAGTGTCTGAGCGAATGAATCCACAAATGAGCGGTGTGTGCCTGTGGGGGTAGAATAGGACAAGCGAACTCAGGCAGGAGTGGCAGAAGCAGGGAGCATATAGGAGGCTTTCACTGTGAAAAGTATCACCCTTTAACTGTTAATGACGCTCCAAACTGGTGTAATTGACATAGGCACCAGGACCGTCTCTGCCTTTGAAAACCAGTCTCCAAGGGCTGCAGCCACCGGAGAAATGCCCGGTGGAGTAAAATGCCTGTCCAGACCTGATGTTTTGGTGCCGATTCACAAAGGCAAGTGAGAGTACTGCTTTAGAACTACTTTCCATGCTCTTAAATGCTTTTGTGAATCGGCCGTTATGTTTATTACTATAAATATGAATTTATTATGGCAAGTGTTCGCCTTCCTCCTCTGATTATTTAAAACATCATAGGTTAGTTATTGTTAAAAAGTGTAAAAAAGAACATTACTAGTCTGAATTATATGCAATTTGAGTGCCCCTTATCTCGTTATGTGTGTATAGTTCTGTCCCACTGTGTTTTATCAGTCATAGAGTGTAAGACTCACGGTGGTTGGTGGCAGGCCTTGTAGAAGAGACGCTTGATAAATAGCGGAAAATGCGTGTGTGCGCCTCCCTGACACGCCTCTGCTCCCCTGAGAGAGCTTCCTCCCTGAGAACGGGAGGCCGGCCCGTCAGCCAGCGGCGCTTTGAAGAGGAGACTGAACTCAAATTAAGCAGCATGCCACGGATGCTTTCTGCTCTGCTCTCTTCTTCCTGAGAACCATTTTTTGTGGGGTTTATATATCTGTCAGCCTCAGTCTGCCCTCAACAATGCACGCCTCCCAGGACCCTGGGCGCGCCACAATCACTTCTGGTGATTTATTTCAGCAGACAGCAGGTAGTGGAGATGGCACTTAAAAACTTAACCCCTGGGCACAAACGCAATCGTTGACAGCTCATATAGTCCCAAACCAAAGTCTCGGCCACGGAAGCACCCTTCAGGAGCATATTTCAACGCCCCGGGTGGCTACTGAGGTAAAATAATACTTTCATCCGCACCCTGATATCATATTAAAAACACCAAAGTGACGTGGACAATCCCCTGCTAAGCTTCTGTCCCCAAACCTTATGGCTGATTACGCAGACGCGGCTCGCGGGGGGGGGGGGACTTGCGGGGGAGGGGGGGTTTGTGCCGGGGGCTTTGTTAAATAAAAAAAGAAAATCCTACCTGAGGAGGTCCGCCGCCCGCGCCGCCTCGGGTCCGACTCCGTTTGGCCCTACAGCCCCTCTCAGCCAATCCTGGCGCTGCTGCCAGCGCCAGGATTGGCTTAGGGCACGGTTACCTCTCGCTCGCCTGCCCATTAGGAGACCGAGGTTTGAGCCTTTGCTCAACCCTCGCTCTCCTAATGGGCATGCGCAAGCCAGTGCACACACAAGTGCGCATGACTGGGCACGGCGCGAAAATTCGGTGCCCTTCCCCACTCATGCGCACTTGTGCTGCAGTGCTGCCTGCTGCCCTTGGTCCCTCTGACAATCATGTCAGTCAACATGACGTAGGACCGCCCACCCCCTTCAGACTCTGAAGGGGTGGGCGGTCCGACGTCATGCTGACTGACATGATTAGTCAGTTCTCGGCTCTTTGAACTTAAGTAATCTGATTCAGTTTACTTAGGTTCAAAGACGCCGAGGGAGCTGCGGGTGGGGGGGCTACGCCCCAACGCCCCAATGGACGCACCGCCCCTGGATCTGGACTGCGTGTGCCTGGTGGGGGCGCTGGTCCGCGGGGTCAGAGCGGGTGGGTTCGAGGGTCCTCATCAGACATGAAATAGGGCGACTTGAAGGGCGTTGCGTGGCGTATCTGCAGAGCAATGAACTGACTACCAATGCGTGCAATCCGGGCCCAGCGCCTATGTAAAACTGTCCAAAACAAATAGAGGAAATAAGCGGAAACATGTTAGGAAAAACATTTCCTGTGCACTTTTAGCCTAGTCGGTTGAGCGCTGGCTGCTGAGATCTGTCTCCAGCCTGCCCTGTACCAGGTTTGATTGCCTGCAGGGTCAGCTCATTCATTCACTCATCCTCAGTGCATTAAAGCAGGCTATTAGTTGGCCAACAAGCAAGCGCGCTCGCGCGGCAGCAGGGGGAGGGGGCCTGCCGATTGCCTTGCGGGAGCCAGCGGCGATAATTGATACCATATGGCGCTGCCGCCGCTCCCGCAAGGCAATCGCCACACGTGCCACGCGTTGCCATTGAAGGCAATGGAACGCGTGCACGTTTTTGGGGAATAAAGGGAACCGACGGCTAAAGGTCTCCTCCTATGCGTAGGCGAGACCTAAAAAGTCAGATTCAAGAGAGCCTCCCATGCAGCAGGACCAGGGCTGACTGGAGCTGATGTGCGTGACAGTGTAGTGTGCCTGTATGACTGAGTGTGTCTAACTGTCTGTGTGTGTTCTGGCGCCGATGAAATGTTTTACAGGGAAGACATCTTGTTAAGGTCTTTAAAACAAACATGCCATAAAGAAGTTGGAGTTCAGAGCAGAGAGACAGGATATGGCATTACAGCCAGAGATGCCGACTTTCGAACTGGGAAAAAGGTTCGAGTCTCGGCATCAGCTCAAAATCTTGTGATTCTGGGCAAATCAATTTAATCTACTCATGCCTCTAAAACATAATCTAACCTTATATAATGTAAATGGCGCTTATATAAATCACTTCAATACGTTCAGGACGAGTTTGCACTATATTAAACTGAAAGAATAATGAGAAAAATACATTCCTCCTGTTTCAAACTAGGTTTATCTTACCTCGTATATGTAAAGCACATGAATTGAGTAAAACAATGAGTCAGGTGCTCATATGTGTCTGTTTTTTTGTGCGTCAATCGTGTATAGATTGAATCATCCACTTATCCTCTGTGGCCTCCTTAAATTTTGCATTAAAGCAGCTGTCACATCTACATTGTTCTATATACGCACAACGTGAATGCCCAAACTAATAAATGATAAGTATCTCCAAAAAAAAACAATTTTTGATTAGAGCTGGCATTCTATCCTTATGCTTTAAAGTGCACTGATTTCATTTTTGTAACTATACCAGCTGACTTGGTGTCCCCCAGCATTGACAAACTGCACCTAGTCACCTCGTGGCCATATTTCTTGATAGCAGAGCCCTCACAATCATTTAATTACACCGTCCATGGCACTAGTTGCCATCATCTGAATAAAAGTCCTACAGCAACATGTAGAAAAACTGCACTGTTTGAAAACAATGAACAGGTGTAAATTCGTACACCAAATTTTAAATAATACTGCTGGGAAAAGCATATAGTGAAATGGGACTATAAATATCACTTTGAAAACGGCATGTAAAGGACCTATGCTTACATTTCCCTGCTTAGTGAATGCAGAGACCATATCCTCTTCTATTTTTGCATCACTATGTGAAATAGTTGCATTACTCCGCAAGGAGGGTGTACTCTGGAATTTTCTGTTATTTAAAAAAAAAAAAAAAAAAAAACCTTTTTCCACAAAGCTTGTTAGCCACTCACATTATTTTGTAGCGTATACCTGAATCAGTCTTGTAATATTTCTAAACTAGTGTATAGGATGTAGAAGTTTGATGACTTAGTTTATAAGCCTAAATGTATCCCATTATTTAATTTATAGTGTTTAATATAGCACTGTTAATTTGACTTCCCCCATGTCCAGCTGTCAGCTGACATATAGAGTCATCTAGTGGATTTATGATAATATAAAGACACTCTGTAAATATTTGCCTACCTGTTGAATGCAAAAGAACAAGCTTCAGCATCAATCTGTTGGTCCTACTTATATATTATTAAAATCAAAAGCACTTATGGGAACCTGACTAAAATAAAATTCTCGCTCCTCTGTACCATCACGGCATGGTGCCACAGTCTAACATTTACTTATCCTACTGAATTTAAGTCAGTGCCACAGGCCCTTATTTTCTCTAATCTGATTTGCCTTCTCAAGCTTTAGATTCTTATAAAAATATTCTTGGAGTGGAACCCCAAACCAATTCCAAGCCCTTTTGTGTCACAGTCGCTCACACCTTGAAAGTCGAAAACTAATGTTTGCGCCTCACCACTTTTAAGAGTTACAGCAAACAAATGATGGACGGAATGCTGACAATGCAAACATTCTCCCCCAGTCAAAAGATCTGGGTTAAATCCATCGTTCTTTTGCCCACTACGCCACCCCAGTTTGGACCCAGCCATATGCAAATCAGTCTTGACCCTGTGCCCTATGGGAAGAGTCCAGACCGAACTGCCAGGCCAGGTCCTCCCTGGACCGGAAACAAGCATCCTGGGACCGGTTGCAGGGAATGTCACCCTTCTTCAGCCAGGCTAGCTTGAATCCAGTGGCACAGTGAGCAAGGGACCCACGTCTGGGCATACCCATCCCACTTAGGGCGAAAAGTGTTACAGCAAACAAATGATGGACGGAATGCTGACAATGCAAACATTCTCCCCCAGTCAAAAGATCTGGGTTAAATCCATCGTTCTTTTGCCAACTACGCCACCCCAGTTTGGACCCAGCCATATGCAAATCAGTCTTGACCCTGTGCCCTATGGGAACAGTCCAGACCGAACTGCCAGGCCAGGTCCTCCCTGGACCGGAAACAAGCATCCTGGGACCGGTTTCAGGGTATGTCACCCTTCTTCAGCCAGGCTAGCTTGAATCCAGTGGCACAGTGAGCAAGGGACCCACGTCTGGGCATACCCATCCCACTTAGGGCGAAAAGTGTTACAGCAAACAAATGATGGACGGAATGCTGACAATGCAAACATTCTCCCCCAGTCAAAAGATCTGGGTTAAGGCCCAGATCTCTGTACTGGGGTGAATGTATGACATTGTTCTGCATTCTGTCCATCAACTGTTGTTTTTGCATCCACCACTTTTAAGAGTCACCAGCCACCACTGCCGGTGCGTCAATTGGTTATGGGTGCGCCGGACCCCAGAGCAGCGAAACACTGCCTGGCGCACCCTTGCCCACCGCCGGTGATGCTCCCGGAGCCCGTACCCGGACCCAGGCCTGCCGCCTGCTGCCAGGGTTAAGGGGAGGTGGCGCTGGATAAAAATAACGAGGGCGGCCACCTCCGCCTCACTAAATAAGGCCCGTGCCTGCACCCATGGTTACAGCTCTCACTGTGAGCCCTCCTAGTCTTCTGACTCTTCTTCCCCTGGCCCTTTGCCATAGTTCTGGGTAGGCGGGGGCGGAAAAGAAAAGGTAGGAACTAAGAAAGTAAGTAAAAGAAATGAAAAAAGCAAGTAATAGAAAAAGAGTGAAAAAGGCAGTAAAAACACTAAAAAAGTAGGAAAAAACGCAAAATATACAATCAGGAATAGAAAGGGATAGATAATAAATAAAAAGATTAAAAAAAGTTTCTAGAAGCAAAGGATTGAAAAGATATAGGGAGGATAGAAAAACAGGCCCAGAACCATAGCAAAAAGTGAAAAAAGATGGCCGCACCCATTGGCGACTGCGTGGTGAAGTTCACGCGATATTTCCCCCCGAGCACGCAAAAAGCATCCCCGAACACGTAATACGTGTTCCCGAACAGGAAAAACGCATTGCAAACGGGCGGAACAAGCAACTCCGCGCGCTCGCGGAAATTCGCATAGCTCGTGGAGGTTTTCTGCGGCGTCGCGGAATTCCGCGTAGCGTGACTACGCGAACTTCGCCTAGGGTTAATATATATATAGATATATATATGTATATATTTATATATATATATATATATATATATTATAGCTCCAAAAGTGCCCTGAGGCGAGAAAGCACTCGAAAGCCAGCTTGTAGGTATGAACGGCTTCAGATGCCGATACGTATTCCAGCTACCTCGTCTTGCAATGCCTGACGCGTTTCAGTAAACCCTTCCTCAGAGGCTCAAGACGGTGAAATAGGTGCACGTCTGACTGTCGTCCTTTTATCCCCATGACACGCCCCTGGATGGGCTATTTAATTAAGTCCTGTGCATGCTGGGACCTGTAGTCAGTATGTGTGCAAATGTTACTGGCAAGGGATGAAAGCCGTCAGATGGGCTTCGGCATACGGTCGTCATTCTCAATGCTGCTTTAGCCAATCCGCAACATTAATCCGGGTGAATCCCGCATCTGCGCCCCAAGGATAACGGGGTGGTGCTCTCGCGGCCGGGCTGCCGCCTGTAATTATAGCTCCAAAAGTGCCCTGAGGCGAGAAAGCACTCGAAGCCAGCTTGTAGGTATGAACGGCTTCAGATGCCGATACGTATTCCAGCTCCTCGTCTTGTAATGCCTGACGCGCTTCAGTAAACCCTTCCTCAGAGGCTCAAGACGGTGAAATAGGTGGACGCCTGACTGTCGCTCTTTGATCCCATGACACGCCCCTGGATGGGCTATTTAATTAAGTCCTGTGCATGCTGGGACCTGTAGTCAGTATGTGTGCAAATGTTACTGGCAAGGGATGAAAGCCCTCAGATGGGCCTCGGCATACCGTCGTCATTCTCAATCCTGCTTTAGCCAATCCGCAACATTAATCCGGATGAATCCCGACTTGCGCCCCCAAGGATAACGGGGTGGTGCTCTCTGGCGGCCGGGCTGCCGCCTGTTAGTATAGCTCCAAAGTGCCCTGAGGCGAAAGCACTCGAAGCCAGCTTGTAGGTATGAACGGCTTCAGATGCCGATACGCATTCCAGCTCCCTCGTCTCTAATGCCTGACGCGTTTCAGTAAACCCTTCCTCAGAGGCTCAAGACGGTGAAATAGGTGCACGTCTGACTGTCATCCTTTTATCTCCATGACACGCCCTGGATGGGCTGCTTAATTAGTCCTGTGCATGCTGGGACCTGTAGTCGGGACGTGTGCAAATGTTACGGGCAAGGAATGAAAGCCTCAGATGGGCCTCGGCATACCGCCGCCATTCTCAATCCTGCTTTAGCCAATCCACAACATTAATCCGGGTGAATCCGAATCTGCGGCCCCCAAGGATGACGGGGTAGGCTCTCGGCGGCCGGGCTGCCGCCTGTGATTATAGCTCCAAAGTGCCCTGAGGCGAGAAGCACTCAAAGCCAGCTTGTAGGTATGAACGGCTTCAGATGCCGATACGCATTCCAGCTCCCTCGTCTTGTAATGCCTGACGCGCTTCAGTAAACCCTTCCTCAGAGGCTCAAGACGGTGAAAGGTGCACGTCTGACTGTCGCTCCTTTTATCACCATGACACGTTCCTGGATGGGCTGCTTAACTAAGTCCTCTGCATGCTGGGACCTGTAGTCAGTACGTGTGCAAATGTTGCTGGCAAGGGATGAAAGCCTCAGATGGGCCTCGGCATACCGTTGACATTCTCAATCCTGCTTTAGCCAATGCGCAACATTAATCCGGGTGAATCCCGAATCTGCGGCCCCCAAGGATAACGGGGTGGTGCTCTCTCGGCGGCCGGGCTGCCTCCTGCAATTATAGCTCCAAAAGTGCCCTGAGGCGAGAAAGCACTCGAAACCAGCTTGTAGGTATGAACGGCTTCAGATGCCGATACGTATTCCAGCTCCTCATCTTGTAATGCCTGACGCGCTTCAGTAAACCCTTCCTCAGAGGCTCAAGACGGTGAAATAGGTGCACGTCTGACTGTCGTCCTTCTATCCCCATGACACGCCCCTGGATGGGCTGGTTAATTAAGTCCTGTGCATGCTGGGACCTGTAGTCAGTAGGTGTGCAAATGTTACTGGCAAGGGATGAAAGCCCTCAGATGGGCCTCGGCATACCGTCGTCATTCTCAATACTGCTTTAGCCAATCCGCAACATTAATCCGGGTGAATCCCGAATCTGCGGCCCCCAAGGATAACGGGGTGGTGCTCTCTCGGCGGCCGGACTGTCACCTGTAATTATAGCTCCAAAAGTGCGCTGAGCCGAGAAAGCACTCGAAAGCCAGCTTGTAGGTATGAACGGATTCAGATGTCGATACGTTTTCCAGCTCCCTTGTCTTGTAATGCCTGACAGGCAGCAGCCCGGCCGCCGAGAGAGCATCACCTCGTTATCCTTGGGGGCCGCACATTCGGGATTCACTCGGATTAATGTTGCGGATTCGCTAAAGCAGGATTGAGAATGACGACGGTATGCCGAGGCCCATCTGAGGGCTTTCATCCCTTGCCAGTAACATTTGCACACGTACTGACTACAGGTCCCAGCATGCACAGGACTTAATTAAGCAGTCCATCCAGGGGCGTGTCATGGGGATAAAAGGACGACAGTCAGACGTGCACCTATTTCACCATCTTGAGCCTCTGAGGAAGGGTTTACTGAAACACGTCAGGCATTACAAGCAGAGGGAGCTGGAATGCGTATCGGCATCTGAAGCCGTTCATACCTACAAGCTGGATTTCGAGTGCTTTCTCGCCTCGGGGCACAATTGGAGCTATAATTACAGGCGGCAGCCCGGCCGCCGAGAGAGCACCACCCCCGTTATCCTTGGGGGCCGCAGATTCGGGATTCACCCGGATTAATGTTGCGGATTGGCTAAAGCAAGATTGAGAATGACGACGGTATGCCGAGGCCCATCTGACGGCTTTCATCCCTTGCCAGTAACATTTGCACACGTACTGACTACAGGTCCCAGCATGCACAGGACTTAATTAAGCAGCCCATCCAGGGGCGTGTCATGGGGATAAAAGGACGACAGTCAGACGTGCAACTATTTCACCGTCTTGAGCATCTGAGGAAAAGTTTACTGAAACGCGTCAGGCATTACAAGACGAGGGAGCTGGAATACGTATCGGCATCTGAAGCCGTTCATACCTACAAGCTGGCTTTCGAGTGCTTTCTCGGCTCAGGGCACTTTTGGAGCTATAATTACAGGCGGCAGTCCGGCCGCCGAGAGAGCACCACCCCATTAAACTTGAGGGCCGCAGATTCGGGATTCACCCGGATTAATGTTGCGGATTGGCTAAAGCAGGATTGAGAATGACGACGGTATGCCAAGGCCCATCTGAGAGCTTTCATCCCTTGCCAGTAACATTTGCACACGTACTGACTACAGGTCCCAGCATGCACAGGACTTAATTAAGCAGCCCATCCAGGGGCATGTCATGGGGATAAAAGGACGACAGTCAGACGTGCACCTATTTCACCGTCTTGAGCCTCTGAGGAAGGGTTTACTGAAACGCGTCAGGCATTACAAGACGAGGGAGCTGGAATACGTATCGGCATCTGAAGCCATTCATACCTACAAGCTGGCTTTCGAGTGCTTTCTCGCCTCAGGGCACTTTTGGGGCTATAATTACAGGCAGCAGCCCGGCCGCCGAGAGAGCACCACCCCGTTATCCTTGGGGGCCGCAGATTCGGGATTCACACAGATTAATGTTGCGGATTGGCTAAAGCAGGATTGAGAATGACGACGGTATGCCGAGGCCCATCTGAGGGCTTTCATCCCTTGCCAGTAACAATTGCACACGTACTGACTACAGGTCCCAGCATCCACAGGACTTAATTAAGCAGCCCATCCAGGGGCGTGTCATGGGGATAAAAGGACGACAGTCAGACATGCACCTATTTCACCGTCTTGAGCCTCTGAGGAAGGGCTTACTGAAACGCGTCAGGCATAACAAGACGAGGGAGCTGGAATAGGTATCGGCATCTGAAGCCGTTCATACCTACAAGCTGGCTTTCGAGTGCTTTCTCGCCTCAGGGCACTTTTGGAGCTATAATTACAGGCGGCAGCCCGGCCGCCGAGAGAGCACCACCCCGTTATCCTTGGGGGCCGCAGATTCGGGATTCACCCGGATTAATGTTGCGGATTGGCTAAAGCAGGATTGAGAATGACGACGGTATGCCGAGGCCCATCTGAAGGCTTTCATCCCTTGCCAGTAACATTTGCACAAGTACTGACTACAGGTCCCAGCATGCACAGGACTTAATTAAGCAGCCCATCCAGGGACGTGTCATGGGGATAAAAGGACGACAGTCAGACGTGCACCTATTTCAGCGTCTTGAACCTCTGAGGAAGGGTTTACTGAAACGCGTCAGGCATTACAAGACGAGGGAGCTGGAATATGTATCGGCATCTGAAGCCGTTCATACCTACAAGCTGGCTTTCGAGTGCTTAGTCGCCTCAGGGCACTTTTGGAGCTATAATGACAGGCGGCAGCCCGGTTGCTGAGAGAGCACCACCCTGTTATCCTTGGGGGCCGCGGATTCGGGATTCACACGGATTAATGTTGCGGATTGGCTAAAGCAGGATTGAGAATGACGACGGTATGCCGAGGCCCATCTGAGGGCTTTCATCCCTTTCCAGTAACATTTGCACACGTACTGACTACAGGTCCCAATATGCACAGGACTTAATTAAGCAGCCAATCCAGGGGCATGTCATGGGGATAAAAGGACGACAGTCAGACGTGCACCTATTTCACCGTCTTGAACCTCTGAGGAAGGGTTTACTGAAATGCGTCAGGCATTACAAGAGGAGGGAGCTGGAATACGTATCGGCATCTGGAGCCGTTCATACCGACAAGCTGGCTTTCGAGTGCTTTCTCGTCTAAGGGCACTTTTGGAGCTATAATTACAGGCGGCAGCCCGGCCGCCGAGAGAGCACCACCCCGTTATCCTTGGGGGCCGCAGATTTGGGATTCACCCGGATTAATGTTGCGGATTGGCTCAAGCAGGATTGAGAATGACGACGGTAAGCCGAGGCCCATCTGAGGGCTTTCATCCCTTGCCAGTAACATTTGCAAACATACTTACTACAGGTCCCAGCATGCACAGGACTTAAATAAGCAGCCCCTCCAGGGGCGTGTCATGGGGATAAAAGGACGACAGTCAGACGTGCACCTATTTCACCATCTTGAGCCTCTGAGGAAGGGTTTACTGAAACGCGTCAGGCATTATAAGACGAGGGAGCTGGAATACGTATCAGCATCTGAAGCCGTTCATACCTACAATCTGGCTTTCGAGTGCTTTCTCGCCTCAGGGCACTTTTGGAGCTATAATTACAGGCGGCAGCCCGGCCGACGAGAGAGCACCACCCCGTTATCCTTGGGGGCCGCAGATTCGGGATTCACCCGGATTAATGTTGCGGATTGGCTAAAGCAGGATTGAGAATGACGACGGTATTCCGAGGCCCATCTGAGGGCTTTCATCCCTTGCCAGTAACATTTGCACACGTACTGACTACAGGTCCCAGCATGCACAGGACTTAATTAAGCAGCCAATCCAGGGGCATGTCATAGGGATAAAGGACGACAGTCAGACGTGCACCTATTTCACCGTCTGGAGCCTCTGAGGAAGGGTTTACTGAAATGCGTCAGGCATTACAAGACAAGGGAGCTAGAATACGTATCGGCATCTGAAGCCGTTCATACCTACAAGCTGGCTTTCGAGTGCTTTCTCGCCTCAGGGCACTTTTGGAGCTATAATTACAGGCGGCAACCCGGCCGCCGAGAGAGCACCACCCCATTATCCTTGGGGACCGCAGATTCGGGATTCACCCGGATTAATGTTGCTGATTGGCTAAAGCAGGATTGAGAATGACGACGGTATGCCGAGGCCCATCTGAGGGCTTTCATCCCTTGCCAGTAACATTTGCACACGTACTGACTACAGGTCCCAGCATGCACAGGACTTAATTAAGCAGCCCATCCAGGGGCGTGTCATGGGGATAAAAGGACGACAGTCAGACGTGCACCTATTTCACCGTATTGAGCCTCTGAGGAAGGGTTTACTGATACGGGTCAGGCATTACAAGACGAGGGAGCTGGAATACGTATCGGCATCTGAAGCCGTTCATACCTACAAGCTGGCTTTCGAGTGCTTTCTCGCCTCTGGGCACTTTTGGAGCTATAATTACAGTCGGCAGCCCGGTTGCCGAGAGAGCACCACCCCGTTATCCTTGGGGGCCGCAGATTCGGTACTCACCCGGAATAATGTTGCGGATTGGCTAAAGCAGGATTGAGAATGACGACGGTATGCCGAGGCCCATCTGAAGGCTTTCATCCCTTGCCAGTAACATTTGCACACGTACTGACTACAGGTCCAAGCATGCACAGGACTTAATTAAGCAGCCCATCCAGGGGCATGTCATGGGGATAAAAGGACGACAGTCAGACGTGCACCTAATTCACCGTCTTGAGCCTCTGAGGAAGGGTTTACTGTAATGCGCCAGGCATTACAAGACGAGGGAGCTGGAATACGTATCGGCATCTGAAGCCGTTCATACCTACAAGCTGGCTTTCAAGTGCTTTCTCGCCTCAGGGCACTTTTGGAGCTATAATTACAGGCGGCAGCCCGGCCGCCGAGAGAGCACCACCCCGTTATCCTTGGGGGCCGCAGATTCGGGAGTCACCCGGATTAATGTTGCGGATTGGCTACAGCAGGATTGCGAATGACAACGGTATGCCAAGGCCCATCTGAGGGCTTTCATCCCTTGCCAGTAACATTTGCACACGTACTGACTACAGGTCCCAGCATGCACAGGACTTAATTAAGCAGCCCATCCAGGAGCGTGTCATGGGGATAAAAGGACGACAGTCAGACGTGCACCTATTTCACCGTCTTGAGCCTCTGAGGAAGGGTTTACTGAAACGCGTCAGGCATTACAAGACGAGGGAGCTGGAATACGTATCGGCATCTGAAGCGGTTCATACCTACAAGCTGGCTTTTGTGTGCTTTCTCACCTCAGGGCACTTTTGGAGCTATAATTACAGGCGGCAGCCCGGCAGCTGAGAGAGCACCACCCCGTTATCCTTGGGGGCCGCAGATTCAGAATTCACCCGGATTAATGTTGTGGATTGGCTAAAGCAGGATTGAGAATGACGATGGTATGCGGAGGCCCATCTGAGGGCTTTCATCCCTTGCCAGTAACATTTGCACACGTACTGACTACAGGTCCCAGCATGCACAGGACTTAATTAAGCAGCCCATCCAGGGGCGTGTCATGGGGATAAAAGGACGACAGTCAGACGTGCACCTATTTCACCGTCTAGAGCCTCTGAGGAAGGGTTTACTGAAATCCGTCAGGCATTACAAGACGATGGAGCTGGAATACGTATCGGCATCTGAAGCCATTCATACCTACAAGCTGGCTTTCGAGTGCTTTCTCGCCTCAGGGCACTTTTGGAGCTATAATTACAGGCGGGAGCCCGGCCGCCAAGAGAGCACCACCCCGTTATCCTTGGGGGCCGCAGATTCGGGATTGACCCGGATTAATGTTGCGGATTGGCTAAAGCAGGATTGAGAATGACGACGGTTTGCCGAGGCCCATCTGAGGGCTTTCATCCCTTGCCAGTAACATTTGCACACGTACTGACTACAGGTCCCAGCATGCACAGGACTTAATTAAGCAGCCCATCCAGGGGTGTGTCATGGGGATAAAAGGACGACTGTCAGACGTGCACCTATTTCACCGTCTTGAGCCTCTGAGGAAGGGTTTACTGAAATGCGTCAGGCATTACAAGACGAGGGAGCTGGAATACGTATCGGCATCTGGAGCCGTTCATACCTACAAGCTGGCTTTCGAGTGCTTTCTCGCCTAAGGGCACTTTTGGAGCTATAATTACAGGCGGCAGCCCGGCCGCCGAGAGAGCACCACCCCGTTATCCTTGGGGGCCGCAGATTCGGGATTCACCCGGATTAATGTTGCGGATTTGCTAAAGCAGGATTGAGAATGACGATGGTATACCGAGGCCCATCTGAGGGCTTTCATCCCTTGCCAGTAACATTTGCACACGTCCAGCTACAGGTCCCAGCATGCACAGGACTTAATTAAGCAGCCCATCCAGGGGCATTTCATGGGGATAAAGGACGATAGTCAGACGTGCACCTATTTCACCGTATGGAGCCTCTGAGGAAGGGTTTACTGAAATGCGTCAGGCATTACAAGACAAGGGAGCTGGAATACGTATCGGCATCTGAAGCCGTTCATACCTACAAGCTGGCTTTCGAGTGCTTTCTCGCCTCAGGGCACTTTTGGAGCTATAATTACAGGCGGCAGCCCGGCCGCCGAGAGAGCACCACCCCGTTATCCTTGGGGACCGCAGATTCGGGATTCACCCGGATTAATGTTGCGGATTGGCTAAAGCAGGATTGAGAATGACGACGGTATGCCGAGGCCCATCTGAGGGCTTTCATCCCTTGCCAGTAACATTTGCACACGTACTGACTACAGGTCCCAGCATGCACAGGACTTAATTAAGCAGCCCATCCAGGGGCGTGTCATGGGGATAAAACGACGACAGTCAGACGTGCACCTATTTCACCGTCTTGAGCCTCTGAGGAAGGGTTTACTGAAACGCGTCAGGCATTACAAGACGAGGGAGCTGTAATACGTATCGGCATCTGAAGCCGTTCATACCTACAAGCTGGCTTTCGAGTGCTTTCTCGCCTCAGGGCACTTTTGGAGCTATAATTACAGGCGGCAGCCCGGTTGCCGAGAGAGCACCACCCCGTTACCCTTGGGGGCCGCAGATTCGGTACTCACCCGGATTAATGTTGTGGATTGGCTAAAGCAGGATTGAGAATGACGACGGTATGTCGAGGCCCATCTGAGGGCTTTCATCCCTTTCCAGTAACATTTGCACACGTACTGACTACAGGTCCCAGCATGCACAGGACTTAATTAAGCAGCCCATCCAGGGGTGTGTCATGGGGATAAAAGGACGACTGTCAGACGTGCACCTATTTCACCGTCTTGAGCCTCTGAGGAACGGTTTACTGAAACGCGTCAGGCATTACAGGACGAGGGAGCTGGAATACGTATCGGCATCTGAAGCCGTTCATACCTACAAGCTGGCTTTCGAGTACTTTCTCGCCTCAGAGCACTTTTGGAGCTATAATTACAGGCGGCAGTCCGGCCGCCGAGAGAGCACCACCCCGTTATCCTTGAGGGCCGCAGATTCGGGATTCACCCGGATTCATGTTGCGGATTGGCTAAAGCAGGATTGAGAATGACGACGGTATGCCGAGGCCCATCTGAGGGCTTTCATCCCTTGCCAGTAACATTTGCACACGTACTGACTACAGGTCCCAGCATTCACAGGACTTAATTAAGCAGCCCATCCAGGGGCGTGTCATGGGGATAAAAGGACGACAGTCAGACGTGCACTTATTTCACCGTCTTGAGCCTCTGAGGAAGGGTTTACTGAAACGCGTCAGGCATTACAAGACGAGGGAGCTGGAATACGTATCGGCATCTGAAGCCGTTCATACCTACAAGCTGGCTTTCAAGTGCTTTCTCGCCTCAGGGCACTTTTGGAGCTATAATTACAGGCGGCAGCCCGGCCGCCGAGAGAGCACCACCCCGTTATCCTTGGGGGCTGCAGATTCGGGATTCACCCGGATTAATGTTGCGGATTGGCTAAAGCAGGATTGAGAATGACGACGGTATGCCGAAGCCCATCTGAGGGCTTTCATCCCTTTCCAGTAACATTTGCACACGTACTGACTACAGGTCTCAGCATGCACAGGACTTAATTAAGCAGCCCATCCAGGGGCGTGTCATGGGGATAAAAGGACGACAATACGACGTGGACCTATTTCACCGTCTTGAGCCTCTGAGGAAGGGTTTACTGAAACGCGTCAGGCATTACAGGACGAGGGAGCGGGAATACTTATCGGCATTTGAAGCGGTTCATACGTACAAGCTGGCTTTTGGGTGCTTTCTCACCTCAGGGCACTTATGGAGCTATAATTACAGGCGGCAGCCCGGCCGCCGACAGAGCACCACCCCGTTATCCTTGGGGGCCGCAGATTCGGCATTCACCCGGATTAATGTGGTGGATTGGCTAAAGCAGGATTGAGAATGACGACGGTATGCGGAGGCCCATCTGAGGGCTTTCATCCCTTGCCAGTAACATTTGCACACGTACTGACTACAGGTCCCAGCATACACAGGACTTAATTAAGCAGCCCATCCAGGGGCGTGTCATGGGGATAAAAGGACGACAGTCAGACGTGCACCTATTTCACCGTTTAGAGCCTCTGAGGAAGGGTTTACTGAAATGCGTCAGGCATTACAAGACGAGGGAGCTGGAATACGTATCGGCATCTGAAGCCATTCATACCTACAAGCTGGCTTTCGAGGGCTTTCTCGCCTCAGGGCACTTTTGGAGCTATAATTACAGGCGGCAGCCCGGTTGCCGAGAGAGCACCACCCCGTTACCCATGGGGGCCGCAGATTCGGTACTCACCCGGATTAATGTTGCGGATTGGCTAAAGCAGGATTGAGAATGACGACGGTATGTCGAGGCCCATCTGGAGGCTTTCATCCCTTGCCAGTAACATTTGCACACGTACTGACTACAGGTCCCAGCATGCACAGGACTTAATTAAGCAGCACATCCAGGGGCATGTCATGGGGATAAAAGGACGACAGTCAGACGTGCACCTATTTCACCGTCTTGAGCCTCTGAGGAAGGGTTTACTGAAATGCGCCAGGCATTACAAGACGAGGGAGCTGGAATACGTATCGGCATCTGAAGCCGTTCATACCTACAAGCTGGCTTTCGAGTGCTTTCTCGGCTCAGGGCACTTTTGGAGCTATAATTACAGGCGGCAGTCCGGCCGCCGAGAGAGCACCACCCCATTATCCTTGGGGGCCGCAGATTCGGGATTCATCCGGATTAATGTTGCGGATTGGCTAAAGCAGGATTGAGAATGACGACGGTATGCCGAGGCCCATCTGAGGGCTTTCATCCCTTTCCAGTAACATTTGCACACGTACTGATTTCAGGTCCCAGCATGCACAGGACTTAATTAAGCAGCCCATCCAGGGGCGTGTCATGGGGATAAAAGGACGACAGTCAGACGTGCACCTATTTCACCGTCTTCAGCCTCTGAGGAAGGGTTTACTGAAACGCGTCAGGCATTACAGGACGAGGGAGCTGGAATACGTATCGGCATTTGAAGCGGTTCATACCTACAAGCTGGCTTTTGGGTGCTATCTCACCTCAGGGCACTTTTGGAGCTATAATTACAGGTGGCAGCCCGGCCGCCGAGAGAGCACCACCCCGTTATCCTTGGGGGCCTCAGATTCAGCATTCACCCGGATTAATGTTGTGGATTGGCTAAAGCAGGATTGAGAATGATGACGGTATGCGGAGGCCCATCTGAGGGCTTTCATCCCTTGCCAGTAACATTTGCACACATACTGACTACAGGTCCCGGCATACACAGGACTTAATTAAGCGGCCCATGCAGGGGCGTGTAATGGGGATTAAAGGACGACAGTCAGACGTGCACCTATTTCACCGTCTAGAGCCTCTGAGGAAGGGTTTACTGAAATCCGTCAGGCATTACAAGACGAGGGAGCTGGAATACGTATCGGCATCTGAAGCCATTCATACCTACAAGCTGGCTTTCGAGTGCTTTCTCGCCTCAGGGCACTTTTGGAGCTATAATTACAGGCGGGAGCCCGGCCGCCGAGAGAGCACCACCCCGTTATCCTTGGGGGCCGCAGATTCGGGATTGACCCGGATTAATGTTGCGGATTGGCTAAAGCAGGATTGAGAATGACGACGGTGTGCCGAGGCCCATCTGAGGGCTTTCATCCCTTGCCAGTAACATTTGCACACGTACTGACTACAGGTCCCAGCATGCACAGGACTTAATTAAGCAGCCCATCCAGGGGTGTGTCATGGGGATAAAAGGACGACTGTCAGACGTGCACCTATTTCACCGTCTTGAGCCTCTGAGGAACGGTTTACTGAAACGCGTCAGGCATTACAAGACGAGGGAGCTGGAATACGTATCGGCATCTGAAGCTGTTCATACCTACAAGCTGGCTTTCGAGTACTTTCTCGCCTCAGAGCACTTTTGGAGCTATAATTACAGGCGGCAGTCCGGCCGCCGAGAGAGCACCACCTCGTTATCCTTGGGGGCCGCAGATTCTGGATTCACCCGGATTCATGTTGCGGATTGGCTAAAGCAGGATTGAGAATGACGACGGTATGCCGAGGCCCATCTGAGGGCTTTCATCCCTTGCCAGTAACATTTGCACACGTACTGACTACAGGTCCCAGCATGCACAGGACTTAATTAAGCAGCCCATCCAGGGGCGTGTCATGGGGATAAAAGGACGACAGTCAGACGTGCACCTATTTCACCGTCTTGAGCCTCTGAGGAAGGGTTTACTGAAACGCGTCAGGCATTACAAGACGAGGGAGCTGGAATACGTATCGGCATCTGAAGCCGTTCATACCTACAAGCTGGCTTTCAAGTGCTTTCTCGCCTCAGGGCACTTTTGGAGCTATAATTACAGGCGGCAGCCCGGCCGCC
Source organism: Calotriton arnoldi (assembly GCA_963921515.1). Taxonomy (NCBI): domain Eukaryota; kingdom Metazoa; phylum Chordata; class Amphibia; order Caudata; family Salamandridae; genus Calotriton; species Calotriton arnoldi. Next base: position 2,573,462 of record CAWUFW010000952.1, on the reverse strand, counting down.
GAGAGAGCACCACCCCGTTATCCTTGGGGGCTGCAGATTCGGGATTCACCCGGAGAAGTGTGGCTCAATGGTTAGAGCGGCAGACCCTGATGGCAGACCCTGATGCAGAGATCTGGCCCGGGACCAGGGTTCAATTCCCGCCTCGGCGGGTCTTGGGCTCAATTTCCTCGGACCTGATAATTCTCGCCTCGGTGCCTATTCTAATCATGGGTCCCACTCTGCAACTCTGGGCAATAGCTTGCTTAATCTCCACAACGGCCCCACCAGCGCTGGGATGCCTGGCTTCACCTTGGGGGTGCCCAGGAGTGGACATCTCACAGGGAATAGCCAGGAAGGGTTCCACAGCGGTATGCGTATAGCGCCAGGACGCCTCTGTTGGGGGCAGCAGTGCGCTTTACAAGTACGAATTTCATTTCATTTCATTTCATTTCATTAATGTTGCGGATTGGCTACAGCAGGATTGCGAATGACGACGGTATGCCGAGGCCCATCTGAGGGCTTTCATCCCTTGCCAGTATCATTTGCACACGTACTGACTACAGGTCCCAGCATGCACAGGACTTAATTAAGCAGCCCATCCAGGAGCGTGTCATCGGGATAAAAGGACGACAGTCAGACGTGCACCTATTTCACCGTCTTGCGCCTCTGAGGAAGGGTTTACTGAAACGCGTCAGGCATTACAAGACGAGGGAGCTGGAATACGTATCAGCATCTGAAGCCGTTTATACCTACAAGCTGGCTTTCGAGTGCTTTCTCGGCTCAGGGCACTTTTGGAGCTATAATTACAGGCGGCAGTCCGGCCGCCGAGAGAGCACCACCCCATTATCCTTGGGGTCCGCAGATTCGGGATTCATCCGGATTAATGTTGCGGATTGGCTAAAGCAGGATTGAGAATGACGACGGTATGCCGAGGCCCATCTGAGGGCTTTCATCCTTTTCCAGTAACATTTGCACACGTACTGACTACAGGTCCCAGCATGCACAGGACTTAATTAAGCAGCCCATCCAGGGGCGTGTCATGGGGATAAAAGGACGACAGTCCGACGTGCACCTATTTCACCGTCTTGAGCCTCTGAGGAAGGGTTTACTGAAACGCGTCAGGCATTACAGGACGAGGGAGCTGGAATACGTATCGGCATTTGAAGCGGTTCATACGTACAAGCTGGCTTTTGGGTGCTTTCTCACCTCAGGGCACTTATGGAGCTATAATTACAGGCGGCAGCCCGGCCGCCGAGAGAGCACCACCCCGTTATCCTTGGGGGCCGCAGATTCGGCATTCACCCGGATTAATGTGGTGGATTGGCTAAAGCAGGATTGAGAATGACGACGGTATGCGGAGGCCCATCTGAGGGCTTTCATCCCTTGCCAGTAACATTTGCACACGTACGGTCTACAGGTCCCAGCATACACAGGACTTAATTAAGCAGCCCATCCAGGGGCGTGTCATGGGGATAAAAGGACGACAGTCAGACGTACACCTATTTCACCGTTTAGAGCCTCTGAGGAAGGGTTTACTGAAATGCGTCAGGCATTACAAGACAAGGGAGCTGGAATACGTATCGGCATCTGAAGCCATTCATACCTACAAGCTGGCTTTCGAGTGCTTTCGCGCCTCAGGGCACTTTTGGAGCTATAATTACAGGCGGGAGCCCGGCCTCCGAGAGAGCACCACGCCGTTATCCTTGGGGGCCGCAGATTCGGGATTGACCCGGATTAATGTTGCGGATTGGCTAAAGCAGGATTGAGAATGACGACGGTTTGCCGAGGCCCATCTGAGGGCTTTCATCCCTTGCCAGTAACATTTGCACACGTACTGACTACAGGTCCCAGCATGCACAGGACTTAATTAAGCAGCCCATCCAGGGGTGTGTCATGGGGATAAAAGGACGACTGTCAGACGTGCACCTATTTCACCGTCTTGAGCCTCTGAGGAACGGTTTACTGAAACGCGTCAGGCATTACAAGACGAGGGAGCTGGAATACGTATCGGCATCTGAAGCCGTTCATACCTACAAGCTGGCTTTCGAGTACTTTCTCGCCTCAGAGCACTTTTGGAGCTATAATTACAGGCGGCAGCCCGGCCGGCGAGAGAGCACCACCCCGTTATCCTTGGGGGCCGCAGATTCGGGATTCACCCGGATTCATGTTGCGGATTGGCTAAAGCAGGATTGAGAATGACGACGGTATGCCGAGGCCCATTTGAGGGCTTTCATCCATTGCCAGTAACATTTGCACACGTACTGACTACAGGTCCCAGCATGCACAGGACTTAATTAAGCAGCCCATCCAGGGGCGTGTCATGGGGATAAAAGGACGACAGTCAGACGTGCACCTATTTCACCGTCTTGAGCCTCTGAGGAAGGGTTTACTGAAACGCGTCAGGCATTACAAGACGAGGGAGCTGGAATACATATCGGCATCTGCAGCCGTTCATACCTACAAGCTGGCTTTTGAGTGCTTTCTCGCCTCAGGGCACTTTTGGAGCTATAATTACAGGCGGCAGCCTGGCCGCCAAGAGAGCACCACCCCGTTATCCTTGGGGGCCGAAGATTCGGGATTCACCCGGATTAATGTTGCGGATTGGCTAAAGCAGGATTGAGAATGACAACGGTATGCCGAGGCCCATCTGAGGGCTTTCATCCCTTGCCAGTAACATTTGCACACGTACTGACTACAGGTCCCAGCATGCACAGGACTTAATTAAGCAGCCCATCCATGGGCGTGTCATGGGGATAAAAGGACGACAGTCAGACATGCACCTATTTCACCGTCTTGAGCCTCTGAGGAAGGGCTTACTGAAACGCGTCAGGCATTACAAGACGAGGGAGCTGGAATATGTATCGGCATCTGAAGCCGTTCATACCTACAAGCTGGCTTTCGAGTGCTTAGTCGTCTCAGGGCACTTTTGGAGCTATAATTACAGGCGGCAGCCCGGTTGCCGAGAGAGCACCACCCCGTTACCCATGGGGGCCGCAGATTCGGTACTCACCCGGATTAATGTTGCGGATTGGCTAAAGCAGGATTGAGAATGACGACGGTATGTCGAGGCCCATCTGAAGGCTTTCATCCCTTGCCAGTAACATTTGCACACGTACTGACTACAGGTCCCAGCATGCACAGGACTTAATTAAGCAGCCCATCCAGGGGCATGTCATGGGGATAAAAGGACGACAGTCAGACGTGCACCTATTTCACCGTCTTGAGCCTCTGAGGAAGGGTTTACTGAAATGCGCCAGGCATTACAGGACGAGGGAGCTGGAATACGTATCGGCATTTGAAGCGGTTCATACCTACAAGCTGGCTTTTGGGTGCTATCTCACCTCAGGGCACTTTTGGAGCTATAATTACAGGTGGCAGCCCGGCCGCCGAGAGAGCACCACCCCGTTATCCTTGGGGGCCTCAGATTCAGCATTCACCCGGATTAATGTTGTGGATTGGCTAAAGCAGGATTGAGAATGACGACGGTATGCGGAGGCCCATCTGAGGGCTTTCATCCCTTGCCAGTAACATTTGCACACGTACTGACTACAGGTCCCGGCATACACAGGAGTTAATTAAGCAGCCCATCCAGGAGCGTGTCATGGGGATAAAAGGACGACAGTCAGACGTGCACCTATTTCACCGTCTTGAGCCTCTGAGGAAGGGTTTACTGAAACGCGTCAGGCATTACAAGACGAGGGAGCTGGAATACATATCGGCATCTGCAGCCATTCATACCTACAAGCTGGCTTTTGAGTGCTTTCTCGCCTCAGGGCACTTTTGGAGCTATAATTACAGGCGGGAGCCCGGCCGCCGAGAGAGCACCACCCCGTTATCCTTGGGGGCCGCAGATTCGGGATTGACCCGGATTAATGTTGCGGATTGGCTAAAGCAGGATTGAGAATGACGACGGTGTGCCGAGGCCCATTTGAGGGCTTTCATCCCTTGCCAGTAACATTTGCACACGTACTGACTACAGGTCCCAGCATGCACAGGACTTAATTAAGCAGCCCATCCAGGGGTGTGTCATGGGTATAAAAGGACGACTGTCAGACGTGCACCTATTTCACCGTCTTGAGCCTCTGAGGAACGGTTTACTGAAACGCGTCAGGCATTACAAGACGAGGGACCTGGAATACGTATCGGCATCTGAAGCTGTTCAAACCTACAAGCTGGCTTTCGAGTACTTTCTCGCCTCAGAGCACTTTTGGAGCTATAATTACAGGCGGCAGTCCGGCCGCCGAGAGAGCACCACCCCGTTATCCTTGGGGGCCGCAGATTCGGGATTCACCCGGATTCATGTTGCGGATTGGCTAAAGCAGGATTGAGAATGACGACGGTATGCCGAGGCCCATCTGAGGGCTTTCATCCCTTGCCAGTAACATTTGCACACGTACTGACTACAGGTCCCAGCATGCACAGGACTTAATTAAGCAGCCCATCCAGGGGCGTGTCATGGGGATAAAAGGACGACAGTCAGACGTGCACCTATTTCACCGTCTTGAGCCTCTGAGGAAGGGTTTACTGAAACGCGTCAGGCATTACAAGACGAGGGAGCTGGAATACGTATCGGCATCTGAAGCCGTTCATACCTACAAGCTGGCTTTCAAGTGCTTTCTCGCCTCAGGGCACTTTTGGAGCTATAATTACAGGCGGCAGCCCGGCCGCCGAGAGAGCACCACCCCGTTATCCTTGGGGGCTGCAGATTCGGGATTCACCCGGATTAATGTTGCGGATTGGCTACAGCAGGATTGCGAATGACGACGGTATGCCGAGGCCCATCTGAGGGCTTTCATCCCTTGCCAGTATCATTTGCACACGTACTGACTACAGGTCTCAGCATGCACAGGACTTAATTAAGCAGCCCATCCAGGAGCGTGTCATCGGGATAAAAGGACGACAGTCAGACGTGCACCTATTTCACCGTCTTGCGCCTCTGAGGAAGGGTTTACTGAAACGCGTCAGGCATTACAAGACGAGGGAGCTGGACTACGTATCGGCATCTGAAGCCGTTTATACCTACAAGCTGGCTTTCGAGTGCTTTGTCGGCTCAGGGCACTTTTGGAGCTATAATTACAGGCACCAGTCCGGCCGCCGAGAGAGCACCACCCCATTATCCTTGGGGGCCGCAGATTCGGGATTCATCCGGATTAATGTTGCGGATTGGCTAAAGCAGGATTGAGAATGACGACGGTATGCCGAGGCCCATCTGAGGGCTTTCATCCCTTTCCAGTAACATTTGCACACGTACTGACTACAGGTCCCAGCATGCACAGGACTTAATTAAGCAGCCCATCCAGGGGCGTGTCATGGGGATAAAAGGACGACAGTCCGACGTGCACCTATTTCACCGTCTTGAGCCTCTGAGGAAGGGTTTACTGAAACGCGTCAGGCATTACAGGACGAGGGAGCTGGAATACGTATCGGCATTTGAAGCGGTTCATACCTACAAGCTGGCTTTTGGGTGCTATCTCACCTCAGGGCACTTTTGGAGCTATAATTACAGGTGGCAGCCCGGCCGCCGAGAGAGCACCACCCCGTTATCCTTGGGGGCCTCAGATTCAGCATTCACCCGGATTAATGTTGTGGATTGGCTAAAGCAGGATTGAGAATGACGACGGTATGCGGAGGCCCATCTGAGGGCTTTCATCCCTTGCCAGTAACATTTGCACACGTACTGACTACAGGTCCCGGCATACACAGGACTTAATTAAGCAGCCCATCCAGGGGCGTGTCATGGGGATAAAAGGACGACAGTCAGACGTGCATCTATTTCACCGTCTAGAGCCTCTGAGGAAGGGTTTACTGAAATCCGTCAGGCATTACAAGACGAGGGAGCTGGAATACGTATCGGCATCTGAAGCCATTCATACCTACAAGCTGGCTTTCGAGTGCTTTCTCGCCTCAGGGCACTTTTGGAGGTATAATTACAGGCGGGAGCCCGGCCGCCGAGAGAGCACCACCCCGTTATCCTTGGGGGCCGCAGATTCGGGATTGACCCGGATTAATGTTGCGGATTGGCTAAAGCAGGATTGAGAATGACGACGGTGTGCCGAGGCCCATCTGAGGGCTTTCATCCCTTGCCAGTAACATTTGCACACGTACTGACTACAGGTCCCAGCATGCACAGGACTTAATTAAGCAGCCCATCCAGGGGTGTGTCATGGGGATAAAAGGACGACTGTCAGACGTGCACCTATTTCACCGTCTTGATCCTCTGAGGAACGGTTTACTGAAACGCGTCAGGCATTACAAGACGAGGGAGCTGGAATACGTATCGGCATCTGAAGCTGTTCATACCTACAAGCTGGCTTTCGAGTACTTTCTCGCCTCAGAGCACTTTTGGAGCTATAATTACAGGCGGCAGTCCGGCCGCCGAGAGAGCACCACCCCGTTATCCTTGGGGGCCGCAGATTCGGGATTCACCCGGATTCATGTTGCGGATTGGCTAAAGCAGGATTGAGAATGATGACGGTATGCCGAGGCCCATCTGAGGGCTTTCATCCCTTGCCAGTAACATTTGCACACGTACTGACTACAGGTCCCAGCATGCACAGGACTTAATTAAGCAGCCCATCCAGGGGCGTGTCATGGGGATAAAAGTACGACAGTCAGACGTGCACCTATTTCACCTTCTTGAGCCTCTGAGGAAGGGTTTACTGAAACGCGTCAGGCATTACAAGACGAGGGAGCTGGAATACGTATCGGCATCTGAAGCCGTTCATACCTACAAGCTGGCTTTCAAGTGCTTTCTCGCCTCAGGGCACTTTAGGAGCTATAATTACAGGCGGCAGCCCGGCCGCCGAGAGAGCACCACCCCGTTATCCTTGGGGGCTGCAGATTCGGGATTCACCCGGATTAATGTTGCGGATTGGCTACAGCAGGATTGCGAATGACGACGGTATGCCGAGGCCCATCTGAGGGCTTTCATCCCTTGCCAGTATCATTTGCACACGTACTGACTACAGGTCCCAGCATGCACAGGACTTAATTAAGCAGCCCATCCAGTAGCGTGTCATCGGGATAAAAGGACGACAGTCAGACGTGCACCTATTTCACCGTCTTGCGCCTCTGAGGAAGGGTTTACTGAAACGCGTCAGGCATTACAAGACGAGGGAGCTGGACTACGTATCGGCATCTGAAGCCGTTTATACCTACAAGCTGGCTTTCGAGTGCTTTGTCGGCTCAGGGCACTTTTGGAGCTATAATTACAGGCACCAGTCCGGCCGCCGAGAGAGCACCACCCCATTATCCTTGGGGGCCGCAGATTCGGGATTCATCCGGATTAATGTTGCGGATTGGCTAAAGCAGGATTGAGAATGACGACGGTATGCCGAGGCCCATCTGAGGGCTTTCATCCCTTTCCAGTAACATTTGCACACGTACTGACTACAGGTCCCAGCATGCACAGGACTTAATTAAGCAGCCCATCCAGGGGCGTGTCATGGGGATAAAAGGACGACAGTCCGACGTGCACCTATTTCACCGTCTTGAGCCTCTGAGGAAGGGTTTACTGAAACGCGTCAGGCATTACAGGACGAGGGAGCTGGAATACGTATCGGCATTTGAAGCGGTTCATACCTACAAGCTGGCTTTTGGGTGCTATCTCACCTCAGGGCACTTTTGGAGCTATAATTACAGGTGGCAGCCCGGCCGCCGAGAGAGCACCACCCCGTTATCCTTGGGGGCCTCAGATTCAGCATTCACCCGGATTAATGTTGTGGATTGGCTAAAGCAGGATTGAGAATGACGACGGTATGCTGAGGCCCATCTGAGGGCTTTCATCCCTTGCCAGTAACATTTGCACACGTACTGACTACAGGTCCCGGCATACACAGGACTTAATTAAGCAGCCCATCCAGGGGCGTGTCATGGGGATAAAAGGACGACAGTCAGACGTGCACCTATTTCACCGTCTAGAGCCTCTGAGGAAGGGTTTACTGAAATCCGTCAGGCATTACAAGACGAGGGAGCTGGAATACGTATCGGCATCTGAAGCCATTCATACCTACAAGCTGGCTTTCGAGTGCTTTCTCGCCTCAGGGCACTTTTGGAGGTATAATTACAGGCGGGAGCCCGGCCGCCAAGAGAGCACCACCCCGTTATCCTTGGGGGCCGCAGATTCGGGATTGACCCGGATTAATGTTGCGGATTGGCTAAAGCAGGATTGAGAATGACGACGGTGTGCCGAGGCCCATCTGAGGGCTTTCATCCCTTGCCAGTAACATTTGCACACGTACTGACTACAGGTCCCAGCATGCACAGGACTTAATTAAGCAGCCCATCCAGGGGTGTGTCATGGGGATAAAAGGACGACTGTCAGACGTGCACCTATTTCACCGTCTTGATCCTCTGAGGAACGGTTTACTGAAACGCGTCAGGCATTACAAGACGAGGGAGCTGGAATACGTATCGGCATCTGAAGCTGTTCATACCTACAAGCTGGCTTTCGAGTACTTTCTCGCCTCAGAGCACTTTTGGAGCTATAATTACAGGCGGCAGTCCGGCCGCCGAGAGAGCACCACCCCGTTATCCTTGGGGGCCGCAGATTCGGGATTCACCCGGATTCATGTTGCGGATTGGCTAAAGCAGGATTGAGAATGATGACGGTATGCCGAGGCCCATCTGAGGGCTTTCATCCCTTGCCAGTAACATTTGCACACGTACTGACTACAGGTCCCAGCATGCACAGGACTTAATTAAGCAGCCCATTCAGGGGCGTGTCATGGGGATAAAAGTACGACAGTCAGACGTGCACCTATTTCACCTTCTTGAGCCTCTGAGGAAGGGTTTACTGAAACGCGTCAGGCATTACAAGACGAGGGAGCTGGAATACGTATCGGCATCTGAAGCCGTTCATACCTACAAGCTGGCTTTCAAGTGCTTTCTCGCCTCAGGGCACTTTAGGAGCTATAATTACAGGCGGCAGCCCGGCCGCCGAGAGAGCACCACCCCGTTATCCTTGGGGGCTGCAGATTCGGGATTCACCCGGATTAATGTTGCGGATTGGCTACAGCAGGATTAAGAATGACGACGGTATGCCGAGGCCCATCTGAGGGCTTTCATCCCTTGCCAGTATCATTTGCACACGTACTGACTACAGGTCCCAGCATGCACAGGACTTAATTAAGCAGCCCATCCAGGAGCGTGTCATCGGGATAAAAGGACGACAGTCAGACGTGCACCTATTTCACCGTCTTGCGCCTCTGAGGAAGGGTTTACTGAAACGCGTCAGGCATTACAAGACGAGGGAGCTGGACTACGTATCGGCATCTGAAGCCGTTTATACCTACAAGCTGGCTTTCGAGTGCTTTGTCGGCTCAGGGCACTTTTGGAGCTATAATTACAGGCGGCAGTCCGGCCGCCGAGAGAGCACCACCCCATTATCCTTGGGGGCCGCAGATTCGGGATTCATCCGGATTAATGTTGCGGATTGGCTAAAGCAGGATTGAGAATGACGACGGTATGCCGAGGCCCATCTGAGGGCTTTCATCCCTTTCCAGTAACATTTGCACACGTACTGACTACAGGTCCCAGCATGCACAGGACTTAATTAAGCAGCCCAGCCAGGGGCGTGTCATGGGGATAAAAGGACGACAGTCCGACGTGCACCTATTTCACCGTCTTGAGCCTCTGAGGAAGGGTTTACTGAAACGCGTCAGGCATTACAGGACAAGGTAGCTGGAATACGTATCGGCATTTGAAGCGGTTCATACGTACAAGCTGGCTTTTGGGTGCTTTCTCACCTCAGGGCACTTATGGAGCTATAATTACAGGCGGCAGCCCGGCCGCCGAGAGAGCACCACCCCGTTATCCTAGGGGGCCGCAGATTCGGCATTCACCCGGATTAATGTGGTGGATTGGCTAAAGCAGGATTGAGAATGACGACGGTTTGCCGAGGCCCATCTGAGGGCTTTCATCCCTTGCCAGTAACATTTGCACACGTACTGACTACAGGTCCCAGCATGCACAGGACTTAATTAAGCAGCCCATCCAGGGGTGTGTCATGGGGATAAAAGGACGACTGTCAGACGTGCACCTATTTCACCGTCTTGAGCCTCTGAGGAACGGTTTACTGAAACGCGTCAGGCATTACAAGACGAGGGAGCTGGAATACGTATCGGCATCTGAAGCCGTTCATACCTACAAGCTGGCTTTCGAGTACTTTCTCGCCTCAGAGCACTTTTGGAGCTATAATTACAGGCGGCAGCCCGGCCGCCGAGAGAGCACCACCCCGTTATCCTTGGGGGCCGCAGATTCGGGATTCACCCGGATTCATGTTGCGGATTGGCTAAAGCAGGATTGAGAATGACGACGGTATGCCGAGGCCCATCTGAGGGCTTTCATCCCTTGCCAGTAACATTTGCACACGTACTGACTACAGGTCCCAGCATGCACAGGACTTAATTAAGCAGCCCATCCAGGGGCGTGTCATGGGGATAAAAGGACGACAGTCAGACATGCACCTATTTCACCGTCTTGAGCCTCTGAGGAAGGGCTTACTGAAACGCGTCAGGCATTACAAGACGAGGGAGCTGGAATATGTATCGGCATCTGAAGCCGTTCATACCTACAAGCTGGCTTTCGAGTGCTTAGTCGCCTCAGGGCACTTTTGGAGCTATAATTACAGGCGGCAGCCCGGTTGCTGAGAGAGCACCACCCCGTTATCCTTGGGGGCCGCAGATTCGGGATTCACCCGGATTCATGTTGCGGATTGGCTAAAGCAGGATTGAGAATGACGACGGTATGCCGAGGCCCATCTGAGGGCTTTCATCCCTTGCCAGTAACATTTGCACACGTACTGACTACAGGTCCCAATATGCACAGGACTTAATTAAGCAGCCAATCCAGGGGCATGTCATGGGGATAAAAGGACGACAGTCAGACGTGCACCTATTTCACCGTCTTGAGCCTCTGAGAAAGGGTTTACTGAAATGCGTCAGGCATTACAAGACGAGGGAGCTGGAATACGTATCGGCATCTGGAGCCGTTCATACCTACAAGCTGGCTTTCGAGTGCTTTCTCGCCTAAGGGCACTTTTGGAGCTATAATTACAGGCGGCAGCCCGGCCGCCGAGAGAGCACCACCCCGTTATCCTTGGGGGCCGCAGATTCGGGATTCACCCGGATTAATGTTGCGGATTGGCTAAAGCAGGATTGAGAATGACGACGGTAAGCCGAGGTCCATCTGAGGGCTTTCATCCCTTGCCAGTAACATTTGCACACATACTTACTACAGGTCCCAGCATGCACAGGACTTAAATAAGCAGCCCATCCAGGGTCGTGTCATGGGGATAAAAGGACGACAGTCAGACGTGCACCTATTTCACCGTCTTGAGCCTCTGAGGAAGGGTTTACTGAAATGCGTCAGGCATTACAAGACGAGGGAGCTGGAATACGTATCGGCATCTGAAGCCGTTCATACCTACAATCTGGCTTTCGAGTGCTTTCTCGCCTCAGGGCACTTTTGGAGCTATAATTACAGGCGGCAGCCCGGCAGCGGAGAGAGCACCACCCCGTTATCCTTGGGGGCCGCAGATTCGGGATTCACCCGAATTAATGTTGCGGATTGGCTAAAGCAGGATTGAGAATGACGACAGTATACCGAGGCCCATCTGAGGGCTTTCATCCCTTGCCAGTAACATTTGCACACGTTCTGACTACAGGTCCCAGCATGCACAGGACTTAATTAAGCAGCCAATCCAGGAGCATGTCATGGGGATAAAGGACGATAATCAGACGTGCACCTATTTCACCGTCTGGAGCCTCTGAGGAAGGGTTTACTGCAATGCGTCAGGCATTACAAGACAAGGGAGCTGGAATACGTATCGGCATCTGAAGCCGTTCATACCTACAAGCTGGTTTTTGAGTGCTTTCTCGCCTCAGGGCACTTTTGGAGCTATAATTACAGGCGGCAGCCCGGCCGCCGAGAGAGCACCACCCCGTTATCCTTGGGGACCGCAGATTCGGGATTCACCCGGATTAATGTTGCGGATTGGCTAAAGCAGGATTGAGAATGACGACGGTATGCCGAGGCCCATCTGAGGGCTTTCATCCCTTGCCAGTGACATTTGCACACGTACTGACTACAGGTCCCAGCATGCACAGGACTTAATTAAGCAGCCCATCCAGGGGCGTGTCATGGGGATTAAACGACGACAGTCAGACGTGCACCTATTTCACCGTCTTGAGCCTCTGAGGAACAGTTTACTGAAACGCGTCAGGCATTACAAGACGAGGGAGCTGGAATACGTATCGGCATCTGAAGCCGTTCATACCTACAAGCTGGCTTTCGAGTGCTTTCTCGCCTCAGGGCACTTTTGGAGCTATAATTACAGGCGGCAGCCCGGTTGCCGAGAGGGCACCACCCCGTTATCCTTGGGGGCCGCAGATTCGGTACTCACCCGGATTAATGTTGCGGATTGGCTAAAGCAGGATTGAGAATGACGACGGTATGCCGAGGCCCATCTGAAGGCTTTCATCCCTTGCCAGTAACATTTGCACACGTACTGACTACAGGTCCCAGCATGCACAGGACTTAATTAAGCAGCCCATCCAGGGGCATGTCATGGGGATAAAAGGACGACAGTCAGACGTGCACCTATTTCACCGTCTTGAGCCTCTGAGGAAGGGTTTACTGAAATGCGGCAGGCATTACAAGACGAGGGAGCTGGAATACGTATCGGCATCTGAAGCCGTTCATACCTACAAGCTGGCTTTCAAGTGCTTTCTCGCCTCAGGGCACTTTTGGAGCTATAATTACAGGCGGCAGCCCGGTTGCTGAGAGAGCACCACCCCATTATCCTTGGGGGCCGCAGATTCCGGATTCACACGGATTAATGTTGCGGATTGGCTAAAGCAGGATTGAGAATGACGACGGTATGCCGAGGCCCATCTGAGGGCTTTCATCCCTTTCCAGTAACATTTGCACACGTACTGACTACAGGTCCCAATATGCACAGGACTTAATTAAGCAGCCAATCCAGGGGCATGTCATGGGGATAAAAGGACGACAGTCAGACGTGCACCTATTTCACCGTCTTGAGCCTCTGAAGAAGGGTTTACTGAAATGCGTCAGGCATTACAAGACGAGGGAGCTGGAATACGTATCGGCATCTGGAGCCATTCATACCTACAAGCTGGCTTTCGAGTGCTTTCTCGCCTAAGGGCACTTTTGGAGCTATAATTACAGGCGGCAGCACGGCCGCCGAGAGAGCACCACCCCGTTATCCTTGGGGGCCGCAGATTCGGGATTGACCCGGATTAATGTTGCGGATTGGCTAAAGCAGGATTGAGAATGACGACGGTGTGCCGAGGCCCATCTGAGGGCTTTCATCCCTTGCCAGTAACATTTGCACACGTACTGACTACAGGTCCCAGCATGCACAGGACTTAATTAAGCAGCCCATCCAGGGGTGTGTCATGGGGATAAAAGGACGACTGTCAGACGTGCACCTATTTCACCGTCTTGATCCTCTGAGGAACGGTTTACTGAAACGCGTCAGGCATTACAAGACGAGGGAGCTGGAATACGTATCGGCATCTGAAGCTGTTCATACCTACAAGCTGGCTTTCGAGTACTTTCTCGCCTCAGAGCACTTTTGGAGCTATAATTACAGGCGGCAGTCCGGCCGCCGAGAGAGCACCACCCCGTTATCCTTGGGGGCCGCAGATTCGGGATTCACCCGGATTCATGTTGCGGATTGGCTAAAGCAGGATTGAGAATGATGACGGTATGCCGAGGCCCATCTGAGGGCTTTCATCCCTTGCCAGTAACATTTGCACACGTACTGACTACAGGTCCCAGCATGCACAGGACTTAATTAAGCAGCCCATTCAGGGGCGTGTCATGGGGATAAAAGTACGACAGTCAGACGTGCACCTATTTCACCTTCTTGAGCCTCTGAGGAAGGGTTTACTGAAACGCGTCAGGCATTACAAGACGAGGGAGCTGGAATACGTATCGGCATCTGAAGCCGTTCATACCTACAAGCTGGCTTTCAAGTGCTTTCTCGCCTCAGGGCACTTTAGGAGCTATAATTACAGGCGGCAGCCCGGCCGCCGAGAGAGCACCACCCCGTTATCCTTGGGGGCTGCAGATTCGGGATTCACCCGGATTAATGTTGCGGATTGGCTACAGCAGGATTAAGAATGACGACGGTATGCCGAGGCCCATCTGAGGGCTTTCATCCCTTGCCAGTATCATTTGCACACGTACTGACTACAGGTCCCAGCATGCACAGGACTTAATTAAGCAGCCCATCCAGGAGCGTGTCATCGGGATAAAAGGACGACAGTCAGACGTGCACCTATTTCACCGTCTTGCGCCTCTGAGGAAGGGTTTACTGAAACGCGTCAGGCATTACAAGACGAGGGAGCTGGACTACGTATCGGCATCTGAAGCCGTTTATACCTACAAGCTGGCTTTCGAGTGCTTTGTCGGCTCAGGGCACTTTTGGAGCTATAATTACAGGCGGCAGTCCGGCCGCCGAGAGAGCACCACCCCATTATCCTTGGGGGCCGCAGATTCGGGATTCATCCGGATTAATGTTGCGGATTGGCTAAAGCAGGATTGAGAATGACGACGGTATGCCGAGGCCCATCTGAGGGCTTTCATCCCTTTCCAGTAACATTTGCACACGTACTGACTACAGGTCCCAGCATGCACAGGACTTAATTAAGCAGCCCAGCCAGGGGCGTGTCATGGGGATAAAAGGACGACAGTCCGACGTGCACCTATTTCACCGTCTTGAGCCTCTGAGGAAGGGTTTACTGAAACGCGTCAGGCATTACAGGACAAGGTAGCTGGAATACGTATCGGCATTTGAAGCGGTTCATACGTACAAGCTGGCTTTTGGGTGCTTTCTCACCTCAGGGCACTTATGGAGCTATAATTACAGGCGGCAGCCCGGCCGCCGAGAGAGCACCACCCCGTTATCCTAGGGGGCCGCAGATTCGGCATTCACCCGGATTAATGTGGTGGATTGGCTAAAGCAGGATTGAGAATGACGACGGTTTGCCGAGGCCCATCTGAGGGCTTTCATCCCTTGCCAGTAACATTTGCACACGTACTGACTACAGGTCCCAGCATGCACAGGACTTAATTAAGCAGCCCATCCAGGGGTGTGTCATGGGGATAAAAGGACGACTGTCAGACGTGCACCTATTTCACCGTCTTGAGCCTCTGAGGAACGGTTTACTGAAACGCGTCAGGCATTACAAGACGAGGGAGCTGGAATACGTATCGGCATCTGAAGCCGTTCATACCTACAAGCTGGCTTTCGAGTACTTTCTCGCCTCAGAGCACTTTTGGAGCTATAATTACAGGCGGCAGCCCGGCCGCCGAGAGAGCACCACCCCGTTATCCTTGGGGGCCGCAGATTCGGGATTCACCCGGATTCATGTTGCGGATTGGCTAAAGCAGGATTGAGAATGACGACGGTATGCCGAGGCCCATCTGAGGGCTTTCATCCCTTGCCAGTAACATTTGCACACGTACTGACTACAGGTCCCAGCATGCACAGGACTTAATTAAGCAGCCCATCCAGGGGCGTGTCATGGGGATAAAAGGACGACAGTCAGACATGCACCTATTTCACCGTCTTGAGCCTCTGAGGAAGGGCTTACTGAAACGCGTCAGGCATTACAAGACGAGGGAGCTGGAATATGTATCGGCATCTGAAGCCGTTCATACCTACAAGCTGGCTTTCGAGTGCTTAGTCGCCTCAGGGCACTTTTGGAGCTATAATTACAGGCGGCAGCCCGGTTGCTGAGAGAGCACCACCCCGTTATCCTTGGGGGCCGCAGATTCGGGATTCACCCGGATTCATGTTGCGGATTGGCTAAAGCAGGATTGAGAATGACGACGGTATGCCGAGGCCCATCTGAGGGCTTTCATCCCTTGCCAGTAACATTTGCACACGTACTGACTACAGGTCCCAATATGCACAGGACTTAATTAAGCAGCCAATCCAGGGGCATGTCATGGGGATAAAAGGACGACAGTCAGACGTGCACCTATTTCACCGTCTTGAGCCTCTGAGAAAGGGTTTACTGAAATGCGTCAGGCATTACAAGACGAGGGAGCTGGAATACGTATCGGCATCTGGAGCCGTTCATACCTACAAGCTGGCTTTCGAGTGCTTTCTCGCCTAAGGGCACTTTTGGAGCTATAATTACAGGCGGCAGCCCGGCCGCCGAGAGAGCACCACCCCGTTATCCTTGGGGGCCGCAGATTCGGGATTCACCCGGATTAATGTTGCGGATTGGCTAAAGCAGGATTGAGAATGACGACGGTAAGCCGAGGTCCATCTGAGGGCTTTCATCCCTTGCCAGTAACATTTGCACACATACTTACTACAGGTCCCAGCATGCACAGGACTTAAATAAGCAGCCCATCCAGGGTCGTGTCATGGGGATAAAAGGACGACAGTCAGACGTGCACCTATTTCACCGTCTTGAGCCTCTGAGGAAGGGTTTACTGAAATGCGTCAGGCATTACAAGACGAGGGAGCTGGAATACGTATCGGCATCTGAAGCCGTTCATACCTACAATCTGGCTTTCGAGTGCTTTCTCGCCTCAGGGCACTTTTGGAGCTATAATTACAGGCGGCAGCCCGGCAGCGGAGAGAGCACCACCCCGTTATCCTTGGGGGCCGCAGATTCGGGATTCACCCGAATTAATGTTGCGGATTGGCTAAAGCAGGATTGAGAATGACGACAGTATACCGAGGCCCATCTGAGGGCTTTCATCCCTTGCCAGTAACATTTGCACACGTTCTGACTACAGGTCCCAGCATGCACAGGACTTAATTAAGCAGCCAATCCAGGAGCATGTCATGGGGATAAAGGACGATAATCAGACGTGCACCTATTTCACCGTCTGGAGCCTCTGAGGAAGGGTTTACTGCAATGCGTCAGGCATTACAAGACAAGGGAGCTGGAATACGTATCGGCATCTGAAGCCGTTCATACCTACAAGCTGGTTTTTGAGTGCTTTCTCGCCTCAGGGCACTTTTGGAGCTATAATTACAGGCGGCAGCCCGGCCGCCGAGAGAGCACCACCCCGTTATCCTTGGGGACCGCAGATTCGGGATTCACCCGGATTAATGTTGCGGATTGGCTAAAGCAGGATTGAGAATGACGACGGTATGCCGAGGCCCATCTGAGGGCTTTCATCCCTTGCCAGTGACATTTGCACACGTACTGACTACAGGTCCCAGCATGCACAGGACTTAATTAAGCAGCCCATCCAGGGGCGTGTCATGGGGATTAAACGACGACAGTCAGACGTGCACCTATTTCACCGTCTTGAGCCTCTGAGGAACAGTTTACTGAAACGCGTCAGGCATTACAAGACGAGGGAGCTGGAATACGTATCGGCATCTGAAGCCGTTCATACCTACAAGCTGGCTTTCGAGTGCTTTCTCGCCTCAGGGCACTTTTGGAGCTATAATTACAGGCGGCAGCCCGGTTGCCGAGAGGGCACCACCCCGTTATCCTTGGGGGCCGCAGATTCGGTACTCACCCGGATTAATGTTGCGGATTGGCTAAAGCAGGATTGAGAATGACGACGGTATGCCGAGGCCCATCTGAAGGCTTTCATCCCTTGCCAGTAACATTTGCACACGTACTGACTACAGGTCCCAGCATGCACAGGACTTAATTAAGCAGCCCATCCAGGGGCATGTCATGGGGATAAAAGGACGACAGTCAGACGTGCACCTATTTCACCGTCTTGAGCCTCTGAGGAAGGGTTTACTGAAATGCGGCAGGCATTACAAGACGAGGGAGCTGGAATACGTATCGGCATCTGAAGCCGTTCATACCTACAAGCTGGCTTTCAAGTGCTTTCTCGCCTCAGGGCACTTTTGGAGCTATAATTACAGGCGGCAGCCCGGTTGCTGAGAGAGCACCACCCCATTATCCTTGGGGGCCGCAGATTCCGGATTCACACGGATTAATGTTGCGGATTGGCTAAAGCAGGATTGAGAATGACGACGGTATGCCGAGGCCCATCTGAGGGCTTTCATCCCTTTCCAGTAACATTTGCACACGTACTGACTACAGGTCCCAATATGCACAGGACTTAATTAAGCAGCCAATCCAGGGGCATGTCATGGGGATAAAAGGACGACAGTCAGACGTGCACCTATTTCACCGTCTTGAGCCTCTGAAGAAGGGTTTACTGAAATGCGTCAGGCATTACAAGACGAGGGAGCTGGAATACGTATCGGCATCTGGAGCCATTCATACCTACAAGCTGGCTTTCGAGTGCTTTCTCGCCTAAGGGCACTTTTGGAGCTATAATTACAGGCGGCAGCACGGCCGCCGAGAGAGCACCACCCCGTTATCCTTGGGGGCCGCAGATTCGGGATTCACCCGGATTAATGTTGCGGATTGGCTAAAGCAGGATTGAGAATGACGACGGTAAGCCGAGGCCCATCTGAGGGCTTTCATCCCTTGCCAGTAACATTTGCACACGTACTGACTACAGGTCCCAGCATGCACAGGACTTAATTAAGCAGCCCATCCAGGGGCGTGTCATGGGGATAAAAGGACGACAGTCAGACGTGCACCTATTTCACCGTCTTGAGCCTCTGCGGAAGGGTTTACTGAAACGCGTCAGGCATTACAAGACAAGGGAGCTGGAATACGTATCGGCATCTGAAGCCGTTCATACCTACAATCTGGCTTTCAAGTGCTTTCTCGCCTCAGGGCACTTTTGGAGCTATAATTACAGGCGGCAGCCCGGCCGCCGAGAGAGCACCACCCCGTTATCCTTGGGGGCCGCAGATTCGGGATTCACCCGGATTAATGTTGCGGATTGGCTAAAGCAGGATTGAGAATGACGACGGTATACCGAGGCCCATCTGAGGGCTTTCATCCCTTGCCAGTAACATTTGCACACGTACTGACTACAGGTCCCAGCATGCACAGGACTTAATTAAGCAGCCAATCCAGGAGCATGTCATGGGGATAAAGGACGATAATCAGACGTGCACCTATTTCACCGTCTGGAGCCTCTGAGGAAGGGTTTACTGAAATGCGTCAGGCATTACAAGACAAGGGAGCTGGAATACGTATCGGCATCTGAAGCCGTTCATACCTACAAGCTGGCTTTCGAGTGCTTTCTCGCCTCAGGGCACTTTTGGAGCTATAATTACAGGCGGTAGCCCGGCCGCCGAGAGAGCACCACCCCGTTATCCTTGGGGACCGCAGATTCGGGATTCACCCGGATTAATGTTGCGGATTGGCTAAAGCAGGATTGAGAATGACGACGGTATACCGAGGCCCATCTGAGGGCTTTCATCCCTTGCCAGTAACATTTGCACACGTACTGACTACAGGTCCCAGCATGCACAGGACTTAATTAAGCAGCCCATCCAGGGGCGTGTCATGGGGATAAAACGACGACAGTCAGACGTGCACCTATTTCACCGTCTTGAGCCTCTGAGGAACAGTTTACTGAAACGCGTCAGGCATTACAAGACGAGGGAGCTGGAATACGTATCGGCATCTGAAGCCGTTCATACCTACAAGCTGGCTTTTGAGTGCTTTCTCGCCTCAGGGCACTTTTGGAGCTATAATTACAGGCGGCAGCCCGGTTGCCGAGAGAGCACCACCCCATTATGGGGGCCGCAGATTCGGGATTCACCCGGATTAATGTTGCGGATTGGCTACAGCAGGATTGCGAATGACGACGGTATGCCGAGGCCCATCTGAGGGCTTTCATCCCTTGCCAGTAACATTTGCACACGTACTGACTACAGGTCCCAGCATGCACAGGACTTAATTAAGCAGCCCATCCAGGAGCGTGTCATGGGGATAAAAGGACGACAGTCAGACGTGCACCTATTTCACCGTCTTGAGCCTCTGAGGAAGGGTTTACTGAAACGCGTCAGGCATTACAAGACGAGGGAGCTGGAATACGTATCGGCATCTGAAGCCGTTCATACCTACAAGCTGGCTTTCGAGTGCTTTCTCGGCTCAGGGCACTTTTGGAGCTATAATTACAGGCGGCAGTCCGGCCGCCGAGAGAGCACCACCCCATTATCCTTGGGGGCCGCAGATTCGGGATTCATCCGGATTAATGTTGCGGATTGGCTAAAGCAGGATTGAGAATGACGACGGTATGCCGAGGCCCATCTGAGGGCTTTCATCCGTTTCCAGTAAAATTTGCACACGTACTGACTTCAGGTCCCAGCATGCACAGGACTTAATTAAGCAGCCCATCCAGGGGCGTGTCATGGGGATAAAAGGAAGACAGTCAGACGTGCACCTATTTCACCGTCTTGAGCCTCTGAGAAAGGGTTTACTGAAACGCGTCAGGCATTACAGGACGAGGGAGCTGGAATACGTATCGGCATTTGAAGCGGTTCATACCTACAAGCTGGCTTTTGGGTGCTATCTCACCTCAGGGCACTTTTGGAGCTATAATTACAGGCGGCAGCCCGGCCGCCGAGAGAGCACCACCCCGTTATCCTTGGGGGCCGCAGATTCGGCATTCACCCGGATTAATGTTGTGGATTGGCTAAAGCAGGATTGAGAATGACGACGGTATGCGGAGGCCCATCTGAGGGCTTTCATCCCTTGCCAGTAACATTTGCACACGTACTGACTACAGGTCCCAGCATACACAGGACTTAATTAAGCAGCCCATCCAGGGGCGTGTCATGGGGATAAAAGGACGACAGTCAGACGTGCACCTATTTCACCGTCTAGAGCCTCTGAGGAAGGGTTTACTGAAATGCGTCAGGCATTACAAGACGAGGGAGCTGGAATACGTATCGGCATCTGAAGCCATTCATACCTACAAGCTGGCTTTCGAGTGCTTTCTCGCCTCAGGGCACTTTTGGAGCTATAATTACAGGCGGGAGCCCGGCCGCCGACAGAGCACCACCCCGTTATCCTTGGGGGCCGCAGATTCGGGATTGACCCGGATTAATGTTGCGGATTGGCTAAAGCAGGATTGAGAATGACGACGGTATGCCGAGGCCCATCTGAGGGCTTTCATCCCTTGCCAGTAACATTTGCACACGTACTGACTACAGGTCCCAGCATGCACAGGACTTAATTAAGCAGCCCATCCAGGGGCGTGTCATGGGGATAAAAGGACGACAGTCAGACGTGCACCTATTTCACCGTCTTGAGCCTCTGAGGAACGGTTTACTGAAACGCGTCAGGCATTACAAGACGAGGGAGCTGGAATACGTATCGGCATCTGAAGCCGTTCATACCTACAAGCTGGCTTTCGAGTGCTTTCTCGCCTCAGGGCACTTTTGGAGCTATAATTACAGGCGGCAGCCCGGCCGCCGAGAGAGCACCACCCCGTTATCCTTGGGGGCCGCAGATTCGGGATTCACCCGGATTAATGTTGCGGATTGGCTACAGCAGGATTGAGAATGACGACGGTATGCCGAGGCCCATCTGAGGGCTTTCATCCCTTGCCAGTAACATTTGCACACGTACTGACTACAGGTCCCAGCATGCACAGGACTTAATTAAGCAGCCCATCCAGGGGCATGTCATGGGGATAAAAGGACGACAGTCAGACGTGCACCTATTTCACCGTCTTGAGCCTCTGAGGAAGGGTTTACTGAAATGCGTCAGGCATTACAAGACGAGGGAGCTGGAATACGTATCGGCATCTGAAGCCGTTCATACCTACAAGCTGGCTTTCGAGTGCTTTCTCGCCTCAGGGCACTTTTGGAGCTATAATTACAGGCGGC
This sequence comes from Calotriton arnoldi, assembly GCA_963921515.1. Classification (NCBI taxonomy): domain Eukaryota; kingdom Metazoa; phylum Chordata; class Amphibia; order Caudata; family Salamandridae; genus Calotriton; species Calotriton arnoldi. The sequence continues at coordinate 2,551,753 of CAWUFW010000952.1, read as the reverse complement.
AGCCCGGCCGCCGAGAGAGCACCACCCCGTTATCCTTGGGGGCCGCAGATTCGGGATTCACCCGGATTAATGTTGCGGATTGGCTAAAGCAGGATTGAGAATGACGACGGTATGCCGAGGCCCATCTGAGGGCTTTCATCCCTTGCCAGTAACATTTGCACACGTACTGACTACAGGTCCCAGCATGCACAGGACTTAATTAAGCAGCCCATCCAGGGGCGTGTCATGGGGATAAAAGGACGACAGTCAGACGTGCACCTATTTCACCGTCTTGAGCCTCTGAGGAAGGGTTTACTGAAACGCGTCAGGCATTACAAGACGAGGGAGCTGGAATACGTATCGGCATCTGAAGCCGTTCATACCTACAAGCTGGCTTTCGAGTGCTTTCTCGCCTCAGGGCACTTTTGGAGCTATAATTACAGGCGGCAGCCCGGCCGCCGAGAGAGCACCACCCCATTATCCTTGGGGGCCGCAGATTCGGGATTCACCCGGATTAATGTTGCGGATTGGCTAAAGCAGGATTGAGAATGACGACGGTATGCCGAGGCCCATCTGAGGGCTTTCATCCCTTTCCAGTAACATTTGCACACGTACTGACTACAGGTCCCAGCATGCACAGGACTTAATTAAGCAGCCCATCCAGGGGCGTGTCATGGGGATAAAAGGACGACAGTCAGACGTGCACCTATTTCACCGTCTTGAGCCTCTGAGGAAGGGTTTACTGAAACGCGTCAGGCATTACAGGACGAGGGAGCTGGAATACGTATCGGCATTTGAAGCGGTTCATACCTACAAGCTGGCTTTCGAGTGCTATCTCACCTCAGGGCACTTTTGGAGCTATAATTACAGGCGGCAGCCCGGCCGCCGAGAGAGCACCACCCCGTTATCCTTGGGGGCCGCAGATTCGGCATTCACCCGGATTAATGTTGCGGATTGGCTGAAGCAGGATTGAGAATGACGACGGTATGCGGAGGCCCATCTGAGGGCTTTCATCCCTTGCCAGTAACATTTGCACACGTACTGACTACAGGTCCCAGCATGCACAGGACTTAATTAAGCAGCCCATCCAGGGGCGTGTCATGGGGATAAAAGGACGACAGTCAGACGTGCACCTATTTCACCGTCTAGAGCCTCTGAGGAAGGGTTTACTGAAATGCGTCAGGCATTACAAGACGAGGGAGCTGGAATACGTATCGGCATCTGAAGCCGTTCATACCTACAAGCTGGCTTTCGAGTACTTTCTCGCCTCAGAGCACTTTTGGAGCTATAATTACAGGCGGCAGCCCGGCCGCCGAGAGAGCACCACCCCGTTATCCTTGGGGGCCGCAGATTCGGGATTCACCCGGATTCATGTTGCGGATTGGCTAAAGCAGGATTGAGAATGACGACGGTATGCCGAGGCCCATCTGAGGGCTTTCATCCCTTGCCAGTAACATTTGCACACGTACTGACTACAGGTCCCAGCATGCACAGGACTTAATTAAGCAGCCCATCCAGGGGCGTGTCATGGGGATAAAAGGACGACAGTCAGACGTGCACCTATTTCACCGTCTTGAGCCTCTGAGGAAGGGTTTACTGAAACGCGTCAGGCATTACAAGACGAGGGAGCTGGAATACGTATCGGCATCTGAAGCCGTTCATACCTACAAGCTGGCTTTCGAGTGCTTTCTCGCCTCAGGGCACTTTTGGAGCTATAATTACAGGCGGCAGCCCGGCCGCCGAGAGAGCACCACCCCGTTATCCTTGGGGGCTGCAGATTCGGGATTCACCCGGATTAATGTTGCGGATTGGCTACAGCAGGATTGCGAATGACGACGGTATGCCGAGGCCCATCTGAGGGCTTTCATCCCTTGCCAGTATCATTTGCACACGTACTGACTACAGGTCCCAGCATGCACAGGACTTAATTAAGCAGCCCATCCAGGAGCGTGTCATCGGGATAAAAGGACGACAGTCAGACGTGCACCTATTTCACCGTCTTGAGCCTCTGAGGAAGGGTTTACTGAAACGCGTCAGGCATTACAAGACGAGGGAGCTGGAATACGTATCGGCATCTGAAGCCGTTTATACCTACAAGCTGGCTTTCGAGTGCTTTCTCGGCTCAGGGCACTTTTGGAGCTATAATTACAGGCGGCAGTCCGGCCGCCGAGAGAGCACCACCCCATTATCCTTGGGGGCCGCAGATTCGGGATTCATCCGGATTAATGTTGCGGATTGGCTAAAGCAGGATTGAGAATGACGACGGTATGCCGAGGCCCATCTGAGGGCTTTCATCCCTTTCCAGTAACATTTGCACACGTACTGACTACAGGTCCCAGCATGCACAGGACTTAATTAAGCAGCCCATCCAGGGGCGTGTCATGGGGATAAAAGGACGACAGTCCGACGTGCACCTATTTCACCGTCTTGAGCCTCTGAGGAAGGGTTTACTGAAAAGCGTCAGGCATTACAGGACAAGGGAGCTGGAATACGTATCGGCATTTGAAGCGGTTCATACCTACAAGCTGGCTTTTGGGTGCTTTCTCACCTCAGGGCACTTTTGGAGCTATAATTACAGGCGGCAGCCCGGCCGCCGAGAGAGCACCACCCCGTTATCCTTGGGGGCCGCAGATTCGGCATTCACCCGGATTAATGTTGTGGATTGGCTAAAGCAGGATTGAGAATGACGACGGTATGCGGAGGCCCATCTGAGGGCTTTCATCCCTTGCCAGTAACATTTGCACACGTACTGACTACAGGTCCCAGCATGCACAGGACTTAATTAAGCAGCCCATCCAGGGGCGTGTCATGGGGATAAAAGGACGACAGTCAGACGTGCACCTATTTCACCGTCTTAGAGCCTCTGAGGAAGGGTTTACTGAAATGCGTCAGGCATTACAAGACGAGGGAGCTGGAATACGTATCGGCATCTGAAGCCATTCATACCTACAAGCTGGCTTTCGAGTGCTTTCTCGCCTCAGGGCACTTTTGGAGCTATAATTACAGGCGTGAGCCCGGCCGCCGAGAGAGCACCACCCCGTTATCCTTGGGGGCCGCAATTCGGGATTGACCCGGATTAATGTTGCGGATTGGCTAAAGCAGGATTGAGAATGACGACGGTATGCCGAGGCCCATCTGAGGGCTTTCATCCCTTGCCAGTAACATTTGCACACGTACTGACTACAGGTCCCAGCATGCACAGGACTTAATTAAGCAGCCCATCCAGGGGCGTGTCATGGGGATAAAAGGACGACAGTCTGACGTGCACCTATTTCACCGTCTTGAGCCTCTGAGGAAGGGTTTACTGAAACGCGTTAGGCATTACAAGACGAGGGAGCTGGAATACGTATCGGCATCTGAAGCCGTTCATACCTACAAGCTGGCTTTCGAGTGCTTTCTCGCCTCAGGGCACTTTTGGAGCTATAATTACAGGCGGCAGCCTGGCTGCCAAGAGAGCACCACCCCGTTATCCTTGGGAGCCGAAGATTCGGGATTCACCCGGATTAATGTTGCGGATTGGCTAAAGCAGGATTGAGAATGACGACGGTATGCCGAGGCCCATCTGAGGGCTTTCATCCCTTGCCAGTAACATTTGCACTCGTACTGACTACAGGTCCCAGCATGCACAGGACTTAATTAAGCAGCCCATCCAGGGGCGTGTCATGGGGATAAAAGGACGACAGTCAGACGTGCACCTATTTCACCGTCTTGAGCCTCTGAGGAAGGGTTTACTGAAACGCGTCAGGCATTACAAGACGAGGGAGCTGGAATACGTATCGGCATCTGAAGCCGTTCATACCTACAAGCTGGCTTTCGAGTGCTTTCTCGCCTCAGGGCACTTTTGGAGCTATAATTACAGGCGGCAGCCCGGCCGCCGAGAGAGCACCACCCCGTTATCCTTGGGGGCCGCAGATTCGGGATTCACCCGGATTAATGTTGCGGATTGGCTAAAGCAGGATTGAGAATGACGACGGTATGCCGAGGCCCATCTGAGGGCTTTCATCCCTTGCCAGTAACATTTGCACACAGTACTGACTACAGGTCCCAGCATGCACAGGACTTAATTAAGCAGCCCATCCAGGGACGTGTCATGGGGATAAAAGGACGACAGTCAGACGTGCACCTATTTCACCGTCTTGAGCCTCTGAGGAAGGGTTTACTGAAACGCGTCAGGCATTACAAGACGAGGGAGCTGGAATACGTATCGGCATCTGAAGCCGTTCATACCTACAATCTGGCTTTCGAGTGCTTTCTCGCCTCAGGGCACTTTTGGAGCTATAATTACAGGCGGCAGCCCGGCCGCCGAGAGAGCACCACCCCGTTATCCTTGGGGGCCGCAGATTCGGGATTCACCCGGATTAATGTTGCGGATTGGCTAAAGCAGGATTGAGAATGACGACGGTATACCGAGGCCCATCTGAGGGCTTTCATCCCTTGCCAGTAACATTTGCACACGTACTGACTACAGGTCCCAGCATGCACAGGACTTAATTAAGCAGCCAATCCAGGGGCATGTCATGGGGATAAAGGACGACAATCAGACGTGCACCTATTTCACCGTCTGGAGCCTCTGAGGAAGGGTTTACTGAAATGCGTCAGGCATTACAAGACAAGGGAGCTGGAATACGTATCGGCATCTGAAGCCGTTCATACCTACAAGCTGGCTTTCGAGTGCTTTCTCGCCTCAGGGCACTTTTGGAGCTATAATTACAGGCGGCAGCCCGGCCGCCGACAGAGCACCACCCCGTTATCCTTGGGGACCGCAGATTCGGGATTCACCCGGATTAATGTTGCGGATTGGCTAAAGCAGGATTGAGAATGACGACGGTATGCCGAGGCCCATCTGAGGGCTTTCATCCCTTGCCAGTAACATTTGCACACGTACTGACTACAGGTCCCAGCATGCACAGGACTTAATTAAGCAGCCCATCCAGGGGCGTGTCATGGGGATAAAACGACGACAGTCAGACGTGCACCTATTTCACCGTCTTGAGCCTCTGAGGAACAGTTTACTGAAACGCGTCAGGCATTACAAGACGAGGGAGCTGGAATACGTATCGGCATCTGAAGCCGTTCATACCTACAAGCTGGCTTTCGAGTGCTTTCTCGCCTCAGGGCACTTTTGGAGCTATAATTACAGGCGGCAGCCCGGCCGCCGAGAGAGCACCACCCCGTTATCCTTGGGGGCCGTAGATTCGGGATTCACCCGGATTAATGTTGCGGATTGGCTAAAGCAGGATTGAGAATGACGACGGTATGCCGAGGCCCATCTGAGGGCTTTCATCCCTTGCCAGTAACATTTGCACACGTACTGACTACAGGTCCCAGCATGCACAGGACTTAATTAAGCAGCCCATCCAGGGGCGTGTCATGGGGATAAAAGGACGACAGTCAGACGTGCACCTATTTCACCGTCTTGAGCCTCTGAGGAAGGGTTTACTGAAACGCGTCAGGCATTACAAGACGAGGGAGCTGGAATACGTATCGGCATCTGAAGCCGTTCATACCTACAAGCTGGCTTTCGAGTGCTATCTCGCCTCAGGGCACTTTTGGAGCTATAATTACAGGCGGCAGCCCGGCCGCCGAGAGAGCACCACCCCGTTATCCTTGGGGGCTGCAGATTCAGGATTCACCCGGATTAATGTTGCGGATTGGCTAAAGCAGGATTGAGAATGACGACGGTATGCGGAGGCCCATCTGAGGGCTTTCATCCCTTGCCAGTAACATTTGCACACGTACTGACTACAGGTCCCAGCATACACAGGACTTAATTAAGCAGCCCATCCAGGGGCGTGTCATGGGGATAAAAGGACGACAGTCATACGTGCACCTATTTCACCGTCTTGAGCCTCTGAGGAACGGTTTACTGAAACGCATCAGGCATTACAAGACGAGGGAGCTGGAATACGTATCGGCATCTGAAGCCGTTCATACCTACAAGCTGGCTTTCGAGTGCTTTCTCGCCTCAGAGCACTTTTGGAGCTATAATTACAGGCGGCAGCCCGGCCGCCGAGAGAGCACCACCCCGTTATCCTTGGGGGCCGCAGATTCGGGATTCACCCGGATTAATGTTGCGGATTGGCTAAAGCAGGATTGAGAATGACGACGGTATGCCGAGGCCCATCTGAGGGCTTTCATCCCTTGCCAGTAACATTTGCACACGTACTGACTACAGGTCCCAGCATGCACAGGACTTAATTAAGCAGCCCATCCAGGGGCGTGTCATGGGGATAAAAGGACGACAGTCAGACGTGCACCTATTTCACCGTCTTGAGCCTCTGAGGAAGGGTTTACTGAAACGCGTCAGGCATTACAGGACGAGGGAGCTGGAATACGTATCGGCATCTGAAGCCGTTCATACCTACAAGCTGGCTTTCGAGTGCTTTCTCACCTCAGGGCACTTTTGGAGCTATAATTACAGGCGGCAGCCCGGCCGCCGAGAGAGCACCACCCCGTTATCCTTGGGGGCCGCAGATTCGGCATTCACCCGGATTAATGTTGCGGATTGGCTAAAGCAGGATTGAGAATGACGACGGTATGCCGAGGCCCATCTGAGGGCTTTCATCCCTTGCCAGTAACATTTGCACACGTACTGACTACAGGTCCCAGCATGCACAGGACTTAATTAAGCAGCCCATCCAGGGGCGTGTCATGGGGATAAAAGGACGACAGTCAGACGTGCACCTATTTCACCGTCTTAGAGCCTCTGAGGAAGGGTTTACTGAAATGCGTCAGGCATTACAAGACGAGGGAGCTGGAATACGTATCGGCATCTGAAGCCGTTCATACCTACAAGCTGGCTTTCGAGTGCTTTCTCGCCTCAGGGCACTTTTGGAGCTATAATTACAGGCGGCAGCCCGGCCGCCGAGAGAGCACCACCCCGTTATCCTTGGGGGCCGCAGATTCGGGATTCACCCGGATTAATGTTGCGGATTGGCTAAAGCAGGATTGAGAATGACGACGGTATGCCGAGGCCCATCTGAGGGCTTTCATCCCTTGCCAGTAACATTTGCACACGTACTGACTACAGGTCCCAGCATGCACAGGACTTAATTAAGCAGCCAATCCAGGGGCATGTCATGGGGATAAAGGACGACAGTCAGACGTGCACCTATTTCACCGTCTGGAGCCTCTGAGGAAGGGTTTACTGAAATGCGTCAGGCATTACAAGACAAGGGAGCTGGAATACGTATCGGCATCTGAAGCCGTTCATACCTACAAGCTGGCTTTCGAGTGCTTTCTCGCCTCAGGGCACTTTTGGAGCTATAATTACAGGCGGCAGCCCGGCCGCCGAGAGAGCACCACCCCGTTATCCTTGGGGACCGCAGATTCGGGATTCACCCGGATTAATGTTGCGGATTGGCTAAAGCAGGATTGAGAATGACGACGGTATACCGAGGCCCATCTGAGGGCTTTCATCCCCTGCCAGTAACATTTGCACACGTACTGACTACAGGTCCCAGCATGCACAGGACTTAATTAAGCAGCCCATCCAGGGGCGTGTCATGGGGATAAAAGGACGACAGTCAGACGTGCACCTATTTCACCGTCTTGAGCCTCTGAGGAAGGGTTTACTGAAACGCGTCAGGCATTACAAGACGAGGGAGCTGGAATACGTATCGGCATCTGAAGCCGTTCATACCTACAAGCTGGCTTTCGAGTGATTTCTCGCCTCAGGGCACTTTTGGAGCTATAATTACAGGCGGCAGCCCGGTTGCCGAGAGAGCACCACCCCATTATCCTTGGGGGCCGCAGATTCGGGACTCACCCGGATTAATGTTGCGGATTGGCTAAAGCAGGATTGAGAATGACGACGGTATGCCGAGGCCCATCTGAGGGCTTTCATCCCTTGCCAGTAACATTTGCACACGTACTGACTACAGGTCCCAGCATGCACAGGACTTAATTAAGCAGCCCATCCAGGGGCATGTCATGGGGATAAAAGGACGACAGTCAGACGTGCACCTATTTCACCGTCTTGAGCCTCTGAGGAAGGGTTTACTGAAACGCGTCAGGCATTACAAGACGAGGGAGCTGGAATACGTATCGGCATCTGAAGCCGTTCATACCTACAAGCTGGCTTTTGAGTGCTATCTCACCTCAGGGCACTTTTGGAGCTATAATTACAGGCGGCAGCCCGGCCGCCGAGAGAGCACCACCCCGTTATCCTTGGGGGCCGCAGATTCGGCATTCACCCGGATTAATGTTGCGGATTGGCTAAAGCAGGATTGAGAATGACGACGGTATGCCGAGGCCCATCTGAGGGCTTTCATCCCTTGCCAGTAACATTTGCACACGTACTGACTACAGGTCCCAGCATGCACAGGACTTAATTAAGCAGCCCATCCAGGGGCGTGTCATGGGGATAAAAGGACGACAGTCAGACGTGCACCTATTTCACCGTCTTGAGCCTCTGAGGAAGGGTTTACTGAAACGCGTCAGGCATTACAAGACGAGGGAGCTGGAATACGTATCGGCATCTGAAGCCGTTCATACCTACAAGCTGGCTTTCGAGTGCTTTCTCGCCTCAGAGCACTTTTGGAGCTATAATTACAGGCGGCAGCCCGGCCGCCGAGAGAGCACCACCCCGTTATCCTTGGGGGCCGCAGATTCGGGATTCACCCGGATTCATGTTGCGGATTGGCTAAAGCAGGATTGAGAATGACGACGGTATGCCGAGGCCCATCTGAGGGCTTTCATCCCTTGCCAGTAACATTTGCACACGTACTGACTACAGGTCCCAGCATGCACAGGACTTAATTAAGCAGCCCATCCAGGGGCGTGTCATGGGGATAAAAGGACGACAGTCAGACGTGCACCTATTTCACCGTCTTGAGCCTCTGAGGAAGGGTTTACTGAAACGCGTCAGGCATTACAAGACGAGGGAGCTGGAATACGTATCGGCATCTGAAGCCGTTCATACCTACAAGCTGGCTTTCAAGTGCTTTCTCGCCTCAGGGCACTTTTGGAGCTATAATTACAGGCGGCAGCCCGGCCGCCGAGAGAGCACCACCCCGTTATCCTTGGGGGCCGCAGATTCAGGATTCACCCGGATTAATGTTGCGGATTGGCTACAGCAGGATTGAGAATGACGACGGTATGCCGAGGCCCATCTGAGGGCTTTCATCCCTTGCCAGTAACATTTGCACACGTACTGACTACAGGTCCCAGCATGCACAGGACTTAATTAAGCAGCCCATCCAGGAGCGTGTCATGGGGATAAAAGGACGACAGTCAGACGTGCACCTATTTCACCGTCTTGAGCCTCTGAGGAAGGGTTTACTGAAACGCGTCAGGCATTACAAGACGAGGGAGCTGGAATACGTATCGGCATCTGAAGCCGTTTATACCTACAAGCTGGCTTTCGAGTGCTTTCTCGGCTCAGGGCACTTTTGGAGCTATAATTACAGGCGGCAGTCCGGCCGCCGAGAGAGCACCACCCCATTATCCTTGGGGGCTGCAGATTCGGGATTCACCCGGATTAATGTTGCGGATTGGCTAAAGCAGGATTGAGAATGACGACGGTATGCCGAGGCCCATCTGAGGGCTTTCATCCCTTGCCAGTAACATTTGCACACGTACTGACTACAGGTCCCAGCATGCACAGGACTTAATTAAGCAGCCCATCCAGGGGCGTGTCATGGGGATAAAAGGACGACAGTCAGACGTGCACCTATTTCACCGTCTTAGAGCCTCTGAGGAAGGGTTTACTGAAACGCGTCAGGCATTACAAGACGAGGGAGCTGGAATACGTATCGGCATCTGAAGCCGTTCATACCTACAAGCTGGCTTTCGAGTGCTTTCTCGCCTCAGGGCACTTTTGGAGCTATAATTACAGGCGGCAGCCCGGCCGCCGAGAGAGCACCACCCCGTTATCCTTGGGGGCCGCAGATTCGGGATTCACCCGGATTAATGTTGCGGATTGGCTAAAGCAGGATTGAGAATGACGACGGTATGCCGAGGCCCATCTGAGGGCTTTCATCCCTTGCCAGTAACATTTGCACACGTACTGACTACAGGTCCCAGCATGCACAGGACTTAATTAAGCAGCCCATCCAGGAGCGTGTCATGGGGATAAAAGGACGACAGTCAGACGTGCACCTATTTCACCGTCTTGAGCCTCTGAGGAAGGGTTTACTGAAACGCGTCAGGCATTACAAGACGAGGGAGCTGGAATACGTATCGGCATCTGAAGCCGTTCATACCTACAAGCTGGCTTTCGAGTGCTTTCTCGCCTCAGGGCACTTTTGGAGCTATAATTACAGGCGGCAGCCCGGCCGCCGAGAGAGCACCACCCCGTTATCCTTGGGGGCCGCAGATTCGGGATTCACCCGGATTAATGTTGCGGATTGGCTAAAGCAGGATTGAGAATGACGACGGTATGCCGAGGCCCATCTGAGGGCTTTCATCCCTTGCCAGTAACATTTGCACACGTACTGACTACAGGTCCCAGCATGCACAGGACTTAATTAAGCAGCCCATCCAGGGGCGTGTCATGGGGATAAAAGGACGACAGTCAGACGTGCACCTATTTCACCGTCTTGAGCCTCTGAGGAAGGGTTTACTGAAACGCGTCAGGCATTACAAGACGAGGGAGCTGGAATACGTATCGGCATCTGAAGCCGTTCATACCTACAAGCTGGCTTTCGAGTGCTTTCTCGCCTCAGGGCACTTTTGGAGCTATAATTACAGGCGGCAGCCCGGCCGCCGAGAGAGCACCACCCCGTTATCCTTGGGGGCCGCAGATTCGGGATTCACCCGGATTAATGTTGCGGATTGGCTAAAGCAGGATTGAGAATGACGACGGTATACCGAGGCCCATCTGAGGGCTTTCATCCCTTGCCAGTAACATTTGCACACGTACTGACTACAGGTCCCAGCATGCACAGGACTTAATTAAGCAGCCAATCCAGGGGCATGTCATGGGGATTAAGGACGACAGTCAGACGTGCACCTATTTCACCGTCTGGAGCCTCTGAGGAAGGGTTTACTGAAATGCGTCAGGCATTACAAGACAAGGGAGCTGGAATACGTATCGGCATCTGAAGCCGTTCATACCTACAAGCTGGCTTTCGAGTGCTTTCTCGCCTCAGGGCACTTTTGGAGCTATAATTACAGGCGGCAGTCCGGCCGCCGAGAGAGCACCACCCCATTATCCTTGGGGGCCGCAGATTCGGGATTCACCCGGATTAATGTTGCGGATTGGCTAAAGCAGGATTGAGAATGACGACGGTATGCCGAGGCCCATCTGAAGGCTTTCATCCCTTGCCAGTAACATTTGCACACGTACTGACTACAGGTCCCAGCATGCACAGGACTTAATTAAGCAGCCCATCCAGGGGCATGTCATGGGGATAAAAGGACGACAGTCAGACGTGCACCTATTTCACCGTCTTGAGCCTCTGAGGAACAGTTTACTGAAACGCGTCAGGCATTACAAGACGAGGGAGCTGGAATACGTATCGGCATCTGAAGCCGTTCATACCTACAAGCTGGCTTTCGAGTGCTTTCTCGCCTCAGGGCACTTTTGGAGCTATAATTACAGGCGGCAGCCCGGCTGCCGAGAGAGCACCACCCCATTATCCTTGGGGGCCGCAGATTCGGGATTCACCCGGATTAATGTTGCGGATTGGCTAAAGCAGGATTGAGAATGACGACGGTATGCCGAGGCCCATCTGAGGGCTTTCATCCCTTGCCAGTAACATTTGCACACGTACTGACTACAGGTCCCAGCATGCACAGGACTTAATTAAGCAGCCCATCCAGGGGCATGTCATGGGGATAAAAGGACGACAGTCAGACGTGCACCTATTTCACCGTCTTGAGCCTCTGAGGAAGGGTTTACTGAAATGCGCCAGGCATTACAAGACGAGGGAGCTGGAATACGTATCGGCATCTGAAGCCGTTCATACCTACAAGCTGGCTTTCAAGTGCTTTCTCGCCTCAGGGCACTTTTGGAGCTATAATTACAGGCGGCAGCCCGGCCGCCGAGAGAGCACCACCCCGTTATCCTTGGGGGCCGCAGATTCGGGATTCACCCGGATTAATGTTGCGGATTGGCTACAGCAGGATTGCGAATGACGACGGTATGCCGAGGCCCATCTGAGGGCTTTCATCCCTTGCCAGTAACATTTGCACACGTACTGACTACAGGTCCCAGCATGCACAGGACTTAATTAAGCAGCCCATCCAGGAGCGTGTCATGGGGATAAAAGGACGACAGTCAGACGTGCACCTATTTCACCGTCTTGAGCCTCTGAGGAAGGGTTTACTGAAACGCGTCAGGCATTACAAGACGAGGGAGCTGGAATACGTATCGGCATCTGAAGCCGTTTATACCTACAAGCTGGCTTTCGAGTGCTTTCTCGGCTCAGGGCACTTTTGGAGCTATAATTACAGGCGGCAGTCCGGCCGCCGAGAGAGCACCACCCCATTATCCTTGGGGGCCGCAGATTCGGGATTCATCCGGATTAATGTTGCGGATTGGCTAAAGCAGGATTGAGAATGACGACGGTATGCCGAGGCCCATCTGAGGGCTTTCATCCCTTTCCAGTAACATTTGCACACGTACTGACTACAGGTCCCAGCATGCACAGGACTTAATTAAGCAGCCCATCCAGGGGCGTGTCATGGGGATAAAAGGACGACAGTCAGACGTGCACCTATTTCACCGTCTTGAGCCTCTGAGGAAGGGTTTACTGAAACGCGTCAGGCATTACAGGACGAGGGAGCTGGAATACGTATCGGCATTTGAAGCGGTTCATACCTACAAGCTGGCTTTTGGGTGCTATCTCACCTCAGGGCACTTTTGGAGCTATAATTACAGGCGGCAGCCCGGCCGCCGAGAGAGCACCACCCCGTTATCCTTGGGGGCCGCAGATTCAGCATTTACCCGGATTAATGTTGTGGATTGGCTAAAGCAGGATTGAGAATGACGACGGTATGCGGAGGCCCATCTGAGGGCTTTCATCCCTTGCCAGTAACATTTGCACACGTACTGACTACAGGTCCCAGCATACACAGGACTTAATTAAGCAGCCCATCCAGGGGCGTGTCATGGGGATAAAAGGACGACAGTCAGACGTGCACCTATTTCACCGTCTAGAGCCTCTGAGGAAGGGTTTACTGAAATTCGTCAGGCATTACAAGACGAGGGAGCTGGAATACGTATCGGCATCTGAAGCCATTCATACCTACAAGCTGGCTTTCGAGTGCTTTCTCGCCTCAGGGCACTTTTGGAGCTATAATTACAGGCGGGAGCCCGGCCGCCGAGAGAGCACCACCCCGTTATCCTTGGGGGCCGCAGATTCGGGATTGACCCGGATTAATGTTGCGGATTGGCTAAAGCAGGATTGAGAATGACGACGGTTTGCCGAGGCCCATCTGAGGGCTTTCATCCCTTGCCAGTAACATTTGCACACGTACTGACTACAGGTCCCAGCATGCACAGGACTTAATTAAGCAGCCCATCCAGGGGTGTGTCATGGGGATAAAAGGACGACTGTCAGACGTGCACCTATTTCACCGTCTTGAGCCTCTGAGGAACGGTTTACTGAAACGCGTCAGGCATTACAAGACGAGGGAGCTGGAATACGTATCGGCATCTGAAGCCGTTCATACCTACAAGCTGGCTTTCGAGTACTTTCTCGCCTCAGAGCACTTTTGGAGCTATAATTACAGGCGGCAGCCCGGCTGCCGAGAGAGCACCACCCCGTTATCCTTGGGGGCCGCAGATTCGGGATTCACCCGGATTCATGTTGCGGATTGGCTAAAGCAGGATTGAGAATGACGACGGTATGCCGAGGCCCATCTGAGGGCTTTCATCCCTTGCCAGTAACATTTGCACATGTACTGACTACAGGTCCCAGCATGCACAGGACTTAATTAAGCAGCCCATCCAGGGGCGTGTCATGGGGATAAAAGGACGACAGTCAGACGTGCACCTATTTCACCGTCTTGAGCCTCTGAGGAAGGGTTTACTGAAACGCGTCAGGCATTACAAGACGAGGGAGCTGGAATACGTATCGGCATCTGAAGCCGTTCATACCTACAAGCTGGCTTTCGAGTGCTTTCTCGCCTCAGGGCACTTTTGGAGCTATAATTACAGGCGGCAGCCCGGCCGCCGAGAGAGCACCACCCCGTTATCCTTGGGGGCTGCAGATTCGGGATTCACCCGGATTAATGTTGCGGATTGGCTACAGCAGGATTGCGAATGACGACGGTATGCCGAGGCCCATCTGAGGGCTTTCATCCCTTGCCAGTATCATTTGCACACGTACTGACTACAGGTCCCAGCATGCACAGGACTTAATTAAGCAGCCCATCCAGGAGCGTGTCATCGGGATAAAAGGACGACAGTCAGACGTGCACCTATTTCACCGTCTTGAGCCTCTGAGGAAGGGTTTACTGAAACGCGTCAGGCATTACAAGACGAGGGAGCTGGAATACGTATCGGCATCTGAAGCCGTTTATACCTACAAGCTGGCTTTCGAGTGCTTTCTCGGCTCAGGGCACTTTTGGAGCTATAATTACAGGCGGCAGTCCGGCCGCCGAGAGAGCACCACCCCATTATCCTTGGGGGCCGCAGATTCGGGATTCATCCGGATTAATGTTGCGGATTGGCTAAAGCAGGATTGAGAATGACGACGGTATGCCGAGGCCCATCTGAGGGCTTTCATCCCTTTCCAGTAACATTTGCACACGTACTGACTACAGGTCCCAGCATGCACAGGACTTAATTAAGCCGCCCATCCAGGGGCGTGTCATGGGGATAAAAGGACGACAGTCCGACGTGCACCTATTTCACCGTCTTGAGCCTCTGAGGAAGGGTTTACTGAAACGCGTCAGGCATTACAGGACGAGGGAGCTGGAATACGTATCGGCATTTGAAGCGGTTCATACCTACAAGCTGGCTTTTGGGTGCTTTCTCACCTCAGGGCACTTATGGAGCTATAATTACAGGCGGCAGCCCGGCCGCCGAGAGAGCACCACCCCGTTATCCTTGGGGGCCGCAGAGTCGGCATTCACCCGGATTAATGTTGTGGATTGGCTAAAGCAGGATTGAGAATGACGACGGTATGCGGAGGCCCATCTGAGGGCTTTCATCCCTTGCCAGTAACATTTGCACACGTACTGACTACAGGTCCCAGCATACACAGGACTTAATTAAGCAGCCCATCCAGGGGCGTGTCATGGGGATAAAAGGACGACAGTCAGACGTGCACCTATTTCACCGTTTAGAGCCTCTGAGGAAGGGTTTACTGAAATGCGTCAGGCATTACAAGACGAGGGAGCTGGAATACGTATCGGCATCTGAAGCCATTCATACCTACAAGCTGGCTTTCGAGTGCTTTCTCGCCTCAGGGCACTTTTGGAGCTATAATTACAGGCGGGAGCCCGGCCGCCGAGAGAGCACCACCCCGTTATCCTTGGGGGCCGCAGATTCGGGATTGACCCGGATTAATGTTGCGGATTGGCTAAAGCAGGATTGAGAATGACGACGGTTTGCCGAGGCCCATCTGAGGGCTTTCATCCCTTGCCAGTAACATTTGCACACGTACTGACTACAGGTCCCAGCATGCACAGGACTTAATTAAGCAGCCCATCCAGGGGTGTGTCATGGGGATAAAAGGACGACTGTCAGACGTGCACCTATTTCACCGTCTTGAGCCTCTGAGGAACGGTTTACTGAAACGCGTCAGGCATTACAAGACGAGGGAGCTGGAATACGTATCGGCATCTGAAGCCGTTCATACCTACAAGCTGGCTTTCGAGTACTTTCTCGCCTCAGAGCACTTTTGGAGCTATAATTACAGGCGGCAGCCCGGCCGCCGAGAGAGCACCACCCCGTTATCCTTGGGGGCCGCAGATTCGGGATTCACCCGGATTCATGTTGCGGATTGGCTAAAGCAGGATTGAGAATGACGACGGTATGCCGAGGCCCATCTGAGGGCTTTCATCCCTTGCCAGTAACATTTGCACACGTACTGACTACAGGTCCCAGCATGCACAGGACTTAATTAAGCAGCCCATCCAGGGGCGTGTCATGGGGATAAAAGGACGACAGTCAGACGTGCACCTATTTCACCGTCTTGAGCCTCTGAGGAAGGGTTTACTGAAACGCGTCAGGCATTACAAGACGAGGGAGCTGGAATACGTATCGGCATCTGCAGCCGTTCATACCTACAAGCTGGCTTTCGAGTGCTTTCTCGCCTCAGGGCACTTTTGGAGCTATAATTACAGGCGGCAGCCCGGCCGCCGAGAGAGCACCACCCCGTTATCCTTGGGGGCCGCAGATTCGGGATTCACCCGGATTAATGTTGCGGATTGGCTAAAGCAGGATTGAGAATGACGACGGTATGCCGAGGCCCATCTGAGGGCTTTCATCCCTTGCCAGTAACATTTGCACTCGTACTGACTACAGGTCCCAGCATGCACAGGACTTAATTAAGCAGCCCATCCAGGGGCGTGTCATGGGGATAAAAGGACAACAGTCAGACATGCACCTATTTCACCGTCTTGAGCCTCTGAGGAAGGGCTTACTGAAACGCGTCAGGCATTACAAGACGAGGGAGCTGGAATACGTATCGGCATCTGAAGCCGTTCATACCTACAAGCTGGCTTTCGAGTGCTTTCTCGCCTCAGGGCACTTTTGGAGCTATAATTACAGGCGGCAGCCCGGCCGCCGAGAGAGCACCACCCCGTTATCCTTGGGGGCCGCAGATTCGGGATTCACCCGGATTAATGTTGCGGATTGGCTAAAGCAGGATTGAGAATGACGACGGTATGCCGAGGCCCATCTGAGGGCTTTCATCCCTTGCCAGTAACATTTGCACACGTACTGACTACAGGTCCCAGCATGCACAGGACTTAATTAAGCAGCCCATCCAGGGGCGTGTCATGGGGATAAAAGGACGACAGTCAGACGTGCACCTATTTCACCGTCTTGAGCCTCTGAGGAAGGGTTTACTGAAACGCGTCAGGCATTACAAGACGAGGGAGCTGGAATACGTATCGGCATCTGAAGCCGTTCATACCTACAAGCTGGCTTTCGAGTGCTTTCTCGCCTCAGGGCACTTTTGGAGCTATAATTACAGGCGGCAGCCCGGCCGCCGAGAGAGCACCACCCCGTTATCCTTGGGGGCCGCAGATTCGGGATTCACCCGGATTAATGTTGCGGATTGGCTAAAGCAGGATTGAGAATGACGACGGTATGCCGAGGCCCATCTGAGGGCTTTCATCCCTTGCCAGTAACATTTGCACACGTACTGACTACAGGTCCCAGCATGCACAGGACTTAATTAAGCAGCCCATCCAGGGGCGTGTCATGGGGATAAAAGGACGACAGTCAGACGTGCACCTATTTCACCGTCTTGAGCCTCTGAGGAAGGGTTTACTGAAACGCGTCAGGCATTACAAGACGAGGGAGCTGGAATACGTATCGGCATCTGAAGCCGTTCATACCTACAAGCTGGCTTTCGAGTGCTTTCTCGCCTCAGGGCACTTTTGGAGCTATAATTACAGGCGGCAGCCCGGCCGCCGAGAGAGCACCACCCCGTTATCCTTGGGGGCCGCAGATTCGGGATTCACCCGGATTAATGTTGCGGATTGGCTAAAGCAGGATTGAGAATGACGACGGTATGCCGAGGCCCATCTGAGGGCTTTCATCCCTTGCCAGTAACATTTGCACACGTACTGACTACAGGTCCCAGCATGCACAGGACTTAATTAAGCAGCCCATCCAGGGGCGTGTCATGGGGATAAAAGGACGACAGTCAGACGTGCACCTATTTCACCGTCTTGAGCCTCTGAGGAAGGGTTTACTGAAACGCGTCAGGCATTACAAGACGAGGGAGCTGGAATACGTATCGGCATCTGAAGCCGTTCATACCTACAAGCTGGCTTTCGAGTGCTTTCTCGCCTCAGGGCACTTTTGGAGCTATAATTACAGGCGGCAGCCCGGCCGCCGAGAGAGCACCACCCCGTTATCCTTGGGGGCCGCAGATTCGGGATTCACCCGGATTACATGTTGCGGATTGGCTAAAGCAGGATTGAGAATGACGACGGTATGCCGAGGCCCATCTGAGGGCTTTCATCCCTTGCCAGTAACATTTGCACACGTACTGACTACAGGTCCCAGCAT
Source organism: Calotriton arnoldi (assembly GCA_963921515.1). Lineage (NCBI taxonomy): Eukaryota > Metazoa > Chordata > Amphibia > Caudata > Salamandridae > Calotriton > Calotriton arnoldi. Next base: position 2,533,632 of record CAWUFW010000952.1, on the reverse strand, counting down.
GCACAGGACTTAATTAAGCAGCCCATCCAGGGGCGTGTCATGGGGATAAAAGGACGACAGTCAGACGTGCACCTATTTCACCGTCTTGAGCCTCTGAGGAAGGGTTTACTGAAACGCGTCAGGCATTACAAGACGAGGGAGCTGGAATACGTATCGGCATCTGAAGCCGTTCATACCTACAAGCTGGCTTTCGAGTGCTTTCTCGCCTCAGGGCACTTTTGGAGCTATAATTACAGGCGGCAGCCCGGCCGCCGAGAGAGCACCACCCCGTTATCCTTGGGGGCCGCAGATTCGGGATTCACCCGGATTAATGTTGCGGATTGGCTAAAGCAGGATTGAGAATGACGACGGTATGCCGAGGCCCATCTGAGGGCTTTCATCCCTTGCCAGTAACATTTGCACACGTACTGACTACAGGTCCCAGCATGCACAGGACTTAATTAAGCAGCCCATCCAGGGGCGTGTCATGGGGATAAAAGGACGACAGTCAGACGTGCACCTATTTCACCGTCTTGAGCCTCTGAGGAAGGGTTTACTGAAACGCGTCAGGCATTACAAGACGAGGGAGCTGGAATACGTATCGGCATCTGAAGCCGTTCATACCTACAAGCTGGCTTTCGAGTGCTTTCTCGCCTCAGGGCACTTTTGGAGCTATAATTACAGGCGGCAGCCCGGCCGCCGAGAGAGCACCACCCCGTTATCCTTGGGGGCCGCAGATTCGGGATTCACCCGGATTAATGTTGCGGATTGGCTAAAGCAGGATTGAGAATGACGACGGTATGCCGAGGCCCATCTGAGGGCTTTCATCCCTTGCCAGTAACATTTGCACACGTACTGACTACAGGTCCCAGCATGCACAGGACTTAATTAAGCAGCCCATCCAGGAGCGTGTCATGGGGATAAAAGGACGACAGTCAGACGTGCACCTATTTCACCGTCTTGAGCCTCTGAGAAAGGGTTTACTGAAACGCGTCAGGCATTACAGGACGAGGGAGCTGGAATACGTATCGGCATTTGAAGCGGTTCATACCTACAAGCTGGCTTTTGGGTGCTATCTCACCTCAGGGCACTTTTGGAGCTATAATTACAGGCGGCAGCCCGGCCGCCGAGAGAGCACCACCCCGTTATCCTTGGGGGCCGCAGATTCAGCATTCACCCGGATTAATGTTGTGGATTGGCTAAAGCAGGATTGAGAATGACGACGGTATGCGGAGGCCCATCTGAGGGCTTTCATCCCTTGCCAGTAACATTTGCACACGTACTGACTACAGGTCCCAGCATACACAGGACTTAATTAAGCAGCCCATCCAGGGGCGTGTCATGGGGATAAAAGGACGACAGTCAGACGTGCACCTATTTCACCGTCTAGAGCCTCTGAGGAAGGGTTTACTGAAACGCGTCAGGCATTACAAGACGAGGGAGCTGGAATACGTATCGGCATCTGAAGCCATTCATACCTACAAGCTGGCTTTCGAGTGCTTTCTCGCCTCAGGGCACTTTTGGAGCTATAATTACAGGCGGGAGCCCGGCCGCCGAGAGAGCACCACCCCGTTATCCTTGGGGGCCGCAGATTCGGGATTGACCCGGATTAATGTTGCGGATTGGCTAAAGCAGGATTGAGAATGACGACGGTGTGCCGAGGCCCATCTGAGGGCTTTCATCCCTTGCCAGTAACATTTGCACACGTACTGACTACAGGTCCCAGCATGCACAGGACTTAATTAAGCAGCCCATCCAGGGGTGTGTCATGGGGATAAAAGGACGACTGTCAGACGTGCACCTATTTCACCGTCTTGAGCCTCTGAGGAACGGTTTACTGAAACGCGTCAGGCATTACAAGACGAGGGAGCTGGAATACGTATCGGCATCTGAAGCCGTTCATACCTACAAGCTGGCTTTCGAGTACTTTCTCGCCTCAGAGCACTTTTGGAGCTATAATTACAGGCGGCAGCCCGGCCGCCGAGAGAGCACCACCCCGTTATCCTTGGGGGCCGCAGATTCGGGATTCACCCGGATTCATGTTGCGGATTGGCTAAAGCAGGATTGAGAATGACGACGGTATGCCGAGGCCCATCTGAGGGCTTTCATCCCTTGCCAGTAACATTTGCACACGTACTGACTACAGGTCCCAGCATGCACAGGACTTAATTAAGCAGCCCATCCAGGGGCGTGTCATGGGGATAAAAGGACGACAGTCAGACGTGCACCTATTTCACCGTCTTGAGCCTCTGAGGAAGGGTTTACTGAAACGCGTCAGGCATTACAAGACGAGGGAGCTGGAATACGTATCGGCATCTGAAGCCGTTCATACCTACAAGCTGGCTTTCAAGTGCTTTCTCGCCTCAGGGCACTTTTGGAGCTATAATTAAAGGCGGCAGCCCGGCCGCCGAGAGAGCACCACCCCATTATCCTTGGGGGCCGCAGATTCGGGATTCACCCGGATTAATGTTGCGGATTGGCTAAAGCAGGATTGAGAATGACGACGGTATGCCGAGGCCCATCTGAGGGCTTTCATCCCTTGCCAGTAACATTTGCACACGTACTGACTACAGGTCCCAGCATGCACAGGACTTAATTAAGCAGCCCATCCAGGGGCGTGTCATGGGGATAAAAGGACGACAGTCAGACGTGCACCTATTTCACCGTCTTGAGCCTCTGAGGAAGGGTTTACTGAAACGCGTCAGGCATTACAAGACGAGGGAGCTGGAATACGTATCGGCATCTGAAGCCGTTCATACCTACAAGCTGGCTTTCGAGTGCTTTCTCGCCTCAGGGCACTTTTGGAGCTATAATTACAGGCGGCAGCCCGGCCGCCGAGAGAGCACCACCCCGTTATCCTTGGGGGCCGCAGATTCGGGATTCATCCGGATTAATGTTGCGGATTGGCTAAAGCAGGATTGAGAATGACGACGGTATGCCGAGGCCCATCTGAGGGCTTTCATCCCTTGCCAGTAACATTTGCACACGTACTGACTACAGGTCCCAGCATGCACAGGACTTAATTAAGCAGCCCATCCAGGGGCGTGTCATGGGGATCAAAAGACGACAGTCAGACGTCCACCTATTTCACCGTCTTGAGCCTCTGAGGAAGGGTTTACTGAAACGCGTCAGGCATTACAAGACGAGGGAGCTGGAATACGTATCGGCATCTGAAGCCGTTCATACCTACAAGCTGGCTTTCGAGTGCTTTCTCGCCTCAGGGCACTTTTGGAGCTATAATTACAGGCGGCAGCCCGGCCGCCGAGAGAGCACCACCCCGTTATCCTTGGGGGCCGCAGATTCGGGATTCACCCGGATTAATGTTGCGGATTGGCTAAAGCAGGATTGAGAATGACGACGGTATGCCGAGGCCCATCTGAGGGCTTTCATCCCTTGCCAGTAACATTTGCACACGTACTGACTACAGGTCCCAGCATGCACAGGACTTAATTAAGCAGCCCATCCAGGGGCGTGTCATGGGGATAAAAGGACGACAGTCAGACGTGCACCTATTTCACCGTCTTGAGCCTCTGAGGAAGGGTTTACTGAAACGCGTCAGGCATTACAAGACGAGGGAGCTGGAATACGTATCGGCATCTGAAGCCGTTCATACCTACAAGCTGGCTTTCGAGTGCTTTCTCGCCTCAGGGCACTTTTGGAGCTATAATTACAGGCGGCAGCCCGGCCGCCGAGAGAGCACCACCCCGTTATCCTTGGGGGCCGCAGATTCGGGATTCACCCGGATTAATGTTGCGGATTGGCTAAAGCAGGATTGAGAATGACGACGGTATGCCGAGGCCCATCTGAGGGCTTTCATCCCTTGCCAGTAACATTTGCACACGTACTGACTACAGGTCCCAGCATGCACAGGACTTAATTAAGCAGCCCATCCAGGGGCGTGTCATGGGGATAAAAGGACGACAGTCAGACGTGCACCTATTTCACCGTCTTGAGCCTCTGAGGAAGGGTTTACTGAAACGCGTCAGGCATTACAAGACGAGGGAGCTGGAATACGTATCGGCATCTGAAGCCGTTCATACCTACAAGCTGGCTTTCGAGTGCTTTCTCGCCTCAGGGCACTTTTGGAGCTATAATTACAGGCGGCAGCCCGGTCGCCGAGAGAGCACCACCCCGTTATCCTTGGGGGCCGCAGATTCGGGATTCACCCGGATTAATGTTGCGGATTGGCTAAAGCAGGATTGAGAATGACGACGGTATGCCGAGGCCCATCTGAGGGCTTTCATCCCTTGCCAGTAACATTTGCACACGTACTGACTACAGGTCCCAGCATGCACAGGACTTAATTAAGCAGCCCATCCAGGGGCGTGTCATGGGGATAAAAGGACGACAGTCAGACGTGCACCTATTTCACCGTCTTGAGCCTCTGAGGAAGGGTTTACTGAAATGCGTCAGGCATTACAAGACGAGGGAGCTGGAATACGTATCGGCATCTGGAAGCCGTTCATACCTACAAGCTGGCTTTCAAGTGCTTTCTCGCCTCAGGGCACTTTTGGAGCTATAATTACAGGCGGCAGCCCGGCCGCCGAGAGAGCACCACCCCGTTATCCTTGGGGGCCGCAGATTCGGGATTCACCCGGATTAATGTTGCGGATTGGCTAAAGCAGGATTGAGAATGACGACGGTATGCCGAGGCCCATCTGAGGGCTTTCATCCCTTGCCAGTAACATTTGCACACGTACTGACTACAGGTCCCAGCATGCACAGGACTTAATTAAGCAGCCCATCCAGGAGCGTGTCATGGGGATAAAAGGACGACAGTCAGACGTGCACCTATTTCACCGTCTTGAGCCTCTGAGGAAGGGTTTACTGAAACGCGTCAGGCATTACAAGACGAGGGAGCTGGAATACGTATCGGCATCTGAAGCCGTTCATACCTACAAGCTGGCTTTCGAGTGCTTTCTCGGCTCAGGGCACTTTTGGAGCTATAATTACAGGCGGCAGTCCGGCCGCCGAGAGAGCACCACCCCATTATCCTTGGGGGCCGCAGATTCGGGATTCATCCGGATTAATGTTGCGGATTGGCTAAAGCAGGATTGAGAATGACGACGGTATGCCGAGGCCCATCTGAGGGCTTTCATCCCTTTCCAGTAACATTTGCACACGTACTGACTACAGGTCCCAGCATGCACAGGACTTAATTAAGCAGCCCATCCAGGGGCGTGTCATGGGGATAAAAGGACGACAGTCAGACGTGCACCTATTTCACCGTCTTGAGCCTCTGAGGAAGGGTTTACTGAAACGCGTCAGGCATTACAGGACGAGGGAGCTGGAATACGTATCGGCATTTGAAGCGGTTCATACCTACAAGCTGGCTTTTGGGTGCTATCTCACCTCAGGGCACTTTTGGAGCTATAATTACAGGCGGCAGCCCGGCCGCCGAGAGAGCACCACCCCGTTATCCTTGGGGGCCGCAGATTCAGCATTCACCCGGATTAATGTTGTGGATTGGCTAAAGCAGGATTGAGAATGACGACGGTATGCGGAGGCCCATCTGAGGGCTTTCATCCCTTGCCAGTAACATTTGCACACGTACTGACTACAGGTCCCAGCATACACAGGACTTAATTAAGCAGCCCATCCAGGGGCGTGTCATGGGGATAAAAGGACGACAGTCAGACGTGCACCTATTTCACCGTCTAGAGCCTCTGAGGAAGGGTTTACTGAAATCGCGTCAGGCATTACAAGACGAGGGAGCTGGAATACGTATCGGCATCTGAAGCCATTCATACCTACAAGCTGGCTTTCGAGTGCTTTCTCGCCTCAGGGCACTTTTGGAGCTATAATTACAGGCGGGAGCCCGGCCGCCGAGAGAGCACCACCCCGTTATCCTTGGGGGCCGCAGATTCGGGATTGACCCGGATTTATGTTGCGAATTGGCTAAAGCAGAATTGAGAATGACGACGGTTTGCCGAGGCCCATCTGAGGGCTTTCATCCCTTGCCAGTAACATTTGCACACGTACTGACTACAGGTCCCAGCATGCACAGGACTTAATTAAGCAGCCCATCCAGGGGTGTGTCATGGGGATAAAAGGACGACTGTCAGACGTGCACCTATTTCACCGTCTTGAGCCTCTGAGGAACGGTTTACTGAAACGCGTCAGGCATTACAAGACGAGGGAGCTGGAATACGTATCGGCATCTGAAGCCGTTCATACCTACAAGCTGGCTTTCGAGTACTTTCTCGCCTCAGGGCACTTTTGGAGCTATAATTACAGGCGGCAGCCCGGCCGCCGAGAGAGCACCACCCCGTTATCCTTGGGGGCCGCAGATTCGGGATTCACCCGGATTCATGTTGCGGATTGGCTAAAGCAGGATTGAGAATGACGACGGTATGCCGAGGCCCATCTGAGGGCTTTCATCCCTTGCCAGTAACATTTGCACACGTACTGACTACAGGTCCCAGCATGCACAGGACTTAATTAAGCAGCCCATCCAGGGGCGTGTCATGGGGATAAAAGGACGACAGTCAGACGTGCACCTATTTCACCGTCTTGAGCCTCTGAGGAAGGGTTTACTGAAACGCGTCAGGCATTACAAGACGAGGGAGCTGGAATACGTATCGGCATCTGAAGCCGTTCATACCTACAAGCTGGCTTTCGAGTGCTTTCTCGCCTCAGGGCACTTTTGGAGCTATAATTACAGGCGGCAGCCCGGCCGCCGAGAGAGCACCACCCCGTTATCCTTGGGGGCTGCAGATTCGGGATTCACCCGGATTAATGTTGCGGATTGGCTAAAGCAGGATTGAGAATGACGACGGTATGCCGAGGCCCATCTGAGGGCTTTCATCCCTTGCCAGTATCATTTGCACACGTACTGACTACAGGTCCCAGCATGCACAGGACTTAATTAAGCAGCCCATCCAGGAGCGTGTCATCGGGATAAAAGGACGACAGTCAGACGTGCACCTATTTCACCGTCTTGAGCCTCTGAGGAAGGGTTTACTGAAACGCGTCAGGCATTACAAGACGAGGGAGCTGGAATACGTATCGGCATCTGAAGCCGTTCATACCTACAAGCTGGCTTTCGAGTGCTTTCTCGGCTCAGGGCACTTTTGGAGCTATAATTACAGGCGGCAGTCCGGCCGCCGAGAGAGCACCACCCCATTATCCTTGGGGGCTGCAGATTCGGGATTCACCCGGATTAATGTTGCGGATTGGCTACAGCAGGATTGCGAATGACGACGGTATGCCGAGGCCCATCTGAGGGCTTTCATCGTTTGCCAGTATCATTTGCACACGTACTGACTACAGGTCCCAGCATGCACAGGACTTAATTAAGCAGCCCATCCAGGGGCGTGTCATGGGGATAAAAGGACGACAGTCCGACGTGCACCTATTTCACCGTCTTGAGCCTCTGAGGAAGGGTTTACTGAAACGCGTCAGGCATTACAAGACGAGGGAGCTGGAATACGTATCGGCATCTGAAGCCGTTCATACCTACAAGCTGGCTTTCGAGTGCTTTCTCGCCTCAGGGCACTTTTGGAGCTATAATTACAGGCGGCAGCCCGGCCGCCGAGAGAGCACCACCCCGTTATCCTTGGGGGCCGCAGATTCGGGATTCACCCGGATTAATGTTGCGGATTGGCTAAAGCAGGATTGAGAATGACGACGGTATGCCGAGGCCCATCTGAGGGCTTTCATCCCTTGCCAGTAACATTTGCACACGTACTGACTACAGGTCCCAGCATGCACAGGACTTAATTAAGCAGCCCATCCAGGGGCGTGTCATGGGGATAAAAGGACGACAGTCAGACGTGCACCTATTTCACCGTCTTGAGCCTCTGAGGAAGGGTTTACTGAAACGCGTCAGGCATTACAAGACGAGGGAGCTGGAATACGTATCGGCATCTGAAGCCGTTCATACCTACAAGCTGGCTTTCGAGTGCTTTCTCGCCTCAGGGCACTTTTGGAGCTATAATTACAGGCGGCAGCCCGGCCGCCGAGAGAGCACCACCCCGTTATCCTTGGGGGCCGCAGATTCGGGATTCATCCGGATTAATGTTGCGGATTGGCTAAAGCAGGATTGAGAATGACGACGGTATGCCGAGGCCCATCTGAGGGCTTTCATCCCTTGCCAGTAACATTTGCACACGTACTGACTACAGGTCCCAGCATGCACAGGACTTAATTAAGCAGCCCATCCAGGGGCGTGTCATGGGGATAAAAGGACGACAGTCAGACATGCACCTATTTCACCGTCTTGAGCCTCTGAGGAAGGGCTTACTGAAACGCGTCAGGCATTACAAGACGAGGGAGCTGGAATACGTATCGGCATCTGAAGCCGTTCATACCTACAAGCTGGCTTTCGAGTGCTTTCTCGCCTCAGGGCACTTTTGGAGCTATAATTACAGGCGGCAGCCCGGCCGCCGAGAGAGCACCACCCCGTTATCCTTGGGGGCCGCAGATTCGGGATTCACCCGGATTAATGTTGCGGATTGGCTAAAGCAGGATTGAGAATGACGACGGTATGCCGAGGCCCATCTGAAGGCTTTCATCCCTTGCCAGTAACATTTGCACAAGTACTGACTACAGGTCCCAGCATGCACAGGACTTAATTAAGCAGCCCATCCAGGGACGTGTCATGGGGATAAAAGGACGACAGTCAGACGTGCACCTATTTCACCGTCTTGAGCCTCTGAGGAAGGGTTTACTGAAACGCGTCAGGCATTACAAGACGAGGGAGCTGGAATACGTATCGGCATCTGAAGCCGTTCATACCTACAAGCTGGCTTTCGAGTGCTTTCTCGCCTCAGGGCACTTTTGGAGCTATAATTACAGGCGGCAGCCCGGTCGCTGAGAGAGCACCACCCCGTTATCCTTGGGGGCCGCAGATTCGGGATTCACCCGGATTAATGTTGCGGATTGGCTAAAGCAGGATTGAGAATGACGACGGTATGCCGAGGCCCATCTGAGGGCTTTCATCCCTTGCCAGTAACATTTGCACACGTACTGACTACAGGTCCCAGCATGCACAGGACTTAATTAAGCAGCCAATCCAGGGGCATGTCATGGGGATAAAAGGACGACAGTCAGACGTGCACCTATTTCACCGTCTTGAGCCTCTGAGGAAGGGTTTACTGAAATGCGTCAGGCATTACAAGACGAGGGAGCTGGAATACGTATCGGCATCTGAAGCCGTTCATACCTACAAGCTGGCTTTCGAGTGCTTTCTCGCCTCAGGGCACTTTTGGAGCTATAATTACAGGCGGCAGCCCGGCCGCCGAGAGAGCACCACCCCGTTATCCTTGGGGGCCGCAGATTCGGGATTCACCCGGATTAATGTTGCGGATTGGCTAAAGCAGGATTGAGAATGACGACGGTATACCGAGGCCCATCTGAGGGCTTTCATCCCTTGCCAGTAACATTTGCACACGTACTGACTACAGGTCCCAGCATGCACAGGACTTAATTAAGCAGCCAATCCAGGGGCATGTCATGGGGATAAAAGGACGACAGTCAGACGTGCACCTATTTCACCGTCTGGAGCCTCTGAGGAAGGGTTTACTGAAATGCGTCAGGCATTACAAGACAAGGGAGCTGGAATACGTATCGGCATCTGAAGCCGTTCATACCTACAAGCTGGCTTTCGAGTGCTTTCTCGCCTCAGGGCACTTTTGGAGCTATAATTACAGGCGGCAGCCCGGCCGCCGAGAGAGCACCACCCCGTTATCCTTGGGGACCGCAGATTCGGGATTCACCCGGATTAATGTTGCGGATTGGCTAAAGCAGGATTGAGAATGACGACGGTATGCCGAGGCCCATCTGAGGGCTTTCATCCCTTGCCAGTAACATTTGCACACGTACTGACTACAGGTCCCAGCATGCACAGGACTTAATTAAGCAGCCCATCCAGGGGCGTGTCATGGGGATAAAAGGACGACAGTCAGACGTGCACCTATTTCACCGTCTTGAGCCTCTGAGGAACGGTTTACTGAAACGCGTCAGGCATTACAAGACGAGGGAGCTGGAATACGTATCGGCATCTGAAGCCGTTCATACCTACAAGCTGGCTTTCGAGTGCTTTCTCGCCTCAGGGCACTTTTGGAGCTATAATTACAGGCGGCAGCCCGGCCGCCGAGAGAGCACCACCCCGTTATCCTTGGGGGCCGCAGATTCGGGATTCACCCGGATTAATGTTGCGGATTGGCTACAGCAGGATTGAGAATGACGACGGTATGCCGAGGCCCATCTGAGGGCTTTCATCCCTTGCCAGTAACATTTGCACACGTACTGACTACAGGTCCCAGCATGCACAGGACTTAATTAAGCAGCCCATCCAGGAGCGTGTCATGGGGATAAAAGGACGACAGTCAGACGTGCACCTATTTCACCGTCTTGAGCCTCTGAGGAAGGGTTTACTGAAACGCGTCAGGCATTACAAGACGAGGGAGCTGGAATACGTATCGGCATCTGAAGCCGTTCATACCTACAAGCTGGCTTTCGAGTGCTTTCTCGGCCTCAGGGCACTTTTGGAGCTATAATTACAGGCGGCAGTCCGGCCGCCGAGAGAGCACCACCCCATTATCCTTGGGGGCCGCAGATTCGGGATTCATCCGGATTAATGTTGCGGATTGGCTAAAGCAGGATTGAGAATGACGACGGTATGCCGAGGCCCATCTGAGGGCTTTCATCCCTTTCCAGTAACATTTGCACACGTACTGACTACAGGTCCCAGCATGCACAGGACTTAATTAAGCAGCCCATCCAGGGGCGTGTCATGGGGATAAAAGGACGACAGTCAGACGTGCACCTATTTCACCGTCTTGAGCCTCTGAGGAAGGGTTTACTGAAACGCGTCAGGCATTACAGGACGAGGGAGCTGGAATACGTATCGGCATTTGAAGCGGTTCATACCTACAAGCTGGCTTTCGGGTGCTTTCTCACCTCAGGGCACTTATGGAGCTATAATTACAGGCGGCAGCCCGGCCGCCGAGAGAGCACCACCCCGTTATCCTTGGGGGCCGCAGATTCGGCATTCACCCGGATTAATGTTGTGGATTGGCTAAAGCAGGATTGAGAATGACGACGGTATGCGGAGGCCCATCTGAGGGCTTTCATCCCTTGCCAGTAACATTTGCACACGTACTGACTACAGGTCCCAGCATACACAGGACTTAATTAAGCAGCCCATCCAGGGGCGTGTCATGGGGATAAAAGGACGACAGTCAGACGTGCACCTATTTCACCGTTTAGAGCCTCTGAGGAAGGGTTTACTGAAATGCGTCAGGCATTACAAGACGAGGGAGCTGGAATACGTATCGGCATCTGAAGCCATTCATACCTACAAGCTGGCTTTCGAGTGCTTTCTCGCCTCAGGGCACTTTTGGAGCTATAATTACAGGCGGGAGCCCGGCCGCCGAGAGAGCACCACCCCGTTATCCTTGGGGGCCGCAGATTCGGGATTCACCCGGATTAATGTTGCGGATTGGCTAAAGCAGGATTGAGAATGACGACGGTATGCCGAGGCCCATCTGAGGGCTTTCATCCCTTGCCAGTAACATTTGCACACGTACTGACTACAGGTCCCAGCATGCACAGGACTTAATTAAGCAGCCCATCCAGGGGCGTGTCATGGGGATAAAAGGACGACAGTCAGACGTGCACCTATTTCACCGTCTTGAGCCTCTGAGGAAGGGTTTACTGAAACGCGTCAGGCATTACAAGACGAGGGAGCTGGAATACGTATCGGCATCTGAAGCCGTTCATACCTACAAGCTGGCTTTCGAGTGCTTTCTCGCCTCAGGGCACTTTTGGAGCTATAATTACAGGCGGCAGCCCGGCCGCCGAGAGAGCACCACCCCGTTATCCTTGGGGGCCGCAGATTCGGGATTCACCCGGATTAATGTTGCTGGATTGGCTAAAGCAGGATTGAGAATGACGACGGTATGCCGAGGCCCATCTGAGGGCTTTCATCCCTTGCCAGTAACATTTGCACACGTACTGACTACAGGTCCCAGCATGCACAGGACTTCATTAAGCAGCCAATCCAGGGGCATGTCATGGGGATAAAAGGACGACAGTCAGACGTGCACCTATTTCACCGTCTTGAGCCTCTGAGGAAGGGTTTACTGAAATGCGTCAGGCATTACAAGACGAGGGAGCTGGAATACGTATCGGCATCTGGAGCCGTTCATACCTACAAGCTGGCTTTCGAGTGCTTTCTCGCCTCAGGGCACTTTTGGAGCTATAATTACAGGCAGCAGCCCGGCCGCCGAGAGAGCACCACCCCGTTATCCTTGGGGGCCGCAGATTCGGGATTCACCCGGATTAATGTTGCGGATTGGCTAAAGCAGGATTGAGAATGACGACGGTAAGCCGAGGCCCATCTGAGGGCTTTCATCCCTTGCCAGTAACATTTGCACACGTACTTACTACAGGTCCCAGCATGCACAGGACTTAAATAAGCAGCCCATCCAGGGGCGTGTCATGGGGATAAAAGGACGACAGTCAGACGTGCACCTATTTCACCGTCTTGAGCCTCTGAGGAAGGGTTTACTGAAACGCGTCAGGCATTACAAGACGAGGGAGCTGGAATACGTATCGGCATCTGAAGCCGTTCATACCTACAATCTGGCTTTCGAGTGCTTTCTCGCCTCAGGGCACTTTTGGAGCTATAATTACAGGCGGCAGCCCGGCCGCCGAGAGAGCACCACCCCGTTATCCTTGGGGGCCGCAGATTCGGGATTCACCCGGATTAATGTTGCGGATTGGCTAAAGCAGGATTGAGAATGACGACGGTATACCGAGGCCCATCTGAGGGCTTTCATCCCTTGCCAGTAACATTTGCACACGTACTGACTACAGGTCCCAGCATGCACAGGACTTAATTAAGCAGCCAATCCAGGGGCATGTCATGGGGATAAAAGGACGACAGTCAGACGTGCACCTATTTCACCGTCTTGAGCCTCTGAGGAAGGGTTTACTGAAATGCGTCAGGCATTACAAGACGAGGGAGCTGGAATACGTATCGGCATCTGAAGCCGTTCATACCTACAAGCTGGCTTTCGAGTGCTTTCTCGCCTCAGGGCACTTTTGGAGCTATAATTACAGGCGGCAGCCCGGCCGCCGAGAGAGCACCACCCCGTTATCCTTGGGGACCGCAGATTCGGGATTCACCCGGATTAATGTTGCGGATTGGCTAAAGCAGGATTGAGAATGACGACAGTATGCCGAGGCCCATCTGAGGGCTTTCATCCCTTGCCAGTAACATTTGCACACGTACTGACTACAGGTCCCAGCATGCACAGGACTTAATTAAGCAGCCCATCCAGGGGCGTGTCATGGGGATAAAAGGACGACAGTCAGACGTGCACCTATTTCACCGTCTTGAGCCTCTGAGGAAGGGTTTACTGAAACGCGTCAGGCATTACAAGACGAGGGAGCTGGAATACGTATCGGCATCTGAAGCCGTTCATACCTACAAGCTGGCTTTCGAGTGCTTTCTCGCCTCAGGGCACTTTTGGAGCTATAATTACAGGCGGCAGCCCGGCCGCCGAGAGAGCACCACCCCATTATCCTTGGGGGCCGCAGATTCGGTACTCACCCGGATTAATGTTGCGGATTGGCTAAAGCAGGATTGAGAATGACGACGGTATGCCGAGGCCCATCTGAAGGCTTTCATCCCTTGCCAGTAACATTTGCACACGTACTGACTACAGGTCCCAGCATGCACAGGACTTAATTAAGCAGCCCATCCAGGGGCATGTCATGGGGATAAAAGGACGACAGTCAGACGTGCACCTATTTCACCGTCTTGAGCCTCTGAGGAAGGGTTTACTGAAATGCGTCAGGCATTACAAGACGAGGGAGCTGGAATACGTATCGGCATCTGAAGCCGTTCATACCTACAAGCTGGCTTTCAAGTGCTTTCTCGCCTCAGGGCACTTTTGGAGCTATAATTACAGGCGGCAGCCCGGCCGCCGAGAGAGCACCACCCCGTTATCCTTGGGGGCCGCAGATTCGGGATTCACCCGGATTAATGTTGCGGATTGGCTACAGCAGGATTGCGAATGACGACGGTATGCCGAGGCCCATCTGAGGGCTTTCATCCCTTGCCAGTAACATTTGCACACGTACTGACTACAGGTCCCAGCATGCACAGGACTTAATTAAGCAGCCCATCCAGGAGCGTGTCATGGGGATAAAAGGACGACAGTCAGACGTGCACCTATTTCACCGTCTTGAGCCTCTGAGGAAGGGTTTACTGAAACGCGTCAGGCATTACAAGACGAGGGAGCTGGAATACGTATCGGCATCTGAAGCCGTTTATACCTACAAGCTGGCTTTCGAGTGCTTTCTCGGCTCAGGGCACTTTTGGAGCTATAATTACAGGCGGCAGTCCGGCCGCCGAGAGAGCACCACCCCATTATCCTTGGGGGCCGCAGATTCGGGATTCATCCGGATTAATGTTGCGGATTGGCTAAAGCAGGATTGAGAATGACGACGGTATGCCGAGGCCCATCTGAGGGCTTTCATCCCTTTCCAGTAACATTTGCACACGTACTGACTACAGGTCCCAGCATGCACAGGACTTAATTAAGCAGCCCATCCAGGGGCGTGTCATGGGGATAAAAGGACGACAGTCAGACGTGCACCTATTTCACCGTCTTGAGCCTCTGAGGAAGGGTTTACTGAAACGCGTCAGGCATTACAGGACGAGGGAGCTGGAATACGTATCGGCATTTGAAGCGGTTCATACCTACAAGCTGGCTTTTGGGTGATTTCTCACCTCAGGGCACTTTTGGAGCTATAATTACAGGCGGCAGCCCGGCCGCCGAGAGAGCACCACCCCGTTATCCTTGGGGGCCGCAGATTCAGCATTCACCTGGATTAATGTTGTGGATTGGCTAAAGCAGGATTGAGAATGACGACGGTATGCGGAGGCCCATCTGAGGGCTTTCATCCCTTGCCAGTAACATTTGCACACGTACTGACTACAGGTCCCAGCATACACAGGACTTAATTAAGCAGCCCATCCAGGGGCGTGTCATGGGGATAAAAGGACGACAGTCAGACGTGCACCTATTTCACCGTCTAGAGCCTCTGAGGAAGGGTTTACTGAAACGCGTCAGGCATTACAAGACGAGGGAGCTGGAATACGTATCGGCATCTGAAGCCATTCATACCTACAAGCTGGCTTTCGAGTGCTTTCTCGCCTCAGGGCACTTTTGGAGCTCTAATTACAGGCGGGAGCCCGGCCGACGAGAGAGCACCACCCCGTTATCCTTGGGGGCCGCAGATTCGGGATTGACCCGGATTAATGTTGCGGATTGGCTAAAGCAGGATTGAGAATGACGACGGTATGCCGAAGCCCATCTGAGGGCTTTCATCCCTTGCCAGTAACATTCGCACACGTACTGACTACAGGTCCCAGCATGCACAGGACTTAATTAAGCAGCCCATCCAGGGGTGTGTCGTGGGGATAAAAGGACGACAGTCAGACGTGCACCTATTTCACCGTCTTGAGCCTCTGAGGAAGGGTTTACTGAAACGCGTCAGGCATTACAAGACGAGGGAGCTGGAATACGTATCGGCATCTGAAGCCGTTCATACCTACAATCTGGCTTTCGAGTGCTTTCTCGCATCAGGGCACTTTTGGAGCTATAATTACAGGCGGCAGCCCGGCCGCCGAGAGAGCACCACCCCGTTATCCTTGGGGGCCGCAGATTCGGGATTCACCCAGATTAATGTTGCGGATTGGCTAAAGCAGGATTGAGAATGACGACGGTATACCGAGGCCCATCTGAGGGCTTTCATCCCTTGCCAGTAACATTTGCACACGTACTGACTACAGGTCCCAGCATGCACAGCACTTAATTAAGCAGCCAATCCAGGGGCATGTCATGGGGATAAAGGACGATAGTCAGACGTGCACCTATTTCACCGTCTGGAGCCTCTGAGGAAGGGTTTACTGAAATGCGTCAGGCATTACAAGACGAGGGAGCTGGAATACGTATCGGCATATGGAGCCGTTCATGCCTACAAGCTGGCTTTCGAGTGCTTTCTCGCCTAAGGGCACTTTTGGAGCTATAATTACAGGCGGCAGCCCGGCCGCCGAGAGAGCACCACCCCGTTATCCTTGGGGGCCGCAGATTCGGGATTCACCCGGATTAATGTTGCGGATTGGCTAAAGCAGGATTGAGAATGACGACGGTATGCCGAGGCCCATCTGAGGGCTTTCATCCCTTGCCAGTAACATTTGCACACATACTTACTACAGGTCCCAGCATGCACAGGACTTAAATAAGCAGCCCATCCAGGGGCATGTCATGGGGATAAAAGGACGACAGTCAGACGTGCACCTATTTCACCGTCTTGAGCCTCTGAGGAAGGGTTTACTGAAACGCGTCAGGCATTACAAGACGAGGGAGCTGGAATACGTATCGGCATCTGAAGCCGTTCATACCTACAATCTGGCTTTCGAGTGCTTTCTCGCCTCAGGGCACTTTTGGAGCTATAATTACAGGCGGCAGCCCGGCCGCCGAGAGAGCACCACCCCGTTATCCTTGGGGGCCGCAGATTCGGGATTCACCCGGATTAATGTTGCGGATTGGCTAAAGCAGGATTGAGAATGACGACGGTATACCGAGGCCCATCTGAGGGCTTTCATCCCTTGCCAGTAACATTTGCACACGTACTGACTACAGGTCCCAGCATGCACAGGACTTAATTAAGCAGCCAATCCAGGGGCATGTCATGGGGATAAAGGACGACAGTCAGACGTGCACCTATTTCACCGTCTGGAGCCTCTGAGGAAGGGTTTACTGAAATGCGTCAGGCATTACAAGACAAGGGAGCTGGAATACGTATCGGCATCTGAAGCCGTTCATACCTACAAGCTGGCTTTCGAGTGCTTTCTCGCCTCAGGGCACTTTGGGAGCTATAAGTACAGGCGGCAGCCCGGCCGCCGAGAGAGCACCACCCCGTTATCCTTGGGGGCCGCAGAGTCGGGCATTCATCCGGATTAATGTTGTGGATTGGCTAAAGCAGCATTGAGAATGACGACGGTATGCGGAGGCCCATCTGAGGGCTTTCATCCCTTGCCAGTAACATTTGCACACGTACTGACTACAGGTCCCAGCATGCACAGGACTTAATTAAGCAGCCCATCCAGGGGCGTGTCATGGGGATAAAAGAATGACAGTCAGACGTGCACCTATTTCACCGTCTTGAGCCTCTGAGGAAGGGTTTACTGAAACGCGTCAGGCATTACAAGACGAGGGCGCTGGAATACGTATCGGCATCTGAAGACGTTCATACCTACAAGCTGGCTTTCGAGGTGCTTTCTTGCCTCAGGGTACTTTCGGAGCTATAATTACAGGCGGCAGCCCGGCCACCGAGAGAGCACCACCCCGTTATCCTTGGGTGCCGTAGATTTGGGATTCACCCGGATTAATGTTGCGGATTGGCTAAAGCAGGATTGAGAATGACGACGGTATGCGGAGGCCCATCTGAAGGCTTTCATCCCTTACCAGTAACATTTGCACACGTACTGACTACAGGTCCCAGCATGCACAGGACTTAATTAAGCAGCCCATCCAGGGGCGTCATGGGGATAAAAGGACGACAGTCAGACGTGCACCTATTTCACCGTCTTGAGCCTCTGAGGAAGGGTTTACTGAAATGCGTCAGGCATTACAAGACGAGGGAGCTGGAATACGTATCGGCATCTGAAGCCGTTCATACCTACAAGCTGGCTTTCGAGTGCTTTCTCGGCTCAGGGCACTTTTGGAGCTATAATTACAGGCGGCAGCCCGGCCGCCGAGAGAGCACCACCCCGTTATCCTTGGGGGCTGCAGATTCAGGATTCACCCGGATTAATGTTGCGGATTGGCTAAAGCAGGATTGAGAATGACGACGGTATGCGGAGGCCCATCTGAGGGCTTTCATCCCTTGCCAGTAACATTTGCACACGTACTGACTACAGGTTCCAGCATACACAGGACTTAATTAAGCAGCCCATCCAGGGGCGTGTCATGGGGATAAAAGGACGACAGTCAGATGTGCACCTATTTCACCGTTTAGAGCCTCTGAGGAAGGGTTTACTGAAATGCGTCAGGCATTACAAGACGAGGGAGCTGGAATACGTATCGGCATCTGAAGCCATTCATACCTACAAGCTGGCTTTCGAGTGCTTTCTCGCCTCAGAGCACTTTTGGAGCTATAATTACAGGCGGCAGCCCGGCCGCCGAGAGAGCACCACCCCGTTATCCTTGGGGGCCGCAGATTCGGGATTCACACGGATTAATGTTCTGGATTGGCTAAAGCAGGATTGAGAATGACGATGGTATGCCGAGGCCCATCTGAGGGCTTTCATCCCTTTCCAGTAACATTTGCACACGTACTGACTACAGGTCCCAATATGCACAGGACTTCATTAAGCAGCCAATCCAGGGGCATGTCATGGGGATAAAAGGACGACATTCAGACGTGCACCTATTTCACCGTCTTGAGCCTCTGAGGAAGGGTTTACTGAAATGCGTCAGGCATTACAAGATGAGGGAGCTGGAATACGTATCGGCATCTGGAGCCGTTCATACCTACAAGCTGGCTTTCGAGTGCTTTCTCGCCTAAGGGCACTTTTGGAGCTATAATTACAGGCGGCAGCCCGGCCGCCGAGAGAGCACCACCCCGTTATCCTTGGGGGCCGCAGATTCGGGATTCACCCGGATTAATGTTGCGGATTGGCTAAAGCAGGATTGAGAATGACGACGGTAAGCCGAGGCCCATCTGAGGGCTTTCATCCCTTGCCAGTAACATTTGCACACATACTTACTACAGGTCCCAGCATGCACAGGACTTAAATAAGCAGCCCATCCAGGGGCGTGTCATGGGGATAAAAGGACGACAGTCAGACGTGCACCTATTTCACCGTCTTGAGCCTCTGAGGAAGGGTTTACTGAAACGCGTCAGGGATTACAAGACGAGGGAGCTGGAATACGTATCGGCATCTGAAGCCGTTCATACCTACAATCTGGCTTTCGAGTGCTTTCTCGCCTCAGGGCACTTTTGGAGCTATAATTACAGGCGGCAGCCCGGCCGCCGAGAGAGCACCACCCCGTTATCCTTGGGGGCCGCAGATTCGGGATTCACCCGGATTAATGTTGCGGATTGGCTAAAGCAGGATTGAGAATGACGACGGTATACCGAGGCCCATCTGAGGGCTTTCATCCCTTGCCAGTAACATTTGCACACGTACTGACTACAGGTCCCAGCATGCACAGGACTTATTTAAGCAGCCAATCCAGGGGCATGTCATGGGGATAAAGGACGACAGTCAGACGTGCACCTATTTCACCGTCTGGAGCCTCTGAGGAAGGGTTTACTGAAATGCGTCAGGCATTACAAGACAAGGGAGCTGGAATACATATCGGCATCTGAAGCCGTTCATACCTACAAGCTGGCTTTCGAGTGCTTTCTCGCCTCAGGGCACTTTTGGAGCTATAATTACAGGCGGCAGCCCGGCCGCCGAGAGAGCACCACCCCGTTATCCTTGGGGACCGCAGATTCGGGATTCAGCCGGATTAATGTTGCTGATTGGCTAAAGCAGGATTGAGAATGATGACAGTATGCCGAGGCCCATCTGAGGGCTTTCATCCCTTGCCAGTAACATTTGCACACGTACTGACTACAGGTCCCAGCATGCACAGGACTTAATTAAGCAGCCCATCCAGGGGCGTGTCATGGGGATAAAAGGACGACAGTCAGACGTGCACCTATTTCACCATCTTGAGCCTCTTAGGAAGGGTTTACTGAAACGCGTCAGGCATTACAAGACGAGGGAGCTGGAATACGTATCGGCATCTGAAGCCGTTCATACCTACAAGCTGGCTTTCGAGTGCTTTCTCGCCTCAGGGCACTTTTGGAGCTATAATTACAGGCGGCAGCCCGGTTGCCGAGAGAGCACCACCCCATTATCCTTGGGGGCCGCAGATTCGGTACTCACCCGGATTAATGTTGCGGATTGGCTAAAGCAGGATTGAGAATGACGACGGTATGCCGAGGCCCATCTGAAGGCTTTCATCCCTTGCCAGTAACATTTGCACACGTACTGTCTACAGGTCCCAGCATGCACAGGACTTAATTAAGCAGCCCATCCAGGGGCATGTCATGGGGATAAAAGGACGACAGTCAGACGTGCACCTTTTTCACCGTCTTGAGCCTCTGAGGAAGGGTTTACTGAAATGCGCCAGGCATTACAAGACGAGGGAGCTGGAATACGTATCGGCATCTGAAGCCGTTCATACCTACAAGCTGGCTTTCAAGTGCTTTCTCGCCTCAGGGCACTTTTGGAGCTATAATTACAGGCGGCAGCCCGGCCGCCGAGAGAGCACCACCCCGTTATCCTTGGGGGCCGCAGATTCGGGATTCACCCGGATTAATGTTGCGGATTGGCTACAGCAGGATTGCGAATGACGACGGTATGCCGAGGCCCATCTGAGGGCTTTCATCCCTTGCCAGTAACATTTGCACACGTACTGACTACAGGTCCCAGCATGCACAGACTTAATTAAGCAGCCCATCCAGGAGCGTGTCATGGGGATAAAAGGACGACAGTCAGACGTGCACCTATTTCACCGTCTTGAGCCTCTGAGGAAGGGTTTACTGAAACGCGTCAGGCATTACAAGACGAGGGAGCTGGAATACGTATCGGCATCTGAAGCCGTTCATACCTACAAGCTGGCTTTCGAGTGCTTTCTCGGCTCAGGGCACTTTTGGAGCTATAATTACAGGCGGCAGTCCGGCCGCCGAGAGAGCACCACCCCATTATCCTTGGGGGCCGCAGATTCGGGATTCATCCGGATTAATGTTGCGGATTGGCTAAAGCAGGATTGAGAATGACGACGGTATGCCGAGGCCCATCTGAGGGCTTTCATCCCTTTCCAGTAACATTTGCACACGTACTGACTTCAGGTCCCAGCATGCACAGGACTTAATTAAGCAGCCCATCCAGGGGCGTGTCATGGGGATAAAAGGAAGACAGTCAGACGTGCACCTATTTCACCGTCTTGAGCCTCTGAGAAAGGGTTTACTGAAACGCGTCAGGCATTACAGGACGAGGGAGCTGGAATACGTATCGGCATTTGAAGCGGTTCATACCTACAAGCTGGCTTTTGGGTGATTTCTCACCTCAGGGCACTTTTGGAGCTATAATTACAGGCGGCAGCCCGGCCGCCGAGAGAGCACCACCCCGTTATCCTTGGGGGCCGCAGATTCAGCATTCACCTGGATTAATGTTGTGGATTGGCTAAAGCAGGATTGAGAATGACGACGGTATGAGGAGGCCCATCTGAGGGCTTTCATCCCTTGCCAGTAACATTTGCACACGTACTGACTACAGGTCCCAGCATACACAGGACTTAATTAAGCAGCCCATCCAGGGGCGTGTCATGGGGATAAAAGGACGACAGTCAGACGTGCACCTATTTCACCGTCTAGAGCCTCTGAGGAAGGGTTTACTGAAATCCGTCAGGCATTACAAGACGAGGGAGCTGGAATACGTATCGGCATCTGAAGCCATTCATACCTACAAGCTGGCTTTCGAGTGCTTTCTCGCCTCAGGGCACTTTTGGAGCTCTAATTACAGGCGGGAGCCCGGCCGACGAGAGAGCACCACCCCGTTATCCTTGGGGGCCGCAGATTCGGGATTGACCCGGATTAATGTTGCGGATTGGCTAAAGCAGGATTGAGAATGACGACGGTTTGCCGAAGCCCATCTGAGGGCTTTCATCCCTTGCCAGTAACATTCGCACACGTACTGACTACAGGTCCCAGCATGCACAGGACTTAATTAAGCAGCCCATCCAGGGGTGTGTCGTGGGGATAAAAGGACGACAGTCAGACGTGCACCTATTTCACCGTCTTGAGCCTCTGAGGAAGGGTTTACTGAAACGCGTCAGGCATTACAAGACGAGGGAGCTGGAATACGTATCGGCATCTGAAGCCGTTCATACCTACAATCTGGCTTTCGAGTGCTTTCTCGCATCAGGGCACTTTTGGAGCTATAATTACAGGCGGCAGCCCGGCCGCCGAGAGAGCACCACCCCGTTATCCTTGGGGGCCGCAGATTCGGGATTCACCCAGATTAATGTTGCGGATTGGCTAAAGCAGGATTGAGAATGACGACGGTATACCGAGGCCCATCTGAGGGCTTTCATCCCTTGCCAGTAACATTTGCACACGTACTGACTACAGGTCTCAGCATGCACAGCACTTAATTAAGCAGCCAATCCAGGGGCATGTCATGGGGATAAAGGACGATAGTCAGACGTGCACCTATTTCACCGTCTGGAGCCTCTGAGGAAGGGTTTACTGAAATGCGTCAGGCATTACAAGACGAGGGAGCTGGAATACGTATCGGCATATGGAGCCGTTCATGCCTACAAGCTGGCTTTCGAGTGCTTTCTCGCCTAAGGGCACTTTTGGAGCTATAATTACAGGCGGCAGCCCGGCCGCCGAGAGAGCACCACCCCGTTATCCTTGGGGGCCGCAGATTCGGGATTCACCCGGATTAATGTTGCGGATTGGCTAAAGCAGGATTGAGAATGACGACGGTAAGCCGAGGCCCATCTGAGGGCTTTCATCCCTTGCCAGTAACATTTGCACACATACTTACTACAGGTCCCAGCATGCACAGGACTTAAATAAGCAGCCCATCCAGGGGCATGTCATGGGGATAAAAGGACGACAGTCAGACGTGCACCTATTTCACCGTCTTGAGCCTCTGAGGAAGGGTTTACTGAAACGCGTCAGGCATTACAAGACGAGGGAGCTGGAATACGTATCGGCATCTGAAGCCGTTCATACCTACAATCTGGCTTTCGAGTGCTTTCTCGCCTCAGGGCACTTTTGGAGCTATAATTACAGGCGGCAGCCCTGCCGCCGAGAGAGCACCACCCCGTTATCCTTGGGGGCCGCAGATTCGGGATTCACCCGGATTAATGTTGCGGATTGGCTAAAGCAGGATTGAGAATGACGACGGTATACCGAGGCCCATCTGAGGGCTTTCATCCCTTGCCAGTAACATTTGCACACGTACTGACTACAGGTCCCAGCATGCACAGGACTTAATTAAGCAGCCAATCCAGGGGCATGTCATGGGGATAAAGGACGACAGTCAGACGTGCACCTATTTCACCGTCTGGAGCCTCTGAGGAAGGGTTTACTGAAATGCGTCAGGCATTACAAGACAAGGGAGCTGGAATACGTATCGGCATCTGAAGCCGTTCATACCTACAAGCTGGCTTTCGAGTGCTTTCTCGCCTCAGGGCACTTAGGGAGCTATAAGTACAGGCGGCAGCCCGGCCGACGAGAGAGCACCACTCCGTTATCCTTGGGGGCCGCAGAGTCGGCATTCATCCGGATTAATGTTGTGGATTGGCTAAAGCAGCATTGAGAATGACGACGGTATGCGGAGGCCCATCTGAGGGCTTTCATCCCTTGCCAGTAACATTTGCACACGTACTGACTACAGGTCCCAGCATGCACAGGACTTAATTAAGCAGCCCATCCAGGGGCGTGTCATGGGGATAAAAGAATGACAGTCAGACGTGCACCTATTTCACCGTCTTGAGCCTCTGAGGAAGGGTTTACTGAAACGCGTCAGGCATTACAAGACGAGGGCGCTGGAATACGTATCGGCATCTGAAGACGTTCATACCTACAAGCTGGCTTTCAGGTGCTTTCTTGCCTCAGGGTACTTTCGGAGCTATAATTACAGGCGGCAGCCCGGCCACGGGGAGAGCACCACCCCGTTATCCTTGGGGGCCGTAGATTTGGGATTCACCCGGATTAATGTTGCGGATTGGCTAAAGCAGGATTGAGAATGACGACGGTATGCGGAGGCCCATCTGAAGGCTTTCATCCCTTACCAGTAATATTTGCACACGTACTGACTACAGGTCCCAGCATGCACAGGACTTAATTAAGCAGCCCATCCAGGGGCGTCATGGGGATAAAAGGACGACAGTCAGACGTGCACCTATTTCACCGTCTTGAGCCTCTGAGGAAGGGTTTACTGAAATGCGTCAGGCATTACAAGACGAGGGAGCTGGAATACGTATCGGCATCTGAAGCCGTTCATACCTACAAGCTGGCTTTCGAGTGCTTTCTCGGCTCAGGGCACTTTTGGAGCTATAATTACAGGCGGCAGCCCGGCCGCCGAGAGAGCACCACCCCGTTATCCTTGGGGGCTGCAGATTCAGGATTCACCCGGATTAATGTTGCGGATTGGCTAAAGCAGGATTGAGAATGACGACGGTATGCGGAGGCCCATCTGAGGGCTTTCATCCCTTGCCAGTAACATTTGCACACGTACTGACTACAGGTTCCAGCATACACAGGACTTAATTAAGCAGCCCATCCAGGGGCGTGTCATGGGGATAAAAGGACGACAGTCAGATGTGCACCTATTTCACCGTTTAGAGCCTCTGAGGAAGGGTTTACTGAAATGCGTCAGGCATTACAAGACGAGGGAGCTGGAATACGTATCGGCATCTGAAGCCATTCATACCTACAAGCTGGCTTTCGAGTGCTTTCTCGCCTCAGAGCACTTTTGGAGCTATAATTACAGTCGGGAGCCCGGCCGCCGAGAGAGCACCACCCCGTTATCCTTGGGGGCCGCAGATTAGGGATTGACCCGGATTAATGTTGCGGATTGGCTAAAGCAGGATTGAGAATGACGACGATTTGCCGAGGCCCATCTGAGGGCTTTCATCCCTTGCCAGTAACATTTGCACACGTACTGACTACAGGTCCCAGCATGCACAGGACTTAATTAGGCAGCCCATCCAGGTGTGTGTCATGTTGATAAAAGGACGACTGTCAGACGTGCACCTATTTCACCGTCTTGAGCCTCTGAGGAACGGTTTACTGAAACGCGTCAGGCATTACAAGACGAGGGAGCTGGAATACGTATCGGCATCTGAAGCCGTTCATACCTACAAGCTGGCTTTCGAGTACTTTCTCGCCTCAGAGCACTTTTGGAGCTATAATTACAGGCAGCAGCCCGGCCACCGAGAGAGCACCACCCCGTTATCCTTGGGGGCCGCAGATTCGGGATTCACCCGGATTCATGTTGCGGATTGGCTAAAGCAGGATTGAGAATGACGACGGTATGCCGAGGCCCATCTGAGGGCTTTCATCCCTTGCCAGTAACATTTGCACACGTACTGACTACAGGTCCCAGCATGCACAGGACTTAATTAAGCAGCCCATCCAGGGGCGTGTCATGGGGATAAAAGGACGACAGTCAGACGTGCACCTATTTCACCGTCTTGAGCCTCTGAGGAAGGGTTTACTGAAACGCGTCAGGCATTACAAGACAAGGGAGCTGGAATAAGTATCGGCATCTGAAGCCGTTCATACCTACAAGCTGGCTTTCGAGTGCTTTCTCGCCTCAGGGCACTTTTGGAGCTATAATAACAGGCGGCAGCCCGGCTGCCGAGAGAGCACCACCCCATTATCCTTGGGGCCCGCAGATTCGGGATTCACCCGGATTAATGTTGCGGATTGGCTAAAGCAGGATTGAGAATGACGACGGTATGTCGAGGCCCGTCTGACGGCTTTCATCCCCAGCCAGTAACATTTGCACAAGTACTGACAACTGGTCCCAGCATGTACAGGACTTAATTAAGCAGCCCATCCAGGGGCGTGTCATGGGGATAAAAGGACGACAGTCAGACTTGCACCTATTTCACCGTCTTGAGCCTCTGAGGAAGGGTTTACTGAAACGCGTCAGGCATTACAAGACGAGGGAGCTGGAATACGTATCGGCATCTGAAGCCGTTCATACCTGCAAGCTGGCTTTCGAGTGCTTTTTCGCCTCAGGGCACTATTGGAGCTAGTAATTACAGGCGGCAGCCCGGCCGCCGAGAGAGCACCACCCCGTTATCCTTGGGGGCCGCAGATTCGGGATTCACCCGGATTAATGTTGCGGATTGGCTATAGCAGGATTGAGAATGACTACGGTATGCCGAGGCCCATCTGAAGGCTTTCATCCCTTGCCAGTAACATTTGCACACGTACTGACTACAGCTCCCAGCATGCACAGGACTTAATTAAGCAGCCCATCCAGGGGTGTGTCATGGGTATAAAAGGACGACAGTCAGACGTGCACCTATTTCACCGTCTTGAGCCTCTGAAGAAGGGTTCACTGAAACGCGTCAGGCATTACAAGACGAGGGAGCTGGAATACGTATTGGCATCTGAAGCCGTTCATACCTACAAGCTGGCTTTCGAGTGCTTTCTCGGCTCAGGACACTTTTGGAGCTATAATTACAGGCGGCAGTCCGGCCGCCGAGGGAGCACCACCCCATTATCCTTGGGGGCCGCAGATTCGGGATTCACTCGGATTAATGTTGAAGATTGACTAAAGCAGGATTGAGAATGACAACGGTATGCCAAGGCCCATCTGAGGGCTTTCATCCCTTGCCAGTAACATTTGCACACGTACTGACTACAGGTCCCAGCATGCACAGGACTTAATTAAGCAGCCCATCCAGGGGCGTGTCATGGGGATAAAAGAATGACAGTCAGACGTGCACCTATTTCACCGTCTTGAGCCTCTGAGGAAGGGTTTACTGAAACACGTCAGGCATTACAAGACGAGGACCCTGGAATACGTATCGGCATCTGAAGCCGTTCATACCTACAAGCTGGCTTTCAGGTGCTTTCTTGCCTCAGGGTACTTTTGGAGCTATAATTACAGGCGGCAGCCCGGCCGCCGAGAGAGCACCACCCCGTTATCCTTGGGGGCTGCAGATTCAGGATTCACCCGGATTAATGTTGCGGATTGGCTAAAGCAGGATTGAGAATGACGACGGTACGCCGAGGCCCATCTGAGCGCTTTCATCCCTTGCCAGTAACATTTGCACACGTACTGACTACAGGTCCCAGCATGCACAGGACTTAATTAAGCAGCCCATCCAGGGGCGTGTCATGGGGATAAAAGGACGACAGTCAGACGTGCACCTATTTCACCGTCTAGAGCCTCTGAGGAAGGGTTTACTGAAATGCGTCAGGCATTACAAGACGAGGGAGCTGGAATACGTATCGGCATCTGAAGCCGTTCATACCTACAAGCTGGCTTTCGAGTGCTTTCTCTCCTCAGGGCACTTTTGGAGCTATAATTACAGGCGGCAGCCCGGCCGCCGAGAGAGCACCACCCCGTTATCCTTGGGGGCTGCAGATTCAGGATTCACCCGGATTAATGTTGCGGATTGGCTAAAGCAGGATTGAGAATGACGACGGTATGCGGAGGCCCATCTGAGGGCTTTCATCCCTTGCCAGTAACATTTGCACACGTACTGACTACAGGTCCCCGCATACACAGGACTTAATTAAGCAGCCCATCCAGGGGCGTGTCATGGGGATAAAAGGACGACAGTCAGACGTGCACCTATTTCACCGTTTAGAGCCTTTGAGGAAGGGTTTACTGAAATGCGTCAGGCATTACAAGACGAGGGAGCTGGAATACGTATCGGCATCTGAAGCCATTCATACCTACAAGCTGGCTTTCGAGTGCTTTCTCGCCTCAGGGCACTTTTGGAGCTATAATTACAGTCGGGAGCCCGGCCGCCGAGAGAGCACCACCCCGTTATCCTTGGGGGCCGCAGATTAGGGATTGACCCGGATTAATGTTGCGGATTGGCTAAAGCAGGATTGAGAATGACGACGATTTGCCGAGGCCCATCTGAGGGCTTTCATCCCTTGCCAGTAACATTTGCACACGTACTGACTACAGGTCCCAGCATGCACAGGACTTAATTAGGCAGCCCATCCAGGTGTGTGTCATGTTGATAAAAGGACGACTGTCAGACGTGCACCTATTTCACCGTCTTGAGCCTCTGAGGAACGGTTTACTGAAACGCGTCAGGCATTACAAGACGAGGGAGCTGGAATACGTATCGGCATCTGAAGCCGTTCATACCTACAAGCTGGCTTTCGAGTACTTTCTCGCCTCAGAGCACTTTTGGAGCTATAATTACAGGCAGCAGCCCGGCCACCGAGAGAGCACCACCCCGTTATCCTTGGGGGCCGCAGATTCGGGATTCACCCGGATTCATGTTGCGGATTGGCTAAAGCAGGATTGAGAATGACGACGGTATGCCGAGGCCCATCTGAGGGCTTTCATCCCTTGCCAGTAACATTTGCACACGTACTGACTACAGGTCCCAGCATGCACAGGACTTAATTAAGCAGCCCATCCAGGGGCGTGTCATGGGGATAAAAGGACGACAGTCAGACGTGCACCTATTTCACCGTCTTGAGCCTCTGAGGAAGGGTTTACTGAAACGCGTCAGGCATTACAAGACAAGGGAGCTGGAATAAGTATCGGCATCTGAAGCCGTTCATACCTACAAGCTGGCTTTCGAGTGCTTTCTCGCCTCAGGGCACTTTTGGAGCTATAATAACAGGCGGCAGCCCGGCTGCCGAGAGAGCACCACCCCATTATCCTTGGGGCCCGCAGATTCGGGATTCACCCGGATTAATGTTGCGGATTGGCTAAAGCAGGATTGAGAATGACGACGGTATGTCGAGGCCCGTCTGACGGCTTTCATCCCCAGCCAGTAACATTTGCACAAGTACTGACAACTGGTCCCAGCATGTACAGGACTTAATTAAGCAGCCCATCCAGGGGCGTGTCATGGGGATAAAAGGACGACAGTCAGACTTGCACCTATTTCACCGTCTTGAGCCTCTGAGGAAGGGTTTACTGAAACGCGTCAGGCATTACAAGACGAGGGAGCTGGAATACGTATCGGCATCTGAAGCCGTTCATACCTGCAAGCTGGCTTTCGAGTGCTTTTTCGCCTCAGGGCACTATTGGAGCTGTAATTACAGGCGGCAGCCCGGCCGCCGAGAGAGCACCACCCCGTTATCCTTGGGGGCCGCAGATTCGGGATTCACCCGGATTAATGTTGCGGATTGGCTATAGCAGGATTGAGAATGACTACGGTATGCCGAGGCCCATCTGAAGGCTTTCATCCCTTGCCAGTAACATTTGCACACGTACTGACTACAGCTCCCAGCATGCACAGGACTTAATTAAGCAGCCCATCCAGGGGTGTGTCATGGGTATAAAAGGACGACAGTCAGACGTGCACCTATTTCACCGTCTTGAGCCTCTGAAGAAGGGTTCACTGAAACGCGTCAGGCATTACAAGACGAGGGAGCTGGAATACGTATTGGCATCTGAAGCCGTTCATACCTACAAGCTGGCTTTCGAGTGCTTTCTCGGCTCAGGACACTTTTGGAGCTATAATTACAGGCGGCAGTCCGGCCGCCGAGAGAGCACCACCCCATTATCCTTGGGGGCCGCAGATTCGGGATTCACTCGGATTAATGTTGAAGATTGACTAAAGCAGGATTGAGAATGACAACGGTATGCCAAGGCCCATCTGAGGGCTTTCATCCCTTGCCAGTAACATTTGCACACGTACTGACTACAGGTCCCAGCATGCACAGGACTTAATTAAGCAGCCCATCCAGGGGCGTGTCATGGGGATAAAAGAATGACAGTCAGACGTGCACCTATTTCACCGTCTTGAGCCTCTGAGGAAGGGTTTACTGAAACACGTCAGGCATTACAAGACGAGGACCCTGGAATACGTATCGGCATCTGAAGCCGTTCATACCTACAAGCTGGCTTTCAGGTGCTTTCTTGCCTCAGGGTACTTTTGGAGCTATAATTACAGGCGGCAGCCCGGCCGCCGAGAGAGCACCACCCCGTTATCCTTGGGGGCTGCAGATTCAGGATTCACCCGGATTAATGTTGCGGATTGGCTAAAGCAGGATTGAGAATGACGACGGTACGCCGAGGCCCATCTGAGCGCTTTCATCCCTTGCCAGTAACATTTGCACACGTACTGACTACAGGTCCCAGCATGCACAGGACTTAATTAAGCAGCCCATCCAGGGGCGTGTCATGGGGATAAAAGGACGACAGTCAGACGTGCACCTATTTCACCGTCTAGAGCCTCTGAGGAAGGGTTTACTGAAATGCGTCAGGCATTACAAGACGAGGGAGCTGGAATACGTATCGGCATCTGAAGCCGTTCATACCTACAAGCTGGCTTTCGAGTGCTTTCTCTCCTCAGGGCACTTTTGGAGCTATAATTACAGGCGGCAGCCCGGCCGCCGAGAGAGCACCACCCCGTTATCCTTGGGGGCTGCAGATTCAGGATTCACCCGGATTAATGTTGCGGATTGGCTAAAGCAGGATTGAGAATGACGACGGTATGCGGAGGCCCATCTGAGGGCTTTCATCCCTTGCCAGTAACATTTGCACACGTACTGACTACAGGTCCCCGCATACACAGGACTTAATTAAGCAGCCCATCCAGGGGCGTGTCATGGGGATAAAAGGACGACAGTCAGACGTGCACCTATTTCACCGTTTAGAGCCTTTGAGGAAGGGTTTACTGAAATGCGTCAGGCATTACAAGACGAGGGAGCTGGAATACGTATCGGCATCTGAAGCCATTCATACCTACAAGCTGGCTTTCGAGTGCTTTCTCGCCTCAGGGCACTTTTGGAGCTATAATTACAGTCGGGAGCCTGGCCGCCGAGAGAGCACCACCCCGTTATCCTTGGGGGCCGCAGATTCGGGATTGACCCGGATTAATGTTGCGGATTGGCTAAAGCAGTATTGAGAATGATGACGATTTGCTGAGGCCCATCTGAGGGCTTTCATCCCTTGCCAGTAACATTTGCACACGTACTGACTACAGGTCCCAGCATGCACAGGACTTAATTAAGCAGCCCATCCAGGGGTGTGTCATGGGGATAAAAGGACGACTGTCAGACGTGCACCTATTTCACCGTCTTGAGCCTCTGAGGAACGGTTTACTGAAACGCGTCAGGCATTACAAGACGAGGGAGCTGGAATACGTATCGGCATCTGAAGCCGTTCATACCTACAAGCTGGCTTTCGAGTACTTTCTCGCCTCAGAGCACTTTTGGAGCTATAATTACAGGCAGCAGCCCGGCCACCGAGAGAGCACCACCCCGTTATCCTTGGGGGCCGCAGATTCGGGATTCACCCGGATTCATGTTGCGGATTGGCTAAAGCAGGATTGAGAATGACGACGGTATGCCGAGGCCCATCTGAGGGCTTTCATCCCTTGCCAGTAACATTTGCACACGTACTGACTACAGGTCCCAGCATGCACAGGACTTAATTAAGCAGCCCATCCAGGGGTGTGTCATGGGTATAAAAGGACGACAGTCAGACGTGCACCTATTTCACCGTCTTGAGCCTCTGAAGAAGGGTTCACTGAAACGCGTCAGGCATTACAAGACGAGGGAGCTGGAATACGTATTGGCATCTGAAGCCGTTCATACCTACAAGCTGGCTTTCGAGTGCTTTCTCGGCTCAGGACACTTTTGGAGCTATAATTACAGGCGGCAGTCCGGCCGCCGAGGGAGCACCACCCCATTATCCTTGGGGGCCGCAGATTCGGGATTCACTCGGATTAATGTTGAAGATTGACTAAAGCAGGATTGAGAATGACAACGGTATGCCGAGGCCCATCTGAGGGCTTTCATCCCTTGCCAGTAACATTTGCACACGTACTGACTACAGGTCCCAGCATGCACAGGACTTAATTAAGCAGCCCATCCAGGGGCGTGTCATGGGGATAAAAGAATGACAGTCAGACGTGCACCTATTTCACCGTCTTGAGCCTCTGAGGAAGGGTTTACTGAAACACGTCAGGCATTACAAGACGAGGACCCTGGAATACGTATCGGCATCTGAAGCCGTTCATACCTACAAGCTGGCTTTCAGGTGCTTTCTTGCCTCAGGGTACTTTTGGAGCTATAATTACAGGCGGCAGCCCGGCCGCCGAGAGAGCACCACCCCGTTATCCTTGGGGGCTGCAGATTCAGGATTCACCCGGATTAATGTTGCGGATTGGCTAAAGCAGGATTGAGAATGACGACGGTACGCCGAGGCCCATCTGAGCGCTTTCATCCCTTGCCAGTAACATTTGCACACGTACTGACTACAGGTCCCAGCATGCACAGGACTTAATTAAGCAGCCCATCCAGGGGCGTGTCATGGGGATAAAAGGACGACAGTCAGACGTGCACCTATTTCACCGTCTAGAGCCTCTGAGGAAGGGTTTACTGAAATGCGTCAGGCATTACAAGACGAGGGAGCTGGAATACGTATCGGCATCTGAAGCCGTTCATACCTACAAGCTGGCTTTCGAGTGCTTTCTCTCCTCAGGGCACTTTTGGAGCTATAATTACAGGCGGCAGCCCGGCCGCCGAGAGAGCACCACCCCGTTATCCTTGGGGGCTGCAGATTCAGGATTCACCCGGATTAATGTTGCGGATTGGCTAAAGCAGGATTGAGAATGACGACGGTATGCGGAGGCCCATCTGAGGGCTTTCATCCCTTGCCAGTAACATTTGCACACGTACTGACTACAGGTCCCAGCATGCACAGGACTTAATTAAGCAGCCCATCCAGGGGCGTGTCATGGGGATAAAAGGACGACAGTCAGACGTGCACCTATTTCACCGTTTAGAGCCTCTGAGGAAGGGTTTACTGAAATGCGTCAGGCATTACAAGACGAGGGAGCTGGAATACGTATCGGCATCTGAAGCCATTCATACCTACAAGCTGGCTTTCGAGTGCTTTCTCGCCTCAGGGCACTTTTGGAGCTATAATTACAGTCGGGAGCCTGGCCGCCGAGAGAGCACCACCCCGTTATCCTTGGGGGCCGCAGATTCGGGATTGACCCGGATTAATGTTGCGGATTGGCTAAAGCAGTATTGAGAATGATGACGATTTGCTGAGGCCCATCTGAGGGCTTTCATCCCTTGCCAGTAACATTTGCACACGTACTGACTACAGGTCCCAGCATGCACAGGACTTAATTAAGCAGCCCATCCAGGGGTGTGTCATGGGGATAAAAGGACGACTGTCAGACGTGCACCTATTTCACCGTCTTGAGCCTCTGAGGAACGGTTTACTGAAACGCGTCAGGCATTACAAGACGAGGGAGCTGGAATACGTATCGGCATCTGAAGCCGTTCATACCTACAAGCTGGCTTTCGAGTACTTTCTCGCCTCAGAGCACTTTTGGAGCTATAATTACAGGCAGCAGCCCGGCCACCGAGAGAGCACCACCCCGTTATCCTTGGGGGCCGCAGATTCGGGATTCACCCGGATTCATGTTGCGGATTGGCTAAAGCAGGATTGAGAATGACGACGGTATGCCGAGGCCCATCTGAGGGCTTTCATCCCTTGCCAGTAACATTTGCACACGTACTGACTACAGGTCCCAGCATGCACAGGACTTAATTAAGCAGCCCATCCAGGGGCGTGTCATGGGGATAAAAGGACGACAGTCAGACGTGCACCTATTTCACCGTCTTGAGCCTCTGAGGAAGGGTTTACTGAAACGCGTCAGGCATTACAAGACGAGGGAGCTGGAATAAGTATCGGCATCTGAAGCCGTTCATACCTACAAGCTGGCTTTCGAGTGCTTTCTCGCCTCAGGGCACTTTTGGAGCTATAATTACAGGCGGCAGCCCGGCCGCCGAGAGAGCACCACCCCGTTATGCTTGGGGGCCGCAGATTCGGGATTCACCCGGATTAATGTTGCGGAGTGGCTAAAGCAGGATTGAGAATGACGACGGTATGCCGAGGCCCATCTGAGGGCTTTCATCCCCAGCCAGTAACATTTGCACAAGTACTGACAACAGGTCCCAGCATGCACAGGACTTAATTAAGCAGCCCATCCAGGGGCGTGTCATGGGGATAAAAGGACGACAGTCAGACGTGCAACTATTTCACCGTCTTGAGCCTCTGAGGAAGGGTTTACTGAAACGCGTCAGGCATTACAAGACGAGGGAGCTGGAATACGTATCGGCATCTGAAGCCGTTCATACCTACAAGCTGGCTTTCGAGTGCTTTCTCGGCTCAGGACACTTTTGGAGCTATAATTACAGGCGGCAGTCCGGCCGCCGAGAGAGCACCACCCCGTTATCCTTGGGGGCCGCAGATTCGGGATTCACCCGGATTAATGTTGAAGATTGACTAAAGCAGGATTGAGAATGACAATGGTATGCCGAGGCCCATCTGAGGGCTTTCATCCCTTGCCAGTAACATTTGCACACGTACTGACTACAGGTCCCAGCATGCACAGGACTTAATTAAGCAGCCCATCCAGGGGCGTGTCATGGGGATAAAAGAATGACAGTCAGACGTGCACCTATTTCACCGTCTTGAGCCTCTGAGGAAGGGTTTACTGAAACGCGTCAGGCATTACAAGACGAGGGCGCTGGAATACGTATCGGCATCTGAAGACGTTCATACCTACAAGCTGGCTTTCAGGTGCTTTCTTGCCTCAGGGTACTTTCGGAGCTATAATTACAGGCGGCAGCCCGGCCACGCGGGAGAGCACCACCCCGTTATCCTTGGGGGCCGTAGATTTGGGATTCACCCGGATTAATGTTGCGGATTGGCTAAAGCAGGATTGAGAATGACGACGGTATGCGGAGGCCCATCTGAGGGCTTTCATCCCTTGCCAGTAACATTTGCACACGTACTGACTACAGGTTCCAGCATACACAGGACTTAATTAAGCAGCCCATCCAGGGGCGTGTCATGGGGATAAAAGGACGACAGTCAGATGTGCACCTATTTCACCGTTTAGAGCCTCTGAGGAAGGGTTTACTGAAATGCGTCAGGCATTACAAGACGAGGGAGCTGGAATACGTATCGGCATCTGAAGCCATTCATACCTACAAGCTGGCTTTCGAGTGCTTTCTCGCCTCAGGGCACTTTTGGAGCTATAATTACAGTCGGGAGCCCGGCCGCCGAGAGAGCACCACCCCGTTATCCTTGGGGGCCGCAGATTCGGGATTGACCCGGATTAATGTTGCGGATTGGCTAAAGCAGGATTGAGAATGACGACGATTTGCCGAGGCCCATCTGAGGGCTTTCATCCCTTGCCAGTAACATTTGCACACGTACTGACTACAGGTCCCAGCATGCACAGGACTTAATTAAGCAGCCCATCCAGGTGTGTGTCATGTTGATAAAAGGACGACTGTCAGACGTGCACCTATTTCACCGTCTTGAGCCTCTGAGCAACGGTTTACTGAAACGCGTCAGGCATTACAAGACAAGGAAGCTGGAATACGTATCGGCATCTGAAGCCGTTCATACCTACAAGCTGGCTTTCGAGTACTTTCTCGCCTCAGAGCACTTTTGGAGCTATAATTACAGGCAGCAGCCCGGCCACCGAGAGAGCACCACCCCGTTATCCTTGGGGGCCGCAGATTCGGGATTCACCCGGATTCATGTTGCGGATTGGCTAAAGCAGGATTGAGAATGACGACGGTATGCCGAGGCCCATCTGAGGGCTTTCATCCCTTGCCAGTAACATTTGCACACGTACTGACTACAGGTCCCAGCATGCACAGGACTTAATTAAGCAGCCCATCCAGGGGCGTGTCATGGGGATAAAAGGACGACAGTCAGACGTGCACCTATTTCACCGTCTTGAGCCTCTGAGGAAGGGTTTACTGAAACGCGTCAGGCATTACAAGACAAGGGAGCTGGAATAAGTATCGGCATCTGAAGCCGTTCATACCTACAAGCTGGCTTTCGAGTGCTTTCTCGCCTCAGGGCACTTTTGGAGCTATAATAACAGGCGGCAGCCCGGCTGCCGAGA
Organism: Calotriton arnoldi; assembly: GCA_963921515.1. Classification (NCBI taxonomy): domain Eukaryota; kingdom Metazoa; phylum Chordata; class Amphibia; order Caudata; family Salamandridae; genus Calotriton; species Calotriton arnoldi. The sequence goes on along the minus strand of CAWUFW010000952.1, from coordinate 2,497,936 downwards.
GAGCACCACCCCATTATCCTTGGGGCCCGCAGATTCGGGATTCACCCGGATTAATGTTGCGGATTGGCTAAAGCAGGATTGAGAATGACGACGGTATGTCGAGGCCCGTCTGACGGCTTTCATCCCCAGCCAGTAACATTTGCACAAGTACTGACAACAGGTCCCAGCATGTACAGGACTTAATTAAGCAGCCCATCCAGGGGCGTGTCATGGGGATAAAAGGACGACAGTCAGACTTGCACCTATTTCACCGTCTTGAGCCTCTGAGGAAGGGTTTACTGAAACGCGTCAGGCATTACAAGACGAGGGAGCTGGAATACGTATCGGCATCTGAAGCCGTTCATACCTGCAAACTGGCTTTCGAGTGCTTTTTCGCCTCAGGGCACTATTGGAGCTGTAATTACAGGCGGCAGCCCGGCCGCCGAGAGAGCACCACCCCGTTATCCTTGGGGGCCGCAGATTCGGGATTCACCCGGATTAATGTTGCGGATTGGCTATAGCAGGATTGAGAATGACTACGGTATGCCGAGGCCCATCTGAAGGCTTTCATCCCTTGCCAGTAACATTTGCACACGTACTGACTACAGCTCCCAGCATGCACAGGACTTAATTAAGCAGCCCATCCAGGGGTGTGTCATGGGTATAAAAGGACGACAGTCAGACGTGCACCTATTTCACCGTCTTGAGCCTCTGAAGAAGGGTTCACTGAAACGCGTCAGGCATTACAAGACGAGGGAGCTGGAATACGTATTGGCATCTGAAGCCGTTCATACCTACAAGCTGGCTTTCGAGTGCTTTCTCGGCTCAGGACACTTTTGGAGCTATAATTACAGGCGGCAGTCCGGCCGCCGAGGGAGCACCACCCCGTTATCCTTGGGGGCCGCAGATTCGGGATTCACTCGGATTAATGTTGAAGATTGACTAAAGCAGGATTGAGAATGACAACGGTATGCCGAGGCCCGAGGGCTTTCATCCCTTGCCAGTAACATTTGCACACGTACTGACTACAGGTCCCAGCATGCACAGGACTTAATTAAGCAGCCCATCCAGGGGCGTGTCATGGGGATAAAAGAATGACCGTCAGACGTGCACCTATTTCACCGTCTTGAGCCTCTGAGGAAGGGTTTACTGAAACGCATCAGGCATTACAAGACGAGGACCCTGGAATACGTATCGGCATCTGAAGCCGTTCATACCTACAAGCTGGCTTTCAGGTGCTTTCTTGCCTCAGGGTACTTTTGGAGCTATAATTACAGGCGGCAGCCCGGACGCCGAGAGAGCACCACCCCGTTATCCTTGGGGGCTGCAGATTCAGGATTCACCCGGATTAATGTTGCGGATTGGCTAAAGCAGGATTGAGAATGACGACGGTATGCCGAGGCCCATCTGAGCGCTTTCATCCCTTGCCAGTAACATTTGCACACGTACTGACTACAGGTCCCAGCATGCACAGGACTTAATTAAGCAGCCCATCCAGGGGCGTGTCATGGGGATAAAAGGACGACAGTCAGACGTGCACCTATTTCACCGTCTAGAGCCTCTGAGGAAGGGTTTACTGAAATGCGTCAGGCATTACAAGACGAGGGAGCTGGAATACGTATCGGCATCTGAAGCCGTTCATACCTACAAGCTGGCTTTCGAGTGCTTTCTCTCCTCAGGGCACTTTTGGAGCTATAATTACAGGCGGCAGCCCGGCCGCCGAGAGAGCACCACCCCGTTATCCTTGGGGGCTGCAGATTCAGGATTCACCCGGATTAATGTTGCGGATTGGCTAAAGCAGGATTGAGAATGACGACGGTATGCGGAGGCCCATCTGAGGGCTTTCATCCCTTGCCAGTAACATTTGCACACGTACTGACTACAGGTCCCAGCATACACAGGACTTAATTAAGCAGCCCATCCAGGAGCGTGTCATGGGGATAAAAGGACGACAGTCAGACGTGCACCTATTTCACCGTTTAGAGCCTCTGAGGAAGGGTTTACTGAAATGCGTCAGGCATTACACGACGAGGGAGCTGGAATACGTATCGGCATCTGAAGCCATTCATACCTACAAGCTGGCTTTCGAGTGCTTTCTCGCCTCAGGGCACTTTTGGAGCTATAATTACAGTCGGGAGCCTGGCCGCCGAGAGAGCACCACCCCGTTATCCTTGGGGGCCGCAGATTCGGGATTGACCCGGATTAATGTTGCGGATTGGCTAAAGCAGTATTGAGAATGATGACGATTTGCTGAGGCCCATCTGAGGGCTTTCATCCCTTGCCAGTAACATTTGCACACGTACTGACTACAGGTCCCAGCATGCACAGGACTTAATTAAGCTGCCCATCCAGGGGTGTGTCATGGGGATAAAAGGACGACTGTCAGACGTGCACCTATTTCACCGTCTTGAGCCTCTGAGGAACGGTTTACTGAAACGCGTCAGGCATTACAAGACGAGGGAGCTGGAATACGTATCGGCATCTGAAGCCGTTCATACCTACAAGCTGGCTTTCGAGTACTTTCTCGCCTCAGAGCACTTTTGGAGCTATAATTACAGGCAGCAGCCCGGCCACCGAGAGAGCACCACCCCGTTATCCTTGGGGGCCGCAGATTCGGGATTCACCCGGATTCATGTTGCGGATTGGCTAAAGCAGGATTGAGAATGACGACGGTATGCCGAGGCCCATCTGAGGGCTTTCATCCCTTGCCAGTAACATTTGCACACGTACTGACTACAGGTCCCAGCATGCACAGGACTTAATTAAGCAGCCCATCCAGGGGCGTGTCATGGGGATAAAAGGATGACAGTCAGACGTGCACCTATTTCTCCGTCTTGAGCCTCTGAGGAAGGGTTTACTGAAACGCGTCAGGCATTACAAGACGAGGGAGCTGGAATAAGTATCGGCATCTGAAGCCGTTCATACCTACAAGCTGGCTTTCGAGTGCTTTCTCGCCTCAGGGCACTTTTGGAGCTATAATTACAGGCGGCAGCCCGGCCGCCGAGAGAGCACCACCCCGTTATGCTTGGGGGCCGCAGATTCGGGATTCACCCGGATTAATGTTGCGGAGTGGCTAAAGCAGGATTGAGAATGACGACGGTATGCCGAGGCCCATCTGAGGGCTTTCATCCCCAGCCAGTAACATTTGCACAAGTACTGACAACAGGTCCCAGCATGCACAGGACTTAATTAAGCAGCCCATCCAGGGGCGTGTCATGGGGATAAAAGGACGACAGTCAGACGTGCACCTATTTCACCGTCTTGAGCCTCTGAGGAAGGGTTTACTGAAACGCGTCAGGCATTACAAGACGAGGAGCTGGAATACGTATCGGCATCTGAAGCCGTTCATACCTACAAGCTGGCTTTCGAGTGCTTTCTCGGCTCAGGACACTTTTGGAGTTATAATTACAGGCGGCAGTCCGGCCGCCGAGAGAGCACCACCCCGTTATCCTTGGGGGCCGCAGATTCGGGATTCACCCGGATTAATGTTGAAGATTGACTAAAGCAGGATTGAGAATGACAATGGTATGCCGAGGCCCATCTGAGGGCTTTCATCCCTTGCCAGTAACATTTGCACACGTACTGACTACAGGTCCCAGCATGCACAGGACTTAATTAAGCAGCCCATCCAGGGGCGTGTCATGGGGATAAAAGAATGACAGTCAGACGTGCACCTATTTCACCGTCTTGAGCCTCTGAGGAAGGGTTTACTGAAACGCGTCAGGCATTACAAGACGAGGGCGCTGGAATACGTATCGGCATCTGAAGACGTTCATACCTACAAGCTGGCTTTCAGGTGCTTTCTTGCCTTAGGGCACTTTCGGAGCTATAATTACAGGCGGCAGCCCGGCCACGGGGAGAGCACCACCCCGTTATCCTTGGGGGCCGTAGATTTGGGATTCACCCGGATTAATGTTGCGGATTGGCTAAAGCAGGATTGAGAATGACGACGGTATGCGGAGGCCCATCTGAAGGCTTTCATCCCTTACCAGTAATATTTGCACACGTACTGACTACAGGTCCCAGCATGCACAGGACTTAATTAAGCAGCCCATCCAGGGGCGTGTCATGGGGATAAAAGGACGACAGTCAGACGTGCACCTATTTCACCGTCTTGAGCCTCTGAGGAAGGGTTTACTGAAATGCGTCAGGCATTACAAGACGAGGGAGCTGGAATACGTATCGGCATCTGAAGCCGTTCATACCTACAACCTGGCTTTCGAGTGCTTTCTCGGCTCAGGGCACTTTTGGAGCTATAATTACAGGCGGCAGCCCGGCCGCCGAGAGAGAACCACCCCGTTATCATTGGGGGCTGCAGATTCAGGATTCACCCGGATTAATGTTGCGGATTGGCTAAAGCAGGATTGAGAATGACGACGGTATGCGGAGGCCCATCTGAGGGCTTTCATCCCTTGCCAGTAACATTTGCACACGTACTGACTACAGGTTCCAGCATACACAGGACTTAATTAAGCAGCCCATCCAGGGGCGTGTCATGGGGATAAAAGGACGACAGTCAGATGTGCACCTATTTCACCGTTTAGAGCCTCTGAGGAAGGGTTTACTGAAATGCGTCAGGCATTACAAGACGAGGGAGCTGGAATACGTATCGGCATTTGAAGCCATTCATACCTACAAGCTGGCTTTCGAGTGCTTTCTCGCCTCAGGGCACTTTTGGAGCTATAATTACAGTCGGGAGCCCGGCCGCCGAGAGAGCACCACCCGTTATCCTTGGGGGCCGCAGATTCGGGATTGACCCGGATTAATGTTGCGGATTGGCTAAAGCAGGATTGAGAATGACGACGATTTGCCGAGGCCCATCTGAGGGCTTTCATCCCTTGCCAGTAACATTTGCACACGTACTGACTACAGGTCCCAGCATGCACAGGACTTAATTAAGCAGCCCATCCAGGTGTGTGTCATGTTGATAAAAGGACGACTGTCAGACGTGCACCTATTTCACCGTCTTGAGCCTCTGAGGAACGGTTTACTGAAACGCGTCAGGCATTACAAGACAAGGAAGCTGGAATACGTATCGGCATCTGAAGCCGTTCATACCTACAAGCTGGCTTTCGAGTACTTTCTCGCCTCAGAGCACTTTTGGAGCTATAATTACAGGCAGCAGCCCGGCCACCGAGAGAGCACCACCCCGTTATCCTTGGGAGCCGCAGATTCGGGATTCACCCGGATTCATGTTGCGGATTGGCTAAAGCAGGATTGAGAATGACGACGGTATGCCGAGGCCCATCTGAGGGCTTTCATCCATTGCCAGTAACATTTGCACACGTACTGACTACAGGTCCCAGCATGCACAGGACTTAATTAAGCAGCCCATCCAGGGGCGTGTCATGGGGATAAAGGACGACAGTCAGACGTGCACCTATTTCACCGTCTTGAGCCTCTGAGGAAGGGTTTACTGAAACGCGTCAGGCATTACAAGACAAGGGAGCTGGAATAAGTATCGGCATCTGAAGCCGTTCATACCTACAAGCTGGCTTTCGAGTGCTTTCTCGCCTCAGGGCACTTTTGGAGCTATAATAACAGGCGGCAGCCCGGCTGCCGAGAGAGCACCACCCCATTATCCTTGGGGCCCGCAGATTCGGGATTCACCCGGATTAATGTTGCGGATTGGCTAAAGCAGGATTGAGAATGACGACGGTATGTCGAGGCCCGTCTGACGGCTTTCATCCCCAGCCAGTAACATTTGCACAAGTACTGACAACAGGTCCCAGCATGTACAGGACTTAATTAAGCAGCCCATCCAGGGGCATGTCATGGGGATAAAAGGACGACAGTCAGACTTGCACCTATTTCCCCGTCTTGAGCCTCTGAGGAAGGGTTTACTGAAACGCGTCAGGCATTACAAGACGAGGGAGCTGGAATACGTATCGGCATCTGAAGCCGTTCATACCTGCAAGCTGGCTTTCGAGTGCTTTTTCACCTCAGGGCACTATTGGAGCTGTAATTACAGGCGGCAGCCCGGCCGCCGAGAGAGCACCACCCCGTTATCCTTGGGGGCCGCAGATTCGGGATTCACCCGGATTAATGTTGCGGATTGGCTATAGCAGGATTGAGAATGACTACGGTATGCCGAGGCCCATCTGAAGGCTTTCATCCCTTGCCAGTAACATTTGCACACGTACTGACTACAGCTCCCAGCATGCACAGGACTTAATTAAGCAGCCCATCCAGGGGTGTGTCATGGGTATAAAAGGACGACAGTCAGACGTGCACCTATTTCACCGTCTTGAGCCTCTGAAGAAGGGTTCACTGAAACGCGTCAGGCATTACAAGACGAGGGAGCTGGAATACGTATTGGCATCTGAAGCCGTTCATACCTACAAGCTGGCTTTCGAGTGCTTTCTCGGCTCAGGACACTTTTGGAGCTATAATTACAGGCGGCAGTCCGGCCGCCGAGGGAGCACCACCCCGTTATCCTTGGGGGCCGCAGATTCGGGATTCACTTGGATTAATGTTGAAGATTGACTAAAGCAGGATTGAGAATGACAACGGTATGCCGAGGCCCATCTGAGGGCTTTCATCCCTTGCCAGTAACATTTGCACACGTACTGACTACAGGTCCCAGCATGCACAGGACTTAATTAAGCAGCCCATCCAGGGGCGTGTCATGGGGATAAAAGAATGACAGTCAGACGTGCACCTATTTCACCGTCTTGAGTCTCTGAGGAAGGGTTTACTGAAACGCGTCAGGCATTACAAGACGAGGGCCCTGGAATACGTATCGGCATCTGAAGCCGTTCATACCTACAAGCTGGCTTTCAGGTGCTTTCTTGCCTCAGGGTACTTTTGGAGCTATAATTACAGGCGGCAGCCCGGCCGCCGAGAGAGCACCACCCCGTTATCCTTGGGGGCTGCAGATTCAGGATTCACCCGGATTAATGTTGCGGATTGGCTAAAGCAGGATTGAGAATGACGACGGTATGCCGAGGCCCATCTGAGCGCTTTCATCCCTTGCCAGTAACATTTGCACACGTACTGACTACAGGTCCCAGCATGCACAGGACTTAATTAAGCAGCCCATCCAGGGGCGTGTCATGGGGATAAAAGGACGACAGTCAGACGTGCACCTATTTCACCGTCTTGAGCCTCTGAGGAAGGGTTTACTGAAACGCGTCAGGCATTACAAGACGAGGGAGCTGGAATACGTATCGGCATCTGAAGCCGTTCATACCTACAAGCTGGCTTTTGAGTGCTTTCTCGCCTCAGGGCACTTTTGGAGCTATAATTATAGGCGGCAGCCCGGCCGCCGAGAGAGCACCACCCCGTTATGCTTGGGGGCCGCAGATTCGGGATTCACCCGGATTAATGTTGCGGAGTGGCTAAAGCAGGATTGAGAATGACGACGGTATGCCGAGGCCCATCTGAGGGGTTTCATCCCTTGCCAGTAACATTTGCACACGTGCTGACTACAGGTCCCAGCATGCATAGGACTTAATTAAGCAGCCCATCCAGGGGCGTGTCATGGGGATAAAAGGACGACAGTCAGACGTGCACCTATTTCACCGTCTTGAGCCTCTGAGGAAGGGTTTACTGAAACGCGCCAGGCATTACAAGACGAGGGAGCTGGAATACGTATCGGCATCTGAAGCCGTTCATACCTACAAGCTGGCTTTCGAGTGCTTTCTCGCCTCAGGGCCCTTTTGGAGCTATAATTACAGGCGGCAGTCCGGCCGCCGAGAGAGCACCACCCCGTTATCCTTGGGGGCCGCAGATTCGGGATTCACCCGGATTAATGTTGAAGATTGACTAAAGCAGGATTGAGAATGACAATGGTATGCCGAGGCCCATCTGAGGGCTTTCATCCCTTGCCAGTAACATTTGCACACGTACTGACTACAGGTCCCAGCATGCACAGGACTTAATTAAGCAGCCCATCCAGGGGCGTGTCATGGGGATAAAAGAATGACAGTCAGACGTGCACCTATTTCACCGTCTTGAGCCTCTGAGGAAGGGTTTACTGAAACGCATCAGGCATTACAAGACGAGGGCGCTGGAATACGTATCGGCATCTGAAGACGTTCATACCTACAAGCTGGCTTTCAGGTGCTTTCTTGCCTCAGGGTACTTTCGGAGCTATAATTACAGGCGGCAGCCCGGCCACGGGGAGAGCACCACCCCGTTATCCTTGGGGGCCGTAGATTTGGGATTCACCCGGATTAATGTTGCGGATTGGCTAAAGCAGGATTGAGAATGACGACGGTATGCGGAGGCCCATCTGAAGGCTTTCATCCCTTACCAGTAATATTTGCACACGTACTGACTACAGGTCCCAGCATGCACAGGACTTAATTAAGCAGCCCATCCAGGGGCGTGTCATGGGGATAAAAGGACGACAGTCAGACGTGCACCTATTTCACCGTCTTGAGCCTCTGAGGAAGGGTTTACTGAAATGCGTCAGGCATTACAAGACGAGGGAGATGGAATACGTATCAGCATCTGAAGCCGTTCATACCTACAAGCTGGCTTTCGAGTGCTTTCTCGGCTCAGGGCACTTTTGGAGCTATAATTACAGGCGGCAGCCCGGCCGCCGAGAGAGAACCACCCCGTTATCATTGGGGGCTGCAGATTCAGGATTCACCCGGATTAATGTTGCGGATTGGCTAAAGCAGGATTGAGAATGACGACGGTATGCGAAGGCCCATCTGAGGGCTTTCATCCCTTGCCAGTAACATTTGCACACGTACTGACTACAGGTTCCAGCATACACAGGACTTAATTAAGCAGCCCATCCAGGGGCGTGTCATGGGGATAAAAGGACGACAGTCAGATGTGCACCTATTTCACCGTTTAGAGCCTCTGAGGAAGGGTTTACTGAAATGCGTCAGGCATTACAAGACGAGGGAGCTGGAATACGTATCGGCATTTGAAGCCATTCATACCTACAAGCTGGCTTTCGAGTGCTTTCTCGCCTCAGGGCACTTTTGGAGCTATAATTACAGTCGGGAGCCCGGCCGCCGAGAGAGCACCACCCCGTTATCCTTGGGGGCCGCAGATTCGGGATTGACCCGGATTAATGTTGCGGATTGGCTAAAGCAGGATTGAGAATGACGACGATTTGCCGAGGCCCATCTGAGGGCTTTCATCCCTTGCCAGTAACATTTGCACACGTACTGACTACAGGTCCCAGCATGCACAGGACTTAATTTAGCAGCCCATCCAGGTGTGTGTCATGTTGATAAAAGGACGACTGTCAGACGTGCACCTATTTCACCGTCTTGAGCCTCTGAGGAACGGTTTACTGAAACGCGTCAAGCATTACAAGACAAGGAAGCTGGAATACGTATCGGCATCTGAAGCCGTTCATACCTACAAGCTGGCTTTCGAGTACTTTCTCGCCTCAGAGCACTTTTGGAGCTATAATTACAGGCAGCAGCCCGGCCACCGAGAGAGCACCACCCCGTTATCCTTGGGAGCCGCAGATTCGGGATAAACCCGGATTCATGTTGCGGATTGGCTAAAGCAGGATTGAGAATGACGACGGTATGCCGAGGCCCATCTGAGGGCTTTCATCCATTGCCAGTAACATTTGCACACGTACTGACTACAGGTCCCAGCATGCACAGGACTTAATTAAGCAGCCCATCCAGGGGCGTGTCATGGGGATAAAAGGACGACAGTCAGACGTGCACCTATTTCACCGTCTTGAGCCTCTGAGGAAGGGTTTACTGAAACGCGTCAGGCATTACAAGACAAGGGAGCTGGAATAAGTATCGGCATCTGAAGCCGTTCATACCTACAAGCTGGCTTTCGAGTGCTTTCTCGCCTCAGGGCACTTTTGGAGCTATAATAACAGGCGGCAGCCCGGCTGCCGAGAGAGCACCACCCCATTATCCTTGGGGCCCGCAGATTCGGGATTCACCCGGATTAATGTTGCGGATTGGCTAAAGCAGGATTGAGAATGACGACGGTATGTCGAGGCCCGTCTGACGGCTTTCATCCCCAGCCAGTAACATTTGCACAAGTACTGACAACAGGTCCCAGCATGTACAGGACTTAATTAAGCAGCCCATCCAGGGGCATGTCATGGGGATAAAAGGACGACAGTCAGACTTGCACCTATTTCCCCGTCTTGAGCCTCTGAGGAAGGGTTTACTGAAACGCGTCAGGCATTACAAGACAAGGGAGCTGGAATAAGTATCGGCATCTGAAGCCGTTCATACCTACAAGCTGGCTTTCGAGTGCTTTCTCGCCTCAGGGCACTTTTGGAGCTATAATAACAGGCGGCAGCCCGGCTGCCGAGAGAGCACCACCCCATTATCCTTGGGGCCCGCAGATTCGGGATTCACCCGGATTAATGTTGCGGATTGGCTAAAGCAGGATTGAGAATGACGACGGTATGTCGAGGCCCGTCTGACGGCTTTCATCCCCAGCCAGTAACATTTGCACAAGTACTGACAACAGGTCCCAGCATGTACAGGACTTAATTAAGCAGCCCATCCAGGGGCATGTCATGGGGATAAAAGGACGACAGTCAGACTTGCACCTATTTCCCGTCTTGAGCCTCTGAGGAAGGGTTTACTGAAACGCGTCAGGCATTACAAGACGAGGGAGCTGGAATACGTATCGGCATCTGAAGCCGTTCATACCTGCAAGCTGGCTTTCGAGTGCTTTTTCGCCTCAGGGCACTATTGGAGCTGTAATTACAGGCGGCAGCCCGGCCGCCGAGAGAGCACCACCCCGTTATCCTTGGGGGCCGCAGATTCGGGATTCACCCGGATTAATGTTGCGGATTGGCTATAGCAGGATTGAGAATGACTACGGTATGCCGAGGCCCATCTGAAGGCTTTCATCCCTTGCCAGTAACATTTGCACACGTACTGACTACAGCTCCCAGCATGCACAGGACTTAATTAAGCAGCCCATCCAGGGGTGTGTCATGGGTATAAAAGGACGACAGTCAGACGTGCACCTATTTCACCGTCTTGAGCCTCTGAAGAAGGGTTCACTGAAACGCGTCAGGCATTACAAGACGAGGGAGCTGGAATACGTATTGGCATCTGAAGCCGTTCATACCTACAAGCTGGCTTTCGAGTGCTTTCTCGGCTCAGGACACTTTTGGAGCTATAATTACAGGCGGCAGTCCGGCCGCCGAGGGAGCACCACCCCGTTATCCTTGGGGGCCGCAGATTCGGGATTCACTCGGATTAATGTTGAAGATTGACTAAAGCAGGATTGAGAATGACAACGGTATGCCGAGGCCCATCTGAGGGCTTTCATCCCTTGCCAGTAACATTTGCACACGTACTGACTACAGGTCCCAGCATGCACAGGACTTAATTAAGCAGCCCATCCAGGGGCGTGTCATGGGGATAAAAGAATGACAGTCAGACGTGCACCTATTTCACCGTCTTGAGCCTCTGAGGAAGGGTTTACTGAAACGCGTCAGGCATTACAAGACGAGGGCCCTGGAATACGTATCGGCATCTGAAGCCGTTCATACCTACAAGCTGGCTTTCAGGTGCTTTCTTGCCTCAGGGTACTTTTGGAGCTATAATTACAGGCGGCAGCCCGGCCGCCGAGAGAGCACCACCCCGTTATCCTTGGGGGCTGCAGATTCAGGATTCACCCGGATTAATGTTGCGGATTGGCTAAAGCAGGATTGAGAATGACGACGGTATGCCGAGGCCCATCTGAGCGCTTTCATCCCTTGCCAGTAACATTTGCACACGTACTGACTACAGGTCCCAGCATGCACAGGACTTAATTAAGCAGCCCATCCAGGGGCGTGTCATGGGGATAAAAGGACGACAGTCAGACGTGCACCTATTTCACCGTCTTGAGCCTCTGAGGAAGGGTTTACTGAAACGCGTCAGGCATTACAAGACGAGGGAGCTGGAATACGTATCGGCATCTGAAGCCGTTCATACCTACAAGCTGGCTTTTGAGTGCTTTCTCGCCTCAGGGCACTTTTGGAGCTATAATTATAGGCGGCAGCCCGGCCGCCGAGAGAGCACCACCCCGTTATGCTTGGGGGCCGCAGATTCGGGATTCACCCGGATTAATGTTGCGGAGTGGCTAAAGCAGGATTGAGAATGACGACGGTATGCCGAGGCCCATCTGAGGGGTTTCATCCCTTGCCAGTAACATTTGCACACGTACTGACTACAGGTCCCAGCATGCATAGGACTTAATTAAGCAGCCCATCCAGGGGCGTGTCATGGGGATAAAAGGACGACAGTCAGACGTGCACCTATTTCACCGTCTTGAGCCTCTGAGGAAGGGTTTACTGAAACGCGCCAGGCATTACAAGACGAGGGAGCTGGAATACGTATCGGCATCTGAAGCCGTTCATACCTACAAGCTGGCTTTCGAGTGCTTTCTCGCCTCAGGGCCCTTTTGGAGCTATAATTACAGGCGGCAGTCCGGCCGCCGAGAGAGCACCACCCCGTTATCCTTGGGGGCCGCAGATTCGGGATTCACCCGGATTAATGTTGAAGATTGACTAAAGCAGGATTGAGAATGACAATGGTATGCCGAGGCCCATCTGAGGGCTTTCATCCCTTGCCAGTAACATTTGCACACGTACTGACTACAGGTCCCAGCATGCACAGGACTTAATTAAGCAGCCCATCCAGGGGCGTGTCATGGGGATAAAAGAATGACAGTCAGACGTGCACCTATTTCACCGTCTTGAGCCTCTGAGGAAGGGTTTACTGAAACGCGTCAGGCATTACAAGACGAGGGCGCTGGAATACGTATCGGCATCTGAAGACGTTCATACCTACAAGCTGGCTTTCAGGTGCTTTCTTGCCTCAGGGTACTTTCGGAGCTATAATTACAGGCGGCAGCCCGGCCACGGGGAGAGCACCACCCCGTTATCCTTGGGGGCCGTAGATTTGGGATTCACCCGGATTAATGTTGCGGATTGGCTAAAGCAGGATTGAGAATGACGACGGTATGCGGAGGCCCATCTGAAGGCTTTCATCCCTTACCAGTAATATTTGCACACGTACTGACTACAGGTCCCAGCATGCACAGGACTTAATTAAGCAGCCCATCCAGGGGCGTGTCATGGGGATAAAAGGACGACAGTCAGACGTGCACCTATTTCACCGTCTTGAGCCTCTGAGGAAGGGTTTACTGAAATGCGTCAGGCATTACAAGACGAGGGAGATGGAATACGTATCGGCATCTGAAGCCGTTCATACCTACAAGCTGGCTTTCGAGTGCTTTCTCGGCTCAGGGCACTTTTGGAGCTATAATTACAGGCGGCAGCCCGGCCGCCGAGAGAGAACCACCCCGTTATCATTGGGGGCTGCAGATTCAGGATTCACCCGGATTAATGTTGCGGATTGGCTAAAGCAGGATTGAGAATGACGACGGTATGCGGAGGCCCATCTGAGGGCTTTCATCCCTTGCCAGTAACATTTGCACACGTACTGACTACAGGTTCCAGCATACACAGGACTTAATTAAGCAGCCCATCCAGGGGCGTGTCATGGGGATAAAAGGACGACAGTCAGATGTGCACCTATTTCACCGTTTAGAGCCTCTGAGGAAGGGTTTACTGAAATGCGTCAGGCATTACAAGACGAGGGAGCTGGAATACGTATCGGCATTTGAAGCCATTCATACCTACAAGCTGGCTTTGAGTGCTTTCTCGCCTCAGGGCACTTTTGGAGCTATAATTACAGTCGGGAGCCCGGCCGCCGAGAGAGCACCACCCCGTTATCCTTGGGGGCCGCAGATTCGGGATTGACCCGGATTAATGTTGCGGATTGGCTAAAGCAGGATTGAGAATGACGACGATTTGCCGAGGCCCATCTGAGGGCTTTCATCCCTTGCCAGTAACATTTGCACACGTACTGACTACAGGTCCCAGCATGCACAGGACTTAATTTAGCAGCCCATCCAGGTGTGTGTCATGTTGATAAAAGGACGACTGTCAGACGTGCACCTATTTCACCGTCTTGAGCCTCTGAGGAACGGTTTACTGAAACGCGTCAGGCATTACAAGACAAGGAAGCTGGAATACGTATCGGCATCTGAAGCCGTTCATACCTACAAGCTGGCTTTCGAGTACTTTCTCGCCTCAGAGCACTTTTGGAGCTATAATTACAGGCAGCAGCCCGGCCACCGAGAGAGCACCACCCCGTTATCCTTGGGAGCCGCAGATTCGGGATTCACCCGGATTCATGTTGCGGATTGGCTAAAGCAGGATTGAGAATGACGACGGTATGCCGAGGCCCATCTGAGGGCTTTCATCCATTGCCAGTAACATTTGCACACGTACTGACTACAGGTCCCAGCATGCACAGGACTTAATTAAGCAGCCCATCCAGGGGCGTGTCATGGGGATAAAAGGACGACAGTCAGACGTGCACCTATTTCACCGTCTTGAGCCTCTGAGGAAGGGTTTACTGAAACGCGTCAGGCATTACAAGACAAGGGAGCTGGAATAAGTATCGGCATCTGAAGCCGTTCATACCTACAAGCTGGCTTTCGAGTGCTTTCTCGCCTCAGGGCACTTTTGGAGCTATAATAACAGGCGGCAGCCCGGCTGCCGAGAGAGCACCACCCCATTATCCTTGGGGCCCGCAGATTCGGGATTCACCCGGATTAATGTTGCGGATTGGCTAAAGCAGGATTGAGAATGACGACGGTATGTCGAGGCCCGTCTGACGGCTTTCATCCCCAGCCAGTAACATTTGCACAAGTACTGACAACAGGTCCCAGCATGTACAGGACTTAATTAAGCAGCCCATCCAGGGGCATGTCATGGGGATAAAAGGACGACAGTCAGACTTGCACCTATTTCCCCGTCTTGAGCCTCTGAGGAAGGGTTTACTGAAACGCGTCAGGCATTACAAGACGAGGGAGCTGGAATACGTATCGGCATCTGAAGCCGTTCATACCTACAAGCTGGCTTTCGAGTGCTTTCTCGCCTCAGGGCCCTTTTGGAGCTATAATTACAGGCGGCAGTCCGGCCACCGAGAGAGCAGCACCCCGTTATCCTTGGGGCCGCAGATTCGGGATTCACCCAGATTAATGTTGCAGATTGGCTAAAGCAGGATTGAGAATGACGACGGTATGCCGAGGCCCATCTGAGGGCTTTCATCCCTTGCTAGTAACATTTGCACACATACTGACTACAGGTCCCAGCATGCACAGGACTTAATTAAGCAGCCCATCCAGGGGCGTGTCATGGGGATAAAAGGACGACAGTCAGACGTGCACCTATTTCACCGTCTTGAGCCTCTGAGGAAGGGTTTACTGAAACGCGTCAGGCATTACAAGACGAAGGAGCTGGAATACGTATCGGCATCTGAAGCCGTTCATACCTACAAGCTGGCTTTCGAGTGCTTTCTCGCCTAAGGGCACTTTTGGAGCTATAATAACAGGCGGCAGCCCGGCTGCCGAGAGAGCACCACCCCATTATCCTTGGGGCCCGCAGATTCGGGATTCACCCGGATTAATGTTGCGGATTGGCTAAAGCAGGATTGAGAATGACGACGGTATGTCGAGGCCCGTCTGACGGCTTTCATCCCCAGCCAGTAACATTTGCACAAGTACTGACAACAGGTCCCAGCATGTACAGGACTTAATTAAGCAGCCCATCCAGGGGCATGTCATGGGGATAAAAGGACGACAGTCAGACTTGCACCTATTTCACCGTCTTGAGCCTCTGAGGAAGGGTTTACTGAAACGCGTCAGGCATTACAAGACGAGGGAGCTGGAATACGTATCGGCATCTGAAGCCGTTCATACCTGCAAGCTGGCTTTCGAGTGCTTTTTCGCCTCAGGGCACTATTGGAGCTGTAATTACAGGCGGCAGCCCTGCCGCCGAGAGAGCACCACCCCGTTATCCTTGGGGGCCGCAGATTCGGGATTCACCCGGATTAATGTTGCGGATTGGCTATAGCAGGATTGAGAATGACTACGGTATGCCGAGGCCCATCTGAAGGCTTTCATCCCTTGCCAGTAACATTTGCACACGTACTGACTACAGCTCCCAGCATGCACAGGACTTAATTAAGCAGCCCATCCAGGGGTGTGTCATGGGTATAAAAGGACGACAGTCAGACGTGCACCTATTTCACCGTCTTGAGCCTCTGAAGAAGGGTTCACTGAAACGCGTCAGGCATTACAAGACGAGGGAGCTGGAATACGTATTGGCATCTGAAGCCGTTCATACCTACAAGCTGGCTTTCGAGTGCTTTCTCGGCTCAGGACACTTTTGGAGCTATAATTACAGGCGGCAGTCCGGCCGCCGAGGGAGCACCACCCCGTTATCCTTGGGGGCCGCAGATTCGGGATTCACTCGGATTAATGTTGAAGATTGACTAAAGCAGGATTGAGAATGACAACGGTATGCCGAGGCCCATCTGAGGGCTTTCATCCCTTGCCAGTAACATTTGCACACGTACTGACTACAGGTCCCAGCATGCACAGGACTTAATTAAGCAGCCCATCCAGGGGCGTGTCATGGGGATAAAAGAATGACAGTCAGACGTGCACCTATTTCACCGTCTTGAGCCTCTGAGGAAGGGTTTACTGAAACGCGTCAGGCATTACAAGACGAGGGCCCTGGAATACGTATCGGCATCTGAAGCCGTTCATACCTACAAGCTGGCTTTCAGGTGCTTTCTTGCCTCAGGGTACTTTTGGAGCTATAATTACAGGCGGCAGCCCGGCCGCCGAGAGAGCACCACCCCGTTATCCTTGGGGGCTGCAGATTCAGGATTCACCCGGATTAATGTTGCGGATTGGCTAAAGCAGGATTGAGAATGACGACGGTATGTCGAGGCCCGTCTGACGGCTTTCATCCCCAGCCAGTAACATTTGCACAAGTACTGACAACAGGTCCCAGCATGTACAGGACTTAATTAAGCAGCCCATCCAGGGGCATGTCATGGGGATAAAAGGACGACAGTCAGACTTGCACCTATTTCACCGTCTTGAGCCTCTGAGGAAGGGTTTACTGAAACGCGTCAGGCATTACAAGACGAGGGAGCTGGAATACGTATCGGCATCTGAAGCCGTTCATACCTGCAAGCTGGCTTTCGAGTGCTTTTTCGCCTCAGGGCACTATTGGAGCTGTAATTACAGGCGGCAGCCCGGCCGCCGAGAGAGCACCACCCCTTTATCCTTGGGGGCCGCAGATTCGGGATTCACCCGGATTAATGTTGCGGATTGGCTATAGCAGGATTGAGAATGACTACGGTATGCCGAGGCCCATCTGAAGGCTTTCATCCCTTGCCAGTAACATTTGCACACGTACTGACTACAGCTCCCAGCATGCACAGGACTTAATTAAGCAGCCCATCCAGGGGTGTGTCATGGGTATAAAAGGACGACAGTCAGACGTGCACCTTTTTCACCGTCTTGAGCCTCTGAAGAAGGGTTCACTGAAACGCGTCAGGCATTACAAGACGAGGGAGCTGGAATACGTATTGGCATCTGAAGCCGTTCATACCTACAAGCTGGCTTTCGAGTGCTTTCTCGGCTCAGGACACTTTTGGAGCTATAATTACAGGCGGCAGTCCGGCCGCCGAGGGAGCACCACCCCGTTATCCTTGGGGGCCGCAGATTCGGGATTCACTCGGATTAATGTTGAAGATTGACTAAAGCAGGATTGAGAATGACAACGGTATGCCGAGGCCCATCTGAGGGCTTTCATCCCTTGCCAGTAACATTTGCACACGTACTGACTACAGGTCCCAGCATGCACAGGACTTAATTAAGCAGCCCATCCAGGGGCGTGTCATGGGGATAAAAGAATGACAGTCAGACGTGCACCTATTTCACCGTCTTGAGCCTCTGAGGAAGGGTTTACTGAAACGCGTCAGGCATTACAAGACGAGGGCCCTGGAATACGTATCGGCATCTGAAGCCGTTCATACCTACAAGCTGGCTTTCAGGTGCTTTCTTGCCTCAGGGTACTTTTGGAGCTATAATTACAGGCGGCAGCCCGGCCGCCGAGAGAGCACCACCCCGTTATCCTTGGGGGCTGCAGATTCAGGATTCACCCGGATTAATGTTGCGGATTGGCTAAAGCAGGATTGAGAATGACGACGGTATGCCGAGGCCCATCTGAGCGCTTTCATCTCTTGCCAGTAACATTTGCACACGTACTGACTACAGGTCCGAGCATGCACAGGACTTAATTAAGCAGCCCATCCAGGGGCGTGTCATGGGGATAAAAGGACGACAGTCAGACGTGCACCTATTTCACCGTCTTGAGCCTCTGAGGAAGGGTTTACTGAAACGCGTCAGGCATTACAAGACAAGGGAGCTGGAATACGTATCGGCATCTGAAGCCGTTCATACCTACAAGCTGGCTTTTGAGTGCTTTCTCGCCTCAGGGCACTTTTGGAGCTATAATTATAGGCGGCAGCCCGGCCGCCGAGAGAGCACCACCCCGTTATGCTTGGGGGCCGCAGATTCGGGATTCACCCGGATTAATGTTGCGGAGTGGCTAAAGCAGGATTGAGAATGACGACGGTATGCCGAGGCCCATCTGAGGGGTTTCATCCCTTGCCAGTAACATTTGCACACGTACTGACTACAGGTCCCAGCATGCATAGGACTTAATTAAGCAGCCCATCCAGGGGCGTGTCATGGGGATAAAAGGACGACAGTCAGACGTGCACCTATTTCACCGTCTTGAGCCTCTGAGGAAGGGTTTACTGAAACGCGCCAGGCATTACAAGACGAGGGAGCTGGAATACGTATCGGCATCTGAAGCCGTTCATACCTACAAGCTGGCTTTCGAGTGCTTTCTCGCCTCAGGGCCCTTTTGGAGCTATAATTACAGGCGGCAGTCCGGCCACCGAGAGAGCAGCACCCCGTTATCCTTGGGGGCTGCAGATTCGGGATTCACCCAGATTAATGTTGCAGATTGGCTAAAGCAGGATTGAGAATGACGACGGTATGCCGAGGCCCATCTGAGGGCTTTCATCCCTTGCTAGTAACATTTGCACACATACTGACTACAGGTCCCAGCATGCACAGGACTTAATTAAGCAGCCCATCCAGGGGCGTGTCATGGGGATAAAAGGACGACAGTCAGACGTGCACCTATTTCACCGTCTTGAGCCTCTGAGGAAGGGTTTACTGAAACGCGTCAGGCATTACAAGACGAAGGAGCTGGAATACGTATCGGCATCTGAAGCCGTTCATACCTACAAGCTGGCTTTCGAGTGCTTTCTCACCTTATATATATATATATTACCTACTGGGAGTCGCCAGTAGGTAGTTGTAGTTAGGACCTAGTTTCCATAGGAAAAGCGTTTTTGATTTGCCAATATCTTTGGCGCCGTTTGACGAATCTTCGCAACATTTTCCAAAAAAAAAGATTTACTCAGGTCAGGTCCTGTCTTGAAAGTTTCAGGTTGATTCGTCAAGCGGGGGCCGAGAAAAAAGGGGGGTCCCAAACTGCGTTTTCGCCATGTTAATTTCTATAGGAAACTTTAGACACGGCTACAGCCCGAACTGCTGAACGGAATTACACCAAATTTGGCAAAAAGGTAGCTCTTGGTTCAGAAAGCGCCCTTTTTTTAAATGGTATAAATCCGTTCAGTAGTTGCTGAGAAATTCAAAAATGAAAAATATCGATATCTAAGCCCCGAGGAGGGTTCGCGAACCCTCCCGGGCACGAGCTTCACTCTGATTGGCTGCTAACACTCTAAACCAGAATATGTTGGCAGCCATCTTGTGACTCGGTAACCGAGTCACAAGAAAACAGTGGAAAAAAGGTTAAAAAACAAGAAAAGGAGGCAGGGTAGAAACACCCTGACCCCTTAGGCCTGCTCGGGCCAAAAAAGCATTTTTTTTAAAAATAAATCGGCCAAATCCGCGCTGGGTGTGTGAATCCGGCCAAGAAAAAAAAAAAAATCTAAGCGCTTTGTTTTTGAAAGCCCCCGGGTGGGCCAGGTCCCCGGGGCAATGCTGTTTTACGTAGCGGGGGCCCACGGGGGCCCCCGCAGCCCAAGGGACCGCCATCTCCCCAGGGCTTTATTATTTGTGCACGGGGCATGCGGCTCCCGCAGCCCCAGGGACCGCCACCTCCCCTGGGCTTCATTGTAAAAATGCATGGGTGGGGCTGTTGCCCTCCCCACGCTTCCCCGGGGACCGCCACCTCCCCGGGACAATCTTGATTTATGTGCGGGGAGCCTCTTGGGCCCCCCAAGCCCCAGGTACCGCCACCTCCCCGGGGCTTTATTCTAATCAGGGGGGGCCTCACGGGCCCCCCAAGCCCCGGGGACCGCCACCTCCCTGGGGCTTTATTAAAATGGGGTGGGGGGCCTTGTGGGCCCCCAATCCCCGGGGACCACCACCTCCCGGGGCTTTATTAAAATGGGGTGGGGGCCTCGTGGGCCCCAAGCCCCGGGGACCACCACCTCCCGGGGCTTCCTTCTTTAATGAGGGGGCCTTGTGGATCCCCCAAGCCCTGGGGACACCACCTCCCTGGGGCTTTTTAATTAATGGGGAGGCCTCATGGGACCCCCAAGCCCAGGGCTTTTTTCTTTAATGGGGGCCTCGCGGGCCCCCCCAAGTCCCGGGGACCGCCACATCCCCGGGGCTTTGTACTCATTGGGAGGGGGGCTGCGCGGCCCCCCTCCTGGAGCCCTCGATGGCCCTGGGGACCGCCACCCCCCAGGGCTAGCTCCTGCAATGTCCTGGGGTGCCCACCTCTGGGACATTGCCGTTTGCAATGACAGGGCGGGACCCGTGCGGCTCCCGCCCTGTCATTGCAAACACTGATTTGCTTGTTGGAAGCGAGAGCAGGAAACCTGCTCTCGCTTCCAACAAGCAAAGCAGAATTGCTTTTGGGCAAGGGAAGCTGCATGTTAGCAGCTCCCCTTGCCCAAAAGCAGTGCCGGCTCCCTCAGGAGGCAGGTAGCCGGCAGGGACCGTGGGGGCATTGGGGCTCCCAGCACGGTCCCCATCAAAGAGGCCAGGCCCCGGGGGATGGGGTCCCTGGGGCCAGAAGTGGCTAAGGGAAGGGGGGCCACGCTGCCCCCCTCCTTAATAAAAAATAAAAAAAGATCGAGGCACAGCCCTAGGGGATGCGGTCCCCGGGGCCAATAATGGCCTCAGGAGGGGGGCAACGCAGCCCCCTCTTTAAAAATAATAATTTAAATTTTTTTTAAATATGTGGCCATGCCCAGGGGGTGTGGTACCCGGGGCTGAAATCGGCCATGGGAGAGGGGCCGCGCAGCCCTCCTCCCGCTTTTTTTTTTTTAATTAAAAAAAAGCCCAAAAATGCTCAGGCCCTGGGGGATGGGGATTGGCGCACTGCTGGTGGGGCGATGAGGTCCTCTTGTGTCCTGAGGACCTCAGGACACAAGTGGACTTCATCCCCCGAGCAGCAGTGCACCAGGAGCCGCGTTTGCAGAGTGGTGTAAAAAGGGGGCGTGGCCTCGTACCACTCTCAGTAATCCAGCTGTGTGGGGCTTACTAGAGGTACCTGGTGGGCTAGTTGGCCCCCAGGGACCCTCATGAGGAAAGGGGACTTCATCCCCCAACCAAGAGCGCGCCAGGAGGTGCGTTTGCTGAGTGGTGGAGAAAGGGGGCATGGAATGTGTCCACCTCTCAGCAATCCCACTGTGTGGGGCTTACTGGAGGTAAGAGGTAAGCTAGTTGGCCCCTAAGGACCCCAGCAATGAAGGGGACTTCAATCCCCATCGAAGAGCGCGCCAGGGAGCGTGTTTGCAGAGTGGTGAGCAAAGGGGGCGTGGCCTGTTATGAGAACTTAGCAATCCTGCTGTGTGGTACTTACTGGAGGTAATAGGAGGGGTAGTTGGCCTCCAAGGATGTCCTTGGGGGCCAAGTTCCCCTCTTGTTACCTCCAGTAAGTCCCACACAGTAGGATTACTAAGACGTCTTCGGAGGCCATGCCCCCTTTCTCCACCACTCTGCAAACACGCCTCCTGGCAGACTACGGGATGGGGGATGAAGTCCACTTTACTCCTGAGGGATTTGGGGGCCAAGGAGCCCTCCTGGTACCTCCTGTAAGTCCTACGCAGCGGAATTCTTGAGCGCTGGTCGGAGGCCCAGCACCCTTTCTCTACCACTCTGCAAACGCGACAACTAGTTAAAGTAGCATGTTTCTGCACCTTTGACTTAGAGGTAGTTTTAATCCCCCTGCCCTATTATATACTAGGGCCTTACAGGGAAGGTCATTCCAATCACATGGGTACCCCAACCCATAGTGTACCCTAGTGTATAAAGGTGTTTTCACTGTATTCTAAGTGTCTTTTAGCATAGCACTGGCTCTAGGCCTGGTTAGTCAGAGTCAGTTACCACCCGTACCGTCAGCAAAAAGTTGGGGGCACAGGATGACTTTGCAACAAGGCCTCTTTCTGCACCTCTGTTGGTTCTTTCTGCATATCTTTTGCTTCTTTCTGCACCTCTCTTTGTCTTTCTGCACTTCTTTTGCCTCTTTCTACATTTCTCTTGCTTCTTTCTGCGCCTTTCTTCCTCTTTCTGCACATGTCTTACCTCTGTAGGCATAGTTAGAAATTAGCATTTAAAAAACCTTAGAAATTCACTGAAAAAAACCATAGGTTTCAGGGACGTTATAATTAAAAATTAGCATTTAAAAAACCTTAGAAATTCACTGAAAAAACCACAGGTTTCAGGGATGTTATAGTTAGAAATTAGCATTTAAAAACCTTTGAAATTCACTGAAAAAACCACAGGTTTCAAGGACATTATAGTTAGAAATTAGCATTTAAAAAACCTTAGGAATTCACTGAAAAAACCATAGGTTTTAGGGACGTTATAGTTAGAAATTAACATTTAAAAAACCTTTGAAATTCACTGAAAAAAACATAGGTTTCAGGGACATTATAGTTAGTTGGACATTTCACTCGTACAAAACCAGTGAAATTCAGCCGTTATAGTTAGTTCAGCTAATTATAACTCGCGCCCCCGCAATGCACTTCTGATGACGTCACATATTACATCATTCATGACATGGTCAGTGACATCACTGATGACATCACTGGATACCTACTCCATAGCTACTAGCAGCTATAGAGATTCTAGAATGGGAGACATACTGGCAGTGTGGACAGGTGAAAAGCGTCTTTGTTAAGTGCAGACACTGTTACCTGCTCCTCAATAAACCATCCAACTTACCTCTATGGCATATATCCCCTTACAACAATTTGGCGACGAGCAGGGGATGAGGACTCTTTCGTGAGGTGCGCAAGACATTTCTGTCTGGTCATATATAGTAAGGTGTGCACGAACCGCCGTGAGTCAGCTGCAGCAGCATGGAAAAGCTGCCTCTGTGCGCGCAGCCTCTGACTGACCTATGCTCAGTGACGTCGGAGCTCTGCCATTTTAAATAAGGCAATTCCAGGCCAAGCGCGCATCGGTGATGCGCACACCAATTACAGCCAGCATCGCCATATTGCAGAGGTCTTCAATCTGTGGGGCGCGACCCCCAGGGGGGCCGTGGAGTCCTGGGAAGGGGGTTGCGCATTCCCCAGCCTCACTTGTGCCTGGATTCCAAAATGTTTGTTTTCGTTTTGTAAAAAAGACAGTCCTCCTGGGACGGCTAATTTTGCTTGTTAAGATGCTTCAGCTGGGTCTCTTGTGCTGTGAAAAGCTTTTGGGCCAGGGTGCCTGGTCGCCTGAAAGAAATGCAAATGTGCCCTACTAGTTAATCTGCAAGTGCAAAGGGTGCTTGGGACCCCGTGAATCACTCCAACCTTTGTGATGACAAAGATTTGTTTTTCTTTGTAGTGTTAGTGCAAAGAGTTAACAACTGGGACGTGAAGTGCTTGCTTTTAGTCCTAACTGTATTTACACAGCCCTTAGTACCCCTAAGGAGGTGTTGAAGGGACATTTATGTAAAAAAAATAAAAATGCATTACATACACCCTCGTATTACTAAAATCTACATTTTGGAAGCACCATTTTATCGTAAAGCTATTTACACATATTGTATCAGTCTATCTTATACTGTGTGTTTCTGTCACAGGCTGTGACCTCATAGCACTAAAAATACACAAATCACTGTTCTCCACTGCACCAACCAAGATTTAATTTTGTGGCTCCCTGGTTACACACGGACCTTTGCAGTGCATTAACTAATAGAGGTTTCCTATTGTAATGTCCTACAGTTCATTTCCCAAAAACAACTTTTTTATTTATTTTTCATTTACGCTGCCAATTATTTTAAATGTAGGTACCTGATGGTGAAAGACGTAAAAATTTATGAGAGGCTTGCGCCACCAGAGCATCACTCTTTTTGATGCTTCGGCAGCACAAGTGTCTCAACCATACCTATGAGGCGGTGCAAAGTCACCCTGCATGGCTTTGCATGGCCTCATAGATATGGAGTAAGACAAAGCAGTGCAAGCCACTGCGTTGCCTTACTCTGCGCCAAGGAGATGTTCCATAGGTGTTTCATGGGGGTTCCCACGCAACATCCATGGATTTTGATACTGCCTCATATTTACAAAATCTCATAAACCTGGCCAGCGCCAAAAATATATGCCTCCCCAGCAGAGGCGTAACGATGAGAAATGTTTTAATTTTTCCTTGTTTTTTCCTCTTTCCATGTGTGCTGCATTCTGCCGCTCACATAGAAAGAGGAAAACGCCTCTTCGGGTTGTTTTTGTGAAGGAAGGTGCCCCTTCCTGCACAAAAACAATCCTGCCTATGTTGGTGCTAGGCAGCAATTTGTGCGCCAACAGGAAAGGACAGGAATGCACTGTATTTCATAAATATGGTGCATTCCTGCCCTTTCACATTGTTGTAGGGCAGCGCAGCAAGAAGACTTGTGGCGCTGCCCTACGCCAATTCTTCATAAATTAGGCCCTTTTAGCTACACCTCTGACCACGCCCGACGCTCACTGACCTTTGGTTGGCTAAACACTGTTTAATATTATTTCCCCACCATAAAAATGATCTGCTGTGGGAATTGGGGGCGTTTATGCTTGTCGATGAGCAGCACCAGGTTCTAGAAATGTTTGTCGGGAGGGGGTCCTTACAGCATAAAAAATCTTGACAAGGGGGTCTCGACATCAAAAAGTTTGAAGACCTCTGCCATATTGTGAAAGGCATTTACGTGCCATAGCGTGCATCGGTGGTGCCCACACCTGTTTTATAAGTCAACATCATCATTTTAGTAAAGGCAGTCACGGGCCGTAGTGCATATCGGAGATGCGCACATCTGTTTAAGCGAGCATTTTCTATTCTGGTGGGCATTCAGGAGGACGTCAGTGACACGCACACCGCCTGTGCGTGAGACTATATTTTAATCCTGAAACAATATGCTGTTTATGTACTGATGACATAGCTGTGCACATTTTTTCATAGTGGCATTCTAACACAACCAAATGTGAAAGTGAACACAGCGCATCGGTGATGTGCACACCATAGTAAAGTTTACTTATAGTAATTACAAGAGTGAGCCGGTGATGCACTCACCAAATTGAAATAAATGCCCTAGTGATCTTTATTCATTGTGTGTAATATTTAATATATATCACTTAGTTTATTTGCATTGTAAATTACAATTTATTTCAGACCTACGGTTCTTCTAGGTTGTGTTGACAAACACTAGTGACAAGTTACACATTCATATTTTATTGTAATTTGAAATTATTTCGCCAAGAGTGCACAAAACAATGGTTTGACTCCTCTGGTACCATTTCTTTCAAGAGCTGGGGAACCTCAGATGAAGTAGTCATACTGGAAAGACTACTTTCTCAATTACATTTCAACAATTGTAGAAGAAAACGATGACATTACAAATGAAAAGGGACCGTACGTTTGTATAAACAAATAAGCAGGCCGACATTGTACGAAATTGCAGGACCTCAACAATGGTATGATTAAGCGCCTCCTCTGCTGCATGTAAAATTTGGAAAAGAATACTCAGTATGTATTGTACTTTGCGCAGACACATTATCGCAGAGACAGTTTACCAGTGGCGAGGACCAATCATTCATATTAAAAAAAACTAGAAAGTCGCTGAAATATGTCCATTCTGAATCGAGTTAGAACGAACATGTGTCTTTCATTGTGTACATATTCTAGATAAGGTTGGATGTGAAACGTGACCAGCATCATTTGATTTTTAAGTACACTACGCTTCAACAGTTCTGTGGTCAACCTTAGTTCTTTAAACAGTGACATACTTCTGCCTTCAATTCCCATCGGCTAATGCGCCCCAGGGAATCGGGTGTTCAAAGTACTCTGGATGCCCGAAGTCCCTGGTAAGATTTTCAATATACTTTAAGTAAAGAATTTTTAGGGCAAAAGGGGATTTAAGACAATCCCCAATGATGTCACGATTAAGTCTAGATTGCATTGGGTGGATCTTGACTATGTCTGTTAAAAATAGTGTCCCCAATTCAGCATGGCAAAAAACTGTAGAGCTACTACTGGGTACAAGGAGGAGATGCCTTAAAAAGGCATTTTCTACCAATTGTAGGGTTTGACAACCAGTATCTCCTCACACACCTGCCCTGTTTAAAGCCATGGACAAACATTTAGCTTTATAGATGGCTAGCATCTCTTTAGGGGGCTTCTTACCCAGCTTTCTAGAAAAAGTTCACAGGGCCGTCGTGGATTTCGTGAACTGGAGCTTTCGAGCATTGACAGCTTGTACCCATGTACCCTCCTTATTAAACAAAATTCCCAGGTTGGAAAAGGCAGCAGTAAATCAAATCTTGGTGTTACCTATTGTTATGTTGTGGCACTTCACAGACCTATTCCCACACTTCATAATACATGTTTTACTTTGATTAACTTGTAGTCCTAAATTCTGCATGAAGGTGCCAAAGTTAGTCAACAGGCACTGCAGACCCAATGAAGTGTAAGCCATGAGCACAGCATTGTCAGCATAGAGAAAGGCGAGGATAGGGCATTGATCAATTTGGGGGAGATCTCTACATTAGCTTGCGAACACCCTTCCTAAGTTGTTAATGTACATGTGAATAGGAAGGGTGCAAGCATGCAGCCTTGCCTACCCCACCCCCCCCTCATGTTAAATGTTTTGGTACATTTTCCGTTAACACCAAAGCATAGCCATGCCCTGCTCCCTATGCACAGCTCCCTGAGAAACTGAACAATAGGGAGATCAACACCAAGATCAATCATGACTGTCCACAACTTCTGATTGCTAACAGTCAAATGCTGAGGATAAATCAACAAATGCTAAAAACAAGTTACCACGTCTTACCTGGGCATGTTTCCCAATTAAAAGATTAAGATTTAGTCCCTGCTCAATTGTCCCTAACCCAGCCTGAAATCCATTCTGTCAGTCTGAAAGAACATCATTAGATTCAGCCCATTCTTGGAGTCCATTGAAAATAACATGGCCCACTACATTTACCCGTGAGTCTAGTAAGGAGATAGGGCAGTAGCAAGCAGGATTGTGTCTGTCACCCATTTATAGATAGGAATAATGAGTGACCCTGACTAGGTGTGCAGAAATCTAGCTCTGCAGCATGCATCTAGAATCAAGAAGATTAGATTTAAAAAGATCGAAAGGAATAGCATCAGGGCCCAGTGCTCCCCCGGCTCACGTTTACAGCCTTATTCACCTCCTCTAGTGTAAACGAGATGCTAGTAATACTGTGAGATGTCACATCAGCCTGCTGGGCTTGCGGAGGGGGCCTTGAATCTACTTTCCCTTCCACAGGCTTAGAATAGATAGTAGAGGAGTGGACTATCCATTCAGCCTCGGGAATAGCGATCTCCAGTTGAGGGCCGTCTTCTGCTTTCAAGAAAGGGGAATTAATTACAGGCCAAAACGCTTGGTGTAATTACTAAGGCTAGCTTTGTGCAGGGTCTCCCAGGTTTCCTCCTTTAAATCTTTCTTATGTCGCTGGATAGCTAGCTTATATTCTCTTATAGCCATCTGTACATCTTGCTTACATCTGGGTGCTTCATGTAGAGCTTCCTTTAGTCTCCAGTGAGCTTTTGAACATAAAAAATCAAACCACCCTTCCGTTCAGAGGGTTATACACCTCCTAGTAGCAGCTACGTCAGCCTTAATTCCTTTCGTAATAGAGAGAAAAGCTTCAATAACTACATTGGGGTCAGCCGTGTCATCTAGGCAGGACTCAAATGCCTTTTTATGAGTTAAGATTAAATGTTCTAAAAATCTGTTGGGCTCAACTTGAGTCCATCTCAAGGAATATCCATTTAACGAGGCAATCTCAATGTTATCAACTAGGCAAGAGGAATGAGATTTGGACATATTGCTATGATGACTAGTATTAAGATGAACACTCTGCATGAAATGATCACTAATCGATATGCTGTGGGTGGTAAAATTAGAGGCCCCTAAAGAATGCCTATTGGAGAGAAGTACTAAATCTATCACAATATTCTCTACTCTACCATCTACAGTACAGTTAAATGAATCTTGTTGAATAGACAATTTGTTACAAAAAGCCAAATCATATTTGAACGATAGATCATTAAGTAAACCATATATCTTTTTAGATGAGAACCAACATAAGTATATATTAAAATCGTCACCCCACAAGAATACTAGTTCCCTAATGTACCATTACCAATTACCTCAAAATCACTGTCAAGCTGCCAAAGGGCGGTCATTATGTCTATCATCAAAGCATTATTGTAGAATTTAACCACCACTATCAGAACACAGACTTTGATCTGCCTGAACTGGACTGGGCGGCTGGAATGTGATAAGTTATATAGCCGTATACGTGTATAGGCTCCACAGTCCAAGTTTCTTGTAGGCGTGCAGTTTAAAATGTGGTTACAAAGTACAGCCATTCAACAATAAGTGTCCCATTATGTAGTAGAGTAAGATTCCAGAGTTCCCAGAGGGGTTTTATCTGTTGCTGGCAGAACATCTTGATTTCTAGGAGGTGTAGTTGCCAAGGGGGAAAAAGTACGTGAAACACCTTCCGGGCTCAAGGGGGCACATGGACTATGGGCCAGATAGGGTTCTAGCGGAGTCAATCCACTCAATCTAACAATGGCAGGACGTCAAAATGATTATGGGTCGGAATGGCATACTGGTATGCATGGGGACGCCCAAGGTTAAAAATAGCCAGAAATATATCGTAACCGGCCATTTTAACTGGTTGGTAAAAAAAGTCAAGAGGCAAGACATTTATTTGGTGGGGAGACACGGGGCCATATTATCAAGAACGGCGATAACATTATCGTCGCTTTAGCTCCAGGAAACTGCCGTTCTGGTGTGAAGGACATCAAACCTGGGCTTCTATTGGAATTCTATAGGGCATATTATCAAGCCCCTTATCGCCGCTTTAGCTGCAGTTTCCTGCCGCTAAAGCGGCGATAATGTTATCGCCGTTCTTGATAATATGTCCCACAGTATGTGCACTGGTTTTGGGGAGCATTAATTTGACCAGTCGCTGGGTTTTAAAGAATAATACCACACAATCTCCTGGCAAAGCTTTGCTACTTCTACCAATCCATTTTAACCTTCTGACCATTTTTATGTCCGCAAACAGAATCCCTGTTAATCCAGTGTTTTTATCCAGCCATTTCACGGACTTATTTCTCAGTGAGTCCCATGTTCCATTATCCTCGGGTGCTATAGTTGGAACATTAGCTAGAATTATCACGTAGGATGTTTCAGCGAGAGGGAGGTCGAGAGTATTAGATGCCTTCTCCGTGAGACCCATACCTATGTCTCTGGCTGAACAGGAACTGGTAGGTACACAAGAGGTTTGTTCTTGATTTGTATGAGCCATATTCTTGGCTTGAGTGTTTGATTGCGTGTATGACTGACGTGAGTTGCCCTCTATGGGTTTCTGAGTCACTGCACATTTCGTATAAAGGATAATAATATATCCGAGCAGTTAATTACATAAAGTGGTTAAAAAAGAAAACAATAATAATAAAAAATCATGCCTAAAAGAAAAACATGTTTAATTTGAGTTTACAACATACAATACATGAAAGTTATGTTAAATAAAACCTAACGTTATATATATTAACAATTGCTATAACATTTTTACAAAGGTTTCACTCGGTCATTCACCAAATATTTTATGTATTGAAAGCATTCGTCCTCATAAGACATCTGAGGATTGATGCAAAATACTTGACCATATTGTTTGCATTATAGTTTTACAAAACTTTTTGAAGAACAATATCTAAAACAAACGTTAACACAACAAATGTAAGATGAAAACCTAAAACAATGTAACAATTCTTTGTGCATTCAGCCGAGATGGGAGACCAGCTACCGTAGCCTAGAATAAAATAAAACAGAACAAAATAAAAACTGGCTCAGGCATAGTTATATGTGCAAAAGTAAAACATAAAGAAGTATGGTAAAACATACCTATGATTCGATCACGTTCTGGGTTTGCTAAAGTAAAAACAAAGCATGCAACAATAAGTATTTTAATTGAATCCTCACAGAAATGTAATATTTTATTATTTAATGTTATTTAAATGTTAACACATTCTGGCACTAAACAAAGGTTTCAATGTTTCGTTATTATTCATAAAGCAATAACAGCTTCCCAAGTTAAGCTTAAAAACCCTTTTAGGGCACAGCTGCAAACAGCTTTACCACTGTTGTAGCCTGACCTATTGTTTCCAATTTGTGTTTGTTTTGGGTCAGCTCATTGTTCATGAGTGGATGGCTTTGCTGTCTATCTGAGTTATTTCCTTTTAATTCAATGGCTTTTCTCCCTATTCTTGTGTTTGTTCCACTAGGAGTAATTCGGGCACAGTGTAATGATATGATAAGTTGTATACTTCCACTGCACATTAGAGAGGACCCCTAATATTTGGTATTCAGCACTCTTTGTGAGGGCATGGGTTTCAAGCTCCCTCCTCCTGATTGTCATGTGCATTGACTTCCCTCGCTTTCGCTAACTGTCAAATCCAGCCTCCCCTGTTCTGTACTCCTTCAGTACAGTTGCCACCTCCCCTTCAGTCCTTAACATCACCATTATCGTTTCAAATCCCCCTTCAACATATCCACCTCAGCGCTCTCCTCGCACATCCTAAGTTTTCTTTTCTCCTCGCTGTTGTTTAAAATACTGTGGGGCTCATTTACAATATTTTGCCGTAGGGAAGCGCTGCAAGCCTTCCTGCTGCGCTGCCCTATGGAAAAAGAAAAACGCAGGCACCGTTGCACCATTGTGAAAGGGTCGATGCGTTGTGGGAATTATTGTTTTTGTGTAGGAAGGGAACCTTTCAGCAAGAAAACAATCAAGGGAGGCGATTTGTCCTTCTATGTGTGCTGCTGAATACAGCACACATAGAAAGAAGAAAAAATGAGGAGAAATAAAGTTATTTCTCCTTGTTGCGCCTCCCCTATAATCCCTGGGCAGGGGTAGGCTTTTGACACATTCCCAGGTTTACAGAAGGTTGTAAAACTGTGAATGTGTCAAATGCCATGCGTGTTGAGTGGGAACACCCGCCATAACGCCCATGGCATGCCTCCCCATCGCAGTGTGAGGCAACACAGTGACTTGCGCTGCGTTGCCTCACACCATATCTACAAGGCCATGATAAGCCACGCAGGGTGACTTTACGTGGCCTTGTAGATATGGCACTGCAATGTGTGCTGCCGGAGAGTAATTTCAAAGTGACGTTTAGGCGGCGCAGGGGCCTTGTAAATGAGGCCCTGCATTTGCAGAGTTTGATTTGTCTCTTTAGGAATATTAACATCAGAGTTTAAACCAGCAGTTTCTATGATGTAGGTAGTTATCATGTCCCCTGTTATCCACAATATTGATTGCAATATATTTCTTTGCTAGCGCATCATTGATGTCATAACATGAAAAAAATACTTCTTTATAATTCATTTTCAATTATCAGTCAGAACCTTTTTCCTGACTTTGTTTATTTTTATTTTTTACATTTTCTGATCGGATGCTTTTTGGTTTGCAAAGTTATGCTAAAAATAAAAATAATAACTGAATCTTGAAAGTGATTTCAAGTTTGAAGAATGCGTTCCAATGGATAGCAGTCAAAATTAATTAAAAACAAATATTTTTTCATGTTAGGGCGGCTTTTTAACACAGTTTAGACCACTCTGGCATATGACGTGCTACAACCTGTTGCAGTATGTCAAGAATTTCTGGCATGTTGTTTCTTGCCTAACCATGCCGAAAAAGACTGAGACAGTGCCGGTAGGTGCTTCTTAAAGGAGTCCATTGACAGTGAAAAATGTATAATAAGAAAGAAAAAAAATGAAGATCTCCTGTTGGGGATTGAAATCTAGACAAAAAGGATAAAAGTCAATGGGGCCTAGTCACAAACTGTATTTTGTAGTACGTTTAGTAGTGCAATAGTACTACTCACGGTCTACAAAATGTTATTCACTAACCCGGGAGCGGAGGTCTCCACATCTGCCTCTCCTATCTTTTATGTGTGGAGCAGGGCTGGACTGGCCGTAGCGGGCACCGGGCGTATCCCAGTTGGCCCGCCGGGTGGGGACTGGTTTTGGACCCCTGTGGGGCCGAATTTGTTACCGGGGGCCGGTTTAGCAGCATAGCTGCAATATCGGCCCCCCTGTAACAAAAGCAGCTGCAGTGTTTTCCACACGCACAGTCCCATGCCCACCCCTCTCTGCCGCTGGTCCGACTCAATTGCCAGGGGCGGTTTGCGTTCCGAGTCTGGCCCTGGTGTGGGGATCTCTGCAGACATACATTTTAGTAGTAAGAGTGGGATGGATTGGGAGTGGCTGGAAAATGGGGACTACTTACTACTTAAAGCAGAGGGGTTTTGGGTGGAGTAAGTAGAGCTTAAGGGAGGGCTAAAAAGAAGTTCAGGGAGGGACATTCAGCCATCCACAAAAGAATAAGCCCACTGCTATTCACAAACTGCATTTCTAAAGTTATTACAGTCAAAAAGGGCTCAAACAATTGTAAATGTAGTCCAACTCAGACCTGGAGTAAGTCCAGCACCACATATGGCCAACCACTGGAACTGCAAAACTCTCACATAGAATATAATGCATGTAGGGATGTAAAATAGGACACCTCAGGAAATAATATTAAAATGAAAGCATTTATTTAGACTTCTTAGAAATATTATAAATGTAATTACATTTTAAAAAATGCACACAACTAAAAATATTTATTACATTTTTAAATATTTTATTAACCTATTTTAATTTTGGAAATTATATGTCTTTTTATTTATTAAACAATTAAATAATTTTAATTAATATTATATGCAACTTTTACTGCATATTAAATAAATATAAACATTTGACTTTATGTGGTTAAAAAAAAAAAATCTTTACAAAATTAATTTAAATTGAGTAAATATTTAAATTAAAATAAAGTTAACAATTGCAAATGCATAAGGGGGCAAAGCTTGCCATGCTTGCAAATGGCCGCACAGTAGTCACACTCCACCGGCTGCATTTCTATCCTACCATAATCCTGCAGTGCAATCGCTCAAAAACCGGCCGCATTTACATGCCAGCTGCCCCCCAGTGACTCGTGAGTGCTGAAATCCCAGTGCGGCCCCACATTGCGGTTTTGGGTGGCTGGAGCAGCGTTGTACAGAAGTCGTGGCAGGGCAGCGTGGGGTAGCAGAGCGGCGTGTCTCCAGAGGCATCTTTATCGAGGCAGAGTGTTGTGGCCTCTTCCTGCTCCCTGTATCACAGGAACAGAGGCGGAATTGGGAACGTCACGCCAATCGCCCCTCCTCTGACCAGCAGCAGAAACGGGACTGAAGGTGAGCGGAGGCCAGTGATTGGGCCGGGCATCAGTGAGGAGAGTGGCGGCATGGCCTACTAGAGGCCTTGTCTGGTGTTGGGCAGCCTGCAGTATCCTTCCTGTTGCGGTATAGGCAGAAAGGCACTATCGGTGATCTACGGGAGCTGAGGGCACCAAGGGGGGAACACTGGATGGTTCGTTGCACCCCCGCCTGGTGGACCAAGACAGGTGGATGAGTGAGACTCTCTTTGATGTTGGTATGCAGTGGGGCCTGCACAACATAGTGGAGACCATTATTCATTGTAGGTTACAGAACAGCACACTCCTGGGCACATTTGGGATCTTGGTAGTATTGTGGCAGAGACATTATGTGTGATTATTGGTCTATTTGATACCAGCTGGTGACACCCTGATAAACCTCCTAAGAAGATAACTAATGATACTCAACAGATGGAGGTGGTGGATTGGAGCGCTCTTCTGTGAACTACTCGTTTAGCCCTCAGAAGGCACTCTGCAAGTGGAGACAATTATTGGATGCCCTGTTAGCATGGGCTCTGGCAGACAAGAAGTACCGCTGCATATGCAGTGAAAGCTTCAGCCTTCCTGAAGGAGACTGGACTCATCTGGTGGCTGGCGTCCGGATATGGGGGTGCCTCGACTGGTGCTGCACTGCTTGGGGCTTACTGAGTTCTGCACTGTGCTGGGGGTGCCCTCCCTGAGATGATGAGACAGTGAGGTGCCGGAGCCCAAGAACTGAGAGAGATCACGCTGCTAGGTGATTAGTGATATACCACGCCATATAAATTGAATTTTATACAAAGACGGAAGAAGGGGGTGGAGGGTAAGCACCTCAATGCAAAGATGGGTAAGATGGACAAAACACAATCAAAACTTCAGTTTGACCCCAGGACGACTTCGAGGACTCGGGATGAGGAGATTGCCTCATCTAATGAATAGGGGGCGGACCCGAGCGCAGTAGACTATGCAGACGTGAAGCAGATTTTCATAGCGATGCAGCACAGCCTTACAAAAATAGATGGTAAAATCGATGCTTTACCATTCCGAATGGATCGTATGATGGAAAGGCTAGATACGCATACAGAGCGCTTGGACATGGCAGAGCAGAGGATCTGCAAAGTTGAGGACAAACAAATCGTAACTGCGGCTGCCCAGAAAAAGGTTGACAAGCTCCTCATAACACTACATACAAAAGCTGAGGATCTAGAAGCACGCTCTTGGAGGAATAACCCAAGAATAGTGGGAGTGGCAGAAAGTACTAATATAGACAATATGAAGCGTTTTGTGGAATAACTCCTTTCAGATTTATTAGGGCGTGAGACCTTCTCTGAACTGTTTGTTGTGAAGAGGACGCACCGCCCTTTGGCACCACGCCCAGTCCCGGGGGCATCGCCTCGACCAATCATTGCACGACTATTGAATTATAGGGACAGGGATGCTGCACTTTGTGGAGCAAGAGATCTTAAGGTCCTTAGATATGAAGGCACAGAGTTATCTCTTTACCCAGACTTTATTCAGCAGGTACAGGAGGCAAGTAAACAATTTCCTCCAGCTGAGTGCAAATTGCGGGAACTCCAGCTTGAATACAATATGGTATACCCAGCAAAGGTGAGGCGAAAATATTCACTGATTCCAAAGTATTACAACAGTTCATGAAGAGTAGGGAACCTAGGAACTCAGGGCACAGATCTCCCAGGTGAGACATTGATGCAGAAGGAGATAGACAAGACACGAAGGAATGAGATTTTGTTCCCTCCCAACACCTATGATCACAAACTTTGTACTCGGGAATTGGATTGCAGGGGCGAAAATCACATTAGCCCTCCACAAATAAGATTGATATCATCTAAGCTAAATGTGTTAAATGTAATTTCCTCTGTGCTCTTTATGGCATATTTGCTCACCTAGGGCCAGATGTATGACCTGCAAAATAGCGCCTCGCAAATTGTGACTCATTTTCGACTCGCAATTTGCGAGGCGCTCTTTGACATGAACAACAGTGTGTTTAACACTGTTTGCGATTCACAATGCGGTCGCAAATTGCGAGGCTCATGAATATTAATGAGCCTCTCGCAATTTGCGCGCCCATTGGGAATGACAGGCCCTCCCAGGGATGGTGGCCTGCTGGGCTCAGCAGACCACCATGTCTGAGACTGCTTTTAAATAAAGCAGTTTTAAAAAAAAAAATGTAGCCAGTTTTCCTTAAAGGAAAACGGGATGCATTTAAAAAACAAAAAATGAAACGTTTTGTTTAATTTTGTAAGGGCAGGTAGTGGTCCCTGGTCAACTGGAACTAGAACTTGCGGATTTAGAAAGACAACATAGGGAGAGTGGGGAAAGTTCTCTTTTGGCTACTATTAAGGCTAAAATTGATGAATATCTAGAGGTGGCAAAGAGTGGAGTTCAGTATTTAGGAAAGTATGCAGTGGCTAGGGTGTATGGGGAAGGTGAGTACCCTGGGGCCACTTTAGCTGCTCTGATGTGGCCTTGCCGTGATGAGAATGTGATTCTGGAGGTATTAGATGAGCAGGGTGAGACAAGGGCTATACTGCAGACTATCTGGTGTATATAGCAATGAATTGGCTCACAAATGAACAAAGAGAGAGGCTGATAGCGCTGCTAAGGCCTGGGGAAATTCGGGCCGCACTGAAGGCATGCCATCAGGAAAGGCACCCGGTACAGACAGGCTCATTGTGTTATTTTATATGGCCCTTTTGATTCCCCATTTGGGAACCTTTTTTCAGGAAATGGCAGCGGAGAGTCAGATGCCCCTCACTATGAGGGAGGCCTTGCTGGACACTCTTCTGAGACCAGGGATGCCTGTTCGTCATATAGACCATTATCCCTCTTGAACATAGATACCAAACTGTACGCCAAAATACTCACAAATCGTTTGGCGCCGATGCTCCCAGGGTTGGTAGGGCCTGTGCAGTCTGGGTTTATTCCGGGTCGTACCCTAACTACTAACCTTATAACTTTTTTGGGGGCGTTACAACAGCTAGACCCAGAGGTGTGCCCATTTTCATGGATGCTGAAAAAGCATTTGACTCCGTAGAATGGAGCTTTATGAGGGCAGTATTGTGATGGATTAGAGTGGGTGACATATTTTTACAACTTATTATGATATTATACACACAGCCAACTGCTCGAATTAGGATTAATGGCACAATTTCAGCACCCATAGATATCGTCAGGGGCCCTCAGCAGGGGTGCCCTCGGTCCCCATTGTTGTATGCATTGGTGGGAGAGCTGTTAGCCTGCGCAATATGAGAATATCATGCGCATCGGGGTCTTCTGTTT
Source organism: Calotriton arnoldi (assembly GCA_963921515.1). Classification (NCBI taxonomy): domain Eukaryota; kingdom Metazoa; phylum Chordata; class Amphibia; order Caudata; family Salamandridae; genus Calotriton; species Calotriton arnoldi. The sequence goes on along the minus strand of CAWUFW010000952.1, from coordinate 2,461,004 downwards.
CCTAACTGTAGCTTAATTATAACAGCATATGCTGATGACACGTTGCTGTATATCTGCAATCCGGAATCCAATCTAATACCAGTGTTGCGTGAGGTGGTGCTCTTTGGGGGACACTCGGGCTGTGTATAAATTGGGACAAATCCATAATCCTTCCACTCATGCCAGTAACGGTCCCAGTGCAAAAAAGACTATCCGTTGCAATGGACTACGGAGTCAGTACAATACTTGGGGATTCAGGTGCACATGCATCCGGAACATGTGCTTCTAGAGAGCTATGGCAAGGCGATACAAAAACTAACAGAAGCAATAGATCGATGGATAAAATTGCTGCTGTCACTTGTTGGTCTGGTGGCTATTATGAAAATGGTGGTACTCCCTTGCTTTTTATTCTTTTTTACCAATATCCCACTTTAACTTCTTCATTCACTCTGAGGGCACACAGGATTCTGCTGGCCTGGGCTGGGAGACATCCTCAGGTCCGTTGGGAGACTCTGACATTGCCCTATGATATAGGTGGACTAAATGCCCCTGATCCTGAAATCTACTTTAGGTCGGCACAATATAGTTTTGCGCATTACTGGATACATGGAATGAGAGATATTCCTCACTTATGGCTGGAGCGAGCAGTGGTAGCTCCCTTATCTCTACCACAGGTGCTTTTTCATAAACCTGTGCGTCGTTATCATATGTTTAATTCCTTGAATGTCACAAGTTGCTCCTGGAAAAATCTCCTGGAGCGCCAAGCGGGTGCCCATCTGTACTCAGCTTACACTCCATTGCCCTGGTGTCCATGGTTTCCTGTGGGACAGGTGTAGGGCACGGCCCGAGCACTGGGAACTCTGGGTGTTCACACTATGGGAGATTTTTTCCAAAATGGAGTGATGTGTTGTTGGGACCAGGTCTGTGGCCCTGAAGCTACACCCACTTCGTGAACACAGTTCCATTATTATAGAACTAGACAGGCTATGCGTAACCTTCTGGGAGACAATTTACAGGAGCCTTTGGATTTACGGGCTCTCTCCTCTCTCTTACAATCTCCCACCCCCATACATATAGTAGCTAGAATATATGCATGTACACAAGAGGCACGTAGGCCTGGCCTAACGAAAGCAAGGCTAGATTGGCAAAATGATCTGGGCATTAACATCACGGATGAACAATGGCAACATTGCTTTTCGGTCATAAAATCAGTTTCGTTAAATAGCAGACACAGACTGATTCATTGTAAATACATAAATAGGGTATATTATACACCGCTCATTCTAGCTAGATATGGATTTTGAGTTAATGCACTGTGTGCATGATGTGGAGAGGATGGGGCTGGGTTTGCACATTTGGCATGATATTGTCTCGGGGTCCAAAACGTTTGAGGCAAGGTATTCCGAGCACTGGAGGCCATTACTTTGAACTCCCTTAAAAAAAAAAACATTACTGGCCTTATTGGGGTATGATAGGAATGTGAGAGTCATGGGTAGAAAGCTGGTGGCGATAGGCTTGTTGCTGTCGCATTGTAGGATAGCCATTATTTGGGCTCGTGGCCCGACTCCAATGATTAAAGAATGGCACAAAGATATGACATACTGCAGCATCCAATTGGATGCTTATAAAGAATTACTTCCAATATGCCCTAAGGATATATGGGGACCCATTTACATACTATTAATGATGTAGCAAGAGAGTTGAGAGGGACAGATGAATAGTGAAGAGCCTGAACTGTAATACTGTGTCGTATGGAGGTGGACCTCCACCGACGTGTGTGGGATGGATACTGATTTGTGTCATAGGGCCAGATGTACAACCATTGGCAATTGCGACTCGCAAATTGCGCCAAATTGCGAGTCGCAATATGCGAGTCGCAATTGCCAATGTACAATAGTGTCTGAGACACTGTTTGCAATTCCCAATGGGGTCGCAAATTGCATGCCTCATGCATATTAATGAGGCTGTCGCAATTTGCGACCCCATTGGTAATGGCTGGCACTCCCAGGGATGGTGGCCTGCTGGGGTCAGCAGACCTCCATGTCTGGGACTGCTTTTAAATAAAGCAGTTTTTTTTAAATGCAGCCCGTTTTCCTTGAAGGAAAACGGGCTGCATTAAAAAAAAAAATTGTAACATTTTTGTTTCATTTTTTAAGGGCAGGTAGTGGTCCCTGGGACCACTGCCTGCTCTGAAAAAATGTTTGCGCACCCATTCACAAAGGGGAAGGGGTCCCCTGTGGACTCCTTCCTGTTTGCGTGTGGTTTACCACCCTCTTGAAGAGGCAGGTAAACTGTGAGTGTTTTGCAACCCCAAAACATTCTTACATAGGGTTCAGACTCGCTATTAGGAAGGGGCGCTCTGAGGGCGTCCCTTTCTAATAGCGAGTCGCTAACCCTATTTTGCGAGTTGCTGTTTAATTAGCGACTCACAAAATAGGGTTAGTACATTGGCCACAGGTTTTTTGATGCGAAACGGGTCTAAAACCCATTTGCGCATGCAAAAATCCATCGTACATCTGGCCCATAGAATATTAATTTCTTTGATATGTAGGCACCAACTGCTGTTAGGTTATAGAATGTGCGTTATTCTATGTAAGGCCTCTAAAACGGACACCACAATGGAAATGCCAAAACAATTCCTGCACGGCATGGTCTAAAAAGTCCATGCCGTGCCAGAACTGGGGTGCATGCACTAAGGGGGCACATGTTGTGCCCCCCTGCATGCATCCAAGGACACAGAGGCATAGAGGGGTCCTGTAGAGTCCTCTTTGTTTCCTCTCTGCCAGGGTTTTCATGGAGGAGGAACCGCCATGAAACGCATGGCGGAGAGGAAACTCCTAATATGCTTGGCGGGACTGCAGCAGTCCCGCCAAGAATATTGATGCCTCCTGACCGCCGCTACACTGCCAGGGAATGGCAGTCCCCTGGAGGCTGTGGCGGGGCAATGGCGGTCCAACCTCCCTAATCGTTATAGGGCAGACGGGAGACTGCCACGCCCCCATGAGTCTGGTGGTCCATGGACCACCAGACACGTAATCGCCCGCTTTGTGATCACAAATCTAACCAATTTGTTTTGCAGTGAGGCAAGAACAGATATTTTGCCTCTTACAACCCTTACTCTTTAGGTAATGATTCTAATAAAATGCTCCATTTTTAAAAAAAAACTCTCATATGCCCATTGCGACCCACGAGGTACATTGATTGTCCTTGCGCGAACACTGCACAATGCCGCGGTTACACTGATCAATGCATATACGCCAAATGGCGAATCCTCAGACTTCTTCGACCAAGTAATATCTTTGTGCAGGCAACTTCAAGCTTGGAATATCTTCTGGGGTGGCGACCTTAATCCTACCATTCAACCTGCTTTAGATAGTGATAACCGGCGATGCTCTGACCATATGGGGTCTATTAAAACTGTGCAGCACATGCTTGACAGTGTTGGTCTGAAGGACATTTGGCATGAGAAACTAGGAACGACAAATATTATGCCGTTGTACTTGATACGTTTTTAAGCATCAATTATTAGCTGACTTCCGCTAATAAAATGACTTGGGTGACCAGCATTGAATACTTACCATGCACTTTATCTGACTATTACCAGGTAGGAGTTACACTGACATTACCAGAGCCCACTAAACACCACAGCCCATGTGACGTTTCCCATCTAGGGCCCTCAAAGACCCAGTCTTTAAATACTGCACTTGGCAATATTTTAATTTTCCAATATTAATGTGGGTTCTGTGGATAAGTCTGCTACAGTGGGGGAGACATTTATGGTATATCTCAGAGATATACACAATCGGAAATTAGTCAGGCGTGCTCTGCTCACTAAGCACATAATTGGATAAAATGGAGAGACCTCTAGCGGCACTTAAAGAAGAATATAGGCACACATACAGCCCCACCTCCCTTAAAAGCATAAATGAGAAGCTAGTCAAGTTCAGGTATATGGTGGACAGAGACAGTGCCTTCTTGGGTAAAGAAACTCAGGCACATAGATTTGGCAAAGGTGAGAGACCCAGTAATCTGCTCTCCTGGCTACTTGAGAGTAACCAGACTCACAATATTATTAATCCCCTGAGAACACCTGAGAAGAGGGATCTGCTATGGATAGAAGATATTCGTCAGGAATTTAGAAATCATTATGAAAACCTAAGCACTTCACCTGAACTGCCAATTCCAGGCAGATCAATGGATACCTTGATGGAGTGGTGCTGGCTTGGCTAGAGGGGGGCTCTCGTGCATGTTTACTGGAACACAAAGAGCTTAGCAAATTTGAGGCTGCAATTGAGGGACTGCCTAGAGGTGAAGCGCATCGCTCTGACAGCTTGACTACTGAATTCTGGAAGGCGTTTAAGGTTTTCCTTGCCCCACAGCTTAATGATTTATACTAAGAAGCACTAAAGTGCAGATGCTTACCCCTTACCATGAGAGAAGCAGTGATTACTATAATCCCTAACCTGGGTAAAGATAAAAGAGGCTGTACATCTTACCGCCCTCTCTCGCTCTTGAACTTAGATAATAAAATTCTGGCCCATGTGATAGCTGACAGTCATAGCCCACTCATGCTTAGTCTTACCTTGCCAGAGCTGTTGGGGTACATGCCAGGACAATCCGCCTCTAATAATTTGTGCACTCTGTTCGCTACTATGCACCAATTTGGGTGGTGGTGGGTGTGGGGAGGGTCGAAGCCCAAGGCTTAAATGAGAAAACTTAATTTTACTATATGACAAGGGGGGTTTGTGGTTACTGACCTCACTGCACAATTATACTATGCCTCTTACTGGTTTGATAAAGAACATACTTCTCCACATATGTCAGTTGAAGTGGAACAAGTAGACAAGAATACTTTAACCACGTCAAGCTATCAAACTACCCAGATCTTCTCAATTTATACAAATTGTTAGATGCACATGTTGGTCTATTTGGACCATGGCCAGTTCGACAGGCATGTAATGACTATACTCTTCTGAGCTCCAGATAATTAATAATCCAGTAATCCCTCCCTCTCTGAATAGTGCTGTTGTTAGTAGCGTAGGGAAAGTCAATCTCCAACATATGGACCAATTTTTATGACATTGGAACAAATTATTGTTCATATTTAACAAGGGGCACCCGGTCTTCCACGGTACATGGGTAATACAGCCAACTGGAACAACTTTGGCAAAATAGAGACTCCACAGCTCTAGATAGCCTTGTCTATTTTCATCTGCGACACACCATCTCCACATATTGGCCTCCATTCCCAGATGAACCAAAAGAGTTTCTCCCATTCACACAATTAATTCCCCAGACTTATATGGTTGGGTATTCTGGTTATACATCATGTACACAGACTCTCACCTTCCAGCCCAGAGTCCAACATGCTCCCACTGGGTGGAAGATATTAGGATGACACTTGATAACAACATATGATAATGTTGTTTTTCAGACAAAAACAGTTTTCATTAATTATAGACATAAACTGCTCCAGTTAAAAAATTTTAATCATTTATATTGTACTAGGTTTTTGCTGTACAAAATTGATTACACTGGAGACTGGAAATGGACTAGAAGGAATACAGATCCTCTGACATTTTATTACCTAGCTTCGGAATGCCCCCATATCAAAGCCTAATGGTTGGATATAACATGAATACTAGGGGAAAACACCAAGCTGCAATTCATTTGCATTCCCAAGCTAATACTGCAGGGCTACAATAAACTTCTTCCTAAATCTATTAGATGACTGAGTGCCCATTAGCCAAGCGTACCTTGATGCGTGTGGGAAAAATGGCCATATATTTAGAAAATCGACTTATTTACTATGTTAGAATCGCATTTTAGAACATGTTTAAATGCTATTGTAATGATTGCTTAAGAAAATGACTTGCAAATAAAAACGTGAATGCACTTTGTTAGAATATTAATAAATATACTGAAAATATATCTCATTATTACTAATGTAGAAGTGGAAGATGTCATTAGAAATGCTTCATTTATGGGGGGCGCTAGAGAGCCGGCAAGCCAAATGGCTGCACTCTTGTGAGGCTCTTGCTGCCCGGAGTTATCATCCGAAAATATCCTCCTTAAGGGTAGTTTCGTAAAGTAAACTTCTTAGCCCAAAAGCGAGGGTAACTGGTGCTCCGTGGAGCGGTGGCGGTGAGTTGTGAGTCTATCGCTTGGATCCCGAGAAAGAAGCATAACTTACCAGAGACTTGCGGCTGGCACAACATGATGGCTTTGTAATGTGGGAGTCGGATAGTGCCTCTCAACTTCCTATTGCCGGCTGCAGTTTATCTCGCCGTCGAAACCAACCGGAGGTTCACAGAACGCACACTGGTGGAACGGCGGCCTAGGCGTGAATGCTGCAGCCGGTAGGGGATACATCTGGAGGAGATTGAGCCACCCGCTTCTGGCGCGCCGCAGCAGTGATTGAAGGCAGGGCACCCCGCTCGCCGGTTACGAGAGACATGGGTGCGGCACGGCCTGCGGGGATCCAGGAGGCCCGAGTCTCACGCATCGAGACAAAAGAGACCATAGTGGTGCAACTGGAGTATTCCCCCCTGCGCTGCGGAGGTGAGGCGGGAATCGGAGCTTATGACGCGCTGGGGGTGGTGAACAAAGCAGCCTGCTACAGGAAGGACTGTTGGCTCACTGGAAGCCGGGAGAACGCTGATCGGGAGTGCCAGAGGGGGGTACAGGCTCGGCGCACCTTCTCATAAGTGGCGCACGAGAGACACGGAATAGCGCTCCAGCAATTGGAAGCGATTGATGGGCAACGCCGCAAAGGAGGCCTAAAATATTAAGTGCTGGCAGGAAGCGGAGGAAAATAAAAAGTGGGACACATCAGGTTAATGGTGCTTGGATCACTAGGAGAAGCTTACGGCATCATAGCTACATAGTGCACAAAGGGCGCCAAAAAGTCAAGTACACTCTGCGGTGGTAGTTTGTGGCGCAAGTAGCCCGCGCTGACGCACCAAAAGAAGGTAAAAGGGGACAGGACACAGCGCACAGCATACACAACGAAGCACTAAGCCCCAGGGACCATTGGCAGCAGGGAGCAATAAAACTACACGCAACTAGGCAGCGCAGAGAGCGCGCGCGACGGTTATTGTACAGCTAGGCCTTCGCTGAAGAATCCGAACTGCAACCATGGGCAGAACCGAAGGCAAACAAGCAAAGCTGCAGTTTGAAGCGTGCAAAGCTACTAGAGACCCTGAGGGTGATGCAGCGTCTAGAGATGGTGAGAAATCGCAAGTGGAAGAGGAAGACCTGCGATCATTGTTGGTTACCATGAAACACAGCCTTAACTCCATAGAATCCAAAATGGACGCCCTAAATATGAGAATGGACTTTATTACGCAGAGGCTAGAAAAGCATGATGGTCGCATCAATGAGGCGGAGAACAGAATATCGCAACTCGAAAACGCGCCCACCACTGGAAGGGACTATATGCAGAGCATGGAACGCCTGCTAAAAGTAATCGCGGCCAAAAATGAGGACTTAGAGGCGCGGTCTCGCTGCAATAACTGAAGAATTTTGGGCGTACCGGAATCAACAGACACAGGCCCCATGGAGGATTACATTGAACGCCTACTAATGGATCTCTTCGGGGCCTCCTCCTTTTCTAAGTTGCTGATAGTGGAGCGCGCACACCGTTCACTTGCGCCCAAGCCACCTCCGGGGGCCTTCCCCCACCCCATAATCGCACGACTATTGAACTATAAAGATAGAAACACTGCACTTCGACAGGCAAGGGAAAAAAAGGATCTACAACATGATGGCCATTCCAGCTCCATTTTTCCGGATTTTACGCTGGCTGTGCAGGAGGCCCACAGAAAACTTGTCCCGGTGAAACGCAAGCTGCAATAGGCGGACATATCCTACATGATGCTATACCCAGCAAGATTGAGGGTGAACAATCGGGGAAGCAACATGTCTTCAACACACCCCAGCAAGTGCAGTACTACCTTAAAAAAAAATTGTCACGCAGCCCCCGAGCGGAACGAGGGAAGAGACATCCGGAGCGGATTCTCCTCGATCGACCACAGAATGAAGACAATGAATAGGAAAAGGAGCGACTAACACAGACTTCTTTCGTGAGCATTATTTGCCTTTAAATGCAAAATAAGACAGAGTGCAGAAGTAGTAAAGTCCTATTGATATTATGCCAACACTACCTGTTTATATCAAATGTTTAGGCTAAGTTACTTGGGATAAGAGTTTATATTACAGTATAACTGGGACACTACCGTGACACTATCGAACTCTGGGCACCCCTGTCTACTCGGTGTGGAATGTCGGACTCTTGAGTATGCTATCCCACTTGGGAGTTCCCCACTAGAAACTCCACAGGAGTTTTCTGTTATGTTCTCTCGACTTATGTTTGTTTATTCTCTTGTGGGGACTGCACCAAAGACACTATACTTATCACCAAGATGGCTCACTCTTGTTTGGAAGTCAGGTTGTTGGGACATGTCATGGGTACTATATTCACCTACGGGATTGGGCTGTAGGCGTGGGAGGGGGGTGGTTTGGGGGGATGTTTTTTCTTGAAATACTAGTTGTTGGGCATACACGGCGACGAAGTGAGCGTACAACATGGGAGGGAACAGTACAGATTCAGGTTAAGGAAAATATAGGCCAACCCCGGTACAGCATAGAACCTATCTGAAAAGATTACATAGCTGCAATGACTAAAGAATGACCTCACATACTAGTTTGACTGATTACACATTAAACCTGATGATATGGAATGTTCGGGCTTGAGAGACCCTCGGAAGAGACGAAATGTGCTCAGCTACCTTGACAGACACCACGTACAAGTGGCAATGCTAAAGGAGACGCACCTTGAGCCTGGATCCTCCCCTAGTTTAGCTGGTAAATGGGTCGCCCATAGATACTTCTCCTCTTTCTCTACATACTCTAGAGGTACGGCTATATTGATAAAGGCGGGCGTGGGATACTACCCTGTTGGCACACTCCAGGACCCCCAGGGAAGGTACTGTATCATGTGGGGTAGGATTGCGGCACAGTCAGTGACACTAGTGTGTTGCTATGCCCCAAATGTAGATGAAGCGCAAATCTTTTGCCACGCTATGGGGCATTATAGTTAATATTGGATATACACACTTGATATGGGGAGGGGATTTTAATTTAGCCCTGAATGCTGGCTTGGACCGTTCCCAGGGCTCCATTGAACCTCTGGTAGGTGTTGAGTCCCTCCTCCACCCGCAGGCTCCTGCCTGCGACTCATCCCTGGTGGTCCAGTGGGAGATGCTTGCTCTTCTGCTGGCCGCTGCTGTCTGTGTCTGTCTCTGTGCCCCCCTTAGGCTTTCTGTCTCTCTTGTGCCTGTGTGCCTCTTTCTGCCTATTTCTGCCTTCTGTCTCCGTTTTCTGCCTTCTGCTTCCATTTTCTGCCTTCTGTCTCCGTTTCTGCACCCTCTCTGTCTTTAATTCTATCTTTTCTGCTGTTTTCTCCTCTGTTCGTGCCCGTTGCTGCCCCTGTGCCCCCCCGCCGTTGCTGGTTTCCCGCCTCCCGCTTCAAGCCTCCCAGCTGCGCTTCCAGCCCCCCTCCCCTACTTAGTGGCGGCCGCTGCGAGGGAGTGCGAGCAAGACCCCTGACCTCCTGGTCAGAGACCTGCTATCCCCCCGCAGCTCCGCTGTCAAGTGCATTCTTCTCTGGTAGGTGTTGAGGCCCTCCTCCACCCGCAGGCTCCTGCCTGCGCCTCATCCCTGGTGGTCCAGTGGGAGAGCCTTGCTCTTCTTCTGGCCGCTGCTGTCTGTGTCTGTCTCTGTGCCCCCCCATAGGCTTTCTGTCTCTCTTGTGCCCGTGTGCCTCTTTCTGCCTTTTTCTGCCTTCTACCTCCGTTTCTGCACCCTCTCTGGGGCATATTCACAAGGACTTATCGCCGAGTTATCGCCACCCTAACGCATCAAAAGTGGAGATAGATTTAACGCCCCATTCACAAGCGGGTGCAAACTGCAGACATCGCCAGTATTTCCGCTATAACTGCCGCAAAATCTATCTCCACGGGTGACACCACCAACTAACCCTAATGAAATGCAGAGTAGGCGTTCCCATGCAAAAACACATGAAAACACCACTACACCACTTTCACAACAAACTGCCAGATCTGCGATGCGAACCAAAAACCGCGGTAGCAGCAGGGATTTAACACCTGCCTTCTGCTGGTGTTAAGCAGGACGACTACCTGCAGCATGAAAGGGAGCCCAGCCCAGAGCCACATCTGAAGACCCACAGATGCCATGGAGACAATGATCATGCAGCTCGGAGACCCATGAGGCCCACAACACCCACCGCCACCACCCCCAGGCCCGCCACCACCCCAAGGACCCGGGCCCCCCCCCGGACCACCACAGAGGCAGCGTACACAAAGACAGCGGACCCACCGTAAACGCACCAGCCGCACAGACCTAACGCCAGAGGAGGACATTGCCGACAACAGGCCCAAAAGGACAACAATCCCCCGCATCCTGACCCACATCGCCCACCGGCTGACGGCACCAACCCAGCAGACAACCAACATCCCTCCGCAGACAAAGCTGCTGGCTGTGCTGCACCTGTTGGCCTCTGGTACATTCCAACCAACAACTGCCAGAGTCAGAGGAGTCTCACAGCCAGCCCTATCCAAGTTCATCACACCTGTCCTGGATGCCATCATCAGCCTAGTACCCCAGCACCTCCACGTCACCCACACTGCGCAGGAGCAGCTGGAGACCAAGCAAGGCTTCCACGCCATAGCTGGATTCCCTCACGTGTTGGGGGCAATCGACTGCCCACATGTACCCCTCCTGCCCCCTGCCGACACTGTACACGACTACCGCAACCGAAAGCACACGCATACCATCAATGTGCAGGCAACAGTGGACCACCGGGGACTCCACAACAATGTCGTGGCCAACTCCCCAGGCAGTGTGCATGATTCCCACATCTCCCGACAGTCCATCATCAACCAGCGCTCCCAGGATGGCACCTATGGAAATGCATTGCACGTTGGTAAGTACCAAATGAACACATCACACATCTCCACCACACAGTCATGCAACTCACGACACTGGCAATGGGCACGCAGCAGAACTACATGCAACATGCCACACAACATGCCAACCGACCAGACACGACAACACGACTCCATTGGGAACCTGGGCTTGCCATGCACACAACCCAGCCACGGCATGGCACCACAGCCACACAATAGCAGAATGTGAGGAGAGGCATGGAGCAGGCATGTGCGAGAGCGGCATGTGACTAATGAATGAGAACCTACCCAATGCCAAGTGTGGCGTGGATGTGCCGGACAGACTTCAGTGTGCAAACCACGGAAATGGCCCTGTATGCGCGGGTGGAGTGGGTTGGCCCTGCGTACGCCAGGCCTGCGTAGGGGTGTGAATAGAAAAGCCCGTTGCACTGGGGGTGGTTCTCCTTCGGAATGGCCAACGTGTCTGCCAGGGCGGCACCTCTCAGCCCGCCACAGAGCCTGCGTCCCTGTGCACTTGCTGCACCCCGGGCCGCCGGTCCCCAGACCCGTCATGCCTGCCCCAGCGCACCAAGGAGGCTCCAATCACATGCCGACACCGGCGTGTGTCAAAGAGGGCCCACCACGTGCCGGTGCAAGCTCCAAGCCCCAGGCCCGCGACCTTTGCAGGCTCCGCAGACCATCGCTGGCCTCCACGGCACTGGCCCACATTACTCCTTTTTCGTTGACATACTCCACCGGTGTACCCTTCGGCCCAGTTGTTAGCACATGTTGTACTGAGTCGTGACTTTTGAATGGCAGTGACCAAAGGTCTGTGGCAGCGTCCACATCACTATACTCCCTCTGATTAGTGAAGCAAAAGTCTGCATCGCAAGCCTGCGACACGTGGTGCCACTAACCCTGTTCAACGCCAGCCGGCGACACGTGGTGCCACTAACCCTGTTCAACACCAGCCGGCGACACGTGGTGCCACTAACCCTGTTCAACGCCAGCCGGCGCCACTTGGATGAGGGCACAGGCCTACACAGCGGTCCAGCGGGTCCTACATGTGGAACTGTGTCCTGAGTCATGAATGGCAGTGACCAGATGTTAATTGCTGAGTTTATATCACTAAACTCCCTTCTATCAGTGAAGCAAAGGTATGCATCGCAAGCACACGACACGTGTCTGTGGGCTCGTGCTGACCGCTGCCCCCGGCCTACACTGCGGTCCAGTAGGCCCCACATCCAGCACTTAGTCGTGATTCATGAATGGCAGAGTCCATACCAGTGAACGCACGGAGAGGAGTAAGAGGAAGATGCGGTTCAGTCCGGATGAAAGCCGGATCCTCGTTACGGAGCTGACCGAACACTAGCAACAACTGACCTGGTGCCACTAACCCTGTTCACCGCAAGTCCGCGTCCCGTGGTGCCACTGAACCTGAACTACGCAGGCCGGTGGGACCATCCAACGTAAGCCGGCGACACTCGGATGAGGGCCCCTGCTGACCACTGTCTCAGGCCTACACTGCGGTCCAGTAGGTCCCACATGTGGAACTGTATCTTGGGTAATATATGGAGGAATCCACACAATTGGACACGCCTCATCGCAGGCGGCATCCCCTATCAGCACTGGTGCCACTAACTCTGTGCGCAATGACGCATGGGCACTCTCTGGTTGAACTTTGGTGGTGTCTGAGTCCATGGCCTGGGGGTTGTCTGCATCATCATCTGGCTGGGACGGACTTGGTGTCCGACATGTGTTTGCTCCACTCATCTCCACCATGGTGACTGTTTCAGCGTGGTTCTGCCCTCGGCATCATGCCCTGGGGGTACACCTTCCACTGTCCACCGAGACACTCCGCGACAACCCCCCTAGTCATCTACGAGATCCTGCTCTGCTCTTGTGACCCTGCCCCAGTGCACCGCAAGTCAGCATCCCGTGCCGGTAGGCCCGTGCAGGACGCTGTGCATCCGGGGCCACTAACTCTGTGCAGCTCAAGTCATGGGGCCTTTATGGTTGAATGGTTGTGTCCTTAATCTCGTCCCATAATGCTTTGCAGGGCCTTTGGTTGGGCTCGTATTTTTGCCCATAACTGTGCTTGGGGTGGTCCTAGGAGGATGGGACCACCACTGAATCATTCAGCATGATGTGCTCTTTGTGTTCAAGGTATCTGCTTGGTTCACTCCCTAGGTTAGGGAGGACCCCAAAATCATCACCTCTCTCACTGCTTGTTATATTTTCACTTTTGTGAGATGACTATATGCATTTTAGCATGTAAAGATAGAGTCACTTGTTGTTTTTCTAAAGGTATGTGAGGTTTCTGTTTTATTAATTGGGATGACAGAAGGGAGTTTCACAAAGTGGGTTCTGAAGATTTGCTAACTACAACTACATAAAATTCATGCAAAAACTCAGGAGTTAGCTACTGCACCCACAACCCTTTGATAAAACAACTTTATCTTTACATGCTAAAAAGCATATAACCAATTCACAAAAGAGAGCTTTGAAAAATATCAGGCAATGAGAGAGGTGATGATTTTGCGGTCCCCCCTAACCTAGGGGAGGACCAAGCAGATGCCTTGAACACAAAGAGCATATCATGCTCAACGATTCGGTGGTGGTTCCATCCTCCTAGGATCACACCAAGCAAAGTTATGGGCAAAAATACAATGCCAACCAAAGGCCCAGCAAAGCATTATGGGGCGAGATTCCAGAGTGCAGTGAATATTATAGTATTAGCTCTCAGCTGAGCCGGGAGAGCCACTGCCCCTTGAATAATGTTTTGATATTGGATACTATATTATTCACTGCACTCTAGAATCTCGTCCCATAATGTTTTGCAGGGCCTTTGGTTGGGATTGTATTTTTGCCCATAACTGTGCTTGGGGTGGTCCTAGGAGGATGGGACCACCACCGAATCGTTCAGCATGATGTGCTCTTTGTGTTCAAGGCATCTGCTTGGTTCTCTCCCTAGGTTAGGGAGGACCCCAAAATCATCACCTTTCTCACTGCTTGCTGTATTTTCTCTTTTGTGAGATGACTATATGCATTTTAGCATGTAAAGATAGAGTTACTTGTTGTTTTACCAAAGGTATGTGAGGTTTCTGTTTTATTAATTGGGATAAGACAGAACGGAATTACGGAGTGGAGTTCACGGAGTTTTTGTTCAACTCCGCAGAATTCCGCGTAGTGGAACTCCGCCAACTTCGCCCACCCTTACTCTCCCGCTTCCCGCCTCCCTCCCCTACTTAATGGTGGCTGCTGCGCGGCGGCGCTGCTGGTGCGCCAAAGGCAAGCCCATCTGCGCCCGTCCGTGACCCGACCGTGGCCAGCGCCAGGGACCCTGGTCCTCCGGCCATCCTACGTTACAACTCCGCCGACCTCCTCGCACTCAACCCCGAAAGAAACAACTGCCAGAGATCGACGCCGAACACCACCCACGGCCAGTTCTCTTGCCGACATTGCCGACAATCCTTCACCATCAACAGCCACCCCACGACCGCTGAACCCACGACAGACGCCCGCACCACCGAAGCCCTGACGTGCATACTCCTCAATGTGCGCTCCCTCCACAGACACGCCACGGAGATCTGGAATCTGCTTGACACCATCTCACAAGATGTCGCCTTCTTCACGGAAACATGGACCAACGCCACCTCTGTCACCGACATCGCCACCGACATCCCCGACGGATACAAGATCAAAAGAAAGGACCGCCCCCACCACCCAGGAGGAGGACTCGCCATCACACACAAGACCTCCCTCTGACTCTCCACCTCCAGCACAAGCGACTCCTCCTCCAACACAGAGCACCTCCACTTCCAGATCCAAACCAGCCCCAGAACCACGCCCTCGTCTACAGACCCCCGGGCCTCGCACCTCTTCTGCCACCACCATCGCCGACCTCCTCGCACCCTACGCCATCGCCTCCATGGACTACATCCTCATCGGAGACCTGAACTTCCACCTCGACAACCCCAGCGACCCCGACTCCACCACCCTCCTCGACAAGCTCACCAACCTCGGACTGAAGCAGCTCGTAACCACCCCCACCTACAAAACCGGACACACCCTCGACCCCATCTTCGCAGGAGGGACAAACATCCAATTCAGCCACACCACGCAGCCCCTATGGACAGACCACCACTACGTACACTTCACCTTCAACACCACCACCGCACCCAAACCCGCCCTGCGCCTGCCCCGAAAGAACTGGAGCAAGATCACAGAGGAACTCCTCAACGCCACCCTCCTCCACAACCCCCCCTCCGGCACAACCAACGCCAACTCTGCAGTGAAAGAACTACACAGCTGGATCTCCAGCTGCCGCGACAAGCTCGCACCCCTCCGCCACCCCGTCAATCAACGCCCCCCGAAGGCAGCCTGGTTCACCACCGACCTCCAAGAAGCCAGGCGCTCCTGCAGATGCCTCGAGAAACTCTGGCGGAACAAGAAGACCACCGAAGTCCAGAACAACTGTAGGAACGCCATGAATGAATACCACCAGCGCATAAGAGCCACCAAGAAGACCTTCATCAAAAACAAAATCCACTCCAACGCAAGTAACGCAAAAGAACTCTTCAACGTCATACAGCAGTTCACCAAACCCCCCAGCGAAGCCACGGACGTCCCTCCATCCCAGGACCTCTGCAACAAGCTCAGCTCCTACTTCCACATGAAAATCAAGGCACTCTACGACAACTTCAGCGAACAGACTCCCGACACCACCACCCTCACCACCACCGACAACCGGCCTATAATCACCACCTGGAAACCTGCCACGACTGAAGACACCACCAAGACCATGAAGAACACCCACTCAGGAGCTCCCACGGACCCCTGCCCACCGCACATCTACCACAGAGCCGCCACCGCCATAGCTCCCGAACTAGGCCGGACCATCAACACTTCCCTCAAATCCGGCATCTTCCCAGACGACTGGAAGCGGGCAGAAGTCAAGCCCCTCCTCAAGAAACCCTCGGCCGACCCGACTGACCTGAAAAACTACTGGCCCATCTCTCTCCTTCCCTTTGCAGCCAAAGTCACCGAGAGATTTATCAACTCCCAGCTGACCACCTTCACCGAAGAGAACACCATCCTCGACTCCTCCCAGTCTGAATTTCGCAGCAACCACAGCACCGAGACCGCCCTCCTCGCTGCCACCGATGACATCCGCATGCTACTTGACCAGGGCCACACTGCGGCCCTCATCCTACTAGACCTCTCCGCAGCCTTTGACACCGTCTCACACCGCACCCTCGCAGCCAGACTCCAGGATGCCGGAATACGAGGAACCGCCCTCGACTGGATCCGCTCCTTTCTCTCCAGCAGAACACAAAGGATCAGACTCCCCCCCCTTCCTCTCCGAACCAACAGAGATCAACTGTGGAATACCCCAAGGATCCTCGCTCAGCCCCACACTTTTCAACATCTACATGGCCCCCTCGCCGCCATCGTCAGACAGCATGGGCTCAGCATAGTATCCTACTCCGACGACACCCAGCTCATCCTCTCTCTCTCACGAAGAACCCAGAAAGACACCAGACTCAGCTTCCAAGAAGGAATGAAAGACATCGCAGCCTGGATGAGCGACAGCTGCCTGAAGC
This sequence comes from Calotriton arnoldi, assembly GCA_963921515.1. Classification (NCBI taxonomy): domain Eukaryota; kingdom Metazoa; phylum Chordata; class Amphibia; order Caudata; family Salamandridae; genus Calotriton; species Calotriton arnoldi. Next base: position 2,444,452 of record CAWUFW010000952.1, on the reverse strand, counting down.
TGAACTCGAAGAAGACCGAGGTCCTCATCCTTTGACCCTCCCCCACGGCGTGGGACAGCTCCTGGTGGCCCCCTGCTCTCAGAAACCCACCCACGCTGATGGACCACGCCCGGAAACTCGGCATCATCCTGGACTCCTCCCTCACCATGACCCGCCAGATCAACGCCGTCGCCTCGACCTGCTTCAACTCCCTCCGCATCCTCCGAAAGACCTTCAAGTGGATTCACCACGAATGCAGAAAGACCGTCACCCACGCACTCGTAACAAGCAGACTGGACTACGGCAATGCCCTCTACGCTGGAATCAACAAAACCCTGCTACACAAGCTCCAAACCATCCACAACACCGCAGCCAGACTCATCCTTGGAACCCCATGACGCGAGCACATGACCCCGCACCTACGAGACCTCCACTGGCTCCATCGAGAAGAGAGTAACCTTCAAGCTACTCACCCACACCTACAAATCCCTCCACAACATCGGGCCCAAATACCTCAACTAAAGAGTCTCCTTCTACGTGCCCAAGAGGAATTTCCGCTCCACGACCTCGCCCTAGCAGAAACCCCTCGCATACGCAGAACCAGAGCAGGCAGAAGAGCCTTCTCCTTCGTCACAGCAAAGACCTGGAACGAGCTCCCAGTCAACATCAGACGCTCCCCCACTCTGAACACCTTCAGGAAGAGTGTCAAGAGTAAGACCTGGCTCTTCGACTGACCCGGAGCTGCACTCCCCCCCCCCCAGCGACTTGAGACCCTCATGGGTGAGTAGCGCGCTTTATAAACCCCTGATTGATTGATTGATTGATTGAATGACACATTAGGGCAGTTCAATGCCTAAACGCTATTCTTACAGAACATCATTTATTGGATGCTTGGAGGACACTACACTCCACGCATAGGGAAGGCACATTTATATCTAATGCACACGTCAGCTGGCCTCAAATAGATTATTGGCTTGTTTCGGCTGGTCTGTGTCCCTGGCTTAAGGGGGTCACGCACCTAGCCAGAACATATTCAGACCATGCCCCTGTACTGTTGATACTTTGCCCCCGGTAAATACATCCCCGTATAGATCATGGAGACTGCTCTCTACTGCACTGCTGGACATGTGCTTCAGGGAGGAGGTTCGACAGGAGGTACAGGATTTTTTCCCTTGGAACAGAGGGAGTGTCCATACGATGGCAAGCGTATGGCAGAGCTTCAAGGTCACCATTCGAGGGGTATGCATAGCTAAGCATGGGGGTATATTACGGGACCTAAGAAACACACTGACCAAATTGGAATTAAATATTAAACCTACTGAGAACTCCCTACTAGAATCTCATTCTCCCCGTAAACAGGCACAGCTAAAAGAATTCCTCATAGGATACACAGACACTGCAGAACGAAAACACTATTTCGTTCCTAATACGCCCAAGCCTGGGCGTATGGAGAGGGTGAAAGACCCGGGAGGGCCCTGGCCGAGACAATCAGAACTCCTAGATTTTCAAACACAATATTTGGGGTGGAGGATGAAGATGGGCTGACGCAAAGAAATTCTGAATATATTTACTGCCCATTACAAGCAGCTCTACTCCATGCACAGGACTGGCCACATAGATGTTGCTGCGTACTTTGATGACACAGCGTTGGGGTGGATTAATGATAGCCATATAGAGTTTTTATCTGGGGCTATTGAGGAGGATGAGGTGAGAGAGGCAATCATGCAGATGAAATCCAGCAAAGCCCCGGGTCCCGACGGGATTCCGGTGGATTTTTATAAATGCTACATAGATGACATTGCCCCCATTCTTAGAGAACTATATGAGGAGGCGGTGGAGAGTGGAATGCTTCCATCATCTATGAAGCAGACCTTTATCATTTCTCTTCTAAAGCCGGGAAAGAATGCCACCAAATGTGATTCCTATAGGCCTCTGTCCTTAATAAATTGTGATTCCAAAATACTGGCCAAAATCCTTGCCAACAGGCTAAGTTTACTTATGGAGGGATTGGTGTTGCCGGATCAGGCTGGGTTCATACCTGGTAGGGCTACCTTTCATAATTTACGTACTATCTTTGCTTTACTGCAGGATATAGACCCAGAATCCAATGCTGCAGCGATTTTTTTGGATGCCACAAAGGCATTCGAGTAGCTCGAATGGGACTACTTACTAGCAATCCTAGGACGTATGGGCCTGCTGCCGGCGATTCTCGCCTGGATCGCGCTACTTTATAATCAGCCTATGGCAGTGGTACAGATTAATGGACTGTACTCTGAACCATTCAGGATATCTAGGGAACTCGGCAGGGGTGTCCTCTTTCGCCCCTGCTGTTCGCCTTGGCTATCGAACCGCTAGCGGCTAAGCTCCGGCAGCACCACAGGGAGGACGCTAACCCATACCCTTCTAGACAGATACTGGTGTCACTCTACGCAGATGACATCACCCTTTACCTCCGGAAACCAAATATAAGCCTAAACCCTGTTCTGCGTGAGTTTATCAAATTTGGTGACATCTCAGGAGTACAGATAAATTGGAGCAAGTCTCAGATCTTTCCCCTAACTCCATCAACTCCTGAATTTGCAATGGATTTCCCATTAACGTGGTGTGCATCTGAGATGAGATATCTAGGAGTTAAGATAGCTCGCGATAGAGAAGAGACGCTGAGGGCTAACTACGTGGTTGCACTGGAATCCATCACTAACCTAATAACTAGATGGATAGCAATGCCGCTCTCCATGGCAGGCAGAATTTCATTGATGAATATGGTTATATTACCGAAGTTACTCTATTTCTTCATCAGCATACCATACCACCCGGGACGCTCTTTCTTTAACGCTATCAGAACCCAGCTTATCAGATTGGCGTGGGGAGGAAAGCAACCCCGCATCAGCTGGCAGACACTAATGCTTCCCTTTTCAAGGGGGGGGGGGTTTGAAGCACTGGACATTGAGCTATATTTTCTCTGTGCTCAAGCGCATCATGCAATTTACTGGTTACACCCGCCACTCTTCATGCCACACTTAGCCATCGAACAGGGGTATATGACACGCCGCTGCCATCAGAAGCATATTTAGGATAAGACATCCCTGGGAGGGCTCCACATATTCCACGGTATCATGCACAAATCTGGCGTGGAGACGACTGCTCAGGAAAGTGGGGTGTGACTTTCCATACTCCCCTCTTGTCCCTCTACTGTTCTTATCAAACTTGTTTTTATTGATATTTGCACAATAAACAATACATCGTACACCTTTACATCGGGGATGCCGCTTCCCAGCCCCTCCCCAAGCCGCACCGCCGAAAATGCATAACTCTTTATTAGTGAGCAACAACCGCCTCCCACCTTCCCTAGATGGAAGCAAATGAAGTATACAGTGTCATATTACACAGGTGGTCAACAGTGCCCCCCATCCGAGCCGCATGGTGGAACAACCGAAAGGAGCTGACTGCCTCTCTTTCGCCTAAGAGGCATCCCCCTTAACCTTCGTTTACGAAGTCCTAAAATCCGATGTCCACTATAAATAATGAGGCGCCCCCAACTGCGGGGCAGCCAAAGCAAAAATAAAAAGAAACAAAAACATAAAAATGACACATCCTCCCCCCACCCCCCATCTCCCCCCCTCCCATGGCGGCGGCAACTAGTAGAAGCTATCCAAGGTCAGTAAACTCATCAGTGAGTTACCTCTAGATCTGGAATAGGTGTAGCTCTTTAACGGAGGTCGGACATACAGCCGACGGCAGGCCCTTGGAGAGAAATGAGACCAATGGGCCCCAGCGGAACTCAAAATTTTTGAATGTGTCCCCAGACACCTCCGCCATCCGCTCCATACTGAGCAGGTGCCACAACCTAGAGTGCCAAAGAGATAGCGCCGGCGCCTCCTTTTGTTTCCACGCTGCAGCTAGAGTGGTCTTCGTGGCACCTATGCATAACCACAGAATTGCCTTGTCTGCCCTAGTCTGAAGCTCCAGGGAGGGGTCGCGCAGGCCCAACAGTATACCCCCTATCGTTGTCGGAATAGGGTATCCCAGCATCAGCTTGATTTGAGCAAGTATTTCTTCCCAATATGGACGAATAGTCGGGCAGTCCCACCAGATATGACGGAAATCCCCGAGCATCCCACAACCCCTCCAGCACCTATCAGATGTGTTCGGGTACATCTGTTTAAGTCGCGATGGATGGAGGTACCAGTCCATCATAGTCTTGAGGTGGGCCTCCCTAAGCGTTATGGAGTGATTGAATTTCCTAACATCTGACCATAGGTGGGTCCACTACTCGTCCGAAATGGGTCTCCCCAGAAGCCCCTCCCACATTGCCATATAACGTGGACGCACCGAGTGTAGGGTCGATAGCAAGTGTCGGTAGAGAAAGGAGATCGTGCCTCTCATCGTCGTGGTTTTTGTAAGAAAGGTTTCAAACTTCGTGAGGGGTCTGGTAGCGGCCTCCCGTAAGTGTGGTGTCTGGGCCCAGTGCATCAGTTGCGTATAATGGTAGTGTTCATTGCTTTGTAGTCCAAAATCCCTCCTGCAGTTTTCAAAAGAACGGGGGTCATAATTGTGGAAGAGGTGTGTCAAGGCTAAGCATCCCCCCTCCCTCCACCCATCAAACGGGCCAGGCTGCATGCCCGGTGGGAAGGCTGAGTTAAAATGCAGGGGCGTAAAGGGAGACGGGAAAGAGGTCCATCTTACATCCTTAGACACCGAATCCCAAACCTGAAGTGTAGTACGCGTGGGAGTGCTAAGGTAAACGTTTGGCGGACGCTCCTGTCTGGAGCGCCAGATAAGGTCCCATATGGTCCGTCCGGCCACACTACGATCCATATGGAGCCAATGTTTATCGGAGTCGCGTTGAACCCATTCCACTAGAACCCTAAGCTGTGCGGCTTTGTAGTATAGTTGTGCATCTGGGAGCCCTACACCCCCCTCCTCCCTGGAACGCCGCAGGATAGAGAAGGAAAAGCGGGCCCTACGTCCCTGCCAGACAAAATCGAGAAGTAAAGATTTAACGCGCTTAAAGAACGCCCTCAATTGGTATGGGAAGAGCTTGGAAGAGGTAGAGCAGTTTGGGCATCATTGTCATCTTTATCGCATGTATGCGGCCCAACCAAGACAAGAAAAGGGGCTCCATTTGTTAAGTTCACTTTGTATTTGCGCTAAAATAGGGGAAAATTAGCTACATATAACCCATTTACCCTCGCGGTGAGGCGCACTCCCAAATACGTCAGAGAAGATGTAGCCCATTGGAGAGATGTCAACGGCCTCAGTTTATCCACTTCCACGCTGGACAGGGTGAGGTTGAGTATCTGCGATTTGTCCATATTGATTTTAAAGCCTGCTACAGCCTCGAACCTTGCCAACTCGTCCTGTAGGGGAGGCAGAGAGGTATCCGGGTCGGTGAGTGACAGCAACACGTCATCTGCGAATAGTGAGATTTTGTGTTGCTCGCCGGTAAATGGAATCCCGTGTATCTCCGGGTGGGCCCGAATCGCGATAGCAAGTGGTTCAATACTTAGAGCGAACAGCAATGGCGAAAGAGGGCAGCCCTGCCTGGCGCCCGTGAGTGCTCAAATGGTGTTGATGCCTGCCCATTAACCATCACCCGTGATCGGGGATGTTGAGAGTTAGCCCGCAACATGGTGATGAAAGCGGGCAAGAAACCAAAGGCCTCCAGAGTGCTATAAAGGAAGGCCCAATCTACCCTGTCGAATGCCTTCTCGGCGTCCAAACCCACCAGGATCGCCGGGATCTGACGCTTATGAGCTTTTTCAATTAAGTGGATAATTCGACGTGTATTATCATGCGTCTGCCGTCCCTTTATAAACCCAGACTGATCTGGATGTATGAGGTCGGGTAGGATGTCATTCAGTCTGCGGGCTAATATAGAGGAATAAAGTTTTGCGTCGAGATTAAGAAGGGCTATGGGCCGATAAGAAGCGCATGAGCTATGGTCTTTCCCAGGTTTGGGGATCACGGTGATCACCGCCTCTGAAAGCGATCCTGTAGACCTCCCTCCGTCGCCATTGCGTTAAAGAGGCTCGTGAGGTGTGGGGCGATTTCCGTCGCAAAGGTCTTATAAAAAGAGCGGTGAAGCCATCTGGGCCCGGTGCCTTGTGTAGTTTGAGTGCTTTAATGGCCGCCATCACTTCCTCTACAGTGATAGGTGCGGACAGGTTCTCATTATTCTCCGCAGATACCTGTGGGAACGTTAGTTTGCTAAGGTAGTCTCGCTGAGCCTCTGGATCTAGCTGCTCCCCCGTGTATAGTTTTTCATAGAAACCCCCAAATATAGCCGCCTTTTCGTCATCAGCATGTGTGGTAGTGCCCTGCCCTCCTCGTATCCCCCCTATGTATTCCTTAACCCTCTTATCTTTGAGTTGCCGAGCGAGCTGCTTGCCAATTTTATTCCCTTGGGAGTATGAAAGTTGGCGCAGTTTTAGCAATGTAAATTCTGCCCGATTAGAATAGATAGAGCGGAGCTTCCCCTCAGAGCCGTCAGTGCTCGTAATGTTTGTCGGGTAGGGCGTGCTTTGTGATCTTGTTCACTTGCCTGCAGTTCTGCCTCTAGTTTCACCCTCTCTGCTGCTCGTCGTTTATTCAGGGCCGCATTCAGCGAAATACACTGCCCACGGACTACCGCCTTGAAGGCATCCCAATTAACATATTCTGAGGTGTCCTCTGGTTGATTCAGGACAAAAAAATCTTTGATGTTTTCCCTAAGTTTTAAGCACGTCTCCTTGTCCCTTGGCACGGCAGGAGGAAAATACCATCTGGATCGAGTCCCGTGCCCTATTCCCCATTCTAAAGATACCGCTAAAAGACTATGGTCAGAGATCGAAAGGGGGAACATTTTTGCATCCTCTAGCCCGCCTTGTAAGGATTGGCTAAGAAATACATAATCTAATCGGGAGTATGTCCTATGTACGTGTGAATAAAACGTATAATCTCGGGTGGTGGGGTGGACCGTGCGCCAAGCATCTATTAATCCCCTATCTATAATCTTCTGACGTATGTTGGGGGGGAATGAGCTCGTCCCTACTCTGTGGGTGTGGGTGCTATCTAAGTCTCCTTGCCAAGTCAGATTAAAATCGCCCATAAGGACTAAAGACCCTTCTGCAAAATCCAACAACTTATCGAGGGTGTGGTGCAGAAAAGCAGCCTGGCCCGTGTTTGGGGCATAGACCACGACGAACGTGCAAAGGCGTCCCTGGAGGCGCCCCTTCACCATGACCCAGCGGCCGTCCCTGTCGTGTTGTACATCTAAAGGCTGGAACCTCGTTGACGCGTGAAAAGAAGTGCCACCCCCTGTGTTTAGTTGACGCTGATGATCTGTATATCATTGGGTAGAGTTTGTGTCGCAGCTGCATCTCATCTGCTCTAGTCAAATGGGTTTCTTGCAGGGCTATGATGTCGAGCGTATGGTCTAAAATATATTTCCATATCTGTTGGCGCTTCTGCGGGGAGTTGAGGCCCTTTACATTCCATGTGCCTATAGTTATCTTCATTTCATCCGAGGTGCAACCCTGATCTCAGCATCCCAGGCATCTCCTGCACTCCCATACCTCTCATTCCCCCTCTGTCTCTGCCCCTCCCCTTTTGTGAGCATGCATTTTGACCCCAATGAATGAAACCTACCTCCCTGGACATTAAAAAGCCGCCACCATGGACCCCCCTCCCCAACATCCCAAAGTATTCCCCAAAACTACAACAACAACCAAAAACCTACCAAAACTTTAACATTTAAAGGCATTACTCCCATCTGGGGGTTTCTTGCCCCCCTGTATACGGGAGGGTGGTAGGGCCATGGTCCCCTCCCGCCGTCGCCCGGATCATCATAGGTATCATCTATTTATAAATTATTACCAGGTTAGATTCTTTACGTTTCGATTATCTCCCACACCTATTGGCACGCCTTCCACCGCGGGGCTCCCCCCGTTTCCCCATGGTGCAGGTGATCACCCATCGCCCTCAAGGGCCCCTCACATCAGTCTCAAGTCTGCCTGGCTGGCCCCTGGAGCCCGCCCTGATATCCGTGGTCCCATTCCTGCGTCCCACCTGTGTAGGTCCTCTGAGTAAGGCAGCCACCCCATCATCGCCCTCGCCTCCACCGGGGCCTGTGTCAAGACCCTCCTTTGCTAAACCGGGCACTCGTCCCTCAGATTGTAGACACTCCTCAACGGCGGCCTCTGCGAGTGCCCATAACCCAAGTGGATGGTCTTCGCTCCCTCCCTGAGAGCCCGAGGTTCTGTTCTCCGATGACTCCAGATTTTCCAAAGGCAAGCCCAAGAGTTCAAGTCCCCTCTGAAGCTCTGTGACATACTGTCGTTTGTTGCTGTACTCAAAGCTGAGGCCGAAGGGGTAGGTCCACCTGTACCTGATGTTATCCATACGCAGCTTGGTAGTGATGGGTCGGAAGGCTTGTCGTCGGGCAAGGGTTGCAGGTACAAGATCCTGGAATAAGGCACAGGTAAAGTTCTGAAAAGACACTTTATCGGCAGCTCTAGCTGCAGCAAGCACTGCCTCTTTCGTTTTGAAAGAATGAAATTTGACCAGCACGTCCCGGGGGCGCCTCTTGTCTCCCTGTGGTGCGGGCCCCACCCGGTGCGCTCGCTCCAACTTGATTTTAAGGGGTTGTGAGCCCAGTATTTCTGCAAATAGTCCCTGTAGGAACGCAGGCAGGTCAGGACCTTCCGCTCCTTCTTCCAGGTCTCTAATCCGACCGTTATCCCGTCGAGACCTGTTTTCCAAGTCCTCAGTTTTTAGGTGCGATTGCTGTAGTTGCTCCTTAAGCGCCTGTATTTCTTCCTGGATCTCCGCTGTTTGCTTCTCCTGGGTCTGTTGATGTGCTTCCAGATCCAATACACGTGTGCCCACCGAGTCCACGTCGTTTTGTAGGGAGGTTAATTTTTCGGTGAGGTCGGACCGGAGCTGTTCCATGCTTGCTTTAATGTCCTGGCCCAAATCCTTCCTCAGGTCAGCTTTAAAGTCCTGAAACATCGCCATCATCTCTGCCTTCGTGATCGCCATGGCCACAGTGGTGTCTACGGGACCTTCGGGATTGCGTTTATCCGCGCCTGTGAAAAAGTCAGTGACTTTCGTGGAAGCTCTGGACGGCACCTTCTTGGGAGGCATACGGCTCTCCCTCCGGCTCTCCCCGAAGCCTCTTGTCTGCGAGCTTCGGTGCGCCCCCACTTAGGCTTTCCTCTTCCCTGCCACAGTTGGCCCAGGCCTTGGGACTCGCAGGGGCCCACTGCGCTCTTCAAGTGTCCCCGGTCGGGGAGGATCCTCCAGCTTGCTCTCTCACACCGGTGTGGCCTCTGAGCCCTCTTCTGTAGTTCTTACATGGAGCTCCTGTACGCCGGCTTCCTCGAGGGTCCCCCGTGCTCCGCGTGGCCCACCTTGGCCTCTCGCTTCCTTGTCCACGTTAAAGCAGGGCCGCCAAATTAAACTCCCCGCCGGATGCTGCCACTTCCGCCCTCATGCCTCTGGGCAGCGCCCCCTTCTCTCTTTCCACATAGTGGGGGATCACAGTGCTCTAGTCTGTGCCTTCATAGGTGTGGTCTCTGAGCCCCTTTTCACTCCTCCATCTCACTCCCAGTCGACCATTGCTCCAGGAGTCCCGCGGATCACCCACTCTTAGAACAGCACTGCTCCTCTCCTTTTCAGGCGCCCAGTCCCCTCTGAGGATCCCCTCTCCCGGGGCCGCCGAGTGCCGGCAATCACTGGGTACTCTTGTGCACCCCGATGGCCGTGACAGCCGTACCTGACTTGATCGCCGCCGCCTGCAGTCGCGGTTCTGTCCCTCTCAACCGCTCAGCGCTCGATTCCGTCCGCCATGTCAGGGTCAGGCGGATCCCAGCCGGGAGGCGCGCCACCTCACGCTTGTCTCCGGGAGGGCCAAACAGGACCCCCCCAGTCTGCCACAGCACCTCTCAGGTCCGCGGCGGATCGTCAGGGGCCTCCGATGGAGCCGCAGCGTCCCCCGAGTCGTACCAGGGGTCTCCTTCACTCCGCGGCCGCCATCTTGCGGCGCCCACCGCAGCTCCGGAGCGAGTCTCACCGCGCCGTCATCTGGATCTCCCGGGCTCTGCACAAGGCGTCGCAGCGGTCCCGGTGTCTTCCGCCACCGTGAGGAGTCTTTTAAGGGTCCTCCAACCCCTGTAACCTCCCTGTATCTCTCCGGGATCGCCGGCGGTCCGGGAGCCGAGACGGATTACGTCCGCTCGGCCATCTTGCCCGGCCACGCCCCCCCCCCTCTACTGTTCTTACGCTGGGCCCCAGTCACACACGAAACTGCCTGTAGAATATGTTAAAAACACACAATGAGAGACCTTTATCGGGACGGAGTTTTCAAGGACAGGCAAATGCTATTAGGGGGGAGGGATGCTACACCACTAGAAGTCTTTTTATATATAAGACTCTGACATGAGATAAAAGCAAACACCCACAAGTTCCCACAGGAACCAAAGGGTTGTATTACCCTTCATACGCTTTACCAAATGAAAGACGCGACACATGCAGTGTCTAGACTATATCGTGCTGCTTCTTCAGAACGACCTCACACACGACAAGAGACAAGGCGGGGATGGGAGGTAGAACTAGAGACTATGCTTATAGATAAACAATGGAACTACTGCTGCAAACAAACAGGGGAAATTAAGCAGTCCCCTGAGGATCATACATTATAAATTCCTACACCGGACTATTACACTCCAGCGCGTTTCCATAGTTATAAATTAAGGCAAGATAGTCGCAGCGAGAGATGTGGTAGCGAAAAAGCTGTTATTTTACACTTAGCGTGGCAATGTGAAGGAGTACAGAAATATTGGCAAGAAGTTACGGATGTACTATCCGAAATGGCGGGCTCCCGAATCCCTTTGTCACCCGTAGTTGCTCTTCTGGGATACACAGAAGAACTACCCCCTTTTTCATAGAAAATTCATAGCTTTGAGTCTACTGCTGGCTAAGAGAAGAGTGGCCTGCAAATGGGGGCGGGGAAGAGCTCCCAAATTTAAGGAATGGTTCAATCTTTTATTCTGTAAGGAGCAACTTACTACTTATGCTGAGCTGATGCCGCCCTCTTCCCGGCCCAGAGATATCTGGGATCCACTCCTGGAATACCTGAGGGCACGTGCGGACGGAGAATAGGGGGTGGCGATGGGGATCCCTGGCTTTCTCCTCCCGTGAAATCCTCTCCTCCCAATTGGGAGCACTTCTGATACATAACACGAGCAATGGGCATGAAGGTTTGATCACATGAACAAGCTCCAACCAAACATAGATGAAAGGAGTGATGGGGTGTATTGATATGTGGATCTATTTATTTGTCATGTCATGATTGAGTCAAAATAACATGTTTATAGGATGTAATTGAAGAGGTCTTATGCTGAACTTTGCACAAAAACTTGTCAACAGGGGAGCTGTAAATAATATATGCTGTACGGAAGGTTATCCTCAACACAAATATATGATGTAACAATGTACTGAACCGCTGTGTAATGCTCTGAAAACTCAATAAATAATAAGAAAATAAATAATAATACAAATGCTTCATTTATAAATGCGTTTTTTTCAAAGGTTTGCACCAAGTAACTATACTTTAGCCTGTGCAGTGACTGGGTCCAAAGCTTTCCTTTCGACCTATGCTCATAGTAAAGCATTCTGTGCAACTGCCTAGCATTGATGTCATCTTTAGAAATGTGCTGACTCTGATATCATTTTCATTTAGTTCCTCAACCCATGTTAGATCATTTCACTAGAATATAATAAACTTATTGAAACTGTAAAGAATGCATGGTGACATAGACTTTATAAATGTTGTTTCCAAATAACCTGATATATGCTTTCACATTACTGACTAGTCTTTGTCTATGCAATGAGCTTATAGTGCATCTTTTAGCTTAGGTAGGAGGGTTCTCATGGGAACCTTCCCTCGTCTAACAATTATGCTAGATAATTGTATCAACCTTAATGACAAGAGTGCAGACTGTGGGAATCGGAAGAAGATGCATCGTATGACTGACAACACCACCTTGTGAACTGTTCTGGTTGGACATCAAGTGGAGGCACCATCAAAGTTGATACTTGTGTGAGAAAGATATAATAATGAGTGTTCCTAGCTAGTTACAAACACACCTCTTTATTTCCTTCACCCATCCGGTGGTCCAGCTGCTGGATTTTTCTTTGCCTCCAGACTCTTCTTTATGGAGAGTTGATTCCTTTTAGATATTCTTGAGGTGATTTATCTTTATTAACTTGTGGTCGAGGCAACTGCATAGATCGCTAGTCTAAATACAGTTGGTATGCAACTGTAGGAAACTCGGCTGAGTTTTCTAGAACTACTCTTTATGAGAAGTTCATTTCTCTTTGTCTGCTCCTTTCCAATGGGAATTTTCATGAGTTCTTATTTAGACTAGAGCCCTTAGCTAGTTTATTGGGTTTCTTTATGGAACACGTCTTTAATGCTGATTTCTAACCACTTCTTTTATTACTTACTGAATAAAGATAATTAGAAACCGCAACCTTATGATAAAATAAAGGTTTTAAAACTATCCCAATCTCTGGTTATTGACTCATTGCAAATTCTAAATGTCCCTGATGTTTTAATTACTTTCTTTAGGGAAGCTCTAATTCTCCAAATGGTGGAAAAGGTATATCGACCTCTCTGGAGCCCTTGGGATCCTCCATGGTGAGATTTGTAAGTGGGTGTATGTAAAAGGTCTGAACCATCTTGAAGAGTTCTTTTTGGGCTCTAGCAGTTTCTGGCAGCAAATTGATGGTTTTACACCCAGAATAGAGCTTCAAATTATTACCCAAAGTATATTTTAATAGTCCTCAATTCCAGTTTCTAGTGCCCGAATTCAGAAGAAGTGACGAGAGGTTACGGTCTTGGTGATTGCAGTTTGGAGTTGTGAGTATCAATAGGGAGAATAATATTGTGGTTGTAAGAGTAGAGTGAATGTGTTATAATTGGATGAATCAATATTTACAGGAATAGTATTAAAAAGTTGTTGTTATGAAGAAGTTCATTTCAGGCTCCAAGAAGCCAAAAGATTCTGGGATATAACTCTTGATTTGCAAAATGATCAGTAGATATGGAGTGTGCGGTACCATCACTTCCATCAGTAACAGTAGGTGATTGGTTAACCTTGTTAATGTTGGTGAAACCTTATTGTATGCTAGGGTGAAGCTGCATTCATTGGTGTGAATTTCGGCTGGGCGAGGAGTCACTTGCGGTTTTGAAATCTTTCTGAGTGAAAGTAGATCTAAATGCTTCTGTTAGAAAGGAGTTAAGCAAACAAGACTGGTAAAAAATTGGTGTTCGAAATAACAGAGAAAAATTGTGAAGGAGGGTGGATGCTGCGAGGAACAAGAGGTTGACGTCATAGTGTTCGCAAATGGGATTGGCTGGTTGGTGTGCTTTGTGCTGGTATTGGTCGGTTGGCGTTTTGTGTCACACTGCATACTGGACATTGTGAGTTTGAATTTGGATAACGGATTGGATAGAGGGCTACTGAAAATCAAAGCTGTTATTCTATTGGTCATTGAAATTTTTGATGTATATGGAACAAAATCAAAACATTAGGTTTCATAAAAACGATTCGGTCGATTGAGTAACAAAATGAAATGTTTAAAAGATTTTAAGAAATTTGTGAGGGGAGATGTTACTATTCCTGTTAGGTAAGGTGAAGAGTCACCTCCTAAGTGTACCCCAGCTTACATAATGACTACTGTGCACAAATTAAATTTGTGTTTGTTGTTGAAACAATGGATGAGAATGACTGACGATGAGGGTGCATTGCGTTTCCCTAGGCATGGAACTTTTGACAGAATTTTAGATCATTTGAGGGAAAATGTTAAGAGATGAACCCACCACCTCGACCCAGACAATAGGTAGCTTTACAGATCTGGAAAAAGGTTTCAAGAGAGAAGGAGAAGGAAAAATATCAAAGGAGAACAGGTAGAGCAATGAAGAAGGGAATTAATAAGGGAACTAGACTGTGTCAAGTTCTTACATAGAAGTTAAGGATAAAGATGCAGTTAGGCGATAAGGGGAAGAATCAGATAATGATTCAGGAGATGAGATACTGGAAAAAAGCTGCCAACCTCATATGACCTATACTGATCCAGGAGAAATAAGCATTAATGCACCTCAGACTGTGCCTGCTGCTCAAGTACAACCAGAACTAACTTCAATTGAACGACCCTTACAGGTTCTCCAAATTGCCCCATCAGTAATGAGGGGACTGATAACTGTAGTCCCCATTGACTCTGACCCAGTTGTGCCACAAGTAATTCCTACTGCACCACCCCAAATCAAATGAAGTCTAGAGGGCACGGCGACCCCAGTTGTCGAAGTACTGACTACACAGAATACACAGCTAATGTTGTGGAGACCTTAAAAAAATGTACAAGCCTTGATAGATGGAGGAGGAACTTGGTCTTTACGACCGCTTTGGGTTCAGTGAGTTACCTGGAAGTGGAGATGGTGGATTACCAGCTTGGACTGAGGAACTAACTCGGAAAATAAGGGTGTAAGCTATAGAGCCTTCAAAGGGTGCAGAAATTAAAAAGGATAGACCTTTAGCCATTCCAAAATTAAAAATTGATTTGGAGGAATTAATTAAGAGAAGTATGGATTTTGATCAATTAGATCAACATGAAAGACCTGACCTTACCTTTTTATGTAAAGAAATTACCCACAGAGCAGCTACTACACACAGTTATTTAGCAAGAATAGCAAAGAGATATGATGTGGATCTTACAAAAAATGTGAATTTGCATTAAAATTATTGAGTTTAATTGGATGACCAAGCTATTGAGAATTTGAGGATTGCAGGTGGGTGAGTTCATATCATGGAACTGATAAAATGCATCCGCAGATGGAAGGATGTGGAGAAGCTAGAACTTAGGTGTGCAAGAAAGCACGAAAAGAAAAAGAGGGAAACAGAAGGATGACAGGATGAAGTGGGAGAACCGTCAGAATATCCATTGAGAGAAGTAGTTGGGGCTACTTATGTACATGTTTCATGGAATAGAGGTGATTTGACTGCATTTACAAACAATTTCCGAAAGCTGAGAGACAAGCTGGTACAGTCTCATGATCAGATGGAAAGGTTTATTGAAATACCGAATAGAAGGGTCTGGATACATTCTTTGACATTGTGGTTCCAGTAGATTTGTGGTCTGAGTGTAAAATGTCTGTACAATGGCCGAAAGCTGAGCACCAGAGAGAGAAGAGAACAGGTGCTCTGTCACATATAGTGATGGAGAAATAAGAGCCAGTAATACATTTTGTGAAGCGGAAAATTCATCCGAAAGACATTGACTGGTTTAAAATTAAAAGAACGACTCAGGAACCAAAATAAACTGTTCATGAATACTATGAAAGGTTCCTGCAGGTTTTCAAACAGGATAGTGAAAGTGAATATCCTGAAGAGAAGGATTTGGGGATTTTTGTGTCTTAGTTTGTTCTGAGATTGAAGCCTGAGATTAGTTCACACATCACAAACAATGTCATCTGCTGGCAGTCAAAATCGCTAGATGAAATCCTGCGATATGCAAAATATTGCAGTGATAAATTGGACATGAAGCAGAGAAAGATTAAGGAGAAATTCATGTTGGCTCAGATAAAGGTGGCTCAAAAAGGGTTTCAAGGTCCGTCGTTGGCAGGAGGTCAGGGTGTGATGCAGGGAGTCGTTAACCCACAAGCAGGATTTGTGGCAAATACAAATGGAATGCGAATGTTTCAAGGAAGAGTTAGAGGTGTTCCCACAGGTGTGGGATCTGGGACCTATATTGCTGCTTTAAGGAAAATTACTGCCTGTCACATTTGCAATAGGGTGGGGCATTGGAAGCGAGAATGTCGATTTAATCCTGAAAAATAGCAGGGCAAGCGCAAAATTCACAAGGAATGAAAGGTCACAGAATGCAGACACGCCAGTTTAAAAATGAAATGCATGGTCAGAACCAAATGGCACCTGTTGTACCAGGTCAAATGGGAAATATAAACCAGTTACTGAAATTATACCTAAATCCAAATCCAAATGTCATGTCACAAGTCCAAAATCTGAATCAGGATGTGTTGGGGCAATTTCCTTTGTTTGAAATGGATGAGTTTGGTTCTGAAAATTCACAATGACGGTGGCTGAGAGAGGAAAATCATTGTGTACTTGGTGCAGTCCCAGAGGTAGACCGAAGTGGCCCATATTTACATGCAAATGTCTATGGTAAGGATTAATTGTTTTTGTTTGATACAGTAGCTACCCGATCCACAGTCAGAACAGTGTAAGTTCCAGATTTAACTATCTCGGAAGAACAATCCAAGTAGTTTGAGTTACAAATAAACAAATGTCAAATTCAATTTCAGAAGAAGTTCCAGTCGGATTAGGGACATTTGAAGAAAAACACCAATTTGTGGTTTGTGATTCAAGTCCAGTTAATTTATTAGTAAGGGATTTGTTATGTAAACTAAACTGTGAAATGTATTGTACACCGGATGGTGTTGCATTTTAGACTCATGATGAGGATGTTGATTAATTAAACAAAATACTGAGGCAGGAATGTTTACCTTGTAGACAGTTGCCGAATTGCCAGAGGGTCTCAGAACTACAGTAAATACTGAAGTCTGGGATTTTACTGGGAAATATATTGGGCTCATAAAAGGTGTTTGAGCTTCTACATCTCCAAATAAAACCAAATGCAGTTTTCCCAAGAACACCACCTTATCCATTGTCCACTGAAACGATTGCTGGGATACAACTTGTAATTCAAGATATGCTTCAGAAAGGCATACTTCAAGAATTAATTGGCAGTCCATGGAATTCTCCTATAATGGGAATTCAAAAACTGAATGGAAAGTATAGAATTGTACAGGATTTGTGAAAAATAAATGACAAAGTGGTACCTTGTGTTCCTGTTGTGCCAAATACTGCTACTGTGCTTTTCCAAATTCCATGTACAGCAGAATGGTTAACAGTCATTTATTTGTGTCAGGCTTTCTTCTGAGTGCCCCTGCATGAAGATAGCCAGTTCTTATTTTCATTAGTGTTCCAACAGAGGCCAATCATGCAGTGTTGTGTCCCTCAAGGGTATACTGAGAGACCTTCCCTATTCAATCAGATCCTAAATAAAAACTTGAGTTTTTGCAAATGCCATGTGACTCTGCGCTTGTACAATACACTGACGCTGCATTGATAGCTTCAGAAACACGAGAAGCTTGCAAAAATGACACCATTGCATTAATAAATCACCTGGCAGAAAATGGACACAAAGTGTCTCCAGGTAAACTGCAGTACTGTTAAAAAGAAGTTCACTATCTGAGACACATTATTATGAAAGGAGTCAGAAAGGTGCCACCGGAGAGAGTGGAAGCCATCTTGCAGATGAATCCACCATGAACAGAGAGAGCTCAGAATGTTTTTGTGAATGGTTGGCTACTGTCGGCAACGGATACCAACATTTTTTTTGACAGCAAAACCTCTTCTGAGGCTGACACATTGAGATGTGTCTGATTCAATCTTTGGGATAAGGAGTGTACCAGAGCCTTCCTAGAGCTCAAAGATAAAGTGTGTCATGCCCCAGCTCTAGGAATGCCAGACTATACAAAAGAAATGACTTTATTTTGCAGTGAAAGAGATGGGTGCACACTTTCAGTGTTAACGCAGATGCATGGAGGGGCCCGAAGACCTGTGGCCTACTTTTCAACCACCCTTGACCCTGTAGCGTCAGGACTCCCCTGCTGCTTGAAGGCAGAAGCTGCGGTGAGTGTAAGTGTGGAAAAGAGCAAAAACATAGTGATGGGACTTCCTTTAGTAGTAATGGTTCCTCATTCTGTCGAGTTATTGCTTACCAGAACAAAACACATTGGGGTATATTCACAAGAACATGCGATAAACATCGCCAAAATAGCTTACCGCAACTTCTCACATCGCAGTCCATCGCGGGAAAATAACGCTGTGTTAACGTGGCATTCACAACATGGCGATACCGTGCGATAACCGCACGATAACGCGGCGAATGTCCGCGAAACAACTAGCGCGACGGCGATAAAAATCCAAACCTTAACGCGAAAAAAGTTGCGATCGGCCCAATCGCGAATAGACAATCCGCGATAAGGCGCGCAAGGCCTGCAATACACACACGTCAGGCGGGAAAAACCACTACAAAAACAGAAAAAAAATACACCAAACAGAAAAACACCAACAGCGAAGCATGATGGAGTCAGGCGGAGCAGGCACAGGGGACGATTGGAACCCCACAAGCCCCCCGGAGCCCCAGCCAGGGCCCTCGGGGACAGGGAAGGACAAGAAGAAGAGGAAGCCGTGGTTCAGTCCGCAGGAGAATCAGATCCTGGTCACGGAAGTGATAGGACACCTTCAACAACTGTTCATCACCTCCACCGTCTCATTGGGCACAAGAAATGGAATATGGCAGTCCATCTTGGACAAGGTGAATGCAGTCGGAGTTCAGAGGAGGTCAATGGACGAGGTCAAGAGGCGATGGACTGATATCAAGCGCAAAACCAAGAGCAAACTCGCCAACAACCTCAAAGCAGCAATGCAGACTGGAGGTGGGAGTCCTGCGCCGCAGGAGGAGCTGGATGAGATGGAGGAGATGGTGTCGACAGTCATCAGTGTGGATACGGTGGCAGGAGTTGGGGGCCCGGACACTGCTCTACAGGACCGGACACAACAGCAACCGGGTGAGTAGCGACCAGGGACTGGGGGGACGGGGGGAGATGGGCACAATGGCACACATGCACAATTAAGCAGAGCACACTGCACACCCACAATGACTCCGGATCATGTCCCTGATCCCCCTGGAACACTGCAGCACACACACAAACACCAAGTAGTCCCACCTCCACCATGTGCCCAAAGGGTCCCCCACCCATCACATCACCAATAACACAACCAACACATGCACACGTGCGGAACCCAGCGAAGATGCGTATCCGTCAGCCACACTGACAATGCAAGAGACACTACATGACTAGTAGCATGGCTGCAGTCCAACTATCAGTCAATGTGCAGGCCACGACACTGATGCGGCTGAGTGTGGGCCAGATCCGCAAAGGTGCAGGTCACACTCGGACACATCCACGTGCACAGAAAAACCCCTGACATCAACTACACATCCGCCTACCGACCATGACCACGAGTCACAACACGACGAAGGGCACAATTCACACAAGTCAGCAACATCTCAGCACTGTAGACGCACAGAAGTGAAAGGCACACCGCCTGAAAGGGATGAGTGGCAGCCAATTCAGAGCAGCAGGGGCGACTCAGCCACAGTGCAGCATACACACATAAGAATAAGAGCACCCCAACATTGTCAACAATGTGGTACATACTGCAACACTCCCACAACAGAACACAGGACACAACTGGTGCCGCCTGCGTGCACAAAATGGCCAAGCACATCTGGCATTGCAGGAATCTGTGACATGACAATGGACGAGTACAACCTGTAACCTGTATCAGTTTTATTTACACATGCAGTGCCAGTGGACAATTTGTACTGTCCCATTATCGTACAGGACGGACACAAAGTGACGTGCTCAGGTGGAGAAATTGGCAACGAGGGTGTTCCTACGGGCTATTCCTGCTGCAGCTGCAGTGGGGTGTGGGCCACCTGCCCCATCATCCTCATCATCGTCCGGTGCATCTGGCACTGGGATCCATGGGGCATTGGAGCGCACACAGATGTTGTGCAAAACACAACATGCAACGATCATCTTGCACACAATGTCTGGCCTGTACAGGAGCCTTCCGCCTGTGATGTCCAGGCACCTGAAACGTGACTTCAACACAACAAATGTGCGTTCCACGATGCCCCTGGTGCGTTTGTGGGATGCATTGTACTGCCTCTGGGCATGTGTGTTCGGGTCTCAGAGGGGTGTCATCATCCAAGTGCAGAGTGCATATCCCTGATCACCTGTGACAGTGCAGAGAGAGATGAGTCAATAGGTGGTTCGGCATGATGTGTTGGCAGGCACACTAGTCCAGTGACGCCTGTGCTGGCTGTGCATGGGGTGAGTGTAAGACAGCCCCCAGGGAGTGTTTGGTGCTGGCAACAACTACAACAGTCATCACTCAATCAGAAGTTCAAAGTACAAACAGCAAGGGACCATGACTTGAGGTGCACAGAGTTAGTGGCCCCGGATGCACAGCGGCCGGCACGGGCAAACCGCCACGGGACAGTGACTTGCGATGCACTGGGTTAGGCCCATGAGAGCTGAGCGGGTCCTCGTAGATGTTTCTATATTCATATGACTTTACCCGTGGGGACCAACGATAATGCAGTTCATTAACACAACAACCACTACAAACACAGTCATGTCACAACCACCAGATGGGACTACCTCTGACGATATCGCCCGAAAGCCTCTGATCCCAACAGCATTAGCGTCGGTTGACACCCCTGTTATGCAAAGAACCGAGACAGCAGTCAATCTGCTCTCTTGGAATGTCAATGGGTTGGGTGAAAAGCTCAAAAGGGGGGTGGTACTCCAATATATCAAGAAGCAGGCACTAGATGTTGTCCTGCTGCAGGAAACCCATCTAGTTGGAAACACGTGCAAGGCACTTGACAGATGGGGTTATAAATTAATAGTGCACTCAGGCTTTACCAGAGTCCAGAGGGGTGGGGGTATTAAAGCTTTCCCTTTATGGTGACACACTCGCGCACTGAGGAATATGGCCGCTTCGCGGCCCTGTCTGGCACCTGGGAGGGTAGACGCATAAATATCATGTCAGTATACATACCTCCTGCACTGCATAATGTGGCCTTACCAGCTATGAGCAAGATGATATTAGACCTGCCGGAGAGTGAACTAGTGATTGGTGAGGACCTCAACATGACACTGAATGATCAACTAGATCGATACCCACCAAAGAATAATTCAAGGCCTAGGAACACTATGGCCGAATTTCTGACATCTTTGGGCCTAGCGGATGTATGGTGCGAGGCACACCCGCAAACACGACAATACACTTTCTATTCAGCAGTTCACAATGGCAGATCTCGAATCAACCTTATTCTGACATTGGCGGACAAGACGCATTATTTTAAACAGATTAGGCACTTAGCCAGGGGCATTTCGTATCACGCCCTCATTCTGGCCCGATATGTGGTTGGTGCCTCGCCCACCCGTAGAACAATTTCGATCACCCCCTGGTGCCTTAAAATTCCACATATCAAAACAAACAAATGGAAAGCCACAGATCACTGTTTCTCCAAAAATGTGGGATCGGTCCAGTTGGACCAAGTCATCGGGGTGGCCTACAAGGCAGTGATTAAGGGTCAGGCTCTGTCCCTTACTGTGGGATACAAGAAGGGAAAGTGCAAACAAATGGAAGAATTAGAGCGTGACATTCTGATAAGGGAGCGAGCAGCCATACATGCCCAGGACAGGCCAACTGATCATATACTAGAGCTTAATTGACAGGAATATAGAGAACTAACAACTGAGGCAGCCAGAGAAAAACACCGGGTGCATCTTCATAGAATATATGAATTGGGAGATCGTGCGAGTAAACTACTTGCATGGTTGGATAGGGATGATAGGGCTGACCGTTGGGTTACAGCGATACGCAGACGAGAAGGGGAGTTGGTGAGGGATCCACAGGTCATAGCCGAGATCTTCGCAGACCATTTTGCACAACTCTACTCTCCGGTTGCCTCGACCACAGCAGATGAGTCGAGGGAACTGCTGACAGACATACGGCTCCCAACATTAACCTCTGAAGACCGACTAGCACTTGACGCAGACCTCACGACTGAAGAAATAACAGCGGCTATACGCAGCATACAGGCTGGAAAGGCCATGGGGCCAAATGGCCTCCCAATAGAACTCCTCAAAATGATAGCCACAAAAGTGGCACCCCACCTGCTCAACATGTATCTCGAAAGCAAACAAATAGGAAAATTGCCTAGAGACCAGCATGTGGCCTCCATTGTTGTGATACACAAGAAGAGAAAGCCGGCGGAGGATGTCGCCTCATACCGCCCCATATCCCTACTAAATGTAGAAATTAAAATCCTGGCCAAAATATTAGCGGCTTGACTTCTCCCGGTTGCGGCGGGGCTTGTACACCCGGATCAATCTCAATCAATCAATCAATCAGTACATTTATAAAGTGCACTACATACCCGCGAGGATCTCAAGGCGCTAGGGGGGGAGGGGGGTTGGTGCTGCTACTGCTCGAATAGCCAGGTCTTGAGAAGTCTCCTGAAGGCCAGTAGATCCTGAGTCTGTCGCAGGTGGATGGGGAGGGTGTTCCAGGTCTTGGCGGCGAGGTGGGAGAACGATCTGCCGCCGGTGGTTGTTCTTCGGATGTGGGGGATGGTGGCGAGGGCGAGGTTGGCAGAGCGGAGCTGGCGGTTCGGGGTGTAGAAGGTGAGACGTCTGTTGAGGTATGTTGGTCCGGTGTTGTGGAGTGCCTTGTGAGCATGGGTGAGGAGCTTGAAGGTGATCCTCTTGTTGACGGGGAGCCAGTGCATGTCTTTCAGGTGGGGTGTGATGTGGCTGTGGCGGGGGATGTCGAGGATGAGGCGTGCAGAGGCGTTCTGTATTCATTGTAGTCGTTTCAGGAGTTTGGTCGATGCTCCTGCGTAGAGGGCGTTGCCGTAGTCCAATCTGCTGCTGACGAGGGCCTGGGTGACCGTCCTTCTGGTTTCGGTGGGGATCCATCTGTAGATCTTGCGGAGCATGCAGAGGGTGTTGAAGCAGGAGGATGAGACGGCGTTGACTTGCTTGGTCATGGAGAGCGATGCGTCGAGGATGAACCCCAGGTTGCGTGCGTGGTCGGTGGGTGTTGGTGCAGTTCCTAGTGTGGCCGGCCACCAGGAGTCGTCCCAGGCGGACGGAGTGCAGCCGAGGATGAGGACTTCCGTCTTATCCAAGTTCAGTTTCAGTCGGCTGTTCCTCATCCATTCGGCGACGGCTTTCATTCTTTCGTGGAGGTTGGTTCTGGTGGTGGAGGGGTCCTTGGTGAGGGAGAGGATCATCTGGGTGTCATCGGCGTAGAAGATGATGTTGAGGTCGTGTGATCGGGCGATGTTGGCGAGCGGTGCCATGTAGACGTTGAAGAGGGTCGGGCTGAGGGATGATCCTTGGGGTACGCCGCAGATGATCTCGGAGGCTTGGGATCGGAATGGTGGGAGGCGGACAATCTGGATTCTGCCGGAGAGGAAGGAGGTGGTCCATTCCAGGGCCTTGTCTTGGATCCCTGTGTCGTGGAGGCGTGTGCGTAGGGTGTGGTGGAGGACGGTATCGAAGGCGGCCGAGAGGTCCAGGAGGATGAGGGCCGCGGTTTCTCCGTTGTCCATCATGGCTCTGATGTCGTCGGTGACGGCGATGAGGGCAGTCTCAGTGCTGTGGTTTCTGCGGAACCCGGACTGGGATGGGTCCACGATGTTGTTGTCCTCAAGGTAGCGGGTTAGTTGCTTGTTGACGATCTTCTCGATGACCTTCGCCGGGAACGGGAGCAGGGAGATGGTCCGGAAGTTCTTGAGGTCTCTTGGGTCCGCCTTGGGTTTCTTGAGCAGGGCGTTGATCTCGGCGTGCTTCCAGCTCTCCGGGAAGGTGGCGGTCTCAAAGGAGATGTTTATGATCTTGCGGAGATGGGGTGCGATGGTGGAGCTGGCCTTGTTGAAGATGTGGTGCGGACATGGGTCTGACGGAGAGCCGGAGTGGATGGTGTTCATGGTTTTGATGGTGTCGTCGTCGTTCACGTGGGTCCAGGCAAGCAGGGGGTCGGTGTGGATGGTGGGTGGTAATTCTGAGGTGTCAGTGGCTGTCTGGGGGGTCTGGTTGTTGAAGCTGTCGTGGATGTCGGCGATCTTTCGATGGAAGAAGGTGGCTAGGAGTCGCACAGGTCTTGCGATGGCAGAATGTCGTTGGTGTTGGAGCTGGGGTTGGAGAGTTCCTTCACGATGTTGAAGAGCTCTTTGCTGTTGTGTGCGTTGTTGTCGAGGCGGTCCTTGAAGGAGGTCCTTTTGGCGGTTCGGATGAGGTGATGGTGTCTGCGGATGGCGCTCTTGTGGGCTGCATTGTTGTCCGGGGTCTGGTCGTGGCGCCACATGTTCTCGAGCTTTCGGCAGGTCTGCTTGGAAGCCTGGAGTTCGGCGGTGAACCAGATGGCCTTTCTGTCGGTGTGTCTATTGGAGGGTTTCTTGATCTGGGTGAGCGTGTTGGCGCAGTCGTTGATCCATTGTCTGAGGTTGCGGGCGGCAGTGTCGGCGTCCGTGGGGTCCGGTGGTGGGCTTCGGGCAAGGGTGGTGATTAGCTGGTGTTCGGTGGCTTTGCTCCAGCTGCGGTGGGGGGTCCGTTGAGTGTGGTGGTGTATGGTGGGTTTCTCGAAGGTGAAGTGGACGCAGCGCTGGTCGGTCCAGTAGAGTTCGGTGATGTGGCTGACGGTGATGTGGTTGCTTGCGGAGAAGATGGGGTCGAGCGTGTGCCCGGCGGAGTGGGTGGGCGTTGTGACGAGCTGTTTGAGTCCGAGGTTGGTGAGGTTGTTGATCAGGGTGGTGGAGTTGCTGTTGTTGTTGTTCTCGAGGTGGAAGTTCAGGTCTCCGAGGAAGATGTAGTCTGAGGAGGCGAGGGCGTGCGTGCTGACGAGGTCGGCGAAGGAGTCGCTGAACTGAGGCGGGGGTCTGTAGACGAGAGTTCCTCTGAGGGTGGTGTTGGGGTTGATGTGGATCTGGAAGTGCAGGTGTTCGGCGGTGCTGAGGGTTCCGTCGGTGCTGGTCGAGATCCTGAGGGTGTTCCTGTGGATGATGGCGATTCCTCCTCCTACTCCGTTGGTGCGGTCTCTGCGGGTGATCTTGTAGCCGTCCGGGATGGCTGTGGCGATGTCGGGGGCCGAGGAGGCATTCATTCAGGTCTCTGTTAGGAAGGCGACGTCCGGGGAGGATGTGTCGAGCAGGTCCCAGAGTTCGACGGCGTGTTTGCGTACGGAGCGGGTGTTAAGTAGTATGCATCTGAGGTGGTTGTGTCCTGTCTCGGAGGGCGGGTTGGCGGCTCGGAGGCTGGTGAAGCTGCAGCTCCGGCAGGAGAAGGGTCCCTGGGTGCGCTTCGGGGTGGGCTGGATGCAGGAGTGTGATTGTCCGGCGTTGAGTGCGTGGAGGGTGCTGGCGTCGTAGTGGCGGCGGTCGTCGTGGCGTTCGCGGGGGCCAGGGGGTCTGGCGCTGGGCGCGGTCCAGGCGAGGACGGGCGCAGATGGGCTTGCCTTAGGCGTGCCTTTGGCGCGGCAGCGGCGCGCCCGCTGAGCGCGGCCGCGCAGCAGCCGCCATAAGAAGGGGAGGTGGGAGGGAGGGGCAGCTGGGAAGCAGGAGCGGGACGAATGGGCGAGCGGGGGGGCGGGGCCGCAGGGGACGCAACGGCGGGAAAGGGAGAGTGGAAACGGGCGGAAAATGCGGGCAATACAATGCTACAAAATTACAGTGAACAGCAGAAATACAGAAAATAAAACAGAAGGCAGATGGCAATCACAGAGGCAGACAGGCAAAAGGGGCGGCAGAGGGTCACACAGGGTCCTATGGAGGGCCTCGAACTCACGGCAGTGGCGGCAGCAGCAGGCTCAAGTACACGGGCGCAGACAGGTGGTGCTGTGCGGCGTGGGGAGCGACCTGCCTGGGAACAGGGTCAAGGGTCGCTCTCCTCACCACGCAGCGGCCGCCATAAGAAGGGGAGGTGGGAGGGAGGGGCAGCTGGGAGGCGGGAGCGGGACGAATGGGCGAGCGGGGGCGGGGCCGCAGGGGATGCAGCGGCGGGAAAGGGAGAGTGGAAACAGGCAGAAAATGCGGGCAATATAATGCTACAAAATTACAGTGAACAGCAGAAATACAGAAAATAAAACAGAAGGCAGATGGCAATAACAGAGGCAGACAGGCAAAAGGGGCGGCAGAGGGGCACACAGGGACCTATGGAGGGCCTTGAACTCACGTCAGTGGCGGCAGCAGCAGGCTCAAGTACACGGGCGCAGACAGGTGGTGCTGTGCGGCGTGGGGAGCGACCTGCCTGGGAACAGGGTTAAGGGCTTCATGCCGGGCCGAAACACTGCACTGAATCTGCGGCGACTGAACGGGGTGCTCACTAGGAAGGATACGATCCAAGAAGATGAAGCCATACTGTCCTTAGACGCCCGCATGGCCTTTGACACCATAGAATGGCCATACAAGTTCGCGGTTCTGGAACGTGTGGGTTTGGGGAAAACCTTTATTGCGTGGATCCAACTCCTATACGCAGAACCACTCGCACATGTGGTGGTGAATGGACACACATCAAAGACCTTTCCTTTGCACCGGGGGACTAGACAGGGTTGCCCCTTGTCCCCAATAATATTCACACTGATTCTTGAGCCCCTGGCGTGTTGGATACAGGGGGATCCCCTGATACATGGGCTGAAGTGGACGAACGAATGGGAGGACAGAATTTCACTTTATGCCAATGACATCTTGCTGTGTGTGGCATCCCCTCGTTCCTCAATTAACCGAGTCCTTCAGATCTGTTCCAATTTTGGGAGGTACTCGGGCTATACTATAAATTGGTCTAAATTAGTGATATATCTGCTTCACGGGCCCCCACCAGTCCTACCGACAGAATGCGGAGCAGTCATTGTATCGGAGGGCTTCCAATATCTAGGCATATTCGTGACTGCTGACCCAGCACTTTTCTATGGACAAAACATCAGTGCCCCTCTGACTTGTCTACAAGGGGATGTGCGGCACTAGCGTGCGCTACCAATATCCCTGTTGGGACGAGCAGCATTGTACAAGATGATGGCCCTACCCCGTTTCCTATATATCCTTCAAAATACCCCGTACAGAGTCCCTGAAGCATATTTTAAAGCAATAGAGGGTGAAGTTAGAACATTACTCTGGGACGGTAAACTGCCCCGCATTGCAGCCCTTAAATTGGTACGGGGTGGTATGATGGAGGGATTGGTTTACCAGATGTGCAGGTCTACTACTGGGCGGCCCACCTGTTGATTATTAATAAATGGATATACGGTGAGCAGCAGGAGACAGCCTGCCCCATGGATAAATGGCTGATGGGTAATGGGGATTCAGAGAGGCTCTGTACACGAAGCCAAATAAGCAGCAACTCACTGGCCCAACTGCCCTTACAGTGGCTCAATGGCACACTGTTACGATAAAACTGGGCTGGTATAACAAAGTGATGTTGAGTACACCCCTGTGGCATGCAGGGATGTTGGGCGGGTTAGGCTGATATCAAGGGTTTGATAAATGGGACAATATTGGCCTGTCAAAAGTAGGGGACCTTGTAAAAAGAGGCAAAATATTAGCATTTGTTGACTTACAACAAGAATAAGAGTTGTCCGCAGGGGAAGCCTTTTGGTATTTACAAATACCTTATGCCTTGCAGGCGGTGCTCAAGACAGAAGGTGACATACCAGAGGCCTCACCTCTGGAATACAGGTTACTCACGGAACGCATCGACCGTAAGATAACATCACTCACTTATCGGAAAATAACTAATAATTCTCCTGATCCGCTGAGGCTCCTACGCAAGTGCTGGCAGGCTGATCTCAGAGACCGAGAGGAGGAGGATTGGCGTGACACCCTAGCCTCCCCGCGAGAAGTTGCTATATCCTCATGATTGCGACTAATTGAACTAAGGGTCCATCGAACTTACATTACATGTACATCACTTGTTAAGATGGGTAGAAGTAGCTAGGCAGATTGTCAAATTAGATGTGGGGGGACTGGCACCTTGTACCACACAATTTGGGAGTGCCCCATCATCCAGACATACTGGAACGCAGTAATGGCGAGAGTGGGTGAGGTGAGTGGCGACGCTCTTACCCGTCACCTAAATTGTGTTTGCTCAATGTGTGGGAAGCCACTGACATGACCCGCACGGATCAACTCTGGATTACTCTGGGCTTTATAATTGCCAAGCGAAACATTGCACGTAGGTGGAGTGTCCCTGAGCCGCCAACTCTTGAGGAAAGGGAGCGGGACATGGATTGGTGTATGTTCGCTGAAAAGGTGGTCTATACGAACAGAGGGTGCCCCAAGAAGTGGGATCGGGTATGGGGCAAATGGAACACATATCGAGGCAACATTTGTGTTTCCCCCTCCGTTCAGGAGAGCGGCCCCTCATGGTTGGGACAATCTGCAGATCCAATTGAAGAGGAATAGAGATGGGGGTGAGAGATTGGCTGGTTCACCAATGGGTTGAATATGCATAATCGTTTTAATTGCTGAGAATTGATGTACCTTAAATGTCTTTATTGTCTATATTACTCATTTATGTATGCTGCACTGACAATTTCGTCAATAAAAATGTTCAACAAAAAAAAAGTGTATGTTGATGGTGTAGAACACAAATTTGTGCAATAATGTATTTGTTGTTTCTGTAAAGCACTGATGTGGTTTACCACAGGTGTAACCTCCAATGGCTACTGGCCCCTTTACTTCAGTTGTTACACAGGTACGTCTTATTTAGTTTGTAAGCACTACTTTCTTTTAATGTGTTTCACCTACTGCAGGCACGGCATGCTTTCCTGCAACGTTCACAATGAAAGGGAGGGGGGCAGTCATCCACTCTGGATCGTCCTCCCGTAACTGAGCCAAGCACGAGGGCCAGCAGCATCGGGTAAAGGGGTGGAAGGACACACCTCCAGGCGAGGGCCCCCCTCCTCAAGCTCCGACAGACGTGGTGAGGGCCACCACACCTCACATGCGGGCGGCTCCCTCGGCGATGGCAGCTATGCAGGCGCATCCCCTGTGTAGGCGGATAAAGCCACACTCCCCAAACTGCAATGCCAGGGATCCCCTCGGCAGCCCCTCAGCAACCCCACAGGCAGCGGCAGGTGGTGGTAAGGGTTAATGCACTCCATCTGTGCAGCAGGGGTGTAACACAGGCCCCCGCAGCCCCCGCGGTGTGGGGGGCCCCCTGAGCTGCAGGGGGCCCCCTCAGGCAGTACTCAGGCCCAAAAGATCTGAATTCAATCCGGAGTGGGGGCCCCTCCATTTGGGTGGCAGGGGGGCCCCCTCAACTTTCGCTACGCCACTGCTGTGCAGTAGCAGCGTAGGCCAGGCCCGCATAAGGGAATGGGGCAGCTGCATGTACTTTGCCCAGTTACTTAACGTTAACATGACCATAGCTTTACTTTACAGTTGCTAGAAAAGTTTATAATGTGGTATACCGTGCACTTTTTTTCCTTTAAATAATAACTCCACTGCAAACAAAAAAACATAAATTTAAAAAACCTTGCCATCTGCAATGCCAATAACTCCAACTCCAACAAAAGTGAGACCTATTGAATTGCAAATGCTTGTTATTACATGTGATCTAAAGAGACAATTGCGAATGTTATTGTAACTATTGTGTTTTAATTTGCACTGTTAATTTTTATGGCCTGTTTTGATTGAAAACAATAAAGGTTTGATTTGATTTGGAGCAGCAAGAATGTATGTATTGTACTGTTTATGTTGTGTTTTTGTCAAATGTAAAACCTATTTACAATAATAACTTTCTACAAATCTGAATCGGTGTGTGAGCACATCACATTTTTGTTGTGTCTTTTTGTATTCACTGTATTTATTCTTATAATGTGAGATCATTATTATTATTTTTCCCTGGAATCATTGTTGTTCACATATACTTAACTGCCTCTGGTTCTGGGTCAGTTGGGCTGCCCCTGTTGTGTTTAATTGTCTTCAATTGGAGCTGTGATCGCCTAGTACTTACATTTACTTGATTTGATACTTTATTGCTCTCAAAACACTGAAGCTTACAGTTTGAAAAATGTTTTCATGCTATGATGTATCATAGATTTCACTTGCTACTTAATATCTCTCGAGCTCTACATGTTTTTCTAATGTGTACCACAAGACCATTGACACCATAATATTTTCTTTGTACTGTTTTGCAGATTTTCATATTGTTGCTCCCTTACTTAATAGTGTACATTTCCCAGGTAAGAAAGAAATTATTGATTAGTGATTATTGCTGATCTCATTTACACGTGCTGTTCTAATCACAATCACTATCTGACCCCAAAAGCATTATAATTGTCATGTTAGGAGTACATATTGTGGCGCTCCCGTTCTTAGCGACGAGTAAGCTAGTGAGCTCCAGAGCTCTAAATGGGTGGGGTGGATAAGTCTGTAACTTATTTTCTCACTACCTCTATCACCCACAGTCTGGTTAGGACCATTTCATGCTTACTGGCCTAAGGATACCTTTAAATTGCATAACTGGCTTACACTGGCTTACACACTAATGCACTCTGTTCTATCGGTGCCTTCTAAGCACACTCTTAGTCCATTTCACTGCCTTACATTTGGTCCTTATGGGACACCTTAGACAGACTGCCTACCATACCAGTCTACCATTGACGAAGACATGTGATGCTCATATTTCCCTACCATTGAAAATACGCTCCCTCAACGCTAAGGGTCTTAATCATCCTGTCAAATGGAAAATGTTAGCTGATTACTGCCATAAATTAAAGGGTAACATCATATTATTACAGGAGAAAAAATTTGGTCTAGGTGATTCCTCAAAACTCAGATACCAATGGATCAGTGGCTGTTTTAGTTTACCTGCATACCAGAAGGAAAATGGAGTTGTGATGTTGATTTTGAAAAAAATCTAACATCACAGCCACCTGGCAGCAACAGGACAATTCAGGCAGATGGGTAATTATTTTAGCTAAAAAAGGAGGAAAAGAGTTCTATGTTATCAATGTCTATGCTCCGAATAAGGATGACCCTGATTTCTGGTCTTCTCTCAATAGACCATCACAGATCTTCCACACCTCAACGGCATAATAATGGGTGGTGATTTCAACCTCCCATTAGATTGTACTCGTGATCATCTATCACAGGTAACATTCAGTCCCAACAGATCCCATACCTATCTTCTGAACCTCAGTAAAACACAATAAAATACAATAAAATATTAAGCACTAACGATCCGAAATTGATTGAGCTGAAAAAACTGAAAAAATTATTATAAAAAAGAGCAGGTTGGCACTGTGCTAACTATTTAAAATTTGAAAAAAATAAATTAACAATACTGGCTATCAAGTAGGATTGAATGTCACTTCAAAGACAGATATTTTAGAGTCTTGCAGAGAATCCTATGAAACTCTATACACACCAAATTCACAAATTGATCTTAAATTATGAGAAAACCTCTTAAACAAATTATCTTTACCCATCCTAGTTTCTAAATACGGGGAGACTATCAAAAGACCTATAGAGAAAGACAATTTTTTAAAAAGATTTATATGGTTTAACACTAGAAGAAGCTCCCTGTCTGGATGAGTTCAATAATGATTTCCACAAAATATATGCATACGCTTTGATCACACCCCTACACAACGTATTCTTACAATTTGCTGACACAGGTAGGATTCAAGGCTCAGCCTCTTTTGTTATGATAGTCGTGATTCGTAAAGAGGGTAAAGACCCACAAGAGATACAAAACTATCATCTTAGCCAGCTTATGAACATTGACAGTAAGATCAATGCTAAAGTATTACCATATTAACCAGATATCCCTTCTCAATCTTTTCCCTGTTCCTTTTTATATTCCTCTTTTCCTACTTTTAATTCTTAAGAAAATCCTTTCCTATTTTTAACTCTTACATGACAGTACATACAATTTCTGATGCTAATAATTTGTCTAGATTATTGTTAGTGTATCAACCTAACACATATAATTTTCATATAATGTGTTGGACACTCTTAATGTGATTACATTATTATCCCATATATTCTGTTCTCTATACCAAATGTCATCCATATTGCCAATAAGACTTTTATTATACTTTAGCTTTATTGCTTGATATTTGCAAAATGCACGGCGATGCTGTATTATGAGTATCTCCTTTCAATATATATATATATATATATATATATATATATATATATATATATATATGTTGTTTTTTTTAAATAAACAAACCAAAAGAAAATGTACTGGACCAGTCCCACCCCCCCAAAAAAAAACACATCGCCCTGGATTGTTCTGGGTATCTAGTTTCCAGAAATGTCCAGAGTTGATAGGGGTCCATGGTTGCTGTGTCACTCAAATGCCACAGCAAACTCCCATTCAAAGAGAGAGAGAATGGAGTGTTTAATCCATAGGTTTGATGTTTGGATGACATTCTCATTAAGAAAGCATGCTGGGATCCACGCAAGCCACACCACCCTTGACTTATCTGGGTGTATAGTTTCCCAAAATGCCTAAGATTGGTAGGTTTTCCTCAGTGCCAGCCCAAATACTGCAGATATCCAAATTCCCAGAATGATTGAAATTCAAAGGAAAAAAACTTGATGTTTGACATTGCATTTTGGAAAATTTAGTTCTTTTTATCAGGAGGCATATGGAAACCCTAGGTGATAGGACTTATGTCACTCCCTGCAC
The DNA here is from genome assembly GCA_963921515.1 of Calotriton arnoldi. Lineage (NCBI taxonomy): Eukaryota > Metazoa > Chordata > Amphibia > Caudata > Salamandridae > Calotriton > Calotriton arnoldi. Next base: position 2,412,060 of record CAWUFW010000952.1, on the reverse strand, counting down.
ATTCCGTAACTTACTGTAACAAACATATGAGGACATTCTGTGATTTTAGGCAAAGTTTGACATTGGCAGAACAGCCTAGATGATATAAATATTGGACTCCATGCAAACTACACAACCATGGACTCCCCGGGTGTCTTCTTTTAAAAAATGTATGGAGTTCACAGGTTACATTGAATGTATGATGTTGCAACGCATGCGTTCACAACGCGGTCGTTACAACGACCGCGTTGTTACCACGCGTGCCATTACATCGCAAGTCGTATCAACGACTTTCTGTAGGGGGCGCGCTGGACTTAGGAATAGTATTAATTACTATTCCCACTCCAATTTGTGCAACAGCAGGGAGGGTGTTGGATTAAAAATCCAACACATTCCCTGGTGTTGCACGCCCCCTACAGCAAGTCGTTGATACGACTTGCGATGTAATGGCACACGTGGAAACAACGCGGTCGTTGTAACGACCACGTTGTAAAGCCATGCGTTGGGAAACTGGTTACATTGTGTCTGCCAACCCCAGGCTCTAATACACAGCTACACCCACGCCAAGACATGATGTAATTCAAGTAAAAGTTTTTGACATTGCCATGGTGTCTTTTTGGCTGTTTTCTGTCTTTTGTAACAGGCCCGCACACATCTTTTTATTGAGAGAAGTATGGGAATACAGAAAAGTAGGGCATTTGTTATTATCTCTCGAATTTCTCAACATTTTTAGCTCCCAAATGTAAGTGAGTGGGAAGAACACATTTTGAAAAACACACCCAGAATTCCCTTGTATTATAGGTAACCTCAATTTCAGAGTGGCACTAATTACCCCTATTCCTAAACTAAAATTGGTGGGCAGAGCTTTCGTACATACCTATTTTTTTATTCATTTGATTTTGCCTTATAAATTGATGCATGGTTGAAACAATGAAAAGTCATTTTAAGTAGACGTTTGGCTCTACGTATTGCATGCTTCTGGGCAACCAACAAACAGTGTAGACAGGTAAGTCTCAGCCTTCTAGGGGGTAAGCCCCTCCTCTCAGAACTCCACTCATCTTCAGTTTTTACCCTGGTTACCAAACGTCAAGACATGTCTCTTCAAAGGCCTTATGCCTGTGTCATAAGGTTTACTATGGATTGTCTCTATTTAACTTGTAGAAACAATGTGCTCATTTTAACCCTGCTCAATCTAATGATGCCAATTTTGCCAATTCCAAGGTTCCATAGAGCACTCTTGGGTGGTCACACTGTGTCTGTGATTACGGCCAAAACATGCAAGCCTCTGTATTTACTTCTGCCTGCTGAGGTCTCATAAACATTTCAAAACTTACATGTTTTCAGACCACTGATTTGGCTTTTGGTTCCCTTCAATAGCACTTGCTTCTAGCACAGATTCAGGATTCCTACTCTTTGGTAATCATAGGCTCTACAAATGTTATGTCAAAATCAAATCCCGGCCGAACATTTCTGCCCACACTGTACTTTCTCAATTCAACAATATTCACTGAACATTTGATAAGCAAAAGTATAACCTTGTCCCCACCACAAAAAAAGTTCTCCTTCTGTACATGTAACAATGATGCTGACATGCTTCAGCTTTTAACATAGTTTATCCTACAGAAAATTACAAATGCATCCACTTCATCCTTTTCAGCCCTCAGCACACATGCAAATACATTTAAACACTACAGTATAAGTGGTTACTATCCTTCACCCATAAGTGCCGGCATTTTGGAGCATCTAACCAGGTAAACAAACAGAAACCAAAAGGTTATTATCTTCCCATTTAATCGCAATACAGTGGAAAAGATTTTAAGAGGGTGAAACCTAAAAAAGTCATAATTGTTTCCTTAAAATATTTGGGACCCGATTCACAAAGGTAAAGTTAGACCAAAAGTCTAACTTGGACCAAAAGTCTAAATTTGCTACTTTTTGGCATTCACGAAGAGATTTAAGAGTAGTAACTTTACGCCTGTGGAGGTTCCGCACTAGGGGCGGTGGTTCCACACTCGGGCGTAACCTTCGCACTTGGGATGGAAGAGGGGAAAGAGTAACTTCATATCCCTGCAGACAATTAATGCCACGTGCAACCTATGAACTGCAAGCCACATAAAAGCAGCACATATCCAAGGTCTGTTTCTTCCAAACACATTCTTGACCTGTCTGCTCTGCGCCTTGCCCATCTGTTAAGTGTCAGCATGTTGAATGTGAGGAGGAAGACAAACTACACAAAGGAGGCAGGCCTCGAAAAATGTACCCACCCACCCACTCGCTATGGCGAGTCAGATTTTATCAGGTCGAGCTATATTTAGGACCTACTCACCCGTTCTGGTGAGTTGACGTGTTCAGAGACAGAGGTCAGAAGTCATTTACAATTACTTTTTCTTCTCGACTGCAGAGTTCCAGGATTTTGTATGGAGTGTACATATAGTATGCTGTATAGTATGCTGTATGAAGTGTGAAATGAAAGGCTGTAGATTATCAAATTTCTCCTAACACACAATTAAATAGTTAATAAGTAACAGTACAAACATTTCAAAATATATTTCAGAGGTTGTGAAAGGCCATTATTTGTACGTTTGTATGCTGAAAAAATATTTGAATGGGATAAAAACAAATCAGAACACTTTATTTGGTGATGTGTAAATGATAAATATGTTTTCTGAAACCCCATTTTCACAGATTATTGTTAGTACACTTTATAGTTTTATCAGTAAAGCTGCAAAGTAATGGGAATGTATTTGTCCATTTCTTGGGACTTTACTGTATGTAAATGACAGTGCGCTACCACATCATCTTTTAGTAATATATTTATTAAAAGGCAGTGCTTAAACATGAACTGAGAAACACTCCTGCCCCTGCCCTGATGGCAATGCTATTAGTAAACTGAGAGGCAAGCCTAGGCCGGACTGGCCGTATAGCGCATCAGGTGTTTCCCCGGGAGACTGGAAGTGTGGGGAAGGCAATTTTGTTAGTGGAGGCCGGTTTTGTAGCAGTGCAGCAGTTTTAAAAGCATTGCAAAGTTCCTTGTATATTCAGCAGTTTTCAGGCAACAATAAAAGTGTCAAGATGACTCTGGTGATTTATGTACCTGCTGGAGAGATATGGGAGTTATGTCTAGTGGCAGTTTTGACTCATCTAAGGTAGCGCAGTGGGTTCATATGCCTGCTGCAAAGAAGGTGTAACATGCATATCAAAGAAGAGTATTTTATGTGCATAGCTCAGTGAGTTACTGCTTTTGTCATAGAGATTCTTTTGTTACTGTGCAGTTCATTAGTTACAATCATAATCTAGAACAGTGAGCTATGAACTGCCATCAAAGAGCTGCATGCACATTGCATGGTACAGGTTAGAAAGTTATGTTTTTATTATCTTGATGTTGCTAAAAATGTTTGTTTGGGTAGAAATAAATTATTATTATTAAAGTCAACCCTAACCACTGTCTTATGTTCTGAATCCTGAGTTGCGCTTCTCCAGACCAAGCACTCTTCAAAAATGCCTACCAGTATGGACGACATGTGAATCCTATACCTTGCAGTCCCCTTTGCCTTATGTAACACTTTCTATACACTGATTTACACACATATGATTCATTGTCTCTGTATGTGTGTGTGATGTGAAGTGCTCCTGCACCCTATGCTGGTATGAGAGATGCTATAAAACAAATTAAATACATCTGAGAGAGGGGCTATGGAGAGATGGAAGGCACTGTTGGTGATAGTTAGAGAATCATTGAAGAGCTCCAACAAAGACTGTTGTATCCTGGTGCACAGTAAGGTCATCATTTACTATTATTATATTGCTTTAAAAGCTAATACAAATGAATACATAATGACAAATGTGTTGTAGAGTGCACCATTTTTTCCCAAATTTTCTTGGGAGGAGAACTTCCCAAAGTCCCCCTTTTGTAGTGGTCAGATTTGCTTGCTGCACTTGCTATGCACTGTACAAAATTTCAGACAAAATTTTCCAGGTTTGCTTTGGGCTTCCAGTCCAGACCTGGAGGCAAGTAAGGGATTATGTGTACCTTATATGTGGCTAAATTCTTATTACACATGGAGCAAATGTTTAGTCTATTTAATCAAACAAAGAGTTTTGTTTTGTACAGCAAAAATGCTGAACTCACATATTTGAAGGTGCGCTCATATGGGAGAATGAAGAAAAAGGCAACTCTGTAAAATAAAATATTTGCCAATGATCACACAATTTGAGACCAGTTTACAGGTCAAGTGCATTACAGTTAGGTTGAGTAGGTTATTCAAGTTACTTGACTTGCAGGTCTAGTAACATTTTTATGATTTTTCGAGGCCTGGGAGGAGACCCAAATGATAGTCAAATTTGTAGTGGAGAACCACAAAAAGCTCCATGGTCTACCTCCATATCTCACCAGTGCAGCACAGAAAGCAGCCCTATGGCAGCAGTAGGCTAATGCAGTTTGTGCATTGGATGAGGATGTTCGTATCATCTCTGACACCCAATTAAAGTGGCAGGATGAGAGGGGATGGGTGAAGGAGAAGTTCACCAGGATAGCGGTGACCAGAACTATTCCTGGTCGTCAAACTGGAACCCGTCTCCATCTCACACCACTTGTGAAGGAAGTCTTCTCCACCATGCACCCCCACCTGCTGCATGGGATGCATGGGCCTCATGACCTTACTGCGGTGTGGTGTAAGTATGATGTGATGGTAAAACAATGGGCCCTCATGGCAGAATCTCCGCAATGAGAAACTGTGGTGTAAAGATTCCGCCATGACTGCGCAGGCTCTTGGTGTATCAGGTCCAATGACCTTATTAGAAAAATGCTTAATATGAAGTGCAAATGTGACTAGGGTAGTTACTTCAAGTTTGTGTAAATATCCATTGTGAATTCTGCTCTCATGTGTTTCATTTTGTCTATTACACTACAAGTCCCAGAATCCTAAGTACTGCAAATTGTAACTTTCAATCTCTTCTTCTAAAACAGTTGGCCCTCTCTGCTGGTGATTTCAATTAAGTTTTGTAACTGGCACATGAAATTGTGCATGAATTTGTAAACCTCATAGTTTCATTCTAAATGCAATTAAGTAGCTATGTTAAAAGTTGTACACAATCATCATGTGTTGTATTTGTCTGTTAACTTCTTCAGTTAATTTCAATCAATCAATCAATCAAGTGTTTGTAGAGCGCGACTACTCACCCGTAAGGGTCTCAAGGCGGTTGGGGTGGGGGGGGGTGCAGGTTCCAGTCCATCAAGGAGGGGGTCTGTCGAAGAGCCAGGTTTTGAGGTTTCTTGCGAAGATGGGGAGCGATGTTGTCTGTCTGAGGTGGAGCGGAAGGGCGTTCCAGGCTCTGGCCGCGAGGAAGGAGAAGGAGCGGCCTCCCGATCTGGTCTTTCTGGTGCGGGGAACAACGGAGTAGGAGAGCTGGTCTGATCGTAAGGTCCTTTGGGGTGCATGGAATTTGAGTTGGCTGTTCAGGTATGCTGGTCCGGTGTCGTGCAGGGCCTTGTGTGCGTGGGTGAGCATCTTGAAGGTGACTCTAGCCTCGATGGGGAGCCAGTGGAGTGTGTGCAGGTGCTGGGAGATGTGGTAGTGTCTTGGCAGGTTGAGGACCATTCTTGCGGTGGAGTTCTGGATGTTCTGTAGCTTGCGGGTGAGGTTTTTGTTTATTCCGGCGTAGAGTGCATTGCCGTAGTCGAGTCTGCTGGTGACCAGGGCGTGAGTGACGGTCTTTCTGTGTTCGAGGGGGATCCATTTGAAGGTCTTACGTAGGAGGCGGAGGGTGTGGAAGCAGGAGGACGAGACAGAGTTGATCTGGCGGTCCATTTTGAGCTCGGAGTCCAGGATGGTTCCCAGATTGCGTGTGTGGTCTGTGGGGGTGGGCGGGCTTCCGAGGGCGGGGGGCCACCAGGTGTCGTTCCAGGCGTCGAGGTTTGGGCCCATGATGAGTACTTCTGTTTTGTTGATGTTTAGTTGTAGGCAGCTGCTTTTCATCCATTTGGCGACGGCTTCTATGCCTTCTCGAAAGTTGTGTCTGGCTGTGTTGGGTTCGTTGGATAGGGAGAGGATGAGTTGGGTGTCGTCTGCGTATGACCCAATGTTGAGTCCGTAGGTTCTGACTTTGGGGGCGAGCGGAGCCATGTAGACGTTGAAGAGCGTAGGGCTGAGGGAGGACCCCTGGGGGACTCCGCAGGTTGTTGGTCTAGGGTCCGAGAGGAAATGGGGGAGTCTGACCCGCTGCGTTCTGCCGGAGAGGAAGGAGCGGATCCAGTCGAGGACCTTGTTCTGGATCCCTGGGTTGTGGAGTCTATGTATTAGGGTGCGGTGAGAGACTGTGTCGAACGCCGCCGAGAGGTCGAGGAGGATGAGGGCTACTGTTTCTCCTTTGTCCAGTAGGTTGCGGATGTCGTCTGTAGCGGCGAGGAGGGAAGTTTCCGTACTGTGATTTTTTCTGAAGCCGGATTGGGAGGAGTCCACATATAGCCACAGTAGATGGCTTCATTTATTTTCCACATAGAGCCAGAGTAGATCCACCCACTGGAGGAGAGATTCCTGCACTTATTTCTTGGGGCAGATCAGCCACTACCACTGGCACAAACTGGTACGTAAGTATGCCCAGAAGTGGTCCCCCTGTACTATATTATTATCAGACAACCTATAGATATTTTTCTTAAACTCCAACATTTGTCTCACACATGTGATGTTAACTAGTATATGTTGGTTTTAAATGTGTCCAATAGAATGATAATTAAATCATACTTATATCCTTTTAGGCCCTGTGACGTTGGCCAGGACAACACATGCAACTGTAACCTCTACTCCGTGCACTGGTGTGACAAATGGTCATACATAAGACACTGGGCAGATTGTAGATCCTGGTAAGGTCACTTACATATAACTTAATATAACGCTCATAGTCTAATATATTGGATGACATGTTATCAGAATGTGGTGTGCGTCAAATATCCTTGTTGTCAGCAATCTCCATATGCTCAGATATGGTTCATAGGAGTAAACCACTTCATAACATTTTGGCTAATGAAAGCATAACTCAACATTTAAATTGAAATAATAAAGTATGCATCTAATTGCTTTTATCATCTCATCTAAAGAGAAGTAGCACTGTGTTGAAAGTGTATTCTAATGATGCATACAATTAAAATAGTACACATCATCCTTTGTATTGTAATATGGATATGTTTGTTTCATTCCAGCTACAGTCAGGAGTACCTCAGTCATCCAAAGGACGTTATTTAGGCATTTGGGAGACCTTCTGGCTACAGCAGTCAGACCGACTAGCATCCATCCATCAGGTAAGTCTGCCATATAGGGTTGTAAACTATTTCCCAGAGAGTTTAAAATTACCAATTTTTTGTGAAAGTAATTTTGCAGATATATGCCCTTGCTCTAAGCATCCAATTTTGGTGTGTGATATGTTCCCAATATAATCAATGATGGCTGTGTTTATTTGTGCATGTTCACTTATTATTCATGCTGAATATTAATTAAGGTGTCACTTCCTTCTGAAGCTGCTGGATCAAGGATGTCTTCTGTCATACAATCAAGGAGTCAAGTTTTGCAGCCGACATCATGAGGGATATCAATACCACACAGATGTTGGCTAGAGCTGGTAAGTGTGATTTTGCATTGCACATCTTCATTGAACACCTCAATGCTACAGTCTGAGCTGTCACATGTAGGTTTACACAAACCAGATAACATGTGGAACTTCAGATAGATGCAAAGAAGAATTGTTCAAACTGTTGTTTTGTAGCACATGATATACTACGGCAAAAACGTTATATGTTGCAACCTCTGTCTTTCAGGTGCTGGGGACAATAAGTCGCTTGATGAAGCTGAACTATCCACCAGCGGAGGGTGGCGGGTAATCCGAGGAGAGAACCCGATCCTCCTCCAAGCAGCAATGTCAGTGACTAGCACTGCTCAAGAAGACGAGGATGACGAGGAAGAAAATGAGCAGGTGCTGGTCACAGAGGAGGACATGGACGAGGGGAAGTTTATTGTTGGCCCACTGGCCAAAAGACTGAAGGCAACTTCAGGTCCGGCCAACATTGTATCTCCCACTTCCCATTTGAGGATTGCCTGTTCTTAGCAGTCAGCCAATCAGCCACAGAGTTCACCTCCACCAGCACAAACATCATCTCCTCACAGCCATCATATCAGAGGTCGATGTGCTGATTGTCCTAAACAGTCCTCCATGACAGTGAATCCCAGGCCTACTCTCAAGCATCTGAAAGATATAACACCCCTAGTGAGAAGCAGGTATCCCATAGGCATTGATCTCCTCTCCAGAGCCTCCCACATGCCACCCCTCCCAGTGCTGGTGGACCTAACGGTCATATCAGTGGATGTCCCATGCAGAGGGGGACGGCAGAGGCTAATGTTGGCCAGTAGGAGGAAGATCTTTTCCAACAACCATTTGATGTGAGGCAGGATATTGGTGCAATAAGGGCTACTCTGTCTCAGATTTCATACTAACTACAGGAAATCCCTCAGATGATTGACAGGGAGACCCATGTCTTGGACAGTATTGTGAAATGTTGCCAAGACATGTCAAGGATGCTCCATGACCAAACAAAAATCTATAGGGAAAAGAGTGCAAAACACCGTCGTGGCCATGGAGATGATGGGGGGCATGTTGAAAATGTTTCAAAACCTTCCTTCATGGTCAACACATTGAGGGGACCCAACACACCAACCTGCACACCATCCCAGCCAGCCACCTGTACCACCATCTGCACAGACACCCTCCCCCCTGTATAAGCACGTCCCCCATACAGACACACCCCCCCCCTCTATACAGGCATGCACCCCCGTACAGGCACCAAAACCAACTGTACAGGCATGTCCCACATCTGTACAGGCCACACTCTCCTCAGCTGAGCAAATTAACCCTCCTGCACTGTCAGATGCCACACAATCACACACACATCAGCACAAACCCTTAAATATGCACTAACCCTCAGAGATCCTCACCACCACTGTAAATATGTAAAAACGCAAACAATATGTATATAGAGTTAATATTTTACACAAATCAATACTTCTATCATGAGTTGCTTAAAATGTGATTATGTTCAAATGGCTACTCTAGGTGTAGGACATATATGTGACTATAAATGTGTGTGAGTACTTCATGTTGATTTGTAGCACCATCCGCGTAACAAGCAATCATGTTGAAAGCATAGCAAAACACCAACAGATGTAAACTTCACTACTTGAATCCAACATATATAATGTAAAACAGAAGACAGAGAGATGGTTTGGAACAATATTTTATATTTTGATCATAATCGTAGCTGTAAAACGAATCCTTCAAAAATAATTTTGATTAAGTACTGTCCAATGGAAAGGGAGATAGGAAAAAAAAAATTCTTCAAGCAAAATGGGCAAGGGAACTTATGCAACATAATAAAAAACATATCAGCAAGTGTCAGGGGAACCAGTTTATGTCAAAGGGTTGAATAAAATTAAGTCCACAGTCAAAACATTGTCCTAATAGAAGTGTTCATGGTCAACATAAAAAATAATGTCTGCCCCAAACCCACAGTTACTGGCTAGCCTCACTGTCCTCTTTAATGACAATATCCAGATCCTCCGCACCTGTGAATTCACTGTGGCTGGCCGATGCAGAACCAGACACCCACGGAAGCGTAATAAATGATGGGTAGCAAGGGAAACCGAGAGGGAAGACACAACAACAGTGGTCTGGGTGGGTCTTTGGGACAACACAGCCAATATGGCTGCACCCAAGAGAGTGATGGAGGCATAAATGTTCTCCAAAAGACTGGACTCTGACTCTCAGAACAAACAGAGCTCATCTCTGACCTCCTGTAAACGCAGACAGAACATAGTCTGGACATCTTCATCTGCCACCATCACCCCCTGAGGTGTAACCACAGTAGCAACCACACATGGAGAGATTTGGGTCAAACATGAGGGGTGTGGGGTGTTGGGGGCACATGCCTCCCTCAGCTCTTCTTGGTAAGCACTAGGAGGGGGAGTAGTGGCATAGGGTGCAGCTGGAGGCCCCGATGAAATGGGGGCTTCAGGAGTTAGGGAGGGGTCAGTGGCAGGCCCAGATGGTGTTGGGGCCTGCTCAGAGGACACCATCTCCATTTCTAGTTCTTGTGGGCCATGGGGAGACCCACATTCATCATCCCGCTGGGTGGTGGTGTCCTTCTCAATGTCACCCCTTCAGTTTCCTTAGCTTCCACCCGGGCTGTTGATGTAGATGGCTATGTCTCTGTCCGGGTGGGTGCTTTACCCCTGCTAGATGCTTGGTCTTCCTCCTCCTCGCTGCTGGTATTCCGCAGACAAGCTGAAGAAGTCCTGGTCTGCCCTTGCTTTTGTCCAGCTGGTCCTTGGCTAGCCCGACCACTGAAACTGAAAGCAAACAATTATGCAGGTGGTGTACAATTTCTAATAGAGCTAGAGAAAACATAAAGCAAGTGCTGACATTGTAGTTCCTTGATCTCACTAACCAATAATAAGTGGTTTGAATTAAAGCGTATGTGTCCTCGGAGGAGATAGAACAGGCTATCGAAGCCATGGATGGCTCTAAAGCCCCTGCCCTGGATGGCTTTTCCGGAGCTTTTTATAAAACTTATAAGACATTATTAGCCCCACGCCTCTTAGAGGTATATGCAGAAGCATTAGAAGCCGGAATTCTCCCACCCTCGTTTAGAGAAGCGGTTTTGGTGCTACTCCCCAAGCCTGGTAAGGATCCCGAACAGTGGGGCTCGTACGGGCCGCTCTCACTACTTAATTTTGATTATAAAATTCTGGCAAAGATGATGGCGACCAGGCTATCCCTTTTAATGGAACAGATTATAGCGCCTGCGCAAACGGGATTTATTAGGCATAGATCCACTGCTTTAAATTTTAGGACCTTTTTTTCCGGTAGTCAACAGAATAAACCCCACTACGTCGGCGGTGGCTGTTTTTTTAGACGCAGAGAAGGCGTTTGAGTCCGTGGAGTGGCCCTTTCTACACGCTATACTGGCTAAGATGGGCATTCCGAAGGGGTTTGCAGACCTGGTTAGGTTGCTGTACACAGCCCCCTCAGCCCGCATTCGATTCAACGCACAATAACAGAACCATTTGATATAACCAGAGGCACCAGGCAGGGATGTCCTCTATCCCCTTTGCTTTTTATAATTGCAATGGACCCACTTATACGATATTTTCAGAAGGACCACCTACACAGAGGCCTTCAGTTTAAACATGGCCCTGTATTATTGACATTATACGCGGACGATGTGGCGCTGTATGTCAGAAAACCAGAAGTCAATTTGCAACCACTATTATAGAGCGTTTTGGAGCCCTGTCCGGCCTCCACATCAACTGGAGTAAATCAGAACTATTTCCCTTGACGGAAGTACAAAATCGAGCGTGCTGAGACTTCCCCTTGAAATGGTGCGAGGCGGAGATCAAGTACCTAGGAATTCACTCACACAGAGACAGAAAGCAAGTGCTACGCCTAAACTATGGCTCGGCACTAGATCGCTTACAAGCGCAAATAGAGCAATGGGTCAAACTGCCATTGTCAATGGCAGGGCGGATAGCCATCATCAAAATGGTGATATTGCCATGTTTGCTCTATTTGTTCACTAATATACCTATTCCACTAACAAATGCGTTCTTCACGCAGGTTCGTACACACCTAATAAAACTGGTGTGGGGAGGGAAACAACCGAAAGTTAGCTGGGACACGCTAACCCTTTCTTATGACAGAGGGGGCTTTGGGGTACCGGATATGCAGCTGTATTTTCTGGTAGCACAGTGCGGATATGCTCATCACTGGTATCACCCCGACGCACGAATACCTTACGCCAAACCTGAAAGAGATCTAGCTGACCCAACACCACTGAGCGCAGTGCTCCCTACCGGGATCCTGTGCAACCCGCACGATATACAACCACTCTCCATCACTTGCTGGGCATGGAAAAAATTACTTATGAAAACGGGGGGGGCGACGCTATATTCGCCAGCACTGCCACTATCAGCGAACCCTTGGCTTCCCCCGAAACTGAAAGCCGGGACTAGGCGCACTCTTTTTCGCCTGGGGTTAGAATCCATAGGAGACTTGTTCCCTGGTGGACACGCATTCTCTCGTACAGAAGACCCTCGCTTTTCGACAGCTACATTCATGGATCAATTTGTACTGACCCGACTGCAGAGCGCATTGAGAGATGTGATTGCAACCTACCCTATAGAACCAGAGGAGTTTGGCCCACTTACGTTAGTCATTACAGACAATAGTGGGGAACACATCACCTCCAGACTATACAAAGCATGCCTTTCGTTGATGCCACAACACGACACTAAGATTAGAGAAGCTTGGGCAGCTGATATAGGGCAACCACTCTCAGATAAAGTATGGGAAGGGTGTTGTAAACAAACCAAGCTAGACTCATGCAACCAAAGGCACAAAATACTCCACTTTAAGATACTTAGGAGGGCTTATGTTACACCGCAGCAGATGGTCAGGATAAACAATACCAACTTTACGCACTGCCCCAAATGCAACATGCAAGCGGCATCATTCGTACATATGACTTGGTCATGTAGCATAATAAATGCCGATTGGCAGGAGATATATAGTCTATTACAGCAAACGGTTGGGACACAGCTGACACCTTCCCCATTGCTAGCGCTGATGAGCTATGTGGACTCACTGCCCAAAAGTACACGTAGATTCATAGCAATAGCAATGCTCTTGGCGAAGCGCAAAATAGTTAACCGCTGGGGCACTAGACAAAAACCCACTGTCAAAAATTGGCTTAAGAGCATGTCATATTGTGACACTACGAGCAAATTATACGCCGAACTACAACCGCCTACATCCCGCCCTAAGGACATTTGGCAGCCCTTAAGGGAATACCTCCGACTACAGGAGGAACGCGATACACAACCCAGTCAAGGGAGGCAGGAGCCAGGACAAGCTGTATAATCAACAGGGAGAAACTGCAGGAATTAAAAGGGGGAGAAAACACTCACTGGTGCACGGGAGTTGACAGCCAGAAACAGGGCACAGGGGTAGAAGAGTAGGGGATACGCAACGTACACTACAGCTGACTATAAGCTATAACGGAGAAGATGATATTCGTTTAAATGTGCATGCTGTACTATGTTTATGGACCTCTGGGAAATGTACCTGCATATTAATGTATCATAATTTTTGTGCATTGTTAACAAAACAATAAATAATTTTTTTTTTTTTTAAATAAATAAATTAAAGCGTATGTGTAATATCACTGCAATGTCAAGAAATTAATTTAACAAAAACAAAACTCTCAATTTAGGTCAGTATAATCTTCAGTATTTACCAACCTCACCTTCAGCTATAGTGCAATGCGAGGGTCCTGATATTTTCACATAGTAATCTTTCAATGTTGTTTTACAAGTGGAGATAGTATACAGTCAGGATGGAGATCGCCACACCTAAAAGTAGATCCAGGTTTATCCTTTTATGTGTGGAGTTCCCAGGCCTAAATGCGCAGTCTCAACAGTCTTACACTTACTGTCAACTGTCATCTGTTGTGCAGTAAATCGAAACACACCATATATGCTAAATTTGTTTTACCTATGCAAACAAGTGACAACCTTTGCAAAGATGTGATTCAATTGTTTTGCATAGTCCTTGGAAACATCAGACACTGTACATGGCAAGTACCCCATTTTGCATTACAAGACTGCCTCATTTGTACTCTACACTGCAAATCATATCTGCTTAGTCAGTACAGCTACATATAAATTGGAAATGCATGCCACTGCTGTGAATATGTGTGCATTTATTACACATTGGATATATATCATTTTGAGTGAGATAAGTGACACAATGTCAGCCTTTACTTTATATTACAAATATTAGTAGTTATGACAAACAACACACACAACAAGCATTCATAATACAACATACAACACACAAATACTAACATACCAACAATGGACATTGGCAAATCCATTCATTCACCCTAGCATGTGATGGAGCAGGGTTTCGCGAAAATGAAACCTGCTCGAATCGAGTACCCCCATAATATGTACTAACAATAAGTAGATATAGTAAAATTAACGTACACCCACCATAAACATGGGGAAACTGCTTTGCGCATGCCTGAACTAACACGTAAATGAATAATAATGTAATAACTTTGTGGTTTAAAAGAAATCGCATGAATAGGCCGCATGTGCTCCAGTATTTTGCTTATTGCATCATGCGATAAAGTAATGATTAATGCCGCTTTTCGCAATAAGCTTTTGCTAGGTAAGATCAATGGGAAGTAGTAAATGGTGGGAGGTAAACAGTGATGGTTTTATTATCACATAATTAATAAATGTTCATTTCTATTTACTTTAGTGTGCTGAATGAAGACGCCATTTTATTTAACTTGGCTATGGTGGGAGGGGGGAGCTGTTAGGAGTGAGTTTGTTCTGCCATGAGGAGAAAAGGATGTGCTGTGCACCGCAGATGACATGAAGGAGTGAAGGCCAGTGTGTCAGTCGCCTGCCATCTACTGTACCCGAGCGTGGGACCGGAGATATTTTCTGCGAATAACTTTAATTCATAAGAAGAAGAATGTGAATTTGTAACTTATGTGGGGAGCTTGTGAATAAGCTGAGATTCAGACAATGGGAACTGTTTTCTACAATGCAATTGTTGAATAAAGGTGAAGTCATGGTGGTGTGACAACGCCACCTCCCCAGCCCACCAATCCCTGTGCGAGTTAGAGGGTAAAATGCAACATTTGAGGGATGGACATGTCAATTTTAGACTATAATTAGGATGCCTTTAGGGCTGTGGTCGAGAAGCTTAGGCAGACAGGAGAGAAGAGGGTAGATGCGTTGCTGTCCGTCGGTTTGCAGAGAGGCCAAGCTGTTCCTGTCCTGATCCTATCCTTATATCTGTTGTTCCCTGATTCCCTTTTGGGGAACCTCCATCATCTCCTGGGTCCAGGGGGTGTTTTTTCCTACAGACCGATAGGTCTGTATTTAGCCTATATCGTTCTCAGAATCTCAGCATTAATGTATTTGTCTTTGAATCTTTAGTCTCTCCACCTATACACTCCGTCAACAAGATATTGAATGAAATATTTTAGATGAACCTATTGTCTCTTCATCTATCCCTCCGTTAGATATATTATTATCTGGCATGATCATTTGCTAAACGTTTGTCTCTTACCCTATCCACTCCTTCATTGCATAATGTCATTGCATAATGAGCCTGTATAAAATGCAAAATTTCTCCTGCCATGAGATTTGATGCTTGTAATTGTGACCTAATGCTGATGAGCATTTACCTTTAAATTGAGATACAATTTTCATTATTAACCTTACCGAGAGTCTGTAATTAATTTACTAAATGGTTGGTAAGTTAGTAATTATCATTGCCATCAACTATTCAACTAATTGGTCCATCGACCAAGTAGAAGGAAAGTTGATATCAAGATTAGTTATTTAACGGATGTCCAAAGGGATTTATAAAAAGAAATATTTGATGGGACGAACAAATTGACCCCAGCGCATCAGGGATACTGGGTGAATGTGTATGGGCCATTGTAGTGATGTTTGTTGGGTATCGATCCCTGATCAATTATTAGTATTGGCGCTGGATCAGAAATCTTGGTAGCAGAGGACGGTTTAATTACTGATTAGTTTGGTAATGATTATTGATTATATGTTCGTAAACTGAAAAGTTAGTGTCATGTTCTATGTTGTCTAGAAGTACAGGTACGGAGATACCTGAGGAATCCCGGGAAGGAATCTGCTGGAAGTAGGCAGAAGAAGAGTGTGGTAAAGAAATCACACTGCAGAAGTACTTTGTCTGTTGAAATAATACCTAAAAGCTAAGGTGTTACATTTAGGGAATTTCGTATAAATGAAGAATGTTTGAATAGTGAAGTGTCCACTTCCGAAATTCTAGCCTTATTTCCAGGAAAATAGCAAGACTCCTTTTCACACCAAAAAGTCCTCTTGTGAAATCTTGGTTTTATCCCTAGAAGAGTAATAGGTCCACCTGGAGCTTGTCTGAAGGGTAAAAATAGCGCTGGTCGTTATTAGGACTCAGAGTGAGAAAAAATCTCCGGAAGAGTGAAAACTATCTCTTTATTTAGTGGAACGGTCAAAGTAGCATTGTTTTATGTTGTTACTAATAGGATTTTTTACTAAAGAAAAAACGCTGAAATTGTTTGTAAAGGGAGGGTCAGTGGAAGGAGTAATACTGACGTCAGAAAAAGCTGCGCTGACATTGGTCAGACAGCGGGCGTGCACTGGATTCTGATTGGTTGGTTGGTGTGAGCCGCGATAGTATTGGTTGAGACTTTGCTTACGTAGTAGTGCTCTAATTGGTCGGTTGGTGTGAGACGCGCTGGTATAGGACGAAAGTTAACCAATAGAATAAATAGAATTACAGAAAGTTTATTTTTGCTTGTTCATGATAAGACCCATTAGTGAAGGAAGCCAGAAAATGAAGTTAATGCAGAAAATAAAGAATTTTTTTAAGAAAGACAAACCAATTGTGACTAGAGAGGGAATTCCGATTCCGCCTCCAAAAACGCCTGCTTCTTTTATGATGTTAAAACGAGGATATCACACGTGTATGTGGTTGGGAAATTTGATTGAGTATATGAAAGGTGATGGTGTTTTAGCTTTTCCGCAACATGGTACATTTAATGTGAGGATATTGCAGAATTTAAGAAATCGAATGAATTCATTAGTTCCAAACCCTAGATTGACTCAGTACAAAGCATTAGAAGAATGGGAAGTGGAAGCATTTGAGAGATAAAAATATAGAATTGGTAACAGAGGTTACAGCAGTATGATGTTCAGATACCCCTTTGAGAGCAGAGATGAAAAGTTGAAAAGATGGAGAAGAGCTGTAGTAACAGAAGGATTATACCCAGTGTTAACGGTTGATGAGCAGACTGGAAGCAAATGTAAGGAGAAAAGAAACCATTTAGAGACTACAAGTGTAAGAGGTACTCTGAATGATTCTGATGATGATGAATTGATAGAAGTCATCATGAATAAAAAACCTCCGCCATATGAAGAGAATTTAGGGGTAGTGACTCCAAGTGCCCCGCAAATGGGAACTCCGTTGACTCCGCAAGTTTCAGATATAGAGAAAGTAATGAAAGAAAATGAAGCGAAGATGTTGAATAAGGCCAGACTAGAACAGGTACAGAAATTGAATCAGTTGAGTTTCAATGCAGAAGCATTGACGGTACCGGTAACAATTGGTCCTGTACTTCCATTGTACGGAAATAGACAAAATGTGTCTGGAGTGCATGCATTAGCTGTGCCAGGAAGTAGCATTAGGAGTGGTGCGAATGGGGATGGACAGGCAAACGCGAATAATACATTGTTAGATCTTCCGATTAGCGAACTGATAACTGAGACGCCTCAGAGAAATATCCAATTTGAGCCAAGAAGAATAGGGCCTAATGACACTCCAATAGCAGGGAGTTCAGCAGGTCCCTCACCAGAAGAATTAAATAATTGGATAAAAGAAATGACGAAGCCAAAACAACAACCTCAGAGTATAAATGTGAGTCAGTTGAAAGTTGATTTGGAAGAGATGATTATTGGAACAATAAGCCCAGACAGATTAGGGACCTATCGTGAGGAAGAATTGTTGTTTCTGTGTAAAAGTATTACCTGGAGAGCAAAGAATTTACATGAGAAAATATCTGAAGCTGCTAGTGAGTATGGAGTAGATATAGAAAAGTCGAAAGTATTGCCGAAATCGTACAGATTGGCTTTTACTGACAAGGACTTAGAAAGTTTGAATGCTTCTGGAAGAAGGTTACAGATAAAGGAAATAATGAATATTTTAAGAAATGGGGAGATGTAGATTGCTGGAAAGTTAGGGGGACGAAAAAGAAAGAAGAAACAGCTAGTAAAGGAACGTCCATGTTTGCCATTAAAGAAGCAGAACAGGTTGAAAGGGCGTGTCCGATGAGAGAAGTGCCAGGTGGTGGATATGTTCATGTTCCTTGGTCAAGACAGGATATATTGTCTTTTACAAATGATTTTCCCAGATTGAGAGAAAAACCCGTTGAATGGTACAAACAGGTAGATAGGTTTGTAAAAGTATCAAACGTTTTGTTAAAAGATTTAGATGGTCTGTTTGATATTGTTGTTCCAGCTGATTTATGGACAGAATGTAAGATTACTGTTGATTGGCCAAAAGAGGAATACCCTAGGGATCCTAAAACAGGTGCACCATCAGAAGAAGTAATGAAAAACTATAATCAGGTGATCACTTACTTAAAGAGAAAAATCTCTCCAAAAGAAACAGATTGGCTTAAGATTGACAGAACTACCAAGGAACTGAAAGAGTCAGTACTTGCCTACTACGAACGGTTGCTACAGGTATTTAAACAGTATAGTGGTTTTTAAAATATTGGAGATAAAGACATGGGACATTTTGTGTATCGTTTTGTGTTTGGATTGAGGCCTGAGATTAGCAACATGATACAGCAGCATTTCATCTGTTGGCAGAGCAAGACAGTGGATGAAATCCTACGATATGCAAAGTATTGCAGTGATGAAATCGACAGTAAACATAAAAAGTTAAAGGAGAAAATGATTTGGGCACAAGTGAAGGTAGCAGAGCAACAAGAAAACAGTAATAATCAAACAAGTGGTCAGATGAATGGACAGAGTCAGAATGGGCAACATTACAGTGGAGGTAAAGGGAAGGGAAAGAAGAGTAAGGAAGAAGCTATGAAGAAATTTCCTTGTCATGCGTGCGGAAAGTTTGGACATTGGAGAAATGAGTGTAGATCCGCTAAAAAGAATAACGGGGAAATTAAAATTTAATTCCACAGATGCAGAATGAGGTGGGTGTAAATCAACAGCAGCAGCAGATAGTTACTCAACAGTTACAGGTACCACAAGCTCCCATACCAAGTAATGTGAATGCTCAAGTGCAGAGGTACAATGTGAACACCGGATATCTTGGAGGAGACCCGCTTGGTAAGAATCAAGGTGTGAGTCAGCAGTATTGGATGCAATGTAATGGAATTGATTCAGACTCATCTCAATGACGGTGCCTGAGGGTGGAGGAAGAGTGCGTACTTGGCGCATCTTTGGCGGTAGATCAGTCAGGTCCATTTGTTGACGGAAAGGTAGAAGGTAATGATATTACATTCTTAGTGGACACTGGTGCTACCCGTTCTACTGTGAGAGCAGCAGAAATTCTGAACCTACCCCTCTCGGGAGAAACTATCCAAGTTGTAGGAGTCTCGAATAAGCATATTAGAACGCCAGTCACAAACTCAATAGAAGTTCATATTGGAAACTTTAAAGGCATGTATCGGTTTGTGGTATGTGACTCGAGCCCGGTAAATCTCTTGGGAAGAGATTTGCTGTGCAAAATGAACTGCACCATCTATTGTACCCCAGATGGAATTGCATTTCAGACCCCAGATGAAGATGTTGAATTTAAGATGATGTTAGCAAAGCAAGGGACAGAAGTGAATGAGTTGTTTTCACTTCTCACTGAAGACAATTTGCCTGCAGAATTAAAGAGTGCAGTGAATCCAGATGTGTGGGATTTTACAGGAAAGGAGATTGGTCTAATGACAAGAGTAGATCCGATTCAGATAATAGTGAAGACTGGTGCTGTGTATCCAAACACACGTCGATACAAAATGAGTCCGGAAGTGGTTGCAGGAGTTGCTCCAGTAATTGACCAAATGATTGAAGAGGGAATCTTAAAAAAAATAATGAGCAGTCCTTGTAATTCGCCTATCATAGGTATCAAAAAGCCCAGTGGGAAGTACTGGATAGTGCAGGATTTAGGCAAAATAAATAAAATTGTAGTACCCTGTTGTCCAGTAGTGCCAAATCCAGCAGTGATTCTTTACCAAATTCCTTGTGATGCAGAATGGTACATGGTGATTGATTTGTGCCAAGCATTCTTTTCAATTCCTTTGCATCCGGAAAGCCAATATTTATTTGCCTTCCGGTTCGGAAACCGTGTTTTGGCATGGTGCCGAGTTCCTCAAGGGTACACAGAGAGTCACTCAATATTTAATCAGATTTTGAAAAAATGCCTAGGGACTTTAGTCATGCCAGGAAATTCAGTTTTGGTTCAATATATTGATGACCTACTGGTGGCATCAAAAACACAGGAGGCATGCGTGACAGACACAATTGCCTTATTGAACCATTTGGCAGAAGGAGGACATAAGGTGTCCCCAGCAAAATTACAATTTTGTCAACAGGAAGTACAGTACCTTGGACACAAAATAGAAAAGGGAGTTAGAAAGGTAACCCCAGAAAGAATCCGTGTGATCAGACAAATGAATCCACCTAGAACTCAGAAAGAGGTGCGAATGTTTTTGGGAATGGTTGGATACTGTCGCGAGTGGATATGTGGTTTCTCACTGATTGCGAAACCTTTACAGAGGTTGACACGAAAGTATGTGAAAGATCCAATTGTTTTGGATGATGAAGGTATGGATGCTTTCATAAAATTGAGAAGCAGTCTATGTAGAGCACCTGCATTAGGAATGCCAGACTATACAAAAGAATTTGCATTGTACTGTTGTGAGAGAGATGGATGTGCACTCTCAGTCCTAACTCAAAAACATGGAATGGCACGACGTCCAGTAGCATATTTTTCTGCTACGCTGGATTCAGTGGCTGCAGTATTGCCAGGATGTTTGAAAGCAGTAGCAGCTACTTGTATGAGTCTGGAACAGAGTGAACCGATTGTGATGGGTTACCCAGTTGAAGTGTATGTGCTGCATTCTTTCGAGATTCACACCAGGACCCAGTACCTTACTTCTAGTCGGCTGACTAAGTATGAAAGGGTGATTCTGGTTGCAGAAAATGTGACTGTGGTCAGGTGCACTACTGTGAATCCGGCAACCTTGTTGCCTAATTCTCGCTGTGAGGAAGTGAGAGAAGAAGCGGATCATGATTGTCTGGATGTGACAGAGTTGAAATGAATGAAATGAAATGAAATTTGTACTTGTAAAGCGCACCCATACCCCCAAAGGGGTGTCCAGGCGCTGTACGCATACCGCTGTGGAACCCTTCCTGGCTTTTCCCTGTGAAATGTCCACTCCTGGGCACCCCCAGGGTGAAGCCAGGCATCCCAGCGCTGTTGGGGCCGTTGTGGAGATTAAGCAAGTTATTGCCCAGAGTTGCAGAGTGGGACCCATGATTAGAATAGGCACCGAGGCGAGAATTATCAGGTCCGAGGAAATTGAGCCCAAGACCCGCCGAGGCGGGAATTGAACCCTGGTCCCGGGCCAGATCTCTGCATCAGGGTCTGCCGCTCTAACCATTGAGCCACACTTCTCCACTGTTATGCACAAAGCCTAGGCCAGATACAGAGGATAGTCCTTTGGAAGAATCAGATTGTGAGATATTTGTTGATGGGTCGTGTCTGAGGAATGAAAGAGGTGAATTATGCACTGCCTATGATGTCTGCACCTTAGAAGGAGTTATTGAAGCATCCTGTCTAAAAGGAGTAAACTCCGCCCAAATAGCTGAGCTGATAGCTCTGACTAGAGCATGCAAAGTTGCCAAAAGCCTGAAAGTAACAATATTCACAGACAGCCAATATGGATTCGGAATTGTACACGATTTCGGCCAGCTATGGATGCAAAGGGGATTTCTGACTTCCTCAGGTTCCCCTATTCGAAATGGTAAAATCGTGAAAGAGCTATTGGATGCTTTACAATTGCCCAAAAGAATTGCAGTAGTCAAATGTGCCGCACATCAATCAGGAGATGATTATGTGACAAAAGGCAACAGATATGCAGACCAAATTGCACGTTAATGTGCACAAAATACAATGGCTTTAAACAGTTTAATTGAAAAAGAAAATACCGAATGTCATCTTATGTTTATAACTACAACAACATTTGAAACTTGAGATGAAGTAAGGCAGATGCAGGAAGAGGCAAGTGATGAGGAAAAGGAAATTTGGAAACTTACAGGCTGTAGAAAAAGAGCAGATAATGAACTATGGGTTTATCGGGTTGAGAAACCAGTTTTACCAGACTCTTTGCTTTCTCACATGGCCAGGGTTTACCATGGACATGCACATATTGGAAGAGACGCAATGATCAGACTCTTCAAGCAAACATGGTATAATCCGAAGTTCAGGGTCATTGCAGAGAGCCTTTGCCAGAGGTGCATTATATGTCAGCAGCGAAATCCAGGGAGAAAGACAGTTGTAAGTTGGGGACGAATTGGGAGAGCAGAAGGTCCATTTACCCGACTCCAGATTGATTTTATCGAGCTTCCCCCTTGCAATGGGCTGAAATATGAACTAGTCATTGTTTGCTTATTTTCTCGCTGGGTGGAAGCCTACCCCACGAGTAGAAATGACAGCCTCACAGTAGCCAAACTACTTTTGAGAGAACTGATCCCTAGGTTTGGAATTCCAGTCACTTTGGAGACAGATAGAGGAACACATTTTAATAATGAGATAATTTGGCTGATTTGTGCAGCATTTAAAATTGAACTGAAGCTGCACTGTGCCTATCGACCTGAAGCATCTGGAGTAGTCGAGCAAATTAATGGCACCATAAAATCCAGGTTAGGGAAAGTGTGTGCATCCACATCACTGAAATGGCCTGACGCTTTACCCCTTGTGCTGATGAGCCTGAGACGCATTCCTGACAAAAAGACTGGATTGAGTCCCCATGAAATCCTCATGAGACAGGCATATATACCAGCGAACAAACTGATGAGTATATCTGATGATCTGGTGCTTGACTATTGCAGAGGATTGGCTGAACTGGTACGTTCTGTGTCTCACAAGGTTGGAGAAGATGCCACAACAATACATCGAAATCAAGCTCATGGTCTGAGTCCTGGTGAAAGGGTTTACGTCAAGAAATACGTAAGAAAATCGTGTTTAGACCCAAGGTGGCACGGACCTTATCAAATCATCCTGGTGACGACAACAGCAGTAAAGTGTGCTGGCTTACCAAATTGGATTCACGCGAGCCACACCAAACGAACCCTAGATCCACCTGAAAGACCGAAAGAGCCACAACTGGTGAATCAAAATCAAAGGTCAGTGGCTGAAGTGTGTGAAGCTGATGAATCTAGAGTGACAGATTCTAATGAACCAACAGATGGTGAACAGCCAAGCACAAGTCAAGTAGAGTGGATGAGAGATTCTAGGATTCCGAAGACTGTCGTTGAACCACAAAGAAGTGAGTTCACTGATGATCCAGAAGAAAGTGAACTTCCAGCTGAACCTGAAACAGGTGAAACTGTATTTGAACCAGAAGGAAGTGAGTTCACAGTTGAAAGAGAAGTTATTGTAGGAACAGAAGAACCGGAAGAAACAGAAAATCAAGAAGAAAACCAGCCAGAAGAAAGGGCAAGCAAAAGAACCTATGAACCAGATGTAGAAGGTGAAAACGTGGTCAAAGCAAAGAAACCAAGAAAAGGTGATAATTGGCCAAGTGGAGTGAAAAGACTAAAGTACACACTTGTGAAAAGAAGGTTAAGAAAAAGACCAGAACAAATTAATGAGATCTCCAGTCAAACAGATCAAGGAGAGTCAGGAAAAGAATTAGTACGAAAGACACGAAGAGTAAGAATTCCAAGTAGAAAATACAGAGAACCTGAGTGGACTTACGTGATTCTGGAAGAAATTGAAGGTTCAGATCCAAGTGAAGAAAAAGACAAATCTGACACTGAGCAAGCTGATGAAAGCAAACTAAGATCTCCTTAAAGAACTGTGACAAATTAAGGTGCAACCTTGGTGTTTGAAAGAAAAACTAAATAAAGACTCAAACCAGATAAAAAAAAAGAATAAAAGAAGGGGGTAAAGAAGAAAGCCTTGAAGTGTAGGATTACACTACTATTTTTTCTTTTAATTTTTTTTTGTAGTCAAAAACTTAGAGGTATAGATAGATTTTTATTTTATAGAAAGGAAAATGGCTGAAGCAGAAGTGACTGAACTTCCAAAACCTAGTCTAAAACGTAGGTGTATTAAAGCTTGCTTATGTAGTGTTTTGTTATTAACATTTATGTGGATACTATTAACTGTCCTTATACCTATTCTAATGGTAACTGACAAAAGAAACAATACTAATGATGTAACAAGTGAAAGAATGAATAATGTCACTAACGAAACCCCGAATACTAAAATAGTACCCTTTGATGGAAGCATACTCCATCATGATAAATGAATTAGTGATTTTTTGTTAAACGTCTTTACCAAGTTACTCTATGAGTATGTTGAAACGATGAATGTGAGTGATTGTTCTGTGTGCATGCAATTACCTTCGTCTGTTTCTGAAGGGGTGACTTATCATCACCTTCCATTAACCTATGGTGTGTCTTGTAGCATACTTACCAGCCTGTTCTATGTAACGGGGAAACTTGAGTATCACTTCTCCAATATAGACATAGTATTTTCCGAAATTCCTGTTATTAAAGAATTAAATAAGGTGTTAAGTGGTAAGAATGCACAATATATGGGAGAGTTTTTCCATATTACTAAAACTTTAGACATAGAATATGCTTATAAGAATAATTTAACCTGTAGTTTAAGGGTTGAAGAGAAATGTTTTGTAGAAATGGTAGAAAATAGAAGAGAGAGTTTCCAAAAGAAAGCTGCTGAACAACAGTCCCGAATACCACAATGGGACTCTAGAGAAGGAAATTATGAAAAGGGTGAAAAATACGCTGCAATGTCTCTGGACTGGTCACAGAAATGGAAGATTTGTCTGCTTAGAACAAAGACTAACTATAATGACTACTTTATTGGTTCTAGTGAATGTGAGCATACCTTCCAAATTACTGGAGTTTGGGGATTGAAGGGTGGAACTGATCCTGTCTTTCCAGGTATTTATTATGTGTGTGGCAAGAAAGCCTATTATAGGTTGCCTGCACATTGGTATGGAAGTTGCTATTTTGCTATCGTCTTTCCTAAGGTGTATCATATGGACCAAAGCAATCATAAATTGAACGAAATAAAGCAAGGACTAACACGTAACAAAAGAGCAAGTTTCTCAGAAATAGTGGGTGATATTTTTGGTGCACTGATACCCTCAGTTGGAGTCGTTCTGAATTCGCACAAAATTCGAAAATTGTCCACAGTGGTTGATCGTTTATCTACAGATACTGCTGGTGGGTTCTTGATGATTGACACAGAAATGGTAGCAATCAGATCAATGGTTTTGCAAAATCGACTTGCCCTTGATATCTTATTGGCAAAAGAGGGTGGAGTCTGTGGTATGTTGAAAGTCCAACATTGCTGCACTTATATCCCTGAGAAGAGTAAAGGAATCGAGGGATATATAAAGAATATTACGAAATTACATGAAGATTTGACCCAACTGGAGGTTGACGGTGTGTGGGAGAGACTTGGTAAAAGTTTCTCCTCAATAAGTAAATGGTTTTCGACCTTTGGAAGTAGTCTATTAGGAAAAATAATAATGCCAATAGTCTCAATAGCAATCATAGTTCTAGTAATAATAACAACATATAAATGTTGTAAGTGGAAAGGTGAAAGAAAGGAAATAACAGAATTTAAGAATAAAAGAAGAGCAAAAAAGAGAAAAAGAGAAGAAATAGAGTTAGAAGAGATGAAAGGAGAAAACTATGACTTAATGAAAGATCTAGATGAGGGTGCCATAAAAAGAGAAAAGAGTACGGAGTTTTAAAATTGAATAAAGATGGCACTTGGTATGGTAGGTATTTTATGATGGCTCCAAAAAGCCTTCAGAGGGGGGAATTGATGGAGCAGGGTTTCGCGAAAATGAAACCTGCTCGAATCGAGTACCCCCATAATATGTACTAACAATAAGTAGATATAGTAACATTAACGTACACCTGGGGAAACTGCGTTGCGCATGCCTGAACTAACACGTAAATGAATAATAATGTAATAACTTTGTGGTTTAAAAGAAATTACATGATTAGGCCGCATGTGCTCCAGTATTTTGCCTATTGCATCATGCTATAATGTAATGATTAATGCCGCTTTTCGCACTAAGCTTTTGCTAGGTAACATTAATGGGAAGTAGTGAATGGTGGGAGGTAAACAGTGATGGTTTTATTATCACATAATTAATAAATGTTCATTTCTATTTACTTTAGTGTGCTGAATGAAGACGCCATTTTATTTAACTTGGCTATGGTGGGACGGGGGAGCTGTTAGGAGCGAGTTCATTCTGCCATGAGGAGAAAAAGATGTGCTGTGCACCGCAGATGACATGAAGGAGTGAAGGCCAGTGTGTCAGTCGCCTGCCAACTACTGTACCCGATCGTGGGAACGGAGATGTTTTCTGCGAATAACTTTAATTCATAAGAAGAAGAATGTGAATTTGTAACTTATGTGGGGAACATGTGAATAAGCTGAGATTCAGACCATGGGAACTGTTTTCTACAATGCAATTGTTGAATAAAGGTGAAGTCATGGTGGCGTGACAACGCCACCTCCACAGCCCACCAATCCCTGTGTGAGTTAGAGGGTAAAATGCAACATTTGAGGGATGGACGTGTCAATTTTAGACTATAATTAGGGTGCCTTTAGGGGTGTGGTCGAGAAGCTTAGGCAGACAGGAGAGAAGAGGGGAGATGCGTCACTGTCCGTCGGTTTGCAGAGAGGCCTAGCTGTTCCTGTCCTGATCCTGTCCTTATATCTTTTGTTCCCTGATTCCCTTTTGGGGAACCTCCATCATCTCCTGGGTCCAGGGGGTGTTTTTTCCTACAGACCGATAGGTTTGTATTTAGCCTATATCGTTCTCAGAATCTCAGCATTAATGTATTTGTCTTTGAATCTCCACCTATCCACTCCGTCAACAAGATATTGAATGAAATATTTTAGATGAACCTATTGTCTCTTCATCTATCCCTCCATTGCATAATGTCATTGCATGATGAGTCTGTATAAAATGCATAATTTCTCCTGTCATGAGATTTGATGTTTGTAATTGTGACCTAATGCAGATGAGCATTTACCTTTAAATTGAGATAACATTTTCATTATTAACCTTACAGAGAGTCTGTAATTAATTTACTAAATGGTTGGTAAGTTAGTAATTATCATTGCCATCAACTATTCAACTAATTGGTCCATCGACCAAGTAGAAGGAAAGTTGATATCAAGATGAGTTATTTAATGAATGTACAAAGGGATTTATAAAAAGAAATATTTGATGGGACGAACAAATTGACCCCAGCGCATCAGGGTACTGGGTGAATGTGTATGGGCCATTGTAGTGATGTTTGTTGGGTATCGATCCCTGATCAATTATTAGTATTTTCGCTGGATCACATGCAACAGTTATAAAGTCCTTAATTCACTAGTAATGATTATGAAAGTGCATGTAAAAAAAAGCAATTGTAATGCAAATCTACCCATCTGTGTTCTGAAAACTACAAGTCCCAGAATTTCTTCATAAAACAGCCTTCCAATTGCTCCACTGATGCATCGTCCTTATCGTTTTTGCAGACAAAGTGAAAGCTGACAAACAACACATGATTGTACATCTCTCTCACTACTCAAAGGATACTTCAACATACATAATGTAGTTCATGCGCCTACCAGCTCTCTACAGCTCAAAGTCCTCCAGCTGAGCATAGAGGATCAGCTAGGCTATCTTCAGGACCCTCCTGCACAGTGGGCTCATGTAGGGCCCTTGTGAATGAGGCTGGCAGGACACACCCATGATGTCCTAGGACCTTATGCACACCCAGGGTTTCAAGTCGTCCAAGCACATCTTGCCTCGCTGCTGGTACACACCCACTGCACTGCAGCGTGCAGCGATATCACGCTAGAATTGTATTACTCAACTGGATATCTGGGCCCCCATTAAGATGAGGGTACTTTTCAAACACCCCCTCAGTAAGAACGTACAATTCAGGCTCACTGAAAGGGTTGCCTTATTATCAAGTCCCTCAGACATGCTGGGGGCAGGATAGATGTAAAGAGCAGCAGGATAGTGGAGGATGTTGCTCTGAGGTGAGGATGGCACAGAATGAATACAAAATGACTGCCTTCAATTTCCTGTATGACATTTCCTGTATGTCAGTTCCGGTACATTTTCATCTGTGTCCCTGCCCAACTTGCAGGACCTCCGTATGAGTGCAGAACATTCACCCCACGAGACCTCTGCCCGTGTGCCAAGTGGGATATCCGCACATGGTGCGGAGACTCTGCAATTCGGCCAGGAATTAATGACAATAACACAGGAAGTGACATACAGGAAATTACATACAGGATGTGTAAATTCCCCATTTACATGTGCCATTCACTCTTTATCAATTATCGATCATGGTTCCTGGAAGTATCCATGGGACAGTTACATATAATAATAGAAGCACATGGGGCGGAGCTTGCTCGAGACCAAGATGGCCGCTTGAGCCTTCAGCTCCGTAACATCGTCCTAAGATCCGGCAATTATCCGACAGCATCGCTCTATTATTACGTCCACCCAGTTGTGCTTTATGTGCCGGAGCCTGCTGGGAGTACGGAGGAGGCTCTCCGGGTCTGCTACGCCCAGGATTGATCGTGGAACAGGACCCTGCGCTGCCGGCCCGAGCTGGGCCTGAGACCCCGGGCTCGAGTGGCCGGTAGCGGTGGAGGACGCCTAGTGACGCGGCGCGTCGGCGCCTGAGGCACGGACGGCGCTGCGGCGCCCCAGGAGCTCTGGGGTGGTCTCCGCACTGACGTGCCTCGTGAATCCGAGGGCCCAGCGGGAGCGGAGCGGACACGGCGCACCCGCGAGATCAGTTGGGGCCAAGCGGCTGCACGGACGCGAGGGGCGCCGAGGCTCCGTGCGCCTGCGGATCGGCGTGCGGGGACGCCATTCCGAGCTTTGGAGGAAGAGGCAGTGGTGCGGGGCGGCTTTGGAGCAATGCCCTTGCGGTGCAGACTTGGGGGCTTGTGAGTCTGGTGAGCCCCTTACCCCTGGAACCCGCCATCTTGTATTGAGGTGCCTCGAGCGGCGCGGGTCCGGATCTAGGGAGTGCCGCTGCAGCAGAGGTCGGTGTCCGCTGTCCCCGTGCCGGAGGTGGATGGAACAACGACTCGGACACTTGGAGAGGAGCGGACCGAAGCATTGGCTGCTGCGGGCCCCCCCCCCCAGGTTAGCAGTGCAATCGGAAACGACCGGAGGGCCTCAGGTGGGCACTTGATCTGTGGCGAATGAGAGGAGGGCTGACCGAGGCGTCCTGCATCGCTAAGTGCGGACTCTGAGGGGGCTTTTTGGGAGAGGATCGAAGCGCTGCACCGGTCGTGAGGCGCAAACCGGCGGAGAGCGGAGTGAAGTTGCCGGGGGTGTGGCAGCGCAGCGGCTTGCCGGCGACTGTGGCCTGACCGGGGTATCTGACTCGTCGCACCCGCTTGCGGCCTTGGTATTCGTGGGGGGGAGTCAGACCCCGGGGGTGAGCGCTGGGTCTTTGGAACCGCTACCCCCAGTGCGCTGTGCATTGCAAAGAGTTTACGCAGGCCGCAGATCACGCGGCGGAGGAGCGGGACCCCGGCTAGTGTACCCCACAGATTGCGACGATGGGCAGGGCAGACAGAGCACAGCCCAAACTTTCTTTTGACCAAAAACGGTCAAAATCACATGACGCCTCCGGGGACGAGACGACAAGACAACCGACTTCCACCGCTGCAGACCCTGGTCCGGATCTCCGTGGGTTGCTCTTGGCCATGGAGAAGAATCTGCAAAGCGGAATTGCCTCTCTGGGTACGAAAATGGACGCGCTCTCCTACAGGATGGACAGAATGGCAGAACGCATAGACAAACATGGAGAACGGTTGGATAGCTCAGAGCGGAGGCTTACGGAGGTTGAGGAGGCGCATACTACGCTTGACTCAGACCACAAACAACTCGGGAGAGTCCTGCGGGTACTTCAAGATAAAACAGAAGACTTGGAAGCGCGTTCCCGTCGCTGCAATCTCAGGATCACTGGCCTGCCGGAGTCAACCCCGACTGGTAATATGGAACAATTCATTGAGAGAATGTTAGTTGCTATGCTGGGAGAGGGGGTCTTCTCGCCTATGTTTGTGGTTGAGAGGGCGCATCGCTCCCTGGGGCCTCGTCCACCCCCGGGGGCTCCACCAAGACCCATCGTCGCAAAACTCCTCAACTACCGCGACAGGGACACGGCCCTGCGCCTGGCGAGGGACAAACAGTCATTGGCATACGAAGGCTCCACGATATCCCTATTCCCAGACTTCACCATACGTGTGCAGGAGGCTCGCCGACAGTTTGTCCCGATGAAAAAGCAGTTACGCAACCTGGGCATAGACTATGCCATGCTGTATCCTGCCAAGCTCCGGGTCAACAGACAGGGCCGCTCCCACATCTTTACAGACCCAAAATCCCTACAGAAAGCCCTGAAGGACTGGACAAAGGAGCAAAGACATAGTCCGGAGCGGCACCTGCTGGATGAGGCGACAGGGGGCCCCATGGAGGAACAAGACTAACGAGGGCGAGCTGCTACTTGACGATAAGTATGGATGTGGGACACGTACAGAGTGGGGCATGGGTGGATCCGGGAGGGGACACGGACTTTGATAGAGGAGGCCAGCTGCGGCCTTAGTACTACGGTAAGAGGGATTGTGTTTGGTTCCAACCGGGACGGTACTCGGACCAAGGCAGGGGAGGGAATCCCCCGAAAAGCAGTAGATGATCGCTTGGACGACCTGAGCGTGAGGTTATGTGGGACCAATGGACATGGGACGAGTAACACCTTTTTCAGTTCGCTCGGAGAGGTCCGCAGGGGAACATTGAGACTCTGGGCCCTGGCCCCTGTGGGGGAGAGCCACCACAGCCGGGTCAGTGCAGTTATAGAGGCCCGCGGCTTTTAGGCCTGGGATGCTGTGGATCTAACAAAGGACGAGTTGCGGGAGGTGGGGCTGTTAAATATGTCCTCTGATCTCCTTAATAGGCGAGAGACCTCCGCCCACGCGTGAATTACACAGGGGTGCTATTGATTGATTTGGGAGGTGGGTGGTGGGGGGATTGTTTGGGTACTTTTGGGGATGCTCCGCAACCAAGTTGGGGGTGGTCTGTTGTGGGTGGGGGGAGGATGGGGGGAGGGTGCACTTATGCTGTTTGGGTTGTTTTTTGTTCTAAGTTGGTCACTATTATGTGTGCACACGAGATACAGGCTGCAATGGTCAGGTTGCATTATGGGCTCTGATATATATGATGGCGGGATCCGGTGAGGGAAATACTCCGAAGGCTATAGACTCCCTCCGCGCACTGACGTGGAATGTCCGGGGGCTTAACGACCACCGTAAATTACGCAAGGTGTTGAATTATTTGAACAGACAAAATATTGACGTGGCCCTAATTCAGGAAACTCACCTTCCACTGAATAGCGCTTTGTTGCGCTGCAGAGGACTGCTGGGAAATGTTAATGTTTCAGGTTTCACTACTCATGCCCGGGGGGTGTTGACCTGGGTCAATCCTAGATCGGCATACACATTGGTGCAATTGGACTCCGATCAAGATGGTCGCTTTGTGATTTCCAGATGTCAGGGTGGGGGCATTGACCTGCTCATTGTGAACGTCTACGGTCCTAACTATGACTGCCCGGAGTTCTATACGACACTGGCAGCCAATGCAAATAGACACCCTGGCGCTCGCTTCCTCTGGGGGGGGGACTTTAATCTCGTAAGAAACCCTACGTTGGATAGGTCGGGGGGACCAATGAGGAAACCAGCTGCAGCGGCCAGAGCAATTGAGAGTGCAATGACGTGCATGGCACTTAGCGATGTTTGGCGACAGCGACACCCGGACAGGGGAGGATACACGCACTACTCGGCCTATTATACTTTACACACACGCATAGATTACTGGTTTGTCTCTTCGACACTCATGCCGCACATTCGGGAATGTTCGATCCTCCCACGCACTTTATCGGATCATTCACCACTTCTGCTGGTTATGGCCATGCCTAGGAGGGTCACGCCACCTTTTATGTGGCGGTTTCCCCCTTATTCCTTGCTGGACCCTCTCTTTAAAGAAGAGATAGCTGATGCCATAGAAACTTTTTTTCCGATAAATGTGGGAACGGTGGACAGTTTTCAGACTGTATGGGAATCCTTTAAAGTCTATATCCGGGGGGTGGCTATGGCTAAACACTCGGGAGTTCTCCGTTCTATTCGTCAGCGACTGGCTGATTTGGAGAGGAAGTTGTATGCCTTGGAGCAACGACAATTAGTGAGTGCGGATGAGGAACTTGCGAAGGAAATAAAAGATTTGCTGGGGGAATATCAGGAAGCTGCAGATAGCGAAATCAAGCACTTAGGCAAATATGCCACAGCTCGAGTTTATGGAGAGGGGGACAGGCCTGGTTCTGTTCTAGCGCGGCTATTGAAAGCCAAGCGCAGCAAAACTCTGATAACGGAGCTTAAATCAGCAGAGGGTGAGTTGCTCACTGACGAGGCGGACATAGCTGACAGGTTTAAGCAATTCTATTCGGAACTATACACTTCCCGCGCCCCCGGATCGGAGGGGGAAATCCTTGACTACCTAGAGCATATTAAACTTCCATTCCTCACTAACACGCACCGGGAGTTTCTTATGAGACCCATAGAAAGAGACGAGCTATTATTGGCCTTGGCGGGCATGAGGGCAGACAGCGCCCCTGGGTCGGACGGCCTGACTGCCGGCTTTTATAAAGCCTTTACAGACTCATTGCTTCCACATCTGGTTAGGCTTTTCGACGACATGTGCGTATCAGGCACAATGCCGCCGACGATGAGGGAGGCGGTTATTGTCGCCATCCCTAAACCGGGCAAACCCCCAGATGAATGCGGATCTTACCGCCCACTCTCCCTGTTGAATGTAGATACCAAGTTATTTGCTAAGGTACTTGCGAATCGCTTAGCCCCCTTGGCGCCGACACTAGTGGCCCCTGAGCAGGGGGGATTCATTCCTGATAGGAACCTTACATATAATCTCCGCACGGTGTTCGGAACCATACAACACGTCAAACAGGATACTAAAGCGGTCGCGGTCTTCCTCGACATGGAGAAGGCCTTCGACTCTGTCGAGTGGACCTTCATGCGACAAGTATTGTCTAGAATGGGACTAGGCCCCGTCTTCCTACAACTGATAGGGGTATTGTACAATGCACCCAGGGCGCGAATAAGAATAGGTAACTTGGTCACGGATTCTTTTGCTATATCCAGAGGGACGAGGCAGGGCTGTCCACTGTCTCCGATTTTATATGCCCTAGTCGCCGAACCACTGGCGTGCGCATTGCGGGAGTATCACAGGGGTGAGGGTATTCGTTTCCCGAATTATGAGATTGTGGTGTCCACCTACGCGGATGACACGCTATTATACGTGCGTGATCCAGAAAACAACCTTTCCTCTGTCCTTAGGGAGGTGGTACACTTTGGGGCTCTGTCGGGTCTGCGGGTTATTGGGCTAAGTCCATAGTCTTCCCACTCACCCCGGTCACGCCACGCTTTGAGGCTGATTACCCACTGCTGTGGTCCACTGATGCGATCCGCTACCTGGGCATACGTCTACACACGGACTCGGAGATCGTGTTTCGAGAGAACTATGGCACTGCAGTCGACAGACTGGAGGAAAATGTGGAGGCCTGGATCAGGTTGCCGTTGTCTTTACTCGGCCGGGTCTCCATTATGAAGATGGTGATTCTGCCACGCTTCCTGTTCCTCTTTATTAATATTCCTATCGTCCTGCCGCGCTCTGTCTTTCACAGAGTCAATAAATCCCTGATAAAACTGGCTTGGGCGGGTAGACAGGCGCGGGTGAAGTGGCAGATTCTCACTCTACCGTATCATTTGGGGGGGCTGGGCGCTCCAGACTTGAATATTATAGAGCAGCACTAGCTTATTATTGGATACATGGCTCTCCAGAAATTCCGTTTCTTCGCTTGGAAAAACTTTTTGCAGATCCGCTCCCCCTTCCGGCCACGATATTTGAACCCCCGGACCGCAGGACCGGGATCCTGGACTCCATTAGCTCGACTCGCCACGCTTGGCATCAGTTACTGCAGCTGAGGGCGGGGGCTCTGTTGTACTCCCCGGCTATGCCAATTGAGTGGGCCCGCTGGTTGGCCCCCTGTAGGGACAGAGGGGTTACACAAGTGTTGCGAACATTGAACATAACGACAGTGGGAGATCTATTTCACGATGGTGTGGTCAAGGCATGGGAGGACGTTGAGGGCCCGACGGCCACTGGTAATTTGCTGCAACGATTTCAGTATCACAGAGTGAGACGGGCTCTGCGTGCCTTGCTGGGAGATGACCTACAGGAACCCCCTGAGGTGCCGGAACTGTCATATATCATTAATGCTAAGACGCCACGCAAAGCGGTCTCTCATATATATCAGTTAGCAATGTCCCAAAGAGCGCATTATTATACCAAAGCCAGACTTGCCTGGCAGCAAGATTTACAACTCACCATAGATGACTCTATGTGGACATATTGCTGCACTAATACGCGACGTATATCCTTGCATGGCAGGCGTAGGTTGATACACTTTAAATTTGTGAATAGGGTGTACTATACCCCAGAGCGATTGCACAGGTATGGTCTGAGGGATAATTCGGCATGCGACCGCTGTCACGCACCATACGCAGATTTTATTCATTTGGCTTGGCATTGCCCAGGGGTATATAGATTCTGGGAATCTGTCTTTTTGGAACTAGGCACAATTGTTGACACCGTGTTGGCACCAGATCCTGCTTTGGCTCTTCTGGGTTACTCAAAAGCGCTGCCTAAGGCGATACATAGAATGGTGGACATGGGTCTACTCATAGCACGACGGAGGGTTGCAATAAGCTGGTTGAAGGGCCCTACACCTACATTGTCACAATGGTCTCACAACATCCTCTATTGCTGCACTCAGACCGAGAATTTTAGCGAATTGCTCCCACCACGGAGTAGACCTAAGAATTTTTGGGGGCTTTATTCAACATATCTGCTTAGCAAGGACGCGGAGCCTGAGGCGATGGTCATTGCGGGACCTGGGGACACTGCCCCCACCACTGACTCTTAAAGGGTTGTTTGCAGAGTACGTTCAACGGTGACTCACTGAGTGCGAAGCCTGAAGGGCGCATTGTTTTGTGAGACGCGCAGTGTGTTCGGATGGGAGAGCACGCGGGCCTGGTGTCACTGACAGGATGGGTAGGGCTCCGGGCCGTTGCCTTGTATTCCCCCTCTTTATACATATAACAGACGCTGATATGCTTTATATATGTTTAGTTATTTACTGACCGCAGTATGCTGTATGAGTTCTATGCTTAATGTTTCAATGTGCACCACGAACAACGGGTACAATAGTCACATACATCCTGCGGTTTCTCAACGCTGCCTGCCCCCTGGGTTGTTGGCTCATTGGCCGTGTACATTACTACCTATTGAAATGCTGCCGGCCCCAGGGTTGTAGGCGAAAGGCTGTGTTGGAATGTGAAGTTTTTTTCAATAAACTATTTTAAAACTAAAAAAAAAAAAAAAAATAAATAAATAAATAATAGAAGCACATTAGACTATATTAGAAGGCGTGATGCTTTCAGCATCACACACACAAATCAAAGGAACCTTCTACTTTTTAGTGAGACGCATGTAGGGGTCCCTTTCTGAGCAGAGACAATCTAGTTCATTACACAGGTACACTTGCACCAAGGTGTATGTATGTCAGACATATAGCTACACTGCCACGTGAGTAGCAGCACACACAAATAAAATATATATTTCCCTACCTGTACATACATGTGTTTAATGTTTGGATTCCTGAACACAACTCCACACAGATACTTACCAGTATGCATTCAAATCTGTCTAAGTACATCATATATGCAACATGGAGATTGAACGAATGTATAGTATGTTACTATAGCATCGTGCTACCCATCATGATACAACATTAGTAAATAGAAGATCATGCCCCCTAAATTTTATAACATTCCTAGCCTCATTAGGTCAACACCACGAGTACTGTGTCTCCAACACTGAAATTAAGTTCAAAATGAAATTAACAGTGTGTCGTTTGTTACATTTTCAATATTAGTTGTCCCTAAAATGTACAGTGAATGGACCAATATGTTTTTATCACTGCCTGTCACAACCATATAACATATGTTAGTAAGGGCCATTGTACAAAGTACAGTGTGCCACACAGCAAGTCACATTTAAACCCTGGGCAAGGCACGCATGTTTGTAATATGTGTAACCCAAAATTGAAAAGATGACACCTATTTTTAATCTCATATGTTTCACATATACCTGTAGGTTTCCATTTTGCACACAATGCCAATCCCCATTGGCTCTATGAATATGCATTACTCATTGTGACAGTTGGTGAGGACACATTTTCAGATGTCCACTTTCTAGGGAGATCTCACACATGCAATGACATTTATTCCTCTAGGCAATGGCGCCTTTGAGATTTTTCCCACACCAATTGCTATCATATGCAAGAAATATGTTGCATGGCCTATTTTTTACCTCTTGACAACAGCTGTTATTTACATACATTACGTATGGCTAACAGAGTAGTCTCAGGATGGAATTTATGGACAGAGTGGTAAATGCACTCCAATCATCATTGACAACAGAGTGTGAAACCACATAAAGGCTGTAACACAACTGGAGGCTCAAGAAAAAAGGATGAACCAGCTGGTCACGCACCTGCATACCCTGCCCTTTGTTTGGGACAATGCCCCGGTTCCCTGAATTAAATAAAATGTAAATAAATAAATAATTCAGACCTTGGTGGGGGTTCAGAGGTATGTGTAAGCCTTGACGTACTACAATGTTGTGCACAACACAACAGGCTACCTCTTATCTTGCACACAGCTTCAGGAGACTGCAGCGGCATCCCCCCTACCCCGTATGGTGAAAACATCTTCTGAATCGCAACATTAAGAGACACGAGGAGTTGGCTCGTGTATGAATGTGTGCCCTATTGTATCTACGTTGAGGTAGTGATTGCATGTCTGTATGGTGTGAGGAGATGAGAGAGCGCATATGCATCATCACCTGCGGAGGAAAATTAGGAAATATTTCTAGATGTCCCTTTTGCATCTGTAGTAGTAGTAGTAGTTTATTAATTGTCTGATTCATAAGTATCATTACAATGTACATAAAGCATTCTAAGGAGTTCAATTGGAGTGTCATACCAGAGAGCAGACCTAACATTGTACATACATGGGTATACAAATTACTAGGTTGTTTCTGGTCAATCAAAATTCTTAAAAGCATTGATATCTAACATTGTTCAAACAGTAATAAATATCATTAAAGTGTATCAATGGCAACGTCCCTATTTAAAACTGTCATTGGACCAGTAGCATAAAATATCACTAAAGTGCATCAATAATCATATTGCTACTAAAACAATGAACATTCAAGGTCAATAAAAGCATAGATATTTCATATTGCTCAAACTGTATGAAGTATCGCTAAAGTGCATCAATAATACCGTCCCTGTTAAAACTGTCCTTGTTCAAGTAGTGCATATTATCAGCAAAGTGCAGCAATGATCACATCGCTACTAAAACAATAAAAAACTGTGCACATTGGATTGGCCATGCTAATTCAACTGTCTTGCTAGGACAATTTCAACAGGTATTCTGCCAAAAATAAAAACATATTAAGGAGTCAAATCAGAGGGATTTATTTTCCTGATAGAGAATAGGGTCTTGGCGGCATGTTCTTACACCAAGTGCAATGAACAATAGTTTCAACAAAGTACGTCATGCTTGTAGTAGACAAGGGCAGGCGCAAACTATGTGCATAAAATATTCCTTTGAGTATCCATACAGCCTGCAACAATTTGTTTGCCATTTTGCTGAACCCACCTGGGCTTGCCATCTTTGGTTGGGTACCTACCAGCCTTAGCGTGAGAAACATGTCCCTCGTGCATGTTGGTATATACGATCATAGCTAAGGCTGGAGCTCAAGTTTCTCAAATGAACTGTCCAGGCATGCCTTTTTGTCATTTGAGCTTCTTTGTCTGTTGTAAAAGATAAAACATTTGTCACTCGATTTTGAATGTTCTTGAATAGCTCCTTGTTTATTGTCTTGAGGCCAAGTGACTGGCAATTAAGAGTGTCAAGGCACTCAGATAAATAACATCTCCAGGCACTTGCAAAATCATTATTCATAACTTCTTGCCAACACAGATTGGGTAAGGAACCGGGATCAGATAGGAACAGAATATGTAAGCTTTTTAAAAAGGCAGGCTATTTTACACATTTTTGGTTCTTTAGGCCGAATTCCAACCGAATTTCAGCATACCCACAGCTCTTTGGGATCCTGAAGACGGATTTAAAGGCTTTAATTTGTAGTTGGCCCGGTAAATTGACATCAGTACTGCGAAAAATGACTGATCCATACACTAAGCAGGGCCTAGCTTTAGTTTCATGATTTTTGCCAAATGATTGTGGCTGGGCATGAAAGCTTGTCACACAGTGTTTTAAAAGTGTAAATTAAGGAAGCAGTTTCAGCTCTCAATGTGTTAAAATGGCCTTTGAACCATACTCTGTCATCCAAATGTGATTCCTAAGTAATTTGTGTGCCCTGACTGTGTCAATTTCTATTCCAGATACTTCCCATATTCTGGACTTTGGTCTAGTGCGCTCTAGCATCATTATTTAGGTTTTCTTTATCTTCATCTTTAGCTGGTTTGCTATTATATCTTTATCAAAGGACTCAATTAACTGTTGTAGGCCTATTCGAGTATGACTGAGTAGTATGGTGTCGTCGGCTTATTGGAAATATTTTATATGGCATCCTGCAAGATTAGGCGAGTGAGCATTTACTTTATGCAAATGGAGTGGTAGATCGGCCATGAAGAGATTAAAGAGACACGGTGCTAGCACACAGCCTTGCTTCAGGCCGCCAAAGGTGTCAAATTGCCAAGTCACGCTATTGCCGTCTCCCATCTTCGCCTGGACTCATGTGTTGGTTAATAAG
The DNA here is from genome assembly GCA_963921515.1 of Calotriton arnoldi. Classification (NCBI taxonomy): domain Eukaryota; kingdom Metazoa; phylum Chordata; class Amphibia; order Caudata; family Salamandridae; genus Calotriton; species Calotriton arnoldi. The sequence goes on along the minus strand of CAWUFW010000952.1, from coordinate 2,373,161 downwards.
AGAATGATCATATCAAGGAGTTTGCTCGCCACACCCCATGCCGCCAGCTTAGATCATAGCAACTTGCATGGAACGGTATCAAAGTCAACCTTTCAGACTGTTTCAAGTCAACAAAGCAGATGAATACTTTTTGTCTTTTATAAACTGCTTTCTACGCCATTAAAGTTAGAGACAGTACATTTGTAGAAGATGACTGGCCTTTTTGGAAACCCAACTGTTAGATTGGAATTATATTGGTCAATGTAACCCACACTTCTAGCTCCTTGAGTAAACCTGATGCAAAAGCCTTTGGCTAGACTTCGGTTGGGGCAATTAGCCGGCAATTTGCAGGATTTTATGGAGGGCCATACTTATATAAATGTTGCAAAATACTCCCCTGCCATGATTCCAGGATACGTTTCGTAGATAAAGTCTCATCATATAGTGGAGTCAGTATTAGTGCCCACTGTTCGGGTTTTGCTCTAAAAACAGCACTGGGAAAGCCATTGGGACCTGGTGCTCTGTTTGATCTGACACTGCGTAAAGAGACAACAATCGATTCCTCAGATATCTGCTTGATTGATGAGGACATGTCTGTGAGCAGACACCCGATCCCCTTGAAAGATTGATTTGGGGCACTTTCCGCAGTTAAAGTTGGCAGTGCCCTCTGTATGTCGGCATCTATTTTGGGTTCAGGGCACTCTCCGTACAGACCAGAAATAAAAGTTTCCCAACCATATTCTGTAATATTAGCACTGTTTGCCCTACAGCCACCATTATCCAATTTGTCGATAGTTCTCCAAAACGCCTTTATGTTGCTGGTGTCACTGGCATAGTGTAGTTTAGCCCATATGAACTCCTGGTGGACCCTTTTTGCCCTCCAAATTTCTTGTTTATATTCTGATCTCAAAGCATTTAGTGTGCACTTTTGTTAATTGGTTGTGGCTTGATAGGTTTGATGGTGGGCTACTCTTGTAGCTTTATTTAGAGACTTCTTGATGAAGCTTATGGGAATACCATTTGTAGTAAATTGATACAAAAGGGCACCCCTTCTAATAGATCTGGCCGGGAAGTTTTCTATTAATGATGAGCATATTCGATGCCAAGTGTCCACCATGGATATTCCCTTTTGAGATTCGTAATGAGCAGATCTTCTTTGATTTTCAGTAAAACTCATTATTTCTGACTGTTTGAATGACTGCCAGGTCATTTTTTTTCAAATTGTGCGATGTTGTCATTTGATGGAGGTTATTGGGCCTCGGCTGGCGCGGGAGGTCGAGTGCCAAAGTTATTATTTGAGGATTGTGGTCGCTTTCAACTCATGCTTCGTTGTGATACTCAAGGATACTGGTTGCCAAAACCTTAGAGACTATAGTATGATCAATTAGGGAATGGCACTTGGAATTTTCGAAAGTTGGCACTGGGATTATATTATTAGATGAATTATCGATCAGCAATATTTGACCTATATTATCCAAGTGATTACAACAGGACTGAATTATATCATTTTGTAGACTACTCTTTCCTTTTCTCTTGGTGATGTCAGTATTAAAGTCACCCGAGATAATTCAGCTTGCTTCCGAGTGTTGGTAGGAGAGAGTTTTAATGATTTCTCGGAGTGTGGCAAACTGGGTTAATTTAATTGTTCTCTTTGTACTCAAGTAGATATTCAGTAGAATAATTGGTTTATGGAGGCATAATTACACATATTGGAGCCAGGATAGTTGTAGATCAATATCTTGTGCCTTTGTGTCTAATTCCAAAGTAATGTATACTGCACGGGCAAAGGTTGATGTGGGGTTGCTAGGATGAAAAATTCCCAATATCCTAAGATCGCAATATTAGCTTAATTCCAAGGTTCCCAGAACATCAGACAAACGTCTGTGGAAAGGTTGTTGTATCACGATCCTCCAGCAATCTAGAAAGGCTGTTCGCATTCCAGGAACATAGACTAATAGGTAATTGAGACTTGGCTGAGGCCATCAACCATGAGTCGTCTTCCTCTGGGTTTCCAGTTGTAAGGATTGCTGGAAGCCAAGCCCAATCCTCTATTAGGCCTTGCCTCTTTGGAATTTGTTCGCAAACACGTGAGCCAGAAATGTAACTTCTAATTACCAGACCTGAGGGTAGTATAGGTTTAAAATGGGGGCCAGAAGCTCCTCTTAATATTGCAGTATTTCTATCTGTGATCCTGGTTATTTGGCTGGGTTGTTCTTTTCTCGCCGTTGAAATTTTAGGGATCAGTAGTGTGGGATAATTTGAATTGTTGCTTTTCCTGATCTCTATTCCTCATCCGGCGAAATATTGGCTATTTTCAATACCTTGTTTGCAGTATCATTGTTTAGCTACCTAGTGCAAGTAATTTCCCTCGGTGAAATTGTCAGGTCTTGTTTAAATTGTACAGAATCAAAGGTGTCAGTTGCGAGATGTGAAAGCTCTGGAATTGATGCAATCAATTTCAATATATTGCCATGGTTATGAATACTGGGGCCTATTCACAGAACTAATCTGAGATAAAATCCTAAACTTACTACTTTTGGTATTCACAGAAGGCATTTAGTAGTAGTAAAGTTAGGACTCCTAACTTTACTACTACTAAACTGAGACAAAATCCTAACTTTACGACTTTCGGTATTTACAAAAGGCATTTAGTAGTTGTAAAGTTAGGAGTCCTAACTTTACTACTACTAAATGCCGTCTGTGAATACCAAAAGTAGTAAGTTTAGGATTTTATCTCAGTTTAGTAGTAGTAAAGTTAGGAGTTCTAACTTTACTACTACTAAATGCCTTCTGTGAATACCAAAAGTAGTAAGTTTAGGATTTTATCTCAGATTAGTTCTGTGAATCGGCCCCATCGTGTGGGGAGGCGTGGTCGACCACTGAGGAAGATGGCATCTTCCTAGAGCAGCTCCGTAACCCTGCCACCTCATCACCTTTAATCTGCTGCATAATGCAGCCCCTAGCCATGACCCAAACCACTTTAGGGTTTGCGGGTGTATGGGGATAACATATATCGGTGTAAATCCATGTCCTGACACCAAAACACACCGAAGCAACATTGAGGCCGGTAGGGTGAGGCAGAGTCCCGAGCTCAAGTATGCAGATTGCTCCAGGAGTCGGGCAGCATTGCGAACTGCTGCCCGTGAATTCATCCGCCATCCCTGGGGTGTGCCGTTTCCCTTGGCGCAGGACAGGGAGTCACCTGCCCCTCCTTCCACCCTATTGGCAGCTGTGATGGGGAATTGCACGGTGCAAGTGAAGCGGCATCCGTGTGCATCAATCAGGCCCACGAAGGAGGTGAGAGCTGGGACAGAGTGAGATGCGCTGAGGGGGCTGCTGGTGCCGGTCTCCCGACTGGCAGCAGGCCGATCGCAGTCTGCGGCGGCCCTGAGGTGAGAGGCGTGGCAAGGGATCGGTGCTGCACTGGGAGAACAGAGGCAAGCTACAGGACCAACAGCAACACAGGCCCATCACATGCTAATCAGAGACCTTGATGATCATGCTGCCACACGGCAGAAGAGAGGAGCCATTCGAAGCCCTGCCAGAATCTGCTTGGGCAAGGCACTGCACTTGTAACTGTAAAGATACATGGGAGAGACTAGGCAGAATTCCTGGATTGTGATCTGTGGTCTTGAAATTCCCGGCTACACCCCATTGACTGTGGGAATGCATGGGAGCGAACCCTGAGTGCTGCCCTTCAGCCTCACCTCCTCTCCTCCCACGGACCGGCCCTTTGCTGCCTGGACCCCACGACCTGGTTGTGGCCTTGCAGATACTGGTGGGGAAGAAGACACGCAGTGAGAAACTTGACAGGTCGCGTGCGGTGCATGCTTGTGTCCGCTGGCAGGCGACAGCGAGTAGCCTGGGGTCCCATCGGCGCCACGCCATTACCACTTCACCTGCACCAACAGAATGACAGGCGAAAAGAATATGCAAGAATCCCACCAGACCAAACTGGACAAATTTACTCTCCCCAGAGGTCCAGAGACTCAGGAGTGCTCCCACTATCAAACCTCCCCCACAACCTAGCAAGTGTCTGGAGGTGCCACTCTGTCTCTTCATGAAATTATGGCGGCCATACAAGGAGCCCGCACTGCGCTTGGATCGCCCATAGACTCAGTTACAACGAGGTCTCACTAATGCGAGCGAATCTTCGCAACATGGGGGAAAGAGTCAAGGAGGTGGAGGATTCAGCGGCGACTCCGCTTCAGGACACAAAGGTCTTTAAGGTCCAAGTTGGCGTGCTACAGGCCTCTAACAAAATCCTGGGAGTGAGGTTTGAGGACTATGAGGGCAGATCCAGGCGTAATAATATCTGCATTCTGGGGCCCCTGAACGAGCAGAACCAGCCACAGATCTATTCGTGGAGGACCTTATCCTCAAGCACCTCCAAACTCGCGGCCTTTCCAGGTATTTTTCTGTAAAAAGGGCCCACCAAGTGCTGTGCGGGCGACCGTGACCAGGTGTCCCACCAAGGCCCATCCTTGCCCGTCTCTTTAATTTCCTGGACGTTGTACACCAGACGGCCCACACAGCTCCGCCGGTAGTTTATGTTAATGCACCCATAACCTTTTTCCCAGACTTCACATTGAAGGTGCAGAGGCAACAACATAGTTTTCTGTAAGTTAAAAAGGCCCTGAGGGAGGAAAGAGTAAAGTACTCAATGCTTTTCCCAGCTAGGCTGCAAATTGAATTTGATGGTAAGGCATGCTTCTTCTCCACACCGGAGGAAGCTTGGGAGTGGCTCGAGGGATGGTGAACAGTTGGAGGACCCGGCCATGGGGGGCAGAATGGGAAACAGAGGAGGAGATCAGCGGCATCCAGCGGACAATCCACAGGAAGCACCTCGCTAGTGGAGGAGGCTGCAGTGCGACAACAGGAGGACTGACTGACTGACTTGATCCCAAACACATAGGAGAAGTATTCTACTTTGATGTATGTGGCGGACAGCAGTGTAATGGTACTATGGCCTGGGGATAGGATGCTTTGAATGCCCAGGTGACTGGGTGGGAGATCTCTTAGTTGCTCTGACTGTCGTTGATATCCCATACTCTGCAATGGATACTGCCTTGGGGGCATTAGGCTTGTTTAATTATCGAGATTGCATTATTATCCTACCTGGTCTAATGGTAACACTAGTCTTTCAATATGAGGATGGGGGCGGGTTCGTAGGGAGGTCCACAGTCACCTGAGTTCAATAAGTTGGGCTGGACAGGCGCTCTGCAGAGTTGAGGGGGCGGGCAGTCTTAGGTCCGTCATGCAGGGATGTAGGGAGGTGGGTCTTTTTATTGCTAATTTTATTAGGGTTTCCACTGGTAACCAAGGGGGTGGGCAAGAGGGGTAGGTGGTTGTTGAATGTGTTCTTTCTTTTCACTTATATTGACTCGAGGATGGCAGTTTGCATACACCACTTACTCAATTGGCATGACTAGCTATAACCGGACAAATCCGGCCCGCTTTCCTGGGAGACCTGCCAGTGTGGGGCTGGGGGAGACACTGTGTGGTTACGAATGACCATTATGGAAGGCACATCCATCCCTGAGCTCCAACTACTTTCTTGGAATGTTAACTGTTTGGGAGCAAAGATTAAATGTGGAGTAGCACTCCAATATATAAAACAGCACTCCCCTGACGTAATCCTTTTGCAGGAAACTCACCTCATGGGCAATGCCTGCAGGGCCCTAGATTGCTGGGGATACAAAATCGTGAATCATGCTGGCTACACCTCCGGCTCCAGGGGCATGGTGATACTCCTCAAGAAACAGTTCCTCCTCTCTGTCGACAGGTCTTGGTCGGACAAGCTAGGCAGATACGCAGCCCTTTCTGGTACATGGGAAAAGGAGACAATTAATATTCTATCTGTCTATGTCCGGCCAGCTCTGTACGGCACCACCCTGCCTGACTTGGATGCCCTTATGCTTCAATTGTCTGTTGGGGGGCTCCTGATGGGGGAATTTTAATAAGGCACTATGTAATAATAGAGACCGTCTGCCCCCAAGACAGCCAGTGCCTACCCGCCCCCACTGGCGGATTTTCTCTCTGTGCTGGGCCTGGTTGATATTTGGAGAGCCCTTAACCCCACCACAGAATAGTATACATTTCATTCCGGGGAACATTGGAGACTCTCCCACATTGAATTTATTATATCATTGGCTTCTCACCTTCCAAATTTTCGTGATGTGCGTCATTGGCGAGGGGAATCTCCGATCACTCCCCCATTTGGGCGAGATACACCAGAGACATACCACGTACCAAGAGGACAATCACCATAAATCCCTGGTTTAATGTCCCAGGTGTAAGGGAGGGACTTATAAAAGCCACAACCCAGTACCTCAAAGAAAATGAGCACTCAGTTACTTCTTCTGAGACACTCTGGGAGGCCTATAAAAACAGTGATCAGAGGTCCTGCACTTTAATTGATGGTGGGACATAGACGCGACAAGCGAGCTGCGGTGGAGGCGCTTGAACAAGATCTTTTAGACCTGGAGCTCAGTTGGTGGGTAATGAGATTGAAGAAACACAACACTACCTAAACCTCGAACAGCAGTAATACAAAGATCTGGTGACGGAGGTGGCTAGGGCCAAATATAGAGCAACACAGCACCGGGTGTATGAAATGGGGGACAAGGCAAGGAAACTGCTTGCCTGGCTGGATAAGCGTGAAAGAGCAAAAAGGTGAGTGGCAGCGATATGTTCGGAGGACAGGGAGCATTTGCGCGATCTGCAGGCAATCGCTGTCACAGTCACAATCTACTATTCATACCTATATTCCTCTGGGCAAACACAAGGAGATGATGGACGGAGCACTGAAACTTTTCAGACACTCACCCCCAGCCACAGTTCCATCAATTGTTCTTTTTGCATATATTCCTCTGGGGACACGGCCGCAGAGCATGAGTCCCACGATTTTTGGCAGATAGGCTGCTCCTGACTCTTTCACCTGAGGACATGACACTCTTGGAAAGCGACCTCATGGAGGATGAGGTGATGCAAGCAATTTGAGCTATAAACTCGGGCAAGGCATTAGGGCCTAATGGTCTACCTATAGAACTATTTAAACTCATGACGTCCAACACAGCGCTATACTTATTGAAGATGTTTGAAGAGAGTTGCCGTAAGGGCGCACTCTCCGAGGGTCAGAGGCTTGCCTCTGTAGTGGTAATACACAAAGAGGGCAGATAAGTAGAGCAGTGTACCTCCTATCAGCCTATCTTGTTATTAAATGCTAAGGTAAAGATTCTCGCCAAACTTTTGGTGCTTCACCTTATTCCACTTATTTCTAAACTGGTCCGCCCAACCAATCTGGATTCATGCCGGGTCACAACATGGCTCTTAACTTGCAACGGCTTCACATAGTCTTGAGACGCATACATAGGATCTGTGATGGTGTGGTGGTTCTGTCTCTTGATGCATGCATGGCTTTTGATACAGTGGAGTGGCCATATCTCTTTGCTGTACCCTAAGCATAATGGCTTTGGCCCCAGCTTTATGCCCTGGCTTCGATTGCTCTATACTGAACCTTTGGTGCAAGTGGTGGTAAATGGGAGGGTGTCCAGAGTTTTCTCTCTCTAGAGAGGGACCCGGCAGGGCTGTCCCCTATCACACCTTATATTTGCCTTAATTTTTTAACCCTTTTCGGCCTCGGTCCGAGGAGACCTGCTGATACGCGGTTTACGCTGGACAGAGGACAGAGAGGACAGAATATCGCTATATGCTGACAATATCCTCCTCTACGTGGCCTCTGCACAGTCCTCCATTGCCAGAATATTGAACATCTTCACTGATTTTGGTAGATACTCTGGATATACAACAATTGGTCTAAATCAGTGGTGTTTGTACTCTATGGGCTGACACCACCCCTCCCTCCAGGATGTGAGGCATGGATAGTAACGGAAGGGTTCCGATATCTGGGCATCTTCATCACCACTAACCCTGACTCATTTGCTGCCAGAAAATTACAGGACCCACTGAACCCAACTTAAATGCGATGTCCAACACTAGAGGTCACTCCCGCTCTCCCTGCTTAGAAGAGCTGCGTTATTCAAAATGATGGCGCTACCGTGCTTTCTATACCTGTTACAGAACATGCCATTCCTTGTGTACGATACCTATTTTAAAGCTATAGAGGGCGAGAGTAGGACCCTGTTGTGGGATGGAGGCCCCTCCGAATTGCCCTGGTAAAGTTGACACAAGGCTGGTTTGATGGGGGGGATAGCTTTGCTCGATATTCATTTATATTATAGAGCGGCGCAATTGGGTTCATCAGCCCAGGGATGGACCAGCCTATTGTATGGACGGCCTGTTTCTCCAGCCAGGGGGATACTTGCGAGCACTACACACAAATCAACGGCGTCTTCGGCTGGAGGGACCAACGGCACTAACGGTCTGTCTCTGGCATGACTCTTCATAAACTGGGGTGGGGGAATAGTATCACCCAAGCTACACACTTGTGGGACTCCAAGCTTTTGGGTACAATGGGGACAAGACTGGGCTTTGACAAATGGGACCTAATAGGGCTCTCTAAGGTGCAGCATCTTTATTCCAGAGCGGAGGTAGTTCCCTTTGCTGATTTGCAAAAGGCCTATAACTCAGCTCTCGCTCAGACCTTCTGATATCTACAAATTCGACATGCTCTGCAGGCAGCACTACCCAGAGTAGAAGACCTCCCAGAGTCATCACCACTAGAAAATAGATTGCTAGAGGAACACAATACCAGCAGGGCGATTTCCCTCACATACCAAAAACTCATTAACAACTCCTCTGATACACCTCTGCAACTGTGGTAATGCTGGGAAGCGGACCTAGTTGATATGCATGAGGAGGACTAGCCAGAGGCCTCGGCATCACCCAGGTAGGTGGCCATTGGGGCACGTTTCCGACTGGAACAGCTCAAAATACTTCACAGGACTTACTTGTCTTTTAACACATTGGTAAAAATGGGCATGAGGTCAGACGCGATGTGTGGCAGACACTGTGGTTAGGAAGGTACTTTTTATCATATTATCTGGAAATGCCCGAGGATCCAGACCTATTGGGGCTTTGTGGTGTCGTGCATGAGTGAGGTCTGTGGCGAGAATCTGTCGCTTTCGGCTAAGTGGTGCCTCCTTAATGTGTGGGAGGCTACCGACCTGGTGCGCGCAGACTAGACTTGGGTGACCTTGGCCATGAAGACTGCTAAGCGCAACATAGCTTGTTTATGGGGGGCTGAATCCACACCAACTCTCAAGGACTGGAAGAGAGACATGGACTAGAGCATGGTGGCAGAGAGGGTAGTCTATGAGAGTAGAGGTTGTCCCCGGAAGTGGGAAAGAGTCTGGGGAAAATGGAATGTTTCACAGAGGAAGTTCATGTGCCGCTCCTATGGTTGTGCCAGTGGTGTCCCTGGTGCTCGAGGGCAAAGTGTAAATTGGGCCCCGGGTGGATTGAGTATTGAACAGCTCTCTAAGGGAACTGGTCATAAATGTAGTAACTGTCACTGAAATGCCTAGAATTATTGTCCATGTATACAAGAATGTGGTGATGTATTATGTGATAAACTGGATAAACTGCTTTAATCTAATAAAAAGATGTTAAAAAAAGAATGTTGTGTGGGCCTCCTGATTAATAGAATGGAATAAAGAGGATCTGAGTGGAATTTGAGGGATTTTTATCTTGGTTTATACTGGTGCTTTTTCTGTTGGGGAAGTCCGCTTTTAGTTTTTTATCCAAAATCGCCAGCTGCATGGGGGATTCACTGGTTGAAAAGTGAACTTGGATATTGCACGGTTTTGCCCCAGTGTCCTTTAGGTCCTTGTTTGGTTGATCTTTTTTATCTTGGGTGCAGATACAATTAGTTGTTGGTTTGATCTCTTTTACTGTGTTATGCTGAAGCACTATGGGAGCCTTTTGATGCCTACACAACTTATTGCTCAGAGGAGATGCTGCCAAATCCTTCTCGGCGATTATTACTGTTTCCTCTTTTCTGGTGCATGAAAAATTATTGATTGAAGTGTCCTCACTAGCATTTGATTAAATTTCTCCCGTTTCGTCCACATGGGATATTCTCTGGATAAGGTTGGCTGGAGGCTCACCCATCATCACTTCTGCAGATTTGGTCTAACAGTTATCCTGTGTGATAAATTTGAAGATTGGCTAGCAGTCCATTTACCTCTCTTGTCTTCGCCGTCTTGGCCAAACAATTAGCTTTGTTGTGTGCCTTTCTTTGCCTTCTCCTGGCTATTTTTGTTAGACCTTTTGTTTTGGTGGATGTTGAGGAGGTAGTGAAGTTTATTACATGGATGATTTCACCCTCATATGCTGTCACTGATGGTATCATTTCGACGTTGTCTGAATTTCTAGTAACAAGAATATCCTGTGCTTTACATATGTTGTCTTGCTTACCCATGGCGGTTTTATCATTCAAAACTGGGTGTGTTGCTTGAGAAGTTGGCTTGTTACTGGCTTGAAATGAACTTTGTCTATGACCCACTGTTGTAGTATTGACTGTCTTAGAACTTTGTAATTTGGACATGTTTTTAACTTCCTCGACAAGAGCACCAACTATATTTGGGAGATCTAAGACTTTATCTATAAGGTGGGCACATGCACAAGTAATTAATTGGTTATCTCTGTCTTATTGGGCCCTTACTACTAAGTTTGTCAGTTAAGTAGCTTGGAGTCTATTCTAGCGATGTAAAAAGCAAGAGTGTTACGTAGGTCTACTTGTATGTTTAATTAGTCAGAGTTAAAGTTTAATGCTGTGGTAATCGCATCTACGGCATTGAGAATGTTAACTCCAAATTTCTGAGTGAGCCTGGGAGTGATCATCGGTGGGGTGACATCTGCAGAATTATTTATGTCATATTTTTCCAGAAAAGAAAGGTCAGACGATTTAAAGGAGTTATTCAATGAACATAGAGTCTCATCTACTGACGGTACAAGATCTGGTTCTGATTGAAGATTTTCAAGATTTTTTTTTATACGGAGTAAGCATCGGGTTTATATCAGTCTCCTTACTACCAAATATAAAGACTGGACTAAGATGGGGCGTGGCTAGCGAGCCATCATGGCGGACGCGAGCAGCTAGTGCTCCGCCAGCAATCCCTTAGTTATCCTGAATATCACACAGCACCCGAGCCATCCATGCCTGGAATGTGCAGGAATAAACTAGCGCTGGGCTGCGGTCACTGAAGAGGCACCGCAGCCGTGAAGAGCTTCGTGCCTAAGCAGCAGGGCAGCAAGCGGGGGAAAAAAGCGGCGGCCGACAAGCAGGAGCCGTTACAGTGAGAGATGACGTCTATAGCCTGGACGGGACGCGTCTGAAGCAGCGTGCAGCGCCAGCACTAGCGAAGGAAGACACCTGCCTGTCGCTGGCAGTGCCCCAGGTGGGGGCAAATGCCTGGAGTACATTAGGCAACAATACTTCACCCCCAAAAGGCCTGATGGAGGCGGCCCTGGCCGGCTAACGTTTCGCCCATCAGCAATTTAGACGGGCGGAGGAGCAGCCGTGCAGAGAATTTGTGGGTGCGACCCCGCCGACTGGAGGGGTCCTGAGGTAGCGTGGAGGATGGTCTGTGCTCTGCGGTGCCAGTCCGCGCCACAGTGGCACCCGGAGGGAGGCGCCCGCCACAGCGCATGAGGAGGTCGGGGCCTCAGCGGAAGACACCGGACGCTGACACCGAAGCAGGAGACTACGGAGGCACATGTCTGGCTGCTGTTGGGGCTGCGTTGTGTGGAGGCAGGAGCCCAGTGACCGGCCCTGGTCAGAGGAGACCCCCCTGGACAGAAGCCACAACTGTGAGACAGAGGGGAGGCTAGGGTGCCCTCGCGATCATTGTGCAAGCGGCGTTGTTGATTGAAAAGACTGCATGAAGGCACGGTAAGCAGTCTGAGGCCTGCGCGACTGGACCGGCAGATAGACGTCACCGCCAGCAAGTGAAAAGGCAGAGACCCGGGGGAGAAGTGGTCAACGCTGGTGGTGGGGGGAACCCCCCTCCCCCTCAAAATACAGCAGCGTCTGTTAACCCCTTCGCTGCTAGGCCTTTTCCCCCCTGTGCTAAGCCTTTTTTTGGCTATTTGGGGTAGTGCGCGCTTAGGCCCCTGTAACTTTTTGACCGCATAAGGTATCCACGCCAAATTTGCGTCCTTTTTTTCTAACATCATGGGGATTGTAAAGGTACCCAGGATTTGTGGATTCCCCTGGAGGGGACCCAGAAATTAGCCAAAATACAGCTACATTTTGTTTTTTTGGGGGAAAATGTGAAAAAAGGGCTACAGATGAAAGCGTCTTGTTTTTTCCTGCAAATGGCATCAAAAAGGGGTTGTGGTGCTGAAATCACCATCTTCCCAGCTTTCAGGGACAAGCAGACTTTTGTCAGAAAACCAACTTTTTACACAGTTTTGGCATTTTTCTGGGACATAGCCTATTTTTGCTATTTTTTGTGCTTTCAACCTCCTTCCAGTTAATGGTAGAAATGGGTATGAAACCAATAATGGATCCTGGAAAGCCATACATTTTTGAAAAGTAGACAAAATTCTGAATTCAGCAAGGGGTCATTTGTGTAGATCCTTAAAGTTTTCCTTATAGAAACTAACAGTTAAATAAAGGAAAAATTGAAAATTAGTTGAAAAAAACAGCCATTTGTGTCAACGTTTTCACCTGTAACTTCTTCTAATTATGACAGCTATTTGAAAGCAATATACCGTTCTATCCGCTGGACCTTTCTGGTTGTGGGGATATATAGGACTTGTAGGTTCACCAAGAACCCGACGAACCCAGAGCCAATAACTGAGCAGCATCTTGCAATGGTTTTTTATTATGTACCGGGTATATAGCAATTATTTTGGGAAAATGTATACATGGAAAAATTGTTATGAAAGACACCTATGTATTTCTGAAATGGGAACAAAATGTAGATTTTAGAAACAGTAGATATTTGCACATTTCCGAAACTGGGAGTACCCATACTAGCATGAGAGTTATAGGTCATTTTTCAAAATGACTTATTTTTTACACATTGTCTTTCATTTGGAAGGCAGAAATGCATCGAAAGTCAATAGGTAATAACAGTTGCTCTACAATTCTGTGTTACCCTAAGTCTCTCGATAAAAATGGCTCAAAATGCAACGTGGACGTACCACATTTTCACAATGAAAAATTACCCTTTTTTGCAAAGTGCCTAGCTGTAGTTTTTGAACCCTAGCTCTGCGGGCACTTAGGGAAACCTAGCAAACCTATACATTTTTGAAAACTAGACACCCAGGGGAATTCAGTATGGGGTGACTTGACTGGCTCTCACCAGGTTCTGTTACCCAGAATCCCTTGCAAACCTAAAAAATTGGCAAAAAAACACATTTTCCTCACTTTTCTGTGGTGGAAAGTTCTGGAATCTGCGTGGATCCACAAAATTCCACCCACCCCGCGTTCCCCAAGGTCTTCCGAAAAAAAAGGAACCTCACTTGTGTGGGTAGGCCTAGTGCCCGCGACAGGAAGCAGCGCAAAACGCAACGTGGATGCACCACATTTTCACAGTGAAAAATGACCCTTTTTTTGCAAAGTGCCTAGCTGTAGTTTTTGAACCCTGGCTCTGCCGGCACTTAGGAAAACCTAGCAAACCTATACATTTTTGAAAAGTAGATACCCAGGGGAATCCAGGATGGGGTGACTTGATTGGCTCTCACCAGGTTCTGTTACCCAGAATCCCTTGCAAACCTAAAAAATTGGCAAAAAAAACACATTTTCCTCACTTTTCTGTGGTGGAAAATTCTGGAATCTGCGTCGATCCACAAAATTCCACCCACCCCTCGTTTCCCAAGGTCTTCCGAAAACAATGGTACCTCACTTGTGTGGGTAGGCCTAGTGCCCGCGACAGGAAGCAGCGCAAAACGCAACGTGGACGCACCACATTTTCACAGTGAAAAATGACCCTTTTTTTGCAAAGTGCCTAGCTGTAGTTTTTGAACCCTAGCTCTGCCGGCACTTAGGGAAATGTTAGACTTGGCATCTTTTGGCGTGTTTCCCCTGACTTTGTGCTTTCTGACCTCCCGGTTTTGACCTGTTTTTGCTGGTGTAATGATTCTGCGCACTTTCCTCACTGCTGTCCAGTGGGAAAGTGCAAGTGCTCCTGTATAAAATGTGTTATGGATTGGCGTTTCTATGATTGGCCTATTTGGTTTATGTGTCAGTCCCTTGTAAAGTGCACTGCGAGTGCCAGGGCCTATAGACCAAATGCTGTTGGTGGGCTGCAGCACTGGATTGTGCCACCCACGCAAACAGCCCGTAAAGTGTAACTCGGGCCTGCCATTGCAGAGCCTGTGCGCAGCCTGGGGCTGCCATGTCGACTTGGCAAGTGCGCACACTTGCAAGTCCCTAAACCTTCCCTTTTCTACATGTTAGTCACCCCTAAGGTAGGCCCAAGGTACCCCTGTGGGCAGGGTGCGTTGTATGCGAAAGGTAGGACATGCCCTGGTGTGTGTGGCATGTCCTGATAGTGAATTACAGCCTAGTTCGTTTTTCACTATTGCAAGGCTACCTGTTCCCCATAGGCCAGAACGGGCAGTTTTGATTATTACAGCTTATAATCCTAACTGACCCTGGGAACATGGTAGAAATTCGAGTTTAGTATGCCTGGACTCAGAATGATAAAATGCATCTTTTAGTGAAGTTGATTTTAACATTCTGTGTTTGAAAATACCACTTTTAGAAAGTGGGTATTTTCTTGTCTAACCATCCAAGCCTGCCTCTGTGAGGTTGTGTATTCCTTGTCTGGAGTGTGAGTGACAGGGGCTGGGGATGCCAGGAGACAGGGTGAGTCAGCACAGGGCTGAATAGCAAGATCTACATGTAGATGGGTGGGAGGAGTTGCACCTGGGCCCTGAATAGGACAGTGCCTTCCCTCCACAATGCTGGCTCCACCTCCTGTCGTGCGTCTGATGTCCCTGGCCTACTCTCTGAAAGAAGGGACGGAGACTTGTCAACAAAGTGCTCCAGAACTGGTTTGGACTAGGCAAAGGCCTCTCTGCCTTCAGAGAACAAAGGAATTTGGGATATAAATATTGGGGCCCTGACCCCATGAATTTAGATCTCGCTGGAATCAAGGAACCTGCCAAGACGAAGAGCTGGAAGAGCTGCCAGGAGGAGTACTGCCCCTTTGCTGTGTTGTTGCTTTGTTGGGTTGGCCTGCAGCTGCTGCTTCTGCCTTGGGCAGTGAAAGGACTGAACTTTCTACAAACTTGTGCTGAGTATCTCCAAGGGCCTGAAACCGAGCTGGCCTCCTGTTAAGAAGTCTCAGGGACTACAAAGACTTCACAAGCCTCTGGGTACCGCTTCTGGAACGCTGTTTCAGTTGCCACAGAGGAAGGGAACTGCAACCGACTCCGTCAACCGAATCCATCCCTGACCGGTGACCTGTTTGCACCGCAGACCGCATCGCCCCGCTTCGCATCGCAACCCTGGTCTCACCGTAGGCGACGTCCGACGCCGTCAACACCGAGCCGCTGCTTGCACCGTGACCTGTGGGCACCGCAGTTCGCATCGCATCGCTTCACTGAACCAGCCGGACCCGACCGACGCGGACGCTGCAACTGGCTCAACAGTCGTGACCGCATCGCATTTGGGGCACCGCTCCGACTCGCACCGCTGTCCGACGCCAGCTCCCGCACTCCGGCTTGGTCGCCTGCATCGCAACCTGTCAGCACCGCATCGTACAACGTCTCGCCCTGCACCGCACGCCTTGGACTCACCGACTCCGTCTGCACGGCGCTCATCGAGCCGCTGCCTGCACCGCATCGAGGGACACCGCACCTTGCATCGCTCCGTCTTGCACCGCAACCGCGACGAACGCCGACCGGCTCGTACACTCCGTACCAGCCACAACGAGAAAGGTACTGTGACCGAGTCTGTTCACGACTCTGCTGGCCCGTAGCGACGCGGTCGACTGGAACTGTTGGACTCTGTGTAATTCAGCATCGCGGTAGACCCGGACGGGGCTACCGACTCGTACGAACTTTGCTTTTGTGTTATTCCTGCAAAGAAGAAGTTACCTTATCAAGCATTCATTTTTAAAGTATAGTACTGTGGATTTTTGTCGTAATTGGTCTTGTCTTGAGTATATAAAAATATTGGGTATTTTTCTAAACTGGTGTGGTGTCCGTTTGTAGTGCTTACACTGTATTACTGTTGGTTATGTGCAAATGCTTTACACACTGCCTCTAGAATAAGCCTGACTGCTCGTGCCAAGCTACCAAGGGGGTGAGCAGGGGTTATTTTAGGAGTGTAACTCCCTTACCCTGACTAGGAAGACGGGTCCCTACTTGGACAAAGGTGCAAGCCCTTGCCAACTAGAGATCCCATTTCTAACATTGGTTGTCAGCGGTGAGGATAGGACTTGTGTTTGCACCTGACTTACAGTGATTGGTGTGCACTACTACCATATCGCAGACCATTACGTACCACATACTGGTTCTTTTTCTTTTGGCCTATTTTTGATCTTGCCAGTTTTCAACTCACTACTTTTGTCATGCCTGAATCAACTGCATCATCCGTTGCATCTCTGGAAGTTATCTTTGAGGAGGATAGGTTGGAATCCTACGCCGTAAAGGAGCTACGAGCGATTTGTAAAAACCTGAAAGTCCAAATTAAAGGCCTCACAAGGAAGGAGGAGCTACAGAAGGCGCTGAGGGCCTGGGTAGCAGCCAGACATGCCAGTGGGCAGCTTGGTAATCTCAGTGAGGAGGTGGAGGAGCCTATTTCCAGGGTGGATGTGCTTTTGGGTGAGGGGGAACCCGCCAGGTCAGGCAGCAGCAGTCTGTCCCCAGAGGAGCTGGAGGACAGGCGGGAGGCAAGGCAGTTTGAGCTGCAGAAGCTCAGGCTGGAGAGTGAGCGGGAGGAGAAGAGGGAGGAGAGGAGATTGGCCATGGAAGAGAAGAAGATGCTCTTAGAGCATGAGAGAGAACTGAAGGAGCTAGAACTTAGGAGTAAGTCAGGCTCAGATGCTGGCAGCAATTCGTCCAGAAAGGCAGACAGGATTGTGCACATTCCCAAGAACGTAGGCAAGGAGTTCAAGAAGGGGGATGACATACAAAGGTGGTTCCAGGGTTATGAGGCAGCCATACACATGAATGGGGTCCCTGAGGAAAATTGGGGAGCAGGATTGTGGCCACTTTTCCCTGAAGAAGCAAGGGATGCTCTGATAGCTTTGGGTAAGGGGTATCACCTCACCTATGCTGACATGAAGGATGCCCTTCTCACTAAGTATGGTCTTACTCCTGAAAAGTACAGGGATCAGTTCAGGTCCAGTAAGAAGTCTGATGCCAACACTTGGTTGGAATGTGTGGATGTGTTCTGCAGGTCGCTGGATGGTTGGGTGAAGGGCAGTAGTGTAACAGATTTTCAGGGGCTCTACAACTTGATTGCATGGGAGCACTTGTCTAGTCTATGTTTTGCAGATCTGCGCCAGCACCTAGTGGATAGAAGGCTAACTGACCCCAGGAAGCTTGCTATGGAAGCGGACCGCTGGGTGAGTACCAGGGTCCACAAGAAAGCGTTTGGGGAGACTCAGCCAAAGGTGGGCAGGGTCCCCAGCAGAAAGGTGGGGGGGACAAGGGTAAAGCACAGGAGTTCTCTAAAGGGCCCCAAACTAGTACCCAGGGTAAAGGTTCCCAGCCCCCGGTGATAAGAAGAAAGGGGTCTCTACAGGGAAGCCTGTTGAGACCGGCCCCATCAAGTGTTATGCATGTGACCAGGTAGGTCACTTTAAGGGGGACCCCAAGTGCCCAAAGGGGACACAGCCACCCACTGGTGGACAGTCCAAAGTGTTGGCTAGTGTAGCGCTTGGGGAGGAGGGGTGCCCACAGGAGGGTGGGGATCTCGCAGAAATGACCCTTGTCTCACTAGGGGACAGTGAGATGGTCCCAGGAAACCAGGTGCCCCTAACACAAAGAAATATAGCACCTGGGTGACCATCAATGGGAACAGGGTAGAGGCTCTCAGAGATACTTGAGCCAGTGTGACCTCAGTCCGGTGTCACCTGGTCTCTGAGAAGCAGGTAGTCCCAGGGGCATTCCACCAAGTAGTTGATGTAGACAACTCTGAGCGCCAGTGTTTGGTGGCGCAGGTTCCCTTTGAATGGGGGGGTCTCAGGTCCCTTGAGGGTGGTTGTGAGCCCTACCATGCCTGTAGATTGTCTGCTAGGTAATGACCTGGAGCAGTCCTTATGGAAGGAGGTTGAGCTCAGGTCTCACTTGGAGATGCTTGGGTTGCCAGAGTGGGCATGCGTGTCTACTCGGTCAATGCCAGCCAGAAAGGGTGATCAAGAGGACTTGGAGCCTGGAACAGTGGCCCAAGTCCCTGCCAGAAGAAAGGGCAGGGCGCGGGAAACCGGCCCCGAAGTTCCCACGGACCGGGAGGAGGCAGACCTCGAGGGGGACGCCCGGTGCCTACAGGGGAGCAGGTAGCCGAACTGGGAGACATCTCTGAGCTGACCCATTGGCAGCAAGAAGGGGGTCCCACCAGGGAGGAGTTCTGCAGGGAGCAGAACGAGTGCCCTACTCTGGAGGGTCTGCGGCGGCAGGCTGCAGACCAGGCAGCTGGTAATCAGTCCGGGTCACATCTGATCTACTGGGAGAGTGGTCTCCTATACAGTGAGCCTAAGGTTGCTGAGCCTGGGTCAGCCCGTGTGCTGGTGGTACCCCAGCGCTTCAGGACCTTCCTACTGGGTCTGGCTCAGGACGTGCCTTTGGCAGGACATTTGGGACAGGACAAGACCTTTGACAGGCTTGTCACCCACTTCTTTTGGCCCCAAATGCGAAGGCAGTCAGATGCACACTGTAGGTCTTGCCAAACTTGCCAGGCAAGTGGTAAGAGTGGGAGGAAGGTCAAAGCTCCTCTCCAACCTTTTCCTGTTGTTGGTACACCCTTTGAAAGGGTAGGGATGGATATTGTGGGGCCACTGGATCCCAAGACAGCAATGGGCAACAGGTACATCCTGGTCTTGGTGGACCATGCCACCCGGTACCCAGAGGCAATCCCTCTCAGGACAACGACAGCGCCAGTGGTGGGCCGGGCGTTAATGGGGATCTTTTCCCGTGTGGGATTCCCCAGAGAGGTGGTTTCTGATAGGGGGACCAATTTCATATCCAAGTATATGACATCCCTGTGGAAGGAGTGCGGTGTAACCTACAAGTTCACCACTCCTTACCACCCACAAGGAAACGGTCTGGTGGAGAGATTCAACCAGACCTTGAAAGGCATGATCAAGGGTCTAACAGAACCCATGAGGCGTAAGTGGGATGTCCTCTTGCCATGCCTACTCTTTGCATACAGGGAGGTGCCTCAGAAGTCTCTTGGGTACAGCCCCTTTGAGCTCCTGTATGGCCACCCTGTCAGAGGACCTCTGAGTTTGGTAAAGGAAGGCTGGGAGGCAGCTCCCAGGAAAGCTCCCCAGGATGTGTTTAGCTACATGCTGGCCTTTAGAAACCAAACTGCCCGCTTCAGGAAACTTGCTCAGGCGAACCTAGAAGCAAGGCAGGAAGAAATGAAGAGATGGTATGACCAGAATGCCACACTGGTCGAATTTCAAACTGGGCAAAAAGTGTGGGTCATGGCCCCAGTGGCACCTTGTGCCTTGCAGGACAAGTGGACTGGGCCATATGAGGTGGTGGAGCGCAAAAGTGATGTCACCTACCTGGTGGATTTGCAAGCTCCAAGGAACCCTTTGAGGGTCCTTCACGTGAACCGCCTCAAGCCCCACTTCGAGAGGTCCGAAGTGAGTATGCTCTTGGCGACAGATGATGGGGTGGAAGAGGAGAGTGAGCCTCTCCCTGACCTCCTGTCTACCAAGGAGCATGATGAGTCAGTAGAAGGTGTGATCCTCTCCCTACTCTGACTCAGGAGCAGCAGGGGACTGTCACCAGTTGTTGGGACAGTTCACCCCACTGTTCTCTCTGACCCCCGGTGTTACTCACTGGTGTACCCATGACGTGGACACTGGTGACAGCCCTCCTGTGAAGCACAATATTTACAGGTTGACTGACCGGGTCAGAGCCAGCATCAAGGAGGAGGTCTCTAAGATGTTGGCGGTAGGGGTGATTGAGCCCTCCCACAGTCCTTGGGCCAGCCCAGTGGTCTTGGTCCCAAAGGCTGCTGCGCCCGGTGCCACTCCAGAACTCCGGTTTTGTGTGGACTACCGTGGGCTCAATGCCGTCACCAGGACTGACGCGCACCCCATCCCCAGAGCTGATGAGCTCATTGATCGGTTGGGAGCTGCCCGGTTCCTCAGCACGTTTGATTTGACGTCTGGGTACTGGCAGATTGCCTTAACCGATGGGACCAAGGAGAGATCAGCATTCTCAACCCCAGAAGGTCATTACCAATTCCGGGTGATGCCCTTTGGGTTGAAGAATGCCCCTGCCACCTTTCAGAGGTTGGTCAATCAGGTGTTGGCTGGGCTGGAGGATTTCAGTGACGCCTACCTGGATGACATTGCTGTGTTCAGTTCCAGCTGGGAAGAACATTTACAGCACCTTGAGAAAGTGTTGAGGGCTCTGCAAGGTGCAGGCCTCACGATCAAGGCCAGTAAGTGCCAGATCGGGCAGGGTTCTGTGGTGTACTTGGGACACCAGGTAGGAAGCGGCCAGGTGGCGCCCCTACAACCCAAGATTGACACCATTCTGGCTTGGGAGCCCCCCAAGACCCAGACAGAGGTGAGAGCCTTCTTAGGTCTCACCGGCTACTATAGGAGATTTGTTAAGGGCTATGGCACCATCGTTGCCCCCTTAACAGAGCTGACTTCTAAGAAGCAGCCCAGGAAAGTGATCTGGACTGAGTCCTGCCAGAAAGCTTTTGATGCCCTGAAGGCAGCCATGTGCACGGCGCCCGTGCTCAAGGCACCTGACTTCTCCAAGGAATTCGTCGTGCAGACTGACGCTTCAGAGCATGGTGTGGGAGCGGTGCTCTCACAACTGAACGAAGAGGGCCTGGATCAGCCTGTAGTCTTCCTTAGCAGGAGACTACTCCCCAGGGAACAGAGGTGGAGTGCCATAGAAAGGGAAGCTTTTGCTGTGGTCTGGGCGCTGAAGAAGTTGAGACCATACCTGTTTGGGACTCACTTCCGGGTTCAGACAGACCACAGGCCCCTCAGATGGTTGATGCAAATGAGGGGTGAGAATCCCAAAACTGCTGAGGTGGTCCATCTCCCTACAGGGAATGGACTTTACGGTGGAACACCGTCCTGGTACAGAACACGCAAACGCAGATGGTCTGTCCAGGTTCTTCCGCCTTAGTGAAGAGAACTCCAATGGGGTTGGGTAGTTCTCCCTACTTTCAGCTGGAGGGGACATGTGTTAGACTTGGCATCTTTTGGCGTGTTTCCCCTGACTTTGTGCTTTCTGACCTCCCGGTTTTGACCTGTTTTTGCTGGTGTAATGATTCTGCGCACTTTCCTCACTGCTGTCCAGTGGGAAAGTGCAAGTGCTCCTGTATAAAATGTGTTATGGATTGGCGTTTCCATGATTGGCCTATTTGGTTTATGTGTCAGTCCCTTGTAAAGTGCACTGCGAGTGCCAGGGCCTATAGACCAAATGCTGTTGGTGGGCTGCAGCACTGGATTGTGCCACCCACGCAAACAGCCCGTAAAGTGTAACTCGGGCCTGCCATTGCAGAGCCTGTGCGCAGCCTGGGCGCAGCCATGTCGACTTAGCAAGTGCGCACACTTGCAAGTCCCTAAACCTTCCCTTTTCTACATGTTAGTCACCCCTAAGGTAGGCCCAAGGTACCCCTGTGGGCAGGCTGCGTTGTATGCGAAAGGTAGGACATGCCCTGGTGTGTGTGGCATGTCCTGATAGTGAATTACAGCCTAGTTCGTTTTTCACTATTGCAAGGCTACCTGTTCCCCATAGGCCAGAACGGGCAGTTTTGATTATTACAGCTTATAATCCTAACTGACCCCGGGAACATGGTAGAAATTCGAGTTTAGTATGCCTGGACTCAGAATGATAAAATGCATCTTTTAGTGAAGTTGGTTTTAACATTCTGTGTTTGAAAATACCACTTTTAGAAAGTGGGTATTTTCTTGTCTAACCATCCAAGCCTGCCTCTGCGAGGTTGTGTATTCCTTGTCTGGAGTGTGAGTGACAGGGGCTGGGGGATGCCAGGAGACAGGGTGAGTCAGCACAGGGCTGAATAGCAAGATCTACATGTAGATGAGTGGGAGGAGTTGCACCTGGGCCCTGAATAGGACAGTGCCTTCCCTCCACAATGCTGGCTCCACCTCCTGTGGTGCGTCTGATGTCCCTGGCCTACTCTCTGAAAGAAGGGACGGAGACTTGTCAACAAAGTGCTCCAGAACTGGTTTGGACTAGGCAAAGGCCTCTCTGCCTTCAGAGAACAAAGGAATTTGGGATATAAATATTGGGGCCCTGACCCCATGAATTTAGATCTCGCTGGAATCAAGGAACCTGCCAAGACGAAGAGCTGGAAGAGCTGCCAGGAGGAGTACTGCCCCTTTGCTGTGTTGTTGCTTTGTTGGGTTGGCCTGCAGCTGCTGCTTCTGCCTTGGGCAGTGAAAGGACTGAACTTTCTACAAACTTGTGCTGAGTATCTCCAAGGGCCTGAAACCGAGCTGGCCTCCTGTTAAGAAGTCTCAGGGACTACAAAGACTTCACAAGCCTCTGGGTACCGCTTCTGGAACGCTGTTTCAGTTGCCACAGAGGAAGGGAACTGCAACCGACTCCGTCAACCGAATACATTCCTGACCGGTGACCTGTTTGCACCGCAGAGCCGCATTGCCCCGCTTCGCATCGCAACCCTGGTCTCACCGTGGCGACGTCCGACGCCGTCAACACCGAGCCGCTGCTTGCACCGTGACCTGTGGGCACCGCAGTTCGCATCGCATCGCTTCACTGAACCAGCCGGACCCGACCGACGCGGACGCTGCAACTTGCTCAACAGTCGTGACTGCATCGCATTTGGGGCACCGCTCGCACGTTTGCGACGCACCGCTCCGACTCGCACCGCTGTCCGACGCCAGCTCCCGCACTCCGGCTGGTCGCCTGCATCGCAACCTGTCAGCACCGCATCGTACAACGTCTCGCCCTGCACCGCACGCCTTGGACTCACCGACTCCGTCTGCACGACGCTCATCGAGCCGCTGCCTGCACCGCATCGAGGACACCGCACCTTGCATCGCTCCGTCTTGCACCGCAACCGCGACGAACGCCGACCGGCTCGTACACTCCGTACCAGCCACAACGAGAAAGGTACTGTGACCGAGTCTGTTCACGACTCTGCTGGCCCGTAGCGACGCGGTCGGCTGGAACTGTTGGACTCTGTGTAATTCAGCATCGCAGTAGACCCGGACGGGGCTACCGACTCGCACGAACTTTGCTTTTGTGTTATTCCTGCAAAGAAGAAGTTACCTTATCAAGCATTCATTTTTAAAGTATAGTACTGTGGATTTTTGTCGTAATTGGTCTTGTCTTGAGTATATAAAAATATTGGGTATTTTTCTAAACTGGTGTGGTGTCCGTTTGTAGTGCTTACACTGTATTACTGTTGGTTATGTGCAAATGCTTTACACACTGCCTCTAGAATAAGCCTGACTGCTCGTGCCAAGCTACCAAGGGGTGAGCAGGGGTTATTTTAGGAGTGTAACTCCCTTACCCTGACTAGGAAGACGGGTCCCTACTTGGACAAAGGTGCAAGCCCTTCCCAACTAGAGATCCCATTTCTAACAGGAAACCTAGCAAACCTATACATTTTTGAAAAGTAGACACCCAGGGGAATCCAGGATGGGGTGACTTGACTGGCTCTCACCAGGTTCTGTTACCCAGAATCCCTTGCAAACCTAAAAATTGGCAAAAAAACACATTTTCCTCACTTTTCTGTGGTGGAAAGTTCTGGAATCTGCGTGGATCCACAAAATTCCACCCACCCCGCGTTCCCCAAGGTCTTCCGAAAAAGATGGTACCTCACTTGTGTGGGTAGGCCTAGTGCCCGCGACAGGAAGCAGCGCAAAGCGCAACGTGGACGCACCACATTTTCACAGTGAAAAATGACCCTTTTTTTGCAAAGTGCCTAGCTGTAGTTTTTGAACCCTAGCTCTGCCGGCACTTAGGGAAACCTAGCAAACTTATACATTTTTGAAAAGTAGACACCCAGGGGAATCAAGGATGGGGTGACTTGACTGGCTCTCATCAGGTTCTGTTACCCAGAATCCCTTGCAAACCTAAAAAATTGGCAAAAAAACCACATTTTCCTCACTTTTCTGTGGTGGAAAGTTCTGGAATCTGCGTGGATCCACAAAATTCCACCCACCCCGCGTTCCCCAAGGTCTTCCGAAAAAATGGTACCTCACTTTTGTGGGGTAGACCTAGTGCCCGCGACAGGAAGCAGTGCAAAGCGCAACGTGGATGCACCACATTTTCACAGTGAAAAATGACCCTTTTTTGCAAAGTGCCTAGCTGTAGTTTTTGAGCCCTAGCTCTGCCGGCACTTAGGGAAACCTAGCAAACCTATACATTTTTGAAAAGTAGACACCCAGGGAATCCAGGATGGGGTGACTTGACTGGCTCTCACCAGGTTCTGTTACCCAGAATCCCTTGCAAACCTAAAAATTGGCAAAAAAACCACATTTTCCTCACTTTTCTGTGGTGGAAAGTTCTGGAATCTGCGTGGATCCACAAATTCCACCCACCCGCGTTCCCCAAGGTCTTCCGAAAAAAATTGTACCTCACTTGTGTGGGTAGGCCTAGTGCCCGCGACAGTAAGCAGCGCACAACGCAATGTGGACGCACCACATTTTCACAGTGAAAAATGACCCTTTTTTTGCAAAGTGCCTAGCTGTAGTTTTTGAACCCTAGCTCTGCCGGCACTTAGGGAAACCTAGCAAACCTATAAATTTTTGAAAAGTAGACACCCAGGGGAATCCAGGATGGGGTGACTTGACTGGCTCTCACCAGGTTCTGTTACCCAGAATCCCTTGCAAACCTAAAAAATTGGCAAAAAACACATTTTCCTCACTTTTCTGTGGTGGAAAGTTCTGGAATCTGCGTGGATCCACAAAATTCCACCCACCCCGCGTTCCCCAAGGACTTCCGAAAAAATGGTGCCTCACTCGGGTGGGAGGCCCAAGTACCAGCGACAGGCAAGGGCCCACAACGTATTGAGGCGACCTCAAAATGGCCTATCACAAAACGACCTGGTTTTGCAAGGGGGTCCCATGACGTTTTGGCCCGGGGCTCAGCGGCCACCTAGGAAACCTACCAAACCCACACATTTCTGAAAAGTAGACACACGGGGGATTCCAGGCAGGTATGGCTTGCGTGGATCCCCCAACGTTTTCTTACCCAGAATCCCCTGCAAACCTGACATTTTGCTGAAAAAATCCCTTTTTTCACAAATTTTGTGTGGTAAAGTTGTGGCATCACGGGGCTGACACAAATTTCCTACCACCCAGCGTTCCCCAGGTCTCCCGATAAAAATGGTGCCTCACTCGGGTGGGAGGCCCAAGTACCCGCGACAGGCAAGGGCCCACAACGTATTGAGCGACCTCAAAATGGCCTATCACAAAACGACCTGGTTTTGCAAGTGGGGTCCCATGACGTTTTGGCCTGAGGCTCGGCGGCCACCTAGGAAACCTACCAAACCACACATTTCTGAAAAGTAGACACCCGAGGGATTCCAGGAGGTATGGCTTGCGTGGATCCCCCAACGTTTTCTTACCCAGAATCCCTGCAAACCTGACATTTTGCTGAAAAAATCCCTTTTCACACATTTTTGTGTGGTAAAGCTGTGGCATCACGGCGCTGACACAAATTTCCTACCACCTAGCATTCCCCAGGTCTCCCGATAAAAATGGTGCCTCACTCGGGTGGGAGGCCCAAGTACCAGCGACAGGCAAGGGCCCACAACGTATTGAGGCTGACCTCAAAATGGCCTATCACAAAACGACCTGGTTTTGCAAGTGGGGTCCCATGACGTTTGGCCCGGGGCTCGGCGGCCACCTAGGGAAACCTACCAAACCCACACATTTCTGAAAAGTAGACACCCGGGAGATTCAGGGAGGTATGGCTTGCGTGGATCCCCCAACATTTTCTTACCCAGAATCCCCTGCAAACCTGACATTTTGCTGAAAAAATCCCTTTTTCACACATTTTTGTGTGGTAAAGTTGTGGCATCACGGGGCTGACACAAATTTCCTGCCACCCAGCGTTCCCCCAGGTCTCCCGATAAAAATGGTGCCTCACTCGGGTGGGAGGCCCAAGTACCCAGCGACAGGCAAGGGCCCACAACGTATTGAGGCGACCTCAAATGGCTCTATCACAAAGCGACCTGGTTTTGCAAGGGGGGTCCCATGGCTTTTGGCCCGGGGCTCGGCGGCCACCTAGGGAAACCTACCAAACCCACACATTTCTGAAAAGTAGACACCCGGGGTATTCCAGGGAGGTATGGCTTGTGGATCCCTCAACGTTTTCTTACCCAGAATCCCCTGCAACCTGACATTTTGCTGAAAAAATCCCTTTTTCACACATTTTTGTGTGGTAAAGTTGTGGCATCACGGGCTGACACAAATTTCCTACCACCCAGCGTTCCCCCAGGTCTCCCGATAAAAATGGTGCCTCACTCGGGTGGGAGGCCCAAGTACCGCGACCGGCAAGGGCCCATAACGTATTAGGCGACCTCTAAATGGCCTATCACAAAACAACCTGGTTTTGCAAGGGGTCCCATTACGTTTTGGCCTGAGCTCGCGCCACCTAGGGAAACCTACCAAGCCCACAATTTCTGAAAAGTAGACACCCGGGGGATTCCAGGGAGGTATGGCTTGCGTGGATCCCCTAACGTTTTCTTACCCAGAATCCCTGCAAACCTGACATTTTGCTGAAAAAATCCCTTTTTCACACATTTTTGTGTGGTAAAGTTGTGGCATCACGAGGCTGACACAAATTTCCTACCAACCAGCGTTCCCCAGGTCTCCCAATAAAAATGGTGCCTCACTCGGGTGGGAGGCCCAAGTACCCGCGACAGGCAAGGGCCCACAACGTATTGAGGCGACATCAAATTGACTATCACAAAATGTTTTGAGCCCTTGCCTGTCGCGGGTACTTGGGCCTCCCACCCGAGTGAGGCACCATTTTTATCGGGAGACCTGGGAAACGCTGGGTGGTAGGGAAATTTGTGTCAGCCCGTGATGCCACAACTTTACCACACAAAAATGTGTGAAAAAGTGATTTGTTCAGCAAAATATCAGGTTTGCAGGGGATTCTGGTAAGAAAACGTTGGAGATCCACGCAAGCCATACCTCCCTGGAATCCCAGGTGTCTACTTTTCAGAAATGTGTGGGCTTGGTAGGGTTCCCTAGGTGACCGCCGAGCCCGGGCCAAAACATCATGGGACCACCCTTCGCAAAACCAGGTCGATTTGTGATAGGCCATTTTGAGGTCGCCTCAATACGTTGTGGGCCTTGCCTGTCGCTGGGTACTTAGGCCTCCCACCTGAGTGAGGCACCATTTTATCCGGGAGACCTGGAGAACGCTGAATGGTAGGAAATTTGTGTCAGCCCGTGACGCCACAACTTTACCACACAAAAATGTGTGAAAAAGTGATTTCTTCAGCCAAATTTCAGGTTTGCAGGGATTCTGGGTAAGAAACGTTGGGGATCCACGCAAGCCATACCTCCCTGGAATCCCCAGGTGTCTACTTTTCAGAAATGTGTGGGTTTGGTAGGTTTCCTAGGTGGCCGCCAGCCTGAGCCAAAACGTCATGGGACTTCCTGCAAAACCAGAGTCGTTTTGTGATAGGCCATTTTGAGGTCAGCCTCAATACGTTGTGGGCCCTTGCCTGTCGAGTACTTGGGCCTCCCACCCGAGTGAGCACCATTTGTATCGGGAGACCTGAGAACGCTGGGTGGTAGGAAATTTGTGTCAGCCCCGTGATGCCACAACTTTACCACACAAAAATGTGTGAAAAAGTGATTTTTCAGCCAATCAGGTTTGCAGAGGATTCTGGGTAAGAAAACTTTGGGGGATCCACGCAAGCCATACCTCCTGGAATCTCCCGGGTGTCTACTTTTCAGAAATGTGTGGGTTTGTAGGTTTCCTAGGTGGCCGCAGCCCGGGCCAAAACGTCATGGGACCCCTTGCAAGACCAGGTCGTTTTGTGATAGGCCATTTTGAGGTCGCCTCAACTGCGTTGTGGGCCCTTGCCTGTCGCGGGTACTGGGCCTCCCACCCGAGTGAGGCACCATTTTATCGGGAGACCTGGGGAGCGCTGGGTGGTGGAAATTTGTGTCAGCCCCATGATTCCACAGCTTTACCACACAAAATGTATGCGAAAAAAGTGATTTTTCAGCAAAATATCAGGTTTGCAGGGGATTCTGGGTAGGAAAACATTGGGGACCAACGCAAGCCATACCTCGCTGGACTCCCAGTGTCTAGTTTTCAGAAATGTGTGGGTTTGGTAGGATTTCTAAGATGACCGCCGAGCCCAAGGCCAAACCTCACTGGTGTGGGTGGTTCAGAGTACCATGCAACAGGCAAGGGCCCAAAGCGTATTGAGGAGACCTCAAAATGATCTCTCACAAAACAAGCTGGTTTTGCAAGGAAGTCACCTGGGTTTTGGCCCGGGCTCGGCGGCCATCTTGGGAAACCTACCAAACCCACACATTTCTGAAAACTAGACACCCGGGGAGTCCAGCGAGTACGGCTTGCGTGGATCCCCAACGTTTTCCTACCCAGAATGCCCTGCAAACCTCAAATTTAGCTGAAAAAATCACTTTTTCACAAATTTCTGTGTGGGAAAGTTCTGGAATCTACGTGGATCCACAAATTTCCTACCACACAGTGTTCCCCATGTCTCCCGATAAAAATTATACCTCACTCGCGTGGGTGGGTCAAGTACCCACGACAGGAAAGGGCCCAAAACCTATTGAGGCGACATCAAAATTACCTATCACAAAACAACCTGGTTTTGCAAGGGGGTCCCATGTGTTTTGGCCCTGGGCTCGGTGGCCATCTAGGAAACCTACCAAACCCACACATTTCTAAAACTAGACACCTGGGGAGTCAGCAGGTATGGCTTGCGTGGGTCCCCTAACTTTCTACCCAGAATCCCTGCAAACCTCAAATTTAGCTGAAAAAATCACTTTTTCTCAAATTTCTGTGTGGGAAAGTTCTGGAATCTGCGTGGATCCACAAATTTCCTCCACCCAGCGTTCCCCCAGGTCTCCTGATAAAAATGATACCTCACTCGCGTGGAGTGGGTCAAGTACCCGCGACAGAAAAGGGCCCAAAACCTATTGAGGCGACATCAAAATTACCTATCACAAAAACAACCTGGTTTTGCAAGAGGAGTCACCTGGGTTTTGTCCCGGGCTCGCGGCCATCTTGGGAAACTACCAAACCCAAACATTTCTGAAAGCTAGACACCGGGGAGTCCAGCGAGGCATGGCTTACGTGGGTCCCACAACGTTTTCCTACCCAGAATCCCTGCAAACCTCAAATTTAGCTGAAAAAAATCACTTTTTCCATACATTTTTGCGTGGGATCACCGTGCGGCACAAATGTCCTACCACCCAAGCGTTCCCCTTGTTCTCCCGAGTAAAATGATACCTCACTTGTGTGGGTGGGCCAAAGGCCTGTGACTGGGAAGAGACCAAAACATAGGGATTTAGGGTATAGCACCGAGAATTCTAAGCGCTACATTTTTTAAAAATACGTTTTTAGCCAGTTCTGCTTTGGACACCCACACAAGTGAGGTATCATTTTACTCGGGGAACAAGGGCAACGCTGGGTGGTAGGACATTTGTGCCAGCACGGTGATTCCACGCAAAAATATGTGGAAAATATGTTTTTTCAGCTAAATTTGAGGGTTGCAGGGATTCTGGGTAGGAAACGTTGGAGGATCACGCAAGCCATACCTCATTGGACTCCCAGGGTGTCTGGTTTTCAGAGACGTGTGGGATTGGTAGGTTTCCCTAGATGGCGGCGAGCCCGGGGCCAAAACCAGATGCCCCAAACCAGGTAGTTTTGTTATAGGTAGTTTTGAAGTCTCCACAATACGATTTGGGCCATTTCCTGTTTCAGCCACTATGCCTACCCACACAAGTGAGGTGCCATTTTTATCAGGAGCCCTGGGGAACGCAGGGGTGGTAGGAAATTTGTGGATCCACGCAGATTCAGAACTTTCCACACAGAAATTTGAGTAAAAAGTGATTTTTTCTGCTAAATTTGAGGTTGCAGAGCATTCTGGGTAGGGAAACGTTTGAGGACCCATGCAAGCCATACCTCGCTGGACTCCCCAGGTGTCTAGTTTTCAGAAATGTGTGGGTTTGGTATGTTCCCAAGATGGCCGCTGAGCCCGGGCCAAACCCAGGTGACTCCTTGCAAAACCAGGTTGTTTTGTGATAGTAATTTTGATGTCTCCTCAATACGTTTTGGGCCCTTGTCTGTCGCGAGTACTTGACCCACTCACGCGAGTGAGGTATCATTTTGATCGGAGACCTGGGGAAAGCTGGGTGGTAGGAAATTTGTGGATCCACGTAGATTCCAGAACTTTCCCATACAGAAATTGGAGAAAAACTTGATTTTTTCAGCTAAATTTGAGGTTTGCAGGGTATTCTGGGTAAGAAAATTTTGGAGGACCCACGCAAGCCATACCTCGCTGGACTCCTCCGGGTGTCTGGTTTTCAGAAATGTGTGGGTTGTGTAGGTTTCCCTAGATGGCCGTCGAGCCCGGGGCCAAAAACTCATGGGACCCCCTTGCAAAACCAGGTTGGTTTGTGATAGGTAATTTGATGTCGCCTCAATAGGTTTGGGCCCTTGCCTGTCGCTGGTACTCTGACCCATCCACACAAGTGAGGTACCATTTTTCACGGAAGACTTTGGGGGACGCGGGGTGGGTGGAATTTTGTACATCGACGCAGATTCTAGAACTTTCCACCACAGAAATGTGAGGAAAATGTGTTTTTGGACATATTTTTAGGTTTGCAAGGGATTCTGGGAAACAGATCCTGGTGAGAGCCAGTCAAGTCACCCCATCTTGGATTCCCCTGGGTGTCTAGTTTTCAAAAATGTATAGGTTTGCTAGGTTTCCCTAGGTGCTGGCAGTGTTAGGGTTCAAAATCTACAGCTAGGCACTTTGCAAAAAGGGTCCGTTTTCACTGTGAAAATGTGGTGTGTCCACGTTGCGTTTGGGCCGTTTCCTGTCGCGGGCACTAGGCCTACCCACACATGTGAGGTGCCATTTTCTCGGAAGACTTTGGGAACGCGGGATGGGTGGAAATTTGTGGATCCACGCAGATTCCAGAACTTTCCACCACAGAAATGTGAGGAATATTTGTTTTTTTGACAAATGTTTCAGTTTGCAAGGGATTCTGGGTAACAGAACCTGGTGAGAGCCAGTCAAGTCACCCCATCCTGGATTCCCCTGGGTATCTAGTTTTCAAAAATGTATAGGTTTGCTAGGTTTCCCTAGGTGCCGGCAGAGTTAGGGTTCAAAATCTACAGCTAGGCACTTTGCAAAAAGGGTCCGTTTTCACTGTGAAAATGTGGTGTGTCCATGTTGCGTTTTGGGCCGTTTCCTGTCGCGGCCACTAGTCCTACCCACACAAGTGAGGTACCATTTTTCTCGAAAGACTTTGAGGAGCGCGGGTGGGTGGAATTTTGTGGATCCACACAGATTCCAGAACTTTTCACCACAGAAATGTGAGGAAAATGTGTTTTTTTGGACAAATTTTAGGTTTGCAAGGGATTCTGGGTAACAGAACCTGGTGAGAGCCAGTCAAGTCAGCCCATCCTGGATTCCCCTGGGTGTCTAGGTTTAAAAATGTATAGGGTTTGCTAGGTTTCCTGGGTGCCGGCAGAGCTAGGAACCAAATTCAACAGGTAGGCACATTCCGAAAAAAAGTCAGTGCCTAGTGGGCTTTCTGCCGCCCTGGGAGGAAATCAGGGGCTATTGCCCCGATATGCCCCTGAGGGGGCAGAAAGACTGTGGCTATTCTTTTGGGAGTCGGGGGCATTGGGATGCCTATTCTGGTCAGCCCCACCCCTGCGTATAAAAAGCCAGCATCAATCGCTGGCACATAGTGAGCTTTCTGCCCCCGAGGGGCAGATCAGGAGCTACTGCCCCATCTGCCTCCTGGGAGGGGCAGAAAGACAGTTTCATCTTTTTTGGGGTGGGTGGGGCATTGGCATGTCCATTCTTGGCAGCCCCCACCCCGAACTTTGTAAAAAAAAATCCCTGGTGGCTAGTGGGATTTCTGCCCCCAGGGGGGCAGATAAAGTGCTATTGCCCCATCTGCCTCCCAGGGGGCAGAAAGACTGTTGCATTTTTTGGGGTGGGGGCATTGACATGCCCATTCTGGGCAGCCCCCACCCCTACCTATATAAAAAAATCCCTGGCGCTTAGTGGGCTTTCTGCCCCTCCCAGAGGCAGATCAGGGGCTATTGCCCCATCTGCCTCCTGGGGGGCAGAAAGTCTTTTTTCTTTGGGGGTAGGGAGGGGGCATTTGCATGCCCATTCTGGGCAGCCCCCACCCGGGCCTATAAAAAAATAATCCCTGGCATCTAGAGGTGTTTCTAGAACCCCGGGGAGCAGATTGGTGGCCACTGCCACCATCTGCCCCCGAGTGAGAAAGACTGGAAATTTTGTGGGGGAGGGGTGGGGGCATTGGCATGCCCATCTTGGGCAACCCCACCCCTAAATGTATCGAGGAAAAAAAACCTGGTGTCTAGTGGGCTTTCTGCCCCGAGAGTGCAGATTGGAGGCTACTGGCCCCATCTGGCCCCCAGGAGGGGCAGAAAGACTGTACCTTTGCGGCGGGGGTGGGGGCATTGCTGCCATATTGGGCAGCCCCACCCCTAACTATAATTTTAAAAAAATCCCTGGTATCTAGTGGGCTTTCTGCCCCCGGTGGGGACAGATTGGGAGCTAATTTTTGTGGCCGGGGTGGGGGCACTGGCATGCCCGTTTTGGGCAGCCCCACCCTAATAAACATCCCATAAAAATCCCTGGTGTCTAGTGGGCTTTCTACCCCGAGGGGCTAGATTGGGGGCTACTGCCCCATCTACCCCGGGGGCAAAAGACTAATCATGCCAAAAATTTTATGGGGGAGCAAAGGCCCTTGCCCAAGGGGCCGCTCCCCCTCCCTGGTGCCTAGTGGGTGGATCCCCAAGCAGGGATCCACTAGGGAGGAGTACCATTGGAAAGGGAGATTATTCCTTTCCAACGATACCTCTCCTGAGTTTCTACGTGCTCAGGGGCTGAGATAGCCCCTGAGCACGTAGAAGCTGAAACTGAAATGAGCCTCTTGGCTCATTTTAGTTTCAGTTTCACTGAAATGACATCAGCGCGACGTGCGCGCCGATCGTCATTTCAGGGAAACCAGGGAACCTCGGGAGCTGGGAAGCTCTTCCCCAGCTCCCGAGGCTTTAGGAGAAAAGGGGATCCCTCTGGTGCCCGCACCAGAGGGATTTCCTGTGCTGGGTCCCATGACGAGCTGGACTCGTCATGAGCACACGACCACTGTGTGCCATGACGAGTCCAGCTCGTCATGAGCATGGAAGGGGTTAATCAAGCAGTGAGGATCGGCCACCAGGAAAAGACACAAGTGGTACCAATGGGAGGCTCAGAGTCGAACTGAGGTGTACGCCCCGGTCACGGAGATAGCCAAAGGGATCCCAGGTGTGTGAGGCACTGTGCCCCCTGTGCTGTGGAGACGGACGCGGAGCTGAGCACGGGATCGCCCATAAGGAGCAGCGTGGCGCCGGGCGGAGCTGCCGGGAGTAAGCGAAACCTAACGCCAACGTGCTAAGGCCCCCAAAGCGTACCGGGGCCACAAATTGGGACAGTCTGGTGCAGACCCGCAGAGGTACACCCCTACAGGCCCCCGCTCTGAACCTGACACAACCCTACAGGAAACTAACACCACACCAGGACCGAGGTGGCTCAGCAAAGACTTGCAATAGACGTGCTAAGGAGCCCCAAACAACAGATCAGCCACCGGGCGTGCAGTAATTGAACCTGACTTTGCAGCCACGCTACAGCGTCACGCGTGCTGTCGTGCAGGTGCCGCCAGCTGGGAGTGAATGCCTACCGCGCAACAACTGGCAATGGGCCGCCTGTGTACAAGTGCACAACAGGGTGCCATGCGCACTGGCAATCTGGAGCCAACGCACACAGGAGGGGAAGTGGCCGGGGACATGCTGAACACAGCACTCGCAGCCAAGCTAGACTCAGTGCTGGCAGCGGTAGAAAAAATCGGAAATGCGTTGGATCAAACAAGATCATCCCTTGAATCCAGGATTGACAAGGTCACCTCGGACTTTAACCTTTTGCGCGCTGACCATCATAAATTAACAGAGAAAGTCCACTTACAGGACCAGTCACTTACGGAGCTTAAGCCCATCACCCAAAGCCACACCTCGGCCCTGCAAGACATCCTGGACCGCATGCACGCACTGGAAGACAGGGTCGAAGATGCGGAGGGGCGCTCCCGCCGCAATAATGTCCGTGTAGTCGGCCTCCCGGAAGGGGAGGAAGGACGGAACCCAGAACTTTACGTCGAGCGTTGGCTTCAGGACAAACTACCCCCGGGAACATTGTCGACACACATTGCAGTTGAAAGTGCGCATCGAGTGCCAGCCCATAAATCTCCCCCGGGAGCCCGGCCGAGTCCGTTCCTTTTCAAGCTTCTAAACTATAGAGACAGGGACGCAGTCCTGCGTGAAACTCGGAAAATTACAGATCTCAAGGTCGGCGGGAGCCCGATCATGATGTTTCGGGACTACACAGCACAAGTGCAGAGTCGCAGAAGCACTTACACGGCAGTGAAACGCCAGCTTCGCGAACTGGAACTTCCCTACTCCCTGCTGTTCCCCACAAAGCTGAGGGTAGTGGCAAAAGGTGTGGTCCGCTTCTTCGACTCACCTGCGGAGGTATGGGAATGGTTGGAAGAGTCAGGATTGTGGACAGGAGCTCGTCCCTCAGCTACGGAATTAGCCAAGACTGCTGGTAGAAGGCCTCGCCAGTGGGGAAGGTGCGGGAAACTTGGATATATGAAATCAGCGACAGTGGCACCGAGTCCGGAGCAGAGCAGAATGGAACGTTAGGGCGCCTTGGAGGTCGTTGCGGCACTCGGAACTACGATGTACCGGGAGTGCCAAGATGCGTGCTCCTTCGAATCAGCAACGGCCAGCGGCTCGTCGACTCCCAGGCCAGATGACCCCGATGACACGCAGCTGCCGGATGTGACTCCACAAACCGCCGACGACATTATATGAAGGAACACTAATGCCATGAACTCTGCCAGAGGCAACTCACGCAAGTAGAGTCTTCCTCATGCACAAACGGGATTCCCGCTCTCACCCAAACCAGTGTACCTCACACATTCGCTGAATACGTGGTGCCGAATACCTGGCCTCTCCAGCGCCTACGTAGCCTTTCCAACTCCGGGCGTGACATGTGCGTTACTTGTAGCAAGGCGATGCCAGTTGAGTGTCGCTGCAGGTATGCAAATATGGAATATCTATGCATGAGCATGTGCATTTCGCGTATCTTCCATGTTAGTATGACTTGTGTCATGTCTGACTCGTACATTTGTCAAAGGGGATCTGAGATGGGCAGTGCAATTCCGAGCATGCGGTACATATGGGGGGCCCCGGACTGGTCTTGCTTAACCAAAACTTCGGTTTAAACCTTAACATTTGTAACTATTGGGGGCGAACTCTTCGAAGATGTCCGTCCAAACTTTATGTCCAACAATGACAAAAACTATTCCAGTATAGTGCCTGGTAGGGGTATGTGTGGCGTGTGCTAGATTACGACATTTGCATTCCCTTCATGTCAAAAAAGGTCGCCGCCCGCCATCCAAGTCGGTGTTCAAAGGTGCATATTCTCAAGGTGTGCGTGTCACTGGCCGCGGTCTTTCGTGTGAGGTGGACGCGCTGTCAGCCTACGCGACATTGTTTGGTACTCCAGCCGCGCGTTACCCACACCTCAGCAAACTGTATAACAGTGCATCTGCTTGTGTATGCTGTCTTCTGCGCGCTGCATGGGCCCAATGGTGACATAAACTATTCCAGAACACCAACTGGCTGAGATGTGTGCTGAGTGTACCCAACTGTGTTGGTACTGGTGTTGTGTGTTTCCCACGTCAACGAGTTCTCCTACCCTTCGGTTTGGCAGGTTTTGTTGTGCTATGACAGAGTATTACCACCCACCTGCCCAGTCAGTGTGCAGGTTTGTTCATTGCACTAATTACTTGTGTCGCTTGGGCGTGGGGCCCGCGTGTGAGATGCACGTGTCTCTAACTAAGGTGTCAGCATTACCTAAATCACCAGCGCATAAATATTTTCACGGACAAACATTTTAATTAAGTCTCTGGTTTGGGTGAGAGCGGGAATCCCGTTTGTGCATGAGGAAGACTCTACTTGCGTGAGTTGCCTCTGGCAGAGTTCATGGCATTAGTGTTCCTTCATATAATGTCGTCAGCGGTTTGTGGAGTCACATCCGGCAGCTGCGTGTCATCGGGGTCATCTGGCCTGGGAGTCGACGAGCCGCTGGCCGTTGCTGATTCGAAGGAGCACGCATCTTGGCACTCCCGGTATGGGTGAGAGCGGGAATCCCGTTTGTGCATGAGGAAGACATAACTGATGATGAAGGTAGATACACCTTTGTGAGAGGGAGACTAAATGGCCAAACAATATTGCTGGGATCCGTATATGCCCCAAACGTAGACCAAACCTCTTTCCTTGTGCGCCTAGCAGAGAAGCTAGCTCCATGGACTGGAATCCCTTGCATGGTAGGAGGAGACTTTAACTCAGTACTTAACATAGACCTGGACAGGTCGTTTACGCCCCTTAACAGAACCCCTGCCACATCCAACACTCAGGCTCTTGCAGACTGGCTTGCGCACTGGGCACTCAGACATCTGGCGCACTCTCAATCCCACAGCATGAGTCTACTCGCATTACTCAGCGGTGCATGGACTACACGTGTGACTTGACAGACTAGTGGGTTCACAATCGCTACTCCCACTAATTAAAAAGACGGAATATCTAGGCCGGACACATTCCGATCATAACCCTCTGTGGATGCAACTTGGGTGGGAGGCGGATCGCCCCCCA
This sequence comes from Calotriton arnoldi, assembly GCA_963921515.1. Classification (NCBI taxonomy): domain Eukaryota; kingdom Metazoa; phylum Chordata; class Amphibia; order Caudata; family Salamandridae; genus Calotriton; species Calotriton arnoldi. The sequence continues at coordinate 2,336,087 of CAWUFW010000952.1, read as the reverse complement.
TACCAACGTGGCGCCTCCAGACTAATGCGTTGGAAGACCCAGAGTTTCGCTCATCACTAGGGACGGCCACTCTTGCATATTTTGAGCTAAACGAAGACACAGCGAGTAGTGCGTTAATAGAATGGGAGGCTTTTAAAATAATGATCAGAGGGCATTGTATGGGAGCCACATGGAACGTCCGCAAACAGTTGTCTGCCTCCCTTATGAAAATAGAGTTGCAGTTGCTGCGACACGAACAGGAAGGAGAGGGGAAGGGTAAAGATCCGCGGCGCCTAGAGAAACTGCGTGCAGATCATGCTGAATTGCTGGAGCGCCTTAGATGTCACAACTATACTGCACATACAGCCCGTACACATGCCTCAGCTGATCGGGCAGGCCGACTGCTCGCCTGGCTGATAAAACAAGAGTATGCCCGTGCTCCGATAGGGGCCATACGAGCAACTACAGGGGATGTGTTATACACACAACATGAAATACATAAAGCTATGACCCAGCACTACACTCAGCTATATCAATCTCCTGGGTGCTGTGATTAGCAGAGGCTGGAGGGGTTTCTAGGCTCTAAACAATTGCCCATAGTTGCAGACGAGCACCAGGGAATGCTCAATGGCCAGCTCACATTAGAGGAGATCAGAGATGCCATCGGATCCCTAGCTTCCGGGAAAATTCCTGGGCTGGATGGCCTGCCGGCTGAGTACTATAAGGCATATTGTGAGTCACTCACACAGCGGCTCCATACTCTATACACCACCGCCTTAGAGGAGCGAAAGCTTCCTCCCTCAATGCGAGAAGCATATCTGGTATCCCTATTAAAGCCAGATAAAGATCCCATGGAAGTTGGTTCCTATAGGCCTCTGGCCCTACTTAATACAGATTATAAAATACTTGCAAAGGTGTTAGCGGATAGATTAGCGCAGGTGGTCCCTACGCTGGTCCATACTGACCGGAACGGCTTTGTGCCCTCCCAGAGCATTTCTCGTAACCTGAGGCGCTTTTTCAGAGTAGCGACGGATGCTGTACAGGAGTGGCCGAGAGCAGGATGTCTAATATTGGACTTGGAAAAAGCCTTCAACTCCCTAGAATGGGACTATCTATCTGGGACACTACAGAAATATGACTTATGCCCAGGGTTCCTTCAATTAGTAAACCTGCTTTACACCTGCCCTACGGTGAGGGTCAGAATGGGACCCTACATTTCGGACGCTATCCCGGTGCGTAGAGGAACTAGGCAGGGATGCCTTCTGTCCCCCTCCTCTTCGCGTTCGCAATAGAGCCATTGGCAGAGGCGATGCGTACCACGCTGGGAGACGGTATACCTCTAGGAGATGCCGTGCACCAGGTATCGCTCTATGCCGACGATCTCCTCGTATATATAAAAGACATTGAGAGAGTTCCTAACCAACTGGCACACCTATTACAGAGCTTTGCTGCAATCTCCGGGTTACGGGTAAATGTTGAAAATCCTGCATATACGCATTTAATGCAGGGGGGTCAAGACCCAGACTACACCATTAGTGGTAGGAAAGTACAGTGGAGAGAAGACACGTTTCGCTACCTAGGTGTCCGGATCTATTGTCAACCGAAAGACCTGTTTGACGGGAACTTGGGAAGGGCTTTGACGGCAATCCGGTCGCAAATGCAATTTTGGGGCACACTTCCACTTGCAGTAACAGGTAGAGTGCCACTAGCCAAGATGGTAGTCCTCCCAAAGCTCTTATATTACTTTGCGAATCTACCTAAACATATGCCTGCTTCCTTCTTTGCCGTACTAGAGAAACAGGTTAGAGACTTCATATGGGGAAATGCCCAGCACAGAATGACGCTAACAAAGCTGTATTTACCAACAGACCAAGGGGCTTAGCGGCACCCTGCTTTGAGCACAACTACCTAGCTGCTCAACTGCAGTGGGTTGCCCGGTGGCTGGTGGATAGGAACTGTACAGACACGGCAACCACGCAACCACCCTACACACTGGGACAGATTGTTAGATTCTTCCACCCTGCCACGAAGTCGAGGACACCAGAGCCATTGTTACTTGCAGTGGCATACAAATCCTTCCGCAGGAGTTTATACATAACCCGAGACATTATTCTCTATGCACCGGCGATACCATTAGAGGGATCCCCCAGCGGCCATGCAGTGCTCACGGCACAGACAATCGAGGGGTGGCAGGAGAGAGGTGTTCAGACTCTTGGGGATCTATATCGTGATGGAACACTTATACCATACAAGTCTCTGGTGGAAGACGAGGGGTTCCCACCGGGGCAATTTCTTATGCACCGCTTGCTGATAACCACACTGGCGACCAGATGAGGTGACATGACCACGGAGCTGCAGCCGCACCTCACCATACAGTATTTACATGTCATGGGGCGCAGCAGACATCTTATACGCTGGTTCGCCGCCTCGTTTAGAACCCATGCAGCGATAAGCCTGGATTCCCTCCGCCGCAAGTGGGAGCTAGACCTAGGGCGCCAACTCGTAGACAAGAAATGGACTCAGATACTAGAAAGCCCAACACGTATACCCAGAAACATGCGGTTCAGGCAAATTCAGTTGTATATAATCCACAGGGCCTACCTCACACCTGCTAAGACCAATAGATATTTCAATCGAGCGGACGCAGCGTGCCCGAGATGCGCTGAGTTATGGGCTGATCTAATACACATGTTATGCCCCCAGATAGGTGTATATTGGGGCGAGGTAGCCAGTATGCTGCATGCCTGCACAGGCCACGACCTGCCTTTTGAATGGCCAGGATACTTATTGCACAAATTCAGGAGAACGTCAGCCACCAAGGTAACATCCTGGTTCCTAGATTTAGGGATCGTGGTAGCTAAGAGATTGCTAACTAAAAGGTGGCAAGCAACAGATCCACCACGTGCACAGTCATGGCGTCATTTATTGCTAGCGTGGGCCAAGGCAGAAAGCATCGACATCAGGCGTGAGGAAACATTGGGCCTGCGCCAGGTTCCCATAGCAACATATTGGGACGCGTTTTCAATCGAGCTGCAGCAGAATGTAGGTGGGGACCTGAGAGACCCTCCGGCTGACTGACGTATGGGCAGATGACATAAACGGACACGTCACTTGCGTGCATGCCACGATATCCCATGGGCAAATATGTGTCAATCATGATACTGCGCAGGCGCGTACACCACAGTCAGGTGACACTGAGAAATAAATCAACAGGGCAGCAGTGCAAGAGCATATGCGGGGAAGCGGAAAGGGTACTACGGGTGGGGTCAATGTTCTTTGTTGTTTTCTCTTTTCTTCTGTTGAATGTATTAGAATTGAACGGACTCTTACACAAGTTCACATCTACTGTAGTTGCACTTAAATGTACCTAACTGTATGCTTTACATAATGTGCAATGATGACTACAAGTTAAATAATGTAAACGCTTCTAAGTTCGTAGCTGCTGTTAAGATACACCAGATATATTTTGTAAGTACTACGCTGACAGTATTATACCCTGTAATGCACCGATGGTCTGCTAAAATGTAGACATTGTATCAAATGCACCTGTAATAGAAGCGACATCGTATATGTATGCAAATTCCTAAAAAAATGCATACATTTAATAAAAGATATTTAAAAAAAAAAAAGACTGGACTAAAAGGATCTGCATTGGGCTTGTCCTTTAGCATTTCATAGTTTGTTACATCTTGAGCCGCCTGGGCAATGTTTACACCTGATGTCCTCCTAACCAGTGATGCGAGCTTTAGAGTTGAACTAGTCTAAGGCATCCCAATGGGAGAGGGGACTTGCCTGGGCTAGATGATAAGGTGATGACAGTAATATTTGGATTAGAGCTCCCCTCCAGGTTTATTTTTTCCTGATCCAGATTTATTATATCCTAGTCCTTGGTCACATGTGTATCTTGCAATATCTCTTTCCGTGGCTTTTGCTATTTCGAGGAAACAATATTTGCATAAGAGGGAATAGTACCTTGAGTGGAATGGACTTGTTCCCTTACAATCAGTGTGCAAGGGCATAAATCAAAGTCTATTGATGCAGCTTTTTCTGTAGGACGATTGCCTGGTGCACTGTGTTCAGATGATGGCATACTTGGGGCAGCCGGACCAAGCGGGCCCAGACCATTCCTTGATATGGGCTTAATGGGACTTATTTCTGTTAGCGTAAATGCGTTTAGGTTATTTCCATCCTCTTTAATGATTTTTGGGGATATTTGAAGAAGTCCTCGATAGTAGGTTGAGTAACAACACCGCTGCTGCAGTTTGGTGGCTCTACAAAGACTTCTGACTTGTATGGCCCTTGAGGTGGAGGTGTTCACCCTCAGGACAGTGTCTGGGTCGATGGTAAGTACGGACTTGCTCAGTTTAGCCTTCCTCTTTTTAGGTTGAAAATGGAGCGGCCCTCAAGAGTGACCTGACCTCATTGCGGGTTCAGAAACAATACTTTGTAGTTTCTTTTACATTTTTATTATTCCTTTTATGCTAGTAGAGGAGATACCAAGATGTGGGAGGTCATGCAGGTATGCAAACTGTACCTTAACCTAGACAGGTCGTCTCTCCTAGCCCGTGGCTCAGCACCTATGGTTAAGATGCCTAAACTTCACTACATCTTAGTTGGTCCTTTGATATTAAGGCTGATATTAAGAATGTAATTGATCTGTTTGGATCTATTCAGTCTTTTTGAATGTGACCCTTATTCACATATGTTCCAATAAGGCAGTCTTCTGTTGGGTTTTCTGTTGGTAGCCAGTCAGAGCAGATTAAATTGTGCCGGGGGGGTTGGGGGCTTTAATCCACCCTCTTTATTTCCTATTTTTCCTTTTTTTCTTACTTGTTGACCCCCTGTGTTGTTTGCTTATCGTTTTCCTATTGCTTGTTACTTAGTGCTTGCTTGTATTTCTGCTTGTTTGCTACTTAGCCACGCACTGGGACCTGCTGGTGCCACACTGGTGCCACCTTCTTCCCAAAAGCCTTTGAGGGGGCTTGCTCAATAGCACGGCAACAGCGGAGGCATGAGCACACCAGCTCACTGGCAGCCCCCTGTATGTCTGCATGGAATGAACACTCAGTGCTGGCTACTTCACTTGTATTTGCTTCTACCAGTTGCTAGTGCCAATAAACCAATGCATTGTTGAATAGTATATTGATGATGAGGGGGCAGGGGAGGTGGAGGAAAGGCTATACTGATGGCTGACCATCTCCAACCCCAACAAGCAGCATCGACCTAATGCCGGCCGCTTCACCTGGAGAAGGGAGTCGCCAGCGCCTAACATGGACACACACACCACATTACCCACCCCCTAGCCACTTTAGGCCTCCTTAATCTGTGTTGTATGTAGGTTTTAGGAACTGCAACTCTGGTTAGGCGCTATTGTGCTCCCTTACCTCCGGGGAGAGGTTTTGAAATCACTTCAGGGCAGACAGCAACTGCAGTGGGCTCAGCTTCCCAGCGACTTGTTAACAGAGGACGAACCATGAGTCGCACTCCCCAACCGCTGCTGTGGACAACGAGCTGTGGGTGTGTTCCAGGGGAAGAGTGCCGCGTGTCGTGTGCTGTGGGGTTGAAGGGCAGGCACTGGTGGTAGGCACTGCCGGCAAGCAGTGAGCAGGCGAGCAGATGGGCAGTGATTCAGTCTCCTGATTTCAGCGCTCCGTCACCCGTCTCTCTCATATCTCGTGGGCAGGGTGTGTAACACACGCATGCGTAACACGTCGATTGCACTACTGACCAGAGTTTTGCATCTGTAGAGTTCATAATTTATGAAATAGTAAATGAAATGTCTGTTCGGGTCATGTATGTGTCATGAGAAGTAGTCATTTTTAAAGGTTGTGTACATTCAAACAATACTTATACATATCAGACTTCTATGGTGCTTGAGTACTTACCCAGAAGCCATATGTTGCCAAATTCTACCGCTGACAGACGCTAGGCAACCGGGGACCTGCAGAGTATGTAGCTGTCGAGCACTGGCTGGGAACACTTCATACACATCAGGAAATCAGTCACTGGCATCAGACAAACCCTGCACGTTGGTGGAGTGCCAGCAGTGTCAATTGCGGAAGATGTGTGCATTGTGGTGTGGTGGCTGAAGTGCCACATGAGTGCATTCAATTGCACCTACCACACGTGGGAATCTGGGAAAGAGGTAGAAATCCCTAGCAATCCTTTGCCTTCCTTCCAGTATATGTGGCATACCGATCTAGAGATGCACTCTTCAATTATGCAGCTCAGAACCTGACATAAGCATCGGGACTGGCTTGCTTGAGAAATGCCCACAAAGTCACTGGACATCCTCTGGAATGACCCAGTAGCAAAGAAATGTAGAGCCTCTAGGATCTTGACGTAGGCTGGGAATGCGTGGGAGGGGCATGTCTCAGAGTCACGATTCTGCTCCCACTCAGAAACCATGTCCAAGATGACATCGGGGGGGGGAGGGGGACGGAATCTGAAGGTAACATCTTGGCTGGACATCCCAAAGAGGTTGATCTTTTCTCTGAAAATCCTCTCAGCTCTCCTCCTCAAATCATTGATATTGATTTATTTGTATAGCGCACGCATGCCAATGGAGTCTTGGTGCTGCTATCTACTGCACTAAATAGAGAGCAATACCAAACTCAAACTTACTACTTACGTCTGTTCACATTGGGCAGGAGAATAACCAATTTTTAAGATGTTTACTGAAGCTAAAAAATTAGACTGGCCTCTCAGGTGTTCAGGTAGGTTATTCAAAAGTTGTGCTGTGGAATGACTAAAACTCCTACCTCCACAAATCTTTCTTCTGATTTTACAGACATTGACTGTCTTAGAATTTGTCGAATCTAAAGTCCTTCTGGAACTGTACCAAGAAAGATTTTGTTTTCAAGTATGCAAGGCCGTACCCACTCAGGTTTTATGAGCCAGCCACAAGGCCTTGTACCTGTCTCATTACAATGGACAACCGACAAACACATTCAGCAACATGTTGTACGGTCTGAAAGGGTTTGTGTGTGGCTGCTCATATTTTATCTATCAACCAGGCTGTGATTGGCTGGTTGCGCTAACAACATTTTGGTGGAGCTGGGTTGGGAGATGGTAAGCACAGACACAGGTATGTGTATGGTTTTTGGGAGAAATTTGGAAATCTGAGGTTTGATTAGAGGTTTTGACTTGTGTATAACATTCACATTTGAACTGATTTTGGAAGACATTACATAATAGATAAGTAATTGTCAAATGAGCAACTGAAAGAACAGATGTTGTAACAAATATACTAGTGATGTTCTTGTTGCCACTTGAAGCGTCATTTGAATAGGTTTAAGGTATTGTATTTTATTTTACTTAATATATCTACACTGTTGTAGAGGTGTGTGTTGGCTATCACAATTTCCCTCCCTTTATAGCTAACTGGTCCTACTCCCATCACATTTGTTCAACAGCTTTTGTTTTTTCACCTCCAAGTAACGAGCGTCCTTTACTCGGTTGTACATCAAGATGTTGTATATCTCATGATGTGTGAATCTAGGAATACAGGATGCGGCATACATCAATGTTTGCCCTGTTAATTCACTGCGTTGTGGTCCACCCCAAGTGTGGAGATTCCCTCTCAAGTGTGAAGAATCTGCCATGAGTGCGGAACCTCCGCCCCGAATGCAGAACCTCTGCAGTCGTAAAGATACTACACGTAAGTCCCTTTGTGAATACCGAAAAGTAGCAAAGTTAGACTTTTGGCCTAAATTTACTTTTGTGAATCGGTCCCTGTGTGTCTCTTTAGGTGGCTTCTTTTGTTCCGAGGGAATTTTCTGAGGACATCTGGGTAAGAAACCACTGTAAAACACAAATCAAGGAATTGAGAGCAAAATAGATCCAGAATAAAGAAAGTGCATCCGATGCTGTAGGGCCTGAATGCTACATAATTCTTTGCAAGGAAGAGAAGGAGGTTAGACCCTGTTTGCAGAGCTATTTAGCGCGTCTTCATGTCCCGCATTGTGGGAGGTGTATCAGACTCTGTAGGGCCTAAACACATCGCCCATAATTCTGAACATAGGGCCCTGTTTGCAGCCCTATTTGGAGCATCGTCATGTCCCACAGTGCAGTATTCATGCAGGGCAGCACCTTTGACGTCACCCGGACCAAGAGCAGGCCCCTGCCTTCGACAAGGCTGGCCTGGACTACACCTTTTCGCCCAATTTGTTTATCCTGGAAAATGGGCAAGCATAAACTGCCTGGAAGACAGCCCACTGAGGTAAGGCATAAATCTATTGAGTGATTTGTGAATCATGAAGTGTAGGGCAATATCAAAATAAAATAACATTTCGGAAAGATGACTTTCTCTCTCTAACGACACATGTGCTGCATTCCTTCGTTTGTCCCAGACTGCCACTTTACATGATATAATCTTAGTGAAAGCCAAAACTCACTATTTGCTGCACTTTTCCACTGTCTTCATGTCCGGCAGAGAGGGAAGTGCATCAGACTCTGTGGGACCTAAACAGTACATCACCAATAATTCTTTGAAAGGAGGAGGTGGAGGCAGGCCCGCCTGTGCTCATCCTTGGCTGGACGAGGCTTGGCTGGGCAACCCCTCCTTTCACTCAATATTTTTTATCCTGGAGAAGGGGCAAGCGTAAATGCCTCAAGGTTGGCGCGCCGAGGTAAATACAACTATTGAGGGTGTTTTAATCACGCAGTGAGAGAAACTTTGCCCATAATTCTGTTCAAAGAGGAGGAGGAGGTGGAGACGGGCCCTGTTTGTATTATATTTAGCGCGTCTTCATGTCGTGCCTGTATGCATCAGTCCGCACCTGGACGAGGCTGGCCTGGATCGCCCCTACTTGCATCTGGAAACAACTGTAAAAAACAAATGAAGGAACTGAGAGCAAAATGGATTACGAGTAAAAGACAGTGCCTGGTATTCAGTAGGGCCTGAATACTACATCGCCCATAATTCTGTCCAAGAAGGAGTAGAGGTAGGCCTCCATTTGCAGTGCTATTTAGCTTGTCTTCGAATCCTGCAGTACATGAAGCGCATCGGACTCTATGGGGCCGAAACACCCCATCGCCCATAATTCTGTGTAAGAAGGAGGTGGCAGGGCCCTAGTGGTATTTAGGTAACCAGAAACAGAAGTAAACCCGTTGACCCAACTGAGACCGGGTAAGTATTAAACAAAAAACAACGTCTCAACTCGTATATCATATAGGGGGGACTAATCCAAAATTTTGTGTCAATCACATAGCACAGGGAAAAAGGGAACAAGGAGACCAAATGAGGGTGAAAAGGTTGTTATTTACATATAGAAGCACTACAATACAACTAAATTGCAGTAACCATAGCAACCAATTGTGCACTGAAAGTGTTTAAAGTGAATCAACGGCGCAGTGACACAAGTGATTAAAAAACAACGTGAAGCGGCGAAGAAAACAATGTGATACAATAACATAGGTCAAACAGAAGTATTTACAATTAGAGATACAATTTCTTTGCTTGTAAATGACCCTATTGCATGCCGCGAATAACGTTGAGAAGTCGACGGCGTTTCGACCTAGTCAGATTAAGGTCATCATCAGGACGATGGTTACTCAATACTTGAAAAGTGCTCTGCTGGCACTATCACTGAGGAGCAGAGAATCGAAATGGGGAAAGGCAGGAATCCGTAACTCAGAAACTGCTCTGTCCGGGCGTCACTGAATGAAGGTAACCACAAAGTATGGCTGGGCTGCAGTCTAGGGCTTCAAATCACCATCAGTTGGAAGCAGCATGTGCAAGGAGAGCTAAGGGTGAATCAGAACACTAGAGCAGAACTCGAGGTCAGGAAGAAGAAATTAATCCTTCTGCACAGATCAATGTAGCGCGAAACCGGGTTTAATCCGGCGGAGGGACGAATAAAGCGGATTAAACCCGGTTTCGCGCTACATTGATCTGTGCAGAAGGATTAATTTCTTCTTCCTGACCTCGAGTTCTGCTCTAGTGTTCTGATTCACCCTTTAGCTCTCCTTGCACATGCTGCTTCCAACTGATGGTGATTTGAAGCCCTAGACTGCAGCCCAGCCATACTTTGTGGTTACCTTCATTCAGTGACGCCCGGACAGAGCAGTTTCTGAGTTACGGATTCCTGCCTTTCCCCATTTCGATTCTCTGCTCCTCAGTGATAGTGCCAGCAGAGCACTTTTCAAGTATTGAGTAACCATCGTCCTGATGATGACCTTAATCTGACTAGGTCGAAACGCCGTCGACTTCTCAACGTTATTCGCGGCATGCAATAGGGTCATTTACAAGCAAAGAAATTGTATCTCTAATTGTAAATACTTCTGTTTGACCTATGTTATTGTATCACATTGTTTTCTTCGCCGCTTCACGTTGTTTTTTAATCACTTGTGTCACTGCGCCGTTGATTCACTTTAAACACTTTCAGTGCACAATTGGTTGCTATGGTTACTGCAATTTAGTTGTATTGTAGTGCTTCTATATGTAAATAACAACCTTTTCACTAGTGGTATTTAGCGCATCATTCTTGTTCGGCAGCATGGGAAGTGCATCAGGCACTGTGGGGCTTGAACACTACATTGCCCATAATTCTGTCTAAAGAGGAGGAGGAGGTGGAGCCCTGGTTGCAGCATTATTTAGCCAGTCTTCATGTCTGACAGCATGGGACAGCAGCAGAGCGCACCCGGGCATGGCCCGGTCCAAGAGCAGGCCCGTCTGCGGCTGTCCGCAGCTTAGCTGGGCTACCCCCTTTTGCCCAATTTTTTTTTAATCCTGGAAAATGAGGCTACCACGGCGCACAAAGTATGGCCATTCAAAGGGGCAGCCACCTTAGTGCCACATTAGGCACATCACCACATTCTACTCGTGGGGACCCCCGGGGACTCCCCAAAGTCTGGCGCCGATTCCATGTCACTTCTGGCACACAGAGGTCGAGGTACTTATACCTGCCCCCGCCCATCTGGCCTTCCTCTTTGTTCCTCCTGGTCACGTCATCTGTCTTGTGTCAGTTCAGAGTCGCGTCAGGAACATTTGTGGTGAGTTTGCCTTGAACCCCCCCCCCCCAGGGTCCTCACCCCCGAGAGGCTGTTGTCCCTGTGGGGTAACTTCCTCATCAAACAACAACCCCTCCTCCCCAGCTACAATTGCAGCTGCTCCACTTGAGGTGCGCGTGGGATAGGGCGCGAATGAGCAGCGTTGTGCACCGGGTTGGGGTAGGGGCACCTGGAGCTGGTCAGCTTCATCCCGGGCTTCCCTTCGGGGGCGGCCTTCCCCGATCCCTTGCCGGTGTTTCACTCCACAGGACGCAAGCCATCAAGCAGGTATGAGGTGGCTTACCAACGGTGGCCACCGGATGGCTCGGTCAAATGAAGGGAAATGGAAGGGCTCCACAGTGTTATATGCGTAGGACCATGGAGTATGAGTAAACGTGATCGCTGTCAGGCACCCACTAACCATGTTCATTTAATCCTAGATAACAACAGTCAACGTCACGAGGAGCAAGCGACAGGGTAGATTAAGCGAGAAGACATTACAGGGGGCAAGACTGCATGGGCGTCCGCAGGGGAGGCAAGGAGGGCGCTTGCCCCCCCGGATCACCCAGCCGGCCGCCTTTTGTCCGTAATTTTGGCCTTTGGGGAACATCACTGTTCCCCTGTGAGAATCCTCAATGCCTTGACGGGGCCGCCTTGCACTCCTCTGAGCGCAAGAGCAGCTCCACCCCGCCCATTGTAATTCTGCATGCAGCTGATTGCCACATACAGAATGACAATGGGCCAGTCTGGCTGGTAAAGCGTGTGGTGGGCCTCCTCCAGCCTCGGGCATCCTGTCAGAAGGAAGAAATGTACGAAAACGCTCATGCTGTTACGAGAGAATCCAGTTAATCAAAATAAGGCGGTAAAAGAAGTAAAAAAAAAAAAACAAGCATTTGCAATGCAATAGGTCTCGCATTTGCGAGAGTTTAAGCCATTGGCATTGTAAATGACGATGCCTTTTATTTATGTTTAAAAACATAATACGTAAATAAAAGGCAGTCATTTACAATGCCAATTGCTCAAATTCTCGCAAATGCGAGACCTATTGCATTGCAAATGCTTGTTTATGTAGGTTTCAATGGGCCTCGCAGGTATTTGGATAGAATCTTGTTTTACTGTCACTTTGCTCCCTCTCTTCCCCCGTGTGGCCTGGTTAAAATCCTGATGATTGCCAGGCATAAGTGTCTGCAGGCTTTGTCTTTTGGTGCCCCAAAATTCTGTACTCTTCTGCAGATACAACTCCCACGTCTGGGCTCCTTAATTTGACGTATGCGCTCTGATTGGTGTTACTTCTTTTGCCATTCTGGTGTGTCTTTGCATAGTGGAATGTCTGTGGGAACATATGAACGCCTGGAGGCTGCAGCCAACCAACACCCCTTTGAAACAGAGTACAGAGATTCTCTTTACCCATTGCCCGCTCAGAAAATGCTATGGCAAGGTGTTGACTGTGAGCAGCTAATGATGACACTAGCTCTTGTGCTGAATTATGTTCCTTGAAAGCTGACGTTGCTTTTACTAGAAGAGGTCGATCACCCGTATATCACGTCCTGTCTCCTCATACTTCTGATGCCTTTACACCCCTTTTAAAACAAGAACCCTTTTCAAAGTTGAGTTGTAGACTAAGGCAGCTTTAAAAGCCCTTTTCAGATTTAAAAATATTTTAATCCAGATTAAAAAAGAGTTTGCTAAAACAGCTTCAAGGGCCCCTATGCAGCTAAGTGATAATGTTAGGAAACGTTGCATTTACGCTAAGGCAGCTTCAAGAAACGTTTTTGTAGCCAAGTTACATTCTGAGGCCGCTTGAAAAGCACTTTTTAAGCGCCCAGTTTATTGTACGGCAGCTTCCAACTGTATTTTCAGAGATCAGTGATATCCTACGTCGGCGTTGCTCTAAAGGTCGTCCTTTTTATGCCGTTCTATTGTTGAAAAACTGGCAGGTTCAGTAATTTTATTAATATGCCATTCTTCTTCGAATTGTAATGTTCGTGTATTTAAATTACTTGATCGCTGTGAAGCATAGATATTGTGTTAACCAGCACCAGTCACGTTGTGGCAAGTGTAAACAAACATTGGCAAAGACAGTGTTTTCAAAAGTGCAACAGTTTTTATTTTTAAGCATGACTGACATTAGTTGCGATCTGTGTCCTTCATGAAGGAAGAGGTGAAACCGGAGGTGGTGAAGCAATGAGTTTTATGGATTAGTGCCAGGAGCTGCTTACGTCTGATCGGCTTAGCATACGGGCACTGAAGTGTGAGGAATGTATTTATACGTTAGTTGGAGTCAGGAGTCGGTGTATGTAGAAACAAGCACAGAATCGAAACGGAGGAGCGGAGGCGAGAAAAAGCAGCATATTGACACAGACACGCCGTGAGCGTGCACATCAGCTGTCCGGGCAAGTGCACATCAGAACGCGCCGTAAGCGTGCACATTTGCAGCAAAGACCAGCGTGACGGCGACCGCATTGGCTGCGAGGTACACCGATCACCCTGTGAGCTCTGGGGACACGCTGCAGGGCATCGCGTGAAGCATGGCGGAATGACGGTAAGGTGGGGGTGGGTGGGGGTGGCAGGCGCATGGCTGACTGACACTGGAGGGGGTGCAAGGACAGCTGGGGAGTGCGTGCAATGCGGCTGGAGAGGACGGAAGGGGGACAGGAGATGTGCACATCGCGTGCCTGGACGTGCGTGTTCACATTTCCAGTCCGGCCTGCGCGTGCACATCTCCTGTCTCCTTCCGAAGCAAGTCGACGACAATAAGTCTCGCTAGCGACAGCGCTTCGCGCTGCGTCGCTAGGTCGAGACCTAAAAAAAGGGTTATAGGTCTTTCACAGTCTCATCATTTTAGAACTGAAGCATTTTCAATATTATATTCAACGAATCCATGGTTGCTGCTTTTTTATTTTGTGCAACTAACAACCATTGACAAAGCCTATAGTTCTGGCTTGTTGTAGGTGTAACATTACCTGCTGTATTATATATCTGAATGCAATTACAGAAACAGCAAAATACCAGTCGGGCGGCACACTATGCTAAGCACAGAATTTTAGCTTAGGTGTTTCAAGCTACGCCCTTAATTAAATCGAACAACCCCTTTGGAGAGACCCCACCCGCCCCACTTAAAGCCCTGGAAACAACACCATGCCACAGCCACCTCACGTCCTGGCACTATGCATCATGCATGACTCATGACTTCCAAAGTTTCAGATTGACTGTGTGCAGGGGCGTCTTGAACCCCTCCCTTTGCTTTAGGAACTACAGCTTGGGGTGAGTTCCTGATGGGTCTCTTCTGTCTGCAACTCTGCAGACGAAGGCTCAGCTCATACTTAATGTGAAAAGGTGGGTGAGAGAGTAAGTGAAGGGATGGGTGGATGGCTTGATGGATTAGTGAAAGGGTGAATGGATGAATGAAAGGGTGAATGGATGGATAATGAGAGGAAGGATGGGTGAATGGATGAGTGAAATGATGGATGGGTTGATGAATCGATAAGTGAAAGGGTGAATGGATGGACAGATGAATGAAAGGGAGGATGTAAGGATGGATGAGTGAGGGAAAGGGATGGTAAATGGGAAAAAGGTTGGATAGATGAGTGAAGGAGTGAATGGGTGGATGGATGAGAGAAAAGATGGATGGATGATTGAAAGGATGGATGAGTGATAGGGTCAATGGATGGATTCATGAGTGGATGAGTAGATGGATAGTTGGGTGGATGGATGGCTAAGTGAAAGGGTCGATTGAGAGAGAAAGGGAGGATGGATGTGTGGATGACTGAAAGGGTGAATGTGTGGAAGGATGAGTGACTAGGTGGATGGATGAGTACGTGAAAGGGTGGCTGGATGAGTGAAAGGGTAAATGGCTGGATGGATGAGCAAGACAGAGTGGTCAAAAAGTTGCCAGATTGGTTTTATTCACACCCAAACACCTTAGCGCCAACAGACTTTCCCAGCGAAGGCAGCATTACTTTCATTTTTCTCGTCTTTGAATAGCATTTTTTCCTCAGGTGAGGAAGTTCACCATTCCTGGAGGTACTGCGATATCTGGTTGATGCGTGGTGTAGAAAATGTTTCATGTGATCCTTATCAGCTGTTTTCCTTTTAGTAGTTTATGAAATGAGTAGTGTACTGCAGCTTTATGTTCATGAATGTGGTCTTTTAAAACCATACTCCTTATGTTTTGTATGGATCTAAGCAATGGACATTGAAACGGGTCCCTTCCGGGCCCTGTAGTCATGTCCTTAGCTTTTCAGGCAAAAACACACATTGATTTCTGAATAACAAGTGCACAAGCATTAAGGTAAGCATGTTGTTCCATGCTTAGATTTCACATGCCTTACTTAGTCTTGCATTCCCTGTGAGTGTTTGCTTTTTCCAGGCGGTTGTTACTGTTTTTTCAGACAGAAGATTACTCTCGTCTAGTGCATAATTTGAATTGAGTTGCTTCCAGGCGTTTATAGCGGGACACAATTGGATTGCATCTAAAGGCAGTGCGAGTTTCTTTTAGTGGTAGAGTATGGTGTTCAGTGGGGAGAAGATGTGGCACTATGGCCAGAGCTGCCGAATTTGGAACTGGGGTACAGAATCCTGCAGGCTGCTTTCTGTGCTTTGTGAAACTAAGTGAAGCTGTGGTTCAAATGGAACCTTCTATGGGATTTTTGGGGTAAGCGTTCAGCTTTGGCTGTGATTTAGGTTCATGCAACCACATTTTGTGTGTGTGCGCAATGCAGTCTAGCAGTTTCTGTCTCTAATATATAGAACAAAGTGTGTTAATGGTCATACCACAAAGACCTTAGTGTCAGTTACATATAGCATTCAAACTCCAGTGGGTCACCACTTGCATTCATCCTTTTGAGGATGATATGGCACACATCATGTCAGAGGATGGTGATGGCGTTAACATTTTGCCCCCCCCTGGAAATATTTCTGCGGACACCCATGGGCAAGAGGGACCCTGAGCCCCCACCTGGTTTGCCAAACGCAATTGCTTGTGTGACACGTGGTCTTAGACTAGCAGGGGGAACGTTCTACTTCCTGAACTTCCCGACAAAGAGCAGGGCACCTGCAGGGTCAGGGCGACTCTGGGCGCTGGCCCTTCCTGTGGCTAGCATAAGGCGAACACTCATCAGGAAGTACAATTTTTGATGTTGTAACCATGAAAATCCCCCCCTCACCTTTCTTTTTTCTATTCAAGGTATTGTGGCTTCAACCCGGTGATAACACGCCGGGGCATCATCTGCACAGCCACTAAGTGGGACGAAGTCTCAAGGGGTAAGTCGTGGCACACGGTGGGAAGCAGGGTACACGTGTAGACCCAGGCGAAACCGCCTGGAGAAGCCAGCCGAGGCGAGCAAGGCGCAATAGGATAACCTGTACTTACCTTTCACACACACACCCCCCCCCCTCAAGGTTGCGATTTGAGAAGTACTCGTGGAACGTCCGATAGGGCAGATCGACAGTATACCAGATTCTCACCTGTCGTCGCGGCTCACATCTGGGAAGTAAGTATGGCAGGGATGGGGGCACAATGATCAAGGCTAATGGATGCATAAACCCAACATGGGACCAGCCAAGAGCAACGGTCATGGGGGCATGGGGGATTTTCACACACATTTCTCTATCCCTGCAGGATCTTCCAAGTCGGAGGCTAGCGCACGAAGGCAAGGGCATGGATAGCCAGGGATCACCCCACCTACTCTCACAGATGACTATAGCCGAGGAGTACCGGCCTAGCATGTCTCAGCATGCAGACTGGGCAGCATTCATGGAGATGGCGAAGGCAAAAGGCTTAGATTGGGTGAAGGGCATAATGAACGCACGAGAGCCCGAGGACTCCGGGGTTGAAGTCAACAGACCCGGCGCTCAACAGCCGGCTCAAGCGGACGCAAGGGCACACAAGGCCAAAAAGGGACCGTAGGCCTACAAACAAGGAATTCCCAGCCGAGTTCCCCGTGCCGAAGGCTAGAGCCCCGGCGACACAAAGCAAGGCAGAAACAGTGGCATTGCCATCAAACACGAGCAAGCACCGAGTCCATGGACAGAACGGGTAAGCTGATGAACTCCATGATGAGTTTTATGGTGGACTGCAACACTCGTTTTGCCAACCCGGGGTCTCAGCCCCCTCACAAGAACTCAACCACAGGGGGGGGTGGGGGTAGGGGCACAGGCGATTGCGAAAGTATGGGGTGATCAAGCCAGTGAGAAGCAGGCACAGTTTCTCTCCCAACTCCTGCAACACCCTGCACTCAGGCGAAGAGGCAGTCGCAGACAACCCAGGACGCTGGCAACACTGCTGCAAGCTGCAGACCCCTAGCACCGATCAGCCAACCTCCCCCCGCTGATCCCCCCTTCCACCCGGCGGGCGCACAGAACCCAACACATAGAGCATTGAGGCAGCCCACCCGGTCAATACACACGGTACAGGGCTCCCCTATTTGATTGAATCATCAAAGGTAACAGTTGCCCCCCTGGTATCGGGTCGCTGCTCCCTGCCGTGGCAGGTGCCATTAGCAGCTAAAGAGGGGATTTGACAACGTGAATGTGAGGATATATTCACACTACTTATGCACGGGATGGATAGGTTTGACACAAGAAGGATGGGCGGGAAGGAGGAGGACAAGAAGGTGAAATACCAACCAAGGCCAGACAAAACCATTGAAAACTGGCTAGAGGCGTTCTCCATCCTGTCAGCAGTAGGTATTGGGTCGCTGCTCCCTGCCATGGCAGGTGCCATTATCAGCTAAAGAGGGGATTTGACTGCGTGAATTTGAGGATATATTCACACTACTTATTCACGGGATGGATGGGTTTGACACAAGAAGGATGGGCGGGAAGTAGGAGGACAAGAAGGTGAAATACCAGGCATGGCCAGACAAAACCATTGAAAACTGGCTAGAAGCGTTCTCCATCCTGTGAGCTGTAGTGTTGGAAAAATACCCAGAAGAGGGCCCGGTCTCTTCCAGTATTCCAGCACCATCCATAATGAGGCCATAAAGTCGGGGGGCATTCGGTGGTACAATTTCAACAGGGAGTTCAAAAAGAAGATGGCCATGTGCCCCAAACTAGGCTGGGATCAGAAAGAAGTCCAGCTCTGGATGGAGCACATGGGCAAATTCACTCCGCACCAGAAGAACTCTTTCAATAAAAACCAGAACGGGCAGGCATCTTTTAAGGCGCAGAGCCAAGTAGGGAGACCCTACTTCAAGCAGCCCTTGCGAGGCGCGCGCGGAGCAGCAGGCCAGAGGAGGGGTTCAGAAGGTCTTCCCCGGGCACTTGCAGGCTATTCAATGCTGGGTCCTGCTCCTAGGGGAAAGCCTGCAAATTCTCCCACAGCTGCAACAAATGTGGGGCTCCACACCCAGCAGCGTCCTGCAACAGCAGGCAGGAGACGCTCCCTCCTCACAACATCAGGCAGGACAGTTAAGCAGCAACAGGTAGACAAGCCCATGCCCCCCGGACCCACCTATGCATCCCTGCATCGAACTCAGCAGCCATCATCACAGACAAGGGCTCTCCTTTCATCCCAGACACCTCCCCACCCAATGCCAGCGCAGGTAGGGGCCCGTCACCGCTACTCTTGCACAACCTCCTCCCATTGCTCAGAAAATACCCCAACTCAAAAGACGGCCTACTGCTAGCGAATTGTTTTGTAGAGGGCTTCAGGATCCCTTATGTAGGCCCACTGTGAAGCAGGGATGCGGACAACCTGAGGTCTGCTAAAGAGCGGGTGCTCTTTAGCAGTAGTACAGGAGAAGGTCGCAAAGGAACTAGCATTAGGAAGAATGGCAGGGCCATTCCCCCATCGCCCGCTGGACAACTTTGTGGTTTCTCCCCTGGGAGTGGTACCCAAGATTGATTGATACACCACTTGTCATACCCCGAGGATAATTCAGTGAACCATTGGTTGGAGGGCGGACTCTGTTCGGTCATTTACTGCACGTTCGACGTGGCAGTGGACATGGTAAGGAGAGCAGGCAAGGGGGCTTGGTTGGTAAAGGCGGACATTAAATCAGCATTCCGCTTGCTGCTGGTTCACCAAGGCAGCCACCACCTGCTGGGTTTTAAGTTAGATGGACGGTTCTATTATGACAGGTGCATGCCAATGGGTTGCGCAGTGTCCTGTGCCTCCTTCGAGACATTCAGCTGCTTCTTTCAATGGGCTCTCCAATGGTCCTATGGTGTACAAGGGGTGACACAGTACTTGTACGACTTCTTGTTCATTGGGGAAGAGGGGACTCAAGATTGCAGGGAGGCACTGCATAATTTCCAGGGATTGACGGAACACCTAGGGGTCCCCTTGGCACCCGGGAAGACAGAGGGTCCAGCGCAGGTCTTGACGTTTCTGGGCATTGAACTAGACATGGTGGAGAGTGTGTCCAGACTACCGGTGGGCAAGGTGCAGGCCCTGATCCAGGACATCCAGACAACGTTGGCGAAGGACAAAGCATCCTTGGGCACCATTCAGAGTCTCCTAGGTAAATTGAATTTTGCGGCAAGGGCGATCCCAGTGGGTAGGGCTTTTGCCAGAAGGCTGGCCAGGGCCACAGCTAACGTAAAAAAGAAACACCACCTAGTCAGACTACGCAATGGACTGAAACGGGGCCTCAGAATGTGGGCAGAATTTTTGGCTGATTTCAATGGCACACTGATATGGAGTGCTCCCTGGGCGGGCAGCCCATAATTGTGCCTGTTCACAGATGCATCAGGCAGGGAAGGCTTTGGCGCAATAATGGAGAGTGAGTGGTATGCACAGAAATGGCCCGACGCTTTGCGCAAAAGGAAGATGCAGCCAGTGTTACAGTCTTGGAACTGCCCTACACCTATGGCCAGAGGCTTTGGGGTCTAAAAGGATTTTGTTTTGGTCTGATAATAGGGCAGAGGTAAAGTCCATAAATGCACAATATGCAAAGTGTCCACTGGTGCTTTGCCTACTGAGGGAACTAGTGAGGGCCTGCCTGCATAGCAATGTGGCATTTCGGGCTAGGCACATTCAAGGGGTCAAGAACATGGCAGCTGACGCTCTCTCTCATTTTCAGTGGCTCCGTTTCCGGGAGGTTTGGCCCCGAGCGAGAGCGGAGCAGACTCCTTTCCCTGCACATCTCTGGCACCTATTTCAGTGGAACAGCGCCTAATGGAATTGGGCGACCTGTCCCTCGTGACGGGGACCAGAAGGTGGTACAAGTCCTGCGTCTCCACTTTCTACAAGGTGTTGGGGACATGGGGCAGGGATAAGGCAACACTGGAACACAAGGTGCAACAATTTATCCTGCGGGCCAAGGATCAGGGCAAGAGTCACTCCTGAATCACGGGCCACTTAGCCACAGTGAGCCACCATGCCAAACTCAGGGGGCAACAGGATCCTGCCAGGGCGTTCCCCATACTGGTGGCGCTTAAGGGATGGGCTAGAGGGAAGACACGGGTACCAGACTCTAGGTCGCCCATTGAATTTCATACACTACAGGGTATGATAGATGAAGTGCACAGGGCCACATAGTCGACTTGTGAGGCCAGCCTCTTCGCTGCTGCATTCAGCCTAGCATTTTTTGGGGCCTTCAGAATAAGCGAGTTGGTAGCAAAGAGGGATGGGTCTGGGGATACTATATGCAGACAGGACATTCAGTTGCTAGGAGACTCCCTAAGAATATCTGTGAAAAGATCCAAAACTGACCAGGCGGGGCAGGGGAAAGTAATTTTGCTACAACCTCTGGGTGCCAGGAGGTTCTGCCCTGTGGGACTGGTCTCTGACTACTTAGCCCTCCGCCCCAACACAGGGGGCTACCTGTTAATACATGCAAATCTCATGCCTCTCACCAAGTTCAGCAGGTTATAAGGTCTTGCCTTGAGCTGTCAGGAAACGCTGGGCCGAGAAAAGTTTTTTCAAGTCATTCCTTTCAGATTGGAGTGGCCACCTCAGCCTTTAAGGTTGGCCTTCCTCCTGACCACATCAAGAAAGTGGGGCAGTGGGATTTCCAGTGCTGTAAGCGCTATATACGCCCATAAAGATTCAAAAGGGAATGGGGGCGAACAATGTAAACTGGTGTGGTTTTTAGAAGTGTGTTATCAGCTTACAGTGTTATTGTTACCACACTGTAGTTTTGTAGTGGTAATTTGTGTATACTCAGGTTTCACAATAGCGTATTGTGTATGTAAAATTAAATGGTGTGTGCAAATTTGCATTTCTTTATTTCGCCAGGGTTCAAGGTGTGGGTGATCAGCCACTCAGGCATCGCTAGGGTGGCGCAATGGGCAGAGACCAGGACCTGGAGGCATGGGTTCTCCCGCACACAGATAGCCTGGTTGGGGTTCCCTGGCATGCGATGACACAGCAAAAGCGGCAGCAGAGACTAGCTGGGGGGGACCCCCCCTAACATTTTGGTCATTCACCTCGGTGGCAACGACCTGACGTCTATGAGGAGAGGGCACTAATACAAGCAATGAAAGCCACGATGGGTGAGATTAGCAATTGTATGGGGCAATGTGAGTTATAGTGGTCAGAGATCACCTGCGGAGGGCCTGGCACGGAGCCAGGTCTGGGGAGGCCATCGAACATCCCCTTAGAAGGGTAAACAGCGCCATGCGCAAGCTTACGGAAGAGAGGGGTTTTGGCTTCATTTGACATGGACTGATACATGCCAACGCCCAGGGGTATTTGGAGGAGGACAGGGTTTACCTGTCAAAGGTGGGCATGGACTTGTTCTTGTTGGACTTGGGCGATGCACTGGTAACAGAGGGTTGTAAGTGAAGAAAGTTACCTGCCTTGGTAGGGGGACCCTGGATGTGACGGCTGCCACATCCAGAGCATTGGCGATCCGGAGGCTGAATGGTATATAGGGGTACTCTCTTCAGGAGCACAATAGGGGTGCCTATGCCAAACCCCAGGAGTATTTACATCAGAACCCTGGATGAAAATGATGACGTCCCGCTAGTCCTTCGGGCGGTTGTAAGCCTGAGCAACCGGGGGCTTGTCTTGCAACGCTCTGCCCCTTGAAAGGCATGAGTAAAGTGATGGACAGATGGTCCATGGTATTTAAGGGGGATAATCCCCACATAAATGGTAGCACAGATTGGGTTGGCCACGGTGCGGTTGACTCATCAGGCAGGCAGGGCAGCTTAGGTTAGTCACACCTGCCTGCCCTTGGATCACCCGTAAGTTAACCCACCACGTTGGCATACTTCTTATTGCAGTGCATGCTATGTTCATCATGTGGGGGGAGGTTGCCTATAGCCGCGCTATGAAGCTGCCCGTGGTGCACGCAGTGTGCCCATTCAAAAAGGCGGCCACCTTAGTGTCACATTAGGCACATCACCACATTCTCGCCGTGGGGACCCCCAGGTAGTCCCCAAAGTCCATCGCTGATTCCACGTCACTTCCGGCACACTGAGGGTCGGGCGAGGTACTTATACCTGCCCCCACCCATCTGGCCTTCCTCTTTGTTCCTCCTGGTCACGCCATCGCCCTCCCTAACGCATACCCGGCGTGTTGGCTGAAGGGCGCGGCCAGGTAGGGAACAAGTTAACTTGTTAATTTTCTGTTGCAAGCGGAGTTACAGGGCGATCTGAAGGCTGAATGGTACATAGGGGTACCCTCTTCAGGAGCACAATATGTGTGCCTATGAAAAACCCCAGGTGTCTTTATGGCAGGACCCTGGATTAAAACAACGGCGCCCGATAGTCCTTTGGGCAGTTGTAAGCCTGAGCAACCAGGGGCTTGCCTTGCAACACTCCGCCCCTAAAAAGGCATGAGTAAAGTGATGGACTGGTGGTCCATGGTATTTAAGGGGGATAATCCCCATATAAATGGTAGCACCAATTGGGTTGGCCACGGTGCAGTTGGCCCATCAGGCGGGGAGGGCAGCGTAGGTTAGTAACCGCTGCCTGCCCTTGGATCGCCCGTAAGTTAACCCACCACATTGGCATACTTCTTGTATGAAATAAACCTGCAGCAAACTGTTTTCCAACAAACCTGTTTAGTGTGATTATTTATTGCAGTGCATGCTATGACCATCATGTGGGGGGAGGTTGCCTATATCAGCACTATGAGCAAGCAAAAACTGCCTGGAGCTAGGCCCACAAGGTATTTTTGAATCATACAGAGGGGGGCAATATCGAAAGGAAGTGAAATCATGGAAAGATAACTTTCCCTTTCCAGCAAAGCCTGTGCTGCATCCCTTGGTTAATTCCACCCCCCCCCCCACTATGCATGATAGAACCACAGTGGAAGCCCATGCTAACTGTAACCCCAGCAACTTAGTCAAGGAGTCAGCCATATTGCTGATGCCCGAAAGGCCTCAGTCACCCCTCGGTTCACCTGTGTTCATCCCAGGGCCAGCAGCAAAGTGATTGAAAAGCTACCCAAAACCCGTAATGTAAGGGCCAAGGACAAAGGACAAGACCAGCCCTTATAGGAATGCTATGTTCTAAATTTAAATCTCTTTTGGATATTAGGCTTCAATCCTTGTATGATTGTCTAGGGGCCATGGACACTTTACTTGCAAGGCTAGGAGATAAGGTACTAGAATCAGCACCTGGCCCCCAAGGTCAACCTCCATCTGCCCCAAAGTGCTTACCCCATCATCAATCGAGCCAGCAGAAACTTCATCTGTACTTTTTTCTGCTGGGGTAACCAGGGCGGGTACCGTAGGTGGCTGTTCAGATCTGGGGTTTTTATATACCTCGGACGGGCGAACAGGCTATTGCGGCAGAACCAGGTAAAGAGCTGTACTAACTCAGAAAAAGGCTCCATCATCTGTCATTCACCTGTCCCCAGCAGCATGTCCCTATGTTATTGTTCTGGAGATGTACCGTATTTAGCCTAGTTGACAGTTAAAACTACTGATCAACTAAAAAATAAAGATTTCCATTGGATAGGATATAAATATAAGTATAGTAAAGTAGAAGTATGATAAATACAACTACAATGACATTTTGGTGGTGCCGAGATAATCAAGGATTGGTCTGCTACCCAAAGGCTTTGAACAGGACTGTGTGATAGTTAATTTAAAAAGACTTCAATTAGCTGGTCAACTTCTTGGTTCACACTCATATGGTTCTTTGTTTTTGTCTCCTATTAAACTTCTGCAGTTGGGTTATTTTTACAGCCATTTGAATTCTGTATCCCAGCCTCCCAAGCACCCTGCATGTCCTTTCGCATGAGCACTTCAACTGGCACCTTAGCCCTAGTGGTATACGCAGCTGAGATACCTACTTCTAATCGATTGGCCCTGATTGCTGGATTACCCCATAGTGAATGACTTGTAAATCAGTGGCTTCTTTACAACCTCAAGTGCATGGCGGTGGCCACATTGTATCTGATAGTACCTCACTAGCTAGAGTTTCTGATGTTAAAATAATCAGCTGGAACATAGCTGGAGTGTGTTTGAAACCGAGGGGTTGATTCCGATCTCGGCCGGAAGCGCACCCAACACCATTCGTCCGGGAAAAAACCAAGCCGAACGCGTGTTTCACGACCGATTCGAACATTCGTCCGAACGAGCAAGTATATGCGCATAACTGCCCAGATCCCGACCCAGCCGTACTTACCCAATCCAGCTCCTGTTCCTCGCCCGAGCCGGTTCCGTAAACGCAGAATCGAGTCGCACGGAAGCAAAAATACAGCACCTTCCGGCCGGACTAGTACGATGCGCCTTCCGTACGCGCCGAACCCGTCGCTACGTACGGCACGTCAGAGCATCCGGGAGAGCTGCACATAAGCTCCGATTCGCGCCACAAGACGATCCACGGCTACGAGACGAACACGCCAGCCACGAGTACGAGTCGAAGCAACGAGAAAGCCGAACGAGACGAACCAATCATGAATCCCATCGCGCAGGTCCTACCAATACTCTACATCTATTACCGGAACAGGTACGGATGCATACGGCGCAGAAGGTAAGTCAAACACCAACCACACAAACAAACGACACGTACCCGACACATAACATACACACATAGGGATGCAGAAATGACTTACACTAGCTACAGCAGAACCATAGGGGCGGGATGGCCATCACCAATGCCATATACACCCATAGGGGCCTGGATGCCTACCACTAACACCACCCCTACTCAGGGGGGCCTGGATGCCTACCACTACCACCACCCCTACTCAGGGGGGGCTGGATGCCTGTCCCCAACACCACCCCTACTCAGGGGGGCCTGGATGCCTGTCACTACTACCATCCCCACTCATAGGGGGATGGATGCCTACCACTACCACCACCCCTACTCAGGGGGGCCTGGATGCCTGTCACTACTACCATCCCCACTCATAGGGGGATGGATGCCTACCACTACCACCACCCCTACTCAGGGGGGCCTGGATGCCTGTCACTACTACCATCCCCACCCATAGGGGCCTGGATGCCTACCACTAACACCACCCCTACTCAGGGGGGCCTGGATGCCTGTCACTACTACCATCCCCACTCAAAGGGGGATGGATGCCTACCACCAACACCACCCCTACTCAGGGGGGCCTGGATGCCTGTCACTACTACCACCCCTACTCAGGGGGGGATGGATGCCTACCACCAACACCACCCCTACTCAGGGGGTGCTGGATGCCTGTCCCCAAAACCACCCCTACTCAGGGGGGCCTGGATGCCTGTCACTACTACCATCCCCACTCATAGGGGGATGGATGCCTACCACCAACACCACCCCTACTCAGGGGGTCCTGGATGCCGACCACTACCACCACCCCTACTCAGGGGGTGCTGGATGCCTGTCCCCAACACCACCCCTACTCAGGGGGGCCTGGATGCCTACCACCAACACCACCCCTACTCAGGGGGTCCTGGATGCCTACCACTACCACCACCCCTACTCAGGGGGTGCTGGATGCCTGTCCCCAACACCACCCCTACTCAGGGGGGCCTGGATGCCTGTCACTACTACCATCCCCACTCATAGGGGGATGGATGCCTACCACTAACACCACCCCTACTCAGGGGGATGGATGCCTACCACTACCACCACCATACTCAGGGGGCCTGGATGCCTGTCACTACTACCATCCCCACTCATAGGGGATGGATGCCTACCACTACCACCACCCCTACTCAGGGGGCCTGGATGCCTGTCACTACTACCATCCCCACTCATAGGGGGATGGATGCCTAACACTACCACCACCCTTACTCAGGGGGGCCTGGATGCCTGTCACTACTACCATCCCCACTCATAGGGGGATGGATGCCTACCACCAACACCACCCCTACTCAGGGGGGCCTGGATGCCTGTCACTACTACCACCCCTACTCAGGGGGGATGGATGCCTACCACCAACACCACCCCTACTCAGGGGGGCCTGGATGCCTGTCACTACTACCATCCCCACTCATAGGGGGATGGATGCCTACCACCAACACCACCCCTACTCATAGGATGGGTAATGCATGACACAACCAGCATACTCCAACATAAGGAATGTCAGAAAAAGACATCCCCCCAACACCATGACAAGCGTGTGTAGACTGTGTCAAATGCCTACAACACTGAACATGACATTGAACATACAATGTGACCCCCATCACATGTGTCACACATAAATGTGTGTGGCCTCCACAATGCAAGCAGACCATGACCACTGTGGCAATGGGGTGTAACACCCCATCATCACAGTGACCAAAAGGTAAGTGTGGGGTCCATAGCTGAAGCACATTTTGAACATTGTGGCAATGGGGTGTAACCCCCCATCATCACAGTGACCAAAAGGTAAGTGTGGGGTCCATAGCTGAAGCACATTCTGAACATTGTGGCAATGGGGTGTAATCCCCCATCATCACAGTGACCAAAAGGTAAATGTGGGGTCCATAGCTGAAGCACATTTTGAACATTGTGGCAATGGGGTGTAACCCCCCATCATCACAGTGACCAAAAGGTAAGTGCGGGGTCCATAGCTGAAGCACATTCTGAACATTGTGGCAATGGGGTGTAATCCCCCATCATCACAGTGACCAAAAGGTAAGTGCGGGGTCCATAGCTGAAGCACATTTTGAACATTGTGGCAATGGGGTGTAACCCCCCATCATCACAGTGACCAAAAGGTAAGTGTGGGGTCCATAGCTGAAGCACATTCTGAACATTGTGGCAATGGGGTGTAACCCCCCATCATCACAGTGACCAAAAGGTAAGTGTGGGGTCCATAGCTGAAGCACATTTTGATCTTTGTGGCAATGGGGTGTAATCCCCCATCATCACAGTGACCAAAAGGTAAGTGTGGGGTCCATAGCTGAAGCACATTCTGAACATTGTGGCAATGGGGTGTAATCCCCCATCATCACAGTGACCAAAAGGTAAGTGTGGGGTCCATAGCTGAAGCACATTCTGAACATTGTGGCAATGGGGTGTAATCCCCCATCATCACAGTGACCAAATTGTAAGTGCTGTCATGGAAAAAGCTGCAAATGCCAAACAGCATGGATTCTCCCTGGTCACAGAACAACAAAGACATCAGTGGCATAGTAGTGCTTGTGTCCCATAGCAACATAGATTGGGTGAGGCAAACAGTGCAGTGCAAATAAGACATACCTTTGGCCATGTGCAGACAAACATCACCCATGGGGGCTGACACTGTCAACATTCATCAATAACACAATGACAGAAGTGACCATGATAATGCAGACCCACATATCTGCACCAATGGGCACACAAATGTAGATATCCTGTGGAGACTGTAGATGTGAGGTGAACAAATACCATACCATGGCAGCAATGGGACATACAAACCATGATCACTGTGCTGACTGATGACCTAGGAGTCCCAGGGACAGCAGGGGAAACCCACCAAACAACATACAGCCAATGGCACACTAAAGATATGCCAATGCAGTGGTGCAGATGCACACACACAAACATGCAGCCCCACACTGCATATCAAACACAACAGGTGAGGGGGGTGCCAGTGTCCCCAGGCAACCACACAACACATGAGGAGGCCTGAATCCCAATTACACAGATGTGCATACAGTGCCACACAAAAGTAACTCATGGATCCGAATCCCCTATGTGGGCAATCAGGCATTGTTAGATGAGAGGGAGCCCAAATTTCACATGTCACACAAGCTTGTAGGAACAGTAACTAACACAGCAAGACACAGACCCACCACAGCACCACCCCCAGGGTCCCCACATTGTGGTGACACTGTCCTGCATGATAATCCCACTGTGATGACAAAGCTAGATGTTGTTCACACTGTGAACCACAGTCATGTGTCCTGAGCAACAAACTACCATCACACCTACACAAGCACAAATCAATCAGCACGGCCTGTCAGCCAAGGCCAATATGGAGGCAGGGGTCTAGCCGTGAAACAACTCTCATCTGCACACACTCAACACCACACACCTTGATCTCCATCAATGTGCAGCAGTGAAGCTCACATGCACTGGTGACATTGCACATGCACCCATGACAATCCCAGGGGTGGTGGTAGGAACTAAGGTGCAGAAACCCATCACACATGGCCAGTCAACAAGACTCGTGAATGTCTGACACACTGCACAGTACGCCGTACATGGGCATGACGTCGATACCACACCAACCTATGGGATCCCGCCCACAGTCACACACCAATGAAGAAGCCAAGGTCACCCACAAAGAACACACATAGACAACTACCAACATTGCAGCTCTGACCCTGAGGAGTGGCAGCAGTCACACACACAACGTGTCACAATCACTGAAAGCTAACACAAACTGTAAATTACATGACTGGTGTAACCAACAAGTGCCAAGGGGAATCCTGACTGTGTCTCATCTGCGTTTGCCCACAAACTCAGCCCTGACAGCAAACACACCTATGGGTGACACCCTGATGACCAGAAATGTGCCATGCACCCACATCCCAGAGAAGCCAGGGAGAAGACTTGGGGGGAACATAGGTCAACTCATCAAGCATCACAAACAGGAACATCACTAGGGATCCCAGCCTGCGTAGCAAAATGGAAGTGAACACACACATACATGCTCACACAACACACACCTTGTGCTCAGGCAATGTCACAGAATTACACACTGCCATGAGGGGACTCCACTCCTGTGTAAGGAAAGCTGTGCCATACGTTGTCCCAGTAGGTCTCTATCATGTCAGCAGAACACTTGGTCACTCAGTCAACAATTAGCACAAAATGAAGGCTCCTGTCATATCAGCCTGGTCATGGGAGTGTCACCGAAATCATCAGCACAGATCCAACACACATGTATAGCAAGTTGCACTGATAACACAGATGAGTCCATCCCCATTGATGCCCAAACTTGCATGTCCAGTGGAGATGGTCACACGGTCAGGGAAATAGACAAATAGAACAATGGCAAGCACAACTGATGTGCAGGGGTGTAAGCCACAGATGTGATATTGCAAATAAAAGTAGGAAATCACATTGCCAAATATTGAAAACATGACACCCTCATATTGCTGCAAAGGATGACATGGATACACAACAGGATAGGACACATTCCCCCTGGACCACATGGGGTCCTGCACAGTAACACTTTATTTTCCTGACATCAAAAATCACCATCACTGCAGCAAGGGCATGGTTAGCATCATCAACATCATGTACATCAGAAGCAAAACCACTAGAGAACAGAAAGTAGCTTTATTCAGCATATGTGTTAGAAAAAATGAAAGTCCAGAAAAATAACAAAGGCCAATGGCCAGTCCATTATCAAAGTCCAAACAGGGTGACAGTGGCAGATGTCACCCTTTGCATGCCTGCACTGCTACACACCAGGAACATTCCCCTCGGAGGGGCATACGGGGGGGCAGGCCAGGCACCGCAGGGACAGGATCAGGGCTCACCAGGAGGAGGCAGGGAAGGGGTGGTGGGTGCTGGAGAGTCACTGACAACTGCAGTGGAGGTGTCTGACATGGTGTGTGCCGGCACAACTGGGGGGCATGAGTCAGATGGTGTAGGTGCCGTCACGACTGCAGTGGGCTGTGCAGATGGAGTGGACAGGTTCCCCACTGCAGTGCCCAAGTCAGACGGGGTGGTAGTGGACTCCACTGCAGTGCCTATCTCCAGGGGAGTAGAATGGGGTTCAGGTAAGGTGGGCAGGACAGAGGGGAAGGACACAGTCTCCACACCAGTGGCACAAACATGCGCAGCGGGGGGTGTGGTGCTGGAAGAGCAAGTGGTAGGGGGAGAAGGCCGGATCATTTTGGGGATGGTGTATCTGTGGGTGGGGGAACCTGGGGCAGGGTGTGGTGGGGGAACCTGTGGAGTGGGGGCCTGAGGGATGGAGGAAGGAGACTTGGTGGTTGAGCTGCAGGGCGGCGGCGGGGTCTTGCTCTTCTGGGTCCGGGGGGACTTGCAGATGGGGGCCTCAGTCTGTCTGTGCCTGGGGGAGGGTGTCCGGGGGTGAGGGGCACTCCCCTCTGTGCGGGTGGACTTCCCCCTGTATGCTGGATCAGCTGGATCAGAGGGGAAGAGGCCGAGGTCACAGAGGAAGAGCTGCTTTGTAGGTGGGGTTGCAGGTGAGGCAAGGGAAGGGGCCTTGGAGGGAGAGGTATCGGAGGACTGCAGAGTGACTGTGGATGCCTGTGTGCGTGTCTGTTCCCCATCCCCTGTGGGTGTGGTATCAGTCCCCTGAGGATGCCTGCGTGCACGTTTTGTTTTTGTAGTGGGTGTGTCTGTGCTGCACGTGTCTGTGTGTTTGGGTGATTGTGCAGGTGTGCATGTGCTTGGGACAGGTAGGCTGCCAGGAAGTGTGGATGGGGCAGAGGTAGGAGGGGTGAGGGACTGTTGGAGGAGGGACACTGCTGCCGTCAGGGAGGAGTCCATGGACCTATTGCTCCTCTGTAGGGCAGACATGCCCGATGAGATGCCCTCCATAAACGACACCAGCTGTGTAAACAGAGTGGTGTGGGCATGGAGGACACTCAGCATTGCTGTCTGCCCTACATGGAGCTGGCGAAGTAGGTACACAGACTCCTCACTCATGGCAGCAGGGGACACAGGGGCAGGGGCTGCGGTGCCTGGCACAAAGGAGACACGCTCCCGAACACGGGAGCCTCCACGGACCTCTGGAATGGGAGCCGATGGGAGGGCGGTGGTGGTGGTGGTGGCGGGGACAGCAATACTAGCTGGGGTGTTGTGGCTGCTGACACCCGCTTCCACAAGGGAGTCATCCTCTGAGCTGCTGTGGTCCTCAGCTGAGGTGGATGCTGCTGAGGACTCCTCGGTGTGGCTCCCCTCGCCCTCCGTGCCACTGGGTCCCTCCGACCACTCATCGGCTGCTGACCCAGTCTGGCTCTGCAGCTCCTCCTGGTCCGTGGAGCTGTCCCCTCCTGTGGCCGTGGATGTATCTGCAAACAATTAGGGAAACAGACAAACAGACAAACATCAGTCACCTGCACTGACCGCACACACCACAGTAAGTACAGCATATTACAGAGCAAGCCCTGGCATCCTTAGTTGAACATTGCCAAAAGTGCTCAAACAGAGTAGGAGAAGCCAATTGTCAGTCTGATGGTCAACCATGGCACTCACATCCCTCCTGGCCTTGCACCCATCTGTCTGGTGCCTGTCGGATGGCAATATCCCAGTGTGGACACATGCACCACCTACACAGTAGTTGGACAGTGCAGACAACACGGTGAAGTATGTGAACATGCACACATCACAACTCTAGCCACTGAGTCAGTACAGGTGTCCGGATAAAGGGATGGCCAGAGTCTATTTTGAAATGCATGTGATGCATACCAGCACCAGACACCATGATGCACCCATGTCCTGATAGTCAATGCCACAATGGGGTGCATGTAGCACATGTCACTCACCTGCAGGATCACTCTTAGGGAGTTTAATGTCATGGCACAGGCATGCCTGCAAAGTCATACATCACTGTCTCCAGTCACATGGGCAGGGCAGCCAGCCAACAACAGTCTGCACTGTGTCACAATCCTAGGTCATGGGGAATGCAAGTTCTGTAGCTGACAAGTGCACATGTCCATCCCCCACAAACCACATCATCTGAACTCTTATGTGTCCACGTCATACCAATTGGACATATGGGAGACATGAAACACAACCCTCGGAACCTGAGCACCTCACAATCTGCTGTGAATGGGAGACAGCTGCCTGAACTTCACATTTGCATACCCCAGTCTGCACAGTCAAGTGATCAAACACCTATATGTCACACAAGTATCATCTCCTATGGTCACATCTCCGGTGGCATGCTGAGCCCTAACTGATAAACACCCCAGTAGTCCTGACAACAAAGCCACAGCACAATGACACAGAGGCAGACACCTGAGGGAACATTCCACTGAGCATAACGTGTCAGCTGATACACGGGAGTGGGAGTACAGAGTGTATTGTATGGCCTGGAGTAGGCATGACTGTCCTGCTCCACATGGAAGAGGGATGAGCCCTGGACAGTAGGCAGGTGGCTAAGTATGTGTGACACACTTGATATACATACTCCTGAGGCCCAAACATTGTTCCCACCCGCAGCATGGGTGTGTGCCAAATACCCCAGGCACATGTGGTGAATCAGATCAGCAATTGGACCACATATCAAAGCAACACGCAGATTACATGTCAGAACTCAGGCATTGTGTAAGCAATGGACCCACCCATGAAGCACACGACAAAGTTACGTGAACAAATGCTGTCCCCCACCTTGAGCTAAGCAAAATGTAAGGACACAGTACCCAAGTGACACAATTTCCTGACTGTAAAGGCCACATCTGGGCATCAGATGAGGAGTGGGCATGTCACAATTGAGGGGCATGGGTCCTGGACCACAAGACTGATGTACTGTGGAAGTTTAACCAGGCCAGAGGAGGGCACATAGCATGTCAGACAAAGTTCACAGTGCAGTCATGGACTCACCCCCTTCTTGCTGCTGTCTGGCCTTCAGCTGCCCATCCAGGTCAGGGAAGACCACCGCCAGGATCCTGAGCATGCGGGGGTCAGGGTCCGGTGTCCGCCCCTCCTGCGAGGAGGCGACAGCTTCAGCTGGACCCTTGCGATCCTCCGGGTCCAGCCCCGAAGGTCCTGCCACCTCTTCTGGCAGTTGCGGATCCGGCGCTTGTAGACCCCCACGGATCTTACTGCCCGGGCGATGGTCAGCCAGATTTCCTGCTTCTGGTGGGCATCAACCTGTGAGGATGACAAAGTGTAAAGGCCATTACTACACATGCAACATATCCGTGCATCACACATTTGGATATACATGTCTCAATCACAGGGGCACATGATGTACACAGGCAGTGCAACGATGGCTATGAACAGTTTGCCAGCAGTTACTACATGGTATCATTGCCTGGGAAGTCAAACCTTGTTGGAATGCACTGTTACTGCACTATACCTGTTCAGTGCATGTAACTACACACTATGGGGGGTGACAACTACTCAGTGAGCATGCTAGCCAGTGGCGTGCACACTGTAAGTCTTGCTAGTCAGACAACATGCACATTTAGTAAGGCAGTGGACAGCACACTCACCTGCTCCCCTGCTTTCCCATACAGCTTGCTGTACTGTGGAAGGAGGCTGTCCAGCAGGACCTGGTTCTCCTCAGTGCTGAAGGCTGGGGCTCTCTCCACAGTACGTGCCATTGCAGGATCCAGAGGGTGCAGAGACAGCAGCAGTGGTGTTGGCAGATGTCGTCCTGGACCATGTAGTGCAGGCAAGTGAGCTCTCAGGGGAACAGCCAGCATTATATGTGTGCTGCTGAGGCAGATACTGTCCCATGTGTCCATAGTGATAGGTCCAAGTCGTTTGCATCTTCTGAATCTGGCCAATCCATGGAATTGCACCACTTACACACGCCCACAGCATCCTTCAAAAGTTCAACTTCATGAGACCCATGAATTTGCAACATTGTTGTGGGTGGCCAACTGAATTCACAGCATCAGACTCGTTGAAGGTTCGAAAACGCGTCCGTTGCCATGCCAGGCCACAGCCAATGCGTGCGCACCGATCGGTCCATTGCTGTACAACGCGTATTTTGAAAAACAACGCGTACCCGCTCACATCATATGCAATGGCCAATGCGTGCGCACCGATCGGTCCATTGCTGTACAATGCGTATTTCGGGCCACATCATATGCAATGGCCAATGCGTGCGCACCGATCGGTCCATTGCTGTACAACGCGTACCCGCTCACATCGTATGCAATGGCCAATGCGTGCGCACCGATCGGTCCATTGCTGTACAACGCGTACCCACTCACATCATATGCAATGGCCAATGCGTGCGCACCGATCGGTCCATTGCTGTACAACGCGTATTTCGGGCCACATCATATGCAATGGCCAATGCGTGCGCACCGATCGGTCCATTGCTGTACAACGCGTATTTCGGGCCACATCATATGCAATGGCCAATGCGTGTGCACCGATCGGTCCATTGCTGTACAACGCGTATTTCGGGTCACATCATATGCAATGGCCAATGCGTGCGCACCGATCGGTCCATTGCTGTACAACGCGTACCCACTCACATCATATGCAATGGCCAATGCGTGCGCACCGATCGGTCCATTGCTGTACAACGCGTACCCGCTCACATCATATGCAATGGCCAATGCGTGCGCACCGATCGGTCCATTGCTGTACAACGCGTCCCTGTACAAGTCACTCGCATATGTCACCATGCCTGTCACAGGTGAGCGTATGCCAGCCACATTTACTTTCCAGGGACTCAGGGGCACATCTACAACACCACAGCCTGTCCACACTGTATCCTAAGACATGTAAGGCTGCATTACCTTTTCTGTGTATGGGTGTCAACATGTGGTTGTTTGGGTGGCACTTGGGGGCAGCCACTCCCAGGATGTGCACGTGTTCATGGGGACAGAATCCTTGTTGTGTTGTGCACATTATTATTATTATTATTAAGAAGTTTGTAAAGCGCAATGGTTACTCCCAACGGAGTGTCCCCGCGCTAGGACAACTGAGAGCCCCAAACCCATGCCACACTAATCGACTACCTACATAACCTCTAAGCAAGGAAGGCAGCAGAGTTATTGACGACCGTCCCCTGAATCACGGAAGAGCCAGGTTTTCAATTTCTTACGGAACCAAGGTTCTGACTCAGATATCCTCAAGTCCACAGGAAGCTTATTCCAGGCCTTAGCTGCCAGGAAACCAAAAGATCTTCCACCCACCCTGGCCCTCCGCACCTTAGGCACAGTCATTCTCATACATGACCACTGTGATGTGCAACTGTTCATTTCAGAGCATGTGGCATGGTCACATTTCCAGGTTGTGTATGTGTATGTCATGTCACATACCCCCTGAGTCCCATGTGGGACGGTATGTACGTCACAGGGTGACCCATTGCCACAATAGTGATGGCCCTCCACAGTCTGTGTGCATGTTGTGTTTACAATGTCTCTGATTCCATGTGCACAATGGGAGACAGTCTCCACATCCACGTTGTTTGTGCATGGACTTTGATGTTGTGCGTGTGTGTATCACAGACGTCCATGTCTGTCCTGCAGAGGCAACAGGGACCACTACCTGTGGGAGTCATGGTTGTTTTGCTGTGGTGTATTCATGATACGCCATGTCATGCCAGTGTCCATGTGGCAATACAGGGTCCCTGGGAATCTACCTGTCAATGAGCTGTGATGCCTGGGGCACATCTGTCCTCACATGTCACTGTGGTGTGTGTTTGGAACGTGACAGCAGTACATGGGTATTGTGACACATCCTAATGATATCCCATAGCACAACCTGGAACTTGTTGACAACACATGTTGAACTGTGATGTTAGATGTTGGCCATGTAGGTGCCATACATGTCCTTACAGAACGGCACACACATCATGTACTTGTGTCTCGTAATGATGTATCATGTGATATTGAGTATGGTCTATGCCACATATGTGGGGTGACTGACAATCTTTCTTTCTTCACCTATGCACTGCAGGGCACCAGCTGTCCATAGACCATTCCCTGACCTTGCAACCATGGTGGAACGGGACTGCATCCGACGTTACCGCTTCACCAGGCCGCTGATTGAGGAATTGACGGTGCGGTTGGCCCCACATTTGCAACCTGGCCGGACATATCCTACAGCGCTGACCCCCAAGGTGAAGGTGATGGCAGCCCTACACTTCTTTGCCACCGGTACCTTTCAACACACTGTGGCGTCTGCTGGTGGGATGTCACAGACCATGTTCAGCCGTGTGCTACGTGATGTTTTGGAGGCTATGTTGAGATACCTGAACCAGTACATCTATTTCCCTAAACGTCAACAACTCACTGACGTCAAGAGTGACTTCTATGCCCTGGGGAGGATGCCGCATGTCATTGGCTCCATTGATGGGACACATGTGGCTTTGGTACCACCACAGGCACATGAGCAGGCATACAGGAACAGAAAACATTACCATTCGGTCAATGCTCTGGTGGTATGTCTTGCAGATATGAGCATCTCACACGTGTGTGCCCGTTTCCCCGGTTCTGCACACGATGCCTACGTGATGAGGAGTAGTCGCATCCCGAGGATGATGTCACAGATGCAGAACCAGCGTGCCTGGCTTGTCGGTGTGTACTGACTTTGTACCATTGTGTGTGTTCTGCAATGTAGTATTCCACCCTCTTTTCCAACTCAGCTAATGTGCAATTGTCTGTATGTAGGTGACTCCGGATACCCCAACATGCCGTGGTTGCTGACGCCCCTCAGGAACCCTGTGACACCAGCCCAGATGCGCTACAATGAGGCACATGGTCGGACCAGGAGAGTGATCGAGCGGACATTTGGTCTCCTGAAGAGCCGCTTTCGCTGCCTGGACAAGACAGGAGGGGCCCTCCCATATGCCCCAGCAAAGGTGTGCAAGATTGTCATCGTCTGCTGCATGCTACACAACATGGCAGTGCGGAAGGAGTTGCCTCTCATCCTGGATGACGATGACCAACATCCACCACCTGTGGAGGATCCTGGCCTGGGCCACGATGCCAGTGATGGTGATGATGATGAGGGTGATGTCCGCACACAGCTCATCACCAACTTCTTCAGCTGAATGTGAGTATCCAGAGATGTCATGTCAATGATGTGAGTTTGCGTGATATGTGTTGGTGGTGCTCTGGTGCTGTTTGAGTGTGGCCATGTGCTACTTGACTGTATGCGTGCAGCGATGTGTCCATACAGGTAGTCTGTACTCCCCAACAGTGTTGACATGCTAACTTGGTTTTGTGTAGGTATCTTGTGACATGTATTGGGCATGAGTATTGCAGTTCTGTCCTGTTCTTCAGTGCTTTTGACTGTGTGACATTTCTGTCCTTCACAGGGTACTTTCAGAGTTGTTTGGTCAACTGTGATCCCCCGACACCGTGATTCAACTTCCAGGGTGGAAGCTGTCGTTTCCCTACAGGTGATGTGCCACACACCTCTGGACTTTCTTTCTTCTACACTTGTTGACTGTGTGGCCACTGCCACGTGGGATTACCTTGCATCTGTAGTGGTAACAACATGTTGCAAATGTGTAATAAACCTGTGCTTCACTTTGGGATGTGCGTTGTCTGTGGTCACACATCTGACTGACATTTGCTTACTGCACCAGTGGGGTACTTAACACAGACTGTGAATAGGTGTGGTGTCTGTGCATTGCACTGTATTTCCTGGAACATCGGTGTAGGCGATGAGTCAGATGGCCCTGGTGTGTCTCCCTCATATGTGTCACATCGCCATGACTCACATGACGGTGTTGTACTTGCTGTAGCAGTTAGCATGCACAGTGTCATTTAGCAGATCATCATCTCCATGACAGAAACCACGTTGGAATCACAACAGAGGCAAGTATGGTGTATTAGTGAGTTTATTTACATACATGTATGAGTATAGTGCACAGGATGGTGGGTGCTGTACATTGGAATTGGAATCCAAAGTTCTCAGATGAGTTGGAAGTCTTGGTAGCAGAAATGTCCTGAGTAAAGTCAACAGTCATCTGATACATTGGGCCAACTTAAACTCCCCATGTCATGTGGGGAGTTGGGTTGCATTCGACAGGGTGAACAGTTTGCACACAAAGGTGAATTTCCAGAACAGGTGTTGGGTTCCTGGGGATGTACATGGCCATCGGCCTCTCAGTTGTCCTTCCTTGGACGACCCCTCTTCTTTGGGGGGGGACCCTCACGTGCAGGCTGCTGCGGTGCAGGGGACTCTCCGCCAGAGTCATCCTCCCTCCCTGTGGCAGTTGCAGTTGTTGCAGCACCAGATGTTGTGGGCACACAGGGAGGTGTGGCCATGTTGGTGCTAATCTGGCGGAGGCATGTCAATATGTCCCTATGCACCGCTGTCAGTTCTTGCAATGTGTCCCACTTGGACTCCATGCCAGATATGTGTGTCTCCACACGGGACATGTGTGTCTCCACACGGGACATGTGTGAGTCCAAGCGGGCATGATGGGCAGCCTGCTGCTGTTGAATGTCCTTGAGGATCCCCACTACCTGGCTGACCTCTCCGGTGCTATTCTGGTACGCATCAGCAATGCGTACCAGTTGTGGGTCATCATGCAGTCCAGACCCCTCTGCAAACAGCGACCTATGTCTACCACCCCTCCCACCACCCCAGGCGACACGTGCGGGACCTGCGGTGGCACGCACAGGTGACCCTAGGCCCCCTTGGGGGTTGTTATTGGAGTTGTTGTCCATTGCTCCACGTTGGGCCGGGGTCCGTGTGCTGTTGTCATTGGTGGTCCTTGGTCTGTCCGTGTCGGCGGGGGTGGTCTGTGTGTTGTCAGTTGTTGGAGGGGTGGGTGCAGGGGGTGCAGATGGTGGTCCTGCTGGTGCTGCATGATGACTCACACCGGAGGGGCCAGGTAGGTCTTCACCATCCGAGGAGGTCAGAGGCTGTTCCACACCAGTGAGCTCAGTGTCCCCCGGAGCCTGGGACAGGGACTCCTCATCGTCTGCTGCTGTGTCCCCATCATCACCTGTTTTTGGGAGACACACACAATGTATGTTATGTTTCTGCAGGCATCAATGGTTCACACACCTGACAGTTGTGACTGTACCGCTGGATGAGGGCCTGTACATTGCATTGTCCTAAGTTGTCACAGTCAGAGGTTGATATTGGTGTAGCACATTGTCCTGCAAACTTGAAGCATTTCAATGTGAATGTTGAGGTGTGTACATGGACAGCATTGGTTGTATTTGGTGGACATCGGGCCCTCCTTCTCCCCCCAGCCCAGTTATCCCACCATGAAGCATGCCACCCTTGCAGTGGGTGCAGGTTAACTCTCAGGATGTCAGTCAGTGGTGTCCTGCTGTTGGTTGGTGCACAGTTCCCAGCAGGGCCTGGTACTCCCCACAACAGAGGACCATTGTCAGACATCTTTGAAGTGGCTTTTCACTCCCTGTGAGGTGTGCATGCTTCAGTGTGAGCTTGCTGGGCCATGTGGGTGGGGGATGTTGAGCTGTGACTACCACTCCCATCATGCTATTGCCTACACCCCCCTTCCCAGCATGCCTATACTTCCTTCCTTTTGAGTGGACTTCACTGTGTGTGAGTGTGACAGCAATGGCAAGATGGCTGACAGTGTGGTCCTGTTGTTTGTTGGTGCACAGTTCCCAGCAGGGCCTTGTGCTCCCCACAGCAGTGCCCAGTGTCAGCCATCTTGTCAGTTGTTTTCCACTCCCTGTGATGTGAGCATGGTTCAGAGTGGAGTTGATGGGCCAATTGTGAGGGTGAGCAATATCTGTGACTACCACTCCCATCATGCTATTGCCTACACCCTCCTTCCCAGCATGCCCATACTTCCTTCCTTTTGAGTGGACTTCACTGTATGTGAGTGTGACAGCAATGGCAAGATGGCTAACAGTGTGGTCCTGTTGTTTGTTGGTGCACAGTTCCCAGCAGGGCCTTGTGCTCCCCACAGCAGTGCCCAGTGTCAGCCATCTTGTCAGTTGTTTTCCACTCCCTGTGATGTGAGCATGGTTCAGAGTGGTGTTGATGGGCCAATTGTGAGGGTGAGCAATATCTGTGACTACCACTCCCATCATGCTATTGCCTACACCCCCCTTCCCAGCATGCCCATACTTCCTTCCTTTTGAGTGGACTTCACTGTATGTGAGTGTGACAGAAATGGCAAGATGGCTGACAGTGTGGTCCTGTTGTTTGTTGGTGCACAGTTCCCAGCAGGGCCTTGTGCTCCCCACAGCAGTACCCAGTGTCAGCCATCTTGTCAGTTGTTTTCCACTCCCTTTGATGTGAGAATGGTTCAGAGTGGTGTTGATGGGCCAATTGTGAGGGTGAGCAATATCTGTGACTACAACTCCCATCATGCTATTGGCTACACTGACTTCACCAGCATACACAGAATTCCTTCCTTTCAGTGAGCTTCCCTGTGAGGTGGTGTTCTAGTGGTGGCTACATATCTGACTGTGTTTGTTGGTTAGATTTGTGCCACTGCCTGGCTCTCTTTGTTGTTGGGTTTGTACATGTCATGACACAGTTACATATCACTATGAGATGGCATGTATTGTGTTTATCTAACTAACATACACATCTTGGTATGATTATCGTTTGGTTGCTGTGGATTTGCTAAGGGTGCATGGTTTGACTATCCCCTTGACAGTGATGTGTGTGTATTGTCACACAATATTGTGTATATTTGTTGTGTACTCACCAGGCTCTGGGATGTTTGATAGTCCATATACGCTCACTGGTGGTAGGATGGCCCGCACCTTCTCCTCCCAGGGCCTGAGGTATACTGGTTTGGCAGGAGGGCCACTGCCGGTGTGTTGGCTCAAGGCGTAATCCTTCTTGAGTAGGTCCTTGACCCTCCTGCGCACATCATACCACCTGTTTTGGATGTCTTCCTTTGTGCGCAAACATGGTGATTGTGCGTTCACCCTGTCGACGATCCTCTCCCACATCTTGGTTTTCTGCGACATGGGGGTCTGTTGGACCAATGTACCAAACAACTGGGGCTCTACCCTGAGGATCTCATCTACCAGGACTTCCAATTCACTGTCTAGGAACTTTGGATTCTTCTTTGGGGGCATGGTGATGGGTGGTGGTGGTGATTGATGTATGTGTGGATGTGCAAGTGAGGGTGTGTGAGTGTAGGTTTTGCTGGGTGTATGTGAGGGTGCTATTTGTTGAGGTGCTGATGGTGTGTGGCTTGTGTGATGGATGAGCTGTGAGTGTGTCTGTGGTTGCTGTCTGATGGTGTTCTGTGCTGGCAGGTCAGTTGAATTTGCAAAGGATCATGGTAGGGATTTGTGGCCTTTATATGGGTGGAGTTGTGGGTGTGTCTTTGTTCCATGTCCCCCCCCCAGTATTTATTGGCTTTGTAATTGCTTGTTTGGCCCTTTTCTTGTATTTTTTCCTTTGTAGTTTTGGGGAATGTAGGAGACGTTCTTCTGACCAAGTAGGACGCTGCAGTTGTCTCGTGTGAGCTTCTCCGAGTCGTTCACGATGTGTTTCTGCTAGGTTTCATGTGCGGCGTACGCGTCGGTCGCGGAGTATTGGGTTGCTTCGGCTGGGTTTTGTATGCGTGTCGGTCGTACGGCTTGGGCTCCGTGCGACTCGGTCTGGTTTTCCACGCATTGCATCGTACTGCGCGGGTCGGAGTTCGCGGGTACGTTTCGGTCGGGTTCATTCCTGGTGTGTGTCGGTCGGTTCGATTCGCGTGGTTTCCCGGCCGGATAGCTGGTTTCCGTGCGGTTCGGTCGTTCGGCTTGTGTTCCGTACGAGTCGGTCATGATTCACATGCATTTCATCGTACTACGCAGGTCGGGCAGCGCCGGTACGTGTCGGTCGGACTATTTTCCCGTACCGAGTCGGTCGGTACGTTTTCTGGCCCGAATCGGAATCGGCCCCCAAATGTTGAGAACTGGTAACATTATATCAGCCAGCT
Source organism: Calotriton arnoldi (assembly GCA_963921515.1). Lineage (NCBI taxonomy): Eukaryota > Metazoa > Chordata > Amphibia > Caudata > Salamandridae > Calotriton > Calotriton arnoldi. The sequence continues at coordinate 2,294,299 of CAWUFW010000952.1, read as the reverse complement.
TGACATAGTCTTGCTGCAAGTAGCCTGAGCTCTATATGAGGAATGTTTTTTAAAGGCTTCATTTGCTTTCTAAATCTACAACCCATTCGTCTTCTGGCAAGGCACAGGCAGGCCTAACAATATGGGTCAAAGCCACACTAAAAGGCACTAACACACCTTTACCAGTTGCCAGTGAATTGTTCCAACCTTTTAATCTTTTTGGCCTGATAATTTTAACTCAATTTCAATTTTTTTTTACAATGATAAATCTGCCACCAGGGACAATCGAAATGTTAATGCATTATTTGATTATGATGGGGAGTTGAGCAATAGGCACTTTATTGTGTGCTGATTGTTTAATGTCCTGCAGGGGGGGCTATATCGCAAAATTTTGATATAGATGTCTGTTAACCGTATCCAGATGTTTTTATTTGGGGGATTTTGTGGGTGATACATCTGACAGAGATGCTAGGGGCAACTTCTTGTACAATTTCTTACTGTCGCTTGGCCCAGCTTTCATATATACACACCAACTTTGGGGTTAGACCAACCGCTCCAGAGATAAAGGCCCTAGAGAGACCACGAAATCAGTAATAGTGCACGTGGGCCTAGAACACCTACTATTGGAGACAGCTAAGATCTGCTCAAACGTTCTGTCAGGTCGTAAGGGGCCCAAAGTGACGCATCAAACGAAACTCGTCAAATTTGTGCAGCCTAAGCCAGATATCCTGTTGAGGGGGGTAGCAATCTGCGGCAAAAAGTGGTGGCGGAGGAGGGAGCCCTCATGCTCGAAGACATAATGGTGGCGATTCAAGGAGTCCGGTCCGACTGGAAAACAAAATCGACACGGTCGCTTCGAAAGTAACATTAATGCACACAGACCTTCGTAACTTGTGTGACCGTGTAAAAGCCGGTGCACAGACATAATATTGAGGGTTTTTTTTCGGAGTACAAAAATATCGAGTTGGAAATATCGAAGGGACTGAATATCGACATCAAGAATATCGGTGATCAGAATATCGACATGAAGGTAAGAAATATTGTTTTTGTTAATATCGAAGTAAGTAATATCATTTGTAAAAATATCATTGTTAATAATATCGATGTTTATATTAGTGTTATGTATTTTAGTATGTATTTTAAATGTATGTCTTCTATATTTTTTGTTAAGTATTGTATTTTTTTTAATATATGTATTACATTTTTAGAAGTTATTAATGTTTTTAAAAGCAAATTTTGCGTTTTAGTTCCGTAGCGGGTTGTGGGTTTATAGGGGAATAGGGTGGGAAGTAATTTAATTATAGTAAATTTAATAATAATTTTTAGAAAATATTAATTATTTTTAATTAAATGTGTTTTTATTCCGTCGCGGGTTGTGGGTTTATAGGGGAATAGGGTGGGAAGTAATTTAATAATAATAAAGTAATTATTAATTTTTATTTATTGGTATTGATAATTAATTTATTGTTAATTAATTATTAATTGGTAATTAATTTTTATTAATTGATTAATTGATAATTATATTAATTGTGTTATTTTTTTAGGAGCGGGTTGTGGGTTTATAGGGGAATAGGGTGGAAAGTAATTTAATTTTAACAAAGTAATTATAAATTTTTATTTATTGGTATTGAAAATTAATTTATTGTTAATTAATTATTAATTGGTAATTAATTTTTATTAATTGATAATTATATTAATTGTGTTATTTTTTAGGAGTGGGTTGTGGGTTTATAGGGGAATAGGGTGGGAAGTAATTTAATGTTAATAAAGTAATTATTAATTTTTATTTATTGGTATTGATAATTAATTTATTGTTAATTAATTATTGATTGGTTATTTAATTAAAAAAATTATTTAATTGATAAGTATTTTAATTTTAACCCTCTGCTATCCAACACTTTCCCTACAGTTACACTCTCTGGAGTGGGAATAGTAATTTTTACCCTTACGCTATCCAACACTTTCCCTACTGTTGCACTCTCTGGAGTGGGAATAGTAATTTTTACCACTACGTTATCCAACACTATCCCTACTGTTGCACTCTCTGGAGTGGGAATAGTAATTTTTACCCCTACGCTATCCAAAACTTTCCCTACTGTTGCACTCTCTGGAGTGGGAATAGTAATTTTTACCCCTTCGCTATCCAACACTTTCCCTACTGTTGCACTCTCTGGAGTGGGAATAGTAATTTTACCCCTACGCTATCCAACACTTTCCCTACTGTTGCACTCTCTGGAGTGGGAATAGTAATTTTTACCCCTACGCTATCCAACACTTTCCCTACTGGTGCACTCACTGGAGTAGGAATAGTAATTTTTACCCCTTCGCTATCCAACACTTTCCCTACTATTGCACTCTCTGGAGTGGGAATAGTAATTTTTACCCCTACCCTATCCAACACTTTCCCTACTGTTGCACTCTCTGGAGTGGGAATAGTAATTTTTACCCCTACGCTATCCAAAACTTTCCCTACTGTTGCACTCTCTGGAGTAGGAATAGTAATTTTTACCCCTTCGCTATCCAACACTTTCCCTACTGTTGCACTCTCTGGAGTGGGAATAGTAATTTTTACCCCTACGCTATCCAACACTTTCCCTACTGTTGCACTCACTGGAGTGGGAATAGTAATTTTTACCCCTTCGCTATCCAACACTTTCCCTACTGTTGCACTCTCTGGAGTGGGAATAGTAATTTTCACCCCTACGCTATCCAACACTTTCCCTACTGTTGCACTCTCTGGAGTGGGAATAGTAATTTTTACCCCTTCGGTATCGAACACTTTCCCTACTGTTGCACCTACTGGAGTGGGAATAGTAATTGTTACCCCCACGCTATCCAACACTTTCCCTACTGTTGCACTCACTGGAGTGGGAATAGTAATTTTTACCCCTACGCTATCCAACACTTTCCCTACTGTTGCACTCACTAGAGTGGGAACAGTAATTTTTACCCCTTCGCTATCCAACACTTTCCCTACTGTTGCACTCACTGGAGTGGGAATAGTAATTTTTACCCCTATGCTATCCAACACTTTCCCTACTGTTGCACTCACTGGAGTGGGAATAGTAATTTTTACCCCTACGCTATCCAACACTTTCCCTGCTGTTGCACTGTCTGGAGTGGGAATAGTAATTTTATCCTCTCCGCCATCCAATATTTTCTCTACTGTTTTAGTTAATGTAGTGTATGATGTATTTTAAAAAGATTAAAAATATTCTAATTTTTTAATTTGTTATATATATTTTTTATATTTTTATTTATATTATTGGTGTATGTGTATATATATGTATTTATAATTTTTAATGTTTTTTAACAATTTATAAGTTATTAAAATAATTATTTATAAATATTATTAAGTAAGTTTATATATTATATTTTATATATATATATATATATATATATGTTTAATTTATTTTACATTATATGTATTAGTTATAATTTTAAACATTTTAAAATAATTTTTACTATGTTTCTTTTAATTATATGTATTATCTACTTTATTTTATATTATTTTTTAAACATTAAAAAAAACGATATTTTTAACAACGATATTTTTGACAACGATATTTTTTTTCTTGATATTTTTGTACTTACCATTATGTAGATAGGACTTTGATATTCTTGACATCGATATTTTTGTGTCGATATTTTTGTACTTCGATATTCTGACTGTCGATATTCTGTCAGTGATCCGTAAAAGCCACTGAGGACTCCATAACTATCCTCCAATCCTCCACTAAGGCACTGGAAACTCACGTAAAAGAACTCCAGACCACATCCGCTACCCTAGAGGCTAGACTGGAAGATTTTGAAGGGCGTGAATGCAGGAATAACGTGAGAATTTTGGGTGTTCCGGAGCGGGCGGAAGGCCCTGCCACAGACCTGTTTGTTGAGGACCTCATTATGAAACATTTACAGACCCACAGTCTTTCCAACTACTTCTCGGTCGAACGGGCCCACCGTGTCCCGGGGGGCCCATCACGGTCAGGAGCCCCCCCACATCCAATATTGGCGAGGATTTTCAACTATAGGGACAGAGATGTAATATTGCAAACTGCTTGCTCCACCCCCCTTTAAAGTATGACAATGCCACAGTCACCTTCTTCCCAGACTTTACGCTCAAGGTCCAAAAGCTACATCGCTCCTTTTTGGAGGTTAAGAGGGTACTGCGTGAAAAAGAACTAAAATATGCAATGCTGGTTCCGTCCAGACTCCGTGTGATAGCGGAGGGAAAGTCATGGTTCTTTGACTCCCCTGAGGAAACCTGGGAGTGACTGGATGGCTGGCGACAACCTGGGAATAGACGATCCAATGCACACCAACAGAGGAGAAACAAGGAGAAGTGATACCAGGAATTACAACAGAGTCGGGAGGCAGCTTCTGTTGCTGAGGGATCCCCGGACTCCCAGCCGCCATAAGACTTCCATCCGTATCAGTTGACTCTTGTTGAGAACTCGGGGTCGGGGTGCCTCATGTGATGTTGGAAAATACCTTGGATGGAGGTTCGAAGGTTATACCCCACAAGGGCTTATTATTTGCATATGTCACTACATTGTCAAACATTGAGAAACCTGGTTATTGCTCCTTAAGATACAAAGTGGTTGACTCTGTGAAGAATTAATGGGAGGGCCTATGATCCCATTGGATCCTAAATTTAAATGTTGCTGTGTGGTAAAAAACGTCTTTACAGGTACAGGTGGGGGGGGAGCTCCCTGACACTAGGAGATGAGGGGTGGGGTACACAGGTGCTCTGCAAGTTGGGGGGTGGGCAGTTTTAAGTCCACAATGCAGGGAGGCAGGTAGGGGAGAGGGAGGGAAGTGTTATGTTAGTTGGATTAATATGTTTCTATGGGACAGCATACTTGTCAGAGTGATACTGACACATGTCTTATGCAGCAGGGTGTAGCTAAACAGGACTTCTCTCGGGTGGCCCCGAGAGCCTATGTAAAGATCCCCCCCAGCCCCTCCCCATTGCGCTCAATTGCTTATCGACAAAAATGGGGTTCCCTCCGAGGTCGCCCGACCCCCGGGCTGAACTTCCAAACATTATAGATACAAGGCACTATGAATACGGTACGAATGTCCGGTAACTTTAAAAACCTTTCTTGGAATGTGAACGGGTTGGGGGATAAAATTAGAAGGGAAGTAGTGCTGCAATACCTGAAACGCCATTCACCCGATATAGTCCTATTACAGGAAACCCACATACAGGGCACCACAAGTTGGTAGCGCATGCCGGCTACACTAGGGGTTCTAGGGGGGTGGGTATCCTCTTGCGAAAATCCTTTCCATTTACCATACAAAAAGTCACACATGATTCCCATGGCCATTTCGTAACACTATCGGGATACTGGGAGCGCCGACCATTCAATATTATGTCCCTTTACATCACCCCGAGACTCCACACTTCCACACTTGCAGACCTCGGCTCACATATTGACCCTCTGCCACAGGGAGAGCTACTCATTGGGGGAGACTGCAACGCAGCGCTCAATGGTGAAACGGACCGCCTGCCAGCAAGACAGAAATATCCCGCCGGGAAGATTCTAGCAGATTTTCTGTCGGCAATTGGCCTGGTGGATATATGGCGGATGAGGAATTCAATAACCCGCCAGTACACCTTCCATTCGGGAGTACACGGGAGTCTGTCCCTCATAGACTACATATTTGGGCTGGCTGGACAACTTCCAGGGTTTGGGGAGACGACTTACCTCCTGAGGGAAATTTCTGATCATTCTCCGATCTGTACTAGTTATGGCAGCAAACCCTCATCCAGTAATCATAAAATGGCACTGAACCCATGGTGCCTGAAATTACTGCTAATCCGAGCCGGTCTGCAAGAGGAAAAAGAGGGATCGGTAGATTCAGCCCAGGTTATATGGGGGCCTACAAGACGGTAGTTAGAGGCCAGGGGGTTTCTTTGATTGCAGGACATAAAAAAGAAAAACGGAAACAGTTGGAAGACATAGAAGGGGAAATCTTAAAATTAGAGGCTGAACTGCTGCTGCCAGATCCAACAGATGCACTACATAGGTTAAGAATTAAACAAAAAGAATATAGAGATATAGCTGAGGACACTGCAAGAGTCAGACACAGAGCGACCTTGCATCGCTTGTGTGAGGGGGAAGACAGAGCGGGTAAGCTTCTGGCGTGGTTGGACAAGAGAGAAGAGGCTTCCAAATGGGTATTTGAGATCACTCTAGATGGGGGGAGACAGTGCGGGACCGGAATATGTCTCTTTACAACACGAGTCATTACATCACGTGCTTTTACAACGCGGTCGTTACAACAATCGCGTTGTTACAGTGCAGTACCATTACAACGCAAGTCGTTACAACAACTTGCTCTAGATGGCGCGCTGGACTAAGGAATAGTATAATTTACTATTCCAACTCCAGTGTGTGCAACAGTAGGGAAGGTGTTGGAATAGTAAATTATACTATTCCTTAGTTTAGAGCGCCATCTAGAGCAAGTCGTTGTCATGACTTGCGTTGTAATGGTACTGCTTTGTAACAATGCGGTCGTTGTAACAACCGCGTTGTAAAGGTATTGAGGTGTAATGACCGTGTTGTACAGGTTGTTTCCCGAGGGACCGTCAGGGAATTGCAGATGCCGGGTCTGGTGGCTCAGAGGACTAATGCGTCCACTGCAGGGGCCTGTGTTTGACCTCATGGTCACAGGTTCCAATCCCGGCAGGTCCACTCAGCCTTTCATCCATCTGAGGTCGATAAAATGAGTACCATTGAGTTGGGTAACAATAAACATCTGTTATTCAGCGCCAAGATGCCTCCGGGTGAACGTGCGCTTTACAAATACACTTGTTATGTTGTCATGTTATGCCTTCACAGCCTATTATAGACAAGTGTACACACCATTGGCTTGCATCACACAAATTGAAGCAAGGGAACTGTTGGCAACTCTTGATATGCCCTCACTGGAGGCAACGGACAAGGATAGTTTAGAACCGGACCTTACAGACAGTGAAGTAGTACAGGCTATCGGATCACTAAAAGCCAGGAAAGCAATGGGCCCGAACGGCTTACCGATTGAACTATATAAACTAACAGCGTCCAAAACTGCCCCACACCTCGACAACCCCTGCGACCCCAACTCCACCACCCTTCGTGACAACCTCGCCAACATTGGACTCAACCAACTCGTCAACACACCGACACACAGGGCAGGGCACACCCTCGACCCCATCTTTGCTGCAGGAAACAGCGTCCACTTCAGCCACACAACGCAACCACCTTGGACCGACCACCACTGCGTCCACTTCACCATCGATAAACCCAAAGCACCTAAACCAGCCCCACGCCCTCCACGAAGGAACTGGAGCAAGGTCACCGCCAAGCAACTGAACTCCACCCTCTCCCTAGACAACCACACCTGGGCATCCGACGCAAACACTGCAGCCAGAGAACTCCACACGTGGATCTCCAACTGCGCAGACGAGCTCGCCCGCTACGCAACCCCGGCAAACAACGCCCCAGAAAAGCCGCCTGGTTCACCACCAACCTCCAAGAAGCCAGGTGCACCTGCAGACGCCTGGAAAAGAACTGGAGGAATACCAAGACAACCGACAGCTACTCCACCTACAAGAATGCCATGACGGACTACCACAACCAAATCAGAACAACAAAAAGGAACTTCATCCACAACAAAATCCTCACCAACTCCAAGGAACTCTTCAACGTCATCCAGGAATTCACCAACCCATGCAGCGAAGTCGCAGACATCACCCCGTCCCAAGACCTCTGCGACAAGCTCGGAACCTACTTCCACCTCAAGATCAGAACACTCTACGACAACTTCACCGACCACCCACAAGACACCTCAGCCAGCCCCCCGACACCCCAAGGCACCAGCCAGCCCACCATCTCCAACTGGACACCAATCACGACCATGGGCACCGCCGCAGCCATGAAAGGCATCCACTCGGGGGCCCCCACCGACCCCTGCCCCCCGCACATCTACCATCAGACACCATCGCCCCCCAACTGCAACACACCATCAACACCACCTTCAAAACAGGCACCTTCCCAGACACCTGGAAGTGCGCCGAAGTCAGGCCCCCTGCTCAAGAAACCCACGGTCGACCCCACCGACCTCAAAAACTACCGGCCCATCTCGCTCCTCCCTTTCGCAGCCAAAGTGGCAGAGAAAGCAGTCAACAGGGAACTGACATGATTCATCGAGGAGCACGCCGTCCTCGACCCGTCCCAATCCGGATTCCGAGCCAACCACAGCACCGAGACCGCCCTACTCGCTGCCACGGACGACATCCGCACCCTCCTGGACCAGGGCCACTCCGCGGCCCTCATCCTCCTCGACCTGTCTGCAGCCTTTGACACGTCTCTCACCGCACACTAATCACCAGACTACACGACGCCAGCATACAAGGAACTGCCCTAGACTGGATCTGCTCGTTCCTCACTGGAAAAAGCCAAAGGATCAGACTACCGCCCTTCCTCTCCGCCCCCACCGACATCACCTGCGGAGTCCCACAGGGGTCATCTCTGAGCCCGACCCTCTTCAACATCTACATGGCCCCCCTTGCAGACATCGTCCGACAACACGGCCTCAACATCGTATCCTAGGCCCACGACACCCAGCTCATGCTCTCCCTCACCAAAGACCCCTCCACCGCAAAACTTAACTTCCAGAGAGGAATGCAAGAAGTGGCAGTCTGGATGACCAACAGCTGCCTAAAACTCAACGCTGAGAAAACAGAAGTCCTCGTCCTTGGAACCACCCCTTCAGCATGGGACAACACCTGGTGGACCACCGCCCTCGGGAGCCCACCTACCCCCTCAGACCACGCCAAGAACCTCGGCATCGTACTCGACCCATCACTCACCATGAACCGACAGGTCAACGCCGTCACCTCCAGCTGTTTCAACACCCTCCGCATCCTCCGAAAGACCTTCAAATGGATCCCCCCCGAATCGAGGAAAACAGTCACCCACGCACTCATCACCAGCAAACTCGACTATGGCAACACACTCTACGCTGGCATCAACAAGTCCCTACTCCGCAAACTGCAAACAATACAGAACACCGCGGCCAGACTCATCCTTGGCATCCCCCGGCACGAACACATCAGCCAACACCTGCGGCGACTCCACTGGCTCCCCGTGGAGAAGAGAGTCACCTTCAAAATCCTCACTCACGCCTACAAATTCCTGCACAATAACGGACCCAAATACCTCAACGACAGAATAAACTTCCACGTACCCAAAAGAAACCTGTGATCATCCAACCTCGCACTGGCTGAGACCCCGCGGATCCACAGAGCCAGATCAGGCGGAATATCGTTCTCCCACATTGCAGCCTAGACCTGGAATGAGCTACCGGCAGACATCAGACGCGCCCCCTCCCTGAACACCTTCAGGAAGACCCTCAAGACCTGGCTCTTCGGCTGAACGGAGCGGTGCACCCCCCCCTCAGCGCCTTGAGACCCTCATGGGTGAGTAGTGCGCTTACAATCCCCTGATTGATTGATTGATTGAAGATGTACCTGGAAAGCATTAAAATCGGGAAACTACATGAAAATCAAAGGCTCGCAAATATAGTAGTGATGCACAAGGTCGGGAAACCACCGGGGAGTTGTGCGTCTTACAGACCAATCTCCCTAAGAAATGCAGAGGTTAAGATTTTAGCAAAAGTGTTGGCAACCCGACTGGCTCCAATGCTACATAAACTAATTCACCCCGACCAGTCAAGATTTATGCCTGGTAGAAATACTGCACTTAACTTGCGGCGACTCCAGGGAGTACTGGGAAGGGTGAAGGCAATCAAGAAGACGCTGTTGCGGTGTCCTTAGACGCTAAGATGGCGTTCAAAATGATAGAATGGCCCTTTGTATTCACTGTCCTCGAGAAACTAGGATTTGGAGAGAAGTTTTTAGCATGGGTCCGACTGTTATATGCGGAACCTTTAGCACAAGTGATGGTAAACGGGGGGCGTTTGGCAGGGTGTTTAAATTACAGAGAGGGACAAAACAGGGATGTTCCCTCTCTCCTTTGATATTTGTGCTGGTCCTGGAACTGCTAACGGTGTGGATACGAGGTGACCCGCTCATTAGGAGACTTAGATGTACTGCAGATGGGAAGATAGAATCTCTCTCTATGCAGATGACACTCTTCTCTACTTGGCAAAGCCTTACGCCTCTCCACATAAGGTGCTCCATATCTTTACCCTGTATCAAAACTACTCAGGTTACACCATAAACTGGGATAAATCGCTGATATACGTCCTCTATTGCCCAACACTGAAGCTTCCCAGAACGTGTACAGCAAGAGTTGTAACAAAAGAATTCCAATATTTGGGAATTTATGTCACAAGCGACCCGAGGTCTTTTATGAACGCAATCTAGTCCACCCCCCCCCCCCAGTCGTCTTCGGGAGGATGTCCAACATTGGAGGTCTTTGCCCCTGTTGCTGCTAGGCAGGGCCTCGCTATACAAAATGGTGGTGCTGCCCCGCTTTTTATACATTTGACAAAATGGTGTCTCCCACATACTTCTGAGCGGTTGAAGCAGAGTTATGGGCACTTCTGTGGGACGGAGGGACTCCTCGAATAGTGTTAACCAACTTGACTAAAAGCTGGTATGACGGAGGGATCGCCCTGCCGGCGCTCCAATACTATTACTGGGCAGCGCAACTTACAGTGGTCAATTAGTGGGCACACAAAGCACATGAAGAACCGGCCTATAGAATGGACAGATACAATATGGGGTCGATGGGATACCTTAGGGCCATTTATGGAGGCAAACAAGGAATGCCAGTAGCCACACCAACATTAAGCACAATCAAGAAATGGCACACAGTGTCAGCGGCTCTCGGGTGCCGAGAGAAAATTACCCAGGCCACTCCACTATGGGACACAGCACGGTTGGGAATCCTGGCGATCTACCCAGGTTTTGATAAATGGGACCTTATTGGCCTCTCAAGGCTGGGGGACCTGTGGGTGAATGGGAAGGTTAGGCCATTTGTCGACCTTCAGAGGAACTACTAGTTAGTATCGTCCGAAACCTTCTGCTATATTCAAATATATTCAAATAAGGTATGCTCTACAACTGGCCATTCCAAAGGGTACTGATCCCCCAGTCTCCTCCCCTCTGGAGGACTGTCTGAAAGAAAAAGCAATATCTCTAACCTATCGAAAAATACTAAATAATTCCCCCGACACCTTGGAGAAAGTGAGGGCCAAATGGGTGGAAGACCTGGGGGACTTGAGCGATGAGGACTGGCTGGAGGCACTAGCATCCCCCCGGGAGGTGGCCATACATTCCCGATTCAGATTGGTCCAATTAAATTAAAGATCCTCCACAGGACATGTTACACATGCACAACACTAGTAAAAATGGGCAAACTCGAGTTTGTCCCAGGAACTGCAGCCAAGAGGGCACATTTCTACACCTATGGTGGAATTGGCCATTGATTCAGACGTACTGGAAGACAATTGTAACACGCATGACAACACTGTGTGGGAAACAGGTGGAGGCTTCACCTCGACTGCGTTTATTAAATATCTGGGAGATAACATCTAACGATTGGGCAACGACTGTGGGTCACATTAGGCCTCATGTTAGCCAAATGCAACATAGCTAGAAAATGGAGGGTGGAGGCGGAGCCCCCATTCCGAGACTGGGAAACCAACATGGATTGGTGCATGCAAGCGGAGAGGGTGGTGGACAAAGAGAGAGGTTGCCCACATAAATGGACCAAAATTTGGAGAGGCTGGAACGAAAATAGAGGGATGTTCTGTCAGCCGGTTGGAAGGCTTTCCAGTTGGAGAGATTCTGATGATACTGTGGAGATCTGATAAAGGGGGGATGGGTGAACAGCGCAGCAAAAATTGGAGATGAATGTCCTGATTTGTATGAGACAGGTATCTGTGATCTGATGCTGGCTGGGATAACTATTGCTGTCATGTGTCCTTTTGTTCTTTTTCTTTTCTCAATAAAAAGATTTAAAAAAGAAAAGTGAGAGGTCTCAAAGGGTTTAACAAATGGGAGTTGCTAGGCATAGAACACCTGGTCGATGTCTGGAGGGGCCAAGCTATTATCCAATTCGAAGATCTAAGCCAAGAGTATGCCCGTGCTGACACTGAGCGCTTCTGATATTTACAACTCAGCCATGCTCTTCGATGCCACAAACAGGAAGGGGACCAGCTGCCTGAGTTCTCCCCCAAGTGTTGCCTGATAAGGGAGTGTCAGTAATTTATAGTAAATTGGTCAATCACTCCCACGACCCGTAGGGTTCACCGAAAATGGCGTGGGAGGAGGACCTGGGTGACCTTGATGATGAGAACTGGGCCGAGGTGCTTCAGAGCCTGTGCGAAATAGTCATACACGCTAATTTTTGATTATTCCAACTCAAAATACTACATCGGTCTTACTACCCACAGACGCTATTGCATAAGTTACACAGGGTGGCGACCCTGCAGTGTAGGAGGGGATGTGAGGGTGAGGATACCTTATTTCATGTCCTCTGGGAGTGCCCACTTATACAGAATCATTGGACTAGAACAAAAGAAATAATGTCCCAGGTTATACTGTTGGAGGTGCCTATGGATGTGAAATGGTTGACCCTGGGAACATGGCCTAGATACACCGGAATTTGGCTGCGATTGGCTGCCGGGGTGGCCAAAAGAAATATAGCGCGGGCGTGGGGTGTTGCAGATCCCCCAGACATTGTGGACTAGAAGGCAGATATGGACTGGTGCCAGGGGGCAGAAAAGTGATCTACAAAGGCAGAGGTTGTCCCAAAAAGTGGGAGAAAGTGTGGGGGCCTGGCAACTGTATAAGGAATATGGCTAAAAGAGGGGCAGGGAGCCTGCCTCTAGGAAGGGGTGGGAATGCAATCAGGGAGATACAGGCTTGCATTTCATATGATAATAGCCCATAAAAGCACCACTTTTGCATGGGTGCATGTGTTTATCCTGGAATGCTCTGAACCAATGACTTATAAATGGACAACAAATGTCAATTCACTCTCTATTTTATGCTATATGAAGTTTATGTTTAATAGAAAAGAGTTGAAAGACAAATATATATTTGCAAGGAGGTCTCATCTTTATATCCCTTTAACATTCAAACTGCATGAGCTAGTAGCTGCAATTCACAGGAGCCTTAACGACAAGACACGGGTCCAGAAGGGGTCCCCATACACCTGTATAACGAAAATACAGGGCTTTTGGCCCTATTACTGAATAATGTAATAAATGTGGCCTGCTCAACAATGCTGCTGCAATCTTGGCATACTATGATAATCGTACCGTTTTTTAAAAAGGCCTAACATAAAGATTCCCGCTGTTACCGCTCAATATTCTCGCTGGACTCAACTGTAAAAACATGGGCAGGGTAGTTCTTGAGAGGCTATTGTTGTGGACCTCAGAGCGCAATCTAATCTCGAGAGCACAGTATGGTTTTCGGACGGTTCTAGGGACTCTTGAGCAGTGTCTGAACCTACATGCCCTCATATCTTAGTACATGGTGGCCAAACGTGATTTATTTTATATGGCTTTTATGGATCTTTCATCAGATTTCGATAACGTCAAAAGGTCAAAACTGTGGAAGACCTTCTGTGATCTAGAGGTAGACGAAGGTCTAGTGAAGTTTCTTCGTGCATGTATTTCGAGCTGTCAGCATCTGAGTGGTTTTGGAACAAACGGAAAAGCACAAACTTCTTTGGTTTGGCACGCAGAGTCTGATGAGGTTGTGTTTTTGCCCCAATCTTGTTCCTATTGTATATCAATGGCCTTGAGGCAGCCTTGTGGAAAGCGGGGGAGGACATGCCAGTGGTTAATAACAGGCCTGTACTGTTCTATGCAGATGACTCAGTATCATGTCCAGAACCCCCAATGGTTGAAAGAGGTTACTTGGATCCTTTGTGCAATTTATGGAGGAGTTACATTTGGAAACTAATTTTACCAAAACCATCACCATGGCCTGTTGCCCTAAGAATTTGAAGACTCGCTGCTATACAATCAAGGCCAAATGTATGGAGAGGCCCGCATTTTCCATACTTGGGGGTCATCTTTGATTCCAACTACACACGGGGTCCCCCCCTGGCAGCTAGGAAACAGAGTTTTACACAGTCGATGGATATTTTATTCAATTTAACTCCCAATCTAGGAAAGAAACCAATTATCCCACTGGAAATTTGTATACGTAAATGTGTCCCAGTACAGACATTTGGTACCGAAATATGGGGGTACAGTAATGTTTGCTTCCTACAGGTGGAGGAAAATCGGCTATGTCAGTGTATCTTGGGTCTCCCCATGTGTAGCCCTTGTTATGCAATGCATGAGTGTAGGAATGTAGAATCTTTCTGGCATAGTTACCCCACTTCTTGCCTGGTGTCAGTTTGATTTGACTGTAGTTCACTGGGATCCTGCTAACCAGGAGCCCTCTACACCAAATTAACTGGTAAGTAGTTTGTACAACCCACAATTGGTATACTGGTGCACTGTAAGTCCCTAGTGTATGGTACTGATTTACCTAGGGCATTGGTACACCAGGGGACTCCCATGGGCTGCAGCATGTATTATGTCACCCATGGGAGCCCATGCAAACTGTGCCTGCAAAGCTGCTATCACAGTCTATGTGAAATGGTGCATGCGCCTTTCACGTTAGATATAAGGTTTTCCTTGAATCCCAGTCACTGCGCTCAAGACCTATAAGTCACCTCTAAGGTAGCCCTTACAGTCCACAGGAAGGGTGTATGGTTCTAAATGTGCGGGTACCCATCCACAAGCAGAGGTACCCCTACAAACCCCGGACTCCATTCTCTGGGCTTTGTAAGTGCAGAGAAGCCATTTTAAGGTATGTAGTGGACACCGGCAACTCAAGATGTCCAACCACATAATGACTTCTCCGGACCTGGTCATGTTCGGTATCAAACATGTTGGAATCATGCAACTTCACCGATTCCAGTGCTAGTTGCATTGTACCATGCACTGGGGGCTCCTTAGAGGACCCCCCATACCTACATGTGTAGCCTGGCAGGGTCTGCCAGCCAGCCACACCTGATGCTGACCCCAAACACTGTTCTACCCCCCTGTTGATGAGCTTAACTCGGGCAGGGGAAGGCAGAACAAAGGATTTCCTGTTGAGGAGGGATAAGTCTGACCACCTCTCCTTTAGAATTAGGTAGTGTGGGGGTGCATGTGAGCGCCACCAACCTGCATTGAAGGGCACATTTAGTGCCCTCCTTGCATAAACCAGTTTCCACCAGTACAAGAGCCTTTCACTCCTGCTCTGGCATGAAACTACACAAAGGACAGGGAAGCATTTGTAGTCTGTAACTTAAACTAAAACTGATATCGACTGTGTATTCGACTGTAGCTATGTATCGCTGCTTTTATCTTTTTAATCTATTCTATTTTTATATTGATTTTTAATTGTTTTTGATACACATGTTGCTCTGTAGCTTTTATGAATCATTTGCGAATTCGAATAAAGCTTGTTTTGATTGATTGATTGATTGACCACCTCCCCTGTCCAGCACCTCCAGGTGGCCGCTAGATTCTGCTATCTTGAATATTGGCCCCTGTGCGCATCTGACTGGTTAGGTCCTCAGAGTAGCATCTCTGACCCCCCGATAGGTGGGTCACCGCAGAAGTTGTCCTTCCCCATTTTAGGGTTACTTAAGGGCTACCCTGAAGGTGGGTCCTTAGATTCATCCAGACTACATCTTGAAAATCAACTGGCTGTCGTATTAATTAAGAACGTCTAAAGACTCTTCTGCTGTTGGACACTCAAACTCTGCTGCTGGGTTGAGCCAGGCACCAAAAGAATACTGCTCCCGTTAGGAAGACTCCTACTGCAACTTTGTCTCCGTGCTCTTCCAAGTTTCTGCAAATCCATGGCCGGCATCCCCTGAGTCTTCCACGACTCTGCATGCATCTAAGAAAGATGGAATCTCCCTTGGAGTGAAGGAGTCACTTCCCTGCATCCACAGGCACCTCAACATTCGACAACCGGTTTTCTAATCCTGCTGTCCCTCTGACACCTTGTGGCTCTGCAACACAGGTGGTGGTTTGTTGGCTCCCCAGAGGCTGACCAGTCTTCCCTGCCACGTGAGAGACTGTAATCTCTCTCCAGCCGACTGGAACCACATCCCTGTTTACCTTTTCCAAGGCTTGTCAACTTTCCTACTGAAGATCTTCGAGCTCCAAGAAGCCCTAGCCTCAAGCATCACACAGCTCCAAGACTGTCATCCTACCTGCATCCCCTGCAGGGGCACAACTAGACCTGAACTTCGGGGGGTGCGGGGGGCTAAGACTCCCAGCCAGGGCAGGCCCTAGCACTGGTCGCGCACGGTGCAACAGTCTTTTTTGGCACCCCTCTCCCATTTCCTCCTTCTCCATGAATTCCCTCACTACCACTCGCCAACAATGCACCTCATCTCCCTATAGCCCCTTTCTGACAAACATTTCATTTTTGTTATAGGGCTACTCGAAGTTTACTCACACTCAGTTCTGTGATCTGCTTGGTACACGTTCTTTGAAGCAGGCACATTAAACCTCTGCATTGTGTGGGTGACAGGAGTGCCCATGTGAGTGCACGGTGAGCAATGTGACAGTGTGAGAGTAGGGTGAGAGGAGTGACTGCAGGGTGAGTGAGGTGACCATATGAATTTGGGTGCAGATGTTAGGGCAGAGTGGGACAAATGAATGTATGGTTAGTGATGGGCTTGTTCGAGAGAGATTGCAGAGTGAGCACTGAGGGGGACAGGTGAGTGAAGTGTCCCATGAGTGCAGGGTGAGATGTGGGCTCGTGTGACTGCAGGATTAGGTACAGGGTTAACAGCGCAAGTGCATTGTGAGTGCAGAGTGATCACTGTGAGTGCAGAGTGAGAGGTGTGCTCATGTGAATGAAAAGGGGAAGTGGAGGGAGAACGGTGTGAGTTCATGGCGAGTGGCATAAGTGCTGTGTGGTCATTGTGAGTGCAGGGTGAATAGTGTGAGTGCATGGTGATCAGTGTGAGTGCATTGTGATTGCTGTGAGTGCAGGATGAGTGTGAAAGTGAAGGGAGAGAATGAGGAGTGAGTTGTCTGAATGCAGAGTGCATTCCCAGACACTTGAAGTAACTCAGTGTGTTATTGAAGGCTGGCGTAGGGTTTGAGATATAAGTTAAACTATTGCTATTATGGCATTATTCAGGGACAGGGCCGGACTGGCCGTAGCGGGCACCGGGCATTTTCTCGGTGGCCAGAAGTGTGGGGGACGGTTTTGGACCGGGGGGCCATATTTGGTACAGGGTGGCAGTTTTGCAGCAGTGCTGCAATATCGGCCCCTTGTGCCAAAAGGAGCTGCAGTGTTTTCCACGCGCACCTCCTTGCCCCCCAGGCCCCACTCCCTCCCCCGTGGCCGGTCAGACTCAGTTGCCAAGGCCGTTTTGCGTTCCCAGTCCAGCCCTGTTAGGGATCGAGGGTGGAGGAGATAAATATTGTGCTCATCCTGCAACAAACTTCCAGTCTTGTGATTAGGGTTGCCAGCTCATTATATTGATGTCCTAGACATTACAAAAATAAGCAGTCACCTAAAGCATATTTTCAACACTTATCTGTGCATACTTGGAACAGCAAATATAAATACAAAGCATTTTTAATTGTGTTCTGGGGCTGCCTGAAGGATCCATGACTGATAATTAAAGGCAACAAAGACAGAAAAGTCACATTACAATTGAATACATATGATTTTATTTATAACCCTATTTAGTGTAAAGATGAGACCTTTGCAGGCTCTTTAAACAACAAATGGCTGGTATTTTTCTTTTGGCAACCCTACTTTTTATTTCTTTTCATGAAATGCATTCTCACACTACCCCAGCAAAAGTAAAATCCAAATGTAAGGAATAGGCAGAGTGGAGGCCCAAGGGGTACGGAAACCAGAAAAAAACTAAGCCTTGTTAAACAGTTTACAAAGGTATGCATAGATACAAATGGTCTTTAAAGAGCTGTGAAAAACTCGGGCGTGCCGGAGATAAGACTCCAGACACTGCCCAGCCGAGCCCACAGCAGCTCAAGCTGCAGCAGCCCGGGCTGAGACACACGACGGGGGGGCTGAAGCCCTTTCAGCCCTATGGGCATTCCGCACCTGTTCCCCTGCCACGAGGGTGTCCTTCTTCTGTGTGCTGCTGAGAACTCCTTGCAACTCCCTGTGCCTGCTGTCAGAGGGTCCTCCTAGGTCCTCTGTCAATTCCTGATGGCTCTCCTGCGTGCTGAGGCCTGGCCCTGACTTACCCTTGCTGGGTTAGTCCCACAGACCTTGCTGCTCTGCAACCAAGCATTGTTTCCTGCAACCTGACTGATGCGTTTGCCAAGGCTTGTTGGTGGTCCTGCTAGCCACTGACCCTCCTGCATTCCTGGACCATCGCGACTCGTGGATGGCTCCTGTGCTCCTGCATCATTGCCTGGGCTCCATAGCTGCTTCAGCAAGACCTTCGTGCTACAGCAAGTACCTCCGACAAGGGCTGGCATAGTGCTCATGCTTATCCTGGACACCTCTTGGTGGTTTGGACTCTGCCCCTCTGCTTTCAGGTACTCCTCATCCAGAATCCATGTTTGGGTTCCACTGACCTGGTCCACAAGACTCTGTAGCCACCAGACTTCCAAGATCCTCCAGAGACATCAGTGGGCAATTCCGACACCACTTCGCACCTATGCACCTGGACTCCCTGGTGTAGGTATCCTGGTTCCCTTGGTATTCACGATTGGTGTGGCTCTGCAACCTTCCTTGTTCCAATTGGTTTCCTTGGGGTCCTTTGTGAAGGATCCTGAAACAGTAAAATACCAACAGCGACTTTCCCGGTATTATCCTATGGACAATTGACCAGGTGTAACACCTATGCACCAGGGTTCTGTGCTTCTCCTGGCTTCTTCACCCTTGGGTATCAGTCTTGTTTGGCTACTCACCTCACATACCATTTTTTTGCATAGGGTTTGCCCCCCGTAGGGGCCCATGTGTTTTCCTATGCTTACTTACCTGTTTTAAAGTATTTTATTGTGTGTATTGATATCTCCGGGTAGGAGATGTTCCAAGTAGTTCTTAGTGTTGTGTTTAGTAAATACAGAAGTATTTTTCTAACACTGGTGTGTAAGCTTGCTGACTGACTATTGTGGTAAATGCACCCACTTTACACCCTCCTGTATAAACCTTAGCAGCTCTCCACAGCTACCCCTTGAGAGCTTTATTTATCAGGGACGACCACAACTATCACTAAGGGTTGCCTGGACTCAGTTCAGGTTGTCTCACCAATAGGTGTACACCATATACTGAGCCAGCCTCCTACAATGCAGAATCGGGACTATGGTTTGTAGAGGACCACATCAAGCTTGCTCCTTTAATATTGTGGCTTTCTATATGGAAAAATGTGCACGCAATCCTAAATAAGGAAATATTTAAGGATTGCTTTTTTTGTGTTGTGGCCACACTATCCCTTGGCTCCACTATATAAAAACCCCGTAGAAAGCCTTGGTAGACCTTCCCTGTTTTCTTTCCCAGACAAGCTCAAGGGCGGTGACCTCTGCTCCGTTTGCGGAGTTTTCTACACTTTGCGCTCCGAGGAGCTCGCGGAGTGCAGAAAACTCCGCTCCGTGTAGTGCAGCAGAGTTTTTTCCCCGCTTGCGTTCGCCAACGTGTAGAATTTCTACTCGAGCGGCAGGAAGATCAGCGCGAACGGCAGTTCGCACTGCACTCCGCCACTTGCAGAACTCTGCTCAGTTTTTTTGTCACGAACTATGCCCAGGCCTTATAATGACAAGGAGGGAGGAAGCACATCGCCTCTCACCCCAGCATAGATTACCCCCTTGCATTCTGGTAAATGCAGAACGCTTACTTCAAATTTGCTGTTGTTTTTCACCACAGTTGGTGCAGGTAGTGGTGTTATCTCTAGACACATGTTTCTGTGTTTTCTGGGTTTAGCCCTTCATCAGTAGAGAGCAGAAGTGGTAGAAAGCAGAGAAAAGTCATCTGGGGTTGCTGAAATGCTGCCCAAGTTTTACAGGTCACAGTACCACTCCACAGGCACACAGGTGCATCCCAGGTGAGCTAGTTAGCTTTTTGGCCTAAGGGAACCTTTTAAACACAGGGCAGGAGAGAGCACGCTGCCTTTTATCCCAGCACAGTTCACGGTATTGCATACTTCAAAATTGCTGTCGTTTTTCACCAAAGTTGGTGCGGGTTGTGCTGTTATCTTTAGTCACGTGTTTCTGGGTTTAGCCCTTCATCAGTAGGGAGCAGTAGTAGTAGCTCAATAATGATGATACGTTTTAAATTATTCATAGCTTTGTGAATGCTATACACATTGAGCGGCAGAGTGTGGATCTCATAAAGTCTTCTGTTGAGGAATATATATTAATACAGACTTCAACAGGCATCGAACCATACTTTGAGCATATTAGTCACACATTGGAGCATTTTCTCCTGACCAGGCTGAGAATGGGCTCAATGAGGTGGCAGCTATGTTTTCCTTTGGGGAAACATAATACTAAATCCATATGCTGTTGCACTTTTAATGAACTTTCATCACAGACCTTGCTTCACTTCTTGTTTTTTGTAAATTTGATTTGCCTTTTCTAGGAGATATATTTTTCAGATCTTAAGGAAGTCTGCATTTCAGCATCTTTATTTCCTCATACTTCTTTCCCTAGAAGTCTGTGTGAATGTTGGTCTTTTTCTTAAATCTGCTGTGCACCATTGTAATAGCCTTTTGACCTTGTTTCTTTGTAACAAAAACGCTCTTAATCTATTTTTACCTGATGAATGAACATTTTAAAGCTTTTTAATATGTTTGATTGATGTTTTTTATGAGGTTTTTAAAAATGTTCTTTTATGATCGTTTTTGAATGATCAAATAAAGTTTGAAAAATGAGTAAAAGACACAGGAACAATATGGTTCATGGAAACAGACACTTGGGGACAGGGAACATGAGCATTAAAATAAGAAATAAAGGACTTCTTCTCAAGAGGGAAGCAGCATAGGTGTTCCTTCTCAGAGTTCTGTCCTTCAATCCCTTTGAGTACGGTATGGGACCAGTCCCCCTGGGTCTAACTGTCCGGCAAGGTAGCAGTGAAACTGGAGTCCCCCATGGGCGATGACAAGTGGTGACAGACTCATCTGAGTGTTTGGGGAGCTGGTGAACTTGTAGCAGAGCTTGGCTGTGAGCATGCAGGGGCAGATTTACAAGAAAGTGACGCATCTGTATAGATGCGCCACTTTCCCTGCGCCACCCTTAGAAACGCTTGCGCCACCATAGATGCGCCGTATTTACAATACGGCACACTATGGCGCAAGGATTGACAGATGCGTCAGAAATTCTGACGCATCTGTTGGCGGAAAAGTCACGCATTGCTGGAGTCGTGTTGCAAGCACAACGCAACTGCAGCAATGCGTGTTGAGGCCTATTCCCACTACACTGCGTCACTACTTACGCCTGCTTCAAGCAGACGTAAGGTTTTGACGCAGTGGCGTCCTAAAAGTGGCGCAGTGAAATCTTGTAGATTTCACTGCGTCACTTTTACGATTCCTTCCTGCGTGGGAACGCCCACCCTGCATACATTATACCTGACGCAGGTATAATGTGACGCAGGGCTTTACAACGTGACGCATCTCCCTAGATGCGTCACGTTGTAAATAGGCCACCTTTTTTGCGCCACTGTTGCGTCAAAAAAAGTGACGCAATGGCGGCGCAAGAAGGCACAAGGGGCTTGTAAATCTGCCACATGGTGTTCAAAATTATAGCTCTATAATCAATCCCTCCGTGAAGTCAGTCGCATGGTGACTGGAAATCTCTGGGGCTAGCAGAGCATGACCCGATTATTAATATAATATTGGAACCAACAATATTGTGCAATGGGGAGCGGCAAAGATGGCGGCCGCATCAGACATGCTCTAGCGAGCTTTGCGGCCGGCTTGATCATAATCCTGCTTTTATCCTCCCCATACTGCTGCTGTTCGCCCAAAGTGGGGCCTCCTGTTGTTGACACTTATGTGAGAGCTATACCCCGTCTGGTTGCTGTTTCCAGAGCGGCTCATGTGGCCAAGATCTGAAGTGATTCCCGGCCTATGTGGTCCCCCTTCCTAAGGGGACTGCCCGGAGTTGCAGCTCCTGTGGCAGTAGGCCAGGCAGACGCCATATCGTGAGGACCAGACCCTCCCATCAAGCCGCTAAGTCAGGAGCTGCAAGGGCGGCAGAGGCCTGCAGCACTATCTGACCGGTGCGGTCCCAATGCTAACAGGGACTGTCCGGTGCCGGTACTATGGGAGTGTGTGGCCCCAGAGTTGCTTGGCAGCGGCCGCTGCACTGGGAGAGGCAAGTGAGGCTTTGACCTGCAGTGTGCCTACTGCTATTGGGGACTGCCTGGCTCCGTGTTGAAGGGGGCGTGGTGCGAAGACACCGTGCTGTGAGCGCTGCATCTGCGTTGGGCCGCGGAACCCGGGGTGGCATGTGCAGCTGAGGCCGAGAAGGATTCCTGACCGACACCCCCCCAATGCTCTGTGAGGGTGCTTGTGGCCTGGCTTGCAGCTGATTGGGGGTGGCATCTTGGAGCGGCCATGCGGAGGACCCAGCTGCGGTATTGCTGACTATCATTTCTGACCTGGAGAGGGAGGGTTGGCATGAATTTCGCCTCCTGTATGAGTTTCTTCTTGCCGGTTGCGTCCTGGCCCACCCCCCCAATTTGGCACGCTGGACTCTAGGCTGGATCTTGTTGTATGGTGTTAGGTGAGCTGGGGGTCTTCTTCGACGGGACAGAGACATCAATGGTGACCCTGCCTGGATCCCTGTGCCTTAACAGGAGGACTGTTGCATTAGCGGGCGGCCTCGTGGGGTCAGGGCACAGCTAGTGCTGCCCAAGGTTCAGGGGGGCTCTGTGCCCCTATCTGTAGAAATGTCTAATCCCCTGCCCACAATGGACGATTGGGGCAGGGCTTGGGGGCCTCCCTGGATTTGTTGGTCCAGTGGGTCCCACAGTGCTGCACTGCAACTTTTCTCCTAGAACCACAGTAGTGTGTGTTGGCCCAAGTGGTGCCCCTTGATTGCCTTGCCTATTGCCTGCTTCGACTGGTGTCCCCTGGTTGTCTGCGCTCCATCGCCTCCTCGGGTCAGCGGTACCCCTGTTGCAGTGGAGTGGCACGAATTGTCTGTTGGGCAGCTGGGGTGCATGGAGGCCCTTCCCTGATGGCTGACTGTTCGTGTCGGTGCACGGATCTTGGTCTCAACTGTAGGGTGTTTGAAATGTTCTCCTCGGACTTTCATTGGGGTTTCTGCTTTGGCTGTGTTGCCCTGCTGCAACACCTGGGGCCATGCTCGCCACATAGACATCGGCACCTACAGTGAGCCCCCCTCTGTCCTCTTACTTTCACCTGGCCCGCTACGATCATGAGGAAGGATAGACTACAACGCGGAGTGCAACAGACAAAAATGGACCAGTTTACAGCCCATGGGGCACCTGGTAGGTGAGATCCTCCCCGTGGGGATCTGCTGGGAGGGCAGGGGACGTCACAGGAATCTATTGGGCTTGCAGCTATAGAGGGCTTTAGTGCCGCAGTGCAGACCAAGATAGACGCTGCCTCCCTAGACGCCAGACTTTTGAGAGTAGACCTCCGCACATTGGCGGAATGCTCCTTGGCCACGGAACAGAATGTAACCGAGCTGCAGGGCGAAGTATCCGCTCTGAAAGGTGCACTGTCCGACCTTTCAGCTAAACCAGCACCCCCGGAGGGGGTTGAGGACCAATCGCACAAACTTTATCTTCAGAGATTGTGGGAAGCTGGCTCTGTATATACTATACCAAAGTATGGTATAGTGTGCACAGAGTCCAGGTAGTCCCCAGAGGTATAGCAGATGCTAAATTAGATAAGTACTAACAGCTCTCTTTGTGGTAGTGTGGGCGAGCAGATAGGTTTATCGGGAGGGTGTGTTAAGCATTTATTGTATTCACTCAATCAAGGACTGATTACACACACTCACAGACAGAATCCAGACCAAATAGGTAAGTATAAAAATATAGGGGCCTATTACCAACAGCGTGCGTTAATTAACGCAAACCACGCTTAGCGTGGATTTTTTTATCGCTGGATTCGTTTGCGGAGATAACGCGTTATTAGCAACGTTTTATCTCCAATGCGATACAAATCCAGCGATAGCGGCGATTCCCAGCATTAGCGCGATAATTCCTTGCGATAAATTCCCATCGCTAAGGAAAAACTCGCTAATAGGCAGGTGGGGACTTAACCGTAGAATCCACCTCCCATAGACTATAATGGCTAAGTCAGGTTTCTAACAGGTGTTAAAATCCAGCGCTAATCGGGGTTAGCGCACATTTTTTTATCGCTTCGCGGGCCTTGCTAATAGTGTGAAGTTGTGTTTGCGACTGTCTGCGTGTATTTTTAGTGAGGAACGCCCACTTTGCATGTCATTAGCGATAAATATCGCTGACATGCAAAGCGGTAAAAAAAGGGCGCTAATGCCCGAAAACTGTCGCTAAATGCTGTTAGAGACAGTTTGCTGATAGGGCGATAAAAATATCGCCGCTTTAGCGGCAAAAAGTGCCGCTAAAGCGGCGATAGTGCCCTTGCTAATATGCCCCATAGACTTCTATTTTATTTGGTTGAACCAAGCAGGACGTGGCACAGGTAAGTAAGAACACTTTCGAATGCAAAGCTGTACACATAACTTCAATTGTGGATTGTATTAGAATTGTTTACAGGTTTGTATTACATTTATAACAGTTTAAAATACAGTGAGATTTTTTTGATAACTCTTGGATTACTTTTCAGTACTTTTAGATCTTGAGGTGATATTCCGAGATATCACACCCTGGCTGTTGTTACTTACAGGTAAGTACGACAATTCTTGAATTAAAGCACAGTTAGGGCCATATTATCAAGAATGGCCGATAACATATCGCCGCTTTAGCGGCAGGAAACTCCCGCTAAAGCGGCGATAAGGGGCTTGATAATATGCCCTATAGAATTCCAATAGAAGCCCAGGTTTGATGTCCTTCACACCAGAACCTGGGCTTCTATTGGAATTCTATAGGGCATATTCTCAAGCCCCTTATCGCCACTCTAGCAGCAGTTTCCTGTCGCTAAAGCGGCGATAATGTTATCGCCCGTTCTTGATAATATGGCCCTTACTTTCTTTTCGTACAAAAGTTCAACTCAACACTTAGAACATTTTTAGGAACAAAACATCTCAACATTGGTTCCTATTGGTAAAAAAAGGTTATCGGTTTGCAGGTAAGTAAACGACCTGCAAGAATAGTTTTTGAGGGTTAGAACCAAGGTTACCCAAGGTTCAGAGAGGCACTCAAATTGCACAACCAGCGGCACCGGGCTGGCCGGGTGCAGAGTGCAGGGGCCCAACGGTAGCTAATAGGCTAAGGGGGCCTTCAGTCAGGGGCTGCTTACGAGCAGTCTATTCGTGTAAGGGAGCAAAGCTCCTGGGGTTAAGATCAGCACTGTAGGGGCCAACAATCAGCACAGGAGCTGCACCACCAGCAGCACATGAGCAGCTGACTGCAGAGTGCCAAGCTGACGTCGAGGATCCTGTGGATTCCAAAGGAGATATTCGGTTCGGGAAAGATGCTGCAGGCTCGGGCAAGGAGGCTTCCTGAAGGCGACCACTGGCTGAAGAGGTAGGTTGGGCCATCCAAGTCTATGGTGCTTCGGGTGCACAAGTGTGTTTTGCCGTTGGGTCTTCTTACAACCTCCGGTCGCGGTCGGGGGACCCTTCAGGTTAAGGCTGCAGGCATCGTCTTGAAGCTTGAGGAAGGTCGGGGATCACCTGATCCCAGGTCAGGATATCTGGGGAGACATCTTCGTGGTGTTAGGCCACTCCAACTCGGCCCGTGGATGTCGGTTGCGGAGTGGTGCGGAGCTGCTTGGATCCGGGTTCCGTGTTGGAAGTCTTTGCTTGACCAAATCCTGTGCTCACGGGAGAGTCTTTATGATGGTTGCAAGGCAAGTCATCCAAGCTCTGGGGGGCTGCTGGCTGCTGGACACGCCGGGGTTCTTGCTGTAGTTAGGTCGGAGTCAGGACAGGCCGGTAGGGCTGAGGCCAAAGCAGTTGGTGTCCTCTTCTTAATGGGTCAGCACAGCTCTTCGGTCCTTCTTCTTTCTTCCTTGAATCTGAGGAGGCAAGGTTCAGGGTCACCCCTAAACACTAAATTTAGGGGCGTTATAGGGGTGTGCAGGACTGCATCAATGGGTCCATTCCTTGGGATGATTACACCCCCTATTATGCCACCCTCCAGTGGGAGGCGGGCATGAGCCTCTACCTAATTGGTTAGGTCCCCTCATCTCCAAGATGGAGGGGACTGAGATGTGTGCTTTCCTGAGAGGTGGCCATGGCAAAGGTGGCCACACCTCTCCTCCTAGCTTGGTTTTCCCGCTGATTCTCCCGGCCAAAGTGGTGGTCAGAACCCGTGGGAGCCAGTTACTGGGGGCAGCAAAAGGCAGGGACAGCTTACAAAGGCGGAAGGCCTTTGAAGCTTCCCCTCTCGTTGGAACCATCCCATCCTGGGGGAGGAGGCATGACACCTCTGCCCAGGATGGGCTTTGTTTCTGGACCCAGAGAGCGGAGGCTCTCTACCCAGGGGCCCAGAAACCTGTCTGGTGATGGCAAATGACGGGCAGCCATTCAGGACACACACCAGGGCTGGACGTTTCTCAGGGGGCATCTCTAAGATGCCCTCTGTGTGCATTTTACATTACATTCCACACCGGCATCAGTGTGGGTTTAATGTGCTGAGAAGTTTGCTACCAAACTTCCCAGTTTTCAGTAAAGCCATTATGGAGCTGTGGAGTTCGTAATGACCAGTTCCCAGACTATATACTCTTTATAGTTTTACTGCACTTACAATGTCTAAGAATGGACATAGACATTGTGGGGGTACAGTGCTCATGGAACTGTACCCTCACCTGTGGTCTAGGGCACCCTGCTAGAGGGTTGGCTTACCTAGGCCACAGACAGTGAATTGCAGTCATGGCACACAATGATGTGAGCCATGTCGACTCTTCACTTTTCTCTGCACCAAAACACACAGCCTGCAATGGCAGTGTGTGGGTGTTAAGGTTCAAGGCACCTAAGGGTGGCACAATAGGTGCTGCAGCCCTTAGAGGCGTTCCATGGTACCCTTTACTAGGGGCTTACCTGTGGCCAGAGAAGTGCCAATTGGGAGTACAAAGGTACAGCTTTGGGAAAGAACACAGGCCCTGGGAACCTGACTGGCAGGGACCCAGGGCACACCAAGTCAAAGTGCATCATGTGTCAAACAAAAAGTGGGGGGTAACCATGCAAAAAGGGGCACTTTCCTACACAACCCCTTTGCCCCCAACGAAAGAGGACGAGACTAACCTTTCCCTAGAGAGTCTTCATTGTTTAAGTGGGAAAAGCCATCTGCATTAGCATGGGCAGTCCCAGGTCTATGTTCCACTGTGAAGTCCATCATTCCCTGTAGAAATAGTGGCAGCTAGGTGGAAATAATCACTGCACTGGCGTGAAGTGAAACACGGCGGGCCGGACGGCGTCGCTGAACTAAGTACTCTTTTTATTGAGACTACGAATTCCCACTCATATGCGAATATTTTTACTCAAAGGACACATGACTTGACCTAACAAATTGAGATTCTTTAAGCTTTCAAGTGGGTTACTGCAGCTATTAGAGGACACTTTGTAGAAGGTGACGAAGAACTCAGGCAGGACTTTGGCTGCCTTCACGTTGATCGTCATCTGCATAAGAGTTATAGTGCCCTGAAGAAGCCCTTGTCTAGGGCGAAACGCGTTGGTTGCATCTGTATGTATCAAAATTTGCAAGTTTGAAAAAGAAAAGAAATACCTTGTCTGGGGCGAAACGCGTTGGTTGCATCTGTATATATCAAAATTTGCAAGTTTGAAAAAGAAAAGAAAAACCTTGTCTGGGGTAAAATGCGTTGGTTGCATCTGTATAGATCAAAATTTTCAAGTTTGAAAAATAAAATAAAAATAAAAATAAAAAAGAATATTCAAGCAAAACTGGAAATTATGGACTCACTTGTCAATCTTACTGATAACTGATCCTTACTGAACGGATTTGGTTTGTGATTCTGTTGCCTGTCATCCTTTTTGTGATAGTCCATTCCCTGTAGGGAGTTGGACCACCTCAAAAGTTCTAGATAATCCCCTTTCATCTGCATTAGCCATCTGAGAGGTCTGTGGTCAGTTTGAACTAGGAAGTGAGTACCAAACAGGCATTGTCTCAGATTCTTCAGGGACCAAACCACAGCAAAGGCCTACCTCTCAATGGCATTCCAACGCTGCTCCCTGGGGAGCAGCCTTCTGCTTATAAAAGCAACAGGTTGGTCTTGTCCATCACCACTGGTCTCGAATAGGACCACTCCTATCCCTAGCTCTTAGGCATCAGTCTGCACAATGAACTGCTTTGAGTAATCTGGAGCCTTGAGAATAGGTGCTGAGCATATTGCCTCTTTTGAGGTGTTAAAAGCCATTGGGCAGCCAATTGTCCAGTTCACTTTCTTGGGCATCTTGTTGGAGGTGAGGGGTGTCACAATGGAACCATACCCCTTCACAACCTCCTGTAATACTGAGTCAAGCCAAGGAATGTCCTGACTTGAGTATGTGTGGTTGGAGTTTCCCAATCCAGAATGGTCTGGATTTTGGGTTGTAGTGGTTGGACTTGGCCTCCACATACAAGGTGTACACAACCGTTCCCTGCCTTATCTGGCACTTGGATGCCTTGATTGTTAGTCCTGCAGCTTGCAGGGCCTGTAAAACCTTCCCCAGGTAGACAAGGTGCTCACCAGGAAGAGCTAAAAATAGCAATATCATCAAGATAAGCTGCACTTACGCCTTCCAAACCAGCAAGGACTCGAGTCATCAACCTTTGGAAGGTGGAAGGGGCATTCTTTAGACCAAAGGGCATCGCAGTGAACTGGAAGTGCCCATCAGTTGTGGAGAGTGCTGTCTTTTCTTTTGCTCCAGGGTCCATGCCAATCTGCCAGTACCCTACAGTTAAGACAAAGGTACTTAAGTATTTGGCAGCCTCTAACTTATCTATCAATTCATACGCTCTGGGGATGGGGTGTGCATCTGTCTTGGTGACAGCATTGAGGCCTCTGTAGTCCACACAAAATCTAATTTCTTTCTTTCCACCCTGTGGATGAGGTTTGGGGACTAGGACCACTGGGCTGGCCCAGGTACTCTCAGGAGTCTTAATGACCCCCAACTCCAGCATCTTGATGACCTCAGCCTCAAAGCTTCCTTATCTTGGTCAGACTGACAATAGATTTTGGTTTTGACAGGCAAACAATCTCCAGGGTCCGCATCATGGGTTCGCCAGGGAGTCTGACAAGGGGTTAAGGAAAAGAGCTGTGCATACTGTTGCAGAACCTGTCTGCAATTAGCCTGCTGTTGGGCAGAGAAGGCGTCTGAATAGACAACGCCATCTACGGACCCATCTTGGGGGGTGTAAGAGAGGTCAGGGAGAGTTTCACTCTCTCTCTCTCCTGATCCTCATCAGTAACCATCAACATGGGCACATCAGCCCTGTCGCAATAGAGTTTCAGGCGGTTAATATGTATCTCCCTTTTGGGGGACCTGCTAGTGTCCAGGTCTACCAAGTATGTGACCTCACTCTTCTTCTCTAGGATAGGGTAATGGCCACACCATTTGTCCTGGAGAGCCCTTGGTGCCACTGGCTCCAAACCCCAATCCTGTTGCCCTGGTTGGAATTCTACCAGAGCAGCTTTCTGGTCAGATCAGAGCTTCTGGAACTCCTTGCTGGCCTCCAGATTCTTGGATGCTTTTTGCATGTAATCTGCTATCCTGAAACAAAGGCCTAGTACATAGTCCACCACTTCTTGCTTTGGTACATGATGGGGTTTCTCCCATCCTTCCTTCACAAGAGAGAACAGGGTGGCCAAACAGAAGTTCAAAGTGTGAAAACCCTACTCCCTTCTGAGACACCTGTTTGGAGGCGGAAAACAGGCATGGCTAAAGAACACCCCATCTCCTATTGATATTTTAAGGCCCCATTATCAGGCCTTTGGAGGTTTGGTTGACTATCTCTACAAGACCATTGGTTTGTGGGCGGTAAGGTGTTGTGAACTTATATATCACTCCACACTCATCCCACAAGTGTTTTAAGTATGTAGACATGAAGTTGGAACCTCTATTTGACACTACCTCCTTAGGAAACCCTACCCTGGTGAAGACACCAATGAGGGCCTTGGCTACTACAGGAGCTGTAGTAGTAATAAGGGGAATGGCTTTAGGATACCTGGTGGCATGATCCACTACCACCAGTATGAATTTGTTTCCTGAGGCGGAGGGAGGCTCAAGTGGACCCACTACATCCACACTACCCTCTCAAAGGGAACTCCAACTGGTAGTAGAATTAAGGGGGCCTTTGGGTGTCCTCCTGTCTTGCCACTGGCGTGTTCCGTGCTTCAAAACAAATCAGATTCGTTTTGAAGCGCGGAACACACAAACTGCAGTATATGGGACTGTCACCGAGAGACCCCTGATGAAGGGTCGGGTATGACCCGAAATGCATTGGGTTTGGAACGACTATTGTTTAACTGCAGTACTATCGGTAGTATGAGGATCATTGAACTACAAAAATCATTATAATGAATTAAAAACTGATAAAAAAATGATGGATGATTGAGAATTTATTGAAACATCACTTGCATAATAGAAAGCTTGGAAGACAAAACCCTTCACACATCACCCACATGAAAAAGGGAAACCACGTTGTTAAACGTTTGAAGTCCACAATGTAAAGACTCCATGCAGAAATGGGTTACTATAACCAGGGGCACTCATGGCAGGCAAAGGCCACAGTCCATATTGCATCTGCCTCGCAGTCTCCATGTGCACAGGACCTGAAGCATGCGGTATAGCAGGGAAAAACTATTTCCTCACAAAGTGACATGCACATGTGGCTATTGTGCAATTGCAGGTCCTTAGAATAAGGCCAAAAATCTGGACAATGGCCTAGGCAAGCTGCAATACTTACCATAGCAGAATCCACACAATACAATGTCTGCCCCAATAGGAACTCTTCCCACATACATATCCAATTAACCTTCACCCTTGGCCTTGGTAACTCCATAACATCTCACAAGGTCTGACTATTCTTACAACTGCAAATGAATAGGCTATCATGGTCAAACACACACGACTGTAGACACAGATCCCAAAATATCCAATTAGCATCATTAGCATTGGCAGGACAAAGGTAATCAAAAACAAAAATGTCTTTATTAAAGACAAGGAAGTCCAGTTCTGAAACAAAGGCCAATGGCCAGTCCAATTTCCAAAGTGCAGTCCAGCACACTGCTGTGGCACACACTTGCCTTCTAGTACACTGCCAGGGAAACCTCCCCAGGAAGGGGCATCTAGTTGGCAGGACGGTCACCTCAATTAAGTCACTTGGGTGGGCTGGGTTTGGGATGGGGAGAGCTGGGTTGGGCTGTGGGAGGTCTGGTCTCAGGATGTGGAGGGCTGGTTTGGGCCGTGGGAGGTCTGGGCTTGGGATGGGGAGGGCTGGGTTGGGCTGTGGGAGGTATGGGCTCAGGATGGGGAGGGCTGGGCCAGATCATTCGTGGAATCTTATAGCACTTAAGGGTAGTGATTGGTGTAGGGAGGGCGGAAGTAGCTGTTTTAAAAAAACTTTTTTGGGTTTTTGTGGATTTTGACTGAGGACGGGAAGAGGTCCTTGGGGTTTTGGTACAGGGTGGGTCTGTCCTGGGGCGTGGACCTCTCTTTTTACCTAGTGTTTTATTCTGGTGTAGAACTGGGATGGAGGGGTAAAGTTGGGAAACCAGACCTGGTTTTGGGAGAGGGGCAGGCTGCTGTGCAGGGAAGAGGTTAAGGTCAACAAGGCAAGCTTCTTTGCGAGATGTGGGAGGAGGTGAGACATGAGATGGGGTTTTAAAGGTAGAGCGATGTAAGGTCTGAGCTGTGGCTGTGCCTGCATGTGTCTCTTAGTCTGATGTATGTGTGGTTGTGGAATGTGTCTGGTCTGTAGCAAAGTCTGATGTGTATGTGGCTGGTGGTGTTGTTGTGTTGTCTTAGAGTGTGATGTGGGCAGTGTCTGGTGGTGTGGTATCTTGCTGCATGTCAGTGGATGCAAGGGTGAGGGGTGCAAGTGCCTTGGGAGTGGGTGCATGCCTGTTTTTCCTGACGTTTCTGTTTGCGTGTGCTGTGTGTGGATGTTGATGTGGATGTATGCTTATGTGTGTGTGTGTTTTGGGTAGGTATGGGACTGGGAAGTGTGCACAGGAAGGAAGCAGGAGGTGGGGTGGAAAGTTGAAAATGGTGGAAGGCTGCAGTGAGTGTTAAAGCCAGAGCCTGAAAAGATTTCCATAGAGCAGACATGTCAGAGTGAATGACCTCCAGGTATGAGAGCATCTGCGTCAGCTGTGGGCCCTGCACCTGGATGGCAATCAGCACTGCACTCTGACCCACAGAGATCTGCCTCAGGATGTCAATGGCCTCTACACTCAGGTCAGCAGGGGAGATTGGGCCAGGGGCTGAAGTACCTGGAGAGAAAGAGACTCCACACTCCTTGAGGGTGCAGGCACAGACATCTGGTTGGGGAGCAACAGAGAGGGTGGAGATGGAACGGAGGGTGGCAGACATGGGTGCTGCAGATGCAGGGGAGTCCACCATCACGATGGAGTGCACACTAGAGGATGACTCTGATGTTGTAGATGACGTGTTGGATGCCTCCTCCAAGGTACTCCCATCACCCTCCATGTCTGCGGTTCCCACAGTGTCACTGGTGTGGCGGGAACCACTCTGGCCACCTGCTTCCCCAACGGTCATTGCCCTGTCTCCTTCACTGCCCTAGGTTGATGCTGTAAGAATAGTAGAAATAGGTCAATTGCTATCGCGTAAACACACACTGGGCACACAGATCCTAATGCAACACATTACACATTTTCTCAGATCACAACACCTACAAGGATGACTGCATTGGCTCAAATATTGGTATGAGCACATGCATGATTGCTACATGACCTGTGCACAGTCACACATAATGGTATCATTACCACTGTTAGCTCCAGCTGCATGTGTGACCTTGTCCAAAATCAAGCCACATGAGTGTAGCTGGAGATATCATTAGTCTGTAAGCCTAGGTCCTTGTAGAATACCTTAGTTACCTGATGTCATCAAATGGGATGTATGTAATGGACAACATAAACATTACATTGTACATACTGTATGCTTGGCTATTCTGATACAGCTGGTGATGCACTTCTGAACATCACTGCAAATGTAACCAACTATCTGCAGTGAACATGTGTCACATCAGCAAAGTTCCTGTGCAATGTCACCATCACTCATATGACGGTAAGATCCCAGACATGTGGGAGTAAGGCGCCTGTCCTAAGGCAATGACATACAGTGGTCATATGGGCCCATGAACAGTAGTCTCGGGTCTGGCCTTCTCACCTTGCACCAAACCAAATTAGTTTATACTAGGTGCAAATAGCCCAACTCATGTTTCTGGTACTCTGATGTATGCCACATCTGAGATTCAGCATATGTACAGGTAGTGTACTCTGTGCAAAAGTTCCTATTGCACATCAACTCTGCTGCAGCCTGGGCCATGGAGACACAGGCCACATATCAGTGTCATTGTTTGCTCTCTGCATGCTGAGCATACTGTTCCCACATGACCATTATAGGCCCACATATTCCATACTTTACAGTACACCTTGTAGCCAACCTATATGCAACCTAACAGTTGTGGGTTACTACGGAGGGGGCTGTGAGGACATGGTATCTCCCTGACAGCAGGTTTGTAAGGCCTCATTTGTCATAGCTGAAAATTTGGAACTGTACATCTATCTAGCATCATCCTCACATGCTACTCACAGGACACCTACACATGTTAGGGTGTAACACCTAAACGTTTGTTAGCACATCTTCCATTCACTGATCAGCTATTTTATCATAGGCAACAGTAGGTCTAAACAGGCATAGTGATATGTGCATACAATAGGTGCAGCATCTAGGCCTGTTTACACATCACTATTATGATGGAATATCCACAAAGTACACTGCAACATAAAGCATTACATCATAGTCCTATGTTTGGCCTACACTTACTGACACAGACAACACTTACTTCAGTCTGGGACTCGGAGCCACAATTTGGCCTATGGGCTTGAATACTAACATCTTAGCAGATTTCAGACTGTATTAGCAGCACTCACCTGTTCCTCTGGTGAATCGTAGAGCTGACAGTACAGGGGAAGGACCTCGTCCACCAGGGTCTCCAACTCCTCAGAAATGAAGGCAAGGGCCCTGCTCCCTGTACAGCGTGTCATCACTGCACCCAGAGGTGGCAACAGCAGCTAAGGATGAGGAGGTTTTGTAAGCAGCAGTGTCTGAAGGCAAGTGATTTCATGCTGCAACGGCCACCTATAAGTATGCCACATAGGCGGACTTCTGTGCAGACGGACACAGCAATTGGACCACGGCAGTCACATTTTTCATTGTTGGCCTATGGCTGTGATCGCTGTGATCGATACCGCCTACCGCGTGGTTCTAACAGTAGGCGGTCGACTATCAGCAGGTCTCAGTCGCCAGTTCAGCCCTCCACATTCGCAGTCTCATCTGTAGTCGGCCACAAGCACTGTACCACGATGGTCGCATTTTACAAATGAAGCCTATGGCTGTGACAGCCGTGCTCAGTTCTGCCTTTCGCACGGTTAGACTCTGCCAGCGGTCGGTGAAACAGCATATCTCATTCTTGGGATCTGGCATCCACCATGTTAATGTCGTTGACATCACTTACATATGGTCTCCTAAGTGCGTCGCCACCACTGCTAATTTCAAGGAACATATCACCTGATGTATGAGCCCATACCTCTGCACATACCAATAGTCACATGTCAGTGTTGTTTATGACTAAGTATGTACACACGTATACCGCAGTGCAGTGGACACCAGCGGTGATGGTACTTATGTGTTCAAAGCAGACTCCACAACCTGACGGTGTCCACCATACATTTGTAGCTTGCTTGCCCTTCAAAGTGCTGTTACAGACACATGATTACTAGTCCAGATTGGGGATGATGGGTGGAGATTGCAGTATTGGCAGTCAATCCTATTTTACCCGGTTGACTCCTGTAGTTCTCTGGACAATCAGTGTTGTTTTATAGGCTATTTACGGCCTGGTCTTTCCTCTCAGACAACCGTGGCCAATGGGGTAAATGTATGATCTAGTTCATTGTCAGGCATCACTTC
Organism: Calotriton arnoldi; assembly: GCA_963921515.1. Classification (NCBI taxonomy): domain Eukaryota; kingdom Metazoa; phylum Chordata; class Amphibia; order Caudata; family Salamandridae; genus Calotriton; species Calotriton arnoldi. Next base: position 2,259,034 of record CAWUFW010000952.1, on the reverse strand, counting down.
CACTTTCCTCATAAAAGAAGTTGCTATGTATGCTATGACATGCGATACAGTTATGATGTGAGATGCTGTGTACTGCTCACTTATACAGACATGTGTGTTAACTAAACATTTGGCTGTGTCTAGGTATGTTAGTATGGATACAGTGACCAATGACATGTAGTGTGTACACCCCATAAATAGGTACCCTGGCAGAGGGAGGAGATTATTGCCTCCTGTATACCGGCCTTTTCTTGACCTACAGACTATGGAGGAAAGAGGTGTCATAAGAACATTTTGTCTCAAACATCAGACAATACAATATCTCTGTGCCCAGTTGAAGCCTGATTTGTGCCCTCGAAGGACCTAGCCCACATCATGGCATCACTGCATTTCCTGACCACAGGGTCATTTCAGTACACTGTGGCCATATTAGAAGGAATGTCACAGCCTATGTTTAGTTTTGTGCTACGTGGTGTGTTTAATGCACTGCTGAGACACCTGGGCAGCTGCATACAGGTCCCCAGATAACAAGAATTGGACAATGTGAAGGCTGACTTTTATGGATTAGGATGCATACCACATGTGGTATGTGCTATCAATGGCACACATCTTGCCTTGACACCACCACAAGCCAGGGAACAGGTCTATAGGAATAGGAAGTACTTCCATTCTATCAATGTGCAAGTGGATGTTTACTGGATTTATACATCTCACACGTCTGTGCCAAATTCCCAGGTTCATGACTCCTTGATACTGTGGAACAGTACCATACCCCCAGCAGATTTCACAACTACAACCGGAGAGGGCCTGGCTTGTTGGTGAGTATGTTGTTTCCAAACTTGGTGCATGTGATGTATTTTTACAATGTTCTGCTGATGTTTGACTTATGATTGCACATATGTGTATCTTCCATCAAGGAGACTAAGCATATCCCAACCAGTCATGGTTGTTGGCACCGCTGAGGAATCCAACAACGCCTGGGGTAATCCCCTTCAATGAGGCCCATGGTAGAACACGGCTGCCAGTGGAATGGGCTTTTGGGCTCCTGAAGGCCGGGTTCAGATGTCTGGACAAGTCTGGAGGAGCCATCCTCTACTCACCTGGAAAGGTGTGTCAGATCAAAGTTGCCTGCTGCATGCTCCAGAACCTCGCATTGCACAGGAGCATCCCTCTGATCATAGAGGAGGGAGACCAGAAGGAACCACCGGATGAGGAACCTGCCATGACAGGTGATGATGACAGTGGCGAAGAGGAAGGAGTTGACATGCATCAACAGCTCATCAACAACTTCTTCCCTTGAGTGTAAGAATGCTGTCAGATGCCATGACTGTGACAGTTACAGTGAGTTGTTGTTGTGAGGAGGTCCAGGATGTATACATGTAAGTAATTTACCTAAACGGCTGCTTGATGGGGAAGGTGGTGAGACATTCACATACCGATGATGTTGCTTTGTGTGGGTGGGCGAAGAGACAGAATATCAAGTACAAAATATCAAGTTGCACAATTATCGAGTCATTAATATCGTGGATCAGAAATATCGACAGCAAGAATATCATGGTCAAGAATATCGACTTAAGGTAAGTAATATCGATTTTAAAAATATTGAAGTGTTTAATATCGATTGCAAAAATATAGTTGTTAAAAATATCATTTTTTTATTGTTATGAATTTTAGTATATATTTTATATGTATGTGATGTATTTTTTTGTATAAGAATTGTTTGTATTTTTAATATATGTGTTACATCTTTAGTAGTTATTATTTTTTTTTATTTGAATTTTGTGCTTTTAGTTCTGTAGCGGGTTGTGGGATTATAGGGGAATAGGGTGGGAAGTAATTTAACTATTTTAAATGCCGAAGCTTCTCAAGATGCACTCGACAGTGCGTCTGCCATTCGGCATCACGGTTCAGCCCGCCCCAGCCATCCAAGTTCGTTGTGTTGCCTGACGCGTTTCTGTGGCCAACGTACCACTTCATCAGAGGCATTTCTCCTGTACGCATTGGAGCGCTCTTTATACTGCATGCTGATTGGTTTAAAAACCCCTCATGGGTTCAACTACGTACTTGATTTCTTCATACAGCATGCTGGGATGTGTAGTCACATCGAGCTTTCATTAAACACCTATAGTAGGTTCCAATGCTTACAGATTTCAGAGAGTCAGTTAAAATCCTTAGTAGGATCTGGATGTGATGGGAGCAGGCACTCTTCATCAAGACGCACTGTGCTGGAAACCGGAGCAGGAAGGTTCCTCTCCCTCAGCCTCTCATTCCTTCGAGATGGTGCATCTTGCACGGGAGGGCACCCGTGTCATAATTTTATTCAACAAACGCCGAAGCTTCTCAAGATGCACTCGACAGTGCGTCTGCCATTCAGCATCACGGTTCAGCCCCACCCCAGCCATTCAAGTTCGTTGTGTTGCCTGACGCCTTTCTGTGGCCAACGTACCACTTCATCAGAGGCATTTCTCCTGTACGCATTGGAGCGCTCTTTATACTGCATGCTGATTGGTTTAAAAACCCCTCATGGGTTCAACTACGTACTTGATTTCTTCATACAGCATGCTGGGATGTGTAGTCACATCGAGCTTTCATTAAACACCTATAGTAGGCTCCAATGCTTACAGATTTCAGAGAGTCAGTTAAAATCCTTAGTAGGATCTGGATGTGATGGGAGCAGGCACTCTTCATCAAGACGCACTGTGCTGGAAACCGGAGCAGGAAGGTTCCTCTCCCTCAGCCTCTCATTCCTTCGAGATGGTGCATCTTGCACGGGAGGGCACCCGTGTCATAATTTTATTCAACAAACGCCGAGGCTTCTCAAGATGCACTCGACAGTGCGCCTGCCATTCGGCATCACGGTTCAGCCCGCCCCAGCCATCCAAGTTTGTTGTGTTGCCTGACGCGTTTCTGTGGCCAACGTACCACTTCATCAGAGGCATTTCTCCTGTACGCATTGGAGCGCTCTTTATACTGCATGCTGATTGGTTTAAAAACCCCTCATGGGTTCAACTACGTACTTGATTTCTTCATACAGCATGCTGGGATGTGTAGTCACATTGAGCTTTCATTAAACACCTATAGTAGGTTCCAATGCTTCCAGATTTCAGAGAGTCAGTTAAAATCCTTAGTAGGATCTGGATGTGATGGGAGCAGGCACTCTTCATCAAGACGCTCTGTGCTGGAAACCGGAGCAGGAAGGTTCCTCTCCCTCAGCCTCTCATTCCTTCGAGATGGTGCATCTTGCACGGGAGGGCACCCGTGTCATAATTTTATTCAACAAACGCAGAAGCTTCTCAAGATGCACTCGACAGTGCGCCTGCCATTCGGCATCATGGTTCAGCCCGCCCCAGCCATCCAAGTTCGTTGTGTTGCCTGACGCGTTTCTGTGGCCAATGTACCACTTCATCAGAGGCATTTCTCCTGTACGCATTGGAGCGCTCTTTATACTGCATGCTGATTGGTTTAAAAACCCCTCAAGGGTTCAACTACGTACTTGATTTCTTCATACAGCATGCTGGGATGTGTAGTCACATCGAGCTTTCATTAAACACCTATAGTAGGTTCCAATGCTTACAGATTTCAGAGAGTCAGTTAAAATCCTTAGTAGGATCTGGATGTGATGGGAGCAGGCACTCTTCATCAAGACGCACTGTGCTGGAAACCGGAGCAGGAAGGTTCCTCTCCCTCAGCCTCTCATTCCTTCGAGATGGTGCATCTTGCACGGGAGGGCACCTGTGTCATAATTTTATTCAACAAACGCCGAAGCTTCTCAAGATGCACTCGACAGTGCGTCTGCCATTCGGCATCACGGTTCAGCCCGCCCCAGCCATCCAAGCTCGTTGTGTTGCCTGACGCGTTTCTGTGGCCAACGTACCACTTCATCAGAGGCATTTCTCCTGTACGCATTGGAGCGCTCTTTATACTTCTAGTTTAAAAGAATTATTTTTTTGTAAGTATATTTATTTTTTTATTATATATAGTATTTGTAGGTTTTTGCTATATGTAATTAAAATTATAATATGTGTTCTTTTTATATGTTTAATATATATATATTTAAAAAAAAAAATATATATATATATATATATATTCACTGAAAAAACCATAGGTTTCAGGGACGTTATAGTTAGAAATTAGAATTTAAAAAACCTTTGAAATTCACTGAAAAAACCATAGGTTTCAGGCACGTTATAGTTAGAAATTAGCATTTAAAAAACCTTTGAAATTCACTGAAAAAACCATAGGTTTCAGGCACGTTATAGTTAGAAATTAGCATTTAAAAAAACCTTTGAAATTCACTGAAAAAACCATAGGTTTCAGGCACGTTATAGTTAGTTGGACATTTTACTCGTACAAAACCATAGAAATTCCCCTGTTATAGTTAGTTCAGCTAACTATAACTCGCGCCCCCGCAATGCACTGCTGATGACGTCACATATTACATCACTCATGACATGGTCAGTGACATCACTGATGACATCACTGATGACATCTCAAATGACGTAATGGGGAGGTGGTGGTCCCTGGGGCATGTGGGGGGGCTCAAGCCCTCCCAAACAGTATTTGTTGTTTTTAAAAAACAAATCCCCGGGGAGGTGGCGGTCCCCGGGGCTGCGGGGGCCCCCCGCTTTAGATTTACCAAATCCCCCCGGGACCTGGCCCTCCCGGGGGCTTAAAATTAACGAAGCGAGGAAGCCCTCGCTTCATTTTTTTAAATTTTTCATCCGGATCCGCGCACCCAGCGCGCATTCCGCTGTTTTCTTCTTTTTTTTTATGCTTTTTTTGGCCTAGGGGGTCAGGGTGTTTCTACCCTGCCCCCTTTTCTTGTTTTTTGCGTTTGTTTCCCTGTTTTCTGGTGCCTCGGTTACCGAGGCACAAGATGGCTGCCAACACTTCCTGGTTTGGAGTGTTGACAGCCAATTAGAATAAAGCTCGTGATCGGGAGGGTGCGCGGATCCACCGCGGCCATAGATATCAAAACTTTTATTTTTTTATTTTCTCAGCATCTACTGAACGGATTTACACCATTTAAAAAAAAGGTCTCTTTCTGAACCAAGGGCTACCTTTTTGCCAAATTTGGTGTAATTCCGTTTGACAGTTTCGGCTGTAACCGTGTCTAAAGTTTCCTATGGGAATTAACATGGAGAAAACACGTTTTGGGACCCCCCCATTTTTTCTCGGCCCCCGCTTGCCAAATCATCCCGAAACTTTCAAGACAGGAGCAGACCGGAGCGGGCTACGATTTTTGAAAATTTCGCGAAGATTCGTCAACCGGCGCCAAAGATATTGAGAAAACAAAAAACGAGTTTCCTATGGAAACTAGGGGGGTCATTATGATAGCGGGCGGATCGCCACCGCCCGTATGGCGGTGGCGATCCGCCCGCTATTTTCCACCGCCTGCCTAACATTTCCCCACCGCCATATTACGATGGCGGTGGGGACCCAGGCGGACGGAAAGACCGTCCGCCAGTTTTCCGCCGGTAGGCAATCCGCCCGATTGCCTACCTGGCGGAAAAGGCCTGCAATATGGTGGCGGTGCCTTGCAGGGCTTTCAAGCTAATATATTTGGTTTGATCTGTTTTAGGTCCCTTCGCTATGTCATCTACACTTGGACATTTCAGAGTTGTGACATCAACAGGGTAACAATGCTCTTTAGTAGTATAAAGGGAACATGGATTGTTCCTGGAATTGTCAGGTACAGACCTTTGGTGTACAACTCTGGTACTAAGCCAGCTTGCACAGCTATGGGATGGAAGTGGCTAGGATGCTATTGGACTTGCTCCCTGACATGTAGTGGTACAATTGCAAATTGCGTGTCATCATGTTCTACAATAAAGGTTATTTGTATCGTGCACTCTCCTATTTTGTACCTACACTGTGTTTTTCTGTTTAACAATTTTATGTGCCTCCCTAATACGTGTGTTGTCTGTCATACATGTGTAATGAATTCTAGTGTGGCCGAGAATTTCTTGTTTCTCGGATTCAGCGAGCACAGCATTATGAATTTATCATTTACTTTAAATAAAAAATACTCAAACTTATTTTGCAAATCTTCATTTTTTTCTTTACTGAGATTCTTGATTTGTAATTAACTATTTTGCTTAGCCAGGATTTCCACTAGTGCCTATTCTAATATAGAGACCACTCCTGTAGCTTCTGAATTCATAATATTATGTAATTTTTTTAATAAAAAAAGATAACAACAATCCTAACTGGTGTTATGCTCTGTTTAAAGAGCGGTCTGCCCAATGCATTTCGAGATTTACTCCCTTCTTCAGGGGCTATTCTAAACAAATAAAAAAGAACAATAATGCAACAAATTGGAATTTTATCCCAGCAAGAACGTTCCACATGAACACTGTGTCAAGTTTAACCATGCAAATTCACACTGTGTGCGCATGTCCCATACTTCCTGTTTTTATAAGCGAAGACTCATATTAAAGATTCTGTGTCTCTTTATAACCTGAGTCCTTGTTCAGGAAATAAAACTCAATGTGAACATGCAGTCTGTGGTTATATAGATGGATGATGAGTTTTCAGAAAAAATGCGGTGAAAGGGTTTGTTTGTGAACAAATCATGCTGGCCACCATTAATTAAACAAGCATTTGCAATGCAATAGGTCTCGCATTCACGCGAGTTTAAGCTATTGGCATTGTAAATGACAATGCCTTTTATTTATGTTTTAAAAACCAAAACATAAATAAAAGGCATTGTCATTGACGATGCCAATAGCTCAAACTTGCGTAAATGCGAGACCTATTGCATTGTAAATGCTTGTTTTTCTTCCTGGTAATCTCCCTGAGGGCGGGGTTCAGTGGGGGTGGATGTCGGTAGGGTAGCATTAGTTAGTGGAAAGTGAGGTGGTTAACGTCGAGAATGGGAAGGCGGAGCATGACTCATAAGCAATCTCCGGGCCTTTGCTGAGCTCGAACGCCCAGTTCTCGAGGCGCTAAGGTTTTAAGAAATCAAATTTGACGGTCGTCTTCAATATCTCTATTTAGTTCAGAGTGCCGTGAGACCATACAGGTGGTATCAGCGAGCTATAAATTCTGATGACATCTCTAGTTAGGCATCGAAAAGGTTACAAAAGCGCTACACAAATGTCAATACCAGATTAATTTCAATAGTCTTGAAACAAACCGACACTATTCAAATGCAGAGAAAATAATGTAGGCATGCAGAAGAAAAGCTCCCTCTTGTGTATAAACATGCAATATTACACAGCTAATTGCAAACAAACACGCTGCATTACATTCTGTACACTCTAAGTCTAAAGCAACAGCACATTTTGCAAACCGTCTGCGTTCTGCACTGGCCACATATAGGAGCCTATTAGGATGGCGGGCGGACCCGAGTCCGCCCGCCATCCTCGCGGTGTTGGGACCGGCTGCCAGACATGCGGCAGTCCCGCACCGCGAATTAGGATGCGACCGCCACCCTGGCGGTCGCATCCCGCATTTTAACATTGCGGCGGGTGCTGCTTATAGCAGCACCCGCAGCGATGTCAAAATGGCATGCCTGGCATTTCCCTGCACCACGTGGCAGGCACCACGTGGTGCCTGCCACTTGGTGCAGGGAACTGCAGGTGGGTACCATGGGTACCCCCCAAGTGCACCCCTCCACTCCCCCCCGGGGGCCCGCAACGGGCCCCCAAAGCAAACCCCACCATGGAAAGGCCTTCAAAACTCTACATCCTAATATGGCTGGCGGTGCCTGCTAGGCACTGCCACCATATTTGGGCCCCTGCTCCGCCCGGCCGGCAATCGTAACGATTGCTGACCGGCGGAAAAGCGGCAGACGCACTTTGCGTCCGCAGCGATACCCACCGCCATCGTAATATGGCGGTGGGTAATTCACGTTACGATGGCGTAACGGTCGCCACCGCCAGCCCGGCGGTGGCGATCGTTACGCCATCGTAATGACCCCTATAGTGCTCTGGAAATAACACAAGGTGGCACATGCGCAAACACGGGGCCCCTGGCGCCAACGGAGCGGTGCTTCCCTGTTAACCCTTTTGAGCTCTGAAGCTCGATATTGTATATACATTAGTACCTTCGCAATGACCAAGCAGCTTTGTACCACCCAGTTTACATGTTCGAGTCCCCATTCCAACATGATAAAATCATGTGAACTTCAGCAGATCAGCCCAAAAGCATCACTTGGTACAGAGCAAGGAGCCGGACATGCGATATGAACTCGAGTGACCTGCAGAAAAAACATCGCAAAGGACCAATTGTGCATACTGGAATAAACAGATGTGCTGTCAGTCACTCACAATGTTGAATGCTCAGTTATCTAGTCTCTACTCCCAATTTGGTTTTGTGTGGATAGCTTGAAGCTTACTTCAGAATTAAGCAAGATTAACTGGACTAACAAGCATCGCCTGTTAGACCAATTAGCTTGGCCAATCTTTTATAGCCACGTTGAACAGCATCACGGGTGCTGTGCGTTACGTCTATTAAAAAAAACAAGCATTTGCAATGCAATAGGACTCGCATTTACGCGAGGCCTATTGCATTGCATCACGGACAATGGGAGGGGGGGAAGCACGGACAACGGGAGTGGGGAGGGGGGAGAAGGGGGCTAGAAGGCACGGACAAAGTAGTGCTCACAGTCTAAATAACACATACTGTTGTACTGTGTAACACTCGAAGTAAAGGGGCCAGTAGCCATGGGAGGGTACAAATGACGACATGGCCATAATAAGGAAGGACTAACAAGCCTCATAATCAATCAGAAGGCAGCATTTACGAAAGACAATGCCACGAGCCAATTAAAAACATGGGCGGAGAGTGAGCGGAGCGTCCACGGAGCTTCCACTCCATACTCCACTACTGCATGCCTCGCAGACTGCATGGCTCGCAGAGGGAGCAGCGCATGCGCGCTGCTGCTATAGCTCGACCTAAAAAGGTAAAAGATTAAGCTGTTTTCAAAAAATGTGTAAGGAAAAAGTCCCTGAGAGCCCTAGGTGAGTTCTCTAGCAAATTAATGACGTACATGAAGGTGTACCAAATAAATGGTGAAAAGAAACTGAGGCAGAAACGTTCCAATGTTTCAAACTGACTTACTAATCACTTTGTACTTCAGAAATAGCCTTGTTTGTAAAGCTGAAAAAAAGACTATAAAAAGATGACATTAGTCACACTTCTCACCTATAAACTGGAAAAATGTATGCAGCTTGAAACGTGAACAATGAGGCAATGAAGCAATAACCTACCTATTTGCCAAATGACCTTTGCATTTCCACTGCATAAAATTAGCAACTGCTCGCTACCTCACTGTAAAACAAAGAATATACAAAACAAAATCAGGATCTTTAGTCTAATATGCAAACTCATTTGCCGTATCAAAAAATAACTTGATGTGAATGTCAAGTATCTCATACCTATGTCTGTGTTTTCAAACGAGCGGTATCCATTTCTCCGTGGGACGTGTCAATACTGCTACTGACTCTCCCATATTTAAGCCAAGTAAAAATGACGTCTTCCTGATTAGTTAACGGGACAGAACTAACAGGTTTAACCACCAGATGCCCGAACACCATATGTAAATGGATACAAATATGCTAAACACCTCTCAAAATGCTAGAGGTTTGCTGCCTGTGATTTGAGCGACCTGTGGTATTGTGCAAGCCTGTGGCTTGGAATGTCATGAGGTTGGAATGTCATGAAGTCATTGGAGCCCTGCATTCTGATTATTGTCACTTGCTCCAGTGCCCCTTCATGGATGGATGTACTTTATGATTAAACCCACAATTCAACCTACAGACTGTTTGGCGTCATCACTACAAATCTGGCGATGATCTGGGACTTGGGATTTGCCTGAAACCATCCTTGTGCTGCTTTATCATTTGGAAGAAAAAGGGGCCAGGTAGCAATCCACGGTGTACTTCGCTGATTGTTTCAAAACGTATTCACTCGTAAGTGGATACTGAAGGTGAGACTTTTTGTTTCTATTCCCCGCGCGTCAAAAAGAGAAAAAAAAATAAGTTTTCTCTTCATTAATTCATATTTATCAGTGAGGCTGAGCGTCGCGTTGTTGCGTAACAACCTCCTGTTTCAAAGCTCTGCACGCGCTCAAGAAGATTTACGGAGGGCCTCGCTCGAGCGCATTTCTTCATTGTCTGGGCATCCCTTCTCAACGCACACTTCCTGCGCCAACCCAGTGCTATTTGGCATTCACTCACTGTGGTCAAGGAATTTGTGGCCATTTGGGTCAGCAGCAACACTTGGAAGCGCATCTTTAAACTCGCGTGCACGGCGCGCGATCGAATTCGTGCGGCAGCGGGTCTACACGTGGCTGTGCGCACCCAACCTCTGTCAGTAGTTTCTGAAGCTCACATCGATGTAAACACGCTGCGCAGTACGTGCGGCGTCCATCTTCAAACGATATTGTGCTGCGGTGACAGGCACACCTTAAATATTGCCTGTCTTGCACATCAGCTGTTTCTGCAGCACACCTTAAATTATATATTGCATGTTTTGCGCATCAGATGGTTGTTCTCCACGCTGATACGCACAGCTCTTCTATTATACATCATTCTTGGCAAAATGTTTAAGTAACCTTGGCAACTAGTGCTCTGTGGAACATATTGGTAGTCAGTAACTTCGTCTATCTAGCTAATAGACGCTTAACTTCAGAAGTCATTAGAAAAGTCTGCAGATCCGTGTTAATTACAGCGATTAACACGCTTATTCTACATGTACCTCTTCATCCAAAATTGTGTTAACAGTGATTAACACACTACATGTTGTTACAAGTTTGTGACTTTGTTAGTCAGCGATTTGCACTCTTCGTGCACGTCCATTCTTCAGCTATAGAATTTCAAAAAATAAAAACCATATAAATCTTTATCATTTCTACAACGATTTGCTTGCTTGGAACAGTTTCATTTTACAGAGTTTTTCTTGTGGAATTCAACCTGCAGATCTACTTTCCAGTAATCTGCACACTTTCCATTTTCCACATCATTTCGTCAGCGTCCTGCACGTTTTGAGCAGATCCCCTCCTCAGTGATTTGCACACTTGAAATCAAAGCCATGCAAAGCATTCTACCATCTGCACCTTTTCTGCAAGAACCTGGTGAACCTCCATTGGAATGGAAACTTTGGATTCGTTCTTTTAAAGCGTATTTAGTAGCAATAGATGCCACAAAGTTTAAACCCGATAGGAAAAAAGGTTTAATGTAACACCATCTAGGAGTTGAAGGGCAAAATATTTTTGACCACTTACCTTATTATGAAGATTCAGACGAGTCAGAACTTGATGAGTTTGACATTGCTATTGCTCAACTTAGCAAATATTTTTCTTAGTCTAAAAATCTTGTTGTTCACAGGTTCAAATTTTTCACGAGTACAGAAAACGTCAGAAAACATTGACATGTAAGTCCTAATGGGAGGGGAAAGAGGTCTCTCCCAAACTATCCCTACTGCAAATGGCCTATAACAAGGATGAATATCAAAACAAAAAGAGGGGGAGAGGAGGATATGGCTAGGTTCTTCCTCCTGGGTACTTGTAAAGCAAAAGAAGATCCGTAAATAATGGATCAGGGAACCTAGCTAATAGGGAAAAGGAGGGGTCTACTAAATGAGTAAGACACACCTCAATAAAAGAAAAGAAAATTCTTTTCTTGAGTCCCCTCACTCACCAAAGGTTTCCCCTAGGTGACATGCTTCATCATTGGGGCCATCCCAAGCATCTACTGCTTGGGGCGTGCTGCGACTTGCGATAGTTACGTAGGAGCACTAATTTTTAAGATATGACTATGTGTGGTGCAGTGAAGGGGGAGTGGTGTGAGTGATTGTTAAAAATTACCTAACTAGTGAACGTAAACGATTTTATTCTTGCTCCTAGTTGGCAAAAGATAAAAAGGGGTTAATAAAAGGGAAAAGAATTAAATGTCCCTGATATTGTAAGTCAACATGTTTCGAGGTGTCCCCTAACCTCTTCTTCAGGACAACATGGGGACCAGCCCCATGTGTACCACTCCGTGCAAACCTGTAATAAAGTGAAAAATAAGAAAAACAATGGGGCGCGCACTTATTGTGTCAGCGCTAGATATAATACATACGGTTAAACTGAACACGTAGTATCTAATGAAGAAGTAAAAAACAGACAAGTTAGTATACACTGCCTGCCCATCTGTCTCGTGGGCAGGTAAAAAACAAAGTCTTTTAGCGATCAAATCAATCCAATAGTGATGGTGCTCTTGACTGTAACTTTAAACATGTACTTAGTTCTGTTCAGTCTACTAGTCTTGTGTCTCTGTAATTAAAAACACATGTTAAAGGAATAAAAAACACTTGTGAAAAAACATCAAACAAAACAAACATTACATGAAACATATAATTGCGTGTTGCCTCATGGACCTACTTAATAACTGGCAAAAGTAAGCCCCATGGTCAGCCCGGGTGGAGGAGCCTGAATAGACCCTAGAGAAAGAGAAGTAAAAGTCTTAAGTCAACGACTCGAAAGAGAGAAAAAATGAAAAAGGAAAACCTCATTAGTAACTTAGGAATGGGCTCCCAATGAAGAGAATCTTACTTGACTCGGCTAGCCTCCGTCAATATGACCTACTCGTTCCCATAAGCGGACCGCATCTTAGCGTGTCTGGCTTCCGAGAGGTCTAAAGTAGGAAACCAGGAAACTGCCTAGTCACGAACGCGTTTAGGAAGACTATACCGCGTATCGTTGAAAGTGATGGGGGCCATTTTGGGTGTACTTATGTTGCGTGTATCGTGCCTAAAATGGGCAAGGAATCCTCGGTTCAAACAGAAATTTGTTCACGAGGGCTAATTGGTTCAAAGATAAGGAAAACACTCTGTAGATGTAATAAAGGTAAAAAATAGGAAACTAAGAAGACGGGTCTCGAACCCTGCAGTATAAAGCGATTCCCTTTTGAAAAATAGAGCTTCTCTATTGCGAGAGTGCCACAATAAGGCGGCGGCCATCTTGAACTGGTGAAAACAGGTCCTGATAGGGACTGGATCCTATGTGTGCTATATCTAGTAAAGGTAAAAAATTAGAAAATAAAGGAAATTAAGAAACTGAGAAAGCGGGTCTCAAACCCTGCGGTATTAAGCGATTCCCTTATGAAAAAACAGAGCTTCTCTATTGCGAGAAGGGTCATAATAAGACGGCGGCCATCTTAAACTGGTGAAAACAGGTCCTGATAGGGACTGAATCCTATGTGTACTATATCTAGTAAGGGGGGTTTATATTGACAAGACATGAAATAGAGTTTTAGAAAAAATAGAAAAAAATAGTAAAAGGATTTTAAGGGCAGAAGGGTGGAGGTACAATACTTCATGTATAGTTGGAATACAATTATCTAGAAAAATGACCCCACGGAATATTTTCGTTTAACCCTTTAGTATCAGAGCGTAGTTTGAACACCCACCTCTGTTCTTTTTCCAACAACCTTTGCTCCAGGTTGTCACATGGTTTGATATGTTCCAACACCACCCACTTCATGTCGTTGGGTGTGTGTTGCATATCATTAAAGTGTGCTGTCATCCTGGTACTCGCTCTGTGGCACCGGATGTTGCTACGGTGTTCACAGATCCTTGTACCCACCTTCCTGGTTGTCATGCCCACATAGTGGAGATTACAGGGACATGTAATCAAATATACTACACCTACTGTGCTGCATGTTGTAAAATTTCTGAGCTCCCATGATGTGCCTGTATTAAAACAGACCCTTTTTGTGGTGGAAGTTAGGTGGCACACGCTGCAATTCCCACACGGGTGGTGACCCGTTGGTAAAGTACTTATGGTCTGTTGGTTATTTCTCTGATTAGGTTTCGGGCGTGTGTGTACTAGAAGGTCACGTAGATTCTTCCCTCTCCTATGTGAAAACATTGGAAAGGGGATATTTAAATTACCACTGTTTAGGATATTCCAATGTTTTTTCACCATTTTTGTGATCTTGTCTGACGCTGTGCTGAAGGTAGTGATGCAGATGGGTCTCTTATCTTTTCCTGTTTCTTGTTTTACGTAAGTCTCCAGTAGAGCATCTCTATTATTATTTTTTGCTCTTTTCTTGGCTTTATTGATGATACGAGAAGGGTATTTACGGTTTTTCAGTTTTTCTGCCAGGTCTTTAGCCTGTTCCTCATAGTCATTTATTTCTGTGCAGTTTCTCCTCAACCTGAGGAATTGTCCAAAAGGAAGATTTTCTTTGAGATGTCTAGGATGAAAACTGTCGTAAAGCAAAAGACAATTCTTGGCAGTTGGTTTAAAGTGAGTTGTGGTCTTCAGATGACCCTCTGCTGCATAGATATTCAGGTCTAGAAAAATGAGATCAGACCTACTCATTGTATGGGTAAATTTTAAGAAGGGGTCCTGTGAATTTAGCCATTCCAAAAACAGGTTAGCTTCTATTTCATTCCCATTCCATATCACCAGGATATCGTCTATGTACCTTTTCCATTCGATGATCTTGGATCGGTGAGTGTTGTTGTCAGAGAGGATCTTATGTTCCTCCATGTGGTAGACATATAATCCAGCTACACTCGGGGCGAAGGTGCTGCCCATACTGGTCCCATGTTGTTGTTGGAAAATGGTGTCTTCGAAACGGAAGTAATTCTCAGTAAGGGCCCATTTGCAACATTCCAAAACCAAATGTCGAGGTGTGTGATAGGGCCATATTGCTCCATACAGAATATCCTCCAGGATATCCAAGGTCGCCTTATGTGGAAGGCTAGTGTAGAGGCTTTCTACATCTAAACCAATAAGAATGTTATTAGTTGGATTGAAAGGGAGGTCTTTTAGAAGGGAAAGGACTGCTTTTGTGTCCTTAAGGTAGGTGCTGGTATTTTGTATGAGCGGTCGTAAGAAAGCATCCGCAAATTTTGACAGAGGTTCCAGAATAGATCCGATACCTGAGACGATTGGACGTCCCGGAGGATTCTCTAACCTCTTATGGATCTTTGGTAGTGTGTAGAAGTATGGTACTGTAGGGTGTTTATTAATCAGAAAATCACCCTCTTTTCTGGTTACCCAGTCATGGGCAAGGGCTTCTTCTACCATGCTAGTTATGCCAATCCTTATTCGTTCCGTTGGATCCTCTGCGATGCGTTTGTAATTTCTCTCTTCAGATAGTAGTCTGAGGCATTCTGAGCGATACGCCTCTGTACTTTGTATGACAATGCCTCCTCCTTTATCCGCTGGTTTTATGACAATTGCTACGTTGTTGGCCATAGATTTTATGGCATCTTGTTCCATTTTCGTTGTATTATGGAATATCTTGAGGGTTCTTGGATCCAGATCTCCTGCTTCTTTAAGAACCGCTTTCTCAAAGGCCATTAGTTCAACTGGTAAAACGGTCGAGGGTGGTGTAAATGTGGACTTCACGTGTAGATTCGTATCTCCTCTTTGGTAATCTGTTGGCGGTTTATTTTCAAAGAAGACCCGTAATTTCAGTTTCCTTATAAACTCGCTTAATTCACAGCTGAGTAGGAACTTGTCCAGGGATGGGGTGGGTACAAAACCTAAACCCTTCTCAAGGACAGTGAGTTGGATTTTAGATAGGGTGGTTCCTGATAAATTAACCACTAAACTAGATTGTTGCTGGTGCTCGGTAGGTTCGGAGGACCCATGCTCCTCGTATGGCTCCGTGTAGGCTCCAAAGGTTGTGCCCAATGTACTTGTTGACCTCTTCTTGTTTTTCTTCGCTGTGGTCCCTGGCCTCGTCCTAAAAAGGACCCTGTATTCCTGGGTAGACGGTTTGGGTACTTGGTTCCCAATATGGGTATTGTTGTTGTTGGTATTGTTGTGGACCATTATAGAAAGGCGTTATTGGAAAAAGTGGTGGTTGGAACTGGGGCCACCCATAATTTCCTTGGTTGCCCCTGTTTCTCATCCTACGCCCTTGGTAACCCTGTCTCCTTACGTTGTTCTTCCATCCCACGCTGTTATCTGAACTATTGGAGCTGGTGTCTGATCCATCAGTATCTGTATTGTAGCCCAGGTTTCTCCCGGTGAGATGGTAATCGTCTCTGATGTAGGGGTAGATTGTGTCATGGTTAAAGTTTTTTGAATCTTTTTTAAATTTTTGATACTTTGTATCTTTTAATGTCATTTCAAATTCCGTCATGGTTTTGTTCAGTTCCTCTAGGCGTTTCTTCAATTCGGCTGGTGTCTGAAAAGTTTTGAGTTTTACCTCTAGCGTATGGATTTCCTCCTTCATCTCATGTGCTAGGCGTGTTGCAGTCTTTATGATAAGTACAAGCCAATCCCTTGTGCAATGCCAGGAGATTAGCGACCAATCTTTTTTAAACAATTTGTCCTGCTGAAAGATGAATGGTTCATTGCGTACAATGAGTCCTCTAGGGGCAGCGTTTACTCTGAGATATTCTGTCATCATTATCCCATGGATGATTGTTTTCACATGGTTCCTTTTAAGCTCAGTGAGCTCATCCCAACACTGTGCAGTCTCATTACTGTTTCCAGGTGTCGAATCTACAAAAGGGATCATGGAAGATATGATACTCTCTACTTCTTCCTCAGTGTATGTCAGGCCTGTTATTCCAGCCATATTCTTAAGTGTTGTTGTAATATGATGTCACAAGACACGAGTGTATGGAAGGGAAAGGGGCTCCGCAGCTTGCGCTGTATAAATATCAAAACAAAAAGAGGGGGAGAGGAGGATATGGCTAGGTTCTTCCTCCTGGGTACTTGTAAAGCAAAAGAAGATCCGTAAATAATGGATCAGGGAACCTAGCTAATAGGGAAAAGGAGGGGTCTACTAAATGAGTAAGACACACCTCAATAAAAGAAAAGAAAATTCTTTTCTTGAGTCCCCTCACTCACCAAAGGTTTCCCCTAGGTGACATGCTTCATCATTGGGGCCATCCCAAGCATCTACTGCTTGGGGCGTGCTGCGACTTGCGATAGTTACGTAGGAGCACTAATTTTTAAGATATGACTATGTGTGGTGCAGTGAAGGGGGAGTGGTGTGAGTGATTGTTAAAAATTACCTAACTAGTGAACGTAAACGATTTTATTCTTGCTCCTAGTTGGCAAAAGATAAAAAGGGGTTAATAAAAGGGAAAAGAATTAAATGTCCCTGATATTGTAAGTCAACATGTTTCGAGGTGTCCCCTAACCTCTTCTTCAGGACAACATGGGGACCAGCCCCATGTGTACCACTCCGTGCAAACCTGTAATAAAGTGAAAAATAAGAAAAACAATGGGGCGCGCACTTATTGTGTCAGCGCTAGATATAATACATACGGTTAAACTGAACACGTAGTATCTAATGAAGAAGTAAAAAACAGACAAGTTAGTATACACTGCCTGCCCATCTGTCTCGTGGGCAGGTAAAAAACAAAGTCTTTTAGCGATCAAATCAATCCAATAGTGATGGTGCTCTTGACTGTAACTTTAAACATGTACTTAGTTCTGTTCAGTCTACTAGTCTTGTGTCTCTGTAATTAAAAACACATGTTAAAGGAATAAAAAACACTTGTGAAAAAACATCAAACAAAACAAACATTACATGAAACATATAATTGCGTGTTGCCTCATGGACCTACTTAATAACTGGCAAAAGTAAGCCCCATGGTCAGCCCGGGTGGAGGAGCCTGAATAGACCCTAGAGAAAGAGAAGTAAAAGTCTTAAGTCAACGACTCGAAAGAGAGAAAAAATGAAAAAGGAAAACCTCATTAGTAACTTAGGAATGGGCTCCCAATGAAGAGAATCTTACTTGACTCGGCTAGCCTCCGTCAATATGACCTACTCGTTCCCATAAGCGGACCGCATCTTAGCGTGTCTGGCTTCCGAGAGGTCTAAAGTAGGAAACCAGGAAACTGCCTAGTCACGAACGCGTTTAGGAAGACTATACCGCGTATCGTTGAAAGTGATGGGGGCCATTTTGGGTGTACTTATGTTGCGTGTATCGTGCCTAAAATGGGCAAGGAATCCTCGGTTCAAACAGAAATTTGTTCACGAGGGCTAATTGGTTCAAAGATAAGGAAAACACTCTGTAGATGTAATAAAGGTAAAAAATAGGAAACTAAGAAGACGGGTCTCGAACCCTGCAGTATAAAGCGATTCCCTTTTGAAAAATAGAGCTTCTCTATTGCGAGAGTGCCACAATAAGGCGGCGGCCATCTTGAACTGGTGAAAACAGGTCCTGATAGGGACTGGATCCTATGTGTGCTATATCTAGTAAAGGTAAAAAATTAGAAAATAAAGGAAATTAAGAAACTGAGAAAGCGGGTCTCAAACCCTGCGGTATTAAGCGATTCCCTTATGAAAAAACAGAGCTTCTCTATTGCGAGAAGGGTCATAATAAGACGGCGGCCATCTTAAACTGGTGAAAACAGGTCCTGATAGGGACTGAATCCTATGTGTACTATATCTAGTAAGGGGGGTTTATATTGACAAGACATGAAATAGAGTTTTAGAAAAAATAGAAAAAAATAGTAAAAGGATTTTAAGGGCAGAAGGGTGGAGGTACAATACTTCATGTATAGTTGGAATACAATTATCTAGAAAAATGACCTCACGGAATATTTTCGTTTAACCCTTTAGTATCAGAGCGTAGTTTGAACACCCACCTCTGTTCTTTTTCCAACAACCTTTGCTCCAGGTTGTCACATGGTTTGATATGTTCCAACACCACCCACTTCATGTCGTTGGGTGTGTGTTGCATATCATTAAAGTGTGCTGTCATCCTGGTACTCGCTCTGTGGCACCGGATGTTGCTACGGTGTTCACAGATCCTTGTACCCACCTTCCTGGTTGTCATGCCCACATAGTGGAGATTACAGGGACATGTAATCAAATATACTACACCTACTGTGCTGCATGTTGTAAAATTTCTGAGCTCCCATGATGTGCCTGTATTAAAACAGACCCTTTTTGTGGTGGAAGTTAGGTGGCACACGCTGCAATTCCCACACGGGTGGTGACCCGTTGGTAAAGTACTTATGGTCTGTTGGTTATTTCTCTGATTAGGTTTCGGGCGTGTGTGTACTAGAAGGTCACGTAGATTCTTCCCTCTCCTATGTGAAAACATTGGAAAGGGGATATTTAAATTACCACTGTTTAGGATATTCCAATGTTTTTTCACCATTTTTGTGATCTTGTCTGACGCTGTGCTGAAGGTAGTGATGCAGATGGGTCTCTTATCTTTTCCTGTTTCTTGTTTTACGTAAGTCTCCAGTAGAGCATCTCTATTATTATTTTTTGCTCTTTTCTTGGCTTTATTGATGATACGAGAAGGGTATTTACGGTTTTTCAGTTTTTCTGCCAGGTCTTTAGCCTGTTCCTCATAGTCATTTATTTCTGTGCAGTTTCTCCTCAACCTGAGGAATTGTCCAAAAGGAAGATTTTCTTTGAGATGTCTAGGATGAAAACTGTCGTAAAGCAAAAGACAATTCTTGGCAGTTGGTTTAAAGTGAGTTGTGGTCTTCAGATGACCCTCTGCTGCATAGATATTCAGGTCTAGAAAAATGAGATCAGACCTACTCATTGTATGGGTAAATTTTAAGAAGGGGTCCTGTGAATTTAGCCATTCCAAAAACAGGTTAGCTTCTATTTCATTCCCATTCCATATCACCAGGATATCGTCTATGTACCTTTTCCATTCGATGATCTTGGATCGGTGAGTGTTGTTGTCAGAGAGGATCTTATGTTCCTCCATGTGGTAGACATATAATCCAGCTACACTCGGGGCGAAGGTGCTGCCCATACTGGTCCCATGTTGTTGTTGGAAAATGGTGTCTTCGAAACGGAAGTAATTCTCAGTAAGGGCCCATTTGCAACATTCCAAAACCAAATGTCGAGGTGTGTGATAGGGCCATATTGCTCCATACAGAATATCCTCCAGGATATCCAAGGTCGCCTTATGTGGAAGGCTAGTGTAGAGGCTTTCTACATCTAAACCAATAAGAATGTTATTAGTTGGATTGAAAGGGAGGTCTTTTAGAAGGGAAAGGACTGCTTTTGTGTCCTTAAGGTAGGTGCTGGTATTTTGTATGAGCGGTCGTAAGAAAGCATCCGCAAATTTTGACAGAGGTTCCAGAATAGATCCGATACCTGAGACGATTGGACGTCCCGGAGGATTCTCTAACCTCTTATGGATCTTTGGTAGTGTGTAGAAGTATGGTACTGTAGGGTGTTTATTAATCAGAAAATCACCCTCTTTTCTGGTTACCCAGTCATGGGCAAGGGCTTCTTCTACCATGCTAGTTATGCCAATCCTTATTCGTTCCGTTGGATCCTCTGCGATGCGTTTGTAATTTCTCTCTTCAGATAGTAGTCTGAGGCATTCTGAGCGATACGCCTCTGTACTTTGTATGACAATGCCTCCTCCTTTATCCGCTGGTTTTATGACAATTGCTACGTTGTTGGCCATAGATTTTATGGCATCTTGTTCCATTTTCGTTGTATTATGGAATATCTTGAGGGTTCTTGGATCCAGATCTCCTGCTTCTTTAAGAACCGCTTTCTCAAAGGCCATTAGTTCAACTGGTAAAACGGTCGAGGGTGGTGTAAATGTGGACTTCACGTGTAGATTCGTATCTCCTCTTTGGTAATCTGTTGGCGGTTTATTTTCAAAGAAGACCCGTAATTTCAGTTTCCTTATAAACTCGCTTAATTCACAGCTGAGTAGGAACTTGTCCAGGGATGGGGTGGGTACAAAACCTAAACCCTTCTCAAGGACAGTGAGTTGGATTTTAGATAGGGTGGTTCCTGATAAATTAACCACTAAACTAGATTGTTGCTGGTGCTCGGTAGGTTCGGAGGACCCATGCTCCTCGTATGGCTCCGTGTAGGCTCCAAAGGTTGTGCCCAATGTACTTGTTGACCTCTTCTTGTTTTTCTTCGCTGTGGTCCCTGGCCTCGTCCTAAAAAGGACCCTGTATTCCTGGGTAGACGGTTTGGGTACTTGGTTCCCAATATGGGTATTGTTGTTGTTGGTATTGTTGTGGACCATTATAGAAAGGCGTTATTGGAAAAAGTGGTGGTTGGAACTGGGGCCACCCATAATTTCCTTGGTTGCCCCTGTTTCTCATCCTACGCCCTTGGTAACCCTGTCTCCTTACGTTGTTCTTCCATCCCACGCTGTTATCTGAACTATTGGAGCTGGTGTCTGATCCATCAGTATCTGTATTGTAGCCCGGGTTTCTCCCGGTGAGATGGTAATCGTCTCTGATGTAGGGGTAGATTGTGTCATGGTTAAAGTTTTTTGAATCTTTTTTAAATTTTTGATACTTTGTATCTTTTAATGTCATTTCAAATTCCGTCATGGTTTTGTTCAGTTCCTCTAGGCGTTTCTTCAATTCGGCTGGTGTCTGAAAAGTTTTGAGTTTTACCTCTAGCGTATGGATTTCCTCCTTCATCTCATGTGCTAGGCGTGTTGCAGTCTTTATGATAAGTACAAGCCAATCCCTTGTGCAATGCCAGGAGATTAGCGACCAATCTTTTTTAAACAATTTGTCCTGCTGAAAGATGAATGGTTCATTGCGTACAATGAGTCCTCTAGGGGCAGCGTTTACTCTGAGATATTCTGTCATCATTATCCCATGGATGATTGTTTTCACATGGTTCCTTTTAAGCTCAGTGAGCTCATCCCAACACTGTGCAGTCTCATTACTGTTTCCAGGTGTCGAATCTACAAAAGGGATCATGGAAGATATGATACTCTCTACTTCTTCCTCAGTGTATGTCAGGCCTGTTATTCCAGCCATATTCTTAAGTGTTGTTGTAATATGATGTCACAAGACACGAGTGTATGGAAGGGAAAGGGGCTCCCGCAGCTTGCGCTGTATAAATATCAAAACAAAAGAGGGGGAGAGGAGGATATGGCTAGGTTCTTCCTCCTGGGTACTTGTAAAGCAAAAGAAGATCCGTAAATAATGGATCAGGGAACCTAGCTAATAGGGAAAAGGAGGGGTCTACTAAATGAGTAAGACACACCTCAATAAAAGAAAAGAAAATTCTTTTCTTGAGTCCCCTCACTCACCAAAGGTTTCCCCTAGGTGACATGCTTCATCATTGGGGCCATCCCAAGCATCTACTGCTTGGGGCGTGCTGCGACTTGCGATAGTTACGTAGGAGCACTAATTTTTAAGATATGACTATGTGTGGTGCAGTGAAGGGGGAGTGGTGTGAGTGATTGTTAAAAATTACCTAACTAGTGAACGTAAACGATTTTATTCTTGCTCCTAGTTGGCAAAAGATAAAAAGGGGTTAATAAAAGGGAAAATAATTAAATGTCCCTGATATTGTAAGTCAACATGTTTCGAGGTGTCCCCTAACCTCTTCTTCAGGACAACATGGGGACCAGCCCCATGTGTACCACTCCGTGCAAACCTGTAATAAAGTGAAAAATAAGAAAAACAATGGGGCGCGCACTTATTGTGTCAGCGCTAGATATAATACATACGGTTAAACTGAACACGTAGTATCTAATGAAGAAGTAAAAAACAGACAAGTTAGTATACACTGCCTGCCCATCTGTCTCGTGGGCAGGTAAAAAACAAAGTCTTTTAGCGATCAAATCAATCCAATAGTGATGGTGCTCTTGACTGTAACTTTAAACATGTACTTAGTTCTGTTCAGTCTACTAGTCTTGTGTCTCTGTAATTAAAAACACATGTTAAAGGAATAAAAAACACTTGTGAAAAAACATCAAACAAAACAAACATTACATGAAACATATAATTGCGTGTTGCCTCATGGACCTACTTAATAACTGGCAAAAGTAAGCCCCATGGTCAGCCCGGGTGGAGGAGCCTGAATAGACCCTAGAGAAAGAGAAGTAAAAGTCTTAAGTCAACGACTCGAAAGAGAGAAAAAATGAAAAAGGAAAACGTCATTAGTAACTTAGGAATGGGCTCCCAATGAAGAGAATCTTACTTGACTCGGCTAGCCTCCGTCAATATGACCTACTCGTTCCCATAAGCGGACCGCATCTTAGCGTGTCTGGCTTCCGAGAGGTCTAAAGTAGGAAACCAGGAAACTGCCTAGTCACGAACGCGTTTAGGAAGACTATACCGCGTATCGTTGAAAGTGATGGGGGCCATTTTGGGTGTACTTATGTTGCGTGTATCGTGCCTAAAATGGGCAAGGAATCCTCGGTTCAAACAGAAATTTGTTCACGAGGGCTAATTGGTTCAAAGATAAGGAAAACACTCTGTAGATGTAATAAAGGTAAAAAATAGGAAACTAAGAAGACGGGTCTCGAACCCTGCAGTATAAAGCGATTCCCTTTTGAAAAATAGAGCTTCTCTATTGCGAGAGTGCCACAATAAGGCAGCGGCCATCTTGAACTGGTGAAAACAGGTCCTGATAGGGACTGGATCCTATGTGTGCTATATCTAGTAAAGGTAAAAAATTAGAAAATAAAGGAAATTAAGAAACTGAGAAAGCGGGTCTCAAACCCTGCGGTATTAAGCGATTCCCTTATGAAAAAACAGAGCTTCTCTATTGCGAGAAGGGTCATAATAAGACGGCGGCCATCTTAAACTGGTGAAAACAGGTCCTGATAGGGACTGAATCCTATGTGTACTATATCTAGTAAGGGGGGTTTATATTGACAAGACATGAAATAGAGTTTTAGAAAAAATAGAAAAAAATAGTAAAAGGATTTTAAGGGCAGAAGGGTGGAGGTACAATACTTCATGTATAGTTGGAATACAATTATCTAGAAAAATGACCCCACGGAATATTTTCGTTTAACCCTTTAGTATCAGAGCGTAGTTTGAACACCCACCTCTGTTCTTTTTCCAACAACCTTTGCTCCAGGTTGTCACATGGTTTGATATGTTCCAACACCACCCACTTCATGTCGTTGGGTGTGTGTTGCATATCATTAAAGTGTGCTGTCATCCTGGTACTCGCTCTGTGGCACCGGATGTTGCTACGGTGTTCACAGATCCTTGTACCCACCTTCCTGGTTGTCATGCCCACATAGTGGAGATTACAGGGACATGTAATCAAATATACTACACCTACTGTGCTGCATGTTGTAAAATTTCTGAGCTCCCATGATGTGCCTGTATTAAAACAGACCCTTTTTGTGGTGGAAGTTAGGTGGCACACGCTGCAATTCCCACACGGGTGGTGACCCGTTGGTAAAGTACTTATGGTCTGTTGGTTATTTCTCTGATTAGGTTTCGGGCGTGTGTGTACTAGAAGGTCACGTAGATTCTTCCCTCTCCTATGTGAAAACATTGGAAAGGGGATATTTAAATTACCACTGTTTAGGATATTCCAATGTTTTTTCACCATTTTTGTGATCTTGTCTGACGCTGTGCTGAAGGTAGTGATGCAGATGGGTCTCTTATCTTTTCCTGTTTCTTGTTTTACGTAAGTCTCCAGTAGAGCATCTCTATTATTATTTTTTGCTCTTTTCTTGGCTTTATTGATGATACGAGAAGGGTATTTACGGTTTTTCAGTTTTTCTGCCAGGTCTTTAGCCTGTTCCTCATAGTCATTTATTTCTGTGCAGTTTCTCCTCAACCTGAGGAATTGTCCAAAAGGAAGATTTTCTTTGAGATGTCTAGGATGAAAACTGTCGTAAAGCAAAAGACAATTCTTGGCAGTTGGTTTAAAGTGAGTTGTGGTCTTCAGATGACCCTCTGCTGCATAGATATTCAGGTCTAGAAAAATGAGATCAGACCTACTCATTGTATGGGTAAATTTTAAGAAGGGGTCCTGTGAATTTAGCCATTCCAAAAACAGGTTAGCTTCTATTTCATTCCCATTCCATATCACCAGGATATCGTCTATGTACCTTTTCCATTCGATGATCTTGGATCGGTGAGTGTTGTTGTCAGAGAGGATCTTATGTTCCTCCATGTGGTAGACATATAATCCAGCTACACTCGGGGCGAAGGTGCTGCCCATACTGGTCCCATGTTGTTGTTGGAAAATGGTGTCTTCGAAACGGAAGTAATTCTCAGTAAGGGCCCATTTGCAACATTCCAAAACCAAAAACTCAAGAAAAGAATTTTCTTTTCTTTTATTGAGGTGTGTCTTACTCATTTAGTAGACCCCTCCTTTTCCCTATTAGCTAGGTTCCCTGATCCATTATTTACGGATCTTCTTTTGCTTTACAAGTACCCAGGAGGAAGAACCTAGCCATATCCTCCTCTCCCCCTCTTTTTGTTTTGATATTTATACAGCGCAAGCTGCGGGAGCCCCTTTCCCTTCCATACACTCGTGTCTTGTGACATCATATTACAACAACACTTAAGAATATGGCTGGAATAACAGGCCTGACATACACTGAGGAAGAAGTAGAGAGTATCATATCTTCCATGATCCCTTTTGTAGATTCGACACCTGGAAACAGTAATGAGACTGCACAGTGTTGGGATGAGCTCACTGAGCTTAAAAGGAACCATGTGAAAACAATCATCCATGGGATAATGATGACAGAATATCTCAGAGTAAACGCTGCCCCTAGAGGACTCATTGTACGCAATGAACCATTCATCTTTCAGCAGGACAAATTGTTTAAAAAAGATTGGTCGCTAATCTCCTGGCATTGCACAAGGGATTGGCTTGTACTTATCATAAAGACTGCAACACGCCTAGCACATGAGATGAAGGAGGAAATCCATACGCTAGAGGTAAAACTCAAAACTTTTCAGACACCAGCCGAATTGAAGAAACGCCTAGAGGAACTGAACAAAACCATGACGGAATTTGAAATGACATTAAAAGATACAAAGTATCAAAAATTTAAAAAAGATTCAAAAAACTTTAACCATGACACAATCTACCCCTACATCAGAGACGATTACCATCTCACCGGGAGAAACCCGGGCTACAATACAGATACTGATGGATCAGACACCAGCTCCAATAGTTCAGATAACAGCGTGGGATGGAAGAACAACGTAAGGAGACAGGGTTACCAAGGGCGTAGGATGAGAAACAGGGGCAACCAAGGAAATTATGGGTGGCCCCAGTTCCAACCACCACTTTTTCCAATAACGCCTTTCTATAATGGTCCACAACAATACCAACAACAACAATACCCATATTGGGAACCAAGTACCCAAACCGTCTACCCAGGAATACAGGGTCCTTTTTTAGGACGAGGCCAGGGACCACAGCGAAGAAAAACAAGAAGAGGTCAACAAGTACATTGGGCACAACCTTTGGAGCCTACACGGAGCCATACGAGGAGCATGGGTCCTCCGAACCTACCGAGCACCAGCAACAATCTAGTTTAGTGGTTAATTTATCAGGAACCACCCTATCTAAAATCCAACTCACTGTCCTTGAGAAGGGTTTAGGTTTTGTACCCACCCCATCCCTGGACAAGTTCCTACTCAGCTGTGAATTAAGCGAGTTTATAAGGAAACTGAAATTACGGGTCTTCTTTGAAAATAAACCGCCAACAGATTACCAAAGAGGAGATACGAATCTACACGTGAAGTCCACATTTACACCACCCTCGACCGTTTTACCAGTTGAACTAATGGCCTTTGAGAAAGCGGTTCTTAAAGAAGCAGGAGATCTGGATCCAAGAACCCTCAAGATATTCCATAATACAACGAAAATGGAACAAGATGCCATAAAATCTATGGCCAACAACGTAGCAATTGTCATAAAACCAGCGGATAAAGGAGGAGGCATTGTCATACAAAGTACAGAGGCGTATCGCTCAGAATGCCTCAGACTACTATCTGAAGAGAGAAATTACAAACGCATCGCAGAGGATCCAACGGAACGAATAAGGATTGGCATAACTAGCATGGTAGAAGAAGCCCTTGCCCATGACTGGGTAACCAGAAAAGAGGGTGATTTTCTGATTAATAAACACCCTACAGTACCATACTTCTACACACTACCAAAGATCCATAAGAGGTTAGAGAATCCTCCGGGACGTCCAATCGTCTCAGGTATCGGATCTATTCTGGAACCTCTGTCAAAATTTGCGGATGCTTTCTTACGACCGCTCATACAAAATACCAGCACCTACCTTAAGGACACAAAAGCAGTCCTTTCCCTTCTAAAAGACCTCCCTTTCAATCCAACTAATAACATTCTTATTGGTTTAGATGTAGAAAGCCTCTACACTAGCCTTCCACATAAGGCGACCTTGGATATCCTGGAGGATATTCTGTATGGAGCAATATGGCCCTATCACACACCTCAACATTTGGTTTTGGAATGTTGCAAATGGGCCCTTACTGAGAATTACTTCCGTTTCGAAGACACCATTTTCCAACAACAACATGGGACCAGTATGGGCAGCACCTTCGCCCCGAGTGTAGCTGGATTATATGTCTACCACATGGAGGAACACAAGATCCTCTCTGACAACAACACTCACCGATCCAAGATCATCGAATGGAAAAGGTACATAGACGATATCCTGGTGATATGGAATGGGAATGAAATAGAAGCTAACCTGTTTTTGGAATGGCTAAATTCACAGGACCCCTTCTTAAAATTTACCCATACAATGAGTAGGTCTGATCTCATTTTTCTAGACCTGAATATCTATGCAGCAGAGGGTCATCTGAAGACCACAACTCACTTTAAACCAACTGCCAAGAATTGTCTTTTGCTTTACGACAGTTTTCATCCTAGACATCTCAAAGAAAATCTTCCTTTTGGACAATTCCTCAGGTTGAGGAGAAACTGCACAGAAATAAATGACTATGAGGAACAGGCTAAAGACCTGGCAGAAAAACTGAAAAACCGTAAATACCCTTCTCGTATCATCAATAAAGCCAAGAAAAGAGCAAAAAATAATAATAGAGATGCTCTACTGGAGACTTACGTAAAACAAGAAACAGGAAAAGATAAGAGACCCATCTGCATCACTACCTTCAGCACAGCGTCAGACAAGATCACAAAAATGGTGAAAAAACATTGGAATATCCTAAACAGTGGTAATTTAAATATCCCCTTTCCAATGTTTTCACATAGGAGAGGGAAGAATCTACGTGACCTTCTAGTACACACACGCCCGAAACCTAATCAGAGAAATAACCAACAGACCATAAGTACTTTACCAACGGGTCACCACCCGTGTGGGAATTGCAGCGTGTGCCACCTAACTTCCACCACAAAAAGGGTCTGTTTTAATACAGGCACATCATGGGAGCTCAGAAATTTTACAACATGCAGCACAGTAGGTGTAGTATATTTGATTACATGTCCCTGTAATCTCCACTATGTGGGCATGACAACCAGGAAGGTGGGTACAAGGATCTGTGAACACCGTAGCAACATCCGGTGCCACAGAGCGAGTACCAGGATGACAGCACACTTTAATGATATGCAACACACACCCAACGACATGAAGTGGGTGGTGTTGGAACATATCAAACCATGTGACAACCTGGAGCAAAGGTTGTTGGAAAAAGAACAGAGGTGGGTGTTCAAACTACGCTCTGATACTAAAGGGTTAAACGAAAATATTCCGTGGGGTCATTTTTCTAGATAATTGTATTCCAACTATACATGAAGTATTGTACCTCCACCCTTCTGCCCTTAAAATCCTTTTACTATTTTTTTCTATTTTTTCTAAAACTCTATTTCATGTCTTGTCAATATAAACCCCCCTTACTAGATATAGTACACATAGGATTCAGTCCCTATCAGGACCTGTTTTCACCAGTTTAAGATGGCCGCCGTCTTATTATGACCCTTCTCGCAATAGAGAAGCTCTGTTTTTTCATAAGGGAATCGCTTAATACCGCAGGGTTTGAGACCCGCTTTCTCAGTTTCTTAATTTCCTTTATTTTCTAATTTTTTACCTTTACTAGATATAGCACACATAGGATCCAGTCCCTATCAGGACCTGTTTTCACCAGTTCAAGATGGCCGCCGCCTTGTTGTGGCACTCTCGCAATAGAGAAGCTCTATTTTTCAAAAGGGAATCGCTTTATACTGCAGGGTTCGAGACCCGTCTTCTTAGTTTCCTATTTTTTACCTTTATTACATCTACAGAGTGTTTTCCTTATCTTTGAACCAATTAGCCCTCGTGAACAAATTTCTGTTTGAACCGAGGATTCCTTGCCCATTTTAGGCACGATACACGCAACATAAGTACACCCAAAATGGCCCCCATCACTTTCAACGATACGCGGTATAGTCTTCCTAAACGCGTTCGTGACTAGGCAGTTTCCTGGTTTCCTACTTTAGACCTCTCGGAAGCCAGACACGCTAAGATGCGGTCCGCTTATGGGAACGAGTAGGTCATATTGACGGAGGCTAGCCGAGTCAAGTAAGATTCTCTTCATTGGGAGCCCATTCCTAAGTTACTAATGAGGTTTTCCTTTTCATTTTTCTCTCTTTCGAGTCGTTGACTTAAGACTTTTACTTCTCTTTCTCTAGGGTCTATTCAGGCTCCTCCACCCGGGCTGACCATGGGGCTTACTTTTGCCAGTTATTAAGTAGGTCCATGAGGCAACACGCAATTATATGTTTCATGTAATGTTTGTTTTGTTTGATGTTTTTTCACAAGTGTTTTTTATTCCTTTAACATGTGTTTTTAATTACAGAGACACAAGACTAGTAGACTGAACAGAACTAAGTACATGTTTAAAGTTACAGTCAAGAGCACCATCACTATTGGATTGATTTGATCGCTAAAAGACTTTGTTTTTTACCTGCCCACGAGACAGATGGGCAGGCAGTGTATACTAACTTGTCTGTTTTTTACTTCTTCATTAGATACTACGTGTTCAGTTTAACCGTATGTATTATATCTAGCGCTGACACAATAAGTGCGCGCCCCATTGTTTTTCTTATTTTTCACTTTATTACAGGTTTGCACGGAGTGGTACACATGGGGCTGGTCCCCATGTTGTCCTGAAGAAGAGGTTAGGGGACACCTCGAAACATGTTGACTTACAATATCAGGGACATTTAATTCTTTTCCCTTTTATTAACCCCTTTTTATCTTTTGCCAACTAGGAGCAAGAATAAAATCGTTTACGTTCACTAGTTAGGTAATTTTTAACAATCACTCACACCACTCCCCCTTCACTGCACCACACATAGTCATATCTTAAAAATTAGTGCTCCTACGTAACTATCGCAAGTCGCAGCACGCCCCAAGCAGTAGATGCTTGGGATGGCCCCAATGATGAAGCATGTCACCTAGGGGAAACCTTTGGTGAGTGAGGGGACTCAAGAAAAGAATTTTCTTTTCTTTTATTGAGGTGTGTCTTACTCATTTAGTAGACCCCTCCTTTTCCCTATTAGCTAGGTTCCCTGATCCATTATTTACGGATCTTCTTTTGCTTTACAAGTACCCAGGAGGAAGAACCTAGCCATATCCTCCTCTCCCCCTCTTTTTGTTTTGATATTTATACAGCGCAAGCTGCGGGAGCCCCTTTCCCTTCCATACACTCGTGTCTTGTGACATCATATTACAACAACACTTAAGAATATGGCTGGAATAACAGGCCTGACATACACTGAGGAAGAAGTAGAGAGTATCATATCTTCCATGATCCCTTTTGTAGATTCGACACCTGGAAACAGTAATGAGACTGCACAGTGTTGGGATGAGCTCACTGAGCTTAAAAGGAACCATGTGAAAACAATCATCCATGGGATAATGATGACAGAATATCTCAGAGTAAACGCTGCCCCTAGAGGACTCATTGTACGCAATGAACCATTCATCTTTCAGCAGGACAAATTGTTTAAAAAAGATTGGTCGCTAATCTCCTGGCATTGCACAAGGGATTGGCTTGTACTTATCATAAAGACTGCAACACGCCTAGCACATGAGATGAAGGAGGAAATCCATACGCTAGAGGTAAAACTCAAAACTTTTCAGACACCAGCCGAATTGAAGAAACGCCTAGAGGAACTGAACAAAACCATGACGGAATTTGAAATGACATTAAAAGATACAAAGTATCAAAAATTTAAAAAAGATTCAAAAAACTTTAACCATGACACAATCTACCCCTACATCAGAGACGATTACCATCTCACCGGGAGAAACCCGGGCTACAATACAGATACTGATGGATCAGACACCAGCTCCAATAGTTCAGATAACAGCGTGGGATGGAAGAACAACGTAAGGAGACAGGGTTACCAAGGGCGTAGGATGAGAAACAGGGGCAACCAAGGAAATTATGGGTGGCCCCAGTTCCAACCACCACTTTTTCCAATAACGCCTTTCTATAATGGTCCACAACAATACCAACAACAACAATACCCATATTGGGAACCAAGTACCCAAACCGTCTACCCAGGAATACAGGGTCCTTTTTTAGGACGAGGCCAGGGACCACAGCGAAGAAAAACAAGAAGAGGTCAACAAGTACATTGGGCACAACCTTTGGAGCCTACACGGAGCCATACGAGGAGCATGGGTCCTCCGAACCTACCGAGCACCAGCAACAATCTAGTTTAGTGGTTAATTTATCAGGAACCACCCTATCTAAAATCCAACTCACTGTCCTTGAGAAGGGTTTAGGTTTTGTACCCACCCCATCCCTGGACAAGTTCCTACTCAGCTGTGAATTAAGCGAGTTTATAAGGAAACTGAAATTACGGGTCTTCTTTGAAAATAAACCGCCAACAGATTACCAAAGAGGAGATACGAATCTACACGTGAAGTCCAAATTTACACCACCCTCGACCGTTTTACCAGTTGAACTAATGGCCTTTGAGAAAGCGGTTCTTAAAGAAGCAGGAGATCTGGATCCAAGAACCCTCAAGATATTCCATAATACAACGAAAATGGAACAAGATGCCATAAAATCTATGGCCAACAACGTAGCAATTGTCATAAAACCAGCGGATAAAGGAGGAGGCATTGTCATACAAAGTACAGAGGCGTATCGCTCAGAATGCCTCAGACTACTATCTGAAGAGAGAAATTACAAACGCATCGCAGAGGATCCAACGGAACGAATAAGGATTGGCATAACTAGCATGGTAGAAGAAGCCCTTGCCCATGACTGGGTAACCAGAAAAGAGGGTGATTTTCTGATTAATAAACACCCTACAGTACCATACTTCTACACACTACCAAAGATCCATAAGAGGTTAGAGAATCCTCCGGGACGTCCAATCGTCTCAGGTATCGGATCTATTCTGGAACCTCTGTCAAAATTTGCGGATGCTTTCTTACGACCGCTCATACAAAATACCAGCACCTACCTTAAGGACACAAAAGCAGTCCTTTCCCTTCTAAAAGACCTCCCTTTCAATCCAACTAATAACATTCTTATTGGTTTAGATGTAGAAAGCCTCTACACTAGCCTTCCACATAAGGCGACCTTGGATATCCTGGAGGATATTCTGTATGGAGCAATATGGCCCTATCACACACCTCGACATTTGGTTTTGGAATGTTGCAAATGGGCCCTTACTGAGAATTACTTCCGTTTCGAAGACACCATTTTCCAACAACAACATGGGACCAGTATGGGCAGCACCTTCGCCCCGAGTGTAGCTGGATTATATGTCTACCACATGGAGGAACATAAGATCCTCTCTGACAACAACACTCACCGATCCAAGATCATCGAATGGAAAAGGTACATAGACGATATCCTGGTGATATGGAATGGGAATGAAATAGAAGCTAACCTGTTTTTGGAATGGCTAAATTCACAGGACCCCTTCTTAAAATTTACCCATACAATGAGTAGGTCTGATCTCATTTTTCTAGACCTGAATATCTATGCAGCAGAGGGTCATCTGAAGACCACAACTCACTTTAAACCAACTGCCAAGAATTGTCTTTTGCTTTACGACAGTTTTCATCCTAGACATCTCAAAGAAAATCTTCCTTTTGGACAATTCCTCAGGTTGAGGAGAAACTGCACAGAAATAAATGACTATGAGGAACAGGCTAAAGACCTGGCAGAAAAACTGAAAAACCGTAAATACCCTTCTCGTATCATCAATAAAGCCAAGAAAAGAGCAAAAAATAATAATAGAGATGCTCTACTGGAGACTTACGTAAAACAAGAAACAGGAAAAGATAAGAGACCCATCTGCATCACTACCTTCAGCACAGCGTCAGACAAGATCACAAAAATGGTGAAAAAACATTGGAATATCCTAAACAGTGGTAATTTAAATATCCCCTTTCCAATGTTTTCACATAGGAGAGGGAAGAATCTACGTGACCTTCTAGTACACACACGCCCGAAACCTAATCAGAGAAATAACCAACAGACCATAAGTACTTTACCAACGGGTCACCACCCGTGTGGGAATTACAGCGTGTGCCACCTAACTTCCACCACAAAAAGGGTCTGTTTTAATACAGGCACATCATGGGAGCTCAGAAATTTTACAACATGCAGCACAGTAGGTGTAGTATATTTGATTACATGTCCCTGTAATCTCCACTATGTGGGCATGACAACCAGGAAGGTGGGTACAAGGATCTGTGAACACCGTAGCAACATCCGGTGCCACAGAGCGAGTACCAGGATGACAGCACACTTTAATGATATGCAACACACACCCAACGACATGAAGTGGGTGGTGTTGGAACATATCAAACCATGTGACAACCTGGAGCAAAGGTTGTTGGAAAAAGAACAGAGGTGGGTGTTCAAACTACGCTCTGATACTAAAGGGTTAAACGAAAATATTCCGTGGGGTCATTTTTCTAGATAATTGTATTCCAACTATACATGAAGTATTGTACCTCCACCCTTCTGCCCTTAAAATCCTTTTACTATTTTTTTCTATTTTTTCTAAAACTCTATTTCATGTCTTGTCAATATAAACCCCCCTTACTAGATATAGTACACATAGGATTCAGTCCCTATCAGGACCTGTTTTCACCAGTTTAAGATGGCCGCCGTCTTATTATGACCCTTCTCGCAATAGAGAAGCTCTGTTTTTTCATAAGGGAATCGCTTAATACCGCAGGGTTTGAGACCCGCTTTCTCAGTTTCTTAATTTCCTTTATTTTCTAATTTTTTACCTTTACTAGATATAGCACACATAGGATCCAGTCCCTATCAGGACCTGTTTTCACCAGTTCAAGATGGCCGCCGCCTTGTTGTGGCACTCTCGCAATAGAGAAGCTCTATTTTTCAAAAGGGAATCGCTTTATACTGCAGGGTTCGAGACCCGTCTTCTTAGTTTCCTATTTTTTACCTTTATTACATCTACAGAGTGTTTTCCTTATCTTTGAACCAATTAGCCCTCGTGAACAAATTTCTGTTTGAACCGAGGATTCCTTGCCCATTTTAGGCACGATACACGCAACATAAGTACACCCAAAATGGCCCCCATCACTTTCAACGATACGCGGTATAGTCTTCCTAAACGCGTTCGTGACTAGGCAGTTTCCTGGTTTCCTACTTTAGACCTCTCGGAAGCCAGACACGCTAAGATGCGGTCCGCTTATGGGAACGAGTAGGTCATATTGACGGAGGCTAGCCGAGTCAAGTAAGATTCTCTTCATTGGGAGCCCATTCCTAAGTTACTAATGAGGTTTTCCTTTTTCATTTTTTCTCTCTTTCGAGTCGTTGACTTAAGACTTTTACTTCTCTTTCTCTAGGGTCTATTCAGGCTCCTCCACCCGGGCTGACCATGGGGCTTACTTTTGCCAGTTATTAAGTAGGTCCATGAGGCAACACGCAATTATATGTTTCATGTAATGTTTGTTTTGTTTGATGTTTTTTCACAAGTGTTTTTTATTCCTTTAACATGTGTTTTTAATTACAGAGACACAAGACTAGTAGACTGAACAGAACTAAGTACATGTTTAAAGTTACAGTCAAGAGCACCATCACTATTGGATTGATTTGATCGCTAAAAGACTTTGTTTTTTACCTGCCCACGAGACAGATGGGCAGGCAGTGTATACTAACTTGTCTGTTTTTTACTTCTTCATTAGATACTACGTGTTCAGTTTAACCGTATGTATTATATCTAGCGCTGACACAATAAGTGCGCGCCCCATTGTTTTTCTTATTTTTCACTTTATTACAGGTTTGCACGGAGTGGTACACATGGGGCTGGTCCCCATGTTGTCCTGAAGAAGAGGTTAGGGGACACCTCGAAACATGTTGACTTACAATATCAGGGACATTTAATTCTTTTCCCTTTTATTAACCCCTTTTTATCTTTTGCCAACTAGGAGCAAGAATAAAATCGTTTACGTTCACTAGTTAGGTAATTTTTAACAATCACTCACACCACTCCCCCTTCACTGCACCACACATAGTCATATCTTAAAAATTAGTGCTCCTACGTAACTATCGCAAGTCGCAGCACGCCCCAAGCAGTAGATGCTTGGGATGGCCCCAATGATGAAGCATGTCACCTAGGGGAAACCTTTGGTGAGTGAGGGGACTCAAGAAAAGAATTTTCTTTTCTTTTATTGAGGTGTGTCTTACTCATTTAGTAGACCCCTCCTTTTCCCTATTAGCTAGGTTCCCTGATCCATTATTTACGGATCTTCTTTTGCTATAACAAGGATGTTCATTGGCTCCTCTACCTTTTTCCCTATATATATCTGACCTTCCTCACGATTTGGCTCAAAGTGAGGGCATTGCCCCGTTACTGGGGGGAAAACCGATTGCTTGTTTACTTTATGCTGACGACATAATAATATTGGATCTAACACCTAGGGGATTAAATAGTCGTCTGCAGGCACTACATACATTTGCAGAGGCCCATTATTTAAAGATTAATATATCTAAAAGTAAAATCATGTGCATGCACGGAAGAAAAAAGTTGCAGTATGGGAATGTCGTATGGTCTGTAGGCGGCCAAAAGATTTAAAAATCTTATGTTTTCTTGGGAAAAACAGTGTGTGGAAAGCTAAGTGACAAAGCTCATATAGAAAATAACATCCATAAAGCTACTACACAGGGGAAAAGCTTGGGCTCCCTCTATAGATCTACTGGAAAAAGACACTTTGCACTTCTATTAGAGGTATTTCGTGCAAAAATTCCTGCTTCGCTGTTGTATGGTATTCAATTGCTTGATATAGGAAAATGTTCTTTTTAAATACAACAGAAGGCAAAATTTTAAGGAGCCTAGCCTCAGTCAACTCTGCTTGCCCCGTAGCTGCACTAAGGTTAGAATTTGGCTTAAGAAGTAGTTGGGTACAGGGTCTTGCAGGGATAGTGCGATGGGTTATAAGCCTGGTAAAGGGTGATCCTGCCACACTAAGATTTTTAATCCAGAAAGAAATATTAGAAAGTTTAAAGGAGCAGTCATTAATTCTTAAAAATTTTAGAATTGCTGTTGACTTGCTACAACTGGATGAGTCTCTGCTTTTCACCCTATCGCCACATCAATTAAGGGCCACTTTAAAGCAGGCCACTTGGAAATTAAGTTTCACCAGGGATAGGGAAGCTCGTATCTTAAAGAGGGGTACCCACCCGGCCATAGACTCCTGTGTGATAAATAAAGTACAGACTTATATCTCCTGGAACCTGCCCCATGGAGTGCGCCGCTTTTGGCTATTATTGAGGCAGGGTATGCTCCCTTTAAATAATGTACTGTCTAAATGGTATGGTTCTTCTCCAATTTGTAATCTGTGTAATAATTCCATCCAGGACGTTAATCATGTGCTATTTATTTGCCCCGCTTTATTATTGTATCGGCGTAAATGGATGAGACCAATTTGTTTACAATTATCTATTCTTTCGGTCTCTGCACTAACTGATTCTATTTATGAACCACCAAATGAAATGTTTTGTCATAGGATTTTTAACTTTTTTAAGTGTTTTTTAAATTTGTATTAACGCATATTATGTGAAGGATGCAATTATTAACTTTGGTTTTACCTGATGTTATATAGTATTTAGGGCATAAAGGATTTTTAACTTTTTCTATTGTATAAAATATTCTAATGTTTTGTATTTGGAAATTTTTTACTGTCGGCTTTCGCTTGTGATTGTAGAAACCTTGCTGTACAAAATTTTTATATGTTGTTGGCCTTTTAGTTTATGTGGATCTCTTTGGAGTTCCAAGATCATAAATAAATAAACTTGAAACTTGAAACTTGACATGTATGTCATTGCTTTAAAAGTATTAGCTGCAACTTGTGAATTGGAAGAGTTCACTTCACAGCAAATAAGAGATCAGCTTGTAGTTAGATGTAATCCGAAAAAAACCAAGAACGTCTTCTCTCCTGCAAAAATCCATCTTTAGACAAGGCAATTGACAAGCTAAGAGTATTGAGGGTTCATGTCAAGATGTAAAGTTTTTAGAATAATCTCTCAACAAAATGACCATTTCTGGTGCTGTTATCAACAAACCTATTCCCAATATTGTAAATAAAAAGAACAAGAATTCTTTTAGATCCAGTCCACAACATTCAACCTCAACCTCTCATACATGGAAGGTTAGTTGCTTTAGATGTGGGTCACCCAATCACGTTTCTACTTTCAAACATTCTCCTGCTCATGGACAACAAAGCAAGAAATGTGGGAAAATGGGCAATTTTTTTAAAGTTTGCAGAGGGGGTAAGTTTAACAACCCTGTTCGCTGTGTAGTCAGCGAAGATCACGCTGTTGCCGACAATGACAGTGATGAAACTTCCAAAGAGTTACTCTTAGGTGTGAGATGTGTGAAACAAGACAAAATCTCTTCGGTTGCCGATCCAGAAATTGAAGTTTGGATCAATGGAATTCCCATCAAACTTTTAGTTGACACAGGGGCTCACATTACCATAATAGATTATACTAAGTACACACAGTTTTGGGGTTCACAATCTTTACTACCTCCAGATCTTATGAGAGTAGCTTTTGAAGTTAGTAAGGTGGATCTCATTGACTATTTTTGGTGTCGCGATCCTGAGCCAAGGAGGGGATCGTGATGTATGTATGTTGCGATCTGAACAAAATAGGGCGCCACTACAAACAACGTATGTCCCAAAGAACTACAAAGCCCAGAATGCCAAGGGTCAACGACCTGCGCACCGCGGTAGGAGCCGACTGCCTTTCCGGCTTCTATAAAGCCCCGCCTCTTCCTGCACTCAGGGCTTGACAAACTTCCCGTTATGCCTCGAGGAGACAGCGCTTAGCGGATGGTATTCCCCGCTGGAGGACGAGCGCTGTGTTCTTCCTGCATCTCCGAATCCGGAGAAGTCCGTTTCCTGTTCCTCGCTGGAGTTGGAGCCTTCGTGGATTCTATCACGATCGGGAAGCTGGAGCTCCCGTTTTCTGTGTACTACGCAGGGCGCGAACGCCCTTTCAGGTATTTAGGCAATTGAGAGGAGTGGCGTGGACCGCGCTCTTCCAATATCCCGGACTATTAGAGCAGTCTCCCGAACTTTGGCGGGGGGCTGTTCCTCTTGTGTTGGTAATTGGCATCCGTGCTTGCTGTGACTTGAACAGCGAGAGCGGGCACCAAATGCAATATCAACAGACTTGTTACTGCGCCTCACTCCCTTCCTCTATTTTAAATGACTTACAGGAGGTGCTGTGACCTAACAAGCATCTCCCTTCCCTGAAGATCGGTGAGACCGGTGATTCTTCCGCATTCTCCTGTGGGTGACAATTGAAGTATTCGTCATCCTCATTTCCTTATACTCCTGAGTTTCTGTGGTCTGGTAAAGTGAGTAAGGGTTCCTAGACAATAGTAGGGGGAGTGTTGTATGTCTGAATATATTGACTTCCTTCCACCTCACGGTCGTTTCCTTGTTGTTTATTCCCTTTACAGTCAGCCAGAAAAGGATAGTGACTAGACACTGGAGACTCTTCAGACCAGGCGCAGTTAAGACGCCAGTCACAAACCGCAGTGTTTATTATTTTATCCACTTCCCTTTTTCCCCGGGGTGCTCCCTAGCTCAGGGGTGTAATTTCATTCCTCTGTGTATGGTTGTGTCCAGGGGAGGAAGGGAATTATCTTCACGCCATCGTCTCTGCTGGCCGGCCTGAGAGGTTAGTGGTTTTTATGGCTTAATACTACTAACGACCTGACAGATTGTCAAGCCCAAGTAGTTGCCCAGCCTGGACGATGGATACCAATGTGGTTTTGGCCTCGCTGTTGGAGAGCCTTGCGTCTCTGCAACAGGAGGTACATACCTCTCGCCTGGAAAACCAGGAGTTGAAAAAAGAAATGGGCACCTTGCGTAGGGAGGTCGCAGGTATTACTAGAAAAGGCGCAGGGAAGGGGTCATACATTAAGGAATGGACACTACCCCCTCCGGTCTCGACCACCACACCAGTTCAGGGGGGAGGTGCACATAGCCCAGGGTTCTTTGCAGTACCAACAGTAATCACACCTCCAGAGGGGTCTACTCCTACAGTCCATGTAATACAGAACCATGGTATACCCCTGGCTCCACCCGAACGTTTTTATGGCGACCCCAAGAAATTCGAGACCTTCCTTAACCAATGCCGACTCCACTTCCTCTGCAAACCTACAATATTTCAGGACGAAGCGGCAAAAACCTCCTTTATGATGTCCTACATGGGGGGAAACGCAGCCAGCTGGACGATCTCGTTGATGGAACGTAACGATCCCATCTTGCATAATTTTCAGGAGTTTTGTTTAGGGATGAGGAAGCTTTTTGATCGGAAGTCACACATGATGTTTCTGGACCGGGAACTTATAACACTTAGGCAGGGGTCACAGGACTTGCTAACCTACATCACTACTTTTAATCGCCTCCTGGTGGAAACAAACTGGCCCCAAGAGAAACAGACTACTCTGTTCTATCAGGGACTGCGAGGAGAACTTAAAGATGTATTATCACAGGTAGTTCAACTACCACAAACCTGCGAAGAATTAATTGACCTCACCGTTCAGTTGGATCACCGTTTACAGGAAAGAAAGGGGGATAGAAGTAGAAGTGATACCCGTTTCTTCCTCCCCCGATCTAAACCCGTTTCTGAAGAACACCCGAAGCAGTCTGAAGGATCGGAACCCATGCAAATTGGAGGTCTTCGGGGCCCGCTAACTACTGAAGAAAGGGAGAAAAGACGACAGCAGAAGTTATGTCTGTATTGCGGGAAAAGTGGACACTTCATTAGGGAGTGTCGAGCAAGAGCAAAGATACCCGAAAGACCGACTCCTTTCAGGATTCAAACTCCCACATCTCCACAAACGGCGGAAAACTAAAAAGCCCAAGCAAGGAAGGGATCTCTGTCTTGGGTTCAGAAACCAAAATGATCTCGTTAGCTCTTGCCAATACCATCCAGCCTGCTGTGGCTCATATGAATGTGTGTGTCACCTTGTGGGTGACTGACAGTAGCTCCATTGAAGTGTCTGCCCTCCTGGATTCCGGAGCCACCGGAAATTTCATTGATCAACAGTATGCCTGGAATATCGGGGTCCCGTATGAGAGCAAGAAAACACCTGAGATGGTAAAAGCAGTAGACGGGAAAGCATTGACGTCAGGACCAGTGAGGTACCATACGATTCCCCTTACGATGTGCGTAGGAGACAACCACTATGAAACTATTCAGTTTGACCTAATAGACGCTCCACACTTCCGTCTAATTCTGGGAATGCCCTGGCTCACACTTCATGACCCTGTTATCCGGTGGTCGGACCGCACGGTTTCCTTAACCTCCGTATATTGCAAGGACCAATGCATCCAACAGCCCACACACCTGAATGTGTCTTCTTGTGCGCAAGCTGAACTTCTAGCGGAAGGATGTGAAGAACTTGGGTATTGCTGTTCCACCACGCTACCAGAAGTCTACAAGGACTACATGCCAGTATTTGACAAGCAAGAGGTGACACATCTACCACCTCATCGGACATACAACTGTCGCATCGACCTCCTACCCGGAGCTGATATCCCTTGCAGCAGAGTATATGCCCTAACCTAGCCCGAAACCCGTTATCTCAAAAATTACCTCGAGGAGAATTTGGCCTCTGGCTTCATTAGACATTCCTCATCACCTGCCTCATCTCCTCTCTTCTTTATCACCAAGAAAGACTGCGACGAATTGAGGACATGCATCGACTTCAGAGCAATCAACAAAATCACCATAAAGAATCGATACCCCCTGCCCTTAATACCGGTACTGTTGGATCAGCTAAAAGGAGCACGAATCTTCACCAAGCTGGATCTCCGAGGGGCGTACCATTTGGTGAGGGTTAAAGCAGGCGATGAGTGGAAAACAGCATTCAGGACCAAATTCGGGCTTTACGAATATCAGGTAATGCCGTTTGGGCTGTGCAACGCTCCGGCGGCGTTCCAGTTCTTCATGGACGAGGTGCTTCGGGGCTTGTTAGACATTTTTTGCATCGTTTACATCGACGATATCCTCATATATTCATCGACCCCCCAAGAACACGTCACTCATGTGAAGGCTGTACTGGACAGACTCCAACGACATTCGCTGTACGCCAAACTAGAGAAATGCCTTTTCCACGTTACGGAGGTAGCTTTCCTAGGGTATGTCATCAATGCACAGGGTTTTCAAATGGACATGGGTAAGGTTGAAGCGATCACGCACTGGAAGGCACCACAGCATGTCAAGGCAGTACAGAGCTTCCTTGGGTTCGCGAACTACTACAGACGGTTCATCAAGGACTTCTCTAAAATAATACACCCGATTTCACGCCTCATCAGAAAAAATACAATTTTTGTATGGGACCAAGACGCGGATCGTTCTTTCAGGGAGTTGAAGAACCGTTTCACCCAGGCTCCTATTCTGCGTCACCCAAATCCCAGCCTGCCGTTCATAGTGGAAACAGATGCGTCACAATATGCCATAGGAGGCGTATTGTCACAAAGGCACCCCGATACAGGGCAACTTCATCCAGTGGCGTACTATT
Source organism: Calotriton arnoldi (assembly GCA_963921515.1). Taxonomy (NCBI): domain Eukaryota; kingdom Metazoa; phylum Chordata; class Amphibia; order Caudata; family Salamandridae; genus Calotriton; species Calotriton arnoldi. The sequence goes on along the minus strand of CAWUFW010000952.1, from coordinate 2,217,371 downwards.
CCAAGAAGCTCACCCCTAGCGAGATAAATTACTCCATCACAGACAAGGAACTATTAGCGATCAAAAGAGCATGTGAGGAATGGAGGCACTATCTCCTGGGAGCATGTCACACTATTGAAATGTTCACAGACCATCGGAATCTGTTGTTCCTAAAATCCGCTAGAGCCCTTACACCACGTCAGCTACGGTGGTCTTTGTTCTTCTCGGATTTCGATTTCATTATAAAGTACAGACCCGGAACCCAGAACGGTAAAGCTGATGCACTGTCACGCTTGGACGAACCCATGGAAGCTAAACAGGAAGAGACTCAGGAACCTCCTTCCATCCTCCCTGAACACGCCTTTCAGCATAAAACCGTAGCATTGATCACGGCTAATGACTTCCTAGAAGACCTGAAGACATCCTTGGCAAACCTGGATGGTCACGCCTGGATTCAAGAAGACCCAGAACATAGGACTGCAAACGAAAACCTATTGTACCACTACCATGCCTTGTACGTCCCCCAAACGGCTCAACAACTACAGGTGTTAGCTTGGGCCCACGATTCCACGTTAGGAGGACACTTAGGGGAACACAAAACCATTGCCAGCATCGAGAGATCCTTTTGGTGGCCCTCCCTACGAAATGACACTAAGAACTATCTAAAAAACTGTGCCATATGTGCTCAAAGCAAGGCCAGCCATTCCAAACCCGTGGGATTATTACGCCCGATACCCATACCTCCCAGCCCTTGGCATACAGTGTCAATGGATTTTATTGTTGAAATGCCACCCTGTGAAGGATACACCACCATCCTAGTGGTGATCGATCACTTGACTAAAATGGGACACTTCATCCCACTGAAACGGCTGCCTACTTCCGCCGAACTGGCTGTCGTCTTCCTCCAGCATGTAGTTAAGTCTCACGGGCTACCCCGGGTACTCATAACAGACCGGGGCACCCAATTCACCTCTCGATTTTGGAGGGCTTTGTGTGATACCATGGGAGTGGAAGCCCGATTATCCACCAGCTACCACCCCCAGACGGATGGTAAGACGGAACGACTCAACCAAACGCTTGAACAATACCTACGTTGCTTTACCCTCCAAAACACCTTTGACTGGTACCCGTTGATTTGGATGGCGGAGTTCGCCTACAACAATGCAGAACATTCCACACTAGGATGTTCCCCCTTTTTCTGTCTCTATGGGTTCCATCCGAACATGCTCCCTTTCGAATGGCCAGTAATCTCAAAACATCCCACCATACAGGAACACCACACTCATCTCAGAGCTGTGCTCCTTGAAGCGAAATGCCAGCTGAAGGCATCACAGACTGCACAAAAACATCACGCTGATAAAAGGAGAACCCCTGAACCTGCCTATCAGGTAGGAGATAAAGTATGGTTGGCAACAAAGAATCTCCATCTAAAAAGGATGGGTAAACTAGCTCCCAAGTATGTAGGGCCCTATAGCATTGAGCAGATCATTAATCCTGTTGCCATGAGGGTATCTTTGCCCGAGTCGTGGAACATACACCCCGTGTTCCATGTCTCCTTGCTCCGTCCCTGTCCGGTCAGTATGAGGTTACTCTCAACACCTTTGCCAGTAGAAGTAGACGGACAAGAGGAATACGAGGTTCGAGAATTGTTGGATTCCAGACTTGTGAAGGGAAGAGTGCAGTATTTAGTGGACTGGGAGGGGTTTGGAGTGGAGGACAGGACATGGGAACCTGTCGACAACCTACATTGCCCTAGGTTGTTAGACCGGTTCCATGCCAAGTACCCAGGCAAACCAGGGTGACCGCCGAGACGGCGGTCCTCGAGAGGGGGTTCTGTCGCGATCCTGAGCCAAGGAGGGGATCGTGATGTATGTATGTTGCGATCTGAACAAAATAGGGCGCCACTACAAACAACGTATGTCCCAAAGAACTACAAAGCCCAGAATGCCAAGGGTCAACGACCTGCGCACCGCGGTAGGAGCCGACTGCCTTTCCGGCTTCTATAAAGCCCCGCCTCTTCCTGCACTCAGGGCTTGACAAACTTCCCGTTATGCCTCGAGGAGACAGCGCTTAGCGGATGGTATTCCCCGCTGGAGGACGAGCGCTGTGTTCTTCCTGCATCTCCGAATCCGGAGAAGTCCGTTTCCTGTTCCTCGCTGGAGTTGGAGCCTTCGTGGATTCTATCACGATCGGGAAGCTGGAGCTCCCGTTTTCTGTGTACTACGCAGGGCGCGAACGCCCTTTCAGGTATTTAGGCAATTGAGAGGAGTGGCGTGGACCGCGCTCTTCCAATATCCCGGACTATTAGAGCAGTCTCCCGAACTTTGGCGGGGGCTGTTCCTCTTGTGTTGGTAATTGGCATCCGTGCTTGCTGTGACTTGAACAGCGAGAGCGGGCACCAAAAGCAATATCAACAGACTTGTTACTGCGCCTCACTCCCTTCCTCTATTTTAAATGACTTACAGGAGGTGCTGTGACCTAACAAGCATCTCCCTTCCCTGAAGATCGGTGAGACCGGTGATTCTTCCGCATTCTCCTGTGGGTGACAATTGAAGTATTCGTCATCCTCATTTCCTTATACTCCTGAGTTTCTGTGGTCTGGTAAAGTGAGTAAGGGTTCCTAGACAATAGTAGGGGGGAGTGTTGTATGTCTGAATATATTGACTTCCTTCCACCTCACGGTCGTTTCCTTGTTGTTTATTCCCTTTACAGTCAGCCAGAAAAGGATAGTGACTAGACACTGGAGACTCTTCAGACCAGGCGCAGTTAAGACGCCAGTCACAAACCGCAGTGTTTATTATTTTATCCACTTCCCTTTTTCCCCGGGGTGCTCCCTAGCTCAGGGGTGTAATTTCATTCCTCTGTGTATGGTTGTGTCCAGGGGAGGAAGGGAATTATCTTCACGCCATCGTCTCTGCTGGCCGGCCTGAGAGGTTAGTGGTTTTTATGGCTTAATACTACTAACGACCTGACATTTGGTCCTCTATAAAATTGTTACATTCTTCTATCAACAGAAAAGTTTATGTTGCACGCAAAGACATTAATGTTTTAGGTCTTGTTCATCAGGCTGAGTTCAATTTAACCATTAGACCTGGTTCAAGTAAACCCATTACCATTGAAAAACATGATTTGGTGAGTACTGATACTACTGTCTGTGGTAAACATGACATTAAGTGCGTTACTAATTTTGACATCGACTGGGAAAAGAAATTTCCAAAAGTTTTTCAAGATAAGTTAGGGAGAATTACTGACTTTATATTTTCTGTAAAAGTCAAACGTGATGTAGTACCTGTCAAACACAAGTTACGTAACATTCCCCTAAGTGTTAGGAAAGAATTGTCTGATATGCTATCTGATATGTGTGTGCAGGGTATTATTGAGAAAGTTGAGGGCACCTTATGGCTATTTCCCATAGTTTTAGCCAAGAAGAAGACAGGTGAACTTAGGATGTGTGTTGACTTAAGGGGTGTCAATGAGGCCATCTGGGTGGACAATTTTCCTTTACCTAGGATAGAAGCTCTTATCACGAAAATTGGTCAGTCTAGCTGGTTCACCAAACTGGATCTTAAGTCAGCCTATCACTAGGTCAAACTAGATAAAGCCCCCCGTCATTTGACTGCCTTTGTCACACCAAAAGGCACGTTCCAGTTTTGCAGGATGCCTTTTGGCATAGCTTCAGCGGCAGCAGTCTTTCAAAGATTAATGTCTGAAATGTTTCATGGCATTTCACAGGTGGCTGTCTTTCAAGATGACATTTTACTATTTACTAAAAGTGAATCTGAACATGATGTTTTAATATCAAAAGTCTTGAACATATTGAATCCAGAGGTGCTACCTTGAGGAAAGACAAGTGTATTTTCAAAGCCAAAGAGATTGAGTACTTAGGTCATGTCTTTTCTGCTCAAAGAGTGAAACCCAAACCATTCCTTGTAAAAAGCATTCTAGACACTCCTGCTCCCAAAAATAAAGAACAATTACCTTCTTTTTTAGGCATGTGTGAATTTTATGCTAAATTCTTAACGAATTTTGTCAATCTGACAGAATGTTTCAGGCCTCTTTTAAAGAAAACTGCGGAGTTTGTTTGGTCAGATTCCTGTGAACAATTTTTCAAACTTAACAAAGAGAAAATTGTAAATGTTCCTGCTCTACACCCTTTTCTTGAGGGCAGAACCACTGTAGTAACTGTTGTTGCTTGCGAATATGGTCTTGGGACTGTTCTTACTCAAGTTGATAATGGACGTGAGTTTACCATAGGCTTTGCATCTAGGACACTTAGACCTGCTGAATGCAAGTATTCTGTAATCGAAAAAGAGCTCTTGGCTTGTGTTCGGAGTGTAGACAAATTTAAAGCATGTGTGGGGGGCAGGCCTTTTAAACTTAAAACTGATCATTGTCCTTTGGTGAACATACTTTCTGGCAAAAAGATTAAACGCACCACTGCCAGAATCTCAAGATGATCAGCAAAACTTTTAGAGTTCACTTTTTCAATTGAGTATATTCCTGATGAGAAAAACTCTCCTGCGGACTGCTTGTCCAGGCTCCCCATTGAAGAACCTGAGAATCTTGAATGGGAAACTGAGATTGAGGAATGTTTCATTGCTTATATAGGGGATGCTACCATCTGCAAGAAAGATTGGATCTCTGCCATTGAATCTGACTGTGTTCTTAGTAAAGTTGTTGCTTTTGTGAAATCTGGCTGGCCTAAAGAGACTCTTCTGCAACATGAACTACAGATGTTTTGGAAAGTTGTAGATGAGTTGTCTTTAGAGGGTGATATTTTAGTACGTGGAAACAAACTTGTTGCTCCCTCCTGTTTTCACGAGCGTTTAATTGATTTGGCACATGGTGGTCATTTAGGTTCCACTTTGACGAAGAGAATGATCAGAGAAAGGTTCTGGTGGCCTCGAATGGACATTGAAGTTGAGGAATTTGTATCTAATTGTTCCAAATGCAAACTCAGTGACAAGGTATTAATTATGGAACCTCAAGTTGAGTCAGTCAGTTTTTGTCCTAAGAGAGCTTGGCAGCGCATTGGTGTAGACTTTTTGGGTCCTTATCAAATTTTATCAAACTGCATGAGATATTATATTGTCATGGTTGATCATCTTTCTAGGTGGGTCAAAGTTGAGCCAGCCCTAACCCACCACCAAAAAAGTAATTGAATGTTTCCAGAGAGTATTTTCAAGAGAAGGTCTCCCTGGTGAGATTCTCACGGATAATGGGATTCAGTTTATTTCAACTGAAATGTCTTCTTAGAAAATTGTGCCATAAAACATTTGAGGACACCTCTTTACCATCCTCAAAGTAACGGGAAAGTTGAACGTTTTAACAAAGTACTAGTTGAATGCATTCAGTCTTCTATCAAAAACAATGTATGTGTTCCCAAGTCTATTCAAGATATAGTCCAGTCTCACCGCTCCACACCCCATTCAGTAACTGGGAAGTCTCCTTTTGAGTTGATATGGGGTAGGGAACCTGCCACAGAACTTTGTCCTTTTTGGACTACCAAACTTTCCCCAAAGGTTGGGAGTGTCAATGATTCGTGGAGATCAGCTGAAATTAATTCAAATCTTGTCAATTTAAAGAGAACTGTTAAAGCAAATCCAGGTTTATTGAAAGAGTGTAGACTAAAAGTTGGTGACTGGGTACGTGTGAAAAATCCTGTTCTGGTTGGTAAAGGTTTATCAAAATTCAAAGACCCTGTTCAGGTTTGTGAACTAGGTAAGAATTCTGTGAAACTCTCTGCTGGCAATTGATGGGGCATTTCTCGTGTAGCTTTGCTCCCTCATAATTTTTCCATGTCTGGTGACACCAAGAAATGTTTTCCTCAGTGCTTTTCTTGGCCCAACAAAACTAAGAAATGCTCAAAGAGTAATATGTTGACACAAACTATCAGAAGAAGTGTTTGCACACCCATGCAACCAAAGAAGTGGAATGACTTTGTTTTACGTTAATTATCTGGATGCTTCTTTCTCTCTTTTTCTTGTTTGGGGGGGGGATATGGGTACAGTGCGTTGTGATTGTTGTAGTTGTTTTTAAAATAATTTGCTCTATTTCGGTTTGACAGCTTTCTTGTTATTTACTTTGCATTATTCTCTGTTTAATAAAAGGGAGATGTGTGGTATTGTGCAAGCCTGTGGCTTGAATGTCATGAGGTTGGAATGTCATGAAGTCGTTGGAGCTCTGCATTCTGATTATTGTCAGTTTCTCCAGTGCCCCTTAATGGATGGATGTACTTTATGATTAAACCCACAATTCAACCAACAGACTGTTTGGTGTCATCACTACTCGACCTTATTAAAAAAATGTAAAAAATATGCCACTTGCTAACTAACTGTAAAAATAAACATAAGAAACAAACAACTTACTCACGAGAGAACGATAAAATCTTCTGCATCACTGGATGTATCAACATGTGAATAAAGTGCTTATTATTGTCCCGCCCTCTTAAAGCAATAAAATAGCTAAAAAGAAAATGAAAACAGTTATGTGAACCTACGCCACCAGTGAAGGGAAATGAATAATAATTCTAAATGTATATGCAGAATGCCATATATGTTTTAGATTAAACGCATTGTCTAATTCTATGGTTAAACAAGCATTTGCAATGCAATAGGTCTCGCATTAGTAAAATTTAGAGCTATTGGTGTTGCAAATGATAATGTTTGTTTTTTTGTCAAATAATATCCCAGCAGCAGCATAAGTTTTGAAACAAAATCCACAAAGAAATGAAAGGGCACACTACCACAGGCTGCTACTAGGTGCCCCTGTTGAGTTGTAAAGGGACCTCTATTCCAAAATGGGCCCTGGTACTGAAATTAGGCTTGCATGTTTTGCCTCGGGGGGACAGATAGCGAGTGCTGCTTTTCACCTGAATCCACAAATAGTCTAATCATCAACACCCGTTCTAACATTTAAACTGTGGAGGCAGCCAAGAAGCAGCAGTAGCCAGCAGTGAATTCAGCAAGGGCTTGCGAGTAAACAGTTGTATGTGTGTGTGTGTGTATGTATGTGAATATGTATGTATGTGTATTTAGGAACGTGTACAAGCGCCAGGAAAGGACCACCGGAAGGAACATGCTACATTTACCTGGGCAAATATTGCCCTGAAAAGAGTATTTGCTGCAAAAGCGGTGGTGCGGTTGGTAGGCATTAAGAACAATGTGCACGCCCCACCTGAAGGCTTATCAATTTGAGGGTCATGGCTTCAACAGCGGACATCAAAAGCGGTCGATTTTGAAAGGGCCGTTGGGGGGGAGTGGGGGGGTGTTGTTGGAGTGCATGCATATCAAAAGAAATATAAACTCTGGCGCCGGGCTGAAATATGAAGCAGGGCCGCCGCCTGTGTATATAAAAGTGGACGCAGCAATGCGCAGAACCACAAACAGAACAGATGACATAAAATTGCAGAAGGGCACTAAATAAGGTAATGGGGAGACAGTTGTTCGCTGAGGGTGATCCCATTCTTACGTTCTGTGTAATGCTCTGAGGGACTCTGTCTGGTGCTGCTGCTGTAAGCGGGGGCAGCTGGCCGCCCCCTTCTCATTGCAGAAAAGCCAACTCATGGTCGTATGAAAGCGCGTGCAGGACTTAAACTGAGCTTTCCACTGCAATCCCATCTTCAGGTCAACAGAATGGCCGACTGTGACGTATTCGTGTCCTCCAAGACCAAGCTCCGAATGAATCGGATTTTAATCAAGCATAAAAGAAGGACTCCTGTATGTTGTCCGCTATGTTGTATTCTGGTAATGAGAATTCAACACTGACAGCACTGAAATAGAAGCAAGACTGCAAAGCTGCGTTGTCAAATAATTCTATGTCAGGACCGGAGGCTCCGATTATGCTTCTCATTTCTTTGCTTTTTATTCACAGCAGCCAATCAAAAAACGTTATTTACAAAAACTACAAATCCCATGAGCACTCAGTGCCCCTAACGACCATAGAGTAGATCATATAAATGTCTCAGCAGAGGTAACCACTTCCTCTTTCTTTGCTGCTCCGCAGCCAGTTAAGTGCCTTCTACCCTTTCCTACTTGCATTGTAGTGTTTGTGGTTATCATAATTGCTGTTTGCTAGTGCGATCGATAGCGCGATATTGACATCGTTTGTTCATGCTGCATGCTGTGTTTAAGTGCTTTAATTGTATACAGTAACGCATAGTTGCGTGTGGTGGTTCCCCGCGGGGAGCGCGCCGCGGCGCTCGCCGTACCGGGTGTTTTCATTCCCCCATATTCGTTTTTCTGTGATTTTTCCCTGAGTATTTGGGAGCACTCCTGCCTCCCCTGCAGGGCGCGACGCGCCTGTTGCAGCTGCCGGTGGAGAGGGAGTGAGGGGGCGAGGACGCGCGATCGCGCGATCGCGCTGTCCTCTTTCAGTTTTCACGGGCAGCCGTATCCGCGCATGCGCGGCGGCCATTTTTACTCGCATTTCATTCTGTGATTGCGAGAGGTGCCGGTTTAGCGCGCATTCGCCGATTTAAAAAAAAAAATATATATATAAAGTGCCCGTGGATGCCCCCGTTTACGTCCGCTGCTGAAACAAGTGCAGAGGGCTGTATAATTGTTTGCATAGGCCTTGCCTAGAGAGGTTTTGGCAAGCACTCCCTCCACCTTTATATTCTGGCTGTGTCTCCGGCTTGCCTGGGGTTGTACCTCTCCCCCGTGATCATCCAGGTGCTGGATCTTGGTTTTGAGGTTTACTCCTCTCTTGAAGGATTTATTTCCTGACAGTTTTAACTTGTCCATATTCTAATATGGCGGAGTTTATGTATGAAGAGGAAAATTATTACTATGAGGCGGAACCAGCAGGTTCTTTGGAGCATGATTTAGTAGAAGCCTTGGATGCTGGGGTCCAGAAGTCGGTGAATACAGCTTTGGTGAAAGCTATTGCCCCCTTGAAAAGACACCTTAACAAATATGCTATGCAGCAAGGGTGGATTCCCCCAGCGACTAATTCCCCTAAGCCCAGTGCTACGCAGGGGGCTAATCCCCATAAGGATGATTTTGCAAGGCTCGCTGACTCCTTGGCGAAGAATCAAAGCTCCCCCACTGATGCTGATCCTTCTGATTCTCTCTATGGAGAGCCTGGCGACACGTCCTCTGACCAGGACTCTGATAACCAGGAGGCGGTTAAACCAGCCAAGAAGAAGAAAAAGGAACACCATTTGGAGACCCCCTCTCAGCCTAAGGTGCTAACTTTTGAACCGGCCGATATCATTCACCCTAACTCGACGGCGTGGCTTCCGGCGCAAGATGTGGTGGACTATGTGCAGTCGCACCTCCGTCGACCATACGACAAAGATGTCAGGGCTCGACTGCGGTCCGAATGCCCTAGACCAGACCTGGCGGCAAAGGTGGCGGATACCCCTGAGGTGGATCCCACCATGTTAACATATCTAAAGAAGTATGCAAAAGACCCGAAAAAAGGCATTGATCGGGCCTGGTGGTCATGCCAGGACAAGCTTCTGGACTTGTCTGGCCCCATCACTAAAATTCTGGAAATTGGGTACAGAGCCAAAGAAACCGGGGCTTCTATCGATCCAGACGAAATCATTGGATGGGCACAAAGAGCGATATGCCAACTGGGCAACGCTAATTGTGCCATGTCTAGCGAGAGGCGTAGGTCCATTCTTCTCAAGCTGGATCCCAAGCTGGCGGAATTATCCACTTCAGAGGCAGGACCCATTGCTCAGGGCCTCCTCTTTGGCCAGCCGTTCTTAAAAGAGCTCACAAAATTTGTGGCGACCTTCATTGGTCTTGATAAGGCACAGGAGTCATTAAAATGTGCCTTCCGTCCGGTTTTCAATAGGGCCGGACGATATAGAGGGCGGTCGTTCGGCCGAGGAAATCAAGGCGCCCCTAGAGGCCAATATCAGCAACACCGTGGAGGCTATCAAGACGCCAATTCCTCCTTCTACCCCTCCAGGCAAGCTCGGAATAGATTCCGTAGGGGCAGATTCAACGGCAACCAGGCCAACCAGCACGAAACAGGAAATGCAGGTGAGACTGGTTTTATGCTCAGAGGTAATTTTGGGGGGACGCATCCAGGCTTTTCTGCCGGTTTGGCAAACGATCTCGCAAGATGCCTGAATCTTGGAGACCGTTCAGGGCTACAAACTAAAGATATACGACACCCCCATTCAGGGCCCTTTGCCCCCTCCACTATATTTTTCCCAACAAGATCAGAATTTTATCACGGAAGAGATCAATTCTCTGGTCAGGAAGGGAGCCATCACCCCATCGCACCTTCACCCTCGGGGCTTTCTCAGCAACGTGTTTCTGGTTCAGAAAAAAGGGGGCGGGTCCAGGTTAGTCCTCAATTTGAGAGAATTCAACGGCTGGATAGTGTATCGCCATTTCAAGATGGAGGGCATCCATCTGTTACGCGATTTATTGCAAGAAGGAGATTGGATGGTGCGTCTAGATCTCAAAGAAGCATACCTCTCCGTTCCTATTTACGTCCCTCATCGTCGGTTCCTCCAATTCATCTGGAAGGGCGTGTGCTACGAGTACAAGGTCCTTCCCTTCGGGCTATCTTCAGCACCATGGTGCTTCACAAAGCTACTACGCCCGGTAGTGGAATCCTTGAGAGCGCGCGGGGTCCGGTTGATCATCTACCTAGACGACATCATTATCTTGGCGAGTTGCCCTCGGGTAGTAATAACTCACCTGGAATGGTCTATATCTCTCCTTCAGAACCTAGGTTTTCTGGTGAACCCTCAGAAATCCATAATGTCTCCCACGCAGTCCATAGAATTCCTAGGGTTTCAAATAGATTCGCGGAGCTGCCAGCTGTTACTTCCATCCCAAAAGATCAGAACTATCAAGAGGGAACTGCGGACTATCTTGGACAAGCAAGTTGTGTCGTTGAGGTCCGTAGCACGGATTGTGGGGCTATTGGCCTCCTCGATACAAGCCATTTTTCCAGGCCCTCTTCATTATCGGGCTCTCCAACGTTTAAAGATCCAGCATCTCCGCAAAGGCCTCGGGTATGCAGACAAGATTCCTCTCTCCGAGGAGGCGAGGTGGGAGATGCTATGGTGGCTCGAGCACATGGAATCGTGGAACGGCAGAGCCATTTTCGGGTCCAATCCCGAGATTGTGATCGAATCGGATGCCAGCCGCTGGGGCTGGGGAGCGCGTTGCGGCTCAGTATCCACTGGGGGTTGTTGGTCCCAACACGAACTCTCCTTGCACATCAATTGCTTGAAACTGCTGGCAGGCTCTTTCGCGATCCGCAGTCTTTCACCCCAACAGACAGATTGTTGCATTCTCTTACGAATGGACAATATTTCAGCAGTTCGCTATGTCAACAAACTGGGGGGAACAAAATCCAAGATTCTGGCAGAAATAGCCAAGGATTTTTGGCATTATTGCCTGCTCCACAGAATCTCAGTAGTGGCAGAGTATCTCCCAGGTCGCAGCAACGAGGTGGCCGATTGGCACTCACGATACCTGCGGGATTTCAGCGATTGGAGGCTTCATCCTCGGGTTTTTCAAGCTCTGAACAAACTATGGGGTCCGTGTCATCTAGACCTCTTTGCCTCACGCCTCAACCGGCAACATCCGGGGTTTTACAGTTGGCGTCCGGATCCGGAGGCGATACCCTCGGACGCATTCCTCCAAATATGGTCCCAGACTCTGAATTACGCGTTCCCGCCATTCATGATGATTCCCAGAGTCTTGACTCAAACCAGGCTTCAACAAGCGGAATTAGTGCTCATCACCCCGTTGTGGAGAGCTCAGGCTTGGTTTCCGACAGTTCTGGAACTGTCCTGTGCCTTTTCTTCTTCCACGCAAATGGAATCTGTTGTTAGATCCTCAGAAGGCTCCTCATCCATTGGTGGAGTCAGGACAGCTTCCTCTGGTAGCTTGGCGAGTTTCAGGGACCGCTGGGAAGTCCCAGGCCTTTTGAGAGACGCTCACAAGTTCATTAATGAGGCATGGTCTTCCAACACACATAAACGATATTCATCTGCATGGAACAGATGGTGTAGCTGGTGTTCTCAACGGAACGCCGATCCCACTACAATGACTGTCTCCATGGTAGTGAATTTCTTGGCCTCTCTGGTGTCGTCTGGCTTAGCTTACAGGACTGTAAACAACTTTCGATCTGCCATCTCGGCAGGACACGCTCAATTAGATGGTAAACCGGTTGGAGAACATCCATTAGTCTGTAAGGGGCATATTATCAACAACCGGCGATAAATATCGCTAAGCGCACTTAGCGCTAGGATATTTATCGCCGGCGATCGATGAATTTTATCGCTGAGATAGCGTGCTATTAGCAACGCTTATCTCAGAATCGATAAAATTCCTGGCGCAAGCCGCCAAATGTCCGATTATCGCTGGAAATCCAGCGATAATCGCACGACATTTGGCGATAGCTTGTTGATAGGGCTGGGCATACTTAACCATGATATCCACCTTCCATTGGATATCATGGCTAAGTCAAACTAAAAGCATGCGTAAGGAAAGTAGCGTTAACCAAGGTTAGCGCTACTTTTCTCATCGCTATGCTTGTTGGGGATTCCCTTGATAATTGGAGAAATGTCGGTTAACGACATTTCTCCAGTTATTTTGGGACGGAACGCCCACTTTGCATCTCATTATAGATGCAAAGGTGGCGTTATGGAAAAGGGCGATAGGGCAAGGATTCACGCGATAGCGTGGCCTTGCTAATACAGCGATAAAATTATCGCCGCTTTTCGTCTGAATACAGACGCTAAAGCGGCGATAATTTCTTATCGCCGGCTTGATGATATGCCCCTAAGTTACTTAGGGGTATTAGGATGGTGAAACCTCCCTGCCCTAAATATTCTGTCCTTTGGGACGTGTCTGTGGTACTACGGTTTTTGGAATCTTGGCCTGCCAAAGCATATCTATCCCGAAAGCAGCTTTCTGCGAAACTAGCCATGCTCTTGTGCCTGGTTTCATGTAAGAGGGTATCAGATGTCCGCGCCCTCGATCTCGCGGGACGTCGATTCTCTCCTGAAGGAGTAACTTTTACTATATCCAGACCGACCAAGGGTAATTCTAACTCAGTTTCTTATCCGGCGTTCCCGGATAATCCTAAACTCTGTGTAGTCCAATGTTTGAAAGCGTACGAGGTGAGTACTTCTGAATTCCGATCTGATATGAATGGTCAATTGTTCATTGCTTTACAAAAGCCTTTTCGACCAGTGACCCCGGCCACCTTATCTAGGTGGGTGTGTTGGCTCATGGAAGAGGCAGGTATTGATGTCTCGAAATTTGGGGCCCATTCTGTGAGAGGGGCGATGGCCTCCAAATCTTTCTCCATGGGAGTAAGTCTTTCGGATATAATGAATGCAGCTGACTGGTCAGCTGAATCAACATTTAAGACGTTTTACTATAACCCTATCTTGGATGTAGCGTCAATAGTGGTGGCTCAGCTTTAAACAAGCATAATCGGAGCCTCCGGTCCTGACATAGAATTAAAAATTTGCGAACATACGTGACAAGAATTTTCAATTCTATTGAGGACAACGGAGGCGAGGATTATCCCACCCAGAGTTATGGTACTGTTGTCATGCATTATTGTTGATGATATTATGCATATTAGAGTATAAGTTTTTCCCCCCCTTGTTTATAATTGACATGATTATTAACCTCCATGGGATTTACAGTATTACGGAAGTTTATCTCTGTTTCAGGTACAGATGGCAAATGATCAATTCAACGCTTCTACGTTGATCAAGTTAAAGGTTGTTGCCTCTGGAGCTACGTTGCGGTTGCCCACCGAGTGCTAGCAGTTCTTGGAATCGTCTTCACGTTGAAGTTTCAAGGTTCATTTGTCCAATGTATGGTTCGTGAAGGACTCTTCTACCAGGGACAAGGTTTCAGAATGTTGTTTAGACATAGTTCGTTTTAACATTTGCTGAGATCAGGCAAAGAAAGAGGAAGTGGTTACCTCTGCTGAGACATTTATATGATATACTCTATGGTCGTTAGGGGCACTGAGTGCTCATGGGATTTGTAGTTTTTGTAAATAAAGTTTTTTGATTGGCTGCTGTGAATAAAAAGCAAAGAAGTGAGAAGCATAATCCTCGCCTCCGTTGTCCTTAATAGAATTGAAAATTCTTGTCACGTATGTTCGCAAATTTTTAATTGTGGAAGAACTTTGTCTCTTTTCAGACAGCGACGGTTTTACAGCTTTATCCATGTATTTTTACTTATGATAATAAACTAGTATGTTCTCAGCAATACACTTCACTCACGGGAAATCGTATTTTCAAATATCATACTGCTTTGCCGTATTCCACAGTAATAATGAGATGATTGCAAATGAATTCACACTTGCGCAATACGGGAATTAATAGTGTTTCACAAGTAGCTTGCTACTCCAGACTATTGAATTGTAATTGTATTGTAATTGCATTATATAGCGCTTACTACCCCTGATGAGGCGTCAAAGCACTTTTTCGGCAAGTAGCACGCTGCTCCGGAACCCAAACAGGATTTTGGGGGAATTAGTATAGGGAAATATGAAATAAATTTGAATGGTGGACATATTAGTCTGTGATTTGGATTGAAAAATAATAGCGGAGGGATAGAAGAGGGAAGATATAAAGACTCGAAGGAGGCGGAAGGTAAGTTCAAAGTCTTTATTAAATAAATGCCGCTGACACCAGAGAGCACGTCTTCACAGGGATTACAAGTCACAGCAACTGCCACTCCAACCGTCACCCAACATAACAGAAGATGAATGCATATGTACTCACATAAATATGGGGCTTGAGTCAACTCTCATCCATTGTTCTGTTCAACAGTAATTCACATTTGCTTATGCTCGCCACAGCAAAATGCATGATGACATTGGGTCATCTTACTTTAGCCACTGGCTCATTTGCAATGTTGGTGACGCTATTTTTCTTGAAAACCTCTGCACTTATGCTATAACATTTTTTTTAAATCATTGTTTATTTGAACTTTCTCCAGGTTACATTGATTCAAAGTAATTATTACCATATCTCTGTGCCAATAATAATATTTTCCTGTGATGTGCATTGAAACGAAAAATAGTTCTTATTCCTGCCTGCTAAGAAGCAACCCCCAGTGTGAAATTCTATTCAATTTTTTTTTTTTTTACCTTTACATTTTTTACTGCAAACATATGGCCACTGCATTATGGCAGTGGTTTTCTTTTTCTTTTTTGGCATACTCTTGAAATACAATGGGAAAAAATAGCCATAGTACCATCTTGCCAAGGTCAGGCCTATTGGCTTTGTCAATCCTTGTTGAAATCAGTGCCCAATTTGAGCAGGTGGTCTTTGGTGCTCACACCCAACCGTCAACACCGGTGCACGTGAGAGTCCACCACAAGGCAGCGCTGTCTGTCCAACCCAGAGGTGACCACAACAACATCAATAACTAATTCAATGCACATTATAAATGACCACTACCTGCCGCCCAAGCCACCCCCATAGCCTCGAAGGCCCGAAACAGTACGAACCGCCACACCCACAGGAGCGCAATGGTCAGCAGTTGTGTTGTTACTATTGTTGGCAGCATGGCAGGGGCAACGTGTGGTGCAAGCCACAGCGGCACCCCGACAAGAGCCCCAGCATCCACTTCTTAACAAGCCAAGCACTGGTTGAAATTATTGATAAACTTGGTTTATCCTTTGAACTGCCCTTGGTTGCCTGATCATTTCTCCTCACAGATATCTACGCTCATGACAACTAAGATGCCAAAAACATTCAAACAGATTCAGGGCCATTTAAACAACTGAGTTTAAAGAACCTAAAGCCATGGATGGAAGTACCAGTCAACTTACCTTCTTCTCATCGGTACCTAGAAGCAATTACGTTACCCAGTATGTGCTATATAAACAAAATAAACATTGAGCAAGACAAGACAAACACCTCCTGTACTCACTATACCTATTAATACATATGTTGGGTGGAGTTTACTGGAAGGGAAGCGACATTAAATGTCTTTTTTTTTTTTTTTTTAAATTAAGGAGAGTAAAAAGGGTCTATAGGTCAAAACAAGGCATCATTTATGACGACTGTGACCAGGAAGACGATAATAGGGCATAAACCTATGACTATATCAGGATAGCATGCCTTCAGGTACTTGGTACACATTTCCTTGCACGAACTAATGCGCTGCATCAGTTATTCAAAGCACCTATGCGTGCATCATCACCAGCAAGACTACATACACCATTTTGCATAAAACTAAGGGACACATTTTCGGCCAAACTTTATCGAGGCTGTTTTTTTACACTCTTGGTTAAAAAAGCTGTAGCAAACACGGATTCTAAATGGCTGTAAATCCAAACAATGTCTCAATAAGATAAGTGTACTGTAATTCACCTCTTCTTGATTTGTTCAACAAGAAAATTTATTTTAAATCTGTGATTTGTGGATTCCCACTGCAGCTAAGTGCTCCTGTACAGTGCCTCAATCTATAAACTAGCCTGGGCTGTGCTCTGTAACAATCACAAATCAATACATTCTCAAATCAATAAAATGTAAGCCATAGCACAAACGAGAGTAATGCACTTAGAATTAACAAAATATTTTATATTTCATTTTGTGTATATCTGTGGTGATTGTCTGTACTGCGATTATATAGCGGTGTGTACTACGATCTTCCTTCTTGGATTTTAGTTTTCCTGCAATACTTTTATTTCTCTGTATTTGTCAGATCCTCTGAAAAATCCCCCCATTGCTCCGGAGCAGACCACGTCTTTGTATGTTGTTATTGATTTGGATGCTGATGACTTGTTTTCCCTCCCACAGCTGCTTCAGACTGTGTGAATAGGTTTGAAATCCTTATCTTAAACACTCTACATTGAGACAAACTCGCTATCAGATCCATCACTACGCTATCACAAAATCTGTGACTTCTCTCTGCCACATTGTGATGTCGTAACGTGACCAAGTTTGGCGCTTTGCATGAAAGAAAAGGAAGCCGGAGACCAGTGCATGCAAGCAATATGCACTGTGGGAACAGTTGTTTTTAGCTGTGAAGAAATGCAGTCCAGCCCACAAGAGCCAAATGATGTACTCCGCCTAACTTCCTGTTTTTCCGAGTGCTTGCTTAAAGGAAGCCGAAGACCAGTGTATGCAAGCACAATGCACTGTGGGAACAGTTGTTTTTAGCTGTGAAGAAATGCAGTCCAGCCTACAAGAGCCAAATGATGTACTCCGCCTAACTTCTTGTTTTTCAGAGTGCTTGCTTCTGTTAAATGCCATTCAGTACAAAGATCTGATGTGAAAGGTGGGCAGTGTATAAACTTTCCTCACCACACACACTTTATAAAACGTGCAAGGGTTTTGTGCATCAAACAACACTATCATGTTTGCCTAACAAGATGGCCATTAATCCTCCCTCCTAGCCCATGTGCGTCGGAGGGTGGCGTAAAACAAAAAAAAAAAGTTCTGTAAAACAAGAGATGAAGAAACTAAGGGTAAGGAGACCCTGTTTGGCTGGTGCTCCTTAGCCTTGACCGGAAGTGATGTATCGCTCCGTGGACGACTTAGGAGGCAGGAAAGAAGAGCAACGGAGGAGGGAGCCAATGGTAAGTCGCAGGCGGGAATAAACTGGTTTTATTGAATACAAAAGGTCTTGCAGACAGTGCATGCGCGCTGATGCTTGACCTAAAAATAGTAATGGGTAACTCATCATAGTATGCGTGCATCTTTATATAAAGCAACTTATGTCAATTTTGTCGTTCAGACCTTTAGGAGATATGTTGTCCAAACCTTTAATCAAATTTCTTTTTGGAACAGTACTTTGGAGTTATTACGTCCAGAAATTATATGTACTGTTTCTATTATTTGGAAATGTAACTGAGAAATGGTGTGTCTGTGTTCCATCCAATGTAAGGCCAAATTGGAATTAACATTTTGGTTACAAATCATACTTTTATGTTCTGTTATTTGAATTTTGATTTTCCTTTCTGTTTTGCCAATATATAACAAGCCAAACAGACACAAATGTTGTATATCACGTTAGGGGAGCTGCAGTCAGCTGAATGGCTGAGTTTTATAATCTCTCCTGATGTTGGGTGCGTGATAGTATTTCCAGTGGTGAAATTATTGCAATGGATGCAATTGTGGCATTTTTTGGTTCCTACCTCTTTTGTGTTTTTAGGTGTAGTAGTTGTGGTTAACAGTTGTTTCAGATTCTTTGCTCTGGTGTATGCATGTAATGGTTTTTGATTGAATAAGCCTTGGAATTCTGGTTCATTTTGCAGTAATTCCCATCTTTTATTGATTATTTTTTTGATAGCTGATGGCTTAGTTGAGTATTTGGATACAAATACTAATTAGTTAATTTTGTTTTTCAGGTGCTTCTGCAACAAATTTTTCCAATCCATTTTCATGACTTTTTCTCAGTATCTTTGAGTATTTTAGGGGGCTAACCAGTTTGCAAATATCTTTGTTTGTATTCTTCTATTGTGTTTTTGCATGTCTCTGCTTCCGGAGATATTCTTTTGATTCTCAAAAATGGGTAGAACGGTAGATTTTGAATCAAGTTAGTGGGAAGAAAACTTTGAAACGGCAACCTGTTGTTTCTATCCGTTGGATTCTGCACACACTGGTGCTTAATCCTGTCTAAGTCAGTTTAATCTAAACATCCAAAAATGATAATTCAGTATTGTTGATAGTGCTGGTGAATTGAATTCTAGAATCAATTTGATTCAAACCATGAATTTTCTGCTTTAACTCCTCTGATGTGCCTTTCCAGATTAGGAAGTTGTTGTCTATGTAGCGACAATACATAATCAAATTTTCTTGCCATGTGGTGGTTCCCAAAATATTTTCAGATTCAGACATTGCCATGAATGTATTGACATACGCAGGAGTCGCTGCGAATCCCATCGAAGTTCCTCTGAGTTGAAAGAAGACATTTTTATTCCATTTGAAATAGCTCTGATGTAAACAAAAGTGTAGAAATTCTAAAAAGAAGACTTTGGCCCTCATTACAATGTTTGGCGGACTGTTGCGGATTGAAACCGCCGACCGTAGGTTCCGACCGCACAATTTGGATGCGACCAAACATCCATATTTCAATGGCAGCTTGTGAGGCGGGAGGAAAAGGCCCGCAGCACAAGCTGCCATTGGAAAATGGATGTTTTTAAACATCCCTGCACTGTGTGGCAGGCACCATGGGGCATAGCACATATATATACAAATCCGTACACAAGCACATACTTAAATAACAGTCAGTAACTCCCTAGAACATACACAAGTAGACTACTCAGGACATCACAATAGAACCAACACACATATAATCAACAGTCTGGCACTGCATAAGACAATCCTTCATTTAAGGGTTACTATGCTTTTTGGTGGCACTCGATGAGGTAACAGGACTGCACTCCATAGATAAAATTTCTATAGGAAAAAAACATAAAGGGGTACATTTGTGCAAATGGCAATTGGAAGTTGGAGGCTGGCAGTATATGCCACAATATAAAAAGCGCACTACTGGATTAACTGCAAATAACAAAAGGTTTTCTGTTACACAAGCAGTAACCCACTGAGTGATCTACATTCAATGTAACGGAGGTGGGCAAGACAACACATGAACAGGGAGTGCCAAGCCAGAGCCAAACCAAAGGTTGGCTCTGGCTCTAAAATCTAGTGGTTCAGCCAAGCCATGAAAAGATTTGGCATGACACAAAGATCATGTTAGAATATGATAAGATAACTGCACAATTCAAAAAAGTGTTTTTTCTTTTAACATTCGAAGTGTAACACCTTAGCACATCAGATTATACCACTGATTCAGAAGTATTTATTAAAAGTGAGAGTTTTAAACATGCACTGAGAAACATTACTGCCCCCCTCCTGATGACAATGCTATTAGGGAAATAAGAGACATGGCAGGGTTCATGTGTACCATATATGTGGTCTAGATTCTAACTGTAAATGGCAATACATTGTGTGCTATTAGGTCAAACACAATCATAGGGGCCGATTACGATGGTGGGCGGACTTGAGTCCGCCCGCCATCGTAGTGGGGATTGGTACCGCCCGCCAGTCATGCGGCGGTCCCGTCACAATGCTAAATATGCATTGTCCTGCATTTCACTGCACTACGTGGCAGGCACCACGCGGTGCCTGCCACTTAGTGTAGTGAAATGTAGGGGGGTACCATGGGTACCCCCCAGTGCACCATCACATCACCCCAACACAAGGGGGGGCCAATCCCCGCCAGTCTTTCCATGGGGGTTTTGCCGCCATGGAAAGGCTGGATACAGCCTGCATCGTAATTTGGCGGACGGTGCCTACTAGGCACGCCACCATTTTAGAGGTGCAGACCGCTCCGCCAGGCAATCGGTACGATTGCCTGTGGCGGATCCATGGCGGGCGGTCTTTGCGCCCGCCACGGTCGTGGTCCGATTCCCCCGCCAATCTAATTTGCAGGCGGGGAATCGTCGTTCGATAGCGGAGGGCTTGCCACCGCACGGCTGGCGTTGGCGGGCCTTCCGCGGTCGTAATCGCCCCCTTAGTATTTGTACAGCTAACATCCTGCAGTCACATATCTGAATGTGTTCCCTTCTGTGACAGTGAACAAACAAGCATTTGCAATGCAATCAGTGTTGCCTTTGGGACCTTATAAGTATTAACGAATCTGACATTTTCTGTGCAATGTGATTTACGGCTTCCATTGACAGACAGCGTAAGAGAAGATGTGCACCCCTAAAAGTTAGTGCAACTAGAACAGAGGGCCAGTCAATTAGTTATGTTGCATACGTGTGCCAACTTAAACACACAAAAACAAACAATAAGCTTTATAAAATAAACCGGCTATAAAATATGGAAATGTGTTTCACAACGTTTGGGTGTGAAACATTTCCAAACACGGAGGAAATGTCACAATTGCATTGCAATCTGCAAAGGAATTTTGTCAATATAGATGGCTGGCAATCCTCCAAGATCATCCGTTTGCTGCTCTAAACAGCATCTTCAAAATCAGGAAGCCGTAGACCTGTCCATGAAAGCAATCATGCGGAAAACAAAAATGACTCCAGGCGTAAGCCGTAGACCTGTCCATGAAAGCAATCATGTGGAAAACAAACATGACTCCAGGTGTTCTCGTGTCAGACACCGAACATAAACAGTTGGGGGCGGGTCAAATTTTGAAAGGGGCAGGGCAGAAGAGTAGACAGCAGGCTTTCTCCATGTTGCTCTTCAAAAAATATGGTACAAAAAGGAAATGGTCACAGTGGCAGTCAATTGCACTCAGACATAGAAACGGTAGATTTAAACATACAATAAAGTTAAAACAATTAGACATCACCATGAAAGATCAATATGAATGTGATTTTATTTCATCACATATTGGATAACACAAGATTAAATCAAACAGATAAGGCAATCCATGTCCTAACTTTCCATAAAAATTGGTGCTCAGGAAAGGAGTGGCAAGTGTTTAGGAAGCATTAAGTGATGGTGAGGAGAAAGGGGAAGGTAATGTGCATTATATACATCCAAAGATTATTAAACCTATCCAGCCAAATACTGGCAAAAACATATATGGCAAATCATAACACAGTAGTAAAGGCACAGATACAAAATCTCTGTCGCCTATGTTTGATAAATAATAACACAACTGTCGCCGTTTCGACCCCTGTAAGCATAAAGGTTGTTTTCCGGTGAGCAGACAAAATATCGAAAATAATATATCGATATACAATAATATCAAAGTTAAAATATCGAAGGGACAGAATATCGAAGGGACAGAATATCGATGGACAGAATATCGACCCTAAGGTAAGTAATATCGAATTTTTTAATATTGATGTTACTAATATCGATATTTGTATTATTGTTATGTATTTTGTTATGTTTTTAATATGTATGTGTTATATGTGTTTTTGTTAAGTGTTCTACTTGTTTAAAAATATATGTATACAATTTTTATATGTTAATAAAAAAAAATTAAGTTAAATTTTTTTTTTTGTACTGTAGCGGGTTGTGGGTTTATAGGGGAATAGGGTGGGAAGTAATTTAATTATACTAAATTAATTATTAATTTTTAGGAATTATAAATTAATTTTAATTATTTTTTGCGTTTAAGTTCTGTAGCGGGTTGTGGGTTTATAGGGGAATAGGGTGGGAAGTAATTTAATTGTAATTAAGTTATAATTTATTTTAATTAATTGTTATTGATAATTATATAATTGTTAATTAATTAATAATTGGTAATTAATTTTTATTAATTGGTGATTAATTTTTATTAATTCATTAATTGATCATCATGTAATTTAAATGTCATTAACTTATAATGTATTTTAATTAATTGGTATTAATTATATTATTGTTAATTAATTGATAATTAGTAATCAATTATTATTAATTGGTAATTAATTATTATTAATTAGTTATTAATTTTTATTAATTGATTAATTGATCATTATGTTAAGTGTATTATTTTATCATTGGAGTGTGTTGTGCGTTTATAGGGGAATACTTTTGGAAGTAATTCAAATCTAATTCAGTAATTATTAAATTTATTTTTGGGTATTGATAATTAATTTATTGGATATTAATTATTAATAGGTAATTTTTTTAAATTACAATTTTTTTGTTCTAAAAATTAATTTATTGTTGTTTTATTATTAATTGGTAATTAAATATTATTAAATATTATTTATTGATACATTTAATTAATATATTAAGAATTATTTATTAATTGATAATTAATGTTTAATTATTATTATTATTGGTATAAAAAAGCATTTAATTGTTTAATATTAGTTAATTGGTAATAAAGGGGCCCATTACGATGGCGGGCGGAAGCACTACCGCCGAGCTGGCGGGTGCATAAACCACCAGTTACCGCCCGCATGCCGCAGCCCACACGCCCGCCAAATTACGATGTGAAAAGGCAGCCAAACACCGCCGGCAAGCCAGCGACGCCGTCCGCCATCAAAGTGCGCCCGCTCACGTAGCGGCGCAGCCCAATGGAGACACACCGCCAGACGAAATCACGTACCGCCCGGCGTACAAATTACGATGCCGCAAACAAACAGCTCCCACGGCTAAGAGACACCGCACGTGAAAGTGAGGCGGAAACCCGAACGCCGAGCACAGACACCGAAGAGGCGACCCCCCCGAGCATGAATCCAGCACTGCAGGCCCTCCCCATGCTATACCTGATGCACCACCAAGGAGGCAACGTACCGCGGAGACGCAGGTAGGCACACACACAACAAGGGCACGCAAACAGCGCACACAGTGCAAGGGCGGAAAAGGAGGACATGTCACCCCCCCCAACACCCATGCGTGGACAAGACACATCCACCACTGCACCCACAAATGTAACACAGGGCAAAGTGCAACATCTCGCAAATATCATGGGCACACCACCTGGGACCAGGAACTAACGACCCCGTCACGGCACAGCAGCACAGCGGCGATGACGCAGCCACACATGCGCACAACTCAGCGCCCAACTATAACGCCATGTATGCGTCGCACACAAACAACACAGGGACACAACCAAGCACCACACACACGAGCCACACCCAGAACGCACATGACACGTGACAGGCCTGCCACAGTCATGACCCCAACGCCCAATTCACGGACAACACCCAACGTCACACAACCGACGCCCACATGTCAGTGAAGTCACGCAACATCAGGACACACCCCTGTGTGACAAACATGGCGAAGCACACAGCGGCGGCAACACCACCCAGTAGAACATGGGCCCCGTCGGGAAGAGGTACGCCAGTACCACACAGAAACACCCATACCACCCTGCACCCATGAACCAGACATACAAAACGGAACACCAAAGAGCCCGGGGACCGACAACAGGTGGACCCAAGAATGACACCCACACACAAGGCCCAACGCATAGCGGAAACACAGCCTGCCGCCCACACACGGGAGAGCAGACAGCACTGAATGACCTTCCATTCCAACTCCGTAACCACATCCCGACTAAACAAGCCGGAGAATACAGCCATTGTCCCAAAAAAAAAAACAACACAGGCATGCAGAGGAAACCGACCACAGGGCAGATAGCGCATATCACCTAAGAACATACCGAACGGGAAAGAAAGGAATATATAAAACTCCCCCATGCCGTTCCCATGCAAGTTATCTGGAAGGAGTCACACACCACTGACCTTGAACATTCAGAGAAGCACGTGGGATGAGGGCCCGTGTCCTCCGCACAAGCTAACAGAACACAAGTCCTGCCCCCCTACGACCATCACAGATCTCACAGCAACCTCGGAGCCTGCACACTGCAGACTGCACACACAGCCGGAGCACGCCACCACATCGCCCCGCAGCAAAATGGCACCTACAACACACCTGCCCAACTACGCCAAACAGGTCAAGCTGTACAAACACAACCTGATACAGCTACTGGGATGCGAACCCCTATCCCTGCTGAACGTAAGTTACCGACTGACTTACCGCATCGCATTGTTCAGCTGCGTCATACCCGTCTTCTACTGTCGGAGGTGTCCCTTCCACCATCCTGTGGAGTTGTGCCTCTCCAACCCGGCATGTCCAAGGGCGGACCTGCTACCACTATTCCACCCTCTGGACGCACACGACAGGGCCTGTTCAGCCTATGGGGGCATGGCGTATGTGGCGAACATCGGACCCACACTGCAATGGGACCACTGTACCTCCACACGACGGATCATGGATCACAGCTACATCGAATGTCACCCAGCATGCCCCATCATGCTCCTACAAGGGACAACTTACGAACAACACCGTGACAGCCACCATCCGCTACATTGGCTGGCAAACATGTATACCACCAATGAAATGGAAGCCCTGCAGGAAGCCATCGCATACCTGACAACCTGTCAATTCGTAGGACCCCGGCGCAATCCCCCAATTGAGCCATGATGTCCGACACTGTACCCATGCTTAGCTTCCGCACGGACTGGCCAGTAACCACCACAACAGCCATACCAAACGACCTGCAACTGATACCACACCATCAACGACACTGCCATGACATCGGATGTGTCCGGGACATGCACTCCGTTCCCCATCACATCCAGGAACTCTGCATGTATCGGGGGAGGCAGTGGCATGGGATATGTGTATCGCACCCACATGGACAGAACTGCACGTACAACTATGCCATGACATGGATCCTGCGCCCATGGACATATGCACCGCCCAGTGGACAGGAATCGCCCGGCTGGAGTATGTGAGAGCTGCACCCCTTTTCCCCCTCCCCGGAAATCCCGTAACAGGACCATTGCATGGACGACAAGTGCATACAACAACAACACGACCCCAGTGACTGTGACATGTCCAGTATCCACCATATGGCAACAACAAGTGGGACGCCGTTGCATGCACGTAAGCCCATGCCCTGATGTCAACTCACACGCACGCGTGCATGAGTAACAACAGCAGCACACCTGTCACATGGAACTGAGATGGACTGTGCCCATGATGCCAAGCGGTCTGGTAGGCTAAATGTATCCCGTCTGTGTCAAAGTCCGCAGCACCGCAGCCACTTGCAAATGAACATTAGCACAGCAACAGCCAAGCAGATGTAACTCTGAAGCCCACATCCCACATGCAACAGCTAATCACATGTACCCCTACACCCTTAGCTATGTGTAATCATGCTCAGTATATCCCCCACATGCATACCGCTGCCAGTAGTGTCCACTATACTGCATCACAGAGGACATAAGTCACAATACATGGTTTGAAGAAAGAAACTGTCTCTGCTGATTCCTTTCACAAGTACGAATGTGAGATGATGAGAGTGTGTGATGTACACGGCAGTCGTGACATGACTATGTAGTCCACTGTCATTCGATGTCAACGCAAATGAGTAGCACAACTGTGGAAGACACACATGTGTCGTGTGAAGCGGGGAGACGCTTCGCTCAGGTGGGTGGGTGTGACGGGTAGATGCGCACATGCAAAGTTGAAACACGCTGTGTCGGGAGGGGTCCGGAACTGCACATTACCGCTTCCCTGGGCAATGTCAAAGGCCACATGTCGGGGGGGGGATGTGAACACGTGTGTGCACAGCAGCCGGGCACACGAACAATGCGGTATCAGGCGTACACGTCAGCCCACCCTCTGTGGACAAGCTGGATCCTGCTGTGCGCCCGCCAGGCCCTTGACAAGGCACACACAGCCCCTGCCGACCAAGTGTATCCCCAACATTGTCAACCTGCACAGGCAAACCAGGGCACGGGATGGCAGTGGAGCATGGTGGGGGAGAGGACTCGGCGCGCTCCTCCGGGACACATCACGCAGGCAAAACATCCTCAATGTGTAGCATGGCTCAAGTCATATGGAAGTATTGGGGGGACGCACACATCACGAGCAGGAGTGACGTCACGGAAGGTGGCTCGCACCATCCCACCCATTGCCTACATCTCCACACACGTCACATGCCGTTGCAACAGAGAAGCCAGAGCGTGCGCAAGCACCTCCGAGCCCGCCCCAGTGAGGCAAATGAGTGAATGTGTGGGTCCATCAGCCCCAGATGGACGCGGCATGGGCCGCTAGGGCAGCTACAGCCTCTGTGTGTCGCAGGTGGTGTATCCGGACTGCGGAGACTGCCATGCATTGTCTATGTTGCCCGTGTCGCGAGTCGGGGCACCACGCAGGTGGACGGCGTCCCGCCACACATAATGCCGTGAGACAGACCACTCGTTCAACTGGACCCACACATACACTCCTTGGCCTCTCCGGGGCGAGCTTGGGGCTGCATCTGCATGCGCTAGCCCCACAGTTGCAAATGCATATTGTGGGGAGCGAGGGGAGGCCATGAGGACAGGGACAAAGACGACTGTATTACTGTCAGTGAGTTCAAGGAATGACCCTGATGTGGACAGGAAAAGACGTGCCCCGTGTGTATTGCAACTAGTCGCTAATCCGATCACCCTCCCATGTCCTGCATGTAAGCCCTCACCTAGCCCTGCCCACCCACCACATTGAAATTAGCACCAGCACAAAATCATTCACATTCGAAGCACTGACTGGGGGTGACAACCATCGGACACACTTGTTGAGGCCACCCACGCGTACATGTGGGCCCTCCATGATCCATGTCACCTGCGGCCAAGTGATGACATGCGCAATGACGGAAGTGAGGAGAGCTGTCCGCCCCACGCACAGATGGTGCATCAGCTCCACAGACCCAGCAGCGAGTGCAGCAGGGGTCACATGTGCAGGGGCAGCTGTGCCTGGTGTGAAGGCACATTCAAATTGACAGCACATCGACCAATGTGTAGTCTGCCCACATCTACAATCCATTATCATGCGGACATGGAAAATGAACATAGGGCAACACATCTGTGTGGGTGCACCCACTGTGACCAACACTGCGCAATCATCGACGTACTCGCCCTGTGCATGGCCCACCACACAAAGGAGGTCACATTCAGTGCCACCATCCCACACACACATCCCTATCACGAGACATGGTGTGTCCAATAGTCAGTACTGAGTTTGCGCCCATCTGGAGGGTCCTGAACAGGAGACACATGCAACCCACTAGGCAGTCGGTGCTGTCACCTACTGGCATTGTGCAGTCAATGTGCAGGCCAGGCTTGCTGGGACTGAGAGGGGCAGCATGGCCCAGCCTGACATCCACACGAGCAACAAGTGCACTGAGACCTGCATTGGCAATTGCAGACGTTGGCCTGCACCCAGCTGGCCCGGGACGCCTACCTCCATAGTGGAACACGCAGGGTGCAACCGCGAGGGTCATCGGAGTTGGCCGTAATGGCCTGGCCCATGTTGGTGACAGTCCGCTGATGCCATGTGCACCACACAGTATGATGTGCGCACTGCATCGTCAGGTGTGGCCATGATGTGCGCGTGGGTGCAGGTGCACAATGGACGGGGCCACAACATGCCGTGTGCATAGGCAGGGACGGCCAGTGGCCAGCCCCCACATGTCTGTTAGCATGTCATCATCTGCACATTGGCATGGGTGCATGGTATACGCATATGCACACGCATGTCATCTCTCACTATGTACATCTGCCACTTGGCACGTGCAAGGTTACGTGTCACATGTGATGTGTATTTGCAAGCACACAGCCGTGTTGGCATGGGGCTGTCAATGTGTACACCTGACAATGCTTCTGGAGGTGTGATCCGTACAGTGCTGCACATAGGGTGCAGTGGTGACATCAATGACTGTCTCATATCCCCTCGTGCCACAGGTCCCACTTGTCTTGGCCGCTCAGCCTGTGCCCACATCGTCGTTGGTGTGTGCCATACTCATCCAGCCTCGGAAGCAGTGTGATGCACAGCAGCCAGTCATGTTGCCGTGGTGTTGCCGCTTGCCGAATATGCAGTCAGTCCCCATCAGCACGCCTCACAGGTCATTGAGGCCTGGATCCCCATGTGCATGCACATAGCAATGGTTCGTGTCACTGCTCATTGCTATTGGTGGGAGACCTGTGTAAGTGTATTGTGGCTGTGCTGTCCCTGCATGACAGCTGTTCTGTGACTCATGTTCTTGCTCTGTCATATCAGTTATGTGTATGTGAAAATGCCATGTGGCGTGTTGCTTTGACATGTGTCCACTCCCATCTTTCCTAGGCGGAGACCAAACATTTACCGCCCTTACCAATTGTTGGCGGACATGGAGGATTCTGAGGTCATCCGGAAATTTCGTCTGGACCGACCAACCCTGCATCGACTATGTGCCATGTTGGAACCCCACCTCCGTCCTCGCAGGGTGTATCCGACAGCATTCACCCCCACGGCTAAGGTGATGGCTGCACTGCATTTTTTCGCCACTGGGTCATTCCAGCACACAGTGGGCAGTGGAGGTGGGATGTCCCAGCCCATGTTCAGCATGGTGCTGAGGGATGTACTGGCAGCCATGATGCTGTACAGGAACAGGTACATCAGATTCCCCAGGGCACGTGAGTTGGCGGCAGTGAAGGGTGCATTCTATGCCCTTGGATGGATCCCACACGTCGTTGGTGCCATTGACTGCACCCATGTTGGCCTTGTCCCACCACAGGCCACTGAGCAGCTCTTCCGCAACCGGAAGCACACGCACTCCCTGAATGTGCAAGTGGTGTGCCTTGCGGACATGGTCATCTCCCACGTGTGTGCAAAGTTCCCAGGCTCGGCCCATGACGCGCACATCATGCGAAACAGCATATTACCACGACTGATGACCAATCTGCAACAGGACCGTGGCTGGATTGTCGGTGAGTATGTGGAGTTGTGTAGCGTGCTGGCTTAAGGATGCTGTCTACTGTCCTGTTTGAATTGCAACGGTTCTCTGTGTCCCCCACGCCCAGGTGACTCGGCTTACCCGAATGGGCCCTGGCTGCTCAGTCCATTACGAAATCCTCGGACCCCAGCAGATGACCGCTACAATGAGGCACATGGGAGGACCAGACGTGTGGTCGAGCGTACCTTTGGCCTCCTCAAGTCCAGGTTCAGATGCCTGGACCGCACCGAGGGTGCGCTGGCGTACTCCCCACAGAAGGTGTGCCAGATAGTGGTGGCTTGCTGCATGCTGCACAATCTGGCCATTCGAAAGCAGATCCCCCTAATTGTGGATGACGGAGATCAACCAGGGCCCCAGCCTGCAGACCAGGACAGCTCCAGTGAAGAGGACAGTGGAGAGGATGAAGCTGTGAATGTGAGTCAGCAGCTAATCGCCCGCTACTTCACTTGACGGTGAGTGACCATGTACGACGGCTGATGTAGCTGTAGTTGTGCAGGTGTATGTGTGCTCTGTTACTGGGGCCTTTTGTTCACTGAGTGCTGTGTGTCAATGGTCCATGTCCAGGTTGGTATGCCACTGTCAGTGGCTGTAGCATTGTGCCCTGTTGCTCTGTGAGATGTGTGTGCATTGCTTGTAGTTGGTGACAAGTACTGTGTGATGAGTG
Source organism: Calotriton arnoldi (assembly GCA_963921515.1). Lineage (NCBI taxonomy): Eukaryota > Metazoa > Chordata > Amphibia > Caudata > Salamandridae > Calotriton > Calotriton arnoldi. The sequence continues at coordinate 2,187,521 of CAWUFW010000952.1, read as the reverse complement.
TGTGACACACTCATTGAATGTACTCTTGTTCTGTTTTTCACCCCTAGGTCCCTGCAGCCTCTCCTGTCCCATCGACATGCCACACAGCAGATGCTATTCTGCTCATGGTGGCGATTGCACATCTTGGAATAAACCCAGGACACATTAAGCCGATTGTGATCAAGGTGTATTTATTAACAGCGGTGACATGTGATTGTGTGCAAGGTGATGACAAATGTGGTGCATGCTGTGACAATGAGTTGACGGTCATGGCTGCGTGATGGTCAAGGTGTACCCATGGAGTTCTATGTCCACAGTCCAACAGACACATGCCATTCACATGGCAGTGTGGGCTAGGATCGTATTCCAAGTCAATGCAGTAGGTGGTCAAGGTGGCTGGCTGACTCACTGGCGTTTGGTGCGGGCGAAGTCCTCTCTGGACACCTGTTTCCTCTTCGGACGGCCCCTTCCACGTTTGGTAGGGGGGTGTTGATGTTCCGCTGGTGGTGGTTGAGGAGTGCTCACTCGCTGTGGACGCAGGGGAACGCGATGCTGCACGAACCTGCGCCACAGCAGGTGGTGGCGGAGGTGGTGTTGCTGGCCTTGCTTGTGCCCTCCCCCCCACCACCAGCTGGCCCATGAGGTCCGCGATTTGGGCCATGTGGGCGTCCATGGACCTCAACACCGCAAGGACCTCCCGCGTGTCGCTTGCCGACCTGGCCCATTCGCCTTGGGCCTCCTCATAGGCCCCAAGGACTCTGTCGATTGGCGGCAGGGCTTGGCTCCCAGGCACAGTTGGCGTTGGCCTGGCCCTGCTCCTCCTACCAGTACTGCTGCCACCGACCTGCCCACTGCCCACATTGCTCAACACGGTCCTCGCTGTGGCTCCCAGGGTGGACCCAGTCGGCCGGACCACCACTTGCGCTGGGGCTGGGGCCAGTGATGACGTGGTGGTGGTTGCGGCAGTGGGAGTGGCCGCAACGACCGTGGGAGTGGCCGCCACAACAGTGGTAGTGGCCGCTACGACAGTGGCAGCAGGGGGCTGTGAGTGGTCATCAGCCCTGGATGATGGGTTGGTGGGTGGGAGGGTGCCTGGGGTGCGGTTGGGCCCTGCCACACCAGATGGGCCTGCTGGGTGGTCCGTGTCCGAATCGGAGGACAGATCCTCCACATCCGTGAGTCCTTGTTGGGGGCTTGCAGGCTGGCTGTGCTGGCTGCTGTCTCCATCTCCAGCATCCAGCAGTTCGTCACCTGTGGGGGGAATGAGATATGTTATTGTGTTGCACATGACAAAGTATGTATAGGTTGTCTGACATCCACAGTTCGTGCACAGTCGTGCACAGGTTTCCCGGAGCCGTGTGTGTGGCTGTGCTATTTGTTGTTGTGTGGGCATGCCAATGGGACTGTGTGCTGTGGACATGTGGCATGGGACGGATTGGCAATGCCGATGGGTGTGTTGCTGTGCTCCTGCTTTTTGTGGCTCTGGTGTATGCGGACTCCAGACCCATCGTGGAGGTTGGTTTGTACTATGCTCTTGGGGTTCAAATGTAACGCTTCGAAACGCAGATGGCATAATGGGGATCAGCCCCCTGAAACGCATTTGAGATGAACTATGCTTTGGGGGTACATACTGTGTGCCATGGGTGCAGAACGTGACATGTGTTGTGGCAACATGACAGTGCATGTTCTGAGGTGTGTGTATGTCTGACATACCCTGCATATTTGCTGTCTGTTGTGATTTCTGGCCATGTAATTGGACGCATTGTTATGAGTGAGTGATGGTTGTGTGCCACACGACGTATTGCAGATGGTCCAATTCCTTGGTGTGCGTGCTGCCCTGTGCCATGTGCATCACTGCAGTGCTCGGGGGTGTGTGGCCCATGTTATGTGTGTAGTTGCTCACAGTGTGACGTGCGCTTCATTCACTTCTGGCACATGATTTATCATGGGCATGTTTCTTTGCGTGACTACTGTATGTGGACCAGCTGTTCGGATGACATACCTTTCATGTGACTGGGGCTGACGGATGAGATGGATGGTATGTTGTATGTGCATTGTGTGTCTGTGTGTTTGATGGGTCCAGTGGTGTTCGTGTGCATTTCTGTTGTTCCACGCTGTTGCGTCTAGTGTGGTATGTCTTACATGGGCGTAGTTGTGGGATGTGTGGTTGACAGGCAGTAGGGGCTACATGGACAGGACTTCGATGGTGTTGCAGTTGTGTGTGATGGGTTGCACTGTGCCTGCCGTGTGGTTCTGTAATCAGTGTGACTTGTGCATGCAGACGTGGCTCCTTGGGTGTTGCTGTGTCTGTGATGGGTCATGTGGGGTGTGACTCTGTGGTTCATGTCCGTGTGCACATTGTTCACATGGTTGTGGCAGGGAGCTGTGCTGCGTGTTCCTCTGCTATTTGACATGTCCCATGTGTTAGTCGTAATTCAGTCCTCATGCCTCCAGTCACCCCGCCCTGTCCAGTTTCCCACCTGCAGGTTGTTTTTGAGCGTGCACTGGACTGGATGCAACATGGTTATGGGCGGGGGGTGCTCCATGTTGCAGGTCTGTGGGGGTGGGGGCGGTGTTATGGGTCGTGGTGATGGCTGGACACCCACTGACACCGTTTGTCCTGGGGCGGGATGTCTACCTGTCGGCTGCCGGTGTGCACTGCAGTGGCTGCTACGTGGGTGTGGGGTGTGGGCTGTGCTCCTCCTTGCTGTGCTGTGGGACTAGGGGCCTGGTGTGTGTTGTACTTCAGCTGTCCCCCCCTCCCACCCACTGCGCTTTGTGTTGCTGCTACTTATCTGTTACTTGTCGGTTAGTGCAGCTACGGCTGCCACATGGGTGTGGGGGGTGCTCCGCCTTGCTGTGCTGTAGGACTAGGGGCCTGGTGGGTGTTGTACTTCAGCTGTCCCCCTCCCACCCACTGCCTTTGTGTTGCGGCTACTTACCTGTTACTTGTCGGTTGGTGCAGCTACGGCTGCCACATGGGTGTGGGGGTGCTCGTTGTGGCGCTTCTGGAGTACTAGGGGACCTGTTGGTAGTTACGTGGCTGGCTGGGTGTACACATGCCCCCATGGTTTTGTTAGTTGATATGTTTGGGCTGTGTGTGTGGTGGTGCCTGTTGCATGTGTGGGTGATGTGTTGTGTATTGTGTACTGGACATGGGGGTGTTTGTCCCTCGGAGCTATGGCATGGTGGTAGTGCATGTGAGTACATAGCGGTGTGCTGGTATACATTTGTTTGTACTTACCAGCCTCCACTCCCCCTGGTAATCCGGTGAGGATCTCCGGATGGATGATGACTCGCACCTTCTCCTCCCACGCTTTGAAGGTCTTGTAATGCGCGGGATTCCCTCCGCCAGTCGTGGCAGCCAGCTCTCGGTTTTTGCTCTCCTTCTTCTTGACCAGGCTTTTGATGTCGTTCCACCGTTTGTTTATCTCTCCTCTGTTTCTGGGTACGGTCCCGACTGCATTGACCTGGTCTACAATTCTGTTCCACATCCTTTTTCTGGTGGCTAGTGGGGTGTGCTGGACCTGGTTGCCATAGATTTGTGTGTGCACCTTGACGATCTCGTCGACCATGACCGTCAGCTCAGTGGGAGTGAACTTGGGCATTCTGTGTGATGCCATGGTGTTTGTGGTGCTGGTGCGGTGTGTGATGTGTGATGTGCAGGGGGTTTGTGGTGCCGGTGTTTGGTGGTGGTGGTGGGTGTGATGTGTGCGTATCTGTGGTGTACTGCTGTCCTTGCTGTGTCACTGTGTCCTCTCCTCTCCTCTCTGCTTTGCAATGTTGCTAGGGGTTGTGGTCTCTGGAGGGGCTGTTTTTGTACTTACCTGTTTGGGTGTGTCCTGATGGTCTGTTGTTTTCAGGTGTGTTGTGGCCGGTGTTCTGGGCTTTGTGTTTATTTGTTTGTCCAGGGGTGGTGTGTTTTCGGGATGTGTACTTTGTCTGTGTATTTGTGCGTGGGTTGCTGTGTGGACTTGTTTGCCATGTTGTGTGTGTTTGTTTGAGTCCGGGGCTGTTTCTGTGCAGGGACGTGGCCGCCATGGCTTCTGCCGTGTCCATTTTCTTCAGTGTTGTTTCCGCTGGCGGGCGGTGTATTTGTTGTTTTTCCGCGCTCATGTCGGTGCGATCGTAATTTCACGTGCGGTGTCTCGACCGTGAGGGCGGGCGGTTTTGTGTTGTCGTGCGTCTTTCCGTCCGTGGCGGGCGGTTTGACTCCGACTCGGGCATGGGCGGGCGGTATTCTGTGTGTTTTTACCGCCGCTGGCGGGTTTCGGTTCGAGGCATCATAATTGCTGGGTCGGTATTCAGATGGTGTAGGCGGGCGGATTTTTGCCGCTTTCATGGGTGGCGGATTTTTTTACGCCCGGTATCGTAATGGGCCTTTAAGTTTTAATAATTTATATGTTTTTTGTTATTAAAAATATTTTATTGTTCAATATTTATTATTTAGTAATTAATATTTATTAATTATTATTTATTGGTATTTATTATTAATTTATTGTTAATACATTTCTATTGGTAATTATGTTTTTAATAATTATTTATTGGTATTGGTAAATAGTTTAGAGTTATTTAATAATTCATTAATTATTTAAAAAAATTAATTTATTTATAAGTATGTTATTTGTAACTTCTACGCTATCCAACACTTCCCCTACTGTTGCACTCTCTGGAGTTGGAATAGTAATTTTTACCCCTACGCTATCCAACACTTTCCCTACTGTTGCACTCTCTGGAGTGGGAATAGTAATTTTTACCCCTACGCTATCCAACACTTTCCCTACTGTTGCACTCCCTGGAGTGGGAATAGTAATTTTTACCCCTACGCTATCCAACACTTTCCCTACTGTTGCACTCACTGGAGTGGGAATAGTCATTTTACCCCTACGCTATCCAACACTTTCCCTACTGTTGCACTCTCTGGAGTGGGAATAGTTATTTTTACCCCTACGCTATCCAACACTTTCCCTACTGTTGCACTCTCTGGAGTGGGAATAGTAATTTTTACCCCTACGCTATCCAACACTTTCCCTACTGTTGCACTCACTGGAGTGGGAATAGTAATTTTTACCCTCACGCTATCCAACGCTTTCCCTACTGTTGCACTCCCTGGAGTGGGAATAGTAATTTCTACCCCTACGCTATCCAACACTTTCCCTACTGTTGCACTCTCTGGAGTTGGAATAGTAATTTTTACCCCTACGCTATCCAACACTTTCCCTACTGTTGCACTCTCTGGAGTGGGAATAGTAATTTTTACCCCTACGCTATCCAACATTTTTCTTACTGTTGTTTTTTTGGGGGTTGTAATAGTAGTTTTATTCCCTACGCTATTTAATATTTTTTGTATTATTTTAGTTAATATAGTATATAATTAATTTTAAAAATATTAAAAGTAAATTTAATTTTTTAATTTATTATAATTATTTAATTTTTATTTATGTTATTGTTTTATGTGTATAGATGTATTTGTAATTTATAATATTTTTTATAATTTATAATTTATTAAAATAATTATTCAAACTGATTATAAAGTAAGTATATATATTATATATTATATGTATATGTTTAATTAATGTTTTATTTAATTATATATGTTACTTATTAATTTTAAAAATTATAAAATATTTTTAACTATGTTTATTTTAATTATAAGTATTATTTAGTTTATTTTACATATTATTTTTAACAAAAAAAAACGATATTTTTGATAACGATATTTTTGACATCGATATTGTTTTTCGATATTTTTGTACTTACCATGTTGTAGATAGGATTTCGATATTATTGACATCGATATTTTTGTTGCGATATTTTTGTAGGTTGATTTTTTGACCTTAGATATTTTGTCAGTGATCCTTGTTTTCCGCCTTATTGGAGGGTCTTCATCAGGACCAAGGGGGACTTGTGATGGGGACAAGCACCAAAGTACAACAGCACAACGAATCTGGCTGTAGAATAAGAAGGATGGGCCCGTAAGCTCTGTGAGGAAATTAATTACTCTACGTTCCGCAAGTAGAGGCAGTTAGTGTCAGAATGCTGTATAACTCCAGCAGAGGTTGATGAGTAACCTGGCAGCAGCTCTGATCGGATTCTTGGTGCTTGTCCCCATCACAAGTCCCCCTTGGTCCTGATGAAGACCCCCCAATAAGGCAGAAAACAACCTTTATGCTTACAGGGGTCGAAACCTCGACAGTTGTGTTATTATTTATCAAACATAGGCGACAGAGATTTTGTATCTGTGCCTTTACTACTGTGTTATGATTTGCCATATATGTTTTTGCCAGTATTTGGCTGGATAGGTTTAATAATCTTTGGATGTATATAATGCAAAGTTTAATAATCTTTGGATGTATATAATGCACATTACCTTCCCCTTTCTCCTAACCATCACTTAATCCTTCCTAAACACTTGCCACTCCTTTCCTGAGCACCAATTTTTATGGAAAGTTAGGACATGGATTGCCTTATCTGTTTGATTTAATCTTGTGTTATCCAATATGTGATAATAATCTCACAACAGGGTCAAAAAGGAGGAATTGTATCCATCCACGGTACCACTCCACACTATAATACTCACAAAAAGTAACCGGATGGTGTATTAACTATACCTTAATGTATGTTACAAGGTTGCGAAATGGTTGAAGAATGGGAAGACAATTATATTTGTAAAGACGAGAACCCTCACTCACCCAAAGGTGACATGCTTCATCATTGGGTTACCTCTTGCACACTGCGACCGCAAGGTACGCAGTGTGGGCTACAACTCTCCTGCAGGAGAGGAGCGTGAGGTGTTTTGATCACCCAATGCGGAACTGAGTGAGGGGCAGAGTGCAATATAAATAAAAAAATAGTGAGTTAAAACTATCTCTACAGAGGACAGATAATTTTAATGATTGTCCTCTGTGGATAGAGCTAAAAGACAGTGTGAGGAATAGGGATATGGATGTTCCCTATCAGACTAGGTCAACATGTTTCTGCCTTGGTGACCATAGGTTCATGGCATTCATCAGGACCAATATCTTGTCACTCTGCTGTCAATGTGAATAAAGTAAAATTGCCATACTTAATTTGTAGGACTAGTCATGGAACCAGCTGCAGTCTGGTCCGTACTCTGTGAATATAAACATAATAATTTGCTGTTAAGCATCCCATTTATACAACCAATACACACCAAATATGTGCAAACCAGTGCATTTTATAACCACACTGCACACGTGGGAGATGGAATATACCGTATCATCTCACCAATTTAAGCTTGATCATCTGCTTCTTCCTTAGCAGGTCTTATATGCATGAGTCACGGGAATCTACAACGATCCAACAAAATTAAAAACACAACCATATCTATCCCAAACATGTCGTTACACTGTCCCCTACATAATCATTGTATGTGTAGAAGACCAATGTACTGCTCTGTATTTAAAACAAATAGGTATACTGGAATAATCAACCCCCATTATCTCGAATGTTAAAATCTGGTATTCTCAATTCTTTCGGTAGATGTCAGCGCCATTACAAAAAAAGCCCCCATCATACATCATTAGACCGATAGGTCTAAAAAGGAGCCTGCATGTCGCTAGTATATCGCAAACTCTAGGCGGCTTTTACCTATAACAGTAACGTCCTTACCAACCTTCCCGGCTCCTCCAGCAGTAGCATACAAGCCGAAAGTGAATGAAAAAGCGGTCGCATCCATTTTTAATACGCTCCCAATTACGCATGTCATCTCACGGAAGTGGGAACCACTTCCGGTTCACTCACAGCGTCATTACGTGCCGCACTTGCGTTCAGATCTGTACAACCAATTGCTGATGGGAATCGTAGTTATGCTGGTAGCCAGTGTGTATAAGAAAACGAGATGTAAGCATTCCGATTTGAACTACCAGAATACTGGGAAATGTAGTGCCAAAGACGTGTGTTCTTGTGAGGTCTACAACGAAAACTACAAGGCTACTCAAAATCGCAGTTTAAATGCTAGCCATTGTCTTCTCAAGCAAGACGTAAGCTAGGCAACACAAACCTACTAAAACTTGATGACTAATTAGTCCCACCTCGAGTGAAGTATAATGTGGTACATTACATCTATGTGCATGTATATGTATGTACGTACACGGGAACACCCTTTTAAATATATTTCTGAAAAAACTTTAGATGTCAAATCGTCTCACGGGCATCCTGCTCACCCGGAACAAAATGTAACTACCTTGTCTCTATGTATGTCTCTACACTGGTGAATAGTTATAATGAACATCATGGAATATCCTCATTTAATCCTGTCACATGACTTTTAGTACCTTTTCCTCCGGCTCCAGTGCGTCCTCGCAGCTCTCCCATCCGGACCCCCAGACAGGCGTCTGCTTTACCCAGCCTCATACATCCCTGGATAGTACTCAACTTCCCGCACCCGGGCCTAACCTGTGTACCTCGCCTGCTCGGCTTGGTACCCCATCCACTGACCTGGACACTGGACAGCCTCCCTCCGCCAATCTTTTCCGGCCTTCCACGATTGCCGTGGCACACCCGCCCCAGCGCAATCACACTTGTTTACAGAGGGATACTACCACCTGCGGTTTCCCTCCTCGCTGCATCCTTGTTGCCAGCGCAGCGCCTCTTCTGCGCATTTCGTTACTCCTTATCGTGAGTTTACCCCTACGGGTGTGCTGTATTCTTATCCAACCTTCTGACAGGCGTCTGCTTTACCCAGCCTCATACATCCCTGGATAGTACTCAACTTCCCGCACCCGGGCCTAACCTGTGTACCTCGCCTGCTCGGCTTGGTACCCCATCCACTGACCTGGACACTGGACAGCCTCCCTCCGCCAATCTTTTCCGGCCTTCCACGATTGCCGTGGCACACCCGCCCCAGCGCAATCACACTTGTTTACAGAGGGATACTACCACCTGCGGTTTCCCTCCTCGCTGCATCCTTGTTGCCAGCGCAGCGCCTCTTCCTGCGCATTTCGTTACTCCTTATCGTGAGTTTACCCCTATGGGTGTGCTGTATTCTTATCCAACCTTCTGCCCTGATGAGTCACGGGAACTTTCCCAGTGACGAAACACGTGTCGGCTGGTTCACTATATTCAACACAGTGATTGTTGAAATAAAAAAATACCTATTTGGACAAATACTGATGTTGACCATTGCATTCGAATAACGCATCAATAATAGATATTTTATTACCAATACCCTCATCGCGTGTGCCCAGGACTACGCTCACTTTATAATTTGTGGATCCCTTGATTCACAGATTCCTCAGGGGTTATCGGGTTATTCCCCTGACCTGGCAGCACCGCACCACCTAAGGTCCATCGATAGCACACGCAATAGCCTGAGCGCCATTTCCTGACTAAACACAAAAACCCCCATTCTAATCACCCTTTTAAATATATTTCTGAAAAAACTTTAGATGTCAAATCGTCTCACGGGCATCCTGCTCACCCGGAACAAAATGTAACTACCTTGTCTCTATGTATGTCTCTACACTGGTGAATAGTTATAATGAACATCATGGAATATCCTCATTTAATCCTGTCACATGACTTTTAGTATGGAACACCCATCTCTGTTCACGTCGGAAAAGCACTTGGTCAAGGGGCCCCATGTTCACCTCATATCTGGGTTTATCAATGACAACCCATGAAAAGTCATCCTCAGTGTGGCCCATCTCGACATAGTGTCTGGTCATGCGTGTATTTGATTTTTTGCATCTAAAAGCACTTCTGTGTTCAACCATTCTCTGTTTAACTTTACGGGTAGTCATCCCAATATATACTAATGAGCACGGGCATGTGATCATATAAATGACCCCGCTCGTATTACAATTGGTATGTGAATTCAGTTGCCATGGTGTTTTCAAACCCATGTCCACTTGTGTCACGTGTTTAGTAAATGGACAAACAGAACAAGCACCACATGGGAAATGCCCTGTCACCGGTGAGGCTCCCCATAAGGTGCTCTGTCTGGTTCCTTGCTGTGTCAATCTTGGTCGCGTATGTACCAATAGATCTCTAAGATTACTACTCCATTTGAGTGCAAATAGTGGTCTTTCCAATGTCAGTGTCCCTGTATTCAGAATGTGCCATGATTTGTTGATGGCCTTCTTGATATTGTCAGTTATATTACTAAAAGTAGTGACACAGACCATTCCCTTATTGTCCGGCTTATCATAGGACTCAAGGAGCGCTTCTCTGGGGTTGTTACGTGCTCTCTTTGCTGCCCCACGTACCAGATGGACAGGATAGTTTCTTGCCAATAATTCTTCACTCAGATTTTTGGCGTGTTGTTTATATCTGGCAATCTCACTACAATTCTTACGAAGCCTTAAAAACTGACCTATCGGTAGATTGGACAATAAAGCACGTGGATGGAAGCTATGATAGCTAAGCAGTGAGTTCCTTGCCATGGGCTTTTGCTATAGTTCTGTGAGAATCATCCCATTTTTGGGGTATATCCTCAGGTCCAGGTATGAAACCGCAGTGGTACTGGCCTCCCCAGTGAACTTGATATTGGTATCACAACCATTCAACCAATTGGAGAATGCATCCAGAGATCCCAGGTCACCTTCCCAGATGACCAGGATATCGTCTATATAGCGTCTCCACAGTTTGAGTTGAGTACGGAATGGATTAGTACTGGAATATATGCATTTTGTTTCAAAGCCATGCATATAGAGATTGGCCATACTGGGGGCACAGGTGCTGCCCATCGAAGTTCCAGTCGTTTGCCAGTATAAATTGCCTTCAAAACGAAAGAAATTTTCTTTTAAGGCCAAACTGGCACATCGCATGACAAACGTATTAGGTGTTTGATCATCACGCGGATGACACTCAAGCAGTTGTTCTATAGTTTCAAGAGTGTCATCCTGCGGAATATTGGTGTACAACGATTCCACGTCATATGTCACCATTATATTCACCATCGGGTCAAATGGCAAAGTTTCCAGGAGAGAAAGGACATGTTTAGTGTCCTGCAGGTACGAGGGCATCTCTGCCACTATGGGCCGGAGAAAATAATCCACAAACCTCGATAGAGGTTAAAAAATGGAACCAATTCCAGACACGATGGGTCTGCCAGGTGGAGGTCTTTGATCCTTGTGGATTTTAGAAAGAATGTAAAAAGCCAACACCTTAGGATGTTTTTGAATCAGAAAGTCTGCCTCACTCTTAGTAATCCAATCCGCTTCTCTCCCCTCTTCAACAAGAGCTTTAATCTGTTGTTGTAACCTGGGCGTAGGATCCTGCATGATGCGAGTATAGAATCTAGCGTCATGCAGTTGTTTCAAACATTCGTTACGATAAACCTCAGTGTCCATTATTACAGTGGCACCACCTTTATCAGCCGGTTTAATCGTAATGCTAGCATCATTGCCTAATTCTTCAATACATTTCCTCTCAGCATTAGAGATGTTACAAAAAGATTTTTTAGGATGATCCAACATAGACTCATATTCTTTAATTACAGCTTTTTCAAAGGTATTGACTTCAGAAGGCACTTGTTGAGATGTTGGTAAGAAGGTAGATTTATTCTTGAGGCCAGTACCATGGACAGGATTCATATCATTATTATCAAGATTCGCAAAGAAAAAATGCAATCGAACCTTCCGGAAAAACTCCGACAACTCTTTATGAATCATGAAGTCATCACCTTGATTGATGGGGACAAATCCTAGGCCTTTGGACAGCACACTGTGTTGTAAAGTGGTGAGAGTTTTAACGCTAAGATTAACAATTAGATCATCTGGTCACTTGTTGACGCAGTCATACTCCTGGTTCCCTCTGCTCTATTGTCGGATCCCAACTCACTTGTTGTTGGTTCCCTGTTGTACGACCCCTGTTGTTGCCTCTCCTGCATCCTCTTCTTCCTCTGTCCTGCCCAAAAAAAGGAGGGGGATAACTTGGGCCTCCAAAAGGAGGACAGGAATTAAAGGGATGTGGTGGATATGGCCAAGGTTGTGGTGGCCACCATGTTGGCTGTTGCGGAAAGGGATGTATGTTACCTCGTCCTCTTCCCCTTTTTCCAAAATTGTGGGGTACATGGTCTAAATCAGAGTCATTCGAGTCACTCCACTCATCAGAGTTAGAGGTCCATTCGTCTGTGTCTTTACGTCAACCCCTAATTCCTCTTTTATTAGTCAGGAATTTAACAGACGTTAAATTCCTGCGTTAAGGCATACTTAACGCGATTAAAATAATCGCTTCCCCGCATTGTAAATATCGCGAAGCTGCCTTCGCGATATTTACCCATGTTGTTTCCACAGACACGCCTACTTTGCATCTCATTATCGATGCGAAGTCAGGCGTGCTGGAAACGGGAGCAAAATCAGCAAACACGCGATAGCGTGTCTTTGCTGATAAGGCGATATAATTATCGCCGCTTTTCGGCCGAAAACGGCCGCAAAAGCGGCGATAATTGTTTATCGCCGCCTTGTTAATATGCCCCTAAGATTCTTGGAGATCTCTTCAAGCCTTTTCTTATAAACAGTGACCTGGATCCCAATCTTTAGTTGGTTTTCTAGCGCTTGTATCTCAACCACCAAGAGATCGGCTGTTTCTTTGGCTGTATTAATTATCAGAACCAGCCAATCCCTGGTACAGCGCCAGGCAATTTTGGACCAATTTGTCACAAAAACTTTGTTATCTAAGAAGAGTCTAGGGGCATTAGACACAATTAACCCAGGAGGAGCAATGTTCTCTCTCAAATACTCTGTAAGTATAGCTGCATGTAATATAGTTCTCACATGTTGTTTCTTAGTGTTACTAAGTTTTGTCCATTCTTCTGTATTTGTTAAGGACTGTGAGATATGCGCATCTAAAATACTAGGTGTTTGAAGTATTGCCTGAACCATATCCTCATCAAAAGCCAATCCTGTATTATCCATCATGCTAACTTTGTGTAAAGAACAAAGGTTGTGTACGAAAAATAAAACTTCAAATAGAATAGTAAGAACGACCCACAGCCCACAGCTGTGCTCACAATAATCTCACAACAGGGTCAAAAGGAGGAATTGTATCCATCCACGGTACCACTCCACACTATAATACTCACAAAAAGTAACGGGATGGTGTATTAACTATACCTTAATGTATGTTACAAGGTTGCGAAATGGTTGAAGAATGGGAAGACAATTATATTTGTAAAGACGAGAACCCTCACTCACCCAAAGGTGACATGCTTCATCATTGGGTTCCCTCTTTCACACTGCGACCGCAAGGTACGCAGTGTGGGCTACAACTCTCCCGCAGGAGAGGAGCGTGAGGTGTTTTGATCATCCAATGCGGAAATGAGTGAGGGGCAGAGTGCAATATAAATCAAAAAATAGTGAGTTAAAACTATCTCTACAGGGGACAGATAATTTTAATGATTGTCCTCTGTGGATAGAGCTAAAAGACAGTGTGAGGAATAGGGATATGGATGTTCCCTATCAGAGTAGGTCAACATGTTTCTGCCTTGGTGACCATAGGTTCATGGCATTCATCAGGATCAATATCTTGTCACTCTGCTGTCAATGTGAATAAAGTAAAATTGCCATACTTAATTTGTAGGACTAGTCATGGAACCAGCTGCAGTCTGGTCCGTACTCTGTGAATATAAACATAATAATTTGCTGTTAAGCATCCCATTTATACAACCATTACACACCAAATAGGTGAAAACCAGTGCATTTTATAACCACACTGCACACGTGGGAGATGGAATATACTGTATCATCTCACCAATTTAAGCTCGATCATCTGCTTCTTCCTTAGCAGGTCTTATATGCATGAGTCATGGGAATCTACAACGATCCAACAAAATTAAAAACACAACCATATCTATCCCAAACATGTCGTTACACTGTCCCCTACATAATCATTGTATGTGTAGAAGACCAATGTACTGCTCTGTATTTAAAACAAATAGGTATACTGGAATAATCAACCCCCGTATCTCGAATGTTAAAATCTGGTATTTTCAATTCTTTCGGTAGATGTCAGCGCCATTACACAAAAAGCCCCCATCATACATCATTAGACCGATAGGTCTAAAAAGGAGCCTGCATGTTCCGCATTGGATGATCAAAACACCTCACGCTCATCTCCTGCGGGAGAGTTGTAGCCCACACTGCGTACCTTGCGGTCGCAGTGTGCAAGAGGGAACCAATGATGAAGCATGTCACCTTTGGGTGAGTGAGGGTTCTCGTCTTTACAAATATAATTGTCTTCCCATTCTTGAACCATTTCGCAACCTTGTAACATACATTAAGGTATAGTTAATACACCATCCGGTTACTTTTTGTGAGTATTATCCAATATGTGATGAAATAAAATCACATTCATATCGATCTTTCATGGTGATGTCTAATTGTTTTAACTTTATTGTATGTTTAAATCTACCGTTTCTATGTCTGAGTGCAATTGACTGCCACTGTGACCATTTCCTTTTTGTACCATATAATACCCGGGTCCAGTGGTCTCACGGGTCACCCCATTGATATATAACTCTCTTCAAAAAATATAAGCATATAAATAAAAACACAGGGGCCTATTAGCAATAACCGGCGATAATTATCGCTAAGCGCAGTTAGCGCTAGGATAATTATCGCCGGCTATCGCAGGTTTCTATCGCGGAGATAGCGTGCTATCAGCAATGCTTATCTCCAAAGCGATAGAAACCCTGGAGAACAGTATGAATATCGCTTGAAAACAAGCGATATTCACACTGTGACCAGTGTTAGCTTGGCGATAGGGGGATTTAGCCATGTAATCCACCTCCCATTGGATTACATGGCTAAGTCAGGGTGAGACCAGGCGTTAACAAACCAGCGCTAAACGTGTTTAGCGCTGGTTCGTTAATCACCTCCCTGCCTCGCTAATAGGCGATAGCGACCTTAGCGACTGTTTCCAGTCGCTTTTTGGTTGGGAACGCCTACTTTGCATGCCATTAGCGATAAATATCGCTGGCATGCAAAGCGGCACCCAACCCGGTCGCTATCGCCTAAAAGGTGTCGCTAACAGCAGTTAGCGACAGCTTGCTAATAGGGCGTTTGCATTATCGCCGCTTTAGCGGGAAAAAGTCCTGCTAAAGCGGCGATCGAGCCCTTGATAATATGCCCCACAATCCATTTATTTAGTCCCCAAACTTCTCTCCTGCACCTGTCTAAACATAACAACAGGATGTCAAAAAAAGTAAGAACACTTTTGTGTATCCAACTGTTTAAACAAAACATTATTTAAGTAAACTGACTCGCCAGCAGAAATCAAACTTGTTCTATAGTTGGTACATAGCGTACAAAGGAGTTGCAAGTATATCCGTTCCACGCCCGGCGATGACCCAAGTTAGGCCAAGCTTCGCACTTTCCCACCGGAGTCCCTCAATGGATGATAATTTGTGAGTGCAGGTAAATGAGGCATTGAACAGCATATTCTATATGGGCACTGGAATTAAATATTTGAAAGAATATGGATCCTACAGCCTCGAAAAAATATATTTCCTTCCATCCCCGGCACCTTAGTTAAAGGTTTTTGTTCAGTGCTATTCACTTGTACTAGCAAAGCATGAGCATTTTGATGTGTGTTGAAAGTGCAATAGATCATAGCCAGATGTGAGGAGGAAGGAGGGGCCTTCACACACTGTACAGTGTGATGGCCAAACAAAACGCTCTCTTAGTGAAATCACCCGAGAGGGAGCTAGGCACACAAGAAAGGACATTTAAACAAATGCACCAATAACATGCCAGTATTTCCAACTGACAGAGATACCAACCAATGGCAACTGGTGGGTGTGCCAAATGCCGTAGAAGAGATACTCGACCTAAAAAGAAGGCTTGGTAAAATAAAGGATCATGCAATTTCCTGAAGAAGGGAAGCTGGGATTAATCCCAGAATTTCAACTTTTATACTGTGTATTTCGGCCACTAGATGGCATTGCTAACATCAAATGTGTTATCCCTTAGATGTAATTAGAGTGTTCGTGACAGGTAGAACCTCATAGCCGCTAAGGGTTTGTTTTACTTACGTCTGACATTTCAATATACTCAGTGTGCTTATACGTGAAACTTCAGTACCTTATGTGTAACGCACTGAGTGACACACTAGCAGAAGTAGATAACTAACCCTGGGCATGATACTTTGCTATGCTCACGGAGCATGCAAAGTTTGTGCTACTACGCACTACACAAATTGCACATAGCAGAGTGACGTAGCGTAGCAGCTATATAATAAACACATACAAATGCTTTGATAAAGCAATTTTCTATGCTAAAAAGCATATAACAAATTCACAAAAGTGGACTTTGGCAATGAAAATATCAAGCAATGAGAGAGGTGATGATTTTGGGGTCCCCCTAATCTAGGGGGAGGACCAAGCAGATGCCTTGAACACAAAAAGCATATAATGTGAACGATTCAGTGGTGGTCCCTTCCTCCTAGGACCACCCCAAGCACAGTTATGGGCAAAAATACAATCCCAACCAAAGGCCCTGCAAAGCATTATGGGACGAGATTAGCAGTGGGCAGTGAATATTATAGTGTCCAATATCAAAATAATTCTACAAAGAGCTGCAGTTCAACTAGTCGTTACTAGATGTCCCTCACGAGTCAAATGCAAAAGCATTGAAATTATTAATACATCAAGGTGCAGTTCCACTAGTCGTTACTAGATGTCCCTCACGAGTCAAATGCAAAAGCATTGAAACCCTTTCATGAAGCTTTTGCATTTGACTCCACCTCCCATTAGATTACATGGCTAAGTCAGGGTGAGACCAGGCGTTAACAAACCAGCGCTAAACGTGTTTAGCGCTGGTTCGTTAATCACCTCCCCTGCCTCGCTAATAGGCGATAGCGACCTTAGCGACTGTTTCCAGTCGCTTTTTGGTTGGGAACGCCTACTTTGCATGCCATTAGCCATAAATATCGCTGGCATGCAAAGCGGCACCCAACCCGGTCGCTATCGCCTAAAAGCTGTCGCTAACAGCAGTTAGCGACAGCTTGCTAATAGGGCGTTTGCATTATCGCCGCTTTAGCGGGAAAAAGTCCCGCTAAAGCGGCGATCGAGCCCTTGATAATATGCCCCACAATCCATTTATTTAGTCCCCAAACTTCTCTCCTGCACCTGTCTAAACATAACAACAGGATGTCAAAAAAAGTAAGAACACTTTTGTGTATCCAACTGTTTAAACAAAACATTATTTAAGTAAACTGACTCGCCAGCAGAAATCAAACTTGTTCTATAGTTGGTACATAGCGTACAAAGGAGTTGCAAGTATATCCGTTCCACGCCCGGCGATGACCCAAGTTAGGCCAAGCTTCGCACTTTCCCACCGGAGTCCCTCAATGGATGATAATTTGTGAGTGCAGGTAAATGAGGCATTGAACAGCATATTCTATATGGGCACTGGAATTAAATATTTGAAAGAATATGGATCCTACAGCCTCGAAAAAATATATTTCCTTCCATCCCCGGCACCTTAGTTAAAGGTTTTTGTTCAGTGCTAGTCACTTGTACTAGCAAAGCATGAGCATTTTGATGTGTGTTGAAAGTGCAATAGATCATAGCCAGATGTGAGGAGGAAGGAGGGGCCTTCACACACTGTACAGTGTGATGGCCAAACAAAACGCTCTCTTAGTGAAATCACCCGAGAGGGAGCTAGGCACACAAGAAAGGACATTTAAACAAATGCACCAATAACATGCCAGTATTTCCAACTGACAGAGATACCAACCAATGGCAACTGGTGGGTGTGCCAAATGCCGTAGAAGAGATACTCGACCTAAAAAGAAGGCTTGGTAAAATAAAGGATCATGCAATTTCCTGAAGAAGGGAAGCTGGGATTAATCCCAGAATTTCAACTTTTATACTGTGTATTTCGGCCACTAGATGGCATTGCTAACATCAAATGTGTTATCCCTTAGATGTAATTAGAGTGTTCGTGACAGGTAGAACCTCATAGCCGCTAAGGGTTTGTTTTACTTACGTCTGACATTTCAATATACTCAGTGTGCTTATGCGTGAAACTTCAGTACCTTATGTGTAACGCACTGAGTGACACACTAGCAGAAGTAGATAACTAACCCTGGGCATGATACTTTGCTATGCTCACGGAGCATGCAAAGTTTGTGCTACTACGCACTACACAAATTGCACATAGCAGAGTGACGTAGCGTAGCAGCTGTATAATAAACACATACAAATGCTTTGATAAAGCAATTTTCTATGCTAAAAAGCATATAACAAATTCACAAAAGTGGACTTTGGCAATGAAAATATCAAGCAATGAGAGAGGTGATGATTTTGGGGTCCCCCCTAATCTAGGGGGAGGACCAAGCAGATGCCTTGAACACAAAAAGCATATAATGTGAACGATTCAGTGGTGGTCCCTTCCTCCTAGGACCACCCCAAGCACAGTTATGGGCAAAAATACAATCCCAACCAAAGGCCCTGCAAAGCATTATGGGACGAGATTAGCAGTGGGCAGTGAATATTATAGTGTCCAATATCAAAATAATTCTACAAAGAGCTGCAGTTCAACTAGTCGTTACTAGATGTCCCTCACGAGTCAAATGCAAAAGCATTGAAATTATTAATACATCAAGGTGCAGTTCCACTAGTCGTTACTAGATGTCCCTCACGAGTCAAATGCAAAAGCATTGAAACCCTTTCATGAAGCTTTTGCATTTGACTCCACCTCCCATTAGATTACATGGCTAAGTCAGGGTGAGACCAGGCGTTAACAAACCAGCGCTAAACGTGTTTAGCGCTGGTTCGTTAATCACCTCCCCTGCCTCGCTAATAGGCGATAGCGACCTTAGCGACTGTTTCCAGTCGCTTTTGGTTGGGAACGCCTACTTTGCATGCCATTAGCCATAAATATCGCTGGCATGCAAAGCGGCACCCAACCCGGTCGCTATCGCCTAAAAGCTGTCGCTAACAGCAGTTAGCGACAGCTTGCTAATAGGGCGATTGCATTATCGCCGCTTTAGCGGGAAAAGTCCCGCTAAAGCGGCGATCGAGCCCTTGATAATATGCCCCACAATCCATTTATTTAGTCCCCAAACTTCTCTCCTGCACCTGTCTAAACATAACAACAGGATGTCAAAAAAGTAAGAACACTTTTGTGTATCCAACTGTTTAAACAAAACATTATTTAAGTAAACTGACTCGCCAGCAGAAATCAAACTTGTTCTATAGTTGGTACATAGCGTACAAAGGAGTTGCAAGTATATCCGTTCCACGCCCGGCGATGACCCAAGTTAGGCCAAGCTTCGCACTTTCCCACCGGAGTCCCTCAATGGATGATAATTTGTGAGTGCAGGTAAATGAGGCATTGAACAGCATATTCTATATGGGCACTGGAATTAAATATTTGAAAGAATATGGATCCTACAGCCTCGAAAAAATATATTTCCTTCCATCCCCGGCACCTTAGTTAAAGGTTTTTGTTCAGTGCCATTCACTTGTACTAGCAAAGCATGAGCATTTTGATGTGTGTTGAAAGTGCAATGGATCATAGCCAGAGGTGAGGAGGAAGGAGGGGCCTTCACACACTGTACAGTGTGATGGCCATACAAAACGCTCTCTTAGTGAAATCACCCGAGAGGGAGCTAGGCACGCAAGAAGGGGCATTTAAACAAATGCACCAATAACATGCCAGTATTTCCAACTGACAGAGATACCAACCAATGGCAACTGGTGGGTGTGCCAAATGCCGTAGAAGAGATGCTCGACCTAAAAAGAAGGCTTGGTAAAATAAAGGATCATGCAATTTCCTGAAGAAGGGAAGCTGGGATTAATCCCAGAATTTCAACTTTTATACTGTGTATTTCGGCCACTAGATGGCATTGCTAACATCAAATGTGTTATCCCTTAGATGAAATTAGAGTGTTCGTGACAGGTAGAACCTCATAGCCGCTAAGGGTTTGTTTTACTTACGTCTGACATTTCAATATACTCAGTGTGCTTATGTGTAAAACTTCAGTACCTTATGTGTAACGCACTGAGTGACACACTAGCAGAAGTAGATAACTAACCCTGGGCATGATACTTTGCTATGCTTATGGAGCATGCAAAGTTTGTGCTACTACGCACTACACAAATTGCACATAGCAGAGTGACGTAGCGTAGCAGCTGTATAATAAACACATACAAATGCTTTGATAAAGCAATTTTCTATGCTAAAAGCATATAACAAATTCACAAAAGTGGACTTTGGCAATGAAAATATCAAGCAATGAGAGAGGTGATGATTTTAGGGTCCCCTAACCTAGGGGAGGACCAAGCAGATGCCTTGAACACAAAAAGCATATCATGTGAACGATTCAGTGGTGGTCCTTCCTCCTAGGACCACCCCAAGCACAGTTATGGGCAAAAATACAATCCCAACCAAAGGCCCTGCAAAGCAGTATGGGACGAGATTAGCAGTGGGCAGTGAATATTATAGTGTCCAATATCAAAATAATTCTACAAAGAGCTGCAGTTCAACTAGTCGTTACTAGATGTCCTCACGAGTCAAATGCAAAAGCATTGAAACCCTTTCATGAAGCTTTTGCATTTGACTCGTGAGGACATCTAGTAACGACTAGTGGAACTGCAGCTCTTTGTAGAATTATTTTGATATTGGATACTATAATATTCACTGCCCACTGCTAATCTCGATCCCATAATGCTTTGCAGGGCCTTTGGTTGGGATTGTATTTTTGCCAATAACTGGGCTTGGGGTGGTCCTAAGAGGATGGGACCACCACTGAATCGTTCAAAAGATGTGCTTTTTGTTTTCAAGGCATCTGCTTGGTTCTCTCCCTAGGTTAGGGAGGATACCAAAATCATCACCTCTCTCACTGCTTGTTAATGTATTGTTTTCACTTTTGTGAAATGACTATATGCATTTTTAGCATATAAAAATCTGATCTCTGAAGGGCTGGGCCTGCGTCACTCTGGCTTGACCGGAGCCAGGCTGCGTCACTAAAGGTGAAGGAGGCTTGGAGACAGAGCCTCTCCTGTTTTGCCTATCCTAAGGGGTTGGGCCTTCGTTCCCTGGCTTGCCCGGGGCAAGGCTGACGTCTCTGGGTGTGGTAGACAGGTCAGAGGGTTCTACCTGGGGGCCACTGGGTTTTCCTAAGGCGGAGGGGCTGGGCCTGCGACTTCTGGCTTGCCCGGGACCTGGCTGATGCTCTGAAGCTGGTGGGGTCCCAGCAAGGCTTTCCCTGCTGCTCGGACTGCGTGGAGCCAGCTAGAGCAGGCTTCGTGCATACATTGTTGCAGCTGAGGATCCATCCTGCTGGAGAGCAGACCTGTGGATACATCATTGCTGCTGAGGGGTCTTCTGTCTGGGAGCAGACTGCAAAGATACACTGTTGCAGTGGAGACATCTTTTCTGCTGGAGAGCTGACTTTGTCGATACTTTGTTGCAAGCTGAGCACCTGCATGCCCAGGCCGGGCTTTCTCTTTATTACTGTTCGTGTGAGGCTGCTTTCTGTGCTGCTGGCAGAGAATACATCGTATCGGAGGCAGGGAGCCAGTCCCCCTGTCAGTGCCTGCTCCAGCGCAGGTGGGGGCTACAGGACGAGGTGCACACGTGCGGCTGCCTTTTGCGAGCGTGTCTGGCTTGCATTGTGACACCTGGCGGCTGCCTTAGTGTGTGAACACTTTTCCTGCCCACGGAGGTAAGGCGGAGGCCTTTTTCGTTTTTCTTGTGACTGCATTACATTAACAGACTTGAAGTGGCAGCTGCCTCTTCATTAGAACAAAACGCCGAGACTTGGCTCTCATTTCTTTTCGACTCACGCAGATGTACCTTTAGCTAGGAGCCATGACAACCTCTTCCAGGATGTCAGAGGCCTCTAGGGCATTTGATTTTATACCTAACTCAGTTCGAGTTGAGGTTGCAGAAGTGCATAGGAAGGAAAAAAATGTGCTCTTTATTGTTGAGGATGTCATCAAGAGAGAATGTGATATTACAGAGCGTGCTATAGAATGTGTGCAAGCCTTTTCGAATAGAGGTATTTTTGACATTACATTTGCCAGTGATTCCATTTGCCAAAGTTTCTTGCATAATGCACAGGCACGTCGTGATTGTGGGATTTTGCAGGGGCTCACATTTACGCCTATGTTTGCACCCAAGGAGGTTACGTTAGTAGTGCACATGTACAATCCCTACACTGATCCTCGCCTCATTGAAGAATTTTTGCAGCGATATTGTGCTACTATCAGAGGGGGTCAGAAAATTAAGAATATCTGTGGCATTTGGAATGGCAAGCGAAAATATGTTGTGACTTTTAAAGAAGACTCTAGTGGAGTGCGAGGCTTGGCTCACCCTCCACAGACTTTTGCACTTGGCGCTAACAAGGGCTTCCTAGTTTATTCTGGCCAACCCTTATTTTGCAGATTGTGTCAGCAATTTGGGCATGCAAAAGAACAGTGCTCAGGCTTGGTTTGTAGGAACTGTGGGGGTATGGATCACAAGGCACAGGAGTGTCGTGCCCCCAAAAAATGTAATCTGTGTGGAAGCGAAGATCATCTCTTTAAAGCATGCCCCAAAAGTAAGTTCTCATATGCGTCAGCTGCTGGTTCGCATGGCCACCCTTCCCATACCACCCCTCCCGCTCCCGCTGCTCCTGCTCCATCATCTGCTGAGCCATCTACATCAGCGCAGGCGGACGTCACTGATTCAGACATTTTGGGTATATTTGAAGGCATGGAGATCCGCAAGTGTAGAGTGTCTGAGGGGGAGGAGGTGGAGGAGGAAGAGGGGGAATCTGAGACTGCGGTTGCCCCTTCTTCCCAACCTGAAGAGCCTGACCCTGAGCAAATCCAGCAAGAATTAGAACAAGCAGACAAAGATAGACTTGAGGCAGAGCAAATGAAGCAAGCTATCCTGGAAAAACGTGCACGCCGTGAGGGGGCAAAGCAAAGTGCCTCATCTACTCCTTGTGCTAATGTCCCAAACCTCAGCCTAGCTGCTGAGCCCTCCTCTAGTGATCCTATGAATTTATCTAACTCCTTTATTCCCCCTACAGGTCATGAATCCGATGTGGCTGGCGCAGTCCGGGATCTGCGCAAAGTAGCGGAAGACACAGCTGCCTCTTTAGCCTCAGCTGTAGTGGTCTCTAGTGCAGACGCTGACATGGAGCATAGTGGGTGGACCACTTATAATACAAAAAAACGTAAAGTTTTTAAACAAGCGGTGGGCCCAGTTTCAAAAGTGAATACAAGACGGCGCGCATCCTCCTTGGACCGCCCACCAAGAAGGGGGAGGTTTGACCCCTACTTAACCTCTCGGACTCCGAGGAGGGTATCGGGAATGTTGCTCAAGTTATAGAAGTGCACGATAGTCAGATTATTGATTTGGAGTCTTCACCTAATCTCGAGGCTTTGCTTTCACAGGCTTCATTTGAAGGTCAAGACCAAGTCGCAGCTTCACAGTTTGCATGTGTTAATTCTGTTGTGGTACCTGAATCACAAGATTTGTAACATGGCTGTTGTTTTACTTATTATACTCATGGCAGTAACAATTGCCACTTGTAACGTTAGAGGCATGAGTGGAGAATTACGGCAACATATGATCCTTCATTATTGTAAAAATGTACAAGCGGATATCATCTGCTTACAAGAATGTCACTTAGGTTTTAAACCCAATTATTTTTCTTACCAATCCTTATGGCAAAAAGGACCCTCTGCATGGTCGGGAGGGGCCAATAAGAATGGCGGCGTTGTTATTCTTTTTCAGAATAAGCATTGGCAGATACTAGACGAGAAAATAATATCTCCAGGGAGAGCAGTTCTTCTGTCTGTACATATGGACGGCATCCCTTTAAAGCTATGTGTGGTTTATGCTCCAGCCAAAAAAACAGAACGTAAGAATTTGTTTTCACTAATCAAGCCTTTTTAACAGGTTCAACGCCATTACTGTTAGTTGGCGACTTTAATTGCATCACACATGGTAAAGACAGGCAAGGGGTGCACACTGAGTACACTATGGATGTAACCTCAAAACTTTTAAAAGCACTCAGTCTATGACCTAGGCCTTTATGATACCCACAGGAAATTTTGTCCACCAGGGACAGGTTTTACATGGGAAGCATACCATGGAGGAGTCAAATCGCGTATTGATTATATATTTGCATCCAAGCTGCTGTGTGCACAACATGGCGCCATCACACCTGTTTCCTTTTCAGATCATCACTTGGTGTCCACGTCACTCTCCGTTCCTGCCAGACCTCAAAGGAGTCCAGGCAAGTGGAAACTTAATTGTGCATTATTGGAAAAAGAAGAGATTTGTGTTAAATACACCAAGTGTTACTGTAAATGGGCGGCTCGCAAAAGTACCTTCCCTACACTCTATCAATGGTGGCGCTGGGTTAAACACCAAACGCGGATTTTCTTCCAAACACAGGGAAGGGTATTGCACAAGTTGGAGTGGCAGGATTTTCTTAAGTTACAAAAAGATGGGTTTTATTGCAACAATTAGGTGATGCAGGGAAAGATGTAAAGGAAGACATCAGATCACTTGAAACAGAAATGAATACATGGCTTAAAAGGAAAAGCAAAACTACCATTTTTCATTCCAGGGTGAAACATTATCAAGAAGATGAAAAATGTACAGCATTCTTTTTTCGCAAGGCAGCTGTCTCTCATAAACTACTAACCACGCTTTAAATGACAAAGGTGATAGAGTGAATGGGGTAGAACAATGCCAAAAAGTGGCCTATGCATTCTACTCAGCATTGTATGCCTCTCCAAGCACTCCTCCTCCCAAAGAAGACATAGAGTCATACTGTGAAGCCCTCCCAGAAAGTCTTACTGATGAACAAAGAAAGTTTTTGGGGAACCTTTGATGGTGAAGACTTTCTCGCAGCTTTGGGAGCAGCACCCAGGGGCTCTAGTCCTGGTTTGGATGGGTTACCGTGGGAGTTTTATAAAAAGTTTTGGGGTTTGCTTTGTAAAGATTTTATGGACATGATTGTACATAGTTTTGAACAGGATGCATTTACCACGGATTTTTCCGCAGGACTCATCACCCTCCTCTATAAGAAAGGGGATGAAACATCTCTTCAGAACTGGCGCCCAATTTCTTTGCTTAACGTGGATTACAAACTGGTATCCAAAGTGTTAGCTCGTAGATTCCGCTCTGTCCTGCGCACTAGTATTCACCAAGACCAAACATGTGCAATAAAGGGACGCACTCTTGTTGACAGTCTCACCATCATTCGAGATGTTCTCCATTACAACCAGGACAGAAACATCCCTTTGGGAATACTGAGTTTGGATTTTCGAAAAGCATTCGATAGTGTTTCACATGATTTTCTTTTTGCAGTGTTGTCCCATTTGCGGGTACCCCCCAATATCATGCGAATGTTACAAATATTATACAAACAAGCAAGCAGTATCAATGGTTTTCATACTGAGGCTTTTCAGATACATACAGAAGTATGACAAGGCTGCCCTTTGTCTCCAGCACTTTTTGTGTGTGCTTTGGAACCTTTCTTGTGTAAATTGCGAAGTGACAAGGTAATTAGAGGGGCGTTTGTACCCGGTGGTTCAGCCTCACAGGCCAAAGTCGTAGCATACATGGACGATGTTACCGTCCTATGCACCACTGCAGCATCAGCACGCAGAGCTCTTTTGCATGCTTCATTATTTTCGCCTGTTTCAGGTCTTGCACTGAATATGGAAAAAGTGTGTGTGTCACAGCTGGCCCCTGGGACAGGTTGGCAAATCTGCCTGTGAATACCACCACTGAACCTACAAAGATTTTGGGGCTTTATTTTTCGTCACAAGGGCATATTCAAAAGAACTGGGCAATACTGCATGCCAAAATAGTACAGAAAATATCTATGTGGTCTACACGTAAACTCACATTGGAAGGCAAAGCATTGGTTATTAAGGCTGTCTTATTTCCGTTATTGCTTTACACTGCAATGATTTTTCCTCCCTCCCCTCAGGTGTTACAGAAATGTGCAAAAGTGCTTTTTACCTTTTTATGGGGGTCAAAAATGGAAAAATTAAGTAGAGACAAAACCTGCAAGCATTGGAGAAATGGAGGGAAAGGTCTTCCGGATCTCAAAACCTTTTTGTATTCTAAATTATTTAGTCATATTATTTCCAGAACAGAGGAAGATATGTCAACCACTGCTAGCTGTTTTACTTGTTATTTTACGGGTTCCATGTTGAGAAAGTTTGGACTTTTACCTCTTCCAATTTGCGGCCATTGGCTCAAACTGTTCCTCCTTTCTATATGGCCTTACAGACATTTCTGCACACAATGGACTTAACTGATCTTACCAGAGACATTTGTAAAAACTCTAAACGCTTGAAAAATGCTTTATCTTGTAGAGAAAAACCAGTCATTATAGGGTCTCTTTCAGAAAAGCAGTCACGTGCAGTTTGGCGTATGGTGGGACACAGAGATCTTGGTCACAGCCAAAAGGACATCGCCTGGATGAGCGCCCAGTGGATGCCTCCCGGTAAAGACATTTCAACATCGTAGAGGCCTCGCTCCCTCCGCACAGTGCCCAAGACCAACCTGTGCCAACGAAGAGACTGTGTATCATCTGCTTTGGGGTTGCCAGTATGCACAGGATTTCTGGACATTGCTTCAGCCTTTCTTGCTTCATATTGCGAACATTACCACTTTGACATTTGAGACTATCCTGTATGGCTGGACCTTGCCTACTTCCCGCTATCCAGCCGCCTGGAGACTTATTAACTGTGGGAAAGAATCCCTTTGGGAAACAAGGAACCTTATGTTATATCTGCATAAGACTTTTGATTCAAAAACATGCAGAAACCTTTGCCTAGCTGAAAATGAACACTTATGTGGCTGCAGACAGAGAACTTTTGGGGGATGATCAGGCTTTGGCCACATGGCAAGTACCTAAATGGAAAGAATGGGTTACTTGAATTTCTTGTTTTTCTTCTGTTGTGCATGACCCCTGCCACCGGGGCATAAGGATTGGCACTTATATAGGTTTTTTATGACAACATAATCTATATCTAGGAAAAATGTAATTATGGACTTTGTTCTGTAACTCATGATCATATTATAAAAAATGTCTTTTTCCTGTATGTGTGCCTTTAAACAATAAAGGTTTTCAAAACGGCATATAAAGACAGAGATACTTATTTTATCTTAGCTTGCACTGTGCAAGATGCTTTTGGCAATTATTGTACAGTGCAGTCAAGCACACAGCTACGTTGCATAGTTACGTGTAGTTCAATATGTACTTCATGTAGCTACGTGAAGTGCTACTATGCAAACTACGCCCAGGGTTATAGATAACATTGGTATAAAGCCCTGAATGTCACCAAACACAATTACTTCGAACCAGCTGAGGAACAATATTTCACTCACACAACAACAGAAAGGTCCACAACCCCCTGCATAAGCCATTAACACTTTAAACTGTGTACCTTAGACGAACTACAAATCAAAAAGAAAATAAAGCAAAATATTGTAATCGCCATAATAATAGCACCTCACCCCACACATGACTTTGGCACACTGGTAATGGTGGACAA
Organism: Calotriton arnoldi; assembly: GCA_963921515.1. NCBI lineage: Eukaryota > Metazoa > Chordata > Amphibia > Caudata > Salamandridae > Calotriton > Calotriton arnoldi. The sequence continues at coordinate 2,160,049 of CAWUFW010000952.1, read as the reverse complement.
GGTAACGTCAGTCCCACAGTTATGATCTTCAAGTCCCTATCAAAGCGCACTCAACATATGTACAGTAGCAAGTAAAAAGGCATATACCAAAATAGTAATGGCATAGCTTGCAACTCCAGAGTTAAGTGCTACATAAAGGAGTAAAATGCATATGACAGGGATAAGAGCTCAGGGAAAGGGCTGCCCTAATGATAATTCTCAACTCCTTAAACATTCACATTTTTAAGAAAATGTTAAGTGACACAACACTATGAAAATAAAGTAAACAAGCATGACTGTGATTACATTTAACACAAATCATAATAGGATTTCCGGGAATAATGGCCAGATTACACCTTCATAAATTAGTGAAAAGAAAATTACTTAAAAGTATGATGATCATTGCGGACAGAAGCAGCTCAGTGAACTTTCAGAAATCTGCTGTACAAAATCAAAGCACACTGGGGCATATTTACAAGCCCCTTGCGCCACTTTTGCGCTGCCGTTGCGTCACTTCTGTGACGCAGCGGCGGCGTAAAGCCAGTGCCATGCTGCGGGGTATTTACAACGTGACGCATCTAGGGAGATGCGTCACGTTGTAAAGCCCTGCGCCACATGAAACCTGCGTCAGGTTTCATGTGGGCGTTCTGGCGCGGGGGCGTTCGGCGCAGGAACGCCTCGGAAAAGTGGCTGAGTGAAATCTACAAGATTTCACTCAGCCACTTTTCCGACCTCGCTGCGTCAAAACCTTGCGCCTGCTTGAAGCAGGCGTAAGGCTTGAGGCACCATGTTAGACATGGGCATGGTTGGCACAGTGCTGGAGTTGCGTCGCGCCCGCGACACAACTCCAGCACTGCGCTAACGTTACGGCAGCAGATGCGACACGCATCTGCATTTCCTTGCGCCATGATGCGCCGCATTGTAAATGCGGCGCATCCGTGGTGGCGCAAGGATTGAGATGCGTGTCGCACGTTTCCTGGCGCATCCCTGCTGATTTGCAGGGATGCGCCAGGAAACGTAAACATGCCCCACTGTTTCTGGACTCTAACTCTAAAAAACTAAATAGTCCAGAGCCATCCATGTGACGTAGCCAGTAGCTTACTAAAATATTTTATGGTGAATGTGGAGTACTGCTGCCATAGCGCTTTCCAAATTAATATATATCTTTGTTTGTGGGTAAAGTGAAAACAGAACAAGTGTGGTATTCAGCGCGCCTGTGCCATCCCTCCCGACTAAACATTAAGGTCATCAATCCAAGTCCAGTGTGAATAGCAGACTTTAAAATCTCCAAAAGAAATGTGCGGGTGGAGGTTTACATCCCCAACTGAGTACTTTAACAAGATTTTTATATTGCCATATACTTCCAATAGTATTTGTGGAACAGGAATGCTTAGGAACAGTTAGGAAATGCTGGACAGTCGTTATGAGCAGCAGTCCGTGGACGGAGCTGGGGTAAACCCTTGAACGGATAGTCTGCACAGATGCGGCAGCCGCTGGTGCTGTTGTGGGGGTGCAGCTGGTGTACACCAAGCAGGGGGGGCGACCAGAGACAATCACGGAGTTTATGCTCAGCTGCTCCTAGTCTCTCCGCTCCGCAGAGCTACTTTGCAAACCAAAACCAATACATAAAAAGTCATGTGGTGTTTCAAATACCATTAAAGTCTTTCTTGAACACATTCTCAAGCGCTCAGGTGATGCAGGAGTCACTTGCACTTGAATGTTAGCTTTCGGAATAAACCCTGATATACACAGTAGCCTGCTGTTATGCTAAACCTTAACACAGATTCCACGGACACAGATCCATAGATTAATTAGGATCATCAGGCGTGGGCTTTCCAAGTTTATTATTAACTGGACTTTTCATGGTTCGCCCTTGTTGTAGCAGAAATGTGTTGGGCCTCATAAATTATTTTATGTAATTTAATATTTCTCATGTCTCAGAATAACCTCAACTACCATACCAAATCTCCTAGGTCCTCTGATGGATCTTGTTCTGTGCTGAAAGGGACTGGAATATTTAGGGGATGACCAATCATCATAGGAGGACCTGGAATAGATAGTCACTAATATTCAATAATAAAGCAATCTCTCTTGTAAATCCCACTCTTAATTAGTTGATCATCAAATCAATTTTGAATTTTACCACAACTTGAATTGAGAGAGCTATTTTCCTCAGCGGAGTGAGATTTTATTGACTCTAGAATAGTGAATTAGCAGGAAATCAGTTGAATCTCATACCAACCCTATAGGAAAGTTCAGCAAATACTGAATGACCAGTTCCAGCTCACATACAGAATTGTCTGCCTCTGTCTGCACTGCGGCGTCAAGCCACACCTGCTCTGTTATGAACCCTTTCAGCTGAAAAGGTTCCACTACGATAGCATACCAGCTGGCAGAAAAAGCAGTATTTCATCATAGTTCGCGTTGTTTCTGGAAGGTGAAATCGTCAGTCTCTGTACCGCAAGATGGGTAGAGGGGAGACGCCCCTAAGTTCAAAATTAAGGCAATTATACTCTGTCGATTCCAGGTTTACACCCCTTGACATCACTAAATTTGTCGGACCACTCTGTCCCATTTGTTGCCCACAATAGGCTGAGATGATGTAGTAAGTGAGAAGTACACAAATCCGGAAGAATTAAGTAATCCATTTACTCGCAATTTCCTTAGAACCACTGTAGTTTTGTCACATGATCGTTTGTGGCATTTAAGAAGTAGGCAAGTTCATGCTCTCAACTCTTGTAAGTCCATTCCTTTTTTTTTTTAAATTCTTTTTTATTGAACATGCTCATTACATACCATCAAAGTAAACAGTAGGTAGCAGTTGCAGAGATAATAACAATGTAATATCATCAGAAGGTCAAATGTCATTGCCACAAAACAAAACAGATGGATCATTTGGAGTCATAGATTTAAGTTGTAAGCAGTAGATGCACACATCATTTACATTTCATTACCTTCACTGCAAGAATTAGCACACATTGTGAGATTGTCCTCTCCCCGAGTTTAGTCCCCGATATGTTTGCCATGGGTTCCATATTTTTTCCCATTTTTTGATGCATCCCCTACTGAGATATATCACTTCCTCCGCCCTTTGACACCTGTCTAAGTCCTTCTTATACTCAGTCACTGATGGCGAGAGTCGCAACTCCCATCTTTGTGTAATATTTCTCTTGGCTACCCCTGCCACCAGTGTCAGCCATATCCGGGCATGTCTGGGCCAGTCTTCCTCTCCTTGTATCATGAGCAGTAGCCCCTTCGCCTCAAGTGGGACTTCTACTGAGAGTACTTGTGACATGATAGCGCTTACTTCTTCCCAGTATCAGTGTATCCATGGGCACTTCCAAAGGATGTGATAAAAGGAGCCCCTTTGCCCACACTCTGTCATGCACAGGGGGTCTCCCGCCATTCCTATTTTATGAAGTAAGGTGCGGGAATAGTATGTTCTATGGAGGATTTTAAGTTGTATTAGCCTAAACCATGCCCGGATCGCTATTCCTCAAGGACCTTCAAGGGCCTCCATCCACTCCTCGTTCGTAATATCACCTAGGTCATCTATCCACACTTCCCTCAGGGGCCCTAGTGGAGCCGGGGAGTTATTCAATAGCTTTTTGTAGATCACTGAGACACCCTTTTTTAGAATTGGGTCTACTAGTACACGGTCTTCCAGGGGAGAGGAATCAGGGAGAATCGTCCCCTCATGGATGTGCACCCTGAGTGCATGTCCTAGTCTATAATAATGAAGTGTCTGGGAGTCTGCTCAGTCAAATTCTTGACTCAGGGATTCAAAGGAAATGAAGGCTCCATTTCTCCATATGTTTCCTAAATGTCCAATACCTATTTTCGCCTATTTGGAGAAACCCGTCAGGCTAGAGGCTTCTGTCAGCCTGTCACTATGCCAGAGAGGGGTCATGGCTGTCAACGTGTCTCATTCCTACGTGGGCCTCAGCTTCCATCCAGCACTTGACCTTAGTGGCCGTATGGATAGGGAGGGTCTCTCTTCTCTTGTAATTGTATAAAATGGCTTCGTAGTTATTGCTTGGCATTGCATCTCTATTGACCCTATAGGCAGGCTCATCTAATTCAGAGTTTACCCAACCGTTGAGCAACAACATCTGTGAGGCCCACTAGTATATTGTGATATTTGGAACTGCTAGGCCCCCATCATAGATTCCTCTCTGAATTTTCTTGAGAGCGATTCGAAGGGCACCTCCTTGCCACAGTAACAAACGGAGCTCCTGATCTATTTGTTTAAAGAAGCTCAGGGGGACAGGATAAGGCGAGTTTTGTAGTACATAAAGGAATCTTGGGAGGGAAATCATCTTGTATAGGGCTGCCCTTCCCATTAGGGACAGGGAGGAGCCCGCCAATGTGCCACATCTGATCGGAGTCGTTCAATTTGAAGGTTGCATTTTAGAAGCAAGGATTGATCCCTAGTCACAAAAATGCCCAGATATTCAAAACCCACCAGTTCATTCGGAGCCACACAATGTGCCGGCAATCTGGGAGCGGAACCCGACAGGGGGAAGACCACTGATTTTGCCCAGTTAATTCAATATCTGGTGTAGCTACCAAATAATTAAAAAATGTGTAAGGTACGGGCTATTGAGTAGTACGGCCGGGATACATATATGATGTAATCGGTGTATAGGGAGATGCGCTCTTCCCAACTGCCTTTTGACGGGATCCCCCATATCATCAAGTCGACCCTGATCCCAGCCGCCAGAAGCTCTAGCGTGAGGGCAAAAATAAGAGGTGACAGCGAACACCCCTGTCTAGTACCCCGCCGGAGCAGCAAGGGCGTCGATAGTGCTCTGTTCACTATCATTCTCGCCAATGGGGCATTATATAGAAGCTGTACACAGGCACAGAACTTCGGCCCAAAGCCCAGTCTGGCCAGGACAGAAGACTGATATAGCCACTCAATACTGTTGAATGCCATGGAGGCATCCAGTGCCATCAGTGCCGTTTGTGACACCTGTGGCTGGGCAGTCATGTGGAGGACTCCATATAGTCTCCTTCAGTTATGACGAGTGCTTCTACCCAGCATAAACACCGATTGATCTATATGGATGAGTGAGGATAGGACCGGTGAGAGCCTAGTCACCAGTACTTTGGCTAAAACCTTTGCCTCCACGTTGAGCAGGGAAATTGGTCGATATGAGTTGCAATGTTCAGGGGTTTCGCCTATTTTGTGAATTACCACAATTGTGGCCGTACGCTGGTCTTACGGTAGTTGCCCCAGTTCTCTCACGGCCTCAAACATCTCTAACATTGGCCGGGTTACTGTTTCAGTCATGCTTTTAAACAGCTCTACAGGCAGTCCATTTGGTACTACCGCTTTCCCCGATTGTAAGGCTCTGAGGGCCCCTGATACTTCTTCCGTTGTTAGGTCTGCCTCCAGAGTCTCCACCACCCCAGTGCGGAGAGTCCGGAGCGAGAAGTCTTTTAAGAATTCGTGACAGTCTGTTCTTGTTCTAGTGCTGACCATTGTGTATAGATATTTTAGGAAAGCCAGTGGTTCAAGTGGTGGCCACAAAGGGTCCAGAGCAAAAAGTGTGAACCCCAAAAGGGGCACTAGGAATCTCAATTAAACTAGAGCATTAATCATGCTGGGAGCACAGAAGTAGGGAACACATTTCGTGTAAAATAGACAGTTTATTTTACACAAGTAAAACTTAGTACTCTAAATAATATTCAGGTGCTCACAAAGGTGAAAAGTGGGCGTGATGTGACAAGGTGATAGTGGATTAAAAAACATAACATCGCGTTGACAACAAGACAAATGAAACTCCACGTAAATGTAAACAATAGAAGGAGTTCTTGTTGTAAGAGGTCGTGATGCGTTTCGATCTTATAAACTCAAGATCATCTTCAGGACATATAGTGAGCAATCTGAAACTAAAGGGGAACAATGTATTGTTACAATATGTACCCTACAGTTGAACTAGTAGCAGTGAACAAGTGCTCCCAGTGGTTGTAGCCGTAATTATTTAACCTCCTAGGTTGCGTGAGGTACAGAGAAGACCATTTAAGGTGGTCAATGTAGAAGACCAATGGATGGTGATGCGCGCGGGCGCCTGGTATTCAAGGGTTGGGGGGGTGGGCGGGTCGCAATTAGAAAGCGAAGGTGGGAGTCATGCATAAAAATTCATAGAGGCGGACTTACTCTCATTTGGTCAAGGGAGTAGACCTGGGCGGGGTCACGGGCGCGGTTCCTTCAGTCATACCTGGGAGGCCTCTTGAATGGGGCGGCTGTCTCAATCTAAGGAAGCAGAGAGTGTATTGGAGGCCAGAATAATTATGGGAGTGGCGCGGGCGAAAAATTCAGGTAGCCGCTACTCACTAATAGAGCCTCGAAGAATTTGCTGGTCTAGGGCTACCTCCGGCCGGAGGTAGTGCAGGGAGCGAGCATGGAACCTTAGTCTGAGACTGTTCAGGAACGGCAATGCGGTCAGGGCTGTAATTGGAAGGAGAATCAGCCCAGTGGATAGTGAGGGGGAGGGGAAAAAAAGGGGGGAAAAAGGAGAGAAAAGGGGGAGGTGTGTTAAAGTTCTGCTTACATGATTCCGCCTTCAGCGGCGCGTGAGGCGCAAGGTTGCCGGCGTCAATATATGAGCGTGAAACTTAGGACTGTCAGGGTCTGTGGAGAGAAAAATGTGCAGTCAAGGCGCGCTGTGGTGAAAAGGGAGGAATTGGGAAAAGCGTAGTTGTACTTACGCTGGTATGGTGAGCCGTAATTAGTCAAGGCGAGGGCTTGGTGTGGCCTGAGGCACTCAAGGAACTTTCAAGGAACAGGGGTGTAGTTCCTGTCGAGAGATAAAGTCAAATGAGGCGCACTGTGATGGAGGGGATGGTTATTAGGAGCAGCGCTGATGTATTCACACTAATGTGGAGAACCCCAATATGTTAACGATGTTGCTAAAGAACTCATGGCACTGACGGAGTAGGAATATACCCTGTTGGGAGATAAGGCAAAATCAGGGTGCGCTGTGGGGGAATTGAGAGTATGGAACAACGCCGTATTTACCCATACTGATATGGTGGGCCGTGAAAAAGGTCAGTCGATTGATTTAGTGTAGCCTGCATAGGAGAGAGTATAGATTTAAGGGAGTGCTGTAAGCTATGAGGGGCAGCCGCTAAGAACATAGTACTCACGTAATAAAGACGAATTCAGTGGTGTCTGAATTCTGAAAATAAAATAGTGCATACATATAAATAGCGGGCCCAGGGTCTCTTAACACTGGATAGGGAAAGGGGACGGGGAGTCGCTTTCCACTTACTGTATCCGATCGTAGGTCGGGAATCAAGCACCTTCCTGGCGGCGGCTCAGCAATCAACTGGACTGGAGCGGCGGAAAGGACGTCAGGAGAGGCGTGGCTATAAATAGCATGCCTCTAACAGTGACGTAGATGTAAATGTAATGGGAGCCGAGCGCCTGTAGGGGCTGTGTGTAAGACCTGAGTAGGATTCAAGGGGGAGCGGGCTGCGCGATGAATGGGGCACGAATAGCACGGTAGCATAACTAGATCTTAGGGAGATAAGTAGTGACAATTTGTGTAGGAATGGGCTTGCAAAAATTAATGGCGGCGCGATGAGGCTCATCTAATTGGTAGTGCTAGACCCTAGAGTGATATGTAGTTACAAATTGTGTAGGATTGCTGGAACGGGCTTGCCAAAAAAGGGGGGGCGGCGCGATGAGGGAAACGCATCTAATTGGTTGTGCAGGACTGGAAGAGTGGCACTTTGCCGTCCTGTGCAATCATGTACTAAGAGAGTGTACAGTGCGTTGAAATTATGGGTAAGCTGTTGGAGCACCAATTAGACGGAATATGGAAAATGGAAAACAGTAGAGAGGAGTGCCGTGCCAAAGGTCTAGCGTAAGTCCAGGGAGGTACTATGTACAGGCATTCCATTCATCAATAGAGTTTAGTCCATTATCAATAGTCCTGCAATAAAAAAATCCATTTGCACTCCAAACGGTTGAGTATTGTCTGTTGGCTGCCTCCCCTTGCGTTGGGGTGGAGGCTGTCAATCACTTGCCACTTGATGTCGTCCTCAGAGTGTCCTTGTTGTAGAAAATGTTCTACTAGTGGCGCAGTCATGACTTTGCAGCGAATCCGGCTCTTATGTTGGGAGATCCTGGCTTTGATTTTCTGGGTAGTTTGGCCGATGTAGCGCAATTTACAAGGACATTCAATGCAGTAAATGACATTTTGAGAGTTACAGTTACTGAATGATTTTAAAACATGCTTAGAGTCTCCATATTCAAAGATTTTGGTATTTACTGTGGATTCACACGCCATGCAGTGGTTACATTTATAGTGACCCAAAATAGGTGGCAAATTGAAACATGAGAGGATAGAGTTGTCCTTTCTAGTGGGTATGTGTGCCCTCACTAGGTGGTCCTTGATGTTGCGGCCACGTATGAAAGAGAAAAGGGTGTCCCTACTGTAAACTCCAGGGGATCCAGTACAGACCAGTGTTTTTTAACAAGTTTAGTTAGTCTGTTACTCACTGAGCTGAATGTAGTAACACATGTGATTCTAGATAGTGACCTCTTTTCTTTAGGCTGGAGGAGATACTCTCGATGTGAATACCAGGCCCTTTTCAAGGCGCGCTTAACCAGGCGCCTAGGGTAACCTCTTACTGTGAGCTTTTTACAGAATAATTCAGCTTCTTGGAAGAAGTCTTCCTTAAACTTACAGTTCTGTCTAATACGGAGAAATTGGCCATATGGGAGGCCGTCCCTGAGTGCTCTGGGATGCGCGCTGTTGTATTGTAGTAAGGTGTTTCTTTCGGTTGGTTTTCTAAAGAGGGTGGTATATAGTTCTCCATTTTGGCACTTTATTGTGACATCTAAGTAGTCTATTTTGATGTTACCATAATTGTATGGGAATTTGAGGTCTGGCTGGGTGTTGTTTAGCCAATTGCAGAAAGTTTTTAGTTCATTTTCATCACCTGCCCACACCATAAGCACGTCATCAATGTATCTCCGCCAAAGGCGAATTTTGCTGAGGTGTGGGTTAGTGGTACTAAGAATGATGTTGGTCTCTATGTCATCTACGAAAAGGATAGCAAAATTCGGAGCAAAAATGGCCCCCATAGAGGTGCTTTTGCACTGTCTGTAGTATGTCTCATGGAACAGGAAATAGTTTTTTGTAAGTGCAGTATCTAGCAATGCAATAATGAATTCTGTGGGTACTTGGTGAGGCGCTGGGCGGTTATCTAGATGTTTCTTAATGACCTCTATACCTTTGTTTTGCGGGATGTTAGTATACAGAGACTCTATGTCAAGAGTGACAAGGAGTTCTGTATTTGGGTCAAAGGGCTGGCCTTCGATCAAGTTGGTCAAGTGGGTTGTGTCTTTAACATAGGTAATAGTATCCAGTACTAGATTTTTTTATAAAAAAGTAAATATATCTTCCCAGGGGCTCTAAGATAGAGCCGCAGCCGGAGAGGATGGGCCTGCCTGGAGGTGCTTCCGCATTTTTGTGCACTTTCGGTAGTGTATACAGGACAGGTGTGCGGGGTGTTTTGTTGTTTAGAAAGAGGAACTCATTTTTACTGATAAAGCCATTTTCCAGACCATCTTTGGTTATGCCAAGGATATGGTCGCTGATACCTCGTAGGGGATTGCTGTTAAGACGCTCATAGTGAGAGGTGTTGCTTAATTGGCGGAAGATTTCAGCATCATAGATGGCTTTGTCCTGAATAACTATTCCACCACCCTTGTCGCATGGTTTTATGACAATATCATCTAGTTCTTTGAGTTTTTTCAAGCTGTTCTTTTCTTCTAGACTGACGTTAAAGGGGGTGAATTTATAGTTCTCTTTAAGTTTAGTGAGGTCCCTCAGGACAAGATGCTCAAAGGTGATGATTTCGGGTGGCATACAACTATTAGGCGGGTTAAATGTAGATATGGGGCGGAGGCCGGTAGTGTCTGTCCTTTTGGGCGCCTCTCTATCCTGGAAAAAAGCATGTAGTCTCACTTTCCTAAAAAATTGGAAGATGTTGGCTTGTATATTAAACCAGTTGGGTTTTTCCGTGATAACGAAAGACAAACCTCTGCTTAATAGAGCGATGTCAGTTGAGGCCAGTTGGTGCTGGGAAAGGTTAAAAATGGGTATCTGCTCCATGTCTCGGGTGGGTAAAATACAATCAATATCTAATATTGGTACCCCCACTGGTAGAACCTGTTCCTCGTCTGTCGTTCCCCTGGGGGGAAGTTGTACCTGGTTTTGCCTCTCCCTCTCGGTCTCTCCGTCACCGGTGTCTGGCCTCTCCCTAAAAAGTGGGGATTGCGGGATGTGGTGCTTGGCCCTTCACCAGGGTCAGAGCCGTCTGACTCTGCTGATGAGTCGGAGAAGGTTACTGGCTGCCTGTTCCTAAATCTTCCCCAGGTGCCGGTAGGGTACCTGCGTTGTTCTTGTGGGCCTGAGGTAAAGAAATCTTTCTGGAGATAAGGATAGGTCTTTTCCTTATTGTAATTTTTAATATCTTTTGTAACCTTCGTCGATTTCTTATGATGTTCAAAACTCTGGAAATCGAGGATAGTACGCTCTAGTTTGTCAAGAACCGCCTGTGCGTCTGTTAGGCCGTCCAGTTCAAGGATGGCTTTTTCCAATTCCAGGATCTCCTCAAGTTCTTTCTTGCTATGCTCTAGCGCTGTGTCGATGCCAAGGACCATCCAGTGGCGCGAGCAGGTGGTACCAATATGGGAGAAACCTATTTTAAATTTTGGATCTTGTATGAAAATGGCTGGTATGTTGCGTACCTGAAGACCAACTGGGATAATATCTGCTCTCAGGTATTCTGTCAACATACGCGCGTGAAGCTCAGTGCGGATGTGCTTTTTTTTTAGTCTCTCAAGTGCAGAAAGCTTTTCACTTGCCAGATCAGTAGGGGCCCTTGTCGTTGCTACTGAAGTGTGAAAGAGTGAGGGGCCGTTAAATATTTTTGCTATATATTCCTCTGTGTAGGTAGGATTTATTGGTGTAGACATAGTTTATTTAATAGTAGTGTCTATGTAGTTTTGACTTTAAAGTAGGGTGGATAGCCACCCGTAGTGTTTCTAGAATAATAGATATAACCACTCGATGAGTGGAACCCTTGCAGTGTAGCCACTGCGCATAAGGTAGAATGAGAGAACAAGGGTACCCCAATATGCGAACCTGGGGTGATCAGATATTTTAGGAAAGCCAGTGGTTCAAGTGGTGGCCACAAAGGGTCCGGAGCAAAAAGTGTGAACCCCAAAAGGGGCACTAGGAATCTCAATTAAACTAGAGCATTAATCATGCTGGGAGCACAGAAGTAGGGGAACATATTTCGTGTAAAATAGACAGTTTATTTTACACAAGTGAAACTTAGTACTCTAAGTAATATTCAGGTGCTCACAAAGGTGAAAAGTGGGCGTGATGTGACAAGGTGATAGTGGTTTAAAAAACATAACATCGCATTGACAACAAGACAAATGGAACTCCACGTAAATGTAAACAATAGAAGGAGTTCCTGTTGTAAGGGTCGACGAGCGTTTCGATCTTATAAACTCAAGATCATCTTCAGGACATATAGTGAGCAATCTGAAACTAAAGGGGAACAATGTATTGTTACAATATGTACCCTACAGTTGAACTAGTAGCAGTGAACAAGTGCTCCCAGTGGTTGTAGCCGTAATTATTTAACCTCCTAGGTTGCGTGAGGTACAGAGAAGACCATTTAAGGTGGTCAATGTAGAAGACCAATGGATGGTGATGCGCGCGGGGCGCCTGGTATTCAAGGGTTGGGGGGCGGGGGCGAAGTCGTGGGGGTGGGCGGGTCGCAATTAGAAAGCGAAGGTGGGAGTCATGCATAAAAATTCATAGAGGCGGACTTACTCTCATTTGGTCAAGGGAGTAGACCCGGGCGGGGTCACGGGCGCGGTTCCTTCAGTCGTACCTGGGAGGCCTCTTGAATGGGGCGGCTGTCTCAATCTAAGGAAGCAGAGAGTTTATTGGAGGCAAGAATAATTATGGGAGTGGTGCGGGCGAAAAATTCAGGTAGCCGCTACTCACTAATAGAGCCTCGAAGAATTTGCTGGTCTAGGGCTACCTCCGGCCGGAGGTAGTGCAGGGGCGAGCATGGAACCTTAGTCTGAGACTGTTCAGGAACGGCAATGCGGTCAGGGCTGTAATTGGAAGGAGAATCAGCCCAGTGGATAGTGAGGGGGGAGGGGAAAAAAAGGGGGGAAAAAAGGAGAGAAAAGGGGGGGGAGGTGTGTTAAAGTTCTGCTTACATGATTCCGCCTTCAGCGGCGCGTGAGGCGCAAGGTTGCCGGCGTCAATATATGAGCGTGAAACTTAGGACTGTCAGGGTCTGTGGAGAGAAAAATGCGCAGTCAAGGCGCGCTGTGGTGAAAGGGAGGAATTGGGAAAAGCGTAGTTGTACTTACGCTGGTATGGTGAGCCGTAATTAGTCAAGGCGAGGGCTTGGTGTGGCCTGAGGCACTCAAGGAACTTTCAAGGAACAGGGGTGTAGTTCCTGTCGAGAGATAAAGTCAAATGAGGCGCACTGTGATGGAGGGGATGGTTATTAGGAGCAGCGCTGATGTATTCACACTAATGTGGAGAACCCCAATATGTTAACGATGTTGCTAAAGAACTCATGGCACTGGACGGAGTAGGAATATACCCTGTTGGGAGATAAGGCAAAATCAGGGTGCGCTGTGGGGGAATTGAGAGTATGGAACAACGCCGTATTTACCCATACTGATATGGTGGGCCATGAAAAAGGTCAGTCGATTGATTTAGTGTAGCCTGCATAGGAGAGAGTATAGATTTAAGGGAGTGCTGTAAGCTATGAGGGATTTCGTTTAGAAAGTATGACTTTTAGTATAATATACATCAAATGACTTGGTGGTTCAGTCCAATCAGATCCTGAGCCTTTGAAAAATCAATGCATCCGTCAAAATTGAAAAAACAAACGTTCAATAAATGTAAAAACAAAGAAACACGGGAATATCTTTTTGAAAAAAATTCCATTTTTTATATATAAACCAAATTGAGAAGGGTACAAACAAAAGAAATTAATCCAGCAAAACATCATGAGAGAGGATATATAAATTGTCCTACAAATCATGAGTATAAACATCCATTCCAAAATAATTAAAGAAGTAACATGTCTGGAAATACAGATAACAGTCACTAAGAAACAATAAAAATTTGGGAAATGGACGATAAAGTCGCAAGATGGGAGACTACATGCTTTTTTCCAGGCTAGAGAGGCGCCCAAAAGGACAGACACTACCAGCCTCTGCCCCATATCTACATTTAACCCGCCTAGTAGTTGTATGCCACCCGAAATCATCACCTTTGAGCATCTTGTCCTGAGGGACCTCACTAAACTTAAAGAGAACTATAAATTCACCCCCTTTAACGTCAGTCTAGAAGAAAAGAACAGCTTGAAAAAACTCAAAGAACTAGATGATATTGTCATTAAAACCATGCGACAAGGGTGGTGGAATAGTTATTCAGGACAAAGCCATCTATGATGCTGAAATCTTCCGCCAATTAAGCAACACCTCTCACTATGAGCGTCTTAACAGCAATCCTCACGAGGTATCAGCGACCATATCCTTGGCATAACCAAAGATGGTCTGGAAAATGGCTTTATCAGTAAAAATGAGTTCCTCTTTCTAAACAACAAAACACCCCCGCACACCTGTCCTGTATACACTACCGAAAGTGCACAAAAATGCGGAAGCACCTCCAGGCAGGCCCATCCTCTCCGGCTGCGGCTCTATCTTAGAGCCCCTGGGAAGATATATTGACTTTTTTATAAAAAATCTAGTACTGGATACTATTACCTATGTTAAAGACACAACCCACTTGATCAACTTGATCGAAGGCCAGCCCTTTGACCCAAATACAGAACTCCTTGTCACTCTTGACATAGAGTCTCTGTATACTAACATCCCGCAAAACAAAGGTATAGAGGTCATTAAGAAACATCTAGATAACCGCCCAGCGCCTCACCAAGTACCCACAGAATTCATTATTGCATTGCTAGATACTGCACTTACAAAAAACTATTTCCTGTTCCATGAGACATACTACAGACAGTGCAAAGGCACCTCTATGGAGGCCATTTTTGCTCCGAATTTTGCTATCCTTTTCGTAGATGACATAGAGACCAACATCATTCTTAGTACCACTAACCCACACCTCAGCAAAATTCGCTTTGGCGGAGATACATTGATGACGTGCTTATGGTGTGGGCAGGTGATGAAAATGAACTAAAAACTTTCTGCAATTGGCTAAACAACACCCAGCCAGACCTCAAATTCACATACAATTATGGTAACATCAAAATAGACTACTTAGATGTCACAATAAAGTGCCACAATGGAGAACTATATACCACCCTCTTTAGAAAACCAACCGAAAGAAACACCTTACTACAATACAACAGCGTGCATCCCAGAGCACTCAGGACGGCCTCCCATATGGCCAATTTCTCCGTATTAGGACGGAACTGTAAGTTTAAGGAAGACTTCTTCCAAGAAGCTGAATTACTCTGTAAAAAGCTCACAGTAAGAGGTTACCCTAGGCGCCTGGTTAAGCGCGCCTTGAAAAGGGCCTGGTATTCACATCGAGAGCATCTCCTCCAGCCTAAAGAAAAGAGGTCACTATCTAGAATCACATGTGTTACTACATTCAGCTCAGTGAGTAACAGACTAACTAAACTTGTTAAAAACACTGGTCTGTACTGGATCCCTGGAGTTTACAGTAGGGACACCCTTTTCTCTTTCAAACGTGGCCGCAACATCAAGGACCACCGAGTGAGGGCACACATACCCACTAGAAAGGACAACTCTATCCTCTCATGTTTCAATTTGCCACCTATTTTGGGTCACTATAAATGTAACCACTGCATGGCGTGTGAATCCACAGTAAATACCAAAATCTTTGAATATGGAGACTCTAAGCATGTTTTAAAATCATTCAGTAACTGTAACTCTCAAAATGTCATTTACTGCATTGAATGTCCTTGTAAATTGCGCCACATCGGCCAAACTACCCAGAAAATCAAAGCCAGGATCTCCCAACATAAGAGCCGGATTCGCTGCAAAGTCATGACTGCGCCACTAGTGGAACATTTTCTACAACAAGGACACTCTGAGGACGACATCAAGTGGCAAGTGATTGACAGCCTCCACCCCAACGCAAGGGGAGGCAACCAACAGACAATACTCAACCGTTTGGAGTGCAAATGGATTTTTTATTGCAGGACTATTGATAATGGACTAAACTCTATTGATGAATGGAATGCCTGTACATAGTACCTCCCTGGACTTACGCTAGACCTTTGGCACGGCACTCCTCTCTACTGTTTTCCATTTTCCATATTCCGTCTAATTGGTGCTCCAACAGCTTACCCATAATTTCAACGCACTGTACACTCTCTTAGTACATGATTTCATAGGACGGCAAAGTGCCACTCTTCCAGTCCTGCACAACCAATTAGATGCGTTTCCCTCATCGCGCCGCCCCCCCTTTTTTGGCAAGCCCGTTCCAGCAATCCTACACAATTTGTAACTACATATCACCCTAGGGTCTAGTTATGCCACCGTGCTATTCGTGCCCTGCTAGTTGTATGCGCTTTACTCATCGCGCACTGTACACTTTCTTGGTACATGATTGACACTAAAGGCACCATACACAGGACGGCAATATGCCACTCTGCCAGTCCTGCACTACCAATTAGATGAGCCTCATCGCGCCGCCATTAATTTTAGCAAGCCCATTCCTACACAAATTGTCACTACTTATCTCCCTAAGATCTAGTTATGCTACCGTGCTATTCGTGCCCCATTCATCGCGCAGCCGGCTCCCCCTTGAATCCTGCTCAGGTCTTACACACAGCCCCTACAGGCGCTCGGCTCCCATTACATTTACATCTACGTCACTGTTTGAGGCATGCTATTTATAGCCACGCCTCTCCTGACGTCCTTTCCGCCGCTCCAGTCCAGTTGATTGCTGGGCCGCCGCCAGGAAGGTGCTTGATTCCCGACCTGCGATCGGATACAGTAAGTGGAAAGCGACTCCCCGTCCCCTTTCCCTATCCAGTGTTAAGAGACCCTGTGCCCGCTATTTATATGTATGCACTATTTTATTTTCAGAATTCATGACACCACTGAATTCTGCCTTTATTACGTGAGTACGATGTTCTTAGCGGCTGCCCTCATAGCTTACAGCACTCCTTAAATCTATACTCTCTCCTATGCAGGCTACAATAAATCAATCGACTGACCTTTTTCACGGCCCACCATATCAGTATGGGTAAATACGGCGTTGTTCCATACTCTCAATTCCCCCACAGCGCACCCTGATTTTGCCTTATCTCCGAACAGGGTATATTCCTACTCCGTCAGGGCCATGAGTTCTTTAGCAACATCGTTAACATATTGGGGTTCTCCACATTAGTGTGAATACATCAGCGCTGCTCCTAATAACCATCCCCTCCATCACAGTGCGCCTCATTTGACTTTTATCTCTCGACAGGAACTACACCCCTGTTCCTTGAAGGTTCCTTGAGTGCCTCAGGCCACACCAAGCCCTCGCCTTGACTAATTACGGCTCACCATACCAGCGTAAGTACAACTACGCTTTTCCCAATTCCTCCCTTTTCACCACAGCGCTCCTTGACTGCGCATTTTTCTCTCCACAGATCCTGACAGTCCTAAGTTTCACGCTCATATATTGACGCTCGGCAACCTTGCGCCTCACGCGCCGCTGAAGTCGGAATCATGTAAGCAGAACTTTAACACACCTCCCCCCTTTTCTCTCCTTTCCCCTCTTTTTTCCCCTCCCCCCTCACTATCCACTGGGCTGATTCTCCTTCCAATTACAGCCCTGACCGCATTGCCGTTCCTGAACAGTCTCAGACTAAGGTTCCATGCTCGTCCCTGCACTACCTCCGGCCGGAGGTAGCCCTAGACCAGCAAATTCTTCGAGGCTCTATTAGTGAGTAGCGGCTACCTGAATTTTCGCCCGCGCCACTCCCATAATTATTCTGGCCTCCAATACACTCTCTGCTTCCTTAGATTGAGACAGCCGCCCATTCAAGAGGCCTCCCAGGTACGACTGAAGGAACCGCGCCCGTGACCCCGCCCGGGTCTACTCCTTGACCAAATGAGAGTAAGTCCGCCTCTATGAATTTTTATGCATGACTCCCACCTTCGCTTTCTAATTGCGACCCGCCCACCCCCACGACTTCGCCCCCGCCCCCAACCCTTGAATACCAGGCGCCCGCGCGCATCACCATCCATTGGTCTTCTACATTGACCACCTTAAATGGTCTTCTCTGTACCTCACGCAACCTAGGAGGTTAAATAATTACGGCTACAACCACTGGGAGCACTTGTTCACTGCTACTAGTTCAACTGTAGGGTACATATTGTAACAATACATTGTTCCCCTTTAGTTTCAGATTGCTCACTATATGTCCTGAAGATGATCTTGAGTTTATAAGATCGAAACGTCTGTCGACTCTTACAACAGGAACTCCTTCTATTGTTTACATTTACGTGGAGTTCCATTTGTCTTGTTGTCAATGCGATGTTATGTTTTTTAATCCACTATCACCTTGTCACATCACGCCCACTTTTCACCTTTGTGAGCACCTGAATATTACTTAGAGTACTAAGTTTTACTTGTGTAAAATAAACTGTCTATTTTACACCTAAATATGTTCCCCTACTTCTGTGCTCCCAGCATGATTAATGCTCTAGTTTAATTGAGATTCCTAGTGCCCCTTTGGGGTTCACACTTTTTGCTCTGGACCCTTTGTGGCCACCACTTGAACCACTGGCTTTCCTAAAATATCTGATCACCCCAGGTTCGCATATTGGGGTACCCTTGTTCTCTCATTCGACCATTGTGTATAGAGCGGTGTAGTAGGAGGCAAAGGTATTTGCTATGTCAGCATTTGTGGTTTGTAGGGTCACAGACCCATCTCTAACCCCGATCACCATGCATCTCTTCTTTCCAGCCAAGCCAGTAGTTTAGAGGACTAATCTCCAACATCATAGAGACGACGTTGGGTCGCTAGAGCATAGGACCTCGCTGCATTGTCAGCTAAGGACCTCAGATCTTGTTGGCGTAATTGCAGTTTATGTCGTATTTCGCAGCCTCCACCCCTCGTTACCTCAGTCTCCAGGGCCAGGATGTCACTCTCAATGGTCTTGCATTCCAGTGCGGCCTCCCTCTTCTTCCCCTTCACAAAGGCCTGGTCTTGGCCTTGTATCACGGTCTTAAATGCTTCCCAAAGTGTGATTGGGGACGATACCAATCCCTGATTCTCCTCAAAGTATTGTTCTGCAGATATACATAATTTTTCCCTTAGCTCTTCATCTCGGAGATGCCAGGGATCTAGCCTAGGGAAGGCCAATTGATTAACGTACGGGCCTATAAGAGTAATTCCTATTAGTGGATGGTCTGATATCCCTTTAGCATAGTGTCTCGCGTCTGTGAAGGAGCCTACCTGATTATGAGGAGCAAATAGGTAGTCAAGATGTGACATAGAGCCATGAGGGGCAGAGAAACATGTATACTGTGATTGGTGGGTGTTGTGGAGTCTCCAAAGATCCACCATCCCCATTGCGGACACAAATGTCTGTAGAGTCTCTTCATCCGGACAGCTCTGAGCCACCCCCAATCTATCTTGGTTGGGGAACATCACTATATCGCCCCCATCAGCAATGTGCCTGTCGGGAGTTCTAGAAAAAGAGCTTCTAAATTTGGGAGGACCTTGGTATGCAATCTGGGCAGGATATACACAGAGCAAAAATTCAGATTAGTGCCCTCCCATGTGCACGATATGGCCGCATAGCAGCCCTGCGTGTCGCACCATATCTTGGAGACCAAGAATGGTATCGAGGCTTTGACTAGAATACCCACCCCCATGCATCTGTGGAGTAGACTGCATGTATTAGGAATTTTTACCCAAAGCGGTCTAACGCTTTGTATTGATTGCCCCTCAGGTGTGTCTCCTGAAGCAGAACAAAATCTGGGGAGTGGCGTTTAATATGCTGGAGGACCAAGGTTCGCTTAATCTTATTTCCTAGCCCATTCACATTTCATGACTAAATGCACATCTGGCTAGGTCTTTCTGTCAATATCGGTATTTTCCAGTTCCTGGGCATCAATTGGGCAACTCGGTTTTAGTGACCTCTCCACCCCTGCCATTCTCAACCTCTGTTTTAGATGAGCATAACCTTTTAATTGTGTAACAACTTCAAACTTCCCCAACAATACCCCCCTCCCGGCCTCCCTGTGTAGTGACCTATCTAAATCCCACTTCCCCAACTGTTATATTCCATATACGTACCCCAATATAGGCTCGAGTAACATCCCAACCTTTCACCTATATTCATCCATACATTACACACATAAAGGGCTGCTAGGGCTGACCCTTTACCTAGTTACAGTACTGCTTACAGAACGTGGGGTTTTCCCTGAACCATAGCCTCATACATTATGCATGAGGATCCTTGGATTCTTGGAAACTCAGCAGGACTACCATCTCCTGCATAATAACTATGTACAAGGTTCATTCCTGATGTCATCCTAAGTCCGACAGTGGCACAGAAAGGTAGAACCCCTGGGGAAACCTTCAGGTATATAAACATCACATCTTGCTGAGATAGTGAGAGGAGATCACGATTTCCATGCCGACACACTGACGCGGGACGCTGAGGTTCCTGCATGCAGATACTCCAGCTCGCAGTGGTCTAACATCCCTTACGGGGTGTCCAGCTCGAGACCAAGACGGGGTCCCAAAGTCTCTCACTTTAGGTAATGGGGTTGACTTTATCCTAGAGGGATTCTTGGCTTAACATCTATACACATGCTAGGTACATTTAGGTACATCTAGTTAGGATAGCATCGTAGGAGTACTCATTTTATTGTCATGTATTTTATATACTTGACTGTATTCATGGTTATAGCAAGATGGTAGAAACCTACCATCCTTTTACCTTCTTAGTGCTTCTAATCATTTATATCTGTTTCTGTCTAGTGGTTGTTTCAGCACACCTATTTTACACTAGAATGACGAGTGTTCAATAAATACTTATTGAAAAACATCCACATCGTTTATTCTGTGTATCTCTCTGAGACTAAGTGAGCACGAGTGACTGAGCGAAAAGTATTGCACTGTTTCCACGGTTCTGAGCAGTGTATGTTGTCTTAACGCGCAGATCCTGTATAGGTTTTATAGGAACTACACAACATGGCGCCGCCAACGTTGGTTGGGTACTTATTTAATGGTCAAATCTGAGTAGTTCAGTCGTGCTATTCTCAGAGACCCCTACTCACATTTCCCCACAGACGTCTGGAGTGGGAGGGAACAAAAATCCACTGCAGCTGAGTAGGCAAAATCCTATGTATTGGCTGTTGGTTTAATGAAGCTTGAAGGACACATTGTTCCTATTGTGCATAACACCTTATCTCAGTTCCCTTGAAAGTCTCTTCTTAATAAAAACAATGACTGAGCAGGATGACATTGTGCATGACCTACATCTCTCAGCTGGAGAAGAAGATTCAGATGCAATACATCTTTCAGAAAATGTTAGAAATGCCATCACCCTAAAACTAGCTTCATATGGTTTAACAGCTAGGGGTGGGTCAGTAACATTCGTGATTGAGGCACACGAATCATGTAGAACAGAAGAATTCTATTCATGGGTTAGATTCCCACAGGCAGATGCACAAACAAAAACATTTCATTACTATGTAGAAGATGACATACCGAATGAGTATAGTCTGTATGAAGACATTGAAGTTCTGCTCACTTACCAGGAGCACATATACTGGTTTAAAGGCGCCCTCCCCCATACAAGAAATAAAGTAAGACTCAGTCCGCTCGGAAGAGACAGAGCAACATGGCCAGTACTAGCGGCCTACACACCACACCTTGACATTGAAACAATGCCAGCAGGAGACTTACTTACACTTCACAAAGAACTAATAAGGCTTTACAGAAACATGACACAGTTCGTGATGAGAGCACTCACACTCCAGCCAACCACGAATATACCAACAGGACCGATTCAAACATCAACAACCAAAATTACACCACAAACGTTACACGCAGTGATGGGTAAAATACCCACTAAACGTGAACAAATGCCATTTTGGATAGCTCAAAAAATAACACAGCTGGAGGCCGTATTTCCACACACTGGTCCACAAGAAAAGAATAGAATGCTGAGAATTTGCTTGCCAATGGGGATAGCTCCCCCGATAGAGGATTGTACTTCTTGGGGTACAGTCTTCGCTGCAATATATACCAGAACCCATGGTATCCCTTCGTTAGCAGTAATACCAGACGTATTGAGACAAATACAGAACGAGTATGGAGCAGAACCTGCTCTGAACTTAGGGAGCAAGTTACTAAATAACTTTGCCCAGGTATCAGCTATAATATTAGCAAACATTAAAGGGGAAGCAGCATCAGTGGCAATACGCCAACGCCTGAGAGATTTCACTCCTTCACAACAGGAGACAGAATTACCTAAAATTATTGAGACTGCTTATGCAGAATTAGGTAGAGATAGTTTGGGAGCTAGACAAGTAAAACCTCAACTAATGGGAGGTCCAGGAAAAGAGCAGGCAAAGCAAACACCAGTTTCTTCAAAGAAGAAATGGGATAATAACAAACAACAAAAGAATAGATCTCAATCCAGAGGTAGGTCTTCTCCGCAGGAGCCCTCCGAAAGGAAGTATAACCTTAGGAAAAGAGATAATATTAAAAGACCTGACAGTTATCAGGACACTGATACACGTTCCTCTCATTCCTTTCAGGGTTCATCAAAAAACTCTGAGTAGGAAGGACGGTGAGAACACAGACAAGAAGAGCGTACAAAGTTTAGAGACACGCAACGAGCTTCCAAAAAAGAAGAAAAGCCTAAAGCAAAACCTCCATTCAAAAAGTAGAAAGTAGCAGGTCTCAAAGTTAGACATGCCCAGAATTCTGAGGACTCAACTACTGAACGGGAAATGGGCTCTGATGATGCTAGACAGTGCAGCAGAAATAACAATAGCTCGCCAGAACCTGATGAAATTTCTGGTGACAGCGGAGTTGAGTGAATTTATCACAGTGGAATCACCTGATACTAGGGTAAGCGTCCCACATAGGTTACATGAAATAATACTCCAAATGGAAGGGGACAAGCCCAGAAAAATTAAAGGTCTCTTTTGGGAGAACTGACCTTCGGCTATGACATTCTTTTAGCTGAAAGAGATTGGCCGCCTGCTATTGTTATGGATTGCCCAAGGGGAGAAACTGTTATTTTTCCAGCTTTTTCCGACCTCGTTCCTACACACTTAAAACACACATACGCGGGGGAGTGGGAGGTAGCCCTTGCTCCTGCACTATATCGCAACCATGTTGGGTGGGATGAAGAGTCAGCTCACCACGTGATACCACTAAAATCTACTCCAACTCCACAGAGACAGTATCCAATAAAACAGGAAGCGAAAAAACAGGTCAGAGAGATCTTAGATCAACTTGAATACCAAGGTGTAATTGAAAACTGCACCTCTTCAATGAATAATCCTTTGTTTCCCGTAATGAAACCCGACAATTCATATCGTCTAGTTTTAGATTACAGACATCTGAACTCATGCACAAAAACATTCGCAGTACAGAACGCACACAGTGCCACATTAATTAATAACATTGTGCGGAAAAAATACAAAACAACTCTTGACATCTCAAATGGATTCTTCTGCCAAAATATAGCACCTGAGCAGATATTTGACAGCATTCTCAGCGCTGGGGTCCCAGCTGCAATTTTGTCGACTTCCCCAGGATATAAGAACAGCCTGGGGTTGTTTTACTCCAGGGTAACTGAGTTAATTCAGAATCTGGACGAGGAGGCATTGTCCTATGTAGATGATACTTATCTGATGGATGATGACCTGGAGGAACACTTGACCAGGGTGAGCACCATAATTTTGGGATTTGCCTCTGAGGGCTACAAGTTTAACTTTAAAAAATCAAAAAGCCCACCTCAATGTCCTATTTTTGGGATATGAGCTTTCAAGTGTAGGGAAAAGCCTGGCAGCCAACTTTTAGACAAGTGTGTGCTGCTCCAACCTTCAAAATCATTGAAAAATTCGCAATCCATACTGGGATTCCTGAATTTTGGTAGAACATACATTCTGGATTACGCAGAAAGGGTTAAACCTTTCTACAACCTCATCAGACCTGATTTTTCAGTTAGGCAATGTACACAGGAACACAAAGATATCCTACAAGCTGACATGATAGCGTTGAAACACTTACAGACGCGCGTAAATGTCCGCAATCTAGTAATCCGTATAGTTGCGGGTCAATATGGGTACACCTGCTTAACATACAATGAAGGTGAAACAGTACCAATAGCATACAAATCACACTTGTACACAAACGCTGAGATGCGTTTTGCATCTACGGAAACAATTCTGACAGCCTTACAGACTGCTGTAGTGAGAGAAAGAGCCCTAGCTCAGGGGAAACGAATAATTGTCGTGACTCCAGTACCGGCCATAGAGGCTGCTACAAAGGCAAGCGTTCAAAATGCTAAAGACTTACATCCTAGATGGATACAATGGGCTAATTCTCTTACTGCATCAGATGTAGAATACAGATACGACCCAAGTCTAAAAACACAAGTATTCCTGCAATACGAACAAGAATATCCTCTCCCGAATGAAATAATGCCTCTAGATCAGTATGAATACATAATTTACACTGACGGATCTGCTCAGCCGGCAATTGGAAGTAAACAACAATATAGCGCCGCATCTGCGATTGTAAAAGGTCGTATGCAGGATGGCAAGTTCCATCCAAGATGTATAAAAACTCAGTCTCTAGGAGACTGCACGGCTCAGCTAGCAGAACTAAAAGCTCTTTTACTGGCACTGATTAATACGGATCGAGAATTCCCCACACTAATTGTGTGCGATTCTTTTTACTGTGTCCAGTCTTATAATGAATATCTTCACTATTGGGGACAAAATCGGTTCAAAGACTCAAAAGGTGGCACAATTAAGCATAAAATGCAATGGGAACAGGTAGCTGAGTTAAAAAACGAACAATAGCCTTATACTTTATGCCTGAGGATCCTCGGATTCTTGGAAACTCAGCAGGACTACCATCTCCTGCATAATAACTATGTACAAGGTTCATCCCTGAAGTCATCCTAAGACCGACAGTGGCACAGCAAGGTAGAACCCCTGGGGATACCTACGGGTATATAAAAATCACATCTTGCTGAGACAGTGAGAAGAGATCACGACTTCCATGCCAATACACTGACGCGGGACGCTGAGGTTCCTGCATGCAGATACTCCAGCTCGCAGTGGTCTAACATCCCTTGCGGGGTGTCTAGCTAGAGACCAAGACGGGGTCCCACAGTCTCTCACTTCAGGTAATGGGGTTGACTTTATCCTAGAGGGATTCTTGGCTTAACATCTATACACATGCTAGGTACATTTAGGTACATCTAGTTAGGATACCATCGTAGGAGTACTCATTTTATTGTCATGTATTTTATATACTTAACTGTATTCCTTTTACCTTCTTAGGGGCATATCATCAAGCCGGCGATAAGAAATTATCGCCGCTTTAGCGTCTGTATTCAGACGAAAAGCGGCGATAATTTTATCGCTGTATTAGCAAGGCCACGCTATCGCGTGAATCCTTGCCCTATCGCCCTTTTCCATAACGCCACCTTTGCATCTATAATGAGATGCAAAGTGGGCGCTCCGTCCCAAAATCACTGGAGAAATGTCGTTAACCGACATTTCTCCAATTATCAAGGGAATCCTCAACAAGCATAGCGATGAGAAAAGTAGCGCTAACCTTGGTTAACGCTACTTTCCTTACGCATGCTTTTAGTTTGACTCTAGCCATGATATCCAATGGAAGGTGGATATCATGGTTAAGTATGCCCAGCCCTATCAACAAGCTATCGCCAAATGTCGTGCGATTATCGCTGGATTTCCAGCGATAATCGGACATTTGGCGGTGCTTGCGCCAGGAATTTTATTGATTCTGAGATAAGCGTTGCTAATAGCACGCTATCTCAGCGATAAAATTCATCGATCGCCGGCGATAAATATCCTAGCGCTAAGTGCGCTTAGCGATATTTATCGCCGGTTGTTGATAATATGCCCCCTAGTGCTTCTAATCATTTATATCTGTTTCTGTCTAGTGGTTGTTTCAGCACACCTATTTTACACTAGAATGACGAGTGTTCAATAAATACTTATTGAAAAACATCCACATCGTTTATTCTGTGTATCTCTCTGAGACTAAGTGAGCACGAGTGACTGAGCGAAAAGTATTGCACTGTCTCCACGGTTCTGAGGGATCAGGGTTGTCATGTTCGATAGTTGCCAAGAACTAATCTCTCCTTGGTAAGAGGAGTTTCTAGTGGCACTGTGAGCTAGCTGGTATACAGACCAACATATCTGGTGGGGTGTCTGGAATCATTCCGGACACCAAGCCCGCAGTGTATTTTGTCTAAACCTGCAGATCCTGTATAGGTTTTATAGGAACTACATGACACAACCTACAGAGTGCCTGTCGCCCAAACTTGTGCATGAAACTGTGGGGGAGCGCTACCTCTGCCGCCAATATATACAAATAAAACTTTTTTTATTAATAGTCACCCCTATGCATTAAAACGTAATCATTGCAATTACTTTTACGTAGGCCCATCGCTCCCACACTTTCAGCCACTGAGGCCGAGTCACAAGTAACTCCTAGCAACGCTGGCATGGGCACCGACCACCCAGCCTCCCAGTAGGTTTCCCTCCCATCCAGCCACCGTCTTTCAACTGGTATTATGCAGGTTCACTTCAGAGCTGGACCCTCCCTGTGTTTCAGAGAGTTGGATGGGTGTTCTAAATTCTGCGGATCTGAGGTCTCTCCTGGTCCGGAATCTTTCTTCTTGTTT
The DNA here is from genome assembly GCA_963921515.1 of Calotriton arnoldi. Classification (NCBI taxonomy): domain Eukaryota; kingdom Metazoa; phylum Chordata; class Amphibia; order Caudata; family Salamandridae; genus Calotriton; species Calotriton arnoldi. The sequence continues at coordinate 2,134,083 of CAWUFW010000952.1, read as the reverse complement.
CGCTTGCATTCCACTTTACTCCAGCCCTCTAGCGAGTCCCATGCATGTTCTGGAGACATGAAGTGATGCAACTTGCCCTCCATGATTATTCGTAACTTGGCTGGGTACATCATCATGTATTTAATGTTTTTCTCTTGGGGGGCCTTTTTTACAGAGTCAAAAGTTCGGTGTTGGCGCTGTACCTGGAGAGTAAAATCAGGAAAGAATCTGACAGTCGTGTTTCCATATTTTACATCTCCATGCACCCTTGCCACCTGCAGAATAGCATCTCGATCCCTAAAATTAAGGATGCGAGCTATGATCGTAGGTGGGAGGGGCCCTAGGGCGTGATGAAGGCCCCGGCGCTCGATGTGCTCTCTCCACTGAGAAGAAGGTGGATAATATTTTCGGGCAGAGTGTGTTGAGTATTAGGTCTTCCTGAAGAGATCAACGGACTATCCCACCGCCCCTTTGGGGACCCCCACCTCTCGGATGTTGTTCCGGCATGCTCTCCCTTCTGATCTTCTAACCTCGCCAGAACTTTCCCTTGTTGCTTGGTCAGTCTGGTGACTTGATCCCGAGTCATTTTGTTTTAGATTGTAGACTCCCTATATCTGTTTCTGTCATGGCCACTTTATCCGCCATTCCTCGGAAATCCTTGCGAAGTAACCTCCTTAGTTACCGCATCCAATTTGGGTTCAAGTGTGTTCCTCAAACCTCTAATTGCTTTCATTTTGTCTCTGAGAGTGGGATCTGATGCTTGATTCGTTCCTCCCGGGGGCCCTGACTGCTTGGCGGTATCTGTGGCGTCTTCCGCTGCTCCCAGAGAGACGGTATATTTGTCTATCTGTTTGGATTGACCAGGATGGGGGTCTTTTGTGCGTACCATGGTTTACCAGGGCTAAAGTTCAACCATGCGGCATGTAGTGTGGGAACCCCTAATCACCTATGACTTTTTTAACAGCTGGATTTGGCGCTCTTGGTCAATACTTCCAGCCGTCTGAGTGCTGTATTGGGTCCACTTTTCTCACTTTAAATTATAATATAATATTAGAGGCCTCTGGGCTTTGAGCAGACCTCTATGTTTTAAAGCTCTTGGTTCATGAGCACCAGGCGCGGGCAATATTCCCTTATTTATTCCGGCAGCTGCAGATCAGGTTATTAAAATTAGCGTGACTCAGAGAGGAGGGGGAGTCGTCCCCACACTCCCAAGACCGATATAGTCCTCCCAGCATACCAAGCGTGGGGCTCCTTACCGTCCTGAGAGCTGGCGGACCTGTGCAATGGAGACAGGCGAGGGCCCGAGACGGCAGAGCAGAGGGCTGGCGTGGACTCGTGAGTCCCGGGGCGACAAGGCAAGCCTGGTAGGAAAGATCGGCTGCACCGAGGGAGTGAGGTGGCCAGTCAAGATGGCGCCCGCGGCCCGGGATCTACAACACTAGCGGAGATCGAAGGCTACCAGAGGACAAGAGAAGACGAGGAGCCGGGCCGTCGCCTGAAAGGAGCACCAAGCGGTGTAGGGAGGTACCGCGGCAGAGGGCCCCAACGGCGGAGGTACAGGAGAACTCTTCCACTCTCCCTAACTGAGCACGAACGACTACTTGCTGGGAACACTGCGGCATGAGGATCCCTGCAGCCACGGACTGTGTCCGCTCCAGAGAGCGTCCACCTCTCGCTACAGGAGCGGTGTCCCATCCCGGTGAGTGGGGGCTGCCCGGGACGGTGTGGGGTGCCCCCGGGGAGCGGGGGGCTGCTGCCTACTTCCCGCCTTGCTATTCCCCTGGGGCCTCTGCAGGGGGGCGCTTCGCCGGCGACCCGCACCACAAATACGGGACCCTGGGCCCTGCCTGAAGGAGGAGGGCTGTGGAACTTTGGCCCCCGGCGCTACTGCCCAAGCCATCTGCCTGAGGCCCAGCCCCGCCACCCACAGCACCGGCGAGGTCACTACCGCTGCTTCCTGAGGGCGATACTGGAGCGGGCTGCACTCGCCTGCTGGGACCTATGGGGCACCCCCACCTGTGAAGTTTTCCCCAACTGCCACAGATACCCGCAAGGGTAACTAGGAACAACACTACCCTCCCAGCTGACACCGCTGCCCAACCACGTCCCCGCTATCGGCCTCGAATGCTCCCGGTGGCGAGGGGGGCGCTCCAGCCAGTACTGCCACCTGAGCGACCAGCCTTGTTGCCTGCGCCGCCTGCTGCATATCTCTTAAGTGGCCGTTGTGAGGCACAGTGGGTACCCGAGCACAGCCGGCAACAGGAGGGGCATAGGTAGAAGCCATAGGTCACAGCTGAGACCGACTGGTGGACGCAGCGAGAACCTTTACCCCTGAGCGCGCACGGACTGGGAAAGGCAGGAGGAACGAAGGCCCTCCCCAGGGGGCTACACTCACCATAGGGCGCGTTAACAAAAGGCGAGACACAGAGCAGCAGGACCCAGCGGGAGAGGACGCTGGAGGGGCGTGACCACACACAGGATTCCATAGCGAAAAGACGGCGGCCCAAGACGAACCGTCCCTACATGACATCCTACAGGCCATAGAGGCGTCGAGGACAGCAGTGGAATATAGAATTGAAACGCTTCGAGGGGATCTGGGCCTACTGCGGGCAGACCACAGGAAGCTGGCGGACCGTGTCACGTCGGTGGAAGGGGACGTCGGAGACCTGAAACCACAAGTATCTGAGTCTACCCACAAACTCATGGACATTGAAAAACGAGTTCAAGTGTTGGAACTGCGAGCCGAGGACACTGAAAATAGGGCACGACGGAACAACATTAGAGTCACTGGGCTGCCAGAAAAAGTCGAAGGGAACAATATGGTGGCCTACCTTGAGAACTAGATCCGCACAGAGGTAGCTGAGGACGGTCTATCGCCATACTTCGCCCTTGAGCGGGCGCACAGAGTTCCTGCATGGGCACTCCCACCTGGGAGACCGCCGAGACCGGTGGTGGCTTGTCTTCTCTTCTACAAGGACAGAGACCACGTGCTGAGCCAAGCGCGACTCAAAGGACAACTCAAAATTGAAAATAGCATTGTACGGATTTTCCCGGATTTTTCCCGAGATGTGCAGCGACAGCGAGCCTCATTCATCACAGCCAAACGGAAACTGCGCCAAATGGGGGTGTCGTACTCAATGGTGTTCCCAGCTAAACTCCGGATAGCACATGCAGAGAAGACCAAATTTTTTACCACACCTCAAGACGTCTGGGACTGGATCGAGGAGCTGGGGCCACAAGACCGGAGGCAAGAAAGCAGAGACCAGCCAGAGGAGATTCACACGTGATCCCCTGGAAGGGGGGGAAGCCCAAAGGCCACCCAAATCCGGAGGAGGCTCGCCGAGACAGGGAGAGGGCGGTGGCAGCGATAGCGTCCCTGAGTGCAGCGGGCCCACTGGGTGCTTCCTCCCTGTCGGGGGAGGAACAGAGAGACTCGGACTCAGACACCAGCTCGAGCACAGTGGGAGAGACCAGCCAGACAATGCCGGAGGTGACTCCCAGAACGGCGGACGACCTGATCTAACCGAAGCCTGACACGCAAGTCCCTGCTGGACATTGGGGCTCGGGGGGGGAGAGGGCGCAATGACCAGAGACTGGACCGAGAGCTAGAGGGGCTCAGGATGAGCACTATGCGAGGTAACCACTGGATGGGGGGACCCGGGGGGGCGAAGGGGAAGGCTTTCCTCCAAGCGAGCATTAGTCTAGCCACCACCCGAAAGTTGGGCTCTAGCCCGTTTGTATGCCAGAGAGCAGTTTGGATGGGAGTGAGTTGCTCACTTGTCCTGGGGAGGGGGAGTTGGGAGAGTTCTATTGTTTTAAGTTGGGGGCACTGCTGTCTATCCTTACTTGGGGATAAGAGCCGCTGCGCGGAGGTTCCCATCATGCGACATAGGGCGCCGGGAGTCGGGCGGGGCCGAGGGGGCCAGATGGAGGTAGAAAGGCTAATCTGTAATGCCCAATCAGAGGGAATATAATCTCCTTTCCTGAAATGTCTGGGGGATGCACTCTATGCACAAACGCTACAAAATCTTCTCACATCTGAACAGGCGAGGGATTCACATAGCAATGCTGCAGGAAACGCACACATTGGCTTCCGAAGGGGCGGCACTACACCGTAGATGGAGAGGCCAGGCATACTACGTTCTCGGCATTCGCCAGAGGGATCTTGATATGGATCAGCGCAGGCGTCCCCTTCCAGCACACCGGCCATAAAATAGATCCAGAGGGTCGATATGTGGTGGTCACAGGGCGCCTAGACGGGCAAGACGTCACACTGATAAATATCTACGGCCTGAATACAGACCAAGGAACATTCTTCGAGCAATTATCTGGGACTCTGGCGTCATACATGACGGGGTCAATTATCATGGGGGGAGATTTTAATTGCATTGCAGATCCGGCCCTGGACCGATCCCACCCACCACTTCAGGATGCCCCAGTACATAGGATAGCCAGGACGTTCAGGGATTGGCAGTCTCATTGGGGGTTGGTGGACAAGTGGCGACACACGCACCCACTAGATAGGGAGTATTCTCACCTTTCCCATGTACATGACTTACACGTCCGCCTGGACACCTTTTTATGCTCCCCGGACGTGCACGCACGACTCCACAGCGCGGAATACCTCACTCGAACAGTGTCGGACCACAACCCCTTATTAGCTCTGCGACAGTGGGGAATCACGCAGCAACCCATCCCCACCTGGCACCTAAAGCCTGAGGCACTAGAAGACCAAGTGTTCCACCATGAGATTAGGGAACAAATCATCACATACTTTGCAGACAATGCACAATCCACAGACTCCAGGGTGACAGAATGGGAGGCCTTTAAGGCAGTAATTAGGGGGCGTTGCATGGCGCTGTCAATAGGGGTACGACGTACATTACTAACTGACGTGGAATGGGCCGATCGAGCACTGAGGGAGGTAGAACGCCGACGCCCGAACAATCCAGAACTCCGCCAGGAGTTACTTGAGGTGAAGGAGGAGGTGGCCGTGCAGGAAGAGAGACTAAAGTGCTTTGACTTTCAAGCATACATGGACAGGACTCATGCTGAGCGAGACAGGGCGGGTAGACTGCTGGCATGGCTCGCTATTCCCACCCGCAGGGGGAATACGATCATAGAATTAGCTGACTCGGAGGGGCACTTTCTATACCGGCAGGACGACATCAACAATAGATTCCACAGCTATTATGAGAGACTTTACAAGAGTTCAGGACCCCGGGGGGAAGGGGAAGTAGAGGAATACCTGGCAGACCTCCCGTTACATACTCTAACTGAAGAGGACGCAGAGCACTTAGGAGCTGAAATCTCAGAACGCGAAATTCGGGTAGCTATTAAGGAACTGGCAAGAGGGAAAACACCGGGCACAGATGGGCTCCCAAGGAATTTTACGCGGCATACGCGGGAGAACTGTCCCCCAAATTGGCGGAGATGTATGCGGAGGCAAGGGAGAAGGGCCACTTACCGGGCACCACTAGGGAGGCGGTGGTAATCCCGCTGTTGAAGCCTGATAAGTCCCCCTTGGAGTGAGCTGCGTATAGACCCTTGTTGATGCTGAATCTCGACTTTAAAATCTTAAGTAAGGTGCTGGCAACGCGGTTGCTCCCCTACATGATGTCTCTGGTGCACCAGGACCAGGCAGGCTTCATTCCCCGCCGGAACACAACTCTGAATATACGTCGACTGCTGTCCATTATCGAACTTGGGGCGACAGCGGACCAGGGAGGGGCGGTGTTCACCATCGACATGGAAAAGGCATTTGATAGCCTTGAATGGGGGTTCCTATATGCCGTGTTGAACAAAATGGGCCTTGGACCAGGGTTTCTGCGCTGGGCGCGGCTACTATATACTGATCCGGTGGCGAGAGTCCGCACGGGGCGCACAATATCGGAGCAATACCGGGTGGAGAGGGGCACGCACCAGGGGTGTCCCCTCTCCCACTACTATTTGCTCTGGCTGTGGAGCCATTAGCTTGCGTAGCGCGATCTGAAGGGGCTTACCGAGGGCTCCAGTTGGGGGAGCAGAGGCACCAAATAGCGTTATATGCGGATGACCTCCTAATATTCTTAAACGACGCGGGGGAAGAACTGCCAGGAGCAAAGGCTATGATGGAACGATTTGGGTCATTGTCAGGCCTGCGAGTGAATTGGCAGAAGTCCAGATTATTCCCTTTAATGAGGGACATGCAGCCACCTGGGAACTTAGGTGATCTGCGATGGGAGCCCCGATGCTTCCGCTATCTGGGAGTGCACATTTTCCACACCATGGAGTATGTGAAGGAAGGCAACATAGGGAGGGCGCTGCGCTCGCTCAAGGACACTATGGCATTCTGGGGAAAGCTTCCCCTCTCAGTAATGGGTCGCATCTCACTGCCTAAAATGGTGGCTCTCCCCCGGCTGCTATACTTCTTTGTCACGCTTCCCGTGTGGATATCAGCGGCATGGTTCCGGGAGCTGGACTCCTGCCTGTCGGCGTTCATATGGGGGACAGGACGCAGACGAGTAGCCCTTAATACTCTTAAACGGCCTAGGTCGGGGGGGTTTGGCTGTGCCCGATATGGAGGCCTACTATTTGGCTGGACAGCTGCAGAGGTTCACGCAGTGGGTGGTGGGGAGCAGGGAGCCGGACAGGAGGGTGCCACCTTTCACCCCGGATAAAGCCGGTGTGTTCCGCACCCTGCTCGGGACTGCCAAGCCTCAGCAGGTCCGCAGTAACGAACATAGAGTGATACGTCACTGCTGGGGCAGATGCTTGCAGAAAACTAGAACAAAACACCCATATTCGCCAGAAATGGCGATGTCGCTGCTGGGGGCCCTTCCCCACGGAGGGCAATGGCGGGGAATAGACGATTGGGTACAAGCAGGAGCCACGAAAGTTGGAGATCTCTTCCGGGACGGGGAGCTTCTCTCCTTCGAGGACTTCAGCGCTGACTGGGAAATACCACAGGGGCATTTCCTGCTCCATGGGGCAGTCACGGGGCCATGAGGCGACACTGGGGAACAGGTACAACTGAACCACCACGACACGCCACCTGCGAATACATAAGCCTGGCTGGGGGAACTATCAAAGCTGTTGCATGCCTCTACAGAGCTATAGGGTGAGACTCCATACAACCGCTGAACCAGTTAAGACATAAATGGGGGGACGACATTGACAGACCGCTAGAAGACAAGGACTGGGACAATATTTTAGAACGGACCACCAAAGTATCTCGAAACGCCCGGTTTAGCTTGATTAGTTTCTATATACTTCACCAAGCATATCTAACCCCAGAGCGTATCAACCGATATTTCGATGGGGCAGACAATAGATGCCCGAGATGTAATACACAAGGGGCGACTTTTACTCACATGATGTGGAGTTGCACCTCCTTAACGCAGTACTGGCAGGAAATCACACGGGAGACAGCTAGAATAACGGAGAGGGTGGTCCCCTGCACACCAGCCCATGTATTGCTCAACCTGTTCCCACACACTGCCAAAACCAGGACCACAGACAGGTTCCAAGACCTTGCCTTTATACTCGCGAAACGAGAAATTACTAGTAGCTGGAAGAAACCGGAAGGCCCCAATGTGCACAGATGGAAACGAGAGCTGGTGAAATGGGCTGGCTGCGAGCGAGGGCAGGGTCCTGCTTAGAAATGCTGCGAGCTCGGGCGTGAGAAGGGCTGATGGAAGACCTAAAGAGAGATGACAGGGCGTCTGAAGCTTCCACCCCAGAGAGACCCCCACAAATGGAGAACCCCCAGGGGCCAGGTTAGGACGGAGTAGCACTAAAGATCCCAAGAGATGGGGACATATAATAGAACTGCACAGGAGTGGACAGGGATACGACAAGGAGGCTCCGGCGAAGCACCATCACACACATCTCAAGCACAGGGGAGGCGCCTATCTGGGCTCAATAGATGTAGTGGGGAGACAGCAGTGCGGGGCGGTAGGGGGAGGGAGGAGGGGATCAGTTATATGTTGGGGAAGGGGAGGAGGGAGGGGGGAATCTTCCCGATTGTATGCAGAAGCGATACCAGACCGAGCATGCGGCTGATAAAATCAGGACTCATGGCTATTAGACCAAGCAGGGTATGCAATGTGATGCATTAGAATGATCATGCTTTGTATCTATTTGTGCCGCGGTCAGCGGACCTACTGTACAACATGTAAAAGGCAATAAAGTATGTTTAAAAAAAAAAAAAAGGAAAGGAAGCAGAGTTTGAGCCTTCATGAAATACAGCTCATCCACGATTAATTTGTGCAAAATGTGAATCTCACATTACATAGAACAGTGCATTGAGTCTTCAATTATGCATCACTTCGTTATTAATGGAAATTAATTCATGTAAGTATAGGGTACTCATAAAAAAATGTAACACTATCATTTCACATATAATTTTCTAAGTCTCTTTTGCACGTTATACGTTAATACATCGTACAGAATTTAAAAGCACACTTGAAATACATTTTTTATGAAGTGCATAGCATAACATACCCTCATGTAACATCTACTTCTCTTGTATATGTCAGTGCTCATGTTATACTTTCTATTGTTATTATCTGGTTTCCTAAAACATAAAGCAGCTTTACCCTTATATAGAAATTTTCCGTGTTATCATTTATTTACCACGTTCCTCTAAGCATAAGTACACATGTCACTAAAATGTCAAATTTCACATCAGCTTATTGCCTGTAGATTGTATTAGAAATCTACTTCTAACATTCTGCAAGCTTTTACAATGTAGTATCTAAATCAGAATGCAATTTGTGGTTTCTTGAAACATACAGTCGGTATCATGTAAAATAGTGTCACAATCCATTTTCTGAACAAAATTGCCGTAAATTGGTGAATGACAATATCTTTGCTCCATCAATTCCCCCTTTGATGGTGAATCGAGCCATCTCACACTTATCTTTATCTTTATCTGATGTCAAATTTATAAGATGGATGCCTACATAAGCTTTAGCCTAGTTTGTTCTAAGGCTTTTGATGCATTGCGGTACCCACATTGTCTAGACTCAATTTCTGATTTCTTTCTCTTTATTCCCCTAGTCCCTTTCTCAGTTTCTGCACACCTATAATATCTGATGATCCTTGTTTTATTAGTACGCAATTAGCAATAGTTAGTATGGGTGTTAATATTCTATCCCCTAAACTACCTCCCAAAGTTGCAAACCATTTTCCCACAGAAGTAAATCCTTTGCCAATAGATTCCCATGCACCATCAGTCTTTAATTCAGCCAAATCTTTTCCCAAATTAGTAATATTGCTGATATATCCCCGCAAATCTTTGCTTTTGGCAGGAATATAAGTACAGCACTGTTGGACTTTTAGCATGCGACAGACTCTCCCTTCTTTTGCAAGTAGGACATCTAATGCAAGTCTGTTCTGTAGCACCATAGATCTAATAGCAACCATTTCAGTATCTATGACAAGGAATCATCCTGCTGTATCAGTTGATAAACGATCAACCACAGTAGAACGTTTTCGAATTTTGTGAGAATTTAGAATCACCCAAACTGATAATATAATTGCACCAAAAATATCCCCAATTATTTCAGCAGCACTTATTCTCCTTCTTAAACAAGTGTGTTTAACTTCATTGGTTCTACTAGCTTGTCCCACATGATAAATGTTTGGGAATACTATTCCCATATAGCAGCATCCATACCAATGTTTTAGTAATCTATAATAGGCATTTTACTCACAAATATAATACACCCCTGGAAAGACTGAATCATATCCTCCAAGATATAAACCCCATCCTCCCACAATTTGGAAGGTGTTATCACATTCACTGGAACCAACAAATTTATTTTTAAATTCAGTTCTACGTCTCAATATATGTAACATTCCTTTGTGTTGCCAATCCAGAGCCATAGCAGAGTGCGCTTCACCCTTTTTAATTTCACCCTCCCGGTGTTCCCAAAGTGAAATCTTTGATTGTGTTTCAGCCTCTTTCTTTATTTCCCCACGTCTGTCTTCAACTGAATTCATAAAATTCTTTTCAAGGTTATGCAAAAAGCAAGTTAAGGTTTGTCTATGCGCATATGCTGTATCTATACTTTGTGTTAGTTGAAAGAATTCACCCTTATTTCAGCAGTTCGCGTATCCAGTACAATGTTTAAATTCTTCTTAATTGAAATTTCAGAAAAGGTCAAATCATAATTTGAGTAATAATATTGAAATTTCCCTTTGCAATAGAATAAACTGGTTAGTACACTACAAGAAATGCCATAAGTAAGAGGTAAGTGATGGTAAGTCACTCCCTCTGATACCGAGGTAGGTAGTTGCATGCACACATGGCAATCTCTAGCATCCATAGTATCAACATATTCATAGAGAAGCTTAGTAAAGACATATAAGGGAAAGTCATTAATAGATTGATCATGATGTAAAGTCTTATTAGTTAGATCATCATTTACATTTACATCATTCCTTTCTTACAACGGTTTAGTAACAGGGGTAGGGTTAATGTCATGCTTCACATAAACATGATGAGGAAGATTTAAAACAATAGGTAACAATAAGAATTATAGAAAAAGCAGCTAAGAATAAGCACATATACGTTTGCGTTTTAACGATACCGGGTTTGGATCTCCCATCTCTCGAGAATGGGAACTCATAGTTTCTGTTTAAGTTTGAGAATGCTTTATAACATAGGTTTCAAGTTTCGGCATAATCCGGCATATTTTGTCTCTTCAGTTATTCATAGGCCATTTCTTTTTGTTATTCTGTCTTGTAAAATGTCCCTTATCACAACAGTCTCTCAAGGTGGTTTTTGTGAGTTTAAATCCTTGAAGCAAAAAGCTTGGTATGCTTTCTCCAAGTCATTTGCTGCTGCTAATTAAGTCAATTCAGGTGCAGCATATCCCCGATTTGGTACTTCAGCTCTTTTCAATTTTCCCACTGTTGGTTCAACTTCATCGGTATCACTTTGCTCATATTGACTTGAGACTTCGATTACAGTTGGGGGTACTTTGCCTTTTGCCAAGATTTGCCTCAATCTGTTAGTTCTTCTGGGCCAACGGTCTCCACTTATCACTCGCTTTTCACTTGCACTGTTCACAAAAGCTGAATCAACACTTCTCTTCGTCAGGTCCCTCTCCGCATGACTCTCATTACCTACAGGGACTGACTCTTTTGGACCCTTATTTGAAACAGTGCTTTGAGACCCAGTAGCTGGTGCCCCCTCCATTCTATGACTGACCTGAGTTGGACGTCTAACTGTAACCACCGGCACATCCACTACAGGTATCGCATTTTCAAGGGGACATGGGACTCGGCGCGTGTGGGCAGCATGTACCCAGTTAGGCAGACCACTACATTTGACAGCAGTTGTGGTAACAAGGATCACTGGATATGGCCCATGCCAACAAGACTCCAAACACATTTTGCGCACATGCTTCTTCACTAAAACCCAGTCACTGGGACACAATTCATGGCACTGCTCCTGCTGTGCTAAAATGGCAGCTTCCCCAGCCTGCTGAGACACAGAACGGACCACATCAGCCAATCCTTTACAATAATCGAGTACCAAATCATCAGTTATGTTTACTAGCTGATTGGCTAGGACTGTAGGCTGTCTCATAGCCCTCCCCATTATGATTTCATGTGGAGATAGTCCAGTTCTTCTGTCTGGGGTACTTCTCAAACTCATCAGCACCAAGGGCAAAGCATCAGGCAATTTCAGAGACACAGACGCACACACCTTTGCCAGAGGGGATTTTAGTGTTCCATTCACTTGCTCGACCACTCCACACGCTTCTGGTTGGCATGCACAGTGTAACTTCTGCTCAATGCATTTCCATCACCCCATTGTTAAAATGAGTCCCTCTATCCGATTGCAAAGAGGTGGGAAATCCAAACCGTGATATAAGCCCTCTAAGGAGTAATTGCCAAGACTTGTGATGTTCTTACCAGCTCTGGCATGTTGGAGAGATTCTCAACTTCGGTTCTTGAGGGTTCTGGTCTGTCCGAGGTAAGGGCGACCCTTTCTGGTAGCCACTGTGCGGCTGACAATGAAATAGCTAAAGCAGACTGTGCCTTCCAAAAGGAATCCCAAGAGGAAAAAACCCCATAGGGAAAACCTCTGGTGTAAGTGGGAACTCCAGGAATAAGAGGAAGGAAAGAAACATCCAGAAGGAGCAAAAGAAGGCCAGGAATCCGAACCAGAATAGAAGGCTAAATCAGGAACAAGGTAGGCCAACAGGAATCACAGATACACCAGGCAGGAGCACAGGATACCAACAGGAGCAAGGACACACCAGGAGCAAAGAGTGTTGCAACACAAGGAAATGAAGGATCCAGCCCTTTAAATACCCATGAACAGGAAGTGACCAAACGGGAACAGGAAGTGACCAAACAAGAACAGGAAGTGACAAAACAGGAACAGGAAGTGACCAAACAGGAAGTAAGTGACCACCATCTTGGATAAGGAAAAGGATAGTGAACGGAACAGGAAGGTAAGAATATAGTGCCCCAACATGTGTAAATAAGAAGCCGCAGCTCCAAAACTGGAGATGTGGCATCCTGTCATGGAAATTGTTAGACAACAGGCCGCCGCATAGGTAGGTGGCATTCCCAACTCAAAAGGACGCCGAGACGCCGACTGTTCAGGCAGCGGTACGCCCGTTGAAACGATCCTCACCGTAATATAGATTGATACATATTGGGAACGAGAGAGCTGACAAATTACCATATCCAAAGCTGCGGCTCTACCATTGTCAGCATTTAATGCTGTTTCAAGTGGAAGGCGATTGAGCCACCACTCGCTTTGATTGTGGAACACAGAATTAACTTTATCCACATCACTTCTGAAGGGTCATTTATCATTCTACTTAATGTCCTGAGGATGGTCTAGCGGATGTACACAACATTAGACCGAAACGTCCACCTTCACACCTATTTCTCAGTACTATTGAATTGAAGGACATGTTGTCTATGTAGTCAGTCACATCTCCCTACGATTGTTGTGAAAAGGTGTTCACTATTGTAACTGAGAAAAGTTTGTAACATCAAAATCACTGTAAACTTCAAGTTACATTGTGTTTTTTATTGATTAATTTTTCTATTTGTTTTTTGTACCCTTTGCAAATTATTTTGCCTATATAAATTTGTTTGTTGAATACATATACCCGTGTTAAAAATTTCTTTGAAGATTTGTACATATGAAAATAACTGAAACTATATTGGAAGAAATCTAATTATAAGCTACTGGACAGAGCTTGTTAACATTTGAATGCAGAAATGATTATGAATTTATAGTTAAATGAATCCTTTGTAGGCACACGTTCCTGATAACAACTCAAAAAGAGAGCAGGCGCCGCGGAACGCACCCACAATGCCAAAACAGCAACAGCGGGCTGCTGCACAGCACTGCGATGCGCCCAAAGAAAAGAGGGAGGCACCGCAGGCTGTATCGCGGCCCGCGAGGAAGAAGCAGGCAGAACCGCGGGCCGAAACACGGTCCGCGGTGCAACAGTAATTTAGCTACAGTTAAACTGTCTATGCGCCTGGTTGGATAGGCTTCCACCCAACGAGAGAACAGACACACAATAACTAGAACGTACTATAGTGCACTGCAAGGGGGCATCTCGATAAAATCGAGTTGCGTCTTATTAAAGGGTCCTCCAGATCTCCCTACATGACTCATGGTGACTAGTGTATTTTTTCCCCCATTTTGTTGTTGACATATTACACACCTCTGGCACAACACCTTCGCAACAGCTCGCAATCAGAGGTTAAACTATGTCTGCCAAAAAGGAAGCATCATAGCATCTCTCCCAACATGTGCAGGGCTGTGGTAGTTTCTTGCCATTGGTGACGACAAACTATCAGGTAAGACTGGTCTTCCATTTGTATACACCCACACCCCATCTTCTTGCCTTTGTGTGCAACCTGCTTTGATCCATCCCTGTTTTTCTGTTTATGACACTTCGTCTTGTAATGCTTTTATTTCCTCCCATGTTTCCAAAACTGAAAACATCAGCCTGCCTCTGTGACATCAGGTTGTTCTTTTCATGGGAATTTAGGGCGCAATAGCGCGCGGTTTCTACCGCATAGGGGTTTCTGACCGTTACATTATCATTTCCTTGTTGGTGGGCTGGATATTTTACCACCGCAATATGGGCTGGCAATTGTAATGACAGTAGTATGTTTTTCACGCTCTCTCCATTTCGGATGGGTGAACCCGAAGAGGTCATGAACCCACGCTGAGACCGCAACTGCCCAAATTCATGGACAACCCCAAATCCATATTTGCCGTCCATGAAAATGGTAACTCTCAATTGTTCAATAATGCTGCAAGCCCCGGTTAGCGCTATCAGTTCAGCCACCTGGACTGAATACACTCCTTGCAACCATAAAGCTTCCACCACTCCCACAACCGTACAGATGGCATATGCAGCTCTCAAGTTTCCTCCGGCATCTCTCAAGCATGAACCATCCACAAACATCATATGGTCTGACTCAGGCTATGGTACATCCAGAATATCCAGACAAGGCTTTGCGCCTCATTCATTACAATCATGATCGCTTCATCAATCACAACTTAATTTCCTGGTAAGGGCATCAACATACTCGTACATCTCAGCAATGACACGTTCTCAGCACCCAGAATCACCTGCTCATACTTGGTTAACCGGCTACTTGTGAGATGTTGCGTTTGCGTACGAGTAAGCAAGATTCAACAGAGTGTGGTGCATGCACTTTCAGCGGGTGACCCATCACAATGCTCTCACACTGCTCTAAACTCACACATGTGGCAGCAACTGCCTTTAGACATCCAGACAATGCAGCAGCTACAGGATCTAATGTAGTTGAAAATTATGTAACAGGTCTGCGCGCAGTTCCGTGCATCGGCATTAGAACTGACAATGCACAGCCTTCGCGCTCACTGCAGAACAGAGTAAAGCTTTTGTTAAAGTCGGGCATTCCCAATGCTGGAGCTCGACACAGACTTTCCAGCAGTTTGTTAAAAGAGCGCATGCATTCATCACTCCATGGTACTGGATCTGACACATCCATCTCCATAAGCCTCTGAAGTGGATTAGCTGTCAATGAGAAATTTGGAATCCACTGGCGGAAATAGCCAACCATTCCCAGAAACATGCGAACCTCTTTTTGTGTGCCTGGTGAATTCACCTGCAGAATGGCAGTAATCCGATCATGTGACACCTTTCTGGCTTTCTTCTCAATGTGATGTCCTTTGTAAAAGACCTCCCTCCTGCAAAACTATAACTTTGTTGGTGACACCTTATGCCCACTTACTGCCAGATGATTCAGTAATGCAATGGTGTCACATATGCAAGCCTCCTGAGTACCTGACGCTACCAGCAAGTCGTCAATGTACTGGACCAGAACAGAATGATTTGGCATAACCAATGATTCCAAGTTCAATAAATAGAACAATTCAATTTGTATAACAGGTCTCGACCCAAGAGATTTACGAGGCTAGAATACATATCACAAATTTGTGCAAATCCTCAAACGATCCAATTTGTACCTTAACAGGTTCATTTATGGTGGTTGACATTAGTCGGTTAGAAACTCCTACAACTTGGATTCTTCCCCCGAGAGGGGTAGGTTGGGAACTACTGCTGTTCTCACAGTGGAACAGGTAGCACCACTGTCGACAAGAAACAAAATAGGTGTTCCATTTACCTTGCCATCAACATGAGGACAACTCTGGCCTACCTCTAAGGATGTGTCAAGCACGCATTCTTCCTCCTCTCTCAGGCACCGTCATTGGGATAAGTCAGTATCACTATCATCAACCTGTATAAAGTATAGTTGGGTTACGTTCAGGTTTGTGTCAATTTGATCATTTGTATGGAATCCCATGTTCACATTATTTTTCTCCACCTGACCATTTATGTGGGGCATAGGAGCTTGTAGCATAGTCACATTTAAATTTTTCGGCCTTTCAGTCTACTGATTCTGCATCATATCATCTGCTTGGGCCTGTGTAGATTTGCCCTGCGTTACCTGCAGATTCATCAGATTCAATGGATTAAACCTACACTTGCGCTTCCAACGCCCGAACTTGCTGCAAATGGGGCATGGGTTAGTCTTCTTCAACATTTCTATTGAAACCCCTCTTCCTCTACCTTGAGTTGTCGCACCTTGTTACTGACCTCCGGCGACTCCTTGCATACCAGCATTCGTAGGACCATTTCCCTGTACTATAACGGAACAATCGGCAAGAAAACACCAATCCTGCTGTTCGCAGATGATTCTCTACTTATTTCTAGGACCCCTATGGGCCTTCAGAACTTATTAGGTACATTTTTGGCCTTCTGTGTAGCTAGGGGCGTGGACCTAAACGTGAAGAAAACCAAGTTTATGGTATTTGGCAAGAACAAGAGGAGTGAGAATAGCAGAGAAACCATTAGAGAGGGTGACCATTTTTGACTATCTCTGGGTTAGGCTGACTGACATGGTTGGCTGGGATCCACAACTTGATAAAAGCTATCTGACCCTATGTGATAAATCTAAACCACTATTTAGATTCCATGAACAGACTCTGACTTGGTCAATAACCCCTGCCTTGGAGGTCTATCGGATGAAATCTCAAAATACGGCACTATATGGAGCAAAGATATGGGGCCACGCTGACACGCATAAGTTGGAGGTGTGCAAGAACATATATGTTAGATCCCTTGTCTCCGTTCCAGTTAGTACTCCACTGACCCCATTGTATCTTGATCTTGGGATGAGGAGAATTGGTATGACTACAGGGCGTTTAACCACTGATTTTAAGTTTTAAGTCTCATCCCAAGTTCAAGGCCTTTTGTAGATCTGATTACACCACCATTGGTGAAAATCCTCCATGTGAGATTCCGCCTGGGTTGTCTACCCTTAAGGTCTTTTAACACATGGGCCTCCGAATCAGACTCAATTACTTGCCCAGCCTGGGGCCATGCCCCAGAGACTGTTGAACAGATCTTGTTCTTTTGCACGAATACCGCTTTCTGTGAAGAAAGTGGATTCGACCTGTAACCTGGAAATTAGACATTATTGGGTTGCTCTGAGGATCTTAAAGACCAATACATCAAATCCTATTGTCTTTGTTCTAAGCAGGTTTTTATTGAATATCTGGTTTAGGCGACAGAAATTTGTGACCTAGACTGTTCAAGAGACTTCTTGTACTATCAGAGATGTAATTATGTCCAGGGCAGCTCGGACGCTGCTATTAGAGATTTCTTATTATGATTATTTGATCACACCAGGCACAAAGCACTTTACTTATACAAGAGGATGTTTTTGACTCTAGTTTTAAACTGTCTCTTGGAAGTTTTTATTATGTTGTTTTTATATCTGGAAAATGAGAAAGATTATTTTAGTCATTGATTGTTATTTGTTGATTGTGTACACTTTGATGGTGTGGATTAAACCAAATAAAGTTTTATGAATGTGTGAATGCCATGAGTTAGTGTTTTTCAACATTTCTATCGAAACCTCTCTTCCTCTGCCTTGAGTTTTCGCACCTTGTTGCTGACCTCCTGTGACTCCTCGCATACCAGCATTTGTCTGCCTATTTCCCTGTACTATAACAATCAGCACCAACTCCCACATAACCTTTCTATGCTGCCTTCATCTGACCCAGCATCAATTTTTCCTTCAACCTCTATTGTTTGGAATCCACTTCATCTCTGCATTATTTTGTATACCAAAGAATCTCGTCTGTGTGCTTGCTTTGCCAACAGATCAAATGTTGCTATATCATTGCACTTATTACAGGACTTAATCCATACACAAATCGATATACAAAATGTCCCATATCTTTCCTTGGCACATTTTCCATCCCACTATACTCTTTAAATTCCTGGAGAAACCTCTCATAGAATATAGCATATCACAACGCGATGCATTACATCGCGTGCTTTTACAACGCGATCGTTACAAACACCGCGTTGTTAGTACGTGATGCATTTACACCGCAAGTCATTACAACGACTTGCAGTAGGGGGCGCGCTGGACTTAGGAATAGTATTATTTACTATTCCTACTCCAGTTTGCGCAACAGTAGGGAAGGTGTTGGAATTCATTTCCAATACCTCAGCGCCCCCTACAGCAAGTCGTTGTAATGACTTGCGATGTAAATGCATCGCGTACTAACAATGCGGTCGTTGTAACGACTGCATTGTAATAGACCTACGATGTAATGACAGCGTTGTAAACGCTGTTTCCCCTCTCATAATATGCATGCACTGTCTATTTCAATTATTGTGTTGTTCTGTCAATCTTTAACCAATCAGTTTCCTTTGAGGACATTTTTCCCTTTAAATAAGTGATGACCTGATTGTATTTTTTCATTACTTCAGGTGATGGTGCACCAGTTTCCAAATCTCTTGCAGGTTCTGTTTCTGGCCAATCTACTGCAATCTTACACTCAGTCCATAAATCACTCTGGACCACAATGTCAAACAAGGTATCTAAATCCTTCAACAAACCTTTTAAACTTTCACAAATCTCTCAACCTGTCTATACCATTCAACTGTTTTTTCTTTTAACTTTGGGAAATCATTTCTAAAGGACAATATATCTGGCCTAGTCCATGGAACATGAACATACCCTCCTCCTGGCACTTCCCTCCTTGGAAATATTTTAGTTTCTGAATTTTTGGTTTCCCCCTCGAACATTGGATACATTGGCATGGTTACCTTCTGTGTTTCCTTCTTTTTAGCCCACCTGCCTTCCCATCTCTCTAACTCACCCCATTTCCTAAGTGTCAACAGTAATTCCATAATCTGTAATCTTTTTCCAGATGGGTTTAAACTCTCGAGATCCTTATCACTGAAATCCAAACAATAAGTTCTTTGTAATGTTTTTGATTTCTGTATGTCCAGCCCATATTTCTGTGCAGCCTCAGCCAATTTTTATGGAACCAATCTTTTTATTAGTATTATAAAGAATCATAATATAAAGAACACAGCTTCATGCCTACATCCAGAGGCCGGCAGAGCGTACATTTTGCAAAGTTACACAGCTGAGTGCCCACAACCTTGGGGCCGGCAGCGTCTGTATAAGCGTGTCATTTCGTAGTCAGTCTTGAGACTTTTGCTAGAACCAGAAGCAAACTAAAAGAAGAACACTCCCAACAAAACCCCACCCACTTTCCGCACCAGTCTGTCCTCCCCGTATATCCTCCCACCTTAGAGTCACGAAGCACCGGTGAGTGGTCCCTCCTTTGACGAATATAGTGGTATTTAGCTGGTGCCCTGCTGTAGTGCTAGAGGCACTCTTGTGGTCTGACACCCTGTGATGACCTTTGACTACCATTATTTTAATTGACTTTAGTGTGTTATTTTATCCTAGTCTGAATGTACGATGTCCTGCATATGCCTGTTTCTCTTAAAAGTTTCTTTCTTGTAATCTTGCAGTCTTTCAGCGGGAGCTGTCACGGATTAGGACAGCCTTGCCAAGAACAGAACGTGTGGGATGTGCATTTGAAAGCATGAGAGAGAGAGAGAGGTGTGGAATGGACTTTTTGGTCTCGAAGTGCAGTGTTGTGAGCAGTGGTGCACAAATGTGCTCTGTGTTGTACATTGAGAGATGAAGTATGTGATGCAATAAGCATTGGTACACAAATGTGCAGTGTGTTGTACATTGGTAGTATTATGAAGTTCTTACTATTGGCTTTGACATGGCCTCATGTCATCCTGTTTTCTGACTCTGCCTGGCTTGAGCTTTATCTGCGTGCACAGCCGCGCTTGCAAGTTGTTTGGGTTAATCACGTTCAAGGATTGTTTTGTGAGAGATTGTTTAATGTACCCTGGAAGGCTTTTGTGAGCTTCGCCAAAATAAAGGCTGGAACATGCGAGATTGGAAAGGGGACGTGGGAACTCCTTCCTGCCAGGGAATGGTTGCTTGGAAGCTGGCCAGTTCTGGTAAGATTCCTTTGGCTCAGGGGGTAAGGTTTCTCTCGAACCTTCTAGTGTGTTTTTGAGATTATAAAGCTGAGGGTAGTTGACTTAGAAACCGGGATTTTGGAATCCGTATGGGGACGGACGCGTCTACTTCGGTACAGCGGAACCCTGGTTGCTGAGGCTCTTATCCCCGGCTGTTTAATTCCCCCGGTCAGGAGTGGGCTAAGATGCAGTGTTTGCACCAGGTGAAGTGTTGAGTTTTAACTAGTGCCATTGTGATGCGTGGTTCCAGTGGCTGTGGTCATTTGAGGTGTTTTCTTTGTGATGTGTGACTGAGTGAGGTGCACATCCAAAGTAATCATTTGATGTATTCAGTGTATATATCTTTCTGATCTCTTGCAGGACGTCCTATATTATATTTGCTTGAATCTTATCTTATATTATTTGCTGCTTGTTTATTCATGGTATTATTCATGCATTTAACTGTTGCATTTACCAAGTGTGTTATTATTGCTTGCATATAAACATATATATCTCTTTGTGTATTTGAATGTTGTGCATTTGGCATCTGGGAAAGCCTGTATGTTAGAGAGCGTTGTGTAAAATAAAACCCCAAGCCTTATTCTAAAAAGAGTCTTTGCATTTTGTAAAATAAAACCCTTTTCTAAAGGTGTTGTTTGTTTTGTGTTAATGTCTCCTGCTTCGTTGGGTTGAGCCACCGTGTGGAAGATTCTGTATTATCTGAAAGGCGAAGCAAGACACCTGCGGCAATAGTTTGAGGATTTGGAGATATTTAGGGCATGTGATCTCGCGCAGTTCCTTGGATAATAGATGCAGAAAAGGAGCCCATAGTTCAGCATAAGAGTCCCCCTTCTGATCCACCACTAGGGACATCCGTTCCATAGCGAGTATTAGCCAGAGCCGATGCAGCCAGGCAGTAAAGTCTGGGACAGTAGCTGATCCCCAATGGACTAAGATGGCTTGTCATGCAGCTAATAGGGCTAACGCAATTTGTCTGCCTTTCAAGGAGCGCAGGGGAAAGGTAAGGGGATTCGATAGCCCCAGAATGGTATACGCCGGGAATCTAGGTATAGAAGTGTCGAAGGCCTCATCAATGTTATCTAAGACCTCAGTCCAATAGCGCTGCAATTTGGGACAGTGCCAGAGCAGATGCACTAAGGATCCCGTCAGCCCGCACCCCCTCCAGCAGAGATCAGATTTGCTTTTATCCCAGCTATGTAAGCGCGCCGGTGTGCAATACCAGTATGAGAGAACCTTGAAAGCGGATTCCACCCCAGCCGTATTGTGTGCTGTGTGATGTGCGCGATAGATTATATTATCCCATTCTTTAGCAGATAGTGGCCTCTCCAACTCCGCTTCCCAACGGCTTTGAGCCTTTCTGCATTCTCCTGCGTGTCTCATAGTGAGCATAGAGTAAAGCTCAGAGATGAGGCGTCAGTCGTCTTTTTTACAGACTAGCCATTTTTCAAAGGTCGTGAGTGGCCGAGAAGCCCCACTAAAGCAGGAGGACGCTGTCACCCAGTGATGTAATTGATGGTATGCAAATTCATCAGATGCTAAGAGGCCATAATCTCGCTTTAGCTGATCGAATGGAACCAGCCCTTTCGTGTCAAAAAGAGATCTGTGTCTCTTGCATCCTTCTTCTCTCCATCTTTGGAACACTGCCGAATCCCGACCTGGTGGAAAGTCCGGGTTGTCTACTATCGGGGTCATCGGTGAAGGAAAAGTGGTCCAGCCACTTTTGCTAGCCACCGCATCCCAAGTCTTCATCGTTGGGGAGGTAACCGGTGAGGAGTAAAGTCCCCAAGCTCTGTGTTTACGGGGCAACCAGATCTCACGCCAGATGTTCACTCCAGCCACCGCCTGGTACATAAAGTTCCAATGCTTAACCGACAGTGGTCTGTTCCATTTGACGATATATCGAAGACATGACGCTTGATAATACCGTTTAATCAAAGGAAGCCCGACTACTCCATCTTTCCTCGGGAGTGCCATTTGGGATATCGATAGGCGCAGTTCCCTCCCCCCCCCCCATACAAATTTGTTGATGAGGGACTGATGCTGGCCGAGAGCCTTCGGTGGCAGAGCCATTGGGATGGTTTGAAATAGATAAAGAATACGGGGAAGTACTGTCATCTTGACAGCCGCGATTCTTCCAAACCATGCCAATCGTAGGCGCGCCCAGGAATCCGAAGCCTTAGTCGTCTGTTCAAGCAAGGACGCATAATTGAGGGTTACAGTACGAGCAATGTTTGGCGCCAGGCGGATGCCCAGGTACGATATGTCTTGCTGGGTCCATTGGAAAGGGTAGTGGTGTTGTAAATTGTCCGCCACCTCTTGAGGGATCGACAGGTTTAATATATGTGATTTAGTCAAGTTGACTTTGAATCCCGACGAGTTTCCAAAGTTGTCGAGTTCCAGGAGTAGAGCAGGTAGGGAGTTTTGAGGGTTGGTGAGAGAAAGAATCACATCATCCGCCTAAAGGCTGACTTTGTGAGTATCTGCCCCAAACTTTAGGCCTTCGATTTGTGGATTATCCCGTAAGCGTTGTGCCAGCGGCTCCATATATAAGGCAAATAAGAGGGGGACAGAGGGCAGCCTTGCCGTGTCACCCGGGAAATCGGAAACGTGGCAGACTTAACTCCGTTCACCCATACAAAAGCCCTGCGCGCCCTGTAGATGCATTTGATCCATTTAATATAGTTCTCCCCGATCCCAAAGCTTCGTAGCGTGTCAAACAGGTATGCCCAGCTCACCCTATCGAATGCCTTCTCGGCGTCAATAGATAAAAATAGTGCTTGTCTGCCTGATCTAAGCAAACACAAGGAGATGATGGACGGAGCGCTGAAACTTTTCAGACACTCACCCCCAGTCACAGATCTGGGTTGAATCCATCATCGTTCTTTAGCTCACTTTGCCACCCCAGTTCAGACACAGCTATATGCAAATCAGTCTTGACCCTGTGCCTCATTGGAACAGTCCAGCCCGAACTGCCAAGCCATGTCTTCCCTGGACCGGAAACAAGCATCCTGGGACCGGTTTCGGGCTAACAGCCCTCATCAGCCAGGCTAGCTTGAATCCAGTGGCAAAGTGAGCAAGGGACCCACGTCTGGGCATTCCCTGCCAACTTAGGCGAACAAAGCAAACACAAGTAGATGATGGACGGAGCGCTGAAACTTTTCAGACACTCACCCCCAGTCACAGATCTGGGTTGAATCCATCATCGTTCTTTAGCTCACTTTGCCACCCCAGTTCAGACACAGCTATATGCAAATCAGTCTTGACCCTGTGCCTCATTGGAACAGTCCAGCCCGAACTGCCAAGCCATGTCTTCCCTGGATCGGAAACAAGCACCCTGGGACCGGTTTCGGGCTAACAGCCCTCATCAGCCAGGCTAGCTTGAATCCAGTGGCAAAGTGAGCAAGGGACCCACGTCTGGGCTTACCATCCATAAGGTGAAAGAGGCGCTTTGTATTGTCCCCCCCCATCTGGTAGGGATAAAACCCACTTGATCGGGATCAATTAAGTCTGCCATTAGGGGATTGAGGCGCGCCGCTAGGATACTCGCGAAGATTTTCGCATCGATGTTTAGTAAGGAAATGGGCCTGTAGGACCCGCACTCCATAGGATCTTTGGAGGGCTTTAGAATAACAGAAATAGCTGCTTCTGACATAGAGTCTGTCACTGCCCCCGACTCCAAGGAGGAATTGAATAATTTAGTTAAAAAGGGAGCTAGCTCATGACAGAAGGATTTGTAGAATAGGGCTGAAAAGCCATCCGGGCCCAGTGACTTTCCGAGTTTTAAGCGGGATATTGCAGAGATCACCTCTTCAATGCGAATGGGACAATCGAGTTGGTCTGCTGTGGCTTTCGGCAAAGGAGAAACCACACAGTTCTCCAAATAAAGGAGAGGATCTAACACTGGTGGGTCCTGCCCTGTGTAGAGAGTGTGGTAAAAGGATCTAAAAGCTTCCACTATTTGCGAATCTGCGCTTAGTTCCCCCCCATTTGGCTCCCTGATCGCCTGGATCATTGATGCCTGTGTCTTAGCCCGCAGACGTTGTGCCAGAAGTTTGCCACATTTGTCGCCACTAAGATAACATTTATGGCGTAGGGGGAGAAGAGCGTATTCCGCCCTATCTAGATCCAAACGTTTCAAGAGGAGATGCTTTTTCTCCAGCTCTCTCCACACCCTCGTGCCCCTGTTCTTTTATGAATGGACTCCATCTCCGCTACTCCCTGTTCTAATTCTCTGCGCTTTTCTTTCCGGGGCCTTGTTCTCCACTGCCGAGATTGCAATAAGTTCACCGCGTATTACCAGTTTCTGTTAGCCGGCACACTAAAGAGGTGGAGGCAAGAAAATGGTCAATCCATGCGTAAGATTTATGGGCCGCAGAATAGTAGGTGTAATCTTTCACCCCGAGGTGTAGAGTTCGCCACACATCTTGCAACCCGTTATCCACTAGCCATCCCAACTCCCAGGCGGAGAAGGCCCCAGCCTAGACCGACCTTTGACCCGACCGGTCCAGGGCTGCGTCCATCACCAAATTAAAATCCCCCTCTGCCAGTATAGCTGCGTCTGGGGATGTGAGCACTTCAGTTAAAGCATTGATGATAAACGGCTCTTGTTGAGTGGTAGGTGAGTAAAGAGAAGCCAGTGTAATGCAAGCGCCCTCCCATTGTATCAGAATTGCTAACAAGCGCCCCTTTATTTCTGCAAAAGTAGTAAGAACCTTGCCAGTGAAATGAGCAATGATTAGGATTGCCACCCCATTTTTCATGGACGTACCTGAGGACCAGTATTGTTGCGGAAAGCGTCTGGAGCGCATGCGTGCAGTGTCCCTAGAGAGGAGGTGGGTCTCCTGTAGTAGACAAATATCCCCAACCGAGGTTTCTAGCAAAGAAAGGATGGCAGTTCGTTTCACAGGGTTGTTCAATCCCCGAACATTAAGGCTTAAAATCTTTAGCGTCTTACCCATAGCGGAGTGAATGTTACGGCAGGAAGTGCGCTTATCATACTTTCTGGCCCTCTAGTGCCCCGAAAGCCAAGGTGAACCGGCAAGGAGACATCAGATGTGTGTGGACTGGTGCAGAAACCCCAAAAAAGAAAAACAACAACATTCAAGGACCACAAAAAACCCTTCATTAACCCAACCCATAGAAGGACAACAGTTCGTCCGTAGTGGAAAACCCATGGGGGCCAAGTTTCGATCGAGGGATCGTGTGATGGATAATCTGTTCAACGAATAGCAAGATTACATTTGCAAGCGGGATCACAAAACGTCCTTGTGTGCCCCCCCGGCATGACTCCAAGAGACCCATTCCGGGGCAATCTGATTGTCTAAGTCAAGGGGAGATGGGTCGCTCTGAAGGCTGAGACAGTGAAGTGAGAACCGCCTCTCTTTCTCTGGCCATCGTCTCTGGATCCGGCTTCAGCTTAGAGGCAAGTCTACCGACCAGCTGCCAGCGTGAAGACCTCCGGGCAGCGTGATCTCTAGGCCCCTCCGTTTGCCCCGCCAGTGGAGGGCTCTCCAATCCCAGCACTTCAAGAGCCTCTTTGAGAGAGCGAAGTTGTCTCAGTTTCCCTTGATGCTTAAAGATAATACGAAAGGGATGGCCCCAGGAATACGAAATCCCTTGGTCACGAAGGTGGGAGGTAACAACCTTAAATTCTCTCCTCTTAACCAAGGTGGACGCTGCCAGGTCCTGAAAGAGTGCAGGGGTATGACCTCGGAACTGAACAGGCTGGGACTCTCGATCTTTGTGTATCAGCTGCTCCTTGAGCTGAAAATCATGAACACAGACTAGAATATCCGGTGGAGGGGCCCTATCCCCTCTAGGTAGGCCCACTCTGTGCATCCGGTCCATCAGTATGTCTTTAGTGTCATCTTCACCCAGGACATGTCGAAAGAGGGCCAAGACATAGGACCTAAGATCGTCTTCTTCCGCCCGCCAAGGCACTCCTCGGATCCGTACATTGTTTCTCCGAGAGCGATTCTCGAGATCTTCTGCATGTGCTTGCAGGTCCAGGTGTTCCTCCTGCAGGCGGATCAGGTCTTGTTGCATCATGTGGAGATCCTCCTTCCTACTCGCTTCATGCTCCTCCAGAGTGGCCACTCGTTTGCCCACCTCATCTATGTCACGCTTGACCTCTTTCAAATCAGCGGAAAGCTGACCCTTCAGGTCCTGAATGTCCTCCTTGAGGGCGGAGAAGAGCTCCATCATAAAGGTCTTAGTGGCCGGTCCATCACCCCCCTCCAGCGTTTCTGCCGGCCTCTCATCCACGGGTGAGGCGCTCGTTGAGCCAGACGCCCCAGGTTGCTTTAGAAGCATGTCTTTAGGGTCCTGTCTTTCTTTGCATGGGCCGCCGCCATTTTGCTGCCCCCAGCCAATGAGAGCTCCGTCGTTGGTGCCTGGCTCGCGGTCCTCTGTGCCCTCTGCTTGGATCGTGGAAAAGCCGCAAATAGGGCCAGCGAAAGGGCTACCTCTGAGTATATCAGGCCACTGTTGTGTATATCAGAGGAATTGTGTGCCGGACTCCCTTCGTGCTCTGCCAGAAACGCCCATCAAGTTCTGGGGCCCTCTGGCCCTCACCTCTGGTAGTGCTCCAAGCGAGGACCGCCGCCGTGAGGGAAACCCTGTAACACAGGGTGACCGCAATCAGGTGCGACTCCTGTCCCCCCGGAGTTACAGGATCTTATGTGCGCCGATTAGCCGGGCCACTCTTCAGTCTATCTCACTTCTGGGCAGCTCCTACTGAGAAGTACACCACTGAGCACGCCCCAGGCCAAGGGGAGTCCGCTGATCAGGCTTGTGCTGCGCTGCTAGGCCTCCCGGCCCTACTCACAGAAGTCCATCAAACTACAGATCGTCCTTTCCATGTTGGTTACTTGGGCCTCCAGCGCTCTCCAGTTCTGGTGCAGATCAGGCGAGTGCTCCCGGGCTGATGGCAGGTAGGCGGCAGCGTGAGCGCGGACTGGCCGGTGTTCGGCGCTCCACTGGAGGCCCAGCTGGGCCCGGATCTATGCAGCCATCAGCAAGGCCAAAATAGCCGCCCACCTCCTCCGCAGCGATCCGCTGATCTTGGCACCTGGATCTCCCGCACCACAGTAGGCACTGTGCCGGAACCGCTCCGCGTTCTTGTCGGCTCCGCCAGTTGCTCGGGTCCGGTCTCTAGGCTCAGTAGAGCGTGGTCTCGCCTTGTAGCGGCAGACAACCCTGCACCCCCCGGGGAAGGCGAGATGGCGAGCGCCGGACTTCCGCAGTCCAAGGCGACCACTGTGCGCCCAATTCACCTCCCCTTAGGGTCGTCGCCAGCCAGGACCTGATACTCTTAGTGTGTAAGCTTGGGGGTCAGTCGCCAGTCCACCCCACTCCTGAGCAGTGCCTCTTGGCAAGCACCGCACCCGCCACCCTCCGGCTAAGGGGAATCCGCTGATTGGGCTCGCGCCATGCCACCAGGCCTCACAGCCGTACTCACAGAAGTCGGCTGTCGTTGAAGAACGTGTGCCCCACGCTGGTTTCGTGGATCTCGACTGCACCTCGGGTCCGGCACAGTTCAGACCGTAGCTCCTGGGCAGGTGACGCGCAGTGGGCAGCGTGTGCTCAAGCCGCTCCGGGTCTCACCGCATCTCCAGAGGCCTTGCTGCGCCCAGCGCTAGGCACGCCGCCAGAGGAACAAAGACGGCCGTCCGCATCTTCCGCGACGTTCTGCTGTTTGCAGCGCCTGGGACACCGGCCATACAGAGTTCACTGCGCCGTGTTCTCGCAGTTGTGTTATCGGCTTCCACAAGAGCCTGGGGCCAGACTCCCACGTCTATCGAGCAGCACCGTTCCTCGCTGCGAGAGACGCTGCAGTGGCGCCACAGACAGGCAAAATGGCGGCCGCTGCACCAATGCCATTCAAGGCGACCGTAGGGCATCTAAGTCACTTTCTTTTAGGGTCGCCGCCAGTCAAACGCAGAACACCGAGGATCCAGCGCCCCTCTCGCCACCAGCGTGTAGTAGGCGGACACTGCTCTGCTGCTCCGGAGTCCGTCAGCCGTACCGGCTCCGACCGCCGGGCGTCCGACCCAGTCTCTGCTCCCGCTGAGTTGCGGATCGTGCCAATGGGGTTGGATTAGCTGCCAATTCTGGCGCTCCGCTACTCTCCACCGTCACCCGGTTCTCCCTTGCTGCTTCAGAAAACCGGGAATGGGCCGCGATTCAAAGCTAGAGAATGGCGATGCCGGAGGGACACGATCGTGCATCCGCCATCTTTGCCACGCACCCCCTCAGCCAATTTTTAATGGGTATTTCTAGCTCTCCTGGTAAAATCTTTACATATGAGCAATAATTCATCATCTCAATAATTGACAATTCTTCCACGACTGATAGTTCCCAAAATCATTTCTTCCAATTCCACCTTAAGCTTAGCTACATTGAGTGAATTCTCACTCAATTTCTTCATCCCTGGAGTCCTCTACTCTTTTCATAGAAGAAGGTGCAATATCCTTAATCTAATCATCGAGTTCTTGAGAGGTAGGCCCAATTGTCTGATTTGATACAACATCATGTGATACTCCACTTGCTCCCTCCATCTGTGGTGTGACACAAATTTTGGGACCTCGAGTTCCCATTTGTAACGTTTTTCCTGCCATAGCCTGTGATCCTCTATTAGGAGTTTCAGTAATCCCGTCTGCAGTATTAGATAATGGAATTGGTCTCGCTTGATTATGTGGCACAGTAGATCGAATGGTCCCTGCACTGACTCCTGATTCATTTGCTTCTACTCAATTCCCGTGGAACACTATTCATTCCCCCCAATCCAGTGGGAACTGTCAATGCATGTATTTGCCGGCCTCCCATACCTGATTGATACAAAGGAACCACGGGTCCTATGGTTGCTGGAACTGAAAGGGCATTTGGAGCATTTGGTATTATGGGGTTATTAAACCCTACTCCTCCAGGCGTTTGCTCTTCAGTCAGGAAAGGATTTACTGAATTTAAACTATTTGGTAATGCAGGTGCATCTGGGTGAATTCCCACGAATGGATTTGACCCTGTCTGTGACTGTTCTTCATTATATGGTAGAGGTCAATTCATCAATAATTCGCTGAGAAACTCATCACCACTCTCCTCAGTTAACGTGAGAGCTGGAGGGTTTTCTAGATATTTCTTCTTCTCTTTGCATTTTTATTCCTAATTTTTTTCTGCGACTAATACAGGCTCCCTCTGCAATATCCCTTCTCCATATTCTCTGTTGTGAGTCCCACTTAGCCTCAACATTCTTATTTAAAGTATTCTAATATCTGCCCTGATAGTTCTCCTTTTTCTTTCTGATGGGCCACCTGTTCCCATTCTTCAAGTGCTTCAAATTGCATAGGTTTTGGGGATGGCTTGATATCATTCATCTGTCTCCTTACATTTTCAATAATTAGTACATTAAAGGTACCATATTGAGGGAAAGCTAAAGGTCCATCTTTCTCAGTATATTTCATCCAATTTTCTAACCAAGTGCATGTTTGATATCCTTTCATTAAAGACATGTTCAAAGCAGGCGTGCCTTCAGGTGCTATTGGTACTTCTTCTCTAGTTGACACAGGCACATCCCGATGTATCAATATTTTTAAGCTCTGTAGAATTTTCATGATTTCCGATTAAAATATTTAAATGCCCTTTACAATTATTTCACTCGTATTTCAGGAGAAATACTCTTCCTTATTATCGTTCTAGCTTCCAAACACTGCGCGGCTCTCTCAGACACCCTCAACCAATCCCAGCGCGGCTCTACACCAACCGTCCTATCGCAGCGTAGCACTCTATGACGTCAAACCAACTCCTCGCAGCAACTGACCCCGCTTTCACAATTCAACTTCTTCAATTCCGATCTTAAACAACTCACTAAACACAAAAAAATTCTTCTCTGCTCCACTAAAAGAAATTATAGATCTCCATACAACCAGGATTTATTCATCCAACCTTAGCAAAATCTCGACCAGCGCGACTTCACCTGAAAAATCCTTATGATTAATCTCCGTGCAATTGAGAAAAATCCAAACAATTTTAATCTTCACACTCTCACAAAGTTCACTTCTCTGATGGTACTACCGATGATGTCTCACGCACAGCACCTTTGAAACTGCAGACAAACTTACTCAGTGTATGCCTCACTGAGACCACCCTTAAGTGTATATCCCGGGATCTTAGGCCACTTCGGACCTGATACCTCAATACAACAACTTTATTCTACACCAAACACTAAAACAATTTCTCTATCAATTCTCATCAGTAATTCATTTAAGCAACAATATTTCACAACCCTATTGATACTCACACCACTTGTCTCGTCGTCTTCAGAACTGGCATTAAGTTAAAGGATAACTGAACTCGGGGATTTGGGCAAATCTGTAGTGATCTTATTACACATCCCCCCTATATCCCAATTTTGTCAAACGGTAAACCGTCCGACACGCTACCTAAAAAACTGTTGTAGGGTAAACGTGTTGGGCCTCATAAATTATTTTATGTAATTTAATATTTCTTTTGGCTCAGAATAACTTCAGCTACCATATCAAATCTCCTAGGTCCTCCAATGGATCTTGTTCTGTGCTGAAAGGGACTGGAATATTTAGGCAATGAGCGACTATCATATGAGGACCTGGAGTAGATAATCACTAACATTCAATATTAAAGCAATCTCTCATGTAAATCCCACTCTTTTAATTAGTTGATCATCAAATCAATTCTGAGTTTTGCCACAACCTAATAAATGAAGCAGAATCAGCAGAATATTTCATCATAATATATTTCTGTTAAATATCAAAGGATTATCTCATAGCCTTAATTTCAAATTAGATCAAATGTAATAAGCATTTGCAAATTCTGCAAGTCAGAATTGAGAGAGCTATCTTCCTCAGCTGAGGGAGATTTTATTAACTCTAGAATAGTGAATTAGCAGGAAATCAGTTGAATCTCATACCAACCCTCTAGGAAAGTTCAGCAAATACCAAATGAGCAGTTCCAGTTCATAGACAGAATCGTCTCCCTTGGCCTGCACTGCGGCATCAAGCCACAGCTGCTCTGTTATGAACCCTTTCAGCTGAAAAGGTTCCACTACAATAGCATACCAGCTGGCAGCAAACACAGTATTTCATCACAGTTTGCGTTGTTTCTGGAAGTTGAAATCGTCAGTCTCTGTACCGCAAGATAGGTAGAGGGGAGACGCCCCTTAGTTCAAAATTTAGGCAATTATACTCCATTGATTCCAGGTTTACACCCCTTGACATCAAGAAAATTGTCAGACCACTCTGTCCCATTGGTCGCCCATGATAGGATGAGATGATGTATTACATAAGAAGTATACAAATCCAGAAGAATTAAGTAATCCATTTACTCGCAATTTACTTAGAACTACTATAGTTTTGTCATATGATGATTTGTTGCATTTAAGAATTAGGAGAGTTCATGCTCTTCTCTCTTGTCAGTCCATTCTCAAGCATCACTCTAGGAAGCAACACTTTTGTTGCAAGTCTAGTCAAGTAGGCTACAAATGTGAATGGAAACGATTGAGTGCTGTAACACAAGTGGAAACTTCACGAAAAGTTCCCATAGGGTTCAGTCCGTTCAGTTCATAAGTTCATACTAGGAAAGGAAGCAGGGTTCGAGTCCTTGGTCTCTGTGGTGGAGCAGACGCTGTGAGGAGCAATACACCAGGTTGGACCAGTCCCCAGTTTGCATGCAGAGCCTGCTGTGCAGAAGGAAACAAAAGCTGGCTGACGCCATATTTAAAGATAAAGCGTGCTGCGCTGTATGCATAAACAAACAAAGCTGGTGGCAGCCATATTAAAGTGAAAGCGCGCTGATGTGTAAACAAACAAAACCTGGGGCAGCTATATGTGAAGTTGTCTAGACATAGAACTTGGTCAAAGAAAAAACAAAGTAGTCCTCAGAGGAATACCTAAACACTGAAAGAGTAAGGAGACAGTACTTGGCCGGTGCTCCGTGGCAGGAAAGTGGAAACACAAAGGAGGAAAAAGAGGAATAATTGCACAGTAGCAAACAAGGATTCCTAATGGACAATGCCACAGACAAATAAAAAACAAGCATTGGAAATGCAATCGGTCATGCATTTGTTTGAGCTATTGGCATTGTATACAGAAATGTCTTTTACCTATGTGTTAGGGAGTGTATGTATGTGCTGTGTAGTGGAATTCTATGTCAGGACTGGAGGCGAGGATTATGCTCATCTTTCTTTATTTTCCAATTCCCAGCACTTCAACTTAACATTCAAAAACTTCAAGTCCCATGAGCCCTGCAGTTCAGGTGTTATGCACAGTCAACCAATCAGTACGTCCTATGGGTGACGAGTGCGTGCTGCTGCCAACACCTTTCCTCTTTCTTTCCTGCTCTCAGCACCAGATAAGTCTTGTTTTTCCTCTCGCTCGTCTGAGTGAGGGAAATTTCATAGTTTTTTGTTGTTTCGCATTGTACATTTAATTCTGTGAATGTCGTGCTGTGCTGCGCTTTGTACCGCTTGCTTTTTTTCTCTGGCAGGATTTCTTTCGTGGGGGCCGCGGGAGCTTTCCCGCTCCACTCGCAGCCCCGCTTTCGGCAGGTAGTGCGGTAGACACCGTTTGAGGTAGGGGGCGCGTGTCCGTCTTGTTGGTTCACGTTGCGCGCTTTCGCGGCGGAACCAACGAGAACGAAACGGATGCCCTCGCTATCGCCACCGCCTCAGTGCTCTCGGAAGCCCTTACGCCCACGCGTGTGGGTCAGTATTGTAATACCGGTCTCCCCTTACGCCCGTTCTTCAGCGGGTCTGTATAAAATGCAGTCTGGCGAGATTTGCATATTGCCTTGGTTGCAGTGGGGAGCGCTGATCGGGGGCGGGCCCGGAGCTTGATACCCATTGAACAAAGGGTGAGTCGCCCCTGGGGACCTACTTAGTCCGCATTATTGCACTCCTGAGTGCCCAAAACGTAGTGACTCTGCCTCACGCCAAAGTATTTCCCCAATACAAAGTTACTCTAAAGCCTGTGATTCTACTCACTTCAAAGTGCATTGCCCCCCTTTTTCCTAGCACTCTGTGCTAATATAGCAAGCGCTTTAAGCGCCCGGGGTACTTACTGCTTGTCTTCACGACACCCTACTTTGCCCGTCATGGAGGAGGAATATACTGAAGAGGAGTCCCTTGAGGTAATTCCCCTCGACGATGACTTTTGCGACGCAGTAGACGTGTAAATCCACCAGGCAGTCTCAGCTGCCATGGGACCTTTTGAGCGGCGCATCATGCAATTTGCCTACGAGTGCCAGTCCCAACGCCCTCCGAAGCGCAAGAGCGCATCTGGCATGGATTTAGGCGCCTTTGATCGCCTCAAGAAAGCGTTTCTGGCCAGACCAGATGGGGGATCCCAGCCTATTCTTCCAGAGGCCCCAGAACCCTTTACTTTTCAAGAGGAGGGGGAGGAGTCCGCGGACGCTTCCGCGGACGAGGCAGGCCCATCCAGACCATGGCATCCTGTAGAATCCCCAGTCCCTGACGCCAAGGAGGAGGACTCGGACATGTTGGTCCCTGAGGACCTAGTCCATCCCAGTTCCTCAGAGTGAACCCCTTCGCCCAAAGTTTCGGCGTTTGTAGCCGGCCGCCTGCGCAAACCTCTTGAAAAGGAGGTTAGAGCTTGTCTCAGGGCGGAGTGCCCGCGCCCTGCCCTTCCGGGCAAAGTGTCATTGACTCCGGAGGTTGACCCTAGGATGGCGACCTTTTTGCAGAAGTACATCCGTGACCCGAAAAAAGGGATCGATCGATCCTGGAAGTCATGTCAGGATAAGTTACTTGACATAGCGGGCCCCATCACCAAGGTCCTGGAATTAGCGGAAGAAGCCAAGCGGACTTTCTCCAGAAAGGGTGTCTAATTGGGCCCAGCGCGCAATTGTCTTCCTAGGCAACGCTAATTGCGCCCTTTCTACGGAGCAGAGGCGCTCCTTCCTCCTGAAAGTCAACCCTAAGCTGGGTGACCTCTCCTCGTCCGAGGCAGGTGCAGTGGCGCAAGGGGGTCTCTTTGGCGACCCGTTCATCAAGGAGCTCACTAAGTTCGTCGCCACGTTCACTTCATTAGATAAGGCGCAGTCCTCCATAAAAAAGGTCTTCCACCCGAGAGTTTTTGTCGGGGCCGGTCGTGGTAGAGGGCGTTCGACCGGCCGCTTCTACACCCAAGGCCCTCAACGAGGCACCAGCAAGAAAGCCCAGGATCCGGGCCGTCAAGAGTTCTTCCAATCCCGTCAGGAATTCAGAGGCGGCGGCAGAGGAGCACCCAGAGGCCAGTCTATGCCTAACTCAGGTGAGCCTTTCTCCCCTCCCCCTTCTCACGGTGGGTGGCAGGTTGGCGG
The DNA here is from genome assembly GCA_963921515.1 of Calotriton arnoldi. Classification (NCBI taxonomy): domain Eukaryota; kingdom Metazoa; phylum Chordata; class Amphibia; order Caudata; family Salamandridae; genus Calotriton; species Calotriton arnoldi. Next base: position 2,099,854 of record CAWUFW010000952.1, on the reverse strand, counting down.
TTTTCGTACACAATTGGCAGGCTATTACCTCCGACGCCTGGGTGTTACAGACAGTGCAAGGGTTCCATATAGAGTTCTACGGTTCCCCCATTCAAAAGCTTCGCCCTCGACCGCTGGTTTTTGCTCAAGATCAGACAGACCTTAGATCAGGATGTAGCGGATCTGTTGCAAAAAGGGGCTGTGGTTCCCACGCATCTTCACCCCAGAGGATTCCTCAGCAATGTCTTCCTCGTAGACTAGCCGGACGGCGGCCAGCGTCCAGTCATAAATCTGAAAGAGTTCAATCAATGGCTGATCTACCGCCATTTCAAGATGGAGGGCATACATCTGCTCAGAGATCTCCTCCAGCCAGATGACTGGATGGCCAGACTGGATCTGAAGGACGCGTATTTGGTAGTTTCCATTTTTCCTCTGCACCGTCGTTTCCTAAGTTTTTGTGGAAAAACCAGGTGTTCGAGTTTGCCTCGCTCCCTTTCGGGCTGTCCTCGGCTCCCTGGTATTTCACCAAGGTTCTCAAACTAGTGGTGGAAACGTTGAGAGCGAAAGGCTTTTGCCTTATTATCTATCTGGACGACATCTTCCTTTTGGAGCAGTGTCCTCACCGTCTCTCTCAGCAGTTGCAGGAGACAGTAAACCTCCTCCAAAACCTAGGGTTCATCATCAATTCCAAAAAGTTGCTCCTGACACCCTCCAAACAGATAACCTTCCTGGGTTTCGTCATAGACTCGGTTTCTCCTACCTTGAGTCTTCCCGCAAAGAAGATGACCAAGATCCGCAGGGAACTGCGTCGAGTCTTGGCTCGCTCCTCGACCTCACTACGACAAATCGCCCGTTTGGTGGGCCTTTTCGCCTCCTCGATTCAGGCGATTTTCCCGGGCCCGCTCCACTACAGAGCGTTGCAACGCCTGAAAGCCTCGCACCTCCGCAAGGGTCTACAATACTCCGATCAGGTTCCCCTGACGGAGGAAGTGCACATGGAGATGAGGTGGTGGCTGGATCATATGGACGCCTGGAACGGCAGGGCCATATTCGGTTGCGAACCGGACTTGGTGACAGAGTCCGATGACAGCAAATCAGGCTGGGGGGCTCGGTGCGGGGACTCCTTTACCGGAGGAAAGTGGTCAGCAGACGAAAGTCAACTCCACATCAATTGCCTGGAACTAATGGCAGGGTCCTTTGCGATCCGGTGTTGGACAAAAGAGACAGCATCTTGCAGCGTGCTCTTGAAGATGGACAACGTATCGGCAGTCCGATACATCAACCACCTCGGGGGAACGAAATCGAAAGCCTTGGCGGACCTAGCCAAGGAGTTTTGGACGTTCTGCCTATCCCACAATGTCTCGGTGACAGCGGAGTATCTTCCAGGAGCCTCCAAAGTAATAGCGTATTGGTGCTCCAGGAGTTGGGCGGACATGAGCCTTTGGCAGCTCCACCCGCCGGTTTTTCAGAGACTCCACGATTTGTGGGACCCGTTCTCGGTGAACCTCTTCGCGTCTCGGCTGGACCATCAACTCCCGCAGTTTTACAGTTGGAAACCGGACCCTCTGGCGACGGCAACGGACGCTTTCCTTCAGGATTGGTCCAAGGAAGCGGGATACACGTTTCCCCCATTCGCCATGATAATGAGGCTCACGGCACAGGTCCGCAGACAAAAGACGACGGTAGTTCTGATTACCCCATATAGGAGGTCTCAAGTGTGGTTTCCAGTTCTTCTGGAACTTTCTTGGGATTCTCCAATCCCTCTTCCCCGAGATCCTTTCCTTCTGAGAGATCCCCTGGGCGGTCCACATCCTCTCCTCCAGCAAGGCCGAATGCCCTTAGTAGCTTGGTGGATTTCGGGCATCGCTGGAGAGTCTCAGGCCTATCGGCAGAAGCTCAAACTCTACTGGGAGCAGCTTGGGCCGACAGCACTAACAAGCGCTACAAGTCAGCATGGACCAGATGGGTCGGTTGGTGTCTTCGGAACGACCACGATCCCATGGGGTGCGAAGTGGTAGCCATTATGAATTTCTCTGCCTCCTTGGCGACTCAGGGCCTGGCGTACCGGACTATTAATTCCTATAGATCGGCGATTTCAGCCGGACATCTCCCGGTCGCGGGAGCACCCGTTGGTGAGCATCCATTGATGTACAAATTGTTGCGAGGGATTCGCCTTTCGCTCCCTCCGGAGCCTAGGTATTCTTCCTTATGGGACGTTAATAGGGTGCTGCATCTGTTCCTATCTTGGCAGCCCAACAAGTATCTGTCCCGCAAGGAGCTTTCAGCCAAACTGGCTATGCTTTTATGCTTGGTGTCCTGCCGTCGAGTCTCCGATGTCCGAGCTCTGGACATCTCTGGGAGAGTTTTTCCACCCGAAGGGGTCACTTTCCATATTATGCGCCCCACTAAGTCGGATTCCAGGATTGTGTCCTACCCAGCGTTCGATAAATCCCCTAAGCTGTGTGTAGTTAGATGCCTCAAGGAATACAAGAGTATGACGGAAGAGACTCGCCCTCCTGGGGAGCGTCAGTTATTGATTTCCTTAAAGAAGCCCTTCAAGGCGGTTTCACCACCAACCATAGCCTGTTGGGTTAGATAGGTGATGCAAGAAGCAGGTATTAATACCTCGCAATTTGGTGCGCATTCTGTGAGGGGAGCAATGGCTTCGAAAGCTTTTTCACTGGGCGCTAGACTGGAAGACATCCTAAATGCCGCAGACTGGTCTACGGACTCGATGTTTAAAAGATTATATTTTAAACCAGTCGTGAATATGGCATCGTTGGTGGTGGATAAGCTTTGAACGAGCATAATCCTCGCCTCCGGTCCTGACGTAGAATGCAAAATTTCCTAGTAACCATGACGGAAAGTTTCAATTCTATTAAGGACGCAGAGGCGAGGATTATTCCCACCGGAGGCTCCAGGAGACCTATACCCACCCCAAGTTTTAGAGTTATTTGAGATTCACCGAGAGGATTCCCCAATGTTTGGGATAAGTATTTGTCTTTACGATGGTTTGCTACTGTACAGTGTTTTCACACCTGATTATTGTGCTTCACTTGTTGATATAGTAACACGTGTTTACAGTGCCCTCTACTTGATTCACGGTTTCGGAGAATAGATTCATTAGTTTCCACATTTTGCTTCTCCTAGGCTCTGAGGGTTCGAAGATGGAATAACAAGCCTCAATGTTTTCAAGGTCGCAGTCAAGAAAGAGGAAAGGTGTTGGCAGCAGCACGCACTTGTCACCCATAGGACGTACTGATTGGTGGACTGTGCATAACCCCTGAACTGCAGGGCTCATGGGACTTGAAGTTTTTGAATGTTAAGTTGAAGTGCTGGGAATTGGAAAATAAAGAAAGATGAGCATAATCCTCGCCTCCGCATCCTTAATAGAATTGAAACTTTCCGTCATGGTTACTAGGAAATTTTTCATTATGTGGGTTGTATTTGATTCATTAATTGTGTGGTGTGGAATCGTGTGGTGTGGAGTGGAATTGTGTAGCGGAATTATGTGGCATGTGTGCTGTGGAATTATGTGGCTAGTAATTATGTGCTATTGAGTGTACTGGAATTATGTGGAGTGGTATTGTATGTTATGGAGTGTAATTATGTGGAATGGTATTTTGTGTTGTGGAGTGGTATGTAGTGGAGTGTAATTATGTGGTGTGCTGTTGAATTTTTGGGCACAATGTGGAATTGTGTGGGGGGCGTGGCCAGCCAGCCAACATGGCGGACGCAGGTCCCTAGCGCTCCGACCGACATCCCCTTATTATCCGGCAAACTTATCCTTAAATCGTGCCATCCATGCTGGAAACACGCAGGGCCGGAGAGGTGAGGAGCCACTGACTCCGGAAAGACCCGACAAACGCCATTTCACTCCACATGACCGCGGCCACGGCCAAAGTGAGGAATGCGGCCTGCACACCAAGAGGACGCGTGGAGACAGCGCGCAACAGGAGGCGGCCGCCCGCGCCGGAGCTGCGGCCTCTGACTGTGACAGCAATCCACCGGAGCGGAGGGACGCCCATCTTCCTGTCGGAACCCCGGGAATGCAGGTTGCATGGCCGAAGTAATCGCGGCAATGGCGATGAACGTATGAGCCCGAACCGGAGCGGCGCATACCAGAGTCGGCTGCAGTGACAGGCCGTGCCGAGGGCAGCCGGAGTGAGGACCTTTCGGTTCCTCTGACAGCAAATGCGGCAGATCCTCGCCACACTCCCACCAGAGGCAGAAACAAGTGGCCGCCAAGAGGAAGACCGTAATCACCTGTGGAGTGGTTCCGCGCCACCATGGGGGGGCCGAGGTGGCTGGCAGCGGCGGACCGGAGAATAGTACTGGGAGCGCCCTGCCTCTGGAACTCCAGATAGGAGACGCGCTGCGGAGGCGACTGCGAGGCCGTGCTGCCACAGCGATTCGGAGCAGGGGACCGCAGCCCGCGAAGAAGGCCTCGGATCACTCGCCGGCGGGACACTGCCACGAGGAGCAACGGCCGAGGCGCTCGGAGCTGCAGGCTTGCATTGGCCCCAGGGGGCCCCCACTGGAGCCATCGTCAGTGTTGAAGAGTGGGCCCTCATTGCCGGGACCTGGAACTGGTAGCTAAGACTGACTGTGGCAGTCGACCCCCAACCGCAAAGCAATCGGTGAGTGCGCAACATCCAGGCCGCGTGAGGGAGTTCTGCTGTTGCCGCACCGGTGGGGCGTATACTGAGTAGTGGAGACGGGGTACTAGGGAGGCCTGCCCTGGGAGTGACGGCGCGGGTGGGAGCGCCCCTGGGCCTATGTGGTGTCTGGCACGGGAGTGTACCTCGGGGCCCATGTTAAGCCAGCCCAGAGAAGAGCAGCGACGCTGACACAGCGGCCGCTGTGCACTGTGGGAGGGAGCTACAGCGGCGGAGAAGCTGGTAGTATTCACCTGACCTGTTCCCCCCGTGAAGGCGCTGAGGTCTGCAGAAGTAAGGTCATGAGTGACCCACTGCTGAGGAGAGACATCGGCAGAGGGGGTGACGCCCCGTTACTGGGGGACACTGAGGCCTACCACTCTGCCTGGCGCCCAGACAACCTATGCCACGGGAATCCGCGGACGCGGGGCCACTGCACCGTAGGCCCCGCTCCTGAACGCCAGACGCAACGCGGCGGGGAGCCACCTTCAACACGCAGAGACCAGCACGTGGACTCAGTGCTTCCCACCTACGCATTCGCCGGGCTAGCCTTGGCACACGCATAGTGACTGGAAATCCGACGAGCTCATTTACACTCTAGGCTGACCGCGAATGTCAACTGCGCAGCATCTTGTGATGGGCCGTATGCGCGCCAAGATGCAGCAAGGACCGCTGTGTGCGGGTAGTGTAGACCCCCCACGCCTGAGAGAGCAAGTGGAGATGGAGCCGCCGACCGCGGCCCTGGCCGCCAAGATGGATTCGGTACTTGCGGCGGTGGAGAGGATCGGTACCGCGCTGGAACACACCAGAACCTCCCTGGAAACACGGATCGATAAGGTCACCTCGGACTTCACCCTGCTACATGCAGACCACCGCAAACTGACCGAGAAAGTCACCCTCCACAGCCAGACGCTTAAGGAACTTCAACCTGTCACCCAAAGCCACGCCGCTGCCCTGCAAGACATGATGGATCGCATGCATGCACTGGAAGATAGAGTTGAAGATGCGGAAGGGCGCTCCTGCCGCAACAACGTCCGTGTGGTGGGTCTCCCGGAGGGGGAAGAGGGAAGGAACCCGGAACATTATATTGAGCACTGATTGCGGGACATATTACCCCAGGGAGTACTGTCACCACAGTTTGCAGTGGAGAGGGCATACCGCGTGCCAGCACAGAAGCCCCAGCCAGAAGCCAGACCGCGCCCGTTCCTCTTTAAACTCCTCAACTATAGAGACAGGGATGCAGTGCTGCGTGAAACCCGAAAACTGGAAAACCTCAAAGTGAGCGGCAGCCAGGTCATGCTGTTCCCAGACTACACAGCACTTGTGCAGCGACGCAGAAGCAACTACACGGCAGTGAAACGCCAACTCAGGGACCTGGGATTGCCCTACTCCCTACTATTCCCTGCCAGACTGAGGGTGGTGACGAAAGGAGGGACTCGTTTCCTTGACTCCCCTACGGAGGCATGGGACTGGCTGGAGGGGTCAGGACGATGGACGGGAACGCGCCCCCCGGGCCCAGATGTTGACAACCCAGCGGGCAGAAGAACTCGTTGACGAGGGAGACGCGAGGCATGAAGAAATGCAGCGCCGAGCCCGGAGAAGATCAGGATGGAACGGCAGGAGGTCCTGGAGGCGGTTGCGACTCTCGGAACCACACACAGCAGGGAGTGTTCAGAAGCATGCTTCACCGACTTGGCGGCGGCTAGCGGCTCATCGTCTCCAACAACGGAAGAGTCTGAAGACATGTGCCTGCCGGTGGTAACCCCACAGACTGCTGATGGCATAATATGATGGGACACTGTCGCGTTGGACTATATCACAGGAGGCTCACGCAAGTAGAGACTTGTTTATGATGTTTGCTTATGTATCTTAATGCGTGCTGTAGACATGGGGTGACACTGTTGGAATAGCGACCACACAGGGTATATCACATGACAGCTGAGTGCTCACTGTTGCTCCAACCGACCATGCCACGCATACTGCTGCGACGAACGGGCACATACGCGGCGATGCTCCATCACGACACGCACCGAGCCCGCACACTAGTCTAGATGCTTAATCAGATGGCACATCTTCTAACCGTGAAGGGGAGGGGTATGTCACGATACAACACCGATTGTGCACACGACCCCGCCAGGCAATATACTGGGATAGTTTATCATCATAATTTGTTAAAGACGTTTGGATGGACATCTCCGTAGAGTTCGCCCTAACTGTTATGAAGTTCGACGTTGACTTAATGTTTTTGTTACAACAGACCGGTACACAACTGCTTGCCCACGACACGCACTCACCAACAAGAAACCTACTCCCACCACCCCAGATGACTACATACACTAGTAATGGCACGAGCTAACATACTGACATGGAATATACGCGGCATGCACACACCCTCGCGGCGCTACTCCGTCTTCGCCTACCTCCAGCGACATTCTGTAAGCATTGCCCTCTTGCAGGAAAAGCACATGACACTGGCAGAACTGGGCAGATTGTGCAGGCGCTGGAGGGGGCAGGTATACGGTACTGTGTACTCAGCGCATGCGAGAGGCACGTTAATATGGGTGAGGGCGGGCACCCCGTTTGTTTGTGAGGACGTTGTAATAGATCACGAGGGCAGATACACCTTAGTGCGAGGGCGGCTCAATGGTCAAACAATTCTACTGGGTTCGATAAATGCTCCAAATGTAGACCAACCCTCATTTCTGGTGCGGTTATCGCAAGCCTTGACCCCTTACGCGGGGCTCCCCTGGCTGCTGGGAGGAGACTTCAATTCTGTACTTAACGTTGACACAGATAGATCGTTCCCCCCTCTTCACAACACCTCTGCTGTGTCTAATTCTCGTGCCCTCACAGACTGGCTTTCACACTGGGCGTTGCTGGATATGTGGCGAGTTCTTAATCCTACCGTGCGTATTTACTCCTATTACTCAGCGGTACATGACCTGCATGTACGTCTAGATAGGGTAGTGGGCTCCCAATCCCTGCTCCCACTGGTCATGAAATCAGAATACCTAGGGTGGACACACTCCGATCATAACCCTCTGTGGATTCAACTCAGCTGGGAGGCAGATCGTTCCCCCGTGCCCACATGGCGCCTTCAAACGACTGCACTAGAAGACCCGGAATTTCGTTCTTTACTAGGGACAGCCGTCCTCACATATTTCGACCTCAATGAGGGTACAGCAAGCAATGCACTCGTGGAATGGGACGCCTTCAAAATAGCGGTTAGGGGACACTGTTTGGGGGCCACGTGGAATATACGTAAGCAGCTGTCAACATCGCTTACGACGATAGAGTCCCAGCTCCTGAAATATGAACGTGATGAAGAAGAGAGGGGCAATGACTCGGGTCGGCTGGGGAGGCTCCGCGCCCAACATGCGGAGCTACTGGAACGGCTGCAATGCCACAACTATGCAGCTCATACAGGCCGCATACATGCCTCGGCTGATAGAGCAGGCCGACTGCTTGCCTGGCTACTGAGGCAAGAGAACAACCACGCTCCGATCGGAGCCATACGCACATCGGAGGGGACCCTGGTGTACACGCAGCGCGAGATACACAGGGCTTTTGCGGACCATTATGCCCAGCTGTACCAATCTAGGGGGCGCTGCCCAGGTCATGAGCTAGAGAGATTCCTGGGCTCCGTCCAGCTGCCCATCGCCTCAGGGGCGCATCAGGAGGCGCTTAACAGCCCACTCACCTTAAAAGAGATTGGGGATGCGATTGGGTCTATGGCATCCGGGAAAACGCCAGGGCCAGATGGCCTGCCAGCCGAATATTACAAAGCCTACCGCGAATCTCTCGTGCAACACCTCCACACATTATATACTACGGCACTGGAGGATCAGGAATTGCCCCCCTCGATGCGAGAAGCATACTTGGTGTCTCTACTAAAACCGGATAGAGATCCCACAGCCCTGGGTTCATATAGACCCTTAGCCCTACTCAATACCGACTATAAAATACTCGCTAAGTTGCTGGCGGTCAGACTAGCACCGGTAGTCCCTGACCTGATCCATACCGACCAAAATGGATTTGTGCCTGCACTGAGCACATCACTGAATCTACGGCGGTTTTTCAGGGTGGCGACGGATGCCATACCGGAATGGCCCAGAGCGGGGTGTCTCATGCTAGGCCTGGAAAAGGCATTTGGCTGCTTAGAATGGGGCTATCTGTCAGCAGTGTTGTTGTGATACGATCTGGGCCTGGGGTTCCTTCAGATGGTCAACTTGCTCTACAAAAATCCCACGGTCCCGGTGCGGTTGGGGCCACACATATCCGATGCCATACCGGTGCAAAGAGGTACTAGGCAGGGGTGCCCCCTATGCCCTCTCCTGTTCGCGCTTGCAATAGAGCCCCTAGTGACAGCGATACGTACAACACTGGGAGTAGGTATACCTCTTGGGGATGCGACACACCAAGTGTCACTTTATGCAGATGACCTACTGGTCTACGTGAAAGACATAGACAACATACCTGATCAACTGGCGCACCTACTGCAGGACTTTGCTGCCATCTCGGGACTATGAGTGAATGCTGGCAAATCCTGCATCTGTGCGTTTAGTGAGGGAGGCCACGACCCACTCTGAACGGTGCAGAAGTACAATAGAGAGAGTGCACCTTCCGCTACCTGGGGATCCAGATATATCACCAGCCGAAAGACTTGTTTGACGGCAATCTGGGGAGGGCCTTAACTGCAATTCGGTCGCAGATGCGATTCTGGAACACACTTCCGCTAACGGTCACTGGCAGAGTAGCGTTAGCCAAGATGGTGATCCTTCCCCGACTTCTGTACTATTTCGCTAATTTGCCTCTATATGTTCCGGCAACCTTCTTTGCTACACTCACTAAACTGCTTAGGGACTTCCTCTGGGGGAGCGCCCGACATAGGATGGCACTAGCAAAACTTCATCTGCCAACTGACCAGGGAGGCCTTGCAGCGACTTGTTTTGAGCACTACTATTTGGCTGCCCAACTGCAGTGGATAGCCCGTTGGCTCGCGGATAGGGGCTGCGAAGACACAGCGACCACGCTGCCACCATACTCGCTCGAGCAAATAGTCAGGCTCTTCCACCCCGCCACTAAGGCCGCGCTGCCAACGCCGCTACTACTAGCAGTGGCATACAAAGGCTATCGCAGGTGCCTATACATTACTAGAGCTATTGTCCCCTATGCGCCAGCTATACCGCTGGAGGGCTCTCCTAGCGGGCCTACGGTCCTTACGTCCCTGTCACTCACAGACTGGCAAGAAGCTGACATACAGACGCTAGGCGACTTGTACCGAGATGGGGCACTCATACCGTATGTGACACTAGTGGAAGATGAGGGACTCCCACCGGGGCAATTCCTCACACACCGCTCACTGGTGGCAACACTGACGGCCAGATGGGGGGACATAACCACTGAACCGAGTCAGCACCTCACCAAACAGTATTTGCACGTCATGGGGCGTGGACGACACCTTATACAATGGTTCGCGGCGTCACTCCGAACTCATGCGGCGCTAAGTTTAGATCCACTCCGCCGTAAATGGGAGCTGGACTTAGGGCGACAATTGGCAGATAAAGAATGGGAAAGGATGCTTAAAAGTCCAGTGCACATACCTCGCAACATGAGATTTCGCCAAATACAATTATTCATTGTTCATAGAGCATACCTCACGCCTGAGATGATAAACAGGTACTTTCACCGCACGGACGCGGCATGTCCAAGATGTGCTGAACAGGGGGATGAGTTGATACACATGCTATGGAGCTGCCCTAAAATATCCACATATTGGCGCACGATAAGCAGACTGCTACATGCATGCACAGGCCACGACATACCCTTTGAATGGACTGTATACCTATTACACCACTTCCGGAGGACCCCCGCCACAAAGGTCACATCTAGGTTTCTAGACCTGGGGATAGTGGTCGCTAAGCGCCATTTAACTGAACGATGGAAAGCGAAGGACCCACCACACACACGCGCGTGGAGTTGCTCGCTGTTATCATGGGCCAAAGCGGAGGGGATTGCCATTCAGCGGGAAGAAACACTGGGACTGCGTAAAGAGCCCATAGCGGCCCAATGGGGAGGAATCCTTCATGCGCTACAGCAGACGGAGGAGGAGGGCTCGGAAGGGTGTTCTGTACGGGAGGGGCGCGAACAAACAGAGGGAGACGCGCACACCATCGGGGACAGGCCGTGATACTCCATGAACATAAGTGGACTGATAGATTGCCTACATAGGAGTAGACATCAATAGCAAGGGGGGATACATAACAGGTTGCTTGGAAATCATTAGAGAGTTGCGTAAGGGAGGGCAGCGGGAGGGATCACCACACGTACACCGGTCACTGTTGTTGTTGTTGTTTCTTTTGTTCTCTTTTGTAGCATCTGTTTGGAAGCCCACGGCGAATGTACTGGAAGGACTTACGTGGAACATCACTACAGTACTCCCATATGTTCAAGCTCTACCCTATACAATATGTACCATTGACTGAACACCAGGGGCTATACTTGATCCTCCGCGGAGGGAACGACAGGGTATTTACTGTACGCCCGGTGAAAATGCAGTGAAATATATGTCATACTGCTGATTAATGGTTGTATACATGGACAGCTACCCAAACGTCTGTTGCCTTTACATAAGAATGCAAAACAAAATCAATAAAAACAGATTTAAACAAAAAAACTATGTGGAATTATGTGGTCAGTATTGGATGTATGTGGTGTGTTGTGTGATTGTGTTCTTGAGTTGTATTAAATGGTTTAGTGTCGAATTAAGTGGTTTGGATCGGAAATGTGTCAAGTTGAATTGTGTGGCTTGGAACTATGTGTATAGCTTTGCCTTTTCGTGACTAAAAAGAACAAATAGGTAGGAGCTAAGCTCCAGATCTGTGTGTTTGAGTGTTAAAAGAAATGAAAGACAGTTAGAGCTATTGGCGTTGTAAATATAAATGTCTCTTGGCTATGTGTTATGGATTACAGTGGATATATGTGGTGTGTAGTGTATTATTTTGTATTTTTGTTTGCTTGTAGTGTAGTGGATGTGTGTTGTTTTTAGTGGAATTTGTGTGGTTTGAATTGGAATTGTTAGTTGTTGAATTGTGTGGGGTGGAATTGTATGGTGTAGTGTTTTTGTGTAGTGGATTTATGTGGTATGTTAAATTAATCGGGTGAGAGTTGAATGAAATAGATTAAAAGTAAGACTAGGAGGAATAGGTAGTTTGTGTGTGAAGTGGTGAATGAAGTTTAGATAGAGTACCAGAAACAGTGTGTGAGAAAGAAGAGGGGAGAAGGTTATGGATGTGTAAAGAGGCTGCGTTTGTGTACGAATGCGCACTCAGTTAACTTCAGGGCCAAGCTTCCACTAAAACTGGGACATTCTGGGCACCACTGCACTCTTCTTGATCACTAGATTTACAGCACCATGACACACTGGGATCTAGAGCTCAAATGTCCTGCTGCATTGTTCTAAAAGGATTGACTTCTAGGCCAATATACAGCACTTGTTTTGAGAATTCAAATATTCTACATCACACTGAAGGGGTGTGGAAATGTTGATTTACTCGGCCAATATACAGCACTGGATTATAGAACTCAAATAATCTGCATTACACTGCACGTTCTGGAAGGGTTGACTGACTGGGCCAGTATACACCACTGGAATCTGCATTCTGCATTACACTGCACAGCTCTAGAATGGGTGACTGTTAGAAGGTGGTTCTGACACTATAGGCCACCCGGATTTTTCGCTTTTTGAGCACCTATTTGTTGAGCTTTTACTGTGGGAGAGCCTCCTAAGTTGGGACTCACCCACAGGGAACTCAGGATGAAAGAGGCTGCATGTGGATTTTACTGGTGTCCCCCTAGCTTGACTAGGCCGCTGCGCAGCAGCTGGAGTAAGGGGCACCGGGCTGGTTACATGCAGACACCTGTGTACATGCGTGTGCACACGTGTAGGGGCTGCGCAGGGGAGATTCCTGGCGGGCGCAGTCCAGGAGCAGCTACAAAGTGAATGGCGTGGCAGGACTTATGCAGAATTGGGTGGTGACATGGAATAGGCTTTATACACTGGGAAGGAACATGCCAGGGAAAGTCAGTGTGTTTTACTGTTTTTCACCTCATTATTCCCCTATGGGGATGTGGAGCCCATGTGCTAGATTAACTTTCATAAGGCCTACAGATTCCAGACACACACTAAAGTCCACTGTAGCGGATGTGAAAAGGAGTATTCTGCAGAGTCCAAAGTCATATTTGTACTGCTTTTGGGTCATCCAGAAATGTCACATTTCTCTGAGTCAGTCACAACCAGGGCCAGGCTGAGGGATGACCTCAGCTGGATGGATTGATAACCTTTCTTCCACAAGCTAAGGCCTCCTCTCCACGAAGAGAAGATGGGTGGGGCTACCGGCTCATCCATCAGCAGCTATCACTGGGTGCCAGGCCCCAGGCTGCACCAAGGAGGGAAGGCAGCGAGGGGGGAAAGGGTCTTGTTTCAGAGACCATGTGGCCAGAGACCCTGGACGACACAATTTTTAACAAACCCAGAGGCTGGACAAGAAGGAGGGAGCAGGGTCAGGGAAGTGATGTGTCGCTGTTTGATAGGACCAATAGAGACTTCCTGCCAGCCCCCTACTCAACTTTTAAAAAGTGCTTGCACAGGAAGAGAAGCTCTCTCTGGGGTGTGGTCTGCTGAGGCGGAAAGTGCTGGAGCCTGGCAATGGGCAGTTGGAAGGAGGAACCCCCTGACTGCCCCCCAGGGCCCTAACAGCACCAGAAGAAGAGCCCAGGACCGGTGCGCAGAAGCAGGGGCCTCTGCGCAGGGAGAAGAGAGGCCCAGGAGGAGAGCCAGGCAAAAGGCTGGCGCAGGGAGCCAGTGAAGACTGCTCCCTCCAGAATGCACCCTCTTGGAGACCCGGAGGGCGAAGGAGAGTGCTCCCAGTGGCTGGGGGGCGCCACCAGGAGCAAGAAGATGCAAAAATGGGGCAGATCGGACCCCCAGGGACTGAGATATGGCCCCCGGAAGGTAGGCGACCTTTGACCCCTAAGAAGACCGACGACGAAGCACGTGGGGCTCCGCCGCCGGTCTCAGAGATGCCCCCGGGGTGGGTCAGGTCCCGGGGGCTGCCCCCAAGGAGAAGGGAAGCCGGGGAGCGCCGTCACGCTCCCCGTGAAGGTGCCCTGCAGGGGGGCCAGGAGCCCACCCTGGCCCCCACCGAAGATGGAGACGGGGGAGCAACGTCGCGCCCCCCGCGAAGAGGTCTGGAGGGGCCCGGGACCCCATCCCCGGGCCCCGAAGCCAAGCCGAAGCGCGTGGGGCTCCCCGTGAAGATATCCCCCTAGGGGGCCAAGAGCCCACCCTGGCCCCCGCCGAAGAAGAACCGACGGGGGGCACCGTCGCGCCTCCCCGTGAAGAGGAGGAGGAGGGGCCCGGGACCCCATCCCCGGGCCCCGACGCAAAGACGGGGGGGGCACCGTCGCGCCCCCCCCTGTGAAAAGGAGGAGTAGGGGCCCGGGACCCCATCCCTGGGCCCCAAAGTGGTGACTGGAGGAAGGGGGAAGTGCCGCTGCACTCCCCCGAGGCCAGCAGAAGCAGCGCTGGCCTCCGTGTCTGCCAGAACTGCCGTGCCGGCTCCCGCGGCAGCACGCGAGGGTGCTGGCCGGGCGGGGAGCCGGCGGGGGCAGGCGGGGGTGGGCTCCCCAGGCTGCCCTCCCACAAACTCGGCAATGCGGGGGCCCGGGTGGGACCGGGCCCCGAGAAACGTAAAGCGGCCGGGGGTGGGCTCCCCGTGCCGAATGAAACTCACCTGGGGGTCTGGGTGGGACCGCCCCCCCCCCACGGTCGAAGGACGCGGCCGGAGGCACATTGCCGCTCTCCCCGACACAGCGGGAGAGCCGCTGTTCAGCTATTCATAAAGAGGAGCCTGAAGCGCCCCATAATGCCTTGCGAGGCACAGGGAAAACGATCGTTTTGGTGCTTGGTGGCCCCCCAGAGGAGGGGGGTCACCCTCAATTGTGAAAAGGTGCTGGGGGGAGCTGCTGGAGAAGCGCAGTCTCCCCCCCAGCACGAAGAGACGTCCCTCCCTAAGTTTCCTGGGGATTTGAAAGGAATAACCCCTCAAGGGCTCAGCCTGCATTTTAACACCTTCTGGGCTGGAACTTTGTTCTACAGCTGAGGGTGTATTGAGAAGTGCATCAAGGAGTGAAGGGCGGACTTGGGGATGTCTGGATAAGGGCATTCCCTGGAGGTGAAGAGGTGTAATTGCACCGAAATGCATTTACTAATGGTTATTTCTTTTAGAGGGACTGAAGATCACAGGTGTAATGTGAAGTACCTGTGTAAGGTGATGTCATAAGCAAAGTGGGGTTATGATGCCAGACATTCCTGCTAGGGTGTCTGGCTGTATATGCGTAATCCTGTGATTTCATCTGTGATGCCTTTAGGGGCTGTAATTGCAACGCATTCTAATGTCCAACAAATGTGATGAGTACTATGATTCTAAGGTAATGCTTCAACATGTATTCTTGCTGCTGCGCTTAAGTGAGGAACAACCCAGACTGTTAGCCCTGAAGATGTAGGGGTGCATACTGTATGGTCAATATAAGATGCTCAGTCAGGGGTATGTGTCACTAGGGCAGGTGAACCTATTTTTAATGCGGGTTGAGGTAATGGGGTGGGTCGCCACTGGGATGGTGCCCGTGTGCAGGGCCCTCGCTCCAGGTTATGCTCAACACACTGCATTAGGGGGCAAGATGATGTGCATACATGGGAGTGGTGGTACTAGACCCCACCCCCCCTGCGGGAGGGGTGGAGATGTTATGCAATGTCACAAAGTAATTCCAACAGCTTATGTATATTTGTAAATTGGTGCATAGTATTGAGTAGTGTGTGTGTTTAATAAATGTACTCTTACTTTTATAAAGCAAAGTACAGACTGGACAATCAATTATCGAGTGTTATTTCTGCGCACCTGCAAATGGCGATTACTAGCCCACACCACCTCCCTTGAGTAAGCCTCAGACTGCTCTGCAACGCTACCCTCTGAGAGTCAGGCGCTACAATTGGGTGTTTGGTTCCCAGTGAAGGACAAATGTAGTCATGTTATTTGTGCAGGCCTCACAGATGCTGCCTCGTTTTCCAACAGTGACCTACTGTGCCAATAACAACACTGGGTTCTAGAGCTTAAATAGTCAGCATTACACTACACAATTCGAGAAAAGTTGCCCTACTGCTTAAGGACATATCAGGGGATTGGAGAGCAGGAACATGTTGTGCTACAGTGCAAGGCTCTAGACCAATGAATCAACGTACAACCCAGAGCACACGTGGCGATCTCATCAATCAATCAATCATGGTTTTGAAGAGCGCACTACTCACCCGTGAGGGTGTCAAGGCGCTGAGGGAGGGTGTGAGCAGCTCCGTTGGGGTCATTCGAAGAGCCAGGTCTTGAAGCTTTTCTTTTTTTTTCTTTTTAGATGATGAAGCATATAAGTTGGTGAATACGCAGGGTAAACAGCAGAGAAATGTGCTCCTGCGGTAAAGTGAGTGTGTGAGGCAGGCTTCAGTGACGTGGAAGTGTATTCTGCCTGCATGATGTTGTGCTGAGTGCAGACATGCACTGTGCTTGTGGTCTGTAAATCTTTAATGTAGCCTGGCAGCATCTCCTAGTTAGTCATGCAGGTGCAAAGAGGTAGTTATTGTTCACTTCCTTATCTCCTTTATGCCCCAAGGCAGTCAGCAGAGTGGGCAGACACTCCTGATTGGGTTACAAGAAACGGAACTGCACCACAGTTATCAATCAATCAATCAGGGACCCGTGAGGGTCTCAAGGCGCTGGGGGGGTGGGGGAGGGAAGGGCGAGGTCGTGCAGCTCCACATCAGCCGAAGAGCCAGGTCTTGAGGCTTTTTCTGAAAGTGTGCAGAGTTAAACACAGTCATGCAGCAAGAACCAACAGGTGTGACTGTGGCGGTGTGACAAATGGCTTGTAGCCTGGGTAAAACTTTTGTTTGCAGAAGGCTGGTACTTCCAAGTTGCTGCTTTGATTACAGCTTCTTTTACCCCTTTCAAAATGCAAGCAGTTACACTTCAAACCATTTGTCAGGACAAACCGAGCCAGGTAACTGATGGTTGCAGTTGATGGAGTGAATGATGACATAACATATAGGCTTGGGCAGTAAACTTCGGAGATCCCAGCCTTGCCTTTGTGCATGCTGCTCCTGTGAACACGGGGTTAGCAGATGTGCAGCTTCCATTCTGAACATATTTAATGCAGTAAGATATGGGGAAGATTTTTAATGTGTTTACAAATGTAAGGACTACATGTGGTAGATAGAGGCGGAGGCAGGACTTGATAGGAAAGGGCTTTATTCTAGTAAAAGGTTCACCCACAACCAGCAGCGACCACACGGCTCAAATTCCTTCTACAACTGACCAAGTCAGGTGGCATTCTTACCTGCAGTTCTGTATGCCAGCACGGGGCAATTTCATGAATAAATATGGTACGAGTTGAGAAGGGGCACATTATGTCACACAACATTGCAACACACCTTCCCCCCCAAAAACAAAAAGGAAAAACTACAAAACGTATCGGGTGGAAATACACAGCAGTACTGGAAGATCATTAACAAATAATCTAGGTACCATACATAAGAATAAATTAGGTACCATACAAAAGAATAACATAAGTATCAACACATTGCAAAATCTTTGAATTTATAAGGTTTTTTTTTTTTTTACTTAACATGACTTTGTATGCTCTGTTGTGGAGTGAACGTCAGGATTATGACTGTTTTCACATCTCTAACTAACCACCTTGTCGTGTCTTCCGACCCAAGGAACCACACAGGACACAGGTAAGGCTGATTTACTCTTTATTGGTTACATTCGCTTCCCTGCCCACATGCACGTCTATCCTCGTGCTCTCCTCGTCCCTGTCTGCCCTTGCCCACTCCCTGTGTCCAGTTCTTTCCTGCCTTCTGGTCCGGTGCAGGGTCCTAGTGCCCTCCACCCCAGGCCACTACATCTCCCCCCTTTGTCACGGAGAAATGACGAGAGAAGAGAGAGAGAAAAGATGTAGCGATAGGGGAGACTGAAAAGAAATGATAGCTCAGAGCAGAGAAAATGATAGGTGTGCATCCCCTTCACTGCATTTCTTCAATAAGTCTTTTCGGCCTTCTGCGCGCTCTTCTTGGACAAGCCTCTTCCTGGAGTTCTTCTGCTGGCCCTTCACCCTTGTCCGTTCCCTTTCCGTTGTGATCCATCGCTTCGCTTCCTTCTGCTGCAGTCTCTTGGCCGTCGTCATTCACGGTCTTCAGTCCTTTGAAATGGGAGCTGTTCCGTGTTATTCAGTGGTGTTCTGACTCAGCCGTAATCATTGGCCCCTTCACGTTTGTGATCGTTAGCGGGTCCTTTGCGAATAGGCTGTCGGACTTTCTTTGCTGTCGCTGACGCACTACCACTGCGTCCCCTTCTTTGAGGTGCGCCGGAGTGGCATGTCGCCTTGCATCTTCATAAGCTTTCATTTTTCTTTTAGCCTCTTTGTCTTTAGCTGCAATGCTGCTGTGCTCTGGTGACACCGTTGCTTCTATCTGTGGTAGCCTCGTCCTGCTTGTCCTCCACAGCACCAACTCAGCGGGGCATCTTCCCATGGAGCTGTGAGGGGTGTTTCTATAGTCGCGTAGTACCTGACACAGGGCTTGTCCGATGGAGATCTGCGCCAGCTTCGCTCGTTGGACGGCCTTCTTTATGTTCCCCATGAATCGTTCCACCATGCCGTTCGCTTGTGGCAACAACGGTGTTATCTTCCTGTGATGAATGCCCAGGTAGGTCATGAATTTTCGGAACTCTTCTCCTGAGAATGGCGGACCATTGTCTGTCTTTAGAGTTTCTGGGGAGCCCCAGGCTGCAAATATGTCATCCAGTATTGGTAGCGTCGCTGTTGCCGACGTTGATGATACGTGGCGCACTATGGGGAATCGTGAGTACTCGTCAATGATCACGAGCAGGTAGTTGCCCGTGTCCAGTGGCCCAAAGAAGTCAGCTGCCAACGTTGTCCACACCGCCCTTCGGAGTTCTGACATTTGTAGTGGTTTGGGCTTTGCTGGCTGTCCCGTTGTCTGACAGATGTGACACATCCCGATGGCGTCTTCCACCATTCTGTCCAGGCCAGGGAACCAGACTTTCTCCCTTAGCATTTTTTTTGTTGCGACCATGCCTCGGTGTGACTCATGTGCCACATTGACAGTCTGTCGCCTTAGTGAGCTCGGTATCACTATCCTTGTTCCTCGCATCATTATTCCTGTTTCTGTCTCTGACAGTTCCTCATGTATCTTCTTTAGGGCTAGCATTTCCTCCTTGTTTACTCCTTCTCCCCAGGTGCAGTTGTTGTTAATGTGTCTCCATCTCTGCATCCTTGTCGTTTCTTTGGCCAGTTGCATGGTGGCATCTTTCGCTGTCTCCTGATCTAGCTCCGCTAATGTTATTGACGCCGGAGTGCTTTGCTTTAGTACAAAATTGAGATATTCCTCAGCCATTGATGCGGTTTCTGGTGCCTGTGGTAGAGGGTGTCTCGACATGTAGTCAGCCGGGTTGTGTTCTTTTCCTGGCTTGTGCACAGTTTTGAAGTCATAATCCATCAACCGTATGCCCCAGCGCTCAATGCGAGGTGGCATTTTTGCCGACGGATTTCCATATATTGTCACCAGAGCCTGATGATCTGTTATGATGGTGAACGACTTCCCGTATATGAACATGTGATAGTGTTCACACGCCCACACCACTGCTAGGCTTTCTTTTTCTGGTTGGGAGTACGCCCTCTCAATGTCAGACAAACTTTTGCTTGCATACGCAACAATCTTTCTTGGTGAATCTCTCCCCGGCAGGTGCTGCGCTAGTATGGCTCCCAGTCCGACTGGGCTGGCGTCTACCGTCAGCTCAGTGCATAGCGAAGGGTCAAAATAGGCAAGATGATCTACAGTCATTACGGCTTTTCTGATAGCTTCAAACACCCAAACGCATTCCTGTGACCAGAGGAACTTCTGCCCTTGCTTTGTTAGCTCTCGGAGCGGTGTGCTCACCGTGGCAAAGTCCTTGATGTAGCGAGCACAGTAGCTGGCAAGCCCCAGTAATGACCTTACTTCTGCGACATCTGTCGGAGGATTCGCGTTTCTCAGTGTCTCTACTTTGCTGGGATCTGGCCTCATTCCTTTCTTGGAGAAGATGTGTCCGAAGAATACCAATTCACTTCTCCCCAGCTCGCACTTGTCTATGTTCAAGGTTAGTCCCGCTTGTTCCAGCTGTAGGCATACTTGATGCAGGGCCCTGTCATGTTCCTCATTTGATCGCCCAAATACTAGAATGTCATCACTATAGTTTAGGCTGTTCTTCACCGGCCGTATCACCTGCCTTATCGTCTCTTGAAATATCTCTGCAGCCGATGAAATGCCAAAGCTCAGTCGCTTGTAGCGAAACAGGACCATGTGCGTCGAGAACGTGGTGATGTATCTTGACTGTTGGTCCAGCTCTAGTTGGTGGTACCCCTTGCACAAGTCTAACTTCGAGAATCGGCAGGCCCCAGTGAGACAGCTGATCATCTCATTTAGATGTGGTCCCGGGTGGCGTTCTCGCTCAATTGCTGTGTTCGGTACCCTCATGTCCACACATATGCGGATCTTGGAGGTGTTCTTTTTTGGAACCGCCACTATTGGAGACACGCATGGCGTCGGCCCTTCTGCGGGCTCAATGATGTCCTGGGCCAGTAGACTTTTAATTTCCTCTTCAACTTGTGGTTGTAGGTGTATGGGCACCCGTCGATGATGTTGTGCTACTGGCTTGATCGCCTCGTTGATGTGCAACGTTATTTGTTTCCCTTTCAGTTTTCTTAGGCCTTGCAGTAGGGCCGGATGTTCCTGTAGAATGTTCAGTTTCTCCGACATGTGATATGTCATTGCCAGTAGACCCATCACCTGCGCCGTAACATTGCTTAGCAGGCATGGTGCTCGGATGTCACCTTTCAGCACATGTATCTCTTCTTGGCAGGACGTGTCCTTGTACGTTAAGGTCTCTGTGAACTTCCCCATGTTCTCTACCGGCTTTTGGGAGCCCCACGTGAACACATCAACAGTGGAAGGTGATAGCGGCGGCCTCACTTTCATTTTCTCATACTCCGACATGCACATGATGTTGCATGTGGCCCCGCTGTCAAGCACGAACCGTGTAGTATGTCGCCCTACTTCAATATCCACGGTTGCGGTTTTCTTTATTTGATGCTTTTCCACGAGATGAATGTGCTCTGGTCTCCTGTCTTCTTTGGGGGCATCTGACATTAGATACAGTCGTGCCACACTCACAGGTGCTGCCGTTTCTTCCGACTCATCGGAGGAACTGCGATTCGCTGTTTCCATGTGTCTGGCATACCGGCTGTTGGTCATCCTTGGTTTTGCCGCTCTTCCGCGCTCGCTTCTGAACTGTCTGCTCATACAGGCGCTTGCAAAGTGATTGTCCCTGTTGCATTTCCTGCACCTCTGGCCCATCGCCGGGCATGCACCGACGTGCGGAAAGTCGAGCCCACATCGGTAGCACGTTTGTTCGTTCTTCTTTGTTGGTGAGGGCGCCGGGTATTCTTTCTTCTTGCCGTTTCCCATCATGCGATTCGCTTGTTCCACTCTTTTTCCTTTCCCCAGCTCCATTTCTTTGGCATGCGCCGTTGCTCTCGCTTCCGTGCGGGCCATGGTCAATATCTTCTCCAGCGTCGTTGGTTCTTTCAGAACACGTGCACAGAACTCTACAGACTGACAGCCTTCAATGATGCGCAGCCGTATCGCTTGCTCATTGTCAAACTTGTCAAACTCGCAGTCGTGTTGCGAAGTCGTCAAGGGACTCCTCTGGTCGCTGACACGCCGTGTTGAAAGTGTATCTCTCAAAGTCAATGTTTCGTTGCGGGTCAAATTTCGCTGTGAGGCACTGCATCCCCCCTTTGTATGTCGCTGTTTGATCGCTGGGAAATGTTATGAGCAGGTCCTCCACTTCATTCCCTGCGAGATTCAGAAAGAGGTCGAGCTGTTTGCTGTCTACGATGTCCGGGGCGCCCATGTAACGCTCGAATTGCCTAATCCACCTTTCCCACCTGATGCCAGCTTGTGGTTCTGATAGGCTGAAGGGCAATGGTCTGCGAAATATTGCTTGTGGACCCTTTATGTCACTTTCTGTGTCAACCATTTCACTGGGGTGTGGCTACTATGCAGACCTTCTTTCTCTGTAATTGCTTTCTTTCTCCAGTGACAGTGCACTTCTGTCTCTATGTAATGTTGCTATTCCCACGTTCACTTTGCTTTTAATTTGTTGTCTTTCCCCTTTTAATTACACCTTTGTGTTTAATTATCCCTCTGTAATTTCTGTAATTTCTTTGTCCGTCTTTGAATTCCGCTTTCCACGAGATTTAGTTTCCTGCCTGGCTTCAAAATAGCCTCCCGGCCTTCCTTTTCCTCTATTGGCTTGATTCGCCTGTCTTTAAAATGGCCGCCTGGTCTCGCGAGACCGAGATTCCAGTGCCTGACCCTTTAAAATGGCCGCCGGGTCCTCCTGGGTGCTGATTGGCCGCTCCCGCCTGATCCCAAAATGGCCGCTTTGTTCACGCAAGATTTGGCTTTTTAATCTACGCGCGAAGCAGGCTCTTCGGTACGCGGCGGGCGGCCGGGACACAGTCGGGTGCACCTCTGAAAGGCGCGCGATGCTCCCACGCTCAGACAGGTGCACCGCTTGCTGTCAGGCAGGTGGGGGGGGGGCCTCTTACCGCATCTTTGCTGTGGCCGGGTGGGCTCCCGCGCTGATGCTCCGATCCTCAGTGCTCGGACCAGGGTGGGCTCCTGGCTCCGTTTCTTCCTGCGACCGGGTGGACTCCGGACTTCGCAGCTGATCCTCTCCTGTTCTTTTCGGGAGGCAGGCGGACCAGGGTGGGCTCCTGGCTCCGTTTCTGATGCACGAGGGACCTCGGTGCATGCATTTGGTGTCGCCTTGATGATCCCACCTTCCTCGTCGCCAGTTGTCGTGTCTTCCGACCCAAGGAACCACACAGGACACAGGTAAGGCTGATTTACTCTTTATTGGTTACATTCGCTTCCCTGCCCACATGTACATCTATCCTCGTGCTCTCCTCGTCCCTGTCTGCCCTTGCCCACTCCCTGACCGGAAGTGGTGTCCAGTTCTTTCCTGCCTTGTGGTCCGGTGCAGGGTCCTAGTGCCCTTCACCCCAGGCCACTACACACCTCATGACACTGTCCACCTGCCAAAGTGTCTCTTACAGATTGTAGACACAGACCACCAGCCCCGGCCTCTCTGGCAGCTTGTACCCATTGAGCCCAATCTAAATCCAAACCAGCACTTTTCTTATTATGGTAAGATACCAGCTTGCTCCTGCGTGAGTTTCACCAAATTCCTTTGATTCCACCAACCTTTGTCTTCCAACAAGACAGACCTTTTGCAAACTGTGTACACTTTTGTTGGAGAGGAGAACACCGACTGTTATTTTTGACCATAATGGGTCTTTTGATCAACATATAATCTCCAACCATAAAAGAATCATCACTACTGTGAGTATTATCAAAAGCATGTTTCATTTTCTCTTATTTCTCACCAATTCGTGTGGTAACTTTCCTCTTTAAGGTCGCACCTCCATTGGCTACCTCTCTGATGTCAAATTGATCCCTCAACCACGTAGGAAACAAAGCTGAATGATCTTTTCTCCATCTCAACAAAAGGAACGGGGTGACCCCAGAAGTGCAATGTGGGGTAGTATTGTATTCCCAAACTTTCTTTTTTATCAATGAAAACTTTGGTCTGATCCCTGCATCTGATATCGTATGCCCTAGATACTCTTATTCCTTTGTGGCAAATTTGCATTTGTCTTTCCTGACAGTTATACCTGCATTAGAATCGATAAGACCTTTTCTAGTGTGAGATTGTGCTCCTCTAGAAAATCTGCGAATACCAGTATGTAATCCTGGTAGGCTTATACCCCTTTGAGGTCGACAACATGGATGTGCATGAGTTTCTGGGAGATGCTGGCGGCTGGTGCGAACCCAAAAGGTAGCCTCCGATATTTGTAAGCACCAAAGGGTGTGCCAAAAGACTTCAGCTCCTGTGATTCCTTGTCCAACGCGACCTCATGGTATGCCAACCTCAAATCAATGATGGAAAACCATTTAGCCTTACCCAAGTTGACCAGCATTTCCTGTATCTTGGGCAAGGAATGACAGCCTACCAAGATGTTGGTTAACTGGCGAAATCTGGCTAACAACCTGATTTTGCCAGATTTCTTGCGGGTGACTACAATACAAGCCACGCATTGAGAGGACTCAACAGGTTCTATGATGCCCTGGGCACATAAATCCTGGAGCATGTTTTTAAGTTCTTCTCTGATGTTCAATGGGTTTGTGAGCAAATGGCTGTGCATTGGGTTTTCCCCTAATGTGATGAACAAAACCTTGCATTTCTCTTGTTTACTAGTGATTATGACATATATTTCACATTGTTAAAGAACATGGAATTATAAGAATTCTCACAATGCATGGAATAGTCATATTTAATTAAATGTCATAAATGCACAACAGAATGCCAGATTAAATACTAAGGTAATTGGTTCCTCTTTTTGATATTTACTATTTTTTTAGATATCCTCTAAAACACATTCCCAATGAATTGGAATACATAGATTTGTTTGTATATGCATGGCTACATAGAAGGTCTAATTCAACGTTGTTCACAATTGATGGAATGAGATGCATATAAGATAACACAACACTATTACAAACCAGCATTTGGCTCCTCCAGCAGCCTCCACTAACATCACCCCCTCACAAGACCTTTGCAATAAGCTCTCAAACCTCTGCTGTAACAAAATCACTTCCATATATAGGAACTTCGACCCTCAACCAGACCCCATCACCGTCGCAATTCAACTTCCCATCACACCCGATGAATGAACCCTGACCTCGTGGCCTGAAGTCAATACCGAGGAAAGGTACCACCTAGAGGTACTTTTAGGTCCAAGATCAAGGGGGGAAAAAGAAGCAAAAATACTCAAACAGATGCTCCTGTCAGACCTATATCCTTTTACTAGTGGCCTACTAGAGGCTCAACACCGGGCTGTTCCACAAAAATCAGTCTTTCCATTCAGAGTAATCCAAAAATCGTTAATTTTTATTAAAAATGATCTCCATTTTGTGTATATTCATCATTTTCTCATATTTGTTTCCTCATAGAAAAACAGTTTTTTTTTTTTATTCAAGATCTCAATCAGTGCAAACATGTACAATTCTATTTTCAAGTCTCAATATGTGTAAATACAATCAAGTTAATAGAAAACATTTCATTGTTAACATATGCAAAAAATATTATTTACAGGTAAAATACACAGAACGACATGTGAACACATTCTATTAATTAATACATGTGACCCCAAAGCAAACCATCAGTTAGTCTCATCAACCAAACCACTCTCACATTCAACACACTCACACACAGACAAAAAATCCTGGGGAAACTTCTGTCTGTTTGTATGACATACACTAACGAAGATCAAGTGGACTGACTAAAGCTCAAAGTTTTCCACTGTTGTGTTGTCTTTAAGGAGTTTCCCATAATCTGGCCAACGTACATTTCGGTAGATGTATATTGCTACCATCTTCATTAGGACCACTCTTTGTAAAATACTTTCAGGTGATTGGATGGGGGTCCTCTTATTGATCGGAGCTGGGAGTCTATGGTCCTCAATCTTGTGGATTTATTAACATGACTCGCAGTTTGCAGGCAAATATTGTTGCAACTGTTATGAATGTCGTACATGTACAGCAGAGTAACTCCTTATTAGTTTGAAGAGGAGTTAGGCTTGTAGTACCTCGGTATCCAACTCCAGATAATATGTAGGGGTGCTACTCCGTCTTGACAATGTTTTTGTGTTTATCCGTTCTTTCTCAATTGGTTGCTCCACATTGTAATAGCTATCTGTTTTGTTTCTGTGGTGAAAGGATTTGACGCGTCTCGCTTCCGGCCTGCTCGGACATGGCCTGAAGTCACCACCATGGAAATTGCTGCTATCATGAAAGCCATCGATTCGGGGGCTCCATCTGACCCTTGCCCCCCCACGCCTTCACCAAAGGACTGCTCTTGATCAGCCAAGCACTCATCCTCAACGCCTCTATCGACTGAGCCACATTCCCAGACACCTGGAAAGATGCCACCGTCATTCCCAGGCTCAAGAATGATGATTCTTAAAGGTTTACTGTATAAAGAATCCAGATTTTATTAAAGACAAGGAGGCTAGCATTATGCATTAATCTTTTATTACTTTCTTCTGAGCAGCAACAACTTAAAAGATTCCCAGAATGGAACTTAAAACATCACAAACGAGGCATGGCCAAGATGGCGGCTGAGTAGGACGTGCCTACTCGCCGCTCCCGTCCTTCGCCTGGGTCCCAGCTTCATAGTTCCGGATAGAAGACCGGGAGGGTGCAGAAACGCTGCTGACACCCCCGGTGCTTGCCCCGCGACGTACCAGACCCGGCGGGGCCGTGCTTACACGACACGGACCCCAGAGTCCGCGCCTGCCGCTCCGGCGCTGCGTGCCTTGGTTTGTTGGGCAGAGGGCGGGTGTGTGCGGCCTGCCTGGAAACAGTCAGCCAAAGGCGCCACATTGTGCGAGGACGCTGCCGCTCCTAACGGCTGTGCCCTGAGTCTGGAGCACGCGGAACCCCCTGTCAGCGGAAGCCCACCGGATCGGCGGAGAGGAGTCTTTCAGCTCGAGCCCCTTGAGGATCGCGGGGGCGTGCACGGAGCTTCGACCAGACCTTTGGGCCTGCTGTGATGTCGGATCGGGCGCGGCCCGTGGCCGGTGTGCCGGAGGGTCAGGGTGATCTGCGCTGCTACCTCCTGCTCCCGCGACTGTGCCTGCCGCCCGAGGAGGCCCCCATTGCTGCACACACTTGAGGGATCCGATGCCTGGGGAAGCGTCTGGCTGCAGAGAGTGAAGGTGAGGCCTACGCACTAAGTGCAGAGTCGAGCTTGGTTGCCCAGTGACACTGCGCTCCTGCTCAGGGCTTTTCACTGTAGGGGGACTGAGGGCCTGAGACTGTACTGCAGCCCTCTGAGATCGGACCCATTCTGTGTCCACCCCACCCCCCCTTGCTTTTGGGAGGATTTCATCGCGCGGCGGAGTGTGGCCCCAGGAGTCCCACGAGGTGCACTAGGGACGGAGGAGATACATGCACCGGAGCAAATCTAGACACCGCTAGATCTGCACTATTGGCCAGAGAGTGCCCAGGGTGTTCCTTGGGCTTGCTGGGGTGGCCTCCTGGATACGGTTATCAATTGGGCTCAAAGAGCAGCTTTGGGGGGGCTGCTCCTTACCTGACATCTTCGGCCTCTATCTGGGCCCTTCAACATTAGCGCACAACGGGGCTCGGACCCACCTAATCATGGCCACCACTAAATCCAGGAAGGAGAGCGGTGAAGGATCTCTTCCTCAGGACTGGCGCTGGGGGTGCTGAGGGGCCGTCAACAACGGGGGGCTCCCAGCTGAGCGCGACCAGAGTGAAGCGGACGGACCAGTCACCCGGGGTCTCCTTGAATCTCTTTTCGCTTCCCTAACCGGGGAATTTCACACCATGAAAAAGGAGCTGGCTGCAGAACTCCGTGAGATGCGCAGGGACATTGACTCTGTAGGAGACAGGGTGGATGCGTTGGAGACCCAAGCATCGTCGAGGGACGAGGAGATTACTCAGCAGGAGGTCCTTCGCCTTCAAGACCAGCAACTGGACCTCCAAGCCCACGCGGAGGACCTCGAGAATCATTCCCGTTGGAACAATATTAGGATTCAGGTGGTCCCTCAGGGAACAGAGGGGCAGGACATTGAAGCCTTCGTCGAGGAACTCTTTTGCCACGTCTTGGGGGCCCCCCCAGAGCAGCAGATCAAACTCGATAGGACCCACCGTGTTGGGCCCAAGAGGTCAGCGACTGCCCCCCCTCCAGATATCTTAACATGCGTCCATGATTTTCAACTCAAAGAACGCATCCTGCGGGAGGCGCGAGCCAAGCACCCAATTGACTTTCGCTCTTCCAGGCCGCTTTTGTATCACAACCTAGCGGCCTTTACTTTGCAGAAAAGGCGGGAGTTTCGGCCAGTCACAGCGTTCCTGCGCTCGAAGGACATTTCTTACTCCTGGGGCCATCCTTTTAGGATCATTTTCAAATTGGAGGGCAAACTCCGCCAGATTTGCTCTAAGCAGGAGGCTGCTTCGCTCCTTAATTTGCCGGAGGATGACCGGGACACCCCAGAGCGGGAGGACACTGCTGGGAGCCGCGACGGAGCAGCAAGATGGCGACGAGTGGGGAAGGCTCCGCTGAACCTTCGCCCAGATCCTGAGACAATGGCAAAAGAGCATCAGGCTGTTATCGCTACATTGGCGGAGGACTCTGCAGCCGCGGACTGAATATTGCACAGTTCTGGTAGCCTTAGACTCATTTCGCTAGAGGGGCTCCTCTAGCTCTTTGTGGCTGGGTCTTGGGTGGGACGGGGGCGGCGGGTGGTTCCTGCTGTACATCTCACGTCTCACCATGGGGCTGATGGCCCAGAACATTTATGGACTTTATAAGTTGTTGTTATCTTTTGTTTGTTTTATTCCAGGGGCATTGGGGTCTTCGTCTCCTCCTTCCAGTCACGGCGGGTCATTGTATCTTACCGGGTGTGGTTATTATTCGAATTTGTGGGCAGGCGTAGTTACTGGGCGGGCCCTTCTAGTGCACTCTTACGTCTATTTTCATGTCGGCTGACATTAAGATCCTGTCCCTCAACGTCAAGGGCCTCAATAACCCTACAAAACGACGGGCTGTCCTGTCCTTTCTAAATAACTCGGATGCCCAAATCTCCTTACACAGGACACCCACAGATTAAGGTCCAAGGCGTTCCCCCACCAACTGTTCTCCTCTCGGGCTTCTAAGACAGCGGGAGTGGAAATATTGGTCTCTGCTGGGTTCCGGGGCCAGATAGGCCATAAACAGGCTGAGATTAAAGGCAGACTCTTGGCTTACACCTTCACGCTGGGGCAGCATTCTTTTACAGTAGCCTCAGTTTATGTCCCTAACGAAGGGCAAGAGGGGTTCATTCGGGAATTGGTTCAGGAGCTGACCTGTCTTCCTGACAGATCCCTGCTTTTAGGGGGAGATTTTAATTTGGCCTTTGACAATGAGCTTGATAGGTCTTCGCAGCGCTGGGGGCAGACTGGGGCACTTTCTGGAAACGGGAAGCGCCTACTTGCAGAGGCTGGGCTTACGGACGTCTGGCGACTACATCATCCGGGGACCAGGGAGTACACATTGTACTCACATCCCCACAAAACGTATGCTAGAATAGACTATGTACTGACATCAGACACGCTGACACAACAGACACAGGAGGTGGAGATTCTTCCTTGCCCACTATCTGATCACTCAGCAGTGAGAGTGTCCCTGTCCTTGTTTCACCGGCAACCCTCTTGACGTTTCTGGCGTCTTCGCGAGACGATGTTGCAGCGCCCCTCGGTAGTACAGCAGGTCACCAAAACCATAACTGATTACCTAGCTCTCAACGACTCGCCTGGCATCTCAACGGCAATTCTGTGGGACGCACTGAAGGCGGTGGTCAGGGGGAAATTCCTGGGGATAGCGGCAGCGGACAATAAGATCAGGAGGGAGAAAAGGGAAAAACTAATCGGTGCGATTGTCGAACTAGAGCGTATTCACCAGCGGACGGGAGCGCCCAGGGTCTGGAAACAACTGAAGGCGGCAAGGGCCCAGTTAGCGGGTTTGGATGTGGACAGGGCTGAATATGCCACCCTTCGGCTAAAGCATGCCTTTTACGTTGGGGGTGACAGATGCAGGAGACTATTGGCCAACAGATTACGTGCACAGCGGCAGGTATCCTGCATCCCCACAGTATTAGACACGCAGGGGGAGGAACAAACGACGGACCAAGATATTGCAGAAACGTTCCGACAGTTTTATGCGACTGCATATGAGGCCCAGGTTTTACCTGAGGAAGGTCCAGCCCAATACTTACAGGGAGTTACCACGGCCAAGCTGGTTCCGAGCCAGGTAGAGGAGCTTGAAGCCCCTATTAGACTGGAAGAGGTCATCTCCGCTATATCTAAATTAAAACCTCACAAATCCCCTGGCCCGGATGGCTTTTCCTCTGCCTTCTATAAAATGTTTTGCCACACCCTGGCCCCATTGCTAGTGCGGGTCTACAACTCGATCGGGACCTCCACCCCTCTCCCGCCCTCAATGTTAGAAGCACTGATCACGGTGATCCCTAAACCGGGTAAAGATAAACTCATGTGTGCATCCTTCCGCCCTATTTCCCTCCTTAATGTGGACCTTAACATTTTTACTGGGAGCCTGGCAGGGAGACTCTTTCACCACCTACCCATGTTGATAGATCCGGATCAGTCCGGTTTTGTCCCGGGGCGTCAGTGCTCTGACAACACCAAGCGACTCTTACACCTCGTGGATAGATCTTAACGCTTCCCGGTGGAACGAATTATATTTTCCGTCGATGCTGAGAAAGCGTTCGACAGGGTTCACTGGCCGTACCTTACGGCAACACTGTCTCACTTTGGTTTGCCACACCGCTTCATTGATTGGATAGTCAGCAGTTATATCAAACCAACGGCCTCGGTGCGGGTGAATGGCACTGTCTCTAATTCCTTTTCCATACAGCGGGGAACGAGGCAGGGATGCCCCCTGTCGCAGCTCTTGTTCGCCCTGTATATGGAGCCCATGGCTCAAAGGGTTCCGGACCATCCCTGCATCACGGGGGCGCTCTTTGGGGAGTCGGAGCATAAACTCTGCCTCTACGCCGATGATGTTGTGGTCACGTTGGAACGACCCAGGGATTCCCTTCCTGCCTTCCTAGCGGAACTGGACAGGTTCTCTTCAGTTTCGGGCTTCAAAATGAATGTGCATAAGTCACAAGCTCTTAACCTTTCTCTTGAACCTGAGACACTGGATCTGCTGCGACGGTCCTACCATATCCACTGGGCACGAGATTCTATTCCCTACCTGGGCCTACAACTCTCTGCTAGCATACAGGTCACCAACTCGACGAATTGCACATCGTTGCTACGGCAGGTTTGGGATTGTCTTAGGAAATGGCGGCCTCACTCGCTGTCATGGTTGGGTCGCATAGCGGCCATAAAATTGACGATACTCCCCAAGATCATATATCTGTTTCAAACACTTCCACTGGTGCCCGCGACAGGAGTTATACTCTCACTGCAGAGGGATATAGAACGTTTTATTTGGCGGGATCAGAGAGCTCGATTGGGCAGGGGACTAACATACAAGGATCCTGGGGAGGGAGTTCTGGGTGTCCCCAACTTGCAGGCTTACTGGTGGGCATTTCAAATGAGAGCGTTGGTTGAATGGTCTCGCCCAGAGTCTGAGAAACATTGGCTGTTCATGGACAGGTCACTCGCCGGACAGCCATTGTCGGGGGTCCCCTTCCTTAACCGAACGGCGAGGCCTCGGAACTTGTACCTTTCCAAAGTAACTCATCCTACTCTTCTGGCCTGGGACAGGGTTGCCGCCTCCCGAGGGCTCACGACCTTCCCGTCCCTGATCACACCCATAGTTCATAATTCCGACTTTGCCCCAGGGCTAGACTCGGTGGGGTTCCGACATTGGACTGAGGAGGGTCAGCGTTCCATAGGGCACTACTTTGACATCACTGGGCCCCGTTCCTTCTCCGACTTCCGCAGGGACCGAGACATACCGGAAACAGAACGGTACCACTATTTACAGATCCGACACTGGGTGCTACACTCCGGGGTGAGGGAGGGAGCCGAGAGACATCTTACACCCTTCGAGAAATGGTTGCTCACGAGACATACTGACTCTCACCTGACATCCGACTTGTATAAGTTTATTAAACATGTCCCCAACATTGGGAAAACGTCGGGTCAGTTACGTTGGGAGGGGGAGCTGGACTTAACACTGACGCAGAAGGAGTGGTCGGGCGTCTATTATAGGGCCCGCCGCACGGCGCATAATTTAGCCTCCACTGAAACAGCCACAAAAATGGTCACCTATTGGTACTTGACCCCTCCCCGTCTTCACTGGGGTAACCCCTCCCGTAGCCCCCTCTGTTGGAGAGCTTGCGGCTCGCTAGGTACCCTTACCCATTTGTTATGGGACTGCCCCTCTCTAGCGGGTTATTGGAAGCAGATTTTGGACGATATTTGCCACACAAATTTTGCGCCTCCCGGTGTATACACTTCTGGGCCTCCCTAATCCAATCACTTTTCCACTTAAATCCCAGAGGGGCAAGCAAATGGCACTAGCTCTGGGGTCGGCCATACAAAATATACTCTCCCATTGGGGTACCCCGACAGTCCCAACCCGACTAGGATGGCTCCATAGGCTCTGGAGCATACTGGGGATGGAGAGAATCTCGCTGTCACTTGTGCACCCGGGTGCCTCATTTCATGACTTGTGGGAACCCTTTCTCAAACTTTTGACCTCCGAGTTCACGGAACTCACTTGCCCCAAATATCTGAGATTGCTGCGACTCGCGGACCCTCCCAAGCGCACAGACCTGGACACTCCCGCTACTCAGTAGGACCCCTTCTCAGGGATCATCTTACATATAACCGCGAACGCCTCTCGCGCACGAATGTTCAACTGAAGCTATAGGAGGAGGAGAGGGGGGGGAGGGTCTGTTTCTTCCTGTTATTGTAAGTTCGCCAAAAGCAAGCATCCGTGTGTCGAATTGTACTCCGATGGCCATGAAGTATACTGGCTTGTATGTTGACTTGTTGTCTTGAAAACCAATAAAAGAGATTTAAACTTAAAACATCACAAACAAAAAAGATTGTTCATCTCATATAAAGACTCTGTGTCCTCCATCTTCTTCCTCTTTTGTTCAGCTTCCTTTGCAACATTAACACAATCCATCTCTTTTCGTAAACCTCTTATTCTGCAACAAAAAAACAACAACCGCAAAATGAATCAATTCCTACAATATCTTTTAAAAACATACCCTAAAACAGCATAACTTAGATAAAACAATCTTAACACACCAACTTAATTTTACTCTATAATTTAAAAAATGTCACCCCATCCCATGGGAAGGGTGGGTGGGATAATGCTAGCCTCCTTGTCCTTAATAAAATCTCGATTCTTTATACAATAAACCTTTAAGAATCATCATTTTATGTCAAGACAGGAGGCTAGCATTATGCATGTTCAAACCTTCGTACAACACATTTTGAAACATGATCAATTTTCCTAAAATAAAACTTCCTGAAAGTCTCTGCAGAAGACTAATCAGCCGCTTTCAAAATATCTTCTATTCTACCTACCATCATACATATCTTGCTAGCCATCGCACCCCTTGCACTATGAAGTAAACTTAGACATGTCAACACCTGTCTCCCTCATAGTCGCTTTCACCCATTTCGCAATAGTCGCAATACTCACTGGTCTAAACGGTTTCACATACGAAATCAAGAGTTGCTCCACTCCAATGTTTCTCTTATCCAACATATGAGACTCATATTCTTTAACACAACGCACCACACAAAGCTTCGGAATTTCACCAAATCTAGGATAGAAAATACATTCTGACATATTCTTAGTTCTCCTACAAACCTCAAAAACCACACCATCCGGCTGATAAAAAGCCTAGACCAATCCAAGGCCTTAACATCTGACACTCTCCTAAAAGAAATTAAACAAAGAAGAGTTGCTAACTTCCAAGACAACTACATATTCTCCAAATACTTATTACTTGGCCAAGACTGAAATAATTTCAAAACTAAACCAACATCCCATGAAGACTTATACTTTGCTAAAGGGGGTCTTCTCAAACGGATACCCTTCATGACCCTACATACTAAAGGACTTCTACCTACATAAATTCCTTGCACCAAAGAATGTCCTGCCGCAACAGCAGATCTATAACAATTCACTGTTCTATACGACATACCTTTCTCAAATAAATTCACCCAAAAATTAGCCACCTCTACATCATCCGCCTCCACCGCATCCAAATTCCTTTTCATGCACCAACTATTTCAGATTCTCCAAACTCCTCTGTACCTTTTCCTTGTCCCAGGTGCCCAAGACTCATTGAGTAACTTAGAAGCTGATTCTGAAAGTCTTGACACTCCTCCTGAATACCTGATATCTTCCAGACTAGAAGGTTGAGAAAACCTGAAGTCACCAGAGTATGTTCCACCCCATCTACTCCCAACAGAAGACCTTTCTTTGAGACTATCAGATAAGGTTCTTCCACAGCTAACTCAATCACTGAAGGGAACCAAGGTTGACACTTCCAGAATGGAGTCACCAGAACTAGACGACATCTCTGCCTCCTCACTTGGACCAAGACCCTCTGAATCATGGAAAAATGAGGGAACGCATACCCTCTTAAACCCTTCTAAATCTGATGAAATGCATCCACCACTCCAACCCCTGGATCTGGTCTCCAACTCACATATTTTGGTAACTGAAAAGACAGACGAGATGCATACCAATCTATTACCAAGGGACCAAAAACTTCCACAATCTTCCTGAAAACATCCTTGTTCAGCATCCAGTCGCTGTAATCTATCACATTCCTTGAATACCAGTCTGCGTCCACATTCATCTTCCCTGGTAAATATTCCACCTTCAAATCTATTTCGTGATCTAAACAAAAATCCCAAATTGTCTTCGCCAAATCTGTTAATCTCATTGACCTGCTTCCTCCCAACTTTTTTACATACATGACTGCTGTTACAATGTCCATACGCAGAAGAACTGACCTCCCAAACAAATCCTTCTGAAAACTTTTCAAAGCTAACAAACCTGCCTGCATCTATAAATAATTTATGTGCTCTACTCTCTCGTCCAGGGACCAGACACCCCCTGTCCTCCTTGTCAAAAAAGATGCACCCCAACCAAAATTGCTTGCATCGCTCTCTAGCACAAAATCCGTCTGTGACCCAAAAATCGCTTTCCCGTTCCATGCCTCCAAATTCTCCTTCCACCAAATCAATTCCTCCTTGACCTCTTGGTTCAAATGAACTACATCTCCATACCAAAACCCTTCCGCCAACCTCTGCGCCTTCAAACGCTGAAGAGATCTGTAATGCAGAGGCCCCGGAAAAATCGCCTGAATTGAGGATGACAAATTACAGATTCCTTCCTTGACATAGAACTTACTTCCTGCTTTATCTTTTTTATTTTCTTCTCTGTTAAGCATAAACAACATTCCTTTGTGTCTACCAAAAATCCAAGAAACTCCATGTTCTGTGACGGACACATCACAGACTTTTCCACATTTATTACAAATCCTAAACCTTCCAACAAATCTGTCATCACTTTCAACTCCTCCATCAGAACATCCACATCTTGATTCATCAGTAAAATATCGTCCAAATAAATTATAATCCTCATTCCTCTTTCTCTCAGAAAACCCACCACTGCCTGCATCACTTTCGTGAAACACCAGGGTGCCGCTGACAATCCGAAAGGCAGGCACTGAAACTGAAACAATTGATTCTTCCATCTGAACTGCAAGAATCTCTGACTTTCCCTTGCCATAGGAATTGTGAAATAAGCATCTTTCAGATCTATTTTCACCAACCAATCCTGATCCTGTAGCAAATCCCTCAGGCAATGAATTCACTCCATTTTGAAATGCCAATATGACACATACTGATTGAGATTCCTGAGATTTATCACAGGTCTCCATCCTTTTTTTTTTTCTCCACTATAAATAAGGTACTCCCAAACCCTGTGTTTTTTTCTTCTACTTGAATAATTGCATTTTTCTCTAACATCTGATTTACCTCCTGTTGGATTACCTTTTGCAACTCCTCCTAAAATACCAACTCTTTTGATTTCTCCAACTGCACAGGATCTGCATCGAACTCTATTACATATCCTGTTACAGACTGCAAGACCCATGCATCTGTTGTAATTTTCATCCAGAGATCTTTGAAATACTTCAATCTCTCTCCTACCTTTAAAGGGATAAAACCAATAATATTCCTCATACTCACCTTGTGCTTGACCTTGTCCACAACCAAAAGATTGCCCTCTAGACCGTACTCCTCTCCTTCCTTGAATTGTTCCTCTCTGTGGATAGAACTGACCATTTCCCGTCTGTCCTCTGTATCCACTGTTCCCCTGAAATGTTGAATTCTGATACTGGGCTCTAAAACCTGCTCGGCCAGTAGTTTGCCCTCTCCTACCAGCCCTACCATAAAAACTGCTGTTATGAAACGCTCTTCTCATAGAAGACTGTGCATTATCCAGACTAGTTAAAGTCTTTACATATTTAGAAATGGATCCTACCAGACCCTCTCCAAATAGCAAACCCTTTGCTTCATCTGATGACTCCTTTTTAGCCAATTCACTTAATATAGGATTTATACGCATTAATAATGTCCTGCCTCTTTCTGCAAGCAACGCAGCATTCGCGTTACCCAAAAAGCAAATTGCTCTCCGACACCATCCTCTCAGTAGTACCAAATCCGCCTCTCTACCCTTTAAAAAGGATTCTTCTACTGTGTCAAAAATTCTAGCTAAGGGACCCAAGACATTGAGCAGTTTGTCCTGGCAAATCTTAAGCGACTTCTCCAAACCCTTCATAGGATCCTTACCCATTTTACACATGTAGGTTATCATATCCGGATCCAAATTGGGAGTAAGAGTCACTTTATCGTCAATCACTAGTCTCGAGCATTCAGCTCTCATTAATTTGCGTTCCTCTCGCTCCAGAGGCTGTCGCAACCTATATTTGATATATTGTGACACATGTTCCATAGGCCACCAATCCTTACCCCCAGGATGTCTTATCTCTTTCGGGTCAAATAATTTCTCTCCAAAATGATCCTTCATAGATGCATGAACCTTATTCCTAGTTCCTGAATTCATGACACTTTCCTCATTTTCATATTCATCCTTGTACTCTAAATCAAGTACATATTCATCCAGATTAACACTGGATCTTCCTTGATTTTCATACTCATCTGCATTGAAATCCTCCAGTTCAGCGTTTTGCTTACCTTTTCGTGTGCCACCAAGGACACCTGTACTTTGCGAGGCACTTGGGCCTCCTCCTTTTCCCTCCAAATGTCTTTTCTTTTGTAAACACTTTCCTCCTGGACCCCTATTTTCAGATTCATTGTCTGAAACTGAAAAATATTCTTCCTCATCAACTGTCCTCCTATCTCTTTTACCTAAAGCTAGTTTAAACGTCTCCTGAACTACTGCTTTAACCTCATCGCTCACCAACTTCCTTAATTTTTCCTCTCTTGCCTCCTCAGATATGTGATCTATGTCCATTTTGCCTAAACTCAAATTCCTAATTCTCTCTCTTCCTAACTTATCCTAATTTAAAATTTCCCCAAACTCTTTTATTATGTTTTAATGCCGAAAACCTAAACGGAATAGCTTATTTATTCCAAACACTTTGTTACTTCAATAAACTCCTACGCACTAACAAGGTTCGTTGCTTGACCGGTAACACCTGTCCAAAGAAAAGCTATTTGCCTAGCAACTTCTCAGCTCCACCACCCTTCGAAAAAGGCCTCATGGATGCGTGACACCACCAAATTCCTCTAGAAAGAAACAATCAACACAAAACAATGTTGATAGTTTCCTTTACTGTGACCTGATCGTGCCTCCATTAAAACTATTAATCTAAGACTTGTCTAGCAAAGATACCATTCTACTTAAATCATATTCCAACATTTAAATATATATTATTCGAAATACATTCGCATTGAATACTTAACTTTTCACAAAAAATACTAAAATCAATAATAAATATACACACAATTAACCATTAAACAGACATCACCAATTCTACCCGTAAATTGGGTATATCACACTGTTTCAAGACTCAAACGAGCACACAAAACCTAAACAACATTCTAATACTTATCTTGCTCAGAAGCAGCAACAAAAGAGGAAGAAGATGGAGGACACAGAGTCTTCATATGAGATGAACATTCTTTTTTGTTTGTGATGTTTTAAGTTCCATTCTGGGAAGCTTTTAAGTTGTTGCTGCTCAGAAGAAAGTAATAAAAGATTAATGCATAATGCTAGCCTCCTGTCTTGGCATAAAATTCAACTGCTGACCCAGTCACGCTTTCCAACTACAGACCCATCTCCCTCCGTCCATGACCCGCAAAAATCTTAGAGAAACTAATCAACTGGCCCCTCTCCATCCACCTCAGCAACCACCAGCTGCTCAACTCCA
Organism: Calotriton arnoldi; assembly: GCA_963921515.1. Classification (NCBI taxonomy): domain Eukaryota; kingdom Metazoa; phylum Chordata; class Amphibia; order Caudata; family Salamandridae; genus Calotriton; species Calotriton arnoldi. The sequence continues at coordinate 2,061,947 of CAWUFW010000952.1, read as the reverse complement.
TGCAGTCCGGCTTCAAGCCCAACCACAGTACAGGAACAGCACTCATCTCTACCACATTCGCATGATTCTTGACAGAGGAGACATGGAAGCCCTCATTCTCCTGGACTACTCTGCAGCATTTGCCATGGTCCCACACCCCATCCTCATCAGGCACCTGCATGAGATTGGCATCCAAGGACCCAATCTCTTCTTAAGGGATAGAACACAAGCTGTCAATCTGGCACCTTACTACTCAGAAGCCCGCAAACTCTTCTGCAGTGTGCCTCAAGGCTCATCGCTCAGCCCCACCCTCTTCCACGCATATGATCCCTCTGGCAAACACTACACAACTCAGATTCTAACTACCTGAACAGTCCCATCTCCTTCCACCAACCACCCAGACATCTCCGCTCTGCAAGACTCCTACTTGCACACATCCCACAAATACACAGAACCAGATCTAGAGGATGGGTATTATCTTACATTCCTCCTAAAGCACGGAATGACCTACCATTCCACATCAGACACTCCTCCTTTCTTCTTAAATTTCGCAAGAAGTTGAAACCCTGACTTTTCAATTAACGAACCTATCATAAGCAGGGCTAGGCACACACACCTGCTGAGTGCCAGAATACCCTCATGGGGGACAGTGTGCTTTACAAACACACATAACATAACCCTCTGCATGAGGTCTTTGGTCAGAGAATAGTAAGGAACTCAGTAGATTTTTCACTACCTTTACACCAATAAAAATACATATCATTAAAAACGACAAGATTTTAAGATCAAGATAAACAAATTATTTTGAATTGAATAGATAAATCTCAAAGTTTTCTCTTTCACTCAGTATTCCTTTTTTACTTAACTGCAAAGGTTGTTTACACAGTGATCACCAGCTGCGCATTTACTACAGCTTGCTCCTGTCTCATAAGGTTTGGCACCACGATAATTCCCACTGCAAGACAAAGTATTATATTAATTGGTGCCCTTGTTTATCACACAATATCAAATTAGCATCTGAAATATGAAACTGAGCATCTGGAAATATTCTACGGAATTTAACACATTTTTAAGCATGAAGTAAGATACAGAACTTCAGTCAATGGAATAAAGTTACCTTTATGGTGATTATGCTACTTTTAAGTTCTCTTTCCTCTTCCTGGAGGAATTCAGAAGCTAAAACTGCGGGTGGAAAAAACACCATCGTACCTTCTGTTTTTTCCCACTGGGCAGTTTTGCCTCCTGATTTGAAAGGTTGAATGATGGATGATATGCAGTTTCAATTTTACAGCATGGTAATAAGAAATCAGTTACTCACCTGTAACTCCAGTTCTCCAGAGTTAGTATCTTTCATAGATTTGCATGTTTAAATCATTCTCTTCAATCCTCTGTAATTTCAAAATAGCAATAACAATGTTGAAATGTCCACCTCAGTTGGAACAGCCAAACTACTGTTAATGAGGTAGATGTTTTGAGTGTACTAGTCCCCATGGAGGCCACATTAGCTCAGATTTCGTAGCATGAGTGTGTAGGATACATAAAACATATGTGAATCTGTGAATGATACCAATGCTGGAAAAATGGAATAACCGGTAAGTCATTTTATTACCAACACTGAATCTTTCATAGATTCACATGCTTGAATCAGAGTAGTACGCAGTATTAAATCATAATCAATAAGCAGGAAGAAGTCTAGTCTTCATTGAAATAAGTTGCGTAGTACTGCTTGACCCAATGTAGAGTATGCTGCTGTGTTCAAGTCCAGGCAGTAGTGTTTAGTAGCTGCTGCTCAGTACATATCTGCACTGCAAAGAGCGCAGCTGTCACCACATGATATTGGTGGAATGTACCATCACCCTACCCCCCGGATGTACTAAGCTTTTTTTGTGACAGAAATGTATGAAGACAGAGTCAGCGGCAAGTGCCCTATTTAGACAGGGGTTCAACCAGGCTCAAGCAACCAAAAGAGATAAAGAGTAGGGCAGATGAGAGACAAAGGAATGGTTTCTTTACTGTGAAAGCTTAAAGCTCTCCCACTCTTTTTGCTGGAGTCAATGCCAGGAAAAGTGCTGTTTTTTTCAAGAGAGTTCGAGGTCTGTCCTGTGAATGGGCATGAAGAGTCGAAACATTAGCTGGCCGAGTACTGTGTTCAGTTTCCATGACACCAGCTGCTGCCCGACCGGGGCAAAGGCCCTAAATCAAACTTTCATGAATTGTTTGATGATCCGTGGAAAAATAGTGACCGAGTATTGCTTGAACTTCAGAACTTCGAAATTGCTACTAAGTGGAATCTTACTGATTTAAGGGCACGCTGGCCAGGTGGAGTAGATACAACGGGATATGTTGCAGCTGCATGGAAATAGGATTTAGACCTTTAGCCTTGCACCCTGTACCGTAGGGTTTTGACGTGATGATGGTGCATGGCTGCACTGGTATTGCTCTGCACTCTGCAGAGAAGTTCATATTTTAGGTGACAAGGAATTATGCTGACAGGCTGAGCAACTTCAAGTTCAGATGGAAGACTTAGCTTTTGTATCTGGCGAGAAGCTGTGGGTGAAGCTTCAGCTGAGTCAGTGGTTATTTGGATAGTCGAGCTAGGTCAGTGTACCAAAACTGATGTGGTCATGCAGTGGCTATCAATATTAGCATTTATTACTCAGTCTCAGTTTTTTCAGCACTCAGGATGAGGGGGAAACAGCAGAAAGTTGTAACCAAAGACTTTCGTCCTCGACATTGAGAAAGCATTGTAGATTAAGAGAGGTGCCTGTGGTGGACGAGCTGTGGTGGAAACTTTTATCTGCTGGCAAATGTCACATTTAAAGACATATTCTTTGACCTGTTTGGAACCAATAGCGTTGCTCCAATTGAGAAATTGTAACTGCCACCCCTGTGTGAGCAAATGCTAGACTCTCATGTGCTGCTAGGATCAGCCCTAACCTGTCATCTGAATTAGGTATTACTAGATCCCCCACTCCAGGACTATGAGCAAATGGAATATTTGTGCACTTAACTGGTAGTAGTATTTTAGTGGAAAACCTTTCGGTAAGAGGATGCCATTGCATGTAGCATTGACAGCCGTCATAATGTCTCTATCTATTCTCGTACTGGAACGAGTAATTGCAATGACTGCAGCAGTTGTTGCTTTTGCTTCTTCGTCAACCATTGAATTCCCTGGGGGTGTGACCAGGCAAGATGGCTGCCTAGACGTGTTTCCCCATAGCTCCCGCCAACCAGCATAAATCCTGCATAATCCTACGGCTTCACCTCACAGAAACACTATAAAAGTGGCGACCAACTGCCCTACATTCACCGGACTGAAGAAAATAGGTAGAGAAGTCGACTAAGGCACCGTAAAGTCCGCCGCTCGCTTTCGGCCTGGTGGGACGGTGGCTGCGTGGGCGCTGGCCCACTGAAGACGTGACAGCTGGAGGGAGGATAACAGCCCGTAGGGCTGATATGAGAAATTGCAGCAGTAACGAAATGTACCTGAGGGCCCCATGTGACTGCGAGGGCAGCGGGAGTGAAGGGAGACCTAGTGGATCCTGCTCTGGGGCATGCCGGGTTGCAGACAAGCTGTCCGAATGGCAGCCGAGTGTACGTGAGCCCACCAAAATCACGGAAGCCGGAGAGAGACCTACGATAAAGTAGGCTGGCCGGAGCGGTCACAAGTCAACAGAAAGTGCCCGGTTGCCTCGATCAAACGTCGGAGCAACAAAGAACAGTGGTGCCGCTTTGAACCCGGAGTCATCAATACCGAGGTGAGTTGGATTTGACGGGTCTGCAGTGCCGGGACACGCCCGATTCGAGCTGTGGAAGAGCCTCAGGGCTGCGTACCAGGAATGGTGGAGATGTCCCAGCGGGCCACGAGGGGCCCGATTGACATCAAAATTCATGCACGCACTCACAGGGGGCAGCTCAGCTGAATTTGCCCGAGTGAAGTGGCACAATTGCACCAGTGACTGAAATGGATGGAAGCTGTGGCGATCAGCAGAGTCCACCGGTGCGGCGTTCGGTAAGAAGTGCGGGCAGGGCGGGGAGGTCTCGGCGGCCAATTAGTCAGCAGCAGCAGCACTGGAGGCATTAAAGGGCGAGGCAATCTCCTGGTCACAGTCCTGATAAACACAGAGCAAGATGACAAACATGAATTCTCGGCTGGCTACTTGTTTTGCGGCTGAGGGGATTCACGGCCTGGCCACTTTGAGGTATGGTCAAACCTTGTGAGGAGTCTCATCAATATATGGGGGATGTAGCTATTGAATGTAGTTGGAGGACTTGGGGCATGACGCAGTGGCCTTGAAGCACCGCGGGAGGTGTAACACCCAGCGTAAGCCTGTGTTGACAGTGGAGGAGCACCCTGGCGTGCTGTGCGCTCTCTGGGTGAGGTTGCGGTGGGTAGGAGGCACTCATTAGGAGAATCAGCTTAAGGGCCAATTAAGCCTACATCTTAACTTGCACAGTAATAGGAGGCGAGCCAGGTACAAACCATGGACTGCACACCCGGCTTGGGAATGGCTAAAGACAAGGGTGCAAAGACAATGCAAACTAATAAGATAGATAATTATGTGATACCTCTGCATGCGGATAGAGCAGCGGGGGACTGAGACGCCGTCGGTGGAGGGAGAACCGAGTCCTCCTACAATGGCAGAGATACTAGCGGAGATCAAGGGTTCCAGAGAACTCACCCTGGCCAGGATAGACACCGTTGCGCTGGAGGTGGGGCTGCTCCGTGCTGATGTCCGAAAAATGTCTGAGAGGGTGACAGATGGGGACACAAGGTGTGTCAACTTTACAAACAGTCGTGACCAACCTTCAAAATACTGTAGCAGAGTTGCAGACACATACCAAGAGGGCCAATCGGTGGAGCTGTGTTTGGACGAATGGATTACAAAAACATTATGCCCTAAAAGACTCTCGAAATTCTTCACGATTGAAAGGGCGCACAAGGCACTCACGCCCCCCCCCCCTCCCCCCAGACCAGGAGCTCCACCTCGGGCAATCATAGCCCATTTATTCAATTTCAGGGACAGAGACGTAATTCTACAACACGCAAGAGTGCATGGTGCACCCAAGTTCAAAGGTCTCCCCATAATGATATATCTGGATTACACGCAAGGTACAAGAACTGAGAAACGATTACTGGGAATTGAAAAAACAGCTCAGAGACAATAACATTCGGTACAGTCTTATGTATCCGGCAAAACTCAGGGTACAGTATATTGGGAAAGTGCATTTTTTCACCAATCAGACGGAGACGGAAGACTGGTTGGACACACTGGGGATCGGCAGATCTCGGCCCCTACCCAAGAGCGGACACAGAAAACTCCAAAGACTCAAAGTCAGAGGTCACAAGTGCGCAGACACTCGGCGGACTCACCGTGACTGCACTGGCAGGACCCTGGTCTGCCCGGATGGTACTGATTTAAGGGCACGCTGGCCAGGTGGAGTAGATACAACGGGATATGTTGCAGCTGCATGGAAATAGGATTTAGACCTTTAGCCTTGCACCCTGTACCGTAGGGTTTTGACGTGATGATGGTGCATGGCTGCACTGGTATTGCTCTGCACTCTGCAGAGAAGTTCATATTTTAGGTGACAAGGAATTATGCTGACAGGCTGAGCAACTTCAAGTTCAGATGGAAGACTTAGCTTTTGTATCTGGCGAGAAGCTGTGGGTGAAGCTTCAGCTGAGTCAGTGGTTATTTGGATAGTCGAGCTAGGTCAGTGTACCAAAACTGATGTGGTCATGCAGTGGCTATCAATATTAGCATTTATTACTCAGTCTCAGTTTTTTCAGCACTCAGGATGAGGGGGAAACAGCAGAAAGTTGTAACCAAAGACTTTCGTCCTCGACATTGAGAAAGCATTGTCTCTGGAGCCTTGTTGCCAGTACCTTCTCGCATAGTACAGGCTTTTTTTGTCTGCAGGGTGGCTAACAGGTCTAGAGTGGGATGGCCCCACTTTCTGAAGATGTGTTGTAGTTCATCCTGTGAAGGCAACTGAAACTGCATTAAACAGAAATGAGCAACAGATTTAACTTTAAGTAGCTCAATAGATGTGCAGCATTGGTCGAGGAGAAGTGCAATTAACCGGTTTTCTTTTTTAGGTGCATTAGTTTTGAGTTACATACAAGGATGCCAGCAAGATGTTTAATATAAGAAGGGTCATATAGCCAAGTTAATGAAGTTTATTTTATACAGGGATGACATGCACACACATTATAATATTTGCATGCAGACAAACATATGGCTAATCAAATGTGCATATTAGGATACGTTTTTATACTCTTACATGATAAAAAGCCTATTTCAACATTGTGCAGCATGACAGAATTTTCCACATGCAGACACTCTAACTGAACTGGCGAGGCCCTGCATGAAGCAAAATATTGTACCCAACAGACAGGTGAATAAGAGTTTCTTCCTCTGCTGCAGACAGTGAGGTACAAGCAACATTGTGTTTTATTTTGCTTGTTTGAATCTTTTTATTGAGGTTTCACACATTTTGTATACAGCATGTTCTACAAAGGAAAGCTTTCTTCACCTATGGTTTTTTTTCTATCATGACTTTTTTACCTTCGAATTTTAAAATACGGGGCAGTGTAGGCAATTCTTATAAAATTTCCTAGAAATTTTAACTATTAGTTTTAAAAATAATGTAGCGTTGTCTTTTGTGAATTGTGTGAAATTTCTGATTTATAATATTAGAAATGGAATGTCAACCGGAGAAGGTTGGCATCCTTGTAACGTTTATATAAAAAGGCACTTTGCAATGGCACTTTAAATTAGGATCTGGAGAAAAACCCTCAAAATGCTGCCTAATTATGGTGTGATTACTGAATTGAAATATAACATATACTCGATATTATTTTATGCTTTACAAAGTTTTGCTGTGTCTATGTACAATGTATTGGTTTTTATATATATTTCCTGTTTGTAATGATTTTTATTAATCAACAATAAAGTATTTTACTTACGAAGGAAAGCTGGATTATGGACTCATGTATAGCTAGCTCCGTTAAAGCATGTATGTGACATCATAACATTCGGAAATACAGCCTGTAACAAATACTGAGGTTAAATCAGAGAGGTGTTCATTAAATCTACACGTCACATTGTTGCACGTGGATCCATAGAGTAGTTACCAGTTTAGGGTATCTAACGATCTGCATGTATCCTAAAATGGCCATCAGACCAAGAAAAATAGAACAACAATAACATTTGGAGCCAATAACCATGCTGTTAGAACTGAAACGTAAAATTGCCATATTACTCGTATTCTACCCTATATTGTGTTAGCATTTATATAGCTAATACATTAAATATGCATACTGTATGTATACGCAACTAGTAAACGCAGATGTTACGTTTGTTAGGTTGACATCTGTGCCACCATTTTCTCGTTTCTAGACGCCATTTTGTATTATAATCTTGTTACTTGATCATTTACGAGAAATGGTCCTTGGTAAGTTTTGTTTCTTCAATGCTGAATCTTGCTCATTAACGCATGCATTTTCTGTTACATCGCGGCCTTCTCCCACCTGTCTAGTGGGGAGGATAAGCCAGACAACTTTGAGTAGTAGATAACTGGTACCAGGCTGCGGAATGGAAACCTCTGTTCTGTACCCCCATTGTATTACGGCAGTTACCAGTGTTTTTCCATAGTGTGCGGGTCTTTGAGGGCTCCGCAACATATATAATGTAACCTTATGTTGGTTAGAGTCAGTCCCTCGTTAGCCATCATAGGAGGCTGGTCAGATTGGACTCCACTGCAGTGTACTTAGTGAATAAACTAGTTTGCTTGTATTCTCTACTGTGTCATCGACTCTTCATATCATTTCTTGGAAGGCTAGAGGAGATCGAGAGTGACCCGGGTGGCCCTAATCGGGTCACTTCCTTCAATACGTCCCCCCACCCCAATTTTGCTTCCAGCTCTGCCTACTCAGTAAAGTATCTGGTGTGCCAGTGAGTGTGTAGACAGACATTTTAAGATTAAAACTACTTGTGCAGGGGCAGGGAAGACGGGGAAATTTGTGTGATAGGGTGCAAGTCCATAAACACAACAGCCATCCATCACGCCACCCCCAACTCACTATGTGTCAGGTTCGCTCACATCACTGCCCTGCGTGAGCGCGCAGACACCTGCCAAAATTACATCCCAGCTGGAGGATGCAAGGATCATTGTGTTTTATAAAAGGAATACGGAAAAATTGGACTTTGAGCATGGCGAGTTGGTTGATAGTGTGTGAGCAAGAGACCTTGATGTATCAACAGGGGAGGTTTCCAGACGAGCTCTGTCCCCATCAACTGGGACATAAAGAAGCAGAGGCAAGGACGCAGAAGTTGCTAGACAGCACCTTTATGAATGTTAAGGCAAGTTGAGACGAATACTAGCCCATTGCGTAGATTAATTTGTACTGAAAAGGAGAACCATGTCTTGTTAAAGAGATTTCTCGTTTAGTAGGTAGGTAAATATTATTTCAATTATTTACAATTGTACAACTTCATTAAAGAATAAAACAACAAAAAGATAATTAGTCTCAGTATATAGTCTGCTCAAAGACAGGGGGAGTGCTGAGCAATGAAGAAATGTACAACATACAAAAGCAGGTTCCTAGTCAGGGGCAAGACGAGAGAGTGGAGCATTTAGAACTGTCAGCTTATATAACAGGTAGGTACAATTACATAAAAAAATAAAACAGCAGAAAAATGATAAATATCTGTATATAGTCAGCTCAAAGCCAGGGGAATATCTGTGCAGAAATATAGTTCATCATGCATAAAAAGGGGCTCCTGGTCAAGCGTGAAATGAAAGAATGGGGCATTTAAAACAGTCAGCTGATGGTTCTGGGCTCAGACAATAACTCCTGCTTTCCCTCGCTATTTAATGGCAGTGAATATTGTCTTAACATACTTGTCAAAACATGCCAAGTTCATGGAGAATGCTGGTTGTCATGCAAAAATCCGAGGCATTTTTGCAAATGGAAATTCCATAGTTTAAAAACATTGGTTTTAGTAAAGTGTGTCATGCAGTTAAAAATTTTGGACAGCAGCAAAGCAAGTGAAGCATAGACTCTCTCCTATAATTGCAGAACCTGCAGGTGTCATAGGGTTCCTAATTTCTCAGTAAAACTGTGCGTTTGTTGGACAACGTCAACGGCAAAACTGTGCGAGACTGATTCCACGCACACCATCAGGTTATGTTGGCCTTAGTCCTGGCTAGCTCACAGTGCGCCGTCTGTACCCCTAACCTAGCAAGGTAACAAGTGGTATGTGCAACCTCAGAACATGACAACCCTGACTCCTCAAGGAACTCATGGAAACAGATCTAAAGCCCTTTCGATTATTGGTAACTCATGCATGTTCAAAGGGAAACACAAAAAATACTCGATTGGCATTTCAATATTTATTGAAGCAATAATATTCTTGTGTAAAATACGTGTGCTGCAATTATCAATCGAAGGAAACAAAACAGAGTAATCAGCATCATAAGAATGGTAAAGAAAATTAACAGTTCAACCATTGTGCTGTTACATAGAATATAGGCATGCATATGAGTACAGTTATAGTTATGGTCCTATCTAGCACTCCCTATCCTAGTGTACCGGGCGAGGGGAGGTTAAATCTACCAGAATCCCTGCGGGTGATCTAACACCCCAGTTACCTGTGGGTCCTTTTCACCTGGGAGCTCGCCTTGGTGTAGAGCTGGCCACCATTCTTTTCAGGAGGTAAACAGAATTCAGCTGGGCTGAAACTCTGGCATGGGGTGACCTTGACAGTGTCAGCGAAATGCTCCTCTAACTAAACAAACAAGTAATGCCATTTATATAATAAACTTTACCCATGTTGCCATGCCAATGCTCAAGTCAGGCTGTCATTATTAATTCTATCCTTACAAAGCGGTTGCCGAGCAAACAATAACATTCAACAACATTTTGCACTGTGAACTTTAGCTTTCGTATAGAATGTTCAAGGCTCTGATAATATGCCAACGAAGATGTGGAAATGTAAGCAAAGTTATGTCATGGAACCTTATCCATACAAGCACGCAAGCAAATGTGTGTCAAATGTCAATGTTCAAGAAAAGATGTCAACTTTAAATGTGAGCGTGAAAAATGGTGGTGCTCTTGCCCGGGCCCAATGTGACCACATGACACCCACTTCTTGGACGAGAGGCGACTAAAAGCTTCTTAAAATACAATGCTAAAAGTATATGTTTAACGTTTATAAGATCCTAACATCATAAAAAGTATTGTGCTTCTTTAATAATAAAAGCATAGAGAAAGCCAAATTGTTTTAAAAGTCCATAGAAAAAGGTGAATAAAAAGACTGCAATTTAAAAGCAATTTTGCGAGTAAAAGTGGGAGAATTAAAAAAGATCTTCACTGCCCGAAACTGCCAGATTGTTTAAATGTTCAGAGGAGTAGAAGAAACATTGCTGTTCCCAGCTAAAGCAGACGATTGTTCAGTTGACACAGACAGGCCGAAAGAACAAGCACCAGTTGTCATTCAGTTCTAGAAGCACGGGTGCACCAAAGGACTGCATCATTCTCACACGACACAGTAGCACATGTGGTAGTGCCATCCCCATTTGGCTGTGTGGCCGAACATCCATTGCGGAGCAGCAAATAAAATAAAATCAGTGTCCCGACAACCAGGGATAGGTCAAGTGGTAAGCCTCCAAAAATGCTTCCCAGCACAGAGTGTATGAAACATGGAATAACTCCAAAGACCGTCTGGAAGCTATTAACCAACCTGGAGCCGATTCTTTTTAAAAAGTGTGCTGCCCCGGCGGTATTTGAGATGTTAGAAATGCGGTGAACTAGCTCCCCAGATTGGTGCGAAGTAGCAACTGGGTCTCAGAGGAAGACCTCGCAACTTGAAGACCAAACATCTCTCGTGCAGATGTTAAGGTCACTTCCTTCTGAAACAATAAGGCTTTCAGTCTGCTCAAAGCATCAAAGTTCACATGCAAAATTTCCATCGAAGGCCAAATTGTGGCATCCCTTACTGTACGTACAGGTTGAAAAAACACTTTTGTACAACAGGTCATGACTGCAGAAACAGTCACCGGATTTAGTATTCCCGGTTTCATCCAGCAGCAACCCTGATCATTCAACATCAAATAGCTCCCATCAGAAAGCAATCTGAATGCTGGATGAATCACAGCAGATAGGGAACCTTTCAGATAACATGACAAGTTCGACTTAGACGCATTACATGCACCGTAGAGTGCAACCTCCCTGCAAACTAGAGAATGGCTTAAAGTATTCTTGCAGTTTGCACCACTAAATAAAAACTCAGTCCCACCATTCCTACAACATTAAGTGAAAGGTAGGACCCATGCCTTATGTACAAACCCTTCTCCTAGCACTTCATTTCTGCCTACTTGACAGTGTTGCAAGCAAGTTAAAATTTGAAATTGGCAGAGAAATAAACCTGTGTTTTATCCAATCTGCTGATGGTACCTTTGCAACAGTAAATGGTAATTGTTCTAACTTTTCTATGTGTAACATAGTGTATGTCATGTCTTTTCTAGCCATAGAAGTCTGTTCTTTAATGAGATTGTATGGTAAACACAAACTAGTGGCATTTATGTGCTTCCATGGAATGCGACCAGTGTGTAAAATCTGTAGAGTCCAACTTAGTAGCATGATAGACCTAAGCTGTGATTGCTCATGTTGCAAAAAGGAAGTCACTCTGTATGATGTCAATAACAGGCGACACAATATTATCCAGAGAATATATCCTGTTGGATAATGTAGTCATAACATTGTCAACTACTACTAGAGCCTTCTCTAAATCTGTTCTGTCAATTTCACGTATTCGCTCAGCAGCTTCCTGCTTTGAAACTTTCCACACTTCATTGTATATTGCATACAGAAAGCACTTTTGATGAGGCTTTCGAGGACCTAACAAAAAAAACTGTTGGAACATGTCATCAGAAAGAAGAGACAAGTGTTGTTTCACCTCAGACAATGGTGCATGTTTTAGCCCTCTACGCACAACTTTCCAACGCTGTATGTTGTGACCACTCCTGCGTGTAGTGTCTGCATGTAACGCGGGTCTAGCCTATTTATCCTGAACCCTTTTGTGTTGTCAAGAAAACTTGCCTGCCATCTGTTAGTATCTAACGGCCACACAATCCATCCCTCTGCATTGGAACGTGAATAATGGGATGTCACATTTCTAAGCATGTTGTCAAATGTGTCCTCTGTGTAATTTGTGAATTGCTGCTAATTCGCAAACCGTGCAAAAGTGGGAATTTTTGGTGTATTTAGATCCTTTATCTTGGCTAAGCCGAGACAGTATGTCTGCTGCACAGTTTTATTCAGGAAAACCAGCTGTTTCCATATGAGGCATGCTCCAAATAAAGCCTCACTCCCCTGTACCTGCCAATCCCTAGTTCCCTATATAGATGGCACATCGATATTGTCTCTCCAAAAGTCATATACTTGTGCCAACGCCGGGGAAGGCGTACATTTATAATAATAAGACTCTGGGTCTGCTGGAGTGTGACCAGAAAAACATTCAAACTTTTGTTCAAATGTCTTTGAGCTACCCTGTGGTGGTGTACGGCAAAATTCACATTGGGTGTAATTAAATACTGCACGTGGAGTACTTGCTTTATGTAAATAATGGTGACCATAATGGTGAAAACAGAACATTTCAATATAATTAGATGTACCATCATGAATTTCTTCACTATTGAATACAGTGTAATGCTCTAAATCAGCAAGCATGTCATGTACTGTGTTAAAGTCCCAATCATCAGAGATAGTGCTAAGAGTGATGACATACATACGAAATTCATAGGGGACTTGTAATGTCTCTGTCTGTCCAAATATATCATAGGGTACCTTATCCCAAACAATTCCATCAGGAACCGGAACAGCTGAAATGTTTACCAAGGAAAGGTTTCTTTGCACTTTGTGCAATAATCAATGGGGTTTCAAAACCTCATTTACCACTTCAGCAGCAGAGCGTTCCTGGGAGATAATGTCCGTTCAGAAGCAAGAAACAAACAGTCACAAAACCAATCCAAAGTAAAGGTAAAAAAATTGTAATCCAAATGCATATCCATGGAGGGATAAGGCAGGTCTTTTTGAGCCAAATGAAAAGTTCATATGGAGGTGGGTCACACGAATACGAAGAGAAGTCACTAAAGTTGCCAAAATAGCCAAAGGCTGTTTGTACAAACGTGGAAAGCTCGTGAAGCTGTGTAGAACTGGTAGAATACTATAATGGTGGCATGTTCTGGACACCATTATTGTCTGCTAGCAGAATTGAAATCTGTGTAGTTGTATTTGACGATTGAATGGTATTTGTTAAGGGAACTAGAAGTAGTGACACTTCAGAGTTAGCTGCCCCCAGACAGGGAAAAGAAACTTCATTGTTGGTTAAAGTTTGTAACGGGGTTTCATGTAAGTTATTGACAGGAGGCAGCTAACTACCCATGAGCCCTTGAGGCCTACTATGTAGAACTGGCCACATGATGTGGTTTGATGAGATCGATAGACACAAATCTTGTCTGTTTGACACCGGCAAGAGGCAGTAAAAGTACAATTCTAGTACCTTAAACAGCCAGGACAGGCACAGGCGCTCTGTAAGATGGTCTGAATTTCTTCCTGTCGGCTATTTCTCCTGTACTAGATCCCGGATTCTTGGAATCCAACCAGTAGTTGCCGGCGCTTTCCTCACTTCACCAGTGGCGGAATGTTTCTGTTGGACGTTGCTCTGAGTGTCTCTGAAGTCGCTAAGGTCCTATAAAACATCCAAACGTTCACTTATATCAAAAGGCTTTTTCGCCTCCACTGTACTCTGACTGTCAAGATCTGGAACCCACATTTTTAACCCCAAACAGGACTTCATAGGGAGCCCGGCCACCCAAGGATCTTCTAAGCAGATTGTTTAAGGCCCTCTGTACCCTATACAGGTGGTAAACCCAACTGCGACTTGAACCAAATACTCTAGCTGTTGAAGACTGCTTTAAGTCACAGTTTTTCCTCTCCACTCCTGCATTTCCCTCAGGATGGTAGGGGAAGGAGTAAAGCACATCCACACCCAATTTTCTCATGGTGTCTCTGTAAGCTCTAGAGGCAAACGCTGTACCCTGGTTCGAATGGAATGTGGCTACAGCGTATGTGCTGATAAAGACTTGCAAGCCCTTTATAACAGTTTGAGTGTCAGTCGAATGCTATGGACATACCCATAGGAATCGAGAGCCGGAATCCACTACTAGCATGATGTATGTAGGACCCATCTGAGTGTAAGGGTCTGCAATGGTCCAGATAAACACAAGCCAGAGGCTTGTTTGAGATTAAGAGAGGTGCCTGCGGTGGACGAGCTGTGGTGGAAACTTTTATCTGCTGGCAAATGTCACATTTAAAGACATATTCTTTGACCTGTTTGGAACCAATAGCGTTGCTCCAATTGAGAAATTGTAACTGCCACCCCTGTGTGAGCAAATGCTAGACTCTCATGTGCTGCTAGGATCAGCCCTAACCTGTCATCTGAATTAGGTATTACTAGATCCCCCACTCCAGGACTATGAGCAAATGGAATATTTGTGCACTTAACTGGTAGTAGTATTTTAGTGGAAAACCTTTCGGTAAGAGGATGCCATTGCATGCAGCATTGACAGCCGTCATAATGTCTCTATCTATTCTCGTACTGGAACGAGTAATTGCAATGACTGCAGCAGTTGTTGCTTTTGCTTCTTCGTCAACCATTGAATTCCCTGGGGGTGTGACCAGGCAAGATGGCTGCCTAGACGTGTTTCCCCATAGCTCCCGCCGACCAGCATAAATCCTGCATAATCCTACGGCTTCACCTCACAGAAACACTATAAAAGTGGCGACCAACTGCCCTACATTCACCGGACTGAAGAAAATAGGTAGAGAAGGCGACTAAGGCACCGTAAAGTCCGCCGCTCGCTTTCGGCCTGGTGGGACGGTGGCTGCGTGGGCGCTGGCCCACTGAAGACGTGACAGCTGGAGGGAGGATAACAGCCCGTAGGGCTGATATGAGAAATTGCAGCAGTAACGAAATGTACCTGAGGGCCCCATGTGCCTGCGAGGGCAGCGGGAGTGAAGGGAGACCTAGTGGATCCTGCTCTGGGGCATGCCGGGTTGCAGACAAGCTGTCCGAATGGCAGCCGAGTGTACGTGAGCCCACCAAAATCACGGAAGCCGGAGAGAGACCTACGATAAAGTAGGCTGGCCGGAGCGGTCACAAGTCAACAGAAAGTGCCCGGTTGCCTCGATCAAACGTCGAAGCAACAAAGAACAGTGGTGCCGCTTTGAACCCGGAGTCATCAATACCGAGGTGAGTTGGATTTGACGGGTCTGCAGTGCCGGGACACGCCCGATTCGAGCTGTGGAAGAGCCTCAGGGCTGCGTACCAGGAATGGTGGAGATGTCCCAGCGGGCCACGAGGGGCCCGATTGACATCAAAATTCATGCACGCACTCACAGGGGGCAGCTCGGCTGAATTTGCCCGAGTGAAGTGGCACAATTGCACCAGTGACTGAAATGGATGGAAGCTGTGGCGATCAGCAGAGTCCACCGGTGCGGCGTTCGGTAAGAAGTGCGGGCAGGGCGGGGAGGTCTCGGCGGCCAATTAGTCAGCAGCAGCAGCACTGGAGGCATTAAAGGGCGAGGCAATCTCCTGGTCACAGTCCTGATAAACACAGAGCAAGATGACAAACATGAATTCTCGGCTGGCTACTTGTTTTGCGGCTGAGGGGGATTCACGGCCTGGCCACTTTGAGGTATGGTCAAACCTTGTGAGGAGTCTCATCAATATATGGGGGATGTAGCTATTGAATGTAGTTGGAGGACTTGGGGCATGACGCAGTGGCCTTGAAGCACCGCGGGAGGTGTAACACCCAGCGTAAGCCTGTGTTGACAGTGGAGGAGCACCCTGGCGTGCTGTGCGCTCTCTCGGTGAGGTTGCGGTGGGTAGGAGGCACTCATTAGGAGAATCAGCTTAAGGGCCAATTAAGCCTACATCTTAACTTGCACAGTAATAGGAGGCGAGCCAGGTACAAACCATGGACTGCACACCCGGCTTGCGAATGGCTAAAGACAAGGGTGCAAAGACAATGCAAACTAATAAGATAGATAATTATGTGATACCTCTGCATGCGGATAGAGCAGCGGGGGACTGAGACGCCGTCAGTGGAGGGAGAACCGAGTCCTCCTACAATGGCAGAGATACTAGCGGAGATCAAGGGTTCCAGAGAACTCACCCTGGCCAGGACAGACACCGTTGCGCTGGAGGTGGGGCTGCTCCGTGCTGATGTCCGAAAAATTTCTGAGAGGGTGACAGATGGGGAACAAGGTGTGTCAACTTTACAAACAGTCGTGACCAACCTTCAAAATACTGTAGCAGAGTTGCAGACACATACCAAGAGGGCCAATCGGTGGAGCTGTGTTTGGACGAATGGATTACAAAAACATTATGCCCTAAAAGACTCTCGAAATTCTTCACGATTGAAAGGACGCACAAGGCACTCACGCCCTCCCCCTACCCCCAGACCAGGAGCTCCACCTCGGGCAATCATAGCCCATTTATTCAATTTCAGGGACAGAGACGTAATTCTACAACACGCAAGAGTGCATGGTGCACCCAAGTTCAAAGGTCTCCCCATAATGATATATCTGGATTACACGCAAGGTACAAGAACTGAGAAACGATTACTGGGAATTGAAAAAACAGCTCAGAGACAATAACATTCGGTACAGTCTTATGTATCCGGCAAAACTCAGGGTACAGTATATTGGGAAAGTGCATTTTTCACCAATCAGACGGAGACGGAAGACTGGTTGGACACACTGGGGATCGGCAGATCTCGGCCCCTACCCAAGAGCGGACACAGAAAACTCCAAAGACTCAAAGTCAGAGGTCACAAGTGCGCAGACACTCGGCGGACTCACCGTGACTGCACTGGCAGGACCCTGGTCTGCCCGGATGGTACTCTGGCCGATTTTAACTGTATTCCGGACACACATGACCCTGTACCGCCTCGTTTGCTCACTAAAGGCCGAGGGAAGGGGGCAGCAGACTGAGTTGGAGATACGATGTTTCTTTTGAGAGATGTAACTACATAATTTGCCCACATTGCTGTGGGGGGGTGTTCAGTTTCGTACCTTACTTTAGGGCCTCCTTTGTACCTGGGAGACTGTAAATTGCAATATAAATGTCATTTAATGTGGTTGCAAGGGCAGGAGAGTGGTTAGATCTCACGCCACACTCATTTTCCTTTTCGATATGCCAAGATGGCATTTTAAGACAAAGGTCGGTGGGGAGCTCATCATGGGCCACGGTCCTCTGGAATAGGCTGAGAGCTTCGGCCTCCCAGTCCTAGGGATGTAGTGCTCACAGCTTTACGCAATAGTTCAAGGGGAGGCAGCTGCCTCCTCAGAGTGGGGTGGGGATTGGGGCGGGGGTACCCGAGGGGAGGCCATGTTGGGGAAGGCCTTCTGGTTTGGTCCGTTGTCTTGGGGTGGGGGGTGTTGCTCATGGTTTGAGCACGGTTTTTGTTCAAAAGGGACAGGTATGGCTCAAGTTATCCAGCAAGGTGACTGAACCCAGCTGGAGAAACTTTATGACTTAATGGTGGGACAGTGGGGCGAGTGTGCCACTCTGCCGGATCTAGGCTAATGATGGCATCTGACTGGAAAAGTATGACCTGGAATGTTAGAGGTCTGGGTCAAGTTGTCAAGAGACAGAGAGTGCGTTCATTTTTATGTCGATATGGTGTGTCAGTAGCCTTTTTACAGGAAACCCACACATGGGGCCCCTGCCTGGCAGCCTTGCGCCGCAGATGGAGGGGACAGGTTTCTGCGACTTCCTATTGTGGCTATGCAAGGGGGGTCTTGATCTGGGTGGAGCCAAAAGTCCCCTTTGTTCCTAAAGAAGTGAAGATAGACCCAGAGGGGAGATACATAATAGTCTCGGGGCTACTGGATGCTAGAGAAGTATGCTTGATGAAAGTCTATGCCCCCACAGCGGACGACCCATCCTTTTATGGCTCTGCCCTACAGGTTTTGATGGAATACATGTGGGCAGCAGTAATAATAGCTGGGGATCTCAATTTTGTACTAGATGGGACAATGGATCGATAGCCCCCTAAAAATAACACCAAACCAATAATGACAGGGGCACTAAGGGAAATGATGAAGAGCATGGGTTTACACGACGTCTGGAGAGTGTCCCACCCACAGAGTAAAGAGTACTTCTGCCATGTACCTGCTGCGGGCACGTACAGTAGAATTGATTATTTTCTGATGTCGGATGTGGCCCTACAGTGGGTCGGAAGCACCTCATATTTGGTGCATTATATCTCTGACCACTCTCCCCTATTGGTTACACTTCATGTGCAGGCACAACTCCCTGCGGTGCCACTGTGGAGAATGAATGTTGAGGCATTATCTGATCAAGTATTCGCACACGAGGTCTCTCGAATATTAGACGGGTGTTTCAATGTCAATTGGGGTAGCGCCTCATGCAGGGCGGTGGAGTGGGACGCCATGAAGTTTGTGCTGAGAGGTGAATGCCTTAAGATTACATATGGAGTTAGTAAGCAACTTAATAGGCAGCTAGATAAATTGGAAGAACGGATGACGGGCTTGGAAAAAGAGCTAGTTGAAAATCCCCCTAGGGTTGCCGGCATTGCAGGAATGCAAGACTGAGGCCTTAGAAACATGGAACATGCTCAACAAATTTACACACTCCAATTATAGGAAAAGATGGCATAGAGAAGGGGGCAAAGCGAGCCATTTACTCGCTATGCTTATTAAAGGTGAAAGGAGTATTGCTCCTATTGCTGGGCTTCATGATCGCAGTGGTAAATTGGTGGTCTCACAATTGGGTATTACTGAAGTGTTTGCGACACACTTGCAGGGAGTATACGTGGCACCCGCACTTATGAATATGTTGGAGATGAGGGCCTACCTTAACAAAATAAATATACCAATGCTATCTACTGAGGGCAGAGATGCCCTCGATGGCCCTTTAACCAGAGAAGAGATCCTATCGGCAATGAAAACGTTGAAAACAGCGACAGCTCCGAGCTGGGATGGCCTACCAGCCGAATTTTACCACAGTAGGCAAGGGGACCTAACTGACAGACTGCTGGCAGTTTACAATGAGGCATATGACCTGGAACTGCTTCCGGAATCAATGAGGGAGGCATTGATAGTCATGCTACCAAAGCCGGACAGGGACAGTGCAGAGGTCTCCTCCTACTGCCCCCTAACCATGTTAAATGTTGACTTAAAAATTTAAAGTAAAATCCTGGCTACAAGGCTACTATCATATCTGCCGCAGTTAATTGCTGAGGATCAGTGCGGGTTCATCCCGAATAGGAATACCCAGCACAATTTACGCAGGCTTGCCCTGATACTGCACTCTCCGGCCCTACAGTTGGATCGACAAACGTTTGCTTTTTTAGACATTGAACAAGCTTTCGATTCTCTCTCGTTGGATTTCCTGTGGGAGGTACTTCGTAAGGCAGGAATGGGAGATATCTATATTAAATGGGTCCAACTGCTATACCATGAACCGTCTGCTAGGGTCCGGGTGGGGAGGTTTGTGTCAAAAAGATTTGGAGTATAAAGAGGGACGTGCCAGGGGTGCCCGCTCTCCCCGCTTCTCTTCACGATGGCTATGGAACCACTTGCTTGCTGTCTCAGAACTATGTTGAGGGGCTGGGGCATACAGATTGGGGAGGCCAGCCATGTGGTCTCTTTATATGCAGATGATGCTTTAATTTATATGAGAAGCCCTCGATACTCAATACCCATCATGCTCAAAATTCTAGCTGAATTTGGGGACCACGCAGATCTGAAAGTTAATTGTACTAAGTCCAAGCTGTTCCCCGTGGGGCAGCCAGCAGGAAGGCTGGCCACGCATCTGCCAATCCTAGACCTTCCGTGGGAGACCAAGATGGTTTGTTATTTGGGGATCAGGGTTACACATGACGCCCAAGATTTCGAAAAAGCAAACTTAAATAGGATAATAGAAGGGCTAAAGCACAACATAACATGCTGGAACATACTGTGATTGTCCTTGATGGGGAAAATTGCTCTGATTAAGATGGTCATACTCCCCAGATGCCTGTATCTTTTTCAGGGGACCCTGTTTGATATCCCGAAGCGAGTATTTTAGGCGTTAGATAAATTGATAGAAGAACTATTATGGGATACAGGGAGAAGGAGGGTTAAGTTAGATACGCTAAAACGTACCTGGGGGAGGGGTGGTTTGGAGGTACCATGTCTGGAGTACTACTTTTCTGCCGCCCAGCTCCAGCATGTGATACATTGGTTGGATGAACAGGATAACTGGGAGCGTAGACTTCTAGGGGAAACATGCGTGCCATATTCACTTCCGGAGGTGTTGATGTTGGGCTCTAAAGCACCGGCTCGGTTGCCTCATATAGTCTGCATGGTAAGTGGTGCCTGGGAACTGGCGGTTAAGGCAGCGTCAAAAAAAGCCCCATTCGCCAGGGATATGAATATTTGGACATTATCTCCCTTCAAAAATATAGCTAACACCATGTCCTTGCATAAGTGGAGAGAGGGTGGATGTGAGGTACTGGGGGATCAATCTCCCAATAATCGGTTCATAACTATAGAGGATGCAGTGGAGACATTCCACCTGGGCTACGGGCAATTTGTACAATATGCAAAGGTGCTGCAACAGCGCAGGAGATCTGGCCAGGTTTTCCAGAAGCTCCTACAGCCTCCCACACACTTAAAACACTACTGACACTGGATGGGGGCTGGAGACTGATATCCCATCTCTATAGGGCTCTTAGGGAGGATTCCCCCGTACCCGCTCTGGCCGTGCAAGACAAATGGGAGTCACTGATAGAGGTGCCGTTTGATGCACACACCTGGGAAATTATTCACGAAGGGGTCAAATCCACCTCCACCAACACCAGATTCAAGTTACTTCAATGTATTATAATACACCAGATATATTTAACGCCCAAAAGACTACAAGCTATCAACCCGGAGAGATCAGCGGGGTGCCCTAGATGTGGTGAACAAAGTGCAGCTTTTTGCATATGATCTGGGGGTGCTCAAGATTGGATGGTTGTTGGCGATCAGTCACCCAAAAGCTCCACTCGGTGACGAACTGGGAGGTCCCCAGGGATATAACACAATGCCTCCTAGGACTCATTCTGTTTTGTAAGAAGAGAAAACTGAGCAGGAAATTTCTAATTTTGGGGCTAGTGCTAGCTAAACCCAGAATAGTAATAGGGTGGCTATCCCCTAGGGCCCTGAAAGTGGAAGACTGGCTGAGGGACATGGCTGAATGGATAACTGCAGAGGGTTGCCACATGAAACTGACACGTAGGGATGAGAAGTTAGAAGAGGATGTCAGGGCTTGGGCAACGATGTTCACTGAATTGTTAACACCACCAAACGAATTGCCACCATAGACTAAAAAGATTTGCATGAATGCACGGCCCGCAGGATGGCAATAGAGGAAGATCTACAAATCCAGAAGCTCTCATGGGGGGGTCGGGTGGGCCTGTCCCCTGCTGATATGCAAACACTGTTCTTAATGTAAGCGGATTTAGGAACTATCACCTGCACGTTTTTACGAGTCCCGAGAGTGGGGGTGGGTTGAGAGGGGAGGGAAGGGAAGGTTAAATGTTTATCTGAAATGTTTTTAAGTGATGTAACTGTACGTGGATTCTGACTAATGCTTGCTGTAATGCATCTCGACCCGCAATAAAAACTATACATTAAAAAAAAAACATTGAATTCCCTGCAACATGTGTACCTACACGTTGGTGGCTCAGCGTGTGTATGACATGAGCCCGTGGCAAATTTGCTTTAAGTTTAGCCATCTTTCCCCAAAGCATCTTATGCTTGATCATGTACCTTTTGAGGTCCCTGAATCCATTCCGGCTCCAGTAGTGTAAATGCTCATTGTAAGACTGGACACAATAATACAAATCACACACCATAAGTATGGGGAACTCAGGATCTGTATTCTCAAGTGCCAGAATTACAGCTTTCAGTTCAGCCAGCTGTGCAGTCCAATCACCAAGTGACTGTGTATGTTTTATGAGGTTAGAATTCTCCACCCCTCATTTTACCCTTTACTGCTGCACAACCAGAAGAGTAGTGGTGCTTCGTCCCTACTGCAGGTTGGGCAGAACCATCAGTGTAGATAAAATAATCACATTGATATAGAGGCGTTATTTCATTGGGCAGAGGATATTCATGTTCGTATTGAAGGTATGCTTGTAGTGTAGAGTCAAATTTGTAATTTACATCTGTTGCTGTGAGTGAGATGGCCCATTGTATCCAGCTTGGATGTAAAGTTTTCGTGTTGGGAACACTGGCCTTTGTAACAGCCTAAGGCTGAAATGAGAGTCACAGCAATTATTATTTTTCCTGAGCCAATGATCTTTCTGTACCTCCGTCAGGATCTTTTCACTCGCTGCAAAACGCATTTATGCATGTGTGTATAAATCCGATTTATATGCAATTGGTACAGTGTCTCCATCATTGAATGTAACATATGCTTTCCTGATGTACCCACAATTATACAGATCACCAAATTTGTTGTGGGAACACATGTGTGTAAGTGTTTTAAAGCAAACATGTCAGTTTGTACTAAGCGAAAGATCTGTGTATGTTCAGATATCCAATGATTGCTTGAAAAGTCTGGATGAATCAAGTCGTAAAATGGTTTCACCAATTGTGACTAATCTGGTATGTAGGTTCTGCCGAAATTTAGAAAACCCAATATTGATTGGAGTATTTTCAAAGTGTTTGGAGATTGTAAAAGCACACGCCTCGCTAAGAACTGTGTTACAAGGCTTCTGCCTACACTTGACAGCTCGTATCCCAAGAATAGGACACTGAGATAGGCAATCTCTGACTTTTTGAAGATAAATTTGTAGCCCATGTGAGCAAATCCCAAAATTACACGATCTAGTCTGGTCAAGTGTGTTGTTAAGTCATCATCCTTTAGGAAAATATCATCGACATAGGACAATGCTTGATCATCAAATTCTTGTAACAGTTCTGCTACCCTGGCTGAAAACAGCCTGGGGCTATTCTTATACCTTTGGGACAATCAACAGAACTGTCTTTGAGAGCCTAAAGTGCTAAATGCACTCATGTACCTGCTTTCAGTCGATATGTTTTGGCAAAAATACCCATTTGAAATGTCTAATGTGGTTTTATATTTTTTGCGCATTATATTGTTCATTAGTGCCGCACTATGCACGTATTGTACAACAAATGTGCGTGTAGCAGTTTTCAAGTGTCTAAGACTACACGATATATTCATTCTAGTTTCATTACCGGAAATAGGGGATTATTTATTGGTGAGGTGCAAATTTCTGTTACACCCTGGTATTCAAGTTGTGTGAGTATCTCTCTAACTTGTTCTTTGGACTCATGTTTAATGTGGTTTATCTTTGTTGTTGTGGGCTAGACCTCACAGGTATGATGTGGTAAGGAGAGCCTTCATCCCAAAGCATGTGGTTGCGGTGGAACGCTGGCGCTTGCGCTAAAACCCACTCCTTGGCGTATGTTTGTTTTACTGATTCTGAAATGAGATCAGAAAAAGCTGGTAAAATTACTGTTTCTCTTTGTGGGCAATCCCTAACAAACTCAGGTGGCCAATCTTTTTCAGAAAAGAGAATGTCATAGTTGAATGACAAGCTCTCCTAAAAGAGAACATTGATAGTACATTGTATATCCCCCTCCATCTGGAGTTGCAATTCATTTAATTGACTTGGGACACCGAGTCTCTCATCCAGTGTTTCCACCTGGACATAGTCACTTGTTGCTACTGCTGCCAGACACTCCATAAATTTCCGGCTAACTATTGTGACTTATGCAGCACTCTCCAGCATGGTCAGAGCCCACTCCCCGTTCAGAAGCAGAGTCCTCAATATCTGTGGCATGTTTGGCTTTAATCCCAGCCAATTTCTTCTTTTTAAATTGAGGCTTTGACTGTGTAGGTTTGTCTTCCTTTTTTATTATGGATTCAGAAGGACATTGTGAGCCCTTCTTTAGTTTCACGTACTTCTTTTATCTGCGCTCTGATCAGCATCCTCTCTCCGAGCATTTTTCAGATGATTACTGACAGCAAGGAGAAAGATGTGTATCAGTATCCTGATACCTATCAAGCTGCTTAATTGGCTCACAGTTACGCAAATTATAGCATTTTTCAGTGGACCACCCCATGTTTTAGTCTTTTCTTTATATATCTAATTATCTCACTTCTTCTTAGAAGACCCAAGTGCCTGCTTCGAGTTACCCTTTTATGAATTACCCTTAAGCTGTTGTTTATTAGGTCTGGCTCAGTAAATTATCTCTACCTATGGATGCATAGGTTTTCTCAATAATTATAGGCAGTTCCCGCTCCTGATCTACTGGAGCATACTGCGTGAGTCGCTGGCGTATAGCTTATGCTGCTGCTTCTCCTTTTATATTACTTACTATAATTGAAGAGAGTGCATCAAAATTGCCCATTCATTTCATTCCTAAAACTAGGACAGGGGCTACCCCGTACTCATTTTGGATCTGTTTAAGCACCCCAGGCAAAACAGCTTATGACGGTGTACCATGTGTTCTGGTATAAACTGTAATAAAGACTGTGCCCCAAGTGGCGCAGTCTGCCACCGGGGAAGCCAATCCCATTGGCAGGCATATTGTGAGAATTCTATGTTTTTCTTGGGGTCCTGTATGGGGAAACACTGCTTCAGGCTGATTAGTTGTTTGTGCAATCCAGAACAGAATCTCACCTGTCTGCTTGCAACTTTACCCATTACTGCATTAATGCCTACTGGACTAATTCCAGGCGTAGCCAAATGTGGATCTGCAGCTTGTGCAGTCCTTTGTGAGATAGACATTTTGATTTGCATGACAAATTTTACTAAACGGCTATAGAGTGTAACCAAATCTCTGTATAGTACTCCAAGCTCTAGGTCTGTAATGTTTGCTATATCTGGATATGGTGTGTAACCGGCTAAGACTGGCCATGTTGCTTCCTCATTGCTAAGAGAACCTAGTCTGACATTTTCCAATGTTTGTGATAGGGCGCATAGGAACCAGTTCATGTGTTCCTGATAAGTGAGTGGGATTTCTAAATCCTCATATGCTCTGTATTGATTTGAAACTGCTACTTAAGTGTATGTGTGAAAATTCCCTGAGTTGGCATTTACTGATTGGAATGTGACCCATGAATGGAATACCTCTGTTTTGCACAATTCGTGGGCCTCTACCACGAAGTTAACATCCCCTCCAGTTCACAGGAGCCCATGTTGTCATAACATTTGTGTTAGTGCATGTCTGCAATTAAGTGGTAGAACCACCTCTGCTGGATTAGCCATTGAAATATTTGGAATATATGGTATTCAGATACAGTACCTCTGTGGGGTGATCCTTTTAAAGGATCAAGCTTGAACAACCGACAGCCAGAAATAGGGGTTCCCTACATAGCTGAGGAGAATTTTTCCCTAACACCACGGACATCTCCGGTTAGTTGGTGGGTAGGGTCTCTGGGCACACAAAAGAAAAACTACTCTGGAGACCCATTAGATAAGTACCCAAGGTAGAACGTTGGGCACCATGTCATACGGTTGCTACTTTCTCAGTAAAACTGTGCTTTTGTTTGACAACATAAACGTCAAAATTGTGCAAGACTGATTCCACGTACACCATCAGGATATGTCGGCCATGGTCCTGGCTAGCTCACAGTGCACCATCAGAAACCCGTAACCTAGCAAGGTAACAGGTGGTAAGTGCAACCTCAGAACATGACAACCCTGACTCCCCAAGGAAATCGTGGAAACAGATCTAAAGTACTTTCATTTGGTAACTCCTGCATATCCAAAGAGAATCACAAGAAATACTTAAATTGGCATTTCAATATTTATTGAAGCAATAAGATTCCTGTGTAAAATATGTGTGCTGCAATTATCAATAGAAGGAAACAAAACAGAGCAATCAGCATCACAAGAATGGTAAAGAAAAAACTGTTCAACCATTGTGCTGTTACATAGAATATAGGCTTGCAAATGACTATAGTTATAGTTTTGCTCCTAGTTAGCGCTCCCTAGCTTAGTGTACCTAGGGTGGGTGAATCTGCCAGAATCCCTGTGGGTGATCTAACTCCCCATT
Organism: Calotriton arnoldi; assembly: GCA_963921515.1. Lineage (NCBI taxonomy): Eukaryota > Metazoa > Chordata > Amphibia > Caudata > Salamandridae > Calotriton > Calotriton arnoldi. The sequence goes on along the minus strand of CAWUFW010000952.1, from coordinate 2,035,804 downwards.
ACCTTTGGGTATGTTTCATCTGGGAGCCCGTCTTGGTGTAGAGCTGGGCACGATCCTTCCAAGGCGGTAAACAGGATTCACCTGGGATGGAATTCCAGCATGGGGCGACCTTGACAGTGTCAGCTAAATGCTCATCTAACTAAACAAAGTATTGATGCCGTTTATATAATAAACTAAACCCATATTGCCAAAGCCCCAGTCAGGCTGTCATTATTGATTCTATCCTGACAAAGCTGTCGTTGAGCGAACAATAACAACATTTTGCACATTGAACTTTAGCTTTTGTACAGATTGTTCAAGGCTCTGATAATATGCCTATGAAGATGTGTCAATGTAAGCAAAGTTATTTCATGGAACATTATCCCATACAAGCATGCAAGCAAATGTGTGTGAAATGTCAACGTTCAAGAAAAGAGGTCAACTTTAAACCTGAGCGTGCAAAATGGTGGTGTTCTTGCCCGGTCCTAATGTGACCACATGACAGGGGGGCCTATGCCAAATACTGATGGCCAGTCAGAGTGAAATGTATTAACTTGGAGTACCAAATGTCTTGCTCAAAGAACTTGAAGCCTAGTCTTCCTGCTTAGTGCTGCCTTTAAATATGATTGCATTTTAGTTCCTTCGTATGAATTTACAATTGGGGCAGCATAGGTGATTGCTTGAACAGTATCCAGACCATCCGTCCTTTTGAGAGACAAAGTTCATTTCTTAAAGATGTTTTTTATAACTAAGTAGGAGACTGTGGTGGAATAGGGAGACACCTGCACAAATGGGAACCATTACATTTTATTGATCGTAAGAGGCGGAACTGTGACCAGATGAGAAACAGACTATTTGGTGGTAACTATGATACCAAATGGAAGCTAAACGTGAAGGGATAGGGTGGGGAGGGCTGTCAGTTCTTTTAAAAACTGTTTATACCTCATTTTAGATATTAAGACTTTGTTGGTTGACGCATGCACTGTGTTCAGATGCCTTGATGGAGATGGTGGTGGTATTCCTAAAACAGTCTGGCCAAATATCCTTGCTTGCCTATTGCATTACTTGTGTTGTTTGTTATATGCTGACTTAATTTACTGATGAACAGCTATTGCTGTAAGCATGTACTTGTTGCTCAGGAATTTTTTATCAGTGATATTGCATTGAACACTGTACTATGTTAAAATCTGCCAATAATGAAAATGTCCATACTCTCAAAGGTCCTATACATATTTCAGGCGCTCCCGACGCCAATCCCACATAGAGACATCCTGGGCCTTCAGAGAGAAGTGGTCAACTTCATATGGGGAGGAGGACGACCGCGGCTGTCTACCAAGGTTCTGATGCTACCGCGAGAACGTGGAGGCCTAGCATGCCCGGATTTCCTGGCATACTATTGGGCGTCGCACCTGAGGTATATATCGGAGTGGTCGGTGCGGGCAAGTGAAAAACACTGGTTTCACATGGACCGAGCAGTGGCCTGTCGCCCGTTGTGGGACCTAGCTTGGCTAAAAAGAGCGCTCGACATCCCAGTGCTTATATTGCCACGCCCACACGCACGGTATTAGAAATATGGGATAGAATAGCGATACACCGGGGCCTTGCATCGTTCCCCTCTCCCCTCACTCCGGTGGCACTTAACGCAGACTTTCCCCCAGCCTCCAGCATAAACTCGTTTCGAGGATGGGAAACAGGGGAGTGTCGCATCATTGAACAACTCTTCGAGAACGGGATGTTCAAGTCGTTTGAACAGTGTCGGGCGGATTTTAATCTCCCAGTGACTGCTCGGCTAGAATACTTCCAGGTCCGCCATTGGCTTCGGGCCCCATCCAGTAGGGAGGGAGCCACGCGACAGCTGACAGCTGACAGCATTTGAACTTCTGGTTAGGGCGTTCGATGGGTCTAAAGGCCTAATCTCTCGGACCTATAAGGTCCTTCAACAATCTCAGGAGGTCACGCCTCACACCTACCAGCGCCAGTGGCAGAGAGACATTGGGAGCGAGATTCTTCCTGACCGGTGGGCTCAGCTCTGGAGGGATATCCGGCGCATACTGCGAAGTATGCCACAACAAGAATCGGCATACAAACTTATGACACGCTGGTACTATACTCCTCTTAGGCTGCAGAGAATGTTCCCTGGAGTTACCCCTAACTGTTGGCGTTGCTTGGCGGCTCAGGGATCCTTCATTCACATCTGGTGGGAGTGCCCGCTTATTATTTTATATTGGTCGGAGGTGCAACAGCACATTAGGGCAGTGGTAAGGTTCCCCCTCCCCAACGATCCGGAGATTTTCATTTTGGGCCTTCGCCCGACCACACTCAAAGCCATGACACATATGGCCTGGCGCTTGATATTCCAGATGTTTACGGCAGCGAAACAAGTTTTCGCAGCCCACTGGAAACAGGCCCACACGCCCTCCACAACTTTGTGGTTTACGAGACTTTGGCAGGTCATGGCAATGGAACTCCTTACCCACCGACTGACACACACAGATGCCAAATTTCAGCGCACTTGGCAGCCCTTGATCCAATACCTGACCCGGCTGGAGCACACTAGAACTATGCCTCCGCGGCTTCGCGCCCTTCAACTCTTTGACGACCCAGTTCTCCCCAGAAGGGATACCGACGAATTGGATACAGCCTAAGCGCACAACAGCCATATAAGCCCTCCCGATGCTTGGTGCCCGTGGGCAGGTCCCCACCCGACCGAGAACTGACCCAGCATGCCTCCGGGTTCCTCTTCCATGCGGGTCCTTCGACCGGTGAGATGTCAGCCCTCTGACTACCACTTTCGGCCTCTTTTTCTATCATCTATTTTCCTCTCTTTTCTAAGTTTATTTGTTTTTCTCCTGATCAATCTTTATTGCAAAGCCGACGAACCAGCATGTCCAGCTGCCCATATACCATCTTGTTGCATGAGATGCGACCATCTAACGACACTCTCTCCCTTCGCTTATGGGTGGCAACGACACACAGCGCGCAAAAGGCAGCAAACCCAGGGATCTAAACATTGTGATAATGGTACAAAGGGTGAATTTGATATTACGACACTTGAGATATAATAGCGATAGCGTAGGAGGATAGGAAAGCTAATAACCAATAACTGTCGAGAATTAAGTAATATTCGCATATGTTTCTTACCTCACTATCTATCACTCTCCTGTACGCGGCCGGCCCAATGTGGTTGTAGGCGGCTTGCTGTGTTTTCCCTTACCCAGTCGTAAGAGTTACTGCCTCGATAATTTGCACTGCCGGCCCTGCTGGGGATGTAGGCGGAATGCAGTGGAGAGGGACTTTATTTTTTTTTTATAAAGTTGTTTTTTAAAAATCAAAAAAAAAAAAAAAATCTGCCAATAAATAAAAACAGTAAAAAAAAAAAAAAAGTAGCATACTGTGGTGGCAGCTAGGATATCCATATTAACATTTACAACTTTGGCCGCCATTCTGAGGTACTGAAACCATGGTTTGTCCCGCTTGATATAGCTCCCCTGAAGGGCTTTCTTTAAAGTGTCAGGTTTGGCTTGCTGTGTCGAGTAATAATATTTAAGGAAAGTGGCCTTATATTCGAATTCCTGCTCAGTCAAACCAAACTCCAGATGTAGGAATGAACGGCGTCTATATGTGGGAAGATGAAACAATCTTCTGTAGGTAGTGCACTGTAGTATATCCAATAAAGGGGGACATTTCCTAGGTTAGGCCTGATGGTCATACGAGAGATTTGGTAGTAGCTTGGCTCATGTAACTCGAATAATAGCATCAGCCCAAGGAGAATAACGTTGGACATTTAATTTGCATAGGGCAAATACAACTGCAGAAGACTTTCTGTAAACCGTATGCCTAGATAGTTGTAATTTGATGTTTGCAAAATAGTTATGTACCCTAACCTTCCGCGTAATTTCAATTTGTTCTTGTATCTCCCGAAGTTCATCACCCTTCTTTCGTCATCGTTAGCCACTAGCTTTTTGTCTTCATTATAAGTATTTAGCTCTGTAAGGGCAGCGTGTCCATTTTAGTGTGATCAAGAATGAGCAATTCATCTGCATATTGGATAATTGGCAATCTGTATGTTCCGATCCTCGGCGGGACTGTGTTTGCCTTTGCAAGTGTGCAACCTATGTCAGTAGTATAGAGGTTGATCAACAAAGGAGCTTGTTTACCTCGTTTAGTGTATCAAAAGGGGAAGAACTGAGATAAACGGAGAGAGTCGGCTGCTCCTATCTGTTGCTGAGGCAAGTTGGTGGTAAGATGCAGAGAAGACCATTTGGTAAGAGGAGCAGGGAGCGTGAAAGGCAGTCCTTGAGGTAGAGGGCCTGAAGCAGCGAAAAGGACTGTCTCTGGGCCTCTATATAATGCACTGATTTGGTATGGTGATCTGGGGCTTGAAAGAGGAAGGACCTTCATACAAGAGAGTTAAACATGAAAAAGATAGGGTAAAAGAAAATGAAATGTGTTGTTCTGCACATAGAACTGAAATTCAAAGTTAGCTGGTGTTTGGGCGCGTTGTTTTGAAAGATTGCAATATGACGATCTAAAATAGGAATTTGTAGGTGCATTAATTCCTATTTAAAATTGCTAATGCATATTTTCAACACTCATTATCCAATGTACATACTGGACCCTCCAAATGCATTTTGGCTTTGGAAACTCAGGTCAAAAAAACAGCATATAAAGCCCTTTCATCTGCTTCCATGTTCTACTAATTGTCAATAGACACTTTTCCTTGAATTCATTATCATTTACCAAAACTAAAACATAACATTGAAATGATGCATTGCTCTTCGATTGTTATTTGGAAATGTGTTGCTGAATATAACATGAGTCTGAAGAGTATGTTCAAAATGGGGTTTTAATTAAGACCATCAACCGATTTGTCATATGTCATCTTTAAAAGCTGAAAATAATGTGTAGTTGGTGAACAATTGAGTCAGTGTGGAATGTTCAATGCATTGATGATATTTGTGCAGAAGGCAGTGACGGCTGGTGACATTTGAAAGTGGTGAGGTGTAAACGTTTGGTATTACTTCTATGTAGTGAGCGATGCGAGCAAGCTTAATGGACAAACGCGGGGTCCAGGCTGGATCCTCCTCCAGAGAAAAAATTGAAAAAAAGATTGGCAAATGGTGCATTTTAAACCAAATTAATTTAGTGATAAAGCAAGGCTTATAAAGCAGTGGGGACGTACAGTCTTGAAATATTAAACACATTAAAAACTGCCCTATAGCTTACTGCATTAATATGTTCAACAGATACTGTTATGTGCAAATTATAAAATGCGACAACTTCAGCCTTTTAAAGTGTGTGCTTGCCCAGTGTCTTGCACTGCATGCAGCATCCACTGTGGAAGAAAATGCTCTAACCAGGCTTGAAGAAGGACCAACAGCTGCTGACTGCAATCAATCATATAGAAATATGTGAAGACAGGTCTTTAAGTGGGATGAAAAATGTGGAGGCTCTCTAAAAGGGAACATGTAAAATACATTTCTGTGATTCCCATAGTGTGCTACCCAACCGGTATTTTGGTTTCTCTCTGAGATGTAATTGCATCCAGATATACAACACTACAACTGACCTACACCTAAAACCTGTCAGTACGATTGGCTTTGTCAATGCTTGTTAGCTGTTTAAGATAAATGAGTAACAACAAGGATTTGTTTTAAATAATTAACCTTGAAAATGCTTCAATTCTGAAATTTCTATAGTATTCAGCCCTGTGGAAGGAGTTTTGGCCTTTAGTTATGTGCACTTTTTGTTAGATATGTACGCCCTTTTTCTCTGCACATCTCGTCCATCTGCATATCTGAAACCACCTCTCTTTCCTCTTCAGCACCTTCTTTTTACTCTACCCCTGAATGCACTTTCTCGCATTTCCCTTACTTCACCACTTCCAAACATACACTGCACTCACTCACATTTAAGCAATTTATTTCTTTTTGCTTTTTCCCTGTAAATATTTTGCCATCTGTGCACCCCCTTCACACACATTTCCACAGAATTGCAATTACAACTGGAATACAGGGCCATTGTTCTGTGTGCTCTGCAGAGAGGCCAACCCACTGACAGGCACTTTGCTTTGGGTTCAGTGCCAGAGCCCTCAATCAAAGCCCCTCATAAACACCTGCCGTGCATACCGGCTCAAAGTATGCACGGAAAAAAATACAGAGACACAGCATGATTAAATAGCTAATTGTTGAGGAAGGCAAGATTAAGTAAAATTTGAAATAAGAGAGGAACTAATTTACTGACATGCATTGCCATAACGTTTTTAACACCCATTGTTCGTAAATCAATCCATGTTTTTAGCATTAATGTTGTTAAGGGCATGAAGATAGGGCCAGTTTTAATGTCATACAGCAGATAACTGTCTACTATAAGCGATTGACTCAGATATTTAGATCAACTTCACAAAGGAAGAAGAACCCTGGCCTGCTCGTCTTTTGGATCAATTTCATGAGGGGAACAAATACAGCAGCTCCACTTCTAATAGGACCAGACATGTGCAGCCAGAGCCTGGGGTGTCACAGTTGGGGAGGTTAGTGTGGAGAGGGGTCTCAGCACAATATACATAACAAGATTAGCATAATAACACTTACCATTACCGAGGACAAGGCACCAGATCAAATATGCTTGCTTCCACTCCTACCTGTGACAAATGGGAAATGGTGGGAGCTATGCATGTGAATGACGGACTGCTGCTCTCACGCAGGGATGGAGACTTCAACGCCCAAAACCATTTTTTTTGTTTAAATCTTTTTTATTGACATTTATTATTTTTAACAGTACAGCACAACAATAGTCAAATGACCACAAATGCCAGGCAAGGATACTGTAGCAAAACATATGGCACGGTATTAGCAGCTATAGTGAGCGTGTACTGTGTCAGATATGGTGTAGTAAGGTTATCCACAATATCAGAACACTTGAGAGGAAGTATAAGCAAATGTATAATCAAAGCGCTGCATATTGTGATGCTATTCTATGCATGATGTTGAGTAGTATTGAACGATGGATGGAGGATACAACATAATGAGGACGAAATAACTCGACTAAGGGAACGGGGTAACTGCCCATGACCGAAGGCCCTGAAATGTAGCAACGGCAAAATAACTGCTTGTGAAGCGCATGAAGATACCGTGTTTCGACGGAGCGTGTGAGGATTGTGTGAGGCAGCCCTCATTATGGCGACGCATTAGCGGGAGTGGAGAGCCCTCTTATTCAATGCCCGAAACCATGACGCTGAAGAGTAAATTGCCTATAATGGATACTGCCTTAGACTACAATGGCAATGAAGGGCTTTAGAACAGTAAGCCCTGCGTGGTACGTTATAGTTCAGAAAGTTGATGTACTGCCTAGCTTTCGTCTCCTGGTTCAGAGTAAGGCTGGGTAGGCAGCCTTCAACAGACAGCCGAGCCTTAAACACATCGATTTGTTTACAGATACAATTTCATCTTAAACAAATTGATCCATTTAATATTTGTTTAGGAATGTGTAGGAATTTCAAGGGGGTGCAGCCCCAGAACCCTAATGGAAAAACTGCCCCTGGCAGAAGGGAAAGGAATTTCTACTTTCCTACATCAGAGCAGGCCTTGGTCAAATAAATGAATTATTTTTAAGTAACAGGTTTTCTTTTACTGCAAGCAACACTGTGAATTTTTTAAATCATGCTGAATTTAGACTATCAACGCACAATTAATGTTTCCAGATATTATTAAATTTCACAGAAGGATTAGCAGGCATTTGTTCATATTAAAAGCAAGCATTTCTGTTTTCCAATTATTTTAAAATAGAGATTCATTAATTCGGTTGCACTGGTGCTATTTTTGGTGTTTAATCAATATGGATATGTTTGAAAAAGGTTCTTTCTGATAAAGTGAGCTCTTGTTATTGCAGTTAATCCCAGACGTCACCAATAGATCCTAAAGTTTTAATTAAAAGTCAGCTTACAGTTATTTGGGGCTGCAACAGCAATGGGATGATGGGGCCTCTTGCCCAAAACGTTTCAAAAATGCAATAAAATTGTGCAAGGTACAACATAGGGAATGGATCAACAAGATATTTTACAGAACCAAAGTGCGAGCTGATGTATCAACATGATGCATGGGAACGAGTACTCTGACTGCCTACAGAGACTGAAAGAGGCAACAAAGATTTAGATGTGTACTGGGTGGAATATCAGTTCATGTGGAAGTAGCAAAACAGATTGGGGGCACAGCAAGTATTGTAATCGTAACTGGATTTATATAGTTCTTACTACCCCTGACGGGGCATCGAAGAGATTTGCGGCAAGTAACACGCTACTCCAGAACCTAAAATTATTGGTTAATCTAGTGTAGGCTTCTCCAAAGAGTAGCTAGTGAGATACCAGTAGCTCTCCAGCAACCTGTGGGTAGCTCTCCTGTGTGCAGCCCAGACTACTGAATAAGAAGCTTTTTCTTTGTTGAATTATGATTTGTACACCAAAATTAAAAAGCATGTAAGCAAGATAAAAATGTGTGTATTTTCAGAACTCAGAAGCTGATGTTTGAAGGAAAATGGTTAAAGTTTCAAAATGAATTTAAAACTATTATTTGAGTTGGAGACTTATTACTCATATTATTACATTGGTACCAGGGGGATTGCAACTATGGCTGTTTTTTTTCATTACCCAGGTAGACGCATTCCAAATTGATAGTGCTTTTTAGGTCTCGCCTGAGCCAGCGCATGCGCTGGTCTGGCGAGACATTTAGTAAGTGGGCTTTAGAAATCCTACCACACGCTTTTGCTTGTGGCCTAAAGCTTGCGGTTACGCGCGCTGTTACGCGCACAGGCGCCATCTGGCTTTCCGTCATGGCTCATTAAGCGCATCGCTCGCGGCACCCTTACAGCGCGCGATCACTTTCACTTTAACGGCCACGCGGCCGCGTCACTTTCACGACCGCACGGCCAATGCTTTTTTTTCTCGCTTGCAGTCTTGCTCACGCTGCCCAGCGGCCTGCCCCTCACTGCAATCCAATCCCCATGGTCGGCCAGGAAGCGCCAGCAGTGCGTCTGTCCATCCGTTCGAGCCTGAGGTGATTTAGCTGAGGTTTGCACCGTCGGAGCTCCGTCTGCGCTGCTCATATCCGCCAAATGCACAATTCAACTTCAAGAAGCTGTCTTGCGTACAATCTTTCTTTTCTATATCCCACACAAAGTCCCGCCCTCCCCCTCCATGAGTTTTCAAATCCGCCCTTACGCCTACTGTTTTTTTTAATTTCGTTTTAGCGCGCACCCAACTCCCGGGCTTGTCTTTCCTGTTGCCTGCCTCTCGCCTCGCATACCCGCCCTTCTCCCTCCGATTCTTCGTTTCTGACTGCCTTTCTCTTTCTGACTCGCGCTCTCCTCCTCCTGCCTCGCGTGTTTGCCTCTCTGCGGGTTTCCTGTGAGTGACTGTCTCAGATTACAACCCCAAACAATTTAATCCCAACTGCAGCAGCTAAGTGATGTCCTAGCGCATGGTATAGCGTTATTCACAGCTCTCCTCTGCCAGCATTCCATACGAGATTCCAGGCCTCCTGACACAGCCGCCAGACATGACTTGCTTCAAGCCGTCTGTGGAATCATCAATCTGACAGTAGTTCTCGTAGCGTTCTCTCGGCACCCAGGCAGCACCCACACCAACGCCGGTGATTGGACAGCCTGCCTGACTCTAGGGTTGTGATCCTCCCGCACGTTCCTACTGGTCTCTGGCTCCTTATTTCAACCCACTTGTGGGGGCTTCCAGCAGCTGTCGACCTCACGTCCTCTGTTGCCGTCACTTTATTTTTAACTCAAGAAACCAAAACAGCTTCCCTGGGATGTGCTGTGTTTTGAAACGTGTTTGCCCTTACGCCTGGCATGCACACATAACAGGGCCCCGCATACAGTACGCTGAAGGCACTATGTGTTTAATCCTTTCTAACACCCCCCCCATCCCCCCGGACAAGGGACATCCTGCAATAACATTTAATTCCAAATGACTAGCAAACGTGTGGCTGTTGACCAACTTTTAAAGGTTTGCCCACAAAACTGCACACGCAAAAATATTTGCTTGGAAGTAATTACAATCTACTGCTGGGGTTTTAAGTAAGTAAATGCCACCGGTAATATTTCTGCTTTAGTGACACCTCCGGATGCTGAGATGGTTTATTTCTCTTTCCTACTAATTCTAGCTTCCCTCGTGGCAATTTCATTTAGTGTTGGCATGTAGAGCCAGTACTGAATACGTCAGATGTTGCAACGAGAGCTGTGCTAAATACAGATAAAAGAGTTGTGTGTTTGCTGGCGACTTGTGAATGCATGTGTTTATTTTTTTAACTTTTGTACTCCCCCCTTCATTCACACTCCCCGTTCTAACTTCCAGTCCTCATTATAGATAATGGCCCCTTTCTAACACTTCCCCTCGTGGGAAAGTAAACTCAACTGCAGCTTCAGCAGAAGGGTTTATCTACTTTCTTTTGTGCTTACTTAGTTTATTTTTAATTCATTGTGTTCACACGCCTTTTCTGAATCCACTGTGAGCAGAATGTGTTTGCTAGGACGGACTGTGCGTGCATTTAAAGCCTCTACCTCCTTACATCCTCAAGTTCTTGTGAATTCTGTCCCATGAAGTGCATCTGATCTAACCGCAACGCCCTGCTCTCATCTATGTTTTTATTTTTTATCAATCGCAATTCCCCTTTCTAATAAATTCAAGAACAATTTCCATCTGCGGGAAACCTACTGATAGAGCAAAAATGTCCATAAAACATATCTCCACGATGAAATCTTGTAGTTCCGAAATGAGCGGGGGGTGTGGGGGGCAAACATGAGGCAAAGAAGGCACTGTTCATTTGGAGAATCGCACCAGGCTCGCAACAGCACAGCCTCTGTCCATTTGTCTTAATTAATATTCGAATGCGTAACATATATCTACCCAAAATCCTTTACACCTAAACCCCTCTTCATTTACCTCCTCGTTCCACCCAGTTATACTTTGTTGTCAACACCCCTAAAACCGCACTGACGCTATATATTCTTGGGTCTCAAAGCCTTTATTCCAACCTCACCCCAACTTTCACATGTTTAACCTCATGATCATGTCCTACTCACACCAGTCACCATGGGCAGCAAAGAGCACGAGGGCCAAACTCTTTCCAGCATGTTCAGGTTCCATGTTATTTTACATTCAGTCATTTGTCATTTACGTACTACATATAAAACCAGGATAATAAAACGTAAAACTAGATCATGAAATGAAACTCGTTTTCTGTTCCAGTTGTCCATACCCTCTGCTTCCACAGCTATGCTTTAGGGTGCTGATGTTTATACCACCAGAAAGAACCCTCACCAAATTATGCTAAATTCTGTGCCCACTCTTAGGACTGCTCCCTCTTTCAGCAAGCATTGGCATAGCCAATAGGTCTCGCCTTTGGGACCTTATAAGTGTTTAGCCATGCAACAGTTTATGTTGTTGCCCCAAGGATATTGTGCTGCATAACTAAATACTTATAAGGTCCCAAAAGCGAGACCTATTGGCTATGCCAGTGCTTGTTTAATTTATGGCTGGCAACCTTGCTTGAAGCACTAATATGATCACAGCTGGCAATCTTGAATGGGGTGGCCACTATCTCATTGCTAACATTAGTAGCTTGTTATGATTTTCATTAAACATAAGCAGCTCTTATTACAGAAAAGGTTTGAGACCCCTGATCTGTGGTTAATGTTGATGATTGCGATTAGTCATGTGCTCTCAAGAATAGCATGCATTTATTCCAGTTACTTTGTGATGTATTAACCAGGTAGGTGTGGTCATTAGTGGGGGCTTTGTCATTTCGGGTGAATGGTTGGTGAGTTAGATAGGCTGGTGGAGATTAAGTAATGTTAGATTACAGGGATAGGGTATTAAAGAGAGTTTGTGATCTATGAAGTGAGGCATCAGCTAACTGCAGAATTACAATAAGAAGGATTGAGGCAGGCAGGCATGAGACTGAGAGGAGGAAATTATCTGAGACAGAAGGTATGCAGAGGATTGAAGGTAAGAAGGTCACTGAAGAATGAAAGGAGACAAATTAAGCGGAGGTAGGTGAAGGTCAATTTTTCATGAAGGGTTTTAGAAGTATAGTTGGTGAAGGCTTTCGGAGTTAGCAAGCAATCGGAGAATGTAAGCTGTAGAAAGAAAGAACATTATACATAGTACTCCATATCCATGGCCGACAGCTTAAACGTGATTTCAAGTGTTCAAATCATTTAAACATTAAAAGCCCAAGCCTGTTCTGTCCAAAGCCCAGGACAGCCCTTTTAAACATAGTCTGGAGTATTTTAACCCTGGTACAGGATTTGTAAACTGGACAAGGGGAGTTGGCGCAGAAAAAAAGATCTCATTTAAAGATGTTTCCTCACTATTCTGTAAAAAAAAAACATTCACTCACTCACTAAATATGAGTTCTTTGGCACTGGCAGACAGCTTCTCGCCAATGAGCAATCAGATTTATAGCCAGGTTTGTCACCTAATCCCATCTAAGTGTATAATGTGCAGGTTTCTGTATGTGACTATTGTAGCACATGCATTGTATGTATAAGCAAAGAAGAGTGATGAAGGCCTGTGGGTTCGATTTTGGACATCTCAGGCCTGTTGTTGAGCACAAGTTGAGGGTGAAGTTGTTTTCCCAGACAGTGGAAGTGTATCAGGATGCAGAAGGGAGGAGACCTAGACAGTGAAGTGAGGACAAAGGAGGCAAGGCTTGTATAGAAATTGGTTTAGGTCCTTCCTGTAGCACTGCCACTTGGCAGATGGTGAGCGTCAAGGGGGCTGCAGTCTGTTGTTCAAAGTGAGCAGTGTCTTTCAGGTAAAACCACCCTTTTGTCCTTTCCTGATCACTGACTTTGTGGCTGTTCATAGCCAGGTGCAGATAGTTCACAGATCGTTGTGCCTCTGTTGTAGGTGTTCCAGGCTGGAGAGCGCCCTGCTGTGAGAAGCATCTACAGAACTGCATAGAGAGGTACTTGAAAAAGGGAAGCCACCCCAAACCAGTTTTCCTGCTGGCCCCTCTTTGTTTTGATCCTATTAAAATCCCTGTCTCCATCACCTTAAGAACAAAAATGAGATGTTATGTTATAAAGAACTGTTAAAGCGGTCGTTCACCAAAAGGTTTCATGGCGCTGGGAGCACTAGCAGCAGGGCGGAGATGCAATTAATTGTAGGCTTGTCTGAAAAGCCATGTTTTTAGCAGGGTTCTGAATTGCTCGTAAGAGGTGGCTGCTCTTATGTTGTCCAGGAGAGAGTTTCAGACACAGGGAGGCAACCCAGCAAACCTGGTACCCCCCCCCCCAGTCTTTTCCTATTATAATTGGGAACCTCTAAAGGTTTGAGGTATGCTGATCTGAGATTACGCCTGGGGCTGTAACTCCGTATTTTGGAAGATACAAAGGTGGGGCTTTTGCTCTGACGGATTTTAAAAATCATACAGCGCGTTTTAAACAGGGTTCTTTGTGCAACTGGAAGTCAGTGCAGTTTATTTAGCAAGGGTTTAGTGTGGCAATATCTTGGTTGTTGATAGACCAATCTAGCTGCTTTATTTCGAAGAAGCTGCAGTCTTTGGCTCAAACCTTTAGGGAGCCCTAGGTAAAAAGCAACAATAATTAAAATCAAGAGGCACACACAAACAATATTAGACAAAAGCAGTACAATATATAGTATGAATAACAGAGAAGACGTTTTTTTCTGTCAAATACATGCTAACACGCAGGATCAGAAGGAATAGGTTTTCATTGATTGGCAATTCGATATAGATCAATTGTAAAAATGTAAATGATTTAGTAGAGGCCGACAATTTCACTACTATTATCACGGTCCATTTGATTATTTCCCGTTCCTCTATGGTGCTAAAATAATTAAGACCCATGGGTACTAAGTTTATGATATAAACTTATTTTATCTAAATATCCACCAGCTATTTCTCATCTTAAATATGACGTAGTACCTGTGTCGATTAACGCAGGCACCATCGATTTGAACACCCTCTAGGATGGCGCCCATAATGTGAGAACGGTCGGTGATTTGGATTAGGCTAGTCCATCATTGTTTACACTTTCCAATTATGTCAAGACGCTATGGCACCCGAGCCAGTAGCTTGTCTGAAGCTGACTCGCTCGGACACTCCGCCCCACACTTTCTACCGGTAAGTGGGGTGCTACTACATAGATGAAGGGGAACACTTGCCACATTGTTAGTGTCGTAGTACAATGTAATTATGAGGCTCATGGTCTTTAATTTACAGGGATTACTCTCCCGGGCGCTTTTGGAAATATTAAGAGTGCAGTCGCATTACTAAATACAGGCAAACGACACACACGTTACCAACTACTGTCTCTTTGACTACATCGTGGTAAGTGTACATTAACCTATAATACATTACAATGATTATAGGTGGTACATTTTTGGTATTACAAGATACTAGTATCCCCTTCCTTATATTCCTTCCAGGGAGGATGCTCCCACGCTAATTATATTTAAACATTTATGTTTGGGAAACATAATTTCCAGGCAACTATCGCCCATAGCGGGCACGGGGAAGACAACATTCCGGTCTGGAGGTCCTCACCAGTACTGAGGTAGGCGTGTTAACACTCACTCTCAGGCTTGATTCATTGTATATAGATGTAAACTATAAAAAGTCTTCCTTGTTTATTTTAGGATTGATTGCAGAAAATTCCTGAATCTGTTAGGTACTTTTCAACCATTTTACTGCAACACTCGCATAGTTACCCATGGGCTGCTTACGTGCTTTACAAAATACGCTCTTCCACAACTTATTATCGGGCAATGAGGAAGACTCGATTACGGTTGTTGATTGAATGTTTTGATGTGTTATTTATCTAAAAATTAACGCATGACATTGATTGTTTGTGGGCTCTCATCCTCACAACATGCATGTAACATGACATGAGTGATGCACCGCAATTGCTATAGATGAAATGTATTTAAAAGTTGATTCTGGTGTGGTGACATTCCAAGAAATGACATATGTTCTAGGGTGGGCGAAGTTCTCGGAGTTCTACCCCGCGGAATTCGGCGGAGTAACAACATATAAAGAAACTCTGTGCAATTCCGCAAAGTTCCGCACGTGCGTAGTGGTTAACCAGTGTCACTTTCAACCCAGCCAGCAGCTACAGGAATGCAGATTTTAATTCCTTTAACAAACAAGAAGGTGCCATTGATGTCACAGCACCTGTTCCGACATGACTGCCCAAACAGCTCCAATGTAATTACTCTTTTTCAGAAGGCAGGTGATTATGCTCAAAGACAGCATCACCAAATTAAGTAAATCAATAGACACCATAAATAACTTTGAAATTTCAAAGCTGTGCAAATGTGCACACAGCCCCTCGGCCCTTACCTTGCCACTGTCACTGGCTCCCAGTACATGTCTCCTCGTTAGTCCTTACTCTGTCAAAAAGGCACTAGCAGAGCCCGGCACTGGACGAGCACAAGTGCGAAGAGCCAACCCAGGCTGCAGTCGGCACCCATCACCAGGCACCACTTGCCGGTCAAACTCTTTTCCCAGGGCCGCACCAGCCATGGACCTGATGCATGTACAGCAAACTCTGTGCATGAGAGCTGCCTCGGGGTGCCCCAGAGCCAAAGCAACCTGATCAGCCCGCCCTCCTCCACTGGGAAACTCATGTCACGTCCGTCTGCCTTCGCCTCTTTCCCAGTCTTCTACTTCAAGGACTGAAGAACGAAGACACAGAGAGGGTCCAATCAGGAAAGCTGGTGTGCTGACTGACAGACCATGGGCGAACCTGGGAGGTTCTTTCTAGTTCCTAATTAAGGAATATGAATGAACTGGAAGCTGCGTGGTTGTTCTGCAGAAACGCTAGATTCAAGTGAAACACTGCGTATTAGTGAGACTTATAGACATATCATGTACGCCTCGACTTATACAGATCTGCAGCCAGTAACTCACACTTCATTAATGGTTAACTATGCTCTGCCACATTTAGTGAAGGCCATTCCTGCTAAATTCATTCCAGTGGTGGGAAGCGGGTGCTGGTAAACTCCGCTACGTGGTGGACCATGGATTTGGCCAAACTTCGCGTTCCAAGCGGAGTGCAAAGTGGCGAAAACTCCGCCAACTCTGACAGTGGAGGGGAGTTTACCACCCAGGGTTATTTCAGAGGTGATAACTTTATTCCTTATCACGCTTTAAGGGTAGACAAAGTTTATTGCCTGTACCATGTATAGGAACATTGACTGCCTGTATGTATACAGCATATGTATAAGATATCAATGCTGGTTGTTTCTATTGTATTTAGCCTTGATAAATTCACGGGGACATTTCCCTCAAGCAACGAACATGCGTTGGTTAAAGTTCTGGAAAGGTCGCCCAAGCATGGAATAAACCCAGGAAATCAAGAAAAGAAGTCTTCTCTGTTATTCATACTATCTATTGTTCTGATTTTGTCTAATATTGTTTGCGTGTGCCTCTTCATTCTAATTATTGTTGCTCAATATTTGAATTGAAATCTTAGGGGGGTTGGGTGTATCTCCCCATCATTTGAGACCACCGAGGGTGAGAACCCTTGGAGCAAAACTTAGTAGTGACGGCTATATAGACGCCCCAAACCTATTAAACACCCACTGAACAAAATCCACCCAGGTAAAGAGCGTTGGCATAATCAATGCGGGACATCACAAGTGCGAGAACAATCTGGCCTCAACAGAGAAACATTTCCTAAAGTTTTTTTTATTTTGCTGAGCTCGAAGAAACAGGAAGAAGTCACTTCTGCAATCTGGGGTTTCATTGAAAGGTCTTCCTCGACCAGTATGCCAAGGCTCTTAACCTCTTTGTAGGAGGCTGGCTTAGTATATGGTGCTCACTTATGTAAGTGTAGCACCCTGCACTAATCCAGACAACCCTTATGGTGATTTTAGTGGTCTTAGACAACCTTAGAAAGCTCTCTAAGTGGTAGAGGTGGAGAGCAGCCTTCAGGCTTAGTCCAGAAGGAGTGTAAAGCAGCTTGTTTTACCAGTACTTAATCTTATAGTATGAGTTAAGTGAAAAAGAACCAAACAGTGTAGTTATAAAAATAGGTCTTTATTATTAACACTCATTACCGCATTGCAGTATCTCCTACCCGGAGATATAAACACAATACACATAATACTTTGTCAATCGAATAAGTAAGTAGCAAAAAATACACAGTGGTCTCCAGGGGAAGACCAAACCATATACTAAAATAGTGTAATGTGAACCATGGCACAAGTCAAGAACGGACCCAGAAGACGTAGAAGAGTCGGGGACCTAAGGAACCACCCAAGGTGAATATCTAGGAACCCCACGGAGGCTGAGCGCAGAGTGGGAACACAACTGCATACTCAATAGAAGTCAATGGGTAAGTTGCGTTTGCAATTTTCAAGAAGGACCCTTCTCAGCAGGTCCCTGAATGAACCCTGTGGAAGATGGAAGGTTGTAGAGTCACCCCACCCGTGGATACCCCAGGTACCAGGATACCTACACCAGGGAAGCTGGGTGCCTAGGTGCGAAGTGACATCGGAAACTGCCGTAGACCACAATGGAGGACTTCAGAAATGATGCCACTGGCGAAGAAGATGAAAGTGTCCAATGGAACCCAAAGTTGGATTCAAGATGAGAGGTACCTGCAAGCAGAAGGCACAGAGTCTATGCCACTCAGGAGCGACCGGGAGGCACAGAAGACAAATGCCCAATGATGTCGGAAGTCAAGAGAGTTGACGGTGCCCTTGAAGCTGCAGCTGTACGGACCAGACGACACAGAGGAAGTCCAGGAGCCATGCACAAGCTGTCCCACGTCGGATGTCGAGAGCCAAAAGGTCAGTGTCTGGCAGGGGCACCAACAAGCCTTGGCAGTGGCAAACAATATAGTCGTCGAGAAAGGTGCAGTGTCGGGACCAGCAAGGTCCAAGTGACTCACCACGAACAGGTAAGTCAGAGCAGGCCCCGAGCAAGCAGGGGAGCCCACTGGCACCAAAGAAAACCCTAAAGAGGACCCACGGAATGAAGGCACTGGAGTCGCAAGAGGACCTCGAGCACCTCCCAAAGGATGAAGGCCCATGGTGCAAAGGATGCGGTGCAGGCGAAGATCTTGGCTGCAGGAGATGCTTAAGGCTGGTGCTTCTTGGAGCCTGAAAATCTCTGGAGGCGAGAGTCAACAAGCCTTGGCAACGGCATCAACGCGGTGCACAGGGGTACAGCTCCAGCGGTTCCGACAAGTGATACTGGCTTCAAACTTGCTATGAAGACAGTGCAGTCCTCACAGGAGTGGCAGAACCACCACCTGTGTTGCTGAACCATTTGGAGTCCGTAGGAGCTCAGGAACAGCAGACCGGTCAGCTTGGGTGCAGTGCTTGCAGTTGCAGGGGAGTGACTCCTTCACTCCAAGGGAGATTCCTTTGGGTGGCTTTGATGCCCACAGGCCTGGAGAAGAACCTGGATGAAGCATAGACAACACAGAAGACTGGCAGGACGACGAGACCAGGAGCAGCAGGAGTCTTGCCAGTTGCAGTCTCAGTTCCAAAAGTGAAGTCCAGTCCAGTGAAGTCCAGAGTGCCTAGACGGTTGAAGTTGAAGTGGTTTTGGATCTGAATCTTGCCCCACGATGAACCTAGGGACCCACCCACAGGTATGCCCGGTAAGACCTTAAGTACCCTAAGGAAAAGGTTGGGACGATTCAGGGGTCCCTCCCAGAGGAGGGGCTGGACAGTGGGGATACTCCCATGCCCTTTGTCCAGTTTCGCACCAGAGCAGGAGCCAACGGCTCCCTGAACTGGTTTCACCTGGAGTATGCAAGGAGGGCACCAACTGTGCCCTTCAAAGCAGTCAAGTGGTGCTGGCAAGCGCCCCCACCCTGTCCCAATACACTAAGTCCTGTCTGGCAGGTGGTGACACCACCCTGCGACAGGAAACCTATTGTCCTGCCTTCCCCTACTCGAGTTTGGCTCAGCAGCAGGAAGGTAGAATCATGTCTCTGCTCGGCAGCAGCCATAGTTTGCTGTCCGGGTCTAAAAGACTGGTACCGGGAGCACTGAGGGCCTCCCGGAGGAGCTTTACAGTGCATGGAATCATACCTCCCACATGATTCCAACATGTTTGATACCAAACACTACAGGGTTAGTTTCAGCCTGTTTAGAGATAGCCATCCGGTAATGACGCATGGCCACTATGAATCATAATGGCTGATCCACTTACATACCGGGAGAATGGACTCAGAGGGTCGTAGGGGTGTCCTGCTCATGCAGGGACACCCTCATAATTAGAACCGAGCACCGTGCCTTCAGGATTGAAAGGACTGCCTTAGGGGTGACTTATAGGTTTTAAGTGCAGTGAGCCCAGATATAAGGAAACTTATATCTGTTGTAAGTTGCGCTAGCACCAGTTTACACAGGCTGCATTGACAGGCCTGTAGTCACAATTTGAGTGGTCTCTCACGGGTAGCATAATACATGCTTCAGCCCATAGGAGACCTCTGGTGTACCTATGCCCTGGGTACCTTAGTACCATATACTAGGGACTTAGAAGGGTACACCAGTAGCCAATCTGGAGTGTACCTAAGTACTCACCATGTCCAATTTGGGGAATGCCACTGGATTCTAGCTAGCCTGGCTGATGAAGGGTGTTACCCAGAAACCGGTCCCAGGATGCTTGTTTCTGGTTCAGGGACGACCTGGCTTGGCAGTTCGGGCTGGACTGTTCCCATGAGGCACAGGGTCAAGACTGATTTGCATATAGCTTGGTCTGAACTGAGGTGGCGAAGTGAGCTAAAGAATGATGATGGATTCAACCCAGATCTGTGACTGGGGGTGAGTGTCTGAAAAGTTTCAGTGCTCTGTCCATCATCTCCTTGTGTGCAATTTAGGGAAGAGATACAGAGATGGGGTTCCTGATTAGCAGGATCCCAGTCAGACTAGTCAGTAAAACATAATGACACCAGCAAAAATTGGGGGTGACCACGACCAGATCCTATTTTCCTACACAACCCCCCCAAACGTAAGGAGATTAGACTAACCTTGCCCAGTTGAGTCTTCATTTTCTAAGTGGAAATATCTGGAGAGTCCATCTGCATTGGCATGGTTACTCCCATGCCTACGTTCCACTGAAAAGACCATCCCCTGTAGGGAAATGGACCACCTCAAAAGTTTCGGATTTTTACCCTTCATTTGTTTAATCCATAAGAGGGGCTTATGGTCTGTCTGTACAAGGAAGTGAGTACCAAACAGGTTTGGCCTCAACATCTTCAAGGCCCAGACCACAGCAAAGGCCTCCCTCTCTATAGCTGACCAACGTTTCTTCCTGGGGGTCAACTTTCTGCTTATAAAAGCGACTGGTTGGTCCTGGCCCTCTGCATTTAGTTGTGACAAAACAGCTCCTACCCCTATCTCAGATGCATCTCTCTGGGCAATGAAGGTTTTGGAATAGTCAGAATTTTGCAGAATGGGAGCAGTGCACATGGCCTGCTTGAGGTCATCAAATGCCTTTTGACAGCTAACTGTCCACTGAACTTTCTTAGGCATTCTCTTGGAGGTGAGATCATTAAGGGGAGTGGCAATGTACCCATATCCCTTAACAAACCTCCTGTAGTACCCAGTCAAGCCCAAGAAAGTTCTGACATGAGTCTGGGTAGTGGGAGCAACCCAGTCCATGATGGTATGGATTTTGCTCTCCAGTGGCGGAACTTGGACTCCCCCTACCAGGTGACCCAAGTATACAACCTTGCTCTGCCCTATCTGGCACTTGGTGGCCTTGAGAGCGAGGCCTGCCTTTTGCAGGGCTTCCAGAACATTCCTGAGGTGGACCAGGTGATCCTCCCAGGTGGAGCTAAAGACAGCAATATCATCTAGATATGTTGCACTATAGGCTTCCAGGCCTGTGAGAAATTTATTCACCAACCTCTGAAATGTGGCAGGTGCATTTTTCAGACCAAAGGGCATCCCAATAAATTGATAATGCCCACTAGGGGTTGAAAATGTTGTTTTTGGCTTGGCATCCTCAGCTAGTCTGATTTGCCAGTAGGCAATAGTCAGGTAAAATGTACTCAGATAATTGGCTGAGGCCAAGGTATCTATGAGCTCATCTGCCCTAGGAATAGGATGGGCATCAGTCCTAGTGACTGCATAGAGACTTCTGTAGTACACACAAAACCTCATCTCTCCTTTTTCACCCTTTGTGTGAGGTTTTGGCACAAGGACTACTGGACTAGCCCAAGGGCTATCTGAAGGTTCAATGACCCCCAATTCCAGCAACTTTTGGACCTCTGTCCTGATGCAGTCTCTGACATGGTCAAAAGGCTTTTGGCGGTTCACATGAAGTACCCTGTGGGGACTTCTTGGAGTGCCTAGGTCCACCAAGTAGGTGACCTCACCTTTCTTTTCAAGGATTGTGTGGAGGCCATTCCACTTGTCTTGGAGAGCTGCTGGGACCACAGGCTCCAACATCTACACTTTCTGGCCTGGCTGGTAAACAGTTAGGACATCCTTTTGGTCATGCCAGGCTTTCTGAAGCTCTTGGCTGGCCTCCCGGTTTTTACTTGCCTTCATATACTCAGCCATACGTGAGCGCAGGCCAAGCACATAGTCCACAATATCCTGTTTAGGAGGTTTGAGAGGTTGCTCCCAGCTATCCTTAACTAGACACAAGTCCCTAACCGGATGTCCAAACAGAAGTTCAAATGGACTGTAGCCAACCCCCTTCTGAGGAACCTCTCTGTAGGCAAAGAGAAGGCAGGGTAGTAAGACATAACATTTTTGCCTGAGCTTTTTTGGGAGTCCCATGATCATACCCTTTAGGGTCTTATGAACCTTTCAACAAGCCCATTGCACTGTGGATGGTAGGGTGTGGTAAACTTACAGTCTACTCCACACTCTCCACATTGCAGTGATATACCTAGCCATGAAGTTGGTACCTTTGTCTGTTAAGACCTCCTTAGGGAAGCCCACCCTGGAAAATAATCCCAGAAGGGCCCTGGCCACTACATGAGCTGTAGTGGTTCTAAGGGGAATTGCCTCTGGATCCATAGGTGGCATGGTCCACCATCACTAGGATGCAACTGTGCCCAGATGCAGTTGGAGGGTTCAAGGGACCAACAATGTCAATCCCTACCCACGCAAAGGGGACCCCAACCACTGGGAGTGGAATTAAGGGGGCCTTTGTAGGGCCACCTGACTTACCATTGGCTTGGCAAGTGGCACAGGAGCTACAAAACTCCTTGGTGTCCTCAGACATATGGGGCCAGTGAAAATGAGGGACAATCCTGTCCCAAGTCTTACTTTGCCCAAGGTGTCCTGCAAGGGGAATGTCATGTGCCAGGGAGAGAAGAAAACCTCTGAACTTTGGGGTATAACCAACCTCCTGGTAGCACCAGGCTTTGGGTCTCTAACTTCAGAATACAGAAGCCCATCTTCTCAATAGATCCCGTGAAATCCACAGACATTTCCTGCCTCCTCAGCAACAGCTTGCTGTCTGAGCTGTTCAAGAAAGGGGCAGGATTGCTGCTCCAAACTCAAGTCTGCCCTGGAAGGGCCTCCTGCTCCGAAGAACTCTGCCTGGTCAGGCCCAAGATCCTCTGGGACAGTTCCTTCACAGGGACTGAGATCATCTCCCTCAGGAGACTGATCCTCACTGGGAGTTTGTGAGGAGGATAATTCCTTACCCTTCCTGCTCCTTCTCTTAGGAGCAAGCTGGTCCATTTTTCCTGGACCCAGTGCTCCCTCAGTGCAGAGCTGTTTGGCTTGAGCCCTGGTTACAGCAAAGGCACTGGCAGAGATGCCCATCATTTCTGCAGGAGTCCTGAACTCTACTTCAGACCAGGCTGAAGTTTCTACATCATTGCCCAACAGACAATCTACAAGTAGTTCTGGAGATACCACAACTCTCTTAAATACAGTTAGCCCTCCCCAGCTGAGATTCACAACTGCCAAGAAATGATCAGTCCTGATATTGCTAGCGTTGGTTACTTGGTACATTCATCCAAGTATGATTTGTTCAGGGGACACAAGTTTCTCTGTCATTATGGTGACACTGGACCCTGTGTCCCTGAAAGCTATTGCTTCATTTCCATTGAGAAAAGGCTGTTGCCTATACTTGCCAAAGTTAGTGGGACTTACTAGTAAGGTGGCAAGATCTATGTCACCATTACAGACTAGAACAGCCTGAGTTGGAGTTCTGGCTAGGCCAGAACTCACCTCAGAACCCAAGGTTAACCCACTAATCCTTTGGTTGCTGTACTACCACTTGTACTGGTGCTAGGGGGCGCAGTTGCCTTAGGGGCATTGGTTGTAGATTCCTTGGCCTTTGGACAATCAGGATCTCTTGTCCGATGGGTCTTTACTTTACATAAATAACATCAAGGTTTCATTTTGCCTTTCTTGGGGTTTTGGGACTCACCCCCAGATGCAGGTTTATGAGGTCCTTGAGATGACTCCTTTATGTCTTTGCTGTTCTCCCCACCCTTCTCCTGGGGTTTAGAAGAATCTTGCTACTTCTAGTCACCTCCACCACCATGATTTTTGTGCTTAACCCTGGTGCGGACCCATTTGTCTGCCTTCTTTCCCAATTCTTGGGGAGAGGTCAGATCAGAGTCCACCAGGTACTGACGCAATAGTTGGTTCTGACAGTCATTAAGGATGTGCTCCCTCATTATCAAATTGTACAGTCCTTCATAGTCCTGTACCTTGCTTCCATGAAGCCAGCCTTCCAGAGCCTTGATAACACTACTAAGTCTACTCAGTCC
Organism: Calotriton arnoldi; assembly: GCA_963921515.1. NCBI lineage: Eukaryota > Metazoa > Chordata > Amphibia > Caudata > Salamandridae > Calotriton > Calotriton arnoldi. Next base: position 2,012,086 of record CAWUFW010000952.1, on the reverse strand, counting down.
TGGGTGTGTGCCTTCTGGGTGTCTCTGAACTTAATCCTGTATTGGTCAGTGGTTAAGCCAAACCCACCGATGAGTGCACTCTTCAGGACTGAATAATTGTCAGTGTCCTCTTCTCTAACAGCGAGGAGCTTATCTCTACCTTTGTTAGCAAAGGAGAGCCACAGGATAGCTGCTCACTGCTCTTGAGGGACCTTTTGAACTCCAAATCAGTGATGCATTTATGGATGCAATCCCCCTCCTGGTAAGGAGGGACTATCCTGCTCAGGTTTCTAGTGTCAAAAGATGTTTCCCTGATTCTAGGGACACTATTTCTGCTACCATGGGACTCTAGTCCCAGTTTCTTCCTAGCTTTCTGTACTGCTAGAGTCTCTTTGTCAAGGGCCAACTGATCTTGCCTGAGCCCGAGTCTAACACTCTCAAGTTTGATCAGATGGTATTCCCTTTCCAAGAAGTCCTCCCTCTTCATAGATATGGAGGTCCCTACTGAAGTGTCTGAAGCATTGAACTCAACTGAGGTGGGACCTAGATCTCCTCCGCCTACTCTGAACCCTCCCAGGAGGAATAGAGGTGACACCCTCTGTGCCATCTGCACTATTCCCTGGGGGATCAGAATTAGCCAGTGTGGAGTCACCAGACTACTGGTGGCCATACTCTGAATTGAGGTCACTAGGGAGAACCCCTGGTGCCCCCTCTTCAGGAGCATCCCCACCCACATTGTCCTGTTCTTCTGCCCCTCCAGGATTCTTGTCATCCTGATGAAGTAGCTCTAAGAGCAGCTTAGTAGTAGGGTTGTTACCTGCCTTTATCCTTCTAAGGCTACACAGGGTCCTTAGTTCCTGGAACTTCAGATCACTGTACTTGGCAGACGGAGGAATACCAAGATCTCCAACTAAAGACATGGTCACTAGGTGTAATGTGGTGTTGCACATACCTAACCTAGTGTAAACTAAACTTACTAAGATTGGAGAAAGGGTTGTGCTAGACACTTAACAACCAATCTAAAAGTTCAGTAGAACTTACTTAGTCTATCTAAACATTAAATGTGCCTAATGCCACTGATGGTTTTTCAATTAATCCACACCTAGTTTAGCTGGTAAAACAATGCAGGCTTGAATCCCAACTGCTGTTCTCGCAGTCTGTGCCACTAAGAAATACCTAAATCTTGACATTTGTACATCTATAATTGAAAGGTAGGACCCATGTCTCATGTACAAATCTCTCCCCCTAACACTTCATATCTGCCTACCTGATAGTGTTTTAAACAGTTCGTAAAGTGGAGTGTTGAAATTGGCACAGATATAAACCCATGAATTATCTAATCAGTTGATGGTGTTTCTGCCACAGTGAATGGTAATAATGGTTTAATATTGTGTATGTCAAGTCCCTCTTTGCCATAGTTTTCTCGTCTCTGGTCAAATTATAGGGCAGAAATAAATCAGTAATATTAAAGTGCTTCCAGAGCACGCAACCACTCTGCAGAATTTGTAGTCCAGCTAAACAGCATGATGGATCTAAGCAGTTTTTTCCATGTTGTAAGAGGGACATCGCACTCTGTATGATGTCAATAGCTGACGACACAATGTTACTCAGAGAATAAATTCTAGTGGATAACATAGTCATATCCTTCTCAACTGCTGCTAGAGCCTTTTTCTAAATTCAGTTTGTCAACCTCATGTATCATCTCAGTGACACTTGCCACAATTCATTGTACACGGCATACAAAAGCGTTTATGATGTGGCTTTCTAGACCTAACGAAAAATCCTGCAAATCCATGTCATCTGAGGCAAGTGTTCTTTCACCTCATGTAACGTGGAATGTTGTAACATCGAAAGCAGAATTTTCCCATGCTGTACCTTGTAACCACTCCTGAGTGTTGTGTCTGCACGTAACATGGATCTGATCTGTTAATTTTAAAACCCTTCATGATTTTCAAAAAACATGCATGACAACCATTAGTACATTATGGCCACACTAGCCAACATTCTGGACTGGAATGTGATTAATTGTATATACCATTCCTAAGCAAACTGTTGAGCACTTTCTCTGTGTAGTTTGTGAATTGTTGCCAATTTTCAAAATGTGCAAATGTGGGAATGTTTGGTGTATTCAAATCCTTCATGTTGGCCAAGCTGAGCAGGATGTTTGTTGTTCAGTTTTGTTACGGAATATCATTTGCTGTGGTATTTGATATGCTCTAAACAAAGCCCCACTACCTTTAACTTGCCAGTCTTTAGTTCTCAAGCAGATTTTAAATCAATATTGTGCTTCCAAAAGTTGTTCTCTTGTATTGAAACTGGGAAATAAAAGGGGACAAATAAATACATTTTGTGTCCGTCAGCATATTTTTCTTCACGTGGGAGGGAAAAGTTTATAATAATAAGACTCTGAGTCCAAGGGGTCGTTGCTAGAAAAATATGCAAACTTCTGTGAGAATGTTTTTGAGCTACTCAAAGGTGGTGTGGGGCAATGTTCTCATTGTGTATAATTAAATACTGCATTTGGAGTACTAGCTCTGTATAAGGAATGGCTCGCATAGTTCTGGTAACAAAACATTTCATCATAATTAGATGTACCACTATACATAGCTTCACTTTCAAATGAAGTATAATGTTGTATCTCAGAGAGCATAGATCTTACAGTGTTAATATCCTAGTCATCAGAGATGCTGCCAGGAGTGATAATGTTACTAAGTGATATTTCGAATACATATAGTATTTGTAAAGTTTCTGTAGGACCAGAATTATCAAGTGGGACCTTATCCCCAACAAAGCCATCCTGGATGGGAACTGCAGAAATTTTCACATGGGACAGGTCTCTTTTTGTGAGAAAGAATGGGGCTTCAATACCTCAGTTACCAATTCACCAGCAGAGAGTTCTGGGAGATAGTGTCCATTTAAAAGTGGAAAGAATACTGTCACAAAACCAATCTAAATGAAAAGCAACAAAATGGAAAACCAGATGTAAATCAAGGGTGGAACAAAATATTTCCTTTTAAGACAAATTATAAATGCACGAGTTCCATGCAATGGTGAGTCTGATTAAACTGAGGAAAAGTCATCAATGTCGGCAAAATAGCCAAAGGCAGTCTGTGCAAAAACAGGGACCTCACAAGGCAGTGTGGAACTGGTAGGTAACGCCAATGGTGGATCATAATAAATAACTTTGTTGTAGGTGTGTGGTGTTGAAGACTGTGAATTTGCATACGGTGTTTGTATAATCCAAGCAATTTGTAGATGACTATGGTGCCTGTTTTGAGGCATTCTTTTTAGAATTGCCCATAAGTTGTGGTTTATTTGGTCTGGCCCCCAAATTATCTCGACTTATTGATGTATAGGTTTCAGCAATAATTTTAGGTAGTTTGCGCTCTTGGTCTGCCAAAGCGACCTGCACAAGAAGTTGGCATACTGTCAATGTTGCTGATTTCCATTTAATATTACTTAATATGATTGAGGATACTGTAGCAAAATGACCAATTAATTTCATCCCCAAATCCAGGGCAGGAGCCGCCCATATTCATTTTGAATCTGTTTAAGCATATCAGGCAAACAGCTATGGATCGTGTACAATGTGTGATCGTATAGATTGCAGAAAATACTGTGCCCGATGTGGCACACTCTATCGGGGAAACCATCCCTAAAGGTAGACACATTGTGAGAATTCTGTGTTTATCTTGGGGTCCCATAGGGGGAAACGCTCATTCAAGCTGATTTGTTTTTTGGGCTATCCAGAACAGAATCTCCTCCTGTCTGGTGGGAACCTTATCCATAATTACATTAATAGTAACTGGACTAATTGCTGGCATTGTAAAATATGGTTGTGCAGCTTGAACAACCCTTGCTGGGGTTGCTGTGAATGTTTGCATAATGAACTTTGTTAACTGTCTGTATAGTCTAACTATACCAGTATAAAGTGTACAAAGTTCTGCTGCTGTAAGAGCTCCTATTTTTGGCTTTGGGCACACATAAGAAAACTGCTCAGGAGACCCATTAAATAAGTGCCTAACCTAGAACGTTGGTGGCGCCATGTCATACGGCCCGACTAATTCAGTAAGACTGTGTCTTTAGGCAACATAAGCATCAAAACTATGGAGGGGCTGTGTCCGCTCATACCATCAGAACATGTTGGCCTTGTTCCTGGTAGCTCACATTGCGCCAACTAGACCTCTAAACCTTATAAGGTATCCGATGATGTCTGCAACCTCAGAACATAAAAAACGTGATTCCCCCAAGGAAATCGTGGAAACAGATCTACCCTTTCATTGTCAACTCAGGCATGCCCACACAGAGACACAAAAATACACAAATTTGCATTATAAACATTTATTGAAGCAATTGGAACCAAGGGGAAAATACGTGTGCGTCAAAGATTAGTAGAATAAAACAAAGCATAGTTACTAGCAACACGAGAATGCTGAAAAAGATTAATAATTCAACCATTGTAGTTATCGCATGAATTATATGAATACATATAATTGTACTCCTACCTAACACTTGCCTATCCTAGAGAGCATAGGGTGGATGCAGTTCTGCCAGAAACCTTAGAGTGGTCTAACTCCCCATTTCTCTGCGTGCGTGCGTGTGTCATTTGGTAGCCAGTCTGGTGTAGAACAGGCCGCCGTCCCTCTCAGGATAGAGATGAGATTCAGCTGGGCTAGACCTCAGGCACTGGGGGGACCTTGAAAACCCATCAAAATGCTCCTCTGCTCAAACAAAGGCTTGATGCAGTTTATATAATAAAACTAAACACATTGGTACTCTGCCTGAGCTCTGGTCCGGCTGTCTTTGTTGATTCTACCCACCCAGAGCCGTTGCCGAATAGGCAACAAACAAGGCCACTGTGCACAGTGTACCCTGTGTGAGAAAGTGCACTCTTTCTGCATGGTTGCCCCCACTTTTTGCTGAATTGCTGATGTACTTTGACTGAGTGTGCCCTGGGCTCCTGCTAATCAAGTACCCAGGGCCTATGTTCTTTCCCTAAAACTGCATTGAAGCTTAAACCCAATTGGCATCTCTGGCCACTGATCAGCCCCTGGTAAATGGTACCACAGGTACCCAGGGCACTGTGACCAGAGAAGGCCTCTAAGGGCTGCAGCACTTATTGTGTCACCATTAGAGGTCCTGTACCCTGACACTCACACACTGCCTTTGCAGGCTGCGTGTCTTGGTGCAGAACAAAGTGAAGAGTCGACATGGCACACATCCCTGTGTGCCGTACCTACAACCCACTGCCCTGGCATAGATCAGTCACCCCTCTAGCTGGGTGCACTATACCAGTGGTGAGGGTACAGGTGCATGAGCCCTGTACCCCTACAGTGTCTAAGTCCATTCTTAGACATTGTAAGTGCAGTGCTGCCATTAAGAGTATATGGTGCTGGGAGTTTGTCATTATGAACTCCACAGCACCATAAAGGCTACACTGAAAACTGAGAAGTTTGGTATCAAACTTCTCAGCACATTAAACCCACACTGATGCCAGTGTGGAATTTAATTAAAAATGCACACAGAGGGCATCTTAGAGATGCCCCCTGAAAACAAACCTACCACTAGTGCTCAGGCTGAGTGGCTGCTTTCAGCTACCACCACCAGACACATTTCTGGACCCCTGGGTCGAGAGCCTGCTGCACTCTGGGGCCTGAAACAATGCACATCCTGGGATGAGGTGCCAAGCCTCTTTCCCCAGGCCGCTTGCTGCTCCCAGCAACTGGTTCTGACCCCCACTTTGGGCGGGAGAACTGATGGGAAAAACAAGTGAGGAAGAGAGGTGTGCCCACCTCTGCCAACTCCACCCCTCAGGTGGGGGAGGCGAGGTGAAGCACAACTCTCAGTCCACGCCATCTTGAAGATGGGGGTACTCAGCCAACCAGGGACAGGCTCATGCCCCCCTCCCACTGGAGGGTGGCATAATAGGGGGTGTACCCACCCCAGGGAAGGGACCCATTGGTCCCTGCCTTTTACCTACCTGTAACGCCCCTAAATCTAGTAGTTAGGGGCACCCCTGAACCTTGCTTCCTCAGACAAGAAGAAACTACAAGAAGAAGAAGGACCGAACAGCCGTGCAGCGGCTAACAAGAGGAAGACGCCCACTGACTTGGCCCCAGCCCTACCGGCCTGTCTCCCCTCGAACCTGCTCCTGCGAAATCCCGGTGTGTCCTGCAGCCAGCAACCTCAAAAACCCCAGAGGACCTGCCTGCCTTCAAGAACAAAGACTTTGTCTCCTGTGAAGACCGGATTTGTTCATCTGCAACCTCTGGCTCCGGCCGGACACTGCAAATCCGCCCAACTCTGCACACGCCGGCCACAGCCCGAGCTCGAGTGGGCAAACACCACGAGGAGGTCACCCCGGCAATCCTGACCGAGATCCGGCGACCCCTGACCTGCCTCAAGCCTCCAGCCGACGCCTGCAGCCTAAATCCAGAAAATCCCCCCAACCGCGACCAGGAGCTGGTAAGAAAATCCGACCCCCACGGCCTTGTGTGCCCAAACCGACGGTGCCTAACCAACCCCTAACTTCCCAACTTACCTCTCCACGTGGTGGTCGCACCCAGAAGACCTTCGTCCCGAGCCTGCAGTGCCTTTGCAAACCGGAGGTTCCCCATTGAAACCAACGGGGCGCCTGACGTCAAAACAGCACCCTGCACCCGGCCGCCCTAATGCCGCTGAGGGTGCACCTTTGGTGCTACTTTGATTCCCCATTTGCCCTGAGCTGAAGTCCAGGAGCTTTGCTCCCACAGCCGAGTGGCCGGCTAGCCAGCAGCCACCAACGGGAGGCCCTCTATCCCCCATTGGATAACATTGGGCCTCAGCACTCTGCACCCGGCCGCCCTAGTGCCGCTGAGGGTGTAACAAGAGTGCATCCTTGACCCTGGGGGAACCCTTATTCTAACCCCAGAAGCTCAACTCCAAAGACCGATTACTTACCTGGTAACCGTTAGCTTCATTTCTCTCCATAGGAACCTATTGACTGTTTTCTCTGAAAAATGTTCTAAGTGTGGAGTTGAATTGTATGGAAACCTGAAAAATAACAATGGTGCAAAACTGACTTTACTTACCTTTTCTCTAGGAAATGTCCCAGTGTGATGTCTAGGCATATCACACTGAGTAGAAAAAGTAATTTCAAAAGTAACTTACCTGTAATTTTCATTGCAAGATCGATACAAAGTATATGTACAGCATTCCACAGTATTGCATTACCAGTAATTCAAACTGTAACCACTTCAAAGGACATTTGCAATTGCATTTCAAACTGTATATTTACTGCAAGGTATTTATCAACTTACCTGTGCCAGGATTGCTTGGTTCTAGAAAATAAAATAACTAAAAGAATATTTTTATACAAAACAATTGGTCTGAAGTTCAGTCTTTGAGTGTGTGAATTCATTTGCTGACTGAGTGTGGACAACAAATGCTTAACACTGTCCTCTGATACTGCCTTACTGCTCGACCACACTACCACTAATAGAGAGTGAGGTGCTATCTAACTTTACCTCTGCCTACCTTTGGGGATCCACTTGAATCTGTGCACACTATACCTCACTTTGGTATAGTATATACAGAGCCAGCTTCCTACACCCTGTCCTTGAGCAGAATGTTCTAAGGTATGATAATGTGCCTATGAGGAAATGTAATCGCAAGCAAACCTTTTCTGAGGTCATTATCTCATGCTGGTGCGCAAGCAAATGTGTGCTGAAAGTCATCTTTTAAAAAGATGTCAACTTTAAACGTGAACAAGTAAAATGGTAGCGTTTGTGCACAGGGTTTATTTAACCTCACAACACCGGGGCCCAGCCATTTATAATGAAGGGGCACGCAACCCCCATGCCAATATTGGTCCTGGGACCTCCCTCCCGGGCCGGTTTTGGATGTAGGGACCCCATCGCCCAGGGCCCGACCAAACTGTAAAAAGGAGGAGGGGGCACGCAGCCCCCCTCTCCGGGCCAATTTTAGCCCCGGGGACCCCATCCCCCAGAGCCCGGCCTCTCCGGGCCAATTTTAGCCCCGGGGACCCCATCCCCCAGAGCCCGGCCAATAAAGGGTGGGTGTCTTGGAGCACACCCAGTGCACCCACTGCACCTTTGTTGGGGGCCGCAGGGAAAGCTCCAATGCCCCTGTGCCCCAGCCGGATCCCCCACCTATAGCAGAAGCTGGCATTACTACTGCTTACAGGGAGCAGCAAAATCTGCTACTCCGTGCAGGCGGGAGCAATTTTTTCATCTGTTTCCCAGCTCCCAGCAGGTGGGAGTATTTTTCATGCTCCTGATTTAGATCTTGGCAGACAGGCTACTCCATCACTACGGTGGCAGATATACCGTCCACCGAAATATAAATCCCATTATATCCTATGGAATTTATATTTTGGTGAACGGGAAATCCGTCACCGTTGTGGTGGAGTAATTCGTCCGCCAGGATCTAAATCAGACAGTTAGTGTTCCCATCAAGCGACAGCAAGCACAGGTTTCCCTGCCTGCGCCAGTGCAGGCAGGGAAACTGCTATGTCCCGGGGTGGCACCCCAGGACAAAGCTGGAGCTGACACTGGGGGTGGGATCCCCAGAGCCATTAATGGCTCAGAAGGGGGGCCGCAATATTGTCTTGCCCTGATCCCAGGTTTATTGAGCAGGCCCTTTTCTTTGAGCCTATGGGACTGCAGCATCCCCACCCATATGGCAAGAAGGGAAATGATGATTCTTTTTTATTTCTTTTTTTTTTTTACATATGGGTAGCAGAGTGGGGCTAAGTCTCAATATCGTGCTACTTTTATTGCATGTTTCGGGCTAGGGTCAGCTGCACTCTGAGGAAACCTACCAAACCCTGGCATTTCTGTCAATTAGACACCTGGGTGTTCCTGTTGTGGATACCATGAAAGTTTCCTACCCACAATACCCTGCAAATCTCAAACTTGGACTAAAATCACACATTTTCCTTGCATTTCTGTGATGTCAACGTCCGGAAACCACAGGGATCCCCAAAATTCCTACCACCCAGCCCTACCCCCACTTGACCCAATAAAAAGGCTCCCCACTTGTGTGGCTGGGCTTAGCATCCATGATGCAAAAGGCCCCAAAATGCAATGTGGAGAGATATCAGCAATAGGGGTAGCTCTGGTGTTTGGGCCCGGACTCGGCAGCCACCCAGGGAAACCTATCAAGCCCAGTCATTTCTGAAAACTAGACACTGGGGGAGTCCAGGGTAATGTGTCTCACGGGGATACCACAACATTTTATTACCAAATCTCAATATTTCACTAAAATCACACATTTTCCTTGCGTTTCTGTGACCAAACCTTCCGGAAACCACAGGGATCCACAAAATTCCTACCACCCAGCACTACCCCACTTGCCCCGATAAAAATGCTATCCCACTTATGTGGCTGGGCCTAGTGCCCTCAACAGGTACACATCAAAGCAGGGTCAATGAGAGTCACCACGCGGGACTTCAATGGATCTTGGTTTGATGCCTGCCAGTCATAGTCTCTAGGCCCATGTTTATCGGAACATGTGGGGGAATGCTGGGTGGTTTGCTGATTCTTGGTGATTCTGGAAGTTTATGTCACAGAAATGCAGGGAAAATGCATAATGTTAGGTAAATTTTGAGGTGTGCAGTGCATTGTGAGTGAGAAAACTTTGTGGGATCCACACGAACCATACTGCCCTGGACTTCCCTGGTTCTCTAGTTTTCAGAAATGTCTGGCTTTAGTAGGTTTCCCAGGCTGGCTGCTGAGCCCTGGCCCAAAGAAACACAGCTACCCCCACTGCCAAATCAGGTCATTTTTGTGACATGATGTCTCTACATTATGTTTTGGGCCCTTTCCTGTCACATGCACCAGGCCTACCCACACAAGTGAGGTACCATTCTTATCAGGAGACTTAGGGGAATGCTCAGTGGTAGGAATGTGAGGCTCTCCACAGATTCCAGAACTTTACATCACAAAAATCTGAGGAAAATGTGTTTTTTAGTCAAAGTTTGAGGTTTGCAAAGGCTACTTGGTAAGAAAACCTGGCGGAAGACACACAAGTCACCCCATTCTGGATTTCTTAGGGTGTCTAGGTTTTATTAAATATGCATGTTTGCTAGGTTTCCCTAGGTCCCTGCTGAGCTAGGGCCCAAAATCCACAGCTAATCATTACAAGAAAAGGGTCAGTTTTCAATAGAAAAATGGTATGTTTCCATGTTGCCCTGTTGGGGCCTTTCTAGGGCTACCCACACAAGTGACATACCATTTTTATCATGAAACTTGGGTGAATGCTAAGTGGTAGGAAATGTGTGGTTCTCCACAGATTCCAGAACTTTCCATCACATAAATGAGAGAAAACTGTGCTGTTTTAGTCAAAGTTTGAGGTTTGAAAGAGCTTCAGGGTAAGAACACCTGGTGTGAGCCACATAATGCACCCCACACTGGATTCCACCTAGGTGTCTATTTTGCAAAAATGTGCAGCTTTGCTATGTTTCCCTAGGTGACATCTGAGCTATGGCCCAAAATCCACAGCTACCCTCATCGCAAAAAAAAGGCAGTTTTCAGTGGAAAAATGTGATGTGTCCATGTTGCGTTTTGGGCCTTTTCTTGTCACGAGCACTAGGCCTACTCACACAAGTGTGGTACCATTTTTATCAGGAGACCTACAGAAACACAGAATGCTAGAACATGTGTTACTACTAATTGTATTTCTCTGCAATTGTGCCTTCCAAATGTAAGCCAGTGTGTAAGAGGGAGACATTTTGAGAAATGCCCTCTGAATCATATGCTAGCAGGGGTATCCACAAATTCAGAGATGTGCAAATAACCACTGCTCATAAACTTCAGAACTTGTGCCTAATTCAGAAATACATAGGTTTCCTTGATACCCATTTTTCACTCTTTATATTTTACCATATGAATTGCTCCATACCTGATACGCAATGAAGAACCATTGTAAGATGCAGCTCAGTTATTGGCTCTGGGTATCACAGGTTCTTGAAAAAGGAAAAGTTACATACCCGTAGTTCTAAATCTGCATCGTAGGTATCTTCATGAAAGTCATTAATGTTGAATAATTCCCCGCAGCTTGAAGAAAGTTCTTCATTCAAATTAATTTTCTATAGTCTCAGTTGAGTGTGTCAGAGACATAATTTTCTTTCTGAATGCTGGAGAAAATAATTGAAGACACTGAGTAGCTTCTGAGTGCACAACATTTGTTGTGGAAAAAAAATACCTTTTATATCAAAAGCATGAGGAGTAAATGCAGTCTGATAGGCTAACACTGATAGAGGTTAAAAAAGAAGCCTGTTCCTTAAAAAACATGAGAAGCACCCCTTTTCCTGGTTTCTTGTAGAGGCAGTTTGCCTAAGAGAGTAAGTTATTTTTTATGGAAACTATAAACTGATATGCTCTGACACTCGGGAGGAGGGTGGTTTGTTTATGACTTCAATGAAGATACCTACAATTCAGAACTAGAACTACAGGTATGAAGCTCTTCCTTCTGCATCATATGATCTTCAGTGATAGTGATAATTGTTGACTAGAGTAGCAAGCTGTAGAAAACATAATACCGCATCTGTCATGCATATATGATAATTCGAAGAAAAAAGAGCATTCTGCACTGCAGAATGCAGTCCAACAATATGATCTAAATCCAGCAAGCCAATCATTTTGAAATTATTTAAACAGATTTCTAAGTGCTTCTTGACCGAACATTGCTTCAGCTTGAGTGTCTGTGTCTAAACAATAATGTCTCGTAAAGGTGTGTATAGATCTCCCAGTAGCTGCCTTACAGATATCTTGAATAGGGACATGCCTGATCCAAGCTGTGGTTGCCACTTTACCTCTTGTAGAGTGAGCCTTAGGCCTGCCTGGTAAAGGTTTGTTGGCAATCTGATAGTATAAAGAAATACATGAAACTATCCATCTTGCCATTGTTTGTTTTGAAGCAGCTAAACCTTGCCGTAAGGAGCCATAGTTTTCTTACAACTTTTGATTTGTCTAAATAATAGTGGAACACTCTTGTTATATCTAGGCAATGCAGGGTTTTCTTTGGAAGAAAGGTAGGAAGTGTGATTGATTAATTAATATGAAAATCTGAAGCTATGTTTAGTAAAAAGGAAGGATGTGCACGCAGTACTACTCCATTATGATGAACACTGTAAATGGTTCTAAAGATGACAAAGCTTATAGTTAGCTAACCCTACGTGCGGAGGTAATAGCTATTGAAAAGGCAGTTTTCCATGACAGATGCTGTAGATTTGATTTCTCGATTGGTTTGAATGGGAGACCCATTAATTTCGAAAATACTAAGTTCAGCTCCCATGCAGGAGATGGTCTTTAAACTGGAGGAATATCTTTTTTTAGTCATTCTACATAATCTTTAATCACATGAATCTTGAAAAAAGATGGTTGCGTTGGAGATTTTCTCTATGCAGTAATCACTGCTAAGTAGAATTTAATTGAGGAAAATTGTCGATCCGACTTGGCCAAGTGAAGTAAATATGGAATGATTACATTTTCTTGTACATCATTAGGATAATGTCCATTGTTTTGACAAAACATTCAAAAGCATTTCCACTTGCATGCATAACATGATCTGTTGATTCTTTAAGGATGTTAGGATGTTCATACATTCCTCAGGTATGTTTAAATAGGCATGTTGTGTGAACTCAGGAGCCATGCTGCCAAATTAAAAAATTGGAGTGTTGGATGTAGGATCTCGCTCTGAAGTCTGGATATGAGGTCTGTTCTTAGTGGAAGACGTCTGTGGTGTGTTTTAGATAGTTGGAGATGGTCTGTGTACCACTACTGTCTCGGTCAATCCAGTGCGATAAGAATCATTTTGAGGTTAGATTTCCATAATTTCTGGATTACCCATGGTAATAGTGGTATTGTGTAAAGGCGTAGACAAATGGAGTTCACCAGTTGATCAAAAGGGTATTGCCCAGTGAGTGTGGTTGTGGCACCTGGGATGCAAAGTCTTTGCATTTTTTGTTTTGTGCTGTGGCGAATAAATCCAATGTTAGTAAACCCCATTCTGCGAAGAGGTCTTGTGTTACCTCTTCATTAGAACCCACTTGTGATTTTCTTCATGAAAATGACCGAGAAAATCTGCTTGGACATTTTGAATTCTTGGTATGTGGAAGGCTGTGAGTGACAAACCTCTTGCTTGTGCCCAGTGCCACATTGCTTCAGCCTGAAGTGATTGTTGCCTTGATTTTTTTCCACCTTGTTTGTTGATATAATATATTGTAGTGGTATTGTCTGCTTGAATCATCAGATCCTTGGAGGTGGAAGATGGTAAAAAAGCATTGAGTGCTAGATGCACAGCTTTTAGTTCTAAGAAGTTTATGTGGTAAGTCTTTTCTTTTTGGGACCAACGTCCCTGAATTGTGAGGCGGTTCATATGTGCGCCCCTTCCTAAGAGTGAAGCGTCAGTGACTATAGCTTGTAAAGGTATTTCCTTCAGAAAAGGAACCCACGCTAGTAGAATGTGAGGTTTGGTCAGAGATTGTCGTACATTGTCTGTCAGGTACATTCGATCTCCCAAATATCAAGTATTTTGTGACCATTGATCCTCCACAAAATACTGAAGAGGTCTTATGAAGAGTCTCACATTTGGGACTATGAATATGAAGGATGCCATTGATCCTAGGAGAGATGCTATTTGACGGACAGTTGGTTTGACTTGCTGGAACATGTGTGCACATTTTATCTGTATTGATGATACTCTCTCCGCCAAAGGAAAAACTTTTTCCTTTTGGGTGTCTATTTTTGCACCTGGAAAGGTGAGGCATTGAACTGGTGTTGAGATCAATTTGTCGAACCTTATCAGCAAACCTAGTTTGGACAGTAAGTTCGTAGTGGCGATGAAGACTTTCTTTGCCTTCCATAGAGATTCTGCCTTTAATAACTGTTCGTCTAGGTAAGGATATAGAAATATTTCTCTTTTTCTTAAGTGAGCTTCAACCACTGCCATGCATTTGGAGAAGGTTGGAGGAGCTGACTTGAGGCCGAATGGAAGAACAGCACATTGGTAATGTTCGCTCCCTACCAGAAATCTGAGATATTTTCTGTGATGACGAGAAATTGGAATATGGAAATATGCATCTTGTAAATCTATTGTTCTTAACCAGTCATCTCTTCTTATATGTGGATATATGTGATGAAGGGATGGAATCCTTAATTCTTCTTTCTTCATGTATTTGCTGAGGAATCTGAGGTCCAGAATTTGTTGAAACTGCTTGGGATGGCTTTTCTTTAGGATCGGAAAATGCCTTGCGTAAATACCTTTTTTGATCTCATTTCTGGGAACCTTCTCTATTGCCTGTTTTAGCAGTAGCAATTTGGTCTCGTGTTGTAGATTGGTTAGACAGGCCACTGACTCAGGCCCTGGTCGGACATGCGGAGGAGTCTGTTGGAAGCGTATTGAATATCCATTTTGTATGATGTTTAACACCCATCTGTCCAAGGTTATGATTTTCCACTTTCTCAGGGAAAATGTCACCGCTCCTCCCACAGGAGTGGCAAACTGTGAAGGGGGTGTCCGATTTTCATTGTTTGGTGTTGGGAGGAGTTTCTTCCTTTGGACTAAGAAGTTTTTGTTGAAGTGGATCTTCTTTTTTTAAATCTCCTCAGGTATGGTCTTTGCAATTGTCTTTGTTGTTGCGAATATTGATAAGTCCATCTAGGGGTTTGAACCCTATGATAATAGAAAAGCCTGTCTCTGGGTTTGCATTGTTTGTAAAACTTTTTCTGTTCTTCAACACTCACAGCTTTAAGGGTTTCATTCTTCATCCTGAGAATTTCCTCCTCAGTGTGTTGCCCAAATAGTGTAGTACCTGAAAAGGGCAAGGTTGCTGTTTTTAACTGGGCATCAGGTTTTAAGGAGGAGAAACAAAGCCACGATGGTCTTCTTAGAGAAATACCATGACAGAAAGACGTTGCAGAGAGTTGGACTGAATAAACTGCTGCACTAATGCACAAGTTACTAACTTGTGTAACGATATATCTGTAAGAGACAGTAGTTAGTGATAGATTCCTTACCTTAGAATATCCCCAGGCGTCAGGCTGGATCCGGAAAGTTTTGCGTAGCAGTACCCTTGCGCGTCGGTAGGCGGCGTCGTGCGGCTCCGCGTCCGTCGTCGGCGT
Source organism: Calotriton arnoldi (assembly GCA_963921515.1). Taxonomy (NCBI): domain Eukaryota; kingdom Metazoa; phylum Chordata; class Amphibia; order Caudata; family Salamandridae; genus Calotriton; species Calotriton arnoldi. The sequence goes on along the minus strand of CAWUFW010000952.1, from coordinate 1,996,982 downwards.
CGTGATCGCCGGGATGACGTCGCGGGCAGTACTTAGGCGCCGCCCCTGCGCGCTGACGTCAGTTCTGTACACGACTTTCCGCGCCAGGAACGCAGAGCCATGCAAGAAGCTGACACAGGTGTCTGAAAAATACTAGGGCCCTGAAAGGGATGTCCTTAACCCTAGAAATCAGTTCGCAGAACGGGGAGGATGGGTGGGGCGGTAGGAATCTATCACTAACTACTGTCTCTTACAGATATATCGTTACACAAGTTAGTAACTTGTGCATCTGAAAGAGACACGTTAGTGATAGATTCCTTACCTTAGAATAGATACCCCAGCAATACCAACCCCGGTGGTGGGTCTGCGAACAAAGATCAGACAAGGAAGTCCTGGAGGACAGAACGGCCAAAGAAGCCGTCCCTCCGGACCTGACTGTCAAGGCAGTAATGCTTAGTAAACGTGTGCAGCGAGGCCCACGTAGCTGCCTGACAGATAACCGGCAGCGGAACACCACGGCCCAAGGCCGTGGTAGCAGCCGTTGCCCTGGTGGAATGGGCACGCAGCCCAACAGGAGGCTCCTTCTTGGCCAAAGAATAGCAGGTCTTGATGCACAAGGTAACCCAGCGGGAGACGGTCCTCTTGTGCACCGCCCGACCTTTTTGGCGCCCACGTAGCCAACAAAGAGCTGGTCATCCACCCGGAAGTGTTTTGTGCGGTCGATATAGAAGGAGAGCGCACGTTTTGGGTCCAGACGGTGGAGCCTCTCTTCCTCTCTGGAAGGATGCGGAGGCGGAAAGAAGGTGGGCAAAGTGATGGTCTGCCCAATGTGGAAAGCAGTAACCACCTTTGGCAAGAAGGACGGACGCGTCCGAAGAACAACCTTGTCTGGATGAACAGACAGAAAGGGAGGTTTGCAAGATAGAGCCTGGAGCTCACTCACCCGCCGAGCGGAGGTGATGGCCACCAGAAAGGCAGTCTTCAGAGTCAGAAGACGAAGAGGACAGTTATGCAGAGGCTCAAAGGGAGCGCACATTAAAAAGGTAAGAACCAAGTTCAAGTCCCACTGAGGCATTACAAACGGAACAGGAGGGAAGAGGTGAGTAATGCCTTTTAAGAACCTGTTAACAACAGGGGACTTGAAAAGGGAGGGCTGATCAGGGAGCCTGAGGAAGGCCGAGATAGCACAAAGATAACCCTTGATGGTACCCAGGGCAGAACCCTGTTGGGCCAGAGAGAGAAGGAACAGAAGGACCTCAGAAAGAGGGGCAGAAAGGGGATCCACAGCCTTTGCTGTGCACCATGCCACAAATTTGTTCCACCTGCAGGCGTATACCACCTTAGTGGAGGGACGCCTGGCTGCCAGAATCACATCACAAACTTCGGGAGGCAAGTCGAAAGGAATCAACTGCCGCCGCTCAATCTCCACGCAAGCAGGTGTAGACTGGACAGATTCGGGTGGAGGACCGTCCCCTGCTGCTGCGACAGAAGATCCTCCCGAAGAGGCAGACGGATCGGGGGATCTATGCTCATACTGAGTAGCTCGGGATACCAAACTCTTCGAGCCCAGTCCGGAGCCACAAGAATGACTTGGGCCCGGTTGTGCCGAATCTTCTTCAACACTCTGGGTAGAAGTGGTATAGGCGGAAAGGCGTACAACAGACCGCAACTCCACTCGCGGCGAAAGCGTCGCCCGAGCGAGTGCCGCCTTGGAAATTCCAACGCGCAGAACTGATGACATTGCGCGTTCTCTTCGGTGGCGAATAGATCTAACCAAGGCTCTCCCCACTGTAGAAAGAGTCCTTGCGCCACTTCCGAGTGAAGACGCCATTCGTGATCCATCATGCACCTGCGGCTGAGTTCGTCCGCCCTGGCGTTCAGAGAACCTGCCAGGTGTTGAACCATCAGGAACATGCCCTGATGTTCCAGCCATGTCCAGAGGCGCAGAGCCTCCTGACAAAGGGTCCAAGACCCCACCCCGCCCTGTTTGTTGCAGTACCACATGGCGGTGGTGTTGTCTGTGAACACCTGCACTACCTTCCCTTTGACAGAGGGAAGGAATGCCTTGAGTGCAAGCCGGATCGCCCGGAGCTCCAGAAGGTTGATATGGAGCCGGGACTCCGCCGGAGACCAGAGGCCTCTGATCTCCGCCTCTCCCATGTGACCGCCCCATCCCAGAAGGGACGCGTCCGTCACAACTGTATGCTCTGGCTGGGGAAGGGAGAGGGATCTGCCCATGACCCATTGCCGGTTCGAGAGCCACCACTGCAACTGTTTTGCAGTCCCCTCCGAGATCTGGACGTGATCGGACAGGTTGCCCTGGTGCTGCGCCCACTGGAACTTCAGGTCCCACTGCAGAGCCCGCATATGCCATCTGGCATGATTGACCAGCAGGATGCAGGAGGCCATGAGGCCCAGCAGCCTCAGGGTCATCCGTACCGAAACCCAGGATAAAGGCCGAAAGATCGGAATCATAGCCTGAATATCCCGGACTCGCCGTTCGGGAGGATAGGCCCGAAACTGCGTCGTGTCCAGAACTGCTCCGATGAAAAGGAGCTGTGGAGAAGGAATTAGATGCGACTTCGGCACATTGATGGAGAACCCCAGCGAGTGCAGGAGTTCGGCCGTAGTCTGGAGGTGGGAGACGACTGCCTGGGACGAGCCCGCCTTCAGCAGCCAGTCGTCGAGGTAGGGGAAGACTGAAACCCCTGCCCGGCGCAGATGAGCTGCGACCACCGCCATCACTTTCGTGAACACCCGAAGGGCACTGGTAAGGCCAAAGGGAGCACGGTGAACTGAAAATGCTCGGGGCCTACCGTGAACCGAAGGTAACGCCGGTGGGCCGGCAGGACGGGGATGTGGAAATACGCGTCCTGCAAGTCCAACGCTACCAACCAGTCTCCAGGGTCGAGGGCAGTCAAGACCTGAGCTAGGGTGATCATCTTGAACTTCTCCTTCCGGAGGAAGCGATTGACGTTCCGGAGGTCCAAGATAGGACGCATGTCCTCCTTGTCCTTTTGGGCACCAGAAAGTAGTGGGAGTAGCAACCACGCCCTACTTCTGGGGTCGGAACATGCTCGATGGCCCTCTTGGTCAAGAGGGCCGTGACTTCCTTCTGTAGAAGCACCAAGTGATCCCCTGACATGCGGTGGAATTGAGGTGGCATGGCTGGGGGTGGTCTCGAAGGGAGGGAGTAGCCCCTTCGGACAATGTCCAAGACCCACCTGTCCGAGGTGATGGTGCGCCAGTGGGGAAGGTGATGGCGGACCCTGCCCCCTACTGGCGTGCCGTGCACCTGAAAGGAGGGACTAGGAGGGCTTGGAGGCCGCCGACGGGTTGGAGGTGGTGGCCTGACCCGCACGCTGGTTGCCCGATCCGCCACGGCGGAATCCACGTCCTCGGCCACGCGAAGACGCCTGCTGCGCGGGCCGGTGGCTGGGCTGCTGACGTGAAGGGGCGCCCCTACCGTGGCCACGATAGGGGCGAAAAGCAGAAGGCAGCGGAGGGCGTGTAGCAGAAAGGCCCAGGGACTTGGCAGTAGCCCGTGAGTCCTTAAAGCGCTCCAACGCATGGTCTGCTTTGGACCCAAAAAGACCGACTCCATCAAAGGGCATGTCCATGAGAGTATTCTGGACATCCCCTGAAAAACCAGTGGTTCTCAGCCAGGCGTGGCGTCGGAGCGCCACCGTCGTTGCAATCGACCTGCCCAGCGAGTCGGCGGTGTCAAGGCCACAACGGATAGTGTATTTGGCCGCATCCCTTCCTTCCGCAATGGCGCGGGAAAGCAGTGCCTGGACCTCCTCAGGGCACTGGGGCAAAACATCCGCCACCGAATCCCACAGGGAGTGGGTATATCGGCCCAAAAGACAAGCGGTGTTAACGGACCGCAAGCCAGCACTGGAGGAAGAAAAACCTTTCTTCCCAAACTGATCCAGGCGTTTGGATTCCCTATCCGGAGGAGCGGTAGGGAAGGCGGTTTGGGAAGCGGAGGCTTGGACAACCAAGCTCTCAGGAGTGGGGTGGACAGAAAGAAACAGGGGTCGCCCGGAGCGGGGCGATGGCGTCGTGACACGTTCCGATCCACAGGAGCCCCTGTGTTGGGCTTGGACCAGGCGCCCAAAGAACGTCAGTGAGGGCGTCGTTAAACGGCAGCACAGTCTCCGCAGAGGAGGCTGCCGGCTGAAGCACCTCTGTCAAGATGTTAGGCTTGACCGTCAAAGTAGGGAGCTGGAGACGTAAGGCCCCAGCAGCCCTACGCAACACCGTACCAAAATTGGCCCCCTCCTCCGTAGCCACGGGAGGAGACAGCATGCCAGTGTCAGGGGAAGTATCCAGACCACTGGCCTCCCCTAGACTCTCTGTCCAGTCCTCATCATACTGACAGTTGCGCGTCAGAGGGTCATCAGACCCCTCCCAGTCCTCCTGGTCCTCCTCTGGTTCAAAATAAGGAGGAGGAGGGACATTTGGGACCCAAGGTCCCATCGGCGCCGGAGCCGGCGTCGAGCGACGTCGCTCCGGGTCCATGTCCGGAGCCGGAAGGAACTGGGGGACGACGCCGCCCGGAGCCCAGGGCGGCGTCGAGAACGGCACCGGAGACATCGGCGCCGGCGGAGGTGTCGTGAGGTCGACCGGCGTCGATGGGGGTCGTGGAGCCGGGATCGAGGCCGGGGCCGAAGCCGGAGCCGGGATCGAGGCTGGAGGCACGGGCGACGCCGGGGCCGGAGCCGCCGGCGGCGCCGGAGCAACCCCATCAGGGCCCGCGGGGCCCGAAGGCGCACCGGAGGGGCCTGAAGGCCCGAAGAGGCGGGCCATGGCCGACAGGAACTCCTGTACCTTGGCCGGATCCGCCCCCGAACCCGGGAAGGGCGGGTATGGCGGGGCGACTCCACAGGCAAGTCCGGGGCCGCGGGGGCGGGGACGGTGCCGGGAGGGGCCTCAGCCGAGTCACGAGACCGGCGAGGCGAAGTCCGAGAGCGACGATGCTTCTTGGACTTCTTGTGCTTAGACTTACCGGACGAAGAAGACTTCGACGCCGACGACCGGTGTGCACTCCGCGAGCGACCCCTGGACCTCTCACGCGACCGGGGCCTCCGTGGAGCCAAATGCCGGGCCTCGAGGAGCTTTCGAGACCGCTCTCGCAAAGCTTTCGGGTTGAGGGCCTGGCATTCGGGACAAGACTCGGTGTCGTGGCCTCGGCCGAGGCAGAAGAGACACTCCCAATGCGGGTCGGTGACGGACATCATCCGCGCACAGGCGCCGCATCGCTTGAAGCCGGGCATCCCTACGACACCTTAAAGTTGGAAAAAACAGTGAAAAAATCACCAAAAATTATGGTCAAAAATTGACCAGGGCACTGCTCTTCCCGGATCTGCGCTTGCTGGCGCGAAAAAGAAGAACTGACGTCAGCGCGCAGGGCGGCGCCTAAGTACTGCCCGCGACGTCATCCCGGCGATCACGACGCCGACGACGGACGCGGAGCCGCACGACGACGCCTACCGACGCGCAAGGGTACTGCTACGCAAAACTTTCCGGATCCAGCCTGACGCCTGGGGATATTCTAAGGTAAGGAATCTATCACTAACGTGTCTCTTTCAGATAGATTAATTAGAAATTAGTGAGCCCTCCTTAACCATTTCCAAACAACCTTGCTGTCTGTGAATTGGAAGATCAGACATAAAAGATTTCAGGCCATCCCAAATTTCCCTGTGATATCTACCCAGAAGGCCAGCTGCATTGGCATTCCTTAAGTGGGTAGAGGCTGTGCCACAGACCTTCTTGCCAATTGCGTCCATTCTTTTGCTTTCTTTGTCAGGTGGAGCAGTGGATTCTGGGACAGGAGCATGTTTACGCCCATCAGCAGTAATAATGATCAACTCACATTTAGGATCCATTTTAAGAAAATCAGGATCCTGTTGTGGAGGCTTATATTTATTGAGCAATCTTGGTGTAGCAGCTTAAACAGTAGCTGGACTGGGGCATTTTTCTTCAGTAATGTCTAGAAGACCTGGAAGAAGAGGTAGAAGAGGTTTTGGATCCAGCCCTGTTACATGCCCTCTTTTCTCCATATGTACCCAACAGGTCCCTCAGGTCCTCATCTGATTTCCTTATGAGTACAACAAGGGTAAAAAGAACCAGATGGGGATGGAGAGCCTTCTCTAATTTGGTCCCAAAACTCTGGAACTCTATGACCACGGAATTGAGACTCATAAAGGACATACGTAGTTTCAGGAAGAAACTCAAAAACTGTCTCTTTCCATGATTGCTCCTCTACACCTCCTTGCCCCCCTCTCTGCATCGCTGGGAACCCCTTGGGCAGCTGTGCACTCTATAAATCACATAAACACAACTTTTCAAGAATAATTGAAAGTGTTGGTTGAGGAGTGTCTGCGTTGATGTTTAGTTTTTCAGCCCTTCTTACCAAAGCATCTTGAAAAGGATATTGTCTACCGGAGATACCCATGATGGTGACTGAGGTGGAGAGGATGGTGTGTAAGAAGAACATGTGGAGTCAGAATATGGGCACTTCAAACGTGATCTGGAGCGTGAGAAAGTCATAGACCTTCTGTTAGAAGGGGTTCGTGGTGGGGTTGTCCGAACAGGTGATAGAGGTTTCCATTTCCTAATAGCTGATATGGACATAGCTCTGGAGAGCCTTCTAACTGGAGTTTGTACAGGGTCATCTGTAGGCATCATAGGCCTTATATGATTAAGTGGGGGATCTGCCTGAGCCACCAGAGCCTTCCATGCTTGAGAAGCTAAAGAATGGGTGGAAAGAGAGCCAGACCACTCTGGGGAAGAAGAAAGTCTGACTCGAGAAATTCTCAACATCGAAATAGATGGAATTGACATGTAAGTATTTTTTTTGCCAGTAATTGTGTTTGCGGCAGCAACAGAAGTCTTTCTGGTGCCGAATGATGAGATTTCGACATCGAATGATGGGATTTCAAAGTCAATCAAGAGTGTGGCCGCTGCGAAGTTGGAATGGTCGTGGTCTTTCGCATTGATGGCGGTGACCGTCTTGACGTTGATTTAGACGCCAAACGCTGCTGATGATATGTCGACGTCGACCCTTCGTTTGAGGGCGAGCATGTTGGTGCTTTACCCCTCGGTGTCGTGGTCTTGACGTCAATGATCGGTGTCTATGAGAGTGACATCGATGACAATGTCTGGGAGGAGATCTTTTATATGTAGATCTCCCTCTGGGGGAGTTTTTACCAGATTTTTGGAGTTTCTCAGAAGGAGGACGAGATGAGGATCTTTCCAGTCTTTTTCTGTTCTCATGTCTTGCATTTGACCTCGCAGTCTGATGGCCTCCCTTTCCTTAAGTGTCCTTTTTGACATTGTCTAGCAAATGCCACATCTTTTTTGTCAGATGTGATGGTGAAAGACAAACCAAACATACCTTGTGTGCAATAAAAAAAGACAGGCGGGCAGTGGACCTTAGCAGAATGCCACACCCACACCATAATGCCCCTGAAATAAGTACATTTGGGAAATATCTTTCATACAGTGTGCACTACAGTGTGTGCGCCCTCAGCCCAAAGGGTGCTCCCCTCTCCTGGGTAAATAGTTTCAAACGTTGCAGCCAGAGGTGCACCACATAGAAAAAAAAAATTCTATTTGATAATATACAGATTATTTGGGAATATGATGACAGCAAATTTTCAAAAATCCAATGATGTTCTTCTTTCATTAGTGCTTCTTATAGATACTCATAAAACCAGCCAATGCGTTTCGTCCAACAAACAGTGGACTTTTTCAGGGCAAATTTGCAGTGATGTCAGTACATAAATTCCGGTCCTGTTATAAGGAAAATAAAAACTGTCTAGTAGAAGATATACATTTCCAAATTACACCATCCAAGTCAAATTAACAAATGGTGGACAAATCGAAGAGTAACATTCCACACACTTCTAGGTCAGGTATGCTAAAGTGTGTATGTTTTGTCTCCCTGTTAGGAGGAAGGCATATCCACCCACTGAAAGGCACTTCGATTGGTGCCACAGTGAATAAGCGGGAGGCAGCCTCCAGCTTATTCACCATGAAGGGATGTTAATATGTTGACTAAAATGCTTCGAAAAAGCCCTGTAGTTAGACACGGTTGTTCGAAAGGTGTGAAGGAAACACCTGAGGTGTTCAGGTGCTGCCTGAAGGAGCCGGAAAAAAGAACTGGCTCTCAGAGGCAAACTACCACTACAAGACATTGTGGGAAGGGGTGCTTCTCAGGTTCTTAAAGGAACAGACTTCTTTTGTAACCTCTATCAGTGTTAGCCTATCAGCCTGCATTTTCTTCTCATGCTTTTGATATAAAGAGTATGTTGAATAAGGTGTTCCGGTGCCCACGCAGACTCCGTGGAATTATTCAACGTTTAGGACTATCAAGGAAGATTCTTTGATGTAGAACCTACAAACCCTATATAGTCCCGCAACCAGAAGGGTCCAGCGGACGTAATAGCATATTGCTTTTGGAAATCAGCCATCATGACAAGAAGTTACAAATGAAACATTGTCACAAATGGATGGTTTTTTCCTTACTCATTTTTATATTTTGTATTTTAACAGTTGGTTTCTTTGGGAAAACCTTGATGGATCTGCACAAATGACCCCTTACCAAATTTAGAATTGTGTCATCTTTTCAGAAATCTATAGCTTTCTGGGATTATCCATGGGTTTCTCAGCAGTTTCCACCACAAACTAGAAGTAGTTTGAAAGCACAAAAAGTAGGAAAGATGGGCTACCTCTTTGAAAAATGCCAAACCTGTGAAAAAAATAGGTGTTTTTGATTCAGCTCTATATGTTCCTGAAAGCTAGGAAGATTGAGACTTTTAGCACAGAAAACCTTTTGTTGATACCATTTTCAGGAGAAAAAAAATACAGATACTTTTTTGCACAGCACTGTTACCCTATTTTTCCCCCAAGCCCCAAAATATATCCATATTTTGGCTATTTTCTCAGTCCCCTCCAGTGTAATCCACAAACCCTGGGTACCTTTACAATTCCCAGTATTATGGAAAAAAGGACACAAATTTGGCATGGATACGTTATGTGGAAAAAAAATTATGGATGCCTAAGCGTGAACTACCCCAAATAGCTCAAAAAGGACTTCGCATTCTAGGGGGGAAAGGCCTAGCAGTGAAAGGGTTAGGTTGGTTATCAGATATAGTCGAAAATCCAAGATCCCTAGATATTTTTACCTTGTCTGTATTGTGGTGTGTAGAGCGAGGCACCACTTACACATCGATAGGGACCTGTATTAACGAGTTTTTCTTCTCCAGGTCTGAGAGACTAATTTTGAGTTATTGTACTTACACTGAGTGCACGGGGTGTAGTACATTAATTTGGGAGGTAGAATTCTGCTAGTCAGAAGTTTGCCAAGTGAGAACTCAGTTTCTTGTTTCTGTTACTGTATTTCTTCTTTTGTTTGAAAATTTTAGTGTTCTGTTCTGTGAAATATTGATTTTGTTGCCTTTGTAGGGCAAAAAGACAAGAAGTTTCTTAATTTCTGAGGTTTATTATAGTACTGCAGTTGTTTCCATGTTCACTAACAAACTGCGCTACAATTGGCTGCTCGGCCAGGGAGTCCCGCAGGGATTAGTGAGACGTCACAACTAGCTGTGCTCCGACTAGTTGGTAGTAGGTGTATTCATGCTGTGATAGGTTAACCTTTGACAGAGCTGCGCTACTATTGGTTGTTGTTTGCTAAATTCGTTTTTGGTGTTGTTTTAACTTTTTAGGTAAATTTGAGCGTAAGTGTAAACATGGGAGGAGTATTTACAAAAATTAAACTTAAGAAGGAGGAAAAGCTTAAGGTGGGCCAGATAATGCCGAAAGATGGCACACCAGCATTTGAAATGATGGAAGAGGTTGGGTATTACACGTATGTTTGGATTCCTGAATGGAATAAATATACAGCACATGATGAGAATTTAAAGTTTCCTATGGAGAGTAACGAACAAGTTACTTAACTTCGGTAACGATATATCTGTAAGAAACATTAGTTAGTGATAGATTCCTTACCTTAGAATTACCCCAGACGTCAGACTGGATCCGGAAAGTTTTCATCAGCAGTACCCCTGCGCGTCGGAAGGTGGCGTTGTGCGGCTCTGCGTCCGTCGTTGGCGTCGTGGTCGCCGAGATGACGTCGCGGCAGCTGCTTAGACGCTGCCCTCGCGCGCTGACGTCAGTTCTGTACACGACTTTCCGCGCCAGGAACGCAGAGCCATGCAAGATACTGACCACTGGTGCATTGAAACTAGGGCCCTGAAAGGGATGACCTTAACCCTAGAAATCAGTTCGCAGAACGGGGAGGATGGGTGGGGCGGTAAGGAATCTATCACTAACTAATGTTTCTTACAGATATATCGTTACCGAAGGTAAGTAACTTGTTCATCTGAAAGAAACACGTTAGTGATAGATTCCTTACATTAGAATAGATACCCCAGCAATACCAACCCCAGGGGTGGGTCTGCGAACCAAGATCACACCAAGAAGTCCCGGAGAACAGAACGGCCAAAGAAGCCGTCTCTCCGGACTTGGCTGTCCAGGCAATAGTGCTTAGTAAAAGTGTGCAATGAGGCCCACGTAGCTGCCTGACAGATGTCTTGTAAGGGGACACCACGTCCCAATGCCGTAGTGGCAGCCTTCGCCTTGGTAGAATGGGCGCGCAGCCCCACCGGAGGCTCCTTCTTTGCCAGAGAATAACAGGCTTTAATACACAAGACGACCCATCTGGAGATAGTCCGCTTGTGTACGGCCCGACCTTTTTTGGCGCCAACGTAGCCAACAAAGAGCTGGTCATCCACCCGGAACTGTTGTGTGCCACTCAGGTAAAAAGAGAGCGCACGTTTTGGGTCCAGACGGTTGAGCCTCTCTTCCTCTCTGGAAGGATGCGGAGGCGGAAAAAAGGTGGGCAAAGTGATGGTCTGCCCGATGTGAAAGGCAGTAACAACCTTCGGCAGAAAGGATGGACGTGTCCTGAGGACGACCTTGTCCGGATGGACAGACAGAAAAGGAGGTTTGCAAGAAAGAGCCTGGAGCTCACTCACTCTCCTAGCAGAGGTGATGGCAACCAGGAAAGCAGTCTTCAGAGTTAACAAACGAAGAGGACAGTTGTGAAGAGGCTCAAAGGGAGCGCACATTAAGTATGTGAGAACCAGGTTCAAGTCCCACTGTGGCATTACAAAGGGAATAGGAGGGAAAAGGTGAGTAATGCCTTTGAGGAATCTGTTAACAACAGGGGACTTGAAAAGAGAGGGCTGATCAGGGAGCCTGAGAAAGGCCGAAATAGCAGAAAGGTAGCCCTTGATAGTGCCCAGAGCAGGGCCCTGCTGGGCCAAAGAAAGAAGGAACAGTAGGACCTCAGAAAGAGGGGCAGAAAGGGGATCCACAGCCTTTGCTGTGCACCATGCCACAAACTTGTTCCACCTGCAGGCATATACCAACTTAGTGGAGGGACGCCTGGCTGCCTGAATGACATCACAGACTTCAGGAGGCAAGTCAAAAGGAATCAACTGCCGCCGCTCAATCTCCACACAAAGAGTTGGAGACTGGACAGGTTCGGGTGGAGGACCGTCCCCTGCTGCTGCGACAGAAGATCCTCCAGAAGAGGCAGTCGGATCAGGGGATCGATGTTCATACTGAGTAGCTCGGGATACCAAACTCTTCGAGCCCAGTCCGGAGCCACAAGAATGACTTGGGCCCGGTCGCGCCTGATCTTCTTCAGCACTCTGGGCAGAAGTGGTATAGGCGGAAAGGCGTACAACAGACCGCAACTCCACTCGCGACGAAAAGCGTCGCCGAGTGAGTGCCGCCTTGGAAATTCCAATGCGCAGAATTGCTGACATTGCACGTTCTCTTCGGTGGCGAATAGATTTAACCAAGGCTCTCCCCACTGTTGAAAGAGACCTTGCGCCACGTCCGAGTGAAGACGCCATTCGTGATCCATCATACACCTGCGGCTGAGTTCGTCCGCCCTGGCGTTCAGTGAACCTGCCAGGTGTTGAATCACCAGGGAAATGCCCTGATGTTCCAGCCATGTCCAGAGGCGCAGAGCCTCCTGACATAGGGTCCACGACCCCACCCCACCTTGTTTGTTGCAGTACCACATGGCGGTGGTGTTGTCTGTGAACACCTGCACTACTCTCCCCTTGACAGAGGGAAGGAATGCCTTCAGTGCAAGTCGGATCGCCCGAAGCTCCAGATGGTTGATATGGAGCCTGGACTCCGCCGGAGACCAGAGGCCTCTGATCTCCGCCTCTCCCATGTGGCCCCCCCATCCCAGGAGGGACGCATCCGTCACCACTGTGTGCTCCGGTTGGGGAAGGGAGAGGGATCTGCCATTGACCCAATGCCGGTTTGTGAGCCACCACTGCAGCTGTTGTGCAGTGCCCTCCGAGATCTGGACGTAATCGGACAGGTTCCCCTGATGCTGCGCCCACTGGAACTTCAGATCCCACTGCAGAGCCCGCATATGCCATCTGGCATGAGTGACCAGCAGGATGCAGGAGGCCATGAGGCCCAGCAGCCTCAGGGTCATCCTGACCGAAACCCAGGATAGAGGCTGAAAGATCGGAATCAGAGCCTGAATATCCTGGACTCGCCGTTTGGGAGGATAGACCCGAAAGTGTGTCGTATCCAGAACCGCTCAGATGAAGAGGAGCTTCTGAGAGGGAATCAGGTGCGACTTCGCACATTGATGGAGAACTCCAGCAAATGCAGGAGGTCGGCCGTAGTCTGGAGGTGGGAGACGACTGTCCGGGGCGAGCCCGCCTTCAACAGCCAGTCATCGAGATAGGGGAAGACTGGAACCCCTGAACTGCGCAGCTGAGCTGCGACCACTGCTATCACCTTCGTGAACACCCGAGGGGCGCTGGTAAGGCCAAAGGGTAGCACGGTAAACTGTAAGTGCTCATGGCCTACCGTAAACCGCAGGTAGCAGCAGTGGGCCGGCAGGACGGGAATGTGGAAATATGCGTCCTGCAGATCCAACGCTACCATCCAGTCTCCAGGGTCGAGGGCAGATAGGACCTGAGCCAGAGTTAACATCTTGAACTTCTCCTTCCGGAGGAGGCCATTGACGTCCCTGAGGTCCAAGATAGGACGCAGGCCCTTTCCTTCTTGGGCACCAGAAAGTAGTGGGAATAACAACCACGTCCTACTTCTGGCGCAGGAACGCGCTCGATGACCCCCTTGGCCAAGAGGGCCGCGGCTTCCTGTTGAAGAAGTGCCAAGTGATCCCCTGACATGCGGTGGTACCGGGGTGGCATGGCTGGAGGGGTAGTCTTGAAGGGGAGGGAGAAGCCCCTTCGGACTATTTGTAAAACCCACCTGTCCGAAGTGATGGTGCGCCAGTGGGGAAGGTGATGGCGAATCCTGCCGCCCACTGGCGTTGATGGGCCTGAAAGACCGGACTAGGAAGGTTTGGAGGCAGTGGTGGCCGGGATGGAGGTGGACTGACCCACCCGCTGGCCCCCTGACCCACCTCGGCGGGTCCCGCGGCCGCGCTGAGACTGTTGCTGCGCAGGCCTATGGCTGTGAAACGAACATGTCGGGCGCCCCTTCCGTGGCCACGAAAGGAGCGAAAAGCAGAAGGCGGAGGAGGGCGCGTGGTGGAAAGGCCCAGGGACTTGGCCGTAGCCCGTGAGTCCTTAAAGCGCTCCAACGCACTATCTGCTTTGGTGCCAAAAACGCGAATGCCATCAAAGGGCATGTCCATCAGGGTGCTCTGGACATCCCCAGAGAAACCAGTAGTCCTCAGCCAGGCGTGGCGTCAAAGCGACTGTCGTGGAAATCGCCCTGCCCAGCAAGTCGGCGGTGTCAAGGCCACATCGAATCGTGAACTTTGCTGCATCTCTCCCTTCAGCAATAGCCTGAGAGAGCACTGTCCGGGCCTCCTCCGGACACTGAGGCAGCACTTGCGCTACCGTATCCCACACCGAGTAGGAATAACAGCCCAAGAGGCATGCGGTGTTCGCAGCCCTGAACTGGCGGAAGAAAAAATCTTCTTACCAAATTGCTCCAGTTTCTTGAATTCCCTGTCCGGAGGTGCGGTAGGGAATGCGCTCGGGGACTCGGAGGCTTGGACAACCATGCTCTCAGGGGTGGGGTGTTGGGAGAGGAAAAGGGGGTCGCCTGGGGCAGGGTGATGGCGTCGCGCCACGTTCCTATCCACAGGAGCCCCTGTGGTGGGCCTGGACCAAGTGCCCAAAAGAACGTCTGAGAGTGCATCATTAAACGACAGCAGTGGCTCTGCAGAGGTAGCCGCCGGCTGAAGCACTTCTGTCAGGAGGTTAGTCTTGATGGCCACTGTAGGGAGCTCGAGGTGGAGGGCCTCGGCCGCCCTACGCAACACCACTGCATAACTTGCACCCTCCTCCGTAGCCACGGTAGGAGGAGTGAGCATGCCAAGGTCAGGAGAGGTATCAAGACCACTGGCATCCCCCAGCTCCTCTGCCCAGTCTGGGTCTAACTCACATTGTGCTGTGAGAGGGTCCTCAGACCCCTCCCAGTCCTCCCCTTCCTCCAAAGGCTGATGAACAGGCCGAAAATAAGGAGGATGGACATAGGGATAAAAAGGTCCCATCGGCGCCGGAATCGGCGTCGTGCGACGCCGTTCCGGCGCCGTATCCACTTTGGGGCTGAAACCGGAGCCGACGTCGTCCGGTGGAACGGGCAACGTCGGAAGTGGTGCCGGAGGAGTCGACGTCGGTGGAGGTGGCACAAGGTCAACCGGCGTCGACTGGGATCCAGGCCTGGATCCATGGGGGTCCTGCGGCGCTGGGGCCGGAGCCGACAGCGATGCCAGGGCCGGAGCCGCCGGTAGTAAAGGGCAAGGACCACCAGCCGGACCCGCAAGGCCCAAAGGCGCACCGGCGGGGCCCGACGGCCCAAAGAGGCGAGCCATGGCTGACAGAAATTCCTGCAGCTGGGCCGGAGTGCCGAAAGACCCGGGTAGGCTGACGGCGACTGCGTAGGCTCCGCCGGAGCCACGCGGGAGGCACCACCCGCACCCTCAGCCGCATCACGCCACGGGAAGTCAGAGAGCGATGGCGCTTCTTCGACTTCTTGGGACGCGTCGTCTTACCTGACGCCCAGTGCGAAGACTTCGATCCCGACGAACGATGGTGGTGGCTCCGCGACCGGTCCCTCGACCTCCCCCGGGACCGGGACCTTGAGCGGCGCGGCGCCGACTGCCGAACTTCAAGTAACTTTCGGGACCGCTCCCGCAAAGTCTTCGGCGCCATGGCCCGGCAGTCGGGGCACGACTTGGGGTCATGGTCGCGCCCCAGGCAGTAAAGACACACACGGTGCGGGTCCGTCACCGACATCATGCGATGACAGTCCCCGCAGGACTTGAAACCGGGCATCCCTACTGCACCAGGAGTCGATCGACTTGCAAAAAGGCCTCGAAAAACTCAGTCAAAAAGTGACTGGGGGTACCGTTCTCTCCGGATCTGCGCTTGCTGGCGCGGAAAAAGAAAGAACTGACGTCAGCGCGCGAGGGCGGCGTCTAAGTAGCTGCTGTGACATCATCTCGGCAACCACG
Source organism: Calotriton arnoldi (assembly GCA_963921515.1). Taxonomy (NCBI): domain Eukaryota; kingdom Metazoa; phylum Chordata; class Amphibia; order Caudata; family Salamandridae; genus Calotriton; species Calotriton arnoldi. Next base: position 1,981,459 of record CAWUFW010000952.1, on the reverse strand, counting down.
ACGCCAACGAAGGACGCGGAGCCGCACGACGTCACCTTCCGACGCGCAGGGGTACTGCTGACGAAAACTTTCCGATCCAGTCTGACGCCTGGGGGTAATTCTAAGGTAAGGAATCTATCACTAACGTGTTTCTTTCAGATTTTAAGTTTAATTTTTTTTAATTCCTGAGACCTACCATGTATGACATGAGTCCAGCGCTGAGAACTACACAGTTCGAAGTGCTCAATAAATGGGACAGCATGGCGACTGAGAAAGAGAGAGAGAGAGAAGAAAGACAAACCATTAAAGAAATTATTTATGGGTTAGAGTTCAGCAAGGATAGTGAAGAAAAGGGACAGAGAGTGAATAAAATGGAGAGAGTCAAAATGTTTCCTGCTATAGTTACAGAAATGGTGCAGGACATAACAGGCAAGTTGAAATAGAAGATGGCAAAGATTCAGATGATGATGATGATGATGACAAATTCTTTAGTGAGTTGCTGATTTCAAGACCTCCTCCATATACAGATGAGCAGGGAAAACCGACCAACACTACTGGTGGTGGAGGAGATACAGATGCCTTGCAAGCTCTGACTGGAGTTATACCCAGTACTCCGTTAGACACTTCAGTTACTGTGCCAGTGACTAGCACTAGTGGCATAGAGCAAGTTACAGAGACAGTAGGGATAGATCCACCACCTAAAGAAGTTTGTATTGGCATTCTGAAGGTAGAATTTTCAGAAATGTTTCAGGGCAATGTGGATTTAAACAGACTAATGGCATACAATTTTTAACAGAACAAATCATGTGGCAATGGGTGATTTCATCTCTGAACAATTTTGCCTGCCATGTGGGGTACCCCAGGGCTCCTCGTTGAGCCCTACTCTTTTTAATCTCTATGTCACCCCTCTGGCCAAACTTATAAAAGTGATGGGTTTCTCAGTGGTGTCTTATGCCCATGACACCCAAATTGTGGTATCAATATCCAACAACCACAAAGAGGCTGCACATATTTTTAATTCATGCATGTCCCAATCAATCAATCAATCAATCATGTCACTTATAAAGCGCACTACATACCCGCGAGGGTCTCAAGGCGCTGGGGGAAGAGGGGGGTGGTGCTGCTACTGATCGAAGAGCCAGGTCTTGAGGAGTCTTCTGAAGGCCAGTAGGTCTTGGGTCTGTCGGAGGTTGGTGGGGAGGGTGTTCCAGGTCTTGGCGGCGAGGTGGGAGAAGGATCTGCCGCCGGCGGTCGTTTTCCGGATGCGGGGGACTGTGGCGAGGGCGAGGCTGGTCGGCGGAGCTGGCGGGTGGGGGTGTAGAAGCTGAGTCGTCTGTTGAGGTAGGCTGGTCCGGAGTTGTGGAGTGCTTTGTGTGCGTGGGTGAGGAGCTTGAAGGTTATCCTCTTGTTGACAGGGAGCCAGTGCAGGTCTCTCAGGTGGGGTGTGATGTGGCTGCGTCGGGGGATGTCGAGGATAAGACGTGCAGAGGCGTTCTGGATGCGTTGCAGCCGTCTCAGGAGCTTAGCCGTCGTTCCTGCGTAGAGGGCGTTTCCGTAGTCCAGCCTGCTGGTAACGAGGGCCTGGGTGACTGTTTTTCTTGTTTCGGTGGGGATCCACTTGAAGATTCTGCGGAGCATTCGGAGGATGTTAAAGCAGGATGAGGAAACGGCGTTGACCTGCTTAGTCATGGAGAGGGTGGGGTCGAGGATGACCCCTAGGTTGCGTACGTGGTCGGTGGGTGGCGGGGCTGTTCCCAGTGATGTTGGCCACCAGGAGTCGTCCCAGGCTGAAGGGTTGGAACCAAGGATGAGGACCTCCGTCTTGTCCGAGTTCAGCTTCAGGCGGCTGGTCCTCATCCATTCGGCGGCGGCCTTCATTCCTTCGTGGAGGTGGGCTTTGGCAGTGTGAGGGTCTTTGGTGAGGGAGAGGATCAGCTGGGTGTCGTCGGCGTAGGAGATGATGTTGAGGTTGTGCTGTCGGGCGACGTGGGCGAGGGGTGCCATGTAGATGTTGAACAGCGTTGGGCTGAGGAGGAGCCTTGGGGTACGCCGCAGATGATCTTGGTGGCCTTGGATCGGAAGGGGGCGAGGCGGACGCTTTGTGTTCTGCCGGAAAGGAAGGATGTGGTCCAGTCCAGGGCCTTCTCTTGGATCCCGGCGTCGTGAAGGCGTGTTCGTAGTGTGTGGTGGCAGACCGTGTCGAAGGCGGCTGATAGGTCCAGGAGGATGAGGGCTGCTGTTTCTCCGTTGTCTAGCAGGGTCCTGATGTCATCGGTGGCGGCGATGAGGGCGGTTTCGGTGCTGTGGTTGCTGCGGAAGCCGGACTGGGAAGGGTCCAGGATGTTGTTCTCCTCGAGGTAGCGGGTCAGTTGTTTGTTGACGATTTTCTCGGTGACCTTCACGGGGAACGGGAGCAGAGAGATGGGTCGGAAGTTCTTGAGGTCCTTGGGGTCTGCCTTGGGTTTCTTGAGTAAGGCGGTGATCTCGGCGTGCTTCCAGCTTTCCGGGAAGGTTGCTGTCTCGAAGGAGATGTTGATTATTTTCCGGAGATGGGGCGCGATGGCTGTACTGGCTTTGTTGAAGATGTGGTGAGGGCACGGGTCTAGCGGTGAACCGGAGTGGATGGTGTTCATGATCTTGCTGGTGTCCTCGTCGTTGATGTTGGTCCAGGAGAGCAGGCGGTTGGTGGTTGTGGGGGCAGTGGTCTCGGTGGTTGCCGGGGCGGTCGTGGTGTTGAAGCTGTCGTGGATGTCGGCGATTTTGCGGTGGAAGAAGGTGGCCAGTGAGTCGCACAGGTCTCGCGACGGCTGGATGTCGTTGGTGTTGGAGCTGGGGTTGGAGAGTTCCTTCACGATGTTGAAGAGCTCTTTGCTGTTGTGTGCGTTGTTGTCTCGGCGGTCTTTGAGTGAGGCCCTTTTGGCGGATCTGATGAGGTGATGGTGACTGCGGGTGGCGCTCTTGTGGGCGGCGTAGCTGTCCGCTGTCCGTTCGTGGAGCCAGATCTTCTCCAGTTTTCGGCATGTTCGTTTGGAGGCCTGGAGGTCTTCGGTGAACCAGGTGGCTTTCTTGCTGGTGTGGCTGTTGGGCGGATTCTTGAGCGGGGCGAGGGTGTTGGCGCAGTCGTCGATCCACTGTCTGAGGTTGCGGGCGGCGGTGTCGGGGTCGGAGGGTTTGGCGGGTGGGCTCAGGGCGAGGTTGTGGTTAGCTGGTCTTCCGTGACTCTGCTCCAGCAGCGGCGAGGCATTTGTTCGGTGCGGTGGTGCGTGGTGGGCTTCCTGTAGGTGAAGTGGATGCAGTGGTGGTCAGTCCAGTGGGGTTCGGAGGTGTGGTTGAAGGAGACGTGTGGGCTTGCGGAAAAGATGGAGTCGAGCGTGTGGCCGGCGGCGTGGGTGGGTGTAGTCACGAGCTGTCTGAGTCCGAGGGTGGCGAGGTTGTCGATCAGGGTGGTGGAGTTGGTGTCCTTGTTGTTCTCGAGGTGGAAGTTCAGGTCCCCGAGGAGGATGTAGTCCGTGGAGGCGATGGCGTGTGTGCTGACGAAGTCAGCGATGGAATCGCTGAACTGTGGTCAGGGTCCGGGGGTCTGTAGATGAGGGTTCTCTGAGGGTGGTGTTGGGATCGGTGTGGATCTGGAAGTGCATGTGTTCGGCGGTGCTGAGGGTGTCGTCGGTGTTGGTTGAGACTCTGAGGGTGTTCCTGTGGACGATGGCGATGCCTCCTCCGACTCCGTTGGTGCGGTCCCTGCGGGTGATCTTGTATCCGTCCGGGATGGCAATGGCGATGTCGGGGGCTGAAGCGGGATTCAGCCAGGTCTCCGTCAGGAATGCGACGTCTGGGGAGGTTGAGTCGAGAAGGTCCCAGAGTTCGATGGCGTGTTTGCGGGCGGAGCGGGTGTTGAGGAGGATGCATCTGAGGTAGTTAGGTTCTTTCCTGGGCGGTGGTTTGGCGGGGCGGGTGCTGGCGAAGCTGCAGTTCCGGCAGGTGAAGGGCCCTTGGGTGCGCTTCGGGGTGGCCTGGTAGCAGGCGTGATCTTTTCCGGGGTTGAGTGCGTGGAGGGTGCTGGCGTCGTATCGGCGTCTGTTGATGTGGCGGGCGCGGGGGATGCCCGGACCAGGGGGTCGGGCGCTGGGCGCGGTCACGGCGCGGACGGGCGCAGACAAGCTTAAATTAGGCGCGCCCGCTGCGCACGTCCGCTGCGCGGCCGCACAGCGGCCGCCATAAATGGGGAGGTGGGAGGGAGGAGCAGGGAATGGGGCAGCGAATGGGCAGTGAGGGGGCGGGGCCGCAGGGGCACAGCGGCGGGAAACAGGCACAGAAGGGAAAACGAGCACAATGAGGGGCAGCAAGGGGGCACAGAAAGGAAAAAAAACGAGCACAATGAGGGGCAGCAAGTGGGCACAGAAAGGAAAAAACTAGCACAATGAGGGGCAGCAAGGGGGCACAGAAAGGAAAAAACGAGCACAATCAGGGGCAGCAAGGGGGCACAGAAAGGAAAAACAGAGCACAATCAGGGGCAGCAAGGGGGCACAGAAAGGAAAAAACGAGCACAATCAGGGGCAGCAAGGGGGCACAGAAAGGAAAAAACGAGCACAATCAGGGGCAGCAAGGGGGCACAGAAAGGAAAAAACGAGCACAATCAGGGGCAGCAAGGGGGCACAGAAAGGAAAAACGAGCACAATCACGGGCAGCAGCAGGGCACACAGACGGAGCTGTGTGGTGGGGGAGCGACCTACCAGTCAAGGTCAGGGGTCGCTCCCCCACCCAGATTGTACAATGGATGAGATCAAACTGTTTAAAGCTTAATGCAGGAAAGACTGAGGTCCTTTTTTTTGTTAAAGACAAGTCCTTCTGGTCACCAAGTTGGTGGCCACAGGACATTGGGGTCCCAGCTACACCAGTACGGAAAGGAAGGAATCTAGGAATTCTCTTTGATGATAAACTTCACTATGAAGACCAGGTCAACACTCTCGCCTCATCAGTGTTCCTTACTTTAAAAATAATCAGAAAGATTTGTCCCTACATTCCTTCGGATCTTCAAAAAACAGTGGTCTGTACCCTTGGTTTTAGCTAAACTAGATTATGGAAACGCCCTTTTTTATCCGCATCCGAAAAAAATCCCTTCAAAAACTACAAATGCTGCAGAATGCCTCTGCCCGGCTTCTTGCAGGAATTCCAAAATATCAATCAGCATCACGGGTTTTGATCAAATTACATTGGCTCCCAGTAGCAAGAAGATTGGAATTCAAAGCACTCTGTATTGCATTTAGGCACTGCACAATGTCGGACCTCATTACCTTCGTACGAAATTTGTCTGGTATACCCCTCAGAGGACACTTAGATCCTCAGATGTAAAGTTCCTAATATTACTGAAGGTTAAATGCGCCACATTGGGAGGTAGGAGTTTTGTCCTAAGGACTGCTAAGCTATGGAATGCCCTTCCTGCCAACCCAAGGAAATTCCCAGATTTCCTATCGTTTCGGAAATCAATAAAGACCTGGCCCTGTAATCGATAAAGAGTTATCATATTTCTGCATCTTTTTCTCCTCTGATTAGTATGGCAGCAGCGCTAAGATGCCTCAGGGCATTCGAGCGCTATAAAAAATTATAATTCAAATCAAATCGATACTGATGAGATGAGAAAATTTAAAAGAAGCAGCTAGATATGCCAATGGATCTCATGGCAAATTGGAAGTTGAATAAGATGTTGACATAAGCAGAAGGAAAAATGTCAAATGAAATTACAAAATGAATTTGACACATGATGAAATTAAAGAAATAAGTCTCATTACATTGAAAGCCCACATTAAAGATTTATTTGAGAAAAAATGGAATGGAGTGATTTATAGAAATATCAAGAAAAATGGAAAAAGTAAACGGTAAGTAAGAAAAAGATAAAGAGCAGTGAGGCGAAAATGGGGAGAGGCATGGCAAGTGATTCAAAAGTAGTAACAAGTACAGTGGCTGAGTTTCCTTTGAGAGAAGTACATGGAGGGAATCTGGTGCATGCTCCTTGGAAAAAGGGCAGATTTGTTTGCTTTTACGCATATTTTTTCAAAGTTGAGAGAAGACCCGGAAGTGGTACGATGAGGTGCATAAATTAAAGAGCCTTTCTCTAATGTTGTGGACAGATTTGCAATTGTTGTTTGAAAATGCTAGAGCCGGAGACTTGTTGCTGGAATGTAAGTTGGCTGCAGGGTAGCCGACACAGGAACCACCTATACAGGGTCCCAACAATGCTCCATCACAAAATGTGGCTAAAATATATAAAGCAGTGATTGAGCATTTAAAGAAACAAATTCTAGAAAGGGACATAAAGTGGGAAAATATCCTGATAACAAAGGAGCGTAAAGAGTCAGTGCATTACTATTACAAGAGGTTGATGCAAAAATTCAGAAAGCATAGCGGAGTCGAAAATCCAGAGAAAGTTGCTGTTTAGAGTTTCCTCTCTGTGTTAGTGAATGGGTTGAAATCAGACATTAGCAATCTCATTCAGCTGTATGAATTACCTTGGTTGACAAATTGTATTGATGAAATTAGAAATTGGCCAAGGACAGTAGGGACTATTCGGAAAAGGAAACAGAAAACGTTGAAAGAAAAACTAATGACTGGCTGGATAAAGCAGTTTGAATGGTGACAAACGGGTCCAAATACAAATTTAGTGTGGAATGGGATGGATAGAATGAATCAAATAGCACAGGGTGACAAGGTAAATGATGTGACTGGAAATGTTGATCTATTGAAAGGACTACATCGTGTCATTTGCATGGGCGGATCAGGCATTGGAAGAGGGAGTGAAGACAGAATTTAGATCAAATTCAAGGCAAGCCACAAGCGGTGCAGAGAAATAATGCAAAGTCAAACATGTAGAATTTGGGACAGAATATGAGTTTCAAATGTCAGTACCCTCAGCCCCAGGAATGTAGTAAAACATGAGAAACAAAATGCCATATAGTCCAGATTATCAACAGAAGGCCATGATCATCAATGATGAGATGGCGGCACCAGTTCACAATGACGGCGCCTGAGAGTAGGAGGAAAAATGCTTACTTGGAGCAGTCTTAAAGGTAGATCCAAATGGTCCATATATTGACGGAGAAGTCAATGCCCGTCTCATTTCATTACTGATTGTTACGGGGACTTCCCATTCTACAGTCCGTTCTGAGGAAGTTCCAAACGTACCCCTCTTTGGAAAAGAAGTCGAAGTTGTAGGGATCAGTAATAAACAAATTGTTAATCAAGTTTCAGCAGATGTGGAAGTCAAAATAGGACAGATGTGAAATAAACAGTTTAATCTATGTGATTAAAGCCCAGTGAACTTGCTTGGAAGGGAACTTTCTCTGCAAGGTGACTGTGTCATTTACTGCACACTGGATGCTGTTGCAGTAAAAACGCAATATGAGGATTCACTTTTTAAAATTAGCACAGAAGATTCCAGAGTTAAAAACTATGAAATCAGAAAAGAGGTATGGGATTTTTCAGGGGGAAAAAAGTGAACTGACTAAAACAGCAGAGCCAGTGAAAATAAAAGTAACACTAGATGCATTATTTCTAAGAACTAGACAGTACAGACTTTCCAAAGCAGCAGAGGAGGGAATGAAACCAGTGATTAAGAAAATAATTGAGAAGGTAATCCTTCAAGATGTTCTTGGCAGTCCATGCAATTCTCCTGTAACGGGAATTAAGAAACCGACTGGAAAGTGGAGAACTGTGCAAGACCTTTGAAAGATCTATACAATTGTGGTTCCTTGTTGTCCTGTGGTACCGAATCCAGGAGTAAACTTAATCCAACTTCCAGCAGAAGCAGAATGGTACACAGTCATTGAGTTGTGCCAAGCATTCCTTTCAATACCATTACATGAAGATTCACAGTTCCTTTTTGTATTTCAATTTCTGAATATAGTATTTGTGTGGTGTAGAATCCCACTTGAGTATATACGGAGAGCTCTTCGATTTTGCCCCAGATTTTGAAGAAGGATGTAAAGAGTTTAAAAATGCCATGTAATTCAGTTCTTGTGCAATACACAGAGGGCATTTTACTGGCATCTAAGACGAAAGAGGATTGTAAGCTTGATACCATTGTGCTGTTGAATCATTGAGCGCAAATATGGGTATAACATCTCCCCAACAAAGTTGCAGTATTGTGAAAAAGAAGCAATCTATCTCAGACACCATTTTGAAAAGGGTATGCGAAAAGTCTCAAAAAACAGTTTCTGCTATTCTGAAATTGAATCCCCTAACCACCCAGAGGGAGGTTCAGATGTTTCTGGTAATTATTGTTGATTGTTGACAGTGGATTCCAAATGTTTTCCAGATTGCAAAGCCTTTAGTGAGGCTAACATGTAACGATGTTCAAGATCCTGTACCATTTGATGATGAGTGCCTTTAATTATTTAAGAAACTGAGAGAGGTTGTGTCACATGCCTGTACTCAGGATGCCTGACTACAATATTATTTTCTACTTGTTCTGCCATGAAAAACATGGATGGGCAATGTCAATACATGCTCAAAAACATGGAGGACTCATGCGTCCTATAGCTTATCTTTCAGGAGTTTGGGATCCAGTTGTTGTGAGTTTTCCCGGATGTCTAAAATCAGTTGCAGCAGTTTGCTTGGCAACAGAGCAAAGTGAAGGAATTGTAATGGGTCATACTTTGCCTGTCTACGTTCCACATTTTGTTGAAATTCTTTTGGCAAGGATAAAAACACAGCATATTACAAATAACAGGCTCACTCGATATGAGCAGGTGATAATTGGAGCAGAAAATATTTCAATTCGAAGGTGCAATGTCCTGAACCCAGAACACTGCTTCCACCTTCAGACAAAAGTGAAGGCAGGCAAAATATTGTAGAAGGCGAGTCGGAACATGACTGCATGGAGGTGACTGAGTTATGCACAAAGCCAAGACCAGACATTAAGGAAGTCTCATTAGAGGGCTCAGATTTTATATTGTTTGTTGATGTTATCTGTTGGAAATTAGATTACTTGTTGAGGGGGATGGGGTGAAATCCTACTCAAGCAGCAACCACAATTTGTGCCTGGCTGAAACACAAGGAAACTCTAAATTAGCCTGTGCTTAACCCTCTGGCAGCTTGGCACAAAGCAGTCAGGCTTAACTTAGAGGCAATGTGTAAAGTATTGCAGCACTTCAAACAGTAATAAAGTGAAAACACACCACAAAAGAAACCTCACACCAATTTAGAGCAATAAAGTAAAATATTATAAATTATTTCACAGCAAAGCACACAAATCCAATCTGTAGAACCGTAGGTATGCAATTTTAAATATTTAAGTGAAAATAGTGCCTAAAAGCACAAAGTGCCAACTGTGGTTATGTGGTCGCACCGAACCAGGACAAAGTCACAAGTTCAGGCTGACCGTGATGGAGCACGGGCCGGATAAAGGGACCATGTCAGACCGCTGAACAAAGTATCTTAAATTCTGGTTTCAAGGTTGTGTCATGCAGCGGCTGTTCCAGGGAGATGTGGGGCTGAGATGCGGAGTCCTGCGTCATTGTCGAGGATACCATCGACGAGGGGCTTACAATGCAAAGTACGTGTTGGTGATTCATTGCGCAGTGGCGGTTCTGAAAAAGCAACAGGGCTACGATGAGAAATCCTGCATCATCATCAAGGATGCTGTTGATGGCGGGTTTGCAATGTGAAAGACTGCATTGCTAAGCGGGGGTTCCATAGAGAATGCAGGCTGTGATGCGAGTTCCTGTGTTAGGGATGGGTCGTGCTGCAGAAATTCCAAAGCAGATCTGCAAGGAGAGTCGTTGCACTGCTTTGGTTCTACCCACAGGACCACAGCTGGCTGAAATAAATTCAAAATACCGGGTGTGTCTCTCATTTTTGTATTTATAGCAAAACACAAATGCAATTCGGGATTCATAACAGAAAAATTCTCATATACAATGATAACAGCTATTCAAATTCTCGTAAATCAGACTTAACTAGTAATCAATGTAAAACAACCCATTTCCTCTAGTGTTGCATATTTGTTTTGCCATAAATACAAAAATAATAGATACACCCGGTCTTTTGAATTTATTTAATTTGGAATAATCAATATATAACTGTTATAATTAATTTGTGATGTCATGGTGAGACAGCTAGAATAATTGACACATTGAAACATAATTGATCACAATATAAATCCATTGTAGGCACCATTACCTGTAAACTTCAATTACGCAAGCTCACAAGGGTTGCCCATATTTGATTAAAGAATTGTGACTTAAAATCTGACTTTATCAGTAAAGAGGGCTTTAACTTACAATTCTTTAGACACCAAACTAGACACTCCTACCTCTTCCCAATCAAAGGTTACCATTTATTAAATGCAATCCTATGTAAAGGCAGGCCTTGCACTAGTGAAAATGTAAGAATTGTTTAATACCAGGACATGTAAAAGCTAAAAGTACATGTCCAACTTTTTATACACTGCACCCTGCCATATGGGCTATTTAGGGTCTACCCAATAGATGACTTATATGTCTTAAAAAGGAAGGTTTAGGTCAGGCAAAAGGTTTATTTTGCCAGGTCAAAATGATGGTGTAAACTGCACACATTGGCTGCAAAGGCTGGACTGAGAAATGTTTAAAGGTCTACTTAAGTGGGTGGCACATTAAGTGCTGCAGACCCACTATTAGCATTTAATTTACAGGCTCTGCGTACAAGTAGTACCACTTTACTAGGGACTCACAAGTAAAGTGAATGTGCCAATTGGGTTTAAGCCAATTATACCATGTTTTACGCAAAAAGCACAAGCACTTTCGCACTGGTTATCAGTGTAAAGTGAGCAGAGTCTTAAATGTCCTGGTAAGCTCTGGTTGCAGAAGAGGGTTTATGACATCCTTAGGTGCTCCAATTAAAAGCACTATTTACATTGTATTTTTGCTGGATGCAATTCAAAGACTGAAAGAAGTGGCAGTGGTGAAATGCCAGGCCCATAAGGTTGGGAAGTGTTTAGTCACATTAGAGAACAAGTATGCTGACCAAATTATGAGGTATTGTGCCTTGCAGGAAAGAGGACTATCATCCAAGAAAATGACACAGAGTCCACACAATGTGAATTGATATTTCATGGATTCATTGCAGATGTCTTTGACAGATTTGAGGGATCTGCAGGATGATCCTCCTTTATCATGAAGAATTTATATGGAAGAAATTGGGTTATAAAAATAACTGTTAGGGTCTGTAGCTGAATAAATGTCAAAAATATATATTTTGCCTAATTCGATGCTACAGTCCATGTGTAAATATTTGTATAATCATACCCATCCAGGGAGAGACAACCTAATCAAGACATTTAGGAAGTACTGAGAAAACTCAGGATTTTGACATTGCTGAAGATGTGTGTGAAAGTTGCTTGCTGCGTAACCTGAACAACCAAGAGAAAAGGACTGTTAATATTATGAATCATATTGGCAAATCATAGGGCCCATTTACAAGGTTATAAGCAGACTTTATTGAGATGCCACTTTGCAATGGCCTTAAGTATATCTTGGTATTAGTATGTTTGTTGTCTAAATGGGTCGAGGCATTTCTCACCAGCAGAGCAGACAGCCTTACAGAAGCCAAATTGCTGTTTAGGGAGTTGGTTCCACGAGTTGGCCTCCCAACTTCTATTGAGATCAATCATGGCACTCATTTTAAGAACGAGGTGCTGCAGATAATTTGTACAGCTTTTGAGATCAAGCAAAGATTCAATTTCAGTTATTGACCACAATCTTCTGGTGTTGTGGAAAGGACAAATGACACCTTTAGTGAAAAACTGGCAATAGTGCGGGCCTTAACAGGTTTGATATGGCCAGAAGCACTTCCTCTTCTGTTGATGAATATGAGGAGTACTCCACACAGATATACAGGCTTATCACCGCATGAGGTTGTCATGGGAAGGGAAATGGGACTTGCACATGTACCTTCAGCTGCATTAGTTTCAATTACTGATGATATAATTCTGGACTACTGCAAAGATCTAACTCATGTGGTAAAATCTGTCTCTCACCAGGTGAATGAAGTCACAGACGATCACAGAGACACTCCTTGTCATAATCTGAATGCTGGGTACTAGATCCTTATCTGTAAACGCATCCACAAGGAATGTTTGGACAAGCATTGGAGTGGTTCTTTTCCAGTTATTTTAATGACAAATAGTGCAGTTAAGTGTAACGGAGTGCCTCAATTAATCCACGCTGCTCACACAAAGAGAGTGAGAGCAGCTGAAACCATGGAAGAGGCAGAAGCTAGTGATTGAGCTGCACAGACTGCTGAGCAAATTGACAGTTCTGGTCAAGTTTGCAGCATGTATCAGGGGGGTGTGTAGTTTGAAAACTCTTCTGTAACTGGGGAAGACGAAGTTGAATATCAAGTTGAAAACTCAAAAAGAATTTCTTAAAGAGACAATTCTAAGTGAGCAAGAGTTCAGGTTGAAGAGTATGACATTCCAGAAGTTCTGTTACAAAACAATCAAAGTGAAGAGCTGTTGTCATGCAAAATGGCTAAGCATGGGTGGCAGGAAGAAAAAGTAGACTGAACAAAATGATGATCCTGACAAGCTTCAATTAAAAATCGGAGGAGAAAAGAGCCCCCGGGAAGAAGAAAATTAACTGTTAAAAAGAACCGATAATAGAAAGCCTGAATCATAGCGGAGATCAAATGAGAGACAAAGTTCTAAAAGCAGCTAAGAACTAGGGACTGTCACTAAAGAAGTAAGGGCTGAAGAAGTCCCCAGAAATAGAACCTGTAAGCTGAAGAATTGTGAGCCAGAGTTAAAGACACAAAAACAGTCAACTTGGGAATCTGATGAAAGACCAGAAAGAGTTCCCAATCGAAAGCAAACTTCACCAGAATCGGTGTACAATTTCAGAGAATGACAGAAATGAAGATGATTACTTCCCATTGAATAGGTGCCATGCCTATTGTGAGAATAATCAAGCTATATAATCTGAAACTGATACAGAGAAAGCACCACCTAGAAAGTAAAATGGAGACTTTGAAGTGTTGTTTTTGATGAAACACAGGTTAAGAAAGTGAATTCCTGTTTAAAAATTGAGAACACTGAAAGAGCCTCATGCAAAGAAAATTGCTGAACTGATAATGTGGAACTGGTTTAGATTTTTGATTTTTTTTTTACATTATAAAAAACTGAAGAAAAGAGAAAAAGAAAGGTTTTGTTTTTGATAATCGAACTTGAGAAACTGATGTTTTTCTTTTTTACTGTTTTCCCTTACCAACATTATAAGGTTATAAGATTAAGAACAGCTTGTATTTGCTGCAAGAAATATTTGTTTTGGCTTTTTGTTTTGTTTTTGATCTCTAATATGAAGATGTGATACAGCACTTGCTGTAAAATTATAGGGATGACGTTATTAGCTTTAATACTAGTGATATTAGTTAACCTGTTGGTGTACTTACTTATCCCTGTGGGAAATGTTTCACAATACGATTAATGATGTTGCAATTAGAAATAATCATAAAGAATTAGAAATAACTGCACATTATAAGCAATCAATTAAACTTCTTAGGGATAATGTATAAACAAGAATGATCAGGGAATATGTGAACATAACATGTTATCGATTTATTTGTCTGCACTGTCCTTTCTAAGTCGGTTGGGGAGGTGGCTGCATACGAGCAACTAGAAAATTCCTTCTCGCTCTTTTGTAATGTGTTTGTGGTTATTTTTAATTGTGAAGAGTTTCTTTCCCCATATCTGACTAACATCAATGTAAAATTGGAAAATCTATTCATTAGTGAAATTGATAAAGTGATAAAATATGGGTTTTTTAAAGAAATTATACAAATTGATGATGAGACTAATAAAATGTTTATTCATGTTTACTAAATGAAGAAGAGCATGATTTTATCTAGGAACATAATGAGAGAGGTACAAAGGTGGTAAGGACTCAAGAAGAGCACAAAATTGCAATGGAAGAGATCAAGGAGGAAGAAGAATTTAGGTTTTCGAGTTTACATCCAAGACTGAGAATGGAGAGAGAAGAGAAAGATGAAATGTGTATGGTAAAGAGTAGTCATATGGAAGGAGATAATATGGAGTTTGTTGGATCAGTATATGTTATGAAACCTATGAAGTAAGCGGAAAGTTTCTGACTGGGGGAGAATCTATTATGTCTGTGGGAAGACTGCTTATTTTCGTTTGCCAAAAAATGTGGTGGGTTCATGTCATTTAGCTTTAGTTTTTCCTACAATAGTTGAATAAAGAGCATTGTTGGGAACAGCAAAGAGAAGGTTTGGGCTACTTGAGCTATTATTCCTCCTGTGTGGATAGCTGAGAATGATATCAAGATCAGACAACTGTCCAGAGTTGTAGATAGATGTGTAATGGATACAGCAGGGTCTTTTAAGCTGGTGAATGTAGAGATGTTGTCAATGAAGGCAATGGTGATGCAGAACCGTCTCTCCTTAGATACTATCTTGGCGAAGGAGGGTGTAGTCTCCCCATTTAATTGGGGCAATGAAATGTTACACTTATGTCCCTGGTAATAGTAGTGAGATTGACTCATATATTATTAACATAATTAATTTAACAAATGAAAATAAATCATAGAAGAGCCAGGTGTCTGGGAAACAGCAGGGTCCTCGATAAAAAATAGTTTTGGAAAAGTAGGTGAATGGCTAAGTAGTATTGGTGGTGGAATTTTGCAAGCTGCTTTAACACCAGTAATAATAATGCTGATTTGTGCAATTTCTTTGTTGTTTTTATAAAAGCTAATAAAATGTATAGTGAAAGGATATGGTGATAAGAAAGAAAAGAAACCGAATGATTTAAAATCTCAAAAAAAGAGGAGATCAGAAAATTATTTCGAAATCAAGGATTATTGGGACCAGACGTTCAAACAGTTCAGATGATCAGAGGAGGATACTCGGAGAACTAAAAAGGAGAAGATTTCGAAAGCTGATGTTCTGGTTAATAAATAAAGTTATTTATGGGGTTTTAGTGATTATTTAGTGTAATCAGAGTGGGGTTCTGTGAAAGCATTTTTCAAAATACGCAAAATGTGGAAATAATGTGTGGAAATAATTTTTGAAAAGCTTTAGTTTTAATGCTGCATAGACGATGAATTGATAACGTTGCATCTAGACTGAGTTATATAGGTTATTTAGAAGTTTAAATAATGCCATGAATAGTTATCCCACATTTTCCTGTGATACATCATTATTTTTTTAATGGATGCGGTTTCTTGTGCTTTTTCCAATCTCTCCTGCTTATTTCCCCCTTCCAAACAGTTCCCCACTGAAAAGCCATCCCTCCTCTTGCTCCATGGATAATAAAGCACATATGTCAACGAGTTAGTATTGTATAATATTCTTGTTAGAAAATGTGTATTGTGAATGAGGCTTCCATGATGTACCCAACGTATCATTTTCAAGGACTTCCATTGGAAGTTTAGCTGATAAACGTGTGAGTTTTATCAGCTATTGTTCAAGAAATGTTTTAATTTGTATCATAAATCTCAAAAGTGTAGTTGCTGAGGACACAATAGAAGATTTTTTTACCTTAAGAAATGGGTTAGTGCTTAAATAAATGTGCGTTTTTTAATTATTACGTTTTTGTTCCTGATTTGCCAAATGTGACCTTAACCATGATCATGCAATGCTGAATTTGCTAAATGTATTAATAGTTTGTGTGATTTTGCTATAAAACCTTTGGGTTTTTGCGCTTTGTGGGCTTTCCTTCCCTTCTGTCATTGACGGAGACACTTTGCCATTTTTCTTGCAGATGTCCTGCTATGTTGTCAGTGCTCTTTATGAGTTCGACAATTAGAATTTTTCTTAGAGTAAAAGCAGTGCTTAATTTGGAAAAACATAAATGCTGGGGCTCCCGTCAGGAGGCCACTACACCTTGTATCACACATTGCTCCTGCCATGTTGCCAATGATAGTAACAACACAACTACTAACCATCACACTCCTAAAAGTGTGACAATTCAGACTATTACAGGACCCCAAAGCTATAAGAATGGCTTGGGTGGCAGGTTTTTTCATTTTTATTGTATACTGAATTAATAATTACCTGTTGTTCTGATCATCTCGAAATTAACCAGACAGCCACCTTGTGGCAGACTGTTTGAAACACCAGTGTTGACAATTAAGTGCTGGTGCCCTTGCACCGGAAACCACCGGCTCAAATTAGGCACTGAATAAAAGCCTAACTAGGAGTTTAAAGAATTTGCATTTATTCTGTGCTTCTGCTGGGTATTTATGGCATTTCATGTTTTTATCCTCCCCTGTACTGCTTATAATTTTTCTGTAATAAAATCCTTCCACTTATTTTTCATGTAGAACTAAGGGCCTGATTTAGATGTTGGTGGACAGATTACTCCATCACAAAGGTGACGGATATCCCGTCCGCCAAAAAATAAATTCTATTATAGCCTATGGGATTTATATATCGGCGGACGGGATATCCGTCACCATTGTGACTGAGTAAGTCGTCCGACAACATCTAAATCACGCCCTAAGTCCTTTATGCGTCTAATATTGTATTTTTGTACAACTCTGCTAAATAGTGTTTACCCTGATGAGGAGTGCAGTCTCTAACTGCTAGATCAATTGGAGATTACGAAGCTAAATTATTTTGGTAAATAGTGGAGTGACCAAATATTAGTGTTCAGATGATTATTGGGGTTTGGCTTCCACACCAGTACTAAAAGCAAAACAGACTTCACACTTTACAACAAGCAGAGCAAGTTCTCAGGCACGGACACTGAATGGCTCATGTAACATGCAAAAGAAAAAATAGTTCCATGACCCCAGCAGTGGCATGATACAACGTATCCAATCACAACACGGTGGGACCATAAATGTTCTTGCATGACATGACAAAAAGACTAGAGAGTAAAGCTATTAAATCAAAAGCAGATCACTGAAAAGACAACAAAGTGATCCAATCACGAGCATGGGGCTGACCAAAGACCACTCTAAGTATATGTTATGTATTCTCAACAGCTGTTTGTAGTTGAAACCTAAAAAGAGGAGAAGTGGAAAAACAGAAAAAGAGCCTCTCACAGCTCCTTCTATCCCACGAGGCCCCATCCTCGAGAGAAGGGAAGGCAGGTCTTGTCTTGTGAGTAGATGCTGCAGCTTTAAAAAGCGTAAACATTTCAGTATTTCTTTTTAATTAAAACATGTTACAGCAATTTTAAAAATATACAAAACATGTCAATTGAATACATCTATGATGTTTCAGAAAATCAAAGAATTGGGTTTTTGATAGACCAGTGAAACTCAATATTTATTTAAATTACTAATATCACCCATCGAAGATGGCTGTCATTTCAAGAAAATGTTCCTAGTCGGCTTCAAAGATTATAGTAATTTGCATGTGTGGACATGGTCATACAGATGGGTAGTGATAGAAATTGGGTTACTGGTTGACTGCGGAATGAGCCAGCGTGAAGCAGCAACCACAATGATAGTCAGGGTAAGGGGAAGGCAAACCCCAAATTAACTTGTGCTCACCCTCTGGTAGCTTCTCACAAAGCAGTCAGGCTTAACTTAGAGGCAGCATGTAAAGAATTTGTTAACACTTCAAACAGTAAAACAGTGAAAATACCACACACATTGATCCCACACCAGGTGAGAAAAATAGACCTGACTTAAAAAATCAAACAAGACCAAAACAACAAAAATCCAATTAATGGAACCGGAGATGCATTACTCAACCAAGGAGATGCATTGGTTCTGCTCGGGGATGCGTCGCTCAGCAGACAAGATGCGTAATTTCTGCTGGCAAGCACCTTAGCCACACCTTCAAGGGTCCAGGACTGAGGTGGCACCACTTGGCAGGGTAGGCTCACAGATGGCAGAGTCCAGGTGCAGGGGTTGATAGCCTGTTATGTCCCTAAGGCTTCAGATCAGGAGGCCAGACAACTAGCCCTTGGAGTTACTCTGGGTTCTTGGGTCAAGATATGCAGGTCCAGTCCTTCTTACCCAGGCACGAGGGCAGCAGGCAGCAGATCAGCAAAGCAAAGCAGGAGTACAGCCGAGTGTGGTCCTTCAGAGTGGCAGTCCTTCAGCAGCACAGCAGTCCTTCTTCCTGGCAGAGTATCCACAGGTCCAGAAGTATACTGAAGTGGTGATGTCTGAGGTCCAGTACGTATACCAAGTGGTGACTTTGAAGTGGGGTAGACTTCAAAGACATAGATTTGAAGTGCAAAGATACCCGTCCTTCCTGCCTCCAGAATCAATACAGGTCGGTATGCTGCCCTTTATCTACATCGCAGCCAAGACCTGGAATGAACTCCCCCCTCAGCATCAAATGAACACCCACACTGCAAGTTTTCAGGAAGCGCCTCAAGACTTGGCTCTTTGGATGAGAAGAAGCTGCTCAAACCCCCCTCCCCCCTCCCCCAGCGCCTTGAGACCCTTGAGTAGTGCCCTTCACAAATCCCTGATTGATTGATTGGTTGGTTTATGTGCGGACAGGACACAGCCTATTCAGGTGTAAGTTAGGCCGTGCACAGCTCCTCCCTCCCATCCTGTCAGAGATGGCCCATTGAGACACACTTAAGCTCCCACTGTGTGTGGCTGTCTAGGAGGAATACACAAAGGGCAACTTATAACTACACCCCGTCATGTGATCAGAGGCAGGCTACAGGCATTAAATGACTAAAGCAAAAAAAGGCCAATTTTCTAAAAGTGTCATTTTCAGAATTGCAATTTAAAATACGACTTCACCATAAGTTTGGATTTTAAATTGTGATTTCAGAGACACCAGACTTGGAGGGTTCATCTTTTCCCAACTGGAAATTGGTAGAAATGGGATATCTAGTTGGCAGTGGTTTGCATCCTGTCCAAGTAGGGATTGTCACTCTAGACAGGATAAGGGAGTCAAACAGCTAAGATAACTTCTGCTCACCCCCTTGATAGGTTGGCACAGAGCAGTCAGGCTTATCCGAGTGGCAATGTGTAAAGAATTCCTCATCAGTTTAGAAAAATAGCCAATATGCACAAGTCAAAATATCACTTTTTAAATGATTAAGCACTTTTAGTCCATAGAAATCAATGGATGCGCTTGTTTAGGGCAAAGTACCTTAGATGTGTCAAAAATCAAAGATGATGCGAGGTGCAGGGGAGGTGAAGCATCAAAAAAGCAGGTGATGCATCGTTTCTTACTGCTACAGGGGTGGTGAGGTGTCGGTTCCTTACTGCTAGGCAGGGCAGGTGCTGCGTCAGTTCCTTACTGTTGCACGGGAGCTGATGTGTTGTTTGCGGACACTATGCATTGGTTCCTTACTGCTGTGCATGTCAATGAAGAAAGCGCCCAGAGACGATGCGTCGAAAATCCAGTCGTGTTGCATCGATTTCACAGCGACGAAGCAGGCACTGTGTCAGAGTCGGAGCAGTGCGTCTGGGGCTTCGTTGATGCGCTGCTCGAAACTCACACAGCAGCGGTTCTTCCGATGTGCTGCGACGGGAAGCTGGGACCTGCGTTGTAAGCCATGGTCGTTTCCTCAAGCAGGGACCACGTTGCGGTGCTGGAAGCGGTGATGAGTTGAGTTTTGCAGCAATGAATTGGTTCGAAATGACACTGGGAGTCGATGTGTGCATTTTCTCCTTGAAATTACCAGAATTCACTTCCAACACAAACTGGCAAGTCAGCAGAAGAGCCCAGGCACTGGCAGTTGAAGTCTTTGATAACCCTAAGACTTATTAACTGGAGGCAAGCGTAACTCAAGCCCTTGGAGAACCTTGGAATCAGGATGTTGAAAGCAAAGTCCAGTCCTTTCACTCCAAGGACAGAAGCAGTAAAGCAGCAGGCCAACACAGCAAAGCAAACAGCAAAGTGGCAGTCCCTCCTAACAGCTATCCAGCTTTTCTTCCTGGCAGAATGTCCTCAACCCAGAAGTGTTCTGAGGATATGGGGTCACAGGTCCAATATTTATACCCATTTTAGCCTTTGAAGTATGCAAACTTCAAAGGGCAGTCTTTCTAGTGCACAAGGCCCTGCCTTTCCCTGACCTGGCTCCAGACACACTGCAGGGGGTGGAGACTTCTTTGTGTGAGGACATGCAATTTTAAAAACAACTTCACTAAAAGATGGATTTTATAAATTGTGAGTCCAGAGAACCCAAACTCCAATTTTCTATTAACTCCCAATTGGAAGATACACTTGTAAGAGGTTACAAGGCAGTTCCAATGGTAACCTATGGGAGAAATATGCCTTGCAGTAGTGAAAAACTGAATTAGCAGATTTTCACTACCAGGACATGTAATACACATCAGTACATGTCCTACCTTTTAAATACACTGCACCCTGCCCATATAGCTACTTTGGGCCTATCTTAGGAGTGTACTAAAAGAGAAGGTTTGGGCCTGGCAAGTGGGTGCACTTGCCAGGTCGAAATAGCAGTTTAAAACTGCACCCCCAGAGGCAGGTCTGAGACATGTTTGCAAGGCTACTCACGTGGGTGGCACAATCGGTGCTGCAGGCCCATTAAATACATTTTACCCAGAGAGCACTTGCACTTTAGCACAGTAAAGTGTCCAGAGTCCTACAACCAGCAAAAACGAAATGCAGCACACAGTCAAAAACAAGCGGTCAGAAGCAAAAAGACAGAGGAAAAAGATGCCAGGTCTAACAGAAATTATACTTATAAAATGTAATAAAGTAATCCCAATGTTATCCTATGGAAGAGGTAGGCCTTATAGTAGTAAAAAACGAATTTGAGAGTTTTTCACTACTAGGGCATATAAAACTTTAAAGTACATGTCCTGCCTTTTAAATACATTGCACCCTGCCCTCTGGGTTATCTAGGGCCTACCTGCAATGGCGGGTATGAGATGTGGATAAAGGGCTACTTAAGTGTGTGGCAAAATCAGTACTGCAAGTCAACAAGTGGCATTTAAATTAAAGGCCCTGGGTATATGTACTACCACTTTACTAGGTATATATAAATAAATTAAATATGCCAGTTGGGGATGAACCAATTTTACTATGTTTAAGGGAGAGAGCACAAGCATCTTAGCACTGGTTAGCAGTGGCAAAGTACGCAGAGTTATAATACCAGACAAAACGAGGTCAACAAAGTGGAGGAGGAAGGCAAAACTTTGGGGGAAGACCACCCTATGGCTCTCAGGTCTAACACATGTCCCCCTCCAGTTGAAAGTGGGGAGAGCTACCCAACCCCTTGGGAGTTCTCTTCACTAAGACAGAAGAACCTGGAGAGACCATCAACATTGGCGTGGTCTGAGCCCGGACATTGTTCCACCGTAAAGTCTATTTGCTGTAGAGAGATGGACCACCTCAACATTATGGGATTTTTACCCTTCATCTGCATGAGCCATCTGAGGGGCCTGTGGTCTGTCTGAACCAGGAAGTGAGTACCAAACAGGTATGCTCTCAACTTCTTTAGTGCCCAGACCACAGCAAAAGCTTCTCTTTCAATCGCACTCCACCTCTGTTCCAGTGGAAGTAACCTACTGCTAATTAAGGCTACCGGTTGGTCAAGGCCCTCCTGATTCTACTATGCTAAGGCTGCCCCATTGCCATGCTCTGAAGCCTACGTCTGTGCTCTGATTTCTTTGAAGAAGTCAGGAGCCTTGAGTACTGGTGCTGTGCACATGGCTTCCTTGAGAGTGTCAAAGGATTTCTTACAGGCCTCTGTCCAGATCACCAATCTGGGATGCTTCTTCAAAGTCAGCTCTTTTAAGGAGGCAACAATGGTGCCATATCCCTTAACAAAACTCCTATTGTATCCTGTGAGGTCAGGGAAGTGTAGGAAAGTAGGATCTGCTTCTTATGGTTACACCCACTTTTTGCTTGATGTTACACTGTTTTTGACTAGTCTGACTGGGATCCTGCTAATCAGGACCCCAGTGTATCTGCTTTCTCCCTAAAATGTTATGTCATGTACTTAGGTACACTCCAGATTGGATACTGGGGTACCCTTGTCAGTCCCTAGTATATGGCACACCTGTACCCATGGCATAGGTTCCCCAGAGGCCTCCCATGGGCTGCAGCATGTATTATGCCACCCATGAGAGGCCATGCAAAATGGAACTACAGGTCTGCCATTGCAGCCTGTGTAAGCTGGTGCTTGCACCACTTACGAAGATATAGGTTTACTATATCTATAGGTCACTACACTGAAAACCTATCAGTCACCCCTCTAGCAGGCCTTAACAATCCTCAAGGCAGGGTGCTGGGTTTTATGTGAGAGGGTGCCCCTGCATGAGTAGAAGACCCCTGCAGCCTTCGGAGGCCATTCTCCCGAGTTGTCGGTGACGCAGCCAGACATATAGGTAGAGGTGCATTATATGCGCGCGTAAAATGCTATCTTGAAAACGGCTGCAACAAAACATGTCGTGTTTGGTATCAAACACCTTGGAATCATACCTCCATACTGGTAACGGGTGTGGGAGGTATGATTCCACCCTTCTGAAGTGAGCTTCGTGGAGTCCCTGGTCTTCCCGGTACCAGCCTTCTCGACCCGGATAGCACAAAATGGCTGCTGCCAAACAGAGACACATTTCTGCCCTCCTGCTGCTGAGCCAAGCTCGAGCAGGGCAAGGCAGAACAATAGGGATCCTGTCACAGGGAGGTGTGACCACCTCCTAGACAGGATTCAGTGTATTGGGGCTGGGTGGGTGCACTTCCCAAGTGCCTGAAAGTCTGCACGAGGGGCACACTTGGTGTCCCTGTGCATAGTCCACTTCAAACCAGTCCTGAGAGTGGTTGGCTCCTGCTCTAGCACGAAACTGGACAAAGGACATGGGAGTAACCTCTCCACTGTCCTGGCCCTCCCCTGGGAGAGTCCCCTGAATCTGTCCAACCCTCTCCCGTGGGTACAAAAGGGCTTACCTGGCTGTAGGACCCTAGATTCGACGTGGACAAGATTCTGAACTAGAAGCCACGGATCTTCGACCGTCTGGACACTCTGGACTTTGCTGTACTTCGACTGGGCCTGACTTCATCTCCCTCTCCATCCCAAGCATCGTCTGTGCCCGTGCACCATACAGGCTCTGTGCAGGACCCGTGGAGCATCAAGGACAACTGAAGTTATCTCCCTTGGGGTGAAGGAGTCACTCCCCTGCATTCGCAGGCACCGTAACGCAACTGACCAGTCTGCTGATCCTGAGCTCCCGTGGACTCCGAAAGCTCCAGCAACACAGGAGGTGGGTTCCTACATTCCTTGAGGTTCCTTGAGGTCGAGCTGCCCTCTCACCAAGTCTGAGGCTAGTATCCCTTGTTGGGACCGCATAACCTGAACCCCTGTGCACCACGTACTTTTGCAAGTGCATATGCTTGTTGGTGTTTCCAGAATAAGTGCATTGGGCTACGAATAGCTCCAATCTCTGGGCACATTTCCACCAAAGAACTTTGGCCTCCTTGCTCCTTGGGTTGTTGCTTTGTAAATCTGCTCGAGGTCCCCTCGCGACTCCTGTTTCTCCGGCCTGCCGGTCCTCTTGAGGGTCAACACTGCTTCTCTTGGGCTCCCCTGGTTGCTCCAGTCCTGCCCTGACTCCCCTTGCTGTGGTGAGTCCTCTAGTCCTTGCTGGGCCAGACCGTAACCTTCTTTGACCTTCTTCGTGGGTTGCTGCTGCCAAGGCTTGTTGGTGCTCCCGCTGGACACCGACCCCTCAGCACTCGACAGCCTTCGTGGGACAGCTCGTATCCGGCTCCTGGTCATCCTCGACGTCTCCTGGTCACTGCAGCTGTAGAGTCAAGGTCTCCATCATCACACCTGAAGCACCCGACATCGGTGGACATTCGTCTACCGAGCCCCTGGGTGACCCAGACTCTGTCCCCTCTGCTTTCAGGTACTCTTCGACAAGAATCCACCTTTGGATTCCAACGGACACTTTTCTTCTTTCCCGCAGTGGCATTTCCTTGAAGTCCTCCATTGAGATCGACAGCGGTTTCCGACACCACTTCAGCCCCATGCACCCGGCTTCCCTGGGATAGGTAACTCTGGTACTACGGTATCCATGGGTGGGGTGGCTCTCAAACATCCTATGATCCAAAGGGCTTCCTCGTAATCCACTGGGAAGGGTCCTTAAACTTTAAAACTGCAACTGCGACTCTCCCATTGAATTGTACGTAGCTCGTGGTCGTGTTCTCACACTGCACCCGTCCTCCGTGGGGTCCCTACTTACTCACCTTGGGTGGCTCCTTGGGGTCCCAGCGATTCTGCAACCTCTAAACACTGTCTTGACTCAAGTCATGGTTCTTATACCACTATTTTAGTATATGGTTTGGTCTCCCCCTGGAGCCCACTGTGTATTAGTGCTACTTACGATTGTTTCTGTGCTACAGTATGTGTGCTTTGTGTTTATCTGCATGTAGCAGATACTGTGAAGTATTTAGAGTGTGTTATAATAATAAATACATATTTTTATAACTACTGTGTGGTTCTCCTTTCATTTAACCAGTACAATAAGATTGCATTCTGGTAAAACAAGCTGCTTAGTATTCCTTCAAGACTAAGCCTAAAGGCTGCTCTCCACAGCTACCACTTGGATAGCTTTCTAAGGTTATCTTTGACCTCTTAAATCACCATAAGGGTTGTTTGGACTGGTAGAAGGTGCCCACTTTAATTAGTGGACATCATATACCAGGCCAACTTCTCACATTGGTGTGCAGCGGTTGGGTTTCAAGCCTGTATTGTTTTACCAGATAAATCCTTGTATTGATTCACTGAAAACCACTAAGTACTAGGCACATATAATACTAGCTTAGAATAAGTAAGTGCTACTGAACTTAGGGTTGATTAAGTCAAGGGTCTAGCACACCCTTTCTCCAACCTCAGAGAGTTTAGTTCCCACTAGGTTAGGTAGGTGCAACAACTCACCACAAATAGTATGTCTTCTAAAGGAGATGCCCATGGCTCTCTGCAAAGAGGTGTGGCGCAGCGGCCAGGGTGCCTGACTCCGGACCACGGGGTTCACGGTTCGATCCCCGGCGGCAGGTTAGCCCAGCACCGTGTGACTCTGGGCAATAGCTCGCTTAATCTTCCCGACGGCTCTCAGCGCCGGGAAACCTCTCCGGAGGTAGCTGTGCGCTTTACAAATGCTGGTATTTCCGTGAACTTTCATTCAAGAATTGAAAGCCCTGTGTGCCTCTAGAAAGCTGAAGACAGGGAGAAGTGCCAACACTCAACGTCTGATAGAGACGTTACTTCTTGATGACCTTAGGAAGACCCCTGGGTCAGATGAACAGGAGAGAGTGGGTGGGACAGGGAATGAGGACAGGTCAGGAGGTGACACCTTTTATGACCTAGACTCAAACCCTGGCCAGAAGGAACAAGATGATTCCCACCTGGCCAACTCAGATCTTCAGGGAGATGATGGAGAAGGCCAAGAAGGCCCCCTCTTCATCCCTCCTGGAAGAGTGCAGAGTTTACCAAGGAGATCTAGATCTCCCTCTGCAGAGTCTAATCACTCAGTACAGTCTGTAGGGACCTCTGTATCTGGCAAGAGGGACCACTCTTATGACAGGGAGTACCAATTTCTGGAACTTGAGAAAGCTAAGCTTAGGCTCAGGCAACAGCAATTGGCCCTGGACAAAGAGTCCCTAGAAGTCCAGAGAGCTAGAAAAAAGTTTGGACTAGAGTCCCATGGTGGCAGCAACAGTGTCCCTAGAATTAAGGAACATTCCTTTGATAATAGGAACCTGAGCAAGATTGTCCCTCCCTACCATGTTGTGGATGACATCCATAAATTGGTAACTGCTGTAGAGAGGGCCTGTAAAATTCAGAGGTTCCCTCAAGAGCATTGGGCAGCTATCTTGTGGCTCTCCTTTGCTGACAAAGGTAGTGATAAGCTCCTCACTGTTAGAGACGAGGATGCTGACAATTATTCAGTCCTGAAGAGTGCTGTCATTGATGGGTTTGGCTTAACCACTGAACAGTACAGGATTAAGTTCAGAGACACCCAGAAGACACAGCATCAGGACTGGGTAGACTTTGTGGATAGTGCCATTAAGGCTCTGGAAGGCTGGTTGCTTGGCAGCAAAGTGAATGATTTCAAGGGATTGTACAATTTGATTATGAGGGAGCAGATCCTTAATAATTGCCAAAATCAGTTGTTGCATCAATACCTGGTTGACTCTGATCTGACTTCTCCCCAAGAATTGGGAAAGAAGGCAGATAGGTGGGTCAGAACCAGCGTGAAGCAGAGAAACCAGAACCATGGTGGTGACCAGAAGAAGCACGATGCTAAAACTTCAGATAAGGGTGGGAACAAGGGTAAAGATGACAAGTCTTCATCAGGGCCCCAAAAACCTGCATCTGGGGGGGAGTCACAATCCAACAAAGGTAAAGGCAAAAAGAAACCTTGGTGTTACTTATGTAAGGAAAAGACCCATTGGACAAAATATGCCAATTGTCCAAAGGTCAAGGATACTACTCCAACCACCACTGCCCTAAGGCAACTGCTCCCCCTAGTACAGCTACAAGTGGTGGTACAGGGAACAAGGGATTAGTAGGGTTAACCTTGGGTAGTGAGATGGGTTCTGGCCTAGTCAGGACTCCAGCTCAGGCTGTGTTAGTTTGTGATGGTGGCATAGATATTGCCACTCTACTTGCTAGTCCCAGTAACTTGGGCAAGTACAGACAACAGCCTTTAATAAATGGAGTAGAAGCCATGGCATACAGGGACACAGGGGCCAGTGTCACAATGGTGACAGACAAAACTTGTGTCTCCTGGACAAATCATACTTGGTGAAATGTACCAAGTGACCAATGCAAACAATGTCAGGACTGACCATTCCTTGGCAGTTGTTAATTTCAGCTGGGGAGGGGTAACGTGGCCTAAGAAGGTTGTGGTTAGCTCAGACCTACCAGTAGATTGTTTGTTGGGCAATGATTTGGAGGCATCAGCCTGGGCTGATGTGGAATTTAGGGCTCATGCAGCAATGCTGGGCATCACTGCTGATGTGTTTGCTGTGACCAGGTCACAGGACAAGCTGGCTAACACTGAACAGGCCTTGGATTCTGTAACAATGGACCAAGGGCCTTCCAAGAGAAGGAGCAGGAGGGGTAAGGCTGTGCCTTCCCCCCAGATTCAGTGTGAGGATCAATCTCTTGAGGGATATGATCTCAGTCCCTGTGAAGGAACTGTCTCAGATGAAGTGGAACCTGATCAGGTTGAGTTCTTGGGGACAGGGGACCCTTCCAGGGCAGACTTCAGTTTGGAGCAGAAAATCTGCCCCTCTCTTGAACCCCTCAGACAGCAAGCTGCTGCTGAGGCTGCTGGGAGTGTCAGTAGATCTCACAAGATCTATTGGGATGAGGGACTTCTATACTCAGAGGGTAGAGACCCCAAGCCTGGTGCCACCAGGTGGTTAGTCATACCTCTGAAGTTTAGGAGCTTCCTACTCACCCTTGCACATGACATTCCCTTAGCAGGACACCTAGGCCAAATTAAGACTTGGGACAGGCTTGTCCCTCATTTTCACTGGCCTCACATGTCAGAGGACACAAAGGAGTTTTGTCGCTCTTGTACCACCTGTCAAGCCAGTGGTAAGGCAGGTGGTACTACAAAGGCCCCCCTCATACCACTACCTGTGGTGGGGGTTCCCTTTGAGAGGGTTGGGATTGACATAATTGGTCCCATGAACCCTCCAACTGCATCTAGGCACAGTTATATTCTCCGGTGGTGGTCAGGGCAATCCCAGGAATTCTTTTCCAGAGTGGGTTTACCTAAGGAGGTCTTAACTGACAGAGGTATAAACTTCATGTCCAGTTATATCACTGCAATGTGGAAGGAGTGTGGAGTGAACTACAAGTTCACCACACCCTATCACCCACAATGCAATGGGTTGGTTGAAAGGTTCAACAAAACCATAAAGGGCATAATCATGGGCCTCCCAGAAAAGCTTAGACAAAAATAGGATGTCCTGTTGCCCTGCCTTCAATCAATCAATCAATCATGTCACTTCTCTTTGCCTACAGAGAGGTCCCACAAAAGGGGGTTGGCTACAGCCCTTGTGAGCTTTTGTTTGGACATCCAGTTAACCCCTTCGATGCTCATGACGGAATGGTTCCGTCATGAGCATCGGTGCCCCTGTGCTCATGACGGAACCATTCCGTCATGAGGCCAGGGGCACGAAATCCCTCTGCTGCAGACAGCAGAGGGATTTCTATTTCACCCCTGTGACCTTGGGAGCTGGGGAAGAGCTTCCCCAGCTCCTGAGGCCCCCTCCCTGGTTTCTGTGCCATGAGGATCAGCGCGCACGTCGCGCTGTCCTCATGGCACAGAAACCGAAACTGAAATGAGCCTTTAGGCTCATTTCAGTTTCACTTTCTATGTGCTCAGGAGGCTATCTCAGCCCCCCGGGCACGTAGAAAGACGGGAGAGGTATCATTGGAAAGGGGAGACTCTCCCCTTTCCAATGGTACCCCTCCCCAGTGGAACCCTGCTTGGGGATCGCCCCAGGAGGGCGATCCCCAAGCAGGGATCCACCCACTAGACACCAGGGAGGGGGAGCGGCCCCTTGGGCAAGGGCTTTTGCTCACCCAATTTTTTTGGGTGTGATTTAGTCTTTTTGCCCCCCTGGAGGGCAGATCGGGGCAGTAGCCCCCAATTTGCCCCACACGGGGGGCAAAAAGCCCACTAGACCCCAGGGATATTATTTTTTGGCCGCATAATTTATTAGGGTGGGGGCTGCCCATAAAGGGCATGTCCATGCCCCCACCCCACAAAATTTACAGCCTTTCTGATGGGGGCATTAGCCCCCAATCTGCCCCGCCGGGGGGGGGGCAAAAAGCCCACTAGACGCCAGGGATTTTTTTGGGGCAAATTTGAATTAGGGTGGGGGTCCCAAAACGGGCATGCCCATGCCCCCACCCCCTCCCCCGCAAAAATAACAGCCTTCCTGCCCCCCTGGGGGCAGATGGGGCAGTAGCCCCCAATCTGCCACCCCCGGGGTGCAAAAAGCCCACTAGACGCCAGGGATTTTTTGGGCAAATTTTAATTAGGGTGGGGGCATTGGCATGCCCGTTTTGGCAGCCCCGACCCTAATTAAAATTTGCTCACTGAGCGTCTAGTGGGCTTTGCCCCTCCTGGGGGCAGATGGGGGCATTAGCCCCCAATCTGCCCCGCCGGGGGGGCAAAAGCCCACTAGACACCAGGGATTTTTTGGGGCAAATTTGAATTAGGGTGGGGGTTCCCAAAACGGGCATGCCCATGCCCCCACCCCCTCCCCCACAAAAATAACAGCCTTCCTGCCCCCCTGGGGGACAGATGGGGCAGTAGCCCCTAATCTGCCCCCCGGGAGGACAAAAAGCCCACTAGACGCCAGGGATTTTTGGGCAAATCTTAAGTAGGGTGGGGGCATTGGCATGCCCGTTTTGGGCAGCCCCCACCCTAATTAAAATTTGCCCAAAAAACTCCCTGGCGTCTAGTGGATTTTCTGACCCCCCCCCCTGGGGGGCAAAAAGCCCACTAGTCACCAGGGATTTTTTTGGGGCAAATTTGAATTAGGGTGGGGGCTGCCCAAAATGGGCATGCCCATGCCCCCACCCCCTCCCCGCAAAAATTACAGCCTTCCTGTCCCCCCTGGGGGGCAGATGGGGCAGTAGCCCCCAATCTGCCCCCGGGAGCATAAAGCCCACTAGACGCCAGGGATTTTTGGGGCAAATTTTAATTAGGGTGGGGGCATTGGCATGCCCGTTTTGGCAGCCCCACCCTAATTAAAATTTGCCCAAGCCTCCTGGCGTCTAGTGGACTTTCTGCCCCCTGGGGGGCAGATGGGGGCATTAGCCCCCAATCTGCCCCGCCGGGGGTGGGGGGAAAAGCCCACTAGCCGCCAGGGATTTTTTTGGGGCAAATTTGAATTAGGGTGGGGGCTGCCCAAAATGGGCATGCCCATGCCCCCACCCCCTCCCTGCAAAATTACAGCCTTCCTGCCCCCCTGGGGGCAGATGGGGCAGTAGCCCCCAATCTGCCCCCCGGGGGGGGCAAAAAGCCCACTAGACGCCAGGGATTTTTTTGGGGCAAATTTGAATTAGGGTGGGGGCTGCCCAAAACGGGCATGCCCATGCCCCCACCCCCTCCCCGCAAGAATTACAGCCTTCCTGCCCCCCCGGGGGGCAAAAAGCCCACTAGACGCCAGGGATTTTTGGGGCAAATTTTAATTAGGGTGGGGGCTCCCCAAAACGGGCATGTCAATGCCCCCACTCCCCACCCGCAACAATTACAGCCTTTCTGCCCCCCCTGGGGGGAAGATGGGGGCAGTAGCCCCCAATCTGCCCCCCAGGGGGGCAAAAAGCCCACTAGACGCCAACGATTACACTGGCTTTTTTATGTGCCTACCAATTTCCTACCACCCAGCGTTCGCCCAGGTCTCCCGATAAAAATGGTGCCTCACTCGGGTGGGAGGCCCAAGTACCCGCGACAGGCAAGGGCCCAAAACGTATTGAGGCGACATCAAAATTGCCTATCACAAAACGACCTAGTTTTGCAAGGGGGGTCCCGTGACTTTTTGGCCCGGGGCTCGGCGGCCACCTAGGGAAACCTACCAATACGCCTCAATACGTTTTGGGCCCTTGCCTGTCGCGGGTACTTGGGCCTCCCACCAGAGTGAGGCACCATTTTTATCGGGAGACCTGGGGGAGCGCTGGGTGGTAGGAAATTTGTGTCAGCCCGGTGATGCCACAACTTTCCCACACACAAATGTGTGAAATTTTCAGCAAAATTTCAGGTTTGCAGGGGATTCTGGGTAAGAAAACGTTGGGGGATCCACGCAAGACATACCTCACTGGAATCCCCCGGGTGTCTACTTTTCAGAAATGTGTGGGTTTGGTAGGTTTCCCTAGGTGCTGGCAGAGCTAGGGTTCAAAAACTACAGCTAGGCACTTTGCAAAAAAAGGTTCATTTTTCACTGTGAAAATGTGGTGTGTACACGTTGCGTTTTGCGCTGTTTCCTATCGCGGGCACGAGGCCTACCCACAAGAGTGAGGTACCATTATTCTCGGAAGACTTTGGGGAACGTGGGGTGGGTGGAATTTTGTGGATCCACGCAGATTCCAGAACTTTCCACCACAGAAAAGTCAGGAAAATGTGGTTTTTTGACAATGTTTTAGGTTTGCAAGGGATTCTGGGTAACAGAACCTGGTGAGAGCCAGTCAAGTCACCCCATCCTGGATTCCCCTGTGTGTCTAGTTTTCAAAAATGTATAGGTTTGCTAGGTTTCCCTAGGTGCCGGCAGAGCTAGGGTTCAAAAACTACAGCTAGGCACTTTGCAAAAAAAGGGTCATTTTTCACTGTGAAAATGTGGTGTGTCCACGTTGCGTTTTGCGCTGTTTCCTGTCGCGGGCACTAGGCCTACCCACACAAGTGAGGTACCATTTTTCTCGGAAGACTTTGGGGAATGCGGGGTGGGTGGAATTTTGTGGATCCACGCAGATTCCAGAACTTTCTACCACAAAAAAGTGAGGAAAATGTGGTTTTTTTGACAATTTTTTAGGTTTGCAAGGGATTCTGGGTACCATAACCTGGTGAGAGCCAGTCAAGTCACCCCATCCTGGATTCCCCTGGGTGTCTAGTTTTCAAAAATGTATAGGTTTGCTAGGTTTCCCTAGGTGCCGGCAGAGCTAGGGTTCAAAAACTACAGCTAGGCACTTTGCAAAAAAAGGGTAATTTTTCACTGTGAAAATGTGGTGTGTCCACGTTGCGTTTTGCGCTGTTTCCTGTCGCGGGCACTAGGGCTACCCACACAAGTGAGGTACCATTTTTCTTGGAAGACGTTGGGGAACACAGGGTGGGTGGAATTTTGTGGATCCACGCAGATTCCAGAACTTTCCACCACAGAAAAGTGAGGAAAATGTGTTTTTTTTGACAATTTTTTAGGTTTGCAAGGAATTCTGGGTACCAGAACCTGGTGAGAGCCAGTCAAGTCACCCCATCCTGGATTCCCCTGGGTGTCTAGTTTTCAAAAATGTATAGGTTTGCTAGGTTTCCCTAGGTGCCGGCAGGGCTAGGGTTAAAAACTACAGCTAGGCACTTTGCAAAAAAAGGGTCATTTTTCACTGTGAAAATGTGGTGTGTCCACGTTGCGTTTGCGCTGTTTCCTGTCGCGGGCACTAGGCCTACCCACACAAGTGAGGTACCATTTTTCTCGGAAGACTTTGGGAACGCGGGGTGGGTGGAATTTTGTGGATCCACGCAGATTTCAGAACTTTACACCACAGAAAAGTGAGGAAAATGTGTTTGTTTTCACAATTTTTTAGGTTTGCAAGGGATTCTGGGTACCAGAACCTGGTGAGAGCCTGTCAAGTCACCCCATCCTGGATTCCCCTGGGTGTCTAGTTTTCAAAAATGTATAGGTTTGCTAGGTTTCCCTACGTGCCGGCAGAGCTAGGGTTCAAAAACTATAGCTAGGCACTTTGCAAAAAAAGGGTCATTTTTCACTGTGAAAATGTGGTGTGTCCACATTGCGTTTTGCGCTGTTTCCTGTCGCGGGCACTACGCCTACCCACATAAGTGAGGTACCATTTTTCTCGGAAGACTTTGGGGAACGCGGGGTGGGTGGGATTTTGTGGATCCACGCAGATTCCAGAACTTTCCACCACAGAAAAGTGAGGAAAATGTGTTTGTTTTCACAGTTTTTTAGGTTTGCAAGGGATTCTGGGTACCAGAACCTGGTGAAAGCCAGTCAAGTCCCCCCATCCTGGATTCCCCTGGGTGTCTAGTTTTCAAAAATTTATAGGTTTGCTAGGTTACCCTAGGTTCCGGCAGAGCTAGCGTTAAAAAACTACAGCTAGGCACTTTGCAAAAAAAGGTTAATTTTTCACTGTGAAAATGTGGTGTGTCCACGTTGCGTTTTGCGCTGTTTCCTGTCGCGGGCACTAGGCCTACCCACACAAGTGAGGTACCATTTTTCTCGGAAGACTTTGGGGAACACGGGGTGGGTAGAATTTTGTGGATCCACGCAGATTCCAGAACTTTTCACCACAGAAAAGTGAGGAAAATTTGGTTTTTTGGACAATTGTTTGGGTTTGCAAGGGATTCTGGATACCAGAACCTGGTGAGAGCCAGTCAAGTCACCCCATCCTGGATTCCCCTGGGTGTCTAGTTTTCAAAAATGTATAGGTTTGCTAGGTTTCCCTAGGTGCCGGCAGAGCTAGGGTTCAAAAACTACAGCTAGGCACTTTGCAAAAAAAGGGTCATTTTTCACTGTGAAAATGTGGTGTGTCCACGTTGCGTTTTGGGCCGTTTCCTGTCCCGGGCACTAGGCCTACCCACACAAGTGGGGTACTGTTTTTCTCTAAAGACTTTGGGGAACACGGGGTGGGTGGAATTTTGTGGATCCACGCAGATTCCAGAACTTTCCACCACAGAAAAGTGAGGAAAATGTGTTTTTTTGACAATTTTTAGGTTTGCAAGGGATTCTGGGTAACAGAACCAGGTGAGAGCCAGTCAAGTCACCCCATCCTGGATTCCCCTGGCTGTCTAGTTTCCAAAAATGTATAGGTTTGCTAGGTTTCCCTAGGTGCGGGCAGAGCTAGGGTTCAAAAACTACAGCTAGGCACTTTGCAAAAAAAGGGTAATTTTTCACTGTGAAAATGTGGTGTGTCCACGTTGCGTTTTGGGCCGTTTCCTGTCGCGGGCACTAGGCCTACCCACACAAGTGAGGTACCATTTTTATCGGGAGACTTAGGGTAACACAAAATTGTAGAGCAACTGTTATTATCTATTGACTTTCGATGCATTTCTGCCTTCCAAATGAAAGACAATGTGTAAAAAAGAAGTCATTTTGAAAAATGACCTATAATTCTCATGCTAGTATGGGTACTCCCAATTTCGGAAATGTGCAAATATCTACTGTTTCTAAACTCTATATTTTGTTCCCATTTCAGAAATACATAGGTGTCTTTCATACCGATTTTTCCATGTATAAATTTTCCCAGAATAATTGCTATATACCCGGGACATAATAAAAAACCATTGCAAGACGCTGCTCAGTTATTAGCTCTGGGTTCGTTGGGTTCTTGGTGAACCTACAAGTCCTATATATCACCACAACCAGAAAGGTCCAGCAGATGTAATGGTATATTGCTTTCAAATAGCTGTCATAATTAGAAGAAGTTACAGGTGAAAACGTTGAAACAAATGGCTGTTTTTTCAACTAATTTTCAATGTTTCCAATATTTAACTGTTTGTTTCTATAAAGAAAACTTGAAGGATCTACACAATGACCCCTTGCTGAATTCAGAATGTTGTCTACTTTTCAGAAATGTATGGCTTTCCAGGATCCATTTTTGCTTTCATACCCATTTCTACCATTAACTGGAAGGAGGTTGAAAGCACAAAAAATCCCAGAAAAATGCCAAAACTGTGTACAAAATTTTGGTTTTCTGGCAAAAGTCTGCTTGTCCCTGAAAGCTGGGAAGATGGTGATTTCAGCACCACAACCCCTTTTTGATGCCATTTGCAGGGAAAAACCAGATGCTTTCATCTGTAGCCCTTTTGCATTTTCCCCAAAAACCAAATTTAGCTGTATTTTGGCTAATTTCTGTGTCCCCTCCAGGGGAATCCACAAACCCTGGGTACCTTTAGAATCCCCATGATGTTGGAAAAAAAGGACGCAAATTTGGCATGGATACCTTATGTGGTCAAAAAGTTACAGGGGCCTAAGCGCGAACTACCCCAAATAGCCAAAAAAAGGCTTAGCACAGGAGGGGAAAAGGCCTAGCAGCGAAGGGGTTAAGGGCCCCTTGTGTTTGGTGAAGGAGGGATGGGAGTTACCTCTCAAACCTCCCAAACAAGACATGGTGGACTATGTACTTGGTCTCTGCTCCAGGATGGCTGAGTACATGAAGAAGGCAAGCAGAAACCTTGAGGCAAGTCAAGAATTGTATAAAGCTTGGCATGACCAAAAGGCTGTGCTGACTGTTTATCAGCCAGGGCAGAAGGTGTGGGTGTTGGAGCCTGTGGCCCCAGCAGCTCTCCAAGATAAATGGAGTGGACCCCATACCATACTTGAGCAGAATGGAGAGGTCACCTACTTGGTGGACCTTGGAACTCCCAGGAGCCCCCATAAGGTGCTCCATTTGAACAGGCTCAAGCCATACATTGACAGGGCTGACATGGGCTTGTTCCTGGCAACTGATGAGGGACAGGAGGAAGAGAGTGACCCACTCCCTGACCTCCTCTCACAGAACCCTGATGATGGATCAGTTGATGGTGTAGTCTTGGCAGACAGCCTCATTGGTCAACAGCAGATTGATTGTAGGAAGGTCCTCAATCAATACAGGCATTTGTTTTCTTTGACACCCAGTCAAACCACCTGTTGTACCCATGAAGTGTTGTGTATCAATGGGGATACCCGACGGGCTACCAGACCCGGGTCAATAGTACAGTACAACAAAGAAATGGTCAAGTAGCATACAACAATTATTGAAAGGACAAGCAATAAGTCGCATCCACAAAACTAACTTGTAAAGTCAAATTTGCAAGGAATGCAATTTATTTACAATGAAGTTGAGACTTTTAGTTGTGGCAACACAGTTGCTCAATTCTCCTAAGGTAATACAAATATTTACAATAATTGGTGCTCAGGATTGGGAAACGGGAAATGAGGGGTGATTGTGATTAAAGTGGAGACGTGAGGGTAGTGGACAAGGACAGGGTAGTGTGACATATATCCATCACATTCACATGGTGATACTGATCCGGCCTTAACAAAGTTCAATTGTTCCAAATATATCACATAGCAGTACATGAACACTGTCAATGAATTACAGTTGTCCTGGCTTGTGATCTGTTTGTAGTCGACGTTTCGACCCCTATAAAGTTAACTAGGTGAGTCCAGCCTTAGGGTGGGGTCTTCATCAGGACTATGACAGAGCACCTAGAGGCAATAGGATACTGCGTGTTAGGAAAGCGAATCTAGTTGGAAAAGGGAGTGAATGCGTATGTTAAACGGTGCCAAGACACCTGCTTCACAAATGTTTTTTTTGATTTGCTCAAAAGCAACCTGCTGCTCCTCCCCCCAATTAAAGGAACACCCTTTCTTCAACAACGCTCTCAGTGCCTCAGTCTTAGAGGCAAATGAATCTTCAAACTTAGCATAATACTCAACTAAACCCATAAAGGATCTCAATTTGTCTTTGTCATTGGGAACAGGTGCCTCACGTATAGCTTCAATAAGATCCACTTTTGAGCGAACTCCGTTACCAGAGATGGTATGTCCCAGGTACTCTATTTCCTCCACCAAAAATTTACATTTCTCTTTTCTTAGAGTTAGGCCTGCCTCCCTCAACCTTCCCAAGACCACTTTAAGACATTTGTTGTGTTCATCAATAGACTCTCCGAACACAAGGATGTCGTCCTGGAAAGATTTTACTTTTTCGACGCCCTTCAACACTTCAGTCATGATGCGTTGAAAGACGCTAGCTGCTGAAGACAGCCCAAATGGTAGTCTCCTGAACCGAAAGGTACCCTCCATGGTGATAAAAGATGTAAGATTCTTACTCTCCTCATCAAGTTTGACCTGGTGGTAAGCACTCTTCAAATCAAGTTTTGAAAAGTACTTACCACCTCCCAGCAAAAGTAACAATTCATTAATGTTTGGAAGAGGAAAGGTGTCAGTTACGATATGCTGGTTAAGACTGCGCAAATCCACACATAATCTCAACTTCCCATCGCTCTTTTTGCTGATAACTACTGGTGAGACCCATTCGGTGGCTTCCACCGGTTCTATTACACCATCTTTTAGCATTTGATCTAATAATTGTTTTACCTCCTCCCGCAACACAACAGGCACCCTTCTAAGTTTGTGCTTGACTGGGGTGGTACCTTTCTTCAAAACAATTTTGTGGGTGTACCCCTTAAGTTCACCCAGAACCTTTGTGAACGCACCTTCCATGTCTCTCAAGACTTCATCCGTAGACATTTCGGACAAGCTAAGTACTTGCCCCTCCGAGTGCGGGTCAATGATTATGTGCAAGTCGAATTGATGTCCCCACCCCATGATAGGGGGACCTTCCTCCGCAACATAGATTTTGCCCTCGGTACATCGTGATTTAAACATAATGGGTGCGGTAAAGTAACCAAGAACATCGATCCTCTCTCCTTGGTATCCTCTAGGATCTATGTCTCTGGGTTCCAGGTTAACCTCTGGCCACTCTTTTTTCCACATCCATTTTGGCACGATGGTGTACAAAGACCCACAGTCAACCATCAGTTCCACTTGTTTTCCTCTAATGTCAAATTCAGCTTTGGGGCGTTTTCTTTTACCTATGCTGCCGTTGCCAGGTAGGACCATTAGAACTGGTTCATCTCCATCTCCATCTGAATTTGGTTCTTCAGCAACAGCAACCCTTGTTCGTTCTGTGGTCTTACACATCCTAGCATAGTGCCCCCTGCGTCCACACTTCATACAGTCTTGTTTGCTTGCGAAACACCACTTTGAGTCGCTTGTGTGCACCAAACTGCCACATCTAGAACAACCTTTTTGCTTCTTATTTTTTTTTTATTTCTCATTAGGTTTACTTGTCGTTGTTTTTATTGTCTGATCCTTCCGCCCCACGACTGCAACTTCTTCTGTTATGGCATTCTTCTTACTCATAATCAACATGCATCTATCAGACTCCTCAACCACTTTCGCAATAGACAGCGCCTCTTTTAATGTAGGGTTTTTTGCTGCCCATAATCTCTCTTGTGCCTTTCTGCTGTGGCACTGCACGATGAATTGGTCAGCGAATAAGTTCATCTGTCATTTGCCCAAAGTTGCATTTGATGGACAATTCCCTCAATACAGACACAAACTCCTCCATAGTTTCCTCTTGCTTCTGTGGCCTGGTATAGAACATATACCTTGAGAGAACAACGTTCTCCTCCTTAGCAAACCGCTTCTCCATGCGTTGTTTTGCTTCCATATACACATCCTCCACGGGGTGATTATTATTACCAACATCTGTGGCAAATATTTAAAGATACGATGTGCTTCCTTGCCTATGGTACCCAGTAGAAGTGCTTTCTTTCTCTCTGGAGAGAACTCTACGCCATCTATTGCTATTATGTAATTTTCAAATAAATCGATCCATTCTTCCCAAGGCAATGAAGGTTGTCCTGGTTGGGACATGAATGATGGCGGAATCACAATTGAAGAACTTGCCATGTTTGCTAACAAATCACCAATTTGCTTCTGCTTAATTCACACGTTATGCTCACTTTGTCCACTAGATGGCTCACACCTCCTGACTTTCTTTCATAAGCTTGCTAAACAAATTACGTCGTCGATCACCACCTGATTACTGACAGCTTGGTGAACCACAGACTCATTTCACGCTCTAGTGAACATTAAACAGTTCCAAGACTCAGCTGTGACCAGGAAACGACTCAGTTCAGAACGCTGCTCCTTCACGTCAAAACCTCCTCATGCAGCTATTAGGCTCCACACTCGCGCTTTCCTGTCAGCGCGCTACGACAATACTGCCACAAAGATTTCTGCGCTTAGTCACTGTTCATTCTTTTGTAAAAGAAATCCCGTTCCAATGTAGAAATAAACTTCGAAGGGACTTCCAGTCAGCGTATGAAAGCAATACACTTCGCAATAATTTCTGCTCTCCCTCAGTCACAGTTGGCTTCAATCCGAACGTTTCACTTCCTCTCATAAAACCTTACTTCACGCACTGCGCTATCTTTCACTTCCGAAATCCCACTTTGATTACGCTGCTGCACATCTATTATTTCCACTAGCATACTCTGCTTACTGTATTTCTGTGGCGTCTTTGTTTCCACCAAATTCCCGATTTTTCTCCACAATACAGCAAAACATCACTGTGTGCGCCTCGTAATATGCGCTCACCACCGGTAGACAGCTCCCCCTTGTGACTTGAGAGGGCGGCCGATGCGTCTACCGTCCACGCTCACAGCCGCTCAGATGTCACTACATATGGCTGGCGTTCCGTCGCCAAGAAATGTAGTAATGACACCGGAGACTGAAGACTTAAGGAACAAGGATTTATTCACAACAAGATGTTCCTCAATGCGACATGCGAGCGTGTTCCACCAACACCAGCCAGGGACCAACTGGCATCGCTGGAACGGCACGGCACGAACATTCTAACTGGCAGAATCAGGGAACTGGACGCAGCCAAGTCCAAAAAGGTAACAATTACATCACTACACAGAGCCGGCCCCGGAGACTTGGAACAGGTCCCCGAGAACTGTGGGGGGCGTCAGCGCTGTAGGGTAGCCTTCCTCCCTCCCCTTCTGTCAGCGAGGCCGGTGATAAACTGCGCTGGAGGTCCCACAGGGGAGAAAGGTGATCCGGCTTCAGCGGCCCAGGGGACCGGAGGTACTTGTAGAGGCCACTGCATCACCGTGCGGCGTTGTGATTTAGTGTTCCAGCAGGAGCCAGAAGGGCATGCAGCCTCCGTGAGGAGGGGTTGCAGCCTGAGGTGAGGGCTGGGGGCAACTTGCAGACCATCCTGCATTGATTGGCGGCGAGTGACAGTGCACTCAATAGACTTTGTGGGTTGCTGGGGGGGGCCCGAGCTAGCATCCTTGTGTGCAGTGGGCCCCCAGCTGCCCCGTGGAGAATCAAACCACGTTCAAACAAATGCGCTGTGCCAGCACCAAAGGAGGGGTCGGCTGCCCCAGAGCAGCGGCAACTGGACCCATCTTTTCTACCCCCATCCGGCCTCCTTCCACTTGCCACCTGGGACTTGACAGGGCTTGGGCTCCACCTCTCTCTTCAAAAAAATCCCTGCTGCTGCTGGAGAGAGCCTATTTTGGGGACTGCCTGGCTGTTGTATAATACCTTTGTCTTGCATTTACCCATTTACTTCGTTTTGTACCATAGTTTTCTTTCACACACAAACATTCACTTAACATGCTTGTTGCATCATTATGTCATTTTGGAACCTTCATTGTATATATAAATGATGTCATAGACTCTTGGGGTCAGATGAGCCATCTACTTTGTCTTTTGAGCCTGTTGCCTGCTTGCAGGCCTTTTGTTTATAAAGTTTTATTGACGACATACTTTGCTGTGACTTTCTTCTGTCACAACAAATTGGCGACGATTTTCAAGCTTCAGTACAGGGCTTGAGAAGGCCTGCGGTAGCAAGAGTTTGAGAGAGGCGTACTAAGCTGTGAACCGAAGATGTTTAACAACACGTCAGCAAGTCCACACTAACGGATTTGAACAGGAGTTTAGTTTGTTTGACCTACTGGAGAGCCTGATTTCCTGCGTACATTTTTAGGTCTCGCGTGGCAGCGCATGCGCTGCTCGCCTCGCGAGATTTATTGTTGACAAGTACTTTCAGAAGAGGGCTGTAAGCCCCGCCCCTCATTTCCATTGGCTGGCGTCACCGTTTATGCTAAACGGTGGCCTGCCATTGGAAATTAGGGTTTTCTGTAGACGCCCTTTCCCCTCCGAGCCGGACTCGGTGGCCTACTTTGCGTCTGTCGCAAAGCACTTTCTTATCTTTATGGGGCCATGTGTTTCTAATTTGAAACACATGGCCTCATAAAGACAAGAGATCGATGCTTGTTTTTCTTCAGTACAGCCCCGGATCAACCTAGAGGATTGCAGTACCTGCTCTCCGTGTGCTTGATGTGAGCAAAGCCCTCGCACGGGTTCATTTTTCTGTTACCATGCTGTGGGGCTCAGTGCAGTGCGATACTGTAACTTCACTCCTTCTCTGTAACAAATTGTTACAGGCAACTAGTGGTATTTTCTTAGTACCACTGATTTCTGGCCTCAGAAGGCGCATGTAAGAAGTTAACAATGAACAGAGGTTTACTTCACGGCTGCCGTTTCTAAGCGCTAAGATGATATTTTTGGTCGGCAAGAGGAACCTGGTTTATTTTGTTTAGCCTCCTTTCTATAGTTTGTAAAGTTTGTGTAACTCTGTACGTGTATAAAACGTGTATAACATTGTGTAATGTTGTTCTTGTTTTCAGCCTGCCACTTAAGTAACTCTTGGGTAATCTCGTGCACATCTTTAACGCGGTGCAACGTTTTTTTTTACTGTTATGCGCTTTGAAGCCTACGGGCAAGATGCGCACTATTAAAAATCGCGTAAATGCATAAAATAAAAATGGTGTGGGAGTAGGAGGTCCATATGTGCTTCTGGGGGAGGGGGGTATATATGGTGGGTCTGACGAGCCCATCCTGAACAAGTAGGGCCGGTTTTGAGATCTGCCTGCCCTCCCCTGCTTCAGGGCACAAACACCTCCTGGGCATCTACATACTCCTCTCGACGGGGGGCGGAGAGTTGAAGGGGCGGGGGGGCAAACTCCTATCAGCGGTTCACAGCACCGCGCCGGGCCTGCCCAGAATGTGCTGGTACAAAGGGGAGGGCGGGCCTCTACAGGGGAGAAGGGCCTGTGTGTGCAGATAAGGCCCAGTCTGTGCCCGCCACCCTCCAAGGCCAACGGTCCTCCGGACTCTCATGGCCAAGGTAAGGGGTCGTCTCGCATATCCTTTTTTTTTTTTTATCTCGGGTTAGTGCGGGTTTTCAAACATCCTGCGGGTTTTCAAACGCTTCACTCACAACCTTCGTTCATCGAGAGAGCACTTCTGTGACAAACACAGGAGTGCAAGGCTATTTATTAATTTATATAGCGCTTACTAGCCCTGACGAGCGTCGTGATTCAATTGTTTCGACTCTAAATGTGCATAGTTTTCAATGTCTACTATGCCTTTTATTAAAGCGCTCTGACGTCAACTTTGACTACATGCGCACCATATAAAGGAAAACATTTCCTCAGTGTGAACATGTTGTAACGACAACATGACACGGAGACAAGAAGCAGGTTCCAAAGGTTTATTCACCAAGGCAAACACAGAATCAGCGCACCGCCTCCTTCAGCCAGCAGCCGCTCAACTGACAGGTTGCGAGCGCCCACAACAGAATCGAACCTTCGCATACCAACATTCCACCGTGGCGTGAGGAGCGGAGCCATGGTGTAAACAAGATCATAGCAATTGCATCCTTAAGAGAGGGATCTTTGGCAGCCCATAAGCGTTCCTGTGTCTTTCTGCTCCTACATTGAACAATGAGTTGGTCCCGAATCATTTCCTCAGTCATTGGACCAAATTTACATTTTATTGAAAGCTCACGAAGTCTAGTAACAAAGTCATCAATGGACTCCCTACTCTCTGGGGCTGAGTATAAAATTTGTATCTCCTCATCACTATATTTGTCTCTTTAGCAAATCTGGCTTCCAACCTTTTGCGCGCTTCTTCATAAACATCCTCAATGGGTTGACCCCGTTCGTTGTTGGCAACAGGTAAGTATTTGAAAATATGTTGCCCTTCTTTTCCTAAATTGGTGAGCAAGATTGCTCTTTTCCTGTTGCTACTGTAATCTTGCGCATCCAAAGCTTCCAAATAATTGTCGAACATTTCAATCCACTCATCCCATTCTATGCTGGGACTCCCTGGTTGGCTAAGGAAGTGAGGAGGAGTAGATACCGCTGAAACATCAAGGGCTGTGACATCCATAATGAATCACCTAAAGATGGTACAATGGTAAGTGGGTTATGGAAATAATGATGTGTATATTTGCTTTCTCCTCCGAATAATGAAGTGTTTCTTGCCAATTATAAGGATTGCATCCAGAAAATGAAAGAGAACTATCTAGAGAATTCTCTGCTTTGGACCGGTAACAGCTCACTGCACTCACGCTTTGTACACACAGCTGGTTTTAATATAAACAGTCTGAGCAGTTCGGTGAAGAAACGTGCGTTTACAATCTATGCCCACTAGATGGCAGTGTTCTCCACTAACTTTGCCGGCAAGACCGTGATTCTGACAGACATGTATTTTTTTTTTTTATTTACTGCGCGCGTCAGTTCTAGTCAGCCGGCACACGCGTCACCTCTTACTGGGCAGCGGCGTCGCTCCTTTCTTAACGCTCACCACAGAGGAGGTTATGGTTCTGACAGGAATTTTGCTTACGCGCTTCAGTTCCACACAGCCATCACACGCGTTATCTCCCGCCGGGCAGCAATGTCGCTCCTTTCCCCATGCTCACAGCAGGACAGAAACGCCAGTTCATGCGACCTGCCTCGCTACCGGCATACAGGCTCAAAATACAGTGGGGCCTCCTGTCACGCACGTCAGTTCCACACACCTGTCGCTCTAATCGCTTCTCGCTGGTCCGTGACTCTGCTTGTCACACCACTCTCCCACAAATGATTTCTCGCTGCTGCGCGCAGTCTACCTCAGCGATCACGACTCTGTGAGGTAAATTCTTTTCTATCCTTACATGCGCTGGTAAAATTACTTACTAAGCTTCACTGTATGCGTTTTCTCTCCCCTGACTGTCCAAATCTCCCTGATGACCATACGCTCCTTTACTCACAGATGCAGTGTAGAAACACTTCTTTTGGTAGCGCTGGGCTAGCGACACGCAGGCTGTCACTCCAGATGTTAATTCGCCTCACTGGAAATTCGACTTCCTTCAAGTACTCTTCACCGTTACTTCCTCTTATAAACTGCACACGTGGATTCTCCGCTGTATACTGTGTTGCCCGCTGACTGAAGAACCCTCGTCGCCAAGAACATGTTGTAACGACAACATGGCACGGAGACAAGAAGCAGGTTCCAAAGGTTTATTCACCAAGGCAAACACAGAATCAGCGCACCGCCTCCTTCAGCCAGCAGCCGCTCAACTGACAGGTTGCGAGCGCCCACAACAGAATCAAACCTTCGCATACCAACATTCCACCGTGGCGCGAGGAGCGGAGCCACGGTGTAAACAAGATCATAACAGAACCCTGTGGCCGTCCCTCAGACAGACCCCGTCCGCCACCCGTTCCCAGCGAGCACTTAAAGACAAGCCCACTGCGCAGGCTTCCGGCACAGAGGCCAAGCAATGAATGGTCATTATCAATTGCATGACTTTGTAAATGGTTAGAAGTTATTGGTTTTTATGTATACTTTTTGTATGTCTGTTTTTACCTATAATGGACGGTGGTGCAGTCAACCTTGCGTTTATTTTAAATTAAAATGCCCGTTTTTAAGGATGTCGGCTTGAATGCGGAGTGCTGCCTAGATGGATTTAGGCAAGCGCCACGGCATTGTTTCATATTGTAACTCATTCCATGGGGATGGCCATGCAGCACTAGGGCATCTCTGGGTGCATAGCACCCCTAATTCACAGTCCGTGCCCATTTCAAACTCAGAAGGATGAACGACAAGGCTGGCCCAGTAAGAATGTCCGTCTAAGCTGAATGTTGTACACAGCAGGAGGCGCGTTGACACGATGGGCTACACTGCCTCGCTTTGTATCCTGTTAAATCCATCGCATTGTATGGTTTCACAAAAGCCTCAACTTTCTTTTGATATTCAAATCTCCCCACTCTGAACCCCATTCACCACGTAACCGGCCTCTGTCTTGTTGAGGAGGAAGGGGGACGTGCAGAGTAAAAAAAAAGGTGTTAGTTTAAGTGGTTTTACCCCAAAATAATACACACAGCAAGAAAAACAAAAGTGTTCAGCCATACAGCCATCGACATTCGCTCAAATCGTTATTAAATACAAAATCCCAGAATGAAACTTTCCGATCAAAACCTTTATTGGAAGTGCCGGTGCCGCCCCCTAGCGGTTACTTCTTATTGCTCATTCATGGCTGAAAATAATGAGACATTAAAAATAAAACTGTCTCTAGGCGTTGAAGGGCTCGTGCAACGCCTGGCGTTCAGGCAAGAAAAGGCAGTGCCAGGCTGCCCCGAGGGGGTGAAGAAGGGAAAGGTGCAAACGAAGTGATGGGGAGAAAGACAACAACGAAAGACAAACAGGGAAAGTGGTGTGTGGTGTCCGATAGGAGGGTTTATGAGGCTGGGTAGTGGAAAATGCTTTATGTGAAACATAGCTGAGGAGGGTGGTTGGTGAGCAGGTGGGGGGGTATTGTCTAGTGTACGAGGGGAG
Source organism: Calotriton arnoldi (assembly GCA_963921515.1). NCBI lineage: Eukaryota > Metazoa > Chordata > Amphibia > Caudata > Salamandridae > Calotriton > Calotriton arnoldi. The sequence continues at coordinate 1,936,618 of CAWUFW010000952.1, read as the reverse complement.
GACCATCCATTATCTGGGAGCTGTTTTGGACATACGAGCTGCAAAAATCTGTCCTTCGGAGGATAGACTGCCGTCTAGCAGCCTGAAGTGTCACTATCTTCTAAAGTCATATTGTCCAACAGTTGGTCAGATTTTATCAGTGGTAGGATTCATGGTTCCACCTGTGTGAGTACAAATTAGACCGCTTCAACATTGTCTCAACGCTCAGTGGTACTGATATTCAGGCAGCAAGCAACAAGATTATTTCTCACACAGGCTGCAGGTACTGAATGAAGAACCGTCTAGAAGTTGTTCCATATTGATGCTTCGGCAGACTATAGTTTCAAATGCCTGCCTTCTGAAATGGGTGGCCTACACAGACTACCTTCAAATACAAGGCACTGATCAGAAAAGGGGTAAGTCGTACCATATTAATCTCCTCTAGTTGAGGACAGTATTTTGGTTAGAGTTGCTTCCGTGCCTCTTTCTCCACCCCTTTAAGTATGAACTTGCCTACTCTATTCAGTACTCATTGCTATTAAAGAAGATCTATCTATAAGAGAATGGACCCTCTCATCTTAGTCTGTTGTTTTTAGGTCGAGCCTGGCCAGTGCTTGCTCTGCTCTGCGGCATGAAGTATTGGAGTATGGAATTGAAGCCCCACCCACTCTCCGCCTATATTTGTCATTGGCTTGTGTCATTCCCTTCGTAAATACTGACTTCTGATTCGTTATATAGGCGTGTTAGTCCCTCCTTAGTACCGCCTTGTCTTCATTTGTAACCTTCCATGAGGATTGGCCCTTTTACTTCGGTTGTTACACGGTACGTCTTTTTTAGTCTATAAGCACTATTTGCTTTAATGAGTTTCTCCTACTGCAGGCACAACATGCTTTCCTGCAACATTCAGCGCGCCATGCGTACTTTAACTTTTCCAGCAGCCCGGGATAATGGCGACCGCTTCTTTTAATAGGCCTCGCATTTACAACAGTTTGAGCTATTGGCATTGTAAATGACAATGCCTTTTATTTATGTGTTAATTAGCAAAACAGATAAGTAAAGGCATTGTCATTTACAATGCTAATAGCTTAAACTCTCAAAAATGCGAGACCTATTGCATTGCAAATGCTTGTTTATTGTACTCGTAGAAAGCTTTTCCCTGTTCAAACTAATGGCGCGAGTGTTTTACAGTTAGTGGTGACCATTGACAGCTGCCAGTCACTGCTCTTGTGACGTATTTAACTCCTCTCGTGGCTGCTTCCTCAGCTCGTGTGACATCTGATGATGAATGGGCCCAGCTGGGAAGCCAACATCACGCCGTCTAGGCGCACCGTTGTATGCGTGACTCCATTTTGAAAACAGGCAGAGTGTAAAGAAAAGTGTCTGAAGTTTCTAACGTGTTTGTTTCACATGGCGGACCTCAAAGAAGATTGTAGTAGAGTGAAGACACGCTACGCGTAATACAACTTGATGCACCTGGTGTTTAATATTTATTTTAAACAGAACAAAACCATAATATTCTGAAATTGAATTCAAGCTTAATTACAAGGAAAATCTTACGGTGAGAGATTCTAATATTAAGGAAATTCTTCAAGAAATAACATTTTTTAGTCTGAATGTTCCTTTGACTTCTGCTAAAAACTTGGTTATTCAGCAACATTTAACTTTTAATTCAGACTAGCATTTTTAATATTTAAAATTCAAAATGGCATAGAATAACACAATTTGCATTCCTGCAGCATTTTCGGTAGAGCCAGGTATACCTTCTATGCGCTGGAAAAATTGGCTAAGATCCTTAGAAAATTATCTAGTCGCAATTGATGGCAAGGCCTATGAACCTGAAAGAAAGCCATTATGTTTGAAGGGGGATTACTACAGTACTACAGTAAAGGGCACCCATGCAGTGGAGGTACCGGCTGAGGAGTGCTTAGCCTAAGGGCCAATCAGGAGTGGTGATTGCTTTATTCTGCAGTGCTCCAACACGGAGGTGGTAGAGACTGGGCGCGCCTGACGCCCCCCAGAATTACAGATGCACAACAGGAAAGGTCAGTGCTGGTGGGTCTCTGGCTCTTATGGTAAAGCATAAAGACCCTAAACCACCCCAGCCGGGCAAAACAGACCACTATACTAAAGTGGTTGAGCCCCCGCCGGACAAAGCAGCTCTGCTAGAAGTGGATGAAGCATCTTGAGGGGCCCTGGAGTCGAAGACAGGCAAGGTTGTCGTATTGCGTTTAGCTTGCCCTGGCCTGGCTAGGACCTTTGTGATCTCATAACATTCCGTGATGTCACAGTTGGTTCTGGTGTGGCCAGGGTCCGTTATTCAGTTGGTGCTTGGCTGGGGTTGTTGGATTCTCCTGACCTCTTATGAATAAACTACTCTTCTTTTCCACTAACGTGAGTGCGACTTTTTATTACTACATTTTTGGCGACGATCCAGACCAGGCAAGGTGTCCCTTGAGGGCAGGAAATCCACGGAGGAACTCACATTTATTCTTGAAGCGCGTGCGAGCAGAGGTATCGTGGAAAGCATCAAGGGCGCCAAAGGAGAGGTGCGGTTGTAGTGATCATAATTATCTACGAAACGGAATTGATCTTTGAAGACTTACTTTATTAAAATAAAGTAAAGCATAAAGGCCCACAAGCCAACGCCACAATAATAGCGTTGCTCGCAGGAAAGCCAAACAGCAAATGCGCAACAAATAACGGATTCAAAAGGAATCCCATGACATTCGAAAGCAATGACATTGTTTATGACGTCCAAGGGTGAACTTCATGAACAATGCCGAATGAAAATGCCCAATGCAACACCTCCCCACCTTACAAAACAAAAGGTGAGAAGAGAGAGAAAGAAAAGAGAAAAAAACAAAGAGAAGTTCAATACAATATGTAATCATTCAACTTAGCAGGTAAGACTACTTTCCTTTTGTTACTTAACATCACATTGTTTTGCAAATCCTGTGAATCTCCACCAGAAGAACAACCCCTTTCATCAATCTCAAGTCTGGGGGCATCTGCACTGTAACAGAGTTATTAACACCTGAATTAACATTTCATTGATGATTGCTAATAAACTCTCCATTAACACACATATTCTCATCCGGTATTGTTATACAATTATGCACATCAAGCTCATTGTCGAGGTCTTCCATGTTATTGAACAAAAGTTCTTGTCCAGCTTTAAGTGAAACAACAGCACTTTTGTTCCACCAACCTTTGTCTTTAAGTAAAACAGCACTGTCTCTAACCCTAATGATTTGTTTAGGTGAATAGAATGCAGAACTTCCCTTCTGTACCTTAATTAGCTTCTTAAGAAGAACCCAATCACCAACTGCAAATTTTTTAACTGAAGTTCTGTGAACTCTATCATGGTAACTCTTTACCTTTAACTGTTTTTCAGTTAGCAACTACTTGATGCCCAGCTCAGCATCATTGATTTCAGGGAAATTAGCAGAATCTCTCCTCATGTCAGGTGTTAATGAATTGCAACCACTTCTTCCAAGCATCAAAAAGAAAGGAGTTTGTTTAGTAACGGCATTGGTGGTATTGTTGTAAGCAAAAACTTTATACTTTAAAAAAGATCTCTACACACATATTAGCAGCAACAGTCAATTGAATTCCCTCTCTCAGAAACCTGTTGACTCTCTCAACAAGGCTGTTGGAAGAGGGACTATACAATGGTGTCGTCTCCTGTTTCACTCCCAATTTGTTCAGATACTCCAACATTTTCTTAAAGGTGAGCTGGGTGCCATTGTCAGACACAATGATGTTAGGATAACCCTCAATGGCAAACACACGACTCAAAAAATCTATTACGGACTCTGTAGTAATACAAGAGCAAAACTCATAATGTATCCATTTTGAGTAATAGTCAGTGAGAACCATGAGATAACGCATTTCGTCCTTCGATACATTAAAGGTCCTGAAAAATCTAAACCAAGTTTTTTCCAAGGTCCATCTGGTATTTTAACAAGATGCATATCTTCCTTACTGACCTTCCAGTGTTTATCAGATCTCACACACTCTATACACTTGTCGATAAAATTATTTACATTAGTGTCCATTCCAGGCCACCAATAGTGCTCTCTTAGCATCCTTTTGGTAGCTGTAGCTCCAGGGTGCCCTTGATGAGCTAATTTCACCAATTTTTCCCTTAAAGTGAAAGGTGGTATACACATATCACGCCCGACAAGAATTTCACCCTCCATACTGAGCTCATCAGCAACCTGTAAGTAACTTCTCAAACTCACATCCAAGTTACGTATGGGAGTCCATCCATTCATAACGTATTCACACACACTGTAGTGTCCTTATGCATTTCCATTATCCACTCCTGCTCCGAGATCACACCATCAGAAAAATTAACAGCATCACGTGCAGCAACTACACACTCATCTTCACAGAAATTTCTCTCTTCCAGTTGTTCTGTAGTAGGTGTTCTAGACAGACAATCAGCACACCTGTTCAAACCACCTGCAATATGCCTAACCTCAAAGTTGTATTCCTGCAACTTTCAAGTTAAACGTATCAATCTGGAAGAAGCTGTACTGGATCCCCTGCCACAACCATCAAACATATAAGGTAATGGTTCGTGATCGGTCACAAGCTCAAAACATTTGCCCCACAGGTAAGTTCTCAACCTTTCAACAGCCCATAGACTTGCCAAAACCTCCCTTTCTATGGTGCTGTATCTCTTTTCAACATACTTCAAAGCTCTCAAAATAAATGCCACAGTGTGCTCTTTTCCATCAATAACTTGACTGAAGACCACACCTAGACCAACCCCACTATCACTGTAATAATGTTCCTACCAGATGGATCATAAGGTCTAAGAGCAGGTGCACACAAAATTGCTTTTTTAACCTCCTTAAAAGCTAAATCTTGATCTTCTTCCCACATGTAGTCTACTTTTTTCTTCAGTAACCTTCTAAGAGGCTCCACGATAAAAGCATATCCATGTATGAACCGAGCGTAATATTCGCTCATGCCTAGAAAAGATCTTACTTCATCTTTGGTTTTGGGTACAGGTGCTTCTCGGATGGTCTTTACAAGAGCATCTTTCATTTTTATATCAGCTGCAGACACTATGCCCCAAATATTCCACCTCTGTTTTTAGAAACATGCATTTGGACTTGCTCACAGTCATACCTTTCCCTTCAAGTATACCTAAAACCTTGTCCAACAATACATTATGCTCATCCTCAGTTTTGGCGTGGATCATGATGTCATCCTGAAAGCTTTAAATCAGCCGCTGAAAAACACTAGCTGCTGACGCCAGTCCAAAAGGTAACCTTAAGTAGCGGTAAGTACCAAAAGGTGTAACAAAGGTAGTCAAATCCCTTGAACTCTCAGTCAATTTTACCTGATGGTATGAAGACTTCAAATCAATGATGGAGAAATATGACGAACAGGTAATAGAATTGAGCACTTCCTGAATTTTAGGTAAAGTGTGACAATTGACTACGATGTTTTTGTTCAGTGTTCTTAAATCGGCACAGAGCCTAATTTCGCCATTCTTTTTTAGCAATAACAATGGCCGAAACCCATTTAGAGGACTCAGTTGGCTCAATTATACCATCTTCACATAACAATGGAACCTGCCTGACTTTTTGTACCACTGGAATAGCATTGTCTTTTAAGTTGATATGATGCTCTAACCCCTTAACACAACCAATATGTTGTGAAACACCTTAGAATGTTTTTCCAAAATGATCTCAACACTTGGTTTTTGTACCCTTTGCATGCCTTCTTCTATACTTAGCACTGGCAAATCTCCCAATACAATTGGTTCTTCTGCGGGAGGTTTGAGCAAAATACCAAGTTTTCCAAGGTCCTGCCAACCTACAATGTCTTTACCTCCAACGGCAACATAGATCTTAGTCTTAATGCTGCGACCTTTAAATTCAAGAATATCATTAAAATATCCCAGCATTTCAATTTCAAATTCCCCAAATGCTTTTGGGTTAACATCTGAATCAATAAGTTTGACATTTTTCCATAACTTATGGAAAGTCTTATCTGCAAGAATAGAAATGGGCGAACCAGAGTCAGCCATAATGTTTAACTCAATGTCTCCAATATGCACAACGCCTTGGAGTCCTCTAAACCTTCCCTGCTTACTGTCAATAGTGATCACAATATTGGAGCACATTTATTCATAGAAATCTTCAACAGCATTAACCTTGACTTTGCTGTACATGTTACCATTTCGGCACACAGACCCAAAGTGTCCATACTTTTGACACTTAACACATTTCTTTCCTTGCACTGGACAACTTGCGAAATTACCAAGGTGAGTCTTAGATCCACATCTGTAACAAACGGGATTTTTCCTAATTGCTGGTTTAGCAAATCTATTTGCAGAAACATTAGAAGATTCTTTTTCGAATCTCCTTTTTTTCATGTACTACACAGACTGAGAAGAAGACTCCTTTGAAAGAACCTTGCTAGAAACAAGAGACCTCTCGATCCCTTTTGCGATGTCCAAACCTTCGTTCAGGGTAGGATTCCTGCACGCAAGAATCCTTTCTTGCACTTTTTTAGAGTAACAGTGGTAGATAAACTGATCTCTTAGATAAACATCCATCATATCGTCAAACTCACATGATAATGCTAATATGCGTAAACTAGCTATGTACTCTTCCACTGTTTCGTTTTCATGTTGCTTTCTCATGTCAAATGCATGCCGTTCCACCATTACACTGGGTGCTTCCGTAAAATGCTTTTCCAGCCTTTTCACAGCCTCTTTGTACTCATTCATAGGCACAAACTGCCCAGGAGCTACTTCATACTCTGGTAAATGGTCGAAAATTTCCTGACCTGCAACACCTAAAAGACCATACATTAATGCTGTTTTCCTTTCCGGATCGAACTTCTTTCCATCAATTGCAACTAAATATTTTTCAAAACCTCTGTGCCAGTTTTGCCATTTAATAGTAGGTTTTCCTTGTACCTGTAGGAAAAAACTAGGCTGTTGAAAAGTGCTAGAGCTTGCCATAATGCACCTTAGAACTGTTTCAAAATTTGCTCTTGTAATACATAAAATATCAAATAAAATTGTAAGCTTTCTGTTCCTAAGATATAGCTTACAGAAGGAAAACATTTTTTTTTTAATTAATATTAGTCGCAGACTTTGAAAACGATGAAGAATAAATGAAGTGTTAAAATCCTTCAAAATTTGTAATAAAATGCAAACGTTTTAATTTGTTTCTTTAGTGGAGCCTAAACGATGTTTTCAATAAGGGCAAACCCCAACTAGGTAACGGCCACAATGACTTCCTAGGCCGCTCCTGTTACCATGGAGAAATACGTCACAAATCAAACAGCTGCTGAATGAGATGCTGCATGCACTTGCTTGATGACGTAACTGAAGAGCAATGAACATGCGCTTAAGCTCGAGCTGAACACGCGCTTGATGAGGAGATGAAATTGAAGCAGCGCACGCCTGTGCTCGTGCCCAACGTTTGTGCTTCCTCAAACGGTATTTTAAAACTTTAGCGCTTAAGCCTTTCACAGCAAAGTCAAAATTCAGGTGGCACACGCGCATAGACACACACGCCTTACTTTCCCTTTAGGCATACTCTGCGCGTCGTTCTGTCTTGGTGGGCCCAAATAGTTGTAGAAATTTCCTCATAAGCGTGGTTAATCTTCGCCGGTCGTCACCAAAATTGTAGTGATCATAATTATCCACGAAACGGAATTGATCTTTCAAGACTTACTTTATTAAAATAAAGTTAAGCAGAAAGGCCCACACAGCAAATGCGCAACACATAACGGATTCAAAAAGAATCCCATGACATTCGAAAGCAATGACATTGTTCATGACATCCAAGGGTGAACGTCATGAACAATGCCGCACGACATTTCAGGCATTTCGTGGTAAGGCGATCAGGTTCTGGATAAAGGGGTGGACTCACTGTTTGACTTGAGGGGCCGGGAAAAATTCCTGCGGTAGGAGACATTGGTGCGCACGCCGGAGCTGGTGCGCGTCAAAATTGCTGAGGAAGTTAAAAAATTACCTGCTTTCGTTTTGTTGTTTCACGGGCAGGGCTCGAAGCGGGGGTACACGTGGGTGGATGGCGTCCACCCACTCTTTTCACAGGGTGGACGCTGTCCATCCTGTTAAGAAGTTGAGCCCCACTCTAAAATATGCTGAACTAGTCCCGGTGTAAGTTTGAGACACCGGGATTCATTCAGCAGCGCCTGCTCATTATCTGCTTTCCTTCCGAGCAGCAACGTGCAGACGGGGAGGGGAGTTTAGTTATTTGAGACTCCAGATGGGCCATAACAAAGGCCGAACTTAAGGGCCCATTTGGCCTTCTTTGTCCGAGTATCCAGGCTGGGGGCTGCCAGTAGCCTTACACCTAGATGTAAATGCAGAGGAAGGGAAACAAAAGCAGCAGCTTGTTAACACTTCAAAGGTGCATAAGAGAGGCACGATTTTGACTTTGTTGGGACCCCCATACATAATAGATATTCATGCGTTACTCTGTCCCAGTGCAAAATAACAATTTAAATACCAGTATTTTTTATTTGTTTTACAGCGCTATTCATCCCAATGTAGGGTGCCAGATCACTTTACAGCAAACATACATATTATATTGTCAATAAATCACATACGTTTGTAAATCATTGTACAGGATGTGTTACATAAGACAGTGAGGGTTACTGGGTGTAGGAGTCACATAATATCCTTCTTAGCTCACTGTGCTAGAAGGATTACAATGCAATTGCATGTAACAAAAGGATCTCTGTGTTCAAAGCACTAACCAACTTACCTATCTACATAAAATAAAATCTGCCATCTGCATGTTACATGATGTGCTTTGCAGGAGGCGCATTAACCCTGAATGCTACTTTAAGTCAAAACTAGAACTAGAAAAAAACAGATCTTTCAATCAAAATGTGTTAACCACCAGGCAGCTAAAGCAATCACATCTACATGGAAATGTGCTGTCCATGGAATATTATGCCTGGTGGTGGGGTGGCTGGCAGCAGAGTTAGTTTGTCAATCCTTGGGTAAAGGAACCTGTCACGCGCTGTAATGTCACTTCCTGTGATATCACTTCCTGTGATGTCACTTCCTGTGATACTACCTAACTTGGAGAGTCCCCCCACTTCTTTTTTTTAGGACTTGTGCCCTGTTCACGGGTAACTTATTCCTTTGGGCACCTTGAGGCCTGTGCAGCCCGCACATTGCGCTGGCAGTCCCCTGCGCATTCAGTTCTCCTTAGGCACGATGACTGAGACACTACGCAGCAAAAGGTCACTCATCACATCCATTCTACCCTCTGGGTGGTGAACGTCGAAGCTACACCACGGATTTCTTTCGCTTCTGTATTCCGTGAGGTGAATATTTAAGCAGCACAATGCGTTTCCTTGTTACTTGGGCGACATCCAGTGGGCGAATGTGGTACTGCAGGTGCAGTATTCACCTCAATTTTAATACTAAGGAATTTCTTCAGCGATGTGCACGCTTTTGTACAGTTGGCACATTCCTTGTTAGGTGCAGATCAGCATTTTTGTTAAGTGTCTTACGATTTGCACGCTAATAGCGTCTGCAGGGTAGTATTGGTGTAGATCTTCAATATTTTACAAGTGTAGGGTGCACATTTGTTTAATTTAAAATAAAGATACACAACTGTTTCCAGTGATTTGCACGCTTCTGTGTAATTGGCACACTCCATGGTTAGTGCAGATCAGCATTAATTAAGTGCTCAGCGATTTGCATGCTAATGTGGACTGCAGATCAGTATTTCTGTACATCCTCAGCGATTTGCACGCTATACTGTCTGGTGCAAAAGTGTTTGTTTTAAAGTAGAGGAACACACACACACCATTCAAGAAAAGAAAAAGGAAAAAAAATAATCTAGGCAATGCGATAGTTGCTCCACCACTGTTCTTAATGTTTGCCAGTGAGCCAGCCATTGAATGGGAAGACTGGATAGACTGTTTTGAGAACTATTTGGTGGCTTTGGATGGTACTAGGTTTCCTGCAATACGTAAGAAAGCTTTATTGCTTGTAGCTTTGGGCAAGGAGGGGCAGCACGTGTTTAATATGTACCACAAGCCATAGAAGAGGTGGATGATGTATACAAAGATGCCATTGTTAGGTTAAGAACGAGGTTCGCCAAGCAGGAAAATGTGGTTATGCGCAGACACACATTTTATACCCAGCCACAAAGAGTTGGAGAAACAGTCGATCAATTTGTGTCCAGATTACATGAATTGTCTATTGAATGTCATTTTGGGCCAATGACTGACAAGATGGTGAGAGACCAACTGATAGTTCAAACCAACAGTAAAAACAAGCATTTGCAATGCAATCGGTCTCGCAATTGCGAGATTTTGAGCTATTGTCATCGTAAATGGCAATGCCTTTTATAATATTAAAAGGCATTGTCATTTACAATACTAATAGGTCAAAGTTTAGGCAAAAGCGAGACCTATTGTATTGCAGAGAGCGGCATCCCTGAAGCGGGTGCCGCTCTCACTATTAAAGTTTTTTTTAAAAGCAACGAAGACACAACAAAGGTGGACACACTGACAGAGCACACAGAGATGGGCACACAAGCAGACAACGAAGGCAGATACACTGGTAGAGACACTCACGGATGGGCACACAGGCATGCAATTACAGAGAGACGCATGGATACATACACACCCACTGACTAATGGGCAAACAGACATGCACACACAGATGTGCACCGAGACATACACGCTGATACATGGATGGAAAAAGGCATAAAATGACAGAGAGACACACAAATATAGACACGCATACACCCACAAATGGGCACACAGATATACAATGTTAGACAGACACACACTGACAGATGGCATACAGTCAGACACCCACTTCCAGGCGGGCATAGAGGCATTCAATGAGAGGCAGACACACAGATAGAAACACACCCACACCTCGAAGGATGTGCACACAGACAAACACAATAAAGAAGGACACACTGATATAGATGCACACATATTGAAAGATGGGCCAACAGACATGCACAAACACATGGGCACAGAGACATACAATGAGAGGCAGACACACACACATACACATAAGATAGATGGGTACTCATACATGCACATTGTAGGAAGCTGGATTGCCCAGTGGGGCAAATCCTTCCACCGCCTTGCACAACTAGCTCCTAGAAGGCCAACACTGTTTCACTGAGACAGCCTCATCTACCCCTTAGTGGCACAGGACCAAGAGGGAGGGCGACTTCAGAGAATGTGTGCTAAGGTTCACAGAACCAGCAAAACACGTGCATCAGGAAACCACTCAGCAAAGCTCCCAGACCAATTTAATAAAATCAAAACCATGACAGAGACACGGATAGAGACGCACACACAGACAGAAAGGCCCACAAAAATTGATGCACGAATACAAACACACAGTCACACAAAGGCACACAGACATGCGCAGAATGACAGAGAAACATATGGATGGACACAAACAATGATAGACGGGTACAGAGACAGTCATAATGACACACACAGAGATACAAACACACAAAGGAAACACCAATAGTCAGGTAAACAGACATGCACACAGTGAGAGACACAGGGATAAAGAGGTGCACGGACACAGGCACACAAACACACACACTGCAATTCGTCTCTATAGCGTGGGGAAAATATCGTTTCTAGCCGTGACCGAGGGTTGTCTGCAAGGCCTGCCTGTTCCAGGAATGTTGTGGCGTGTAGAGGTGTGTGGTGGGTGTGGCAAAGGGGTATCTAATAACTCCCCCAAGCCTTTCCAGCCACGACGTGTAAAATCCTCGCAGGCTGGTGATGTGCCGGCGCAGCGCCGGCCTTGTTGACAGACAGTCCTTTGCCTTGGAAATATTTCATTATTTCAGATTTTTCCATCTGTGAGTCCCGGCCTTGGGAGGAAGGACATCCTGGGCACATTTCCCATTATCATTTAGGCGATCTACAGAGCCATTTATATAACAAGCATCACCTGCCTCGGAAACACTCGAAACAAGCATTTGAATGTTATCCCGGCTTCCGCACTCGTGTGTAATATCCTCACTTTTTGTTATTCTATTGTTCTATTTTTTTCATATCCTTTAATGTTTCCATTCCCTTTAATTCCTGCATTCCCTTTCCCCATTCTATTATATTTTAGAATGTCCCCTTCAGAATTCACAAAAGGCGAAAATTATCGCTAACCGCGCTTAGCGCGTATTTATTTAACGCCGCATATCGCTGGATATTATCGCGGAGATAACATGCTATTAGCAAGGTTTATCTCCAATGCGATAAAATATCCAGCGATAGCGGCGAAATGCGTGAATATCGCTGGAAATCCAGCGATATTCACGCATTTACGCCATGGTGGACTTAGGCTGACAATCCACCTCCTATTCTACAAACAGGTAAGTCATTTTTTTAGCAGGTGTTAAATTCTAGCGATATTCACGCTTAGCGCGAATTTTTTTATCGCTTCGCCTGCGTTGCTAATAGGGGGAAGTTGTGTTAGCGACTGTTTTCAGTCGCTTTTAGTTGGGAACGCCTACCTTGCATGTCATTAGCGATATTTATCGCTGGCATGCAAGGCGATGGGAAAACGGGCCACTATCGCCAGTAAGCTGTCGCTAACGCCTGTTAGCGACAGCTTGCTGATAGGGCGATAACAAAATCGCCGCTTTGGCGGCAAAAATTGCAGGGCCTTTTGGAATCAATACGGATTCCAGATGTGCATGCGGACGGACAGAAGATGTGCACGCGGGGACTGGATGCTTTACTCGCGGCGTGAGACAGACGCACTATATTTTTTTTCTTCCTGCAGTTTCACCCTTTTAGAGGGCCGCACCACCGACGTGTAGGATGAAATTCGGATCAGTGATAACATCGACAAGTTACCGGTTCTAAGCAAAGGTTCTGTGTAGTTTTATTTTTCACTTTTCTTGGAGTTTAAAATATGAATGCGACTGTAAATGTGTTATTTCATCGGCAAATGCGTCTCATTATTACAATTATAGCCTGTAATCTGTGTGCACCAGCCTGTTAGTAACGATGTTATGTCTGGGATACCTGAAAAAGTGCATATGTTAAAACATCTAAAATTATTCAGAAGGAATGCTAATGAACTGCAAATCAGGAAGTAAAGAAATGCATCTCCACTGCACCCAGTAAGCTTAACATCAATAAGATAGACAGATCCCTGCCTCCCACACTGTTCAGTGCTCAGATTGTGTGAAGCAATTTGTCCGAGGACACTTCAGGAGTCAGAGCTTGGATACACGCGATAGTGCCTCGTGTGTCGCAGGTGAATGGATACAGGAACTATGGGGCCAGCTGACGTGCGGGTCAAGGTGCTAAACTAATCTTTGCTGGACTGCCGGGCAGATGACCACTGTAGGCGCTTTGGAAAGAATGTCATCAGAAGACTTTTCTTCGTTCAATCAGACTCGGTTGACAGATGCAAACTGCACTGGAGAAGCCACATGTAGTCCTGGCAATGCCAGCGCGGACCAAGAGGGCGCCGGGGATCCCCTGCCGGGACTGGAGGTCGTGACGACCATTACCGTGGCCTATTGACATTCCTGCAGCTGCGCGCTGCACTCACTGCTCGGTTATGTATATATGGCTGTTGTCCTCACACTGTGGTTCATCACGCAAGTCACAGCCACCAGCGCGCGCGCCAGTGTTTGTACATTTATATCGTTATGAGAAATGAAGGGTCAGGGGTGATAGGAAGATGGCGGCGAAATGCACACATATGCATTTGACCTTTCAAAAGGAAAACAACCACGATGACAAAATACTTATTTTTGAAGTGTGCGTTGGTATGTGCTTATGTCTTTCTACATTTCCGTTTCCGTGTCACGTCCAAATGGTACTTTTGAATGATTTTGACTGTTTCATTTAAGATATTTTGGGCACATTTACTAAGAGCGTATAGCTGTAACTGTGGCGCTGTAGGGGCCTCTATATTTCTGTGGCATGGCAATACTGAACTTTGTAATGACTTCTATTGTTTAGTTTATACTATTTCTGGGGCATTCACTAAGCGCATGTAGCTGTAGCTCTGGCGCTGCAGGGGCACTGTATGCGGAGGTACTGTTTTTTTAAACAACCGTGCACCTGTGTCTAATGTATCTAATGTTTAAAAAAGGCTTCCTGGCGCTACATGTAAATTGGCTGACAGCTGTCAGAGATGTGGGAAGCAAATATTGTCATCCCCATATCCTGACTCTTCCTCAGAGACGCAAGTCAGGGCTTATGTGTCTGACAGTGCACTTCTCTGTCCTTCACCTCTTTCATCTCCAACTTGAAAGGAAAGTGTGATTTGGAAAATATAAGCTGGTTCTAATTTTACATTCCCCTGCAGGAAAGTTTACTGCTGCATACCTCTCCTCGAAGTTCATCTTTCAACAATAGAACACAAATCTAAACTATTTCCACCTACAGCACCATCTCTTTCTCTCGAACATGTGCTCCTACTGCATTAATTCATATGGCCTGTTCTAAAGTATTTTGCATTTAGTTTTACATTACAATAAAACCAAAGCAAAAACTAGAGCTTGCTCTGGGGATTAGTGTCTCAGATGTTAGGCGTGCTTTTTGGCTGGATGATGTCACTTTTTGAAAAAAGAATTATCCACTGAATAAGGTGACAATTAGCAAAGGCAACACTTTTCTTAAGGCCAAGTACTATTTCCCAGCTGCTTGTGTAGAAAAAATAGAACTTTATATGAAAACAATTTTGCTTAGGTCTATTTTAACCCTGTTATGCCCTTAATAACTGGCATTATTACAGTATAAAGCGCTATGTGAAAACAAGCATTTGCAACGCAATAGGTCTCGCATTTGCGAGAGTTTGAGCTATTGGCATCGTAAATAACTATGCCTTTTATTTATGTGTTTTGAAAACCTGCAAGCGGTGCGTAAACACGTACTTTGTACTTATAGTCCTTGCTCAGGAGAAGCAAGGCTGGCAGTAAAAGAGGCGCAGTTACTGCCAACCTTGCTTCTCGTGAGCAACTACTATAAGTACTAAGTGCGTGTTTAAGCACAGCTGTGAATAGGTCTCGCATTTACAAGAGTTTGAGCTATTGGCATTGTAAATAACAATGCCTTTTATTTATGTGTTAATTAGCAAAACAGATAAATAAAAGGCATTGTCATTTACAATGCCAATAGCTTAAACTCTCGCAAATGCGAGACCTATTGCATTGCAAATGCTTGTTTAATGCAGTCAGGAAGGGAGGGCAGCCACGGGGCAAGATGGAGGGAGGGCATTTGTAGGGGCAACACGGACAAAAAGTTAAAAAAAAGTGCTAGGCTCAGTAAAAAAAAGCGCTATAACAAGGCCATCAATGACAGTGTTATAACACCTTTTCAAAACTTTTTTTTGTGTTGCCCCAACACGCCCTCCCTCCATCTTGCCTTTATTTTTGTATTGCGCGGCAGGAAACAACACAGATAGAGAAAGGGGCAGGAGGCAACGGGCATAGAGGGGACAGATTGGGACAATCAATTGGAAGGATGTGGCATGGAGGGGTGGATGGGAGCAAGCAAGACAAAGAATGAGCCCTTGGGAGAGACAAAGAAATGAGCACAAAGAAAACAGTCATACAGGGAAAGGATGGGGGCAAGCACAGGCATAATAAGGCATTGGGGGAGAGAAATAAAGTATTGGGGGGGATGAGGACAAGGAACATAAAAGGCAGAAGCACACAGGTGAGAGACAGCAAAATGAGCGCTTGTAGGGTACAAAAGCATACTGGTGAGAGAGGCTGACACGAAACGCGGGGGGCATATTAGATAGACGTTTCACAAACACATGCACTGGCACACACACCTGCTCAGCACCAGGATACCCTCATGGGTAATAGTGCGCTTTACAAATACACATAACATAAGATAACACTCATGACGAGTGGTTCAGCAAAATGAAAAAAGGACCTCCCACAATGCTAGCAGTGGAAAGATTCAAGTACTTTGGCCATGCTCCAGGTTCAAGTACAAGAAGAGCACATGAAGTCCGAACTCTTAATAAATCAGAAGCAAACAGTGGCAATGAAGCCAACCAATGGTAAGCAATGGGTGGGCTCTAAGCCCACTGTAAGCTAAAAAAATGTCCTGCAACAAACAGCTGAAAAATCAACATCCGTGGTACATCTCAGAGAAGACTGCATTTGTATGGGCAGTTTTATTGTGTGTCCCCCATAATACACCAGCTGTCTCAATTATCACAACGCAACCAGATGCAGACAGCATGCTCCAATTGGAAAATGTGTTTGAGAGTTTACCATGGTGCCCCTACTAAGGCAGAAGTGACCAACTGAGCTATTTTGTATTCAAAACTTGAGAGGGAATGAGCTTGGTACATGCCTCCGTTTGAGACCTGGCTATGAGCATGGTCAGAAAGGATATGTGTGGGGAACCTAAAGCGCCCCTTGTAAAAATGCTCAAACTAGCCCTGCTTTTAAAAAAAAAAAATGCAGATTTATATAGCGCGAACTCAACCATAATGCACGAGCACCAGCTCCATTATACATTCATTAGGTCTCGCCTACGCAGCGCGCATGCGCTGAAAAGACAAAAAGACCTTTTGCAATCGATTCGGCTTTTCAGCCAAAAACGTGCACGCGTTCCATTGCCTTCAATGGCAACGCGTGCACGTTTGGTGATTCACTTGCGGGAGCGAGCAGCTGGCGCCATATGGTAGCAATTATCGCTCCTGGCGCCGCTCGCTCCCGCAAGGGAATCGCACTCCCCCACCCCTCCCACTTCTTTAACCCGGAGTACTGTTTCACTTTCGCGGCCGCGGCGCGGGGCCGCACTTGTGTTTCAGTGCTTGTTGTGTATTGTGATCACAAAGCTCTGTTGCACGTGTGTGTATGAGAACTGTATAAGAAGTGGATACAGGTGTATGGCTGCTGCACGCCTTTCGTACTGTGTTGTGTGCATGACGGTAAGGTTGTTTGTTCACTTTGACCTCAAAAGGCCTGCTCCACTTAAAACAGGAGAGTACCAGCAGTTCGCAGAAGGACCTTTATTATTCAACACGAGTAGGTTAGCACTTATGCACAAGGTTTCTATACCTTTCATTGAACAGTAGAACAAATTCCTAGCAGGTTTGATACACTTTTAATTATTCAATATGTGTGCTTAACAGAGGTGCCTCGGATTGAGTGGGCAAAGAGACCTTAGCCCCCGAATAGATATGACTCCCCACTGACATGGTGCACACGGAGCACTGCTCAGAACCTGGGTCATGCGCAACACGTGACCTGTAAAAGGCGTGTGCATCCATGCCATATTGAAGGCCCCTGGGATTCGAACCAGGGTGATCTTTTTGTGAGGAAATGTTCATGTTGCACCTTCTAGGCCTAAGGTGACCTCTATCCACGGATCTCTAATCCCGCGGTTCTGCTGCTTCCATCTGATGGGTGGCTACAATCTCCAGCTTTGACGAGAGGCCCTTGTGTTGGGTGGATTGGGTAATTTCTGCCTTTGATTAGAGTGTGAACTGCCCCTTATATGCACTGCAGACGTCCATCCTGTGGGCTGTGGAAGTTGGCCCTGGCCTTTCCCACTGTGCTTCGCTGTATCTTTCAGATGGAAGTGGTTCTGTTGTTGTTTTATTTTATTTAGTTTTAACTTTGGCCTGTTGCTTGCAGCCTCAGGCACACAACCATTTCCACCTCACTCTATTTTGTGTCCTCATCTTTTTCTTCAGCACTTCTTAGAGTGCTGGCTGCACTGTCGGTGTTGGCAAAGAGCCTGGTATGATGGTTTACTGCCCTTCTGCGTGCTGCCCGCTTCCTGGCAACAGGTTTCCTTGGCAGCCTCTGCCCTGCGTCAGTGGGCCTCTAGGATGTTTTCCCACTTGTAGCCTGGACAATCCCAGCTTATTCAAGTGTGGTAGTCACAACACTGATGAGCACACAGCACCTTCCACCGCCTCACACTCTGCTTCCACCTGAGGCGGTGAATGCTCAGGCAGATCGGCTACTCCACTGAGTTATATGTTACTTTATAGACGCAGCTGTTGCCTGTAAGACCAACGTCCTGGTGCTATGAGAGGGATATACTATTAGGCATCAGTTTCAATGGCGGCTGCTACCGACCAGGGTTGGTGGGCGGGGGGGTGCTGGGGGAGGGATGGAGGAGGAGGGGAAATAATAACAAGCATTTTCAATGCAATAGGTCTCGCATTTGTGAGACTTTGAGCTACTGGCATTGTAAATGACAAACCTTTTATCTATGTGTTGGTTTTGAAAACAGATAAATAAAAGGCATTGCCATTTAGAATGCCAATAGCTTAAAATTTCGCAAATGCGAGACCTATTGCATTGCAAATGCTTGTTTTTAATTGTTTTAGGCACTGGGAGATTAAGTGATTTGTCCAAAATCACAGGATGTTGAGCAGACGCCAAGACTCGAACCTGCTTCCCCAGTTCCAAAGTGGGCCAGTTCTGGCTGTTGCTACACTCTAATCTTGCTCTCTTTCTCTCCTTGCACATTCTCTCTGTTTCCTTCCATCAATTAACTCTCCCTCTCTCTAAATTGTAAGTTATTCCAATCACGGTCAAATATAATTTTTCTATGTTTAGTTCCAATATTACATTCCTGCTAGTATCCTGTAACGGTCGTTATTACCTGTTTTGAAAATAGAATGAATATTACTTTACCTGTTACGGTTTCTTCAAATAAAGAAACATTGAGATACGAGCTTGATTTGCCCCTCCACTGACCCCTCCAATAAAAAGATCTCTACCCTGCTATGTACCAGAGCAAATTAAACCAGGCGGTGCCTATCCCTGCTGTGCAGCTCGTGCCAGAGCCCAAACCTACCAGTGTTTCTTTGATCTCGTGCTGGTTTTTATCACAGACAGTTTCAGTGCAGACGGCTGGCTCTGGTGCTGCTGGTCCACGTCTTCCGGTCAGCTTGAAGTCACTTCAGGGTCAGCATTGAAGCTGTTCTCTTCTCAAGAAATGGGCACTCTTTTCCCGTGCATTTCCCAGCAATTTCTAGTGAGAGTCAGCCAAAATAAAGCCTAACAAGCACTCATCAGCTGCACTGCAGGTAGGTAGTGCGTGCGCGTCGCTGCTCGGGACTGCGTGCGCACCGCTGTTCGCTCCCGCGGCAATACTCCATGGAAGTAAACCTTTCAGAAAAGGTGGGACATGCACCCACCAGTAGCCATTTGCAGGCTACGATTTTTAACTGACATACGCACAAGCCAATACAAAGCATGGGAGGAGTCAGACCCCACAAAGTACAGACAACAGATCGCCTACAGCACAAGCGCTGTTTAGGCTCGACCTAAAAAACAAGAAAGAATGGCTGTGGGCTGCAAAGAATCCTACCCTTAAGGAGGCCATTGAATTTACTAAAGTGGTTGATGAATCGGAGAGGTGCATGAAAGAAATGAGAATCATTTCTCAAGAAAAAGGGACAGTAGTGGCACTCACGCAAGACAAGACAGAATTGGTAAATGTTGTAAAGGTCAAAACACAGTTAGGTTGAGCAAGCTATAGTAAAGACAAAAACAATATTAGGACGGTCAACATCTCTGGAAGGGTTGCAGCACGCATTTGTCACAGGTGTGGCAGCAAATTCCATTTGGCAAAATGGTTTGCACAGACCAAGGATTGTCACAAATGTGGGACGAAAGGGCATTATGCACGCATGTGCTAAGCTAGTGAGAAGTAAGTAGCTTGTGTAGAGGAGGTAGAGATTGAACATAGGGTATTGATCATCAAAGAAGAGGGTGATGAGGAGGAAATAGAAAGAAAAAGAAAACGAACCATTGCTGATTTTGACATTGATTGAAAGATAGTGTCTTTGATGGTTGACACTGGTTCTCTCTATACTATATTACCAAAATGGTTACATGATGTGACTTGGCAAGGGGGGGGAGCTGGTACCATCTGATGTTGTGTTGAAAGGTTACCAAGGGTCGAGTGTTGGGTTACATCATGGCAGACATTAAATTTGAAGGGAGATGCACGAAAGGTAAGGTGTTTGTTGCTCCGGATGGGCCACCCATATTAGATTGGGTGCATCAATACGAGTTACATATAAAAGTAGATCCTAGAGCAGAAAATCAAGGTATTGTGGTCAAAAGAGGTGAGCTAATGAGGATCCTAAATGACAACGCAAAGGTATTTGAGAAGAAGTTTGGGGAGGCAAAGGGTTTCTTACATGAACTCAAGCTCAAGCGCAAGGCCGTCCCTGTTAAGCATGTAGCAAGGAGAATAACAATGGCGGCACAAGCCCAAGTCAAAGAGATAATACAGCAAATGTTGGATGAGGAGGTTATAGAGCCAGTGCAGGCTACGGAATGGGTATCTCCGGTAGTGATCACAAAGAAGACTGATGGCTCCATTCGTTTCTGTATTGACATGCACAGTGTAAATGAGAGTGTAATTATGGATAGTTTTCAGTTGCCTTAAATAAATGAGATTGTTATGATGTTATAAGGGGAAAGTTTTTCTCCAAACTTGATCTACGGAGTGGATATCACCAGGTCAGTTTGCATCCTAATAGTAAATACCTTACTTCTTTCATAATGTCAGAAGGAACCTTCCAATTCAATAGGTTGCCCTTTGGATTGTGCTCAGCTGCCAGTGCTTTTCAGCACCTTATCACAAAAATTATGAGTGGCATTAATAATACGGTGTTCTTTCAGGATAACATTTTAGTTTTTGTTTGCAATGAAGTTGAACACAACAGAACCCTTAGCAGAGTATTGAAAAGAATTAGAGATGCTGGGATGACTTTGAGGAAGGAAAAATTTGTTTTTGGGGTGCAAGAGGTTGATTATCTTGGATATCACATTGCCAGTGATGGAATTAAGCACAAACAGAACGTAGTAAGTGCAATTGTCACTGTGCAAACACCTTGTGATAGGGATCAATTGAGATCCTTTATGGGGCTTGTAGAGTACTACTCAACATTTGTGAGAGATTTTGCAGCAAATACAGAACCTTTGAGAGAGTTGTTACGAAAGGGGAGGAAGTTTGATTGGAATATAGCCCAACAGCAAGCGTTCACAAAGATTAAGGAGGATATAACCCAAACAGGGGTACTAACACCTTTCGATATGGAATACAAAACTGTGGTGACTACCAATTCCACTGCAGTAGGTAATGATGCTGTTTTGGCTCAAAAACATGGCCAGGTGGAAAAAACGGTGGTGTTTGCCTCACATTCATTGACTGACCCTGAAAGAAGGTACTCAGTCATAGAGCATGAGGCATTGGCAGCTGCTTGGGCTACCCAATACTTTCGAGTGTTTCTGTGGTGAAGAACATTCACTTTAAAAACTGACCACAAACCCTTGATTAAAGTATTAGGGCCTGATGGTACAAAAAACTGTTCTGGGAGATTGGCCCATTTGGCAGTGAGACTGCAATTGTAATGTTCAATATGTTCAGGGTTGGAAAAGTGCTGTGGCGGATTGCCTCTCAAGACTACCTGATGACAGTGTTGACAACTTTGAATTTGAATGCGAGGAGGTGGTTGCAAGTTTGGATGATGTCACTGAAGGCTTAGAAGATGCTATTTCCAAGCTGGAATGGGTTACAGGTATGAAGAATGATGAGACACTTAAGGGTGTAATGGGGCTTATTTTAGGTGACGATAGAAGAGAAAGTACTATTCCAGTGGGTTTAAGGCTGTTTTTTCAAGTAAAAGATGAGTTGTCTGTTCAGAGTGATTAGGTTATTTTGAGGGGACAATGTCTTATACCACCCTTATCAGTTTGGGACAAAGTAATAAAGCTGGCACAGGAGGGACACCTAGGCCAAACACTCACTATCAGGAGGGTTAAAGAAAGATTTCGATGGCCGCTCATGGATAAACAAATAAGAGAGTGGGTGGGAAAATGTCATAGCTGAAAGGAGTCTGAAAAGAGATTGCAGCTAGGTATTGGTAAAGTCCTTGAGAATCAACATGTGGGGGAGGCAGTGAATGTTTGGGAGAAAATTTGCTGGGACTTTATTGGACCTTTTAACTGTTTGCTGTAACATGAGAGGTATGCTGCAGTGTTGGTGGATGCAAAGTCTAGATGAGTTGAAGTGGTGTTCATGTGATCTATTACCACTGAGGCAACCATCAGTGTGTTCAGTGAGGTGTTTCAAAGGTAAGGAATTCCTACTGTGATCCTTACTAACAATGGCACACAGTTAATTTCTGGTGAGATGGAGAATTTTGTTGCTGGATTGGGTATAAGGCATGCCCGCACTTCACACTCCACAAGGCAATGGTTTGTGTGAAAGAATAAACAAGATGGTCAAAGGTACTATGCAACTTGTTTGCACCAATGGTGTATAAGAGCAAAAGGCAGTGAAGAAAATGTTATGGTCATATCGCACTACCATACATTGCAGAACTGGCAAAAGTCCCTTTGAAAGGATGAGTGGTAGATGAGCGGGTACCAAGATGGATGCTAGAGAAAAGCAGAAAGCAAGAAGGCGGAGGGAATACGTAAAGTGTACAGAGAATGTTCATTCACACAGTAGACTGGGTCAAAGTAAAACCGGGTGGAGTCAATAAAGGTTTATCCAAATTCAGAGGTCCCTACCAACTGAGTCAAGTTGGCGGTAACTAGGTTAGACTCGACAATGGTCAGACATGGAATTTGAGAAGAGTGGCTCTGTATCACAAGGAAACTGAAGAAGAGCATAGGAAGGAAGCCACAAGGTTGCCCAATGTAGGGTTGGGTAATGCAGTTTGGTATGAGAAATGCAACGACAAGGAATATGACAAAGAAGTTAAAGAAGGAGATGAACGGTGTGTGAGAACTAGGAAATTTCCTGCTTATTTAGCGGAGTATGTATGTCAGTTAAACACTCCTATGCATAATTTATATGAGAAAGGAAGAAGGTATGTAAATATAGAGGCTATTGTTTATTTGCAAGTTTATTGTTAGGGACGTAGTAACCTTTGTTTTACTTATAGGGCCCCTTACACTGAGCTGCTAATGTATTTCCTTCCTATAACCGGTTATTTATGGTCTACAGTGCTTTGTTTTTAATGGGAAATGTTTCTCATTGTGTATTTTCCTTGCTCACCTTATTTTTATCCTATTGTTTGTATCCATACCTTTCCACATGATCTACATTGTTATCTTACTTATTTTATTACCGTTGTTATCTTCTTTTGCCGTTAAGAAAGGAGATGTGTCATATTGGGTTTAGCTTGCCCTGGCCGAAGTAGGACCTTTGTGATCCCACAACATTCCGTGATGTCACCTTAGGTTCTGTTGTGGCTAGGGTCCGTTATTCAGTTGGTGATCGTTGGCTGTGCCTGGGTGGGGTGGTTGTGTTCCCCTGACCTCTTATGAATAAACTACTCTTTTTTTCCACCGACTCAAGTGCGACTTTTATTACTACAAAGGTGCATTCTGAAGTGTCACTCCTCCGACAGGACTTGCGAAATGAAGATGCAAGAGTAACCACAGTGGAGGGTAGACTGTCAGAGCTGGAAGATACAGTCCGTACCATCCAACAAGTGGCTAATGAGGCAGGGGCGTAACACAGGCCCCCGCGGTGTGGGGGCGCCCCGAGCTGCAGGGGGCCCCCTCAGCAATGTACTCAGACCTGAGAGCTCCGGATTAAATCCAGAGCAGGGGCCCCTCTGTCTACCTTGCAGGGGGGCCCCCTCAACTTTCGTAACGCCACAGTACTGAGGTCCAACTGATGAGAGACCTTGGCTGGAGAGTAAATTATGCCAAAAAAGGGCAATGAGAAACAGCCTGTGTTTCATAGGTTTCCCAGAGGGGGTTGAAAAATGACGCATGCTCTAGTTCTTGGACTGCTGGTTCCGTATTATCTTCCTGGCCGAAAATGTTTTCCCCTGCTCTGTTGTTGACAAAGCGCATAGAGCGCTTGGCAGGAGCCCCCCGGTGTGCCCCCGTGGGTGGTTATATCACGCTTTCTGAACTTCCAGGACTGTGATATGATACTCAGAGAGGCTAGACAGAAGAGGGTCATCAAATACAAAGTCTCCACCATCATGGTCTTTCTGGATTATTCCTGGGAAGTACAGAGGCAAAGGAGGACCTATGACGCAATAAAGGCTATTCCCCGTGCAAATTAACTATATGCTGGCAAAACTGAAAGTGCTCTACTAAGACAAGGTCGACATTTTTGCCACCCCAGAAGAGGCATGGCAGTGGTTGGAGGAATGGCCTCTGCTGAGGAAAGCGCAGAAGGGCAACTGGGAGACTGCTCTGTGGGGGGGAGGCCTGGGCCCTCCCCAAAACCTGGAATACCGTAAAGAGAGGGAGGCAGGGGGCATGGAGTGGGGGGGACAGATGCTGAGATATGCTCCTTGCAAGGGTGAGGGTTCTTTTGATTCGGACGTGAAAATTCCACATTAGCGGTGCCGAATCCAGCAGGATGGTGACAGAGCAATTGACATGCAGCACAAGCCAGATGAAGGACAGGGACAGTGCTCGGATGGAGAGACAGTGGATCCTGAAGCACTGGGCAAGGTGACCCATCATACACATGAATCGCTTGCAACCTCTGGGCGGACCCTAGAGGTGTAATGTTTGCACAGAGGAGGTGATTCTTTACCAGGTGTTTTCTTTCTGTACCCCTCCCTACGCTGTGTTCCACTGTGTGGGTGAGACCTAGGGGATTTACACCTTAAGTTGTTACTGTGCATTAACTGCTGGGTTTGGAAGGGTGAGTTGGGCTACAGACCTCTTAGGTTTTGCCTACGAAGTGGTTGTGCCTTAGACATCTGGGTTTACACTCACAGTGGGTGGTCTCAATTGGGTATTTTCAGTGGGTGGTTGTTTTAAAAGTTATTGAAGGGGGAAACAAATGCAGACATGGTTCAGCCAACAGAAGGACGGATGGGCCCTGGGCTACTATCACAAAATGTAGCAATGACACACGCAAGCATAACAGAGGCCACTCGACATTTCATATTGACTTGGAACACTAATGGTCTGGATAACAAGGTTAAGTGAGACCTGGTGGCAAAATATATATGACGAAAGTACAGAGAGATGGACGGGGAGCTAAGAAAGGAGGTCCAGTACTCGTGCTCCCAAGACAAAACGTCGAAATCACTGTAACTGTTCCTGTAGAAGGACGCTTGCCTAATAGGCCACGGAGAGTATAGATAAAGAAGAATAGGGTTGGTAGTGATCCATCTAAGGCAGATGAATATAAGGTTGGATGAAAAGAGAAGTATATGGCAGGGAAATTCCTCGAATTTGAAGTGTTGCCCTCAAACACCCGTTAAGGTGTCATGCTTCATCATAGGGCGTTTTGCTCCTCGTGGGGTTGGCGCTGCAGTCCCTCATGGGCCCCGCGAGAGGGCTCTTTAGCGGAGATCTTTTAAGAGGAACGCCGTAGTGGTGAGTGCAGGTATGTGGGGAGTGTGCAGGTGAGTTAAAAATAACGTAACGGTACCCCTAGTAGTATTTATTCTTGGATCCGTTTGGGTGTGTTTAAAAACAGGAAAAAGAACTCTGTTACCCTTGCTCCAGTGAGGAGGGTCAGTTAAATTTTCAAAAGAGTGAGTCATGATGATCGTTATCACTACTCCCTCTTTTGACCTGTCAAACCTGTCCAAACCAGCGAATTAGAGAATAGAATATCAGGCTAACCCCTCTCTCTCTTTTTTTCATTTGTGTATTAAAAATAATCTGAATCTTGATGGATTTTTGCATCATGGGTGCCTGAATAGTATTCAGTTTGCCCAGTGCCCTGTATGGGGTTGTGTTTTCCCGAAAGCTTAAAAAGTTGGGTTCTAAAATATTTTTCCAACCCCCTCTTCTGGGTTTCTTTTCTTTTTCTGTGAATCTTTTTTTCATTTGTGTCACTCTTTTATGTACAAAAAAGTAGGGAACCTGAGCTTGCACATGCACTAATTTATTTTCTTCCCTATTCCTTGTGAAATGTGATGTTTATTGTTGTATCATACATGTGAGTTAAGAGTAATGTCATATATGTGTTGAATTTTGTATGTGGTGTATGTGAAATTGTTCAATTGGTCATTGAATCACAAATTGAACTGATAAAGTTTTGATGAAATTGAATTTAAACTTTTTATAAAACCAAAAATAAAAATTTGTTTTTTCAGTCACTATGAGTGTCACGTGTGATTGGCTAAAAGAATTAATGTAGTGGACATCAGTACTGGCAATCGTGTTGTTGTTAGAGTATTTCAAGATTGGCCTAGCCTTGCTAATTAGGGCCATAACCCTCTATTGTTCATAATGACAAATCTAGGTCGGCATCAAGGGCACGGAAATCAACGTCCAGGAACAGCAGAATGACATTGAAAAGGAGGAAATGTCCTCATCTTGAGGTCAGGACACCAGAAAAGTCCATTCATTTGTCTCCTCAATGGCTGCAGAGTGTAACCCATTGGCGTGATCCACATCAGAGTCTAGCCTCAGAATATTCACAGATTTATTTGCCTTAAAGGGCCTCTCAGCAGACGCCCCATCAGAGAAACACCCCTCCTTGCACATTCTCACCTGAGGTTTTGCCCCGCTTGCCCTCACCAAGATCACCTCATAGATCTCCATCTACAAGAAAGAGGCGATCACTGGTACCACATGGACGAAGATCAAGGTCAAGGACCCTCCACACTCATCGCCTCAACGTTCTTACGTCTCATCTAGGCATAGGTCTTCCTCATGGTCCTCCACAAATTCTCGATCTTCTGTGAGAGATTTCTCTCTTACGCTGTCTGACACACCTCCAGCAAGAATATGTCCTGTGGATGACTGTAGGAAAGTAGGATTTACTTCCATGGTTACCCCCACTTTTCTGCTGTTGTCAGTATGTTTTTTAGACTAGTCTGACTGGGATCCTGCTAATCAGGCCCTTGGTCACCGTGCTTCCTCCCTAAATTTGTTATCGTAAGTACTTCTGTACCTCCACAATTGGATTCTGGTGTACTCCTGTAAATCCGTAGTATATGGAACTGAGATACCCAGGGCATAGGTACAGTAGGGGTCTCCCATGGGCTGCAGCATGTATTGTGCCACCCATGAGAGACGACTCAAACTGTGACTACAGGCCAGCCATTGCAGCATGTGTAAGCTTGTGCTAGCACCACTTACAACAGATATAAGTTTCCTCTCTGCAATTTTGAGGCAAGTATCCCTTGTCGGAACCGCTGGGACCGAACCCCTGTGCACCGCGCCGACTTGCTGCTGGTAAGGCTTGTTGGCTCTGCACTCTAGAGATCTTCAGGTTACAAGAAGCTCCAGCCTCCAGCATCTCTTCCTGCCAAGATCTTTGTCCTCACCGCATCCTCTGAACTTTGGGCCATCATCTTTGGTAAGCTGCTCGAAGTCCTCTTGCGACTCCTGTGCCTTTGGCCTGTGAGTCCTCTTGAGGGTCTTCTCTTGCTTCAGTAGTCTCCCCTGCTTGCTCAGGGCCTGCTATGACCCTCCTGCACTTGGTGGGTCCCTTGGGCCTTGCTGGTCCCAACGTTGCTACTTCGCTTTCCACGCCTGTTGTAGCTGCCAAGGCTTGTTGGTGCTCCCGTCGGACACCGATCCCCCTGGTTCTCGACTTCCGACATGGGACAGCTCGTGCACGACTCCTTGTCTTCCTCAGTGCCGTCTGGTCCTCACAGCTGCAGCGACAAGGTCACCGTCATCACTCCTGCATCTTCCGACATTGGTGGGCATTGCTCTTCTGTGCCTCCTGGTCACCTCCGAGTGGCATAGACTCTGTCCCCTCTGCTTGCAGGTTCTTCTCATCAAGTATCCACACTTGGAATCCACCGGACTCTGACACAGTCTTCACCAACGACATCTTTACTGAAGTCCTCCATTGTGGTCTACAGCAGTTTCCGACGTCACTTCGTACCTATGCAACTGACTTACCTGGTGTAGGTATCCTGGTTCCTGGGGTATCCATGGTGGGGTAACTTTCCAACCTTCTGTCTTCCACGGGGTTTCTTCAGGGTCCACTGGGAAGGATCCTTCTTCTTCAAAACTGCAGCCATGACTTTCCCGTTGACTTCTCTTGAGTTCGCAGCTGTGTTTCCACTCTGCACACAGCCTCCGTGGCGTTCCTGGGTACTTACCTTGTGTGGTTCCTTGGGTCTCCAGCTCTTCTGAGTCTCCTTGTCCAAGTCCCATGTTCGGTCACAGTTCGCATTCCACTTTTTTAATTTATGGTTTGGTCCCCCCTGGAGACCACTGTGTATTGTGCTTACTTACCTATTTGCAATTGAAGTATTGTTGTATATTTGTGTTGATATCTCCGGGTAGGAGATATACCAATGTGTTAGTGAGTTTGGTGTAATAAATAGAACTACTTTTATATATACACTGTGTGGTTCTCTTTTGTTTCACCTACACCACTTGATTATATCTAGTAAAACAAGCTGCTTAACACTCATTCTGGATAAGCCTGAAGGCTGCTCTCCACAGCTACCACTTAGAGAGCTTTCCAAGGTTGTCTAAGACCACTAAAATCACCATAAGGGTTGTCTGGATTAGTGCAAGGTGCTTCACTTAAATAAGTGGGCACCATATGCTAAGCCAGACTCCTACAACAACCTTATTACATTTAACGAGGTTCTTATCAGAGGGGCAACAAAACTCAATAAAGACATACCGGCGCCGGTTGCGTCTACTTCAGTCTTCTTTGAAAGACTCCATCACAGAGTGGCGTCCAGACCCCTTTTACCTCTAGTACCAGGCTTATTGGAACCGGCTTTACAAATGTTCTATACACTAGCATCCATAGGTCCAGCTACATCGTGTATTTTGAAAAAATACAAAGCACCGGACCAAGATCCTATTTTTCTTCAATCGGACCACCTCCTGATTCACTCTTTGTGGCTGCCGCCAGGAGAAAACATCCAAGCTCCTCATCTTCTATGGGACCACCAGACAAAGACAGCAAGCAAATGGACTCTTTGGGCAAGAAGATGTGCAACACCACGGCTGCTTTCTTGAAGGTCGCCAGCGCTTCTGCCCGGTTAGTAAGAAATTATATATTGCTTCAAGATTCTCTCTCAGGCTTCACTGAATAGCTGCCCAAAGACGACTGACAGGATTTTCAAAAGATCCTCCAAGACGGTGGCCTAGTGGCTAACCAGATTATCAGTGCAGCTGCTGATGGCTCGGATCTCTTAGCCCATGGGTATTCGCATGGCATCTGCTCTTGAAGATCCTCCTGGTTACGTCTCACTGGTCTAAAGCCTGAAGCTCAACACTGAATCCTCAATCTGCTATTCTCGGGCAACTCTCTTTTCAACATCCATGCTGATGACGAAATGGCAAAGATGAAGGCGGATCAAGACGCACTGAAGGTGGTGGGCTTTAGGAATTCCACTGCAGGTTCCGCCCGTACTATTGGCGCTCCTTTCTACAGAGGGTTCAAACCTCTCAGTGGTCAATCCATTAACAGTACCAAGGAAGGTCACACTGTCGCCCTCAAAGATGTGCAAGAGGAAGGGAAACACATTGCACAGCTGCTTCTACAATAAAGCCTCCAGCCAAACAATAATTGCTGGCTTCTCTTTACTCCCTATCGCACTCCGGTGGGGGGGGGAAGTATTGCAGCACAGCTAGAAGAGTGGCGCAACATCACTAAAGACAAGTGGATATTAGTATTGTACAGCATGGCTAGTCCATCAGATTCAAAACTGTGCCTCCGGCCATTCCACCTCAGAATCTCCCTCTTCCAAAAACAACTTCTACAAAAACAGGTCAGCACGCTTCTCCAGAAGGGCACCATCAAAAAATGTCCAACTTCACAATGCAGACTTGGAATTTACTCATGCTACTTTCTAGTGCAGATAAAGGGAGTTCGCTTGAGAGTACAGACCCATTCTTGACCTAAGACTCCTGAACAAATTTGTCCTCAAAAAAAAAATTCAGGATGTTGGCCCTCCATCAATTATACCCCCAGCTCCACCGGGGGGATTGGATGCGCGTGATCGATCTGCAGAATGCTTATTTCCATATTCCTGTCATCAAGAAACATTGAAAGTTCCTGCAATACAGAGTGGCATCCGTGCACTACCAATGCAAGGTCCTGCTCTTTGGGCTCAAGTCAGCACCTCACACATTCTCCAAGTGCATGGTAGTGGTAGCTGCGTATCTACGGATGAGAAAGATTTTCATTTACCCATACTTAGACAACTGGTTAGTCAAAAGCTCCTCCCCTCATCTCATTCAGGAACATCTTCAAATCTGCATCCAAGTATTACAGTAGTTGGGCCTTCAAATCAATTTAGAAAAATCCACTCTCATCCCAACACAGAGAATCGATTACCTGGGAACAATCCTGGATACCGAAAACACAAGAGTGTATCCTTCGGAGGAGAGATTATCCTCAATCAACAGCAAATGTCTCAAACTTCTCCACACTCTTCATCCTACAGCCAGGCAAATTGCTTCTCTGTTGGGCTCCATGGCATTGTGCATCTACATTGTCTCCAATGTCAGACTATACATGTGTCCTCTCCAGCAAACAGTGGAAGACCAGTGGTCGCAGTCCTTGGACCTCTATGAGGATAGACAGACCCTCTTGCAAATTGACAAGGAATCGCTCCTATGGTGGATGAAAAGTCCCCATTTCTCACTGGCAGTACCCTTTCATCAGGACCTTCCCACACGGACAATTATCACAGATGCTTCCCTCCTGGGTTGGGGAGCACTCATGGGTGCGCTACAAGTTCAGGGCTTGTTGTCGAACACAGAGAAATTGTACCACATCAACATGTTGGAGCTAAGAGTAGTCCATCTTGTGCTCAAGTCCTTTTATCCATCAATCCAGACAAGCTTCCTTCTGGTTTAGATGGACAATACGACCACAATGTACTACCTGAACAAGCAGGGAGTAACTCAGTCAGGCCTTCTGTCAATGGAGGCTCAAGCTATATGGAAGTGGCTTCTGTCGATCTCAGCAATCCATCTTCTAGGCACACTAAACATGCAAGCTGATTCTCTCAGTCACAACTTTGCAGAAGCACTCAATTGGATACTAAACAACGAGATCGCTCAAGACATTTTCCACCAGTGGGTAACACCGCAAATCGACCTCTTTGCAGACGAAGTAAATGCAAAATGATGCATCTTCGCATCCATGTTTCCCCGACCTGGGTCCAGAGGAAATGCCACAACACTTCTAGAGGCATGTCACTGGCTCGCTTCATGGCCACACTGAATGGAAAACAAGCATCCTGGCACCGGTTTCAAGGTATCACCCCTCATTAGCCAGGCTAGCTTGAATCGAGTGGCACAGCAGGTAAGGGACCCACGTCTGGGCATACCCATCCCATTTAGGGCGAAAAAAGTTGTGGCAACAAATGATGAACGGAATGCTGAATAAATCAAACATTCACCCCCAGTCAAGAGATCTGAGTTAAATCCATTGTTCTTTTGCTCACTACGCCACCCCAGTGTGGACCCAGCCATATGCAAATCGGTCTTGACCCTACTCCTCATGAGAACAGTCCGGCCTGAACTGCCAAGCCGGGTCCTCCCTGGACCGGAAACAAGCATCCTGGGACATGTTTTGGGGTATCACCCCTCATCAGCCAGGCTAGCTTGAATCCAGCGGCACAGCCAGTCTTTCAGACCATTGGCGACGTCGCCACTTAGAGGGCAGTAGAGACTCATACTTTTCAGGGACACATTGAGTCTTCTTGAGGATTGATCATGTTTTTGCCCCAGCTAGGGAGGTCGGTAGGATTTAAAAGCCTTAATATTTGGCGAGGGGTCTTTCGGATCACTTCCTTCTCTGGATTTCCCTGGGGGGGAGGTCGCGACTTCGAGGAGTTAAATGCCTGGGAATTGAGAGATGCAGACACTGAGCAATACTTTAACAAAAACAAAGGGTCGATGGACTCTATTATAGTTCTCTGGGAGGAATACAAATCGGTTCTTCGGGACAAGGCACAGAACATAATTGTGCAAAAGAAGAGACAGGTGAGTAAGGAAATAGAGGCTATTGAGCGCCAGTTGATTTGCTTGGAGCAGGTTCCTTGGGATCTGATGGACCAACAGGTTCTTAGGAGGATTGCAGTGCTTCACAATGAATACTGCAGTTTGGCACAAAGGGAGGCTGGGAACCACATGCTGACTAAACAACACAGACTGTGTGAAACGGGTTATAGCAGGTAAATTACTGCCATGGTTGAGTAGGAGTTAGGCAGAGTCCCGCTGGGTAAGATGTATTGTAGATCGCTCTGGAGCAACATACAAGACAGGTAGGAGCATAGCAGAAGAATTCATCCTGTACTACGAGGCCTTTTATAAGGCGCGCCCGTTGTCAGATGCCCAGCAGACAGAGGGTACCTTCACTTAGTAGACCCTCCAGTAATCTCAGTAGAGGGTGATATGGCTTTTGACGGAGATATAACACTCTTGGAGGTGCAGGTGGCCATCGCAAAACTAAAAACAGGAAAAAGTCCTGGGCCTTATGGATTTCCGGCTGAGTTATTTAAGAGATATTCTGGGCCATATATTTTAAATGTATTCCTTGAGGCTCAAACAAGGGTGCACTGCCACCTGACTGGTAGTGCGCCACAATCGCGGTGATACATAAGAAAGGCAAACCAGAAACTAGCGATTTCGTTGTTAAATGTTGAAACGAAGATATTGGTCACGGTTCTGGCCACCAGGCTCCTTAAGGTCATATTTCCCCTAATACATAGGTCTTAGTCGGGCTTCATGCTGGTTGGTTCACCAGACTCAACCTACGTTGGCCGCACAACTGGATGGAGGAGGTGCGCCCCAGGCGGGAACTGCATGTGTTCCTCTCCTTGGACATCGAGAAGGCCTTTGATGCCATACACTGGCCCTTCCTGCATCAAATGTTAGACAAATTCGGCTTCGGCCCAAAATATATAGCATGGACAGCGCTGCTATACCAGGCTTCTAAGGAAGCAATGAGAGTCAACGGTATATTCTCACCGGTGTTTCCGATTGAGAAAGGGCCAGACAGGGAAGACCCTTGTCCCCTCTCCTATTCACTCTCACCATAGAACCTTTAGCCTGCGTGATCCGGAGTCACCCTGAGATCAGGGGTTTTGGGTCTCTGAACCAACACTGGAAGAAGAAAAGATTTTTCTATATGGGAATGACATCCTTCTTTACACCTCCCAGCCAGCTACAACGATCCTGGTTGTGCTTCGGGTCTTTGAGGTATATGGGGCCCATTCCGGATCCAACATAATTTGGGGTAAATCAGTGCTGTGCAATCCATATGGTTCCCTTGACCTGTCTACCCTGCCAGGGAGGCGGCAAACGGAGACGGAGGGAGTTTCAATATCTCGGAATATATATGACTTCCTGGAGAGAGAGGTGTCTTGAGAGAAACCTGGGGCAGCTGGTGGCAAACGTTCATGGAGATGCAGAGCGCTGGCGCACGCTACCTTTCACAATACTGGGCAGAGCTGCCATATTCAAAATGATCACCCTGCTGAAACTCCTGTATGTCCTTCAGAGCACATACTATAGAATCCCAGATGAGCTGTTCACTAAAATAGATGGGGAGATCCAAAATCTGATATGGAACAGCGGGCACCCTAGAATAGCACTCAAGACGCTGCAGCGCAACCCTTACAGTGGTAGTATTGCCCTTCCTGATATGTGAGCATATTATTGGGCTGTCCCTTTGATCGTTATATATGAATGGGTGTTTGCACCAGAGGAACATTCCATGTATAGATTGGAGTGGACTCAGTTTCCGAAAAGGTCCTATCTGCACTATCTCTACCGGGGGAAGGGGACTGGACAGCTGCTACCTGCTACTCAGATGGCACTGGAGGCCAGGGCAAAAGCAACCAGATGCCCAGGGTGGGCGAATAGAGTGGCCAGAGAAATGGCTATCTGCGAGGGGGGGGGGGGCAATGTTGAGGGAGCAGGGCAAACTCAGGGGCTTTGGAGCCTGGGACACGATAACGATTTCCAAGATTGGTGACCTGCTTGAAGATGGAGACATTATGCCCTTTTGCTTCCTTCAGAGGGCCTACCAGCTGCACGATAATCAATATTTAAAATATTCATAGTTGCGACACGAGTCGCAGGCTGAGGGACTAGTACAGAACTACCTGAATACGCGCCCCTAGAGGGTAGGGTACTTATAGTAGTGATTGAAAAAAAGGCAGACTCCTTCACCTACAAAACGCTTAATAATGATATGCTGGACACACTAACAAAGTTGAGGGAAAGGTAGAGATAGATGTGGGGTGTATGGACGATAGAGACTGGGAGGCAGCCCTGATGCACCCACAAGAGGTGCTATAAAATCAAGACTGCAGCTTATACAACTCAGAATTCTACATCGGGTCTTCTACTACCGAGTTCGCTTGCACAAAATGGGGAGGGCAGAGTCTCCATACTGACTGCAGTGCCACGGGGCCAGAGCAACGTTCATAGACACACTCCGGGGTTGCGCACTCATACAGTCCTACTGGCCGAAAGTAGTGCGGGAACTCCACAACGTCATGGGGGCTGAGTTTCCACTAGAGCCGAAGTAAGTCCTCCTTGGTGTACCGACGGATGGAGACGTTCCGTTGGCCAAGCTCCTCATTTTCAATATGGGACTGGTGGTGGAGAAGAGAGATGTGGCCAAGCACTGGGGGGTCCCTGAGATCCCAACGCTGCAGGAGTAGAAGGCGGGGATGGATATGTATATGGCAGCAGAAAAGGTCACTTTTAGGAGTAGTGGGTGCCCACCGAAAGTCTTTAAGGTCTGGGAAAAATACTATGCCCTGGACCTGATGGATGGAGAGACCGTGACTCCACAGGGTTAGGCCTGTTGTTTATGCTGTGGTGTCATTTCATATTCACACATTGCATGTTGGAGAATCCAACCTGTGAACTGCCGCTCTATGACATGTATGAGTATGCTGATGCAGTGAAGCTGATTTCCCTCTATTGTTGTGGGTGCGAGTTCTCGCCTTTTCTTGTTGTTTGCATTCGCGAAAAAAAAGCAAAAAATAAATCTTTTTTAAAAAAAGTTCCTTCTAAATAGCACACAATAAAGAAAGAGGTTACTTTTCACAATAGGAAATTCGATTACATTCATACTATAAAAGCAAAATATATCAAATCGAATTCCTGAAATCTTTTTCATTTCAAAGTATTTTATTAATTTTTAATAAACAAGTACATTAGCATTTTGTTACGAGGTTCCAGCCAAACATCGTTTGTGTTGCAGTAATTACAGGTACTTTGGTATACATGTTTAGCTAAACCCGTCTACATTGACTTGCTGGGAAATTAGGCAAAGGGTGATAGAAAGAAAGGGAATAGGAAAGAAAGGGTGGAGATAGGGTACAAGAAGGGTTCTATAGCAGTGAGCCTAGTCTGGGTTTGTAGCCATGTGTCAAAACCGACACCCCCTAGGGAGCCCGCGTGGCCTCACGGGGGTTCGTAGGAGTGTAGATATGTGTCGAGTGACTTCCACATCCCCCTGGTAGCTGGCCTCCAGGGTGAGTTTAGCAGGGCAATGCTATCTGCGCCTCTGAGGTGCGTCACCCAGTTGACCCAGCTTTTGTATGAGGTCTTAGCTGTGTCCTTCCAGTTGGACAGGACCAGCTTCACTGCCGCGGTCAATAGGAGGTCTAGCAGATCCCTGTCATGCAGTGAAGCAAGTCTTGTGGTCATAAATGGGGTGGTGAGGGAAGAGAATTCAGGAGTTAATGTGCACCCCAGAACCCTTTTTATGAAATCAAAGATTTTCTCCCAGAACGTTTTGAGTTTTGGGCAGTAGAAGATAAGATGTGCTAGATCCCCCCTCTCCTTGTCGCAGTTCCAGCATAGATCGTTTTCCCTGAGGCCTAGCGAGGCTAACTGAGCGGGGGTCCAGAACGCCTTGTGGAGTAGCCAAAATTTTGTTTGTGATAGTACCGGGGAGATTTTATTACGTGAGGGAGAGGTCCAAACCAAAGCCAGCTCTTGCTCATTAAGTGAGATATTGCCTTGCTTTACCCAGATCATTGCAGAATAAAAAACAAATCGAGATTTGGTATCATTGATAAAAATATGCATAACAAATGGCTTGAATATAATCCATGATCGGTTACAGATTCCGGTTACAAATTTAACTGAAAGTGTAATTTAAATGAGGCAGGTAATATGATACAAGAAATGGCAAAAATATTTACAACACAGCTATTTTGCATACCTTGTTATGTAACAAAATTAATAAAGTGTTTTAAAAAATCTATTAGCCAAACCTTCGCCCTGCCACCGACCAACTTCAGACGTGCTAGTTTGCTCACCACAGTTAGTTCCATAGCGAATCAACAGGTAGGTTGAACAACCTCTTGAGTCAAAATACATGGCATTGTGTTACTAAAACATGTTTAACTATGGAGTTAGAAGAAGCTTCTGCCCAGGCATTGAAAACTACATGCACAAGCACAAATAATTTAATAGGCAACTAATGGCAATGGGAAAACAAATGCAAAGTAGTTAACAGTAATGAACAATTTACTTACCTTCGTTAACGCCTCATCTGGTAGAGACTCTATCTAGTCGCAGATTCCTTACCTTAGAATTATCGCCAGGCATTCGACTGAATCCAGAACTTTTTTGTGAGCTGTAAACCTCCGTGCCAGCAGGGAGTGTCGATCGGCTGTGCTTGGCGTCGTCCGCCCCAGAAATTACATTCGTGGTGCCTATATAGGCGCCACCCAGGCGCGCTGACGTCAGTTACTTTTCGTGACTTTCAACGCCAGAAGTGCGGGCCACGAAGTACACTGACCATTGGTGTGGAAAACTAAGGCCCTGAAAGGAGAAAGCCCTGTCCCTAGAAATTTGTTCACAGAGTGGGGAGGAGGGGTGGGTCGGTAAGGAATCTGCAGCTAGATAGAGTCTCTAATAGATAAGGCGTTAGCGAAGGTAAGTAACTTGTTCATCTGACAGAGACTTCTACCCACAGATTCCTTACTGTAGAATGGATATTTAAGCAATACCTCCCCGGAGGTGAGTCTGCAGACCAATTTCACACGAGGAAGACCTGCGGGACCGAATGGGCAAAGTGCCCATCTCTATAGACCTGACTATCCAGAAATTAGTGCTTGGTATACGTTTGCAGGGAAGCCCACATTGAAGTCTGGCAGATGTCCAGGAACAGAACTCAACGTGCTAACGCAGTGTTTGCAGCTTTAGCTCTAGTGGAATTAGGGCACAAACCCTCAGGGGGTTGCTTCTTAGCCAGTGCATAGCAGATTTTGATACAGAGAACAATCCATCGTGAGATATTCCTCTTCTGTACAGCCCGTTCTTTCTTCGCTCCAATATACCTCATGAAGAGTTGGTCATTCACCGTAATTCTCGTGTGCAGTCAAGGTAGAACGACAATGCTCTTTTTGTGTCCAGACAGTAACAATTCCCGTTTTGTGTCCAGACCTTGAGGTTGCTCTGCTTCCTTAGAGGGATGAGGTGGAGCATAAAAAGTAGGTAGAGTGATAGATTGGCCTACATGAAAAGGGGTGACTACTTTTGGGAGAAAGTAAGTGTGGTATTCCTCATAAGATCACTGCTGTGTCCTGAACAGGCACAGCTGTAGGGGAGTCACTATGATGTCACATGCTGTGGGTTTCCATGGTGACGGAATGTGATTACTTGAATGTACTTGTCAGTTGAAAGCAGCCCTGCTGATGGATGGCTGGAATCTTCTGTGAATAAAGGATCTTCAATCTACAACTGCCTTTCTGCTACTTTTTACCTTCAACAACCCTTGGCAAAGTGATATCTTAAATTGCCACACTGGCGTAGTTGGCAGCCTCAGAAGAAGGCTTTGTTGCTCCTATTGGTGGCCAGGCATGGATAAGATGATTGAGAGACTGGTCAGAGAGTGTTCGTTGTGTGCACTCTGTGATAAGAACAAACAATCTCGGATTCAACCCATGGAGATTAGGAAATTGCCTGAAGGTCCCTGGTGTGAGGTTGCGTTGGATATTTTGGGACCAATTCATGGTGAGGGCTTGCAGAGATTTGTCATTGTTGTTATTGACATGTTCTCCAGGTGGCCGGAAGTTTGCATTTCAAATTCCATTGAGAGCAAAGATGTAATCAAATTCTTGGATGTCCTTTTTGGTCATGAGGGGTTTTCTCGCACGATCCTCACTGACAATGGTGTGCAGTTAGTGTCTAAAGAGATCAGTAAGTTTCTTTCAGATAGATCTATTAACCATAAGAGGTGTTCTCTGTATCATCCAGAGACAAATGGGATGGTGGAAAGGCTGAACAGGGTTCTTAAGGAAACAATATCTTTGGCTAAATCAAATTCGCTTAACTGGAAGGAAGAATTGTTTAAGCAGATTGAGGTGTATAGGTTCACCCCTCATTGCACTACAGGGAAAACACCTTTTCAGCTCTTTAGAGGTAGGTTACCAAACACGTTTGTGGAACCTTCCTGGGTCAATGAATTTGAATGTGCTATTGGCAAAGCTGGTTGTGATGTTGACGATTGGCGTTTGAGAGGAGTGAAGAAGATTGAGCAGGGGAAGAAATACTTTGATGATAAACATTCTGTGAAAAAACTCAATGTGCAGGTTGGGGATTTGATAATGGTCAAACGCCCAGGTTTGGCTGGTGCTATGAAGTATTCCAAACCCATTCTTGTTGTCAAGACCTTCAACAATGCTGTACGCACGCAAGATCACCGTATCTGGAATATGAACAGGATAGTTGTATACAAAGGGGCCGGTCGTGATGCTAAAAAGCCACTTGAGTCAGAGGGCATTGTTGTTGCAAGAAAGTCAGGCAGATTGGTTAAGAAACCAAAGCATTTGGAAGACTTTGTCTGACCTCCTTGGTGGGTGTTATTTTATAGGTTTTAATCTGATTCTACATGTACTATTCTCTTTATGTTTTTGTTGTTTCTTGGTTATCAGAGGAGGGAGGTGTGTGGTATTCCTCATAAGATTACAGCTGCGTCCTGAACAGGCACAGCTGTGGGGGAGTCACTATGATGTCACATGCTGTGGGTTTCCATGGTCACGGAATGTGATATACTTGAATGTACTTGTCAGTTGAAAGCAGCCCTGGTGATGGATGGCTAGGATCTTCTGTGAATAAAGGATCTTCAATCTACAACTGCAATTCTGCTACTTTTTACCTTCAACACCCCTTGGCAAAGTGATATCTTAAATTGCCACAGGAAGCTCTTGTACGAAGCCCCAATTTATCTGGGTAGATGGTAAGGAGGCTAGGATGACAAGGCCTGAAGTTCACTGACCCTTTGGGCAGATGTTATAACCATGAGAAAGGCCGTCTTGATGGTAAGGAGCCTGAGTGGACAACTCTGCAGAGACTCAAAGGGAGCTCACATAAGGAAAGTGAGGACAACATTGAGATCCCACTGGGGCATAACAAATGAAGTGGGAGGAAACATATGCTGCAAACGTTTCAAGAACCTATGTACATTAGGAGACTGCAAAAGGGAAGATTGGTCAGGCAACTGAAGAAAAGCAGAGATTGCAGAAAGATATCCCTTAACAGTGCCCAGAGCCGGGGGTCGTGGCTAGACAGCCAAGATGTCAGACGCACTCTAGGGAGGCTCCGCGCACTCACCCCTTTCTCCGCTATTAATCCGGCCCCAACTAAGGCATCCGCTATCCAGACTTCCTCTCATCACTTCCTGCTGGTGTTCCCCGCTGACACATCCCTTCCCTGAGCGGATTGCCTTCTGTGGTGTCGGACACCTGCTGAAGCGACTGCCGGGTCACCGCCTGGACCGGCAGAGCTGCAACACATCACTGGCCAGACCGGCTTTGGTGCTGGAGCGGCTCTGCCCGTATTAGGCAGCTGCAACACCGACGAGGCCCCTGAGGAACCGAACTGCTTCCTGGTGGAGGTGTCAGTACCAGATGAGCCTGGGTAGCGATGTTGCCACAATCCTGCCTGTGCACTCCTTCCCCCCGGTTGCAGTTCTCACCAGAAGCCTGGAGGTCTTGTCTGGCCTAGGCTTGACCATGAGAAGGGAGGTGAAGGCCGATACACTGAGTCTACACACCGGACCCAGACCCAGACCTGCACCTGCAGCTGTGAATCCCTAACCGGCAGACCTTGAGTGCCGAACCCGACCCTTGTAGGGGCCGCTACTGTACACACACATGCACACAGAGGCATGGGGTGGATTCAGGTGCAGACCCCTCGCCTAAGGCTGTAATAAGTCAAAGGCACAATAACGTAGATCCCAGACCGCCAAGACCATACTTGGTGCACATCCGCAGAATCACGTATACGGTGTCAGCGAACACTGCGAGGGAGTGGACTGCTACTTAGTGGGCGGGCCCTACGTGGTAAATCAGAGACGGGGGTTGCTGCTCATCTGTTTCTGCACCCCTCCCTGCGGAACTTGGTCCAGACCAGGAGACTGCGAGTCATATTGGGATTGGACCTGACCGCAGGGGAGGAGACAGAGATTGCGGTGCTGAGGCCCTGTGGTTGGCCTGCTCCCCAACCTGATGGCTCCCCTGTCTATTGGGTTGAGGCGCAGTGCTAACGGGCCATAATGGGCTAACAGGCTGCTACAGACACTTAGCGATTCTGCAACCGGACCTGCATGATCGGGTGAAGACACAAGAGGGAACCTGGGCCCCCGCTGCCAGCTGTGGTGTGGCACTGGGAACTGGTGCAGTGTACCTGGGGTTTGATGCGTGGCACCACACACCAGCTCCCCCTCCTGACCAGTCGAAAAATAAGTGGATGTGTCCAGAAGCGGATCTGGACCTAGCTGACACTCATAAACTGTGGTGACCTGCCTGAGACTGACCAACAACTGCAGCCAGCACGGACCCCTGTGGGATTCTCTCTTTGTTCATGTGCTGTAAAAAAGGGAGGTTTCAAAAACATACTGGGCAGTGCTGATGCATGGAGTAACAGCATGACCAGTTTCAGACATACATTCCCCCCCCCCGGACACGAGCTCCATCCCCTCAACACCAAACATTACAGTCGAAGTGACTCCAATAATACTACCTGCCATCAACAGAACTGGCTGAGTGACTACTGAACCTGTGAGTCCCTGCAGCCACAAGAGAATTAGCTTTCCACCAGCGCCTATCACCTCTAACGATGCAAATCTGTCTGGACATGGGGCCGGTTTCTTCTAGTGTCCATAGCCATTTTGTGCTGCCATCTGCAGAAGAACTGGTCATATTTCAGTATCCAATGTCCGTATCATCCCTGGGCCTATGGGGCCCCAAAGGGGCAGCTTACATAGCACATAGATTGGCAGTTCACTAGCAAACCTGAGAATGTACTGAGAGACAGAGAAACTGAACCTGCTTCACCACACACTGGCCACTCAGATGCCCAACGCCTATCAGCTGGCCATGGGTTGCCTGCGTTCAGGGGCCCAACCCGTGATGGACGCGACTTTGTAATGAACTGATTACTCTTCGGTTTGGTGTTTCTCTACCCTGTGACGACAGCACTAGCTCGGTTTTTACGATTGTGCTTATCCGAGTTTACTCAACACGTGTCTTCTTACTGATGAGATTTTTGAATTGCCTTACATTTGGATATACAACTTTGGAAAAAAGTTTTGAGTGGAGGATAGAAGAACGGTAACCAGTCCGTGATCTATCATGCTATTTGTGTTATAGCCCTGAGGAAGCCCTTTCGGGTGAAACGCATTGGCTGCGGCTGTGTATATCCCCCACCTTTTTTGAAAAACATTAAAAGAAGAAGTTTCTACATCGAAGACTGTGAAGAGTTATTGTTTCTGGCATATTATATGCCACTTGCTTTGTGCCTCTCTGTGCTTTGTTTATTTATGCCCAACCCGTGATGGCATGCCCTGCTTCAACCCCAGAACAACAAACTGGAGACCAAATGGGAGATGGATCACATGTCTCAGATATGTCTCTCGGGGCTAAACTGGACACAGTCCTGCAAGCAGTGGAAAAGATCGGCACAACTCTTGACCACACACACACGTCACTCGAACACAGAATCGACAAAGTGAAGGCAGATTTCACCCTGCTGCACGCAGATGATCACAAACTTGCGGACAAAGTGAATGCGGTTAAACAGATGCTGACAGAACTCCAACTAACAGCCCACAAAACAACGACCTTGGTGCAGATCCTGATGGACGGTGTGCATGTCCTGGAATGCAGAGCTGAAGACGCAGAAGGCTGCTCCAGGAGAAACAATATGCATGTAGTAGGACTTCCAGAAGGTGTAGAAGGTGAAGACGCTGAGGGATATGCTGAGAACTGGATCCACAGCTTAGTACCCGGTGCCACACTCTTGCCCTTTTTCTCGATTGAACGTACACACCGAGTCCCAGCACGCAAACTGCCACCTGGCGCTAACCCCAGACCTTTTCTGTTCCGCCTACTGAACTACAAGGATCGGGACTCCATCTTTGTGAATCACGAAAACTACAGGACATAAAAGTAAACAATGTCTCTGTCATGATCTTTCCTGATTACACCATGGCAGTGCAGAGGCACAGGTGTTAATTTCAAGCGGCCAAGAAGCGCCCCAGAGATCTTAACATAAGCTATTCCTTACTATTCCCTGCCCATCTCCGCGCTGTAGTTAAGGGGACACCACACTTCTTCGACTCCTAAGAGGAAGCGTGGGCCTGGATGGAAACTGCTGGGCTTATGGCCTCATGCCCTGCACCTGTTGGAGTGGGATGAACAGGAGACATAGTAACGAACCACAATCGCGGGCCCCGCAGAAAGACCAGTCGCCCTCCTCAGCCTAGAACAATGCCAGACTTGGAGCAAGTAATACTAGAGCGACAACAATCTCTACAAATGGCTTCCACAATGGGAAAACATGACCGGACCCCGGACCAAGATGCAAATTCCACAAAATCTTTAAGCGGAGATGGATCCTCTAGCACATGGCAGTCCAGGGTGGAATCCTTGGCCCTACCAGAAGTTACTCCACAAACAGCAGATGACATTTTATGAACTGCGGATGAGTCTTGCTCCAGTGGCAATGTCAAATCCGCTAACGCCTGATTCACTTTTGTATTGTTTCATAGCTGCAAAAACAACAAAGCACTCAATTACAGTAACTGGGAACCCAGGCATCCTGGCAGTCCTACTGGGAAACCATGCAGGCAGAATGCAAGATAAAAATGGCATACCATCGTTTGTATCCACACACCTATAGTGGGGTATTCACCCGTATCACACGTAAGGGGTCCCGCATGTTTGGGTCCCGCGACTCAACTCTTCCCTAAGACGGCCTACACGGCTGGTGTTTGCCACAGGCAGTTTAACAGTTTGGTGGATACCTGTTGTACTTCTGCTCAGGAAATGTTACATATATTGGTGTTTATTTTTCATTCACAAGTTATAGCAAGTTGCCCTAGCATACCTGACCTCCTGACCATGCTCGCCTGACCATGTC
Source organism: Calotriton arnoldi (assembly GCA_963921515.1). Taxonomy (NCBI): domain Eukaryota; kingdom Metazoa; phylum Chordata; class Amphibia; order Caudata; family Salamandridae; genus Calotriton; species Calotriton arnoldi. The sequence continues at coordinate 1,893,320 of CAWUFW010000952.1, read as the reverse complement.
GACATATGTAATGAGAGGCCCCGCTCGAGGAGCCCCCACCTGTGGGACATTAACAGATCTTCCGCATGATGCACACTAACATTATCACCTGGAAAATGAGAGGCATGTACACACCCTCGCGCCTCTGCGCTGTGTACTCTTACCTTAAGCGTAGGCTCGCCACATAGCCCTGCTGCAAGAGACGCACCTGACACTAACTGAAGGCAATAGACTTCGGAGGTGATGTAGAAGCCACATATTCACCAGTGACTACTCCTCCTATGCAAGGGGAGTCCTGATATGGATGAGACCAGAGACCCCCCCTTGTGGCAGACGAAGTAACTGTGGACACTAAGGGGAGTTTTGTCTTAATATAAAAGGTCGCCTTAACGGTCGCTGGCTATTAATAGGGTCAGTATATGCCCCCAACACAGACCAAACTGCATAACTTCACAAATTATCTAACACAATATCCGGTTGGAGCGAAGTCCCATGGCTATTGGGGGGAGATTTTAACTCTGTTCTACATACCACACTAGACCACTCCTTTCCACCGCTACCACGCACGGTAGCCATATCAAATGCCCAAGCATTAAGCGACTGGCTACAACATTGGGGCTTAGTAGACATATGGCACACCCAAAACCCCGAAACATGTGTCCATCCATTTTACTCCTCAACCCACAATTTACACGTCAGAATTGATCGAATAGTGGGATAGGCCAGCCTCCTCCCCATTGTCCAACTGACTGACTATTTAGGTCGCACACACTCAGCCCACAACCCTCAATTCATGCACCTTACATGGGAGGCGGACATACCAGCCGTACCAACGTGGCGCCTTCAACCCGCAGCACTGGAGGACCTAGCATTCAGGGAATCATGGGCGCCACAACATCAGAATATTTTGAACTCAATAGGAATTCCGCAACTGATGGGTTGGTTGAATGGGATGCCTTTAAAGTGACCATCAATGGGCATAGCTTAGGACTAACCTGGAACATTCGCAAACAATTAGATGGTAGTATCACCCGCATTGAAAACATGCTCTTGAAATTTAAAACACAATCAGTAACAAACCCAGAGTATGCCCATCATTTGACCGTGGGACGCTGCGAACATACCTCATTGCTAGAATGCCTCAATTATACCGCACACTCATCCCATACCCACGTAACCTCAGACCACGCAGGCCGGCTATTGACGTGGTTGATACATCAGGAGCAGCCCGACACCCTATTCTTTCACTGCACACCCTCACAGGACACCTTCTCCACACTTAACATGAAATCCATGCTGAATTAACACACCACTAAACCTCACTTTACCAATAGACCATGAGAATTGGGTCCAACTGCCTGGACGCATTATTCTCCACCATCAGATTACCTATCATCACGGGGAGGTTGATGAGCCAATCACACAATTTGAAATCTGTGAAGCCATCAAGGCCTTGGTGACAGGAAAGACCCCAAGACCTGATGGCCTATCGGCAGAATACTATTAAGCCTGTTCTCCGACACTGACCCACTGTTTACACACCTTATATAATGAGACGCTTGCGGAATCCAGTCTCTCTGCGTCATTACACGAGGCCCTACTCATCTCTCTGCAAATACCAGACAAAGATCCTACTGCTCTGGGTTCCTACCGCTCCGTGGCATTATTAAACATGGACTATAAAATACTTGCCAAGGTCCTGGCTGACCGTCTGGCTCCATTAGTCCCATGTGTAACCACAGTACCCAGAATATACCTGGGATAAGGGAACAAGAGGCACGGGGTACTGGGAGTCAGCAGCCTCCAACATAAATGTATAAACACAAAAGAGCTACTCCCAGTATGCTAGTCTATGTGCAATGTATCTAAATAAGTGAGTGAAGGTGTCTCACAAAAAGTGAAGGACTGGTCTCACACACCACCTGGTGTCATGCTTCATCATAGACCAGTCCTCGCCCTCTAAAAACTTGGTTTGATAGAGGGCGGGCATACACCTGACGACAGGGATGCACTTCTAAACTAAGTGATCACGTCACCCCACACAGTGGATGTCCTCTCACCATAATTGTGGTAAGAGCGGAGCCCTCCGGATTACTATTTAGGTCCTGATGAATGCCGCGGACCCTCTTGGGCCTCTTGGCAGAAACATGTTGACCATATTGATATCGGTAAAGGGACAATAAAATCCCCAGTTCACCGATCACTTTACATTTTTAATACCATACAGATGCCGGTAGATATTAAATTAATTTGACATCTGGAATGGGTTTTAAAATTCACTTTTCTTTATAAGGGCCCCCACTTAGTTTAGAAGTGCATCCCTGTCGTCAGGTGTATGCCCGCCCTCTATCAAACCAAGTTTTTAGAGGGCGAGGACTGGTCTATGATGAAGCATGACACCAGGTGGTGTGTGAGACCAGTCCTTCACTTTTTGTGAGACACCTTCACTCACTTATTTAGATACATTGCACATAGACTAGCATACTGGGAGTAGCTCTTTTGTGTTTATCCATTAGTCCCATCCCTGGTCCACTCAGACCAAAATGGGTTTGTGCCGGCCTGTAATACCTCGCTAAAATTGAAGCACTTCATCCGCATCTCCAAATACTCATCCCTTAAGTGGCCACACTCTGGATACCTGGTGCTGGATCTGGAGAAGGCCTTTGATTCTCTAGTGTGGGAACTTCTGTTTGCCACCTTAGCTCGCTACGGTATTGGAAGCCGTTTCCTCCGACTGATCAGGCTGCTTTATACTGAGCCCCCAGCCAGAGTAAAGACGGGCTCCTACCTATCAGACCCAATTGCAATATGTAGAGGCATCCAGCAGGGTTGCCCGCTGTCCCTGCTGCTCTTCTCTCTGGCTGTAGAGCCTCTAGCTGCTGCCATCCGAGCGCGCAGAATGGAACAGGAGGAATACAATTTCACTATATGCTGAGGATCTTCTCCTGTACATCTGAGACGTACATTCGGACCCTACCGAGTTTGCTCAGACTCTCCATGACTTTGCCGCCCTTTATGGCCAATGGGTCAACTGGGCTAAGTCATGTTTGTTCCCATTTACTGAGGACTGACCCCGCTTTTATACTTAATGATGTTCCTATCATGTGGCAACCTAATATGTTCAGGTATTTGGGGATTAGAATCTATGATCAACCAACCGACCTGTTGGAAGGTAATCTCAGTAATAGACAACTATCAGATCCCAGATGGCATTCTGGTGTACTCTCCCACTATCGGTCATGGGTCGAGTGGCACTTCTCAAGATGGTAGTATTACCACAGCTATTATACTACTTCACAAACCTGCCACTTTACATTGCGCCTCGTATCTTTTGTATCTATGAGAGCACCATGAGAGAATGAATCTGGAATAACACCTGTTGCTGAGTGGCACTCTCTAAACTGAATTCACCTATAAACCAAGGCAGTCCCCAACATGGAACAATATTATCTTGCCTCCCAGCTTCAATGGGTGGCCAAATAGATGGCAGAGAAGCAGCACCCTGGCACTGCTATGCTGTTGCCAATCTGGACACTCTCGGCGCTACTCCAACTATTTCATCCCTGAATTCGTGGGAGACCACCGGAACCACTGCTTTTAGAAGTTGCATACCCTTGCTACCGCAGAAGCCTATACATCACATGTGCTACTGTTCCATATGCACTAGCACAGCCGCTGCTCGGCACGCTGAGAGGCCATTTCACCACCGCATCTGCGGAACTCCACGCCTACAAACATTAGGCGACCTTTATCAAGATGGTGCCCTAATACCCTATGAATGTTGATGGAGGAAGTAGGTCTTCACCCAGGTCAGTTCCTATTCCATGCTTCACTAATAGTGGCAGTGGGTGGCAAATGGGGATAAATGCCAGAGGAGCACCATATACACCTCACTCTCCAATACCTACATGTTATGGGGTCAGATAGACACCTCACAAAGTGGTTTGTTGCATCGTTGTGCCTTCATACATCAGTCCCGCTTCTGCCCTTGAGACAGCATTGGGAGGCAGATCTGGCCCGTCCCTTCACTGACAAGGAATGGGCTGCCATATTAGAAAGTCCAATTCAAATTCCTTGAAATGCCTGCTTTCGCTTCATCCAGTACTACATGACCCAGAGAGCCTATCTTACCCCAGCCAAAATAAACCGCTATTTCCACCGTTCAGACGCCACTTACCCCAAATGCAACATGCCAGGTGCTGATCTCCTACATGTGATATGCCCTGTCCACTCCTTATCCCTTACTGGCAAGGAGTCATGACCCAGTTATCCGACTTCAAGTGACGCACAGTGGCACACACATCAGAGGTATGCATCTTGGGCCTCTACCATAGAAGTAAACGACTTAAGTTCACCACTCGCTTCTTAGACCTGAGCATGCTGGTAGGAGGTGAAAATCGCCAGCGTCTACCCCACTGTGGCCTTGAGGCAATCAGTGTCGGTATGGGCCAAATCTGAGAGCATTGCATTACACAGAGAAGACACCCTAAGGCTTCGTAAGATACCTATTGCCACCAATGGGGACACAATATTGCACGACTACTAAAATGAGCCACACCTGGAATTGAACAACCTAGAAGCCACAATTCCATGTTTAGAGTAGGGCGAGGAGAGTGGGTATACTAAACAATAACAAACACAAGCGAGGTTAGTTAAAACTAGCATGTTTTCCTCACAATACAAACAAGGTTTGATGAAATAATCGCTTAACAATGTGCATGTTGTTGAAGCTCAAGAACCAAATAGTTCGCTATAAGACCCAGACCTCTCTTAAACATGCAGGCTATGTACCCCCGACAATGCACACCCAGACACTCAACCAACTTAACTGCACTTTATCCCGGCAATGTTATGCACTAAAAGATAAACAATCGCAAATGATGATGTAAGATGTATACTCTGAATCTGAAAAATTCTATAAAAAGGTTTACAAAAAAGAACAATGTGCATGTTGTCAATACGTCTGGCAGGACGGAGGGGAGGATGGAGATTGGGAAGATCTCAAAGTTGGGCCCTGTTATCTATGTAATCTTTCTTCGTCCTTTCCTTACCCCTGCTATAATTGAGTTTGATTAAAGGGGATGTAATGTCAACATAACAAGTTGACGCTCCTGCAGTATATCATATATGTGAGCTCTTAGAAGCCCCTTCCAGATGTTGAGGCAATTATCCTTTTCTCCTACCGAGGGGGAAAAAATTAAATTTGGACATATGCCTATATATTGCTGCCAGAAACAACAAAGTGTAAGGATTTTTTTTTTTTTATCAATGGTAATATAAAGAATCCTCAGTAATACTGCATTCAATGTGAGAAAATGAACTAAATCGGATGTTGTAACTTGTATTGACACGTCAACCGTTTCACACTGTTACTGTTAGAAAAATAAAAATAAAAGCAGATTTAAATTAAACAAAAAAACAGTGCTCAGAGCAGAGTCCTTCTAGGCAAGGGAAAGAATGAACAGGAGAAACTGAGGAAGGGGGGCAGAAAGGAGATCAATGTGTCTTTCTGAACACCATGCCACAAATTTTGCCCAACGACAGGCATAGACCAGCTTAGTAGAGGGATGCCTGGCTGCCAAGATAATGTTACAGACTTTGGGCAGATGGTCGAAAACTGTCAACTGCCGCCGATCAATCTCCATGCAAGAAGGTGGAGCATTGACAGTTCTGGGTGGAGAACCCTCTCCTGTTGCTGTGAAAATCCTCCCGAAGGGTTAGCCTGATCGGAGGACTGATGGCCATGCTCAACAGCTCGGGATACCAGACTCTCGATGCCCATTCCGGCGTCACAAGGATGACTTGGGCCTGCCCGTTCCTGATCTTCTTGAAAACTCTGGGCAGGAGTGGTATGGGCGGAAAGGCGTACAGGAGGCCTGAGCTCCACTGGAGACAAAAAGTGTCTCTGAGCAAGAGCTGCCTTCGAAACTCCAGCACGCAGAACTGCTGACATTGCGCGTTCTCGTCGGTGGCGAGCAGATCTAACCAAGGCTCCCCCACTGCTGAAAGAGACCTTGCAAAACCTTTGGTTGAAGACACCATTAGTGATCCGCGAGGCATCATTGGCTGAGCTCATCCACTCTGGCTTTCAGAGAACCCGCCAGATGTTGAACCACCAGTGATATGGCCACCAGGGCCTCCTGACAAAAGGGCCACAACCACACACCGCCCTGTTCTTTACAAAACCACACGCTAGTGGTGTTGTCCGTGAACACCTGCACCAGCCTTCCCTGGATGGAGGATAGAAAGGCTTTCAATGCCAATCAGGTCGCTCGGAGCTCCAACAGGTTGATGAGGAGTCCGGATTCTGCCAAAGAACAGACTCCACTGATCTGCACCTCTCCCAGATGGCCGCCCCATCCCAGGAGTGACGCATCTGTCCCTACTGATCTAACCAAGGCTCTCCCCACTGCTGAAAGAGACCTTGCAAGACCTTCGGATGGAGACTCCATTCGTGATCCGCGAGGTATCGTTGGCTGAGCTCATCCACTCTGGCCTTCAGAGAACCAGCCAGATGTTGAACCACCTGAGATATGTCCTGCAGTTCCAGCCATGTCCAGAGATGCAGGGCCTCCTGACAAAAGGGGCATGACCCCACACCGCACTGTTTGTTACAAAACCACATGGTGGTGGTTTTGTCCGTGAACACCTGCACCAGCCTTCCTTAGATGGAGGGTAGAAAGGCTTTCAATGCCAATCAGGTCGCTCCGAGCTCCAACAGGTTGATGTGTAGTCCGGATTCTGCCGGAGAACAGAGTCCCCTGATCTCCACCTCTCCCAGATGGCTGCCCCATCCCAGGAGTGACGCATCTGTACCTACTGAACAAAGAGAGAATTGTGGTTCGTTAACCACCACTGCAGGTCTTTTGCAGTTCCTTGCTAGATCTGGACCATGTCAGAGAGCTTTCCATGATGCTGCTCCAACTGGACTTTCAGATCCAACTGTAGAGTTTGCATATGCCAAGGGGTACGTGTCACAAGCAGAATACAGGAGGCCATGAGGCCCAGCAGCTTCGGAGTCCGTCTCACTGAAATCCAGGATAGAGGCTGAAACATCGGTATCATGGCCTGAATATCCTGGACTCGCGGTTCGGTACGATAGGCCTGAAACTGCACTGTTAGAATTGAAACGTAAAATTGCCATATTACTCGTATTTTACCCAATATCATGTTAGCATTTATATAGCTAATACGTTAAATATGCATACTGTATGAATACGCAATTAGTGAATGCAGACGTTGCGTTTGTTAGGTTGGCATCTGTGCCCCCATTTTCCCTCTTCAAGACGCCATTTTGTATTATAATCGGAACTTGATCATTTACGAGAAATGGTCCTTGGTAAGTTTCGTTTCTTCAATGCTGAATATTGCTCATTAACGCATGCCTTTTCTATTACATTGAGGCCTTCTCCCACCTGTCTAGTGGGGAGGCTAAGCCAGACGACCTTGGATAGTAGATAACTTGTGCCAGGCTGCGGAATGGAAACCTCTGTTTTGTACCCCCATTGTATTACAACAGTTACTAGTGTTTTTCCATAGTAGGCGGGTCTTTGAGGGCTCCGCAACATACATAATGTAACTTTATGCTTGTTAGAGTCAGTCCCTCATCAGCCATCATAGGAGGCTGGTCAGATTGGACTCCACTGCAGTGTATTTTGTGAATAAACTAGTTTGCTTTTATTCTCTACTGCGTCATCGACTCTTCATTAGTGGAAGGATAGAGGAGGTCGCGAGTGACCCAGGTGGCCCAAATTGGGTCATTTCCTTCAGTCGGCGACCGAACAGGGACTCCACCAGGTGGCCCATCCCGCCCGTAGTCGGGCTGCGGGGTCGGGGTTGCATCCGGTCGGATGGGCGGATCGGGGATCCCCATATGATAGAGCCTGATTCTCGCGGCTGCCCCGCCTGTCTGATCGGACGGCTCCTCGTCTAGTGGTCATCTCGGCTGGGGTCCTGAAAAGGCGAAACCCTTGGATCTGACCGTTTGGTCTGAAGAGTCGGCGGTGGAGAATAATCTTGTTTGACCTGTGTGTACCAGGTGAGTTTGCCTTGATTTGTTTTGGTAAATGCAGCGCCGTCTTGATTTATTTCGTGGGTCTGTGGACCCTTGTGATACGGAGCGTTTTTGAATGTTTCTGCCAGGCCACTTGTTGAATTTGGCTTATTTTTGAAAAAGGCCTGGGGCTAGAGCCTATCTTGTCTTGGTACAGTCTGCGGACTGTCTTGTCTTGGTGCAGTCTGACGACTGACTTGAGAGCTCTTTGTTCGTGTGTGTTTTTATTGCGTGCGTGTGACTTTTGATTGAGTGAATACGTGAATGTGTCTGATGCTAGGATGCCTTGTTGGAGTAAAGTGTGGTGCTTGAGGTGCCGCTGTTGTTCTGCTGAGCATCGGCTGGAGGAAAGGCAGACTGCGCCCCCAGAAGGCACTCCAAGTTTTGAGATGTATGTGAAGCACGGTATTGGTCCTATTATGTTTCGTACATTATGGCACAAGTATACGAGGGACAATGCTGAGCTTCAGTGGCCACTGGATGGTACCTTTGACGAACAAAAATTGAATTATTTACTGGACAAATTATTTGCTAGAAAAAGTAGACAGTCGATGTTTGATACTTTGCAAGTATGGCAGAAGGAAGCTAAGCAGAGGCGTATACGGGCCGAGAAGGAGTCTAGGAAAAACGCAATACAGACAGTGGTGCAAAAAGCTGTAGCTTATGATAAAGAACAAAAAGAGAAAGGTAATGAGTGTGCAGATAGGAAGTTCTGATTACAATGTAATATGTCTTATGTAGTTAGGGAGGATGAGGATCCTTTTGTGGAAGATCTGTTGGAAACTCGTCCCCCACCACCCTATGCCCCACAGAGAATGTATCCTGTTGTTCCGTCGTCTCAGTCTTCCGTGGTTCCGCCTTCTTCTGATTTTTCTGTAGACTCAACAGCTTCAACTCCAGCCCTATCTGTCTCCCCTCTGGTTTCGCAACCTGCGAGTGTGGTGACTGCAGGCACCCCGCAGTGTCTGCTGTTTCTGTACATGTTCCTCCTCCTTCTCTTACTCCTACCACACAGCCATTGTTGACACTGTCACCTGCGTCTGTATCTATTGTGTCCTCTCCAAACATTTCATCTCCAGTCTTGTGTAGTGTTGAGACACCAGTGTGAGGGTCGGATGGAGGGAATTGGGCGGCAGCACGGGAGCGAATAGAGCGATTGACTCAATCTGATGTGGGTGAAGAGGAGAAAAGGATGGTTGCAAATCAGGCGGCACAGTGGCCCGGAATGCGATTTATAATGAAGAGGATATATGGAGTGTGATGAAAGATTTTGACCCGTTTGTACAACAGCATGCTCTTCAGCATATGTTGGCTACATTGATGAGTTTGTGGGAAGAGTGTATTGGAGGCAAAGCTCCTTAAATTGTTTATGATATTCGAGATTGTGTATATTCAGCTGGTATGGCCCCTGCAGAAGTTCTTGGTAATGTTGGGACGCTACTCGGTTATCGAGAAAGATTGCATTATTGTACTCCGACTAGTGTGTCCCAATTTCCGATGAGGGAGGTGCACCCTATTTTTCATCCCGAAATCCCAGAGCAGCGGAATCAAAGAGATAAGGTGGTCCAACAGCGGGTGGCGGCTCATTTTCAGGAACAGTGGGTTTATACCCCGTGGAAGAGAAGTGAGGTGCTAGCTCTTAAGAGTCAGTTACCGGATCCTAGGAAAAACCCTATGGCGTATTATAAAGAGTTAACGGAAGCCGCCTCCTCGTCAGTCATGACCCTAGCAGATATAGAGATGTTTTTCTGGCTGTTGGTGCCGGTGGGTATATGGAGGCAGGTGCATACGCAGGATCACAGGGTGGAATTAGGTGGGTCTTGGGATGAGATTAAGGCATGGGATAAGGAGCGAAAGCCCGGTGAGAAACCTAGGGCTGAGATTCTGGTTTTGCTGGGTCGTATCATCACTTATATACATTCTCTTATCCCACTCAGACGAGTAGATTGGGATAAGCTGACGGCATGTCGCCAGAAGAAAGAGGAGAGTGTGTCTGAATTTTTTACTAGGTTTGAAGGGGTGTTCTTGGATTTTAGTGGACAGGATTTGTCAGTTGAAGGTGGTGTTTGTTTGTTTACAGGTTTGTTACGAATTTGCTTCCGGAGATGGCAGCCCGGTTGCAAGCTTTGGAGAGCACTTGGACTACTTCCTCCCCTTTGGTGATATTGAGTATGGCTCAGTACTATGAGCATCGAGAAAATGAGGAAAAGGACAAGGTAGACAAGAAGAGTAAGGATTTGAAAACGAGGGTGTTGCTGCAGCAAGTTGCAAGAGGGTCTGGAAGGGGACGAGGCACTAGTCCGGCTCAAAGGTCACGGGGTGCTGGTAGAGATGGTGCACCCCTAGGGCCGAATCAGTGTGCGTATTGTAAAAAGGAGGGACATTGACGAAGTGAGTGCCCAGATTTATTACAAAAACTTGCAGTTCCTAGAGGGCGGGGTTCGAGTGGAAGGGGCCGTAATGAGGCTGGTCGGGATGAGGCTCAAACAGGTGCATCCTCAGGGGGTCGTTCTGATCAGAACTATTTTGATGACCACCAGTTTCTATAAAGATTAAAGATAACGCTGTGCTCCCTCGTATTCCCCAGTATAAAATATCCCAAGCAGGGGAGCAGGCTTTGATGCAGATTATACAGGACCTGATCAAATCGGGGGTGGTTGAGGAGACAGTAGCGAATGTATGCAATAGCCCCATTCTCCCTATTCTTAAGAAGGCACCTTTGGATTCCCCTGATACACATCCTGATGTTTATCGTTTTGTGATTGATCTCCGGGAAATTAATAAGGTAGTAGTTCCCCAGTTCCCGGTGGTACCAGATATTACTGCCCTCTTGACAATGATTCCTTCCACCGCCAAATTCTTTTCTGTAATTGATTTGAAAAATGCTTTCTTTAGTATTCCTATTCATCCAGATAGCAGGTATTTGTTTGGATTCGCTTTGGCTGGTAGAAGCTTCCAATTCTGTCAAGCTCCTCAGGGGTATACAGAAAGTCCCAGTATTTATAGTCAAGCTTTGAAAAGTCAATTGGACTCTCTCTCTCTTCCCGCAGGTAATGTATTATTGCAGTATGTGGATGATATTTTGATAGCCTCCGATACCGAAGAGGGTTGTCGGGATGCCACGGTGCAATTGTTAAAGCATTTGGCGAACAAAGGACATAAAGTGTCCCTTTCCAAATTCCAATATTGTCAACAGCAGGTCACCTATTTAGGTCACCTGCTGTCGAAGGAGGGTCGGAGGCTAACACCTGAACGAGTTGATGCCATTGGTAAGATGCCTGTCCCTGTGACTCAGAGGGATGTGCGTGCTTTCATAGGCATCGCCTCGTATTGTTGACACTGGATACCCACCTATTCTCTATTAATACAGCCCTTGCTTCGCTTAACAACTAAAGATGTGCATGAACCCTTGCCTTGAACGCATGAATGTCAGCATGCTTTTGAGCAATTAAAAGTTGCGCTTTGCTCTGCACCTGTGCTTGGTACGCCTGATTATAAGAAGCCTTTCGTGCTGTACGTACACGAAACGACTGGGTCTGCGCTTTCGGTGTTAACACAAGCCTTTGGAGGTAAGCAGAGGCAGTGTGCTTATTTTTCTGCTACGCTTGACCCTGTCGCCAGAGCTCTCCCGAGTTGTTTAAGAGCTGCCTCGGCTGCGGCGGTCTCTATACGACAGTCGGCAGGCCTCGTTCTCAATCATGATCTCACAGTAATGGTACCTCATGCTGTGGATGTACTTTTAAACAAGACAAAGATGCAGCACCTCACCAGTGCTCATCTGACCTGCTATGAATTAACCTCATTTGCACCTCATATTACTATCAAAAGAGGTGCCATTCTGAACCCAGCCACATTACGACCCCTCCCTTTGGAAAATGAGGATACAGATGTCCATGATTGTCTGTTCCAGACCGAGGAGGAGACAAAGGGATGGGTAGACTTGACTGATGTTCCCTTATCTGACCCGCAAGGGAAACTATATGTCGATGGTTCCTGTTTCAAATTGTTAGATGGCACCACTGCAGCGGCGTATGCTATTACTACACTGCGCACTGTAGTTGAGACTTTACGTATGCCTTACCAATCCGCACAAGCTGCGGAGCTGATAGCCCTTTTTCAAGCATGTGAATTGAGTGAAGGACTGACTGTCAATATTTATACTGACAGCCAGTATGCTTTCGGGGTGGCCCATAATTTTGGACGCCTCTGGGCAGAGAGAGGATTCTTGACCTCACATGGTACAAAAATTCAAAATGGTCCACTGATAGAAAGGCTTTTGACAGCCTTGACCCTTCCCAAATGATTGGCAATAGTGAAGTGTAGTGTTCATAAAGCAATTACTGATGATGTGGGGAGGGGAAACGCTTTTGCGGACCAGATAGCGAAAGAGACAGCAAAGTCAAAAACGACAAGGATGTTTGTGGCAGGACCTACTAGATGGGTAACAGATGTTACCATGTTTGAAAATTCACTAGAGAGTGTTCGGGAAATACAGAGTGAAGCAACAATTGAGGAGTTGGCAGTTTGGCAGGAAAGTACAGGGCGTTTAGATGACGAAGGGTGCTGGACTGATAAGTCCAAGAAGCAGAGATGGATGTTGTCTGATGCATATGTATTTCCTGTAGTTACCATGGCACATGGTCCAGCTCATATTAGTGCTAAGGGAATCTGTAGGTTATTGGATCCTGTGTGGCAAAATGATAATATCCCAAAGGTTGCCATGCACCTAGTGAAACATTGTATGATTTGCCTAAAACACAATCCTGGAAAAGGTACCCCTACACCTTCTGGTAATTTTGCGTCACCTTCTCTCCCTTTCGATGTACTCCAGATAGATTACATAGAGATGCAGCGAGTTAATAATTTGAAATATGTGTTAGTTGTGGTTTGTGCATTTAGCAAATGGATTGAGGCTTACCCAACGAAAGAAAACACAGCCATGGCCACGACGAAAGCTCTTATTAAAGAGTTCTTCCCGTGCTATGGTTTGCCCCATTTGCTTCAACGCAAAAGTGATCCAATTGGTGTGCGATGGTCTGCACAACAACCAGAAATTTCATGCAGCAAATCATCCTCAGTCAGCGGATTTACTAAAAGTTTGCGTTCTATTCACCAACAGATAAATGAAGCATTGCCTCCAGCACCAGAGGGGCCCGGGCATACCAAACAGCCCGGTGACTACATACTTGTGAGAAACTACCAGAGACGAGACAGCTTGGAGCCCAGGTGGAAAGGACCATATTTGGTCCTCATCACGACAAGGACGGCAGTGAGAGTGGATGGCCGGAAGCATTGGATCCCCGCCTCTCACTGCCGGCGAGTGCCGCTTCCCCTTCCCTCTGATCGGTGGGTGAAAGAGGGGATAGGGGACCACGAAACGGAGAAGGTTCCACGTTTTGTTCCCTTTTCCGACGCCCAGCTGACTTGGGCGCAGACGGAGGAAGAGAGCGAGGCAGTTTTGACAGCGGCAGTCCCCCCAGAAATTAAGGCTGCACAGGCTTCTTCATCTGATTCGCAGGAGCCTAAGTCTCGGTCTCCAACACCCCCTGAATTTCAGATCCTTCTCCGTGATGAGACAGTGCCTGGAGTAGAAAGGTATAATTTGCGTCCACGACGGAAGGATGGTGCACCAAAAGAGAAGTGAGTGTAGCAGGGATGGACTTTGTGGATAAGATTATGGAAAATGCCCCTTATTTTTGCTTTTCTCTATTAGATTAGGGATCAGAAGATTGGTGCACTGTCTGAGACGCAGGACAGGATAAGTTGAGGGTATCTTCCAAGGAGGGAGAGTGCCCTATCCTGAGAACAGTGAACATTTGCTGATGGGCTGCAGTAGTGTGGCTCCACCACGAAAGTGCTCAATAGCACCACCAAGGATTGAACAATAGAAGCCTGCCAGGGAGGCTTGTAACGGACCCTGATCTTCTCACCGTTTTTTTAACATTTTTCCTTTTTGTGTCCTTTCCACCATTGGTTCCATTATATGATGTCTCTTTCTCTGGTGTTTTCATTTGTAATTCTATAGTGAACATGTATCTTTTTGGTCGTCCCCGTGTAGAAGATGAACAGTTTTTTGTTGCCCTGCGATCGGGGCAGATCAGTTTTGAATGGTTGCTCAGGAAGAAAATGTTTTGGGCTGTGGTCATATTGTTGTTTTTCTTAGTGGGAGGGGGGCTGTTCTGGACACTGGAGTGTTTTTCTGGAGTTACCTTGTCATGTGTTTTATATAAAACAGTTTCCTCAGATCGTAGTAAAAGAACAATGCATTGCAATGTTTTCCTAGACACACACCGGAAATTCTTTGGGGATAACACAGCTTGTTACCCCACTGATTCTGTTACAAGTTTTTGGACTGCTTATCCATTGTCATTGGTAAATTATACATATGTTCGCCCTGCCCATTTCGTAGAGACAAAAGGTGAATTTGGCCTGGGATATCCTGGACCTTGCTTATATTATAGAAAGCCAAGGGGGACAGGGTACCCAGGGTGCATGCCCAAAATGTATTGTGGTGATTTGTATCTTGGTAAAAGAAATATCACCCTGACAGGTTGGCACTACCAAGATCTGATTGTTACTCAAGAGGCAGGTATTTATCCACGTGTTGCCCTGTAATAAATAGTACTGATGCTTATTTATATCTCAATTGTTCTGGAGAAGTAGTGTACAAAAATGTAATGCGTTTTGGAAAAAGGATGATCCCAGTATGAAGGGGATGAGTACTAGATATGCTCCATTATATTGTTAAGGTCCACTCTATGCACATCCAGGTTTTTATCAAATGGTACATATTCTAATATGTACCATGGTACAGAGGACGTGGCCTTGGGAATGGTTTTACCTCTTGGGGTGCCGTGCAAGTACAGTAAACCAGATATAAGATGGGTAAAAAGAACATTGACCAAAGAATTTTGTGAGGGCGATACCGATTTGGAAGTTAATAATTAAAGTAATGGTATCACTTTTGGATATATCCTTTCCTCTATTATTACATTTGGTGGTACCATCATGGCCAGGGGTGAACGAGCTAGAGAGTATTTTGGGTGTAAGTTGCAAATTGTATCTAATTCTACAGTGGCAGCTTTACGGGACATCACTACGCAGTTGGAAAGTATGCGCATATACTCCGAACAAACGAGATATGCAGTTGACTTTATTTTAGCTAAGAATGGTGGTGCATGCGCAATAATAGGAGAGCAGTGTGTAGTCGGTATCACAAATATGGAAAAGAATATTACTCAGCACATTCTAGATATTTTGGAAAATGTTAGAGGGATGGAAAGCGGTAATTGGAGCTGGTCCTTATTTGGCGGTCGGGGTTGGATCCTAGAAAAAGTGATATATTTCATTGTTCTTTTAATTTGTTGCTGTGTTTTGATTCAGTGTCTTCCCTTATGCTGCTCATACTGTGCTACTTATCTCACTCCCAAAAGGATTTCAGTTCATGATACCAACGCCACCATAATGCTCCAAAAAGAGTTTGATGATATCATGCACATCGACGAAGGGGTCTTTGGTTCTACTACTTCTCTTGCAGGTTCAATTCCTGATGTCACTCCTACTGCTGATGTTTAGCGTAATTTTCTTCTTTACGATTGGCTATGCATATATACATATTCGTACCTGACATATTGTTGGAATGACTGTATTTTTCTTTTTACTGTTAGAATTGTAAAGACCCTTAACTGACAGGAAGAATAAAGATGCACGTATTAGCATATAGTGCTAAAAGGAGGGTCTGTTAGAATTGAAACGTAAAATTGCCATACTACTCGTATTTTACCCGATATCATGTTAGCATTTATATAGCTAATACGTTAAATATGCATACTGTATGAATACGCAATTAGTGAATGCAGATGTTGCATTTGTTAGGTTGGCATCTGTGCCGCCATTTTCCCTCTTCAAGACGCCATTTTGTGTTATAAATCGAAACTGTTACTTGATCATTTACGAAAAATGGTCCTTGGTAAGTTTTGTTTCTTCAATGCTGAATCTTGCTCATTAACGCATGCCTTTTCTATTACATCGAGGCCTTCTCCCCCCTGTCTAGTGGGGAGGATAAGCCAGACGACCTTGGATAGTAGATAACTTGTGCCAGGCTGAGGAATGGAAACCTCTGTTCTGTACCTCCATTGTATTACGACAGCTACCAGTGTTTTTCCATAGTAGGCGGGTCTTTGAGGGCTCCGCAACATACATAATGTAACTTTATGCTCGTTAGAGTCAGTCCCTCGTCAGCCATCATAGGAGGCTGGTCAGATTGGACTCCACTGCAGTGTATTTTGTGAATAAACTAGTTTGCTTGTATTCTCTACTGCGTCATCGACTCTTCATTAGTGGAAGGCTAGAGGAGGTTGAGAGTGCCCGGGTGGCCCAAATTGGGTCATTTCCTTCACCACCGTGTCCAGAACAGCTCCGATGAACCGAGCGTCTGTGAGGGAGTCATGTGTGACTTTGTCATGTTGATAGTGAACCCCAGCGAATGCAGGAGGTCTGCCCTTGTCTGGAGTTGGGAGAACAACAGCCTGGAATGAGCCCGCCTTCAACAGCCAGTTGTCAAGATACGAGAAAACTGGCATCCCTGATTTCCACAGATGAGCTGCAACCACCACCATAACCTTGGTGAAAAGCTGAGGAGCGCTGGTAAGGTTAAAGGGGAGCACAGCGTACTGAAAGTGCCCGTGGCCCACCGTGAATCACAAGTAATGCCTGCGGATAAGCAGGAAGGGAATGTGGAAATACACATCTTGCAAGTCCAAAGTTATCATCCAGTCTACTGGGTCCAGGGCAGACAGGAAATGAGCCAGAGTGAGCATTTTGAACTGCTCCTTTTTGAGAAAGCAGTTGACCGCAGGTACAAGATAGGACGAAGGCCTCTGTCACCAGAAAGAAGCGGGAATAACAACCATGACCCACTTCTGGCATTGACATCCTCTATATGGCTCCTTTCGCAAAAACAAAAGAGCCGTAACTTCTTGGCGGAAAAGATATAGGTGGTCCAACAAAAGCCTGTCATAAGTAGGAGGCATGGCGGGGGTAGTTTTGAAGGGGAGGGAGTAGCCCCTTCGTAAATCTGCAAAACCCACCTGTCCGATGTTATGGACTGCCAGTGGCGGAGGTGATGGAGAATCCTGCCGCCCACTGGGTGCTCATGATGGGAAGCAGGCAGACTAGGAGGGCTTGGAGGCTGCGTTTAAAGGGGAGGTTGGTGGACTGATCCAACCACTGGCCACCCAACCCACGGAGCGAAAGGCGGATTGAGGATGATGAGGGGCCATGGAAAGGCCTAAGGACCTGGCTGTCGCCCTGCTGTCTTTAAAGCACTCCAGCGTTGAATCCGCATTGTCTCCGAAAGAGACAGGAGCCATCAAAGGGCATGTCCATGAGTGATGATTGGACATACCCAGAAAAACCAGTAGTTCACAACCAGGTGTGGCATCTCAGAGCCACCGTCGACGAAACCGCTTTGCCTATTGAGTAGGTGGTGTCTAGTCCACAGCGAATGGTGAACTTAGCTGTGTCCCTCCAGTTGGCAAAAGCCTGGGAGAGCAAGGCTTGGGCCTCCTCTGGAACCATTGGCAGCACCTGTGCAACTGTGTCCCACAGAGTGTGGGAGTAGCGGCCCAAAAGACATGCAGTGTTAACTGAATGCCAAGCTGGTGGAAGAAATTTTTTTTTTTTTTGGAAGGGAGCAGGCCCAAAGCTTTCTCACTCTGTGCTTCTTAATGTACTGTTTTTTAAATTTTTTAATTTGTTTTATTTTTTATTTCAATCCATAGCAAGAATAAATAAGTACATACATCACAATTCATGACATCTAATACCACACAAACATATCGGAGTTAATAAAAAGAGAAAGTTCACGATTAAGCTAAAAACAGATTGACTATGTACAACTAAATACATGCCTGGACATAAAAAATAGAAAAATTGTTAGCAATCAAACTTCAATCTTTCATATGCTCTATCATTGGGCCCCATATATACATCAAATAATCAAAACACTTTTCACCGCACTATTTTTACTAAGAGATACCTGATGGTCAATTTAACCTTCTTGGCATCCTAACAATTTTTTTAACATTGTCCAGTTACCCCAGAATAAAGTTTTTTCAAAGGGTCATATCTGGCCAATTTTTAAATCAACACTATTAAGTCACTCACTTTTCACTTCACAAAACAACCAGCTCCACTGTAATCAGGTGTCGCAGCACACCCGGATAGCATTCGGCTATTCGGGTGGGACCCTAATGATGAAGCATGTCACCAACTAGGTTGGTGAGTGAGGAGTCTTTTTAGAAAAGGATAATTTCCTTTCCTGTGCTTTTGTCCCAACACCATATAGACAGTTCGCTGTCTTTGGGTTATACTCCTTTCTTTGTTTTGATTATTTGATTCTAAGGGGACCAGGAGTATTCCCCCTATCCTGTGAAAATCCCTTTCTCTCCTTTTTGTTTTGAACCCCATATATACATACCAAATTTATGCCTTCGTAGCCCTTTAACTGAATAGAGGCTATACTCCAAATTAAATATACTATAAAATCTGGCCCTCCACATCTCAGAAGAAGGGGCTTCCTGCTGTAACCACATGGACGATATGCAGAGCCGAGCCACTGCTTTGGCTATAAAGACTAGATATCGGAATTTATAAGCCGGTAGCCCCTACAACAGGTCTTCCCCAATTTCTAAGAGCATTACAGTGGTCGAAATCTTTATCCCGGCCCCTGTTATTCCTGAAAGAAATCTCTCAATATGTCCCACCAAATGTATCAATTTTTCACATGTATAAAAAATATGTACTATATCAGCCATATCTGTTCTGCAACGAAAGCATTTCCCATCGTTTACTCCGCCCCATTTCAACATCTTTGCAGGGGTATGATACAAATTGAATAGCGTCTTAAAGTGCTGTGCTTTTAACTCAGCCGAAATCAAGATTTTCCCAGCTATATCTATCGACTGTCCCACAGAAAGACCTTGCTCCCCCAGGCGATTCTCGCATTTAAGATTTTGCATGTCAAGATCATCCTTCTTTGTCTCCAATAACAGATTGTATAATACCCCAACCTTAATCCGGCGTCTGATAACTTCTACTAGCTGATTTGGTTCTATCACGCTTTGCTGTTTACCCAAGAAGTCACAGATTTGTAAAACATTAAAAAATTGGTTTTTAGGTGGATGATATTTATCAGCCAATATTGCACAGGAGGACCACAGACCCCCTTCATCATAGAAATCCCCTATTTGCGTAATGCCTTTACATCTCCAGCTGTCGACCGTCCGATCCCAGAAGACCGCAGGCAATAAGGTTGTAGCAGATGTGGGTGTGTAATATGACAGCCCTTCGATCTGGAAGCTTTTTCGAATCACCTTCCAAACCTTAAAGGCCGTAACTACTTTAAAACGTTTTTTTAAAATAATAGCTGCCTTCCAAATTTTAAATAAACAATTCTTAGCTTCTACCCTCAAAACCATCTGGTATATAGAAGGGACCTCGGCGGTATTATCAATCTCCTCTCCTGTTAGCAGTATCCACATGTTTTGTAATATGCAAGCATAATAATAAAGTGTAAAGTCTGGAACTGACCACCCACCTTTCTCCCGTGGGAGAGTCATTAAACGTATTGTTCTACGCGGTTTCCCTGGGGCCCATAAAAATCGAGCACACATTGATTGTAGTAGTTGTAGCTGATCTCGGGAAAGTTCTAGTGGAACTGATCTAAAAAAATATAAAACTTTAGGCAGTATATTCATTTTCAAGATATTACATCTTCCAACCAGTGAAAGATGTAAACATTCCCACTTCTCCAAAAGGTGCCTCACATTGGCCAAAATGGCCCCCCAATTGACCTCAACTAATTCCCTTAGACACGTCCTAATCCTAATTCCTAGATATGTCGCCTCTTTAACTATTCTAGGATCATTATCACTGATTTGATTCGCACAAATAATCTGAGTTTTAGTAACGTTAAGTTTATAACCTGAGACGGAACCAAACCTATGTGCGAGTTGTTCGATTTCTGGCATAGCTACCACAGGGTCAGATAAGCCAAAACACAGAAGTACTCTTGCCTAGAGATAAGAGGTTTAATCCTAGAGCTCCGCTCCAACATATTTAGGAAGGGATTAATGTATAGGGCAAACCACAGTGGAGAGGCAGGATATCCCTGTCTCGTCCCTCTAGTAATACACACTGGTTCAGATTCTAGATCTATCATACTTATTCTAGCCACGGGGGATCGGTATAGAACCTGAATAGCTGCAACAAAACCAGGGCCAAACCCCAGCTGTTGTAAAACCCCCCACAAGAAATCCCAAGCAACCCAACCAAAGGCCTTTTCGGCGTCTAAAAGAATCAGCCCGAACATACTGCCTTGAACATTTGCCATATCAAGCAGGATCACAACCCTATTGATATGATTAACAGTGCCCCTATTAGGGGCTGTCTTTTTGAGATTAACGGGGAGATAACTTTGGCCAGCCGGGATTCAAAAATTTTTGCATACATTTTCCAGTCACAATTTACTAGGGATATTGGTCGATAGGACCCTGGGAAGTCTGTTGGTTTATCTTTTTTTTTAATACAATGATATTTGCCTGATCCCAGGATACCGCAGCCACCCCACGTTGTGCTGCTTGAGAAACCGTCAGCATATCCACTTTTAGCTCCCGAAAGAAGGTCTTGTAGACATCCAAGGGTAACCTATCGGGCCCAGCCGCCTTGCCACTAGCCAATGTGTTTATGGCTTCTTCCAATTCCTCCATAGTGATGGGTCTGTCTAGAGTCGCTGCCTCCTCCTGCCCCGGCCGTTCATTGACTAGATTTTGCAACCCTATCTCACTTGCCTGTCCCCCAGCCTTTTCTTCTGTATATAGTTCTTCATAAAAAGACTTTTAAAATCTCCTGGGGATTGTGCACCAGATTACCCTGTGTATTTTTCATACCCTCAATTCTTTGCGTCGCTTCTTTTGAACAAAGTCTTTGTGCGAGGCAGCGCCCCGTGGCCTCACCATATTCATAGCAGTTCTCCTTATTAAGTTGATATTTAAGAGCATTATCCTTGCTTCAATG
Organism: Calotriton arnoldi; assembly: GCA_963921515.1. Lineage (NCBI taxonomy): Eukaryota > Metazoa > Chordata > Amphibia > Caudata > Salamandridae > Calotriton > Calotriton arnoldi. The sequence goes on along the minus strand of CAWUFW010000952.1, from coordinate 1,872,211 downwards.
TAGATTAACATTGGCTTTGCATCGGGCAACGTTGGTTTGTAGTTAGGTAATGTCTCTACCTGCCAATATTCCCTGCGCTAGATTATCTTCAGATATTTTAAGTTTCATGTATAAATACTGAACCGCTAGCTTTACTTGCCTCTGCTTATATAATCCGTAGCTCAAAGCTTCCCCCCTAAATCCAGCTTTTAATGCATCCCACACATACCCACATGAGGTCGAGTCACGATTAATCTCCAAAAAGTCCTTAATCCAATTATTCATGTGGTTAATGAACACAGCGTCCAACAAGAGCTTTCTATCAAATGTGAATATTCTCGGAGTCATATAGCTGCCAAGAGCAAAAATATCCATCAATACTGGGCCATGATCTGAGGTGATCCTACGAAAAACTTGAATCTTGGCTCCTGCTAACAGTACTGGTGATATAAAAAAGTAGTCTAATCGAACTAATTTTTTGTGTGGGTGGGAGGGAATAGAACGTATATCCCGGGTCTGGGTCCTGCAGCGCTGCCCATACATCGACCAAACCATGATTGGTCAATAAGTGATGCAATGTCTTAATCACCTTAGGCTTCCTGCCCCTATAGTTCTGTGCACCTTGCTGTAAGTGCAGACCACCCAAATGTATATTAAAATCCCCACATAAAATAAGTGGGGTGGGCCATGATGCCAGTTCCACATTCAACCTCTCCAGCACTGACACCTCGTCAAAATTAGAGCCATACACTGTGCATAACGTAAACTTACCCACCCCCGTAATACATTCCAAGATAGCCCATCGACCTTGTTTGTCCACCAACATTCGACCTGATCCCTGGATTTCTCGGTTAGCCAACACTGCAACCCCCCGGGTCATTGTGGACTGTTGTGTGCATGCCAATACCGTATACCCCAATTCTGCTAAGCTCTTCCGCTTGCCCCACGGTATATGTGTTTCCTGCAAACAAACCAGATCGGGGTGCATCACGCGTAACTCAGCGGCACTCTGTCTTTTCCTATTACTATTTAGCCTGCATACATTAAAAGAACAGATACGTAGTCCTGATTTAATTATCCTATCCCCATTGGATGAAGCTGCCTTCCCTCGTTCATAGCTCCTCTTCTGTGGCCATATAAGTCTTTGCTCTTTCATCCTCATTACGTTTATCATGCTATGGATTGCTTTTTCTTTACCCCCTGTGCCCCACCCCACAAGCCCCCACCTACACCCCACAGCCCCCATCCACCCCCACCCAGCCCTCCCACCAAACCACCGAATGCCCCCAACTGACCTCTCCCCCCATGTAGAGAGGCTTTAGGACCAATGGTCCCTGAGATGACAATCTCCCACCACCCGGATGCTCCCCCCACCTGCACTCCAACCTGTATTATCACATCAAGGACCCCGCCACCTATATAGTATAAACAACCTGACCCAATACAGATGATAACATTAAAAAAAACACAAAACAAAACCCCAGAACCAAAAAAACACCTGATAGTTAGGACAGCAAACATGCATACTTAGTCACCTACTCTAATATCAACAGCCTGCCCTTGTCTCAGATAGCTTGCACATACTCCTTTGCCTGTACCTCAGAGGTGAAGAAACGAGTATGCTCCTTATATATAACCTTTAGCTTAGCTGGGTTAAGGAGAAATGCTTGAGCACCTTTGCCCTGAAACGGAGCAAAGAGCTGACGTAATTGCCAACGTCTCTCCTTCGTTTGGTGACAAAAGTCCGGTCTGCCCCTTTACCTGCCCTCTTTCTATCAGGACGTGCAAGTTCAAATACAGCTTCACGGGCCAAAAAGTTATTAAATGAGATTAGTATCGCCCTTGGTCTAGGGGCCGCCTGTCCTGGTCTTGCTCGAAGAGTGAACGGAAATCGATGCACTCTTTGGATCTCTCGCTGCCAGTCCCACTGCGTCAGTTCAGGAAAAGCTTCTGAAAATAACTTAATAATATATTTGCGGGGATCCTGGCCTTCTGAGCCCTCTGGGATTTGTAAAACTCTCAAGTTATTTCTCCGGAGTCGGTTTTCCAAATCAGTCAGCTTCCACTGTGTATCCTCCTTTAATGACTGCATAGCCTCAGTTGCCGCCTTCTGAACTGCCAGCTCATCCTCCAAGCATGAAATCCGAGATTCTGCTTCGTTGAACCTCTCTGTAAATTCCGAGCATGATTTTGCAATACGATAGACAGAATTCTGCAATTTGCGACAAGCACCTTGCGTCCGTTGACTCTCGGTGCGCGTCTCTTTCCTGTGAGTCAATATAGTTTGATATATCAGAGCTAATGAAATCTCCTCAGATTTTTCTGCCATACTCTCCTTGTTGAGCTCCGGGATGCGCCCCCTGTCAACCTCTAACTCCGCAGAGAAAGAGTAGCCCCATAGCAGAGCATCGTTGCCCATCACCTGCATAGCCCCATCTCCCAAATCCTGTTTCTTACGGATTGTCCGAGGGCTGGCTTCCGGGGTGTCCGTGCCCATATCATCGGGGTGTCTACTGCTTAGCTCACTGTATCCACTGCCATGAGAGCCACTACTTGCACGAAACTTTAGGATTGACTCTATCTCATCATCAGAAGAGTCCAAGTGGTCTGATAAGGAATAAAAATTATCCCCAGAATCGATTTCCTTACTTGCAGTCTGGATATCACTTATACTTCTTGCACCTAGGTTTCCTGGGTTTGAGAGGGCCATCATCTTGGAGCCTGCATTGATTTTAACGGGGCTGGCTATGACCGGTGGCGCAATGCTGTGGTTTTCACCCCCTTCTGCCCCTCCTGTCCTTGCCACCTTCAGAGCTTCACCCTCTGCAGCTTGCACCGTATTGCAAAAATCAGTTACATTCATAGTTTTAGCAACCAAGTCCCCCTCCACAGATCCTTGTGCCGCAGAAAGGTTCAGCGATTGGCCTCTCTCTACCATCAGTCCAGTACTATCACTTATGCTGTCTTTTTTTTCTCTTTTCCAGAGGTAAACAAAGGGGGAATAATACGCTTACCTCGACTTTCTTTTTGAGCCCACTTGCGTTTCTTCCCTGAGGTATCTCCAGTGCTACTGTTCTTGCAGCCTTTATACAATGTTGCCGTAGTTTCAGGATTTTTGACAGCTCCAGCCGTATCCGTCAGGGGACGAGATCTCCCTCTCTCAGCCATGGGAGGCATCACCAGGTCAACTCCACCCTTTCCCCTTACGAAGCCGTCTGCCGTCGCGGCAGTCACACAACACATGCGCCGATACCACAGCGGCCTCCAAAGCAGTCCCTAGAGCCGTAACAGCCTATTCCGCAGCGTCACCAACTTAATTCCATTCACGCCGGATTGGCAGCCCTGGAGAGGCCGGTGAGTACGCCCACGACCGTGCGAACATTGCCGGGGTTTTTTTCAGCTAATTTTCCCCTGTGCAGGCAGGGAGGAACGGGAGCACCAGCTCACACGTCCAACAGCACGGACGCCATCTTGCCTCTCTCCGGAAGAAAACATTTTCTTGCTGAAATGATCCAGCTTTTTGGATTCCTGGCACAGCGGTTATGTAGTAGGGTTTACTTGTGAGGTGGAGGGTTGGACCACCAAGCTTTCTGGGGTGGGGTGTTGGGTGAGAAAGTTTAGGTCCCCTGGAGCAGGGCCATGGCAGCGGGCAATAGTCCTGTTCACAGGAGCCCCTGTGCTGGGCTTGCACCAAGTCCCAAGCAGGACGTCTGTAAGTGCTCCATTAAAGGGTTCGGATGGGGACACTTCAAGTTGAAGCACTTTTGTCAAGACTGAACTGTAGGAAAGTGCCTCTTTTGGACACGGTTAGCCCACACTTTTTGCCTGGAAAATATGTAATTTCGACTGGAGGCGCACAGGGTCCTTGCCAACCAGGTCTCCTGTGCTAGAAGCTCTTTCCCTAAACTGTACCTTTTGTTTCCCAATTGGCTTAACTTCATTACTCCTTGTAAGTCCCTAGTAAATGGTACCCCTGGTACCTAGGGCATTGGCACTGAAGAGAGACCCCAAGGTTAGCAGCACAAATTGTGCCACCCTAGGGGCCCCTCACCAAGGCCATGCCCCCTGCCACTGCAGACTGTGTGCCTTGGTGCAGACAAAACCAAAGAGTCAACATGGCACCTCCCCGTGTGTCATGCCCACAGTCGCTGCATGGGATATAGGTAAGATACTCCTCTAGCAGGCCTTATAGTCCTAAGAAAGGGTGCACTATATCTCCTGTGAGGAGACATCTGCATGAGCAGATATGCTCCTTCAATATCCATGTTGATTCTTGGATATTGTAAGTGAACAGGGAAGCCATAGAGAGTACAGGAGCTAGATACTCGTCATTACGAGTTCCCCAGCTTCATGATGGCTTCCCTGTATTATGGGATGTTTGGTACCAAACATTTTGTGTTAATAAACCTGCACTGATTCCAGTGTCAGATCTAATAATAATTGCACACAGAGGAACCCTTAGAGGAGTCCCCTGAAATCTACCAACCCTTGTGTGGTCACCAACTGGTCTAAGTCAGCCTGTCACCACCCTACAGAGTTCTGACCTCATGGAGTGAGTGCCTCCTGTCCTCACCCCCTTTTGGCAGGAAGATAGGTGGGAAAACGAAGAAAGAATAGAGGGTGTGCCCCTCTCTGCCAACTCTACCCCTCATGTGCTGGAGATGATGGTGGGACTTCTCCTATCAGGGCCAGCTCTTTGTCCCCCTCCCACAGGAGGTAGGCATAATAGAAGGTGTAGACACCCCAGGTAAAGGGCCCATTGGCCACTACCTGTCACTCCCTTGTAATTTAGTATTTAGGTGGCATCCCCAGACCCTGGACACAAGAAGAAGATGAACGAAGAAACGCTGTTAGACCGAGAACTGCAGACCTTGTGGTGGACTCAAACTTGTGCCAGCTACCACAGAACTCGCCAATCGCCATCCTCCAGCTTGTCTCATCGCTGTGTGGCCTACACAATCCCCGGAAAATCTCCAGCAGTTTGCAAATCACCAGAGAACTCCCTTGAGATAGAGGTACTATCTTCCTGCAGCCACAGGTCTCCAAAACAGCGAAGTCCTGTCCGGAATCATCCAGCTCCCTAGCGCGACCAATGTCTCCGAGTGTCAGCTGAAGGTGCACTTGCTCTGGAGGATCAGCTTGGCCTCTGCACCAGGTCTTGAGGCCCCAGGACCCACCGGAGCTGAAAGGCACCAGACCCTTTACTGTAAAAACGTACAAAACCGAGTACAGGCGGACTCCAACTCTACTGCAAGCCAGCACCCAATGAGGGACATCAGGACTCCAGAGACCCACCTCAGCAGTGGCCCAGCAGCTCCAGAATCGTCGCTCCAAGGTGCCAGCCCCTGACCGCGAGGTGTCTCATTGCACGCATTGCCCAGCTGCACATCTTCACTGCACCAAGCCCGCCCAGCACGGGCATCTTCAAACCAGCTTTGCTCCTGTGACCCCAGAGCCCTCCCGACCTCTACTCTCCCTTGAGAGCCCTCGGATTTGCCTGCAAGTCCCCCTTTGTTTTTGGCCCCATGTCTTTGTAGCGCCAGCTACACAGTCCCCTTTTTCCTTGCTCCCTGAGAAATCCAGGATGATCCAGTGAACTTGGCCCCCAAACCTTCCGATTCTAAAAGGTGAACCACAACAGTAACTGCATTGCATTGATTTTCCAATTGCCGTTTTCCTTCCATAGAAAATGTATTGTGCGTAATTGCACATGTAGGAAGCTGGCTCTGTATATACTATACCAAAGTAAGGTATAGCGTGCACAGAGTCCAGGGAGTCCCCAGAGGTATAGCAGAAGCTAATTAGGTAAGTACTAATAGCTCTCTTTGTGGTAGTGTGGACGAGCAGTTAGGCTTATCCAGAGGGTGTGTTAAGCCTTTATTGTATTCACTCAATCAAGAACTGATACACACACTCAGAGACATAATCCAGACCAATTAGGTAAGTATAAAAAAATACTTATGTTTTATTTTAGAACCAAGCAGGACTTGGCACAAGTGAGTAATATATACTTTTAAAGTGCAAGACTGTTCAAAGTAATGCAGTTGTGCTTGAAATTACAATTGTTACAAGTTTGTATCAGTTTTAAATGCAGTTTGTATCATATAGTAAATACTTTCAGATTACTTTTGAATTACTTTGGATTACTTTGAGTACTGGAGGTGGTATGCCTAGATACCCCACCCTAAGATCTCTACATACAAGTTAAGTACAACTTTTTATACTTCGCTATTGAGTTCACTTTTCTTCATACATTAACAGATCCACAATTAGAACAATTTTAGGACCATAATCTTATAACATGGGTTCCTATGGGAGAAAAATGGTTATCGGCTTTGGAGGTAAGTACTCGACTCATGAGGGTGAGCTTTGGGGTCTCGACCAAGGTTCCTCAAGGCCGGGTGCAGAGTGCAGGGGCCCAGTGTTAGCCAATAGGGCTAAGGGGGCATTCGGTTAGGGATTGCTGAAGAGCAGGCTACTCGGTTGTGGCAGCTAAGCTCCTTGGGTTAAGGTCAGCACTGTAGGGGCTCACGACCGGCACAGGAGCTGCATCACCAGCGGCACTTGGGAGGCCAGGTGCAGGGTGCAAAATGGGCGTCAGAGACCCTGTGCTTTCCAATGGAGGCCTTTAGTTTCGGAAAGATGCTGCAGGCTCGGGCAGGAAGACTTCCTGAAGGTGACCACCGGCTGGAGAGGTAATTTGGGATCTTGGGGGATGCTTGGAGACCGTCGGTTGGGCCACCCAAGGCCGTGGGGCTTAGGCTGCAAGGGTGTCTTCTGGCATCTGGTTTTCTTACCAGCTCCGGTCGCGGTCGGGGGGACCCTTCAGGTTGAGGCTCCAGGCATCGTCGGGAGTGTTGAGGGAGGTTGGGGATCACCAGATCCAAGGTCAGGATCGCTTGGGAGACCCCCCTGGGGTGTTGGGCCACTGAAACTTGGGCCGTGGGTGTCGGGTGAAGAGTGGTGCAGAATCGCGGAGTCACCGGATTCCAAATTGAGGAGGTGAGTCTTGGATTGAGCAAATCCAGTGCTCACGGGAGACAGTCTGTGGGAAAGTCACAGGGCAGGTCTTTCGGGCTCTGGGGGTTTCTGGCTGCTCGCCTCGCTGGAGTTCTTGCTGTAGGCAGGTCATGGACAAGGACAGGCAGGTAGGACTGGGGCCAAGGATGTTGGTGTCCTCTTCTCCTTCCTGGGTCAGCACAGCTCTTCGGTCCTTCTGCTTTCTTCCTCTAATCTGAGGAGGCAAGTTTCAGGGTCACCCCTAAATACAAAATTTGGGGGCGTTAAAGGGGTGTGCAGGTCGGGACCAATGGGTCCCTTCCTTGGGGTGGGTACACCTCCTATTATGCCACCCTCCAGTGGGAGGGGGCATGAGCCTGTTTCTAAGTGGATGAGTCCCCTCATCTTCAAGATGGAGGGGACTGAGATGTGAGCTTCAACTTGCCTCCCCCACCTGAGTGGTGGAGTTGGCGAAGGTGGGCACACCTCTCTTCCTAGCTTGGATTTTCAGCCGATTCTCCCGCCCAAAGTGGTGCCAGAGCTGGTGGGAGCCAGTTGCTGGGGGCAGCAAAAGTCAGGGGCAGACTCCAATGGTGGCATGCCTTTGAAGCTTCCCCTTTCGTGGACCCAGCCCATCCTGGGGGAGGAGGCATGAAGCCTCTGCCCAGGATGGGCTTTGTTACTGGACCCAGAGAGCGGAGGCTCTCTACCCAGCGGTCCAAAAACCTGTCTTCTGGTGGCAAATGGTGGGCAGCCATTCAGGAACCACACCAGGGCTGGTCGATTTTGAGGGGCCATCTCTAAGATGCCCTCTGAGTGCATTTTACATTAAATCCCACACTGGAGTCAGCGTGGGTTTAATGTGCTGAGAAGTTTGCTACCAAACTTCCCAATTTTTAGTAAAGCAATTATGGAGCTGTGGAGTTCATAATGATCATCTCCCAGACAATATACTCATTATGGCTTTACTACACTTACAATGTCTAAGAATGGACTTAGACACTGTAGGGGTACACTGTATCCCCCCCTTAGGACTAGTGCACCCTGCAAGAGGGATGACTTACCTAGGCCTCAGGCAGTGGGTTGCAGGCATGGCACACAGGAATGTGTGCCATGTCGACTCTTCGCTTTTCTCTGCACCAAAACACACAACCTGCAGTGGCAGGGTGTGTGTTAAGGTGCAGGGCCTCTAAGGGTGGTGCAATTGGTGCTGCAGCCCTTAGAGGCCTTCCCTAGTCACAGTGCCGTTGGTACCCATGGTACCTTTTACAAGGAGCTTACCTGTGGCCAGGGATGTGCCAATTGTGGATACAAAGGTACAGTCTTGGGAAAGAACACAGGCCCTGGAAGCCTGATTGCCAGGGAACCAGGGCACATCAGGTCAGATTTCATCAGATGTCAGGCAAAAATTGGGGGGTAACTATGCAAAAAGGGGCACTTTCTTACAGCTCACAACTGTGATTATTGCATTTATTGTGATTTTCTCATATTGTGAAAAGACTTTACCTTGTACCCCAAGCTCTTGGTCTAAATATTTATATAAAAAGAAATACTATTTTTCTAATTTGGTCTTCATTCATTGAGTGTGGGTATCATTTATTGCCTCGGTGAGTACAACAAATGCTTAGCACTACCCTCTGATAAGCCTAACTGCTCGCCCACACTACTACAAAATATTAGTATTATCTACTTTCGCCGCTGTAAAGCGATAAGGGTCTACTCAACCTCTCTGCACAGTGTACCACATTGTGGTGTGCTAAATAGAGGGATGGGTTTCCTCCAGCCACCGACGGCAAACTAAGGTTGAGGACGTCAGCAGCCCTCCACACCATCATTGCTAATGGAGCTCCCTCCTCTGTAGCTATGGTAGGAGCAGAAGATATACCAGCATTTGGAGAGGTGCCCAGTCCACTGGCTTCACCCAGATCCTCACACCCCCAATGGGGTCTTCAGAAGGCTGGCATTCTTCAGGGTCCAGCGATCCCTCCCATTCCTCTTCGAGTCCCAGCCCGTAAGAATAAAGCTCAGGCTCCCGGCTGGACGGCATGAAGCCAGTTGGCTCCTGAGTCGGCTGATGCCCGTCGACTCTATGTTGGAGTTGAGGATGGTGCCGCCGAGGTGCGGGGGGAGTAGGGTGATGGGGAGAAGGTCTAGGCGGTACAACTGGTGCCAGTCCATATCCATCAGTGGATCTTTGGGGCCCGACGGGCTGCCGGAGCCGCTGGCATGGATCCAGAAAGGGCCCCTTCTGAACTCGCCAGGCCCAACGGCGCACCAGTTTGAACGAGCTGCCCAAATATAAGGTGCATTGTCTAACAAATTCTCAAAGCTTGTTGATGGTCGCTCTGGCTCCCGGAAACTCGGGGAGGCGCAAAGCCGACCCAAATGCTGGCTCAACTGCAGAGCCAGGCCTTAAGAGGCGACACTCCTTCGTCTCGTCGGCTGATGGACAAGGAGAAGTTGAAGCACGCTTCGACTTCTGTTTATGTCTGGACAGACCCGAGTGGCTTGACGACTTGGAGTGTGAGGACGACCTCGGGCTCCGCGACTGCTTCCAGGATCTTGCTCTCTATCAGGACCTAAATCGTTGTGGCGTCGCACATCGAGCCACAAGAAGCTGGAGGGATCACTCCCTCAAAGTCTTTGGATGCATGGCGCGGCAGTCGGGACAGGTTATTGGGTTGTGGCCCCGCTCAAGGCACCAAAGGCAAACAAGGTGCCGGTCTGTCACATATGCAGGTAACAGGCACCTCATGGCTTAAAGCCAGCCTTCTTAGATGACATATTCGTGCACACCAGGAGGATATCCTCAAAAAAGAGTCAACACAACACTGAAAAAACCTAGTCATAAAATGACTAAGAGGTATCTCTTCCCGTATCTGAGCTGACTGGCGCAGAAAGAAAAGAACTGACGTCAGCGCATGTGGGTGGCATCTGTATAGGCACAGTGAATGTCATTTCTAGTGTGGACGATCCTATGCAGAGCTGATCAATGCCACCTACAAGCATGCAGGGGTACTGCTCACAAAAAAATTCCAGATCCAGTCTGACACCTTGGGATAAGTCTAAGGTAAAAAAATCTGCAGCTAGAAGTTTCTATCAGATAACAGAACACTAAGATAGTAAGCAGCCCAAAGGGTCTCTCTTTGAGGTACTTAAAGCCAACACAATAATTTCTTTCCTTAAACGCTGCCCATTCAGTTGCTTTTGAAAAATGAGGTACTCATAAAACTCGGTTGCTATTCCTCCTCCTTTCTTATGGGGAACGGTAAAAACAGTACATTTTGTACCAGGTGGCACCATGTTATCACATAAGGAGGAAGGAGCAGTCTATTAAGACCCAGATTCCAGGAATAAATAAACCTAAATAATTTGTTCTAAGGTCTGGTTACTGATTATAAATGGAAACATTTAGCTTTGCTGTACTCTCTGAAACAAGGATGACGAAACTGCAACTGAATGAGCACTTAATAAAGCTTTAACAAATGCATAAATAAGAACAGACAGTGTGTAATTGATTTAAAAAAGTATCTTCTATATTCAAAAATGTAAATAATGCATTAATGTTTGAAAGCTCAGTTTAATAAAACTTCAGTAATGATGAAATAAAAAAGTGCAGTCTACAATGGCCCTATAATGTCTGCTACTGAGACTGTTAAAGTATACAATGCATGCCATACAATATCTGATTCACCAAAGTAATGGTAATATGTGTTATAAATGTTGGTGGTCAGGTTAACTACTGATATGTATGTTTTATTTTTAAACAGCTACAACTTACGATGGTCCATAGTCGCATACAAACAACACTGCATTCCCTAAGGGTGAACACTTCTTAGCAGCACAACCAAGCTTGTAACTGTCAGCCCACACAACCTAAAAGAAACACATATTTAGTTTTTACCAAACTGTATATAGTTCAACTTTTGATTGTTTTACTGAAATATTTAGCTTAAAATACAACCACGTGCAATCATTGGCAAATCTAACAGGTCTAGTTGTGTCTGCAGATTTATTTGTTTTGTCAATGCTCGTTTCATTTAATGAATCTTATTAAAGCAAAAGAAAAAAATGGACATCCCAAGTCAATCAATCAGGGGTTTGTACAGCGCTATACTCACCCGTTAGGGTTTCAAGGTGCTGGGAGATGGGTTTGTGCAGATACGTTGGGGTCATTCGAAGAGCTAGGTCTTGAGGTCTTTCCTGAAATGGCGCAGTGTAGGGCTTCTCCAGAAGTGGAGGGGGAGCTCGTTCCAAGTCTTGGCTGCAAGGTAGGAGAAGGACCTTCCACCCGCTCCGTTCCTGTGGAAACATGGGACGATGGCTAGGGAGAGGTCGGCAGAGCGGAGGTTTCTCTTTAGGGCATGTAAGGAGATGCGGTTGTTGAGGTTTTGTGGTCTTATGTTGTGGAGGGCCTTGTTGATGTGCATGAGCAGCTTGAAAGTTATTCTTCTTTCGATGGGGAGCCAGTGGAGGTTGCAACGGAGTTGGGTGATGTGGTTGTGCCTTGGGATATCGAGGATTAGTCTGGCTCCTGTGTTCTGATCGGTCTGGAGTTTGTGGAGGAGTTTTTTGTTGATTCTGGCGTAGAAGGCATTGCCGTAATCCAGTCTGCTGGTGATTAGGGCATGAGTGACCGTTTTCCTGGAGTCGGAGGGTATCCGTTTGAATGTTTTGCGGAGGGTGTTGAAGCATGCAGAGGAGATGTCGTTGATCTGGCGATTCATAGTGAGCGATGAGTCCAGTATGATGCCTAGGTTATGTGCATGGTCTGTCGGGGTGGGTGGGTTTCCGAGGGGGGGGGCACCAGGTGTCGTCCCATGCAGAGGGGGTGGAGCCGAGGATGAGGACTTCTGTTTCCTCTGAGTTGAGTTTCAGGCAGCTGTCCTTCATCCAGGCTTTCATCCCTTCTTGGAAGTTGTGCCTGGTGATGTCGGGTTCCTTGGTGAGGGAGAGGATGAGTTGGGTATCATCAGTGTAGGAGACAATGTTGAGCCCATGGTTTTTGACAATGGTTGTGAGGGGGGCCATGTAGACGTTGCAAAGGGTGGGGCTGAGGGAGGATCCTTGGGTACTCTACATCTGGTCTCTGTCGGTTCGGATAAGAAGGGCGGGAGTCTTATTCTCTGTGTTCTGCCGTTGAGAAATGAACGTATCCAGTCTAGGGCCTTTTCTTAGATGCCGGCTTCGTGGAGTCTGGTGGCTAGTGTGCAGTGGGAGACGGTGCCGAAGGCTGCTGATAGGTCCAGGAAGGTGAGGGCTGCTGTTTGGCATTTGTTGAGGAGGGTGCGGATGTTGTCTGTGGCGGCGAGGAGGGCGGTCTCGGTGCTGCGGTTGCTGCGGAATCTGGATTGGGAGGTGTCTAGGATGTTGTTGGCTTAGATGAAGTGTGCCAGCTGGGTGTTGACCGCTTTTTCGATGACCTTGGCTGCGAAAGGAAGCAGCGAGATGGGCCTGAAATTCTTGAGGTCCATCGGATCCGCGAAGAGCTTCTTTAGGAAGGGGTTGACTTTGGCGCGTTTCCAGTTGTCTGGGAATGTGCCGATCTCGAGGGAGCAATTGATGGTTCGACGTAGCTCAGGTGCAATGGCTGTGGTAGCCCTGAGGAAGATGTGTGGCGGGCAGGGGTCTGAAGATGCTCCGGAGTGGATGCTCTTCATGGTCTTTAGGGTGTCCTTTGTAGTGAGTGGGACCCACGTAAGTAGGGTCTGTTGGGTGGCGTCGCTGGGGCGGAGGTTGGGGTGGTGCAGATGTCTTGGTCGTCGAAGTTGTCGTAGAGCGTCTTGATCTTGAGGTGAAAGAAGGAGCCGAGTCTGTTGCAGAGGTCTTGGGAGGGAGGGACGTCTGTTGTTTCGCTGTTGGGTTTGGCAAATTCCTGTATGATGGAGGAGAGTTTCTTGGAGTTGTGGACGTTGGGAGGATTCTGTCTTGGAGGAAATTCTTCTTTGTGGATGTGATGAGTTGGTGGTGTGCTATGGTGGCTGTTTTGTAGGCAGTACGTGTTTCCGGAGTTTTGCTGTTTCTCCACGTCTTTTCCAGTCTTCAGCAGGAGCGCTTGGATTGCTGCTGTGAACCAGTTTGCTTTCTTGTTGTGTTGTCTTGTGGTCTTGTGGAAGGAGGCGAGTGTGTTTGCACAGTTGGCGATCTATCGATGGAGGTTGCTTGCCGCGGTGTTGGCGTCTGTCGTAGTTGGGGGTGGAGTGCATGTGAGGGCAGAGGTGAGGTGTTCTTCGGAGACTTTGTTCCAGATTCTGCGTGGGGGTGGCGCGAATGCTTGTGAGTGGTGGGTTTTCTAAAGGAGAAATGGATGCAGTGGTGGTCAGTCCAGAGCTGTTCCGTGGTGTGGCTGAAGAAGATGCTGTTTCCTCCTGTGAAGACGGGGTCGAGTGTGTGTCCTGCTGTGTGAGTGGGGTGGAGACAAGTTGCTTCAGTCCAATGTTGGTGAGGTTCTGTAGGAGGACGGTGGTGTTAGGGTCTTCGTGGTTGTCTAGGTGGAAGTTTAGGTCTCCGAGTAGTATGTAGTCTGTGGAGGCAAGGGCATGGGGTGTGATAAGGTCGGCGATGGTGTTGGTGAACAGGGCGCGGGGCGGGGCGGTCTGTAGACGAGGGCTCCATGGAGCATCATTCTGTGGTTGGTCTGGATCTGGAAGTGGATGTGCTCCATGGGGCTGCGACGCGTCATCCGAGTTGGTGGTTGTCGTGCAGAGGGAGCTTTTCTGGATGATGGCGAGGCCTCCTCCTGGGCAGGTGGGGCGGTCTTTCCTCAAGATCTTGTATCCGTCAGGGATGGCGGTTGCGATGTCGGGTCCAGAGCTGGCGTTGGTCCAGGTCTCTGTGAGGAAGGTGACGTCAGGCTTGTAAATGTTGAAGAGGTCCCAGATTTCTGTGGCGTTTCTGTGCAGGGAGTGCGCATTGAGGAGGATGCAGTTCAGTGGTTTGTGTGCGATGGCGTCCGGTGGGCTGGGGGTTGCTGTTGGGGTCTGGAGGTGAGTGAAGGTGCGGCGGCAGTGTCGGCAGGAGATTGAGCCTTGGGTTTTGCTCGGAATCGAGAGCTGGCATTTGATGTTGCATTTGGGGTTGAGTGCGTGAAGAGTTTTGGGGTTGTAGCGGCGGGAGGTTGGCGGACCAGGGTCCCTGGAGCTAGTTGCGGTCAGGTCGCCGACTGGCTTGCCTTCTGGCGCGCCTTCGGCGTGCCAGCGCCGCAGCTGCCATTAAGTAGGAGTCGGGGAAGGGCGATCAGCTGGGAGGCGGGAGCGACAAGCTGGGGGGTGGTGGGGCCCGGGGGCAGCAGTGGCGGGATGCACGGGAAGAGGGAGCGAGAAGGGAAAAAGGGAAAAGAGGCAAAAGAGAAGAAAGAGGCAAAGAGAAAAGAGGCAAAAAGAGACAAAAAGAGGCAAAAAGGGAAAAATAGGCAGAAAGCGAAAAAAGAGACAAAGAGAACAAAAGGCAGAACGAGAAAAGGAGGCAAAGAAAAAAGAGGCAGAAAGGGAAAGGAGACCAGAGGACACAGAGCAGAGCGGAGTAGCAGAAGAGCAGGGTGCTCTTCCACTAGACCACCAGGGATGAGGCACAGGCAGGAGCCTGCGGGTGGAGGAGGGCCTCGAACACCTACCTGGCAAGGAGCTCGGGCTCAAGGGCAGTCCCTTAATGGTGTAGCTGTGCGGGGGAGAGCAGTGACACTGACCAAGAAGGTCAGAGGTCTTGCTCTTCTTGCCGCGCAGTGGTCACCATTAAGTAGGGGGAGGGCGATCAGCTGGGCGGCGGGAGCGACACGCTGGGGGGGAGGGGACGCTTGGGCAGCAGCGGCGGGGAACGTGGGAAGAGGGAGCGAGAAAAGCAAATGGTAAAAGAGGCAAAAGAGAAGAAAGAGGCAAAGAGGAAAGAGGCAAAAAGAGAGGCAAAGAGAAAAGAGGCAAAATGAGAAAAAGAGGCAAAAAGTGAAAAAAGAGGCAATGAGAACAAGAGGCAGAACTAGAAAAAGAGGCAAAGAGAAAAGAGGCAGAAAGAGAAAAGAGACCAGAGTGCTCTATTTGTGGTAGTGTGGCCAAGCAGCTTAGGCTTATCAGAGAGGAGTGTTAAGCATTTGTTGAGCACACAGAATCAATAAATGGTACACACACTCAAGATGAAATTTGAGACCAATTTAGAAAAAAAGCACAGATTTTTATACATTATAGACACCAAGATCATCGGAATCAGGTAAGTGATTTCGGAGTTAGGAATTTTACAAAGGAAACAGTAAAATGCTCAAATAGCAGTTTTTGAGGTATGAGCCTCAAATGGGGGTCACGTTATCCTATGGGAGGAAAGACATGCACTGCACACATATACTTGCAAGCAGTTGGAGAGGCTACACTTTAGGATTTAAGGTGGTTGGGGCTCAAGGTCCAAAGAATCACCAGCAGTTTGGGTTTACCTGCCCTGGTGTGTCCGGATGCAGATGTGCTGGTCGCGTTGATAGCCTCGAGCGCTACACGGTTTAGTCTAAAGTACCTATAACAGAAAGGCTGCAAGAGGGGACATGGGGACAAGTCTGACAGAACCCAAAAGGGGGGCTTAGCTCATGAGGGTCTCTGGAGCAAGGGGAAGCAGTCGGTTTTCGTGAACCTGGGCTGTGGGGCTCGGGTGCAGAGGTGTTTGGCCGGCTGGCCACCTGAGTTGGAGGCTCTCACGGTTCTCAGTCTTGACCTGCAGAGGGCAAGAAAATAGACAGCAGGGCCTCACCAGTCTTGACGTCCCTTGGTGGGCAGGTCGGTTTTGGCAGGCATGGTATCCGGACTGGACACTGAATAAGCCTTGGTCATGGCAAATGCTCCGGTACACAGGGTATTGGTGCAGGGGGGTTCCTGGAGGGTCTAGCGTCTTGAACCTTGCTGGAAAAAGGAGTCTGACCTCTTGCAACCACAGAGACCTCCTCCTGGAAAAATGCTCCCTCAGTGGGTGCAATGGGCAGCAAAACGAAGTACCGGACAAGTGCGGTTGGTGCCTGCATATGCAGGGGGATGGCTCCTCCACCCCAAGGGAGATGCTAAGTGGTTGTTAAAGTGCTGGACAGACCTCCAAGATTTTGGGGAAGATGTTCAGCTTCTAGATGAGTTGGTCCAGCAATTGTCAAAGTTACCAGCAGCCCGGCAGGTGTTGGCGCCAATTTTGAAGCAGGTCGTATGTTCTTGCGGTGTCAGCTCTTCTTTGTCTTTCTTTGGTTCCCAGGTGGATAAATCTGAAGTTCTGGTGTCAGGGGGACCCCTAAATACTGAATTATGGGACGTTTAAGGGAGTGAATGGTAGTAGTCAATAGGCTAACTACCCCTGGGGTGTCTACACCCCCTGTATGACCACTTCCTGCGAGAAGTGGGCATAATCTAGACCCAGAGTTCCTAGTTTCACCAAAACCAGGCATGGCAGTGCGGACAGTTTTGGAAACAAGTTCTTTCCATCATTCCCATTGCATTTTCGCATAAGAAATTGCTTAGAAGTTTGGGCAAAAGCCCAGACTAGGGCTTAAGGGCCGAGCAGTTAGGCACCAAGAGTTGCGGGCATCTGGTATGGTGTTTGTGACTGAAGCAGGATTTAAAGATCTGTGAAAGGCCTTGAGGGTCCAAAGGACGTATCTGACCACGTCGATCATGGAGCCCCGTCAGTAGAAGTTTGAGTCCAAAGGCACAAAAAAGAAATCTGACATTGAGTGAATGCCTATGCACCTTGCTACCCAAGGGAGGAGTCCCTAAACCTCATGACTCAAAAGACTTCTTTGAAGGAAAACTTGCAAATGCCCAAGCCCAATACTAGATGGCAGGATTATGCTAAGCATGTTTATCTATAGCAACACATGCTATGAGCACACACATATTACACAGTGGCAGTCACCACTATGCAGCAATGATTCAGACAAACTTTCCATTGAAAAGGCCCTTTTTGATTTGTCTAACTTTTGACCTCATGAATGGATCTGCATACAATTTAGCAACTGTTTGGCATAGTCATCCAATTCAGGTCCTTCCTGGAAACCTTTGTGATGATCCGTGAAGCAGGGGCTAAGAAAAAGAGGCGGGGCCAAAACATTGATTTCCAGTGTTAATTCCCATCAGAAACTTCTCTCGCAGATACAGAAAAAACTGCTGAAAAGAATTATGCCTAAATTTGTAAAAAGTTAGAACTTTACTCACTTCACTTTACATTGATTAGGTGTCAATCTGTCCAGCCTTGAGAAATTTGAATAAAAAAAAAATAGGTATACCTGGACTGTTGGGGTCACATATGCTCTGATTGGCTACGTTAAAGGGAACTAGTCAATCATGATTGGCTGGGCACAACATAAATAATATGCTGTGGGAGCCATTACAAGACTCAGGGACATGGTCCTGCATGCTGAAAATGAATTAAAAAAGACATAACAGCTAGGGTGAGCATACCCTGACTTCCATGGGCATGTGGGGGAGATGGTTCTCAAAGGGGGCCCCCTCTTGATTGGCTGGCCACAACATGGGTAACATTGGTGGCAGCCATTACAGGCTTGGGGTCATAGTCCTTCTTGAAATGCTTGTAGTGTGATCTAGCCCAGTGTTCATTTTATGTCGGAGGTGCGAAAATACAAAGAGGAAGTCTTTAATCAGCTCAGTCCATCTTCGTTAGATATTTCTTTCAAATATTCTTGTGCCTTGACCTCGGGGAGAAAGGTCCGGGTGTTTCCCTTGAAGATCACCTTGAGACGGGCCGGATTTAGCAAAAATACTTGACATCCAATCCTGTTGAAAGTGAGAAAATAGCTGCCGGAGTCTCCACCTCCTCTCGACTGTCACATGGCAAATGTCCGGGCGGACGAAGAAGGTATGCCAGTCGAATGATCTCTTAGCCTCCGGCCTTGCCTTGTCAAAGATCGCTTGGCGTAGAAGGAAATTACCAAAGTAAACCAGGATGGCTCTTGGATGATCTGGCTGGAGAGAGGAATTTTTCTTGGGAGTCAGGGGAAAATCGATGGACCCTTTGAACTTCAGCCTCCCAATCCCATTGGGCAAGCTCTGGAAAGGCACCCTTAAGCAGCTTGATCATGAAGTGTCTAATGTTGTTTCCCTCTACGTTTTCTGCGAGGCCAAGAAACCGCAAGTTGTTTCTGCGCTGCCGGTTCTCAAAATCCTCAATCATCCACATCACGGCCGCTTTGGGGGATCCTCCTACTGCCTCTAGATCCAGACCCATCCCTCGGGGACAGCACTTGTCACCCTTACTCAGTCCATCAACACATAATGCATCAGTGCTGGGTGTCAGACCCTGTGTCCCAGCCCTGGTCTCAGCCCCCGCCATTTCTCCCATATCCGTGAGGTTTTCCTTTTCCTTTCCCAGTCCCTCTTGGCACAATGAACCAGCTCCCACTGTCTCTGAAAAAGTACTATGTTCACCTGTCTCTGGTGTAGATGGGGGGAGAGGGGCAGCGGGGAGTACAGGGGGGGAGGACTTACCCCTGCTCCTTCAGGTGTAGCCCAATGCGCTTCCCAGAGAAGATCTCTGGAATTGATGGTTGCCTTTCTTTCTCTGGAAAAGCCAGTGTTCCTTGATTTTTTGACACTGCATCCATTTTCAGCCCCTCTTCCAGCCCCTCTTTGCCATTGAGGGGCCTCCCAGAGGAGGCAGCAGCTCCAGCTATCTCCTCTGCCTTGCGCGCTGCCAGCCTCTTGTCGTGCGAGGCTGCGCGAGCAGGCAGGGCAGGCGTGGCTCCCAGGAGCTCCGCCCGCTTCTTCAGAGGTTTTCCGGCTATCGGGGGCATTCCGAGGCTCCACAGTGAACGAGGCGGTCGGGGCTGGACAAGGTCGATGCTGCCGAAATATGCCGCTCTCCAGGCGTTTCTGCCTGAAGCCAGCAGCCTGAGCGCCCAGTCCAGGTGGCGAAGGAGCTGCACACCGGCACGCTCGAAAAGCACGGTGAGTGTCCGCATCGGCGCTGGCAGCTCAGAGCGGGGGGAAGGAAGTGGCTACTGGCAAGTTAGGCAGCGGCCATCTTGCTAGATCATACTGTTCTTTTCCCCTTAGGGGTTCTTTCTTTCTCTCAAAATATGTCTTGAGGATTCTTATAAGGCCTTTCTAGGCTCATTGTGCTGGGGATCTTTCCCCGTTGTTGTTGGATGTTTCCTTTTCCCATTTTCCCTTTTCTTTTTTCTCTTTCTCTATTGCTTCTTTTTCTGGGTTTGACCAGGGGCCGAGCGGTTCGGGGCGGAGGGCACTGGAAGCGGTGGCGGCATGTGGGTTTGCACCATCATCAGGGTCAGGATTGACCCTTTAGCTCATGGAATGGGGGGTGGGAGACGGTGGGATTGGGGAGGTGGGGGGAGGGGGCAGGGGGGATCCAAGCACGGTTGGGGGTTGAGTTTGTGGTGGGTAACCTGCAAGCAGTTATACTTTATATTAAAGAATGATTAGTTTAATAATTGCCTCAGTTAATATAGGTGGCTTAAATAATTTCCGGAAAAGACAGAGGGTTAATATTGATATACAGTATCTAAAAGCCGATATACTCTGTATCCAGGAAACCCACGTGGAAGGGTCTCAGAAACATCTATTGGAACTTACTGGGTATCAAGTTATTTCTAGAATCGTTGCAAGGTACCCGCACGGGAGGGGTGGTGATACTTGCACGTAAGGGCAAGATTAGATTCATTAGATCTAAGGCGGATAAATTCGGGAGATTGGCCATTGCAGAATGCATATATGATGGAGGGGGGTGTACACACTGCTCTATATACGGCCCTGTCACCGATGATTCTGCACTATTGGACTGGATTAGTGTTGAATTGGTGGGGTGGCCCATGCCTCTAGTAGTATGTGGGGATTTCAACATTAATCTAAAAAGGGAGGCCTTGTTATCAAGCACTGCGATGTATCAAGGGCGTAAGCCCAAGGTTTTCCGAGCATTGGCTCAGCTGGTTAATTTACATGGGCTACTTGATGTATGGGCTGATAAAGAACCACTAGACCCAGGCTACACCTATTATTCCACCCCTCATCAGGTCCATGTACACCTAGACTACTTTTTTATCTCTAGTAGGTTGGTCTCTGCCTCTCGTATATCTAAATGTCCACGGACGATGTCTGACCATAACTCCCTTGTATTAGAACTTGATATCCATGCAACTTTACAACCTAAAGTGGGATGGTCATTTGAAAGGGCTCTGCTGCTGGATGAGGAGTATATTTCATATATTAGGAAGTGGATTTTACTATTTATGGCTGAAAATCTGGGGACTTCTCCCATTGAAGTAGTGTGGACACTTTTAAAGCCGGGATCTGTGGGGAAACTACGAGTTACAGCTGGAATAGGCAGAAAAAAAATCGAAACACCATCTGCAGGGACTCTTCCAGGGTCTAGAACAGGCGGAGGCAGGCCTGGTGGAGGCTGTTACCAGGGGCCTTGACAGCGAAGCAGCCCAACTTCAGGTTATATTAGCTAACTCAGCTATAGGGGATATCTCAGCTAAAAAAACGGCCGAAAAATACACAGTATGGAAAAACAAAGCCTGTGAATTGAGCAAAAAGGTGGGGCATAACTTAGCATCTCGCGCTTGACAGCAGACAACATACAGTGTTATCAAACTAATTTTAGATCCTGAGCTGTGCTCCATCTCTGAAGCAGCGGGGATACGCTCCCCCTTCCAAAGATTCTACCAGAAACTGTATGCTGATGAGGAAACGGATCTGGAAGGGATAGAGTCATATTTAGATCAAGTGTCTACGGATAGTCTGGGCAGGGAGGATCGGGAGCACTTAGATCTACCCATTTCAATTGAAGAAATCTCAGCAGCAGTGTCGGAATTAGCATCTGGAAAGGCCGTTGGGACGGATTTTATCCCAGGGGAATTTTACAAAGTTTTCGCTTCTACCATTAATAATTTTATACTGGAGGTATTTCTGGCCATTCAGAAGGGTAACTCTCCACCTGATTCATGGGCTTCAGCTAGGATGGTAGTGTTCCCTAAAAAGGGAAAAACTGTGAATCAACTAGGATCCTATCGGCCCATCACATTAATTAATTCAGACACTAAGCTTTTCGCTAAAATCTTTGCCTCAAGACTATACAAGGTTATCTAAAAAATTGTCTCACCTGTTCAACATGGTTTCATCCCGGGAATGGGCACTACGGACCACATCCGCTGGGTAATCACTCTATTTGACGTGGCCAAAATCCAAGGAGACCCTATGGCGCTGTTATTAGACGCTGAGAAAGCATTTGATAGGGTCTCCTGGCCCTATCTGTGGGCGATATTGGAGAAAAAGGGTCTAGGCGCGGATTTCATATCATGGATGAAGATGCTGTATATCAATCCTATGGCTAAAATTTCTCTAATAGGGGAGAGTCGGAGATGGTTAAGATCCAGCGGGGGACAAGGCAGGGTTGCCCGTGCTCTCCCTTATTATTTGCCCACTATATAGACCATTTAATCCTCCGGATTCAAGGTAATGCTTTTATTTCACCAATGGTCACTAGGGGCTGGGAGACGAAAATTGTTGCTTACGCAGACAATCTTGTGATTGTTACCCCTGCTCCAAGTGAAGCAGTCAGGGAGATTGAAGAGGAGGCCGACTGCTTTGGACACGTCACGGGATACAGACTTAATAGGGACAAAACCCAAATACTTATAAATGAATACATTAAGTTTGAGGATACACGGGTGGTCCCCAACGCAACATACTTAGGCGTTAATATTAGTGCTGATCAAGATGGTATGGTCAAGGGCGATTTGGGCCCACTAATTAATAAAAACCAAAGTCGAGTTGTCAAGATGGAATAATCTCAGACTCTCCCTGATAGGAAAGGGCAATTTAATCAAAATGATGTTTCTTTCAAGAGTTTTGTATTTCTTTAGGGCTATACCCCTTGAGGTAGATAATTCTTGGTTCAAGGCTTTGGATAGTATGATTGGGCGGTTTCTCTGGGCATATGCCAGGCCCCGGAGGGCCCTGAAGTACCTTTCCCTTCCCAGTGAACGGGGTGGGTGGGCCGTTCCAAACTTTCAGTTGTCCTACTGGGCCTCGGCACTACAACAATTAACACCACTGCTGTTTGATCCGCCTCATGAAGAGCTCAGTCGAAATACGGTTCCCTCATGCTTCGAATTAACCCTTGGAGCTTCAGTTCGTGGCTCCTTGTTCCGGCAATTAGAATTTGGCTATTTTAAAAAAGTTAGGTTTAAAACACTTATATATACTTTCAGAATATGGACTAATGTTAGGAAAAAACTCGGGATTGGTCGCTTCAGTTTCTATACCCCTCTTGTTGATAACCCTCTCTTACTGGATATATTTCACGACTAGTATATTAAGTGTTGGAGGACAAATTTAGGTCCATTTATTTTTGGGGATTTCTTTCTTGATAATAGTTATACAACTTTCGAAAATCTGAGGAGTAAATTCCCCCTAGGGAATAACGAATTCTTTAAATTCCTGCACATTAGGGATTTTAAAGGGAAGAAAAGGGGAGGTGGGGAGGGATTTAACAGGTGTCAACTTGTAGATGTACTAGCTAGGCACAAACCTAAGATCGGAGACATATACAAGCTATTAAATGATAGGATGGGGGATGATATAGATAAGCACACTGCTCGATGGGTGAAGTCACTACAATCAATAGAGGAGGACGCTCACTCTTCCTTAGAATTAGCCCGGTCAACACTTATATCTGCCAACCTCCAGATATAACATTATATCACCCCGGCTAAAAACTGTAAATGGGGGGGAAGTTTCCGGCACAAACTGCCCACGGTGTCAGGAAATAGGGGCAGATTTGGTACACATGCTGGCAGAATGTCCGGGTCTGGCAAATCTGAGAACGGAGATATCTCAGTTTTTCGAGGCACAATTAAACCTGCGGATCAAGGTTACCCCCCACCCCCAACTGGTTTTGCAGGGAGTCCAAGAGCAAGAAGCTCTTCCCTCGGCTCTCCCATCAGCTCCGTTTTTATTTTTAGCTATGGCGGTGTTGAGATAGTGCTTGGCAACTGTCTGGCTCGACCCGGCACCTCCACCATTTAGTCACTGGCTGGCTCGGCTAATCTCAGTGTATCAGATCGAGAGGGTTGTATATGCACACTAGGGTGTCTGAGCTAGGAAAAGGGGTCTTCAAATTTGGGCCCCTCTGAGGGAATGGTTTATATCTCAAGGACAGGAATAAAATCAGTGTTATGTACTTTCGATATGTTATGATCTTGCTAGGATATATGTAAGTCTTACTATATCTCCGGCTACTTACTCAACTTGTATTTGGTTATTTGCATTTGTTGCTTTGTATATGCTTGGATGAGGGGGTGAGGGGTGAATTTAATATTTTGGAAAATGCAATAAAGACGGTTTAAAAAAAAAAAATGCTTGTAGTGAGTGCCATGTTTTGAGGGTGACAAAAATTAGCGCATACCAAGGGTGATAATAGATTTTAGTCATAATATGAATCATTTTTTGGTGATGTAGGAATTCTGGTGAGTTCTCCTGTGATTTTACCACGTGAAAACTGCTAGCCTCTGCTGGGATTTGATGAATGATGTTTGAGAAAAGAGGGTTTCCTCTCATAGATGTTATGGAAGGTACTCTAAATGCTAACATAAGAGGACATTTTCTATAAGTTCACACTATCTTTCTCAGCCATGCGAGAACAAAGTCTGACATTCCAAGTAAAACATGTACTTCCAACAGCAGCAGCAGCTTCTCAGTTGATTCACCAGTGTTCTACTGCAGCACCCCAGAGTGTTCCTATAAATAATGTAAGTGCTAATATTGTGTATTTATGACAAACGTCTGGCACACCTGAAGCCATCTTGATGGATTCAAAGCTGAAAATGCTAAAGCATGTCCATTAAAAATTAACAAAATGAGGGGTTTCTTTTAGCCATATTAATTATGGCTAGTACTCTAGAAAGCTAAAACGCGGACACATTTCCTATAATTTCTGAAGCGTCTTTATCTTCCTTTTCAGAAAAACATTCTGAAATGCAGAGAGAAACATGCACTTCCAACAACAGCTGCTGTCTCAGTTCACTCCCTGGTATTCAACTGCAGCATTACCACTAAGTTATAATTAACAACTACAATGCTAAACTTTTTAATTCAAGATAAAAGCAAGGCACCCAGGAAGCCCATTTTGTTTGAATAGGAACTGTTGAATTTAAAGCCTTTCTGGAAGAGCAGGATGAATAAATTAGCATTGAGATGTTAATGCAGGCATGGAATCATAGGGTTGAAAACATGAAGAGATGTATTGGTGTTTAGTGATTTGAGGCACAATGTAGTTTTAAAGTGGGTAAAAACAGTTGGAGACATCTACATAAATACAACATTCCCTTTCTACATCTGTTTAGTCAGCCTACCCATCTTCTTAGTCAATTAACAGCTCTCTCATTTTAAAATGGTAAAATTTTGACAGACATATTGTTATATTCCATATAGGTACCCTATATAGGCACAGGTAACATTGCAACCTTTCACCTATATCCTTCCCTACATTACATACATAACGGTTCATAGAGACTGACCTTTTACCTAGATACGACACTGCATTCAGAACACAGGTTTTTCCCTAGTTCGAAATCTCATACATTATTCATGAGGCTTCTTGGAAGCACAGCAGGACTATCATCTCCTGTATAATATCTCTGTATAAAGTTCAGGCCCGACGTCATCCTTTAGGCCGACACAGTAACACAGCAAGGTTGGACCCCTGGGGAGACTTATGGGTATATATACATCACATCTTGCTTAGAAGGACAGAGGAGACCAAGACTTCCCGGCTGACACACTGACCAGAGACGCTGAGGTTCCTGCATGCAGACGCTCCAGCTCGCAGTGGTCTAACATCCCTCGCGGGGTGTCTAACTCGAGACCAGGACAGGGTCCCATATTCTCTCATTCTCAGGCAATGGGGTTGACTAGATCCTAGAGGGATTCTTGGCATAACACCTACACAGATGCTAGGTACATTTAGGTACATCTAGTTAGGGAGGCATCGTAGGAGTACGCACCTTTTATCATGTGTTTTATATACTTGTATGTATTCATCATTATTGCAAGATGGTAGAACTTTACCATCCCTTTACTTTCGTAGTGCTTCTAATCATATATCTCTGCTACTGTCTAATGGCTGTTGCAGCTCATCTATTCTACACCAGAATAACAACTGTTCAATAAATTCTTATTGAAAACGCCCACCCTGTTTATTCTGTGTATCTCTCTGAGACAAACTAAGTGAGCACGAGTGACTGAGCGAAAAGTAGTATATTGATCCACGATTCAGAGGGATCAGGGTTGTCATGTTCTGAGGTTGCCAGAATCTATTCTCTCCCCGATAAGAGGACATTCTAGTGGCACTGTGAGCTAGCTGATACAGACAGGCTAACGTATCCGGTGGGGGGTGCACGGAATCAGTCTGCCACCAATCCCACAGTCCATGTTATCCGAACGCGCAGATCCTGTATAGGTTATATAGGAACTACACGACATGGCGCCGCCAATGTTGGTTGGGTACTTATTTAACAGTAAAATCTGAGTAGTTCAGTCGTGCTATTCTCAGAGACCCCCTACTCACAAAACACCAGAGACGTCTAGAGTGGGTGGGCACAAACTCCGCCACAGCTGAGTAGGCGAAAAATCATATTTATTGGCTGTTGGTTAATCAAGCTTGAAGGACACATTGTTACTAAATTGTGCATAAACATCTTATCTTAGTTCCCTTGGAAACTTCTTTACAAAAATGACTGAGGACAGAGACAATGGAAGAGTAGATCTACACCTCTCAGCCAGAGAAGAAGATGCAGTCGCAATACAAATTGCAGAAAATTTTAGAAATACAGTCACCCTGAAACTGATAGAGCATGGTATAACACCTAGGGGTGGTTTAGTAGTATTCGTGATTGAGGCACACGAATCATACAGAACAGAGGTATTTTATTTGTGGGTTACATTCCCAGCAGCAAATGCAAGAACAAAAACATTTCACTCCTACACAGAAGGAGATGCACCAGCGGAATATTGTCCGTTTGAGAACATTGAGGTTCCGCTCACGTACCAGGAACACTTATACTGGTTTAAAGGCGCCCTACCCCCCATAAGAAGAAGAGTGAGACTCGGCCCGCTCGGAAGAGAAGGGGCAACATGGCCGATATTAGCGGCCTACACACCACATCCTGACATTGAAACAATGCCACCAGGAGACTTACTCACACAACACAAAGAAGTGATAAAAATATATAGAAACTTGACGCAATTCGCCATGAGGACACTTACGGACCAACCAGCAACAGTTGCAACAAATGGAACTCAAGCTCAGGGTACAGCAACTAAAATACCACCACAAACATTACACTCGGCGATGGGAAAAATCACAAAACGTGAACAAATCCCATTCTGGGTAGCTCAGAAAATAACACAGCTCGAGGCAGTATTACCGAATACTACCCCGTATAAAAAACACAGAATGCTAACAATCTGCTTGCCCATGGGGATAACACCACAAGTAGAAGATTGTACCACTTGGGGTACAGTCTTTGCTGCCATTTATACCAGGACTCACGGTATTCCGTCATTAGCAGTGATACCAGATGTATTGAGACAAATACAGAACGAGTACGGAGCAGAGCCTGCTCTGAACTTAGGGATGAAGTTAGTAGGTAACTATGCCCAGGTATCAGCCATAATATTAGCTAATATTAAAGGGGAAGCAGCTTCAGTGGCTAACCGCCAACACCTAAGGGAGTTCAGTCCTTTAGAACAGGAACACAAACTACCAAAAATAATTGAAACTGCGTATGCAGAATTAGGCAGAGACAGTCTGGGTGGGAAAGCTATAAAACCATAACTGATGGGCAGTCCTGAAATGGATTCTTCCAAGCAGACACCTGCTTCAACTAAGAAGAAGTGGGACAATAAAAAACAACAAAACTTTAAAGGAAACAGATCTCAATCCAGAGGTAGATCTCCTCCACAGAAGCCCTCCGAAAAGAGGTATAACCTTAGGAATAGGGATAACATTAGGAAACCTGACAGGTATCAGGATACCGATACACGTTCCTCTCGTTCCTTTCAGGGTTCATCGAAAAACTCCGAGAGGGAAGGACGGTCAGACAGACAAGATGAGCGTACAAAGTCCAAAGACAAGCAGCACGCTCAAGATTACACTTCTAAAAAAGAAGAGAAATAGAAACAAAAGCCACAGTTCAAAAAGAAGAAGGTTGCAGGTCTAAAGATCAGACATGCCCAGAATTCTGAGGACTCGACTACTGAATGGGGAATGGGCTCTGACGATGCTAGACAGTGCAGCAGAGGTAACAATAGCTCGCCAGAACCTGATGGAATTTCTGGTGACAGCGGACTTGAATGATTATATCACGGTGGAAACACCCGATACTAGGGTAAGTGTCCCGCATAAAGTATATGAACTAACGCTCCAGATGGAGGGGGACAAATGTAGAACAATTAGAGGTCTCTTTTGGGAGAACCTGACGTTTGGCTATGACATTTTGTTAGCTGAACGAGATTGGCCACCAGCATTCGTCATGGATTGCCCTAAAGCGGAAGCGGTAATTATACCGGCATTCTCAGACCATATTCCCCTGCACTTAAAACACGCATATGCGCAGGAGTGGGGGGTAGCCCAGGCTCCGGCATTATACAAGAACCATGTTGGATGGGATGAGGATTCAACTCACCACATAATTCCTTTAAAAAATACTCCAACTGCACAGAGGCAGTATCCAATAAAGCAAGAAGCTAAAAAACAGGTCAGGGAGATCTTAGATCAACTTGAATACCAAGGGGTGATTGAAACTTGCACCTCTCAAATGAATAATCCTTTGTTTCCGGTCATGAAACCAGACAATTCATATTGTCTAGTTTTAGATTACAGACATCTAAACATGTGCACTAAGACATTTGCAGTCCAAAATGCACACAGTGCTGCATTAATGAATAACATTGTGCGGAAAAAATATAAAACGACAAATGGATGTTTTTGCCAAAATATAGCGCCTGAAAGCAGGTATTTAACAGCATTCTCAGCGCTAGGGTCCCAGCGTCAATTTTGTCGACTCCTCCAAGGGAATAAGAACAGCCCGGGGTTGTTTTCTGCGAGAGTAACTGAGTTACTCCAAAGTTTGGATGAAGAGACATTGTTCGATGTGGATGATATTTATCTAATGGACGATGACCTAGAGGAGCACTTGAACAGAGTAAATACCATAATTTTGGGGTTTGCATCTGAGGGCTACAAATTCAACTTTAAAAAATCAAAAATTGCCCACCTCAGCGTCCTGTTTTTAGGATATGAGCTTTCAAGTGAAGGGAGAAGCCTGGCAGCCAATTTTTTTGAAAAATGCGCACTGCTCCAACCTCAAAAATCATTAAAAAATTTACAATCAATCTTGGGATTCCTAAATTTTGGTAGAACATACATTTTGGATTACGCAGAAAGAGTAAAACCTTTCTACGACTTAATAAAACCTGATTTTTCAGTAAGACAATGGACACAGGAACACACAGATACACTTCGTTCCTTACAAGCTGACATGATAGCTTCCAAACACTTACAGACACGCGTAAACGTACGCAACCTGGTGATCCATATAGTTGCGGGTCAATCTGGGTACACCTATCCAACATATAATGAAGGTGAAACAGTACCAATTGCATACAAATCACATTTGTACACAAATGCTGAGATGCGTTTCGCATCTACAGAAAAGATTCTAACAGCAGTACAGACTGCTGTAGTGAGAGAAAGAGCACTGGCTCAGGGGAATGAATAATAGTAGTAACTCCAGTCCCTGCCATAGTGGCATCGACAAAAGTGAGCGTTCCTAACGCTAAAGCCTTACATCCGAGATGGATACAATGGGCTAATTCTCTCACTGCAACAGATGTAGAATACAGGTACGAACCAAATCTAAAGACACACGCATTTCTGCAATACGAACAGGAATATCCTCTACCAAATGAAATAATGCTTCTACATCAGTATGAATATATTATTTACACTGACGGATCTGCTCAACCGGCCATAGGAAGTAAGCAACAATATAGCGCGGCATGTGCAATCGTTCAAGGTCGCATGCGGAATGGAAAGTTCCATCCAAGTTGCACGAAAACGCAATCTCTAGGAGACTGCACGGCACAGCTAGTTAAAAGCCTTGATACTGGCACTGGTAAATACAGATCGAGAATTCCCCACAGTAATT
This sequence comes from Calotriton arnoldi, assembly GCA_963921515.1. Classification (NCBI taxonomy): domain Eukaryota; kingdom Metazoa; phylum Chordata; class Amphibia; order Caudata; family Salamandridae; genus Calotriton; species Calotriton arnoldi. Next base: position 1,843,035 of record CAWUFW010000952.1, on the reverse strand, counting down.
GTGTGCGATTCCTTTTACTGTGTGCAGTCATATAATGAATATTTACAGCATTGGATTCAAAACGGGTTCAAAGATGCAAAAGGTGGCACAATTAAGCACAAAATGCTATGGGAATAGGTAGTGGAGTTGAAATCCGAACTACCGAGAGCTCACGTGATACATACACTGAGTCATCAGCGTGATGGCATTCACATTGAAGGGAATTTATTGGCTGATGAAGCCGCAAAGGGGGCTGTACGCACGGCTTCCGTAGCTGCAATCACTCGTTCTAAAACAAGAATAGACGGTGAGATTATGGTGGCTGTCATTGCTTCACGCAAAAACAGCAAGGCAGTACCAAAAAGGTTCCCACTCAAGTACTCCTACAAGTTAGATGCCAATAACATTCCATTTGCTCAGATTCCTGGAGTGGGGATAGAGTAATTCCAAACAAGGATCGTAGGTTAGGTTTAATTATAGCAGCACATGAAGGGATAGGTTCCTCACATGCATGGGGTTACGGCGACTGCTTCTTTATTGAAACAACGCTATTGGTGGCCTGGATTGACAAAGCAGACTAAAGACTATGTCTTGAAATGCGACATCTGCCAGCAGATGAAAGGTTCCACCATAACACGTCCAGCGCAGACACCATTATTAATAGGTATATATACATATACATACATATAGACATATACACATACACACACACTCACCCGTATATTTATATATTTATTCATGGAAAAAACCACGAAGGTGACGTTCCAGTTAAGTTAGGTGCTAAGCCCTTAACTTATATTAACAACAAAACAAAAAACTGAAATTCACTGGAAAAAAACTATTTTTAAAGTGACATTATAGTTAAGTGTTGGAATAAAAACCTAAAAAGCACTAAAATATGGCAATAGTGAACTAACTATATCTTGCGCCATACACAGTTTTCTCATCATTAATTTAATTGCAAATGTTGCAGTGATATTATTAATGTCATAGAAGAGGTCATGAGGGATGTAATATGTGAGGTAATTAGCAGTGCATGGTGTAGGTAGCTGGCTTTTTAGGTAGCGAGCCAATGTAGGGGCACACCATGCAAAAAGTCCAGACGACTCTTATTGGTTTTCAGGGCTTACTTTAATAATCCCACGTGCTCCATTTGTGGTAGTGTGGTCAAGCAGCTTGCGCTTATCAGTATTGCAGGGATTCTGCCCAAAAACAGAACTATGCGTAGGATTATGGGACCCTAGTGCATAGAGACCCAGTCATCCTACCACCTTAGCACCCATGAGCCCAGGACAGACTAGCTATAGTGACTCACTTGACCTCCTACTCACTCAGAGAAACAAGTGATTAGACACCCCAGAACACAACACTGCTGAATCTCTCAGGAATCGTGGTTGCAAGACACACCCTTTCACTAGCACTCTTGTACTTGTCCACTATAAGATCTGACAGAGACACGAAACAGTTTAAAATATTTATTTTAACTAACATGCTCTAACATGCAGTATATGTGCCACGCCAAGCCGGAAAATGCATAGTACAAATACAGTCAGCATAGCAGTCAGTCTATAAATCATGAAGGGAGATGTCATCATGAAAAGACAATAGAGCCTAACCTCCCTCCCCTTGCTAGGAAGCAGTATTATTATAGAGTAGAAGATCTCTGGATTTTGTCTGCAGACCCCATACTTTAGACTATAGATGGTAGTTCTACATCATAGGTGCTGTCTCGCTCTTCTCCCTGGAAAGGTCCCTCTCCAAGTGTGTGCTCCCTATTCGTGTATTTCCATAAGACCAAAGTACGTTTTCCAAACAGCAGCTGCATCGGTATGAGATGTCTACGTGCTAAGGCCTGGCCAGAACAAAATAACAAGGGGCATTGATGTTCGAGCTTGCTCGCAATGTTCAGAAAATCCCAGGAACCTGCAGAGACTGAACACAGCGATGAGTTCTCATTTGAAAATGGAAATAGAGAGAGTTGTAAAAAATAAAGTCACGTAGTAACGTGTGCAAAGTACGCAAGCAATCTGCAGCATGCCCATGCTAACTTAAAAAAACTACAATGTGCCCATAGGCCATATGACATCAGAAGTGAGTGTTAAGTGTTTGTTGCACATGAGTCAATAAATGGTGCAAACACTCAAAAAGAAATCGGGGAATAATTTATAAAAATAACACAGATTTTTATATAATTTTAGACACCAAGATCATTGGAATCAGGTAAGCACTTTCGGAGTGATGGATTTTATAAGAAAAGGGTAAAATACACAAATAACGGTTTTTGAGGTATGAGCCTCGAACGCAGTAATGTTATCCTATGGGAGGAAAGACATATATTGCAAACATATAAGTTTGGGTGTGCCCTTTGGAACATAAGGTGCTATGGGGCCAAGGTCCAAAGAACCACCAGCAGTTTTAGTTTACCTGCCCTGGCGTGTCCTGGTGCAGAGGTGCTTGACAGGTTGGTATCCTTGAGGGCTACACCACTGTAGTCAATGGGCACCTGAAAACAAAGGCTGCAAGGGGAGACTTGGGGACTAGTCCGGCAAAACCCAAAGAGGGGCTAGGCTTGTGATGGTCTTTAGAGCAAGGGGGGGCATTCGGTTGGCGTGAACCTGGGCTGTGGGACTCGAGTGCAGAGGCGTTTGGCCGGTTGGCTACAAGAGAGCATGCCTAATCTTAGTGAAGTCTCCCGTCGTGCAGGTCGGTTTTGACGGTGGTGGTGTCTGGGCTGGACCCTTAACAAGCCTTGGTTCCTGCAAGTGCTCCTGTACCCATGGTATTGGTGCAGGGGCTCCGGGGAGTCTAGCATCACTACATTTGGTGGAGAGACATGGCTGACCTCTTGGAATCATGAAAATCTCTTCCTGGCATGATGCTCCTCGTTGGGCCCGATGGCCAGCAAAAAGATTTACCGTACTAGTGCCATTGATGCCTGCATTTGCAGGGGGAAGGCTCCTCCACCCCAAAGGAGATGCTAGAAGGGTGGCAAAGTGCTAGGCAGTACTCCCAGTGTTGAGGAGGATGCACAGCTTTTGGAGGAGTCGGGTCTTTGCAATTGTCGAGGTACCAGCAGCCAGGAAGGGTTTTGTGGCAAATTCGATGTAGGTCTTCTGTTGTCACGGTGATGGCTCTACTTTGTCCATCTTCTGTTTCCAAGTAGATTAATTTTCTCTCTGCTGCCCAGAGGACCCCTAAATACTGAATTTAGGGGCGTTTAGGGAAGTGTAGGGCATTAGTCAATGAGCTACCTACCCCTGGGGTGTCTACACCCCCTATATGACCACTTCCTACGAGGAGTGGGCATAATCCTGACTCAGAGGTCCTAGTTTCACTAAAACCAATATGGTGAAACCCTTCTTCGACTGTATATTTCAGGCACCATAATTTGGGATGTACCTAGCCTGTAAGTGTGACATACCTTCTGACTATCTAATTTCCCACCTGCTCTGGTGCCAAATGGGCTTCAGGGCAGGCAGTGGCGTTCCCCAGGTCTGGGGGGAAGCTGTGTTTGCAATTCACAGGCAGTAGAGGCTTTGTTGCCTCTGGTCTTGAGATGCTAATCAGCTAGCCATCCTGCTGGAGGGGTTGTGAACACCTTCCGCCGTAGCAGGCATTGTTCCTGACCTCTGAGTGCATGGGATCTTCCTTGCAGGGGTCAGAAACTAGTTTGTGATGGCAGGCTGGAAGATACCAGTCAACCAGCACACTATGTGACTAGTAAGATTTCAGGGGGCACCTCTAAGGTGCCCTCTGGGTGCATGTCATAATAAATCCGAAACTTGCATCAGTATAGATTTATTAAGACAAGGTGTTTGATACCAAACACCATTACTTTCAGTGAAGCCATCATGTAGCTGGGTAACTCGTAATGAGCAGTGCACATTACATGCTCTGAAGAAGGCTTCCTGGTCACTTGCAATGTCTAGAAATGGGACTAGGATTTACAGGGACACATCTGCTCATGCAGGTACGCCCTCACATGTAATCTAATGCACCCTGCCTTAGGGCTCTAAGACCTTCTGTAGTGGTGACTTACATATAGTACATGTAGTGTACAGGGGCATGGCACACAGTGAGTGTGCCATGTATTTTCAGAATCGTTTGCACTATTTCACGCATCCTGCAATAGTAGTATGCATGCAGTGTGTGTGGGGGTCCCTGAGGGTGGCATAATACATGCTGCAGCCCTTAGGGACCCTCTTTATTACCCATGTCTTGGGTACCAGGGGGACCATTTTCTAGGGACTTACAGGGGTGCTAAAGTCCTTGCCAATTGGGTTACAATTGAACATTTGTTTAATTTAAGAGAAAGAGCACTGGCACCTGATTAGCAGGGACCCAGTGCACTACCAATCCACAACATCAGTACAAATGAGCAAAAACTGGGGGTGACCATGCCAAAAAGTGGCACTTTCCTATACATTGCAAGTGCACGCGCTATAGTTAGCTTAGGACACAAGTTATAGTTGCTTGCAATAACTATAACTGGTGATTTCCAGTGGTTTTGTATGTTTAAATCAGTGTATTATAACTGAAATTTTCCAACCATAACGTTACTTTAACCTTTATTTTTTCAGTGAATGTCTATGTTTTTTTAACTTAAAGTAATATTTTATTACCATACATAAAGCCAACCCTCTGTATGCAGCAAACCTGACGCCACGCAGGGCCTGCAGAAAGCCCTGTGTCTAATACCAGTGGGCAGCCTACTCCACGCAGGGTGTGGGCTGGCCGCAGAGCCTTCTAATCGGCCAGGGCCTGAGTCCAACCCATAGTCCCAGCCCACCCTCCCCAGCCACTTTGGGCCCTGGAAACCCCATCTACTATGCCTTTATTTTTTTAAAGGAAGGGCGGTGCATGTCGCCAAGCCACTTTGGGCCAATAGTGGCTCCATGGACATGAACCCCCGGAGCCAAAACAAATATGTTATGGGAAGGGGTACCACCTCCATGAGCCACAAGAGGTCCCGGCGACCCAATCCCCCAGGGTCTTTAAGAGGACGGGGTGCCTTTGGGGCCAAAACATATATGTTAAGGGGAGGGGGGCGCACGACCTCCCTCGCCCAGCCAGCAGTGGCCCCTGGCACTCCAATCCATGGAGCAAAATTGCAATCAAAAGAGGAGGGGTGCTGGGTGGTCCTCTCTGCCCCATGCCTTTATATGCCCCGGGGACCGGGCAGTTAACTTAAAGGGGAGGAGTGTGAGACCCTCTCCCCAAGCCTATTGTTGTCGCAAAGCCTCGCTCGAGAGAATTCGTTAAGTTTCGTCAAATGGAGCCAAAATTAGTACGAGAACAAAAAATGCTTTTCCTATGGAAATGTAGACCTAACTATGATAACAATGATAACGATAGTTATAGTTAGGACTAGGAAATAGATTTTTTTTTTGGTTTGCTTATAACTTTGGCTCCCATTGACGACTTTTCACAAAACTTTCCCAAAAAAGTCTCATCCACCTCAGCTCCTTCCTGGAAAGTTTCGGAGTGATCCATCAACTGGGAACTGAGAAAAAGGGGGGTCCCAAAACGCGTTTTCCCCATACAATATTCCATAGGAAACTTGAACAGCAATACCACAAAAACGTCTAATGTAATAACAACAAAGTTTGCAGGAAGCTAGAAATTGGTCCGGAGAGTGTGCTTTTCTGATTTGGTGTAAATGTGTACAGTAGTTTTTGAGAAATTGAGGATCAAAATATTTGTTTATTTCATGCCACGGAGGATCTACAGGTCAAAAGATATGATCCAATTGACTGCCATCACATCAACAAAGATGTGGCAGCAGCCATATCCGGACTCGGGGACTGAGTCCTGTGTCCTACAAAACAGTCTTTAAAAACATATAGGGGGCAGAGTAGGGGTCAAAAAATTATTATTATTATTTTTTTATCTGCATGGAGGATTTGTGTAGTTGATTTTTTTTTAAGAATGCGGGCTAGCACCCTATGTGAATGAGCTCCACAGGGTGGGCCAGGGCCCAGCACTTTTATTTTCTTTTAGGAGGAAGGGGTATGCAGCCCCCCTTCTAGGGACAACATCCACTGGGGCAACTTTTCATAAATTTGGGGAGGGAATGCCACCCCCTCCCAGAGCCCTTTTGAGGCCCCTTGGATCCGTTCCCCCCGGGGGCAGATTTTTTGTGGGGGACAGTAGATTGGCCCCGGAGATCACATTCCATAGGGCCCGATACTCCTGCAGTGTCCCAGGACCCTGTTGCCTAGGACACTGATGTTCCTTAACCAGGAGCGTGTGGGCAGGGTAAATAAACTTTATTCCCGGTCCGCACTCTCCCGAGCAGGGAACACAACTTTGCTCCGGTCTGGGTTGGAAACAGAAAAAAATGCTGTTGCCGCAATGGCTGCTGTTAGCACCGCAATGGCTGCTGTCAGCACCACAATGGGTGCTGGCTGGGGCCGCAGGGGCATGTGGGCTCCCCTTGCATCCCCCAACAATTTTGCCTGTCGTGGGTTCCCCGAGTGGGCACCCACTTTCAAACAATTGCTTGCCCCCACAAAGGGTGCTGGTTGAGGAGCCAGCATGTACCAAAGGAAGGTATAGTTTCTTATCTGTAATTCTAGTTCTCTTGTAGGGGTATTTCCATGATAGTCATAAGCGTTGACTAGTTCCACCCATCTGCGGGGACCCTGGAGCACTTTATCCAATCAATGTACGTTCTTTAAAAAAAAATTATTTCTTTATTTGATTTCAACCAACAAGTACAGAGGTGCATATACTATTTACTGCATAATACACCATTTCACAATACATACAGGTTGAGCCATAAACAACAATCTGTACCATTTCCAATGCTTCTTATTGGAGGAGACTGCGCAACACATATCCATGACTCCCTCTAGAAACCCTCTCCCACTCCCATCGCCCGGTTCCCTGGTGAGCAACAATAAATATACAGCTGCACAGCATGATAGAGTAGGACCATATCCGTGTGGAAGGGGGGAGAGAACTCCTGTCACCTCCCTGTACTGCACATGGGGAGTCATCAACGTATCCATGCCACTGTTAGTCTCATTTTAAATCTGAAGCGCTGCCCAGAGTGCCAGCCTCCTCTCTTATGTTGCCTGAGTCTGCCACGTCCTCTAGGTACGTCTGTAAGAGAGCCCAAATATCCTGCGGACGGGAGGTCGGGGCAACAGTTCTGCGTATGTGGTCAATTGTTCCTTGCAGAGTATTAGATCATATATCCAATCCTTAAATTTGGGGGCCCTCCCTCTACCCCAACGGCATGCAACTCTGCATTTCGCCAGTAACAGCCCCAGAGAAACGAATTTCCTATGTGTGTCCGGAAGTTCCTTTGTATATCCTAACAGCGCTATAAGTGGAGTGAGAGCAGTAGGGGAACCCACCATCCTATACAGTGCCGTCTCCACGTCTAGCCAGTACTGATGCACCTCTTCGCATTGCCAGGCCAGGTGCATGAACCTTGCCCCCTCTAGTCTGCATCCGTCACAACGGTCATCGGGTCTCAATTTGTACCTATGTAGTTTTGCTGGTGTATTGTATACTCGGTGGAGGAATTTGAAGTGTATAATACGCAATCGGCTGCTGGCCGTCATCATGCCTGTCTGCGTGCAACAGTATAGCCACTACCCATCGGTAGCGGGTTCGCTTAGGTCCGAGTCCCACCTAAGTCTAGAGCTCGCCTGTGTGTCTGGCCTTTCTGCAAGGGCAGCCCGGTAAAGTCTGGAGACTGCGTGTGCTGGGTTCGGTGACTGCAGTAGAGTGTGTAAGGTTGTAAAAGTGGGTGGCTCATGGGGAAAGCTAGTTGTAGCAGTGCGAACGTCCTGTCGTAGTCTGAGATATAGAAAAACTTCCAGCGGAGTAGGGGACCCCCTCGCTAAATAGTTCACTGCGGTCTTTAAATTGTCCTTCATGATATAGATCACCCCATTTGCTGATCCCCTCCTACTCAGCACGTGCGGCATAGCCCCTGATGGGTGACAGGTGAAGGAAGTGACCCTCTAGGGTCACCCGGGTCACTCTCGACCTCCTCTTGCCTTCCACTAATGAAGACTCGGTGACGCAGTAGAGAATGCAAGCAAACTAGTTTATTCACAAAATACACTGCAGTGGAGTCCAGTCTGACATGCCTCCTATGATGGCTGACGAGGGACTGACTCTAACAAGCATAAAGTTACATTATGTAGGTTGTGGAGCCCACAAAGACCCGCCTATTATGGAAAAGTACTGGTAGCTGTCGTAATACAATGGGGGCACAGAACATAAGTTTCCGTTCTGCAGCCTGGTACAAGCTATCTACTATCCAAGGTCATCTGGCCTATCCTCCCTTCTAGACAGGTGGGAGAAGGCCTCAATGTAACAGAAAAGGCATGCGTTAATGAGCAAATTTCAGCATTGGAGAAACGAAACTTACCAAAGACCATTTCTCGTAAATGAGCAAGTAACAGTTTCGATTGAAATATAAAATGGCGTCTTTGAGAGCTAAAATGGGGGCACAGATGTCAACCTAACGCAACTTCTGTATTTACTGATTGCGTCTACACACAAAATGCAAATATAATGTATTAGCCATATAAATGCTAACATAATTTTGGGTAAGACACGAATAAAATGACAATGTTACGTTTCAATTCTATCAGACCCTCCTTTTAGCATTTTATGCTAATACGGATAACCTTTATTATTGCTATCAGGTAAGGGTCTTTACAATTCTAATAGTGTAAAGGAAAATATAGTTATACAAACGATAATATATTGGATGCGAGTATGTATATAGACATTGCCTGTGTAAAGAGAACTAGGACACTAAGCAGTTGCAGTACAAGTAACATCAGGAACAGAGCCTGCAAGAGAAGTAGTTGAACCAAAAACTCCCTCATCCAACTGCATAATGGCATTAAGCTCCTTTTGAAGCATTATAGTCGCATTTGTATCATGAATCAAAATTCTTTTGGGAGTGAGATAAGTAGTACAATATGAGCAACATAAGGGAAGACACTGAATCAGAATACAGCAGCATACTAGAAGGACAATGAAATATTTTATCTTTTCTAAAATCCAACCCCAACCACCGAACAAAGACCAGCTCCAATTTCCACTCTCCATCCCTTTAACATTTTCCAAAATGTCTAAAATATGCCGTGTAATATTCTTTTCCATATTCGTAATACCGACTACACACTGCTCTCCTATTATTGCGCATGCACCATCGTTTTTGTCTATAATTAAAATCAACTGCATATCTTGTTTGTTCGGAGTACATGCGCATACTTTCTAACTGAGTGGTGATGTCCCGTAAAACTGCCACTGTAGAGTTAGATAAAATTTGCAATTTACACCCAAAATATTCTCTAGCTCGTTCACCCCTGGCCATGGCGGTACCACCAAACGTAAGAATAGAAGAAAGGATATATCCAAAGGTGATACCATTACTATAATTATTAACTTCCAAATCAGTAACTCCCTCACAGAATTCCTTAGTCAATGTTCTTTTTACCCATTTTATATTTGGTCTGCTAAGCCTGCAAGGTACCCCAAGAGAGAGGTAGCACCATTCCCAAAGCCACATCCTCTGTACCGTTGTACATATTGGTATACGTACCATTTGATAAAAAATAAAAACCTGGATGTGCATAGAGTGGACCTTAATAATCTAATGGAGCATATCTAGTATTCATCCCCTTCATACTGGGATCATCCTTTCTTCCTAAACGCATCACATTTTTGTACACTACTTCTCCAGAGCAATTAAGATACAAATAAGCATCAGTACTATTTATTACAGGGCAACATGCGGGATAAATACCTGCCTCTTGAGTGACGGTCAGATCCTGGTAGTACCAACCTGTCAGGGTGATATTCCTTCTAAGAAACAGATCACCGCAATACATTTCAGGCATGCATCCAGGATACCCCGTTCCCCTCGGTTTTCTATAGCATAAGCAAGGTCCAGGATATCCCAGGCCGAATTCACCTTTTACCTCTATGAATTGGTGAGGACGAACATATGTGTAATTCACCAATGACAAGAGGTAGGCGGTCCATAAACTAGTAACAGAATCAGTGGGATAACAGGCTGTGTTATCCCCAATTATTTTTCGATGTGTGTCTAAGAAGACATTGCCATGCATGGCTCTTTTTCCACGATCTGAGGAAACAGCCCGATGTAAGACACATGATGAGGTATCATCAGAGCACTCCAGCATCCAGAACAGCTCCGCACCCACCAATAGGAACAACAATATAACTACAACCATAAATATTTTCTGCCTGAGCAACCACGCAAAACCAACCTGCCCCGGACGCAGGGCATAAGAAACTGTTCATGTTCTGCATAAGGTCGACCAAACAAATACATCTTTATTACAATGTTACAAATTAAATCACCAGAGAAAGAGACGTTATATGATGGAGCCAATGATGGAAAGGACACAAAAAACAAAAAGAAAAAAGCGTCAAAAAGAAAGAATCAGGGTCCATTCCAAGCCTCCCTGGCAGGCTTCTATTGTCCAATCCTCGGTGGTGCTATTGAGCAAGCGGCGGTGGAGCCACACTGTTGTAGCCCATCTGCAAATGTTCAATGTTCTCAGGATGGGGCACTTTCCCTCCTTGGAAAATACCCTCAGCTCATCTGGTCCTGCGTCACAAGCAGTGCACCAAATCTTCCACTCCCTAATCTAATGGGAAAACGCAGAAACAAGGGGCATTGGCAATAATCTTATCCAAAAAAGTCCATCCCTAACTACACTCACTTCTCTTTTGGTGCACCACCCTTCCGTCGAGGACGCAAATTGTACCTTTCTACTCCAGGTATTGTTTCATCTCGAAGAAGAATCTGAAATTCAGGGAGCGCCGGGGACTGAGACGCAGGTTCCTGCGAATCAGATGAAGTGGAAACCTGAGCAGCCTTAATTTCTGGGGGGACTGCCGCATTCAAAACGGCATCATTTTCTTCCTCTGTCTGCGTCCAAACTAATTGGGCATCGGAGAATGGAAGAAATCTTGGGACTTTCTCTGTCTCCTGGTCTCCAATGCCATCACACACCCAGGCATCGTAGGGAAGGGGTAGCGGCACCCGTCGGCAGTGGGAAGCATGGATCCAATGCTTCCGGCCTTCCACTCTTACTGCTGTCCTCGTTGTGATGAGGACCAGATAGGGTCCCTTCCATTTAGGCTCCAAACTGTCTCGTTTATGGAAACTTTTGACTAATACATATTTGCCAGGTTGAATGGTGTGCCCAGGCCCCTCAGGTGCTGAAGGTAGCACCTTGTGTATCTGTTGTTGAATAGAACGCAAGCTTTAAGTGAGTTCATACAAATAATCAACCAATAGAGGATAATCTATTTCTGAAAACTTCTTCGGTCTAGGGACACCCCACACATTTGCTGGACGACCAAAGATCACCTCATTGGGTGATAATCCTGTTCTCGAATGAGCTGTCATTCTGGTGGACAATAGGGCAAGAGGTAAGGCATCTGGCCATTGCAACCCAGTACTTTCTTTGATTTTGGCCAATTTTAGTTTGAGAGTACCGTTGTACTTTTCAACTAAACCTGCTGACTGAGGGTGATTGGTTGCATGGAATTTTTGCTTGATATGCAAACCCTCGCACATGAGTTGAATCACCTTCGCATTGAAGTGACTTCCGTTGTCACTCCAAATCAAACGAGGCAAGCCGTAGCGCGGGGAAAACTCCTTAATAAGAGCCTTTGCCGTTTCTATGGCAGTATTTTCCTTTATTGGATAAGCCTCAATCCATTTGCTAAACGCACAAACTACCGCTAACACATATTTCAAATTATTAACTCGCTGTAGCTCTATGTAATCCATCTGGAGTACCTCAAAAGAGAAAGAAGGGGGTGTAAAATTACCAGAAGGTGTAGGGGTACCTTTCCCAGGATTGTGTTTTAAACAAATCATGCAGTGCTTCACTAATTGAGCAGCAACCTTTTAAATATTATCATTTTGCCACACAGGTTCTAGTAATTTACAATTGCCTTTAGCGCTAATATGTGCCGGACGATGTGCCATGGTAACTACGGGAAGTACATATGCATCTGGTAGCATCCATCTCTGTTTCTCAGATTTATCTGTCCAGCATCCTTCATTATCTAGATGCCCTGTACTCTCCTGCCACACTGCCAACTCCTCTACTGTTGCCTCACTCCGTATCTCTCTAACACTCCAGTGAATTCTCAAACATACCAACGTTTGGTACCCATCTAACAGGACCTGCCACAAACATTTTCGTCGTTCTCGACCTTGCTGTCTCTTTCGCTGTCTGATCTGCAAAGGCATTTCCCTTCCCCGCATCATCCGTAATTGCTTTATGAGCACTAAATTTGACTATTGCCAATCGTTTGGGAAGAGTCAAAGCTGTCAGAAGTCTCTCTATCAAATGACCATTTTGAATTTTGGTCCAATGTGAAGTCAAGAATCCTCTCTCTGCCCAGAGGCGTCCAAAATTATGGGCCACCCCGAAGGCATACTGGCTGTCAGTATAAATATTGACAGTCAGTCCTTTACTTAATTCACATGCTCGCAAAAGAGCTATCAGCTCCGCAGCTTGCGCTGATTGATGAGGAACATGTGACGTCTCAACTACAGTTCGCATCGTGGTAATAGCATACGCCGCTGTAGTGGTGCCATCTGACAATTTGAAACAAGAGCCATCGACATATAGTTCCCCTTGAGGGTCAGATAAGGGAACATCAGTCAAGTCTACCCTTCCCTTCGTCTCCTCCTCGGTCCGGAACAGACAATCATGGACGTCCTTGTCCTCTTCTTCCGAAGGGAGGGGTAGCAACGTGGCTGGATTCAGTGTGGCACATCTTTTGATAGTAATATGAGGTGCAAACATCGTTAATTCGTACCCCGTCAGACGAGTACTGGTAAGGTGCTGTGTCTTTGTTTTATTCAAAAGTACATCCACAGCATGCGGTACCATTACTGTGAGATCATGATTGAGAATGAGCCCTGCCGATTTTCGGCTAGAGACCGCCGCGGCTCTTAAACAGCTCGGGAGGGCTCTGATGACAGGGTCAACCGTAGAAGAAAAATAAGCACACAGCCTCTGCTTACCTCCAAAGGCTTGTGTTAACAGAGAGAGTGCACATCCAGCCGCTTCGTGTACGTACAACACGAAGGGCTTCTTATAATCAGGCGTGCCAAGCACAGGTGCAGAGCAAAGCGCAACTTTTAATTGTTCAAAAGCATGCTGACATTCATGCGTCCAAGGCAAAGGTTTATGCACATTTTTAGTTATCAAGCGAAGCAGAGGCTGTGTTAATAAAGAATAAGCAGGTATCCAGTGCCGACAATACGAAGTGATGCCTATGAAAGCACGCATGTCCCTCTGAGACACAGGGACAGGCATCTTAACAATGGCATCAACTCGTTCAGGTGTTAGCCTCCGACCCTCCTTCGACAGCAGGTGACCTAAATAGGTGACCTGCTGTTGACAATATTGGAATTTGGAAAGGGACACTTTATGTCCTTTGTTTGCCAAATGCTTTAACAATTTAACCGTATCATCCGACAACCCTCTTCGGTATCGGAGGCTATCAAAATGTCATCCTCATACTACAATAATACATTACCTGCGGGAAGAGAGAGAGAGTCCAATTGACTTTTCAAAGCTTGACTATAAATACTAGGACTTTCTGTATACCCCTGAGGAACCCTGCAGAATTGAAAACTTCGGCCAGCTAAGGCGAAGCCGAATAAATATCGGCTGTCTGGATGTACAGGAATGCTAAAAAAAAGCATTTTTCAAATCAATAACAGAAAAGAATTTAGCTGTGGGAGGAATCATTGTTAAAAGGATGGTAATATCAGGGACTACCGGAAACTGAGGAACAACTATTTTATTTATTTCCCGCAAATCAATCATAAAATGATAAACATCAGGATGCGCATCAGGGGAATCCACAGGTGCCTTTTTAAGAATAGGGAGAATGGGGCTGTTGCACACATTCGCTACTGTCTCCTCCACTACCCCTGATTTGATCAGGTCTTGTATAATCTGCATCAAACCCTGTTCCCCAGCCCGCGATATTTTGTATTGGGGAATACGAGGAAGCACAACGTTATCTTGAACCTTTATTGAAACTGGTGGTATCTGTTACAACCCCACATCCGTATCCCCTGTTGCCCACAATGAGGACGGCACATCCTTAAATTCAACAGGATGCGGTGCATCTTTCGCCAAACACTGCTTTGCACTAACCACATTAGGTCCAAAAGTCAGATAAACACCATCGGGGGAACAATAAATGGTGGCATGTAACTTCTTCAATAAATCCAGGCCTAATACATTTCCCCCACAATTATCCGTTAACAAAAATGGGGAGTCCACAGTAAAAGGACCAACTGTAAAAGCAAGAGGTCAGGATATGCAGCACACAACCGGTATGCCTGAAAAACCTACCGAGACATTATTACGGCCAGACAGGGCTGCCCCGGGGACCAGCGAATGAAAAACAGAGCTATTCATTGTACCTGTATCCACCAAAACTTTCTGTGCCGAACCATGCAAATCTGCTGTGACATAAGGACCACGCTGATCTACAGGAATTTGGATTGGTCCCTCACCCTGTCCCTTGCTGTCCTAGCTATAGGACATCCCTGTAACTTCATCCATATCATAATCGTCATGATAGTACTGCCTTCCCTGGGGATCATCGAAGTAATTCTGATCTGAACAACCCCCTAAAGATGTATCAACTTGATCCTCATCCCGACCAACCTGTCCACGGTCCCTTCCACCTGGACCCCGCCCTCTAGGTACTGCAAGTTTCTGTAACAGTTCCGGACACTCGCTTCGCCAATGTCGCTCCTTTTTACAATACGCACACTGATTCAGCCCCAAAGGCGCACCGCCTCTTCCAGCACCCCGTGACCTTTTAGCCGGACCAGCACCTCGACCCCTTCCAGACCCCCTTGCAACCTGCTGTAGCAACACCTTCGTCTTCAAATCCTTACTCTTTTTCTCCACTTTATCCTTTTCCTCATTCTCTTGATGCTCATAATATTGAGCCATACTCAATATCACTGAAGTGGAGGAAGTAGTCCAAGTACTCTCAGAAGCTTGCAGCCAAGCCGCAATTTCAGGAAGTAAATTTGTAACAAACCTATTAACAAACAAACGAACGAACAACACCTTCAACTGACAAATCCTGCCCATTGAAATCGAGAAACACCCCTTCAAAACGAGTAAAGAAATCTGACACACTCTCCTCTTTCTTCTGACGACATGCCGTTAACTTGTCCCAATCCACCCGTCTAGGTGGGATAAGAGAATGCATATAGGTGATAATGCGGCTTGGCAAGGCCAAAATTTCAACTTTGGGCTTTTCACCAGCCTTTCTCTCCTTATCCCATGCCCTAATCTCATTCCAAGTACCACCCAGCTCCGCTGCATGATCCTGTGTATGCACTTGCCGCCAAATGTCCACTGGCACCAAAAGCCCAAAAAACATCTCAATGTCTGCTAAAGTCATAACTGATGAGGAGGCAGCTTCTGTTAATTCTTTATAGTATGCAGTAGGATTTTTCCTAGGGTCCGGTAACTGACTTTTAAGAGCAAGCACCTCACTTCTTTTCCATGGGGTATAGACCCATTGTTCCCGAAAATGAGCCTCTACCCGCTGTTGAACCGCATCTCCATTCTGGTTACGCTGTTCTGGGATCTCAGGGTAAAAAACAGGGTGCACCTCTCTCATTGGAAATTGTGACACTGTAGTTGGAGTACGGTAATGTAATCTTTTTCGATAACCAAGGAGCGTTCCAACATTTCCAAAAACTTCTGCAGGTGCCATACCAACTGAATATACACGATCTCGAATATCATAAATAACTTGAGGAGCTGTGCCTCCAATACACTGTTCCCACAAACCAATCAATGTAGCCGACATATGCTGCAGAGCATGCTGTTGTACGAATGGGTCAAAATCTTTCATCACACTCCATATATCTTCCACACTATAAATCGGATTCCGAACCCAATGTGCTGCCTGATTTGCAACCATCTTCTTCTCCTCTTCACCCACATCAGTCCGAATCAATGCCCGCCCCATTCGCTCCCTTGCCGCCGCCCAATCCCCACCATCTGACCCTCTCACCGGTGTCTCAACACTCCCCAACACCACGGATGAAATACCTGGGACAGACATAAGAGGTACAGACGCAGATGACAATGTCAACAATGACTGTGTAGTGGGTGTAAGAGAAGGAGGAGAAACATGAGGGGAAGCAACAGACACTGCGGGGGTGCCTGCAGTCACCACACTCGCAGGTTGCAAAACTAGAGGGGGGACAGATAGGGCTGGAGCCGAAGCTGTTAAATCTGCAGAAAGACCAGAAGGGGGCGGTGGGGCAACGGAGGACTGAGGCGATGGCACAACAGGATATAATCTCTGTGGGGCATAGGGAGGTGGGGGACGGGTGTCCAACAGATCCTCCACAAAAGGATCCTCATCCTCTTTTTTTTTTTTTTTTGTAAAATATGTTTATTGATTTCCATCATATATCAATCAAAAGCAATTCAAACATGAGCTTCCGCTCGCATATAACTTCCCCAATACACATGTCTCCCTATACGGGCTCTCCGTTAATCCACGGATACAATTGGGAGTGCTCAATACCATACTGGAGAACAGTTCGGTGTTCCAATAACAAGGCCCACCTTCGCATTTCTATAGCAAGGCACAACGTGATAAAGGGCAATAACAAGTATTTTATCCAGAAGCTCTGGAACATAGGAAAGAAAATGAGCACGAAATCATACACCCTATAACACGCAACAATCCCTCCTCCCTCCCACCAACCCCCTCCCACAACTCCCCCGGCATGACGTGATAACTAAGGATCCTCATCCTCTTGAACAACATGGAACTTATTACATTCCAATCGAAACTTCCTATCTGCACACTCAATACCCTTTTCAGCTTGCTCCTTATCATAAGCTACCGCTTTATGAACCACTGTTTGCATTGCCTTCTTCCTAGACTCCTTCTCTGCTCGTATACGCCTCTGTTTAGCTTCTTTCTGCCATACCTGCAAAGTATCAAACATCGACTGCCTACTTCTTCTAGCAAATAATTTGCCATGCAAATAATTCAGTTTTTGTTCAATAAAAGTACTTTCAGTGGCCACTGAAGTTCAGTATTGTCCCTTTTATACTTGTGCCATAATGTACAAAACATAATAGGGCCAATACCGTGCTTCACATACATCTCAAAACTCGGAGTGCCTTCCGGAGGCGCAGGCTGCCTTTCCTCCAGCCGATGCTCAGCAGAACATCAGTGGCACCCCAAGCACAACACTTTACTCCAACAAGGCATTCTGGCATCAGACGCATTCACTCTCCACCTAAATCACACACAACAAGAACGCACAAACAAAAGAGCTCTCCAAGTCAGTCCGCAGACTGCACCAAGACAAGATAGGCTCTAGCCCCGGGCCTTTTCAATATTAAACCAAATTCAGCAAGTGGCCTAGCAGAACGTTCAAAACGCTCCGTATCACAAGGGTCCACAGACCCACCAAGTTAATCAAGACGGCGCCGCACTTACCAAAACTCACCCGGTCCACACAGGTCAGACAAGATTATTCTCCACTGCTGACTCTTCGGACCCAAACGGTCAGATCCAAGGGTTTCGTCTTTTCAGGACCCCAGCCGAGATGACCACTAGATGAGGAGCCGCCCGATCAGACAGGCGGGGCAGCCGCGAGGACCAGGCTCTATCATGTGGGGATCAACGATCCGCCCATCCGACCAGATGCAACCCCGACCCCCTTAACCCGATTACGGGCGGGATGGGTCACCTGGTGGAGTCCCTGTTCGGGCGCCAAACTGAAGGAAGTGACCCACTAGGGTCACCCCGGTCACTCTCGACATCCTCTTGCCTTCCACTAATGAAGAGTCGGTGACGCAGTAGAGAATGCAAGCAAAGAAATTTCAGTCCCCAGCACACGTTACATTTTGACAATACAACAAATGACAGCAGTAGCTATTGTGAGTCACAGACAAATATAGACAGACATCCAAGTTGTATCTTCGATCTTTATTCCTTTTCACAGATTCTTCGTGAGCCGATCTTAAGCCAACACGTGTTTTGTCGCCTCAGTAATATGTACATGCGACTTTTTCAAGGATAAGTGGAAACATAGGATACAGTCACTACTCCAGTTTCACCAATAACTGTATGTCCCCAATTTATTTCTATAATACCTCCACCATGACATGTTCACATGTTGTTAATAAATCCTCACTTCTCCTTTATTAGGCATGCAGCATTAGACCAAACTCTGGTCTTGACATTACCATGAACGTGAATATGCACAAGAAAGTCTGATGATCAAAACTATTGGACCCTTCACAAAAAACACCCGCAATGTTCCATGTGCTAGATTATATCCTTATGTGTCTCTATCTGACCATAAACCTCGCACCAATGAGTCAATAAAGGAAGTCCAAAACCCCGTCACCAACTTGTGAGTGCCACACCACACACACAAGTGCAAACGTATAAAAACACAAACCAACCTTCACTCTTTTCTGTTTATATATCTATAAATCAAAGACAAAAATAATGCCAATATATAAGTATGAGCAGAAAGGCCTCCATATTTCTTAGTCTAAAATTCACTTGTACTTATACATTAGTAAAACCCCAATTTTAAACCTACTTGAAGTGTGGTGATGATTCCATCCCACACTGTCCTTCGGCGTGGGGAAAGTAGTAGAGATGCGATTCAGAGATAAGTAATCTCGCTCTTCAATATTAGGGTTAGGTCACTGCAAAAACAAATCAGACAATATGCATCTGAGAAGGTGCCTACATCTAATAGGCACTTGATACTTGCGACATGCTCTCACTTCTGTTACCCTATTGTCACCATTAATACCATTCCTCTGCATTCAAGACTATGTATTGCAAAGGCCCTGTACGGGAACTATCGAGTTTTGATACTTACATTTTTAAGTTTTTAAGTTTGCTTGAATAAATACTCAATACACCCCATCCTTAGAGCTATCAGTAAATAAGACATAGAAATATTGCATATAAGTCGCCAGGTATCTCCCGTCATTATCCTGTCTATGCCATTCGCCACGCAAGTCAGGCCACACTCTAATTGCCTCCTCGGGACAAATCCAAACACATCTCCCCTTCTTACCGTCTAGGTTTCGCTGCAAACGTCCTAAGTCCACACGCCTATTTCTCGAGTACGAGACAGAGTCCTCGGATGCCGGCACTCTTATGCTGCCGTCATCCATCACGTGACCATCACCATAACATGCTTCAAAGTTCTAGTGAAATACCAGCGCCATCTTGGAATGTACACTAATACACTAATCGGTCCTCAAAAGATTATTCCACAGTCTCATTACTTATTTCCCGTTCAACGCCATATTAATAAAATTTCGCCCGTATTCGTACAGTACGTCCTCCTAATTCTCACCATTAGAAATATTCCAAGACCATTTAAACAATTTTATGAATACTTATGACCAATAAAACAGCCGCATTGCACTGAATCCATTCCTAGGAAGCGAGTACTGTTCCTACTTGATACTGCCCCTGGATCCAAAATACCCTAAACGAATGTGAATATTCCAAAGGACACATTATGATTCCCTAGTATCCGAACCATAGCTTGTTATCCAGTTAAATGCGCTGTCAACTCTAGACGCCATCTTGGAGTGTAGTACATACCATTTAAGACAAACCTCACTGTACTGTAAATACGTCCACATATTCTCTTCTTGCCTATTCCCTTGTTATGCCAATTCCGTCCAAATTCTACCACAGTAGTCAATCATTACGTCACAAATATTGCACCGGTCTTAATCAAGACAGTGCATGTGTGTATACCAACAGCCATATTGTGCAACTTAGATCAGGTCTTAGACGGATAAAATCAATCATGTGAGGGGTGGTGGTACTTGAAACCCCATAGCCCCCTATTACATCGCCATGGATGCAAGTCAATGGTGGGGGGGAAAAAACGTGTAATGTATTGAAGTTTTAAACTTAAATTCGAATTGCCCCACTTAACCCAATTGAAAGTCTCATCATAAGTGTCAGTGACTATATGTTGCATCCTATCCAATACGTAATAACTACAATTCCTTCATACAGTGTGAGTATATAGACAACACATTTATTATTCATGATGCACAAGAGAATCTCATTCATTCAGTGCTGTACTACAGCAAGGTTCAATGCTGCCTTTATCCATTATCTCCCTAAGATGTAGTGCAACTCCTGATCCACATTCAGACCCAGCTCAGTCGTACGTAACTTTAGAATCCAAGAGGCCTCATTCCTTTGCAAAAAGAACAATTGATGGACAGAATGCAGAACAATGTCATACATTCACCCCAGTACAGAGATCTGGGCCTAAATCCATCGTTTTTTGCTCACCTGCCATTCCAGTTTGAACCCAGCCATATGCAAATCAGTCTTGACCCTGTGCTTCATGGGAACAGTCCAGACCGAACTGCCAGGCCAGGTCCTCCCTGGACTGGAAACAAGCATCCTAGGACCGGTTTCGGGGTTTCACCCCTCAGCCAGGATAGCTTGACTCCAGTGGCATGAAGAGCACGGGACCCACGTCTGGGCATACCCGTCCCACTCGGGGTGACAAATGCAAAAAGAACAATTGATGGACAGAATGCAGAACAATGTCATACATTCACCCCAGTACAGAGATCAGCATTCCGTCCATCATTTGTTTGCGTAGCACTTTTCACCCTAAGTGGGATGGGTATGTCCAGACGTGGGTCCCTTGCTCACTGTGCCACTGGATTCAAGCTAGCCTGGCTGATGAAGGGTAATACCCAGAAACCGGTCCCAGGATGCTTGTTTCCGGTACAGGGAGGACCTGGCTTGGCAGTTCGGTCTGGACTGTTCCCATGAGGCACAGGGTCAAGACTGATTTGCATATGGCTGGGTCTACACTGGGGTGGCATGGTGAGCAAAAGAACGATGGATTTAACCCAGATCTCTTGACTGGGGGTGAATGTATGATTTATTCAGCATTCCGTCCATCATTTGTTTTCGTAGCACTTTTCACCCTAAGTGGGATGGGTATGCCCAGACGTGGGTCCCTTGCTCACTGTGCCACTGGATTCAAGCTAGCCTGGCTGATGAAGGGTAATACCCAGAAACCGGTCCCAGGATGCTTGTTTCCGGTCCAGGGAGGACCTGGCTTGGCAGTTCGGTCTGGACTGTTCCCATGAGGCACAGGGTCAAGACTGGGGTGGCATGGTGAGCAAAAGAACGATGGATTTAATCCAGATCTCTTGACTGGGGGTGCATGTATGATTTATTCAGCATTCAGTCCATCATTTGTTTGCCTAGCACTTTTCACCCTAAGTGGGATGGGTATGCCCAGACGTGGGTCCCTTGCTCACTGTGCCACTGGATTCAAGCTAGCCTGGCTGATGAAGGGTAATACCCAGAAACCGGTTCCAGGATGCTTGTTTCCGGTCCAGGGAGGACCTGGCTTGACAGTTCGGTCTGGACTGTTCCCATGAGGCACAGGTTCAAGACTGATTTGCATATGGCTGGGTCTACACTGGGGTGGCATGGTGAGCAAAAGAATGATGGATTTAACCCAGATCTCTTGACTGGGGGTGAATGTATGATTTATTCAGCATTCCGTCCATCATTTGTTTGCATAGCACTTATTCCTTCGCAGCATCAATTCTCTGTTACCACCTCGTGGATGTCTCAAAGTCTGGTCAATCCCATAGAATAAGAAATCTTTGTTCCTACCTTGGGAGGTACATTGTGTAATGTGTGAGGCAATGGGGTACCTGAGATCGCCCTGTTTCACTGCCCTCATGTGTTCCCCTATCCTCTCCCGTAAACTTCTGATTGTGCTCCCGACATATTTTTGGGTGCATCTACATTCAATTATATAGACCACATATTTGGTGTTGCAGTTGATATTGGTCATAATTTTGTAAAGTTTGTCACCTGGACCTCTGAAGTCCATTTTCTTGTTGCTTGCCCATTTACAGGCCACACAATGTCCACATTCATAAAATCCCACAGTATGTGGTGTTAGCCAATTCGTGTTAGTTCTAGGTGTAGGGTAACTTGGACTCAACATGTTTCTGAGACATGTGCCCCTCCTGTACGTTATATCCGGTCTTGTGTTGATAGATCCCCTCAAGGATATGTCCTCTTTAAGAATGTGCCAGTGTCTGTTCAGACTTTTCACAAGTACTCTAGATAGAGTATTGTAATTGGTAACCTTCCTTATTTTGTCATCAGTTTTCTTATTATCGGTCCGTTCTTTCAAAGTCTCCTGTCTCTTAACTTTTCTAATCCTAGATCTGGCTCTCTCTAAGGTATGTTTGTCATATCCCCTCTTTTTGAAGCGTGCCATCATGGTATTGGCACATTCTTCAAATTCAGGATCGTAACTACAGTTATGTCTTGCCCTGATTAACTCCCCATATGGGATTGCCTTAATCTGGTGTGAGGGGTGCAAGCTGGACGCGTGTAAGACTGAGTTACATGCTGTAGTCTTGCGGAATAACCGACTATGAATCTGATTATCCCTTATCTACAATTCTGTATCTAAAAATGTAATTTTCACCTTGCTGTATTCATGGGTGAATCGGATATTAAAATCATTACTATTCAAATGCTCAACAAAGTCAACCAGTTTGTCAGTGTCTCCTGTCCAAACCATCAGGTAGTCATTGATGTACCGCCCCCAAAATAAACTTGAATCATTCCATTTCATGCCCATGGTACTCTAGATCCACACCTCCTCCAGCCACCCCATGAAAAGGTTGGCATACGAAAATCTGGAGCTCATGGCCACTCCCTGTTTCTGTCGGTACCACTTCTCTTTAAATAGGAAGACATTATTGTCTAAAATCAGTTCTATCATATTGATTAACATCTCCGTATGTTCCGATGTACTCACTGACCTAGTGCTCAGAATCTTTCTGATAGCCCTAAGTCCACAATCTCTCTTAATGCTCGTGTTAGAGCTGCCACGTCCAGAGTCACTAAGCTCATGTTATCGTCCCACGTGAGGTCAGTCAAGGTTCCTAGAACATGTTTGGTGTCATGAATAAACGATGGTAGATTGCTCACCATGGGTTTTAAAAAAAATGTCCACGTATTCAGACAGTCTTTCAGTGGGACCCTAGTTGCCCGATATTATGGGCCTCCCAGGTGGAAATGGGAGGTTTTTGTGGATCTTGGGGAGCGTGTAAATGCAGGGGTACCTCGGTCTGTCCACCTTCAAATAACACATCTCTTCATCGTCTAATAGGCCCATACCGTGCCACTGTTTGAGATGTCGATTGATATGGTCAGTTAATTTCCAAATAGGATTTAAAGGAAATAGTTTGTAACATTCGCTGTCATTTAATTGAGATAAAATCTCCATTTCGTAGTCTGTGCTCTCCATAATTACAATGTTCCCCCCTTATCTGCCTCTTTAATGGTAATGCTGTTATCCCGCCTTAAGTTTCTTAAAGACTGCCTCTACCCATATGTCAAGTTGTCAGTAACATTCAGGGGTTGCTGTTTTTTGTCATTATACTTGTCTAGATCTGCGAGCACCAATTTATGAAAGATATCAATATTGTTCCCTGTGTTTAAAGGGGGTGTCCATTTGGATTTTTCTTTAAGTCCGCTTGATATCGATACATCACTCACCACATTTAGATCCCTCATAACAATATCTGCAGTTACAACCTCATCCTCACATTCTGTCAGTGATAACAATAATCTAGTATCCATTATATCTTGAATGGAAAGTTCACTCAACTGGTGCCTCCGATATTGTTTGCTAGTTTCTTTATTCACTTCATTATGCATCATGAAATGTTTTTAATTTTTATACGTCTCTACAAACTTGTAGAGATCGATTTTTAACTCACAAATATTACCAGTATTTTTAGGGCAAAATCCCAGTCCTTTTTTCAATAGAGACACATCATCATTAGATAAACATTTCGTCGACAGATTCACCACGTTGACATCATCTACTTTTTCTGATTCCATGAACTCGTTCTCATCCCAGGTCTTTCTTCCCCTGCTACCCCCTCTTTTTCCCCTCCTTGTCTTGGGCCTGGCGTTGTGCGCCTGTTTTGTTCCCTGTTGCCTCTCTTGATTCTTTGAACCTCCCGCAAAAAACGGTTCTCACTGCTTGCTGTATCTATTGAGCCTTCCCTCGCTCTGATTCTCCTCCACTGGTGACTGGTGTATCTATGGATGTGGAACTAGAACTAATAGATGCTTCTTCCTTAGCTTTATTTTGGTCATCTTTTGTTACTAGATAATCATATTTTTTTGCGAATGTAAAAATTCTACCATTTAGGTAGTCGAATTCATCTCTCCTTAACTTTTTTGTTTTTCTTTGTTTAATTTCCAATAGATGGCGTTGCATGACATCCTTTAAGATACTATAGTTTTTTTCTGTTGCCTCTGGAAGATTTAAAGATTTGATTTCAAGTTCTAATGCTTCTATCTCCTTCTGTAACCTTGCAGCCTTCCTGTCGCAATCCTCTATAAGCATCCCCATCAGTCTGTTTGAATTATTGGGGAGTTCTTGTTCCCATGCGACCAATAGGTCTGCATCTAGGTTGTCGTAGGTTGGTATGATTTGGGATCTAAGACCCCTGGGTATCCTTTGCACCTTGATTTATTGGCGCAAAGTGGCCCCGTCCCACCACTTGGACATTTCATTTCTACGTAATCTTTCTAATGAATGAATTTATCTCTCAGACCTTCTTGTCTCCTGGTATTTCCACCTTGAATCATGGATGCTGATGCCCTGTTGCCAGTTAAATTATTAAATAAGTCTTCAGCCTCTTTATCTCTATTGCTTCTCTCATCATTAAAGGTAGTCATAGTGTACCCTGGCAGACCCCTATTTGCTCAATATGACACAGGAAAGAATGGTGGTATGGTTTCTAGGGAAATGGCGCCTGAAAGGGTAGGTCCACTCTATATTAGTTAAACAATCTCAATTAACACGGTGCTGTAAGGAGGAGAGAACCACCTGCCTCCCCTAATCCTGTGGCCTAAGCTACAATCTAAAGTAATTTCAGTCCCCAGCACATGTTACATTTTGACAATACAACAAATGACAGCAGTAGCTATTGTGAGTCACAGACAAATATAGACAGAAATCCAAGTTGTAGCCCCCACTGCCGCCTCTTTGTGCCCTGTTTGCCCTGACTGTGTGAGGAGTCTTAAGCGTGGGGGCTACCGACTCAGCGAGACGCTTCGGAGCGAGTCGCGATGGTCTGGTCTGCCCTCAGGGGCTGCCGGCTCCTCTGGACTCTACTTGTGGCTACCAAGCGAGCCTGGCCTGTTTGGAGACTCTTTCTGGGCTGTTGTTGTGCATTCTCGGGCGCCCATTTTGTTTGTTTTTGTCTGTGGCCTGATGTTGTTGTTGTTTGGCTGCCACTTCGTCCCCCTACCTTAGGCTATGAAGACTGCGCCCCCTACCCTGGGCTCGATGCACTGCAGGTCACGGAAATAGAAAAGGGGCCTGCCCCCACTTCCAACCTACGGCGGACATCTTGGAATGGGCATGCTTTCTACCTACACTCCCACACTCACCGAAGGTGGCTTCTTGAGGTGGGTCACTCATTCTTTCTATATTCCCTCACCTGGCCCTGCTGTATTTACCCCAATACCACATATTATACGGTGGTTATCTCTTAGGATGTTCAGGAACAGCTTGCCTGGTTTGCCTCACACCGCGCCTGACCCTAAGATGGCTGCCACTGATCCCATCTCGTGAAAGTGGAAGCCTTGTGGCTAAATCAATCGTCCCCACAAGGTCCTGGGCCATCAATCCTCTGGGAAAGGAGCAAAAAGGTGCAACTGGGAGGTCTCTGTTGTTCTCTGGATGCTCTTTTTAATGATGTAGATGTAGCAGGATTTCTCTTATAGATTTGGTTTATTTGCTCCCATACTTTTTTCTATGTTTATTGAATGCACTAGCAACGGATTCAACTGTAATGTATCTGTAACTGATGTAACGCTGTAACACGTCTTAATCCTCATGTAAAGTGCTCTAATACCTCCGGGCCTAGCCTGGACTTCCTCGTTTTCCTCGCCATGTCTCCTACCCCCTCCCCCACCTCGTCCCTCCTTCATTCTTTGCTTGCCTCCCCTATTCCTTTCCTCTCTCCCCTGAATCTTTCTCCCTTCCTGCTTTGTTTATCCTTGTGCCTATGCTCCGCTCAATCTCCCTCCCCGTCGCCCTTTTTACATTATCCCCTTACCCTCTACACGCCATGAACCAACGGATGCAACTCGTAATTGACGTACCTTCTGTAACAATGGGTAACTTCTAATCTATGTAACCCTACCAGCCTGACTCCCTTTAATGGCCCAAAGCAGAATGGTATGCAGTTCCTAGTGAACACTATAGGTTGACGTATGATTAGTGTAATGAGTTACACACTAAGAGCAGGAGAACATTACCTCCTTTTGGAAAAGGGACCCTCACACACCCCCCATCAGTGGGGTGTCTTGCTTCATCATCGGGTCTGCTCCTTATCGGGTCGGCGCTGCAATACCCGATCGGCGCCCTTAACGGGGCCTTTTGGCGGAGATCTTTATTTCCTTTTTGCCGTAAGGTGCCGTGCGTGTGAGGGCCCTAGTGAGTGTAGATGTAGTGAGTGTAGAAGTGAGGTTAAAACAAAAGGGGGTGGTCCACCCAAAACAACTTTAATGATCGTGGCCACTCTCCTCATTAAAAACGTGAAAGTAGCGCACCCCTGTTATAAGGTCACGGGGCTGTGCGCATTTAGGGTCAACATGTTTCTTGCCGATACTTCAATTAGAAGGCAATTCTTCAGGACCAAATCAAGATCTATCCACACTTTTAAATGGCCCCCTTAAGTATGCCCTTGTCCAAAGCACTCCTACTCCCCTTGTTGGGGATGGATCCAGCATTTTTGCCCTGGAGTCTCAGAGACCCTTCTGAGAGAGTCCACAGTGACAAGGGAGTCTCACATTGTAAAGGACTGGTGATTGATCCCCTTACCTCTGGGAACTGTCTCCTACCCGCCGGAAGTCGGACACTGTGTTCACGCTGGGTTTTCTACCCCCTCCCCCTACTCTTCCCTCCTTCATTCTTCTAAGTGTGCCTGTGACCAAAGCACTCCTCTCCCCTTGTTGGGGAGGGATCCAGAATCTATGCCCTGGAGTTTCAGCGACCCCGCTGAGAGAGTCCACCGCGACAAGGGAATCACACAAAATGGAAGACTGGGAATAACCCCTTTACCGCAGGGAGCCGTCTCCCACCCAGCCGGACATCGGACACAGTTACTTCCTCGTCTCCTCGCTGTGTCTCCTACCCCCTCCCCCTCCTCTTCCCTCCTTTCATTCTTGGCTTGCCTCCCCTTTTCCTTTCCTCTCTCCCCTGAATCTCTCTCCCCCTACTTACTTTGTTTTTCCTTGCGCCTATTCTCCGCTTAATCTCCCTCCCCGTCGCCCTTTTTACATTACCCCCTTACCCTTCTACACGCCATGAACCAACAGATGTAACTTGTAATTGATGTACCTTCTGTAACAATGTGTAACTTGTAACCTATGTAACTCTCCTCATGTAAAGCGCTCTGATACCTCCGGGTCTAGCCAGCGCTATATAAAACTCAAATAAATAAATAAATCTTCGATCTTTATTCCTTTTCACAAATTCTTCGTGAGCCGATCTTAAGCCAACACGTGTTTCGTCACCTCAGTAATATGTACATGTGACTTTTTCAAGGCTAAGTGGAAACATAGGATACAGTCACTACTCCAGTTTCACCAATAACTGTATGTCCCCAATTTATTTCTATAATACCTCCACCGTGACATGTTCACATGTTGTTAATAAATCCGCACTTCTCCTTCATTAGGCATGCAGCATTAGACCAAACTCTGGTCTTGACATTACCATGAACGTGAATATGCACAAGAAAGTCTGATGATCAAAACTATTGGACCCTTCACAAAAAACACCTGCAATGTTCTATGTGCTAGATTATATCCTTATGTGTCTCTATCTCACCATAAACCTCGCACCAATGAGTCAATAAAGGAAGTCCAAAACCCTGTCACCAACTTGTGAGTGCCACACCACACACACACAAGTGCAAACGTATAAAAACACAAACCGACCTTCACTCTTTTCTGTTTATATATCTATAAATCAAAGACAAAAATAATGGCAATATATAAGTATGAGCAGAAAGGCCTCCATATTTCTTAGTCTAAAATTCACTTGTACTTATACATTAGTAAAACCCCAATTTTAAACCTACTTGAAGTGTGGTGATAATTCCATCCCACACTGTCCTTTGGCGTGGGGAAAGTAGTAGAGATGCGATTCAGAGATAAGTAATCTCGCTCTTCAATATTAGGGTTAGGTCACTGCAAAAACAAATCAGACAATATGCGTCTGAGAAGGTGCCTACATCTAATAGCCACTTGATACTTGCGACATGCTCTCACTTCTGTTACCCTATTGTCACCATTAATACCATTCCTCTGCATTCAAGACTATGTATTGCAAAGGCCCTGTACGGGAACTATCGAGTTTTGATACTTACATTTTTAAGTTTTTAAGTTTGCTTGAATAAATACTCAATACACCCCATCCTTAGAGCTATCAGTAAATAAGACATAGAAATACCCGCATATTAGTCGCCAGGTATCTCCCGTCATTATCCTGGCTATGCCATTCGCCACGCAAGTCAGGGCACACCCTAATTGCCTCCTCGGGACAAATCCAAACACATCTCCCCTTCTTACCGTCTAGGTTTCGCTGCAAACGTCCTAAGTCCACACGCCTAATTCTCGAGTACGAGACAGAGTCCTCGGATGCCGGCACTCTTATGCTGCCGTCATCCATCACGTGACCATCACCATAACATGCTTCAAAGTTCTAGTGAAATACCAGCGCCATCTTGGAATGTACACTAATACACTAATCGGTCCTCAAAAGATTATTCCACGGTCTCATTACTTATTTCCCGTTCAACGCCATGTTAATAAAATTTCGCCCGTATTCGTACAGTCCGTCCTCCTAATTCTCACCATTAGAAATATTCCAAGACCATTTAAATAATTTTATGAATACTTATGACCAATAAAACAGCCGCATTGCACTGAATCCATTCCTAGGAAGCGAGTACTGTTCCTACTTGGTACTGCCCCTGGATCCAAAATACCCTAAACGAATGTGAATATTCCAAAGGACACATTATGATTCCCTAGTATCCGAACCATAGCTTGTTATCCAGTTAAATGCGCTGTCAACTCTAGACGCCATCTTGGAGTGTAGTACATACCATTAAAGACAAACCTCACCGTACTGTAAATACGTCCACATATTCTCTTCTTGCCTATTCCCTTGTTATGCCAATTCCGTCCAAATTCTACCATAGTAGTCAATCATTACGTCACAAATATTGCACCAGTCTTAATCAAGACAGTGCACGTGTGTATACCAACAGCCATATTGTGCAACTTAGATCTGGTCTTAGACGGATAAACTCAATCATGTGAGGGGTGGTGGTACTTGAAACCCCATAGCCCCCTATTACATCACCATGGATGCAAGTCAATGGTGGGGGAAAAAAAATATGTAATGTATTGAAGTTTTAACCATAAATTCGAATTGCCCCACTTAACCCAATTGAAAGTCTCATCATAAGTGTCAGTGACTATATGTTGCATCCTATCCAATACGTAATAACTACAATTCCTTCATACAGTGTGAGTATATAGACGACACATTTATTATTCATGATGCACAAGAGAATCTCATTCATTCAGTGCTGTACTACAGCAAGGTTCAATGCTGCCTTTATCCATTATCTCCCTAAGAAGTAGTGCAACTCCTGATCCACATTCAGACCCAGCTCAGTCGTACGTAACTTTAGAATCCAAGAGGCCTCATTCCTTCGCAGCATCTCTGTTACCACCTCGTAGATGTCTCAAAGTCTGGTCAATCCCATAGAATAAGAAAGAAAGAAGATAGGCTCTAGCCCCGGGCCTTTTCAATACTAAACCAAATTCAGCAAGTAGCCTGGCAGAACGTTCAAATGCTCCGTATCACAAGGGTCCACAGACCCACCAAGTTAATCAAGACGGCGCCGCACTTACCAAAACTCACCCGGTGCACACAGGTCAGACAAGATTATTCTCCACTTCCGACTCTTCGGACCCAAACGTCAGATCCAAGGGTTTCGTCTTTTCAGGACCCCAGCCGAGATGACCACTAGACGAGGAGCCACCCGATCAGACAGGCGGGGCAGCCGCGAGAGCCAGGCTCTATCATGTGGGGATCAACGATCCGCTCATCGGACCAGACGCAACCCCGACCCCCTCATCCCAATTACGGGCGGGATGGGTCACCTGGGGGAGTCCCTGTTCGGGCGCCAAACTGAAGGAAGTGACCCTCTAGGGTCACCCGGGTCACTCTCGACCTCCTCTTGCCTTCCACTAATGAAGAGTCGGTGACGCAGTAGAGAATGCAAGCAAACTTGTTTATACATAGCCCGTATTTCTTCTGTTTTTTCTGTCCATTTTGCCTTCTGTGCCCCCGCTGCCCCACTGTACTGTGCCCGTATTTCTTCTGTTTTTGCTGTCCATTTTGCCTTCTGTGCCCCCGCTGCCCCACTGTACTGTGCCCGTATTTCTTGTTTTTGCTGTCCATTTTGCCTTCTGTGCCCCCGCTGCCCCACTGTACTGTGCCCGTATTTCTTCTGTTTTTGCTGTCCATTTTGCCTTCTGTGCCCCCGCTGCCCCACTGTACTGTGCCCGTATTTCTTCTGTTTTTGCTGTCCATTTTGCCTTCTGTGCCCCCGCTGCCCCACTGTACTGTGCCCGTATTTCTTCTGTTTTTGCTGTCCATTTTGCCTTCTGTGCCCCCGCTGCCCCACTGTACTGTGCCCGTATTTCTTCTGTTTCTGCTGTCCATTTTGCCTTCTGTGCCCCCGCTGCCCCACTGTACTGTGCCCATATTTCTTCTGTTTTTGCTGTCCATTTTGCCTTCTGTGCCCCTCGCTGCCTCTCTCCATTCCCGCCGCTGCGTCCCCTGCGGCCCCGCCCCCCTGACTGCCCATTCGCTGCCCCTGCCTCCCAGCTGCTCCTCCCTCCCACCTCCCCATATATGGCGGCTGCTGCGCGGTGAGGAGAGCGACCCTTGACCTTGCCAGGTAGGTCGCTCCCCCACCACACAGCTCCGCCTGTGCTGTCCGCCCGCTGCTGCTGCTGGTAAGCTCGCCCCTCCGCTTGTGGCCTCGGTGCCCGTGTTTTCTTCTGTTTTTTTTCTGTCCATTTTGCCTTCTGTGCCCCCGCTGCCCCACTGTACTGTGCCCGTATTTCTTCTGTTTTTGCTGTCCATTTTGCCTTCTGTGCCCCCGCTGCCCCACTGTACTGTGCCCGTATTTCTTCTGTTTTTCTGTCCATTTTGCCTTCTGTGCCCCCGCTGCCCCACTGTACTGTGCCCGTATTTCTTCTGTTTTTGCTGTCCATTTTGCCTTCTGTGCCCCCGCTGCCCCACTGTACTGTGCCCGTATTTCTTCTGTTTTTGCTGTCCATTTTGCCTTCTGTGCCCCCGCTGCCCCACTGTACTGTGCCCGTATTTCTTCTGTTTTTGCTGTCCATTTTGCCTTCTGTGCCCCCGCTGCCCCACTGTACTGTGCCCGTATTTCTTCTGTTTTTGCTGTCCATTTTGCCTTCTGTGCCCCCGCTGCCCCACTGTACTGTGCCCGTATTTCTTCTGTTTTTGCTGTCCATTTTGCCTTCTGTGCCCCCGCTGCCCCACTGTACTGTGCCCGTATTTCTTCTGTTTCTGCTGTCCATTTTGCCTTCTGTGCCCCCGCTGCCCCACTGTACTGTGCCCGTATTTCTTCTGTTTTTGCTGTCCATTTTGCCTTCTGTGCCCCCGCTGCCCCACTGTACTGTGCCCGTATTTCTTCTGTTTTTGCTGTCCATTTTGCCTTCTGTGCCCCTCGCTGCCTCTCTCCATTCCCGCCGCTGCGTCCCCTGCGGCCCCGCCCCCCTGACTGCCCATTCGCTGCCCCTGCCTCCCAGCTGCTCCTCCCTCCCACCTCCCCATATATGGCGGCCGCTGTGCGGCCGCGCCGCTGGCGCGCCAAAGGCGCGCCTAAGGCAAGCCCGTCTGCGCCCGTCCGCGACTGGACCGCGCCCAGCGCCAGAACCCCTGGGCCGCGCGCCCCCCGCTCCAGCCCCGAGGACCGACGCCGATACGATGCCACCACACTCCACGCTCTCAACTCCGGACGGACGCACAACTGCTTCAAGGCCGCCCCGAAACGCACCCATGGTCCCTTCACCTGCCGGAACTGCAGCTTCACCAGCCTCAGAGCCACCTAGGCGCCCGCCAAGAAGGACCTCAACCACCTCCGGTGCATCCTACTGAACACCCGCTCCGCACGCAAACACGCCGTCGAGCTCTGGGACCTGCTCGACACATCATCACCAGACGTCGCCTTCCTGACTGAGACCTGGATGAACGACTCCTCCGCCCCCGACATCGCCATAGCCATCCCAGACGGCTATAAGATCACCCGCAGAGACCGCATCAACGCAGTAGGAGGAGGAATCGCCATCGTCCACAAGAACACCATCAGGGTCTCGACCAGCACCGACGACACTCTCAGCACCGCCGAACACATGCACTTCCAGATCCACACGGACCCCAACACCACCCTTAGAGGCACCCTTGTCTACAGACCCCCTGGGCCCCGACCCCAGTTCAGCGACTCCATCGCCGACTTCATCAGCACGCACGCCCTGACCTCTACCGACTACATCCTCCTCGGAGACCTGAACTTTCACCTGGAGAACAACAACGACAGCAACTCCACCACCCTGATCGACAGCCTCGCCAACCTCGGCCTGAGCCAGCTCGTCACAACACCGACCCACTCCGCCGGCCACACGCTTGACCCCATCTTCTCCTCAAGCTCCCACGTCTCCTTCAGCCACACCACGGAACTCCTCTGGACCGACCACCGCTGCATCCATTTCACCTTCCAGAAACCCACCACACACTACCGCACCCAACAGATCCCACGCCGCTGCTGGAGCAAAGTCACCGAAGACCAACTCCGGGCAGCCCTCGCTCTCAGCCCTCCCTCCGACCCATCCAACACCGACGACGCTGCCTGCAACCTCAGACGATGGATGGACGACTGTGCCAACACCCTCGCCCCGCTGAAAAAGCTCACCTACAGCGACACCACCAAAAGAGCCAGCTGGTTCACCTCGGAACTCCTAGCTTCCAAGCGTACCTGCCGGAAACTAGAGAAGAAATGGCACAGTGATAAGACACCGGACAGCCACACAGCCCTCAAAGACGCCATCCGTAACCACCACCACCTCATCAGGTCCGCCAAGAGAATCTCCTTCAAAGACCGCCTCGACAACAACGCACACAACAGCAAGGAGCTTTTCAACATCGTGAAGGAACTCTCCAATCCCAGCTCCAACACCAACGACATCCCGCCGTCGCAACCCCTGTGCGATTCCCTCGCCACCTTCTTTCACCGCAAGATCGCCGACATCCACGACAGCTTCAACACCCAGACAGCCCCAACTAAGATCGATGCACCAGACCCGCCGCACACCATCGACCACGACCCCCTGCCAGCCTGGGCCAGCGTGAACATCGAGGACACCATCAAGACCATGAGCACAATACACTCCGGCTCCCCGTCAGACCCTTTCCCGCACCACATCTTCAACAAAGCCAGCAGCTCCATCGCACCCCACCTGTGCAACATCATCAATCTCTCCTTCGAGACCACGACCTTCCCAGAGAGCTGGAAACACGCAAAGATCAACGCCCTACTCAAAAAACCCAAGGCGGACCCGAGAGACCTCAAGAACTTCCGGCCCATCTCTCTGCTTCCGTTCCCAGCCAAGGTCATCGAGAAGATCGTCAACAAACAGTAACCCGATACCTCGAAGAAAACAGCATCCTGGACCCATCCCAATCAGGGTTCCGCAGCAACCACAGCACTGAGACTGCCCTCATCGCCGCCACCGACGACATCAGGATCCTGCTGGACAATAGTGAGACCGCAGCCCTCATCCTGCTGGACCTCTCCGCCGCCTTCGACACTGTCTGCCACCGCACTCTACGCGCATGCCTCCACGACGCAGGGATCCGAGACAAGGCCCTGGAATGGACCACCTCCTTCCTCGACGGCAGAACCCAGAGAATCCGCCTCCCACCTTTCCGATCCGAAGCCTCCGAGATCATCTGCGGCGTACCCCAGGGATCATCCCTCAGCCCAACACTGTTCAACATCTACATGGCCCCGCTCGCACGCATCGCCAGACAGCACGACCTCAACATTATCTCCTACGCCGACGACACTCAACTGATCCTCTCCCTCACCAAGGACCCCTCGCCGCCAAAGCCAATCTCCATGAAGGAATGAAGGCCGTCGCCGATTGGATGAAGATCAGCCGACTAAAGCTGAACACGGACAAAACGGAGGTCCTCATCCTCGGCTCCAACCCCTCAGCCTGGGACGACTCCTGGTGGCCAACGACGCTGGGAGCAGCCCCGACACCCACCGACCACGCACGCAACCTGGGAGTCATCCTCGACTCAACGCTCTCCATGGCCAAGCAAGTCAACGCAGTCTCCTCCTCCTGCTTCAACACCCTCCGCATGCTTCGCAAGATCTACAGGTGGATCCCGACAGACACAAGAAGAACAGTCACCCAGGCCCTCGTCAGTAGGAGACTTGACTATGGGAACGCCGTCTACGCGGGAGCCCCGGCCAAGCTCATCAAGCGACTGCAACGCATACAAAACGCCTCCGCACGCCTGATCCTCGACGTACCACGCCACAGCCACATCACCCCCCACTTGAGGAACCTGCACTGGCTCCCCGTCGACAGGAGGATCACCTTCAAACTCCTCATCCACGCACACAAGGCACTCCACAAAACTGGCCCAGCCTACCTCAACAGACGACTCTTCTTCTACGTCCCCAACCACCAGCTCCGCTCCGCCGACCTCTCCCTCGCCACCGTCCCTCGCATTCGAAGAACAACCACCGGCGGCAGATCCTTCTCACACCTCGCCGCCAAGACCTGGAACACCCTTCCACTAAGCCTACGACATACCCAAGACCTGCTGACCTTCAGGAGGCTACTCAAGACCTGGCTGTTCGACCAGTAGCAGCACCCCCCCCTTCCCTCTCCCCAGCGCCTTGAGACCCTCGCGGGTAAGTAGTGCGCTCTACAAATTCTGTGATTGATTGATTGATTGATAAAATACACTGCAGTGGAGTCCAATCTGACCAGCCTCCTATGATGGCTGACGAGGGACTGACTCTAACAAGCATAAAGTTACATTATGTAGGTTGCGGAGCCCACAAATGCCCGCCTATTATGGAAAAGTACTGGTAGCTGTTGTAATACCATGGGGGCACAGAACATAAGTTTCCATTCCGCAGCCTGGTACAAGCTATCTACTATCCAAGGTCGTCTGGCCTATCCTTCCTTGTAGACAGGTGGGAGAAGGCCTCTATGTAACAGAAAAGGCATGCGTTAATGAGCAAATTTCAGCATTGGAGAAACGAAACTTACCATGGACCATTTCTCGTAAATGAGCAAGTAACAGTTTCGATTGAAATATAAAATGGTGTCTTCGAGAGCTAAAATGTTGGCACAGATGTCAACCTAACTAAAGCAACTTCTGTATTTACTGATTGCGTCTACACACAATATGCAAATATAATGTATTAGCCATAAAAATGCTAACATAATTTTGGGTAAGACACGAATAAAATGACAATGTTACGTTTCAATTCTATCACAGGGAGCAAGTGATGAGACTGGAGGGCCACCAGAGGGGAATATAGTAGGGGTTTGTGTAGCCGTTGTGCTAATCTCTCCCAGCAAAATTAGTGCAGGCAACAGTGGAGTAGGCAACATCCTCTCCTGGGACTCTAGCTCCTAAGTAGGTGAACAGTGGCAAAGAAGACAGTATCTTCGTTCAATGGCTAAGTGGGGCATGTAAGGGGTGGATTAAGCCAAAATGCGCAAAGTGGGCCTGTGCGCAGAGATAATAAAGCTCCATATCCGGCGCCTCGAAGCCCCCAAGTGCAAATGGAAGGGTGAGTGTCTTCAAGGTTACTCTGGCCTGCTTGCCCCCCCTATGTTAGTCGAAGTAACTGTGTTTGCAACATTTGAAAGAAAGGTCTTCCTGGGGGTATGGTATATTGATAAAAAATATAAGAGCTTCAGAAGGATTACCATTTTAATGAGGGAGATCCGCCCGCCAAGGACAGAGGCAGCATTATCCAGAGTGAAATTGAAGTTGTAATGGAGGTAATGGCTGTGTATCAATAGATACTGTCACACCCAGATATCTCACCTCTGTATCGCACCATCACAAAGGATAATCCATCGAAAATTTAGTTGTCTTTGAGGTGAGGGGGAACAGCTGCGACTTGCTCCAATTAATTTAAATCCCTGAGAAGGCCCCAATGCGGATAATCTCCCTAAGAACAGGATTTAGGTTGATATGCCGGTCACGAAGATAAAGCGTGATATCGTTCGCATACAGAGATATCAGCAGGTGTCGGGATGGGTATCTGAGTGCAAACTCCCTGTGCCTTTGTCGAAGCATAGCCGCAAAAGGCTCTACTGCGAGAGCAAATAGAAGGGGCGACATGGGGACCCCTGCCAGGTACCTCGTGAAATGGGAGAGGAGCTAGATCTGCTGCCATCAATCAGTATAGTAGCTCTCAGCTTGCTATAGCGTAGGGCAATCCAGGACAGAAACGCATCCGGGAACCCCATCCTTCTTAACACCGCAAACATATAATCTCACTCTATCGAGTCAAATGCTTTGGTGGCGTCCTAAAAAAAACTGCCACCGCAGCTAAGTCAGGGTCGAT
Source organism: Calotriton arnoldi (assembly GCA_963921515.1). Classification (NCBI taxonomy): domain Eukaryota; kingdom Metazoa; phylum Chordata; class Amphibia; order Caudata; family Salamandridae; genus Calotriton; species Calotriton arnoldi. The sequence goes on along the minus strand of CAWUFW010000952.1, from coordinate 1,806,127 downwards.
GTCTTGAATCAGAGCAAAAATAGTGCACTAATTATGGGAACTAGCATGTCCCGGTACAAATCCTGCTTGATCCGGTAGGACCAATCCTTCTATTAGGAGGCTCAGCCGGTTAACCAACACCTTCGCTAGTATCTTTGCATCGCAGTTAATTAAGGACAGTGGCCTGTAGGCCTCACACGCTGTGGCTAGTTTGCGCGTCTTAAGCATGGTGATGATGGATGCTTCACACATGGTCAGGGGGAGAATACCCGAATCTCTTGCCTCATCGTAGACTGCCTTTAAAATAGGAACCAGCGTTTCAACATTTCTCGTAAATGAGCAAGTAACAGTTTCGATTGAAATATAAAAAGGCGTTTTCGAGAGCTAAAATGGCGGCACAGATGTCAACCTAACTAACGCAACTTCTGTATTTGCTGATTGCGTCTACCCACAATATGCAAATATAATGTATTAGCCATAAAAATGCTAACATAATTTTTGGTAAGACACAAATAAAATGACAATGTTACGTTTCAATTCTATCACAGGGAGCAAGTTATGAGACTGGAGGGCTACCAGAGGGGAATATAGGAGGGGTTTGTGTAGCCGTTGTGCTAATCTCTCCCAGCAAAATTAGTGCAGGCAACAGTGGAGTAGGCAACACCCTCTCCTGGGACTCTAGCTCCTAAGTAGGAGGACAAGGGCTAAGAAGACAGTATCTTTGTTCAATGGCTAAGTGGGGCATGTACGGGGTGGAGTAAGCCAAAATGTGCAAAGTGGGCCTGTGCGCAGAGATAATAAAGCTCCATATCCGGCTCCTCGAAGCCCCCAAGTGCAAATGGAAGGGTGAGTGTCTTCAACGTTACTCTGGCCTGCTTGCCCCCCCATGTTAGTTGAAGTAACTGTGTTTACAACATTTGAAAGAAAGGTCTTCCTGGGGGTATGGTATATTGATAAAAAAATATAAGAGCTTCAGAAGGATTACCATTTTAATGAGGGAGATCCGCCCGCCAAGGACAGAGGCAGCATTATCCAGAGTGAAATTGAAGTTGTAATGGAGGTAATGGCTGTGTATCCCTAGATACTGTCACATCCAGATATCTCACCTCTGTATCGCACCACCACAAAGGATAATCCATCGAAAATGTAGTTGTCTTTAAGGTGAGGGGAAACAGCTGCGACTTGCTCCAATTAATTTCAATCCCTGAGAAGGCCCCAATGCGGATAATCTCCCTAAGAACAGGATTTAGGTTGATATGCGGGTCACAAATATAAAGCGTGATATCGTCCGCATATAGAGATATCAGCAGGTGTCGGGATGGGTATCTGAGCGCGAACTCCCTGTGCCTTTGTCGAAGCATAGCCGCAAAAGGCTCTACTGCGAGAGCAAATAGGAGGGGCAACAGGGGGCACCCCTGCCTGGTACCTCGTGAAATGGGAAAGGAGCTAGATCTGCTGCCATTAATCAGTATAGTAGCTCTCAGCTTGCTGTAGAGTAGGGCAATCCAGGACAGAAACGCATCCGGGAACCCCATCCTTCTTAACACCGCAAACATATAATCCCACTCTATTGAGTCAAATGCTTTGGTGGCGTCCTAAAAAAAACTGCCACCTCAGCTAAGTCAGGGTCGATGTGTTGAATCAGAGCAAAAATAGTGCACAAATTATTGGAAGTAGCGTGTCCCGGTACAAATCCTGCTTGATCCGGTAGGACCAATCCTTCTATTAGGAGGCTCAGCCGGTTAACCAACACCTTTGCTAGTATCTTTGCATCGCAGTTAATTAAGGACAGTGGCCTGTAGGCCTCACACGCTGTGGCTAGTTTGCGCGGCTTAAGCATGGTGATGATGGATGCTTCACACATGGTCAGGGGGAGAATACCCGAATCTCTTGCCTCATCGTAGACTGCCGTTAAAATAGGAACCGGCGTTTCAGCATAGCATTTATAGAAATGGCAGGTAGGCCATCTGGCCCAGGAGCCCTACCGGATCTGAGCTGCATGATAGCCACTCGAATCTCCTCTTCCTCAATATCCGCTGAGAGAAATTCTCTCTGCGTATCACTAAGCCACCCAAGCGCTATATCTTCAAAATAACTATCAACATCGTACAGTCCGTCTTACGCGTCATGTAAAGGGTAGAGTAAAATTCAGAGGAGGTATCAAGGATGCTTTCAGTATCTTGACACATCGAGCCCTCAGCGTTTTCAACTGCTAGTATATAATTGGAGAACCTGGGGACACGTACTGTTTTCGCCAGGGCTCTCCCTGGTCGCTCTCCCTCTCCGTATCTGCGAGCATAGTGGTATTTCAATCTGAAGAGGCCTCCTTGTTCCGCTGTTTCTTGGTATTTTGTTATCAATTCACAAAGGTGAGACTGTTGCTGACCGTTCAATTTGTCCGCTGTGCGTGTTTCAAGGACCTTAATGTCCATTTCTATTTGCTGAAGCTGCCGTCAGATGTCTCGTAGAATCCCACCCCCCTTTGCGATGCAGATACCTCGCACTGTACCTTTGAAGGCCTCCCATACGCAGGCTAGTGTAAAAACCGATTCTAGATTTCTAGATTTCTGGGAAAGAAATCACGTATTTCCTGATGCAGTTCTGTTGGGAAGCATTCATCCAGGAGAGCAGTAGCCTGAAGTCTCCAAGACAAATGGGGCAACCGGACACCTGGGGGCCGTAGTTTCAGCAGTACTGGGGAGTGGGGAATATGTCCGAGCAAGATGAGCTGTATCCACAATCCAGGGACCTAGCCCCCGGGATGCCAGCCAATAATCAATACGAGACTAGTTAGAATGCACACTGAAGTAAAAGGTGCCCTCCCGACGCAAAGAGTGCAACACTCTCCATGTGTCTAATAGCTGGTGGTCTGACATAATTTCCACCAGGCACTTTCCTGCCTTAGCTTGGAGGCCCGGGACATGATGGGAGCGGTCTAGGCTCGGGTCAAGTGTAGTGTTAAAGTCTCCTCCCCAGATTAGGTGTGTAGAGCCAATATCTAGGATAATTCCCCATAGTTTACTAAAGAAGGCGGGATCGTCTAAGATAGGCCAATAGCAATTCACAAGTGTGACAGAGTGTGTGGCTAAATGCCCCCACATAACACAGTATCATCCCTGGGGGTCCTGCAAAGTGCCAGATGGATGATATTGGACATTTAATTTAATTAGTATGGCAGTTCCTCGAGCATAAGTTGAGTAGGATGCAAAGCATCAGTGAGACGCCCATTTTACTGCAAAGGTAGCAGGTATCCCTGGGTCTAGGTGCGTCTGCAGCACAGCTATTTGTATGTTATGTCTGTCCAGATACCCTAACATGTGCCTACGCTTTCGGGGGTCTCTGAGGCCTTGCACATTCCAAGTTAGTAGGTTAATAGGGTGACAGCTTGGGTGGGCGCCGTTAACTCCCAAGGGAGTAGCGTGTTGTTGTCTGTCATCCGTGCTCATTCTTTATTCCTGAAGTGGTCTAAGTGTTGTAAACCTTTAATTAACGTATATGCAGTTGTGGGCAAAGATATAACATCCTGCAAACCTCTCGCTTCTTGAACCCTTTCCCACCCCACTCCCACACCAGCAACCCAAACTCGCTGTTGCAGTCCAACAAAAGCTAAACAGAAGAACAATCATTTCAAAGTCCTTTAAGCAGGATACTGCCCTATACAGAGGGTGCTAGTTAGAATGACAGAAGGGGAAGGGAAGAGGGGAAAGTAGAAGAAGAGTGGGAATTAGGTAAGCGGGGTGGGAAGAGAAAACAGTGAGGAGGGGAAGGGTGAGAAATACAACCTTAAAGAAAAAACAACAAATATACAAGTCTAATGGGGGAATTCCCTCTGGGGGTACTCGCCAGAGCTCCAGGCGGTTCTCCTCGTAGGAACGAGGGTGCCCAGGATTCAAGGAATCAGTGGAGACTGCCCACTATCTTTACTTCAGCCAAGTGGCTTATTCATAGTATATGACATATTTCTTCACTAAGGTGAGTATAGTCCAATATGATTCCGCACTCTTTGTGAGTGTTTTTCCTTGAGGAAATACTATAAAATTGTGTTTGCATTGTTGTTAGTGCCGATCAATGTGTCTCTGCACCCTTCGCTATGTTATCTTACTGAGAAGGTGCTGTAAAGCAGTGGCTTAAGAGATAAAAAAGGTTTGTTAATGTTCACACCTTAGTCCTTCTGTTAAGTGCCAATGCAGCACATAGCCATAGGTTGTCCGTACTGTAGAGTTCCAAGAGATGGTAGTCCGTTCTACTATCTTGTCTCTGACAGCGAAGATGTTGGACTAGGGCTGCGGCTGGCCTCTCCTTTTTGAACATCTAGTCGGCCCATCCGCTTCAGGAATTCCTGGGATTGCTGGGTGTGGTGAACAAATTGTGCTTTTCGCTGAAGGTTATGGGTAGTTTTGCTGGATATAACATAGTTTAAGGGACGTTGGCCTGTCGTAATCTGCGCTTCACCAGGAGGAACTACTTGCGAGCCTCTTGAACCTCTATTGTGAAATCCGGTTAAATGGAAATGGAATTGCCCCCAAAGTTCAGCTCGCCCTTTTCCCGTGCCAGTCTTAGTACTGTGTCCCGGTCCCAGTAGTTGAGCAGCCTAGCAATTATGGGCCGGGGAGGGGCACGAGGAGGAGGTTTGGCAGTCAGGACTCGGTGTGCCCTCTCCACCACCAGCAGCTTGAAGAAGGATATGGCCTCAAAGAGATCTACCAACATGGCTTCCACATAGTCCTCCATACGTTCTATATTCGTAGATTCTGGGACTCCGAGGACGCGAACGTTGTTTCTGCGCGAACGCGCTTCTAAATCTTCATTTTTGGCAGAGATAACCTTTAACAGACGCTCGATGTCTTGCAGCTGCTCTCCTTTCGTGGCATCATCCTCTATACAGGAGATTCTCTGCTCTGTCTCACTGATACGTCCCTCATGCTTCTCCAGTCGCTGTGTGATATAGTCCATTTGCATGCTCTTGGTATCCATCTTGGATTCGACTGATGTGAGGCTCTGTTTCATTGTAAGAAATAAGGACTTCATGTCTGCGTCTTCTGGTGACGTGATCGATTGTTGGCTATCCGACATGTTAACGTCTGTATCTTCTGGGGGGTTTTGTGCAGATTTGCGAGCTTCAAAGTGCAGCTTGGCCTATTTTAGGTCGGTTCTTCCCATGTTGCCTGGGGCTCCGCAACAATACCTGGAATGCTCGCAGCTTTATGGGGAGCAGACCAGCGCTATGGGGCGCTGCCACCACAATTATCAATCAGGATGCAAGCTGCTCGGGGCAGGGCTATAGGGGCCGAAGTACACCAAGGGGCCCCCTGTGCTTCTTACAAACCCCCTCGCCTCTTCTTTCCTCTCAGGTTCTCAATGTACCTCCTGCCTGCATAGTGGTTGCATTTACCTAGTGTCTAATACCATTAGTATTGTGTTCTCCTCTTCCCCGGTGCACCAGCGTTGGACCTAGCAATGTATCTCAGTGGGAGTTTCATCAGGCCCCTATGTGTAGCGCGTGGGTTCAGGCCCCCCGCCTTCTAATACGCTCAGCCACCCAACCCCGCGGCGGGCCCCCACAGAGGCTGCCGGTCTATGTCCCGTAGGTTCCGCGCTTGATGAGTAGGCCTCACCGGTCGATGCAGGCATCCAAATCTGCCTGATTCAGGGTCCAGTAAACAGTCAGGAGCAGTACCTCCCTCAGCAAGATTATGGCCGGTCGGGTGGGGAGCCGCTCCTATGACGCAATGTTGGAGGCCATGCTAAGCAGATCGGGCCCCCTCCACGGGTCTGCTGGGGACCCTCACTTCCTTGCGGCCCCACCATCGGGGGATGGCCCCCCCAGTATCCAGCAGCAGAGCCGGTCAGCCAAGCGCCCTCTCGTCACAGCAGGTATTACCTCTCAGCTTTGCCCCCGCACAGCTCCCAGTGCACATGCAGACCTCCGTTATTCTATGGAGGGCAGCCTCACCTTAGTAGACAGTGCAGCGGGTCTGCCCGGGCGTCCCTCTCTCCGTGAGTTGCCCAGCCTCGGCCGCCTCACCCGCTGCATCTCCCTCGCGAGCCGGATCGGGCAGTAGGTGATCCAGCATGGCCTCGCCTTTATTCTCTGCGGCTCATAATGCACAGTCCGCCTTGCCGCAGGGCGCAATGTGTCTCAGCCTCTGGTCGCGGCAGTTGCTCTGTTGCGGCTCCGCACTCCCTCAGCTCCTGGTTCCCGCTTAGGCGATGCAGGGCACAGTCCCCCCTTGTCAAATAGCTCTGCGGCTTGACCCAGGTGGTACTTCTCTCTCCTCAAAACCGCTTTGCCTTTACTGCTTGATCGGCAATTTCACTTGCAAGGGCTGCGACAGGATGTGAAGTGTTCAAGCGCGTCCCTTAAATCCCCGCCGCACGCGGTCCACCATGCCATCGGTCGCCATATTTTTCAGCCGCGCCTGAATTTGGCGATTTCTGCTTGCCTTGTCACCTGAGTGCACTCCCAAAATCTCCTCTCGCTCACAGCAGGATACCAGCAATCTTGCTCAGGCACTTTCCTGCTGTTGCAATCTCCACAACGGCAGGATGATGAAGGATAGTGTTCACGGGCGGCAGGAGCCTCACTACAGTGCGGCCATCTTGCTCGCCGGCTCTCTAGCCCCCCCCAATATACGTTTTTAAGTGATGAAGTTTCCCCTTCTTCGGCAAGGCCTTGAAAAGTCACTTAAGAAAGTCATAATGCAGCCTAGGGGTAGGCTACAGTGGTCAGAGTTTTTCATCTTGGATTGACAAAAAAAGAGATGAACAAGTTACTTACCTTCGGTAATGCTGTTTCTGGTGGATACAGTATCTGCCTGTGGATTCCTCACCTTTTGAATTACCCCTGCGCCAGCATTCCACGGAAATTCTTTTCTTAGCTCTCCCACGTCGAGGAGGACGTCACAATAGCACGGCTCCGCTCGCGACTCCATATGACATCATCGGAGCCATAAGAAGACCTCATTGGCGTGCTGACTTCAGTTCCACTCATTTTTTCCGTGCCCTCGAGGCGAACGGGCGGACCGACAACATAATACAAGTATACACAGTATACAAAATATATGCCCAAATACATACAGCATGTATATACATAAAATGGAAAAGCCAAAAACCAAAGCATTTCCTAGCAATAAACTGTATGGTATATAAATGACATATGAAAAATAACAATGTCAAACAGTTAGAAGATTTTTCGGTATAAACAGGTGGACAACGGGGTGGCGTGTGGATCAGTGATGAATCCACAGGCAGATACTGTATCAACCAGAAAAAGCTTTACCGAAGGTAAGTAACTTGTTCTTCTGATGGATACATCTGCCTGTGGATTCCTCACCTTTTGAATCGAATCCCCAGGCTGTTCCTCTCTCAGAGGAGGGTGTCCACCCGCCTAGACCAAAAAATCTTGCAGCACAGAGCGTGCAAAATGGCCATCCCTCCTAACCTCCGAATCCAAGCAGTAATGCTTCGCAATGGTGTGGAGGGAGGCCCAAGTTGCCACCTTGCAGATGTCTGCAACAGGATTACCTATAGCCAAAGCAGAAGAAGATGACTTAGCTCTGGTGGAAGAGCTCTAATACCTTCAGGTGGCTCCTTCTTGGCCAAGGCTTAGCAGATCTTGATGCACAAGATGATCCACCTGGAAAGTGTTTGTTTGTGGACAGCTTTGCCCTTCATCCTTCCAACATAGCCCACAAACAGCTGGTCATCCAGTCTTAGGTCCCTGGTTCTGTCCAGGTAGAAACTGACTGCCCTCCTAGGGTCCAGGTGGTGAAGTCTCTCCTCCTCCTTGGAAGGGGGAGGATAGAAGGTAGGTAAGGTAATAGACTGCCCTAGATGGAAAGGAGTGACCACCTTAGGCCGGAAAGCAGCACTGGTCCTGAGAACCATTTTTTCTGCATAAATTGGTAAAAATGGAGGTTTAGAAATAAGAGCCTGAAGCTCACTTACCCTCCTGGCTGAGGTAATAGCGATCTGAAAAATTGTCTTGAAAGTAAGAAGCCTCAACGGGCAACTATGAAGAGGCTCAAAAGGAAAACCTATCAGGAAAGTAAGTACTAAATTCAAATCCCACTGAGGCATAATGAAGGGAGTGGGAGGAAACCTATTGGTGAGGCCCCTAATGAACCTCATAACAATGGGGGACTTAAATAAAGACGGCTGATCCGGCAAACAGAGGAAACCCGACAAGGCCGACAAGTAATCCTTTACCGTAGCCACAGCACAACCCTGCTGAGCCAAGGAAAGTGAAAAGCCAAGTACATCAGATAAATGGGCCTCCAAAGGATCAATGGACCTCTCTCCAGACCATTTCACAAACTTGGACCACCTAGAGGAATAAATAGATTTGGTGGAATGTCTCCTGAATGATAAAATTACATCCACCACATCCGGTGGGAGAGAGAAAGAACTCAGGTTGCCCCGTTCAATCTCCAGGCATGAAAGTGCAGGCTCTGGAGGTAGAAGTGTAGAACCTGCCCCTGCGACTGCGAGAGGAGGTCTGCCCTGAGAGGGAGACGGAGCGGAGGGTGCGAAGAGAGGTGAAGAAGATCTGTGTGCCACACCTTTCTTGGCCAATCCGGAGCGATCAATATGACTTGGGCCCGGTCTTGGCGAATCTTCCTCAGAACTCGAGGAATCAAGGGTATGGAAGGAAACGCGTAAAGGAGTTGCGAGCTCCAATCCAATTGAAACGCATCCCCCAATGCTCCCTGCATTGGATACTGAAGACTGCAGAACGAGGGGCAGTGCGTGTTCTCGTGAGTGCCAAACAGGTCTAACCGAGAAAACCCCTACATCCAGAAGATGTATTGGACCACCTCCGGATGAAGCCGCCACTCGTGATTGGCCGAGTATTGCCAACAGCGACTGTCCGCACGCACATTTAGCACCCCAGCTAGATAATTTGCAAACACACAAATCTGATGGCCCTGAGCCCAGGACCAGAGTTGCAGATCCTCTCTGCAGAGACGATACGACCCTACCCCTCCGTGTTTGTTTATGTACCACATCGCGGTAGTGTTGTCCGTCAGGACTTGAATCGACTGACCGCAAAGGGAGGGAAGAAAGCCCTTGAGAGCCAAACGTATTGCCTGCAATTCCAGAAGGTTGATGTGAAGCAACCTTTCCTCCGGAGACCAAAGACCCTTGATCTCCAGATCCCCAAGATGAGCACCCCACCATAGAGTGGAGACATCCGTGATTACTGTGGCAACCGGTGGAGGAAGTTGAAAAGGCTTTCCTTGAGACAGGTTGCCCGGCACACTCCACCAAGACAGCTCCGCTGCAGTGTCTCTGGAGATTCTGACCTTCTCCCCGAGATCTCTATTGTGCTGATACACTGCCTGCGGAGGCACCACTGGAGTGTCCTCATGTGCCAGCGAGCATGGTTGACCAACAGTATGCAGGAAGCGAACAGACTGAGCAGACATAGGACCTTCAAGACTGGAACAACCGCTCCTCCTGAATGCAGAGAATCCTCTGCGGCGGCGGGAAAGCTCGACACTCAGTAGTGTCTAGTACTGCCCCTATGAACAGGCTGCACTGAGAGGGCACCAGGTGAGATTTGGTTACATTTATCGAGAAACCCAAGTTGAACAACAGTTGCGTTGTTACTTGCAAGTGACGCAGCACCATCTCTAGCGACTTTGCTTTGAGCAGTCAGTCATTCAGATAGGGGAAAACCGGAATCCCTGACCTTCTGAGATGTGCTGCCACCACCGCAATCACCTTTGTGAAGACCCGTGGTGCGGAAGTGAGACCAAACGGAAGGACCGCAAACTGGTAGTGTTGAGACCCTACTGTAAACCGGAGATACTTCCGATGCGATTTCAGAATAGGGATGTGGAAATACGCATCCTGCAACTTAATCAACACCATCCAGTCTTCTTGCTGCAGTGCCAAAAGAACCTGAGCTAGGGTCAACATTTTGAACTTTTCCTGCCTGATGTAAAAATTCAAAACCCTGAGGTCCAGGATCGGTCTCAACCCGCTGTCCTTTTTGGGGATCTGGAAATAACGGGAGTAGCATCCCTGACCCCTTTCCTGCTCCAGAACCACCTCTATCGCACCTTTCTGCAGCAAAGCAAGAACCTCCTGCTGCAAAAGCAGCAAATGGTCCTCTGAACAACAGCCCTGGCGAGGAGGGTAAGGTGGTGGAAACTCTTGAAAAGGTAGGACGTACCCATTTTCCACAAGATTCAAAACTCAACGGTCTAAAGTAACCGATTTCCAATCTTGTTGAAAATGGGACACCTGGCCCCCTACAGGACCAGCATGCTCCAAGATGGGGGATCTAGAGCTGCTTTCCCGTGGTACCAGTGGTAGAGACAGGGGAGGAGGAGGAGGAGGAAGACTGTTGACGAGAGGCTCCCCCGCAGATGGCCTCTACCTTTTCCTCTGTACGACCTGTACAGAGGTTTCTGCTGCTGCTGCTGTGACTGCTGATGGCCTCGAAAGGAAGCCGCTTTCCCAAAGCCTCGATACCTTTTGTATCTGGGACTGCAGGTCCAAGGATCTTGCAGTAGCCTTACTGTCCTTGAAGCGCTAAAGCGCAGAATCCGTTTTCGTTCCAGACAATCTAGATCCATCAAAGGGTAGATCGAGCAAGGTAGCCTGTACATCTGGTGAGAAACCTGAAGACCTAATCCAGGCATGCCTCCTGATAACCACCGAGGAGCCCATCACCCTGGCGACCAAGTCCGCCGTGTCCAGACCCGACTGAATGACCTGACGGGCTGCCACTTGAGTGTCTGATAGTGCTTCCAAAAAATGAACTCGGTCATCTTCAGGCAACTTAGGAGCTACTTGCTTGACAGAATCCATTAGTCCATGAATGTACCTTCCTAGCAAACACGTGGCATTTGTCGACTTCAGTGCCATACTTGCTGAGGAGAACACCTTTTTGGCAGACTGTTCTAGCTTTTTCGAGTCTCTATCCCCCAGGGTGGTAGGGAAGGATCCAGTTGATTGCTTGGAACAAGAATCTGGAACCACCAAGCTTTCTGGCGAAGGATGGGCAGAAAGAAAAGCTGGATCACCAGGAGCAGGGTTATACCGTCTTGCCACACCTCCATAATTGGCTCCCTCAATGCCTCGTGGAAAGGCAGCAGAGGCTCAACAGAAGAGGAAGGAGAATGCAACACTTCAGTCAAGATATTTGACTTCACCTCAGCTGAGGGCAACTGAAGGTCCAACAGGTCAGCGGTTTTCCTGATGACCGAGTGGTAAGGTGTAACCCCTTGCGAAGGCAAAGCCTTCGGAAAAGAAAGCTCCCACTCAGGGGAAGTATCCAAGCCACTGGCCTCTCGTAAGCCCTCAAAGTCGTCCACGAAGTTGAGGATCTCCCCTTCCTCGTGTTCTTGCTGGTACTCCTCTTCTTCCAGCAGTCTTTGCGCTTCCCTCCTGGAACGCTGCTTCGGATCCGGATCCGGATCCGGAGGACCTTCCGAAGTGGGCAACGGCGCCGCTAGAATCCGGGAAGACGTTGATCCAATACCAGATTGAGGTATCGGAGTCGAAAACCTAGGCGCCGGAAACTGCCATGATGGAGCCGTGGGCATGAAAGGCACGAAAGGTACGAAAGGTGCCTGGGCATACTGCTGGGGGATGCCCAAATTAAAAGCAAGTGGACCCATGGGGCCAGACGGCGCACTGGTAGTGTAAGATGCCTTGGCAAACATGCCAAACATTGCATTTAGGAAATGCAACGGATCTGCCCCTGGTCCTGGAAAAGGAGGATAAGGATCCGAAGCCCCCTGGTCTGGATCTATCCGAGGCCTTACAGGGGGCTGGGGCTGAGGCTGCGGCGCTCGAGACATCGGAGCCGGTACAGGCGAAGCCGCAGGAGAAGACTCCCTGGGTGCCAGAGAATCCCTGGGCGCTGGCGAATCCCTCAACGCCGGAGAGTAGGCCAGAGTCACCTGCAGAGAAGGAGTAGGTGACGGCAAGATGACATCCTTGTGACGACACCGTTGTAGGGGGGAGGCTGACCTCAAAGCCCTGCTCTTTGAAGATCGACATCGAGACCCATGTCTCCTCTTTTTCTTATGCTTCTTCGACTTTGAAGTATGCGAGGTCGACGACTTCGATCTCTTGCGACCCCTCTTCTCTTTTTTCGCTCGCGCCATGAAGAGTTTCGCCTCACGTTTCTTCAGCGCCTTCGGGTTCATCTTCCGACAGCACGAACACCCTTCGACGTCGTGGTCCGAAGAAAGACACCAGAGGCAGTCGTCGTGGGGATCCGTGATGGACATATGGCCCCCACACTCCCTGCAGAGCTTGAAACCCGACTTCTTTGAAGTAGCCATTCTCACTGCAACACGAAGTAGAAGATAGAAACAATGTTATCACATGTAAAATGGAGAGTCCCAGAAAAAAACGTTACGCGACGAAGGCACGGAAAAAAGGGAACTGATGTCAGCATGTCATATAGAGTCGCGAGCGGAGCCGAGCTATTGTGACGTCCTCGTCGACGTGGGAGAGCTAAGAAAAGAATTTCAGTAGAATGCTGGCGCAGGGGTAATTCAAAAGGTGAGGAATCCACAGGCAGATGTATCCATCAGAATGTAATTACTCATGCTCTCAGTACATACATTTTCTGTAATGGCACAGAAAAAAGAACCTTCATAAACCCTTTTGGTATGAGAAAACAGAGATGAAGAATTGCAGGGCAAAGTAGCCCATAGGCTGCCATTATAACTGAAGAAAAAGAAGGCTGTGCCTTTAAGAGCAGAGAGACCACCAATATCCCATCATGCTCAGCCAGAGGCAGCTGCCTCAGTTCTTTTTTAAGGCTACCCTAAACCAATAATAATGGAGCATGAAAATATTTGTCCACTCCACCGGGGAGGAGGGAGGGCTGCGTATGACTATCATGGAAATACCCCTATGAGAGAACTAGAATTACAGGCAAGAAACGATACCTTCTCTTGTAGGGGATTTCCATGTATAGTCATAAGCGTTGAATAGAATAGCAAGCTCATCCCCGCTAAGGCGGTGGATTAGACAAAAAAAAACACAAGGAAAGATCCCCGTTAAGTAAAAAAGATTTCTAAGGGATGCCTGTCCTACTTGTGCGTCTGCCCTAGCGTCTGTGTCCAGGCAGTAGTGCCTAGCAAATGTATGGACTGACCTCCAAGTAGCTGCCTTGCAAATATCTGCTAAAGGAATATTCCTCATTAGGGCAGCAGTTGCTGCCTTGCCTCCAGTAGAGTGAGCTTTGTGCCTACCAGAAAGAGATTTGTTGGCTAGCTGATAGCAGCAGAGAATGCAAGAGACAATCCACCTAGAGATTGACTGTTTAGAGGTAGCTAAACCTGTACGAACTGGGCCATAATTGATAAACAACTGTTATGAATTACAAATGCCCGTGGTCTTGTCCAAATAGAATTTTAACACCTTTTTAACATCCAGAGAATGGAGAGCTCTCTCCGCTGGAGACGAAGGGTTTGGAAAGAACGTGGGTAAAGCGATAGTCTGGTTTATGTGGGAGAAACTTAGGGTGAGTGCGCAGCACTACTTTGGAGGAATGGAATACCGTTTAAGGCTCATGGGTGCAAAGGGCCTGTATCTCACTAACTCTCCTCACTGACGTAATGGCCACCAGGAAAGCAGTTTTCCATCTGAGATGCTGTAACGAAGCTTTGTGAATGGGTTCAAAAGGGGGAAGCATGAGGCGAGGCAGTACTACATTGAGCTCCCATGGAGGAGAAGGGCGTCTAAGGGGAGGGAAGACCTTCTTTAACCCCTCTAGGAAATCTTTAATAACTGGGATCCTCAAGAAAGAGATTTGTGAAGGACTTTTCCTGTATGCCGTGAGAGCAGACAGGTGGACTCTGATTGAGGAGTATTGTAGGCCAGATTTGGCAAGGTGTAATAAATATGGGAGAATGACTTCTTCCTGGCAAAAAGTGGGATCAATTTGTTTGGAGGAGCACTAAATACAAAATCGTTTTCATTTAAAAGCATAAGCTGTTCATGTAGATGGTAGCTTTGCTTCTTTCATTTTCAGATTACCATACTGCACTATCTCAGGAGCCATGCTGCCAAACTCAAGGAGGAAAGGTTGGGGTGTAGCAGTTGACCTCCGAACTTCATGAGAAGATCCGGTCTGCACGGCAGTCTGAGATGTGGACGGATAGATGGTGAAGGAGGTCTGGAAACCACAGTTGTCTCGGCCATTCTGAGATGATGAGTATCATTTGGGGTGTCATGGACGCCAGTTTGTGCAGGACTGCTGGTATTAGTGGTATTGGAGGAAACGCGTAAAGAAATTTGTTCGACCAGTTGATCCATAGGGCATTCCCTTGTGACCTTGGATGGTAAAACCTGGAGGCGAAGTCGCTGCATTTTTTGTTTTCCTCTGTGGCAAACAGATCTGTAGAGGGTGTGTGCCCCACAAGCTGAAGATACCTTGCACAACTTTTTTGTTCAGCACCCACCTTGTGGTTTTCGTTGAGAACCCTGCTGAGCGCTTCTGCGTGGATATTCTGCTCCCCTGGCAGATGCGCAGCTACCAGCATTAGATTCCTGGCGATGAGCCAGTGCCAGATCGTTTGGGCTTCTTGCGGCAGGGCTCTTGACTGCGTTCCCCCCTGCTTGTTCAGGTAGTACATGGTGGTTGTATTGTCCGTCTGAACAATTAGGTTGTTGGTCATGAATGCAGGATGAAAAGCATTGAGTGCCAGGTGTACTGCTCGGAGTTCCAGAAGGTTGATATGATATGCCTGTTCTCTTGAGGACCATATGCCTTGTATCTGTTGGTGATCCATATGGGCTCCCCACCCGACCAGTGAGGCATCTGTGACCATGGTCTGTGTTGGTGGAAGGTGGTGAAAAGGCATTCCCCTCAGGAGAGTCTTCTGGGAACACCTCCATTGAAGAGATTCCTTCGCATGAGTTGAGAGGGTGATCTTGTCCTCCCAGTTCCCTGAGAACTAGTTCCACTGGTCCTCCAGGCACTCCTGGAGAGTCCGCATGTGGAGGCGAGCATTGGCGGTCAGAAATATGCAGGACGCCATCAAGCCGAGGAGGAAGGAGACCATGCGCACTGATGGATGGTTTATCCGCTGAAGATTGAGACATTTTCAGAGAATGGATAACCGTTGTTCCTCCGAAGGAAACACCTTTTCCTGCAACGTATTGATGGTAGCTGCTAAGTAATGTAGAATCTGAACCGGAGATGATGTGGACTTTTGAACATTGACGTGCAGGCCCAAGCGGTGAAGCAGATCGCATGTCCACAGAAAATGTTCCTGGGCTTCTGTGAATGTGGATGCTTTGATCAGCCAGTCGTCCAGGTAGGGATATACAAAGATTTTGTGTTTCCGAATGTGTGCTGCCACCACGGCCATGCATTTGGAAAAGGTTCTGGCACTGACTTGAGGCCGAATGGGAGAACCGCGTATTAGTAGTGGTTCTGCCCCACAATGAATCTGAGGAATTTCCGATGGGACTTTGTGATTGGAATATGAAAATTGGCGTCGTGTAGATCTATTGAACAGAGCCAGTCTTCCTTTTGAAGTTTAGGGTTAATTTGGTGTATGGCCAGCCTCCTGAATTTTTCTTTCCAGATCCACTTGTTTGCGATGCGAAGGTCGAGAATCGGCCTGAACTCTTGTCTGCCTTTCTTTTGCACTAGAAAGTATTTGGAGTAGCTACCTTGACCTTGTTGGTTTCAAGGGACTGATTCCACCGCCTTCTTGTGGCACGGAGTGTTGACTTCTTCTTGCAAAAGCTTGAGGCGAGAGAGGAATGGATGGTGGTGGGGCAGTGAATCTGGGATGATAGCCATCTTTGACAATATTCAAGACCCCTTTGTCTGTTGTTATGCGTTGCCACTCTGCCAGATAATGTACAATGCTTCCCCCTACCGTAGTGGGTAACAGAAGAGGGGGAAGAGATGATTCAGGGTTTTGCTACAGCGGGGTGACGTCCTTCCTGGTTATATTGTTGGGAGTTCCGGACTCTCTGTGTTTTGCGCTGCGACTGGTACGGTCGCTAATATTGTTGCGATCTGCCTGACTGCCATTGAGGGGTTTGAACCCTCTGTGTGGAGAAACGTCGGTGGTAAGGGCGGAATGAACGTCGTTGTTCCTTCGATTTTTCTAATCCAACCACCTTTAAGGTATCCATTGTCGTATTCATTCTCGCCATTTCGTCGTCGGTGTGCAAGCCGAAGAGGGTGGAGCAGGAAAAGGGTACATTTTGCAGACATAACTTGGGGTCTGGCTTCAGAGATGTTAAACGCAGCCATGCGCATCAACGTAAAGCTATTTCGTGGCAGTAGCTGTTGGCAGCTAGAATGGAAGAGTCCGCTGCCGTGTTGATGACTTGTCACCAGAGCCCCTTCCTGAACGATCTCTAGAAAATCTTCTCGATGTTCTTTTGGGAGGTGGTCCGTAAAGTGGAGGATGGAATCCCTCAAGGCACGGTCGTACCTTCCTAGGAGGGCTGTGGCACTGGCCGCTTTCATGGACGTAGCAGCCGTGCTGCAAATCTTGTGTCCTGACGAATCCACCTTTTTGCTCTCCTTATCGGGAGGAAAAGTAGCAGATGGAGAAGTGGCATGAGTCGGGAGGAGGGTCGGCACGTAAGAACAGCGGATCCTGCTCCGGTGGTCGATATTTCTTTTGCAGCCTTGATGGTGTTGATTTTGCCGCAGCAGGCGAAAGGAACAATTCCATGGCTGGCTCCAGCAGGTGTGGCACTAGTGGAAGTAACGGTCTAGATGCCGTGCGTTGGTGGATCATCTCAAAGATAACAGACATCAGTGTAGTAGGGGTCTACATAGGTATGTTCAATTTTGTTGCTCCGCGAACCAGGACCTCTTGAAAAGTGTTGATGTCATCAATTGAAGAGGACCGAGAATGCGGCGAATCTGTCAACATAAGAGAATAGTCTCTGGTAAACGAAGGCGTATCCCTATGGCGATGACGGCGTAAGCGTGATCCAGTCCTGCGGTAAGAGTCGCAATGTGAATGCCGTGATCTTGTGGAGAGCGGGACCGTCCATGTCGAGAACGGTGGCATGTTTTTGACCGTGATCTCCTAGGAACTTGTGTGGGAATCTGTGGCACCCCAAGCGCAGGCAGAACAGGTGCTGGTAATGCTGGAAGTACTGGAGTCTAAGGTACTGGAGGAGGAGGAGGAGGAGCCGGTAATGCTGGAGGTTTAAGCACAGTTGGAGCCGCTGAGTCCAGTGGAGGAGAGACCGGGATGGGAGACGTAGGTATCTCCACCAGAGAAGGAGATCTGGAATGAGACTCAGATGAGTAGTAGATTCTCATTCTTTTGGAGGACTTTCCTCTTCTCGACGTCGATGATCCCCTCGAAGTCGGTCTCCATCGTCATCTGGTTTTCGACGACGATCTGCTCGTCGACCCCTAATGACGTAGCCCACTCGACGAAGATCAGCTTCTAAACGTCCACCAATCTCGTCGTCGACGTTTCGCTGTCGACGTCGATCTCCTGCCTCTCGACGACGGTGAGTCAGTATCCCTTGATGTCGACACCTGTCTCGGTGCCGGTGCGAAGTGGCTCTCGACGTCGCTCAAGTGGTTCTAGACATCAAGCGTCGACGTTTACGTGACGTCGAGCCAGTCAATGACGGCGAGCATGTCGGTGCCGTACCTCCTGTCAACGTCAACCGCCTCAACGTCAACCGGGACCGCAAGCGTTTTCTGCCTGATGAACGCCTCTCAGACCACCCACATCCACTGGAGGTTGAGGGAAGAGCTCTGGTGGAAGAATTACCTCCCCTTCGCTCGGAGGTCCCACTGGCTACTTGCTGTTTTCTCCTCTCTTCTCTTCTCTGTAGGCGAATCTTCTCCCTTCTCCTTGTCTCCTTCTGGAGAAGGTTTTGCAGATGTCACAGGAGGAAGGAAGGTGTGAGGACAGTAAACAAATAATGCAAACCTCGTGTGGGTCTGTTTTAGCTTTTTTTCTACCACATCTATGACATTTGTTGAAAAGAGATTTTAAATAGGAAAAAAGCCTCTTTCCTATCAGAAAAATCCTTTGCTTTACAGAGAAAGACAAAAGTCGTCGAGTGAAGCAAAAATCTGTGAACTTTGAAGATCTAAATTGAAGAAAAAACCTAAAAAGGTTGAGTTCAATGCCCCAAGGGTTCTGTCAGAAGGAGCCGGAAAAAAGAACTCAAAAAAGAACTGAGGCAACTGCTTCTGGATGAGCAGGATGGGATATTGGTGGTTCTCTGCTCTTAAAGGCACAGCCTTCTTTTTCTTAACTTATAATTAGGCATTCCTGTTTTCAGTTTCTATTTTTAGTAAATTCTAGTGGGGTTTTTTCCAGTGTTTTCAAGTGATTTCAATACCTTAAAAAAACAGTGGTTATCAGTGGTTACACATTTTCGCGCCATTAAAAACAACAGAAACAGTGTTTTTTCGGTGTTTGTGGAACTTTTCGCTTTTATTATTGCTTGCTTTCTGCACTGATAGTGCATGGTATATAGACAGTGTACATACAGTGTATATGAGATCCAAATACATTTTTACAAATCAAACTTATCGTAGTACACCATACAATACTTCTTCAATGAGTCTTTGGTCATACACACTCACTCTTTCCTTCCCATGTACACTTTTATCTGTGGAAAGCCCCTCTCAACATTGGCACTTGAGACAGGCAACGCCAAAATAGCCAGTACACAATTTGCTAACTCTGGCCACTGACATAGCTTTCCATGCCAATACTGGTGCACCTGAAGATTGTTATTCTCTGCGACCGGTTCTGCAACATATGCGTTGAACTGGGCGCATATGCCCTCAAAGTTATTGAGGCGGTCATATATGAAGCAGCACTTTTGAAACTCCGGAGAATATTTCCTTTACGGAAGGGATCTATAACTTGTGCAGAGTAACACAGTGAGGCTTCATTGACTTCAAATGCCATGGTTAGTGAAGGGCTATTTCTCATTCATTGTAAAATAAAAGTTCCTGAATTGCTCCTCAACATTCTTTGCTTACCAAGTGACAAGCACTCTAACATGGAACATGTTGCAGTGCCAAAGTCACTAAAAGTGTCGCCCAGCCTACTCTCAAGGAGATGTTTCACGTCTAAACCAATTATGCTGAACACTTGGTAGACAAGGGTGTTTTCAGACTCTAGTTTTTTATTATGTCCACTACAGCAGTCATGCTTTCCTGTAAAAATCTAAGAATGCCGTAGAGTGTACTTTTTTTCAAATCACTATCAATATGTGACCAAAGACCCTCACATTTATTGCCTTTGGCATCATCACTGAGCAAAGGTTCTGTAAACGGTTGCCAAATGGATAATATAGCATTCCTGGCCTCTAGGACTGCGAACTACCAGCTAAGTGACACAGTTGGGATGACTCTTTCTTTGATGCCACACAAAGCACAAAATGAGAAATATTTGAGTTTCAGTTTCCGCGCATAACAAAACAGTGCACCAGAATGGACTAAAAAGTCAATAGCATTCTTCAATAACTCTGAAGATTGTAAAGATGCTTTCAGCATACCATCTAACAAGTGGCAAGGATCTCCTACAGGGAAGCACTACAGCTCAGGTATCGATTTTGACAGGTCATCACACAACTTTTTCATATACGTAGCGGAATCACTGCAAATACAAACAATATCATTCCAATCTTTGTTGAACTTGGTAAGAACTTTTTGAAGCAGCATTCCAGGTCACACTGCAATCCATATTTTCCAAAAGTCTGGTGTCATGTTTTCACCCTTGTCCCAGATGCTTTGTGACTGCACTCCTTTCACATATACTTGTAACTATACCTTGAATTGAATGTTTAAAGCCTGGGGTGTTTGTCAATTCACCTACTATCAATACTGACTCACTAGAAAACAAAAAGGGCTGATCTATCAAGCGTTTTTACCCATTCTCTGTGGGTAAATGTGATGGTACATATTGGGAAAGATTCTTATGAAACCCACATTTTTCAAGACTCAAACGTGGCCATAAAATCAAATATGATTTTGATATTTCCTGATTCTCTACAGTTTACTAAATAAATAAACAATACCTAAAACATGCTTCTAACCCCTGTATCTTTAGACCAAAGACCATAAAACTGAAAACAGGAAGAAGAAACAATATTTTATTGACATCCTTAAACAACAAAACTAGAGCAGAACAATGTTAGCCTTATATAACAAAGTTACATTGCATTAGCTCCTTCGGGAAGAAATAAAAATGACTCTTTAACTCTCCTTTTCCTTTTTTTGAATGGCATTTAGTTTGTGGCCGTGCAGGTTTATTTCAGTGTTTATATGTTTACACTGGTGATGGCTATTTCCCTTCCAGTGCGGTTTTATCAGTTATTATAGGTTTAAACCTAAAACCAGACAGCCTACTTATAATGGCAGCCTATGGGCTACATTGCCCTGCATCATCTCTGTTTTCTCATAACAAAAGAGTTTGTCAAGGTTCTTTTTTCTGTGCCATTACAGAAAATGTATGTACTGAGAGCATATGTAATTACAATCTCTTCTTTTGCTATTCCAAGATAAAGAACTCTGACCACTGTAGCCTACCCCTAGGCTGCATTATGACTTTCTTAAGTGACTTTTCAAGGCCTTCCCGAACAAAGGTGAACTTCATCACTTAAGAACGTATATTGGATAAAGTGCTTCGGGGTCCCGCAGATGGGGGGGACTATTCAACGCTTATGACTATCATGGAAATCCCCTACGAGAGAACCTTAGGGCTACCCCTGGGGCTCCAACATTTGGGTATTTTGTGGGTGCCCCAAGTGAGCATCAGGCACCCTCTTTTTAACAAAAATTAAAACAAGAACAAATGAGCAGCAAGAGCCGCTCATTTATTATTCATTGCTCCATGCAAGGAGCTGTTGGAAAAGAAGATTATGCTTTTGCGTTGTTTTACGTAAGTTAGCATTCGCTGCACCATTTTGTGTATGGGCGCCATTTTGTATCATGATCGAAACCGATCCTTTGCCATTTCCGAGAAACGGCCTTCTCTGGGTTATGTTTTTTCAGAGCTGAGTTCTGCTACACTAATGAATGTACTGTTCTATTAGCGCATACCTTTCTTTTAGATGTAAGCCTTCTCCCACTTGTCTAGTGGCGGGTGCAGGCACTGTGACCTTGAATAGTAGATAGTGTGTGCCCGGCCTCAGAATAGAAGCTTACTCCTTTGTAATTTACTGTCCAGCTGCATCTCTCTGGAAAATTCCATGGTGGGCGTGCTTTCATTGGTTTCGAAGTGTACATAATGTATTGTTATGCTTGCTGATGTCAGTCCCTCTGCAGCACTCCTAAGCGACTGGGCAGATGGTGCTCCGCTCTGAGTGTACTTTAATAAACAGATATTGGTTTTTATTCTCTACTATCTGACCGACTCTTCATTTCAGTGGAAGGCCGAGAGGTGGTCATTAGTGACCCGAGTGACCCGAATCGGGCCACTTCCTTCAGTTCGCGCCCGAACAGGGACTCCTTCGGGTGAGTGACCCATCCCCTTCCGCAGACTGGGGGAGGTCGAGGCTATTGTCGGGTCTAACTGACGGATCAGGGATCCCTGTATGAGGAGCATTGATTGCTTGGAGCTGCTCCTTCTGTCCTGCCAGACGGTGCCTCGCCCAGTGGTCATCCCGACTGGAGTCCTAAACGGCGAAACCCTTGGATCTGACCGTTTGGTCTGAAGAGTCGGCAGTGGAGAATCAATTTGTTTGACCTGCATATATCAGGTGAGTTTGTTTTGGTTCATTGTGGATATGGTATCATTTTGGTTTGTACTTGGTATGGTCAAAGGACCGTCTTTGGACAAAAGCGTTTGCCAGGCATAAAATAGTGAATATTTTGAAAATGCCTGGAGTTAGCAAATTTATTTCTTTGTGCTGCCGCTGTTATTCTGCAGATGCTCGATTGGAAGAAGCTCAGCCGGTGCCTCCAGAAGGCACTCCCAATTTTGATATGTATGTGAAGCATGGTCTTGGCCCTATTATGTTTAGTACATATGGCACAAATATACGAGGGACAATGCTGAGTTACAGTGGCCGTTGACGGGCACTTTTGATGAACAAAAGATTGAGTATTTACAAGAACAGTTATTTAAGAGACGAAGTAGGCAGTCTATGTTTGATTCCCTCAGAATATGGCAGAAAGTATCTAGACAGAGGCGATTGAAGGCAGAAAAAGAGGCCCGGGGAGGGAAAATGCAGACATTGACTCAGAAAGCTGTAGCATATGATAGGGAAAAACAGGAAAAGGGTGTTGAGTGTGAAGATAGAAGGTTTCAACTACAAATTGATAAATCGTATGTGGCTCAGGAAGAAGATTATACTTTTGTGGAGGAATTGTTGGATGCCCGACCCCCGCCTCCATATGCCCCGCAAAGAATATATCCCACTGTTCCGGTGCCCTCACAGCCGCCCGTTACAGTTGCGTCCACTGTCTCTGTCCATGTGTCTACAGCTGTCATATCAACGGCTGTGGCTTCAGCTCCCCCTCCTCCTCTTTCTTCTGTTTCCTTCCCGTCTGTGGCCCATGTGACTGTTACTCCTGCCGTACCTATTGTCTCAATGTCCCTTTCGCCAGCTCTTTCCCCGCGACACAACCCTCAGCGACGATAGTGCCTGTTACTACTGTTGCCTCTCCCACTGTGGTTTTTCATCCTCCAATCTTAGTAAGTAGTGGGACACCGGTACGTGGATTTGATGATAGGGATTGGATGAATTGGATGAAATTTAAGGAGCGCATGGGACCGTTAGTGCGATCTGATGCGGGAGATGAAGAGAAACAGGTAATAGCCAATCAGGCTGCACAGTGGGCCCGTAATCCTATTTATAGTGTAGAGGATGTCTGGGCGACTATGAGAGATTTTGAGCCCTTTATACAGTAGCATGCCCTTAAACACATGTCACCTACTTTGATTGGTCTTTGTCAACAGTACTTTGAAGCAGAGGCACCTTAAATTTTATATGACATTAGAGATCGAGTGTATATTAGTGAATTGGGGCCAGAACAAGTTTCTGCTAATATTACGACAATAATAGCTTATAGGGGAAGACTACATGAAAAAGTCCCAGGTCGGTGTCTCAGTTTCCGATGAGAGAGGTTCATCCTATATATCACCCAGAGATACCAGAGTTAACGGATGGGCGAGGTAATGTTACTCGAGTGGCAGTGGCGGCCCGGTTTCAAGAACAATGGGTTTATACTCCATGGAAAAGAAGTGAGGTTTTATCCCTTAAGACTCATTTGCCAGATCCTACGAAAAATCCTACTGCTTATTATAAAGAATTGACTGAAGCTGCTTCTTCGACGGTAATGACTCTTGCTGACATTGAAATGTTTTTTGGTCTTCTTGTTCTGGTTGATATTTGGAGGCAGGTCGATTCTCAAGATCATGTTCCGGAGTTGGGTGGTACTTGGGATCAAATTAAGGTATGGGACCAGGAAAGAAAGCCAGGTGATAAGCCTCGGGCAGAGATATTTGCTTTGCCAAGCCACATCATTACATACATGCATTCTCTTATTCCACCGAGAAAAGTGGATTGGGATAAATTGTCGGCTTGTCGACAAAAGAAAGATGAGAGTATGTCTGATTTTTTCACCTGATTTGAAGGTACATTTTTGGACTACAGAGGGCAGGATTTGTCAATTGAGGGAGGTGTTCGGTTGTTCATTAATAGATTTGTCTCTAATTTGCTTCCTGAAATTGCGACTCGATTGCAGGCCTCTGAAAATACTTGGTCCACCTCTTCCCCCTCTGTTATTTTGAATATGGCACAGTATTATGAGCATAGGGATAATGAGGAAAAGGAGAGGACAGAGAAGAGGCATAAGGATTTAAAGACGAAGGTGTTGTTACAGCAGGCATTTAGAGGGAATGGGAGAGGATGTGGTGGTCCTGCCCGACAACTTCCACGCACTAGTAGGCAGCCAACAACAATGCCTTTGGGTCCGAATCAGTGTGCATATTGTTAAGAGGAGGGACATTGGCGTAGCGAGTGTCCTGTGCTTTTGCAGAAGGTGTCGGTCCTGAGAGGACGAGGCTCTCGTGGATGGGGTCGTGGAGCTGGTGGGGCAGATAGGGCTCAGAATGCCGTGGCCTCACAGGGTCGTTCTGATAATAATTACTTTGATGACTCTCGTGAAGGACAGTACTACCATGATGATTATGATATGGAGGAAGCAACAGGAATGCCTTGCAGCTAGGACAGCCAGGGACAGAGTGGGGGACCGATTCCGATACCTGTAGACCAGCGTGGTCCTTATGTAACAGCGGAATTGCAAGGTTTGACTAAGGAGTTTTTGGTGGACACAGGTGTGACAAAAAGTTCTGTTTCTCAAAATATGGTCCCTGGGACGGCTCTGTCTGGCCATTATAATGTTTCGTTAGGTTTTTCTGGTGTACCGGTTGTAAGCCCCATTTCATGACCCCTTTCGTTGACCATTGGTCCTTTCACTGTGGCTTCGCTATTCTTGTTGACATCCAACTGTGGTGAAAATTTGATGGGTCTGGATTTGTTGAAGAAACTGCATGCTACTATTTATTGTTCCCCGGAAGGTGTTTATATGACTATGGGACCAGATGTAGTACGTGCTAAACAGTGTTTGTCCAAAGATGCGCCTCTTCCTGTTGAATTTGCTGATGTGCCACCCACTTTGTGGGCGACAGGTGATACAGACGTGGGACTACTGCAGATACCTCCGGTCGAGATACAGGTTAAGGATGGTGCTATTTTGCCCTGTATCCCCCATTATAAAATACCACAGGCAGGAGAGCGAGCCCTATTGCAAATTATTCAGGATTTGATTAAGAAGGGAGTGGTTGAAGAGACGACTGCTAATGTTTGAAATAGCCCTATCCTTCCAATTCCTAAACGGGCACCCTCGATGAACATGACGATGTTTACCGTTTCGTGATTGATTTGGACCAAGTTAATAAAATAGTGGTTCCCCAGTTTCCAGTGGTCCCTGACATCACTACTCTTTTGACAATGATTCCTTCTACTGCTAAATTCTTCTCTGTCATTGACTTGAAAAATGCATTCTTCAGTATTCCTATTCATCCAGATAGCAGGTACTTGTTTGGGTTTACACTAGCTGGCAGAAGCTTTATGTTCTGTCGAGCTCCTCAGGGCTATATTGAGAGTCCAAGTATTTATAGTCAGGCTTTAAAGAGTCAATTAGATTCCCTTTCGCATCCTGCAGGTAATGTATTAGTGCAGTATGTTGACGACCTCCCCATCGCTTCTGATACAGAACAAGGTTGCAAAGATAGTACAGTTAAATTGTTGTTGCATTTGGCCCAACATGGACATAAAGTTTCTCTTTCTAAATTTCAATATTGTTGACAGGAGGTCACCTATTTAGGTCACCTACTGTCGAAGGAGGGTAGGAGACTGACCCCGGAGCAAAATGCCCGTTCCACAAACTCAGAAAGATGTGCGCGCTTTTATAGGTATCATTTCCTACTGTCGGCAGTGGATACCTAACTACTCGTTAATAATCAAACCCTTGCTTGCACTAACCACTAAAGACGTGCATGAGCCCCTGCCTTGGATGCCTGAATGTCAGCATTCTTTTGAGCACTTGAAAACTGCGCTTTGTTCAGCTCCAGTACTTGGCACCCCCGACTATAACAAACTGTTTGTGTTGTTCGTCCATGAGATGGCTGGTTGCGCGCTTTCTGTTTTAACACAAAAATTTTGAGATAAGCAACAGCTGTGTGCTTATTTCTCTGCCGTTCTTGATCCTGTCGCACAAGCCCTCCCGAGCTGTCTAAGAGCGGTCGCGGCCGTCTCGATAAGACAATCAGCTGGACTCGTACTTGATACTGATCTCACAGTCATGGTACCCCATGCTGTGGATACACTTTTGAATAAGATTATGACACAGCACCTCACCAGTGCGCGTCTGACTGACTATGAACTAACATTGTTTGCTAAACACATCACGATCAAAAGATGTGCCACTCTGAATCCAGCCACGTTACTGCCCCTCCCTTCTGAGAATGATGAGATTGATAAACATGACTATATCTTCCGGACGGAAGAAGAGACGAAAGGACGGGTAGACTTGACTGATGTCGATGGCTCTGGTTTTAAATTACCAGATGGCACTACAACGGCTGCGTATGCTATCACCGCGCTGCGTACGGTAGTTGAGACATCACGAGTTCCCTATCAATCGGGACAAGCTGCTGAGCTTGTTGCCCTAATACGAGCTTGCGAATTGAGTGAGGGACTGGTTGTAAATATTTATACTGACAGCCAGTATGCCTTTGGAGACGCACATAACTTTGGGCAACTCTGGGCTGAGAGAGGGTTTCTTACTTCGCATGGCACCAAAATTCAGCATGGGCACCTTATATTGAGGCTTTTGTCTGCTTTGACACTCCCTAAGAAATTGGCTATAGTAAAGTGTAGTGCCCACCAGAAAGTCACTGATGATGTAGGTAGGGGAAATGCTTTTGCAGATCAGAGAGCTAAGGAAACAGCCCGGACAAAAATGAAAAGAATGTTTGTAGCAGGTCCTGCTAGGTGGGTGCCTGAAGTCACCATGTTCGAGGATACACTCGAGAATGTGAAGGAGATACAAAGTGAGGACACAATAGAGGAATTAGCAATACAGCACAATTGAAAGATGAGGGATGTTGGATTGATAAATCAGGGAGGCAGAGATGGATGTTGCCAGATGCATATGTTCTCCCTGTAGTTACGATGGCCCGTGGTCCAGCCCATATTAGTGCTAAGGGTATTTGCAAGTTGTTGTACCCTGTATGGCAGAATGGTAATATCTCAGAGACAGCTGCACACTTAGTGAAATACTGTATGGTGTGTATGATGCACAATCCTGGAAAGGGCACCCCTACACCACCTGGTAGTTTTACACCACCCACTTTTCCTTTTGAGGTCCTCCATATGGATTAGATCGAGCTAGACAGATGCAATAATTTGAAGTATGTTCTGGTGGTTGTTTGTGCATTCAGTAAATGGGTTGAGGCTTATCCCACTAAAGACAATACAGCTGTTACGACCGCAAAGGTTCTCCTGAAGGAGTTCTTTCCTCGTTTCGGCTTGCCCCGTTTGATTTGGAGTGATGACGGAAGTCATTTTAATGCCAAAGTGATTCAGTTAATTTGTGATGGTTTGCACATAAAGCAGAAGTTCCATGCCCCCAACCACCCACAGTCAGCAGGTTTGATTGAGAAGTACAATGGTACTCTCAAACTGAAATGGGCAAAGATTCAGGAGACAACAGGGTTATAGTGGCCAGATGCTTTACCATTAGCTCTTTTGTCGACAAGAACAATAGCCCATTCTAGGACAAGATTGTCACCGTACGAGGTTGTGTTCGGACACCCGGCAAAGGTCTGGGGCGTCCCGCGACCCCAGCGGTTTTCAGATATTGAGTATCCGTTGCTGATTGACTATCTTACTCAGTTAACTGAAAATTTGCGTTCTATTCACCAACAGGTCCGGGAAGCCCTGCCAGCTACACCAGAGAGGCCCGGACGCGATATTCAGCCTGACGATTTTGCGGTGGTCCGAAACTTCCAGCGGAAGAAGAGTTTGGAGCCGCGGTGGAAGGGGCCGGAGCAGGTCCTCCTGGCTACACGCACAGCTGTCAAGGTCGCTGGCCGAAAGAACTGGGTGCACTCGACTCATTGTCGCATGATACCCCTACCCCTGCCCTATGATCAATGGGTGAGGGATGGCTTAGGGGACTCCGAGTATGAGACGGTGCCTCAGTTTGTCCCCTTCAGTGACGCCAGGCTGACCTGGACCAAAACGGATGAGGAAAATGATGAAGTGCTGAATGCAGCAGTACCAACGGAAATACGGGCTATCCAGGAGCCCCTTTTCACTGATCCCTCTGTGCCTGGAGTTACTAGGTATAATCTGCGTCCTCGGCTGAGGAACAGTGCACCAAAGGAGACGTCAAATTAGTTAGGGATGGACTGTGTAAGTTAGGGTGTGCTTTGCTATAGTACAAATGGAGTTAGTTTAGGGTGAGGTGAGATTTGTGCACTGTTTGAACATTGGACAGGATAGATCGAAAGTATTCCCTTGGGGGTACATTATCCTGGTCGGTGTGGGAACACGAGCTTAGGACAGAGCAAACTCCACCACCGGTGCTCAAGAGCGCCAACGTTTTGATGGACAATTGGAGCCTGTACTAGTGAGGCTCTGGCGGACACTGGGAGCTTGTATATTCCTCTTGCTGGCATTTTGCCCCCTTGCTTTATCATTTGCTATGCACTCCTTTGGCAGAATGGTTGCTGATGAAGCGCAGCCAGTGATTCCCCTTGTTCATACATGCATATTTTGGTCTACCAAGAAAAAGATATTATGTGCTATTCTTGTGTGTTGTTGCTATTGATTCTGGGTGGGGTGTCCTGGGTTTTGGAATGTGATCAGGATGCACCGTCATGTACTAAACATAAGGTTGTTTCTCAAATACGCACCAAGAGGGCAGCCCCGCGTAATGTTTTTGTAGACACACATAAAAGATTTTTGGGGAAGGTACAGCTTGTTATCCCACCGTATCTGTTACAAGTTTATGGACTGCTTACCCATTGTCACTCGTTAATTATACGTATATCCACCAAGCCCAATTCGTAAAAGTAAGGGGTGAGTTTGGAATGGGGTATCCTGGTCCTTGTTTATATTACAGGAAGCCACAAGGAAAGGGGTATCCGGGTTGTGACAATAATGCGTATTGTGATAACCTGCATATGAGAGAGCAGAACATTACCTTGGAGGGCTGGCATTACCAAGATTTAACGGTTACTCGAAAAGCTGGTTATTATCCCGCATGTTGTCCGATAGTAAATAGTACTGACGCATTTTTGTATGTCAATTATTGTGGAATAATATTGTTAAAAAATACAATGTCTTTAGTGAAAAAGAAGGATCCGAGTACTTTTGGAATGCACACAAGATATCTCCTGTAGATTATCAAGGTCTACTTTATGCACACCCAGGATTTTATTTTCTGTCTAACGGTACTTATTCAAATGTTTATAACGGTCCAGATGATGTTGCTCTAGGGATGGTGCTCCCTCTAGGTGTGCCTTGTAAGTACAGTAAGCCAAATGTACGATGGGTAAAAAGAACGTTGACTGCAGAGTTCTGTGATGGAATGACAGATTTGGAAGTCAATAATTATAGTAATGGTATCACCTTTGGATATATTCTTTCCTCCATTTTACCTTTGGTGGTACTGCAATGGCCTAGGGGTGAAAAAGCGAGAGAATATTTTCGATGTAAGTTGCAGATACTGTCTAACTCCACAGTAGCGGCTTTGCGTGACATCACCACCCAATTGGAAAGTATGCGGATACATTTTGCGCAAACTAGATATGCTGTTGATTTCATTCTAGCTAAGAGTGACGGTGTGTGCGCAGTAGTAGGAGACCAGTGTCTAGTCGGGATCACTAATATGGAAAAGAACATTACCCAACACATTTTAGACATCCTAGATAATCTTAAAGGAATGGAGAGTGGAAACTGGAGTTGGTCACTTTTTGGTGGATGGGGTTGGATCCTTGAAAAGGTGATTTATTTCATTGTGATTTTGATTGCTTGCTGTGTTCTAGTCCAGTGTCTCCCCTTGTGTTGCTCGTATTGCACCACCCTTCTTGCTCCTAAGAGAATATCAATTCATGATACTAATGCAACAATTATGATTCAAAAGGAAGTAGAAGACCTCATGCAAATAGATGAGGGTATTTTTGAGACTTCTTCCCTCCTTACTGTTTCCCTTCCTGAAGCTGAAAATATGGAGTGCTCCTAAAACAATTTATTTATGATTTATTGAATTATGTCTTTTTTTTTTGCTATTACACAAAATGTTTAGCTCATGCTAAAAGGAGGGTCTGTTGGAATAGAAGATTATGCGTTTGCATTGTTTTACGTAAGTTAGCATTCGCAGCGCAATTTTGTGGATGGGTGCCATTTTGTATCATGATCGAAACCAATCCTTTGCCATTTCCGAGTAACAGCCTTCTCTGGGTTATGTTTCTTCGGAGCTGAGTTCTGCTACACTAATGATTTTCCTGTTCTTATTAACGCATACCTTTCCTTTAGATGGAAGCCTTCTCCCACTTGTCTAGTGGCGGGTACAGGCACTGTGACCTTGAATAGTAGATAGTGTGTGCCCGGCCTCAGAATCAAAGCTTACTCCTTTGTAATTTACCGTCCAGCTGCATCTCTCTGGAAAATTCCATGGTGGGCGTGCTTTCATTGGTTTCGAAGTGTATATAATGTATCGTTATGCTTGCTGATGTCAGTCCCTCTGCAGCACTCCTAAGCGACGGGGCAGATGGTGCTCGGCTCTGAGTGTACTTTAATAAACAGATATTGATTTGTATTCTCTATTGTCTGACCGACTCTTCATTTTAGTGGAAGGCCGAGAGGTGGTCATTAGTGACCCGAATCGGGCCACTTCCTTCAGAGCAACCCATAATGCCCTAGGGCTGTTTTCAATTGCAATGTGTGAATTTATGAAATATAAATGTGATTATAGTTAATGGTGGCTTTTACCAGTATGCCTGTGTTCATGAAAATAGCATTCTTTATATTGTTACACATTGTTAGCCCTGGGCCTAACTCCGTGCCACGAGGCCAGGCCCTGTGCCCAGAGGCCTGCTATGCTGTGCATGGGGTTGGCCGCCAGCAGGGTAGTTGGGCACAGGGCCTAACCATAGGCCAAGCCCTGCGCTCAAACTCTGCTGTGCACTGCCATTGGCCATATGCTCGGGGTGTAGGGTGCAAGGTATGGCCATAGACCAGGCCCTCACTCCAATCTCATGCCGTGCACAGCGATGGCTATTTTACTTTATGTAAAAATATTAATATCTTACATTCATTTTAAAAAAGCAAAGGTTAAAGGGACATTTTAGTTAGGTGAAAATAACAGCGAAAACATTGTTTTAAACTAACAAAACAACAGAAATTCATTAGTTATAGTTATTTCAAGTAATTATAACTCATACCCTAAAGTAACTATAACTCGCAAAATCATCATACACTGCTTATGATCTCACATATTACATCACTCATGACATGTGCTATGACTGACAAGTTACTTACCTATAACAATGCCTTTCCTGGTAGAGACTCTATCTAGCCGCAGATCCTTTAACTTAGAATTATCCCCAGGTGTCAGACTAGATCCCGAAAAATTTAGTGGGCAGTACCCCTGCGTGTCCGTAGGCCTATATAGGCACCACCCCAGCCTGCTGACATCAGTTACGTTTCGCAACTTTCATGCCAGGAGTGTGGAGCCACAAAAATACTGACCAATGGTGTGGAAAACTGGGGCCCTGAATGGGTGACGCCCTATCCCTAGATATCCGTTTGCAGAGTGGGGAGGATGGGTGGGTTGGTAAGGAATCTGCAGCTAGAGACTCTACCAGATAAGGCATTACTGAAGGTAAGAAACTTGCCCATCTGATAGAGACTTCCAGCCACAGATTCCTTACCTTAAAATAGATACCTAAGCAATACTTCCCCGGAGGTGGGTCTGCGAAACAATTTCATACCAAAAAGTCCTGCAGGGAGGGGGCGTGGCTTGGACAGCCAACATGGTGGATGCTGCTTGATTGAGCTCCGCGCGTCCACGCAAAATAATCCTACTAAATCCGCCGTAACCTCACTCAGTGCAGCACATCGGACGTCGGAGGGACTGAAGTAATGCCCGGAACAGCATTTGTAGGCTAACAGAGCGGAGCGCCGCCCATCGACTGGGTATCACTCACCGGAGCTTCCTAGGCTGCGGCGTGGACCGGGCCCGGCCCTGCCCCCCTGCTCCCCTGCCCCCTGACATAGAAAACCGCTGTGAGTCGTGGGGTCGGATCGGGCCCCCGAGGTGAGGTGGTGCATCCGACGTGGGGGGAGCCGGTGGTGGGCCGCCGGCAGCGCTCGACCCCCAGATCTCGCTGCGGGCCCGTGGTGGCAGCGGCAGCTGCTGGACTTCCGGCTGCAGCCCTAGCTGTGTGTAGGCCTCTCGGCCTGAACAGTTTTTCGGCCTCCGGTGGCGGCACCCGCCTGGATCTCGGCGCCGGCCGGAGGAGGTGTAACTCCTGCTGCATCTTCTGAAGAGCGGGAGGCGCTGCATACCAGTCCCGCGGGGCCTCTCTCCCCCCCTATCTTTGAATAGGATATTCCTCGACAGCGGAGTACGCCTGGGCCTAGATTCCTGCTGGTGGGCGCATTTGAGCCGGCCTTCAGTAAGGAGCGGTGGTTTTGTTTCCCGCCCGGTGCAGCGCTATATGGCCTCCTATATTGGGATCCCGAGTGCTCTGGACCCTCCTCCCTTCTAATCTCTGCCTGGTGGGATCTTGGGGCGCATTGCTGATTGTTGCGCTGGAGCGCCGGCGGTGGCCGCCCTCCCCCCTGAAGGACTACTAAATCCGTTCTTTGCCTCATTGGTCGCAGTTGGGGGGCCTAGCCAGAGCTGTTGAGCAAGGTGTGTGAGACATCACTGCTGGGCCTGGACTGTGCTGTGGGTGGCAGGAGTGACACATACCACGACCAGAAATAAGGGATCGGCCCGGACACTTGACAGTGGGGCGGGGCTGGTGGTCCGGTGAGTCTGGTCCCGGTAGAGGGGCCTACTTGGCTGGCCGCCCCGGGCTGCGGAGGCGGCTGAGCTAGGCTCAGTGCGGCTTGTGGCTTGAGACGGGCTAGATTCCGTGAGGACCGGCTCATGGCGCCCCCGTGGGTCCCCTGGTGTGATAGATCCGCGGTAACCTACGGCCTGTGCCGACCCTACCCACAGAACCAGCGAAGCCCCTGGCAGCGGACTCCCCGGGACCTCGGGTCGGCCATCCCACTGTGCGAAATGATGGGGAAAGATAAGCCAGGTGGGGCAGGAGCAAAACAAGTCACCCTCGATCAGGACACCACGAACTCAGGTGGGGGGGGCCACGAGTGGAGCTGTACCGGATAACGCAGCACTTTTAGCAGCTATAACAGAGGCCAGGGACACACTTGATGCCAAAATTAGTGCAGTAGGATCTGAGGTCTCCTTTCTACACCAGGATCTCAGAAAGGCGGTAGATCGCATTACTGAGGCGGAGGCATGGGTCTCATCCATTGAGGATACAGTGACTACCCTACAGAAGAAAGTCAACAAGCTGACAGTGATTTCGCAGGAGCTGGCATCTCGGGTGGAAGATGCGAAGGGCCGCGCCAGACGCAACAACCTTCGTTTTGTGGGCTTCCCGGAGGGCTGTGAAGGCACCTCCATGAACAGTTTCCTCACCCAGTGGCTCGGAAATCTCCTACCGGAGGATATGCTATCCAGCTGCTTCGTGGTAGAGAGAGCCCATCGGGCGTTGATGAAGAAACCGCCCCCTGGGGAAAGTCCACGGCCAGTTATCGCTAAATTGCTCAACTATGCCGACAGGGATGCCGTATTGCAATTTGCCAGATCACACAAGGACAAACTTATCTTTGATTCCCAGTCAATAATGATATTACCGGACTACACCCGCTTAGTACAACAACAGCGCCAATCCTTTATGGCGGCAAAGCGACGGCTGCGAGACCTCAACATCCAATATATGCTCCTATATCCTGCTAGGCTACGCGTTGTCTACAACTCCAAGTCCCATTTCTTTGACACGCCAGAGGCTGTTTTCGCTTGGACAGACGAAAAGACTCACCTGAAGCCTCATTCTCTGCCGCCGCTGCAGTCTGATTCTTCCCGAGGCTTGCAGCGAAATAGATCTAGAAGGACAAAATCAAAGCGGCGACACAGATCTGGATTCGACCGCTGCTCCTCCAGTCCTGACCGGGCATCTTGAACAAAACTGATGGCCGGAGTTCTCGGGTTCAAGTTCCTACCGGCCGTTCGACATCAGGAATATTCCATCTATATCAAGCACTGAGTTGGCGTGGACAACACGCAACGAGGCTGCCCAGCCCTGGACATTCATACCCCATGTTGAAGTTCTTTGGGAAGGTTGGGAACCATTGGAGGAGGGACTCTGGGCACCCCTGTTGGGGGCTTGGGGCGCCCTTCACCACGACAGATGCTCCTTGTTTATGGCAGTATCAGGGGGGAGAGGTAGAGGGGGGTTCAAGGGGTTCTTGGTTATGATAGTTTTAGTTCTTACACGAGCGCAGACACGCAATCCAAATCCCGCTAAGCTAGGTACTCAGCATGTGCACATGAACAATAGATGGCTGCACAGGTTAGTGTTCCCCCACTTGGGGACCTGACAGTGGTATCATGGAACGTCAGGGGGTTACTCAACAAAATCAAGCGGGGCGCCGTCCTCTGCCAGGCCAAGCGATACAAGGCCGACATCTATTCTCCTACAGGAGACTCATTTATTGGGCACCAAGGCTCCTTGCTTGGCCAGGTTTGGATACCACCTGATATATCATGCTGGGTTCACTGGGAGATCCCGGGGGACAGCTATTCTTATCACCCGTCGTGTCCCTTTCATCCACACGAAGCACTGGGTATATCCAGGGGGAAGATACATCCTACTATCAGGTACGATATGGGGAGAGCATATTAACATTGGCAGTATCTACACCTCCCCCCCCCTTAGAGAATACTTTCGTTGATAAAATCTCCCGTCTTTGGAGTGACCTCCCGGACAGCATAACACTTTTGGGAGGAGACTGGAATGATGTTATGTCACCACTAGATAGAAGGCGCGGGTACGACCTAGGCCCCTCAACAGACGCATCTAAATTGTGCCTACTCGCTAACACACTGGGATGGTCAGACATATGGCGTGAATATCACCCCGTCGAGCTGGGCTACACTTATATGTCCACCGTCCATGGTTCCCTTTCCCGGCTAGACTACTTGCTCACGCCACGCAGCTACATTCACAGGTACTCCCAAGTCTATCACCTCCCTAGGGGGTTGTCGGATCACTCCCGGTTACTGTTAAACTCCATACACACTCCCAAAAACCTCCCTTTAGGTGGCGGATGTCCCCATGGTATCTCCGGGACCCCGACTACCAGGAGACACTCATTGGGGCAATCCAGGAATACCTAGACATGAACGCCGCTTCAGCCCCATCCAAGGTAACCCTTTGGGAAGCTCTAAAGCCCACAATCCGAGGGGTCGACATTAGTTATCGTGCACATGAGAAATGCAAGCACTCCGCCCAACGGGCCGAACTGGAGGCCCATCATACATCCTTAGAAACACAATATATTCATGAATCCAGCCCCTCCCTTCAGCACAATTTACTTCAAACACAACAACAGATACAACAACATCTCATGGATGAGGCTAAAGAAATCTGGCTGTCGTCGCAACACCAGATTTATCAATGGGGGGACAAATCAAGCAAAATGTTGCACAGGTTGTGTCAGGTGGGCAGGTCCCCGGCCGCTGTCCCAATTATTCGAGGGGTAGACCGTGTTTTACATTCATCTCCTGGGGCTGTCGCCGCAGAATTTGCGTGCTTCTATTCTACATTATACGCGCGACAGGAGCAGCTCTCAGAGGCCCTTAGGGATATCCCCCCCCCGGAAACTTACCGACCAGATGAGAGACCAACTTGACGCCCCCATTATGGCTGACGAACTAAGTGCGGCACTTGTGGCAATGCGCCCGGGACGGGCCCCCGGCCCCAATGGATTCCCCATGGAATTTTTTCGGTCACACATGCCCACATTAAACCCTCACTTATTAGAGGCGATGCAAGACGCACTCGAACAACGCCGGCTACCCCAGGATTGGCGGCAGGCCGAGATTGTCCTCTTCTTAAAGCCAGGCCACCCACCGGAAGAGCCATCTTCATATCGTCCCATCTCCCTAATTAACGTGGAGCCCAAACTATTGGGCAAGGTCATAGCCGATCACGTACGGGCTTGTGTACAAGATCTGATCCATCCAGATCAATCTGGCTTTATTCCACATTGGGCCACCCGACACAAATCCGTCGGGTCCATAACGCCATGGCTGTGGCCCCGGAGCTGGGGCGCCCTGCGGCCATACTACTCGCCGATATTGACAAGGCATTCGACTCCCTTAGCTGGAAGTACCTCTTCCAACTCCATGAAGCTGTTAATTTCGGCCCGTGTTTCCTAGCATATGTTTGTTTGCTGTATACAAAACCAACCGCCTCAGTACGCATAGCAGGTCACGGCTCGGCCCCCATCCCTATCCGTCGCAGTACACTACGGGGCTGCCCCCTGTCCCCACTTTTATTCGTTCGCCCTAGCAGTGGAACCCCCGACGGCGTGGTTACGCAGCGATCCAGTGCTCCGGGGATTTAAGTGGCCACAGTCGTGACCCGACCACATCGCGTTATATGCGGACGACGTCCTTTTCTTTATGACCGACCCATGGATCTCGGGGAGAAGTATCCAGCAGATCCTCAGAGTCTTCGGTCAGACCACAGGGCTTCATACCAACCCCTCTAAATCTGTACTGTTCCCGGTGTGTGGCGACCAGGGTAGAGGCACATGGGCGGTCCAATTGACCCACGCGACAGAGGGCTTTAAATACTTGGGTATTTTCATGACCCCTTGCCCAAAGATTTCATGGGCCCATAACATAAATCCACTTTTCGCCAGTGTCTGAGATGAGACAACAATATGGTCCTCCCTCCCGCTCTCGCTATACGGGCACTCAGCGATTTTTAAAATGGTCTCTTTACCTAGAATACTTTATCTGCTACAGAACTTCCCGTACCACATACCGCGATCCTGGTTTGCGCAAATAAATGCCATCCATAATAAATTCCTATGGAATGGAGGGGCAGTTCGGGTGGCATTACAAACCTGTGCACAATCAACATATTGCTGTGGCATCGCAGCGGCGGACGTATATTCCTATTACGCTGCCTCCCATTTATTAATCATAAATGAATGGTGGTATAGCTCACCAATGGACCCGGTGTTCGCACTGGAGCATGCAGCGATGGAGGGTGTTCCCCTCCTTCGGCTATTATACAGCGCACAGAGCCTAGACTCCCTACCCCATGCCAGCAGAACAGTTGTTCAGCTCTGGAGGTATACTGTTGGGCAAATGGGGTGGCGTGGTCGCCTGACCCAAGCGACTCCCCTGTGGCAGGGTACCCATTTGCGCCAGGTGGCGGCTCTAATGGGATTCTGCAACTGGGACCTAGTGGGTATATCCACACTGGGGGATGTTATGAGGGGTACGACTTTAAAGTCCTTCCAACAGTTACAGGTGGAATTTCAGTTGCATAAGACGCAATTTTATAAATACCTTCAATTGCGCCACGCTCTTACCCCCATGATTCTCACCCTGGACAGCTTCCCAGAGTTTCATCCCCTTGAAGGCCGCTTTCTCATGGGTGACCTCGGTGCACATAAAATCCGACAGATCTATCAGACTTAAACGACGCACTCCAGAACAACATTACACAAGACTAGAAGGGCGTGGCAGGACACATACAAGACTTAACAGACGATGACTGGGCCGAGGCCATAGCTAG
Organism: Calotriton arnoldi; assembly: GCA_963921515.1. Taxonomy (NCBI): domain Eukaryota; kingdom Metazoa; phylum Chordata; class Amphibia; order Caudata; family Salamandridae; genus Calotriton; species Calotriton arnoldi. The sequence continues at coordinate 1,768,727 of CAWUFW010000952.1, read as the reverse complement.
CCCCCGGGGCGCGGATGTGTCTTCTCGATATTGCTTCATCCAATTCAAATACGTACACCGGGTATATTATACACGACTCCGTCTCTGGATGATGGGGGTAATCCAATCCACCCAGTGTTTATGCTGCGAAAGAGACCAGGGAACATTCATACATACGGTCAATAAAATGTGTTATTAAAAAAAAAGTCCTGCTGGACCAAACAGGCAAAGTGCCCATCCCGATGGACCTGACTGTCTAGGAAGTAGTGTTTTGTGAACATGTGCAAGGAAGTCCATGTTGCTGCCTGGCATATGAAAAAAGTAGGCAACATAACGTACTGACCTACATGAAAGAGAGTGACGACTTTTGGCAGAAAGGAAACTCTAGTTCGTAGAACCAGCTTGTCTGGGTAGATGTTCAGGTATGGAGGCTTGCATGACAAAGCAAACAGAAGGAGATCATGGACGTAGTGTTGCAGGGATTCTGCCCAAAAACAGAACTATGTGCAGGATTATGGGACCTTAGTGCTTAGGGACTGAGTCATCCTACCACCTTAGTACCCAGGAGCTTAGGACCGACTAGCTATAGTGTCTCACTAGCCCTCCTACTCACTCACAGAGAAACAAGTGATTAGACACCCCAGAACACAACACTCCCAAATCTCTCAGGAATCGTGGTTGCAAGACACACCCATTCGCTCGCACTCTTGTACTTGTCCACACTAAGATCTGACAGAGACACAAAACAGTTTAAAATATTTATTTTAACTAGCGTGCTCTAACATGCAGTATACGTGCCACAACAAGCAGGAAAATGCATAATACAAATACAGTCATCATAGCAGCTAGTCCATAAATCATGAAGGGAGATGTCATCACGAAAAGACAATAGAGCCTAACGTCCCTCCTCTTGCTAAGAAGTAGTATTATTATATAATAGAAGATCTCTGGGTTTTGTCTGCAGACCCCATACCTTAGACTATAGATGGCAGTTCTACATCATAGGTGCTGTCTCGCTCTTCTCCCTGGAAAGGTCCCTCTCCAAGTGTGTGCTACCTATTCGTGTATTCCAATAAGACCAAAGTACGTTGTCTAAACAACAGCTGCATCAGTATGTTTTGTCTAGGTGCTAAGGCCTGGCCAGAACAAAATAACAAGGGGCATGGTTGTTCGACCTTGCTCACAATGTTCAGACTAAATCCCAGGAAGCTGCAGAGAGTGAACATAGCGCTGAGTTCTCATGTGTAAATCGCAATAGAGACAGTTTAAAAAAATTAAGTCTTGTAGTAACGTGTGCAAAGCAGCAAGCAATCTGCAGCATGCTCATGCTAACTTAGAGAAAACGATAATGTCCTCATGGGCCATATGACACCCTCCCCTTGGCCAGGCCAGTGGCTTCAAGACAAACAGAACTCAAAGGAACGTAGAGCCAAAACGAGTCGTTTAAAGGTCAAATAATTGTACACATTTTAAAGTGGGATATATAGCGGGCAAAGAAAAAAGAGAATATCTTTTAATGAAAGGCCTTCGTGATGTTTCCCAAAGGTCATTTACAGTGGTTCCACGGAATCAAGAATATCACGGGAAAAGTGGAATTTCATCAGCTCCAACAGGCCATCAGGACCTTCCATTGTAAACAGGAACGCCATCCAATTGAGTAAGTCGAATGAGCAGACATGCTCCTCATATCCAGAAGCAGCCAGGAGCATTTCAGGGCAACCTGCGTTAAATTAGATGAAACTTCGATCCAAGAGGCGCTGTGCACGAGGCAGGTATTCAAGCCTGCCGTTCCTCCAATGCAGGATCATACACAAAGCATTTACCCACAGAACAGTCCTGGTCATGGGTCATCAACGGACCCAACAACAGTTCATAATCCAGGGGAGTGTGTGAAATATTGGAGAGGCAGACATCCAGGGCCCATTCAAAGGGGCACTGGAGGCAGTAGAACACAGGTTGAAGTAGACATAGCGGAAGGTCAGCCAATAGTCGATGTTAAGAGCTTCTAATGGCATCAAACCAAAAAGCTGCTGCATCCGATCACAGTACAGCTGCAACTGGGCCCGGCTTGGCAGCACCACAGGTCAAGCAGCCATTACAGGCAGCAGTAGCAGTACAAGCATACCGCAAACCAAAAGGAGCAGCAGGGGAAACTCTCCGAAGGAGCTAAAAAAAATAGAATATGTAAAAGCTGGGATTACTCCAAAAATAGTCTGAAAGGAGGTGACAAGGTTGGATCCGACAAGTTAAAAAAAGTGGGCTAGGCCCTCAGTACCAGACGCATTAAATATTTGGTGAATTAATTCTCCAAAATGTAGGGGGAGATTTGTGTGTAGCAGTGACTGAAACTCACTTGGTGTTCTCGCCACCTGCAATTTGAAGGTCTTACGAGCTGATGTGAGAGCGACTTCTTGTTGAAACAATAGCGCTTTGAGTCTGCTTAGCTTATTAAAGTCTGTTTTCAAAGTTGGAATGGAAGGCCACAGCAAACTATCTACAATCCTATGTGGAAGTGGAAAAAGAACATTGCTGCAACACGTTGTGAAACTGTTACTATATACAAGATACCTGCCCGTAAGCTGCAGCAGTTGTGGTTATTTAGGATAAGATAACTGCTGTTAGAAAGCAGAGTGAGTGTGCGAATAATAGCCAGGACCGGGATACCTTTTAAAAAACAAGTCAAATTAGGAGCCGAAACGTTACAGGCACCGTGTAGTTTCACTTGTTTACAGACTAGAGAGTGTCCTACCGTAGAATCACAATCCTCCCCCGTAAGGAAAACTTCCTTATCTGCTTGTTGACAGTGAAAGGAGAAAGGCAAGGACCATAACTCATGAATAAAGCTACTTCCAAGGGTCTCATATCTACCTACCAGATAATGTTTCATGTATGCTGTGAACTGGAAACAGGGAGATAGGCAAAGAAATAACCCTGTGTATTAACCACAAAGCAGAATCAGTTTCTGCTATTGAGAAAGGCAACTGTTCTAGTTTCTCAATGTGTAACATTGTCTATGTTGCATCTTTCATTGACATAAGCTTCTGTTTATCTGTCAAGTTAAATGGTAAAAACAGGGTGGAAGCATTCAAATGTTCCCATGGCACTTTCCCACTTTTCAGCGTTTGCAATGTCCAACCAAATTGCATAACAGAGCACAACTGATTTTGACCATGATACAGTACAGACATTTCATTCTGAACAATGTCAATGAAAGATGACACAATATTATCTAAAGTATATGTACGAGAAGACAAAGTTTTAATACTGTTTTCGACCACAGCAAGAACTTTGTCCAAATTATCTCGATCAGTTTGCCGTAAGCGTACAGCAGCTTCCATCTGGGACAGTTTCCAAAATTCATTATATGCAGCATAAGCAAAACGTTTAGTGCGAGGGGATTTCGGACCTAAAAGGAAATCAGCCACATGAATGTCACTGACAAAAGAGAAAGGTGTTGTTTTACAGATGACAGGGTGGAATGTTCTAACCATTTATTTATTTATTTGAAAAGTTTTATTAAGCGCGAACAAGACCCAGACGGGTATCAGAGCGCTGTACAAAGAAGCAAATTAACGTTGACATGAAGAAACAGTAACCGTACAATACAAAATAGCAGCATAAGAGGAGCCTGAGACATAAAAGAAAATGTGGGTGCTAGGGGAGGACGTGGTGGCAGGAGGACAAACAAGTAAAAGCCCTACTAGACGGGCCGTGTAGTTTAAGCAGCGCACTACGTCCAACCAATGACAAAATACATTTCAGATCCAAAGTAAAAGTGATTGTCAAGTACATATTTCAAAACATAAAGAGAAAAGATTGTCAGGCATACATTTCAACACACAAAGTAAAAATGACTTTCAAGCCCTAGAGGGAAGTCACTATCACATGGCCTAGAAGTTATTGCTGCTGAAGTTCTTCCAGACGTATCCATTTGACCTGTTTCTTGAATGAAGCAGTTGAGGGGTTGGCTCTGATCTCCGTCGGTAGGGCATTCCAGATTCTTGGAGCCAGTCCTGAGAGGGTGCGATTGTAAGTACTTTTTATTTTGAATTTAGGTGGTTTCAGGAGTAAGGTATTAGAGCTTCTTAAGTTTCGCCTGGAACCAGAGAGCTCGAGTTTCTTTGCCAGGTAAACGGGGCTATTGAAGTGTATAGCTTTATGTGTCAGACAGGCTATCTTGAAACGGATCCTTGCTTCAATGGGAAGCCAGTTAAGTTGAATTAAGTCAGGTGTAATATGATCATGCTTTCTGGAGCCTGTGATTAGTCTGGCAGAGGCATTCAGAGTAGCTCTTAGCGGAGCTAACCTAGATTTAGGAATCCCAGCTAGGGTCACCAAGCCATATTCAACTCGCGAGATAACAAGGGATTGGACTACTGCCTGAATGTCCTCAGGAGGTAGGAAAGGTTTGATTTTCCTAAGAGTGTTGAGCTGATGAGTGGCACTCTTAATGGTGGCACTTATGTGTCCTTGCATGTTTAGAAATGTGTCCAGGGTGACACCTAGAGAACATGCGGAGTCCACCATATGCGGGGTGCAGTTGAGTGCAGAGATTTTTTTGATCCAATTTTGCGTTGGGGTCTCTTGGTTGCGGGGGCTAATCAGGAGAAATTCTGTTTTGAGGGAATTTAGTAACAGATGGTTATGTGTTAGCCACTGTTGAGTTCTGTGGAGCGCTCCATTAATAGTTTTAATGTCATCTGGAGAGGAGATCTTCAGATACAGTTGAGTATCGTCTGCGTACATATGGTACTGAATGTTTGACCCGTTCAGAATAACAGTTAGCGGTTCCATGAAGAGATTGAAGAGCGTGGGCGAGAATACAGATCCTTGAGGTACCCCAATAGTGACCGTGGAGATGTCAGCCAAAGATTGGTTGACTTTGATTCTTTGTGTTCGGTTATGCAGGAAGGAGGAGAACCAATTTAAGACAGGGCCAGATAACCCCATCCTGTATTGCAGAAGGTTAATTAAGTTATCATGTTTGATAGTGTCAAAAGCGGAGGACAGGTCAAGAAAAATTAGAAGACAAGGCGTATCTTGGTCCAGAGCTCTCAAGGCATCATCAACAATATGAGTTAGCGCTGTTTCTGTACTATGACCTGATCTAAAGCCTGACTGATGTCGGTCAAGGAGCTGAAATTTCTCGATGTGGTCGCAGAGCTGTGTGTGAACGCATTTCTCAAGCAACTTCGCAAGAGACATGATGCTGGTGATCGGCCGGTAGTTATTGGGGTCTGTTAGGTCTGCGTTGGGCTTCTTGGGGATGGGTGTGACTTGCCCCATTTTGAGGCAGTCTGGAATCCTCCCCTGTACGAGAGATTGTTAGATGATCTTGGACCAGAGAGGCTGAACGGCCAGGTTGAGGTCTTTGAGCAACTTAGCGGGGAGTGGATCACTGAAATTGTTGGATGGTTTAAGAGATGCCAAGGAATGTGATAACTCCTCCCGGTCCGGGAGTAGAAAGGTATTCCAGCATGCATTGTTTTTGGGTGTGTACTCAGTAGGGTAGGGCGGAGCACTCACTGCTGCAGGTACTGTCAAACCCAAGGGGCTCATCGACAACAGGTTTCAGCGGCACGTTGCAGCTCCCGATCAATACTCCTAGACTTTTCAGAAAAGTGCGCTGAGAAGTCCTCCTCACTGGGACCAGCAGATTTGATTGCTGGAGTAGGATTAGCCTGTTGTTTGATATCATCAAACAGTTTTTTCGTACGGTTTTTAGCGCTGTCAAGCTGATCTCTGAAATGATCTGATTTAGCAATGCGCATGTGTTTGTTATAAGAGCTTCTCATCTTCCTTAACTGTTTGAGACTGGAGGTAGAGGGGGCATTTCTCCAGCGTCTCTCAGAGAGCCTTATATTACGTCGTTCATCATTAAGGGCACCATTGAACCAAGGTTTGGATTGTTTGCAAGGGATCCTTTTGAGTTGCTTCGGGGCTGCAGAGTCGAGAATGTTTGACATGGTGTTGAAGTAGTGATCCGTCAACTCTTCCAAATTATTCATGTCAGTGGGAGGTTCTAGAAGATTCTTGCTCAAGTTGGAGAGGTTAGGGATGTTGACGTCTCTCAGATTACGGGTCAGTTGCTTGTTTTTGAGCAGTTGACCTTGTCTGAGCAATACCTTTTCTTGAATGTGAAGGGAGATTTGGTGATGATCCGACCAATCACATGGTACTATGTCATCCAGTTGAATGATGTGATCTCTAGCTATGATAAGGTCAAGGGTAGCGCCCTTGGAGTGAGTGGGTCTGTTGCAGGCCTGTATATAGTTGAGGTCGGAGAGGAACATCTTAAAAGAGCAAACTAGTGGATCATTAGTGTCATTCCAGTGAAGGTTGAAGTCACCGAGGAAGATATGGTTAGGGTGGAGGGCTGAGCTGGCAGAGATGGATTCCATAAGTTACTCTACAAAACATAAGTTATCCCCAGGGGGGTGATAGATCGAGTGTAGCACACAGACAATCTTGCCCTTGTTCCAAATTTCAGTGACTAGGATCTCACAGGATGACATCAGATCCTTGAGTCTGCTTCAGAATGAGGCTAGAACGATGGATGCAGGCGATGCCCCCCCCCCAAGTTTAATAGGTCTATTGCATCTAATAATGTCATAGCCAGGAGGAATTAGGATGTCCAGTACAGGGGAGGAGGAGTCATTAAGCCACGTTTCCGTAAGAATCAGGAGATCCAGTTCTTGTGATATGATGAGTTCGGAACTTACCTACTGAATATGTAGTAACCGTATGGGAATGGGGAAAACGAGGATCTGGTCTACTGAGCGTAAACCCCCTGGAGGCATTAGAAAAGCGTAACTGACAAACATTGGTGTTAGTGGGCCACACTAACCAACCCAAAGGATCAATATTGGAGGAGTTAAGGGTACAATTTTGAAACATTTCTGTCAATTCGTCAAGGGTATGGTTGGTATGTGTCTGCCATGATTCATAGGCAGCCAAAGACGGAATGGAGGGTGTATTCAGATTTTTAGCAGTGGCCAAACCAAAGCATGTAGTTTGTTGAACAGTCTGATTTAAAGATATGAGCTGAGATGGTATTAAACACGCATGATGTAATGATTCAGTTCCCTGCACCTGCCAATCTTTTGTACCCCATATTGATTTTAAATCATTCAAGACCCTCCAATAATCATAACCTTCTAAGGATAAGTCGGTTATGAAGGATGAAGAATATACCAAATTTAGTATGGGTCAGCATGAATTTTGTGCGTGTAGGAGAATTCAAGGTATAATATTATGACTTTGGGTCAGTAAGATTGTAACTGGAAAAATATACAAATTTACTTTTCTGAGTTAGTTAACTCCCCTGGAATGGCGTTGGACAATGTTCCCATTGTGTACGATTAAAAGGTGGTCTTAGAGTGTTGTATTTGTGTAAAGAATGATGGCCATAATGTTGGTAACAGAATAAATCAGCATAATTCTCAGAATTTAAATACAGATCTTTAGTTTCAAAAGCAGTGTATTTTAAATCCGAAAACAGTGAGTAAACAGCGTTAACATCCCAGTCAATGGAGTGTATTCCGGGCATAATGACATCACCTAAAGAAACTCGGGACACGTATGGAATTTGTAAAGTTTCTGTTGGAACATAGACTTCGAATGGTACTTCATCCCAAATGATACCATCAACAATTGGGAATTCTGAAATATTAACTAGGGTTTGATCCCTTTTCATTTTATGAGACGAAGTGTGTGGGGCCAAAACTCCTTCAACCAACTCTGCTGCAGAGCGCTCAGGCAAATAATGGCCATTTATCAGCAGGAAAAAAACTGTCACAAACCAATCCACATGAAGAGAAATACCATTGTGAACACCAGCCAGATGTATGTCCAAGGGGGAACCAGGTAAGCTCTTTTAAACCAGGAGATGAAAACACAAACACATGTTGGGGGCTCTGCCACAGAGGAAGACAATAAAGATGAATCAGAACAAAAGTTATCTCCGTCCATATAGTAACCACTGGAACCTAGATGAAATTACGGCGACTACCCTTCATTGGAAGATGAAGGGATTGCACTTTCAGGAACGTCAACTAAAATTTCGACAGGTGGAGAAGCATACTCATTTGCCATAGTGGTTGAAGTCGACGGTAAAACAGGCAACAAATCAATTGAAGTCTCTACTACCCCTTCCTGTTGTTGTGGAGATGTCGGGGAGACAGAAGTCATTGGACGAAGTGAAACATCACGTTGGAGAATGCTTTTAGGCATACTATTGAGTATCGGCCATATGGTGTAACTTGACATGTTTGATGGAAATAAATCGATTCTCCTTGCGTCCAGGCAGCGGAGGTAAAATGACAGTACGAGTACCCTTGAATCCAAGGACTGGGACTGGTGCATGGTATGAAGGACCAAATTCTTTTTTGTTCTTCACTTTCTCTCAGACCAGATCTCCAACTTTAGGAAGCCAGCCAGTAACAGGAATCAACACCGCTGCTTCTGTGGATGAGGGTAAATGACCTCTCGCCAATGTGTCACGAGTCTTTTGTAGATCCTGTAACATAGCACAATGTTTATCTACATAAACGTTGCGGCAGCCGCCACAACGTCTAGACCATCAAGGTCTGGCATAAACATTTTAATGCCAAAGAGCAATTCGTATGGGGTCTGCCCACCCAGAGATCTTCTAGGGAGATTATTAAGTGCACGTTGGACTCCATAAAGGTGAGTCAGCCAGCCCCTGCCAGTACAGAATACTCTAGCTGTCAAACATTGCTTTAAGTCATGGTCCATCTGCTCCACAACAGAATTGCCCTCAGGCCAATATGGAGACGAAAATTGCACCTGCACCCCCAGAGACTTCTTCGCATCACGGAAAGCCTTAGAGGCAAAAGCCGGACCTTGGTCAGATTGAAAGGTGCCACAGGCAAAGGTCCCTACAAAGACACGCAAATCTTTTATAACAGTTCACGCGTCAGCACTGTGTTGCGGCCATACCCAAAGGAATCTAGTGCAAGAAACACTGCAACCAAGATATATTTAAAAGCATTGTCAGAAGTCAAAGGACGCAGTGATCAAGATAAATACATTCTATGTAAATGGCTGATTAGAAATGTAAAGTTGAGTATGTGGTGGGCGTTAAACAGTGGAAGGTTTAATTTGTTGACAAATGTCACAAGAAAGAACATATTTATGCGCTTGCTGATATAACCCACGCCACTAAAAACGTTGCTGCAAAAGCAAAATTGTCGCAGTCAAGCCGGCATGGACAGAAGCTACGCCTTCATGTGCGGCAATGATTAAAGAAAGTCTGCAGTCCTATTTGGAAATCAGCAGATCCCCAACGGACGGTAAATGGAATTTGATCGAACGTCAAGTGATATGTATAACATGAAGGGAAACCTTGGGGAAACTCCGTTCCCTCCTTCGTCGCAGCTATAGCTGCCAGATTATCATCATCAATTTTAGTCATAGACCTAGTGACTGCTGCTACTGAACAAGTGGCTACTGCAGATTTGGCTGCCTCATCAGCCAATGATTTACCAACAGCTTGCGCTCCCACACGCTGATGTCCTAATGTATGAATAACATGTGTGAGCAGCAAACGTTTCTTAAGAGCAGCCACTCGGACCCAAATCGTTTTATGCTTTATTGCGCTACCTTTATAATCACGAAAATTATTTTGTGACCAGAAACAAGTGTCATTGAAGGATTTTACACAGTAAAATGAATTGCACACCACAAGTGTAGGGACTTCAGGATCAGTGAAATCTAGGTCCAAAACCTAAGCACGTAACTTGGCCAATTGAGCCATACAATCCTCAAGGGATTGTGTGTGCACTAAGGAAGATTTAAAATCTCCATCAACTATCGTGCCTGCCACAGCTACGCAGGCTGCGGAATAAGCATGCTTCGAACCAACGACTGGCTGCGCAGAACGATCAGTGTAAATAATGCATTTGTACTGATCAAGAGGAAGCAATGACAAAGGAGGAGAATGAACCTGTTCATATTGTAAAAACTTCTGTGTCTGCAAAGAAGGGTCAAAGATAAAATTGACATCAGCCGACGTCAATGAACTAGCCCATTGTTTCCAACATGAATGTAAAGCCTTAGAATTTGGAACGCTGGCCTTCGTGACAGCTTCTAAAGCAGGCTCCGGCGAGACCATGAAAATGCGTTTTCCCTGAGCCAGAGAGCGTTCTTTTAGAATCGCCATCTGTACAGCGGTCACAATTTAATCTGCAGAAGAAAAACGCAACTCTGCTGGAGTATACAAATGTGATTTATAAGCAATGGGGACCGTGTCCCCCTCATTGAAAGTCACGTAAGTAAAGCCTAATGCTCCTGGTACAATCCGTATGACCAAATTTGTGGTATTGTCTCTTGTTAATACGAACTGGTTTGGAAGCAGATCAGACTGCAAAGACCTAAGTATAGTGGTATATTCCGGAAGCCAACTGGAAGAAGAAAAAGAGGGTTGTATCAATGCGTAAAGCGGTTTGATACACTGGGCATAATCAGGAATATATGTCCTCCCAAAATTTAAAAAACCCAGCAAAGATTGCAGTTTTTTAAGAGGAGTTGGAGGTAGCAATTGAGCACATTTCCCCAGAAAGTGGGGGCTAACCCCTACCTTCATTATTGAGTTCATAACCAAGGAAAAGTACAGCCAAAAGACTATATGTGATTTAGCAAAATTGAATTTGTAACCCAAATCAGCAAAATGTGTCATAATGCGGACCACACGCAGAAGATGCAGATTTAATTCCTCATGCGTCAAGAAAATATCATCGACGTACGAGAAGGCATCAGGGTCAATCTCATGCAAAATCGACACAATGCGTGCCGCAAACACACCTGTGCTATTTTTATATCCCATAGGCAATCTCGCATATCTTTTCTCATTGCCTAGCGCACTGAATGCTGTCAAGTCACGGCTTTCAAGAGCCAATGTGTGACTGAAAAATCCATTGGAAATATCCAAAGTCGTTTTATATTTTTTCTGAACAATGTTGTTAACCAATGCAGAGCTATGGGTGTTCTGTACCGCAAAGGTACAAACATGACTGTTTAAATGTCTATAATCTAAAACAATACGATATGAACCGTCCGGTTTCAATATCGGAAAAAGAGGATTATTCATTAACGAAACACACAGTTGAATTACACCCTGATATTCCAACTAGGCAAGAATTTCCCCAACGGACGCTTTAGCATCACATTTAATTGGGTATTGAGGTTGAGGCTGCGGTGTGGAATGCAAAGAAACTACGTGCTCAGGCGAATCTTTGTCCCAACCCGCCTGATTTCTATATAATGCAGGAGCAAGGGCTAGTGCCCACTCTGATGCATAAGCAAGCTTAGCCTCTTTTGGGACATATTGCGAAAAACTCGGGAGAATAACATCCTACCCTCTAGAGGAAGCAAGAATAAAAGGGGGAGGCCAATCAACCTCCGCTAACAAAATGTCATAAGAAGATGTAAGGTTATCCCCAAAAACTGCTTTATTAGTGCGTTTAATATCACCTTCAATTTGGAGACTAACTTCATAAAGCCTATCAGGGGGAGCAACACAGGTGTCAGCTGTTTCCACAGTAATGAATGTGTCAGTTGCTTTCGTGTCCAGACGCTGGTGGACTATCTACCGCACTATGGTAACCTCAGCTGCACTGTCGAGGAGGGTTACCGCCCAACTCCTGTCGAGGAGGAGGGTTCTCACAGTCTGAGACATACTTCGCAGTCAAAGCGGCAACCTTTTTCTTCTGAAAGGAGGCTCGATATTAAGGTGGTTCCTCCGGTTTGACCTTTATGTCAAACTGGCGCTGCGGGTCACGTCTCGTCTGCGTGAACTCGCCTTGTCTGTGATCCTGACGCCCTCCTCTGCCGAATTGTTGATCTGACCATTCCTGAAAGGAACGAGGAGATAAAGGATCAGGAACCTGAAACCTCTCGGGTGTCTTAATTTTAGAGTGGTCACGCAAATCATATCTATGTTCAGAAGCGTCAGGTGGAGGCGAACCTGCACGAGAACCAGGCTTCTATTGTTGCTGCCGCTGGTTCATGTTCCACGCCTTTTTAGGAAAGACTGAACGACCCTCCTTATCAGGAGGGGGGTTTACTCTGTGCCTGTGTAAATGGTCATGTTCTCAAACTATTGGGACCTAAGGATGTATAAACATCCGCTATAATACTCGGCAATTGTCGCTGCCAATCCGCGTCCGCCACCGCTGCCAGGCGTTGACGCAATTGCAAGCAAACTGCCTCACCTTCAATGTTGGCCAGAATCATATCGGAGACAATAGGAAACATTCCCACTAACTTCATCCCCAAATTGAGGGCTGGACCAGCCACGTGTTCATCCTGTACCTTCTTCAGAACGCTCCACAGAACGCTCATGGCGGGGGTGCCAAAGCCCAGTGTATACACTGAAGCAAGCACCGTCCCCCAGGTGGTGCAGTCAGCTAAAGCAGGAATCAGACCACTCTGCAAACTCATCGTTAGGATCCTGTGTTTTTCAACAGGAGTAGTATGTGGAAAAACAGCCTCAAGTTGCTCAAATTGTTGTGCAAGCCAAAACGGCAAGTCATCACAATTTTGAAGACATTTTCCCATCACAGAGTTGATCATGATTGGACTAATCACAAGTCCTCTGCTGTGACCTGGTGAAGGAGGAGCAGCTCCAGCCGGAGCTGCCTGTAGGGCATGCGACATAAACTGTATAACACGTCTATGAAGATGAACCAATTGTGTATATAATAGACATAGTTCTATTATAGTAACATTGAGATCATTTGGATGTGGTGTAAAACCAGCCAAAACAGGCCAAGTGGCCCCATCGATAGACAAGGGGCTAATTTGAACAAAAGAAACAGGGTGAGGAAGGGCACCATTAAACCATATGGTATGCTCCCATGACGTCAACAGAACTTCAATTAATGCATATGGATGATACGCTGCTGGAGGAGCAGCGGGTGTATATTCATGAAACAAATTATCATTCGCATTTACCGCGGGAAATGTAATCAAAGAATAAAATACCTCAAAGGGGTATGCTGGATCCGCCTCAACAACGAAAATAATGTTTGCCCCTGCATTGGGGACTCTGTGTTGAGTTAAATATGCGGTAACTGCAGCGCGGTTATGTGCCGCAATAGTGACTGGTTGTGCCATAGTAGAATGGAGTAAAAGAACAAGTATAACGTTAGCATAAAACAGGACTCAAAACACCTTTTAAACTTCAAGCTTGAAGAACCTATGGAAACAACATAGGAGGCTAAGGCCCCCCACCACGGACGTCTACGGAAACCAGTGAGAGAGTATCTTGGACAAGCACAAGCGTTACTCAGGGGTCTTGTGCATAAGTACCAGACCAAACGTTGGCGGTGCCATGTTGCAGGGATTCTGCCCAAAAACAGAACTATGCGCAAGATTATGGGACCTTGGTGCATAGGGACTGAGTCATCCTACTACTTTAGTACCCAGGAGCCCAGGACCGACTAGCTATAGTGTCTCACTTGCCATCCTACTAACTCACAGAGAAACAAGTGATTAGACACCCCAGAACATAACACTCCCGAATCTCTCAGGAATCGCGGTTGCAAGACACACCCTTTCGCTTGCACTCTTGTACTTGTCCACAATAAGATCTGACAGAGACATGAAACAGTTTAAAATATTTATTTTGACTAACGTGCTCTAACATGCAGTATACGTGCCACAACAAGCAGGAAAATGCATAATACAAATACAGTCATCATAGCAGCTAGAACATAAATCGTGAAGGGAGATGTCATCATGAAAAGACAATAGAGCCTAACCTCCCTCCCCTTGCTAAGAAGCAGTATTACTATATAATAGAAGATCTCTGGGTTTTGTCTGCAGACCACATACCTTAGACTATAGATGGTAGTTCTACATCATAGGTGCTGTATTGCTCTTCTCCCTGGAAAGGTCCCTCTCCAAGTGTGTGATACCTATTTGTGCTTTCCAATAAGACCAAAGTACATTGTCTAAACAACTGCTGCATTTGTATGTTTTGTCTAGGTGCTTTGCCCAGGCCAGAACAAAATAACAAGGGACATTGTTGTTCTACCTTGCTCACAGTGTTCTGACTAAATCCCAGGAAGCTGCAGAGAGTGAACCCAGCGCTGAGTTCTCATGTGAAAATGGCAATAGAGACAGTTGCAAAAAATAAAGTCTTGAAGTAACATGTGCAAAGCAGCGAGCAATCTGCAGCATGCTCATGCTAACTTAGAGAAAACAACAATGTCCCCATGGGCCATATGACAGGAGTGCTGAAACCTTTCAGACACTCACCCCCAGTCACAGATCTGAGTTGAGTCCATCATCGTTCTTCAGCTGCAAATCAGTCTTGACCCTGTTCCTCATGGGAACAGTCCAGCCTGAACTGCCAAGCCACGTCTTCCCTGGACAGGAAACAAGCATCCTGGGACAGGTTTCGGGGTAACACCCCTCCTCAACCAGGCTAGCTTGAATCCAGTGGCAAAGTGAGCAAGGGACCCACATCTGGGCATAAGGGCTGGTCTGTTCCCATGAAGAACAGGGTCAAGGCTGATTTGCATATGGTTGGGTCTGAACTGGGGTGGCGAAGTGAGCTAAAGAACGATGATGGAGTCAACCCAGATCTGTGACTGGGGGTGAGTGTCTGAAAAGTTTCAGTGCTCCGTCCATCATCTCTTTGTGTTGGCTTGTATGACAAAGCAAAACCAAAGGGGATGATGGACGGAGAGTTGAACAATGCAAGCACTTACCCCCAGTCAACTGATCTGGGTTTAATCCATCATCATTGTTTAGCTCACTCCGCCACCCCAGTTCAGACATGGCCATATGCAAATCAGTCTGACCCTGTGCCTCATGGGAACAGTCCAGTCCGAACTGCCAAGCCATGTCTTCCCTGGACCGGAAACAAGCATCCTGGGACCGGTTTCTGGCTTACAGCCGTCATCAGCCAGGCTATCTTGAATCCAGTGGCAAAGTGAGCAAGGGACCCACGTCTGGGCATACCCTGCCAACTTAGGGCGAACATAGCAAAACCAAAGGGGATGATGGACGGAGTGTTGAACAATGCAAGCACTCACCCCCAGTCAACTGATCTGGGTTTAATCCATCATCATTGTTTAGCTCACTCCGCCACCCCAGTTCAGACATGGCCATATGCAAATCAGTCTGACCCTGTGCCTCATGGGAACAGTCCAGCCCGAACTGCCAAGCCATGTCTTCCCTGGACCGGAAACAAGCATCCTGGGACCGGTTTCTGGCTTACAGCCGTCATCAGCCAGGCTATCTTGAATCCAGTGGCAAAGTGAGCAAGGGACCCACGTCTGGGCATACCCTGCCAACTTAGGGCGAACATAGCAAAACCAAAGGGGATGATGGACGGAGTGTTGAACAATGCAAGCACTCACCCCCAGTCAACTGATCTGGGTTTAATCCATCATCATTGTTTAGCTCACTCCGCCACCCCAGTTCAGACATGGCCATATGCCCAGACGTGGGTCCCGTGCTCGCCATGCCACTGGAATCAAGCTATCCTGGCTGAAGAGGGGTGAAACCCCGAAACCGGTCCTAGGATGTTTGTTTCCAGTCCAGGGAGGACCTGGCTTGGCAGTTCGGGCTGGACTGTTCCCATGAGGCACAGGGTCAAGACTGATTTGCATATGGCTGGGTTCAAACTGGAATGGCATGGTGAGCAAAAAAACGATGGATTTAGGCCCAGATCTCTGTCCTGGGGTGAATGTATGACATTGTTCTGCATTCTGTCCATCTACTGTTGTTTTTGCATTTGTCACCCCGAGTGGGACGGGTATGCCCAGGCGTGGGTCCCGTGCTCTCCATGCCACTGGAATCAAGCTATCCTGGCTGAAGAGGGTGATACCTCGAAACCGGTCCTAGGATGTTTGTTTCCAGTCCAGGGAGGACCTGGCTTGGCAGTTCGGGCTGGACTGTTCCCATGAGGCACAGGGTCAAGACTGATTTGCATATGGCTGGGTTCAAACTGGAATGGCATGGTGAGCAAAAAACGATGGATTTAGGCCCAGATCTCTGTACTGGGGTGAATGTATGACATTGTTCTGCATTCTGTCCATCTACTGTTGTTTTTGCATTTGTCACCCGAGTGGGACGGGTATACCCAGACGTGGGTCCCGTGCTCTCCATGCCACTGGAATCAAGCTATCCTGGCTGAAGAGGAGTGAAACCCCGAAACCGGTCCTAGGATGTTTGTTTCCAGTCCAGGGAGGACCTGGCTTGGCAGTTCGGGCTGGACTGTTCCATGAGGCACAGGGTCAAGACTGATTTGCATATGGCTGGGTTCAAACTGGAATGGCATGGTGAGCAGAAAAACGATGGATTTAGGCCCAGATCTCTGTACTGGGGTGAATGTATGACATTGTTCTGCATTCTGTCCATCTACTGTTGTTTTTGCATTTGTCACCCCGAGTGGGACGGGTATGCCCAGACGTGGGTCCCGTGCTCTCCATGCCACTGGAATCAAGCTATCCTGGCTGAAGAGGGGTGAAACCCCGAAACCGGTCCTAGGATGTTTGTTTCCAGTCCAGGGAGGACCTGGTTTGGCAGTTCGGGCTGGACTGTTCCCATGAGGCACAGGGTCAAGACTGATTTGCATATGGCTGGGTTCAAACTGGAATGGCATGGTGAGCAAAAAAACGATGGATTTAGGCCCAGATCTCTGTACTGGGGTGAATGTATGACATTGTTCTGCATTCTGTCCATCTACTGTTGTTTTGGCTTGTATGACAAAGCCTGCAGCTCCCTGACCCTCCAGGCAGGAGTTATTGCCACTTGGAAAGCAGTCTTGATGGTAAGGAGCCTGAAAGGACAGTTGTGAAAGTGTTCAAAGGGAGCGCACATCAGGAACGTCAGGACGAGATTAAGGTCCCACTGAGGCATGATAAATGGAGAAGGAGGAAGCATATGTTGAAAATCTTTCAAGAATCCATGTACAATAGGGGATTTGGAGAGGGATGGCTGGTCAGGCAACTGCAGAAAGGCTGAGATAGCAGAAAGATAACCCTTTAAAGTACCCAGAGCAGAGCCCTGCTGGGAAAGGAAAAGAATGAAGAGAAGAACCTGAGAAAGGGGAGCAGAAAGAGGGTCAACATGCTTTCTGCACACCATGCGATAAACTTGTACCAGTGGAAGGTGTATAAAGTTTTAATGGAGGGGCGCCTGGCTGCCAGAATAACATGACAGACTTTGGGTGGGAGGTCGAAGGCTGTCAACTGTCATCACTCAATCTCCATGCAAGAAGGCGCAGTGTTAACAGGTTTGGGTGGAGAACCCTCCCTTGCTGCTGCGAGAGAAGATCCTCCAGATGGGGCAGCATGATCGGAGGATGGATGGCCATGCTCAACAGCTCGGTATACCAAACTTTCTGAGCCCAGTCCGGAGCCACAAGAATGAATTGAGCCTGATCATTCCTGTTCTTCTTAAAAACTCTGCACAGGAGTAGTATGGGCTGAAAGGCGTACAGGAGGTCTGAGCTCCACTCAAGACAATAAGCATCTCCGAGCAAGAGCCGCCTTGGAAACTCCAGCACACAGAAGTGCTGACATTGAGCATTCTCAGTGGCGAACAAATCTAACCATGACTCTCCCCACTGCTGAAAGAGACCTTGCACCACCTCCAGATGGAGAGGCCACTCGTGATCTGCCAGGCATCTTTGTCTGAGTTTGTCCTCTTTGGCATTCAGAGAGACTGCCAGGTTTTGAAACCACCAGGGATATTACCTGATGTTCCAGCTATGTACAGAGATGTAGGGCCTCTTGACAAAGGGTCCACGACCTCACCCCGCCCTGTTTGTTGTAGTACCACAATGCAGTGGTGTTGTCCGTGAACACCTGTACTAGCCTTCCCTTGATAGAGGGTAGAAAGGCTTTCAATGCCAGCTGGATCACCTGGAGCCCCAGAAGGTTGATGTGAAGTCCGGATTCCACAAGAGACCAGAAGCCTCTGATCTCCACCTCTCCCAGATGGCCTCCCCATCCCAGGAATGATGCATCTGTCACCACAGTGAGACCTGGCTGGGAAAGGCGTCTGCTGCTGACCCAGTTGAGGTTCATTAACCACCACTGCACATCTTTTGTAGTACCCTCTGAGATCTGGACTATGTCTGAGAGATGCGTCCTGCAAGTCCAATGCTACCATCCACTCTACTAGACCCAAGGCAGGCAGGACTTGAGAGAGCGTGAGCATTTTGAGCTACTCCTTCTTGAGGAAGAAGTTGAGAGGGTGCAGCTCTAGGATGGGACAAAGTCCTCCATCCTTCTTGGGCACCAGAAAGTAGCAGAAATAGCAACTACGACCTACTTCTGCCGACAGCACCCTCTTTATGGCTCCCTTGGCCAAGAGAGCCATCACTTCCTGGCGGAGCAAGATAAGGTAGTCCTCCGTCAGCCTGTCCCATGCAGATGCCATGGGTGGAGGGGTAGTCACGAAGGGGAGGGAATAGCCCCTTAAGACAATTTGAAGAACCCATCAGTCTGATGTTATAGACCTCCATTGGGGCAGGTGATGGCCTATCTTGCCAACCTCTGGGTGCCCATGATGGTAAGAGGGAAAACTGAAGGGGTTTGAAGACTGCAGCTGCTGGGGTGGTTATGGACTAGCTCAACTTCTGGCTGCCCAACCCAGGAAGTCTGTGAGTCCATGGTAGCTGGGAGTGTAATGACGTAGCTGGAAGCCCCTTCCGTGGCCTCGAAAAGAGCAAAAGGCGGACTGGGGTTTGTGATGGGCCATGGAAAGGCCTAAGGACCTTACCGTAACACTTCTGTCCTTGAAGGTGCTCCAGCGCTGAGTCTGCCTTGACTCCGAAGAGGCGAGAGTCATTAACGGGCAAGTCGATAAGCGATGCTTGAACATCCCCTGAAAAGCCAGTTGTCCTCACCCAGACGTGGCGCAGTAAGTCCACGATGAAACGGCAATGCCTAGTGAGTCGGTGGTATCCAGCTTACATCTGATTCTGAACTTAGCTCCATCTCTCCTGTCGGCAGCAGCTTGGGAATGTATGGTCCTCGCCTCCTCCAGAAACATGGACAGCACCTGTGCAACCAAATTCCATAGAGCATCAGAGTAACGGCCCAAGAGGCATGCAGTGTTTACAGACCGCAGTGCCAGGCTGGTGGAGAAACATTTTCTTGCCTAAGATGTCCAGTCTTTTGGATTCCCTATCTGATGGGCGGTAGGGAATGAGCCCGAATTTACACTGGAAGTAGAAGCTTGGACCCCAAGCTCTCCGGGGTAGGGTGTTGGGTTAGGAAATTTGGGTCCCCTGGGGCAGGGTGGTGGAGGTGCGCAATCATCTTGTTCACAGGAGCCCCTGTGTTGAGCTTGGACCAGGTCTCAAGCAGGATGTCAGTAAGGGCATCATTAAGGGGGAAATGTTGTTCTAAGGGGGACACTCCCGGCTGAAGCACCTACTTCAAGATGTTAGTCTTCACTGCAACTAAGGGGAGGCTAAGGTCCAGGACTTCAACCACCTTTTGCACCACCATAGCAAATGACGCTCTCTCTTCCATAGCCACGGTATGGGGAAAGAGCATGCCAGTATCTAGGAAAGTGTCCAGTCCACTGGTCTCCCCCAAATCCTCCCACAAATTAGGATCTAAAGACTGGTATTCTTCATGGTCCTGAGACCCCTCCCAATCCTTCCCAAGTCCTATCCCATAGGAATAGGGCCCAAGCTCCATCCTGGAAGGCAGGGCTCCAGTCGGCACTGGCATCAGACAACGCTCTGTGTCGGAATCGGAGATCATAATGGGGATGGCGCCACGGGAGGACGCTGGGAGCATCTGCACCGGCACCAGGGATGGTCGAGAAGTTACAACCGGCGCCAGTCCAGATCCATCCATGGGCCCAAGGTGCCCGACTGGCAATGGGGGCGGACCCACCAGAGTGGAACAAGTAAGTGCCCCCCTGAACTCACGGGGCCTGAAGGTGCACCAGCGGGAACGGGCCGCTCAAATATGAGGCGCATGGCCTCATAAAACTCTCAAAGTTGAGCGGGGGTCACTCCGGCTCCCGGAAACTTGGAGAGGTCCGGAGTCTGCCCAGGCACAGGCTCAACAGCAGAGCCCATAACTTGAATGATGATGCTCCATTGTCTCGTCTGAACACCTCGACGGACGGGCGGAGTAGAAGACCTCTTTGACTACTTGCTCTTCTTTTTCTTGTGGGACTTACCCTAGTGGCCCGACGACTTTGAATGCTGGGCTCCGAGACTGATCCCGGGATCTTCCTCTCAACATGGATAGACCTTTTGAGGCGTCGCACGCCGGTTGGCAAGGAGCTTGAGAGACCACTCCCTCAAGACCTTGGGGTGCATGGCACGGCAATCCGCACAGGTCTTTGCATTATGGTTGCTCCAGAGGCAAACAAGGTGTGGGTCTGTCACAAACATCTGTTGATCACAGGCGCTGCAGGGCTTGAAGCCGGCCTTCCTCATTGACATTCCTACCACACCAGGGGAAGATTTACTCAATAAAGACCGACAAAAGTAAAAAAAAAAGCTTAGTCAAAAATGGACTGTGGATAGCTCTCTACGGATCTGCATTGGCTGGCACGGAAAGAAAAGAACTGCTGTCAGCGCGCTGGGTTGGCGAATATATAGGCATTGTGCATGCCTATTCCATCACGGACGACTCCCAAGACTCCATGCGGAGCCGATCAACACTACCTACCGGCGTGCCAGAGTACTTTTCACAAAAGGATTCCGGATCCTGTCTGACGCCTGGAGATAATTCTGAGGTAAGGAATCTGAGGCTAGAAGTCTCTATCACATAAGGCAGTGGTTCCCAAACTTTTTTGACCCCCGGCTCCCTTGAGCTATTGGCCGTTGGCCGTGGCTCCCTATTATGTTACTTTTTTTTGGCAAGTGGGGGGATGTAAGCACAGCCTCAGGGGTACTTTCATTTTTCTCCCTGAAAATAATTGGGATGAAGCCGATGAAGGTATTAAAATCATGGAGTCTGTGAAAGTGTGTCAATGGTAGGCTATGAGGTGCGTGACAGGTCGTGGTAAGACCTTTTAGGTAGTACTTGCATGTAGTCATTTGACTCACAAATGAGTTTTGAAGAACTATTGCTTTTACACCAGACTTTGCATGTATGTGTTCATGCGTGTGTGGTGCTCTGTCACTAACGTATGTTGAACTATGCAACAAACTGCATTGTTTGCAAAGATGGGGGAAATATGGCATCCCGGCTGAATAGTGTGCTGGTGCAGGTTGTATGATGAGGCATGTGAAATTCTGGAAGAATGGAATGTAGTGGTGGTAATAACAAAAGGGATCCAATTGGAGGTGCCATGCAAATCCTACAGATAAATATGAAAGTCCAGACTTTACTAGTGTGGCTTTCTTGGGTACTAGTAAGACTGCCAGCACGAGCACTGATACTAGAACCACAGCTAGGAACGACAATATTGCCGAAAAACTATCCACGGCCTTGCCACCCTCTTCTCACATGTTGAGGCCATTAGATGAGCTAGCCACAATTAAATAAGTCACTTATGCTGCTTTCCAGAGTAGCATGTGAAAACAGAATGTAGGAGTAGCACATGGAAACAGACCACAGAAACAAACTTTACAAAAGCATATTGCAAAACAGACTACCAAAATCTCCATATTATGTTAACATCTCCCACAAAAATGAATCCTTGCCCCTCAAATGCATGTTGATTTTTCAGAGAAGCCGGTTTACGTACGGCCCAGATTTTGGCAGAATTTATTTCGAAGACTCTGCAAAAGATATTTGAACAGATTACATTTTCACATGGGGCAAACACTGGTCTTTGCAGCCGTGCCTCACTATGGAAAGGTTGGTGTCCTTAAAATAGGTTTCTGGAACATTCAGCATGCTGCGTGGAAGCGGGGGCCCAACTAAACATCTGT
The DNA here is from genome assembly GCA_963921515.1 of Calotriton arnoldi. Taxonomy (NCBI): domain Eukaryota; kingdom Metazoa; phylum Chordata; class Amphibia; order Caudata; family Salamandridae; genus Calotriton; species Calotriton arnoldi. Next base: position 1,746,853 of record CAWUFW010000952.1, on the reverse strand, counting down.
TTATCTATTGAGGAATGCATGCAAGCACATACATAAGAGTATGTGACATCTGAACACAAAAGCAGGAAAAAGCAAAAAGCATCAGCGTTTTTAATGGTTTGTGCTTGTGTTATTTAATTGCCGAAACTTCATAGAATTCTCAGCTCACAAAAATACAGGTCAAGAGTGCACTGCTGTACACTGAAGGCTTCCGGTTCCCAATCTGTGTGCTTGGTGCACGGCGCCCCTGGCTACTTTTCATGGCGCACTGGGGTGCCACGGCGCACAGATTGGGAACCACTGACATAAGGCATCACCGAAGGTAAGTAACTTGTTCATCTGATAGAGACTTCTAGCCGAAGATTCCTTACCTTAGAATAGATACCCAAGCAATACCTCCCTGAAAGTGGGTCTGCAACACAAATTAAACCAAAAAGTCCTGCAGGACCGAACGGGCGAAGGCCCGTCACGACATACCTGAATGTTTGGTGAACATGTGCGAAGACACCCATGTTGCTGCCTGACAGATGTCACAGCCTTGGTTTTGGTATAATGAGCACGCAAGTCCTTTGTGAGAAAGGAAGCACAGGTCTGCAGAACTAGCTTGTCTGGGTAAAAGATGTTATAAGGAGGGTGCACAGAGAGTGGCTGCAATTCGCTGACCTTCCTGTTCAGTGTTATGGCCACTAGAAAAGCTGTCTTGATGGTAAGCAGTACAGTGGACAGTTGTCCACATTAAAAAGGTCAAAACTGAATTAAGATCCCAATGGGGCATGATGAACAGAGGAAACGTGTTGTAGACATTTGAGTAATCTAGTCACAATAGGTGACCTAAACAAAAAAGGCTGGTCCAGCAACTGCAAGATTGCCGAAATGGTTGACAAGTAAACTTTAACAGTGCCCAGATCAGAGCCCTGCTGGGCCAGAGAAATAAACAATGGAACTTGGGATAAGGGTGCAGAAAAAGGACCAACATCCTTGGATTCACACCATGCCACAAACTTGTCCTAGCAGTGGGCGTATATCGTCTTGGTGGAGGGACACCTGGCTGCCAAAATAACATTGCAGACTTAGGGAGGAAGGTTGCTACTCAATCTCCAAGCATGAAGGCAGAGCATGCGCAGGTTTGGGTTCATCACCCTGCCCTGCTGCTGCAACAGAAGATCCTCCAATTAGTGGAGCCTGAACGGAGGATCAATGCTCCTGCTTAAGAGCTCGGGATACCAGACTCTCCGTGCCCAGTAATAATCCGGAGCCATAAGAATGGCTTGAGCCTGGCCGTTCCTGACCTTCTTGAGAACTCTGGGCAGGAGTGGTATCGCCAGAAAGGAATACAGGATGCTGGAGTTCCACACAAGACAAAAAGTGTCTCTGAGCAAGAACCACCATGGAAACTCCAGCACGCAGAACTGCTGACATTGTGCGTTCTCGGAGGTGGCAAATAGATCTAACTAAGGTTCTCCTCACACTTGAAAGAGACGTTACACCACCTCCAAATGGAGACGCAATTTGTGATCAGCTAGGCATAGACGGCCAGGTATTGAACCACCAGGGAAATGCCCTCACGTTCCAGTAATTTCCAGAGGCACAGGGCATCTTGCAAAAGGGCCCATGACCCTACCCTGCCCTGTTTGTTGCAGTACCACATGGCAGTAGTGCTATCCATGAACATATGTACCAGCCTTCCCTTGATCGAAGGAAAAAAGGACCAGAGTCCTCTGATCTCCACCTCTCCCAAGTGGCCGCCACAGTCTAGGAGTGAGGCATCTGTCACTAAGGTCAGCTCTGGGTGGGGAAGGGAGAGGGGTCTGCAGCTGACCCAATTGCAGTACTTCAGTCACAACTGAATCTCTTTTGCAGTTCCCTCTGAACCAGGTCAGAGAAATTCCCCTGATGCTCCACCCAAGGAACATCAGGTCCCACTTCAGAGCCCTCAAATTCTAATGAGCATGTGCCACAAAAAGGAAGCAGGAAGTCATGAGGCCCAAAAGCCTCAGAGTATGTCTCACCGAAATCCAGGACAGAGGCTGAAACATCAGTATCATAGCCTGAATATCCTGAACTTGTCGTTCAGGAGGATAGGCCAGAAACTACACTGTGTCCAGCATTGCCCCAATGAAAGGGAGCGTCTGAGCGTAAGTCAAGTGCGACTTCGGCACATCAATAGGGAATCCCAGCAAATGAAGGAGGTCTGCCATAGTCTGGAGGGGGAAGATGACTGCCTGACGTGGTCCCCGCCTTCAACAGCCAATCGTCGAGGTAGGGGAAGACTGGAACCCCTGCACATGTGGTGCAACCACCGCCATCACCTTGAGGGCCCTAGTGAGGCCAAAGGGGAGCATTGCAAACTGAAAGTGCTCTTGGCCCACCATCAGCCGCAAGCAGGCAGGATTGGGATGTGTAAATATGCATCCTGCAAGTCCAAAGCTGCCATCCAGTCTGCAGGGTCCAAGGCAGACAAGACCTAAGCTAACGTGAGCATCTTGAACTTTTCCTTTTTCAGGAAGAAGTTGGAAAGACTCAGGTCTAAGAGAGGACGGAAACCTCGGTCCTCTTTGGGCAGAAGTAAGTAGCGGGAATAGCAACCACAGCCTACTTCAGATGCAGGCACTCTCTCAATGGCTCCCTTGGCCAAGAGAGCCAACACATCCTGATGGAACAAGGAGAAATGGTCCTCCATCATCTGGTCATACTTTGGTGGCATGGGTGGAGGGGTTTCCTGGAAAAGGTGGAGTAGCCTTTCTGGATGATTAGCAAAATCCACTTGTCAGATGTTATAAACTTCCAGTGGAGTAGGTGATGGTGGATCCTGCCTCTAACTGGGAGCCCATGCTGGTATAAAGGCAAACTAAAGGGGTTTGGAGGCTGTGGTTGCCAGAGGAGGGGGTGGCGGACAGGCCCAATTTCATGCTAGTGTTCCCATGTGGTTTTTGGGAACAGCGTCCACGGCCATGAAAAGGCTGAGAAGCCTTTGGCCTCGGTGGGTGAGAGGGAACAGATGCAGTTGATAGCTCTTACTGTAGGCACAGGAGGCGCTTAAGGAAGACTGGGGTTAGCGAGTGGCCATGGATAGACCCAAGGACCTGGCTGGAGCTCTGCTGTCCTTAAGGCACTTAGGCACTGAGTCTGCCTTCTCACCATAAAGGCTAGAGCCATCACAGGGCATGTCCAGGAGCGAAGCTTCAACATACCCTGATAAGCCAGTAGTTCTCAACAGGGCATGGTGTTGTTGCTCGAACATGATTTTACCTTAAATAAATGAAAAGACAAGAGGCGTTTGGCAAAACAGGAACAAGTTGGTTTAATTAAACGCAGCGTCCGGAAAAGTATTGACAGAGGTGTGTCTGAACAGAGTCTCAAAGTATAGACATTTTGGCTACACATATACATTTTGTGGGTACAATAAAATACTTTGGCATTCTTTGAAAAGTATCATAGTCTTAAATAACAAGAAAAAGCATCAGATAAGGGGGCACAGATGGCTCTTGACCTCAAGGAGAGCTAGTGTAGGCCGGTGTGTGCATGTTTAGATGTCCGGTGTGGCGAGTGTGTGATACCCTCGTGTGGTGTCCATGTCGTGTCCTAATTGATTGAGTGATCCTAACTACATGTGGCATCTAACTTTTGTTGTATTTTGGGAATGCGCGCCTTTGGCAAAATGTGTTTTATTGAGGCCAATCTCCTGGGGCTTGTTTGTGGTGCGACTACCTATCTGTGGGATCGATCAGGGTTTTCAGGTAAGTAACTAATAGTTGCTAGGCGCCCTTGTGCAGAGGTGATACCCCGGGTCAGTGTCCATAGGATAACATAGGAAAGTTGTGGTTGGAGTTTTGCTCTTTCAGGACCCTTCCCAAAGGACCCTGAGGAAACCCGTTGGAACCAGGGAGATTGGAAGACACCCCCAATCCTGGATACCCAGAGAATCAGGATACCTACACCAGGGAATCCGGGTGCATAGTTGCCAAGTGGTGTCGGAAACCCCTGTCAATGGAGAACCAGGATTGTCCCACTGCTACAGAGTCTCGTGGACCAGGTCGGTGAAACCTGGATGTGGATCCCGGATGAGGAGTACCTGCAAAAAGAGGGGGCAGAGTCCAACCCACCCAGCGGTATCTGTTTGAGCCATAGGAGGGGCTTGTGGTCTGTCTGGACAATGAAGTGAGTGCCAAGCATGTATGGCCTCAACTTTTTCAAGGCCCACACCAGCTTAAAGGCCTCCCTCTCTATAGCTGACCAACCTTTCTCTCTGGGGGTCAACCTACTGCTGATAAAAGCTACTGGTTGATCCGGGCCCTCTTCATTGAGTTGTGATACCACTGCTCATATTCCTATCTCAGAGGCATCTATCTGAACAATAAATAGTTTGGAGTAATCAGGACTCTGAAGAATGGGGGCTGAGCACATGGCCCTCTTCAATGTATCATAGGACTCTGACAGCTAACTGTCCAATTCTGTCCAACTGTCCAAAACTGTCCAACTTCTTAGGCATCTTCTTAGAGGTGAGATCATTGAGGGGTGTCACAATGGTCCCATGCCCCTTAACAAATCATATGTAATTACTAATCAGGCCCAAAAAAGCTCTGACTTGAGTCTGGGTAGTGGAAGCAACCCAATTCATAATGGTTTTGTTGGTTAGACCTCAATTGAAGTAGAAAAACAAGCAAGAGTAAGTGATAAAGTATAAAGGTCTTATTTTACAGCGGCTGGGAGAGTGATGAACCCAGGTAGGATTGCCACCCAACTCTCAAATTGACTACAGCAGGAAGCCCTTTATATAGTGTATTTGTGCTGAATCATACACACTAATCAAGTGACTGACAATGGCCATATTTGAGCAACATTACACAACTAAAGCCAAGCCTCACACCCTCCTTCATTCATTGGTGCAATCACTTCCACCCTCCTGACTACGTGTTCTTAGTGCTATCTGCCTACGTGTTATTTGGTTTGTGTAATCTACGTGCACTAAAACTCAAATCAAGCAGAACGCGTGATCTGACTGCGTGTTATTTGATTTGTGCAATCTGACTATGTCTATCTGACTACGTGTCTAATTCTATAACCTCAGCAAAAAGAGAGCGTGTGATCTTGCTCTTGATGCAATGTATTTTGATCATCCCTGTGAATCATCTTTCCCTACTCATTTGACCTCAAAGCTGATTGGTTTACTTGCATCACTCCCCTGGTGCCACCTCCTCGCACGATCATTCTCTGGAGGATCTGTCAATACTGGTTTGTTTGATGTACCAGGGACTTCTTGATTTGTTTGTTTTATTGATTTCTACCTACTATCAGTATGTATCAAAGGTTGCAGCTGTTCTCTCTCTGAGCTCGCCCACTGTAATTTATTAACGTGAAGCATTAGGCATATACTGCTGTCTAATCACGTATAATCCTGTACTGCTAAAGGTGAGGCCTTTTAGTGACATTTTCTCTGGGTCCTCAATGCCTGTACTAAAATTTTCTATACTAACATATCCCTCTTTAGTTGATTCTTCAACTACCTCAGAGTTTGTACTGTCTTTATTCATCTTGGATGTAAGGCTTGCAAACTATCTGTTAACATACATTACCTTTCCCAATTTTGTGACTGTGTTTTTTCAGCAATACAATATTAATTGGAATATACAACACATAACAAGTAGCACCACTATTATTGGAAGTAAAGATTTAAGTAGTCTGGATACCCAATTCAGAAACCAACTAAACCAGTTCGAGAACCATTCATCTGGGGCACCTCCTTCTTCATGCATAGTCTGTTGTAAGTTATGTGAAGTCTGTATGGCTTCACTTAGAGAGCCATTTTCTGCATCAATTCCTGGTATAAACGTACAGCATACAGCTTCTATTTTTGTACAAACTCCACTGTCGATAGCTGTGAGTAAATCCAACACATATCTGTTTTGTGTTACCATCATTCTGATGGCTCTTAGTTGTTCTTTAATTGAATTAAAACCGTCTTCTGTATCCTTCATCATTTAAAAAAATTCCCACCTTTTCATCTGCAACCACCTTGCATTTGCTTTTATTTGCAAGGTGAAGAAAGGTATGGACCCTCCTGCATTCACTTGGCTGTCACTGAAAAGTCGGAAGTCTTGTGGGATATTATTTTGTATGTTCCATCCGAAATACTCTGTTTCTCTTCCTATTCTTTTCTGGTGAAGAAGGGTAATCTTTTTGCTCATTGGGTGTTTGTGCAATGCTGAAATATCCTCCTCTGAGATTATTAGCACAGGAGTATACAGACTTACAAGGGAACAGAAGCCGTGCCATCTGGGTGGCAGCTGGGCATAGACTTTTTCTCAACACAGCCAGTAGTAATCCAGTAGTCTGAAGGTGCCTTGTTATAAACATCCTAGATTTTTAGTGGTGCTGCAGTTATGGTTGATCCCCACTAGAACTGTACCATTGCCCTTAAAACATAAAGAAAAATGTGTTACTTTAATCACTTTTATATATTTTTAGGAGTAGGGCTAACACTAACATAACTAGAGGTTTAAGTATTCCAAATGGGTTCACACGTTTGTGTGTGTGTACTGTCTAGCCCCTCCTCCCACAGAGAACTCCCTTGGCAAGAAATTATGAGATTATGACTCCACCCCTCCTGTGAGTAAACGGATCCATTTATTAGCATTGCTGGTCTCATTTCATACCCATCTTTGGGAGTCTCATGAATGTCTGTGTAATTATTACCTCTAAGATCGGGATCATATACTGCCAGCTTTCCCAGCTGTATCATATAGACTTTCAGGAATTCATGTCTTTTATAACTTCCTAAAACCTGTCCTCTTCTTCCCATATCTTCTAGTGCTTCACGTATCTGTTATGATTTTGGTTAAACTGTTACTTGCTTCATAGGCCTTGACCTCTTACTCTACAGGCAAGCAAATGTATCAAGCAGAGGATGATGTTTGTGTCTACCTCTTTTGTTAAGTATAAAATTCGGGTGGACGTTGAGTGAGGTATTAATGAACACACGTAACATGATATATTTGTTGTCTGTTCTCATATGTTTTCATATGTGCATACCATGTTTTATCCTTTAATCCTGTATGAATCTTGTCATCCTTAGTGTAAGTGCTTGAGTGTACACTATTTGTTTCTCTAGTTTCCCTACGGGTATGCTTGTTTATTCTATCATTGTCACTATTGCTATTATTACCCCTATCATTGTTGCTCATTAACTCTTTAGGTGAATTAATATGATATATACACATACATAACCCAACCGTGCATAACAGAAAAATTGACAAAATACATATTTCATATTTCTTTGTGGTGAAACAAAGTCCAAATGCCATGTTGGAGGGGAGGATGTCTCCAGTTGCTTCTCATGTCTTCGGCCTCCCCCCTTTTATTTCTTTCACATCTCCTGGTATTAAGCTTTGTTTATCTGTTGTATATGGCACAGGCGAATCCATGGTGTTCTGTCTTTCACTTTCAGCGCTGTAGCCGTTGATTCAGTGTGACGGTGTAAGGTCCTTCAAACTTAAGGTCTTTCCACTGCCTGATGACCTTCTTGATGTACACTGTGGGGCCGATTCCGATCTCGGTCGGAGGCGCACCCAATACCATTCGGTCGGGAAAAAAGCCATGCGAAAGCCTGTTTCCCGACCGAACCGTACGCGGGTCCGGCCGAGCGAGTACGATGCGAAGTCGCCGACCGACTCGTCCGGGCGACCCGACCGCTCCGACCGACTCGTACCCGGATCGTACCGCTCCGACCGACTCGCTCGGACCCGATTCGCACCGCGCAATGGAGACGTTTTCCGGCCGGGTAAGTACGATGCGCACCTCGACCGCTCCGACCGACTCGCGCCGTCCGACTCGAACTCGCTGTCGGAGCCGTACTTGGGGGTCCGTGTCGGACCCCTGTACGCGTACCCGTGCGAGCGCACACAGGGGGGACCCATGGGTCCCCCCTACCTGTGCGTGTACGCCGCGGGCGCTCGCGGCGTACTCGCTGTAGGGGCGCCCTTGTCCGCCTCGCACCCATTGAGGCAATGGGAGCCCGCGTACGCGTTGTACGACCGGCTCCCATTGAGTTCAATGGGAGTCCGACCGACTCGTGTCCGATAACATACGGACGCATCGGACTCGTTCGGTCGGACTGCACGGGTCCGATTCGGTCGGAAATCTCTCCGGGTCCGGCTCGGTCGGAGAAATTTCCGGCCCGAATCGGAATCGACCCCTGTGTCTTCTGGTTGTGGGACTGGGTCTGTCTCTGCAGGATTGTTGGAGCTCTTTTGTTGGTACTGTAAAACCTGTTTAGAAAACAATTCTGCTGCCTTTGTTAGTTGAGACAAATAGTCATACATTTATTATCCTAGTACCTCACTACTTGTTTCAGCATCTGTTTTTCTTCTGGATGGAGAATCCTGCATTTTAATAGTTCTCCCTGTCACTATCTGATGGGGTATGAGGTGACGATAAGTACTTTGTGTTTTTCGTAGTGAGAATAATGCAATGGGAAGGCAGTGTAACCATTTTTTGTTTAAAGTTGCTGATATTTTCCTAATTTTGTTTTTTTAGAAGGCCATTAGGCGTTCTACAATTCCATCACTTAGTGGGTGATAAGCTGTAGTCAGTTTATGCTTTATTCCTAACATCTCTGTGATATGCTTGAAGATATCATTTGAGAAATGAGCTCCGTTATCTGATCTTATTGCTTCTGGGACTCCCCATCTCGGTATAACCTCTCTTACTAGGAAGTTAGCTGCTGATTTTGCATCACAATGTACACATGAGCCTGCCTCTATCCACCTTGAAAAATGATGGACTACAACTATTAGATACCTGTAGTTGCTGCAGTTATCTAACATATCTACAAAGTCAATGTGTAAAGCCCGGAAAGGACCCTGTGGGCGTGATATTGTTGACGTGATCACTTTTAGAGTTGGTTTTAGCGAATATTTATGACAGGTTTGGCACTCACTTAAATACATTTTCACCATCTCATGTAAATTTGGTATAAACCATCCAGATTGCAACTCATTGAGCCAGCAAATTCTACGTACCTCTTGCTCTTGTCCTGTAGGGTCATTCTCCCCACCAAGGTCTCCCTGATCTAAGTGTCTTCTAATAATTAATAATAATAATAATAATAATAATTGGTAAGCTTGTAAAGCGCATGGTTATACTCACTAGTGTGTCCCCGCGCTGCAGCCGATCGCCCTGTCTGTAGCAGTAACTCTAAGAAGGCTAAGTGGAAAACCTATATGTGGAAGAGCCAAGTCTTTCGTTTTTTAGAAGAGCCTTTCTGATGGTTCCATCCGGAGAGCGAGAGGGAGGGCATTCCAGTGTTTAGCGGCTAGGTAGTGGAAGAATCGGCCACCCATTCTCACTCTTTTGATTACTGGGCCCTTAACCTGTCCCGTCCCCCGGGACCGCAGGGCCCGTGTCGGAGTATAGGGGGACATTAGACTATGTAGATAGCTAGGTTAGGATTCGGGAGGTCATCTTGACAGAGTATCTCTAAGAGATAAGCCCTAGTGGGATACAAGCTGTCTTGAGTTTTATAGTCTTACACAGGCCCCTAAATTCTTGGAACCCAAGGGCACTGTACCCATACACCTCAGTCTGGCTAGATTCCCCAACAGTAGACATGGTACTAGTGTAGTGTATGTATCTACCCTACCTAGTATTCTAAACATCCAAGGGATTGGAGAAAGGGCTATGCTAGAACCCTGGCACTCAATCCAAACGTTTAGCAAACGACACTAACTGTCCAGTATAGTGTATTCCCAAGTTACCAGTGGTTTCTTGTGGAAACCTCACTGATGACAAAGTGGTAAAGCAATGCAAGTCTTTATCCCAACCGCTGCACCACCAATGTAACACCAATTTGAAATGGTGTGTGTTGCAGACTTAGTTTTTACAGCAGACAACACCCATCTGTAGGAAACCACACAGTAAATAGTACACCCATGATAACCAGAAGCAGTGATGTGCACAGCTGGGTCACCCATATGGGAAACCAGGTGAAAAGACTTAGGGGCCGATTACGATGGCGGACGGACTTCTGTCCGTCCGCCATCGTGCCGGGGCTTGGGACCGTCCGCCAGTAATGCGGCGGTCCCACCATTGAGATTATGATGCAACCGCCACCGTGGAGGTCGCATCGTGCATCTCTGACATTGCGGCCATAGCTGCTGGCAGCAGCACCTGCCGCAATGTCTGAAATGCACTGTTTGCATTTCCCTGCACTGCGTGGCGGGCACCACATGGTGCCTGCCACCTGGTGCAGGGAAAGTGCACATCTACCTCCCCCCTACACAAGGGGGGCCCGCTACGGGCCCCCAAATGCAATCCCCGCCAGCCTGTGAATGCACCGGCTGGTGGGGAGGCAGCATCATGATATGGCGGACGGTGCCTGATAGACATCGCCACCATATTGTTGATGAAGGGTGGGTCTGCCAGGCAATCGTAACGATTGCCTGTGGCGGACCCGTGGCGGACGGACTTTGCATCCACCAGCACACCGCCCGACATCATTACGATGGCGGTGAAGGCTGCCGGTGGTGGTTTCACCGCCATCGTAATGACCTCCTAAGAGCCTGATTATGAGTTTGGCGGACGGAGACTGCTGTGCTTGTGGTTCTTCGGTGGTCCTTTGACCGCCGTATTACAATTAGCAACATGAGCACACATGTGCGCTGGCACAGTTCTGTCGACACTGCCAGCGTCGTATCTGCATCGGCTCGGCGCAACACACCAATGAGGGCCTGTGAAGCAACCTTCGCCACTCAAGACCACCGAGCCAATTACGAGTTGCCTTTCAGCCCAGTGCAAGTGTTGCAGTCCACCTGCCGCTGCACAGGAGGCAGAAAGGGAGGGATATAAAGCAGAAACTCACTTTAACTCGTCGACACACAACTTCTGCAGTCATGGAGGCCATCGTACCTGTCGTCCAAATGATTTATCTCCTGAACTATCTCCGAAGCAGACACCGACGTGGGCGCTAAGTCACCCCACAACACAAACATTGTGCCTCGCCAACAATAAGCCACTTCTGCAAAGAAAACAAAGAGGAGGTATGGCCTCCAAGTGTATCAATCTCTTAAAGGCCTGTGCTTTGCGACATGTGGGTAGGGATGTTACCTATTCACTGACACCAGCCACCCACAGAGAGCAGTAAATGGCCACAGGCGCCTTTAGTCGTGGAAAGCGAAGGCATACGTTCGCACGCAGGACAGTGCCATGACACCCAGACCTAAACGCTAACAATTTAACATACTCCATTCATCAAACCATACAAAAAGGACAATCTATTCCCATGTAACCAATCTTTGCCTCTCGACCACGCGTCAATAGAAATGTCATATACATCACCCTTACCACTGTCTAAAATCCCATCCCCAGAAACCCCATACAATCTCTAACATGACTCCAACCATATCCCAGCACTCTTGTACAACAATCTCACACTCCCACCACATTGCCCTTACAATCCCAAGTCCTGATTCACATGGGGACTACATGTCATAGTATTACAATTACAATGCCCAATACAGGTTGAAGTGTGCCCTCCCAGTCCCTTAATATTAAGTACACACCACACACCAAAAGACCTGTGTCACCTAACAATGCAAGTTGTCAGTGATGTCGACAGTAAGAGGACATCAACAATACTTACACCACCAGTCAATTTCTGCACCCATGAACACACATCACAAACATCATACTTCCTTTTAAACATAGACCATCACGAGTCCTGCACCACCACATCACCACACACATCCACAATCAAGCATGAAGCACACATACTCACCCTGTGGCATTTCCCACAGAAACGGAAACAATAAGACCCTGTCCCATCCCCCACTCATATTTAACACTGTCTAGGCCCACTCCTTAACCGACAATCATTTCATTTGTTGAGCAAAATCAGAAAACTAACACAAAACCTGCATAGCCACAACCTAGTCACAGACACATTCTACTACAAAACCCAAGGTCACACAAAGGCACAACGTCTAACCTTTGACAAATATATCCAAGAACACAAATGAAACAGCGCAGGCAGCTTAGCAATCCCACCACTAAACAAACATAGCACACAACTGAGGACAGTGTGAAATCACACAAGGGGCCAATTTCACAAACAACATTAGCAGTTTGACTTGGCTTCTCTTTTATCTCATGGACAAACAATAGCTACACACTGTCCCACACATGTGTAGGCAATGTGCCCTGGCACCTAATGCTAATAATCACATCTCCCAGAAACGCAGGTAGTAGCTGAATAATACTCACATTCAAATGGACAAAAAATAAGGAAAACAAACAAAAGTATGGCAAGCACACACACTGCATGTGTACAAACACACAACACACATATCATATTTATTTAGATGCGGTGTGTAGCTTGTAGAAGTATAGGGTAGAAAGTTATGTAAGTAATAAAATTAAAAAGAGTAACTTTTTTAAAAATTGTAATTTATTATTGTATGTGTTAATTGTGTTATACTTTTTAATTGTTAATAATATTGTATTTATTGGTTGTTATTATTTTGACAATAGATTTTGGTAAAAATAATATTTGTTTTAATTTATAATATGTATTAAACATTGTAATAAATACGTCATTTGTTCATTTAAAAAAAATATAGATTTTGTATATTTAAATATTTTTATTTTTTGTTCTTTACTATAGTTTCAAATTTATTTATTTTACTTGAGGTGAAATAGTCTGTTTCTAATGCCGCATACAGTGCAGTGGCAGAAGTGAATTTTATCCCTCCGCAATCCAACACTTTCCCTACTGTTGCACTGACTGAAGTGGGAATAGTGAATTTTACTCCTCCGCAATCCAACATTTCCCTACTGTTTCACTGACTGGAGTGGGAATAGTCAATTTTACCCCTCCACAATCCAATACTTTCCCTACTGTAGTACTGACTGAAGTGGGAATAGTGAATTTTACTCCTCCGCAATCCAACATTTCCCTACTGTTTCACTGACTGGAGTGGGAATAGTAAATTTTACTCCTCCAAAATCCAACACTTTCCCTACTGTTGCATTAATTGGAGTGGGAATAGTACATTTTACCCCTCCGCAATCCAACACCTTTCCTACTGTTTTACTGACTGGAGTGGGAATTGTAAATTTTACCCCTTTGCAATCCAACACTTTCCCTACTGTTGCACTCATTGAAGTGAGAATAGTACATTTTACCCCTCTGCAATACAACACTTTTCCTACTGTTGCACTGGATGAAATGGGACTTGTACATTTTTACTCCTCCTGTGTTCGACACTGTCTACTATTTATGAGTTGTAGTGGGAATAGTATGTGTGATAATTAAAAAATTATGTAGTTTACTTTCTATTGTTCAAATTCATAGTAATACATTTTTGGCTATTTAAAATTATAATATTTATAATTATTAATGTTTTTAATATTTTTTTATTAAATTCAGCATTTTTATTTTGTGTGAGTTTTTTTATTTGTAATTACAATGGTTTGCTTTTTAAACATTTTATGGTATTGTATATATGTATATATATTTATTTTTTATATTATTACATGTAAAAAGAAGTACTAAAAAAATAGAAACTAAAAATATGAAGTTAGTAATTTTTTAATTAGATATATGTAAATAAAAATATTAATATTATATGTGTTTGTTTTAATTTTTTTAAATGATAAAAATTGTTATATTTTTCAAACAGATTATTAAATATATTTTATTTTAATTATATTAGTATTAATATTTAATTTAATTAATGTTTATTACTTAAATTCATATATATTTAAAAATCGATATTTTAGATAACTATTTTAGTGAAACCTATATATTTTTTGACAATATTTTTGTAATTTCAATTATAAGTATAGGGAGTTGATATTTTTAAAATCGATATTTTTGACTTCATAATTTTGCAAGTAGACATTATTTACTCAATATTTTGTCACTGAACCTGAGGGCGCAGAGGCCTCGCCATCCGGGAACGAGTTGGGCGTAGGCAAACTCACCACAATGCCAATAAAAATCCATTAGCGTGGATGTGCCCCATTGCAGGTCTAGTATATGCAACACTGCTTCACAGTTGACATTGGTTTCGAGCGGTATTGTCCCTTTGCCTCTGAAACACAAAGAATACTGTGTAAGTTTCCGCGCAATTAGGGATTGCCCCTCCCAACCACGTGTACCTATTGATCTCAGTATCACAGATTTCCTAACATGGGGTGTCTGTGCTGGAGATCGACCCCCTCGCATAGGACTTATTTCCCCTAGCGTTGTCAAGGTGGATGGTCCTACACTGGACTTCCATTCCGGGGACCTATTTGTCATTAAAAAAGGCGGCCCCAAATACGTTAAGGGCCAACCAAGGACCATAGACCCAGTGGCAGCTTTTCCGCTAAAGCAGAGGAGCATCGCCCCTCTGACTTCATTAGAAAAAATAAAATGACAATAACATGTCGTTATTATCATTTTATTTTTCCTATTGAAGGGAGTGGCTCTCGGGGTGGGACTGGCCAGAGCAGGAAGAGGAGAGGTTTGGACTCATTAAGTGCGCATGAACGCTCGGCCGGTCCTCTCGGGCCGGCCAAACAGTCCTGCGCATTTTGCATCTTCCCCACCAGGCTTTACACAGCCTGGTGAGGAACATGCAAAGCCTCCCAGTCCCCGACTGAGCGCCGTAGTTCGGAACTCAGAATAATGCCGCATTACAGCATTGTGATTGGCTATGGGGAGCCCAGGTGATTCCTGCTCCTTCCTTCAGCTGGCGGAGAGAGGAAGAATAGGAGGGAGAAGAGCCGGCGGCCAGCCGGCCCAGGTAAGTGTTTTTTTTTTCCGCTCCATCCTGCAACCCCCCCTCTGCCCCACCCCACCACTCCCGATCAGTAGCAGCCACTACTGCATAGACATAAGCGGGGCAGACTCGTTTGTACACCGGACCAGTGGCATTGCTGCTTCTAAGAAACTCTTTTCTATGAAGTCCCTGGCCAAACGGTGTCCTCCCCTACAGTGCTCCGTCTGCGCATCCTGTCTACCTCTCTTTGAATGTCGCTAGGTTCCGTAAAAAGGTACAGTGCTGTGGGATTGGCCTTGTATCGGGAGATGTTTACTACTGCTTTATGTGGTTCTACTCTACTGGGTTGTATCCTTGCCCTAATCCTACAGAGAAACGGGTGGATGAGACATTTGAATTTCTTGGGGGATATCTCTTTGGGTAAATAAAGTCTGTCTGCACCTACGGCATGGGGTATCTGTGAGCATATGTAGCATGATCTACTCGTGGTTTGTGTGCCCAAGGTGAGCATGTGTTGATACCATGTGTTATATGGGAGCGCGCTGTGTAGTGATTGTGGGATCCTAGCATTGGGTTCAGTGCATGTGTATGTGCGGTGAGAGAGGTCTCTGCGCATGCATTGCAAGAATGTCAAAGTGGGTTTCATGGAACTAGGCACATTTCGGGAACTGACAGGGTGCACAAGCATCCCGGCTAAGCAAAGTGTGTACAAAAATACAGGGGTACATAACATAAAAAACATTTGTCGCCTGTAGGATGTTCTTCGGGGCAGATGTATGTCATCTGGGCACCCAGAGGTGTCTTGGCTTGGTGAAGAATAAGTTTGTTATCAAAAAACAGCTTTAAAGTCAATTTTTAGTCTGTGCTCTTGCGGAAGCCCTTTTGGCGGCTGTGATCAAAATTTCTTTTGGAGGCCTCGGCTGTAGAGGTGGTAGCTGCTGCAATGATGGTGCACATGTGGTTAGATTGCCGACCTGTAGGATAACAGCTGTGCGTAAAATGTACATTGTTAGACAGTTTTTAGGACAATTCCTGGTTTTTGTAAAATGGGTATATTCTGTGGCTTTACTGGAGCGTGAGGCTACCGAGCAGGGTGCTGAAAAATGGTGGTAGCATTTTTAGGGAATGGTGAGTTTTGAGTTTGGTTTTAGTTTTATTTGTACTTTTGCTCCCTCCTCTGCTGGCTACTGGTGGAGACAGTATTCTCGTCTGTGGGATGATCTGTAAAAAGGTGTCTTATTTTAATCGGTGTTTGGGCGTCCTTTTGACCTGCATGGACTGCGTGCAATTTTGAAAAGCAGAGGAGTCTTGATTATTTGGTGGTGTATCTGTTGACATGTGCACTTTTCTCTGGTCTCTGCATGTGGCGCACACTGAGGTTCTCTTTAAATGGTGGTTGGGTTAATTGGGTTACGCCTTCTTTCTGGAAGGTTTAAGAATTTTGGGCTGTTTTAAGGCTGCTTTGTGCAGGTTCGGGTGGGAGTTTACCTGTGGTCTGGGCATTGCTAATTTTAACAAGGAATACCGGAGGTGGTTATAGGGTCGTTCGTGGACCCCCCGTAGGGTCGTGCAGGGAAATGACTGGGATATGGTACGTTTGCTGTGTTTTCCAATGAGGGTCGGGTGTGCCGCGGAGACTCGTCGTGCTCGGCCCCATGCGGGTGGTTTTAAGGGACTCAATGGATTTTTTACTACAGACTGGTGTTGTGCGATTGCGCTTCTTTGGAGTTTTGGTCATATCGTTGTGCTACGCATGTTTAGGATCCTGGCTCACAACCGTCGCACCTTCATTCTCAGATCAAGGATGCCTTGGGTCTGCTGCCCTCAGCGGAAATCAGGGACATGCATCATCATCAACTTTATTCGATATTTAAACCATAAAAGTACAGCAATCATTAACATTTAAAATCAATAAATAATATACATAAAACACCGAATATATGAACATTTTAAAATGGGAAACAGCGTTTACAACGCTGTTTCCACAACGCATGGCCTTACAATGCGGTCGTTACAACGACGGCGTTGTTACCACGCGTGCCATTACATCGCAAGTCGTAACAACGACTTGCTGTAGGGGGCGTGCAACACCAGGGAATGTGTTGGATTTTAAATCCAACACCTTCCCTGCTGTTGCACAAACTGGAGTAGGAATAGTAATTAATACTATTCCTAAGTCCAGCGCGCCCCCTACAGCAAGTCGTTGTTACGACTTGCGATGTAATGGCACGCGAGGTAACAACGCGGTCGTTGTAACGACCGCTTTGTAAAGCCATGCGTGATGAATGTATGTGTAGTAATGTCATCCATTCTTTTAAAATACATGAATCAATATATAACAAACAAACCCTAAAAAAACATAACTTCCTTATTCCAAGATAAAACCATTACTTTATATTATCCAATTCATTATACATATAAAAAAATGTACACAGCAAAAATGAATATTGATACAGCTTCGGACATCCTAGTCTCAGAAGAGAAGCCATTTACTGGACATAGCAGTGAAAAATAATCCACCCCCAGTCCATCTTTAATTTAATTTAGATAAGATTCTATGATGCATCCTCAGATTGCTTTAGCAACTTTGTCCTAATACTCTAACTACATTGGAGATATTTCGCTACTGTGCAGACAATGTTTTTTTTTGTCTCTGCTCGCAAGAACTTTAGCGTCACTACACATTGCCTAACCCCCAGTTGCTTACAGATAGGACCAGGTTGTCCCGGGTTTTGCATACGCAGGGCAAAAGAAAAAAAAGTGCTGCAGTTTCTTATCTGGTTGCTGACATGTTGGACAAGCCGTGCTCTTGTCTACTTTAGATTTCCATTTTGCACAAAAGGACTGCAAAGGAAGTGCACAATGTCTAAATCTTATGTACAATTGCCTAGCTAAAAGGAATAAAATGTAAAGGTTCACACATACTGAGTGATTTTAAAGCTAAAAAGGCGGAAGCTCCTTGCATACTATTGCTCATCTCAGTTGCCCATTTGTGACCTCAAAATGCTTCTTTAAGTGCAGCCTTGTGGAGGATCAAGGGACAATCATGATCATTCCAGTATTCCTCGAGACCGATTTAAGAGTGTCTCTCTAATCAACCAAATCGAGAGAAATCTATGGTTCTTGTCTAGTTCAACTATTTCTTTAAAAACATTATAGTATTCCACTAGGGCAGGTGATGACTTAAGTCTTCTCCAAAATGAAACTGGTCTTAGCTTTGCTTTATAAATAATCTGTTTTAAATCCAGATCCCAGCGTAGGGCAACAAGGGCATACACTTTGGGAGCCCAATCAAAGATCTCAGAAAGTTGTTCTCAACTTTTTCCATAAAGGACACTACCTTCAGCCTTCACGTTATATACTTTCAGAACGGGTAGAATCAGTCTAGTTTTAGACACCCAATACATTCTCTGTATACCAGACACATGATGGCATAAATTCATACTACTCTTCTTCACCTGGGGAGACCAGAGCATGTTATGGGTGAAGCTTGTACCTAAATAATCAAATTCTGAGACTCTTTCAAGTTTTGTTACCTCTAACGTGGTGGTTCCTGTAAATGACTTATTTGGATTGATGGTCAAGAATTTGGTTTTTGATTGATTTATTGTAAACCCTCTTTCTGCACAAAAGTCTGCAAAAAGGTCTACCAGCATCTGTAAACCCATTGGATCACAGACACTAGCAGATTATCGTCTGCGAACAATAAAAGGAGAGATATCTTCCCTACAATCCTCAGTGCATCACTGTCAAAATGTTCTAGATAGGTCATCACATCATTGAGATATAGGGAGAATAAAGTTGGGGCAAGGACAAACCCTTGACGGACCCCTTTGGGAGTTGCTATTTGTTTTGTTTTGTTAGCCCTCCCTGGGAGCCCCATCTGGCTACTGCATAAGTGTCCTGATGCAGTCTACCTATAATACTAAATAACTCAACAGGGACCCCATTATGTTGTAGCACCACCCAAAGATTTTGCCTGGGAACCAGGTCGAATGCAGATTTAAGGTCCACAAAGACCATGTAGAGGTGCGCCTTTTGGAGGACCAGTGTTTTCCAATAAATCACCATAAGTCTAAAGGCCTGGTCTATGGTACTAATACCACTATGAAATACTTCTTGCAGATGTGACAGAGCCTCAGTCTCATTGATCCAGTCCTGAAATCTCATTAACATTTGTCTACTAAAGACCTTTTGTGTAACATCAATCAAACTTATGGGCATATAGTTTAGGGGCGAGTCCCTAGCACCCTTTTTGTATATTGGTACTATCTCGGCAGCCTTCCAGCTGACACGTATTTCAGCCCCTTTAGGAATCACATTTGACAAGATGTTAATACACATGGCCCAATTCTCTGGGTCTGCACCAGGGACCCCATCCGGACCTGCAGCTTTCCCGGCAGAGACACAATTGATTGCTGCTAAAGTTTCATCATATGCTAGGATTAGTGATGATAGACATGATGAACCTGATTCTGGTCCATATATTTCCAGCACACACCACTCAGAGGCTAGACCCAATAAAGAGTGGAATAACTCTGAACCATGCCTCCGGATGGATGTTATTGGGTAAAGGACCAGAATTTCTTACAATCCCTAGAGATCCCAGCCTTATATAACTCATCCCAAATCTTATTTTCCCAGCTGGCATGAGCTTTAGCCTGGCCCCATGTATACAACTTCCTCTGCATCCTTACTTG
Source organism: Calotriton arnoldi (assembly GCA_963921515.1). Lineage (NCBI taxonomy): Eukaryota > Metazoa > Chordata > Amphibia > Caudata > Salamandridae > Calotriton > Calotriton arnoldi. The sequence continues at coordinate 1,727,415 of CAWUFW010000952.1, read as the reverse complement.
TACAGGATCCCTGCCATTTAAAGCCAAGCACAACTGTTGTTTAGCTAATTTGCAATCCTTATTATCATCCAATAAAGGCTTTCAACTTTTTTTTAATTAGTTTTCTGTTGCCTCTATATTAAAGGAATCCCCCAAGATTTTAAAAAGCTTCACATGAATTACCTCAACTTCCTGTGATGGAAACTGCCAGGGGGCGAGTTTATTCAAGCTCTCAATGGCCTCCTGAAGTGGCTCACTCATAGACTCTACTGATTCCAGCCTAGATGCCACATTAGCCTATTTAAGCCTACGTTTGTCATTTGATGGATTTAAGTTTGTAGATCAAGATAATGTAATTTGCTCTTGATGGGCAATAAAATTTACTGGCAATTTGCAGACAAGAGCATTATGGTCACTATCATGCTATCATCAATAAATTTCCACAATGGAAAGGAAATCAAAATATAATCTATCCTGTTAGTATGACTGGTTTCATTGTATGTATGTGAAGCATGTCAATAGGTTTTTGTGCACCCATTACAGGCCCTCAAACCACAGGTTAGCGTAAATGAGAGCATCTGATACGCTACCTCTGTCTATCTCTTTACCGGTGGAATCTCAAGCAAGGGAACCCCCATAACTCATCTTCCGCCTCGGTTAATGAATGACCATCAAAGTCCAGAGGTTCCAATGTAGTATTAAAATCGCCAGAAATTATCGCTAAATCAAGCGGGTTGCGCTGCTCCCTATACACGCTCAGTTGTTTCGAGATTGGTCTTTCTCTACACATTATACACATAAATCTCAACTTTATTCTCCCCAATGATTTTAAAGCTTGTTTATCTAAAGATGCTATCTTTAGGGGACAGGACGTTATATGTAGGGAAGTGCGTATCTGTATCAAGAGGCCACCAGACGGGCGTTCCCTTCTAGTAGAGGCTGCAGATACAAAGAAATTAAGGAAGCCTGGTCTGTATGCAGGCTGCAAGTCTCCTCAAATATCGAGCTGGTCAATTAACAGTCACAAATAAGGGTCACTGAGGCTGGAACGGCAATGGAGAAATGGGTATAACACTAATAACAAGGAGGCGTACAAAGTAAGCCTCGCAAACTATAAAAAACGACGCATTGAAACCAAAAAATCATACTTTGCGGAGCAGATTAATGAGGCCAAATCCTCCTCAAGAGAACTGTTTAAAACTATCACCAAGCTGACGAACCCTGATAGACCCCAAACACACAGCAGCCCTGTACTTTGTGAATCACTAGCTTCCTTCTTTAGGAACAAGGTGGAAGTGATCTTCTCCTCCTTTATCCACCAGCAAAGAGGGGGGGCGGAAGTCTTAGTTAGGCCATCGCCCAGTGCTATAAAATCTGCACCTCTACTAGAGGGTTTTACACTATTTGAGACGCAAGACTTAATCAATCTTTTAATGACATCCCGATCCGGATCTCCCCATGACCCCTGTCCAGTGTCTGTGATCAAAGGCGTCCCTCAGGCCATTGCCTCCATCCTTACTCCTCTGTTTAATATCATCTTTAACTCTGGCCAGTTTCCCAAATCCTGGAAATCAGCCTCAATACTTCCGCTGATAAAAAAGCCAAATTTGGATCCCCTGGATCCCAACAATTATAGACCTATCTCACGCCTCCCACTGCCGGCCAAAATGATCGAGAGGGCTATGAACGCGAAACTTAATTCGGCTTTCGTGCTGAACACAACACAGAGCTAGCCTTGATCAAAGCTACGGAGGAGGTTCGAGAGGCGGTGGATCAGGGCGGCGCAGCAATCCTGATTATGCTGGATCTGTCGGCAGCCTTCGATACGGTCCATCACGAAGTTCTGATGGACCGGTTATCGGCTGCAGGGGTTCATTGCAAAGCCTGGAATCTTTTGAAATCTTTCCTGGCTGACAGAATTCAGACGGTGGACTTGGGTAGGAATAGGTCAAAGCCGTTTTCCCTTCCTTGCGGGGTCCCGCAGGGGTCTTCCCTTAGTCCCACGCTCTTTAATATCTATGTGGGCCCGCTGGCAGCCCTGATAAGATCGTTTGGGCTCCAGTTAACATCCTACGCAGACGACACACAAATTGTGTTGTCCCTACAGCGAGGCAAAGAAGTGGAAACTGGCTTAAGATGCTGTGACTGTATGAAAGCTATTGCCGGCTGGATGTCCTCTAATTGCCTGAAATTGAACGCAGGCAAAAACGGAGGTCATTGTATTCAGCAATAATCCTAACCTCTGGACGCCTGACTGGTGGCCTGAAGAAATGGGAATGCCCCAAGCCCCCACTAGGAAAGCCAAGAACTTGGGGGTGATCATGGACAATAAACTTACTTTTGGTGATCAGGTTAGTGGAGTTGTCTCGACAAGCTTCTATCTCCTCAGAGTTTTGAGGAAAATAAAATTCTTTCTACCTGAGGATAGCTTTAGGACGGCAGTCAGAGCGCTCATTTTGTCTCGGCTGGACTATTGCAACAGTCTGTATCTGAATATTCACAAGAAACATCTGAACAGACTCCAGCTGGTGCAAAATGCGGCAGCCAGGTTGTTAACTGGCATACCTAGGTTTGTCTCAGTTAGGAGGGAACTTCGGCATCTCCACTGGCTCCCAGTAAAACAGCGTGCACAATTCAAAGCGCTTTGCACGGTCTTTAAGTCTTTGACGGGCAGTGGCCCTGAATATCTGAGAACACGCCTTCAATGGTATGTCCCCGGAAGAACGCTGCGATCCGCGGAGGCAAAGCAAGTGACCATCCCCCGAGTGAAAAAAGCCAATTGGGGTGGCAGAAGTTTCATCGCTTGTGTTGCTAAAGCTTGGAACAACTTACCAGCCCATCTCAGGAATGCAACCGAGCTCATCTCCTTCAGGAGGGGGCTGAAAACATGGCTGTTTTCTGAATAGCCATTTTCATTTCTGGTAACCAGTTAGGCACGGCTCAGCGCCAGGACACCTTTGGGTAGAAGTGAGCTTTAAAAGCTTATTAACATAACATAACATAACATAACTGAGCTTGGAACGTAGCTTGGTCACGTTTGAAAACAGGATATTTATATTGGCTAGCTTCTGGTTTTGAATAGGTGTTGTAAGCACCTCTGTCTCTCCTAGAGAAGATGCTATAAACGGTTCAGGAGTTCCAGAGGTGTTTATATACTGCAGATAGCCAGAAGCCGTATAGAATGTCATATTTATCCCTGTTCTGGAGATACTCCTCTCTACCAGTCAGTCCACCCTTGACAGCCCCAAATCATTGTTCCTATCTATGTTAACAAAGGTAAAGTGCTGAGGGAGCAAGATGAGGTGGGCAAAATTTAAATTGCATTTGAGTGCCCATCTGTGGATTTTTCCTGAGTTCCAGTCCCACAAGCTCTTCTACCATTTTAGGGTCCTTAAGCCAAATTTCAATATAGTCTAAGGGCCCCACATTAGATGAAGGGTTGTTGGCTCTCATGGTGGATACAATATCTTCACGTATTAATGAATAGCAATTCCGTATTGATATTATATAATCAATGCCTTTATTAGATAAAGGATCCTCATCCTTCCTCAGCCCCTTAGCCAACTTTGGGACCTTGGTCAAATAACCACAATCCAGTCTCTTACTATGGGCTTCTTGGATCTTCCAAGGCTTAGAAATCACACCCTTCTGTGCTGGGTGCGGGGGGCAAGGATCCCCTCTATGGGCCCTACCGACACCAATCATACTTGTGTTTGCACTTATGGTTCGCGTTTTAGGGCATAGAGATTTTCTAGGGGGAGGGTCTGGGGAGGGGGTCGTACAGAATACGTTTCTGGAGCTAAGCACATATCATACCTTACGTTCTGTGGGGGGGGTAGACTGGCAACAGTTATCCCGTCCCTTTTTTTTCCCCTCTATCAACTTTGTGTATGCATCATTGGGCACAGGGGGAACAGACTTATTATTATACGCAATTCCAAGGGGCTTGAATTTATCAACCTACGCTGACACAGTCACCAGCTGTGCTCGCAATTCAACAATCTCTTCCTGCAACCACTTTACAAGAGCAATAACTCTAGACATGCCCACTCCCTCAATGTTGCCAGAACTCATGTGCAATACTACGTTGACCCGATTCCTCAGGCATTACATTGATATCATTTGTACTTCTCCCCTTCTCTACATTATCAATACCAGTTTGAATATTTGCAAACACAGAAAATCTATTAGAGCACACAATCACAGGTTCAATCGGGACCATTTGTAGGGGAGTTGCTCTCATTCATCCCTGAAATCTCAGATTGCTGGGGAACATTAACACTTTGACGCAGGGGATTAGGCCTCTGTTTAGTTTTCCCAGTCTCTACCTTCTTTGGTTTTCTACCTTGCGCCAGCTTTGTCCCCCACAGGAGGGACTCCACCACCTCGATAAGAAAGTCTATGTCCTCCAACATGGTGTTAGCCGTGGAGCTAGATGTAATTGCAACAGTAATGGTCCAAAAGCTTTTCTTGTTCTTCGAGGGAGGGGCTCAGTAGCATTATGTATGCCTATCTAGACAATTAAAAACAATACACACTTCAAATAAATAATCGCCGTTAGGATTAATATCTTCATTTACTGGTCACTTTTCCCAGGCTGAAAAGCAATCGAAATGTAGAACAAAGCCAAGGGGGGGGGTGCCCTGCCCTGCCTCTTCCTGGCACTGATGGACCTGCCCTTGGCCTGGACAAGGCCCGCACACGTCCAGGGCTGCAGGAGGTGGAGGGGCGCTTTGTCGTGCGCAGCATGGGGACAGCACAGTAAGCCCCTTCTGATGCCACAAGGGATGATGGGACCCCGAGTCCAGATACCGGTGAGTTCTACTGCCTGCACATCCTGTGCCACGGGAGGTGGAAGGGCGCTTTGTAGCATGCGGCGCAGGGAAAGCCAAGTCAGCCCTCCTGCTGCCACAAGGGATTATGATGCACCGAGTACCAGATGCCGGTAAGTCCTGCTGCCTGCACGCCCGCACTTCTGGAGATGGAAGGGCGCTTTGTAGAGCAGCAAGGTGAAAGCAGAGTCAGCCCTTCCTGCTGCCATAAGGGATGATAGGACACCAAGTCCCAGATACCGGTGAGTCCTGCTGCCTGCACGTCCTGCGCCACAGGAGATGGAAGGGCGCTTTGTAGCGCGTGGCACAGGGAAAGTAGAGTCAGCCACTTCTGCTGCCACAAGGGATGATGGGACACCGAGTCCCAGATGGCGGTGAGTCCTGCGGCTTGCACATCCCAGGGACTTTCTAACAGTTGAAATGCTACTCCTGATGCGTTAGAGGGGCATGATCTGATGAGCAGACTTGGGATGTGTTTGGAAGCATTTGGAGAGAGGAGGAGGCAGAATGTTCTGCTTATAATGGGAGGCAGGTGCTCAGTTGGGACTTGTCGTGCTGTAAGCAACGAACTGAAAAGGCTAATTACCCGGGTGAATTTCCCTTTTGACTTGGTGCCAAATTTGTGCAAGGACTACAGAGTTCCTTGAGTCATCTCGACACCCCGAGTGCACGGAAAACCTGACTTCCGGGTCCAGAGCATTGCCTCGTTTTGGAACTAAAAAGGGGGCCTCCATCTGCTGGAGGCCTAAAATGTTGAAGAGTGGGTTACTTTCGATCTGGGGCACACCCTACTGACTTGGGTGAAGGGACATGGGTGCCTGCTTTTACCCACTCGTCGGGGGTTGTCCTGCCCCCTTATCAGACTGCCCTCCCCTGAGGCATGGCCAGGCAACCCCGCCCTGGGGTACTAGCAGCAGCCTAGGCCCCTGCAGGCACCCAAAATGGCAGATTTAACGTGGATTCCCAGTTGACCGAGCATACGGCAGCCTTGCGGTTTCCTGAATGCAAGTAAAGGCTTCAGTTCTCCCTAATATTGTGTCACTAGTCTTTATTACTGTAGTGAGTTTTCTCAAGTGGGTATGAAGTGGATGTGTCATGTTGGGGGTTTGCATTTACTCATTGGGCAATTGCATAAATGTATTACCTCCCAAGACAGTTACCCTCTCTGCCGTGGATGTGGCCCCGGTGTTTGCTGGCCTGGGTTCCCCATCTCCTGCGGTGACTATTGCCAGGGCGCTTGGCCAGCCAACTGGTCCCTGCTGTGGCTTGATTTTGTGGATGGGTATTCTGTGTGAGCTGTCCTGGGATTATGCCTTTTTGTTCATGGTATGCTTTCAGGTGACAATGGTCAGCCCTGTAGTTTTTCTGACAGCAATAGTAACATTCTCGGGGACCTGGAGGCTGGCTGCCTTGTTACCCTCTGGTGTAGGTCCTCTGTCGGATTCCTCAGGAGTTCCTTGGCTGAGTTCTCTTCCAGCCAGGTGCCGTTTGCAAGCTCGTGGTCGCCGTGGTCTTTTAGAAGGGCAATGGCACCTACCCTCATGGGACTCAGTGGACATGCACGTATTTTGGTTCTGCGTCTCCTGATCATTGTGCACTTTGCATGCTAGCCGGTTTGCCAATCCCACCAAAAGGTGGTGTGCGCAGCCTGCCCACTGCCCAGCTAACTCGTATAGCTCTATGAGGATTCCCGTATAAACCAGGACTGTCCCCATCAAAGGGGCTTGACAGACTGGGATCACCCTGGCTGGCATCCGTGTAATGTGGGAATGGTCTGTTGGCTTGTGCACTAGGGGAGAGTTTCTAGGGGAGGAACAGGCTATAATTAAGGTCTAACCAAACATTCTGGCAAGTCAGCCAGGAGGGATCACAGAGGTCATCGCCGACGGCAATCGACAGACAGGAGACTGCTCATTGGGAATGGGACTGCACAGTTCTCTAAGAAGGTAAACAGACGCCTGTTTGATCAAAAGTCTGTCTATTCTCATGGGTAGTTCTCCCCCTGAGGTGGCGGCTGTCATAAGGTGAGGCCAATGCGGACTCCTCGAATTATAACAATTGAAGTAAGGTTGTGATAAAGTAAAAAAAAGGCTGGTGAGGAAAGCAGATCTGAAAAAGGAAATAGGCCTAAAGGTGTAGACAAAAACCTCATTCTAAGTTTAGAGAGTCAACCCCAGGTCTGGAAGATCTGAAGAGAACGTAAATCTAAAAGAGTGAGTTGATTGAGGACCGGAAAACTCATGATACCACTCTGCAGATAGGGTTCATATCAGATGTAGTTTAGAATAAATAAGCAAGTATATTGAAATACATCAATAAAGACTCTAAAAAAATAACTAAAATAGTCCAAAAAGATGGAAGGAAAGTCAGCTACCAAATACTAGATAAAAAAGCTTAGACACACTGCAGGTAAAATGTGACACATATTAGAAGCATACAAGATGTATAGGAAAAGGAATTATTCCTGCAATTCTACTGAAAAGATATACATTCAGAGGTTAAAATGGGGTCTTCCCGAGAACATATGCTAAAGACATTTCCAAGCGTCAAGAAAAGAATAAACAAATATAACCAAGAATGGCTCAGGGGAACCACACAGAATTCACTCTCATGGCCAAAAGATGGTTCATTTGACAAAGACTTCATAGCACACACATTAACATTTATCAGGGCTAAATATAAAGGAAAGAAATTAAATAAAAGAGAGTTCATTCTTAGCTTATGGTCAATATTTAAAAACAGCTCTGAAAATCAAGAGGAGCTGCCAATTAAAAGCCCCCTTGAAGAGAAGAATAAAGACAAAGAGGCAGGGCTCAAAACACCGCACACACCCACTGCATATGTAGGAATATACCCAAATCTCTTGCCTCCAGCAGCAGGATATAAAAACCCACCAGAAGTACAAAATCCTACAACTATTAAACAAAGCCCAAAACGGGTACAGACACAAGGAATAGGATTAGCTCAAAAAATTTAGGGTCTGGACCTAAAATTGGAAGGTGGAGAATAGGGCACCTTTTATTTAGAATAAATGAAGGAGGACATGACAGATTAAAAGATGCAGCAAATAATTGGGAACAGTATGAGGCGTGAACAGATGCCGCCTCAGAAGAAGAATAGGACACATAGGAAAAAGAGGAAGAACTAGGAGACCTATTACAAAAACCAACACAAGCACCGTCACACTATTCCTCGATGCCTGTACCCCCACAGCCACCCATGTCAGGGAATATACATAATAATAATATGCCACCAACAATACCAACACAAATGTCATATGCAGATACAGTAGTAGGAGAAAACAGAGACAATACAGCACAAGGATGAGAACCGCAAACTTCAATAGAATAGCAGACAGGTTACGGGCTGATTTAGGACAGCAAATAAGAAGACCAGGAATGACTACTAGAAGTATGACCTCAGCTGCAAATGCTGCTGCATTGATTATTTTTTTTATAACATATTTTTATTGGTTGTAGCATTTTTAAAACAAGTCAAATTGAAACTGATACAAGTCCCCCAATGAGGATGAAAGTCTACACAATCATACCAATGGCAGTACAGAAGTCCTGTATACCCATGGGAACCTAGCCCTCATGGGGACATTTTCATACCGAGCCCAAATCCCCCCTTCAAACCTCTTATTATTTTATATTCTAGCATGCTTAGTCGGACATCCCCGTGCTTCATATACCGGCTTCTCTTGCTGAGCGCAGCAGTTGCCCCCTCTCCTCCACAGTGATAGCTTAGGGGGCCTGGGAGACTTTCATTGAGCTGCAATATCTCTGCTGTACTGATTATAAGGAATAAAGATAGAGTAAGAAGTAGAGATCTCACACCAGAACAAATAATGTCTGGAAAAGAAGGGGATATATAGGCCAACCCCTTCTGTGATTATTTAGCTGGATGGACAGAAGGACAGGCTCCACAGAGGAGGCCATGGCCCAGGGAAGGATCATTTCACCCAGACGATATGGCAACAGCAGAATAATGCATCAGGAGTGGGAGGGGCACCCAGCTTGGGATTATGATTATCTGTAAAAATGTCTAACAGTTAAGGAAAAGTATTCAATACAACAATCTGGAAGCCAAATTGAACAAGGATTTTGCGGCAGAGAAGGATATAATGATATGGACACCAATACAAGAAATAGTAGAATAATGTAGTTACCATTAATTTAGAAAGGAGCAGGTCAGCTAAACTATATCCCATGGCCACAAATGGACAAAGAAGGACTAAAAAGCAAGTTACAACCCCTGTCAGAGAGGGCAGATAAGTGGATCAGTAGCTTTGATAGACATCCACCAGGGATGACCTTAGCTATAGGAGATATAAAAAGTCTATTGAGTGGGTTAATTGGGAGCCAAACTGACAACATTTTAAAAACCGCTAGAATTCCAGGAGTAACACTTACAGAAAATAAGTTTGATGGATCTCAATTTAACAATTACAGAACAGAAATATGGGAATCACTGAGTAAAAACTATCCCAATAAACCAGATATAGGAGGCATAATGGCAGAGACAATGAGACCAGATGAAAATGTAACTGATTATGTAAATAGAAAGAAAGAGAGGTGGAGTCAAGAGACAAGGAAAGCGTGGGAGAATGAAGGAAGTAATACTATATTCTTTTATAACATAATAAAAAGGGGGCTACCAATTTAGAGTAAATAGTGGGGTTGGAAACAAAGCCCTGGATTGAAATCCTGGAGCATATTGTACACTTTTACAAAAAGAAGGTAGAAAAGGAGATAGAAAAACAGATGGAAAATGAAAGAGCAGCTGCCAGACTAGTACATTATAAATTTAAAAGACAGCTACAGAAGGGGCAGTATTGGCTGCAGCGGCTCCCCAAAATGTAACGTTGCAACAACAGCAGCAATATTACAGAGGGAACCAGTCAAGTGGTGGAAGGGGAAGAGGAAATATGGGCAACTGAAAGTCGATAGAATGCTTCTACTGTCATAAAATGGGCCACATGGCAAGAGAGTGCAGATACAAGAAAGCAGATATAAGCAATGCAGATACAGGGGCAAGGATGAAAAGATACAGAACATACCGCTGCAAAATAACTTGATACAAGGACAAGAAATTCTGAGCCCACACCAGCAAAATAACTACAAAGGTTATCAGAATCAGGGTCCACAAATCCAGCAGCAACAGAGCAACCCCTTAAAAGAGCAAAGACAAGGAGGAATGGTAGTGATGGCAGGAACTAATCCATTCTATGGAAATATGGGAGACAATGGCCAACAACAACAGTACAGACAATGAAGTGGCCCACAGAGCACTCCAATGTGTCCAGTTTTATCGGTAACGCACAGATTGGATGAGGAACCCACTGTGAAAGTTGCCTTAAACAAAATTTCATATACCTTTCTAGTAGATAGAGTGGGAACAAAATCATGCATCAAAGAAGGAAAATCAAGCACACAGGGATTCTCTGGGGCAGTACACAGGATTCCATTTACAGAAACAGTCGAGATGGAAATAGGAGCTTTGGCAGATGGAAAACTGTTATACTCACCATCATCTCCTGCTAATCACTTAGGAAGGGATTTGAAGTCTAAACTAAATATGACAATACATTTTGGCTACGATGGCAAAATGGTTTGCACCACTCCAGGGGTTTGAGAAAACAAAATCAATGATGTTACTTATGAGACCAGAGATCAATAAAAAAAATGAGCTAGGGCTATAATAGCAAATGCACCCCAACTGAAGTGAAGATTAGTAGAAATATCAAAAGAATTCCTGTTCAGATGCCAAGGAACACCACAATCACAGCAGTTTCAGGACTCACCACTCTTGATAACCATAGATGGAATTGAAATAACTCCCACACATGGTATACTATTGGCCACTGACAAGCACCAAACAACAGGCGCATGTATAATAGTCATGAACCCCGGACTAAGATTACAAGACCTACTTCATGAACAACTGTTTGAAGATAATAAGTCAGCAACTTCCACCGTGGTGTTTGAAAATGCAGTAGCGATTCAGGCATATTCAAAGATAAGAACATCTATACCCAAGCCAAGTCCCAACTCTATGAAAGACCCAGTGTTGCAAAGTCATTCTGTGCCCTGGGCTCCCCCCAATGTTTTGCTGACTGATACTGGTGGAACTGACTCTGACTGACCCTGGGCTCTGCCTAACCAGGCCCAGGGCCAGTGCTATGCTGAAAACACTTAGAATACAGTGAAAACACCTAGAAACACTAGGGTACACTAAGGGTGGGGGTACCCCTGTGATTGGCATGACCTACCCCATACGGCCCTAGTACATAATAGGGCAGGGGGATTGAAACTACCTCTCAGTCCCTGGTATATATTAGGGCATGGTAATTTGGAGGCCAGCAGCCCTTTTCTTCACTTGCATGTGTGCACTGCTGAGCCTGGGTTCAGTTTAAAAGTAGCCCTGTGCTGCAGGACTGCTTTTAAAAAGTAAATTGTGCCCAAACTCGACTTTTGTGTTTTGGGCATTTAGAAATGGTTAACCTGCAATGTTTGGGCATACTAGGTATCCCCAGGGTCTCCCCTAGGTGTCCCAAGGGTGGGGGCCAGGTATCTATAAGGTGGACCCTTATAAAATGAGTTTTATATGCCCTGGGTAAAGTGGAATTGCACATTTACTCCCCACATTGTGAGAAAGTGCTGCCCAAAATCGACTTTGGTGGTAGGAGCACTGTGGAGGGAGGATCTGTAATATTTCTGCATATTCAGAACCCCTAAAGTCTCCCCTAGGTATACCAGGGGTGGGGGTCCTGTAGATATAGGCAGAGTACTTATAAAATATGTTTTTATAAGCCCTGGTGCTGGAAAAATGGCCCAAGTCATTTTTCCCATTGCAAACCCCTTCCCACATAGGTTAAACTGGGTGAAAGTTATTAACTAATAACTCTTGATAGTAGAAGGCTAAAAGTACTATTCAAAGACTTCCCAGAATGGTATTAATAAATCCAACAATATGATATTGTTGAATTTCTCCTAAAATGTAATTACAAGAAGTTATAAGACTTTCTTGTTTGTAAGCCCAAATTCAGCCTTTCAGTGGTCTGTGGATGGTCAGAGCTAAGGGGATTAGCCAGGATTCTTTGAAGAGGTGATAAAGAGCCCCTGGGGTTAAACAGCTCGGCTGGGAGGGCAGTGTCCTGTTGCACAGGAATGCCAGAGCAGGGGGACGAGTCGTAAACAATGGACTTCAAGGGAAGGGGAGGACCCCAGTGTCATTTACAACTTTACCCTTGTGAACCCCTGCCAGATGCTAGGATTAAGGAAGGAAGGAGCATATGCAAGGGGCAGAGACTATGGAGATTAGCCATCCGATGGTTGTGTTCAGCCAGCTCTTCTCTCCCTGCTGGAAAATCAGCCATTATGAATTTGGAAGAATTGGTGCACTCTGGGACAAAATAGTATCACTCTCCAGGAAGTGGTCAGACCTTTGGATGGAACCCTTCAGCCCATTGGACAAGAGTGACCTCCTGCTTGACCCAGAGAAATTGGAATAAGTATCTGAGAAGGGCAGAGCCCCTCAGATCTGCTGCTTGAACCCTAAGAAAGCAAGACGGCCATGCCGGACATTTGATGTGCATTGCCAAAGGCCTGCACTCTGAAGACTGCACCTTCTGCACCATCTGAAACTACAGCCTGTGGATTACTTTGCTGTAAAAGGACTAAAGAGTGGACTCCCTGCAAGCTACAGATTAACAGAGCTCACCTGGAACATCACCACCAAGGATCCTCAACCTGGAGAACTACCAGTGGATTTGTAAGAGTTTTGTCCAAGTGAATTGTGGGAACTTTCAAGGACCATCTTGGAGCTTCCAGACATTTGGAGTGAGTTTGAGACACTTTGGGACCCTTTGGGGAACTTCAGGAAGAAGTTCCAGAAGCTTGGAGAACTTTGGATCAACTTTGGAAAAAAGCTCCATAAGGGGACGGACTCAACCTGGTCAGCCAAGCCGCCTGCCTTCAACCGCGAGCCAGCCTTCGGTCCAGGTTTGTCCCGCTGCAGAGTTTGACCGGGAGTAGAAGAAATCCGGGGCCGGCGAATCCTCACCGAATCCGGCCTGGTGAAGAGCATCGAGGGACCCAGCGAGAAAAAGCTCTGTAAAAGTTTCTAAGTCTGAACGAAGAAAAGGTGACCAGGAGCAACCGCGACCGCCAAGCCGCCTGCCTTCAACCGCATGTCGGCCTGGATCTTTGGTTTGCTCCGCTGGAACGCTCCAGAGGTCGGACTTCCATAAGTTTGACCGGGAGCTCGTCACAAGGCAATCCAGCGAACCCTCACCGAATCCGGACTGGCTGAGAGCTTCGAGAGATCCCGGGAAGAAAAGCTCTAGAAAAGTTTTTAAGTCAGAAGGTAAAAACTTTGACCAAGACCTACCGCGAGGGGTAGCCGCCCAGGACTCCATCGCGGTCGGCCTGAAACTTTGACTTTAACCCGGTCTATCGCGACCCGATGTCCTGATGAGGCGCTATAGGTTTCTATGTGCTAAATAGTGCTAAATCTTAAAAATTCATATCTCCGGTTCCCTACATTGGATTTTTGTCGTTTTGGTGTCATTTTAAAGATAAAAATATTTTCTATTTTTATAAATTGGTGTTGGATTTCTATTATGAGTTGTGTCTTAATTATTTACTGAAATTGTGTTTTTAAATGTTTTACATACCTGTCTTTGAAGTTAAGCATGCCTGCTCGCAGCCAAGCTACCAAGGGTTGAGCATAGGAATAATTTTCTAAGACCTATTCTGAGCCTATACTGTGTTGATGGCCTTATTGCCAGTGGCAGATATACATTTGCCCCTACTAATAATCCACTTTCCAACATTTGGTGCTCAGTGTTGCGGATGAGGACTTGTGTTTAAAAAGTACACCTTCAGTAAAGTGAATTAAGATTGTAAAAATCCTCTAAATTGCCTTAGAACAAAGCTTTTGAGTTTGATTTTTGGAATTTGGACTAAACTGTTTTTAATCTATTGTTTTAATTTTTCCAAATTCTTCTAAGTCTATTGTGCCTAGTTATTGTGACCCAAAACTAGGGAACCATGGAGCTGGACCTGGCTAAACTGTCCCATTTGAGTGTGGCTGATCTTAGGGTACGGTGTAGGCTTAGGGGCTGCCTGCTTCCAACAAGATTAAGATGGCAGGGTTGCTTAAGTCCCTAGAAGCCTGGGCTGGGGCCGCTGAGGAGATTCCAGGGGGGATGGAGGGTGCTCCCCCTAACCTCACCCCAGAAGGGGGTGAGGATGATGCCTCTTCCATTTTCTCTAGTGTTAGCCAGATGATTCCAGAAGGTGGGAGGGTGAAAGTGTCACCTACTCAGGAACCACCACTGTCCCTTGCAGAGACAGCCTGAGGCCCAATTAGCTTTGATAGCCTTGGAAAAAGAGAAACTGGAATTGGCTAGGAAGAAATGGGAAAGAGATGAAGAGAAAAGAAATGGTGGCATTGAAAATGATGAAGATGTTGAGACGTCCAGGTGTGGTGGTCTTGATCACAAACTTCCCAAGTGTATAGTACCCAAGTACTCTGAGGGGGATGACATTGACAAGTGGCTAGCAGCCTTTGAGAGGGTTCTTAAAATGAGTAGGGTCCATTCTAAGTATTGGGGTGCACTCCTGTGGGAGTTGATTCCAGTAGCTGGGAGGAATAGGCTCCTGACCCTGAAGGGGGAGGAGGCAGAATCATACCAGCAGATGAAGGCATGCTTAGTCAAGAGATTTGGTCTGACTCCAGAGCAGTCCAGCGTGAAGTTTAGAGGCACCCAGAAATTTAGTTCAAAGTCTTGGGTAGACTTTGTGGACGTTTCAGTGAAGGCACTGGAAGGCTGGATTGTTGGTAACACTGTTTTTTTTTTGAAAATGTGTTTATTAACGTTTTAAGAAAACATATTAGCAAGCAGCATTTATTCTCATACATTTTGTCATAAAGAGGTTTCCACCCGTTTATACATATGGAAGTGAATTACAATGCAAGGGCGCAGTTCGAGTTCTTTTGCCGTCTGTCTACGCCCGTGGGGCGGGGCATCCCCCGTTCCTTTTATTGCGTTAAAGATCTCTCATAAAAGCATGCAAGTGATGACCCACTCCATCAATGATCCATACAGACAAGTAGCCCTATGGTCTGGTGCTCTCCACTTATTGCCAGGTCACTAAGGTCGTTCACCCCCCCATAGGGAGGGGGACAAACCCAGGCGCCAAGGGTAACACTCAGCCCCGCTAATCAGCTAAATGCTCTCCCAGATTGCCCGTTAAGGACATCCCCATCCGCTCTTACAAACAAGGGGCCTACTATTGTGATCACTGATGGAATTATCGTAAGAGAAAGTGCACGCTGCTGTCCATAAGGATGACAATATTCGCTAATCACTAATTAAAACGTATCTATTACTACTATAAAACCTAACAACTGCCAGGAGGGTACGTGGTTCATCTACAAAGAGGATCCAACTGATCACGATGTTTGGAAAGGTGGGGGGATGGGCCCGCCACGGAGGGGGCGCAGGGAGAAACCATCAGGCCCACCCAGGGGGTGAGCCGAGAGAAGCAGTACATGTGCGGCCGTCTCCATAAGCCCCGTCACCCCACCGCCTCCAATCCTTCACCCTGTGCGCCCTGGCCCTCCACATGATGCATCTCCCATGCCCGGGCAATCTCCCCCCAGCATAGGGCTCCCTCCTCTTAGTGATCTTATCTTCCGATATTAATACCCTTTCCTCCGCTCGGACCCAGCATGTAACATCCGCCTCCCAGGCAGTTATCAGAGGCGATGCCTTGGCTTTCCAGTGGAGCGCGATCTTCCTCTTAGCCAGTAGGAAAGCCAAATCCACAAATCTGTGTCCTAGCTTATGCTTTTTAGGTCGCGGGAAGAGGCCCAAGAGGCAAGTCTCGGGGCTACCCACCAAATTCCGAGACAACACCCTGTTGACCAGCTCTGCTATTGTGGTCCAATAATTAGTGAGCATCGGGCAAGCCCAAAACATATGGTCAAAGTCCGCGTCCCCCAATAAACACCTGGCGCACGCCTGGTCATCCCTGTGATAGACCACATTCAGTCGGTGAGGCGTTAGATAAGTCCTATGGAGCACATTAAACTGTAAAGCCTTAAAGGCCGAATTCCTTGAGACCTTCTTCGGGCTCGCTACGGCTCTATGCCATTCTTTATCTGTCAGAGGCCTCCCCAACGCTGTTTCCCATCTCCCTCGTAGGCCCGGCAACGTCTTGGGCGCCAGCTCCCTAACAGCCAAGTAAAGCCAGTGTAATAAATGTCCCGCTGAACCCAGGGTCAGCACCGCTTCCAGGGCCGGGTGAGTATCCGGTTCACTCGTGGTTATACCCCACAGTTCCGACATCGCCCCTCGGAGCTTGTAGTAGTTCAAGAATTGCCCCGGGGGGGAGTTTGTGGTATTCCAGGAAGTCAGCCAGTGGTAGCCACTCCTTAGCTCTGTAACAATCTCCCACCTTCTGTATTCCCGCCTCCTCCCAGCCCCTCAATTGCCGCTGCGTAAGTGGGGGTCCCATTCCCGCCTGTGGAATGCCCACCAGGGGCAGACTCGGGGCGTATAACACTCTCTCCCGTGCTCGGGCCACGCACCTATCCCAGCACCGTACCGCTACCGACAACAGCGTTCCCATAGGCCGTATTACCTGCCGGCGATTAAGGATCCTGGGAATCAGCCTGGTATGCACCGCACTGGCAGGAAGCGTAAATGTAGCCAAATCTCTGCCATCCAGCCACCTGGCTGCCCACTGGAGCTGGGCCGCTAAGTAGTATGCCTCAAAATCTGGGGCCCCCAATCCTCCGTCCGCAAGTGGGAGGCGGAGGGCTTGTAACGATACTCTGTTACGACCATCATCCCATATGAGATCCCGAATGATACCATCCAGCAATCCAAACCATGTCCTCGGAATCAAGACTGGGAGGTTAACAAAGTAGTACAATAGGCGTGGGAGCACGACAATCTTTGACAGTGCCAGCCGGGCCATAAGCGGCAGCTTAAGGGTGCGCCAAAAGGTGACCTGTGTTTTCAGTGCTCTCAGGGACCTGCCCAGATTCCCATCAAACAAGTCGGCCTGGGTGTGGTACACCTGGATCCCCAGGTACTTAACAGACCGAGGTGCCCACGTCAACGTGTCTGGTATACTCAATGTTCGGGGCATAGATTGGTGCAGTGGGAACACACACGTCTTTTTCCCGTTCACCCGCAGGCCTGATAGCGCAGCGAACTCATCCAGCAAGTCCAGAACCCGGCGGACTCCCGAGGTCCCATCCCGTAGGAAAACCAACACGTCGTCCGCATAAAGTGAAATAATGTGTTGGGTCCCGTCTAAGGTCACCCCCAAACCCACACTCTCTTTCCGCAGTCTCGCTGCCAAAGGTTCCATGGCCAGTGCGAAAATCAACGGAGACAGGGGACACCCCTGCCGGGTCCCTCTATGTATGGAATAAGATTCCGAGATCGTAGTCCCAGTGCGCACCCGAGCCGTGGGCCCTCCATATAGCAAACGGACCCATTGCAACCACCCATCACCCATCTGGAGAACTTCCAAGACCGCAAGGAGATAATCCCAACGCACGGTGTCGAAGGCTTTTTCCAAGTCTATCGACATCACTACCACTCCAGGGTAGTCTCGTAGTTTCTCATGGAACATGACATGATACAGTCTCCTGAGGTTACTAGACGTGGAACGGGAGGGAATGAAACCACTCTGGTCCGTATGAACCAGCCTGCGCATATGTGGGAGAAGTCGCAGGGCGAAGACTTTGCTTAAAATTTTTAGGTCCGTATTTAACATGGACAAGGGCCGAAATTCGGTCAATCTGGGATTTGCCAGTTTAGTTTTAGGGAGGGGGATCACCAGTGCCTCTCTAAGTGACGCTGGTAGGCGCGCATCTTGTAGTGCAGCGGCGTACATTATTTCCAACTGGGGGGCTAAGACGTCTGTATAAGCACCATAGAATTCGGCCGGAAGGCCGTCTGGGCCAAGGGTTTTCCCTCTGGCCATGTCTCTTATAGCTATTCGTATCTCGCCCGCTTTAATAGGAGAGGCCAATCTATCTCTGGCAGCTTGATCTAACTACACCAGTTCCTGCTCAGCTAGATATACCCGCAACGCCTCCCCTTCTACCCCCTCCGGGGGCCCGTACAGGGTCGCGTAGTAATCTTGGAATGCATCGTTAATGGCTGTCGGAGAGGAGAGAACGCGGCCCTCGAAGTCAGTGACGCTGACTATAGGTGAGCCTTGGCTGTCAGATCTAATTAACCAAGCCAGCAGCCTACCCGCTCTGCCCCCTTCCTTGTGTTGCGTAGCCTGGTACGTTTTAACATCAAAGGCTCTCAATCTGTCCCAGGTTGCACTATAAAGACTTCTCGCGTCTGACAACTTCTGCTGATGCTGGGCCGCGCCCCCCGTCTCCCTATCTAAAGTTAGGATTTGGGCCTCCAAGTCCGTCAATTCCTGCGTAATGAGACGTCTTGTGCCTACGGTCTTGCCCAAACAATGCCCTCGTACTACCACCTTAAGTGCCTCCCATTCCACCAGCAGGGAGCCAGCAGTGCCCTGGTTGATGGAAATGTGCGCAGCCAGGGCCTCGGACAGCTCCTGACAGAACCCCTCATCCTCCAACAATGCTGGGGCAAGCCGCCAACTCGGGATCCGGGCCCTCTCCAAAACCGGGGCGAACCCCACCAGCAAAGGGCTATGATCCGAAAGGGATCTCCCCAAGTATTCAGCGCCCATCATCATGGGAGAGATAACAGCTGAACAGAAGAACATATCCAGGCGTGTATGTAAATCGTAGAGATGGGAATAGAAGGAGTATTCTCTGCTCCTACTATTATGGAGACGCCAGACCTCGTGAAGATCCCACCCTGCAGCCCAGGCCCTCAATCCCTTAGCGGCAGTCGCCGCCATAGCACTCCGCAAAGGAGGGGTAGACTTGTCAATTTGCAAATCATACACACAATTAAAATCTCCTCCCAGCAGCAAGGTCTCATGGGGGAACCCCGCCAGGACCCCAGACAACCGGTCCAAAAAAGTAAGCTGGTCTCGATTGGGGCCGTACACACTGCCGAATGTGATCTCCCTACCGTGTAACATGCCTGTGATCACCACGTATCTCCCCTCGGGATCTATCACCTTCTTAGTAAGTTGAAAAGGCACCCCAGGTCTGACCCATATCAGCACCCCCCGGGAGAAGGCAGAGTAGGTGGTTGCAAAGAGCTGACCGCGCCATCTGCGCTGCAGGCGGGTGACTTCCCCATCCGTGAGATGGGTTTCCTGTAGGAAAACCACCTGGGATCCCCGTCTCTTGATGTAGTTCAGGATATTATAACGCTTAGACGGTGATCCCATACCCCTGATATTCCAGGTCATTAGTTTAATCGCTGCCAGCTTCCATACAGCCTCAGCCATCCCCCTTTTGTGGCACCCCCCCTAACCCCCCCCTCCACACAAGAACCACCCTCCTGGCAAAAAAATAAAACAATATTCCCCATAAGAACAACCCCCCGTCCCAAGAGGGGACTGGCAACGGCCAGCTGCCCAAACATGTATGCCAATTGCATATTGGAAACTTACTCCAGATCGGAAAGGTCCAAGTCTAACTATCCAAGGACCTGCGAGGGGCGCGGTGAAATAGCAAACCAATCAATCACCCAAGCCGTTGCCTTCTGTCCGCTACCGCCTTGAGAGGCCGGTCCAGCTCTCGCCCGGTGGCACCCTCCCAGGGATCCCAGCCCCCCCCGCCCCAACAACTCCAACAGGACTTCAGGAGACAAACCCGCCTGGATAGATCAGAGAGAGCGAAATCGAGGTAAAGAGGCAAGGGAGAGGAGGAGAGGGGAAAGGAGAGAAAGGAGGAACATCCTAGGCTCTGTCACTCCCCGGTACCTCCAGCCCTACATATTGTTCGACGTTTGTGGAGTCACAATGGGCAGGGCCTCGCTGGTGGCCTGGGAGGCATCCGAGTCAGATCTGTCCTCTCCATATTTGTCCTCCGAGCCCTTCTCCGATGAGGAGGCCCCAGATCGCATTAGAAGGGAAACCGCCTCCAGCGCCACAGCTCTCTCCATCGCTGTCCGGGAGGGGCTCGGCCCTAGGGGGCCCGCTCTCTTCTGTCGCTTCCGCCGCCCTGTACGCTCAGCCCCCGCCGGTCTTCTCTCATGCCGCGGCGGCGAGGATCTCCCAGCTCTGTACGACTCCACCCAGTCCCAGGCCGCTTTCGGTTCATCGCAAAAGTGGGTCGACCCATCCAGCATGATCTTAAGCCGGGCCGGGAACATCAGTGAGTATTGTATACCCTCCTCTCTCAGAGCTTTCTTAACTTCCAGAAAGGAGGAGCGGCGTCGTTGTACCTCCAGCGTATAATCGGGAAACAGTGTGACTCTGCAATTTTCCACCAGAAAGGGGCCAGCCTCCCGGGCCCTTCTAAGGAGTAAGTCTCTGTCGCGAAACTGGAGCAACCTGGCTACCACAGTGCGGGGGGGCCGTCCAGGTGCCAACGGTCGGGCAGGTACCCGGTGCGCTCTTTCCAGAGTGTAGAAGGAGGAAAGGCCCTGCGGCGCCACCACCTCGCTGAACCATTTTTCAAGATAGCTGATCATATCTTGACCTTCCGGCAAGCCCACCACAAGCACCTTGTTTCGCCTATTGCGCCCTTCCGCATCTTCTGCCCGCTTCTCCAACTGACTGACCCTACTGTTCAATTCACCCACCTGGGCCGACAGAGCCCTCTGAGCTGGTTCTAGCCCCTCCAAGGATGTTTCGGTCTGTTTCACCTGCTCCGCCAGCTTTGCGTGTTCAGCGCGCAATAGTCCAAGTCCCACCGCCACTGTGCTGATATCCTGGTGCAGGGTCGTTTTGGTGTCGTTGATCGCCTCCAGGATTCTAGCCAGCTGTTGGTGTACTGGCACCTCAGCCTGTTCATCGCCAGTATCCTTCCTAGTGGCGTCCGTCTTGCTATCCTCCTGTTCAGGGGGGAGGCCAATCTGCTTCCCCCTCGGTTTCCCCATAGCTGGTGCCTCTTATTGCCTCTCCGTGCTACCCACGTGTCTGGCCGTAGGCGTGCTGCGCTCCGTCTCCTGTTCACCCGACCTCCGCCGCTCCAGCGTCGTGCTCAATCAAGTGGTGTACCCCCAGTGTCGTCTCGAGGGCCGCTGCCCGAGGTCGCGGCCAGGATCCCTGTATGCACCCCTCCTAACTCGCGGCAGTGAAGACCAGCCTTCCACAGTCGCTACATACGGGTCCCATCCATTCTGTATCGGGACCGTCTCCTAAGGAGCCCCAAGCGCAAGGAAGGAGGCAGGGAAGCGGAGCAACACGCCGTCCCGTCCGCGTCCTCCAGGGTCGGCACCCCCAACCTGCAGGTCAGCAGCAGCGCGCCATGGCCCTTAGTCCTCACCCGTCCTTCCGCACCAGTCCAGGCCACAAGCAGGCGAGCACGCCCTCACCTCCGCTCCATGCGAGGACCCCCTCTGGCAACCGCGAGGGATCGCGCCAGGCCCCCCAGCGCGTCGGGCAACCTCCGTTGGGATTCACGGGTCCACCGGAGCAGCTGTCCCGCAGCTCCTCGCCGCCACTTCTCATAGGCACTGTCCCCCGGAGCTCCGATGAAGTAGCGGGGCAGAACGCACCTCCACCAGCGCTGTTAGCGGCCCCCGGGGGCCCCCCTCCGCTTCAGATGCCGCTTCCAGGAGGCACCAGGTCGCGAGGCTCTCCCGCCCCAGGCGATGTCGCGGCTGCACTCAGGGGGCTACCTCCGCACCAGGTTTCGTCCGACGTCCTCGTCGCTACTTTTCAGCTGCGGCAGCCGCCATCTTGGGGCCGATCCAGCCCGTTGGAGCTCCCACCAGCGTCGCCGCTCCATGTATCCCCAGGCCTCTCAGGGGGAGGAAATCCACGCTCCCCAGTTGCCCGGAGGTAGGTCTTGTCGCGCGCCACTGGGATCGGCCGGGATCACTGCTTAATTCGGAGAAATAGCGCGGCCGTCACGGAGCTCAGAGCTCAGGCGTCCGCCATCTCCGGCTCCGTAGCCACGCCCCCATTGTTGGTAACACTGTTGACACATATGAGGGATTGTTTAATTTGTTTTTGAAAGGACATATTTTGACTCATTGTGCAGAAGAGAAGTTACAACAGTATCTAGTGGACTATAAGCTGACAGACCCCAGAGAGCTGGGGGAAGCAGCTGATGAGTAGGTGAGAACCCGGGTTTCCATTCAGCACCAGGGGGGTGACCAGAAGAAAGGAGGACAGGTCCCTCCCCAGGGGAAAACCCAGGGAAAAGAAGGAGTCCTCCAAAGACCCACAAAAACCTGCACAAGGCGAGCCAACCCAAATTCAAAGGGAGGGGGTATCAGGGAAAGAATGGTAGGTTCTTTGATCCCTCAAAGGTGGGTAAGTGCTTTGACTGTAACCAGCCAGGGCACACACAGGGAGATGCTGTCTGCGCCAAGAAGCTCCCCCCTAAGGTGCTATGCACAGGGATTGCCACTGTAAGTGTAGGGGTGGAGAGTGTTGCCCCAGAGAGGGGTAGTCAGGTGGTGTACGCAACCTTAGTGTCCCTGGGTGGGGTGAATATTGCAACCCTTGCTGCCTTACCTCCAACAATGGACAAGTACAGGCAGGGGCCTAAAGTGAATGGGACTGAGGTTGAGGCTATCAGAGACACATGGGCTAGTGTAACTATGGTCCTGGATGAGCTGGTGACTCCAGAGGGGTTGCTACTTGGTGAGTTTCACCAGGTGACTTATGCAGACAGCACTACCAAACTCCATCCTATGGCTGTGGTGGATTTGGAATGGGGAGGTGTGACAGGCCCTATGAAGGTAGCTGTGCCAAAGGTGCTCCAAGTCCAGTGTTTACTGGGCAATGATCTTGAAGCCTTTGAGTGGTCAGAGGTGGAGAGAGGACTCCATATGAAAATATTGGAGCTCCCTGAGTGGGTATGTGCTGTGACTAGGTCACAGACTAGCCAGAAGGGAGTGGCTGGACACCTGGACCCTGGAACAAAGGGCCAAGCATCCAAGGACAAGGGTACTGGGCCAGGTGAGCCAGCCCAGGGTACTCCAGAGGTGCAGGAAGATTCTAACTCTGATGGGGAGGATCTGGCCTCTGAGGGAGGGACTCCATCCCTGCCAGTGCTGTCAGATTTGGCAGAACTGACAGGAGCAGGTGGACCCTCCAGAGAGGAGTTCAGTAAGGGACAGAGATACTGCCCCACCCTTGAGAGCTTGAGGCGGATTGCCTCTAAGCAAGAGGAGGGAGATGACAGTGGGTTTCACAAAATCTACTGCGAAGATGGACTGCTTTATACGGGGGCCAGAAACCTCAAGGAGGGGGCCACCAGGAGGTTGGTGGTACCCCAGAAGTACAGAGAGTTCATCCTGACTTTGGGTCATGATATTCCCTTGGCAGGACATTTGGGACATACAAAGACATGGAACCGGTTGGTGAACCATTTCTACTGGCCCCATATGTCTGAAAAGGTAAAGGAGTTTTGCAGCTCCTGTGTCACCTGTCAGGCCAGTGGCAAGGCAGGGGGCAAGACAAAGGCTCCCCTAATACCACTGCCAGTGGTTGGGGTTCCTTTTGAAAGGGCAGGGATGGACATTGTTGGTCCCCTGGACCCACCTACTGCATCAGGGAATAAGTATATCTTTGTAGTAGTGGATCATGCCACTTGGTACCCTGACGCAATCCACTTAGACCCATTGATGTACCTGCAGTGGCTAGAGTACTGCTTGGTGTGTTCACCAGAGTGGGTTTTCCAAAAGAGGTGGTGTCAGATAGGGGCACAAACTTCCTGTCCAGCTATCTGCTATGTGGGATGAGTGTGGTGGCAACTACAAGTTCACCACACCCTATCACCCACAAGCAAATGGTCTTGTTGAGAGATTCAACAAAACCCTGAAAGGCATGATAAATGGGTTGTCAGAAAAAACTCAGGAGGGGATGGAATGTTCTCCTCCCATGCTTACTGTTTGCCTACAGGGAGGTGCCACAGAAGGGGGTTGGTTTCAGTCCCTTTGGGTTGTTGTTTGGACACCCTGTGAGGGGGCCATTGAGCCTGCTGAAAGAGTCTTTAGAGAAGCCTCTTAAAGAAGCAAAGGACAATGTGCTTGACTATGTGCTAGGCCTGAGATCTAGAATGGCAGAGTACATGTACAAGGCAAACAGGAAACTGGAGGCCAGCCAGGAGCTCATGAAGCACTGGTATGATCAGAAGGCTACTGTGCCTGAGTATACTCCAGGACAATTGGTGTGGGTGTTGAAACCTGTGGCTCCTAGGGCCCTCCATGACAAGTGGAGTGGGCCCTATCCAATCATAGAAAAGAAGGGTGAGATTACCTATTTGGTTGACCTTGGCACCCCCAGTAACCCTCATAGGGTCCTTCATGTGAACAGATTGAAACCCCACATTGACAGGGCAGATATGACCATGTTACTGGTCACTGATGAGGGGGTGGAGGAGGAAACTGAGCCTGTGCCTGACCTCTCCACTAATGCGCAAGATGGGTCAGTGGAGGGAGTTGTGCTCTCTCCCAAGTTGACAGACCAGCAGCACAGAGACTGTAAGCAAGTGCTGGATCAGTTTGCTGGCCTGTTCTCTTTGACCCCAGGCATCACTGAGTGGTGTGTGCACCACATTGACACTGGTGACAGCCTACCTGTCAAAAATAAACTGTACATGTTTTCTGACCATGTCAGAGCGAGCCAGCATTAAAGCTGGTTGCTAAGATGCTGGAATTGGGGGTAATTGAACCATCTGAAAGTCCATGGGCCAGTCCAGTGGTGCTGGTACCTAAACCTAATCCTCATGGGGGACCCAAGGAATTAAGGTTCTGTGTGGAGTACAGAGGATTGAATGTAGTCACAAAGGGGAAACAGCCTTTACAACGAGGTAAATACATCGCATTCCTTTGACTCGGATTTTTTAGCACAGATATTTTTACCGCGAATATGCATTTACATTGCATACCAATACCACGCATTTAAGGTAAGTTGGGGAGGAGGGGGGTCTGCCCCCACAAATACATTGTTTTTAAAACTAAAAACAATGTGTGGTATTGGCATGCGATGTAAATGCATAATCACCGTAAAAACATCTGTGCTAAAAAATGCGAGGCAAAAGCATGCGATGTATTTACCAGCATTGCACCGTCGTACTACCGTCACAAAGACTAACGCTCACCCTATACCTAGAGCTGATGAGCTCATTGACAGGTTAGGGGCTGCTAAGTCCCTGAGTACTTTTGATTTGACTTCAGGGTACTGGCAGATTGCCGTCACTGATGGAGCAAAGGAGAGGTCAGCATTCTCCACACCGGATGGACATTATCAGTTCAAGGTAATGCCCTTTGGCTTAAAGAATGCAACTGCCACCTTCCAAAGGTTGGTGAACAGGGTCTTGTCTGAGTTGGAACAGTTCAGTGCAGCTTACCTGGATGATATAGCTGTATACAGTTCTACCTGGGGGGATCACTTATGCCACCTAAAGGAAGTGCTTCAGGCCATGCAGCAGGCAGGCCTGGCTATTAAGGCAAGTAAGTGCCAAATAGGGGAGAGTTATGTGGTGTACCTGGGCCACCTGGTAGGTGGGGGCCGTGTACAGCCTCTCCAAGCTAAAATCCGAACTATTTTGGATTGGACAGCTGTTACCCAGACTCAGGTCAGGGCATTCCTTGGACTGACGGAGTATTATAGAAGGTGTGTTAAAAATTATGGGACCATTGTTGGGCCCTTAACAGAACTCACTTCTAAGAAGAGGCCCAAAAAGGTGTATTGGACCCCAGAGTGTCAGAAGACTTTTGACACTCTGAAAGCTGCTTTGTGATCAGCACCAGTGTTGCTGGCCCCTGACTACACAAAAGAATTTGTGGTTCAGACAGATGCTTCAGAACAAGGGATTGGGGCAGTGTTGTCACAGCTAAATGAAGAGGGCCTTGATCAGCCAGTTGCCTTTACAGCAGGCTTCTTCCCAGAGAGCAGAGGTGGAGTGCCATTGAGAGAGAGGTTTTTGCTGTTGTTTTGTCCCTGAAAAAGTTGAGACCATATTTGTTTGGGACTCACGTTCGCGTTCAAACTGACCACAGGCCTCTCAGGTGTCTCATGCCAATGAGAGGGGAGAATCCCAAGCTGTTAAGGTGGTCCATTTCCCTACAGGGAATGGACTTTACCGTGGAACACAGACCTGGGGTTGCCCATGCAAACGTGGATGGACTTTCCATGTTTTTCCACTTAGCTGATGAGGACTACCAGGGTGTAGGTTAGTAACCCCATCACCTTTCGTTTGGGGGGGGCTGTGTTGCAAAGTCATTCTGTGCCCTGGGCACCCCCAAATGTTTTGCTGACTGGTACTGGTGGAACTGACTCTGACTGACCCTGGGCTCTGCCTATTCAAGCCCATGGCCAGTGCTTTGCTGAAAACACTTAGAATACAGTGAATACACCTACATACACTAGGGTACACTAAGGGTTGGAGATACCCCTGTGATTGGCATGACCTACCCCGTAGGGCCATAGTACATAATAGGGCAGGGGGATTGAAACTACCTCTCAGTCCCTAGTATATAATAAGGCATGGTAATTTGGAGGCCAGCAGCCCTTTTCTGCACTTGCATGTGTGCACTGCTGAGCCTGGGTTCAGTTTAAAAGTAGCCCTGTGTTGCAGGACTGCTTTTAAAAAGTAAATTGTGCCCAAACTCGAATTTTGTGTTTGGGGCACTTAAAAATGGTTAACCTACAATGTTTGGGCATATTAGGTACCCCCAAGGTCTCCCCTAGGTGTCAAAGGGGTGGGGGGGGGGCAGGTATCTTTAAGGTGGACCCTTAGAAAATGAGATGTATATGCCCTGGGTAAAGTGAAATTGCACATTTCACTCCCCACATCGTGATAATGTGCTGCCCAAAATCGACTTTGGTGGTAGGTGCAATGTGGAGGGAGGATCTGCATTATTTCTGCATATTCAGAACCCCTAAAGTCTCCCCTAGGTATACCAGGGGTGGGGGTCCTGTAGATATAGGCAGAGTACTTATAAAATATGTTTTTATAAGCCCTGGTGCTGGAAAAATGGCCCAAGTCATTTTTCCCATTGCAAACCCCCTGCCACATGGGTTAAACTGGGACAAAGTTATTAACTAATAACTCTTCATAGGAGAAGGCTAAAAGTACTATTCAAAGACTTCCCGGAATGGTATTAATAAATCCAACAATATGATATTGTTGGATTTCTCCTAAAATGTACATACAAGAAGTTATAAGACTTGCTTGTTTGTAAGTCCAAATTCAGCCTTCCAGTGGTCTGTCCTGATTGGTCAGAGTTAAGGGGATTAGCCAGGCTTCTTTGAAGAGGTGATAAAGAGCCCCTGGGGTTGAACAGCTCTGCTGGGAGGGCAGTGTCCTGTTGCACAGGAATGCCAGAGCAGGGGGAGGAGTTGTAAACAATGGACTTCAAAGGAAGGGGAGGACCCTAGTGTCATTTACAACTTTACCCTTGTGAACCCTAGTCAGATGCTAGGATTAAGGAAGGAATGAGCAGATGCAAGGAGGAGAGACTATGGAGATTAGCCATCCAATGGTTGTGTTTAGCCAGCTCTTCTCTCCTTGCTGGAATATCAGCCATTATGAATTTGGAAGAATTGGTGCCCTCTGGGACAAAATACTGCCACACTCTGCAGGAAATGGTCAGACCTTTGGGTGGAACCCTGCAGCCCATTGGACAAGAGTGACCTTCAGCTTGACCCAGAGAAGTTCAAATAAGTATCTGAGAAGGGCAGAACCACTCAGATCTGCTGCTTGAAACCTAAGAAAGCAAGACGGCTATGCTGGAAGTTTGATGTGCATTTCCAAAGGCCTGCACTCTGAAGACTGCACCTTCTGCACTGTCTGAAACTACAGCCTGTGGATTACTTTGTTGTAAAAGGACTAAAGAGTGGACTCCCTGCAAGCTACAGGTTAACAGAACTCACCTGGAACATCACCACCAAGGATCCTCAACCTGGAGAACTACCAGTGGATTTGTAAGTGTTTTGTCCAAGTGGATTGTGGGAACTGAAGTCCTCAACTTTCAAGGACCATTTTGGAGCTTTCAGACCCTTGGAGTTAGTTTGAGACACTCTGGGACCCTTTAGGGAACTTCAGGAAGAAGTTCCAGAAGTTTGGATAACTTTGGAGCAACTTTGGAAAAAAGCTCCATAAGGGGACTGACTCAACTGGTCAGCCAAGCCGCCTGCCTTCAACCGCGAGCCAGCCTGCGGTCCAGGTTTGTCCCGCTGAAAAGCTCCGTAGGTACTACTTCCAGAGTTTGACTGGGAGTAGAAGAAATCCGAGGCCGGCGAACTCTCACCGAATCCGGCCTGGTGAAGAGCATCGAGGGACCCCGCGAGAAAAAGCTCTGTAAAAGTTTCTAAGTCCGAACAAAGAAAAGGTGACCGGGAGCAACCCCGGTCGAAAAGCCGCCTGCCTTCAACCGCGTGTCGGCCTGGATCTTTGGTTTGCTCCGGTGGAACACTCCAGAGGTGAGACTTCCATAAGTTTGATCAGGAGCTCATCGCAAGGCAATCTGGCGAACCCTCACCGAATACTGAATGGCTGAGAGCTTCGAGAGACCCCGGGAAGAAAAGCTCCAGAAAGGTTTCTAAGTCAGAAGGTAAAATCTTTGACCGAGACCTACCGCGAGGGGTAGCCGCCCAGGGCTCCATCGTGGTCGGCCTGAAACTTTGACCCGGACTTTCGTGACCAGATGTCCCGATAAGGCGCTATAGGTTTCTATGTGCTATATAGTGCTAAATCTTTAAAAATTCATATCTCCGGTTCCCTACTTTGGATTTTTGTTGTTTTTGTGTAATTTTAAAGATAAAAATATTTCCTATTTTTATAAATTGGTGTTGGATTTTTATTATGAGTTGTGTCTTAATTATTTACTGAAATGGTGTTTTTAAATGCTTTATATACCTGTCTTTGAAGTTAAGCCTGCTGCTCGCAGCCAAGCTACCAAGGTTGAGCATAGGAATAATTTTCTAAGACCTATTCTGAGCCTATACTGTTTTAGTGGCCTTATTGCCAGTGGGAGATATACATTTGCCCCTACTAATAATCCACTTTCCAACACTCAGCTTTAGCAAAAGTACCACCACAGTTGTGGACGACAGGAACAAATGATGTAGGTTTGATACAGACAGCAACACCAGTAAAAATTACCATAAAGGCAGGAGCACTTTTACCTTGGGTTAATCAGTATCCGTTGTCAAAAGACGCAGATGAGCGGATAGTGCAGCAGGAGGTACTATATCCAGGAGTTTCACCCTGCAATACTCCTATATACCCGGTAAAGAAATCAAAGGGGGGTACTTGGAGCATGGTACAAGATTTTTGCCCACTTAATAATATGGTAGTACCCGAGTTCCCAGTGGTCCTGGATCCGTCAATAATATTGACAAACATCCCAGCTGCTGCGACACATTTCGCAGTGGTTGTTTTAAAAATGCTTACTATAGTGTCCCCCTACACCCTGAAAGTCAAAACCTGACAGCACTTACCTATAGAGGAAACCAGTATTTGTATCTAATATCCTTAACAGGGTAGTCAAAAATGGCCTTTCAAACGTCCAGTGTGACAGTGTGCTGCTGCAATATGTGGATGACATCCTAATAAGTAGTAGGTCAGAAGAACAGTGCAGAAAAGATAGCATCAATTTGTTAACCATGTTAGCGTAAAGAGGGTATAGAGTTGAAAAGGATAAAGTACAATATGCAATTCCTGAAGTGCATTACTTGGGCCAAATATTATCCGCCTCAGGACGAAGAGTTACACTAGAAAGAGTAGAATGTATCAGGAAAAAGACAGAGCCTAAAACAGTGAAAGAGATGCAACAATTCTTAGGCCACTGTAATTGTGTCAGACAATGGGTGTTTGATTACAGCTCACTGATAGTACCATTATTGCAGGGAATGAAAGAAGCAAAACAAACAAAAACAAATACACTGAACAGAGGAAATGACAGCAATGTTTAAGCAACTAAAAGAAGAGATACGTTTCGCCCCTGTGCTTGGTACACCAGATTACAATAAGGAATTCTACCTTTTCTGCCATAGTAATGGTACAGCCATGGCAGCAGTACTAACACAAATATATCCTTTGGGTTATAAGCCAATCGCCTACTATAGTGCATTCTTAGACCCAATACTGAAAGGATACTTTCCATGCGAACAAGCACTTGCAACCTCTGCTTTTGGTATTGAAAAAAGCACACACCTATTGTGATGGGCTCTTCTCTTACTTTGTATGCGAAACATGCAATGTTTGCCATAATACAGAAAGCAAAAGGCACATTAACCACACAATGAGTTTCAGGTTATGAAATAATATTAGCTTTACCTTCATTGAAAATAGTGAGATGTCCCTGTAAATCCCGCCACATTCATAGCACACCCAGTACAGGAAGGAGATGAACTACATGACTGTTCCACATTTACCCCAGATGAGGTTATATAACCAGAAGAAGAGCCAATACCCAACAGTACAATATACTTTGTTGAGGGCTCATCCACAATTGACCATGAAACAGGAATACGACATACCAGTGCAGCAGTAGAGGAGGGTAAATAACACTGCCCTCCCGTTATTCAGCACAGGCAGCGGAGCTCATAGCTCTGCTGACTGCTCTGGAACATGGGAAGGGAGATAACATTACAGTGTATTCAGATTCAGCTTTTGTCACTACCACAGAGCATTCTAGTATCTCTAGGTGGAAAAGAAGGGGATTCCTCGAAAGTGATGGTGCACCAGTAGCACATAGAGATATTTTAGAACTCTTCATTAAAGCACTAGAATTACCAACTAGAGTGGTAGTAGTGAAATGTTCAGCACACACAGGAACACAGGTCTTCGTGTCCAAAGGAAATGAGTTAGCAGACCAAGCAGCTAAAGAAGCAGCTAGAGGCACACAACCAACACACCAAATGTTCTATGCAGGACAAAAAGAGAAGAATGAATAAAATAAGACAGATGAGATAAACATATCCAGAATAACACCATATGTTGATACTTCCCAGCTACATCTCAGAGACCTGCAATAGGCAGCACCTGAGTTTGAGAAAGATCTCTGGAAACAGAGAGGATGTCAACAATCTGGCACTGACAGGATATTCAGACAAAGCACTACAGGCAAAACAGTGATGCCCCAACAGCTATTGATCATTGCTTTAGATCAAATACATCATCCTGCACACACCGCTATTGCTCTAATGTGCAATGAGTTGCAATCGGAATAGTTAATATCCAATTTCCATGAGATGGTGACTATGTAGTTAAGTGAGACCCAAACCTGTCGTAAATATTTCCAAAACCAACTCTAAAGGTGATCACATCAACAATACTGCGCCCGGGGGCATGGCTGGCTGCCAAGAGAAATGGCCACCGACTAGCGTAGCTCTGGGGTACCCTAGTCGAATTCCCTAACAAATCCGTTTATACACCCGACTGTGGAGCATCAAAAGAGGCAAAAAAGGGAGCGCAGTCCACCGGAACCAGACTGCAGCGGTCAAACCCCGGTCCAGACAGAAACTACCTGTGAGTGCCGCTGGGAGGATTGAGGCCCGTGTGAGGACGTGCAGCTAGGACTTTGGGTGAGGGCGTGGCTGAGGCAGGGAATATCGTCGCTCGCCCCAAACTTCGTCGTATTGTGGGGTGCGGGAAGGCGATCTAGGACACCAGCGGCGGCCGACCAGCTGAATTGACCGTGGGTGCCAGGAATTTCGGTGAGTGCCCCCGGACCAGTGCCAGAGGCAGGCGGGGAACTGCGGCCCGCTAGCAAGGTGTTGCCGGGGCCTCGGGTTGCACGGATCCGGGGCCTGCCACATAACCAGCCACGTCGAGAGCGGCAGAAACACAGGTGCACGCGTCTCCCTCAGTGCGCTCATCCTGCGGCTGCAGGGAGACTGTAATGTAATGTAATCGCTACTTATAAAGCGCACTGTGACCCAACGGGTATCCTGGCACTAAAGAAACGTGGTACCTAACAGCATCTGAACTAGATGGAGACCGTAGTACAGCAGGAACAGAAGAAGAGGATGTTATGCTCTGGGATAGAGCCAGGTCTTTAATTTCTTTCTGAACTGCAGCAGGTCTTCCATCTGGCGCAGCTCCGAGGGGAGACGGTTCCAGAGCCGTGCAGCCGCAACGCTAAAAGCACGGCCCCCCAGTTTTGCTCTTCTGGTCCTGGGTACTTATACCAAGTTAGCAGAAGACGAGCGGAGGTTACGAGTGGGAACATACCAACCAAATTTATATTGCAGCGGTTTGGGCCCTGCACCATGCAGCGCCTTAAATACAATGCAGAGTGATTTGAATTGAATTCTCTGCAGTATTGGTAACCAATGGAGCTCCGCGAGGGCCTGGGACACAGAGGCCCATCGAGACTTTTTCAGAGCCAGCTTAGCCGCCACAGTCTGAATTCTCTGTAGTCTGTCAATTAGATACTTGGGGGACTCCAACAACAAAGCATTGCAGTAGTCCAGCCTGCTCATGATGACACTCCTCACCACCATTGCACGTGCCTGTGTCGGAAGTATTGGGAGAATCTTCCGGAGTACCCTGATTAGAGCGAAACTGCTCCCAACAGCCTTGTTGACTTGATTTTCCAGGGTCAACTTCTCATTGAAACAGATTCCCAAATTGCGAACCGTCTCAGAGGGTACCAAAGGTGTGTCAGAAGGGATGGGCCAGAAGTCGGTAGGAAGAGAGTATGGCACTTTCCCACCAGCACAACAGAGAATCTCGGTCTTATCTGCATTAAATTGCAGAGAGTTGTTTCTCAGCCAATGTACCACGTCCTGCATGCAGGCATGGAAATTGCCTAAAGTTGTTGACTGGTCCCCCTCCAGGGATAGAATAAGCTGAGTATCGTCAGCATAATTCACCAAGCCTATACCATAGGACTTACTGAAGGCCAGCCGTGGATGCATGTACGCATTAAATAATATAGGGCTCATTGCAGATCCCTGTGAATAATACACAAGTCGGGAGGCGAGGGCAGGTCGCCCCCCCCCCCTCGACCGAAGGCACTCAAAAGCAGACCGTGGAAGGGGGAAAAATTAAAACTTTAGAAACGGACACAAGAAGTCTGCCCCCACCCCACTGCAAATAACCTACCAGCAAACGAGGTCCCACTGAGAACAATTGCCCCAGCGTGAGATTACGGCTCCCTCTGTCGCTCTTGCCAATGGCAGGGAAAATAACCCAGCACTGAGCAGCGCACTGGAAAACCGTGGGGACCGAAATTGAGACAGAGGACACACAAAGACTCCCCCCACGGCCCGGTTTGGTGCAGTCACCCCCTGAAGAGAAACACCTCAAATCTGAATAAAGCAAGAATTGGGACAAAGCAAGGTAGGAAAACCGAAAGGCCGCTTGGGGCCCCCACCTCCCCACAGGCAAGCAGCGGTGAGTACTCCCGAACAGTAACTGGGAAAAACCACAACATTGACACAGTCCCTAAAATGACAGGAGGCAGAGAGCCACGCAATGCACACCAAACGAAGCTCGACAAATTTGCATGGGCCAAAGGGCAACCAGATCCTCCAGATCAAACAACTTCCCAGGCAAAAGGTCTCTCCCCTACAGAGGAGAAATAAATCACGCTCCAAAACATCATGTCCACACTTAATAAAATTCACTCCTCCTTGGAAACTCGTATAGACACAGTCTCCATAGAAGTCTCGCTGGTTCGAGCGGACCTTAAAAACATGAGTGCCAGAGTCATAGAGGTAGATAAAACAACCGCTGCCCTGCAAGAGGACACAGATAACCTCAAACTACAAATTCGACAGCTACAAGACACAAGCAAGATGCTTACCACCAAACTAGACGATTATGAAGGCCGCTCAAGGAGCAACAACGTTTGAATCATTGGGGTCCCGGAAAAAGCTGAAGGCATGGCCACTGACCTGTTTGTGGAAGAACTAATCCAAAAGCATCTGCAACCCGAGGATTATCGAATGACTTCTCGGTGGAGCGTGCTCACCGGGTGCCGGGAGGCAGACCCAAACCAGGGCCCCCCACCCCCGAGACCAATTATGGCTCGAATGTTTAACTTCCGGGACCGCAACATTATCGTCCACGCGGCTCGTGACGCCCCACCGCTGCGCTACGCCCAAAGTACAATAACCTTCTTTCCAGACTGCAAGGCGGCTGTACAAACACAGAGGCGCAGCTTCCTGGAGGTAAAAAAAGAAATGAGAAAACGTGAACTTAAATACTCAATACTGTTCCCTGCAAAACTTCGAGTAGAAGCGGAATGGAAGGTATGATTTTTCATTACACCAGAGGGGGCTTGGGACTGGCTTGAGGGATGGCGGTCGGCCACCAGCCACGGCAGAGGCAGGGATACATTTAACAGGCAACCACCTACACCAAAACAGTCAGAGTCGGAAGGAAATGCCACAAGAAACACTGAGGACAGTCCCACAAACTCTGCAGTGTGAACTCTGATCAACTTCTAGGAAATTAACCGGCCCTGGACCGAATGAACTTCCTCAAAGAAAACGAAGATGAAGCACCACAGGACTGGTGGTTCCTCCAGGTAAAACTGGATCTGAACTTGTGAGGTATCTGTGAGGGGTAGCGCTTGAGAAGTCACAAAGACATGAGTCCTCACCGACCTCAGAGAACTCCTTGAAGACAGTTTTAACCGCATGAAAATATTGTTTGTTGGGGAGCCGACGGGGGGATCAACCGGAATGCTTTCTCCAAAGAGGTACCGGGGAGGGGAAAACAGGCACTCTGCATTGTTGGGGAGGCGAGTAGTTTCAAGTCTGTCATGCAGGGAGGCAGGGTGGGGGAGGGAAGGGGGGTTGGGCGTTACAAGAGTTGTCTTTGTAGTTATAGTAGAATGGCACATACAGCAGCAAAACATGACATACATTATCTAGCAGAACAACATCACTATCCCGACGATCACATCACCACCCAGGAAGCGGGTGACAATAGTGCCCAGATAGTTAAATCTTATACCCTCCATAAACAATGCAAAAACCACTGGGTAACCTACACCTCCAGCTCTTTTCCTGGAACGTGAACGGAGTTAAAGATAAACTGAAAAGAGGGCTAGTATTATAATATATCAAACGTCAATCGCCTGATCTGGCCCTACTTCAAGAGACCCACCTGGTAGGCACCTCATGTAAAGCCCTAGATAGATGGGGCTTCAAACTGATAGTACACTCCGGTTTCACCTCCGGATCGAGAGGTGTTGGGATCCAAATCAGGAAACAATTTCCCCTAATCATACAACAGACATGGACGGGCGACCAACGTAGATTTGCAGCGATATCGGGTCACTGGGAGGGAAAGCCCATAAACTTAGTCACAGTCTACATCCCGCCGGCACTACATACGATAGCTCTACCTGCATTGAGTACGTTCTTTCTCAAACTGCCAGAGGGAGAATTGATAATTGGGGGGGGACTTTAATATAACGCCATGCGACCAGATAGAACGCATCTCCCCTAGGAAACAGGCCCGCAACACGTCACAGTTTTCTGATTTCCTGGGAGCCATGGGACTAGTCGAGGTTTGGCGAGCACAATATTCACAACTTCGACAATACACGTTCCACTCTGGGGCAAATAATAGCCTATCACGAATAGATTTTGTTCTTACACTGGCAGACAGAGTAGCCGGGTTCACGAATATACACCATCTAGCAAGGGGCATCTCAGATCACTCCCCTATCTCGGCCAGGTACGCAGCAGAAACCAAAGGCCAACGCCGCACGTTCTCTATATACCCATGGTACCTTAGAAATCCACAGATACGCAACAACCTCTCCACAGCCACACAATATTACTTTGCGGAAAATGTCCAGTCGGTCACCTCCCCTATCATACTTTGTGAAGCGTACAAACCAGTAATTCGGGGGCAAGCCATCTCCCTTAATTCAGGCCACAAAAAGGAAAAAAACAAATGACTGACGCCCTAGAACATGAAGTACTGGACCTAGAAGCACTACACTCCCAAGACCCCTCCGACTCCAACACACATCGACTCAACACAAAGAAGCAGGAATATAAGGAACACATGTGGGAAGAAGCCAGAACTAGACAGGCAACCACCCGTCACAAGATCTATGAAGTAGGGGACAAAGCAGGCAAATTGCTTGCCTGGCTAGATAGACGCGATAGAGCAGATAGATAGATAGCCGAGCTCCAGACGGACTGGGAGACTCTAATCAAAGACCCACAACTCATTGCAGAAACATTTGCTAACTATTATGCTAAGATCTTTACCCCAATAGCCATCCATCACTACAGCATTAGAAACAGCTGAACTCCTCAGGGACATCCGCATCACTGCTCTCACTGCAGAACAGTCACTACAGCTCGAAAGTGACCTTACAGTGGAAGAAATAGTGCTGGCCATAGGAGAGGTACAGTCAGGGAAGGCCGTCAGTCCCAATGGCATTCCAATTAAATTGTACAAAATAACTGCGGCACAATTAGCGCCGCACCTTTTGGAGATGTTCTGGGCCAGCATAGAGGCAGGAGAGCTACCGAGAGACCAATGCTTGGCGACAATTGCACAATCCGAAAACCAGGTACACTGGCGGCTGGAGTGTTCCTCATATCAACCAATCTCACTGCTTAATGCAGAAGCGAAAATACCAGCTAAAATACTGGCGAACAGATTGATACCATATCTCACCAAATTGGTACACCCACACCAATCCGGTTTCATGCCAGGCAGAAATACCGCCCTCAATCTGCGTCGCCTCCATGGGGGGTTGGGGAGAAGAAACACCATCCAAGAAGAGGCTATCATCCTCTCTTTAGACGCTCGCATGGCCTTTGACACCATTGAATGGACCTTCCTCTTTGCAGTCCTAGAGCGCATGGGGCTCGACCCCAAATTCAGGTCCTGGATCTGCCTCCTGTACACGAAACCACTGGCGCAGGTAGTGGTCAATGCCAGACTATCTGGGACCTTCACCCTAGGGCGTGGGGCACGACAGGGTTACCCCCTGTCCCCAATAGTCTTCGTGCTTGTATTAGAACCTCTTGCAGCGTGGGTAAGGCGGGACCCCTTGGTATAGGGACTCCGTTGGACGGCGGACTGGGAGGACCGTATATCACTATACGCTTTTGATATTCTGCTGTATCTTGCGTCGCCATCACGATCCCTTGCTAGAATAATGAATATTATCATGAACTTTGGAAAGTATTCAGAGTACATGATAAATTGGAACAAATATGTCCTATATGTTCTCAATGGTCCTCCCTCGAAGATTCCCAAAGGCTGTGAGGTGACAGTAGTAGTGGAGGGCTTTTGCTATTTGGGTATTTTCATCACAACGAACCCGGAGGAGTTCATGAATAGGAATCTCCAGGAGCCCCTGAGACGCCTGCGAAACGATGTCAAACACTGGCGCTCCCTCCCGTTAACGTTACTGGGGCGTGCCGCACTTTGTAAATGATGGCATTGCCCAGATTTTTATATGCCCTCCAAAACACTCCATTCTGTATACCACAGACATACTTTAAGGCAATAGATGCTGAAGTACGTACTCTATTATGGGATGGGAAACCACCCTGCATAGCCACCCAAAAATTAGTTAAGGGATGGTACGATGGTGGCATAGCACTCCCGCACATACAAGCGAAATACTGGGCATCACAGCTAATAGTCCTCAATCATTGGACGCACTCCCCACATACCGACCCCGCATTTTGAATGGTCAGATATACACTGGGTGAAGGGGGCGCACTGCGAGCATTGTACGCCACGGGTAACAATAGAAGCCTCACAAGGCCCACAGCACAGACGGTTCACGTATGGCACATGGTACACAAGAAGCTGGGCTGGTATAACAGGCTGACGCAATTTACCCCACTTTGGGAAACTGAGAAACTGGGTAGACTAATTGAATGTAAAGGATTCCAAAAGGGGGATCTCACCTGAATCTCAAGGGTGGGAGATCTCTGGGACAAAGGGAAAGCTATCCCATTTGAGGAGCTTCAACAACAATACAGTATGGCCATAACGGAATCATTCCGCTATTTACAGATCAGACATGCGCTCACGGCAATGACCCCTGCAGGCACGACCCTCCCGGAAGCAACACCACTAGAAGACAGGTTGCTTACAGAAAGAATGGACCGCAAAGCAATCTCCCTAACTTATCAAAAATGTATCAATAATTTGCCAGACCCTATGCAAGGCCTCCGAGAGAAATGGCAAAAAGACATAGGGGAATTAGGCGACACTGACTGGCAAGAAGCGCTGGAGTCCCCGCAGGAGGTGGCAATACCCTCTAGATTGCGATTAGTACAACTCAAGGTGCTCCATAGAACCTCCTTACCCAGGGAAACTCTAGTCAGAATGGGAAAAGCTGCTTCCCCGCTCTGTCTGCACCAGTGTAGAGGGGCGGGCACATTCAACCACATTTTATGTGACTGTCCCGAGATTAGGAACTATTGGAAGACAATCATGCACACAATCACACAGGTATGCAAGACCTTACCACCACCTGAACCCAAAAGATGCCTTCTGAATATTTGGGAAGCCACAGACCTTAACAGCAGGAACCAAGACTGGGTGACACTAGGCATGATAATAGCAAAACTTAATGTCGCTAAACACTGGGGAGCACAACATACACCAACACACGCCGAACGGTGCAAGGATATGGATTGAATCATGGTAGCCGAGAAGGCAGTCTATGTAAATCGGGGATGCCCCAAGAAATGGGAACAGATATGGGCAGGTTGGAATGCCTACAGGGGTGGACTATGTACTCAGTCCTCTCGGGCCCGTTGCCGGTGGAGATCTTAAGAACATACCAGGACAATTTTGCAGTTAATGCTTCATAATCACATATGAACAATATAAGGGATGGACATAGCTTATTACAGATAATTTATAGAACTATTGCCAATGTTGTCTGTATGGTATCAATAATGTGTGCTGCTAATAATAAAAAGAGTTAAAAAAAAAAAAACAACAATACCACAGCCATAGGGTCTTTTTAAGCTTTACACATTGACTTGATAGATATGTTAGATAAGTGCAACAACTACAGGTATCTATTAGTTGTAGTCTATCCATTCTTAAGATGGATAGAGGCAGTCCCATGTGTAGACTGTGATGCCAAATCAGCCGCTAACTTCCTATTAGGAGAGGTTATACCAAGATGGGGAGTCCCAGAAGCAATAAGATCAGATAACGGAACTCATTTCACAAATGATATCTTCAAGAATATCACAGAAATGTTAGGAATAAAGCATAAACTGACTTCAGCTTATCACCCACAAAGTGATGGAATTTGAGAACGCCTTAATGGCCTTCTAAAAAACAAAATTTGCAAAATATCAGCAACTTTAAACAAAAAAATGGTTACACTACCATCCCATTGCATTATTCTCACTATGAAACACACCAAGTACAGATCATCACCTTACATCCCATCAGATAGTGACAGGGAGGATTATTAAAATGCAGCATCCTCCATCCAGACAAGAAAACAGATGCTGAAACATGTAGCGAGGTAATAGAAAAATAAATGTTTAACTATTTGTCTCAACTAACAAAGGTAGCAGAATTGTTTTCTAAACAGGTTTTACGGTACCAACCAAAGAGCTCCAACAATCCTGCAGAGGCAGACCCGGTCCCACAACCAAGAGATACAGTGTACGTCAAGAAGGTCATCAGGAACTGGAAAGACCCTAAGTTTGAAGCCCTACACAGTCACTGAATCAACGGATACAGTGCTGAAAGTAAAAGAAAGAACACCATGGATCCACCTGAGCCACATACAACGGACAAACAAAGCTTAATACCAGGAGATGTAAAGATGGGAAAGGAGCAGCAACCAGAGACATCCTCACCTCCAACATGGTATTTGGACTTTGTTTGACCAGAAACAGATACGATATATGTATTATTTTGTCATTTTTAGGTCGAGCCTGAGCCAGCGCGCATGCGCTGCTCTGGCGATCTGCTGTAGTAGAGTATGAAAGAGAAGCCCCGCCCACTCTCCGCCCATAATTGTCATTGGCTTCTGTGTTTGTCCTTTGTAAATGCAGGCTTCTGATTCAGTAATCGGTTTGATAGGCCCTTCTTAGTACCGCCTTTTCTTCATTTGTAACCTCCCATGACTACTGGCCCCTTTACTTCGGTTGTTACACTGTACGTGTTATTTAGTCTTGTAAGCACTATTTTCTTCATTGAGTTTCTCTTACTGTAGGCACAACGTGCTTTTCAAGCATCCGGGACAATGGCGGCCACTTCTTTCCAATGCTATAGGTCTCGCATTGCAAATATTTTTTGCAGATAAGGGAACCTAATACACAGAGGACTTGCCCAGGATCACACTGGTCCAGCGGAGAATTGTCATAAATCAGATCTCCAATGCCACACTCAGCACCTGGGATGCTTATAATATTGATACAATCTGATGCTTTTCAGTGCCGGCTTTTCTTTGCTATTATTCTGTGCTCTGCCCTAAGACGGCCAGTTCATGCGTTGTTTGCGCACAGAAGACCCGCGCCGGCTGCTCGGCGGGCTGCCTTCTGCAGATGAGAGATAAACAGAGGTGAGCTCCCCCAAGACATGAGAGCTGGTGTGAGGGGCATCACTGCCTCCCAGGGCAGCTACAGAGCCAGGGATCCCTTATCTGCCCTGTGCAAAGGCCCCCGCTGTGCCAGTGCTTGGCTTCCAGAGATGCGGGCTCAAGGCTTTGACCTGTCCGTCTTTACCGAGAGCAGCCAGGTGCAGCTACACAGAGCTGCTAATTAGGGGAGCCTTGAATACCACTGGTGACCTTCGGCTGAGCAGCCGCCATGCTTGCGTTTTTGTACAGCGCTGCAAAGTCTCTGTTTGTGGAGCACTAAGATAAACAGTTACTACACTTATGTAGCAAATTCTGCATATGCTTTGGTTTCTAGTTGCTGATAGCAGGTGTCAATTAGTACCTGCTTGAATGGTACTCATTTAATCGACCCTAGAAGGATGAAAGATTGAGTAGATGCACTGGGACTCTGACCTGTGACCTTCCAGTTACGCATAGATCTCCCCAAGAGATGCTTTATTCTGCAGAGGTATCTCACTGATTCCCTACACATGCTCTCCTTGTGCAGCTTCACTTGCCCCATCGCACCCCAAGCTTCCCCTGTACATCTTTAATCGGAGCTCATGTCTTGTGCACAAAGCCAAATTATGCACTTGCAAGCATAACTGCGTCGGAGTCCCAGGAGGTGGAGGACAGTTTAGGAGAGTGAATAGAGCAGGAGTGGAGTGCGCACACCTTACCCTTGGTGAGGCCCTGGCCTTGTCTTCTAATCTCATCACCGCCATTTTGAAGACACGGTGACTGTGGTATGGGAGTAGGACGTGCCTAGTAGGGCACAATGTAATGACTGAGTTTTAGTCACTAAGCGGCAGGAGGCCACGTGTGGATCAGTTCAACTTTATACACATGTAACATAGCACAATACAACAAAAGACAAGAACACCACGAGCCACGTTGTGACATATTACAACATGTTTCCTCTCCAGCCCCGCACAGTGACCTCTGCTCTGAGTACACGTGAAAGAATGCATCTGACCAGGGGGAGCAGTGACTTTCCTGGCTTTTTTCAGTGATGCAGTGCTGTTGATGGTTAATTCCACTAATATCTTTTCATTAGACAAGACTGTTCTGTACATGGAAATAAATACACCAGCAATTTTACATAAAGATCACTTGTTTTTTTTCTGAATGAGGGATTAAAACCTCTTTTTTCTACCCTGCGCTACAAGAGACAGTTTTAATGTTTACTAAATTGAAGAAGTAATCCATCCCTTATTTTATTGCAATGATTCACGTTGTGCGCCCACAGGTATAATAATAAACGTTAAGGAGTCCAGCCCTTTTTTGTAATGAACGTATTACCACAATGCACCCACATTGTCTTCTGGTGACCATGCTCCACATTGTCTTCTGGTGACCATGCTCCCCTTTCGCCATGCCACTGACCGACACACAGCAGCAGTGTGTGAGGCTAGGGAGGCCGGCCTCCCACGTGAGCATTGTGCACGCGCTTGTGGTGGAAGCGCGCGCGCTCCTGCGTGTGTGTTGGTGACAAGGGGTTATCAACAAGCGAGCTGCTGATAAACCGTAACACTTCTAAGAAGTTAATTTACTTTCTGGGTTTTTTTTCAGCATTGACGGCACCCTTTCCAAGATTAGCGTGGTGGTGTGGTCATGATTGCACATTAAAGTGTGATTTGTTGCGTGTGTACATTAACGGTTTATGGCAATATTAATCTTTTCTTGTAATAAGCTCTTCGGCGTGTGGTGAAATAGTGTGCAGTGCAGCCGCCCAACATCCAGTACGAAGGTCACACACAAACATTAGGAGGCAATCAACTCCTGAGTTAAGTTTAAAACTATATGAAGGAGTGGCGCAAATCCGCAGCACAGATTTTCCTGTGGAAGGCGCAGGCATCTTTGTTTCCCACTTTCGCAGACATTTTGGAACCTTTTCAGTTCTGTTTTTAGACATTTAAAATTGTAGAAAGTACCCACTTAGCATTCTGAAGTATCAGAAAGGAAGTAGGGATGGCTGGGGCCACCTGCCAAAGCAGTAGAGCTGCACATGCAAGTATTATCACCTACTGGCAACACTGCAGGCACTGACTGAGATATTCATTCATTTTAATACTAGCTCAGCTGGGGTCCCTGCAGGGAGTCGCCAAAATCACCCAGTCACAGTACACTTTAGCAGTGACCACTGGATTTATGTGGTAAGGGAGGACCAAGTTATGTAGAAAGATTGACCAAGTTATACAACAGGAACCAGCAAATTATGTGGCAGGATTATTTCACTATTTTGTCATTTTAACACACATTAACACTATCTGGGAAAAAGTATCAGCTCTTTAATACCAGTTTGACACCTGAATACAGGAGTCTGGAATTGAAAGGTGACCAAGTAACCCTTGTGGAGGATCTATCAGCCACTGCCCACACAACAAGTGGCATCAATTTTTAAAAAACTTTTCTAGCACTTGAGTTAGAA
The DNA here is from genome assembly GCA_963921515.1 of Calotriton arnoldi. Lineage (NCBI taxonomy): Eukaryota > Metazoa > Chordata > Amphibia > Caudata > Salamandridae > Calotriton > Calotriton arnoldi. Next base: position 1,684,538 of record CAWUFW010000952.1, on the reverse strand, counting down.
ACATTTTTTGTTGAAATCCGCAATTATGCAGCAAGCGATGGATTACGTGATAGGTGTGAGAAATTCATAATTATGTGGAAAATGCTGTTGCCGCAGAATAGTCTAGTGGCTTTGATTACGACTGAACTCAGCAAATACTTCTGGGCTGTCGGTGTACACACTTTCAAAGTTCAGAAATTGTAGCTGAACGTAGACATGCGGGAGTGGAGCAGATATCTATTCTACATGTTTCAATTACCTTGCTTGCTTAACATTGGGGGGGGTTAAAAATAAATAAAGCAAGTGTTGTTTGGGGATATTTTTCACTTGGTTTGCATTGGCCCCTGAAATATAAATAGGATTTTTGACAGTCATTTGAGCTGTATTTTCCCTCCTCATCCCGTAACCATTTTTTAATAGCATTGCATATATTCAGTCAGTCAGTCCGGGAATTGTGAAGCGCGCTACTCACACGTGAAGGCCTCAAGGCGCTGGGTGGGAGGGGCATATATTTGCACTTTGTTGTGTAGATTTAGATTAGGACCTTTTCTCCTTATCCAGACATTTTAACTGGGCTTTTGCACACAAGGTCGCCACTGAAGTTAATTGGATTTACTTCAATTTTTGGTCTGAAGGTTTAGCCCTACGAGCTACGGGGTCAATGTATTTTTTTTCTAAACCACTTCCAGCTCGAAAACAGTGCCCCGTCTCCGAAATGTACACACGGCTACTACAAACACAGAACAATCGTTGTTTTGTCTGAAATATGGAAACAATTAGTACGGACATGGCAGCCTGTTGACACGAGCTGTGCAAAAGAGTGACCACACGCAAGTACAAGCATTTGCAATGCAATCGGTCTCGCCTTTGGGACCTTATATGTATTTAGCTATGCAGCACATTAGCCTGAGTGCTGAAACATCTACTGTTCTTTAACATGTATGGAAAGTAAGCACAAATTGCATGCCACACCAGGTATGGGAACACATGGAGAGAAATATTGCCTTTCAGCAGGAAATGGTATAGTCCAAAGCTTTGTTTTTAATATAAAATCAGGGCCTTCGGTGGTCATATCACTGAAAATACAAGATTTGAAAAAAATATTGTCTACAGTTGCTCGTGGAAGACAATTTCCATGGACTGGAATCTAGAGAATGCTAAAGTGATTCTGGTATTTTACTGACCTCCGCTAGTCGTTTCCTATCAAGAAAGTTAAATAGAGGCAGTTGCCAGAAAAATTTAAAAAAGAAAGTACCTCAGCAGAAAGCAATTCTGGTATTTTACTGACCTCTGCTGGTCGTTTTCTATCAAGACAGTTAAATAGAGGCAGTTGAACAGAAAACAAAGTCCCTAAGCGGAAGCAGACAAGTCCTAGGGCTAATCTCCAGAGCCCACAAAGTACATACACATATAAGTATATAATAAGTATATACTATATTGTATTGTAATTGCATTTATATAGCGCTTACTACCCCTGACGAGGCGTCGAAGCGCTTTTTCGGCGAGTAGCACACTACTCCGGGACCCATAGAGAATTAGTGTTGAATTAGTATAGTGAAATATGAAAGTAATTTTAAATGGTGGATAGGTTAGTCAGTTATTTGGATCCGGAAGGATAGCAGAAGGATATTAGAGGAAAAAAGGTTTGTATTTATATAGCGCTTGTTACCCCTGATGGGGTGTTGAAGCGCTTTTTTTTGGCGAGTAGCATGCTACTCCGGAAACCCATAAAGGATTAGTGGTGAATTAGTATGGTGAAACATGAAAGTAATTTGAGTGGTGGATATTAGTCAGTTATTTGGAGTGAGAAGGACAGCGGAGGGATAAAAGGGGAAGAAAGGTTTGCATTCATATAGCACCTGTTACCCCTGATGGGTGTTGAAGCGCTTTTCTGGCGAGTAGCATGCTACTCCGGAACCCATAAAGGATTAGTGTTGAAAATTAGTATAGTGAAATATGAAGTAATTTGAGTGGTGGATATGTTATTCAGTTATTTGGATAGAGACGGGTAGGCGGCGGGATAGAAGAGGGAAAGAGGTTTGTATTTATATAGCGCTTGCTACCCCTGATGGGGTTTTGAAGTGCTTTTTTGGCGAGTAGCATGCTACTCTGGAACCCATAAGGATTAGTGTTGAATTAGTATGGTGAAACATGAAAGTAATTTGAGTGGTGGATATGTTAGTCAGTTATTTGGATTGAGAAGGGTTGGGGAGGGGTAGAAAAGGGAAAAAAGGATTGCATTTATATAGCGCTGGTAACCCTGATGGGGTGTTGAAACGCTTTATTGGCGAGGAGCACGCTACTCTGGAACCCATAAAGGATTAGTGGTGAATTAGTATAGTGGAATATGGAATTTGAGAAGTGAAAATGTTAGTCTGTTATTTTGATTGAAAAGCATAGTGGAGGGATAGAAGAGTGAAGGATTTGGATTTTTTTTTTTTTTTGGGAAGTCTTAGCAGTAGGAGGAGGCTTTTGGGTGAGTAAAAAGGGGTTTTGTAGGGGAAGAGTCAGAGGGAAGAGTTTAGAAAGGTTTGTTTTGGGGGATCGGTATAGTAAAAGAGGTGTCAGATGATGCAAGGAGGGGTAGAGTAGGAGAGTCTAGAAAGGGTTATTATGGGGATCATAGTAGTGGTATGGGGTTTGGAATAAATGAGAGAGTGGATGTAGAGGATATATTGATAGATGTATAGGGTGAGAAATAGGGTAGTGCATTTGAAAGAGTAGTTGAAAGAAGTTTGAGATGAGTCACAAAAGCACTCAGCTTGTTATTACTTCACACCTGCTTAAGGGAAACTATGACTTCGAGGCAGGGTTTTCACTTCATTTAATCCCTGAATGTGAGAGTTGTGACTGCACTGTAATAATGTCAGTTGTATCTGACTGTACGAGTAATTACATCTACAATCCAACTATCTCTCCAAATATATATATATATATATATATATTTTTTTTGTCCAATTGCTCTGCAGCAGAGGAGCACTCGACAGCAGTAAGGTAATAATCCTCTTCTATTCATTTTACAAAGGTGGTTTAACATCCGTCATTTTTCCTGCTTGCCTACGCGTTTCAGTGCTGTCCGCACCTTCGTCCTGGGCTCATGGCAATGCGGTATTGTGAGGCTGCTGCAGCTCCTTACTGACGCTGTCTATCAGCACTGAAACGCGTAGGCAAGCAGGAAAATGACGGATGTCAAACCACCTTTGTAAAATGAATAAAAGAGGATTATTACCTTACTGCTGTCGGGTGCTCCTCTGCTGCAGAGCAATTGGACAAAAAAATGTACTCACGACAGCTTCGTCTCGGGAGGAGCACCACCTTGAAATAGAGGAGGGAGCTGCTGGTGAAAGGGGCCGCCGGGCAGGGGAATTCTCCTGCTGGAAACGGCACAGCAGTTTCTGAAACTAACGAAGGTGCGATGACCTCCGGGGCACACTGAAGTGCCTAATATCACAGCGGACTGTTAATAAACCACTGAGAACTTGCATAATTTTCATGTTATTTGCGGAACCCACTGTGGGTAGTTAAAGGCAGGAACTATAGCTCCCACAACTCACTGCGAGTCATCACGCGCTACTTAGCGCACATCTGAGGCTGTACTACGATAGACAGCGTCAGTAAGGAGCTGCAGCAGCCTCACAATACGGCATTGCCATGAGCCCAGGACGAAGGTGCGGACAGCACTGAAACGCGTAGGCAAGCAGGAAAAATGACGGATGTCAAACCACCTTTGTAAAATGAATAAAAGAGGATTATTACCTTACTGCTGTCGAGTGCTCCTCTGCTGCAGAGCAATTGGACCAAAAAAGTTACTCACGACAGCTTCGTCGTGGGAGGAGAACCACCTTGAAATAGAGGAGGGAGACGCTGGTGAAAGGGGCCGCCGGGCAGGGGAATTCTCCTGCTGGAAACGGCACAGCAGTTTCTGAAACTAACGAAGGTGCGATGACCTCCGGGGCACACTGAAGTGCCTAATAATACAGCGGACTGTTAATAAACCACTGAGAACTTGCATAATTTTCATGTTATTTGCGGAACCCACTGTGGGTAGTTAAAGGCAGGAACTACAGCTCCCACAACTCACTGCGATTCATCACGCGCTACTTAGCGCACATCTGAGGCTGTACTACGATAGACAGCGTCAGTAAGGAGCTGCAGCAGCCTCACAATACCGCATTGCCATGAGCCGAGGACGAAGGTGCGGACAGCACTGAAACGCGTAGGCAAGCAGGAAAAATGACGGATGTCAAACCACCTTTGTAAAATGAATAAAAGAGGAGTATTACCTTACTGCTGTCGAGTGCTCCTCTGCTGCAGAGCAATTGGACAAAAAATGTACTCACGACAGCTTCGTCGTGGGAGGAGCACCATCTTGAAATAGAGGAGGGAGCCGCTGGTGAAAGGGGCCGCCGGGCAGGGGAATTCTCCTGCTGGAAACGGCACAGCAGTTTCTGAAACTAACGAAGGTGCGATGACCTCCGGGGCACACTGAAGTGCCTAATATCACAGCGGACTGTTAATAAACCACTGAGAACTTGCATAATTTTCATGTTATTTGCGGAACCCACTGTGGGTAGTTAAAGGCAGGAACTACAGCTCCCACAACTCACTGCGAGTCATCACGCGCTACTTAGCGCACATCTGAGGCTGTACTACGATAGACAGCATCAGTAAGGAGCTGCAGCAGCCTCACAATACCGCATTGCCATGAGCCCAGGACGAAGGTGCGGACAGCACTGAAACGCGTAGGCAAGCAGGAAAAATGACGGATGTCAAACCACCTTTGTAAAATGAATAAAAGAGGATTATTACCTTACTGCTGTCGAGTGCTCCTCTGCTGCAGAGCAATTGGACAAAAAATTTACTCACAACAGCTTCGTCGTGGGAGGAGCACCACCTTGAAATAGAGGAGGGAGCCGCTGGTGAAAGGGGCCGCCGGGCAGGGGAATTCTCCTGCTGGAAACGGCACAGCAGTTTCTGAAACTAACGAAGGTGCAATGACCTCCGGGGCACACTGAAGTGCCTAATATCACAGCGGACTGTTAATAAACCACTGAGAACTTGCATAATTTTCATGTTATTTGCGGAACCCACTGTGGGTAGTTAAAGGCAGGAACTACAGCTCCCACAACTCACTGCGAGTCATCACGCGCTACTTAGCGCACATCTGAGGCTGTACTACGATAGACAGCGTCAGTAAGGAGCTGCAGCAGCCTCACAATACCGCATTGCCATGAGCCCAGGACGAAGGTGCGGACAGCACTGAAACGCGTAGGCAAGCAGGAAAAATGACGGATGTCAAACCACCTTTGTAAAATGAATAAAAGAGGATTATTACCTTACTGCTGTCGAGTGCTCCTCTGCTGCAGAGCAATTGGACAAAAAAATTTACTCACAACAGCTTCGTCGTGGGAGGAGCACCACCTTGAAATAGAGGAGGGAGCCGCTGGTGAAAGGGGCCGCCGGGCAGGGAATTCTCCTGCTGGAAACGGCACAGCAGTTTCTGAAACTAACAAAGGTGCAATGACCTCCGGGGCACACTGAAGTGCCTAATATCACAGCGGACTGTTAATAAACCACTGAGAACTTGCATAATTTTCATGTTATTTGCGGAACCCACTGTGGGTAGTTAAAGGCAGGAACTACAGCTCCCACAACTCACTGCGAGTCATCACGCGCTACTTAGCGCACATCTGAGGCTGTACTACGATAGACAGCGTCAGTAAGGAGCTGCAGCAGCCTCACAATACCGCATTGCCATGAGCCCAGGACGAAGGTGCGGACAGCACTGAAACGCGTGAGGCAAGCAGGAAAAATGACGGATGTCAAACCACCTTTGTAAAATGAATAAAAGAGGATTATTACCTTACTGCTGTCCAGTGCTCCTCTGCTGCAGAGCAATTGGACAAAAAAATTTACTCACGACAGCTTCGTCGTGGGAGGAGCACCACCTTGAAATAGAGGAGGGAGCCGCTGGTGAAAGGGGCCGCCGGGCAGGGGAATTCTCCTGCTGGAAACGGCACAGCAGTTTCTGAAACTAACGAAGGTGCGATGACCTCCGGGGCACACTGAAGTGCCTAATAATACAGCGGACTGTTAATAAACCACTGAGAACTTGCATAATTTTCATGTTATTTGCGGAACCCACTGTGGGTAGTTAAAGGCAGGAACTACAGCTCCCACAACTCACTGCGATTCATCACGCGCTACTTAGCGCACATCTGAGGCTGTACTACGATAGACAGCGTCAGTAAGGAGCTGCAGCAGCCTCACAATACCGCATTGCCATGAGCCGAGGACGAAGGTGCGGACAGCACTGAAACGCGTAGGCAAGCAGGAAAAATGACGGATGTCAAACCACCTTTGTAAAATGAATAAAAGAGGAGTATTACCTTACTGCTGTCGAGTGCTCCTCTGCTGCAGAGCAATTGGACAAAAAAATGTACTCACGACAGCTTCGTCGTGGGAGGAGCACCATCTTGAAATAGAGGAGGGAGCCGCTGGTGAAAGGGGCCGCCGGGCAGGGGAATTCTCCTGCTGGAAACGGCACAGCAGTTTCTGAAACTAACGAAGGTGCGATGACCTCCGGGGCACACTGAAGTGCCTAATATCACAGCGGACTGTTAATAAACCACTGAGAACTTGCATAATTTTCATGTTATTTGCGGAACCCACTGTGGGTAGTTAAAGGCAGGAACTACAGCTCCCACAACTCACTGCGAGTCATCACGCGCTACTTAGCGCACATCTGAGGCTGTACTACGATAGACAGCATCAGTAAGGAGCTGCAGCAGCCTCACAATACCGCATTGCCATGAGCCCAGGACGAAGGTGCGGACAGCACTGAAACGCGTAGGCAAGCAGGAAAAATGACGGATGTCAAACCACCTTTGTAAAATGAATAAAAGAGGATTATTACCTTACTGCTGTCGAGTGCTCCTCTGCTGCAGAGCAATTGGACAAAAAAATTTACTCACAACAGCTTCGTCGTGGGAGGAGCACCACCTTGAAATAGAGGAGGGAGCCGCTGGTGAAAGGGGCCGCCGGGCAGGGGAATTCTCCTGCTGGAAACGGCACAGCAGTTTCTGAAACTAACGAAGGTGCAATGACCTCCGGGGCACACTGAAGTGCCTAATATCACAGCGGACTGTTAATAAACCACTGAGAACTTGCATAATTTTCATGTTATTTGCGGAACCCACTGTGGGTAGTTAAAGGCAGGAACTACAGCTCCCACAACTCACTGCGAGTCATCACGCGCTACTTAGCGCACATCTGAGGCTGTACTACGATAGACAGCGTCAGTAAGGAGCTGCAGCAGCCTCACAATACCGCATTGCCATGAGCCCAGGACAAAGGTGCGGACAGCACTGAAACGCGTAGGCAAGCAGGAAAAATGACGGATGTCAAACCACCTTTGTAAAATGAATAAAAGAGGATTATTACCTTACTGCTGTCGAGTGCTCCTCTGCTGCAGAGCAATTGGACAAAAAAATTTACTCACAACAGCTTCGTCGTGGGAGGAGCACCACCTTGAAATAGAGGAGGGAGCCGCTGGTGAAAGGGGCCGCCGGGCAGGGGAATTCTCCTGCTGGAAACGGCACAGCAGTTTCTGAAACTAACAAAGGTGCAATGACCTCCGGGGCACACTGAAGTGCCTAATATCACAGCGGACTGTTAATAAACCACTGAGAACTTGCATAATTTTCATGTTATTTGCGGAACCCACTGTGGGTAGTTAAAGGCAGGAACTACAGCTCCCACAACTCACTGCGAGTCATCACGCGCTACTTAGCGCACATCTGAGGCTGTACTACGATAGACAGCGTCAGTAAGGAGCTGCAGCAGCCTCACAATACCGCATTGCCATGAGCCCAGGACGAAGGTGCGGACAGCACTGAAACGCGTAGGCAAGCAGGAAAAATGACGGATGTCAAACCACCTTTGTAAAATGAATAAAAGAGGATTATTACCTTACTGCTGTCCAGTGCTCCTCTGCTGCAGAGCAATTGGACAAAAAAATTTACTCACGACAGCTTCGTCGTGGGAGGAGCACCACCTTGAAATAGAGGAGGGAGCCGATGGTGAAAGGGGCCGCCGGGCAGGGGAATTCTCCTGCTGGAAACGGCACAGCAGTTTCTGAAACTAACGAAGGTGCGATGACCTCCGGGGCACACTGAAGTGCCTAATATCACAGCGGACTGTTAATAAACCACTGAGAACTTGCATAATTTTCATGTTATTTGGGGAACCCACTGTGGGTAGTTAAAGGCAGGAACTACAGCTCCCACAACTCACTGCGAGTCATCACGCGCTACTTAGCGCACATCTGAGGCTGTACTACGATAGACAGCGTCAGTAAGGAGCTGCAGCAGCCTCACAATACCGCATTGCCATGAGCCCAGGACGAAGGTGCGGACAGCACTGAAACGCGTAGGCAAGCAGGAAAAATGACGGATGTCAAACCACCTTTGTAAAATGAATAAAAGAGGATTATTACCTTACTGCTGTCGAGTGCTCCTCTGCTGCAGAGCAATTGGACAAAAAAATGTACTCACGACAGCTTCGTCGTGGGAGGAGCACCACCTTGAAATAGAGGAGGGAGCCGCTGGTGAAAGGGGCCGCCGGGCAGGGGAATTCTCCTGCTGGAAACGGCACAGCAGTTTCTGAAACTAACGAAGGTGCGATGACCTCCGGGGCACACTGAAGTGCCTAATATCACAGCGGACTGTTAATAAACCACTGAGAACTTGCATAATTTTCATGTTATTTGCGGAACCCACTGTGGGTAGTTAAAGGCAGGAACTACAGCTCCCACAACTCACTGCGAGTCATCACGCGCTACTTAGCGCACATCTGAGGCTGTACTACGATAGACAGCGTCAGTAAGGAACTGCAGCAGCCTCACAATACCGCATTGCCATGAGCCCAGGACGAAGGTGCGGACAGCACTGAAACGCGTAGGCAAGCAGGAAAAATGACGGATGTCAAACCACCTTTGTAAAATGAATAAAGAGGATTATTACCTTACTGCTGTCGAGTGCTCCTCTGCTGCAGAGCAATTGGACAAAAAATTTACTCACGACAGCTTCGTCGTGGGAGGAGCACCACCTTGAAATAGAGGAGGGAGCCGCTGGTGAAAGGGGCCGCCGGGCAGGGGAATTCTCCTGCTGGAAACGGCACAGCAGTTTCTGAAACTAACGAAGGTGCGATGACCTCCGGGGCACACTGAAGTGCCTAATATCACAGCGGACTGTTAATAAACCACTGAGAACTTGCATAATTTTCATGTTATTTGCGGAACCCACTGTGGGTAGTTAAAGGCAGGAACTACAGCTCCCACAACTCACTGCGAGTCATCACGCGCTACTTAGCGCACATCTGAGGCTGTACTACGATAGACAGCGTCAGTAAGGAGCTGCAGCAGTCTCACAATACCGCATTGCCATGAGCCCAGGACGAAGGTGCGGACAGCACTGAAACGCGTAGGCAAGCAGGAAAAATGACGGATGTAAAATGTAAAATGAATAAAAGAGGATTATTACCTTACTGCTGTCAGGTGCTCCTCTGCTGCAGAGCAATTGGACAAAAAAATATATATATATATATATATCAACTCACTTCTCCCTCGTATCGGCAGACAATACTCGGACACCCTTGCAAGTTTCAAAACGATTTGTTTAATGGCTCCAAACGACGCGTTTCAGCTTTCGCCTTGATCACGCTCATAAACAAACAAAAGGATCATGGTGCATTATAAACAGTGCTACAATAAAAAAAGGACTATACCATTGTGATACATTCACCACATAGAATACCATGGCGGCCATTTTAACACGGTAAAAGTAATGTGATAATTGTTTACAGCAATATGTCTTCGACCAATTAATAGTAACCACATTAATGTATAAACGTTAATAAAACATTATCCATCAATATTTGAAACAATCCATCATAGTGGTACCATAATGCGCACAGATTGATCCAGTAAATATCGCTCAATTCATTCAGACACGCGATATTTACACTGTTAACACAAATTAATTAACAATGTATCTTGGCACATAAAATTCATTAAGCCCAAGTGGGCAGTTCTGATATTCATCATTAAAACACTCACAGTCCAGCCCTAGTGGGCATTCATCCAAAAGATAATATCTGGTGATCTGGCTAAAATGGTCTAAACAGATTTGCACAGAATCCATGCAATTTCATAAAGGTTGCTGCCATAGTAGAAAAAAGAAGAAAAAAGTGCCTGCACCTACAAAAAATAAATAAATGATAATATTATACCACAGAAGAGAAATCACCAACAGACCTTATTACATTGTATCTTAACATCCAACAGTTAATCATTCAAATGAATAGCCAATTCTTCAGTCGAATTCAAGCCTTGGGGTACCATGGTTTCGAAATCAATAATGTATCTTGATTCAAGTTAGCGAAGAGTGAGTTCCCGGTTTCCACCCCTTACATTAATGGGTACTGCATCAATTACAACCATTCTCGTTATCTTTTCATTCTGAAAATGATGCTCATGAAAGTGGCGTGCTACAGGATATTGTCTGTTGTTATGCCGTATAGCACGAACATGTTCTAGCACTCTTTTCTTTGCACGATGTATCGTGCTCCCTACATAGAACTTATTGCAGGGACAAATCAGGATATATACACAATACATAGTATTACATGTTAGAGATTTCTTTATCACAAATTCTCTACCAGAACTAGAAAGTGTCAACTTGGTACAGTCTACACTATTGCTGCAAGCTTTACAATTTTTACAGCATCGAAACCCAGGACAACCAGTGAAGTTCGCCCCTCCTGTGCTAGTTACTAAATTATGGCTCAGTTCATCACGCAACGAGTGACTTTTTTTTAACGTAACCTGGGGATTACTGCTCAAGTTTTTCTTCAAGCTGTCATCTGTCATAAGAACATGCCAGTGTTTTCTTAATATCTTATGCACATCCTGTGCCTGACCTGAGAACGTAGTTATAAACCTCCAGGTCTCTGGCTCTACTTCTTGTCTCACAGGGTGCAATAATTCATTTCTGGTAACCTCTGCATCTCTTCTGCTAGCTTTAGCAATGGTTTTTTGATTGTAACCTCGCTCTTTAAAACGTTTACACATAACCTCCTTTTCCATTATAAAAGCTAGCTCAGTGCTGCAATTGCGTTTAGCATGCAGCAACTCCCCATAGGGGATACTGTAAATAAGATTGCGAGGGTGAGAGCTATTGGCTCCAAGTATGCTGTTTCCTGCTGTTGACTTACGGAACAGCTTTGTTTGTATCATGTCTCCTTGTATTTCCACTCTCACATCCAGAAAGTCAATAGAGGTTTTACTGATATGTTCAGTGAAAATCAGATTGTACGTATTGACATTGAGTTTCCCCACAAACTCTCTTGCAGATTCCTCATGACCATTCCAAATGAAGAATATGTCGTCAATATAGCGCAGCCACAGGACTACTTGGCTCTCAAATTCAGTTAGCCGTGCGGCCACCTGCTCCTTCCACCAGCCCATGAATAAATTTGCGTAGCTGGGAGCGAAGCAGGTGCCCATGGCCATGCCCTGTGACTGCCTATAGATGGTGTCATCAAACATGAAAAAGTTGTTAGTTAAACAAAATTCAATCATGTCTACAATCATTTCTGAATGAAAAAACAGAGAAATTGAGCGAGTTTTAAGGAGATGTCTGATAGCCTGTAATCCTAGCTGGTGTATAATGCTAGTGTATAAACTGCTCACATCTAATGTGACCAAGGTGTAGTTGTCTTCCCAATGTATGCCATCAATGATGGTAAGGAAGTGAGTAGTATCCCTGAGATAGGCCGGTAACCCTACGACAAATGGTCTGAGATAATGATCGATATATCTCGAAGTTTTTTCTAGTAGAGACCCAATGATGAAACAATGGGTCTCCCCGGGGGGTTCTCAAGATCTTTATGAAGCTTGGGCAGTAAGTAGAGTATGGGAATCCTAGGATGGGCACATCTCAGATAATTATATTCCTCCCATTCTATTAATCCTCCTTCTCTCCACTCCACCAACATCTCTCCAAATTTTCTATTTGATTTTACTACTTCGTTTTTATCAGAGACACAATAACAATTCACATCATGCAATTGCCTCAACCCGTCTGCTGTAAAAATTGTAAAGCTTGCAGCAATAGTGTAGACTGTACCAAGTTGACACCTTCTAGTTCTGGTAGAGAATTTGTGATAAAGAAATCTCTAACATGTAATACTATGTATTGTGTATATATCCTGATTTGTCCCTGCAATAAGTTCTATGTAGGGAGCATGATACATCGTGCAAAGAAAAGAGTGCTAGAACATGTTCGTGCTATACGGCATAACAACAGACAATATCCTGTAGCACGCCACTTTCATGAGCACCATTTTCAGAATGAAAAGCTACTGAGAATGGTTGTAATTGATGCAGTACCCATTATTGTAAGGGGTGGAAACCGGGAACTCACTCTTCGCAAACTTGAATCAAGATACATTATTGATTTCGAAACCATGGTACCCCAAGGCTTGAATTCGACTGAAGAATTGGCTATTCATTTGAATGATTAACTGTTGGATGTTAAGATACAATGTAATAACGTCTGTTGGTGATTTCTCTTCTGTGGTATAATATTATCATTTATTTATTTTTTGTAGGTGCAGGCACTTTTTTCTTCTTTTTTCTACTATGGCAGCAACCTTTATGAAATTGCATGGATTCTGTGCAAATCTGTTTAGACCATTTTAGCCAGATTACCAGATATTATCTTTTGGATGAATGCCCACTAGGGCTGGACTGTGAGTGTTTTAATGATGGACTATCAGAACTGCCCACTTGGGCTTAATGAATTTTATGTGCCAAGATACATAAAAGTAAAAATTAAATACATACTTAATGTAAAATATATAATGTTTTTGTAAATGAAATTATACAAGTTAAAACAAATTTAAATTAATTTTTGGTTGTGCTGTACCTTCATGGGTCCGAAAACATAGACGAGATCACAAGTACTGTATGCTTTTTAATTCCGATCACGTGATCTGTGGATTCACTGAAAATTTTAAAGATTATTTCACATATACACTTCCCTTTCTTTTCATTAATGACATCAGTCTGAACATATTTGCAAGTATATATATACGGCCCACTATATCTGTTTTTCAAGACAAGAAATTGACTCATTTTGTGAATTTCTCGGATCTGCATATCTACGGACTGGTTTTGTGAATTTGCCAGATGACATACCCAAACCTTGCCTTTTGATGGGTACATTAGGACTCCACCCATGTACATGTGAAACTACACCCCAAAACAGTTATTTCTCCAGTGAACTCTGTAGAAAGTGGATTGAGAACTTGTGGTACTCTGCTTTCATAAAATGACTGAAACTTCATCTTCTGCCTAGGATGAACATCCAGAACATGTTGAGGATGAGGAGGAAGCTACACCACCTCCAAGAAAACAAAGTGATGTCTGGAAGTATTTTACAATACCTTCAGGGGAAAAAAGGTTAAAGCTAAATACGTGCATTGCAGTGTTTGTCGGAAGCAGTTATCCAGGGGCACTGCCAAGACGTATTTCACATGGGCCAAGTTCCATGTCGAAGCACTTCATAAAAGGGTCTACAAGCAGCTTATGCGGGAGAAAGCAGGTCCAGCTGGACAGTCCCCTCTACAGCACCCTTGGTAGAACCTTCATAAGCTCCCGTCATTACAATACCAGCTGCCTGTGAAGGTTTGAGTGAGCTGGTTACTCACTGTACAAAATGCCACATGCGTGTCACTGCAAAAATGTCTTCTGTGGGTGCATTTTCCCTTTTTTACTGTTGTCAGGTTCTATACACATACACTATAAATGATGTACTGTGGAAGGAATCATCATTGAATAGTGGGGAAAAAACAATCATAGAGATTGTAGAAAAAAACTGCACACTATTGTATGTAAGTATGTTTTTGCATGTGTAAATGGATGTGTGAGTGACTGTATGGGATTTTGAGTGGGTGTGTGAGTGTATGTGTGGGTGTCAGTACCTATGTGAATGATTCTATATGTGTGTAAGTTTATGTATGAGTACCTATATGGGTGTGTTTGTGACCCATAAGTTAAATTAATAATATACATTTTTATAACTTTACAAATACATTTTATTGCCACATTACAATACAATTTAAACCAAACAATTAACATATAAACAGAACATAAATTATATAACAATTATAAATACAGAAACACACCCAAACCTGAACTTCTGATTAACTACACTAGGCCATACCCATGTACTTGCAGTGCTGTTGTCTATTTACTTTACCTCTCCAAATTTGTTAAATTTGATGGTATGCCAACTTGGGAGCAATGAGTACTGGTATCGTCATCATGGTGAGCTCAAGAGCATATTGCAAAATTTAGGAATAGCAACTTGGTTTTTAACCCTCAGTTGTGCAGAATATCCATGGGATGAATTACACAACATTTTGAGAGAGGTAAACAGTAACATTAAAGGCATCAAATTCAAGGCACCAGGAGTGTTGTGTAGTTCCTATAGTACCCCTGCAGGACCTGCGCGTTTGGATAACATAAACTGTGGGCTTGGTGACAGACTGGCTCTGTGCACCCCCACCACGTATGTTAGACTGATTTGCATTAGCTAGCTCGCAGTGGCACTAGAATCTCCTCTTATCGGGGACAGATTAGTTCCTGGCAACCTTAGATCATGACAACCCTGATCCCTCAGAATCGTGGAAACAATGTACTACTTTTCGCTTAGTCACTCGTGCTTACTTGTTCGGTTTGTCTCAGAGAGTTACACAGAATAAACAGTCTGGGCGTTTCAATAAGTATTTATTGAACAGTTGTTATTCTAGTGTAGAATATATGTGCTGCAACAACCAGCAGACAATGGCAGAGATATATTATCAGCAGTACGATAAAAGTGAAAGGATAGTACAGTTCTACCATATTGCAATAATGATGGTTACATACATGAATATATGAAATGCATTATAAAAGTGCGCGTACTCCTACGATGCCTAACTAGATGTACCTAAGTGTACCTAGCATGGGTGTAGGTCTAAAAGCATAAGAGCCAAGAATCCCTCTTGGATTTTAGTCGAACCCCATTACCTGAAAACAGTGTAAATATCGCGTGTCTGAATGAATTGAGCGATATTTACTGGATCAATCTGTGCGCATTATGGTACCACTATGATGGATTATTTCAAATATTGATGGATAATGTTTTATTAACGTTTATACATTAATGTGGTTACTATTAATTGGTCGAAGACATATTGCTGTATACAATTATCACATTACTTTTACCGTGTTAAAATGGCCGCCATGGTATTCTATGTGGTGAATATATCACAATGGTATAGTCCTTTTTTTATTGTAGCACTGTTTATAATGCACCATGATCCTTTTGTTTGTTTATGAGCGTGATCAAGGCGAAAGCTGAAACACGTCATTTGGAGCCATTAAACAAATCGTTTTGAAACTTGCAAGGGTGTCCGAGTATTGTCTGCCGATACGAGGGAGAAGTGAGTTGATTTAAGGGTTTCCGGTAACCCGACTCGGACCGCCCGCGAATTGACAGCCTCTGAGCCAAACCGGGACTGGTGGTATGTGTGTGTATATATATATATATATATATATATATATATATATATATATATATATATATATATATATATATATATATATATATATATATATATATATATATATATATCCTCTACATGCATACATACGATGGGACTGGCATTTTCCTTCTAAGCACCAATAATCTGGAAGCAACTTCCTGGACTACTTAAAGCTGAACCACAATTGGTTAGCTCTGAACAAAGGCCTAAAACTTGCTTCACCAGAGGCCACTATCCAGTTGGAGCTACTACAAAGCAGTCCCTCTGGCCTACACAGTGGCGTATCGAAGGCCCTCGCATCCCCTTCAATGCCGGGGGCCCCTTGAGCTCCCTGGGGCCCCCTCAGCACAGTTCCCTGACCTGGGAGCTCCTGAGTAACTCCAGAAGGGGGCCCCTCCATGCACTTTGCAGGGGGGCCCCGTGAAGTTTTGTTACGCCACTGGGCCTACACTGTACCTCTCCCTGTTTTCAATGTTGCACATTTGTCTGCTCCCTCCACTGACTAGTATTGCTGCCTGCTCACACTGCTTGTAAAGTGCTCCGATGCTTCTGTGGCTCAGTCTGTGCTACAAAAATACACCAAGATATGAAAACAAGCAGCGCCCACCTTAGGCAGCATTGCCCCGTGTTAACAGTCAGCACTGCCCATGTTAGTCATCACTACTGGCCCATTTTTATCAGTGATCACTGTCCTCTGTTAGCAGTCAGCACTTCCCTGTGTAAACAGCCAGCTTTACCTCGTGGTAAATGTCACCTCAGCCTGTGTTTATAGTCCTGGCTGCTAACATGGGACAGTGCTGGCTCTTACAAATGGCAGAGTTAACATATGACCACTTATCACCGCCCCGTGTAACCAGCCCTGTGTAGTCAGTCAACAACGCATGCATGAGCATTCTGCACTACCCTGTTATAAATATACAACAATATGTGTATCTGTAGTGCACAAGTGCACCCCTTGGGGCATCTTGCTTATTAATAACAGCCGTCTCTTGTTACCCAGCTCAATATTACTCGTTTATTGACCTCAGAAGAGGTCTTGAATGCTCAACTTAAAAATATATACTTATGCTAGATCTGTTGGCGCTCAGAATTAAGAGAAAACCAAGCTGCACCCGTTCAGTAATTTACATCGACTTTTATGTGGCAGTCCTTTCAGGATATAAAAGCATATCTCCAAAACACAATGCCGCCGGATGCACGTTATAAATATACAACCTGCAGACCCCAGGAGCGATGCAAGAATGACATCACCTCGCAAAAACATAACTTTGCTGCAGTTGGACTCCCAATCTATTTCTAAAAAGGTGTTTTTTCTGCCATTTTCCTGCAGTGTGAGAGCACACCCCGCTGTTTATGTGCTCCTTCTGGCGGGTGCCCACCCCGCAATTGTGCCCTTGTTAAAGAGTGGAAGCCCACCCTGCCTTGACCCGGAGAAGAGGACCCGCTATGAGTGACATTTCAACGACTATGAGTGACACTTTCCTCGCAAGCAAAATCAAGCAATGAATACAAAGGAAACACATAAATATCAGAATTACACCTATTTGAGCAACGAGAAACTCTAATTTAACTGCTGCAAAGGCTAGCATAAAAATTGTTAAACAGCTTTCATTTATCAGACTCAAGCCAAAATGTCAGAAAATAGATAAAGCGGTGTGGGAGACGATCATAATTTAATTATAATCAGCTGAGTGACTACCAGACTCACTCGACTGCTCCGGTTACATGAGCAGTAAGCACGGCTGCATGGGAAAGCTGCGAGTGGGAGGCACTCGTTTAGGTCACAGCTAGGCAGGCCTATGATTTGAAAAGGTCTGTGCCACCTCGAACTGTGCGGTTGTCTTAGTCGCTGCTCTAAATGCCAATAGACCAGCCTGAGGCAGGAGACTCCAGCTTTATTTTAGCTATGTCCCGCTTCCCCGCTGCTGGCCCCGGAACAGCCCCACTCCAACACCCAGGCCTGGCCTGACAGCTCGACTGTCCCGCAATCGTATGGTCCTGTTTACGGGGCCCAACTGTGCGCCCGTCTGTCCCAGCCCCGCCGGCTTCCCAGAGAACAGGATCAGGGCACCAAGGGCTTGCAGCGGAGCAGAGCGGCGCTGGAGTTAATCTGGTCAGCGCGCTGCCTGCCCCAGCCCGCGGTGCACAGACTATTTCTGTCTCTCGAAGCCATGTGTGTGGAGGAGGGGGGGGTGGAGCCCCCCAGGGACAGGCCGAGGAACAGTGAGGCAAGGGGGCAAGACAGCTGTGGCTGCTTCCAGTGCAGACCGCAACTCTGCCTCGCCAGGGAGCCAGTGACATGGACGACAATGGGATTAACTTGGTTGGGGAAAAAATGATGCATCACCGGGCGCCCCGGGACCACAGTAGTGACGTCACAGTGCTGCAGGGGCTCCTAGTAGAGCTTTTGGAGAAAGAAAAGTGCCGGTACCGTAAGGGAGTTGTCGCAGATCGTCGAGACACCACATTGCCCACTGGGCGTTTTGTAGAGATATTATTCCTACCGCGAAATAAAGCAAAAAATTGCCCGCTTCTCTGATGACAGCGCTCAGCGCAGAACGGTGCAAACTGAGAACATAAGTAGGCCGGGGCGGAGACAGACACTACAGCTGACAACAGCTCAGGTGACACATCCATGCCCCCCTTTAGCGGCCCCTTGACCCAAGGCTGCATGATTGGCAGGTGCAGACTGCAGGAAGCCCCCAGGTGCCACTTTCTGCATTGCAATACCAGGATTAGGGGCGGCTGCTCGCCACCGGCTCAACTCTTCAATTAAAAAAACACAGAAAACTTACCGAGCCGAGGATTTGCCGAATGCAGAAAAGCCAGAACACCAGTACGAATCGTCCAGGTCAGGTGCGTTACTGTGGCGACTCTCCTGAAACAGGCTTCCACTCATCTGAAAGTTGAAACAGCACCGGCTCTTGATTGTCCGGCTGCTTACAAAGTGAAAGAACTAAACGTAAGCAAAGCACGTTGTAACGTATACAGAAATAGTGCTGAATAAAAAACAAACATTGGCAATGTAATAGGACTCGCATTTACGCGAGACCTATTGCATTGAAAACTGAAGTGTCGGCAGGCAAGAAGACACGAACGGGAGTGGGGGGGGGTGAGAAGTCACAGACTGAGGGAGGGGGGGAGACAGGGAAGAAAATAGTGTTAGGAGTAAAGGGGCCAATAGCCGTGGAAGGATACAAATTATGAATGAGGCGGGACTAACAAGCCTCAAACCAATCGGAAGGCAGCATTTAAGAAAAAAGCCAATGGGCAGAGAGTGGGCGGAGCTTCCACGAAGCTTCCAGCTACAGTATATACTGCATGCCTCGCAAAGCGATGGCAGCGCATTCGCGCTGCAACGCTAGGCGAGACCTAAAAAAGGAAAAAAGTGTTTTGACGTGTTTTATTTTTTCAAGATGCCTGACAGCGCTGCAGTGCTGAAAGAAGAAAAGAGTTCAGTCTTTTGTAAAGAGTGCACCCTGTGCTGATGTGTGCAATGTGGCTATTAATCAACCGTAGACAGTGGGGAAAAAGTTCAGTGGGGATGTAAGTCACAAACATATAGCCAGTTTTTCGCAGACTGCCAGGTCAGTTTTCCTCCAAAGCCACCACGGAAGTTTACAGTAAGGGCAAACTGAATGCGAATATATTAGATTGTGGAGTTGTGGGACAAAGCTTAAACGTGATTGGCCAAATTCAAAGAGCTGCAGCATTGATAGGAAATTGAGCAGAGACAGTGGGAAATAAACTACTTACCCAGGAGTACGCAGTGCAGTACAGCGTGAAAGCCAGGGTTAGATTTTATGTCACCTGGCCCCCATAATCAGCATTTAGCCACTATTCCACACAGGGCACAAGTCCTATAAAAACAAGTGGGGGGACTGACCAAGTCAGACACTATGCAAGTGACATCATGACGCGTGCCATGACGTCACGACGTAGCGTTTTAAAAGAAATAAAATAATGCTATTTAAATTATTTGTGTAAATACTGGGACAGACCACCCCATCTGACAGTCTTACACAGTGTCTGCACTTATATACAGGGACAGAACAAAGGCAAAAGCATGCCTCTCTTAAGTACCTGTGAAGAGATAGCAAGCTGTGTGCCTTTGTTTCCCCTCCAGTGCATTTACATACGAGTGTGAGGTTCCAGGATGCCTCCAGTCAGGATATTCAAACAAAAGGAGGCCTGATGGCCCCTTAACTTCGGCTGGGCTGGAGGTGAAATAAAAGCCCCCTCGCTGCCTGCACGTTGCTGCTGGAAATGGAAAGCAGACAACGTGCAGGCGCTGCTGAACCTGTCCTGGTGTCTTACACGGGACAAGTTCAACATATTTCTGTGGGGCCCAACTTCCTGGCAGGGGGGATGGCGTCCACCCTGTGAAAAAAGTGGGTGGACGCCGTGTACCTGCGTGTACCCCCGACTCGTGCCCTGATCCCACACCACTTCATGTCCAGAACTGGCAGGAAAGGAACACTTGATCTGAGGCCTTCGCCACAGCATATTATCGACATGCCCTTTGTGAAAAGTGTCTGCAGGATAAAAGGGCACAGGCGCAGAACACACCAGCACGGTAATAGGTCTAAATAACACGAGGAGGCTCTGCCCGCAGGGGCTCAAAGCACGAGCCACACACAATACTGTTTAATCTGGAAATCATTGCGCGCGTGACCCCGGACATTACGTCTGACACAGCTCGTGTACGCTGCTGGGTTAGAATTGATTGCTATTTATTGCAGATTTAGTGCAATGGATATCAGTTGTCGCATGCTAGAGGTGTGTGTGAAGGGGTCTCCCAGAAGCAGGGCCGGCTTTCGCGCTGGTGGCGCCCTGTGCCACAATGTCTGTTGGCGCCCCCCTGCCCCCCCTCCAATGACCACCTCTGCCACGGATTCCCTCACTAGCACCCTTTAACAGTGCATGTCAAGTCTCCATAACTACTGTCTCTCGGATTCATTTAGATTTATAGCACCGCTCATACCAGTGTAGGGTGTCAGACCACTTTACATCACACACACATTGCACAGAGACAATCAATCATACGTGTGTAAATCAGTGTATAGGAAATGTTACATCAGACAGGACTACAAGGTGTAGTGTAGGAGTGACATGTCAATGATACTGGTAGGCAATATTGTTTGAGTCCTTATTCTGGAAAAGCACATTCAGAACCTAAAACATAACACCATTGTTAGGCGTTCTCTTTAATAATAAGAATTGTTTTCTACCTAAATGAACCCTTTTCACAAGATTAGGATGATGAAAGACTGGGCAAAAAAACATATAGCTCTAACATATACCTTGCAGTTTGCATGCAGCTCTAGGATGACAGTTAATAGCTCAATGTTCTATATTAGGATTTTGACTTATAAACAACAAGTAACAAAAGGAGCTATTTTACAGAAGTAATAACCCACTGACCTATTTACACTATATGCATTTCATTATCCGCATGGTACACGTTATTAGCTGCAGGCATTTTAACCCTCTGCGCTACCTTAGGATGAGTCAAAACCTCAACTAGGCAAATGTTTGGTCTCTTTCCAGGAAAACGATTAATCACCGGAGTTATCTTGACATTTTAATTGATGTCTGAAAATTGCTGGAGGCCAGGAATGCGGCAGCAGGTGCTTTTAAAATGATAAGATACTTGCAAAAATTACACCCCCACCCCAAGTCAACGCCCGGTGTGGTAGCCCCGATCGCACAGCCCTAGAGCCAGCACTGCCCAGAAGCAGATTTGCGGAGGACGGCCTGAGAAGGCAAAGAGAAACGCGGCGTCTCGTGGAGAGAATCTGGCAAAATTGTGACCACTCTGTGAAAGATGTGCCTACCTCTTGCAGCCAGACCTCAGACCCAGTGCAAGACATATCTCATTGCTACCCCTAGCTCTTGTGAGGACATTAGAGCACTTTACAGGAGAACCAGCTTCCATTACACATTTTAGGTATTGAGTGGTTTTCCCAGAATTACAGGCTGTTGAGCCGAGGCTGGGAGTGGAACCTGGTTCTCCAGTCGAAAAGCCTGCCCGATAGACCATGGTTATGCTGCACAGTTACCTTAAAACTGACACATTGACTGTTTCTGTTGAAGGTATTTCTGAGTGTCACACAAGAAAACTGCCTGAAAACTAGGTCCTTTAAATACCCTATGTTCTCAACCCTCTTTCCAGCAGTGACATAATCGCGGGGACACTCGCCCTTCATGTTCAGTGTTTTTTTTACGTCATTTCTGATGCCTGGTCGGAAAACAGTGGGCTCTTCTTTCCTTCATTGTGCAGGCTGATCTCAGTCCTTCCTCATTTCCTGTAAGATTCTTTCTTTATATCTCTGTGTCTCACAGGTCCACGGTGGTAGTGTGAGCTTTCACCACCAACAAAACAGCCGCTGGTTACTGTGCAGCATTTACATGTTAAGGAACCGGATGATGGAAATAAGGGCCAGTTGCTTTGGCAGCTTAATTTCTGCAGGTCAGCAACATCTGTACCACCATATTATTAGAGATATTATTAGAGCGAGAGGCCCTTTTGTCCCACTCACCTCCCAGTCTGTCTTTCCAGGTAAGCATCACACCTGATGGTTTAAAGGCGATCGCTTTTCAGCCCTGCTAGCAAAACTGTAAAGCTCCCCCCCTGCATTGGTCTTCACAGGGAGTCTACACAAACCAGGCAATCTGCGGGATCAGTGTGATTGTCTGACTGCCACCTGCTGGAGAGAGACTCCCTGTCTGGGCCTGTTTGTGTACATAGCCAGTGGCAGCTCTCATCACCCACCGTATTTGGCACTGTTCAAATGGCATAAATGCATTTGCCAAGTTCTCGGAAGATTGCTAATTTACCATGGAATGTAAGAAACTGAGAAACACACATTTGTCATTTAATGTGCCAGTGACACCACACTGAATGCAAATGAAAGCTTTTAATAAGCACCAGCTAAAACAGAGAAAATGAGCGGAGGGTTCCACTGAGAGAACTTCACTGGAAATGCAAACATTTTACATGGCAGCGCCTTTCATTTGTTCTGGGCTGGCCAAAATCAATTTTTTCACATCGTTTTTTTTCCAACAACCGCAAATTGCCGCACTTTAACAATGGCACCCATGTCCACTGTCAGCAGCTTCTAAATACTTTTAAGGTCCTAAAGGCATTTGAGAATTCGGAAGAATGTTTTTTGTAGGCTTGTTTTTATATAAATATAGTGCTTCTAGAGTTCACAACTTGGGCAGTAAACCTTGTTTTATGTCTCTATTCCCTTAATGTACACATTATCAATAGCCTCCGTCCATTCAAACGTGGTATTTTATTATCATATTTATATACTACTCTTATAAGGCATTGAAGCAGTTTAAAAATGTGTTGCTTCAGTGCATTGCTTGCAAGTTCCAAATAGTGTTTCACGTACAGGGCGTTGTGTAAGGCTAAATGAGAACAGTAGATATAACACCCAGGATAATGTGCTGCATGGCTAAATACTTTTAAAGCCCGAAAGGCGAGGCCGATTGCATTGCAAATGCTTGTTTCTGTTATGCATGGCTTGGTTGAGTATGTATATATAATATATTGGTTCATTTAAAGAATTAATGAGCAACAATGATGGGGTAATAATAGCAATAGTGACAATGATAGAATAAAAAAGCATTTACATAGGGAAACTAGAGAAATTATTAGCCTACACTCAAACACTTACACGAAGGATGTCAAAATTCATACAGGATTAAAGGATAACACATGGTATGCACATATGAAAAACATTGGAGAACAGACCACAAATATATCATGTTATGTGTGCTCTTTAATACCTCACTCAACATCCGCCCCAATTCTATACTTAAGAAAAGAGGTAAACCTGAATGTCACCCTCTGCTTGATACACCTGCTAGCTTGTAGAGTAAGAGGTCAAATACAGTCCTATTTATTCCAAGCAACAAACAGATTCATGAACGCCTCTTCCTATGAAACAAGTACCAGTTTAACCAAAATCATAACTGACAGATCCATGATATATGAAGAACTAGAAGATATGGTAAGAAGAGGACAGGTTTTAGGTAGTTATAAAAGACATGAATTCCTCAAAGAATATATGATACAGCAGGGAAAGCTAGCAGTATACCATCCCGATCGTAGATGTAATAATTACACAGATATTCCCGAAAGTCCCCAAGAATAAGACCAATAATGCTAATAAATGGATCCATTTATCCACAGCAGGGGTCGAGTCACAATCTCATAATTTCTTGCCAAGGAAGATCTCTGTGGGAGGAGGGGCTCAATGGTACACACACAAAAGGGTGTAAGCAGATTTGGAATACATATGCCTCTAGTTACATCACTGTGAGCCCTACTCCTAAAAATATAAAAGTGATTAAATTAACACATTTCTCTTATTGTTTTAAGGGCAATGGTGCCTTTCCAGTGGGGATCAACTATACTGCAGCACCACACAAAAAACTTGGATACTTACAACAAGGCACCTGCGGACTAATGGATTACCACAGGCAGTGTGGAGAAAAAGTCTATGCCCAACTGCCACCCGGGTGGCACGGTGTCAGTTCCCTGGTGAATGCATATCCCGGTGTTAATAATTCCAGGGGAGGATATTTCAGCATTGCACAAATACCCAATGAGCAAAAAGATCACCCTTCTTCACCAAAAAAGAACAAGAAGAGAAATGGAGTATTTCGGATGGAACATATACAAAAATATCCCACAAGACTTCAGACTTTTCAGTGAAGGCCAAGGGAATGCAGGAGGGTCAATAACCTTCTTCACCTTGCAAATAAAAGCAAATGCAAGGTGGTTGCAGACCACAAGGTGGGAACTTTTAAAAATGAACTATACTGAAGATGGATTCAACTCAATTAAAGAAGAACTAAGAGCCATGAGAATGATGGTAACACAAAACAGATACGTGTTGGATTTGCTCACACCTATCGACGTTGGAGTTTGTGAAAAAATTAAGAACTGCATGCTGCACATATAAACCTGGAAATTATGCTGAAAATGGCTCTCCAACTAAAGTCATACATATGGATCATTTGGCCTCCAGTACCATAGTATGAGCCAGGCTTACTTCGATGAACACTCATGTGGCAAATGGAGCATATTGCAATGTTATCCTCCTGCTTGCTGATAGTAAAGAAGTCCCAAACTAGGGAGTAAAACTTTTTTAGTGTGCCACTGGTACCACTGCCAATGCTCATAGAACTGAATGTAGGTGGGGGTGACAACCATTTCCTCTATGTAGTGCATACTTCGACTGGGGTTATGGTGGATGCAGGTCTCAGCGAGGGCCTTACAAATATGGTGGTCGTGTTGGAACCACTGCCACATCCCTTGGAACAGAGTGAATGGAAGGGGTAATATTGGTGTCCTATGAGCCAGCTTCCACAACAATGATGGGCTCATCCGTCTCATATTTTAATTCTAAGGCTTTCAGGTACTTTCCTTTTCCCTTGGCTCTTGTGGTGGGTCTCAGCCTCAGCCGGGGTCCAATCCATGTCCAGATCATCAAAAGGGGGCTTGTAGAAGATGGTGGAGTACCCTTTATTTTTCTTGCTGGAGATTGGGAAGCCAAAGGTTTAAGAAGAGGTACATCTTCCTCAGCAGAAAGCTCAACCTCCTGTTATGCTCCTACTTCAGGAAGATTTATTGCTGGCTGCAGCTCCTCTTGCCCACTTTGCTCAGTTTCTTGGGACTAGTCTGCAGCTGAGACGGATCCAATTCAGATTCACTGCTCGCTGCCATGATTGCATTGGCTGCAATGCTGAGAGACAAGGCCTGCGGCTTAGGTTGGGGTGGTGCCGTCGTTGATGCAGGAGTGCTGCTCCCAGCTTGCTGCCCATAGGACGGTGCAGCAGGCACTTGCAGTCTCTTGAAAAAGGAGGAGGACGGCAAGCCAGTGGTGGCAATCTGCCTTTTCTTCTCCTCCACACTGGCCACTTTCTTGGCAGAACCTTTCTTTTGGGCTATCTTCAAGCTCTGTCAGTTGGCACTTAGCTGCACAAGTGGAAGCAGAGGATGTCTTGTGTGTTGTGGTCAAGTCACTTTGGGCTGGCCTTCTGTCTGGCAGTACCGTGGGTGATGTCTCTTGTGCACCTAAAAGCAAACAAGCAAAAAAAAACATTTAGTGAAACGTGGCATTTTTGCAGTTTGGATTATTTATAGTACAGACAATGTAATATAGTGACGTTATCTCAAATAATTCACAACAATAGTGTGTCCATTCCAAACCACAAATCATTTCAATCAGGATAACAACATACTTATGTAATTGTTTGCTTTATGTGCATCTAATGGAAAATATGTTCGTCAGGCAGGGGATGCAGGGTAAATCGAATAATCTTTGAAAATGAATGCTGGTATGTGCCTATGGAAGGCAGGGGTTGCAGGGGAAAATTTAATAATCCTTAATAAGGTAAATGCTGGTGTGCGACAACGGCAGGCAGGTGGTTTAGGGGAAAATGAGTAATGATAATCCTTAAAAAATTAATGCTGGTGTGCGCTAGGTACCTATGGCAGGCAGGGTATGCAGGGGAAAATTAATTACATAATCCTTAAAATAAATGAATGCTGGTGTGCGGCTGTGCCAGGTGCCTATGGCAGACGAGTTTGAAGGGAAAATGTAAAAAAAAAAAGTAATTGCTGGTGTTCTAGGGGCTATGAGAAATCCATTGGGGGCAATGAGGTGCAGGGTTAAAATGGAAAAAAAGCATATAATATTATATAAACACTGTTCATACATACATATACTACAATGATCCTCAAGCACATTAAACTGATATCAAGGAAAAAAGTAACAAAACTTGACAAAAACATAAAGTCATAGCCCTCTTCTATCAATCTCCCTAGAAAACAGCTTTGAAAACTGGGAAAAATGGATTAAACACACAGTGGCTGGCTGCATAAAATGGGGGCTGGCCACATGGTCAAACACCAACAAGCAAGGAGGCATGGACAACACATGTAGGCCTATGGCAACAGCACACTGGCTGGCTCCACAAAATGGCCACCAGCTACATGGTCAAACAACAACAAGCAAGGAGGCATTATTATTATTAATTAGCATTTATAGAGCGCATGGCTACCCAAAGGCATCCCAGCGCTGACGGCAATTAGGGCTAGTAGGGGAAGGCTAGCAGGCATAGACAACAAAGAACACATGAGAACAAATGCAGGCCTTTGGCAAAAGTACAATTGTCCTGATTGTTCTGGCAATCATGAGCCAATTGACTTCTCAATGGGATAGGTGCTATTGTACACTTTACTATGTGTAGTGCCTCGGTAGGGGATGGTGAGAGGGGAGGAGGCAGAGACAGGGATGAGAAATTAGGTTTTGGGTTTTCGCCAGTTTTTGTTTTGTTCCCCTCCGGTCTCTGCTTGTAGGCAGGTGTAGATGCATGCAAAAAAAAGAATAAAGTTTTATAAAACAGAAGTGATCCTAGAAATTCATATACATACATACAAATGAACATTTCCCTTTTCCTGGTGTTAAAACCAGACAACTCATATAGAATCCTATTGGATTATATACATTTGAACGCACCTACACATATGCAGTGCAAAACACTCAACAGTGCTGGGCTGATTACAAACTTAGGAAAAAACTGTGATGTTGAATATCTCCAAAGGGTACTTTAGTCCAAATATAGCATCTGATTCACAGTATCTAACCGCTTTCTTGTTTGACAAATTCCAGTATGTCTATATAAGGTTACCATAAGGGTAAAAGAACAGCCCTGAGCTTTTTTAGGCAAGAGTTATGGAGATCCTGAAAGAAGATCTTGCTGTGGTTTAGTATATTAATGACCTATATATAACAGATGATGATTTAAAGTACATCAAGATCAGGTGGACTGACTAGAGACTCTTTTGGCTCAATATGAATTAAAAATAAATTGCATATCCAAAATTGCGTATTTTAATGTGATCTTGCTTGATATGATTTATCCAGTGAGGGTAAAGGATTGACATTGGACTTCCTACAGAAGAGTGCTACTTTACAACCTCCAAATACACTGAGAAAGTTGCAAGCCCTGATGGGGTTTTTGAACTCTGTAAAGGCTTATTGGCTACACTATGTTGAGCAAGCAAAGCCCTTATATGAATTAATTACTGTAACATTTTCTGATAAAAACTGAAAGAACATTCCACACTATCTTACGTGGACTACACATATGTTATTTATGAGGGACAGATGACCCCCTCATAGCTTCAGCATTGAACATACCATGCCTAATAAAAGTGAAGAAATTGACGCTAAAGGGATCTATGCAGCTGATTTGGCTGGTAAGACAGCAGTGCAACACTTTACAATTGCTGCTGCAACATGATTGCTGACAAAGATCAATCAGACATAATAGTGGAAACACAAGCAACATTTAAAGGAGAAACATCTCCTGATGGTTTCCCTTTAAAATATTCTTACAGCATTACAAAAGACAATGTTCATATTGTTTTAATACCAGAGACTGGGGATACACATTTGCCTAATGAGCGAACTATAGACCTGATAAGGGCAGCTCATGGAATGTTAGCTTTGGCTCATGCTTGTATCAATGCCCATGTGTCAATTTTACAACAATACTGGTGGCCCAAATTACTGAAGAATGCAAAGAAATACTCCCCGGAGGATATCCAATTAACCCCGCTGTGTAATTTTCCTCAACCATGTTGACCTATTGCCAATAGTCAATCAATATAAGTACATATTGTCTGCGGTCGATTCATGTTCTACATTTCATTGTCTGTGGCCACAAAAGACTCCCACTGCTCGAGCAGTCCTAATAGTCTTGCAGTACCTAGTAGCAATGGGAGCAGATCATACTTTCCATTCAGACAACAGACCTGCATTCGCCACTAAGGCGTTTATGGATGTTATGTCTGCTTTAGGAGGACAACTACTATACTCGCACCTTCTCCGATCAGAATCATACAGTGTGGTCGAGCGAGCAAACAGTACACCAAAGCATTCCTTAAGTGCTAGGCTAATGGACTCAGGATTGCTGTGGTACCATAACATGTATAGGGTTCAATGAACACTTAATAACTTGCCCAGAGGTGTACTGGGTAGCCGAACCCTTACCACATGCTTGTACTTGACCTTGATCTATTTGGAAAGATGGTGAAGTCTAAATTTGGTTTGTCTGACTGTTTCACATTTGAATCTGCTGCAGAATATTCAAGAAGTTAGAGAGCCCTGTCTACTAAAAAAGACTCTGACTTCACCACTGAGGATAAAGCTGCAGGTGGCTGGCTTCCCAAACTGTTAATGCTAGTTCACAAGTGTATCCCTGACAAGCAAGTCTTCATACCATCTAAAAGACCAACTGTTTCAGTTCTTTGGCCAGAAGGCAAATCACCAGAAATCCAACCACCTCTCCCTGGTGCGAAGAAAAATAGAAAGGATTTGAAGGAGTACATCAAAAACCATAATGTGGCAATTCTCTTCAGATGACCACTGCCAATACCAAAGTGCCTCCAGATTAGTCCAGTAAGTCCTCTACATATTCATAGCGAAAGAAGAGTACAGCCATATTGAAATCTTCTGGGGACTGATGGGTCTGCTGTATCTCTTTCTGTATATTTTTATTGACCATTTTACTTTTTGCAATTCTCAATTGTTGTATACATTGAGGATAATTAAACAATAGTGTTAATTGTTCACACCTCTTACCACAATACATGGATCAAGCTGTTTTAAATCCTCACAACTGTTACACGGAGTGCAACATTCATTACAGTGGGTTTCATATGCTGCCATTGATGGCCAGTGATAACACAAACAATGAAACAAAAATTGCGGTCCTTAGGCCCAGATCCTGTAAGTATGCATGGCCAAGCATTGTGTATTGGCTCATTGGGAGTCTCAGGAAGGCTAGTGTGTTTATTGTGCAGGTACTGGTTTCCTGGTGCACTGTGTGTATTCAGATCCTGGCATGCATCGCTTGTTTGTCAACTACATGTGGCAAAATCTCTAGGGTTGAGGTTTCACCCGGTTCGTAGCATCGTAAGCACAGAAAAGGCCACCAGGATGTAACATCTAAGAAAGCCTTTCATCAGTTTTGACATATATCACTGTCAGAAGTGTTTCCCATCGATCAACCCATTTAGGACCTTGTCAACCCCATATTGGGCTCTTAAGCATCTCTATCTCAGCCTTGGTCAATTTCTCTACATACCTCAGCCACTTCTCAGCATCTGGGGACTGCCAAACTTTCCACGACAGAGCTATGGCACATTTAGCCAAGACAAGCCTGAGGTTATAAACCTAACTGTGTGTTTGTGTTTCAACAGGCATGGTAGATGGCCCAGCAGGCACGTCCTGACATCTTGAGCTATGTTGTTGTTATGTGCAACCAATAATGTGCAATCATGTCACAGTACCACACAATGTGCATAAAGTCTGCTCCCCCCACCTGTCCTTGACCGCACCCAACAGTGCATTATGGGCAAGGAAGTGGCTTGTATCCAGTTCCCAACTGTTCGTCAAGGTGTTATGCAAGTGAAGGGTGCCACTAGAGAAAAGGCTCCCACTGTGAGCACCCTCTGCATCAGTCAACGCTTTATGACTTTTGTGTGCTGTCAATGCTTTATATTGCAGGGTTAGCCAGAGTGGGATCTACAGAGCATATATCACATTTAGTTGTGCCCGCTTCACATACCGTTGCCAGCACATCCTTTCCATCTACACCTCCCTGAGAGTATCAGCGGGTAGGGGGCTGTTCCCTAGTATTGCACTATCAATTTAATTAGTTCTTTTCACATACCGTCCCCCCCCCTCCCCCGGGGTCAGACATCGCATCCATCATTGTAGATGCGCTGCCAAGTGAATCTGATGTATCTCTAAGTTTACACCCATTATCAAATGCTGATCCGGATGGGGCACAAGCATAATCTCCAGTAAGTGACCCTGCTGAATCCTCAGCTACGATTGCTGAAAATGCAACTTTAGATGCACCACCAAAAGAATATACAACATTTTAAATTATACTGTTGCAAGAAATTGTGCTCTCTGTAAACAGTCTAGATCCAAAGCCTGAGATGAGAGCTTTTTCCATTCAATTCCTCAAGAAACACAATAAATATCCACTTCTCTATTAGTCAACACTACGGATAGATGCTTACCTTTGCTGGGGCCGTGACAGGCATTCACCCACCATGGTCCTATATTTGGATAATTTCTACAATATCCTCATTCCTTTTGTGGCATGCAATGTTGATTATTATTTTGGTGATTTGGAACCACATTCTTCTCACAGAGTTAAAAGGGACTATCATGTTGTCAACATCTCCGCATACCCATTGCTTGATGGTGTTCTTTGGGAAAAAGTGCCTTACCACATTTTGGTCCCTTACAGAAATGATTACAATTTCTTGCAGTTTGAAAATTTGACTACAGATGTTTTGCAACATTTTGAGACATTAATGTTGTTAAACAGCTGATGACTGATTTGAGTTTGTATGCTTCATTGGACAATTAAGATCCATAGCTCAATGCAGATAATCATCAGGGGCTGATCTGTTTCCGTTATAATGGACAACACTACATTGATTGATCAAACAGCCCAAGGGAAGCATACAAATATACCCAATGGGAGCATTGTGGGACCCTTCAATTAACGTTCCTAGAAGTTTTCGGAAACGATTTTTCTATTTGAATAGTGATGACAGATCAGACCCATCTAATTTTTATTATTTCTAGGAGAATGAAAAGTTTAAAAAGAGTGTGATTACCCATCACAGCTTACTATATTTTCTACAATTTATGGATTAATTTCTAGAACACAGACATACTGGAACAAAAATATCAATACGAACAATGCCTGGTCTAGATTTTGGCAAATTCATGTCAAATACACCTTGTTTAGCGTATGTAAGAATTCTAGAAAATATATTTTTTTTAAATGAAGCTTTAACCAGCATTATGAGTTTCACTTCTCTTTCAGATTTAAAGATAAATCAATTGCTAGAATTAATTTAACATATATTACAGTTTGGTAATGGAAAGAAAACATTGCTGGTAATGATTTCAATTAGATGATTCAGAATGGAACCTACAATATAACACTGTTTCATTCAGATGAGATAGACTTATGGCCAACAGACACTAATAGATGTCTGCACAGGTTTGGTCTAACAGTACCGATCCGTTAGAAAAATTTCCAGACCCTAGATATAATACATATACTCCTATGACAGTGACTAGCTATAGTGAAGGGAAATTGTGTCAGAGGTGGCTGTCATGATCTAGTCTGAATACTGTAAAAAACATATGTCTAAAAGCAGTGAAGCTATGGATTTGAGTGATATTCAATTAGGGCTACATGCTCTAAAGAAAAAAAGCTTTATAGCTACAATTATATATGCATATATACAATACAGAGCAAACATATTCAGGGAGAAGTGTCAGAGACATGAAAGCGGACAGGGAAATGATGCAAACTACTCTCAAGGTTATTGATAATGGCTATCAGAATCTCTAAACACCTCTATACTATCTGCACTATCAACTCTGCTTTTATTGAACACAAACAGTAATAATGTGAAAATACAACACAGGAAAAATACCACACCAATTTACAATATAGAGTAACATTTACTAAATTATTTGCGACCAAAATGACAAAAATCCAATTAGTAGAACCAAAGTTCAGGAACCGTCGACGAGGAGCTGAGATGAGAGGTCCAGTGTTGAGCTGAGTCGAGCAGCGGTGAGGAGAGTTGCGATACAAGGTTCTGCGTCATCACCGAGCAAGCTGCTGGGGCTCCGCAATGCATTTGCGCAGGGGATGAGATGTGCTGCACTGGGCCTGCAGCACTTATTATGCCACCCACTTAAGAAGCCTTTTTAAACATGTCTCAGGCCTGCATTTGCAACCTGGCAAAATAAACCTTTTGCTAGGCCCAAACCTCCCTTTTTAATACATATAAGTCACCCGTAAGGTAGGCCCTAAACAACCCATAGGACAGCGTGCATTGTATTTAAAAGGTAGGACATCTGCTTTTAAGTTTTGCATGTCCTGATAGTCGAAAACACCTACATTTGTTTTTCACTCCTGTGAGGACTACCTCTCCCATAGGATAACATTGGGATACCATATAGCATTTAATAAGTGCCAACTTGAGATTGGAAACAGGTACAAAAAATAAGTTATTTACTTGTACAATGTGGTTCTTCAGTATTGATATATTTCAGTAATCAAAGAGATAGGCACTGATATAGTATCATCCCTAGGCACATGATGTTCTGTATATTACTCATTGTAAGGGTAATGCTCCCGATTGATGCCTGTCTCTGAATGAATACTCACCTTCCAAATAAGTAAAAGCCTGTCCACCAGGCTCATCATCAACTGTGTCCTTACTGTAAGCTGGCCCAAAAAGTCCTTAATCCTAAGACTCTTCTGTTTCAAGAAGATGAGCAAGGGGCAGTAGAGATACCTTGCTCTGGGATGTCTGTTCCGGGCGCAGGGCCACAAGAATTCCCTCTGTGGTAATAGAGACAGGATGTTTGTGAGCTGTCAACAGGCTAATCGACGATGACGAAAGGGCCTGTTTGCCACAAGCAATGTGTTGAAGCGATGTAGGGGTCGCCGCTGGATATTTAAACATTCCCTTCGAGGGGATGTTAAAGCCGAAGTAGTTGTTGCCATAGCCTTCGCCGAAGAAGTCGTAGTCATTGCCGTCGTTGGGTTAATGATGCCACCGTTGTCACCGATATTGAGGGTGATTTCGTCGTAGCAGCAGTCGATG
Source organism: Calotriton arnoldi (assembly GCA_963921515.1). Lineage (NCBI taxonomy): Eukaryota > Metazoa > Chordata > Amphibia > Caudata > Salamandridae > Calotriton > Calotriton arnoldi. The sequence goes on along the minus strand of CAWUFW010000952.1, from coordinate 1,651,153 downwards.
ACGGATCCGTCGATGAGTGGATTTTTTCCAACAACTGTTTCTTCTGAGGGGTCACAGGAATTGGTAATGAATACTTCCTGTGGGAAGAAGTGGGACTGACTTCCTTCCTGATGGATTTTGAAGACCCAGACTCCTAATGAAGAGACTTTGATTTTTCAGGGTCCTCAACACATGAGGTAGAACCCTAATTCTTACACTTTTTCCCCACTGAGGAACGACTCTGCCCCTCATCATCAGATCCAGAATCTGAGTGGGTCTTTTTTTCTGAAGCCAGAGAAGAAGTCTGGCCTCTCTGTCTTTCAAGATTTTAGCAAAAAAGATCTGCAATGCTTACATTCTTTAGAGCGGATCTTCTGAAAAAAGTCTGGGCTTCATACAAGACTTACAATGCCTGAACACCCTCTTTTTAGATCCCTCTGACATTATATTGTGAAGAAATCAAGACAATTGTACCTCAGAGTTGCTCCGAGGTTAAAATGTGTCACTTTTGGAAGCCCAAAAAATCAAAAGATGAATGAGCACAGGAACTGAGCAGAGGTGACGGAGACTCCCTCACACATGACGTGCGGTTAGAAATCTAAAGTCTGGGGGCCCTGCAGGGGAAGAGTGCTTCAGGGTCAGCTCTCTGATTAATTGAAGTTTGGATCTATTAAAACAATGTGAATTGGTCAACAACGTCAATTGAATTCTATGTCAGGACCGGACGCGAGGATTATGCTCATCTTTCTTTATTTTCCATACTCCAGCAACTTCAACTTTAACAATAAAAAACAACAAGTTCCATGGTTCATGCAGTTCATAGGTCGTCCATAGTCCACCAATCAGCAGTGCTCATGGTTCCCGAGGGCGTGCTGTTGCTAATACCCTTCCTCTTTCTTTCCTGCTCTCCAGCAAGATAAGTACAGTTTTCCTCTCTCTCGTCAGGGCGGGAGGCATTCTGTGTATAATTGCCTATTTTTTATCGTTATTGTTACGTGGCGCTTCACTAATGCTGTTTATGCGTGTTGAGCGCGCGAGCGTTTGTTGGTAATCAGGTATTTTTTCCCTGTTTTAGGTACGGGGCCACAGGAGCTTTCACTCGCGGCCCCTCTTGAGGCGAGGGTGCGATTGCACACGCAAGGGCCAGGGGGCGCATGTCCGCGTCTCGTTGGTCCGCATCGCGCTCTTCGCGGCGGGACGATAGAGTATCGGACGAACGCCCTCGTTGCACGCCAGGCCGCCTCTGAGCTCTGGGAGCCCTGACGCCCGCGAAACGCGGGTCTGTATTTAAGTGCCGGTCTCCCTTACGCCCGCATCGTGGGTCAGTATTGACGCCGCACGGCAATTTGTGAAATGTTTTAACGCGCATTTGAGAACTGGCAGGGAGATTCTTGGGGGCGGGCCCAGAAGCTTTGGACACCCGCTTTAACCAGGGTGAGTCACCCCTAGCCGGTTAATAAGCCCAGCTTTACACCTTAGGTGTGCCAATACGTTGTGATTTTGCTCACGCCAAAATTAACCCCTGACCTGTAGTGCCACTACTAGCGCATGGAGCGCTTGGGGTAGTCTCTTCTCATATCCCTCCATATTTTCTGGTATATTTACCACTGTCTTTCCCTCATTCTCGTCATGGAGGAGTACACAGAGGAGGAATCCCTCCAAGTGATCCCACTAGACGATGAGTTTTGCGACGCGGTGGATGCATCCATCCACCAGGCAGTCTCTGCTGCCATGGGGCCTTTTGAGCGTTGCATGATGCAATTTGCATTTGCTTGTCAAGCCCAGCACCCTCAAAAGCACAAAAGCAGCTCGAGCATGGATCTGGGAGCCTTTGACCGCCTGAAGAAGGCGTTTCTGGCCAGGCCAGACGGGGGATCACAAACTACCCCCCAGAGGTCCCAATTTTACAGGATGACGAAGAGGACTCAGTAGAAGAGTCAGCTGATGAAGCAGGCCTGTCCAGGCCTTGGCGTCCTGTAGAGCCCTCAGCCAATGACGCCATGGAGGAAGAGGAACACTCAGATATGTTAGTTCCTGAGGACCTTGTTCACCCCCGGTCCTCGGAGTGGACCCCCTCCGCTAAAGTTTCGGCGTTTGTGGCGGGATGCCTGCGCAAGCCCCTAGAGAAAGAGGTGAGAGCTTGCCTCAGGGCGGAATGCCCGCGCCCTGCCCTACCGGGCAAAGTGGCATTGACCCCGGAGGTTGACTCCAGGATTGCAACCTTCCTGCAAAAGTATATCCGTGACCCCAAAAAAGGGATTGACCGATCATGGAAGTCATGTCAAGATAAGCTATTAGATATCACTGGTCCCATCACCAAGGTCCTAGAGCTGGCGGAAGAGGCCAAATTGTCTGGCACCACGCTTTCCCCGGAGAGAGTCTCGAGTTGGGCTCAACGCGCTATTGTCTTCTTGGGCAATGCAAACCCTGCCCTTTCTACCGAAAGGAGGCGCTCCTTTTTACTGAAGGTAGACCCCAAGTTGGGAGACCTCGCCTCTTCGGAGGCGGGAGCGGTGGCACAAGGCGGTCTCTTTGGGGAACCGTTTATAAAAGAGCTGACCAAATTTGTAGCCACCTTCATATCGCTCGACAAAGCGCAATCCTCCATAAAGAAGGTGTTCCTCTCTAGGGTTTTTGTCGGGGCCGGTCTCGGCAGAGGGCGTTCGACCGGCCGTTTCTTCACCCAAGGCCCTCAAAGAGGCAACGGCAAGAAAGCACAGGACACGGGCAGACAGGAGTTCTTCCAGTCCCGTCGAGGCCTCAGAGGCCGCGGTGGCAGAGAAACAACCAGAGGCCACACCGGGCCTAACTCAGGTGAGACTTTCCCCTCTTTCACACCTACCGGTGGGCGGCAGGTTGGCGGTTTTCGCGGACAACTGGAAGGTTATTACCTCCGAAGCATGGGTGTTACAGACCGTACAAGAGTTCCACATAGAATTCTACGGTTCCCCCGTGCAGGAAGTTTGTCCTCGACCGCTGGTTTTTGTACAAGATCAAACGGCCCTCATAGACCAAGAGGTGAAGGATCTACTGCAAAAAGGGGCGGTGGTTCCCACACACCTTCATCCCAGGGGTTTCCTCAGCAATATCTTCCTGGTAGACAAGACGGACGGAGGACAGTGTCCAGTAATAAATCTGAAAGAGTTCAATCAATGGCTAATATACCGCCATTTCAAGATGGAGGGCATCCATCTACTGCGAGACCTCCTCCAACCGGATGATTGGATGGCCAGGCTGGATTTAAAAGATGCGTACTTGGTGGTTCCCATTTTTCCCCCGCACCGTCGATTCCTACAGTTTCTGTGGAAAGACCAGGTGTTCGAGTTTGCCTCACTACCTTTCGGCTTGTCCTCAGCCCCGTGGTGCTTCACCAAGGTTCTCAAGCCAGTGGTGGAAACGCTAAGAGCCAAAGGCTTTCGCCTTATCGTTTATTTGGACGACATCCTCCTCTTGGAACAATGTCCTCTCCGGCTCTCCCAACAGTAGCAGGAGACTATAGAACTCCTTCAGAACCTGGGGTTCATAATCAATACCAAGAAGTCGCTCCTGAAACCTGCCAAACAGGTAACCTTCCTGGGTTTCGTCGTGGACTCGGTATCCTGCACCTTGAGCCTTCCGGCGAGGAAGATGTCCAAGATCCGCAGGGAGTTGAGGCGAGTGTTAGCCCGTTCCTCGACCTCACTGCGACAGATTGCTCGACTGGTGGGCCTTGTGGCCTCCTCAATTCAGATGATTTTTCCAGGTCTGCTCCATTACAGAGCATTGCAACGCCTGAAAGCCTCCCATCTTTGCAGGGGCCTACAATACTCAGATCAGGTACCCCTGACGGACGAAGTGTGTATGAAAATGAAATGGTGGCTCGACCATATGGATGTCTGGAATGGCAGGGCCATATTCGGTTGCGAACCAGATTTAGTGATAGAGTTCGACGCCAGAAAGTCAGGCTGGGGAGCCCGCTGCGGGGACTCCTTTACCGGAGGAAAGTGGTCAGCAGACGAGGGTCAACTCCACATCAACTGCCTAGAACTGATGGCAGGGTCCTTCGCAATCCAGTGTTGGACGAAGGAAAAAGCGTCCTGCAGCGTGCTTCTGAAGATGGACAACGTATCGGCGGTCCGGTACAACAACCATCTTGGGGGGAACAAAGTCCAAGGCCTTGGCGGACCTAGCCAAAGATTTTTGGACATTTTGCCTTTCCCACAACGTTTCGGTGATGGCAGAATACCTTCCCGGAGTTTCCAATGTCATAGCGGATTGGTGCTCCAGGAGTTGGTCAGACATGAGTCTCTGGCAACTGCATCCTCCGACTTTTCAATGACTCCACGACATGTGGGGCCCTTTCTCAGTAGATCTCTTTGCGTCCCGTTTGGACCACCAACTTCCGCGTTTCTTCAGTTGGAAACCGGATCCTTTAGCGACGGCAACAGATGCTTTCCTCCGGGATTGGTCCAAGGAGATGGGTTATGCCTTTCCCCCATTCGCCATGATAATGAGACTCACGACGCAAGTCCGCAGGCAACAGGCGAGGGTGGTCTTGGTTACCCCTTACTGGAGGTCTCAAGTGTGGTTTCCAGTTCTTCTGGAACTTTGCTGGGATTCTCCAATCCTTCTACCCGAGGTCTTTTTCTCCTGAAGGATCCCCCGGGCGCTCCACACCCTCTAGTCCAGCAAGGGCGGATGCCCTTGGTAGCATGGCGGATTTCAGGCTTCGTTGGAGAATCTCTGGACTATCGGCAGAAGCTCAAACATTACTGGGAGCGGCTTGGGCCGACAGCACTAACAAACGCTATAAGTCAGCATGGTCCAGATGGGTCCGTTGGTGTGTTCGGAACAACCAGTATCCCATGGGGTGCGAAGTGGTAGCCATTATGAATTTCTTGGCCTCTTTGGCGGCCCAGGGCCTGACGTATCGCACTGTCAATTCCTATAGATCGGCGATTTCTGCTGGGCACCTTCCGGTCTTAGGAGCCCCGGTGGGGGAACACCAGTTAATCTGCAAGTTGATGTGAGAGATTCGCCTTTCACTCCCTCCAGAACCCCGGTACTCCTCATTATGGGATGTTAATAGGGTATTACACCTGTTCCAATCTTGGCAAGCTAATAAATATCTATCCCGCAAAGAGCTTTCCGCCAAACTGGCTATGCTCTTGTGCTTGGTGTCTTGCCGGCGGGTGTCTGATGTTCGAGCTCTAGACATTTCTGGACGGGTTTTTACCCCCAAAGGGGTCACTTTTCATATAACGCGTAGAACCAAGTCGGATTCGAGAATAGTGTCCTACCCAGCTTTTGATAAGTCCCCAAAGCTGTGTGTGGTCAGATGTCTCAAGGAATATGAGAGCATGACGGAAGAGACTCGTCCAACGGGCGAACGTCAGCTATTAATTTCCTTAAGGAAGCCCTTCAAAGCGGTTTCGCCACCAACAATAGCTCGTTGGATCAGATGGGTGATGCAGGAAGCGGGCATAAATGTCTCGCAGTTTGGAGCACACTCTGTGAGAGGAGCTATGGCTTCTAAAGCCTTTTCACTGGGCGCCAGGCTAGAAGATATTCTAAATGCCGCAGACTGGTCTTCAGATTCAATGTTTAAAAGATTCTATTTTAAACCAGTCGTGAACATGGCGTCGTTGGAGGTGGATAAGCTTTGAACGAGCATAATCCTCGCCTCCGGTCCTGACATAGAATGAAAAATTTCCTAGTAATCATGACAGAAAGTTTCAATTCTATTAAGGACGCGGAGGCGAGGATTATTCCGGCCCACGGCTCGAGGAGACCTGTTCCCACCCAGGCACATGGAGTTAAAGAGACTCACCAGGGCATTATTATTATTATTGTTTTCCCGGCGTATGGGATAAGTATATGTACTTTTCTTTTCCAGACTGTTTGATACTGTATTTCTGTTTGAGGCTTTCTGTCAATGTTCTGGTACAATGACCTACTGTTTTGATGCAGTTCGGAGAATGGTTTCATTGGTTTTCTATTTTGGCTTCTCCTAGGGTCTGAAGGTTCCAAAACAGACTGACGAGTTTCCGTGTTATGATGGTCGCAGTCAAGAAAGAGGAAGGGTATAAGCAACAGCAAGCCCTCGGGAACCATGAGCACTGCTGATTGGTGGACTATGGACGACCTATGAACTGCATGAAGCATGGGACTTGTTGTTTTTTATTGTTAAAGTTGAAGTTGCTGGAGTATGGAAAATAAAGAAAGATGAGCATAATCCTCGCCTCCGCGTCCTTAATAGAATTGAAACGTTCCGTCATGATTACTAGGAAATTTTTCATTCTCTATGGCTGTTAATGCTTTGTATAGCACTGCTTGTTATAATTAGCATGGGACTCTTACCATAACGACCAGGAACATTCGAGAATGTGAATTTATGAAAGATTCAATACTGGAGAACAGTCCCAAATACATTTTTAATTAAAAAAATTCTTTAACAGTAAAGTTGGACTTTAAGTCACAATTCTGAAATTGCCACTTTTAGAAAGTTTGCATTTTCTTACCTTAACCATTTGTTGTCTGCTGCCTGTGTTCAGGGTCCCTTATCTGTGCTGTGATTATAGTGGCAATGTTCCTCCCAGACAGTGAAACAAAGTGAGACTGGGTGTCCCTGCCCCATTTACATTTCAAATGGCTGCCTCCAGCACACTCACAAAGAACTTTACACCAGCCTTTTGTCACCCTAGACCTCTTGAGCCTGGGCAGGGGGAGGAAGGAAACTTTCAGAACCAGATGTAGGATAGCCTGGATATTTCTCAAAAGCTGGCACCAGATATAAATATTGGACCCTCAGACTTACTCCTAATTTCACTCCTGGACCTGCGGAGGACACTGGGAAGGACTGTCTTTTACTTCAGAGGGCTGCTCTGCTGCTGGAGACCTCCTTTGTGCCACAGATGGCTGAGCTGATCCTACCAGATGACAGTCTTGCTACTTAAAGCCTGTCTTGTACCCTCAGATGACTGTCCTACTGCTTGAGGCCTGCCTTGCTGCTTGATCCCAGGATTATAAGAGTGGCTCCAAGTGCCAGTTGACAGATCTCCTGAGTAAGCTACAGGGACGAATCAAGTTGCAACCACTTGGAACCTTGCACCTGGACCCTGCCCTTCAAGTGGTGCTCACACAGTCATTGACCCTTGGAAGTGATACTAAAGATGCCCAAACAGCCAAAACCGGTCACACTTATAACCAAGCACTCTGCCCTCAGGACTGCAGAGCCTGCCATAGTGGTGACTTATAGGTTGTAAGTGCAGTAACTTCAGACACAAGGAAACTGATATCTGTTGTGAGAGGTGCAAGCACCAACTCACACAGGCTGCAATGGCAGGTCTGTAGTCCCAGTGTAAGTGGCTCCCATGGGTGGTGCAATAAATGCTGCAGCCCATGGGAGACGCCTGGTGTGCCTATGCCCTGGGTACCTTGATACCATATATTAGGGACTTAAAGGGTACACCAGTAGCCAATTGTGGATATACAAAACTACTTACTGTGGTCAATTTAGGGTGAAAGCACAGTGACTGGGGTCCTGATTAGCAGGATCCCAGTCAGACTAGTCAAAAACATACTGACACGAAGAAAAAAGTTGGAGTAACCATAAAAGCAGATCCTACTTTCCTAAACCCCCCCTTGCCCCCTCCCCAACGAAAGTCCAGTTAAGTCTTCATTTTCTAAGTGGAAATATCTGGAGAGTCCACCAGCTTTGGCATGGTTACTAAAAGGTCTATCTTCCACAGAAAAGTCCATGCCTTGTAGGGAAATGGACCACCTCAAAAGTTTGGAATTTTCACCCTTCATCTGTTTAAGCCATAGGAGGGGCTTATGTTCTGTCTGAACAATGAAGTGAGTGCCAAACAGGTATGGCCTTAACTTCTTCAAGGCCCAGACCACAGCAAAGGCCTCCCTCTCAATTGCTAATCATCGTTTCTCCCTGGGGGCCAATCTTCTGCTTATAAAAGCTATTGGTTGGTCCTGGCCATCTCTGTTAAGTTGTGACAGTACTGTACCTACCCCTATCTCAAAAGCATCTTTCTGGACAGTGATGGTTTGGCGTAATCAGGGTGGTAGCAGAGCACATGGCCTGCATCGGGTCATCAAATACCTTTTGACAGCTAACAGTCCACTGAACTTTCTTAGGCATCCTTTTGGAGGTGATATCATTAAGGAGTGTCACTATGGATCCATAGCCCTTAACAAACCTCCTAGAGTGCCCAGTCAGGCCCAAGAAAGCTCTGACCTGAGTCTGGGTAGTGGGAGCAACCAGGTCCATTATGGTCTGGATTTTGCTCTCCAATGGCTAAACCTGGCCTCCACATACAAGGTGGCCAATGTACACAACCTTACTCTGCCCTATCTGGCACTTTGTGGCCTTGATAGTGAAGCCTGCCTTTAGCAAGGCCTCCAGAACATTTCTGAGGTTCCTCCTGGGTGATCCTCCTGGGTGGAGCTAAAGACAGCAATATCATCTCGATATGCTGCACTATAGGCTTCCTCGCCGGCAGAACCCAGAGAGTCCGCCTCCCACCATTCCGATCCGAAGCATCCGAGATCATCTGCGGCGTACCCCAGGGATCGTCCCTCAGCCCAACACTGTTCAACATCTACATGGCCCCGCTCGCACGCATCGCCAGACAGCACGACCTCAACATAATCTCCTACGCCGACGACACTCAACTGATCCTCTCCCTCACCAAGGACCCGCTCGCCGCCAAATCCAACCTCCATGAAGGAATGAAGGCCGTCGCCGATTGGATGAAGACCAGCCGACTAAAACTGAACACGGAGAAGACAGAGGTCCTCATCCTCGGCTCCAACCCCTCAGCCTGGGACGACTCCTGGTGGCCAACGACGCTGGGAGCAGCCCCGACACCCACCGACCACGCACGCAACCTGGGAGTCATCCTCGACTCAACGCTCTCCATGGCCAAGCAAGTCAACGCAGTCTCATCCTCCTGCTTCAACACCCTCCGCATGCTTCGCAAGATCTACAGGTGGATCCCGACAGACACAAGAAGAACAGTCACCCAGGCCCTCGTCAGTAGCAGACTTGACTATGGGAACGCCCTCTACGCGGGAGCCCCGGCCAAGCTCATCAAGCGACTGCAACGCATACAAACGCCTCCGCACGCCTGATCCTCGATGTACCACGCCACAGCCACATCACCCCCCACCTGAGGAACCTGCACTGGCTCCCCGTCGACAGGAGAATCTCCTTCAAACTCCTCATCCACGCACACAAGGCACTCCACAAGACTGGCCCAGCCTACCTCAACAGACGACTCCTCTTCTACGTCCCCAACCGCCAACTCCGCTCCGCCGACCTCTCCCTCGCCACCGTCCCTCGCATTCGAAGAACTACCACCGGCGGCAGATCCTTCTCCCACCTCGCCGCCAAGACCTGGAACACCCTTCCACTAAGCCTACGACAGACCCAAGACCTGCTGACCTTCAGGAGGCTACTCAAGACCTGGTTGTTCGACCAGTAGCAGCACCCCCCCCCCTTTTTTCCCTAGCGTCTTGAGACCCTCGCGGGTAAGTAGTGCGCTTTACAAATTCTGTGATTGATTGATTGATTGATTGATTGAGACCTGTTAGGCGTTTGTTCACCAGCCTCTGAAATGTGGCAGGTGCATTCTTCAAGCCAAAAGGCATTACAATAAATTGATAATGCCCACTAGAGGTTGAAAATGCTATTTTTGGCATTTTCGGAGATTTGCCAGTAGCCAGCAGTCAAGTCAAATGTACTGAGATACTTGGCAGAGGCCAGAGTATCAATCAGCTCATCTGCCCTTGGAATTGGATGGGCATCAGTCCTAGTGACTGCACTGAGGCCTCTATAGTCTACATAAAACCTCATCTCTTTCTTACCATCTTGGGTGTGAGGTTTTAGTACAAGGACTACAGGACTTCGCAAGGGCTATCCTAGCACGCAATGACCTCCAGCTCCAGCTTCTTTTGGACCTCTGTCCTGGTGCAATCTCTGGCATGGTCAGGCTGTCTGTAGATTTTACTCTTCACAGGCAGGCTGTCACCTGTGTCCACTTCATGAGTGCACCAGGTGGTTTGACATGGGAATCAGAGAAAAGAGATTGGGAAACTGATTGAGAACCTGTCTACAATCAGCTTGCTGTTGATTAGTAAGGCTGCCTGCTAAGGCTACTTCATCAACCGGCCCATCAACAGGGTCCTGAGAGAGGAGATCAGGGAGAGGGTCACTCTCTTCCTCTTGTCCCTCATCAGTGGCCATGAGCAAGTTCATAAAGGGTAAAAGTTTAGCTAGGTACAAGTTATACATTTGTTCTTGGTGTTTCAATACAGGCTATAGATTCAACAACACAAATGTCAGTGAAAATACAGAACCAAACATATATATACACAACCAAAAATCCTATTTGTTTTTCCAAAAATCTTTTTTATTATTATTCTTATTTTGTTATTTATATTTTTTCTCAATGATTCATTTAATAACTTAATTCAGTAAGGAAGTTATCTGTACAATGCAGTAATGCACAATCATAGAACATATATAGATAAACGTACATTTTGAATAGAAACAATTACATAAAATATTTAAAAATACATCATTCTGTAAAACACGACAGCATGAGAGATGGAGGAGGTAAATTATTAAAGATATTTCCAAGGCAGGCGGTGGATAAGAACACTACGCGCGTTTCGGCAGTATTGCCTTCATCAGGAATAACCGTCTCAACTTTCTCTATAACAAAAACATACAATTGACATTATAGAAATCATTGGGTTTATAGCCTGTAATAGACACTCTTATTTATTATGAGCAGATCATGCTTCAACAGCAAATAGGCTATGCAGGTGCAGTAAAGGGATGCTAGAGCTTTAAAACAAAAGATTTTAGAAGCGCACAATACCAAGATTTCAGTTGCCATCACCTCAGTTGTGAACAGATGTCCTTATATCCCAGACAAAGAGATATATTTGTGCATACAAAGTGAAGAAAAAGAAAAAGAACGTGAACGCTATATTCATGCTAAATTGCAAGAGCATTTGATAATCGGTATCCCATATTGGTGATGTCTAGCTGTCAGTGAGTTCCTAGGTGTAACGTTAATGGTTACAGTATTGTAATGATAAGGTGTTTTGACAATTGTACCTGTTGTAGATATAAGCAAAGGCTCTTTCTCTTGTAATAGAGAATCCTGCGTAGACAAGATGTTATCTATGTAGGGGCAAGCAAAATAATTAAATGAAATCAACAAATTGGAGTTTAGTTTTATTATCGATAGAAAGAATGCATATGAGCATTGTTATCTATATGGATACATGATTATTTAATCAATGGATTAAAGGTGCGTACCTATGTAGCGAGTACGTCGAGGCGTGTTTGTGATATATATAAAGATCTAAAACTTTCTATTTCCTCGATATTTGTCCAGATGTCGACCATATGCATATCTGTCAATAAAGAGATGCAAAGTTACTTTTTAGGTCCTTAGAGATGCTATACGATAAGAACTAGCAGCACTAGTGGATAAATACTTACTGCCATTTAATAGGTACTCATAGCTGATATTTATTGGAAATAATGTTTTAAAAGCAGTGCAGATCACTGTTTGCAGTATATCTGTAAACAACAGAAACTACCATTATTACACATTTTAAGGATATCTTTTATTAACTGTCTCTCTTAGTTGGCTCACTACTATAGTATAGATAGAGACTTACTTGTACAGTGTAAACATGTATTTGCGTCTTTCCCTCTAATGTGACGATAATATGAATAGGGAAGATGATGTTGCTGGTCTTTAATGATCAGTAAATGGCATCTCCTACAATGAATTAGAGCAACAGTACTCTGTTTATTTACTGAGGATAGAGAATTCATTACCTTACAAACAGTATCGTTAACTAGGTACAGGTAAATGCAGATCTATAATCCTGTATTAAGGGACTACCTCCTTACCAATTGCTATTTTATCCTTATTTTTTGCGGGGTTCTACTAGTATAGGTTATACTTATTATGTTACAGGTTTGTCGGTATTATGGACGAACTCGGCATGCTTATTAGAATGATATTCCCTTTCGTATAACGAAACTCCCACTTTTTTACGCCTTAATGGTGGATGGTAGGCACCTCGCTTCCTCATTTATAAGAGTGATTTTCAGGGTTTATGTATTGTAGAAAAAAGCTACCTTACAACACGTGACACGATTATGGGTATATCGAGCCAAAAATATATATATGCCTAGCGCATCTGGTATTCCTAATGTAGCAGGCACGGTACTTACCGGCATGAAGTGCTCGGGTCATCTTCGGCCGCTATAGCAGGGAATCCGGGTGAAGTTTGCCAACCCGCTGATACTGTGTTTTATAGGTCCCCCGGCGTGAAGTGAATGACGTCGAATTCGACGTACACAACGTATGCGGCAAGCGAGTGTTGTGAAAATAAATGACGGGCTGAATGAATCAGCGCCATGTTGGTGTGGACTTTAGAACATCGATGTCATATGTGCGGGTGGTATCTTTGTCACTGCAGGTTATTAGCTGCCACTGTGGGGAAATGTGAACTAACTATGTAAAGAAAGGAGAACTCCAGACAAAGGATTTAGATATCTATGCCAATGTATAAAGCTATAAGTTTCATATAATGGGCATATGTATCAATAGTCTATTTAGCCATATGGTATAATATGAAAATAATATTAGCGCCTCTTTAGAAACATCTTTGTATATTATGATGTAAAGAAGGTCATGCATATTAAAAAGGCTATCTTTAAGGCTGGTGGTTTACATTTTTTTGTCCAAAAGGTATCCAAATTCCTATGTCTCTGGGTCTTAAGATGGTATTGTTACATGTTTGTGTGCTGAGATCTCTTCATTAGATATTATACGCAAGAGGTGTATTAAGCAGGCCATCTGTTAGTGGTTGAACAATAATACTTGTTCCCACGGTGTTTCCAAATTCAGGCCTCTATTGACAGTGTCCAAAGTAAAGATCCAATAGACCTCACGTTTTTTTCTTATCGCTTCATTGCTATAGCCTTGCTTAGATACAATTTTTTCAATTATAAACCATTTTATATCTTCCTCTGTGTGGTTCATTGTACTGTAATGTTCAACTAATGGGGCTGTTAATTTCTTTGTGCGAATTGCCGAGCGATGCTCAGTTGGGCGTGTATTCAAGGTACGTGCTGTTTCGCCCACATAACCCAACCCACACGGGCAAATTAAAATATATATTATATTTTTTGTCTTACAGTTGGAGATGCCTTTGGCTTTGATAATGTTTCCATTTAGTTCGACACTGTCCGATTCTAAGGCTAGTGGGCAGACCTTGCATGTACCACACCTAAAGTTTCCTATAACTGGTGTGGACCCTACAATACTTCTCTGTATTGGCTGTTTTTGGGGGGCATGCATGACCTCACTACCAGATCTTTCAAATTCTTGTTTTTTCTGTAAGCATACAGTGGTTTTGGTAATTTGTCCTGTTTTTCTTTATTTATATTCAGGATATGCCAATTAGATGAGATGATTTGTCTAATTTGGGCATTTAATATAGAGTGTTGTGTAACAAACACTAATTCAGCCTTGTCTGTTTTCTTATTGTTTGTTAGTAAGTGCTGACGATCGTAAAATCTGGCCCTCTTGTATGAGTCCCTTACCAATTTGTGGGGGTAGCCACGTGCCATGAATTTCTCTCTCATGGTTTGAGCTTTTAAGTCAAAGTCCCGGATACTGGTACAATTTCTGCGCAACCGCAGGAATTGACCGAAAGGGATGCTATTTTTCTGGGACGTAGGGTGAAAGCTGTCGTAATGCAGCAACGTATTACGTGCCGTTGGTTTGGTAAACAAATCGACAGCTAGTTTCCCTGAAGTATGTTTGATGAAAATGGCCAAGAACTCTATTTGGACATTGCTATGGTTCGAAGTGAACCGTATGTTCGTGTCACATAAGTTTATCCAGGCTAGAAATTCATGTAACATATCCTCTGTATCTGTCCAGATAAAGAAGATATCATCTATGAAGCGGGGCCATTTCCAGATGGATTCAAAAAATGGTGCCACTTCATTATAGATGTGTGTATATTCAAATCGGGCCATGTAGATGTTTGCTATAGTAGGTGCGCATGATGCGCCCATGCTTACACCCTTCATTTGTTTGTGTAATTGGACATTGAACTCAAAGATGTTCTCCTCAAGGACTAGTTTCAGACACTGGATTATAAAGGTTACATTGCAGTCAATATACATGATTCCAATGAACCAATGGACTGCCTGAAGGGCCCCTAATTTAGGGATGTTACTATATTAGGGGTTATTCCTGATGAAGTCAATACTGCCGAAACGCGCGTAGTGTTCTTATCCACCACCTGCCTTGGAAATATCTTTAATAATTTACCTTCTCCATCTCTCATGCTGTCGTGTTTTACAGAATGATGTATTTTTAAATATTTTATGTAATTGTTTCTATTCAAAATGTACGTTTGTCTATATATGTTCTATGATTGTGCATCATTCTACCCCCTCCTCATTACAGCACGGGCATACTGCTGTTCTTATATTGAAATATCTATTAATGCGACCTGGCGTGAGGTATGCTACATGGAGGACATAGAAGTGAACAAGTTGAAAACTGGTGTTTCTGGTACCCTTGCTTGTTTTTTTTTTACCAGTTCTCCCCATGTTTTTTCGGCGATTGGCTCTCCTAAATCCTCCTCCCATCTCTGGTATAATTCACTGAGGGCGGAGAGTGTCGTATGGCTGAGCCGCCTGTATAAGCAGGTGACTGCTTTATATGTCCCCGCCGCAGATACCACATATTCACACCCCTCTGACGTAGGTGGCTCCGAGACTCCCCCTCCCCATTGTTTGAGTATCGCCGCTGTGAGGGCGGTATGTAGTAGGAAGTCTCCCCCGGATACATCATATCTCTCCCTGAAGTCATTAAGGGGTAGCAAGGTTCCCTCTTCATATAACGTCCCTACAGTGGTTGCTTCTGCATCTATCCATTGCTCTATTCCTCGCCAATCTCCCCCATGCGGGAGTGCTTCACATATATATAGTGGAATATCTGGGGCATATGGGCGCTTAGTCTTGGATCTCTGCAGGCTTCTGTTCCAGCATTTGCGAATTACTTTTAGTTCAGTGGTTATCTCTCCCTCCTGAATGGGGAGCCTCAGCACCACATGCGACAGCAGACTCAGACTTGGTGCAGCATCACCTTGTTGCGTGGTCCCTCTCACACGGCTCACTATCCATTTCGTGAGCCATTGCAGCTGGGCAGCTATATAATAATATTCAAAGTCTGGCACCGCCAGTCCTCCCCCCGCTTTTGGCCTCATTGATGTTACGAGTGCTACTCTGCGTCTCCCCGTTCCCCATAAAAATGCCGTCATCAATGCCTGGAGCTGTCCGAACATCCCGGCCGAGATCCAAACTGGGAGCACCACGAAATAATATAATAGTCTTGGCAGGGTCACCATCTTCAGTAAGGCTACTCTGCCTGCTACTGCTAGGGGAAGGGTCCCCCAGAAATCAAAACATGCTTTCACTCCCCTTAATGCCCTCCACGCATTTCCCTCTAGCAGGTCTGCCTGGTCATGATATATCTGGACTCCCAGGTACAGCAAACATCGATTTTCCCACAGCATTCCCTCCATAGCCCATGGTCGTTCTCTGCCCTCCGTGGCGGGGAAGAGGCATGACTTTCTCCACTTTACCTTAAGGCCTGCCACTCTCTCCAGTGCTGCTAGCAGTTCCCTGGCTCCCTGAAGGTCTTCTCTCACATTGCTAAGGAATAATAAAAAGTCATCAGTGTACAGTGCTGTATGGTATATTTAATCTACTGCCTCCAGCCCACGGTAGAAGCATCCTTTCCTAGCTCTAGTTGCCAGGGGCTCCATAGCCAAGCCAAACAGCAGGGACGATAAGGGGCACCCCTGCCGTGTGCCTCGCTCCACCCTGTAGCAGTCCGATATGAGCCTACCCGTCCTAACCCTGGCCGTAGATTCTGTGTATAGTAAGGCGGTCCATGCCACAAATTCGGACCCCAACCCAAATCTTCTCATCACCCGAAACAGGTAAGGCCATTCAAGACTATCAAAGGCCTTCTCTATGTCTACTGCAAAGATGACAGCTTCCTCCTTACAGTAGGAGTCGGCTTCAAGGAGGCGCAATAGTCTCCGAATATTCATCGATGTATTCCGGGATGGTATAAATCCTGCTTGGTCTTATTGTATGAGGTCCACCATATGCGGCAGGAGACGAGTGGCTAGGATCTTGCTCAGAATTTTATAATCCAAATTGAGCATAGAGAGTGGCCTATACACTGTTTTATCAGATGCCGGTTTCCCTGGTTTCAACAGCGGGATAATCACTGCCTCCCTTGTTGACTCTGGTAGCTTCCCAATCTGCTTTGCCTGATTATATATCTCCACTAACCGGGGGCCCAAAAGGTCGACATATGTGGAGTAAAACTCAACTGGGAGCCAGTCTGTCCCAGGCGTTTTGTTTCTGGCCATGGCCTTGATAGCACTCTTCACCTCTCCCAACTCTATTTCCCTCCCTAGTGTCTCCGCCTCTTCCTCCAATATTGCTGGCAGTTCAATATCTCCCATGAAATCGTCTATCTCAGCGGTTGTAGGGGATACCCTACTTTCATATAGACCAGTATAGTACCTCAGGAATATGTTGTTAATATCCTGTTGTCGATGTCGAACCTCTTCCTACTCTTCCCTCATTTCCAGGATAACCGACCCTCTCCTAGCCAGGCTAGCCAGCCAGGCCAACAGCGCCCCAGGCTTATCCCTTTCTGTGTGAGCACGCACCATATAACTTTTATAGTCAAACAGCGCAACCGCTGTACATGCTCAGCTACTCTTTCTTTAGCTAAAAGTTCCTCTTGCTTGTCTCTCCTTTACGGTCGCTCCCTCTCAAGCTCTTAGAGGTGTTGCTCAGCTGCTATGGAATCCCTCAGAAGTATCTTTCTCACCCCCACCGCCTCAGAGATGTACCTGCCCCGTATCACAGCCTCGAAGGCCTCCCATTCCACCAAGGGGTCTGCAGCAGTCCTGGCATTCTCATCAAAGTATTGCCCAATCGCTGTGCGTATTGTTGCTTGGAATACTTGGTCCTCCAATGCCTCTGGTCTAAGACGCCAGGTTGGAATTTTCGGCCTACTCCTAGTCCAGACCAGCTCCACAAATAGAGGGTTGTGATCCAAGATCGTCATCGCCAGGTCCTCACTCGTCTGCACACATTCATGCACATCTGGGGAACACAGCATAGAGTCTAGCCTAATGTGTAGTTCATGTAGGTGCGAGAAAAATGAATAATCTCTGTCCCCCGGGTGTTGTGCCCTCCAAGTGTATATCAGCCCCCATTGCTGCTGCCAATTCCTGTGCACTTCCGCTGCTCTACGGATGGGTGCATCTGGTAGGGGCGGGTGGGATCAGTCCAGCACCACATCTTTAATACAGTTGTAATCCCCCCCTCCCAGTATCACCGATCCCATCAGTACCAGTGCTAGTATCCTAGAAAGGTGTACTAGGAATGAAATTTGATCAGTGTTTGACCCATAGATGTTACCAATCGTCACATCCTTCCCATCCAGTTTACCTAACAGGACTACATATCTCCCTTCGGGGTCTAGTATTTGCTTAGTGCATTGAAACGGTATTCCTGCTCTCACCCATACCAGGACTCCCCTAGCAAATGCCGAATAATTCGTGTAATACACTTGTCCCCGCCATCTGCGTTGAAGCGCGGCCCCTTCTTTCACAGTTATATGTGTCTCCTGCAATATTGCAATTTGCCCCCCCTCACTAAGTATGCATGTATCCTGTGACGCATTGTCATGGTGTGCATCCCTTGTACGTTCTACAAGATGCACTTAAGGTCTATGGGGGATGCCATTGGATTGGTATTAACAACTCCCCATCTACTTTCCTACCCCTGACACGCCTGGCCCCTAAAAGTAACTCCCAAAACAAACAAACCCCCCCCAACACCCCCTCCCAGGACAGGTAAAGGTAGTCCAGATCCCATCCAAAAGAGAAGAAACAAAGGCAAAGTTCCTAGTAACTTTGGGTTGTGGAACTCACCAAACAGGCTCTGGAGCCCAGCTAGCCGGATCTCTCCATCTTTCATGTCCAGATTTTCAGCCCCAGCTTCGCGCCCCGTCCATCATCTTGCCTCCAGGCTAACCCCCCCAAAAGGATATGTTCCGTTAGGGTCCATGTCCTTTCTGCTTCCTCCTACCTCCCTTAGATGATTTCATCCACAGATTTGGGCGTTATCTTCGGGCTATCCGTCTCCGAGTCTTTTGCCACGCTTGTTACCTGTGAACCATCTGAGCGTTCCATCTCGCGGTCACTTCTACTCGATCTGCGGCTGGACCCCGCTTGACTAAGTTCTGCCACCGCTTTAAGAGCTTTGTGCTGCTCTGCTCTAGCTTTGGTTAAGGAAGGCGCCCCAGTTGTGCTTGGCCCCCTGTCTTTCTTCTTCGTCACTGATCCCGGGGATGTTCCCCGCCCTACACGTCCCGAGCCAGAGTCCAGCCAATCCCAGGCTTCCTGTGGTGTGTGAAAAAACTGCACCCCCGCCTGGCCAACCACTCTCAGTCATTCTGTGCTGGGAACAGCATTGCGTATGGGAATTGTAGCTGCCTAAGCTTCTTTTTAACCGCTAAGAATGAGGCCCTCTGTCTTTGCACCTCTCTAGTGAAGTCGGGAAACACCATCACCTTACTGTTGCCCACTTGCAGATCATTTTCCGACGAGCCTGCTTGAGGATGTGGTCCTGCTCCCTGAAGTGAAGAAGCCATGCCACTATAAGGTCGTGGGGGGGCTCCTGGCTTGGGGATCCTGAGTGGGACCCTGTGTGCTCTCTCCAGTGCATAAAATGGTGAAAGCCTCTCTGGTGCTACTTCTGTCTTGATCCAGTCTTCCAGGAACTGCACCATGTTCGTTCCTTCTTCTCTCTTCAGCATCCCCACTATGCATAGGTTATTCCTACAAGACCTCCCCTCACTGTCTTCTGCTCTCACTTCTAGGACCCGCACCTTGGCTTCAATGTCCTTGAGGAATTTCCGCAGTTCAGTCACGTCTGTGGGGAGGTCGGAGAGTGTCTTTTCCGTGGTCGCTACCCTCTTTGTTAATCGGCAGTGGTCATCCTTCAGCAGATTTAAGTCCATGCCAATGCCATAAATCTTCATTTCTAGTGCCTCCCGGGAGGCCGTGATGGCTTGCATAATGTCCGTCAAGGTAGGCCTCGCAGTAGAGGTTTCTTTCCCCAATTCCGGGCCATCTTCATCGTCATCTGTCTGGGCGCTGCCCCCCCACCCCCATAGTGAGGGCACTGTGTCCTCTGCGTTTCGGCACTTTCCCCATTTGCCCAGACAGCTGCTCTTCTCTTTGGGCTGGCTGCCTTCCAGGGGGGCCAACAATCCCTCGCTGACCTCTGTGCGCTCTTTTCTTGCTGACAGGCAGCACCCTGGGCCCCCCTCTGGGAGTCCGCGGTTGCCTACTTTCCTATGGACGCTCCAGTCACCTCCAACCTCTAGCCTCTGTGTCCCAGTATCCACCTCGAGAGCTGGGGTTCTCACTGACCGCTCAGCAGTATAGTGCAGTAACACCGGTTTTGACTGCGCCTGGTCTCTCTCTCCCTCAATGGGGCCGTGTATCCCCAGGCCTCACCAGTTCCTGCCGAGAGTGGTGCTTTGTGCCCTCTGTGGGGCCTCTGCAGTTAGTCTGCCTGGCTCCGTCTCTCTGGCCTACCTCCAAAAATACAGGTTGGTGTAGTGAACACGAGAACTCTTCAGGCTCTATGCTCTGGTGCTATTTTTCAGGCTTGGTAGTGTGAAGGAACAGTCTTGAGGGTACTATCTTCTTGGTGTCTCTGTCCCACCCTGTGTGTCTCTTCAGCTCACTCTCTCTCAGCATCTCTCCTTTCTGTGATCATTCAATCTTCCAGGGCTCCCTCCACGTGGTTCTTGTAGGCCGCTCTCAGCCTGTGCTTCTGCAAGGCCCGAGGCCCCCGTATCTCTGCTGCCCGTCCTCTCTTATTGATTCCCCTGCTGCGCTGTGCCTGATGCCTGCAGTTCGGTCCCCGTCACCCCTTTCAGCCAGTATGGCTCTCCCACTACTCCGGACCGTTGCTGCGCTCTTCTCTGACTTGGCGGGCTGCGGCCCGTGTCCCTTCAGAGCCTTAAGGTGTCTCCAGTCCCTTTTTTTGGGGCGCCTCTCCTCGTGGGTAGTTCCCAATAGGGTATCCCCTCCTCAAGCCTCTCAGGCCCTCTCGTTCTCTGTCACCGCGGGGGAGTCCCAGAGCCCCCTCGGCCCGCACCACTCAGGAGCTGCGCTGGGCGCTCCCAGCGGCCTACCTTCTCTCCCAGCGCTGAGTCGCCATCTTAGGGATCTGCGGTCTCCTCACTGCCAGCTGGGACCGCTCAACTTGCCTCTCCACCGTAATTAGTCAGCTCCGCCAGTCACGATCTGGTCCTGGGCTGGTCGGAGTCCTCCCAACGTGAAGTTGCCGGCAGTATTCCTCTGTTCTCCTCCACTCTCTGCCTCTCTCTCTCACCGCCTCAGCGAACGCTGGGTAGTGCAGTCGCCATTTTGCCCTCAGCCTCCTGTGGCCGATCTCTGTCAGCCGTGCTTGAATCTCGGCTAGGGGTCCGCCCAAACCGGTGGGGAACTACTCCGGCGCAGTTGCCCCGCCGTTCCAGTAGATTTCGGGGCAGGCTGGGGCACAGGATCGTTTCAGACAGGGGATTCTCCGGGCAGAGCTCCGCAGTCCGCTACCTCCTACATCGGCGGTTAACCACACCTCCCCCCCCCCATCATCTCTGCATGTGCCCTGAACTCCACTTCAGACCAGGCCGAAGTTTCTAAATCATTACTTAACAGACAGTCCACAGGTAGTTCTGGGGAAAACCACAACTCTTTTAGGGCCAGTTACCCCTCCCCAGCTGAGATTCACAACTGCCATGGAATGATCAGTCCTGACATTGCTTGCATTGGTCACTTGGTAAATGTGACCAAGTATGATCAGCTCAGGAGACACAAGTTTCTCTGTCACCATAGTGACACTGGCCCCTGTTTCCCTGTATGCCACAGCTACTTGAACATTAATCAGAGGTTTCTGCCTGTCCAAGTAAGTGGGACTTACAAGTAAAGTGTTAAGTTCCATGCCACTGTCACAGACAAGGACAGCCCGAGTGGGTGTTCTTACTAGGCCAGACCCCACTACAGAACCCAAGGTTAACCCTACTCATCCCTTTGTGGCGCTACTACTACGTGTACTCGTGCTTGGGGCATTAGTTGCTTTAGGAGCAGTAGAAGTAGTTTCCTTGGTGCCAGATTATGGCAATTGGCATCTTTTGCTCTACGGCCTTTTTCCTTACTTAGGTAACACCAATGATTCTTGCCAGAGGGAGAAGAGGTTTGGGACCCACCCCAGAGGAAGACTTCGGGGGACCTTGTGAAGACTCTTTCTTGTCTTTATCTTTCTCTTCACCCTTCTCTTGCGCCTTATAAGAATCTTGTTTTTTCTGGTCACCACCACCATGAGATTTCTGCTTGACCCTGGTGTGGACATATTTGTCTGCCTTCTTTCCCAATCCTTGAGAAGAGGTCAGATCAGAGTCCATCAGGTATTGATGCAGTTTCTGATTTCAACAATTATTAAGATTTGCTCGATCATCAATAAATTGTACAATCTCTCATAGTCATGTACATTACTTCCATGAAGCCAACCTTCCAGAGCCTTAACAGCACTGTGTGCCTTCTGTGTGTCACTAAACCTAACCCTCTACTGTTTAGTGGTTAAACCAAACCCATCTATGAGGGCACTCTTTAAGACTGAGTAATTATCTGCTTCTTCCTCCCTAACAGTGAGAAGTTTGTCTCCACCTATGTTAGCAAAGGAGAGCCACAGGATAGCTGCCCACTGCCTTTGAGGGACCTTCTGAACTTTACAGGCCCTCTCCAAACCATTGATAAATTTATAGATATCATCCCCTTCCTGGTAAGGAGGGACTATCCTGCTCAAGGTTGCTAGTATCAAAAGAATTCTCTCTGACTCTAGGTTCGCTAGTGCTGCCTCCATGGGACCCTATTCCTAAATTCTTCCCTGCCCTCTGGACTTCCAGGGTCTCCTTATCAAGGGCCAACTGCTATTTCTTGCTCTTGAGCTTGGTTCTCTCAAGCTTGAGCAGGTGGTATTGCCTTTCTAAGGAGTCCTCCGTCTGACTAGAGATGGAGGTCCCTATGGAGTGGTTAGAGGCATTGGAATTTAGAGAGGAGGGCCTAGACCTCTCCTAGACTCTTTGCACCCTTCCAGGAGGAATAAAGGGGGACCTACCTCTAGTGACTCCCTCTGTACCATCTGTACTATTTCATGGGGGATTACAGTTCACCAGTGAGGGGTCTTCAGACTCCTCCTGGTCATGCTCAGAATTGGGGGTCACTGGGGTGAGTCACCCCTGACACTTCTTCTTGACCCCCCCCCAAGTTTTCCTGCTCTTCTGGTCTCTCCAGATTCTGGAGGTCAAAACTGCACGAGCATCTCTAAGAGTTGCTCTGTGTTAGGGATGCCACCTATCTTTATCTTCCTGGATGCAGCCAAGGTCCTAAGTTCCTGGAACTTAGGACCACGGTATCTAGAGGGTTGGGACTCACTGGCTTCCCTAGCTAAAGACAAGGTGACTAGGTGTAGTGTGGTGTTGCACCTACCTACCCTAGTGAAACTAAACTTCCAAAGATTGGAGAAAGGGTTGTGGTAGACCCTTAACTACCAATCCAAAAGGTTCAGTAGAATGTAATAATCACAAAAAGTATTTTATATGTGCCTAAGCTAGTGATGGTTTTTCATCTAACCACACCAGGATTAAATGGAAAAACAGTGCAGGATTAAATCCCAACTGCTACACACTAATGTAGGAGGCTGGTTTAGTATTAACATGCATCACTTAAATAAGTCTGCACCATATACTAAGCCAGCATCCTACAGATGTGTTTCAGTTAACAATCATTCCCATGATATACAGCAGGGCCAGTTAGTGGAACACCAAACCCTCTCATGAATGAATAACACACTCTAGGATCACTGGAAAACAGAATATGAGTTTAAAAATATTAAAACTAAAATCCCAATCTAGTACACATAATATGAATTGTAATCACAAAGAAGATAAACATTGAGGCAGCAAGAAAGTTAACAAGAGATCACGAAGAGTGTAAATAGCAGATAGTACTCTCAACATTATTTCTACACGAAGAGTGTAAATAGCAGATAGTACTCTCAACATTATTTCTACATATTATATGGCACCAGCACCCTCATTTGCTACTTCTATGCACTATACTATTTTTAGCACATTAGAAAGTAAAGGCCTATTCTGAGATTTAAATATGGTTCACAACCACTTAAATATTAATTAAAGAGTTTCAGGATAAACAATAAACACAGATTTGCATTATGCACCTTCAGCTATTTTCACTCTGTTAGACAGTGTTCTTTTGAAAAGACAACAAAATGAAACACACAAGTATCAACCTCCTAGAAACTCTGATTTCATAATATTGATTAAATATTAAATGATTAAATACCACAAATATATCCATGTAAGCTTGATTCTCATATTTGCGGGACAGACGATATGAAAAGAATGTGCATTAGCTGTAATCATACATATTCACTATTGATTAGCACGTCATTCACAGAAGGGGAATGTATTCCCTAAAGGGGAAAAAATATTTATGACATCCCGAAAAAATACCTTCTTAGCTCCTTGGCATCTTCAGTAGCGGGAATTGATCAGAAGATAGCCACGCTAAACAATCTGGTAATAAGAGCACAAGCACAACCAATATCTACATATACAGATTGCAGTTGTGCTCCACTGATTAACAAACTGGCCACAATTCCTGAAGTACTAAATACAATAATTGAAGACCTAAGAGGAAATGTATTCACACCTGGAAACAAAAATTATCAAAGTGAGCGCATAACTGAAAAAACGACGATTAATAATAACTTAAATGAGGAAAGTAATAAGGATCTAACAGAAGAAAAAAAGGAAGTGCAAATAGAGGAAATCCCACTCTCTTCACAAATAATATTATTAGAAACATCACCTGAATACCAACTATCAAAAAGACAGATAAAAAACAACGGAAAGCAAGGAATAAAGTTATAAAAGCTACAAAAACTGTATCTCCTCCTGAGTTAGAGATAATAAAAACAGGAAATAGTCTAGAGAATTCAAAACAGGCAACTAACGCAATTCAGAAACAAGCAGATAAAGTTATAGAGGTTACAAAACCCTTCTATCCTTTGTTTAGTAAGAAATTTCCAGATGTTAGTACAGTAGTACTAAATAAAAAGATCAAAGATCCAGCAGATCATAAAAAACAGGTCGATTCAGAAATTAAACATCAACAAATGGATATCCCAGGTGCTGAGGGAACCATTAAGAAAGTGAAAAGTGAAGTACTTCAATCAGAAAAGAAAAGAGCAAAAATTGAGCGAACCACAGCGACCCAAGACTACATAGGTACCCTAAAAAATCAGAAGGAAAGTAAGACAACGCGAGAGTGTGAAACAGAGAGAAGTAAAAACCTCAATACGTCGAATGTAATATCTTATGTCAGTCAACCATTAAAACAACCTTCATGGACCCAGAAGCCACGAAAACATATAGGTGAATCGCAGGAGCTACCTAATTATTGTAATCCCCTGCAAAAAGCCAATATAAAAAATCAGGGTCAAAAAGAGGGAGGAACACAATTGATTTTTAAGCCAGAATATAAATCCAGGGGTGATAACGATATCTTGAATCGCGGAAACATCTTAAAATTGTGTAAAGCAATACCGTCGCTAGAAAGAATTAGAAGTACTGATATTGAATCAATTGAATTCCTAGCAAATAAAAACACCAATCCAGAATCGACACTGGTATCCTGGACTACATCCACCTCAGTAGACCTTATCATACAAGAATATGATCTTTTTCTGGCTTGGGGAATAAAAGTTACAAGGCCACCCCAACCCTCCTACCCAAGTCTGTTTATTGCCCCCAAAAAACCAAATAAACAACGGAAGGGGTCGGACAATAACCAGACGTACTCAATACTGAAAAATCCAATAGGTAAGATAATGGGGCAAACCTCTGAATCTTTAATTAGGAATAAAAGAGAACGAACGGAGGAGTTACAGTTTGGGTGGTTAACTGCTGCACTACACGGACTAAAGGAGCGTTGACGACTTACAAATGATGGTCCCAAGAAGGGGATAACAAGCTCAAGTGGTATGATTCGATTATGCTCCTGGAATATAAAAGGAATTCAATCAAAGTTACAAAATGAGCAACTGTGTCAGAACATTTTCAAATTCTCTGCCTACAAGAGACCTGGGCAACTGATCCTTTTAGATTAGAAGGTTTTAAGGGATACTATATGCCCGCCATGAAAACAAGTAAATACGGAAGATCTTGTGGGGGTTTGGCTACTTTTATCTCAACAGAACTAAAAATGGAAAGTGAGGAGGAAGTACAAAATATAATTAACTGTCTGATAGTCAAAATACGTTATAAAGAAAAATGGATAAATAAATCCCTCCTTCTAATAAATGTATATATTCACCCTGATTGTAGTTCAAGAAGAGCAATGGTTAGCAGCTTGACAACGATAATATTGCAGCAACTGGAAAAGGACACCCAACCTGAGGTCATCATCACGCGTGACTTTAATATGAATATATTGTGGTCTTATGTTAGAGACGATGAAGTTCAACAGCAGAACTACTTATGGGCAATCCCTAGTCTCCCACTTACTCCGGATATTAAGGGAGAAAAGAAAGGGAAAATTGGTAAGAATTTTCTAAAAGATTTAGAATCCTTAGGTCTAAGGGTCCTAAACGGACGCTTTCTGCAAGACAGGCCACCTGCCTGGACTTATCAAGCATTGGGTAACAAATCTCGAATAGACTACACAATAGCCTCGTTAGACTTATTTCAAAAGATTTCATCTTATCGGATTGGAGGAGCAAACGGGAGTGATCATAATCAACAAATAATGGAGTCAAACTTAAACTGTATAAGGCATGGAGAATATATGACACTTCTGGGAGACATAACTACGGTAAACTATAAGAAACTCTATTGGTCAGAAACCTCCAAAGAATCAATCATAACAACGTCGAAAGCGATGGTTGAAATTTGTTTTAAAGGAGATTCTTCTAACGCTATTGAAAAATGGTCCCTCTTTACAAATAAATTAATTTCAGGACAGATGCAAAAAGATGGTAATAAAGAGCAGAAGGGTAAAAAGTCAATGGCATTGGTTAAACTGTCTTCCGAATGTCATCTATTAAAAAAAGAGCGTAATAGAATCTTAAGATTGGTTAAGAAACACCCAGGTAATCAAATCTACAGAGACTAAATAAAGAAGATAAATGCAGTTGTAAGAAAATTGATTTGGAATGAAAAAATGCAAGCAAAACAAGCGCTCTGGGCAAAAGCATTATATACCAGTAAAAAGAATAATGCAAGGGAATTTTGGACATTAATCAACAACTTGAATAGATCAAGTAGGATAACTATATCTTCTGTTGTTCCTGAGTTAGAATGGGTCAAGTTTCTTCATTCACACCTGAATTATAATCTAAGCATGGATTTGAATCCCGGCAAGGTCAATTTGAGTAGAACAGTGGGCAACAAGAATACTGACATATCTATAACTGAAAGTCAAGTATGCAAACTCATTAAGAAACAGAGAACTGATGGAGCCCCTGGCCCAAACGGGATTCCAGCTGTCTTCTATAAGGAGAATGCATTAATGTGGGCCAGTTACCTAACACAAGTATTCAATCAAGCATTGCAAGCATCAACCATTCCTGATTCCTGGAAGGGTTCTATAATCTCACCTATTTATAAAAGTGGTGAGTGGTCCCTACCAGCTAACTACAGATTAATTACACTGCAAGATATAGAAGCTAAGCTTTTTGCATCAATTCTCCTGAAAGAACTAACAGATTGGTCAGCAGAAAAGCACTTAATCCCACCTAATCAATCGGGTTTTATACAAGGTCAAGTTACGGCAACTAACATTTTAATACTCGGAATATTAATAGAAAAATATAAAGTGAAAAAACAACCGCTATACCTATGTTTCGTGGATTTTAAATCAGCTTTTGATTGTGTAGATAGGCAAATTTTATGGAGGAAATTGGAAAACTATGGAATTAGTCCTGGCCTTTTAAAAGCAATCCAATTATTATACACTGAGACTTGGAGCAGGGTTCGATTAGGTAATGGCTCACGGCTATCAAGAAGAATAGATCCATCCCAGAGTCTAAAGCAAGGATGTGTTTTAGCACCGTATTTATTTAATTTATTTCTATCTGACCTTACGGAAGAACTGGACAAGGAGATGGCTCACCCACCGAAATTGGCAGATAAACAAATTTCAAATTTATTATATGCCGACGATGTTGTATTGCTCAGCCAAACAAAGATAGGGTTGCAGCGACTTATAAACAAAATATCAATGTATTCAATTAAGAACAAGATGGTAATAAATGAAACAAAAACAAAAGTATTGGAAGTTCGCAATAGGGTATTGAACCACAGTAAACATAAATGGTATTTACAAAGTAGGCAGTTAGAACAAGGGAAATTTTATAAATACCTGGGCATACTGTTTGACGACAAGGGCTCATTTTTACAACACAAAACAGAGCTGACAAAAAGAAGTAATTGTTTGCTTATGGCCTTTCGGTCACTACATAGCTCTCTGGGTAGGCCAACCTATCTTCCATTACTAAAGGTTATAAAAGCGAAATTATTGCCCAGCCTTACCTATGGAAGCGAAGTTCTTTGCGGTACAGACTCTGCACTTTTGAATAATGCTATAACAAAAACGTTTAAATATTTGTTTCGACTTCCGGTTAATGCATCGCCGGCCCAGATCCGACTGGAATTTGGCTTCTGTAACCAGCAAATCGCTAGGATGGGCCAGTTTGTAAAGGTATGGAAACAAATTAAAACCAACACTTTTAATCCAATGAGCTGTCTACTCTGGCAAGAAATGCAACAGAACCAAACCTCTCGTTTTTATAAATATCTTCAAATAGCACTGGAAGAATTGTCAGCACATGAGATTTGGGAGATGTCACTAACACCACTATCTTTAAAAAAAAATAATTAATAGATTAATAAAACATCTATCCCTTCTAAAAGATAAAGAGTTATTTACTAAGCGAATGCATGCCTGGATGATAGTGAATGAATATACGATCCTCAAAGTTCAGCCATATCTAGAAATACCTTGGACAGTACAAACAAAGAATATATTTATGACCGCAAGATTTGGCAACCTGTCAGGATTAATGCATGCAAAGCCTTGGCTGAGACCAACTAAGCCGATTCCCTGTAGACTATGCAATCAGTGGGAAGAAAATATTATACATTTGGTTTGCATATGCACATCAATGAAGGATGAAAGAAAGAGATATTTAAAGTACTGTTGTAATGAAAGAGGTGTACGATCATGTAGACAAGCCTTGGTAGTTTGTTTCAAGCCAACGGACATAGTAATGAATGCAAATTTTACTAAATTTCTGACTCTTGCGAAAAAGAAATTGGAAGTCAGTGACTTGGGCATAGTAAGATCAGAAGTTGCTGATGGTTAGAGAAGAACTTTGAATTGCACATGTGAATTTGCACAAAAGTAATCAACTTATAACTGTAAATTATTCCTATTTTAAGATTTGCGTTGTTGACTTGTAATAATGATTAAATTAGTGTATATAATGTATTCTTTATTACTCGCTGTGGAAATTGTTTGGCTAAGGGTTATGATGGATTCCGGATTTATAGATATGTTTTAATGGTCGTGTATTGATGATTTTCTAATTGTAAGATTTTAATTAATCATACAATAAAGTTATTAATATTAATCATGTGTGTAAACATGTATGAGGTTATATGCGCAATGATAAAACAAAAAACTAGACAAATATTGTTTCTAATTATTGCGGCTGAGTACAAAACGTATGTCCAAAAAAAAGTAAAAGGTTGAGTGGGGTGTAGTCAGACTGAATGCCTGGTGGCTGCTGGATGGTGAGTTCAGGGAAGATATCTGGGGCTTGATTATCGACTATTTTGAGGGGAATGAGGGTACGGTCTCCTCCGCCGGTACCCTGTGGAAGCCCTTCAAAATGGTCCTGCAGGGCAAAGTCTTTGCATTTATTGGTGAGCACAATAGGTGCAAAGAGGCAGAACTGGTGCAGTTAGAAGACGATATCAGGGACTTGGAGCGGAGGACTACTGTTGCCTCATCGCTCACAGTGCAAAGGGATCTGGCACAGGCACGTACAATGCAAATAGAAACTGCTAGACTCAGCAGAGTTGAGCTGACCTCATTACCAGGGGCGGGTGTATGAATAAGGAGATAAGACGGCAAACTGCTGTACTGGCTGATGGCAGCCTCACGGCCCTACAACCTGGTCACAGAACGGTGGTAGAACCAGGCCGAAATGCTGAGAGAGGCAGATCTCTTAGCGTGCAAGTTTGCTTCCCATTTTCAAGCCCTACATGCCCTCTGGGAGCCTGGTGCTCCAGAGCGAGTTAATCCTCTTATCTGCGACTTGCCTGTACGTATGCTCAGCATGGGGGAAAGTGGCGACCTCGATCTGCAGCTTCCCGTGGAGGAAATCCAACAGGCTATATCGTTCATGCCTGCGTTGAAAACTCCGAGCACTAATGGCTTTCCATTGGAGCTCTATAAAAGATATTCTTCCCTGCTAATTCCTCACCTCCTAGCACTGTATGGAGACACCTAAGACAGCAAGAAGCTTCCTGGGGACCTCCGTGAGGCAACCACTGTGGTGAAACCTCAGCCCAGCATCCCTCCAGGAGAGAGCGGGTCTTATCGTCCCATCTCCCTCATCAATCTGGAGATGAAAATCTTAGCCAAGGTTCTGGCTACACGCTTGGCCGCAATGATTCGCTCCGTCGTCCACCCTGACCAGAACGTCTTTATGCCAGAGAGGAGCACCAGGCACTGCCTCCAGCGACTCCATCTTTTGTTGGCCTGTCTGGACGAACTTCGAGAGGGGGCAACGCTGCTTCTGGTCGACCAGCAGAGCTTTACCTCAATGCACTGATACTTCCTTTGAGCGGCGCTTGAGAAGATGCGATTCAGCCCACGCTTCAGGAACTGGGTCTCTCTACTCTGATCTGTGGGCTAAGTCAGGGTGAATGGAGCCTTGTTTCACATGTTCCCCGTTGAGTGTGGTACGAGTTAGGGATGCGACCTCTCTCCTCTTCGCCCTAGTGGTAGAACCGCTTGTGGAACTTGTGCACGTGGATGCCAGACTCGGCGGCTTTGCATGGCGGATGGGCAGGGAGGACCGTGTTTCTTTATATGCTGATGACAGGCTGTTCTTCCTGAGGAGGCCCTGCAAGACATTTCCACTGTTGATGGAAATACTGTTAAGGCGATGTCTCGGATCTTTGGGTAAACTGCAGGAAATCATCCTAAAAGGGGGTGCATCTGGGAGGGGAACTTGATTCCCAGCTGCAAGTGGTGAGAGACCACTTCCGGATCTGGGCATGACGGTGGCCTTCACTGAGCACCGCTACTGGGAGCTCAACGTCGCTCCGCTGGTGGACAGAACACAGAGAGACATTAGAGAGTGGTCGAAACTGCCCCTCTCAATTGTGGGCAGGGGCGCTCGATTTAAAATGGTGATCCTCCAGACCCAGATCTCTAGCTTATGGGCAGGCAAGACCCTTACGGTATCCTTTGTGAAATGAAGATCCTCCCCGTAGGAGGCAGGCCTTGGCTGGGCGGACGTGAAACTGTATTATTGGGCGTCCCAGCATGTCAAAATTAATGACTGGTTCTGGCGCGATAGAGACGACCCGGCCCATAGGCTGGAACTGGAGCTGTTCCATCCATATGAACTGCTCCCCTTGCTTTACAGCCGCCACCCCGTCACTCCTTGCCATCGGTTAGTCGGTTCCACTCCAGTGCTTGTACCTGGCCCTCCGCCACATCAAGTGGCACGGAAGGCTCACCGGAGCGTGCCCCCTGTGGCATGGGCCATGGCTGTCTGAATTGGCATGATTCGCTAACTTCGGCGCATGGGACCTCATCCGTATTTCCATGCTTGAGGATACCTGGGTTGGGGGGGCACCTGAACTCCTTCCAGGAGCTTGCGGCGGAGTTCATTATCCATAAGTCCCAATTCTATAAATATCTCTAGTTATGACACACCCTTGACAAATACAAGACACAACTTGAAACCCTTCCTGAATGTAACCCTCTTGACTGCAAGCTAGTTACTGATGAACTGGTGGGGCATGGCATTTCACACCTGTATAAAACACTAATGGACATTACACCAGTCTCCTTACTGACTCTGAGGGCTATTTGGGAGGAGGATGTGGCTGCCCTGGAGGACGACGAATGGACGGAGACGAAGGTGGCCCCACACGAGCTGGCTATCTCCATGCGCCTGCTTCTAATCCAATTCAGAATTTTTCATAGGCTCTACTATTCTCCAGAGAGGTTCTAGCACAGGGGACGATCTTCTTGGCCGGAGTGTCTGCCTTGTTGTCACTCTCCAGTTTCCCTATATCATGTACTGTGGGTGTGCACAGTGGCGAGGAGGTACTGGACAGGGATTAATGACTGGATAGGGCAGGGACTGGGTCTCAAACTTGAGCTTGACCCTAAAGTTATATTGCTGGGGATCATGGATGAAATGGGTGGGCCACGCGCACTCCTCTTGCTGTGGCATATCTGGTAGCCAAGAGGGATCTGTCCCGCCACTGGAGGGACAAATCTGCCCCACCCTTCCATGAGTGGAGAGGGGCATGGATTACTATGCGGTAATGGAAAAATTGGTGTACAAAACATGTGGGGTCCCCCAGAAGTATGAATACATATGGGTGTCCTTGAAGGGTAATGTTGTTAGTACTGACTAAATGTTCCTTAGGGACGCTGGGGGGGATGTACCCCGCCCCATGGGCCGGCAAGGATTGATGGCTATCGTCCTCCTGTCTGTTTTCACGTGCCCCTCTGTGGGACCCGGGGTTGCCTCTCTCGCTGTACACTATTGCTGTCCACCTGGAAGTCTGATAGTCTGCTGCTGTATGTCTTCTTTAGTAATTCTCCTTTGTGCTGCGGCTGTGCTGCTGGAGCTACAAACGTGACTGCATTGTTATTTATTTTTTTAAGTTGCATATTGAAAATCAATAAAATATTTTTTTTTTTAAAGATCCACTTTAAAAAATATTTTCTTCATGTAGTTTCCTAACAAGCAGGGACAGTTCTTTACATAGCAAAACCAAAGGGGATGATGGACGGAGTGTTGAACATTGCAAGCACTCACCCCCAGTCAACTGATCTGGGTTTAATCCATCATCATTCTTTAGCTCACTCCGCCACCCCAGTTCAGACATGGCCATATGCAAATCAGTCTGACCCTGTGCCTCATGGGAACAGTCCAGCCCGAACTGCCAAGCCATGTCTTCCTGGACCGGAAACAAGCATCCTGGGACCGGTTTCTGGCTTACAGCCGTCATCAGCCAGGCTATCTTGAATCCAGTGTCAAAGTGAGCAAGGGAGCCACGTCTAGGCATACCCTGCCAACTTAGGGCGAACATAGCAAAACCAAAGGGGATGATGGACGGAGTGTTGAACATTGCAAGCACTCACCCCCAGTCAACTGATCTGGGTTTAATCCATCATCATTCTTTAGCTCACTCCGCCACCCCAGTTCAGACATGGCCTAATGCAAATCAGTCTGACCCTGTGCCTCTTGATTCAAGATAGCCTGGCTGATGACGGCTGTAAGCCAGAAACCGGTCCCAGGATGCTTGTTTCCGGTCCAGGGAAGACATGGCTTGGCAGTTCGGGCTGGACTGTTCCCATGAGGCACAGGGTCAAACTGATTTGCATGTGGCGATGTCTGAACTGGGGTGGCGGAGTGAGCTAAAGAATGATGATGGATTAAACCCAGATCAGTTGACTGGGGGTGAGTGCTTGCAATGTTCAACACTCCGTCCGTCATCCCCTTTGGTTTTGCTATGTTCGCCCTAAGTTGACAGGGTATGCCCAGACGTGGGTCCCTTGCTCACTTTGCCACTGGATCCAAGATAGCCTGGCTGATGACGGCTGTAAGCCAGAAACCGGTCCCAGGATGCTTGTTTCCGGTCCAGGGAAGACATGGCTTGGCAGTTCGGGCTGGACTGTTCCCATGAGGCACAGGGTCAGACTGATTTGCATGTGGCCATGTCTGAACTGGGGTGGCGGAGTGAGCTAAAGAATGATGATGGATTAAACCCAGATCAGTTGACTGGGGGTGAGTGCTTGCAATGTTCAACACTCCGTCCGTCATCCCCTTTGGTTTTGCTATGTTCGCCCTAAGTTGGCAGGGTATGCCCAGACGTGGGTCCCTTGCTCACTTTGCCACTGGATTCAAGATAGCCTGGCTGATGACGGTTGTAAGCCAGAAACCGGTCCCAGGATGCTTGGTTCCGGTCCAGGGAAGACATGGCTTGGCAGTTCGGGCTGGACTGTTCCCATGAGGCACAGGGTCAGACTGATTTGCATGTGGCCATGTCTGAACTGGGGTGGCGGAGTGAGCTAAAGAATGATGATGGATTAAACCCAGATCAGTTGACTGGGGGTGAGTGCTTGCAATGTTCAACACTCCGTCCGTCATCCCCTTTGGTTTTGCTATGTTCGCCCTAAGTTGGCAGGGTATGCCCAGACGTGGGTCCCTTGCTCACTTTGCCACTGGATTCAAGATAGCCTGGCTGATGACGGCTGTAAGCCAGAAACCGGTCCCAGGATGCTTGTTTCCGGTCCAGGGAAGACATGGCGTGGCAGTTCGGGCTGGACTGTTCCCATGAGGCACAGGGTCAGACTGATTTGCATGTGGCCATGTCTGAACTGGGGTGGCGGAGTGAGCTAAAGAATGATGATGGATTAAACCCAGATCAGTTGACTGGGGGTGAGTGCTTGCAATGTTCAACACTCCGTCCGTCATCCCCTTTGGTTTTGCACAGTTCTTTACATGCCATCTCATTACTGTGGCTTTTTCGCAGCTGGTGATGTTGACATTAATCTTTCATGGAACATGGCGATTCAAAGCAAAGGAGGCACATGAGTCATTGATGATAATGATGAAGCTGTAATGGCTTGTAGAACAGCACCACATGTAAACATCATTTTTGCTGTTAACAGTGAAGAGGAGATGGAGGTGTTATTTTGAAGTGGAGATCTACGTGCACACCACCACACATTTAGTTACTGGAAAGCCTTTAGGGGATGTTCTTTTTATGTGAATCACAAGGTCTGAATGTCTGCCACGAACTGATGATTGGGTGAGAGGGCATGGTGCAGAGAGGAAAAACGTGTAAGCAGTCCCGTAGCCAGAAGTATATTTTTAGGAGGGCATGGCCCTCAATTAGGACCAAACATTAAAGCTGTTCACTATAGTGCATTTTTTCCGATATACCAGCATGGATAAAAGTACAGTATGCGAGGATTAAAGCACACAGTTTTTTATTTTTTATTATTGGTGTGATTGTTCTACTAAATATATATATATACATTGTCAAGAAACATATATGTGAAATAAAGTATTGAAAATCTATTCTTACTTACCTATCAATAATATTCTGTGTCATCGATATTCTGGTTTTGATATTCAGGATGCACACTGCGATTCTATGTGAAGGAATACATTGATGTTTTTAAAGGTACATATTAAAGCACATTCAATCAGCTTTCCATAATCCAGCTTTAAATCCTATCACTTAGATGGGATTTAAACTAGAGGAATTGAAAAGTTGTTAAATCACATGACTCACAGCTTTGTCTATAGCTTTGTATATATATAAGCTAGCCTCAGCTCATACCCCTACTCCCACACCTCTTACCTGAGGTGGTGAATGTCCAGCGGCCACACTGAACATTTTGTTTGCTGGAGGAAGATTTAGCTGGGAAATTCAGCATCAAGAAGTAATCACACCTGGAAGGCCCTCAAGTACAGTTAGGAAAATTAACCTGCTTCTTATATATTGGACTTTCCAAATTCCACCTAACTTCGTAAGTGAAGTTTTAATTAAGCATGCCACTAATTTAAAATACCTTTACAGAGAAGTTGGATCATCTCCATCAAGAATATTTGGAAAAGTGGGCGTGGTCAACAAAGATAGCTGAAAGGGCAGCGCTACTAGGGAGCTCCGTTTCCCTGTATCAAAATCCTGCTCCATCATGCTGCAAGGGTTCCCATTTAGTCCCTCCTCTGCGTGCCATTCCTTGCTTGCATCCTGCTGTTGCCTGGGGGGGCGTTCAGGCCGATTCAGCCCCCGGCGCAGCCTTGCGACGTATGATATGAGCTGCGCCCCCCGATGCCTAAAGGGGCCCTGAGACAATGGAGGCCCCCCTGTCCATTGGGGCCTTCATCGGAGCTCAACCCCACTCAAGGGTGACCTTTCCTGGGCTCAAGGGCTCACTGCATCATCCGACCCACTCGCGAGAAGGACCGGGACCGATGCCTGCTGCAGCGCCCGATACTGGCCAGACTGGCAGCGTTCGTGAGGAGCTGGGAGGCCCGGTTCTGGTCTTTACCAGGAGGCCACTTATCGTTTCTGGGTCATTTTGGCAGACGCGCCTTCCCACTCCGTGGTTGCTGGAGCGGGGGCACCCGGAGTGCATGCATGTGCTTGAGGGGCAGTTCTGCAGACCATCTACGTGGCCGCTGCCAGCAGGCGCTGGACACACAGTAGACGCTGGGCTGGGGGCAGTCCAAGGCATGGAAGCAACCTGCCCTTGCTGAGGCTGGGAGCGCTGTTCGTTCCCCTCGCGGCAGAGCTTCAAAGCAGGTGCGCTTGCACTTGGGGCCACTCCGGATGGTTGATTGCTCGGACGTAATGGGAGCCCACCCGCACCTGGGCTAAGAGCGTCGCTCGCTCGCTCGCCTAGTGTTAGTCCCAATACCGGCAATATCCCCCACCTTCCCATAGGCGAACGTGCATAAATAAACACACAAGACACTTTGTTTGTGGGAAAAACTTGTCGCAGGTTTATTCCATACAAGAGTATGCAATAAGGTGGGTTATCTTACGGGCGATCCATGGGCAGGCAGCCATCCAACCTATGCTGCCCCTGCCCGCCTGATGAGCCAGCGCTGTGGGATGGATGCCCGTTCAGCGCTACACCTTTGTTGATCCACCACCGGATCACGTGGCACCTTGTTACCATCCTACTCACGCCCTTTTCAGGGCGGAGCGTAGCAGGGCAAACCCCCGGTTGGTCAGGCCCCCAACCGCCCGAAGGACTAACGGGGCGCCGTCACGGTTCTCCAGGACCCTGCCCTGAGGATCCTGGTCTTTGGCTCTGGCACCCCTATTGTGCCGCGCAGAGGTACCCTTACTGTACCCGTCTGTCGCAGAGGTACCCTTACTGTACCAGACTGCTTCCAGATCGCCCTGTAACTCCGCCTGCAACGCAAAAGAAAACATTAAAACATCCAGTACACCTTGACCATCAGCCCAGCCGCAGGGTAAGAGGAAGGGAGGGAGACGGCGTGGCTGGCGGAAAAGAGGCCGCTGGGAGGGTGGGAGGGGTATACATACCCTCCCTCCCCCCCCCCGGGCGTACCGGAAGTGACACCCACACCCCCTGGACAGCAGGCTCCAGGCGGAAGCCCTCTGATGCTAGAGCGAGGGGTAGGCTTGTGCCGCAATGGCACTAAAGGGCCGCCCTTTTAGGGGTGTCCCCTTTGGGGGCGGCGGGCAGCCACATAGTCCCAATACCGGCAACATCCCCCACCTTCCCATAGGCGAACGTGCATAAATAAACACACAAGACACTTTGTTTATGGGAAAAACTTGTCGCAGGTTTATTCCATACAAGAGTATGCAATAAGGTGGGTTATCTTACGGGCGATCCATGGGCAGGCAGCCATCCAACCTATGCTGCCCCTGCCCACCTGATGAGCCAGTGCTGTGGGATGGATGCCCGTTCAGCGCTACACCTTTGTTGATCCACCACCGGATCACGTGGCACCTTGTTACCATCCTACTCACGCTCCTTTCAGGGCGGAGCGTAGCAGGGCAAACCCCCGGTTGGTCAGGCCCCCAACCGCCCGAAGGACTAACGGGGCGCCGTCACGGTTCTCCAGGACCCTACCCTGAGGATCCTGGTCTTTGGCTCTGGCACCCCTATTGTGCCGCGCAGAGGTACCCTTACTGTACCCGTCTGCCGCAGAGGTACCCTTACTGTACCAGACTGCTTCCAGATCGCCCTGTAACTCTGCCACAGCCCTGGAGGCGGCCACCGTCGCAGCCAGGGCCCCCCACCAAAACAGCTCGTTTCTCACCTGCAACCTGCTTTCTAGGGCCTCCTGTATGTCCAGTGGAACGTGTCCATGCTGTGACAAATGCACCCCATGTTTGTCAACTTAACCTTATGTGTACGCCTGGATGGCCCGTGCCACCAAGACAGCTGTCTTCTCACTTGCCACCTCTCATTTCCAGGGCCCCCTGCAAGGCCAAGTGAACAAATCCATTCCCAATGTTGACAATGAACACCATGTTTATCAAAGTAGCCTTTAACATTAGCCTGAAACAGCTCGTGTCTGATGAAACCCAGACCCCTCTGGTCTGCGACTTACGCCATGAACTGTTCACTCTTTCTGGGGTGTTCAACGGCCTCCTCTGACTTAGCCCCGTGCCACACTCTGCGGGGAATAATCTCAGGCCACCAGAGCTCACATTGCAACATGTCTATGCTGATCTCCCCTAAGTCAGCCTCCATGGCTTGTAAGAGTGACCTCCTCCCCATGGCAATGAGGTCGTTGCCCCCTAGGTGTATCACTAAGAAATTGGGGAGACCCCCCCTTGGGCCAATCTCTGAGCAAGGGTGTACCCCTGCACTTGTCACGCATCCCTTATTCCTTATGGGAATTACGCCTGCTCAGCTCCCTCTGTGGTGAAACCCCCCTTGGCATATCAGTTTAGTAACCTGTCTGCCTTAATGCAGTGCACACTGTCTGCAATCTGGTGCCCAACCTTCAGGATTGACTAAGTCCTACCTTCCCCCCCATACTTGATTATTCCCCGATAGTGGGGGGGGGGGGGTTTATACTGCCCACCCTGTGC
This sequence comes from Calotriton arnoldi, assembly GCA_963921515.1. Taxonomy (NCBI): domain Eukaryota; kingdom Metazoa; phylum Chordata; class Amphibia; order Caudata; family Salamandridae; genus Calotriton; species Calotriton arnoldi. The sequence goes on along the minus strand of CAWUFW010000952.1, from coordinate 1,613,009 downwards.
AGCCCATGCAGTGGAAAATTTTCTGCCCTGTTAAATTTTACTTTTTTGTTGAGTCCTGGACGTGCCAACTGTTTTTACCTAATAGCCTATTGTGCTTGACCCCTGTTATCCCATTTATTGGGACAGCAGCACACTATGTTGGCTAACAGCGTCCCCACCCAGCGTGGCTAGCATAGCTAACCGGGCGGTGCCTTCGAGCTTAACTGCAGCAACATGCCAACTACGCTTGGTTCTGGGGTGCACTTACTTCGCCCCGTTGACCAGACAATTTCACAGACCTCATTTGATTGCTAACTCCTGGTGAACACCTTATTGGTGTCAAATCTGGTTTGAAACAATATATGTATTGTGCCCACAGTTGGCGACACCTCACCCTTTCGTGTAGTGACAACTTACGCAGCGCACCCCGCTTGTTTAACTGCCGTCGGAGCACAGATGCCAGTGTCTGTTACCATCTCTGCCCCATGATGCTTAAACCCGCAAAAGTGTTGGAATCCCAGATTCCCAATTCCATGTTAGCTGCAGTACACCTTCAGTGGATCCGCTGGAGACACCACGACTGCATATGGTGCCCGTTATTAGAGACACTGCACCCTTTCGTGGAGTGACAACCTACGCAGCTCCCCATGCTTGCTGAAATGACGTCCGGTAACAGATGCACAGTCCCAGCTGTCCACCTGGAACCCTTGATACTTAACCAGTGATAGTGTCTGACTCCACCATTCCCAATTACATGTTTCGCTGGAGGCCTCCATTGGTGGATACGCTGGGACCCTTCTGCCTCGCTGCAACTGCCTTGTCACGTGCGGTTGGTGTGCGGTGTCTATCACTGTCCCGGTAAGGCGTGCCAATAGCATGTCCCCCCTGGGTGACTATCCTGCCATGGGATATGTGACATTAAGCACGGGTGTCCTCGTGTACCTGACGTGTAAGCAGGGAACAACATGTACGAATACACTGAACTTTGGGATAACCGAAGTGGTAATCATGCCCTTCATGGTACATCTACCCCAGCGTTGACTATCAACGTATTTGGGACACAGGTCGCAAAAGATGCCCCTTCCTGCCTCTAGTTCTGGCCCCCAGGAGGATAAACCAGGGGGCAGACAAGTCAGTGGGAACCAAGGGGGGGGGGGACAATATGTGCAATCACCTGCCCTTGCTAACTATTGGGAATGCCAACTTGTATATAATACCCTGTCGCCACTTGTGCTCTAACACCATGTTTACCAAAACATTTTTGCGCCGCCGTCAACTTGTTAGGTGACAACTAGCATAACCCGCCTGCTGCCCTGGCTAAAGTGCGGGTGAGTATGTCTTAACTGAGGCGACCTGTAATCTGCCCCTGTTTGCAGAGGGCACATTTTCGCCGCATTGACCAGATATAGCAAGACGCGACGCGTCTTTCTTTTCATGCTACACCACTGGGGGATTAGTATGCTCCACACCTACTTGCTCGGAATTAGTGATGTTCCCTCAAGGGGTGAAAGGTCATGGCCTATCCCTGAAGCTTGTCCATCCAGAATTTTACATATCTACCACATTGCTTTGTAAAGCTGTTCCTGGTCCCACTATTAATTGTGGTCGATATACTCTCCCACGTTTGAACAAACATCTTAGCAAATCATAGCCTGCCTAATTCCCAGGACTGACTGGTTTAATGCTTTACAAATTAAATTGTCCAACAAAATGATGCCTAGCATTAAAACTCTACTGGTTTCTATCAACTTACTTTCCGCCCCATGGCACATTACAAACTTTACTTACTATGGGCAAGGTCGGGCACCATGCCCCCCAGGTTTTATGGGGACATACCTACAGAGCTGAGACTAACATGGCATTAAGTCCACGCTCAATCGTGCGGAATAATAATTCTCTGCCCTGGCAAGTTAGCATAGTTAACTTGTTCCTTCCTGTGTGGTGTGGCCTTTCTTAACCTTAAAGACCTGTCTGCGTATTTGCCGTGGTAAATGACCGGGTAAACCCCGGTCATGCCTCCTGTTCCGTGGGATTTAGTAATTCACGGCACTGCCAACCACAGGGGCCTAATACTGGGCTGTGCATATGCGGCCCAGGATGACCCTAACCAATCAGCTTGGTGTGGAAAGGTGTTAACATTGCCCGTCTGGAGTGCAATGCCTTCGACAATCACTCCCAAGATGTGCCAATGCGGGTAGAAGTTGTCCTGCCCGCCTTACTTCCTTTCCCAGTTATCTGTGTATAGCGCTTGTTGGAGCATGACGCTTGTGTCTTATTAAAGTGCAAGTGTTCCCGTAGGCATGTTGGCACTGAATCAGAGATATTTCTTACCCCGCTTACCGATAATCATTTTAACAACCACAGGAGGATGGAAGGTTGATTGAACACCACCAGGGTTAGATCCTAAGACGCTGAGGTCAAACCACAACCAGACCAAAAGCTGAATTGCTCCAGGTTTTTCTTTGCTATGACGCCTCCTGTGCCCTTTGAACTCACCTTTAACCCGTAAGTGGCCAATTGGCTGATACCCCAGCGGGTACCTGGCAGCCGTATTCAACCTTTATATCCTTACAGTCGGGCCACACACTCACAACTGCAAAATGCCTTGGTGCGTGAACGTCCGCTGCTCGCACCGGTCAATACAGTCATTATTTCAATTGATAATACTGTGCATATGAATAAAACTATGCACCGGCAGCTGAAAATTTTCCACGTTGGTAAATGTGAAACATTTTGGATTTGTCCATCAAATTGAGCCAGTCACCTCCATAGGTGAAGTCTTGCCCTCCCAAACTCCTGCTAGAATACCAGGGAGCAGACAAGACAGCGGGAACAAGAGGGGAACAATATGTATCAATGCATGCCCTTTCTTGGATACTGGGAATGCCGAATGGTCTTTGATGCATTGTCGCCTATTTTGTGTTTTAACTTTGACTCACTGCTCCAACCCAGTTCGAGCCCAAAACTTAGGGACAATTTAGTAGTAACTTGCCCTTAATGCTACGTGCCATTCTATAAGCACTGAGCAGAATTCCCCATGTCCACTGGAGACTCCGCTTGTGACGCATGCACCCACTGGAGACTCCACTTGTAACGCATGCACCCAGGTGGGGGTGAAGGGCTCATCCTTTTAAAGAGTCAGACCTCGTTATAGTGCGAAAGGGGCAAGAGAGCTGCACTTGAATGAGACAAAATAACTATTCTTTGCCAAGGCAGGGCCTGTCCGTGACTATTGTCTATCTTGGGACCAAGATGAACCATGATATTATCACCGATCAAAGTCTGTGATGACAATCGCTACATCTGGCATATTTTCATAAATAGCCATGACTGGCACCGCACTCTCTCATCCTGTGCTCTGTCTGATCTTGGCCCACTATGGTGTGAGCAGAGCCCCGCGATGTATACCTGGATACATGTTCGCTAATGCACAAGTAAAATACCCCCTTTTCCATCAATTTGGGTTGCACCGTACATACTAAGGATGCAGTGGGCTAGTTACTCTCCTGGGGCCCCACTGCCATCGCACTTGCGGCACTAATGAAACGTTGTCGATTTGGCTGTCAACTTTGCTGCCTGTGCCAACCTTCAGCCACATGGAAATTGTGCTGGGCTCTCGCTTACTACACTGCTGAGTGAGCCCACTGTATTCACCAGATTCATTAACCATTTCCGCTTCTGACTGTACTTGGTAACACGTACACCCCATGGTATCTTGGCGCTGCATAACATGTTTATTGTTACTCAACTCCATGGTACTCGTTTTATCGACCTCAGAAGGATTAAATGCTTGTTGATTGCAACCTTGTTGGCCACCCAGCGAAGTATTTGCTCAATGCGCCTCCGCGCTACAGCTCATGCTTCACTAACCCTGCTGCATGTGCACCATCCCGCAAAAGGAATGGCTCCTGTAATCAACTTAACAGGCAAAGTGCACCACACGGCCAAGCATGTATTAATGCTTGACCTAGTGTAACCTACCCCCTTACCGACAAATTTGAACTGCCACCGCCGCACTGGGGAGTCTGCTACCTCCTGCTTCTGCCACCGGGGAAAACGGTGCCTGTACACCACTGTGGGACATGAATCCCCTCCTTAACACATCCTTGCCACATATACAGGCCCAGACAGTGCCACTAAACCGACAGTAGCTGCCCCACCCACCAGGCACTTAACTCTCTTCACTGGCGCCCACGAACCCTGGCTGATATGCTGGGCCCACGTCCCCTCTTTAAAATCCAAGTTGGTGCCTAGGCCCCTGACCGAGCTGCACGCCACCCAACAATGTTCACTGTCCCCCACAGCTCCCAGCTGTTTGTACGAGCTCTAAAGTACTCTCCGGCTCCCAGTGTCTGCCCCCGCACATGAAGGAAACCTGCTGATGCAAAGCAAAAGCATGAGGGTCATGAACCTTCAGGCCATCAGGGCACCGCCAGGTCAAAGATATAACGCCCTATAGGGCCGAGGCCCAGTGCCGTCAACCTTGCAAATCGAGGCTCAAGGCCGGGGGGGACCAAGCCCAGGCTGCTGTGACACCAATCAAACCGCGCCACGGAGTCCGGGCCAACAATGCCCGACATGAACCAAGCCAAAGTACTGTGCCCCTCTGTCCAGTGGTGGCAGGAAGCCCCACTGGCGTGGCCGTCGGGTACATCTACGGATGGACATGGTTGATATGTCCCCCGGATATTTTACTGGCACTCTAAACAATTTCTATTATATAATGAACAGGCATAACAAGTAAGCAGTGACCTTTGGCCGAGTAATCCCCGAGGAGAGGGCAAACTCATCATCTACATTAACAGACACCAAAACCGAACCACCTAAGACTGCTCAGCTCACCTCAAACATTCAAAACCGATTCTGCCTGCCTCTGCTCATCGCGCTGCCAACTTATTTAATCACAGGATGTTGGCTCGAACATGCTTCCTCACTCGAAGGTCGGCTGTTCTTAACATAGGCCAACACCTCGCCCACCACTTGGTGCCCGCGGGCAGACATCCGAGCATTTGCACCACCCCGAAGGGTTGGGCCACCACCTCCCTCATTAGGACCCGCCGCTTCTTCTGTCTCCAACGCGGCCGCGGGCTGCACCCAGCAGAAAACCGCCCGTTAGGTGCGCCGCATGCCCGCCACCGTTGAAGGACAGGGGCGAGCACTCTACCCCATCCGGATAAAGCCAGTAAGCCCTGGGCCCTTGTATGGCGCCCGGTGCGCCCCAGCACTGCGGGAAAGCAGAGGCACACACGCGGCCCCCTCGGCACAAACCAGGAGGCCCAGGGACCTTAGACAGTAACCCGGTGAGCCACCGCCATCGCTTCGGCGCCCCCACACCATGACCAGTAGCGGCCGCCGGTGTCCCCCGCAATCGCGGAGGACACGGCAAGTGAACCAAGATGGGAGCCCCTTTAACCCCACCATGCGCTGCATATTAGCGCCCAACCAGCAGCGGACCATAGTTGGAGCTGCTGCTGGCAGTCAATATGTGCCGGGAGGTGGGGGGGGCTCATAAGAGCAAACCTTCTGTGCCCCACCGGCAAGCGAGCCATGGGCAGAGATGTGGGCAGGAGGGCTAGGGAGGGTAAAACAGACTCACCACCACGACGGCAGCGAGGACCAAGGCGCAGCTGGACACACTCCCCCCGTGCAACCCGAGGTGGTGAGGGTGGAGGAAGGAATCTTCCCAAGACACCCGACGTGGCCCAGCCAGCGCAACCTGCGGGCAGAGGGGACAGCATACTCTGCCCGCCGCAAGGGAAACGCTAAAAACTTAACAAATTGCTCCCTCACCGTTTTAACCGGGGAGGTAAGCATATGAGGCAAACGGGACAACCACTGCTCTCCCACGGCTCCATGGTGAGGGAAACCAACGGCGCCTGGTACCCCCAGGCAGTGTCCCCTTTCATTTGTTACCAGGCCTGCAGTCAAAGTTGGGTCAAGACAGCGGCCCTCTCTGAGGAACTCCCGGGAGCCCCGTGCATGAGCGGCTGCAATTGGGGGGGGGGGAAGAGATTGAAGGACCTTCCATGCCTGGGACAGATAGCACCAGGGGGGGGCAGCGCTGCATGCGGAACCCCACCCTGCCTTCGCAAGTCGCGGTAAAGGAGCCGGGGTGCCCGCAGTCCCACCTCCCGCCCCACAGTTTAGGAAACTCCTGGGCCGCCATAGTTCAGGCCCCCACAGAGGGAACGCCAGGCAACATGGTGGGGGGGAGCCTACATGCAGGCCACACCACCCAACAGACCAATGTCTGGCTCCGGGCACCATCGAAACGGAACCCGCGGGACGGAGCATGGCGCGCCGCTGTCCCAACCTCCCCACTAATTAGTCTTCCATGAGTCCCGCCCAGCGACTCCTACGGGCAGGGGCCCTGCACCCGGCCTTACGCAGGCGGGAGCAAATGCAGACCCCCGCGGCAGAGATAGGAGACTGTACCGCGCGGGGCGAAGCCCTAGAGACTGCTCCTGAGGGAAGCCATCATCAGGGGGGGCATCTTTCTACCCCGGTAGCCTGCCGAGCCCCCCCCCCCGAAACTCCCAAAGCTAGGGACTCCACGTTTGGGCCTCCCGGAAGGCGGGAGGCATGCGCGGGTGGAAAGCAAGCCACAGGGAGGTGGGGCGTTCAAGAGGCACAGCCTGCTCTCCCCGCTTCCTGAGCGGGAGCAGCCTCCCACCACAGCTGGACACCCTTGGGGCCACACACAATCAGCCCGCAGGACACGTGGGCCCACGTCGGTCCGGCACGCCCGAGCTGAGGGGTATTCCGCATACCTCCACCTCTGTGCCCCCTACCCGGTCAGCACAGTGCTGGCCTTGATCAGGGAGGGGTGCCGTTGCCATAGCCCTCTAGGAGCTGCCCCCACCCTCACTGGCGGGCCGCTGCCACAGCCGTAGCCGGGTCGAGCAACCCAGCCTCGGGGGAGGTGGGGGGGATTAACACTCACCGCGATAGTAGGCAGCTCCTAGGGACACGTCCGAAACGCCGTAAGGAGCAGCCACACAGACGGCGTGGCTGGCGGAAAAGAGGCCGCTGGGAGGGTCGGAGGGGTATACATACCCTCCCTCCCCCCCGGGCGTACCGGAAGTGACACCCACACCCCCTGGACAGCGGGCTCCAGGCGGAAGCCCTCTGATGCTAGAGCGAGGGGTAGGCTTGTGCCGCAATGGCACTAAAGGGCCGCCCTTTTAGGGGTGCCCCCTTTGGGGGCAGCGGGCAGCCACAGTCACCCTGGGGCAGGTACGTGCTGTTGATGCCCCCCTGCCCTGGAGATTGTGTGCTGAGAGGCCCAGAGGACAACGATCATATGGTCATTACTAATGAGGTGGCTAATGACTCATTAGCGCCCCTGCCTGGGAATGAATTGGAGAAGCCCAGCACCGGAGTTACGATGGAGGGATGTGCTCGCCCTGGCAGAGATCCAGGGCCTGATAAGTCGTTCCCTGTGGGTGACAGGATTGGGAGTATTCAAGCCGCTGCAAGAGCGAAAACTGAGAGCTGTTGAACCACGTGGGAGAAAATGAAGTAATTGGGCTCGTGGTTCTTAGTCCCTTCACTGAAGAGGGCCCCACCCGGTGGAGGAATTCATCATGCTACCATAGCACTAGTGTTGGACATCTACAAAGGCAGGGTGCCACCTTGTGGACATTAGTAATCTTCTGCTACTTGGTGTCCTGCTCCCGTTGAGTGGGATCTAGAATACTTCACTTTTCCCCTCCACATTAGACTCGCCATATATGACGACTCTTTGAGGGACTTCCAGCACACAACGTGGGAACCTGTGGGCCCTTTTTAGGTCTCGCCATGGCAGCGCATGCGCTGCATGCGCTGTCTCAGCGAGACAAAGTGATCTGTATGTTGGCTCAAAGTCCGTGGAATTTCTCCTGCCCCTTGCGATTTGTCTAAGTCTGGCATTGCTGTTGTTATCTTTGTTTCTGTTGGCTGTTGATCCGATGCATCACTTCCGTTTTTATCGGAAGCAGCACCGACCAACTACTGTTTTATTGCGCTGTCTGGCTTTGTTAGTTTTGTTTAGGGACTACTTGATTTTTAAATTACTTGCTAGGGTGCCCGCTTCACGTACATCATGTGTTTATTTAAATTACTTGCTAGGGCGGGGGCGTGGCCTGCTGCGAAGCGGAATGGCCGCTCCTTGAGTGTGCTCCGCCGGCCGGGACAAAATCCTGTTTAAATCCTGCACGACGGATAGTCCAAATGCTGCCCAGGTCAACTGCATGACCAGTTGCTAGTGTGGAGAGCACTCGGTGGAAGTTTTGGTACCCTGACCACATCCGGAGCCGTGATACGAGCAGAGGTGCGAGTGCAGGGGGCCGGTGGGGCACTGTGCCGCGCTGCCATCGAGGCGTGCTAAAATCGAGCCCGCAGCTGCTGGAGGTGCGTGGGCCTTTGTCCGCTAAGAGGAGCCTTGCCCGTATGCTGTTGCGGGCGTACCCTGTTTGAAACATCGGCGCCTCACAGGCGCGGCGGAGGAGATTGTGAGTGGCCGCCTAATGCCGAGGAGGGGTGCGGGACATCGGCGTTCCTTTTGCTGGAGGCCGCGGCTATGAAGACCTTGCGGTGTGGCCGGGGGCGGACCTGCTGCTGGCCGGGCGTGCCGCGTGGACCGCTCCTGCCCACCACCACCGAAGATTGTGAGGTGGATTTCGGGGGCTGCGGAGTAGGAACTGCCGAGGGCGAACATGCCCCTGCCCTACCCGCACTTGATTCCTATTGAGCTGGCGCTGGCGAGTGGCTGGTAATAGCGTCCCAGTCCGCCATTTTGTGGAGCCAGTGCGTGTTGCCCGTGATTGCCGCCTGACTTTCAGAACTGCCGCACTCGGGCTGCGCCTGCATTGGGGACAGAGCGTGTGTGGCGCCCCACCCCCCCCCCACCTGCAGATATCTGCATCCTGAGTCTTCTGGGATGGCCCCTTGTTGATAGGGGGGCTGGCGGAGCCTGTTGGTAATAAGGTGACACAGCCTATTTGCACAGCAGCCGCTGACGTTCAACTGCCACGGAGGTGCGGAGTTCGGCCTGCCTGACTGAGGGGGCACTGGAGTGGAACTGCCCAGGGGGTGAGTCGAATCTGGCTGCCAACTATCCTGCAACCTTGCGCTTTACTTTTGTGGTGGAGTGGGCCACGTGTGAGACGCTACAGGTATCGGGTTCTGAGTGAAGGCGTGCGGTATACCGAGAGGCTGGTGGGGCTGTGGAATCCTAGCTGCTCGCCCGGGGGTCTATCGGACAGTGTCACAGCGTGTGTTGGAAACGCGGGAGCGCCACTAAATCCCAGATTGCGCAAGGAGTGGAGGTCGGGGCTGCAGCTGTGAGAGGTGGTGCTGACACGTGGAACCGCCATTTTGCCCCTTTGAGAGCAGGGGAAGCACCAGCGAGATACACCTAGGAAACTATTGGGCCTGTCCTGATTGTTTGCCCTGAACCAGTACTGGGAGCTACTGTCGCAATGGGTAAGCAGGACCCTAAGCAGCCGAGACTGAACTTTGAAAACAAACGCTCCACCAGGCACGCAGACTCGGAGCCAGAAACACAAGCGGAGGGTCAACGAGATTCTCATACGGAAGATCAAGGGGAGGATCTGAGAACGCTCATGCTGGAGATGAGGTCAAGTCTCCGCAACATAGACACGAAGCTAGACACTCTGACATCGCAACTGGACTCTGTCAAGGCGCAGGTGTCCACACATGAGACACGCCTCGATGCATTGGAAAACCGCCATACTGAATTCCATGAGTTCCAGGTGGAAACTAAGGAACAGTTGCTACACATGGACAAGCTACTGGGGGTCATCAGGGCCAAAAATGATGATTTAGAGGCCAGGTCAAGACGCAACAACCTCCGTGTTACGGGAATTCCGGAGACGACCGCCATTTCTACGATGGAGACCTACATCACGGATATGCTACATGACTTATTTGACCCGCACCTATCAGCAGTCTTCGTGGTTGAGAGAGCGCAAAGATCGCTGGGTCAGAATCAGAAACCCCCTGTTGGAGCGCCGCCAAGGCTGATCATCGCGAAACTCTTGAACTATCAGGACAGAGATATAATTCTGAGGAAGGCCAGAGAACTGGGGCAGATTACGCACAAAGGCAACAAGATCTCGTTCTATCCGGATTTCACACCGGCGGTGCAGGCGGCGAGACATGAGTTTCTACCGGCGAAGCAGATTCTTCTACAAGCGCAGATCCCGTACTCCCTGCTGTACCCAGCCAAGCTCAAAGTCTCCTTAGATGGAACTACCCACTTCTTCATTGATGCGAAATCTGCTCTGGAATTCGCCAAGCACGTGGGAGGAAAGAAGGACCACAAGCGGCAAGAAGTCATGGAGGCGGCTGGTGGTCATTTCAGTGACAATGATTGACTTGGGTATCGTATTCTTGCACATACTGACTGTGCTGCACTATTATGCTGTACTTTTCTGATCATTAATGTATATGTCAGGTTTTTAGGTCGTATACTCCATTGACACACTATTTTTCACTGTTCCCAAAGAGATATAGTACTGGGCGTATTGAGACATCCGCAGTTATCCCGGCCACCTTGTATGACACAAGGTAGCTCGCCGGCATTGCTACGCCCCCATGGGAAGGTTCCCGATTTCACTGCCTCTTTGTTTGGAGTTATTCATTGTTGGGGTGGGTCATCTACAACCTGTTTGGGGGGTTGGAGTGGGTGGTGGGTGGCAGGGGGGATCTTGTTTTGTTGTTCAATGACAGTATCAATGTCAATTGGTATTTAGCCATTGTCGCTTTAGGTGGGAGAAGGTCACGTTGCTGCGATTCGTGATGGTAACTGCAGGCAACTGGTACACATCTGTCTGACAATGTTTTAAATTGCCTAACTTGGAATGTTCGGGGGCTCAATGATGGTAGGAAGTCACGAGTGGTACACGCTTACTTGGCACGCCATAACATCGACATTTGCCTCTTACAGGAGACGCACCTGAATACGTCGCCATCCCAGAGACTTCGGCATGGAAGGTGGGGTCATGTATATTCTGCTATATACTCAAATTATGCCAGTGGGGTGGCTGTATTAATTAAACGTGGGTTGGACTGGAGGGAGGGGCTCATTAGCGGAGACCCGGAGGGCAGATATGTTTTGATACAGGGTTCCCTGTGTGGTGTGCCCATAGTTGTTGTTGCCATATACGGTCCTAATGTGGATTCCCCCGACTTTTTCAATACTGTCTGGACAAGGTTCAGGGCGACTGGCTGTAGTACGATCTTATGGGGGGGAGACTTCAATGCTATCCTGGACGATGCACTTGATAGAAGGGGGGCTGCCCGGTCTTTGCACCCGGCGGCTAGCTCCGCCCTGAAGGCGATCATAGCTGACGGCGAGCTGGTGGACATATGGCGAAATAGACATCACTCGTTGAGGGAGGGTACCTGCATCTCTGATCATCACAATGTGTGGTCCCGTTTAGATTTCTGGTTGGTGTCTAGAGATGTGGCTACTTGGACTATCAATGTGGAGCATATGCCGCGTTCCCTGTCCGACCATGCTCCATGTCTCTTGAAATTAGTGATCCCCAACCTGCCAAGGCGTGCATTTTCTTGGCGGCTCCCGCCTCACGCCCTCCTGGATGAAGCCTTTAAGGAGGAGATCCGGACGGATATCACGGATTACTTTGAGCTAAACACAGGGTCGGTTGGTACCGAGGCCTCACTCTGGGAGGTGTTTAAAGTGGTGATAAGAGGCCAATGCATAGCCCGTCAAGCGGGGGTTTTGAAAGCCATAAGAAGCACGATAGCATCTATAGAGGCCGACATAAAGTGCCTTGAGACACAATTTTATGACACCGGGGATCCGGAAATTTCTGGATTATTGAAATCTAGACTGTTAGACTATGCTGAGGAGGCGCAACGAGAGGTGAAATTTTTAGGTAAATATGCAGAGGCCAGGAGATATGGAGAGGGGAAGAGGCCGGGGCGTACACTGGCGGGCATGATCAGGTTGCCGAAATCCACGACTCATATTCATGAGGTACGTGCTGCACCAGACACCACACTTAGAGGTCAGGGGGGAAATTCTGAATGTCTTCACCGGGTTTTACTCCAAACTGTACACTGCCACTCAGGAAACGTGTCCGGAGGGTATGGAGTCCTTCATGGATTCAATTGCACTAGCTTGGTTCAATAACACTCACAGGAAATATATGGATCTTCCAATAACAACGGAAGATGTCGCCCTAGTCATCAAGAGCCTGCCCCTTGACAAGGCCCCTGGCCCAGACGGCCTGACCAAGGCCTTTTACAAAACCTATGTTACAGAGCTGGCGCCCAGACTGTTGGCGGTGTATGAGGAGGCCTTAGAGGAGGGAGTGCTGCCCAGGACCATGAGAGAAGCCATGATTATTACACTGTTGAAGCCCGGCAAGCCAGAGGAGGAGATGGACTCCTACAGACCTCTTTCACTATTAAATGTAGATGTCAAAATACTTGCCAAATTGTTAGCTAACCGGCTACAGCCACTACTCCCTATGATAGCGCTCCCTGATCAATCAGGATTTATCCCGGGTAGGTCGACATCACACAATCTACGGACCGTGTTCTCCGCTCTACACTATCTTCACCCGACAGTTCACGCTGCAGCAGTGTTCTTGGATGCCACAAAGGCCTTTGACACCCTTGAGTGGCCGTATTTATTTGCTATACTGGGGCGTATGGGTTCAGCCCGCTCTTTATTAGTAGGATTCGTCTGCTGTATAGTCTGCCCAGCGCCAGGATCAGGGTGAACGGTCTAATTTCTGAACCCTTTCCTATTTCAAGAGGCACGAGGCAGGGCTGTCCCCTGTCCCCGCTATTGTTTGCCATAGCGATGGAGCCTTTGGCTGCCCGCGTGCAACAACACCACACGGCACGGGGCATAGGGTTTAGCTCTAGGAGCCTACTCATATCGCTATACGCAGATGACATGACCCTTTACCTCGTGGACCCGGAGGTCAATTTGGACCCGATATTGCGTGAATTCGTTCGCTTTGGCGGGCTAGCTGGGGTCTCTGTTAACTGGTCAAAGTCTGTAATTTTTCCTTTAACTGACACCACCCCACAAGTCATCTCCGAATACCCCCTGAAATGGGAGGCAGAGGCGGTTAAATACTTGGGCATCTGGGTAAGTCGGGATGTTCAAGAAATTTGGAATTTGAATTTTGGGAGGGCTGTCGTGTGGCTAGAGGAGAAGGTTAAGATATGGGCGAAGCTGCCTCTGTCACTGATTGGGAGGTTGGCCCTGGCTAAGATGGTCATATTGCCCAAGTTCCTGTACTTGTTCGCGAATATTCCGATTCCGCTTACGTCGCAATTCTTTAAGACTCTCAGATCTCACCTTGTAACCCTGGCCTGGGCGGGCGGTCAAGCTAGGGTCTCTTGGGACATATTGACTTTGCCTCTGAGTCAAGGGGGATTGGGCGCCCCGGACATGGTCCTCTATGCGCTCTGTGCTCAAGCTCAATATTTGCATTTTTGGGTCCATCCGACCCCTTTTCAGCCCCATGTGGCGGTGGAGCAGGATATGGTTGCGCCTGTCCCGCTGAAGGTGGCCATCTGTGCGAAGGCAAGGCACCCCAGAGGGGATATAGATTCCGCTGGCACGCTGAGATGGGTGTGGGAGGAGCTGCGGAGAAGGGCGAGGGTCCCGTTATTATATGCCCCCTCGCTTTCGCTGTCGCAGAATCCAATGCTACCATGTATTGAAGGGGGGATTAGTAGATCCCTGGAACAGAAGCTGCACCTCTATACCTTTGCTGATTTATTCCCTGATAACGAATTCATGCCCCCCCCGGTGGCAGAGGAGGGTGGGACTGTGCCATTTTCAGAAATGTTCTTGTATCATAAATTGCGTACGGCGTGCCGTGCCATTAGTGATGATTTCCCGTCGGCTCCCCCGGTCTTCTCTGCATTGGAGAACCTGGTAGGATCTCCGTCCCCCCGTAGGTTGGTAACCAGACTATACAGGCAGATGCAGGCCACGGCGCCAATGGTCGAGCCGAAGTCCCTGCAGTACTGGAATGACGACCTTCCGGTGCCACTAACCGAAGACCAATGGGTATTCTGCTGCGGTCAACTTACAGAGCTCTTGCCTAACTATAGACTGCGCTTGATACATTTCAAATACCTACATAGATTCTATAGGACCCCCATAGGTCTGCGCAGGATGGGACTCAGAGAAGGAGATGACTGCTGGAGATGTGGCTTCTCCCCCGCCTCTTTTCTACACATAGCATGGTCTTGCCCGGCGCTTATAAAATACTGGTCTGAAGTTTTCACCTCGGTAAATCAAATTGTTGGACGGTCAGATGCCCCATCTCCCGTATTGGGCATACTGGGATATGTCAAAAACACTCCACCCAAATCACGTAAATTGCATGCATTACTTCTCCTTTTCGCTAAAAGGAGGGTGGCGTTACACTGGGGTAGGAAACGAGTACCCACGATCAAGGGCTGGCTGGCCGATGTAGCATATGGACACACACAATTGGGAATATTCTGGGAGCTGATGCCGCCTACTTCCCGACCTCGTGACATTTGGGAACCCTATATACAATGGGCCAACATACAATCAGCAAGCACCGAAGCTGTGGGGTCTGAGGTTGTGCTACCTGCGGAGTGACCGGGTGGGTACTGAGTGGTCTCGTAAAAAGGGGTAGGTGATAGTATTCGTAGTAGCGGGCTGAGGCGGGTGGTTGTGTCTATGAAGGATTGTATGTTTTTTGTGGTGACCAACTGATGTCTTCAGCGTCCATGCATCAATGTGTTCGACATTTTGTGTAATGCTAGAGATCCCTCGAACTTGTACAGAAGTTAAAGATGGGTACGTTCTTCATTTGCAGACATATCGTGACCAACTTTTGTGTGCTTGTAGCATTATATGACATGTGCGTATACCATGATTACTGACCAATGGCCCTGCAAACTGGCGAGTTTTTGTGGTTGTATTATGTTGTAACTAATGAAAATGCTCATAAAAACAATAAAAAAATTACTTGCTAGGGCGCCCGCTTCACGTACATCATGTGTTTACGCAATGTTTTTTTTTCTTTAGATGTCCCGCGTCCGCTTTACTGAGCCGCGTTTTACGAGCATGTTGTTTTCACGGACTGGATTTTGCACTTGCGGGCTCGTTGCTCGGTAATGTTTACCAGACAATTGCATCCACGCATTTTCTTGGCACGCATTCTGTGCATTTCATCCTGCTTTTATTTTCCCAAAACGGTGCGCTTTGGCACGGGGAGATTATGTGATCGGCAGGCAGGGCTGCTCGGGAGGAGCGCTTGAGGTAGGCTGGTACAGTGTTTTTTTTTAATGCAGATTTCTATAGCGCAAACTCTACCTGAAGGTATTGGAGCGCTTTACATGAGCTCCGGTTACGTTACACAAGGGCACATTCAGGCACGGGGAGATTATGTGATCGGCAGGCAGGGCTGCTCGGGAGGAGCGCTTGA
The DNA here is from genome assembly GCA_963921515.1 of Calotriton arnoldi. NCBI lineage: Eukaryota > Metazoa > Chordata > Amphibia > Caudata > Salamandridae > Calotriton > Calotriton arnoldi. Next base: position 1,597,566 of record CAWUFW010000952.1, on the reverse strand, counting down.
GGCAGGCTGGCACAGTGGGGTTTTTTTTGTGCAGATTTCTATAGCGCGAACTCTACCTGAAGGTATTGGAGCGCTTTACATGAGCTCCGGTTACGTTACACAAGGGCACATTCAGGCACGGGGAGATTATGTGATCGGCAGACAGGGCTGCTCGGGAGGAGCGCTTGAGGCAGGCTGGCACGGTGTTTTTTTTAATGCAGATTTCTATAGCGCGGACTCTACCTGAAGGTATTGGAGCGCTTTACATGAGCTCCGGTTACGTTACACAAGGGCGCATTCAGGCACAGGGAGATAATGTGATCGGCAGGCAGGGCTGCTCGGGAGGAGCGCTTGAGGCAGGCTGGCACGGTGTTTTTTTTAATGCAGATTTCTATTGCACGAACTCTACCTGAAGGTATTGGAGCGCTTTACATGAGCTCCGGTTACGTTACACAAGGGCACATTCAGGCACGGGGAGATTATGTGATCGGCAGGCAGGGCTGCTCGGGAGGAGCGCTTGAGGCAGGCTGGCACGGTGGTTTTTTTTTAATGCAGATTTCTATAGCGCGAACTCTACCTGAAGGTATTGGAGCGCTTTACATGAGCTCCGGTTACGTTACACAAGGGCACATTCAGGCACGGGGAGATTGCAGTGCACCTCCTGATCGGTGGGTGTGTGCAGAAGTTATGGATAATGTGCTGCATGGCTAAACACTTAAAAGGTCCCAAAGCCAAAAACATAGATAAAAGACATTATCATTTACTATTCCAATAGCTATAGAGCTCTCAAATGCAAGACCTATTGCATTGCAAATGCTTGTTATTCTGACTGCTGTTGAGGGTGTGGCACCAGGCGCGGGGCCTTCCTCACCACTAGCATGGGGAGGGACAGACCTCAGAGACAATGACAGGTGAACATCATCTCTCAGTACCCCACGTCTCATCAGGCCACCCACAAACTCACTCATCAGGAGCCCCCACGCACTTCGAAGCACTCACCGGAGCAACAGGAGGAGCCCTCGCTGGCAGGCCCATTGGAAGCGATACAGGGCAGAGACAAAAGAGAGAAAGCATCTGATTATTAACACAGTATCGTGGAAAAAGGTAATTGTCTTGCATGAGCGCAACTGTTAATGAGCAGCATGGATCCCGGCGGTGGGGGGGGGGGCTGTGCCTGTAGTCACACACTAGGGACATTGAAGAAACAATAGAAAATATCCCGTAAAGGAGTGTATCAAATCATTTTGAGGCCTCCCCCCTCGGAAAAGAACCCACTTACTGCATCTTTTCAGAGGGGGGAGGCCTCGAAACAGTTTTGCCCCTCCTTTTCGCTATGGCATTGTAACCATTGGATATTGAGATCAGGCAGGCCATGACAGATCAAAGTAGGGGACGTCATGCATCTGGTGGCGTTGTATGCCAACTACATGTTTTTAGGTCTCGCCTGGCGTTAGCAGCGCGCATGCGCTGCACTTACCATGCGAAGGCCTTTTGGAATCAATACGGATTCCAGATGTGCACGCGGGCGGACAGAAGATGTGCACGCAGGGACTGGATGTTTTACTCGCGGCGTGAGACAGACGCACTATACTTTTTTTTTCTTTTCACTTCCATTCCTGGGAAGCGGCGGAAGGTCTGAGGTCGCCTGCTTGGTTCTCTGCGTGGAGTTTTCCTTTTCACAGCCGCTGCAAGCAGAAAGGACGTGTTTTGGTGAACTCTACCACAGGTAAGCAAGCGCCCGCCAGCTTAGACCTCTTGCGCAGCGCTACATTTCTTTTCCCATCTTCGCCGTAGTCACGCGTTTGCGTGTAGAGATGGTACTCAATAATCATTTCATTCCTTTATCTGTTTCCGAACTTCACGTCTGTCACTGCTAAGCAGGGCATGTACTTGAGTAGTTTAGAGCTTCTAAAGTGTCGTTTGATATTTTTCTATGTGCTTTTCCTGCCTAAGTTTCCAGTTGTTTTCCGATTTTTCCTATTTTCTTTTGCGATCAATCATCATATAGCACATGATGGCAAAAACAAAACAAGTGAAAATTAAAGCCAAGCGCATTGACATGGGCACTACGTGTTCATTTTATTTTTCCACAACATACCAAGCTCGTAGACCTATGCCTGTATTTATTTATTTGTTTGAAAATATAGTGTAATCTACAAATGTGTAAATGATACAGTTTTGAAACTACAAGCCGACCCTTCGCCGATAAAAACGAGCTATTATTGGCTTACACAATAGGGTGAGTAAGTGGGGTGCAGGTTTTTGTGGATAAAGGGGTGGGGGTACAGTTGTGACCAGATAAGAACGAGATTTATAGCCCTGTTTACAGTGGATCTCTCGGTAAACGTCTCATATGCATCTATATACTTTCAATGTACTTATGGATCTATATATTTATCACTTCTAATTTAGCATTTCAAATGCACTACCCTATTTCTCAGCCTATACTTCTCTCAATATATCTTCTAGCCCAACTTTCTGACTCATCTCAAACTTCTTTCTACTACTCTTTCCAATGCACTACCCTATCTTTCACCCTATACTTCTATCAATATATCCTCTACATCCACTCTCTCATTTATCCCAAACCCCATACCACTACTATGATCCCCAAAATAACCCTTTCTAGACTCTCTCCTACTCTACCCCTCCTTGCATCATCTGACACCTCCTTTACTATACCGATCCCAAAAAACAAACCTTTCTAAACTCTTCCCTCTAACTCCTCCCCTCCAAAAACCCTTTTACTCATCCAAAAGCCTCCTCCTACTGCTATGACCTAAAAAAAAAAATAATCCCTCCACTATCCTTTTCAATCAGAATAACAGACTAACATGTTCACTTCTCAAATTACATATTCCACTATACTAATTCACCACTAATCCTTTATGGGTTCCAGACTAGCGTGCTACTCGGCAATGAAGCGTTTAAACACCCCATCAGGGTTACAAGCGCTATATAAATGCAAACCTTTTTCCCTTTTCTACCCCTCCCCTTCTCAATCCAAATAACTGACTAACATATCCACCACTCAAATTAATTTCATGTTTCACCATACTAATTCAACACTAATCCTTATGGGTTCCAGAGTAGCGTGCTACTCGCCAAAAAGCACTTCAAAACCCCATCAGGGGTAGCAAGCGCTATATAAATACAAACCTCTTTCCCTCTTCTATCCCGCCACCTACCCTTCTCTATCCAAATAACTGAATAACATATCTACCACTCAAATTACTTCATATTTCACTATACTAATTTTCAACACTAATCCTTTAGGGGTTCCGGAGTAGCGTGCTACTCGCCAGAAAAGCGCTTCAACACCCATCAGGGGTAACAGGTGCTATATGAATGCAAACCTTTCTTCCCCTTCTATCCCTCTGCTATCCTTCTCACTCCAAATAGCTGACTAATATCCACCACTCAAATCAGTTTCATATTTCACACTGACTGCCGACCGGACGATAATAACAGGACTGTGTCCCCAGAGATACAACCATCAGGCACTTATCATGGTAGCCTTTAAAATTTAAATACTTGTGCGTCGACAGCAGGAATTTGAAATATCTCAGATCAAGGGCTCTTCATTGCCTCTGTGTTCCTGCGTCTTCTTCACATCACCATTTGCCCTGAAGAAGTTCATTTTATGTATGAACGAAACGCGTTGGCTGGAATTTGCACATTTTGATATTGAAAATAAAGGATTGATAAACCACTATACAAAATGAACATTTGGATTTATTGAAGAAAACTCTTTGGTAGTGCACCGCTCCACTATTTTCCCAGTTTCATATTTCACCATACTAATTCACCACTAATCCTTTATGGGTTTCCGGAGTAGCGTGCTTCAACACCCCATCAGGGGTAACAAGCGCTATATAAATACAAACCTTTTTTCCTCTTCTATCCTTCTGCTATCCTTCCGAATCCAAATAACTGACTAACCTATCCACCACTTAAAAATTTACTTGCATGTTTCACTATACTAATTCAACACTAATCCTCTATGGGTCCCGCAGTAGCGTGCTACTCGCCGAAAAGCGCTTCAACGCCTCGTCAGGGGTAGTAAGCGCTATACAAATGCAATTACAATACAATACAATATGCTCCAGACCAGCTTATAGAACAAGCATTCGCAACGCAACAGGTCTCTCCTTTGATTAAGTTAAAGCCATTTGCTTTGCTAATGGTATTGTATAGCAAAGCAAATGGCTTTAACTTAATGAAAGGCGAGACCTATTGCATTTTTAATGCTTGTTTTAAACACTTTCGGCACCTCAGCAGTTCCTTTCTGTCCTTTTAACCTATCTGATTGAGTTCGGGGAATTGTCTGGTCTTAAGATCAACCACAGGAAATCACTGGTGTTCCCACTGGGGTCTTTAGCCCATTGAGAAGTGACAGTTTTACCGCCCATACCTCTCAGGAGAGAGACGGATAGTCTTCGGTACCCGGGTGTGATGGTGGCTCATACTCCACCGAAATGCCTCCAATATAATATTGGAAGGGTCACAGAGGGCATTCGCTCCTTCGTGCGGTTTTGAAACTGGCTCCCTCTCTCGCTCAAGGGTCGGGTGACCATAACCAAGATGGTGTTCCTACAGAGATGCTAATATTCTGTTCAGCATGCCTTTGATATTTTGCCCTGGGTGGCATTTCTGTGGTTGCATTCCCTCCTTACCACACTAATTTGGGCCGGGGGACAGAGCAGAGTGGAGGGACAGAGCAGAGCGGCGAGGAACTTCCTATTTGGGCCACTGGAGGAGGAGGGCTTAGCGGTTCCTAATCTGGAACAATATTACCTGGCCTCCCAGGTCCAGTATGCCGCACATTGGTATGAGGAGGAGGGCAAATAGGAGGGATCGCTGTTGAAAGACGAGTCAAGGGTGGCCCCTCTCCTACAACTCCTGATGACCGGGGCGGAGTGTAACGCTGGTTCAGTACTTCATACAACACATTGCATCCTTATTGGAATGCAATTGTGGGTGGCCCTGTGAAACAATGGGGGACCTGTTCCCCAATGAGGAATTTATTACATTTGAGGCAGAGCAGGTCGGCTTTCAGATGGGACCAGGACAGTTCCTTCAATATGCTAGGATTTCGGCCATAGTGTGGGAGCTGTGGCCTACATTTCCAGCGGTTCTGGCTACGTCGCTGAGATTTTGGGGCCGGTTAGAGTTGGGCAGGGGTTACCATCTAGTATCCCCCTTCTACAAGGCCATGACTGCAGATCAGTTATGTGTCTCGTTTCCTGCTCAGGAGGCTTGAAATGGTCACTTATGGGTGCAGCTCAATGACACTCGGTGGACGAGAATGTGCTTCTTAGTGAAAACCGTGTCTAGTAACGCCAGATTCAAACTTTTACACTTCAATTTTCTACACCGCACATATGTCACACCTGTGATGCTCCATAAAATGGACCCTAGTAAGCCTGTACGTTGTCCTAGGTGTCATGCTCCTGTGGCTACGTTTCTGCATTTAGTATGGGATTGCCTGGAGATGTCTGCATATTGGTTGCGAGTACTGGATTGACTGAGAGGTGTGGTGCGGACGCCTGTTGCCACGAACCCTGCAGTGTGCCTGTTGGGAGACATCCCCCAGCAGAGAGGCCAGAAAATGGCTTTTAAATTCCTACACTTAATGCTGCTTCTGGCTAAGTGGTGGGTAGCAATCACATGGATGGGTCAGCAGGAACCAAGTGTGGAGCATTGGGCTGCGGATGTGGCTGAATGGTCAGTGGCAGAGGAGGTTAGTTTGAAACACTGTAGGCGCGGTGACAAGGTCAAGGAGGACCTGGAGGTATAGGCGGGACTCCTAGCCAGATTGATGGACCCTGAGGGCTCACTTTTGCCCTCCACATCAGACGGGGGACAGGTCAGAAGACAATGAAGGTGATTGGCCCAGTTTCTACCAGGTTTGTTGACTCATGTTAAAACATTTCTGAGGCTGTCTTATGTTGCTATACTTTCTACATGGTAATGTGCGACAGGAGGATAGTCTCGCTGTGATATCGATTTGCATCACCTGCCCCTAACTGCCCTACTTGTGGCAAGGTTGACAATGGCTGTTGTTTTCACACCTGTTGTTTCTGTTGTTGTGTTGGTGAAAACAACAATAAAAACTTTTTCTTTTTTTTAAAAAAAGGATATTTTGGTAAATTAGTGGCAAAGAGTGCGTTTAAACATTTATTTGCTGCAACAATAGCAAAAATTAAACAGAATTTAAATGTCATTTTAAAGGGGAAGTTGGAGGGTCCCACAATAAATTTCACTATAAGGTTGTGACATAAGATGGATAGTTCAACTACATTTGATCAAACGTACCAGTCAAAACTGCATGGACTTGAAACAGGTTTGACAATCGGATACAACCTTCATAGTTACAGGCAGGCTGTGTGAAAGGTGCTGCACAAAAGGGGACTTTTGCAAGACATAGACCAGCATAGCAGGCAGGCATGTAAAGGGTAAAGATTAGGTGATTGTTTGAGCCTTGGTTGGGTCCATTTGCGACAGGTGACCTGGCTGAGAACAATCCTTCTATCGGAAAGTTAGCAAAGCCACGGACTGGCAGGCTGCAGCACTGCCTCTAAGGCTCTGGGTGGTGGTTTCATGATTTGCATCTTGGATCTTGCTCTGTGGTAACTTCTGTCTTTCATACAGCTTGCATGGTACCTCCCAATTTTCTGTTATGGAGTCCTCCAGTTCCGGAATTCTGGACACTTGCCTCTCTTTCACATGCAGTATGCTCCTTGCATAGAATCCTCAAGGTGGCACTCTCTACGTGTCTAACATTGCTTGGATGAGAATTCACTTTTCTGAGTGGCAAATGTGGAAAACATGGAAGCCTTCCATATGTACTAGAAATGAAATATATTTACTTGCAGAGCAGTTGTTCAGCATTACTATAGGTGTATATAAGTCAAGCTTCATGTTATGATACAGTTAATAGACACCCTTCTCACACTATGGTTGGATTGGAGTAGGAATAGTAAATATCACCCCTTTAGTGTCCAACACATACCCCAAATAGGTTTATATTGGAGTGGGAATGGTAAATGCCCCCCTTTAGTGTCAACACTTTCCACAATATGGTTAGATTAGAGTAGGAATAGTAAATGTCACTCCTTAGTGTCCGACACCTTCCCTAAATTGATTTAGATTGGAGTGGGGATAGTAAATGCCACCCCTTTAGTGTCCAACACCTTCCTCAATATGGTTAAATTGGGGTGGAAATATTAAATGTCACCCCTTTAGTGGCAGGCACCTTCCATAACTTGTTGAGATTGGAGTGGGAAAAGTAAATGTCACCCCTTTAGTGCCGAACACCTTCCCCAGTATGGTTAGAGTGAAAAGGGAATAGTAAATTGTCACGCTCTATTGTCCAAAACCTTTCTCCAATAGGGCTAGATTAGAGTTGGAATAGTAAATGTCACCCCTTTAGTACCCAACACTTTCCCCGAAATAAATGTATAATTGGAGTGGGAATAGTAAATATCACCTCTTTAATGTCCAACACCTTCTCTGAATTGGGTTAGATTGAAGTGGGAATAGTAAATGTCACCCCTTTAGTGTCCAACATCTTCCCCAAATGTTATATAATGAAGACATGTCACACATTTTTCTATTTTTATTTTACTTCCAATGTTTATTTATGCTATAGATTTACATTTTGAATCACATATACTTCAAGTAAAAATTAAAAAATCATAAAGCTAAGGAAATAAAACATGTTTTCATTATTTTTTAATAATACAAAAATCAGGTAAATCATATTTATATACACTTGTATGTTGTACATTTTCAACTCTTATTTTTCATTTTAACAATTTTCAACATTTCTTAACTTTTTATATATATATATATATATTTTCAATAGTATTTTAACATTTATTAGTATATATTAAATAATTGTATATATTTGATACTATTATTTAATTTATACTTTTCAATTTTCTTACAATTTATTATAATATTGTTTCATATGTTTAACATATTTAATAATGTTTTTACTTTTTTTAAAAACATTTATTCACTTTTACAATATTTCACATTCACTTCTAAGAAGAGATCGTCTTTTTAGGTCTCGCATAGCGTTGCAGCGCAACGCGCTGTTCGCTTTGCGAGGCATGCAGTATACAGTATAGTGGGGGGAAGCTCCGCCCACTTTCCGTCCATGTTTTTCATTGGCTTAAATAAGAAATGCTGCATTCTGATTTGTTTTCGGCTTGTTTGTCCCTCCTCCTGACGGCCATGTCGTCATTTTTCTCCTTCCATGGCTATCGACCCCATTACTTTACAAACTCTTTTGTTCCTCTCCCCCCCCTTCCCTCCCGCAGTATGTAACTTCTCTGCCCACCACCCCCCCCACCCCACTCCCGATCATGCCTTCTTGGACGCACGCACTTTTGTTTATAATGCAATAGGTCTCGCGTAATACGAGTCCTATTGCATTCTGAAATGCTTGTTTTCTCCTGGGATTGGCTGGCTGAGTCTCGCACTTTATCTTGCCTGACCTGTCCAGACGGCTATGTTACGCATGCGTCGTCCAGCAGCCGCTATACAGACGCTCCTGCGCATGAAGAGGAAGGTGTTTACCAGGACCCAGGCAGCCGCCCAGCAGAGCAGGAAGAGAAGCACGCTGCGCCTCAACACCCACAGCTGCAGCCTCTTCAGCAGCGCCTGGGGTCACATAGTGACACCTGTGGGGGAGGTACAGACGACCCATCCCGCTCTAGGGGGCGACTGTCCCGGGCAGGGAGGGGGCATCCGGCAGGAGCCCAGCCGCTCTCCTATCTGGGGCCTGGACCCTTTGACAACAGGACTCTGTACCCCCCTGTGCCTCAGCGGGCCTTTCATCAAAGGACACGACAATTATAGTAGGCGGCAGACACTCTGCCATTAAACCATACTTTACAGTAATGCGCGGGTAGGGAATATTGTGTGCATATGTATTTCTGTCGTTGCCTTGCGAGGGTATGGAATGGCGTTGTGTCGCCGAGCCCACTCTGTGCAGCCTAAGTGCGGTGGCTTACAATCAACCAGTCAGTTGCGTTGTGGAGCGCTTCTTGTCGCCCGTGAGGGTATCTAGGCGCTGGCAGGGTCAAGTTGGTTAGCCGAATGGCCAGTTCTTCAGGGCTTACCACTGTGGGATGGAGTTTTACCTGATGTCGAGGTGCACGGGGATTATGTCAGGGAGGAAGGCGGCCTCTTCCGCCCCTCTGTCCGGCAAGCTTTCAAAGAGCCCCCTTTCAACCCGAGGCCAATGTATATCTGTGTGCGCATGCAAACTCCGGGGGCCCTCGTCAATGCTGCTGGGTTTGGGGGCTTTTCATTTTCTGTTATGTCTCTTCTATACATGTGTAGTAAGTCTCGCACTCCCATTTTTAAGTGTTTAGACATGAATGTAAGTACTGGGCTTTGCACTTGAAGGGCTTGAATTTCCAAGCGAGTGGACAGGCCTTACAATATTTGAATCTGTACAATGTATGTGGTAGCGTTAACTAACCAACTGGGGTGACTTGCAGCTTATGTTGCTCGAATCCCCGGCAGGGCAAGCTCAGCCTTTCAAGGTTGATGAGCTGAATGCCTTTGAATGGGCTAATAGTTATATCTGCTATCGATCGTTCTTGGAAGTGATTCGCGATAAGGTTTGCAGTGTAGTGTGTTTTACTCCCTATTTTTCAAAGTAGAGCGGTTTTATTCATTGCACCTCAAACAGCTTAGCACTGTCCTAAGGTGTTTACAACTAGAAGCTATAGATGTGTAAATGATTAAACCTGCTGAGAAATAGCGCGGTATGAAATGCTATATAAAAAAGCTCGTCCATGTTATTATTCTTTTCCTACCCCCATGACGTACTCCTATCACATTCTGACAGTGACCTGATGATTGGTGGTCGGTCTGCCTCAACGTGCATATTGCGCTCTAGATATCTGTGGTGGGTCGCTCTGCTTCATACACCTCCTTCACGGCTGAGGTCACAGACCTGCCCTGTCAGGTCACTACCTTCACCCACCCTGTCCCTAACACTGCTCCGAAGTAGCTGAAATAGCCCAACCTTTTAGTCTTTGTTGTATGTTGTATTGGATTTTTGCTTCTGTCCTTTAACTCAAATGCAGCGTTTCCTTTAAAACAAAGGGTGCGCCTGTCGCTGCTTCTGCTATCCCCCCCCCCCCACACACACACAAATACAGCGAGTGATAACATCAAGGTACCCCCCGGATTTAGTCAAAGGCATGCTGCACATTCCGTCACTTTCTGTAATTGTTTTTTCCTTGCATGCATACTCCGTTGTATTTATTTTTAATTGTATTTGTTTGCGTTCGCAGCCGCGCTGCTTGTTCTGCTATTATGCTGAGCCCCTTTTTTTCAGTGATACTACTGGTAGCTGGTGATGTGGAATTTACAGCAGAGTTGTAAACTTTTAATTTTATTTACTAAGCCTCCACATTCTTTGCATCATCGCAGAGAGGATCTGGGAGGGAAATAATTAGGGAAATGCAAATAAAAAAAACAAAAAATTGTTCTTGTGTAATGTAAGTGGTGCTGATGTAAAGTGCTGCAATCCCTTCGGATCCAGTTAGCGCTACATAAAACTGCATAAAACTTGTGCTTCAAACAAGAAGGGGTGAGAAGAGCACGAAAACTAACGTTGCTCTCGTGTTTCTTGTTAATGTTGACGACACTAAGCTTTGTCCGGAGAATGTTTTGCTTCATTGCTCCTTTCGTAGGTATAAGAGAGACCCTTCACGCCCGCTGTCTCCACTTGCCCCCGGAAGAGCAATTACCTTCAGTGGCAGGGCGCCATTCACTGCTACTCAAACGTGTCTGCTAGAGACCAACCCGAGCTCCTTTTGCTGGCAGGCATTCCTAAAGTGTTTTCGCACAGTCATGCCATGTGTGTCCTCTGCACCGTTAAGTCAGTGCAGTTTTACTGCTTACCACCCGTGGGCCTTTGTAAATAATAAAAATCCAAAACAAATCCAGTGGATATTTGTGGCACAGCAAATGAAAAGGTATGGACTGGCAATTCCCATTGCGGATATCAAAGTGGACTTAATTTCAACACTTCTACAATACATTAAAAACTGCAAAATGCTTCCTATATCTGTACCTCTGAACTGTGAATGCCCAGTGACGCCCATTGTGGTATAAATCCAAAAACGTATTTAATGGTTGTTTCCAATTTTCACTCATCCCCTGGAATGCTTTATAATTTTTTACATCTTCTATTTTATTTTAATCCACATATCTTCATATCGTTAGCCTTTCATCTCCGATTTTATTTGTTTCTTTGCTTAAAAAAAAATTCCTGTAACTCATATTGCACACAACTCTCTCACTCTCTCTCATACTCACTCACACCACTATCTCGTTCTCTCACCTACAAATCCAGCATTTATACTATTAGTTCCCTTCATATCTTTCCACACACTTTCAATACCATACCTTTCAAATAATAACCAAACACACACTCTCCTCCTCTTCTTTCACTATCTTCTACATACACAACCACAGCCTCTTTATGGATCTATAACATTATCTCCCCTTCTATCTCTTTCGCACACCTAATTTATGTGTTGTCTTCAATTTATTTACCACTTCATACACAAACTACCTATCCCTCTCATTCTTACTTTCTAATGTATACACCTCTCACCCCTATCTAATCACTATACCACATATTTACAATACACATACACTACCCACTATACAATTCCATATCTGATTTGCATTCAAAGCACATAATTCCACAACAAACAACATACATCCACTCCACTGCAAAAAAATAAACATAAATAAGAAACAAAATTATTTACAATGCCAAAAACTAAAAATTCACAAATGCGAGACGGATTGCATTGCAAATGGTTGTTTTTAGTTTCATTTTACTGCATTTTTTTTTTTACTGCTACCTTCTATTTTGTAATCTATTTGTGTTACTTTTTAGTCTATTTTCCCAGAACCAGGTCACAGTAAGGTGCAGCTGTTCACTGGCACAGGTAAGTCCTTTTTTAAGAGTTTTTTTGAGGGTAGGGTGGATTTAGGAGGGAGAATTAAAAGTTTTTGGGCCCGATTACGAGTTTGGCGGTAAAGGAACCACAGTCGAAGCGGCATTGGATTCCCTGCCGCACACTTGGAGGTTCACCCACCAAATTACGATGTTGTTGGTCTGTTGAAGGAAAGACCGCCGGAGTCCCGCCGATGCCAGCAGCCATTCACGAACCGCTGGAATGGTGGTGGGGCACAAGTTGCTGTCAGAGGGCAGTACAGACAAGTTCACAGCCGTCGGACTTACGAGTTGGCTTTCTGTCAAGCCGACCGCGGCGGAGAGACCGCCTACTTCGAATCAGCAGAATCGAAGGAATTGGGGTGCATACTCACTCATTTCATTTTCTTTGCTTCAGTCTCTCATGTGGATCCCTTCCTCCAGGGCCTCCCTTCACAGCAGCATCTTAACCCCGAAGAAAACAACTTTGTTGGAGCCGAAATCCAGGTAAGGTCGTTTTGCACTATTTACCGATTGACTGGACTGGACCTATATGGTCCGGACTCCAGCAATGGGAAAGTACTCGTAGTAGGTATTTTTTCATGTGTCATGCATATGTGTACATTTAACACTTGTGCAATCAAAATATACACACCTACATCGACACATATGAAAAAATATTCCCCACCTTCAGAAACACCGCCGTTGGCTCAGCAGTGACATCGTAATACAGCGGGCAGGAGACCGCCATGCCGACTGTCTTTTTTGGACCGCCACCATTGCAGTAAGGCGGTAAGACTGCCAAACTCGTAATCAGGCCAATAGTGTTGTTTGAGGGTTTTTGGTATATTTTGATGTCCTGCTGTTAGTATTTTATACTAATTGGTTGCTTTGCGTTTTTCTACACTCTTTTAGTAATTAATTATTATGCTATGTTAAATAGTGTGATGTTAGGTATATTTTGATGATTAACATGTATATGTATTTTTAGGAATGTAATGTCTTTTGTGGGTGTTTTTTTTGCATTTACTTTACAGGCTTTTGGGTATTTGCAGTTTAAGTTTTTTTTGTTTTTTTTAAAGGAAAATCACTTTTTGGTGTAAAATAAACCAATGGTTTTTACTCCGACTTTCTTTTTTGGGTTTCCTGGAGCAGTTCTTTTTTAAAACACTTTTCTTGTGTTTTTATGGAGCCTAGATACTTTAGATTGCTTCGAGGGACTGCGATTAGATTAATTATATTTTTGCTTTTTTGGGGGTATTTTTGGATTCAATTATCTTATTTATGGTGGATTACTAATTTTTAATATGCGGAGACAGAAAGATCTGCAGCTACAGAATAGTATGTTGTATTTATTTAATTTTTGGGGGGGTGGAAAATGTGATATTATATTGTTTATGTCAAATTTATGAGATTGTTATGTGGAATTGTTTGGATTATGTACTGCAATTATTTTATGTGATGGTTTGAGATGGATTTTATCTATTCTGGTTGATGATAGTTACATTTAAAAAAAAATAATGTATGTACATTTTTATTATAGCAGTCTTTATTAACAATGAATTTAAATAATTATTTGACTGATCTAATCAAATATTATAGTCATTATTATAACAAACAAAAAAAGATTTGGTATGTTGGTTTACAGTTTGTCATACTTTTTGAGGACTTTGGTAGGTTAACAGTTATTCTATAATATGCTTTTTGCTATAATTTCTATGTACTCTACTCATTTATTATTTATGAAGAGTTTAATTTTAAATTACAGCATGTGGTACATTCTTTTGGTTTGTTTGCTAACTTTAGAGCTAATTTGGCTAACATTGCTCCATTTGTAGTTGTTGCTAGCTTTGCTCTTTAGGTCTCGCCTATGCAGCGCGCATGCGCTGCTTAGGAGGGACCTTTTGGAATCGATGCAGCATTTGAGCCAAAAACGTGCACGTGTTGCATTGCTTTCTATTGCAACGCGTGCACGTTTGGCGATTCCCTTGTGGGAGCGAGCAGCGGCGCCATGTGTTTGTAATTATCGTGCCCGCCGCTGCTCGCTCCCGTAAGGTAAACGCTGCTTGTCGCGCTTGTTAATTAGCGTGCCTGCGCTGTGTCTCGCCTCCCTCGTGCAGGCCGTGGTTCTCGGACTTTGACTTGGGATGGTACTGACGGAATAAGATAGTGCTCTGGGGACATCTAGTGGCCAGTGTTGTGTGGCGCAAATGGCATTAGACATTTTTCCACGTTGCTGGTTTCACTTTCTTCTTCATTCTGTGGAGCAAGAAATGAAGGAAATGGCCTTCTAAGGGCGAGCAATGACGGTCTCCACTAGTTTCTACTTCAAGGCGCTTTACAAAAGCACGGGACCTTGCAGGCCTGGGGTGCGCCGTCAGTTCTGAGGTGCACATTTTTATCTCAGAGAGCTGGGCCTGTGCACATCTGTATCTGCAGCTGGGCTTGGTCTGAGGTGCACATTCTGGAAGTGATGTTGACGAAAGTCGAGTTTGACTGAGGATAGTGAAATAACCCGTGCGCAAGTGCTGCCCTGAGGGGCATTGAGGTAAAACACACACCATCTAGGCCTACTTAAAGTCTTTGAAGGAAAACTTCAGTTCCAAGAATGCAATGTGCTGTTGTGTTAGCGAAGCAGAATTGACTGCAGTTACGCGTGACCTGAGACCACTCGGTAGTGATGCAGCATGTCATTCGAATGCTTGTTTTGTGTAATGAACAAATATCTTCCTGACTTTTGCCCTGAAACGACATGACAGCTGATGATGTGAAATGCTCATTTTCTTTCCTTGTTTGTAGACTAGTAGACGTCTGTGCCAGCACATGGTAAGGCTAATTCCCGATGGGCCTAGATACCAGTTGCCCGAGCCACCTGGGTTCACATGTTACAGCCCTCGGCTTTACTGGTGGAAAAAGTTAAAACCATCTTTCCGATTCTTTAGTTTCGTTCACTCAAAACAAAACTACAACTCCCAGAGTGCTCCGGCTAGTTCAACGAAAGCCCAGCAGTGGAATATCTGGTCTCGAGTGACCTTGGCTGTGCTACAGCTTCCTGCCCCTCCCCTTCCTTGGGAAACCCAATAGCTGTTCGAGGGTTTTAAGAAGGGCCTCTCTGCTGAGGCACAGTTTATTGTGTTTCTCTTTCGTCTGGTCATGCACTTTGGGACCTTTAACAATATCTACGCAGCCCGCTGCCGTTCACTACTGAACTCTTGTGATTTTGAACCAATGAATCAGTGAGAGGTCAGCAGCTCTCGCACCAAGACTAAACCAGTCGAGCCACTTTATGGACGACATTATTTTTTTATTAAAACCGCTAAACGCCGGCAGCCCATCTCCCCCTCTGCAGTCTCACGCCTTGTCTTCTTTTCTCTTGCGCTGTCTGTCCACCACAACTTCCATCGGGAGTCAAGAGGCCGAGGGTCCTTGCAGCTGCAGAGCCGTTACTGGAGGCGCCTGGGTCCGCCATGGAGCCTGCGTCCCCCTCACCCCCCTTGTTGGTTCAGAGCTCTGCGAAGGTAACTTGTGTACGAGTCCTTCTCGAAGCTGAAAGCTTGGGAGTTCAATACCCCTTTTACAATTAGTGTTATTTTTAGTTGCACTTTAGTTAAAGCTATATATAGAGCTTACTACTCGCGCTTCAACGCCTCGCCAGCGGCAGTAAGCGCTATATAAATACAATTACAAAGTGCTGCATGCGTGGTAGCTGTATCTGTTTGTTGTATCTGGAGGTGACTCTTTACTCAGTCAAGATGAGATCACTTTTCTCTTAAACACAACTTGCTTTGTTTATTTCTGAGTTTTATAGTATCGTTCTTGTATTTTATGTGGTTCCTTCGGCGCTCAAAGTGAGGAAAACAGCAGTGTTCATTTAAAAAAATAACACACTAAGGCGGGGTAAATGTGGTTGATGGTCTGTGATCGTGGCCCCAATAGTTGATGTTCTGTGAGGGTGTGTAGGAAGCTGGTTCTCCATGTAGTGTACCAGAATGAGGTCTGTGTAGAGTGTCCAGGTATCCCTTACTAGTGTACAGGGGCTTGCTTTAACAATTCCAAGGAGCTCTATTTGTGGTAGTGTGGTCAAACAGCCGTAGACTTATCAGAGGGGAGTGTTGAGCATTTGTTGCGCACACAGTCAGTAAATAAGACACACATAAGGAGGTCTGACACCAATTTATAAAAATAGCACACATTTTTATATTAATTTAGACACCAAGATCTTCTAGATCAGGTATAAACTTTTGAGTTACAGATTTTCAGAAACATAGAAAATACAGTTGTCAGGTTTGAGGCACGAGCCTTGAACATGGCAATGTTATACTATGGAAGAAACATACAGTGCATAGGGTCAACGACTTACAGAACTGTTCTTCTCGACTTAAGGTAAGTAGGGGCCAAGGGCCAAGAATGCACCAAGAGTTCAGTTTTTACCTGCCTTGGGGTGTCTGGGTTGTGTTGTGACTGGTTTTGCTGTATTCTCGTCTGCCTGGGGTTATCGTCAAAACACATTCACATTTTATCTCGAGCATTTCGGTTGAGAACTTGATCCGTGCAGCCCCTCCCCCCCTTGGTCATTGAACTACGTTGGTGTTCTCATTATATTTGTTCCTGATTCTATCTAGGGCAAATTTGCACAAATAATGCGAGGGTGTTTTCTGTGTACCCATTTTTAAATAATTTATTTATTGTTAGTGGTACATTTTTTATATACGTAAAATGTTGATTATGTTGTAAAGTTTAAAGAAACTATACAAATAAAAAAATGTAGGTATACAAATAACCGACCTAGATTCCACGCCATTCCTATCGGGTAAAAACATGATTCCAGAATGCTCTTGCGGACACGAGCCCTCATTTCAATTAAGTCAGAAGTTATCGCAGCTGTAATTATCAAAGCTGATTGCTTTACCCAGAGTGGGCCTTTCAGGATAGCAATAATGTTCCACTCTCAGACAACAGGATGTAAAAACTTAATCCTTCGTGTAGGAGCCGTTTCCAATGGTGATATTAGGGGGGAAAAAGCAATGCATTCCTAATGTAACTTTTCATCAAGCAATTAATGAGTTGGTTTCTCGCAAAATGTATGATGAGAGGCGGTGAATTCTATTACAGTTCACTTGCAGCAGTCAGATTTTTCTCCTCATTTCGGCTGAAAGGTTGGATGCAAATTGCCAGAGGATGGTGTCTCATAATTAATGAAGGGCTTGCGCCAGATGCGCATTACCGCGCATTGTATTTGTCACCTGAGAACGAGCTGTACGGTTTTCTTTCTGCTAACTGCTGATTGTCCAATATTTAGAGAGAAAAAAACACCATGGCATGGACAATATTTTTCGGATCAAACTAGTGAGTCTTTTTTTTTATTTTCACAATTGCCAGGCTCCTGATTTAATCTTAGTTTAATTATTCAGATGTTTATTATGTTCCACGTAATGAAAGTGGGGCCCTCATATTTTCTTCCTGCATGCTCAATGCCGGCTGCAATTACAGCGACTGATATCTGTTTCGTAATTCTGGCCTCCCAGGATAACACCTGTATAGGGGGTCATTATTTCCTTAGGAGCCTGCTTTCTTACCTAGTCTACTTCTCTGAGCTGATTTGCATCCTTTTGGCAAACTCTCACTTCCTCCCTGGCCAAGCAAGTTCTACTGTGTGTGTGTGTGTGTGTGTGTGTGTCTGTGTGTGTGTGTGTCTGTGTGTGTGTGTGTCTGTGTGTGTGTGTGTCTGTCTGTCTGTGTCTGTCAGTTGTACATAATGTCTTCTTGGTTATATATAAGGTAAGAAAAATGCTTATAACACGTTTTTATTATAACTTTTCAACATGCTGCACAGCAGCCACACTGCTCTACAACCTAGTTTAAAGACTTTGGCAAAACCATTCGCTCTGGCTAAACACTTATAAGGTCCCAAAGGCGAGACCTATTGGCTATGCCAATGCTTGTTTTTGAATGCTTCTATCAATTAGTATAGAGCAGGTTGAGTTCTGCATAGTGTGGATTGAAAGGCATTGTGCCATCCTGCCGCTGCGTTGTTTATTTTGGCTTCCTGTGCTAAGGTGCTGTCATAGACATTCAACCATGGTATTTGAAATTTGGGTTAGCATCTGTGTCCGGAGCAATGCAGTCTGCCAAACCAAGTGTCTTCAAAACAGTCCATTAGGGGACTAAGTTTGTCTTCATTTTGTTGTTAGAAGAACAAGTTACTTACCTTCGGTAACGATATATCTGAAAGAAACATTAGTTAGTTATAGATTCCTTACCTTAGAATTACCCCCAGGCGTCAGACTAGATCCGGAAAGCTTTTTCGTCAGCAGTACCTCTGCGCGTCGGAAGGTGGCGTTGGTCAGCTCCGCGTCCGTCGTTGGCATCATGGTCACCGGAATGACGTCGCGGTAGCTACTTAGACGCCGCCCTCGCGCGCTGATGTCAGTTCTGTAAACGACTTTCCGCGCCAGAAACGCAGAACCATGCAAGACACTGACCACTGGTGCACAAAACTAGGGCCCTGAAAGGATGTCCTTAACCCTAGAAATCAGTTCGCAGAACGGGGAGGATGGGTGGGGCGGTAAGGAATCTATAACTAACTAATGTTTCTTACAGATATATCATTACCGAAGGTAAGTAACTTGTTCATCTGAAAGAAACACGTTAGTTATAGATTCCTTACCTTAGAATAGATACCCCAGCAATACCAACCCTGGTGGTGGGTCTGCGAACCAAGATCACACCAGAAAATCCTGGAGAACAGAACGGCCAAAGAAGCCGTCTCTCCGGACTTGGCTGTCCAGACAATAGTGTTTGGTAAACGTGTGCAGCGATGCCCACGTAGCTGCCTGACAGATGTCATTCAGAGGAACTCCTCTTCCCAAGGCAGTAGTGGCTGCCGTCGCCCTGGTGGAATGGGCGCGTAGCCCCACTGGAGGCTCCTTTTTAGCCAGAGAATAGCATGCTTTTATACACAAAACGGCCCATCGAGAAATGGTTCGCTTGTGTACGGCCCGACCTTTCTTGGCACCCACGTAGCCAACAAAGAGTTGGTCATCCACCCGGAACTGCTTTGTGCGATCCAGATAGAAAGAAAGCGCACGTTTTGGGTCCAGATGGTGGAGCCGCTCTCCCTCTTTTGAAGGATGCGGAGGCGGAAAGAAGGTGGGCAAAGTGATAGTCTGCCCGATGTGGAAGGCAGTGACAACCTTGGGCAAGAAGGATGGACGAGTCCTAAGGACAACTTTGTCCGGATGTATAGAGAGAAAGGGAGGCTTAGAAGAAAGCGCCTGGAGCTCACTCACTCATCTGGAAGCTGTGATGGCCACCAGGAACGCAGTTTTGAGAGTCAGAGCCTTAAAGGACAGTTGTGAAGCGGTTCAAAGGAAGCGCACATTAAATAAGTTAAAACCAGATTCAAGTCCCACTGAGGCATAACGATGGGAATAGGAGGAAAGAGATGAGTTATGCCTTTCAAGAAGCGACTTACAACTGGGGACTTGAAAAGGGAAGGCTGATCTGGAAGCCGAAGGAAGGCAGAGATGGCCAAAAGATAGCCCTTGATAGTGCCCAGAGCAGAGCCCTGCTGGGCTAGAGAAAGAAGAAACAAGAGAACCTCAGAAAGAGGGGCAGAAAGGGGATCCACAGCCTTTGCTGTGCACCATGCCACAAACTTGTTCCACGGCAGGCGTATACCATCTTAGTGGAGGGACGTCTGGCTGCCAAGATTACATCACGGACCTCAGGAGGCAGGTCGAAAGACGTCAACTGCCGTCGCTCAATCTCCACGCAAGGAGTTGGAGGCTGGACAGGTTCGGGTGGAGCACCATCCCCTGCTGCTGCGATAGAAGATCCTCCTGAAGAGGCAGTCTGATCGGAGGATCGATGGCCATGTTGAGCAGCTCGGGATACCAGACTCTTCGTGCCCAATCCGGAGCCACAAGAATGACTTGGGCCCGGTCGCGCATGATCTTCTTCAGCACTCTGGGCAGAAGTGGTGTAGGCGGAAAGGCGTGCAACAGACCCCAACTCCACTCGCGACGAAAAGCGTCGCCTAGCGAGTGCCGCCTTGGAAATTCCAATGCGCAGAATTGCTGACATTGCGCGTTCTCTTCGGTGGCGAATAGATCTAACCAAGGCTCTCCCCACTGTCGAAAGATACCTTGCACCACCTCCGAGTGAAGACGCCATCCGTGATCCATCATGCACCTGCGGCTGAGTTCGTCTGCCCTGGCGTTCAGGGAACCTGCCAGGTGTTGAGCCACCAGGGATATGCCCTGATGTTTTAGCCATGTCCAGAGGTGGAGGGCCTCTTGACATAGGGTCCACGACCCCACCCCGCCCTGTTTGTTGCAGTACCACATGGCGGTGGTGTTGTCCGTGAACACCTGCACTACTCTTCCCCGGACAGAGGGAAGGAATGCTTTGAGTGCAAGACGAATCGCCCGGAGCTCCAGAAGGTTGATGTGGAACCCGGACTCCGCCGGAGACCAGTGGCCTCTGATCTCCGCCTCCCCCATGTGGCCGCCCCATCCCAGAAGGGACGCGTCCGTCACCACTGTGTGGTCTGGTTGGGGAAGGGAGAGGGAGAGGGATCTGCCGTTGACCCAATCCTGGTTCGTGAGCCACCACTGCAACTGTCGTGCAGTGCCCTCCGAGATCTGGACGCAATCGGACAGATTCCCCTGATGCTGGGCCCACTGGAACTTCAGGTCCCACTACAGAGCCCGCATATGCCACCTGGCATGATCGACCAGCAGGATGCAGGAGGCCATGAGGCCCAACAGCCTCAGGGTCATTCTGACCAAAACCCGGGATAGAGGCTGAAAGATCGGAATCATAGCCTGAATATCCCAGACTCGCTGTTCGGGAGGATAGACCCGAAACCGCGTCGTGTCCAGAACCGCTCCGATGAAGAGGAGCTTCTGAGAGGAATCAGGTGTGACTTCGGCACATTGATAGAGAACCCCAGCGAATGCAGGAGGTCGGCCGTAGTCTGGAGGTGGGAGACGACTGCCTGGGGCGAGGCCGCCTTCAACAGCCAGTCGTCGAGATAGGGGAAGACTGAAACCCCTGATCTGCGCAGATGAGCTGCGACCACCGCCATCACTTTCGTGAACACCCGAGGGGCGCTGGTAAGGCCAAAGGGGAGCACGGTAAACTGAAAATGCTCGTGGCCTACCGTGAAGCGCAGGTAACGCCGGTGGGCCGGCAGGATGGGGATGTGAAAATAAGCGTCCTGCAAGTCCAACGCTACCATCCAGTCTTCCGGGTCGAGGCCAGACAGGACCTGAGCAAGCGTCAACATCTTGAACTTCTCCTTCCGGAGGAAGCGGTTGACATCCCTGAGATCCAAGATAGGACGCAGGCCCTTGTCCTTCTTGGGGACCAGAAAGTAGTGGGAGTAGCAACCACGACCTACTTCTGGGACAGGAACGCGCTCGATGGCTCCCTTGGCCAGGAGAGCCGTAACTTCCTGCTGGAGAAGGGCCAGATGATCCTCCGACATGCGGTGGTATCTCGGTGGCATGGCTGGAGGGGTAGTCTTGAAGGGGAGGGAGTAGCCCCTTCGGACTATTTGCAAAACCCACCTGTCTGACGTGATGGTGCGCCAGTAGGGGGAGGTGATGGCGAATCCTGCCGCCCACTGGCGTTTGATGGGCCTGAAAGGTCGGACTAGGAGGGTTTGGAGGCTGCTGCAGAGGGGGGGTTGGTGGACTGGCCCGCACGCTGGCCCCCGGAACCACGACGGTTGTTCCCACGTCCCCGGCCATGCGAAGGTTGGGTAACTTGATGCGGCCTGTGGCTCTGGGCGGGACGTAGCGGGCACCCCTTCCATAGCCACGAAAGGGGCGAAAAGCAGACTGCGCAGGGCGGGTGGAGAGGCCCAAGGACTTGGCCGTAGCCCGTGAGTCCTTGAAACGCTCTAGAGCGTTGTCTGCTTTGTCGCCAAAAAGGCGACGGCCATCAAAGGGCATGTCCATCAAGGTGTTCTGGACATCCCCTGAAAAACCAGTCGACTTCATCCAGGCATAGCGTTGAAGCGCTACTGACGTTGAAATGGTTCTGCATAGAGAGTCGGGGGTATCCAGCCCACAACGTATCGTAAACTTAGCTGCATCCCTCCCGGCGGCAACAGCCTGGGAGAGCACTGCCCGGGCCTCCTCCGGACACTGAGGCAGCACCTGCGCACCCGTATCCCACACCGAGTGGGAATAACAGCCCAAGAGACATGCAGTGTTTACGGACCGCAGTCGTAAGCTGGCGGAAGAGAACATTTTCTTTCCAAGATGGTCCAGCTTCTTGGATTCCCTTTCCGGTGGAGCGGTCGGGAAGGCGCTTTTGGAAGTGGAGGCTTGGACCACCAAGCTCTCCGGGGTGGGATGTTGGGAAAGGAAATTGGGGTCACCCGGAGCCGGGCAGTGGTGTCGGGAAATCATCCTGTCCACGGGAGCCCCCGTGTTGGGCCTGAACCATGTGCCCAAAAGGACGTCTGTGAGGGACTCTTAAACGGTAGCAAGGGCTCCGAAGAGCTCGCAGCCGGCTGAAGCACCTCTGTCAGGAGGTTAGTCCTGACCGCCACCGTAGGAAGCTCGAGGTTGAGAGCCTCGGCCGCCCTACGCAACACCACTGTGTACGACGCTCCCTCCTCCGTAGCCACGGTAGGAGGAGACAACATGCCAAGGTCAGGGGAGGTGTCCAAACCACTGGCATCCCCCAGTTCCTCTCTCCAGTCCTGTTCACTGTCCAACTGCTCAGTCAGAGGGTCACCTGACCCCTCCCAGTCCTCCTCCTCATCCTCTGGGTGCCATTCTGGTTGAAAAGGGGCCCCAGGAGTGAACAGGGGCATAAAAACCCCTGTCGGCGCCGGATCCGGTGTCGGACGACGCCGGTCCGGCTCCGGGTCCACGTCGGGATGGAGGCCAGGGTCGATGCCGGCCGGGGGGCCAACCGGCGTCGAACGCGGTAGTGGTGCTGGAAAAAGCGGCGCCGGTGGAGGCATAATCAGGTCAACTGGTGCCGATCCGGATCCAGGCCTGGATCCAAGGGGGGCCTGCGGCGCCGGAGCCGTTGGCGGAGAAGGCCTAGGCCCCCCAACCGAGTCCGCGTGGCCCGAAGGTGAGCCGGCGGGTTTGGGCCACCCAAAGATGGCGTGCATCGCCTCGTAGAACGTACGAAGCTGGGTGGGAGTCGCTCCGGGTCCCGGAAAGGGAGGGAAACGCGGAGTCGACTCTTCGGGCTCCACGCACGGAGCCGCGGGAGGGGCACCACCCGCATCCTTCGTTGGGTCGGCCGACTGACGAGGAGAAGTTGAAGAGCGACGATGCTTCTTCGACTTCTTCTTATGCTTCGACTTACCCGACCCCGAGTGCGAAGACTTCGAAGACTTGGACGAATGGTGGTGGCTCCGCGACAGGTCCCTCTACCTCCCTCACGACAGGGACCTCGAACGGCGCAGAGCCGATTGCCGGTGCTCAAGCAGCTTTCGGGACCGCTCCCGCAAAGCCTTCGGCGCCATCGATCGGCAGTCGGAGCAAGTTTTGGGGTCGTGGTCGCGCTCCAGGCAAAAAAGACACACGCGGTGCGGATCCGTCACCGACATCATCCGATGACAGGAACCGCATGGCTTGAAGCCGGCATCCCTCATGCACCTTAGGAGTCGAAGACTCGAAAAAGAAGTCGACAAAAAAAGTCAGTCAAAAAGTGACTGGAGGTACCGCTCTTCCCGGATCTGCGCAGGCTGGCGCGGAAGAAAGAAAGAACGGACGTCAGCGCGCGAGGGCGGCGTCTAAGTAGCTACCGCGACATCATTCCGGTGACCACTACACCAACGACGGACGCGGAGCCGACTGACGCCACCTTCCGACGCGCAGAGGTACTGCTGATGAAAAAGCTTTCCGGATCCAGTCTGACGCCTGGGGGTAATTCTAAGGTAAGGAATCTATAACTAACGTGTTTCTTTCAGATAGAGTTTTCAATTAGTAAATCACAGCTGGCTACCTCTGTGATAGCGACATAGGCTAGTGCTATCATTTGTTTTATTTCAAAGGCAAATTGGCTGTTTGTGGTTTATTCTACACATACGGGCTGATTACGATGGCGGTGGGACGTCGGATCAGGGATGGGACCGCCCAACAAGCTGTTGGCGGTCCTGCACCCTGATTTACAATGCGACCACGTTCAAGGCGGTCCCAAAGTGCATGTTATGTATTGCGGCGTGTACTGCTGGCTGCAGCACACACCGCAGTCCAAAAAAACGCACATTGTGCATATGCCTGCACTATGTGGCAGGCACCATGCGGTGCCTGCCACATGGTGCAGTGATATGTAGGGGGGCACCACAAAACCCAACACTGAGGGCTAGGTGGAAAGGGGGCCCGCTACGGGCCCCCAATGTCCCTTTCCGCCAGCCTTTTCATGGCGGGAAACCCGTCATGAAACGGCTGGCAGGGAGGGACATCGTAATCCCAGGCACCGCCACCATTGTAGGGATCAGAGTGCCCTCCCACGGTCCAACAGGCTTCTTGAGCCCGTCGGATCCGTGTCGGTCGGTCTCTCCAACCGCCACCCCTCCGCTCGCCATCCTAATGTGGCGGGAGGAAACCATGCTTACGATGGCGGTGAGACCGCCACCGACAAGGCTGCTGCTTTCCTAATGAGGCCCTTAGTGCAGATTTTCGGAGGTGTCTCCATATACTTTGATTGAAATGATAGTAACAGCATTGTATGGCTGTGTGTGGGTATATTTTTAGAATGTTTTTGATCATGGCTTGCTTACAGAGTATGTATAGTGTATATTTGAGTGAATGGTTTGGGACACATTTTGAAGGTCCCATCCATTATCCAGGTTTGACATAGGCTATGTTTCATTAATTTGTCTGCTGTGAAGAATATTAGAATTTGTTTCTCGTTATTCAGGTTGTCATGTAAAAGGAAAGGTTCCTCAATATGCGTAATTTTTAAATGTTCAGGTAGGTCTGTCTTGGTATTTTCTAGGGGCAGGTGACGGATTACTGGTGACTTTTTAGTTTGTGCAATTAAGTATTTTAAAGTGAGGATAGGTGGTAGTTGCCCTGTTATGTTTACATAGAATCTAGGTCAGTACTTAATTTGATCTGTTGGTTTTCCGTGCTCAGAACTGGCACTAATTTTAAAGGGCTGGGACTACGATTCCTGACCCTACAGGTGATAGTCTCAATATTAATTGTTCAGCTTCAAAATAAAAATAATGATATACTGTTAGAAATGGGATTTCTGGTTGGCTAGGGCATGTGCCTAAGCCAGGCAGAAACCACCACTCTAGTCAGGGCAAGGGAGTTACACGCTGAAGATAACCCCTGCTCAATGCTTGGCACAAGCAGTCAGGCTTATCCCAGAAACAATGTGTAAAGTGTTTGCGCAACACACACACACACAGCAGCGACACACTAGGCACACCACAAAAGAAACTCCACACAAGGTTATATCAAAAATAGCATTTGTATTATCCATAAAACACATTAGACCATAATCACAAATGTACACTGTGCCATCTGGCACTTAGATATCATTTTACACGGGACTTATATACAGGACACGGCCAATCAGGCCACTGTCATCACCATTAAAATCAAAGGTAGTAAAAATAAAACAACCAGTACCTACTGGTATTAGCATTAGGCATAAACACATTATGCATAAAACACATTAAGTATAAACCACTGTTGGACTTGGCCCTTGTGGCAAGTTCACCCCTAAACTTTTTGCCTTTTCTGTGACCTGGTGTTGGTGGTTTTAGGCCTCTGGGCACTTTCGCACTGTGGTCCAGTGGAAAGTGTGTGCGCTCTCTGTGTTACATTGGTGAGATTGGCCTGCCCTCCCATAGGAATGCATTGGGGATGCCCTGATCAGTGTGTGTCAGTGGTAAATGCCACTTCTAGAAGTTGGCATTTCTGTGTGCTATGTGTCTGCCTGCCTGATGTGAATTGCATGTCTGGCTTGTGAGTGACAGGGGCTGGGAGGTGTGTGTGGCTCCAGGAGGGGCAGGGTGAGTCAGCGCTGGGCTGAATAGGACAACTGTGCTGGGAATAGTGGGAGGAGTAATCCCCTGACTCTGAATAGGAGTGTGCCTGCCCTGTACAATGCTGGCTCCGCCCCCTGTGGTGTGTCTGATCACCTAGCCCCCACCTGACAAAGGGGAAGAGGAGCTTGCAAAACAAAGTGCTCCAAATCCCCCCTGAACCAGTTGCATCTGGTTCCCCAAGACCTGCACTACAGACAAAGAGATGATGTAGTATAAATATAGGGGCTGTGACCCCATGAAGAGGTTTAGTTCTGGGCTTGTGTGCTGTACCTGACCCTGCTGGGGCGTGCTGCTGCTGGGGCCCAGGAGATATCGCCATGAGGGCTTGCCTCCCTGGGCCCTGCATTGCCCCCTTGATCTCCAGGACCTTAAAGGACTTTTGGCTGCATCTAGCGCCTCGTGAGCGATTCCTTTTTGTTGCCCTAGGAAGGAGGGCAGCGTGGGCTGCGCAGCGCTGAGCTGCAGCCCCTCTTAGAGGGAATCCCGGCATGAGGGATTCCCCCGTGATGCCTATGAAGCGGGTGCCCATCCCGCATTGCCGTGGATTCAATTGGCGGGAGCCTACCCCGCTTTGCGCATATTTTGCGAGCGGGTGCCCACCCCGCGTGGTTGTGCTTGCAGCGGGTGCCCACCCCGCAAGGAGGAGTTATTTCAGCTCGCGGGTGCCCACCCCGCTTATTTGCCTTTTGCGGGTGCCCACCCCGCATTTATGATTTAATTGGTGAGCGGGTGCCCACCCCGCGTTTGAGGGTCGTTGCGGGTGCCCACCCCGCCTTGCAGTGACGAAGAGAAGCGGCCTCTGGCCCGACCAGGAAGCCAGGCGGCCTTGCCTGACTCTGGGCGAGTCCACTGCAGGAAGTGGCCGCGGCTGCCAATCGCAGCGCGACCAGACCCGGAAGCAGCTGACGGGAGGCGGGGCTCCCGTGCCGGTGAGAGCCCCGCGTGTGGCAGAGACCCGTCCGGAGCCTCGCAGGCTCCACGTTGAAGTCCCAGTCCCAGAAGGGGGACCGGGCGAAGAGAAGCACCGGAGGAGAGAGAGTCCCCGAAGAGTGGGGGGCTCTCCTGAAGCACGCCGCATCTAGCCGCAATAAAGAGGAGCCGCGTCCGACCCCGCAGCCCGGTGAGTGGAGATGGCTGGGGGGGAGACGAGGTCGGGGCACAGTGTCGGTGCCCATTTCATGAGCGGCCCGCCTGATAGAGGGCCGCTCCAACGTTGGGGCACATTTGTTTAAAGCACCCCTGGGTGGCCCCGAGGGCACAGATGTGCCAGGGCCCCTTCACTGTTTATCTCAGCTGCCCCACTTGCAGAGGGCAGGTGCACCGATGGGGTAATTGCATTTAGCGAGGCCCAGTGGGGCTGAAGAGGCACAGAGGTGCCAGGGCCCCCCTCCTCTTTCTTTATTTCCAGCTGCGCCGCACCAGCGCGGGCAGCTGCAACGTTTTGGGGCATATGTGTTCAGGGAGCACAGTGAGTGCCCAGGCCCATGTTCTACATCACAGCTGCACGGCAATTAGCGTCAGCTGCAACGTTTAGGCTGTTAGTTTTTAGGGGGCATTCTGAAGGAGACAGGAGTGAGATGCACTCCTCTGCCCCAGCGCAATTGCGCACTTGTGGATTCCGCTGCCTTGGCAGCAGCCCTGACATTTTGGACATAGGGCATTTGAGCCCCTTTGAGAAGGCCAGTTGGCCAGGGGGACTGTTGGGTTTGTAGGGCGCCAGGCCCTAATATGATTTATGTGGTGCTAGGAAATGTGATTCATGTACTATGATTTACGCACCCTGTTTTATGCCTCTAACTGTGGTTTATGTATGAGGTTATTTGCATACTGTGGTTTATGCTAGTGAGATTATTCCCTAATGTGATTTATGTTTAGGAGGTTATTCCCTAATCTAAGAGTTCTGTTTATGTGTTACTGCATAAGGTAGTTATGCTGGTGAGGGTATTGTCTAATGCGTTAGACTTATGAGATGATTGCATAATGTGTTTATGCTGGGGAGGTTGGCGCAGAATATATTTCACGCCTAATGTGATGATGACTGCATAATATGGTTTATGATTGCAGGACGATGCTGAGTACGAGGCTTTGCCAGTAATTACTGGTTGTATTCTACATCTACAATTTGTGCTACATTTATTATAAGTTCTACATTTACTAAGTTCACTTTGTGATGGTTCTGACAGTGGTCCAGTTGGCCCTGTCAGGTGTACATAATCCCTTGTAGATATTACCTAGTGCCAGGTGGCGCAATGTATATTATGTGATTACTATTCTAATGTGTTATGAGAATACAAAGGCTATTTTTGATATAACCTTGTGTGGAGTTCTTTTTGTGGTGTGCCTAGTATGTTGTTGCTGTGTGCGTGTTGCGCAAACGCTTTACACATTGCCTCCGGGATAGGCCTGACTGCTCGTGCCAAGCTACCAAGGGGGTGAGCAGGGGTTATCTTCGGCGTGTAACTCCCTCGCCCTGACTAGAGTGGTGGTCTCTGCCTGGCTTTGGCGCAAGCCGTAGCCAACCAGAGATCCCATTTCTAACATTGGTTGTCAGCGGTGAGGATAGGATTTGCGTGTGCGCAGTACCGCAGCGACAACTGGTTGCACTACAAGCTCTGCATTTTAGATAGTCACATGTTTGGGGATTATTGTTTCTGAGTTTGTTTTAAGGATCATTTTGTTGAAATGTGTTTTATTGCACTATGAGTTGGGGGTCCTGCCAAGGACAGAAACCAGAGAATCTGGAGGAGTGACTGCCCTTGTGCAGACTGCTATTTCTTGGGTTGGCCTGAAGCTGAAGGAGTTGACTGCCCTTGTGCCATCGTGCTATTTGTTGGGTTGGCCTGAAGCTAAACGAGTTGTACTGCCCCTGTGCTGTCTGCTATTTCTAGGGTTGGCCTACAGTGGTAACTTAATTGTCATGGAGTAACTAGCTCGGGAGGGTAGATTATCCCCTAAGTGCAGTTTTAGTTTTCAGGAATCCCCAGTAAGAGTGGGATCCAGTGGTGGCAGCAATAGGAAGTCCAGTGCAGGAAGTCCCATTCCCAGTTCCTAGAGTATGGTACCTGGTTCCCAGTTAAGAGGGGGACAGGTTGAGATTCAGGGGCAGTAAGATGCTGTCTCACCAGTCTTGGGAGGGGGGGGGTATGTGGATGAGTGTTCTGGTGCACTGGACGTTTGGGTGATTGGTTAGCACGGTAAATGGTATTAAAGGGCTGTTCAATCCGTTTTGTCAGAGAGAATACGCCCTGTAATTGTTTTCCGGAGTCGCGCCAACCCCTGTTAGAGAGTGTGAGTTCCTTGATTCTAGGGAGCTTGCATTGGGGAGTGATACTAGAGGAATGGTGCAGGTATCTTCCAACCCAGAGTGGTGGGAGTGGTTCAGAGTAGCCCAGCTAGGTAACCTTATAGTGAGGAGGTTGTAGGGACTCGCATCCTGTCTCGCAGGAGAAGGAGTGAGATTGGGCTGTGTCCCAAAGTGCCCGCACCTCAGTCTCCAGTACTGGATGGTTCTTAGAGGGAACACCAGGAAGGGAGCCTAGTCTGTCCTGTTGGACCATTCTTCGAGGGGGATCTCCCCGTGTTAGGTGAGGTGGGATTGTCTGTAATCAGGCATCCATCAGTTCTGGTGTCTGGCAGTGCCACTCCTAAGTGGAGGGTGCAGAAGTCCAGATTGAGGGGTGAGAGGGGGAAAGAGTCCCCAGTGGAAGAACCAGTGGGTCAGGGGCCAGCCAGAAGGGCTGAGTCACCAATGATTGATCAGGGTGACGCCACTTCTGTCCTGGGGCATCTTCACGCACTGTCAAAGGGACAGGAGGTCGTGAGCTCTGCGCCAGGCAGACTGTCACACGACACATTAGTTATGTGTCACCCTCAGGGGAGGGCATGCGTGCTCCCCATGAAGTCCTGGTTCGCCGGGCATCTGACCAAAGGGTACCGTCCCTGGGTTGGGGAGCCAGGTTCAGGTGTTTCCTGTCCTGGACGGAAGGGCAACTGTAATCAGTGTCCTGACCGGTTTGCCTTCTAGGGGTACCACTCCAGTTGGGGGGTATAGGGCTCTGGAAGGGGGTGCAGAGGGAGGGAGTCCTCGCCTCTGACCCCGGCGCAGCCGGTGAGCTTAGATCCCAGGTGGTAGACCAGTTGATGGAGAGAGGTCCCGAACTGGTGGGAGAGTTGTGTTCTGGGGGTGCTTCTCCTGGGAGAGTGAGGAACCTCAGAAGAGAGGTAGGGTGAGGAGATGCTTCGCCCGTGACCTCTGGTCAACCTGAGGGTGCGGACCCTAGGTTGGAGGATCAGTGGCAGTTCAGAACTACACTGAGAGGAAGAGTGGAGAATGGCTATTATGTGCCAGGGGTTACTGTCCCCCACTCTGTGGATTGGCAAGGACCAGTGGCATCTAGGTGGTCTAGGGCCTGGTCCTGGCCGTGGACAACTAGCAAGTACCAGTGGGGTAGCCTAGTTGGGCCTGAGAGTTTTTTTCAAAGGGAACCACATGGGTTCAGAGTGGCGTAGAACCGGAGGGTGTCCCTGCAGTTGCGGGCCCGCATCCGTGTTCTATCGCCCAAAGCAGGGAAGCCCATCAAGGGAGTGATTGGTCTACCCTGCATTTTGGCTGGAAGGGGGTTGTGTTGGACTTGGCCCTTGTGGCAAGTTCACCCCTAAAAGTTTTGCCTTTTCTGTGACCTGGTGTTGGTGGTTTTAGGCCTCTGGGCACTTTTGCACTGTGGTCCAGTGGAAAGTGCGTGCACTCTCTGTGTTACATTGGTGAGGTTGGCCTGCCCTCCCATAGGAATGCATTGGGGATGCCCTGATCAGTGTGTGTCAGTGGTAAATGCCACTTCTAGAAGTAGTCAGTAAAACATCAAGATCCACCATATGGGCAGTGATCTAAATGATGAGCAAGGGAACCAATAGTGGATGGGGATAGGAAAGTTGTAAGCCTACTCCATGATAGGACATA
Source organism: Calotriton arnoldi (assembly GCA_963921515.1). Taxonomy (NCBI): domain Eukaryota; kingdom Metazoa; phylum Chordata; class Amphibia; order Caudata; family Salamandridae; genus Calotriton; species Calotriton arnoldi. The sequence goes on along the minus strand of CAWUFW010000952.1, from coordinate 1,566,600 downwards.
CACAAAGGTTGTTTAAATACCCCTCACACACCAAAAGGGCCCTTGATGTCATGCTTCATCATTGGGGTCTTCCCATCCCACTGTGGGATGGGGCGTGCTACGACCAGCGACTACGCGGGAGCACTAATCTAATAACTATGTGTGGTGCAAGGGTAGTGAGAAGAAGGGTCAAAAGTGAAGTTAAAAAGGAACTGGCCTCATAGACATAAGACAATTTAATAGGTCGTTGAGGCTGAACCTAATAAAAACTGTGATATGGAATGGTCATGCGTATAATGAGCTGACGTTCCTAAAAGGTCAACATGTTTCGAAGCTCAAGGCTTCTTCATCAGGACTGAAACGATCCCTTCAGAACTCACTTAATATCCAAAAGTGAAAATAGTTATATACAAATGAAAAATTATGCAAATATTCATGCAATATGAAGTACCTGTTTGTACTTCTATACGTTAATCTGTTTGTACTACTATGTGATAATCTGAAAAAAGAAAGAAAAAGGAAAATGAAGGGTATTAGTTGCGCCACACACGGCGTTGTCTCACGTAGACCTGAAAGACAGCACATGTGTCAAAGTGACTGTTTATAAAAAATAATGCTATCGTGGTACATGGACCTGTGAAAGAAATGGGGAAAAAGAGGGAAAACATACAAAGACACACTACATGTAACATAAAACACACACTCTATTCGTGGCTATTGTAATCAAAAAGGCGGTGTGTAGAACAATGTATACACACAATACATACAATGTATGAATGGGTGTATTGCCCCATGAGCCTCAGGTACAGATGAGCAGGAAGAAGTCACTAGTTACTGCAGGAGAAAAAGCATTTAAAATAAAGAGAAACGGTTAGGTGATAGTCGTCCCCTTTCTCGAGTGATTAACGAAAATCTCGGACTGTGACGGCTATGCCGTACTTACGTGTTACTCGACAACATTTTAGCCCCATACTGCTCACCTGCGGCTCCGTTGCATGACTAGGGAGTGCGGGGAGCAGCTATTTATACAAAAACATCGAGAGGGAATTGGGTTCACCTGCGAAGCTAACGCCGTAAAAAACCCAAACCGGAAGAGAGCTTACATGCCAGATTATCATTGCGCACTGGAGCGCTAACTCCAAAGCGCGGCGGAAATTAGTATTCAGTCCATGTTAGGGTGGAAGTGAGAAAGGAGCTTAGTCCCCCTTCCCCTGTATTCTTCAACATTAGGACTTTCATGATGCTGCGAGAAAAACAAAAAACCAAAACGGAAGAGAAACTTCCAGGTTTGATTGTAATTGCGCACTAGAGCGCTGACTCCAGTGCACTACGTAAAGGAGTATTCCGTGCGCGTTTTTTAGAGATCGAGGTATATGTGAACAACCCGGGATCTAAATACAGCATGATTATTGCCCAATGCTGCGTGTGGTTATTTGAAAAAACGTGAGAGGTCAATTCTTTAGTCATTCGAATAGGAATACGAATAAAGTTCTCTAGGAGGCGAAAAAAGTGCATTCACAAGTGGTACATAGTCACATGCGATATCTAACATTGTGAGGGTCCAGGGACAAAATAATAATGAATGGTACGCTTAAAAAAAACGTGCCAAGTCAAGTGTAATTAAGATGTAAGGAGGTCGCCTGTGTGTTATATAGACCTCTATACATAGGGGCCGAACCCTCTGATACAGTATGTACCCAGTATATAATAATGAGGGGAATGGACAGGTGTGGTGACTACTTATAGTTTGTTAACTGTGCCCACGGAATTTCATCGTTCAGACCCTTTTCGTATGTCCCCAAACGGAACACCCAACGTTGTTCCTTTTCCAAAAGATCTCTCTCGTGGTTGATTTGTTCAATCACTGTCCATCTTATGTCATCCACGTTGTGGTTGGTTGATAGGTAGTGGGTTGCCATTTTGGTGGTACTCTTCTTACATCTCACATTGCTTTTATGTTCACCAATCCGTATCTTAATTGGTCTGGACGTCATCCCGATGTACTCCAAATTACACGGACAAGTGATCATGTAAATTACATTTTTACTGTTACAATTAGTAAATCGTCTTTGTTCCCACACTGACCCGTTGGAAAATGTGATTTTTTACTTTTCTTGGTAAGGGCACACGAGCTGCAATTTCCACAGGGATGGTGACCCTGAATAGGTTGAAAATTGAAAGGGGCCGGGTTTGTTTCCCGTGTGGTACGTGGCCTAGTATGTACAAGAATATCTCTGAGATTTTTGCCTCTTTTATGGGAAAACATAGGTTTGGGAAAAGAAAGTTTTCCACAATTCAGTATTTTCCAGTGTTTATTGATTATCTTGGATACTTCATTCGAATGGGTATTATACGTGGTAACACAGATTGGTCTTGTCTCTCTTTCTTTTGGGGGATTGTTATCCAACAAAGCCTCTCTATTGTTATACCTGGCTCTTTTCCACCCCTGTTTGATGATCCTAGATGGATATTCACGTGCCAATAGTTTCCTCTCAAGATCAGTGGCTTGATTTTTAAAATCCGTTATTTCCGAACAGTTCCTTCTAAGACGTAGGAACTGTCCAAACGGGAGATTGTCTCGCAGATGTCGTGGATGAAAACTGCTGTAAAGGAGAAGGCAATTTTTGCAGTTGGTTTGAAGTGAGTAGTTGTCTTGAGTTTGCCATTCTCTGGGTAGATATTGAGATCAAGGAACACTAGATCCGTGTTGGATGTTGTATGTGTGAATTTCAGAAACTGGTTTTGTTGGTTTAACCATAACATAAAGGTCTCAACTGAGTGAGTATCACCTTTCCATACCACTAGGATATCATCAATGTATCTCTTCCAGGTAATGATGTGCTCATGGAATGGATTGTCTTGATGCAGTATCTTGGTTGTCTCCAGATGGTGCACGTAAAGGCCTGCCAGACTGGGAGCGAAGGTGCTTCCCATGCTAGTCCCATGTTTTTGTAAGTAGTGTACATCTTCATAGAGAAAGAAATTTTCTTTTAATGCTAAGGAAATGCACTCCATAACCATGCTACGTGGTGTGTGGTATTCCCATGTGGTTGCATATAGAACTTCTTCTATGATATCTATGGTTTCATCATGGGGAAGACTAGTGTAAAGACTCTCAACGTCTAAACCTAGTAAGAGATGTTGACTGGTGTCAAAATCCTGTGTCGCAAGTAATTGTAACACTGCTTTCGTGTCTTGCAGGTAAGTACCTGTTTTCTGGACTAAGGGTCGCAAAAAGGCGTCAGAGAACTTGGACAGGGGTTCTAATAAGGAGCCGATCCCTGAGACGATAGGGCGTCCAGGAGGATTATCCAAGTTCTTATGAATCTTAGGAATGGTGTAAAAGTAGGGTGTTCTAGGCGATTTTTGGATCAGAAATTCTGATTCTTTTTTGATATCCAGTTGTGACAGATAGCTTCCTCCACCATTGCTCCTATCCGTATCCGAATCCTTTCTGTTGGATCGTCTTGGATTATTTCGTAGTTGCGAGAGTCACCCAATAGTCTCCTGCACTCAATATCATACTTGAGAGTGGTCTGTAACACAATGGCTCCTCCTTTATCCGCTGGTTTTATAATAAGATCCCTGTTGTTGGCCAAAGTTCGTAAAGCCTCCTTTTCTTCTCGTGTTGTGTTATGGAAGGTTTTCTTGTCTTCATTAGACAATTTCATAATCTCACCCATAACAGCTCTCTCAAAAGTAAGCAACTCTACTGGAAGGGTAGGATCTGGAGGGGTGAACGTAGACTTAGGTCGTAATCCGGTATCGGAAAATTGTTCCTCTGTAGTTTCTGTAATATCCTTGTTATCAAAGAAAGCCCGTAGTTTAAGTTTCCTCAAGAATTCTTTTACCTCCAAGCATAACTTGAAATTGTCCATTTTGTTGGTGGGCACGAAACCAAGACCTTTGCTTAAGGCCTGTTTCTGTGGTTCAGTAAGAACCAGGGATGTGAGATTCACCACTAAGTGTTCTACTTGCTGGTTGATGGTTGGTTCGTGGTTCCGGTCATGCTTCTTGTTGATACTCTGACTGGATCGTCTGGTTCGTTCCTCCAGTGGACTTGATTGCCTCGTCGATTCCTTCCTCTTTGTGGTCCTGGGCGTGTACCTAAAAAAGGAGGTGGTCCATAGTAGTTATACTCCTGTGGTGTCGGGGCCCAGTGTTGGAATGGTCCTCCCATTGGTGGTGGACCATATGGGTAGTGGGCAAAGATTGGTTGGTTAGGGTAGTGGTTCCATCTCTCTCTAGGTTGGAACGGTCTCTGCTTCCACCTCTCTGGTTTCTCGGGTTGCTCCCCCGGCTGGAATACGAATCATTAGAGCCAGTGTCTGATATATCGCTGTCAGATCCCTGTTCACTGTTAGATTTTCTTGTTACATAGTTCTCGCATATATAGGGGTATACGCGTTCATGGCTGAAGGCTGCAGTGTCTTTCTTTAATTTTTTGAATTTGCTCTGTTTCAGAGTAATTTCATATTCGCTCATCTCTTGGTTTAGTTCATCCAGTCTCTTTTTCAATGCTGTATGGGATTGGTAACTCTTCAGTTGCAGCGAGGCTCTCTTTTTCTGACATCCTTAACCCTAATTGATCGCGATTGTGCATTTTTAATTACCAGTATAGATTTATTGTATTCCTGCTAGACTCATCGAGGGGGAGGCTGGGGTCGACGCCGGCTGGGGACACAACCGGCATTGGAGAGGGCGGAGGTGTCGTCACTGGATTCAGTGCCGGAGGAGGTGTCACAAGGTCGACCGGCGCTGATCCGGATCCAGGCCTGGATCCTTGGGGGCCCTGTGGCGCCGAAGCCGCCGGCATCGAAGGCCTAGAACCCCCAACCGAGTTCGCAGGGCCCGAGGGCGCGCCAGCAGAGTCGGGTTGCCCAAAGATGGAATGCAAGGCTTCGTAAAAGTTGCAAAGCTGGGCAGGGGTCGCTCCGGCTCTCGGAAAGGGAGGGAAGCCCGGAGTCGACCCAACAGGCTCCGGGGCGGAGCCGGACGACGGACGGGGAGAACGTGAAGAGCGACGATGCTTCTTTGCCTTCTTCTTGTGCTTCGACTTACACGAAGACTTTGATGAAGAGTGGTGGTGGTGGCTCCACGACTGATCCAGCGACCTCCCCTCGACCAGGACCTCGAGCGGCGCAGAGCGGACTGCCGGGCCTGGAGAAGCTTTCAGGACCGCTCCCGCAAAGACTTCGGGTTCATAGCCCGGCAGTGGGAGCACGACTTCGGGTCGTGGTCGCGCTCCAAGCACCAAAGGCACACGAGGTGCGGGTCCGTGACCGACATCAATTTGCGACAGGAGTCGCAAGCCTTGGAACCGGTCCGACGTGACATCCCTCCGTGCACCAGGAGTCAAACGACTCAAAAAAGATGTTGACAAAAGTCACAAAAAACGGAGTCAAAAAGTGACTCGAGGTACCGCTCTCTCAGGATCTGCGCTGGCTGGCACAGAAAAAGAAAGAACTGACGTCAAAGTGTGAGGGCGGCGTCTAAGTAGATACGGCAATGTCATTCCGGCAACCACGACGCCAACGACTAACACGGAGTCGACCGGCGCCACCTATCGACGCGCAGGGGTACTGCTGAGGAAAAAATTCTCCGAATCCAGTCTGACGCCTGTGGGTAATTCTAAGGTGAGGAATCCATAACTAATTGTCTCTTTCAGATATAAACAATTATAACCACCAACATAGTAAATGGATGGTAGATTTCTACCATAGTGCTAAATGATGAAGATATGCAGGCATATAAATACATGATAGTAATAATGTGTACTTCTACTATGCTAACCCTAACTAGATGTGCCTAAATATACCTAGAATGTATGTAGGTGTATAGCCAAGAATCCCCCTAGGATAGAACCAACCCCATTACCTGGTGTGAGAGAATGAAGAACGCAATCTTGGTCTTGAGATGGACACCCCGCGAGGGATGTCAGGCCACTGCATGCTGGAGTGTCTGCGTGCAGGGACCTCAGCATCTCGCGTCAGTGTGTCAGCATGGAAGTCTTTCTCCTCTGCCTGCCCCAGCAAACATATGGTGTTTATATACCCAAAAGGTACCCTCAGGGGTTCTACCTTGCTGTGTCATGTCGGCCGAGGATGACGAAAGGGTTGACCCTTATACATAGTTATCATGCAGAAAATGGTTGTGCATAATAAATGAGGGTAGTTTTCGGGGAAAACCACACAACATTTATGCAGCACCTAACTAGGTAAAAGGTCAGCACAAACCCGTTATGTTGTATAATGGCACGGTAAAATGTAGGTGAAAGGGTAGGTGACTTCCTAAGCCTATATTGGGGTGCATTACAAAACACCCACTCCTCATCCGACCAAACAATATACTAAAAAGGGAATGTCCTTCAGTCATAAAACATTCTAATAAATGTTCAGAATAAACATTTCTAAAAAGTCTATAAAAATACAAAAAAACTCTAAAAGTCCTTTATATATGTTAATATCTTTATAAGTCCTTTAAAATATGTTTATATATGTGGTTTGAGCAAATGAGCACGTTTGAAAGCCATGGTGCTCAGTTAAAGTAAAGAAGAGAGGAAAAAAAATGTGTTGTATTTTGGAAAAAGCCGAATTCTTCCCAGCACACGGAGAGCCAAATCTTTGTGTCCTTTGCGGGAGACGCAATATCACTGCTGCTTGCCTTCGCAGGCAATCGAGCAAAGATGATCTTCTTCAGTTCTCACAGCCGATGCTGGGGAGGCATTTGAAACATCCAAAGCCTGTGTGCCTGTAGTAGAGCCGGTATCCAAACCAACAGGAGCAGAAGCATCCCATGGTGGCTGTAAGAATGCCGACACCATCATGGGAATACGCAGGGGACCCAGCACTACGTTGGCCGTTAAGAGGTCCAGCAAAGCATCCACGTCCGGTGGAGCAACCGGTGAAAGTGTTAGACAGAGATCCAACATGCATTCTTGTCCGCAGAACAAGCAGCGGAGAACAAGCAAAATAGAGTCAATCCAGACTGGTCGGAATGATAGGAACCAAGACTCGCTTAGCTCCCGAAGTCGAGGTGTGCCCAGATGGAGTACCATGCAATCACGGTAACGTAGCTCAAAGAGAGTTTTTCCCATCTCCTTGGTGACTGGGACGTCCATAGCATAGCAGAAAAATTAAAATCAGGATACACACTACCAGTAGCAGGATTAGCGGAAGCCCTCCAAAAATGCTTCCAAATACAGAGTATATAAAAGCAGGAATCACTCCGAAGGCTGTCTGAAAGGTGCTTAACAGTCCGCAACCTATGGTCTTAAATAGGTGTACCTTACCCTTAATATCAGACATATTAAAGATACGCTGTACCATTTCTACAAAATGGAAAGGGCAATTTGTTCGTACCAGTGCCTGTATCTCAGCTGAGGACCTTGCAACCTGAAGATCAAAAGTCTCTCAGACTGAGGTTAAGGGCACATCTTTTTGTAAAAGCATGGCTTTCAATCGGCTCAGAGAATCAAACCGTATAAAGGAAACATTCAACGAAGGCCATAACGGCACCTCCCTGACTGTGTGGATCTGTGGAAACAATACTTGCATACAACAAGTAACCCTAGAACTTACTGTGACTAAATGTGATGCCTGGAAGCATCCCACAACAACCTGGATCATTCAGCATTAATTAACTCCCATTCGAGAGCAGCCTGAACACTGGATTAATCAGGGCAGCCGGGGACCCTTTCAAATGACAGGACAAGTTTGCAACTGAACCATTACAGGCCCATGAAGCATAATATCCTGGCAAATGAGAGATCCACTCAATGAATTCTCGCAGTCTGTACCACTGAGAAACACTTCAGTGTCTCCGTTCCTGCATCTAAATCTATACGGTAATTCCCAAGATTCATTAATGAATTCCCTACCCATAGCTTCATACCTGCCTACCCGGTGGTGTTCTAGGCAATATTGAAACTGTAAAGTTGTTACTGCAATGTTATATGGCCATGAATTAACCATTCTGTGGACGGTGACTCTGCCACGGTGAAAGGTAATTGGTCTAATTTTTCAATGTGCAGCATTGTATATTTTGCATCCCTTTGTGCCATTGTTGTCTGCTTTTCAGTCACATTATATGCAGAGAACAGAGACGTACTGTTGATATATCGCCAGGGCACATAACCACAGCGCAAGGATTGTAGCGTCCAGCGTAATGACATAATAGAGCGTAACTGTGATTGCCCATGTTGTAGAATGGACAGATCGTGTTCCAGTATATCTATAGCAGAACCATCAGTGTAAATAATGTATTCATACTGATCTAGAGGCATTATTTAATTTGGGAGAGGGTATTCTTGTTCGTATTGCTGGAATGCTTGTGTTTTTAATGGACAATCAAATTTGTAATCTACATCTGTTGCAGTGAGAGAATTAGCCCATTCTATCCATCCCGGATGTAGTGCTTTTGCGTTTGGAACACTAGCTTTTGTAACAGCCTCTAAGGCCAGTACTGGAGTTACGACAATTATTCGTTTCCCCTGTGCCAGTGCTCTTTCTCTCATGACAGCAATCTGTACTGCTATCAGAATATTTTCCGTAGAAGCAAAACGCATTTCAGCGTTTGTGTACAAGTGTGATTTGTATGCTATGGCTACCATTTTGCCTTCATTGAAGGTTAGGTAAGTGTACCCAGATTGACCCGCGATTACACGGCTCACCAAATTTGTGGTATTTACACGTGTGTGTAGGTGTTTGGAAGCTATCATGTCAGCTTGTAAGGAACAAAGGATATCTGCGTGTTCCTATGTCCAATGTCGAACTGAAAAATCAGGTCTGATTAAATCGTAGAAAGGTTTCACTTTTTCTGCGTAATCCAAAATGTATGTTCTGCTAAAATTTAGGAATCCCAATAGGGATTGTAAGTTTTCAGAGTTTTTGGAGGTTAGAGCAGCACACACGTTTCTAAAAAGTTAGCAGCTAGGCTTTTTTTTTCACTTGATAACTCGTATACCAAAAATAGGATATTAAGGTGGGCTATTTTCGATTTTTAAAGTTGAATTTGTAGCCCTCAAAGGTGAATCCCAAAATTGTGTTGCTCACCCTGGTCAAATGATCCACTAAATTATCATCTATCAGATAAATATAATCTACATAGGACAATGCCTCCTCATCAAAATTTTAAAGTAACTCTTATAACCTAGCTGAGAACAACCCAGGGCTATTCTTATACCCTTGGGGCAGTCTACAGAATTGACCCTGAGAGCCTAGGACTGAGAATGCTGTCAAATACCTGCTTTCAGGTGCTATAGTTTGACAGAAAAATCCCTTTGAGATATCTAGTGTTGTTTTGTATTTTTCCGCACAATGTTATTCATTAATGCAGCACTGTGTGCATTCTGTACTGCAATTGTCTTTGTGCATGTATTCAAATGCCTGTAGTCTAAAACTAGACGATATGAATTATCAGGTTTCATTACGGGAAACAAAGGATTATTCATGGAAGAGGTGCAATTCTCTATTATACCTTGATATTCAAGTTTATCTAAGATCTCCCTGACTTGTTTCTTCGCTTCTTGTTTTATTGGGTACTGTCTCTGTGGAGTTGGAGTAGTTTTTACTGGGATTACATGGTGAGGTGCCTCAGCATCCCACCCAACATGATTGCGATACAATGCAGGAGCGAATGCTACCGCCCACTCCTGCGCGTATGAATATTGTAGTGATTTTGAAACGAGGTCAGAGAAAGCCTATAAAATTACTATTTCCCCCTTTGGGCAATCCATAACGATTTCAGGCGACCAGTCTTTTTCAGTCAAAAGGATGTCATAGCCATAAGTCAGGTTCTTCCAAAAGACCTTTAATTTTTCTGAGTTTGTCCCCCTCCATTTGGAGTATTATTTCGTATATCTTGTGTGGGACACTTACCCTAGTATCAGGTGTCTCCACCATGACATGTTCATTCAACGCCTCTGTCACCAGAAATGCCATCAGGTTCTGGCGAGCTATTGTTACTTCTGCTGCGCTGTCTAGCATCGTCAGAGCCCATTCCCATTCAGAAGTTGAGTCCTCAGCAGCCTGGGCATTTCTTACTTTAAGGCCAGCTACTTTCTTCTTTTTACCTTGAGGTTTTGATTTTGGTTTATCTTCTTTTTTGATATCATAGTCTGAAGTACGATGTGTATCTCTGGACTTTGTTCGCTCTTCTTGTCTGTGTTCTGATCGTCCTTCCCCCTCTGAGTTTTTTGATGAACCCTGAAAGGAACAAGAGGAACGTGCCTCAGTATCCTGATACCTGTCAGGTTTTTTTAATGTTATCACGATTCCTAAGGTTGTACCTAGTTACGGAGGACCGCTGCTGAGGAGACCCACCCCTTGATTGTGATCTATTCTCTCTATTCTTTTGTTGTTTATTATCCCATTTCTTTATTGAAGAATCAGGTGCTTGTTTGCTGTTATCCTTTTTAGGACCACCCATGAGTTGAGGTTTTGTTGCTCTAGCTCCCAAATTATCTCTACCTAATCTGGCATATGTATCTTCGATAATTTTAGGTAATTCACGCTCCTGTTGTGCAGGAATGAAATCCCTCAGGCGTTGGCGTATTGCCACCGCTGCTGCCTCCTCTTTTATGTTTGGAAACATAATCGTTGATACGTGGGCAATATTTCCTAACAATTTCACCCCTAAGTTCAGAGCAGGTTCTGCTTCATACTCTTTCTGTATCTGTCTCAATACGTCTGGTATCACTGCTATTGAAGGGATACCATAAGTTCTGGTATAGATGGCAGCGAAAACTGTACCCCAAGAGGCACAATCCTCTATCGGTGGAGCTATCCCCATTGGCAAGCAAATTGTTAGCATTCTGTGTTTTTCTCAAGGTCTTGTGTTTGGGAACACTGCCTCTAACTGTGTGATTTTCTGTGCAATCCAGAATGGCATTTGTTTACGTTTAGTGGGCATTCTTCCCATAACCGCGTTCAGTGTTTGTGGGGTAATTTTAGTTGCAGTTCCTTGTATTTGTCCTGCTGGTGTAAACCTTGTAGGTTGAAGTGTGTGTGTTCTCATAATGAACTGTGTTACATTTCTGTAAAGGTTTATTATTTCTTTGTGTAGTGGACGTAAGTCTGCTACCGGCATTGTGTCAATGTCTGGATGCAGTGTGTAAGCCGCTTGGACCGGCCAAGTCGCTCCGTCTGTGCTGAGCGGACCGAGTCTTACTTTAACTGTTGTGTGTTGGAGGGCACCTTTAAACTAGTTTATGTGCTCCTGGTAGGTGAGTGGAACTTCAAAGTCCTCATATGGACAGTATTCATCTGGTATCTCATCTTCAGTGTAAGAATGAAATGTATTTGTGCGTGCATCTGCTGGTGGGAATTTGACCCACGAATAGAATACCTCTCTCCTGTATGACTCGTGTGTCTCAATCACGAAAGTTACTGTCCCACCTCTTGCTATGACTCCAAATTCTGCTAATTTTAAAGTAAGGGCAGTTCTGACATTTTCTGAAATGTTTATAGCACCTTCTTGTTCCTCTTCCCCTGCTGCATTCGCACGTAATGCTGCTGCAGCATTGTCTTCTTCAGTTATTGTTGAAAACGTTTCAAAGAAACTGAGATAAGGTTTTATGCACAATAAGGAACTATTATCCTTCAAGCTTCAATAAACCTACAGCCAATACATAGGATTTGCCTACTCAGCAGCGACAAATTTTTTCCCTCCCATGCCAGACGTCTCTGGAATAATGTGAGTAGCGCTCTCTGAGAAAGCACGACTGAACTACTCAATTTTGACCGTTAAATAAGAACCAAACCAACGTTGGTGGCGCCATGTCATATAGTTCCTATAAGTCTATATAGGATCTGCGCGTTTAGACAACGTAAACTGTGGGATCGGTGTCCAGACTGATTCCAGACACCCCCATGTTTGCCTGCATACCAGCTAGCTCACAGTGCCACTATGAACCCCTCTTACCAAGGAGAGAATAGTTTCTGGCAACTATCGAACATGACAGCCCTGACCCCTCAGGGATCGTGGAAACAGTATAGTACTTTTCGCTCAGTCACTCGTGCTCCTTTGTCTTAGGGAGATACACAGAATAAACGGTGGGGACGTTTTCAATAAGTTTTTATTGAACCAGCGTCAGTCTAGTGTAAAATATGTGTGCTGCAACAACTATAAGAAAGAAACAGATATAAACGATTATAAGCACCAACAGAGTAAATGGATGGTAGATTACTACCATAGTGCTAAAACGATGAACATATGCAGGCATATAAATACATGATAGTAATAATGCGTACTCCTACGATGCTAACCCTAACTAGATGTACCTAAATGCATATGTTTTTTACAATTTCACAAGCTGCACTGTATTTCTGTTTACTTCCTATGGCAGGCTGAGCAGAACCGTCAGTGTAAATAATGTATTCATACTGATCTAGAGGCATTATTTAATTTGGGAGAGGGTATTCTTGTTCATATTGCAGGAATGCTTGTGTTTTTAATGTACAATCAAATTTGTAATCTACATCTGTTGCAGTGAGAGAATTAGCCCATTGTATCCATCGCTGATGTAGTGCTTTTGCGTTTTGAACGCTAGCTTTTGTACCAGCCTCTAAGGCCATACTGGAGTTACGACAATTATTCTTTTCATCTGTGCCAGTGCTCTTTCTCTCAGGACAGCAGTCTGTACTGCCATCAGAATTTTTTCTGTAGAAGCAAAACGCATTTCAGCGTTTGTGTACAAGTGTGATTTGTATGCTATGGGTACCGTTTTGCCTTCATTGAAAGTTAGGTAAGTGTACCCAGGTTGACCCGCGATTACATGCCTCACCTAATTGGTGGTATTTACACGTGTGTGTAGGTGTTTGGAAGCTATCATGTCAGCTTGTAAGGAACGGAGGATATTCGTGTGTCCCTGTGTCCAATGTCGAACTGAAAAATCAGGTCTGAATAAATCGTAGAAAGGTTTCACTTTTGCTGCGTAATCTAAAATGTGTGTCCTGCTAAAATTTAGGAATCCCAATAGGGATTGTACATTTTTCAGAGTTTTTGGAGGTTGGAGCAGCATACACTTTTCTAAAAAGTTAGCAGCTAGGCTTTTCCCTTCATTTGATAACTCGTATCCCAAAAATAGGATATTAAGGTGGGCTATTTTCGGTTTTTTAAAGTTGAATTTGTAACCCTCAGAGGCGAATCCCAAAATTGTGTGCTCACCCTGGTCAAATGATCCAATAAATCATCATCTATCAGATAGTTATCATCTACATAGGACAATCAATCAATCAATCAATCACGGCATTTATAGAGCGCGCTACTCACCCGGGAGGGTCTCAAGGCGCTGGGGGAAGGGGTAAGTTACTGCTCGAACAGCCAGGTCTTGAGCTGCTTCCTGAAGGAGAGATGGTCCTGGGTTCGCCGAAGGTGAGTGGGGAGGAGTTCCAGGTCTTGGCTGCCAGGTAGGAGAAGGATCTTCCTCCGGCGGTGGCTCTGCGGATGCGTGGTACGGTGGCGAGGCGTGGCTGGTTGATCGTAGCTGGCGGGTGGGCGTGTAGAAGGTCATGCGGTCGTTGAGGTACTTGGGGCCCAGGTCGTGGAGGGCCTTGTGTGCGTTGGTGAGAGTCTGAACGTGATTCTCTTGCTGACGGGGAGCCAGTGCAGGTCTTTCAGGTGTCCGGTGATGTGGCTGTGTCGGGGGATGTCCAGGATGAGTCGTGCGGAGGCGTTCTGGATGCGCTGGAGTCTTTTTGAAGTTTGGCTGTGGTTCCGGCGTAGAGGTGTTCCCATAGTCCAGTCGGCTGGTGACGAGTGCCTGGGTGACGGTCTTCCTGGTTTCAGTGGGGATCCATCTGAAGATCTTGCGGAGCATGCGCAGGAGTGTTGAAGCACGAAGATGAGACGGCGTTGACTTGTCTGGTCATCGACAGGGAGGAGTCCAGGATGAAGCCCAGGTTGCGTGCGTGGTCCGTTGGCTTGGGTGCGGTGCCCAGGGCCGGGGGCCACCAAGAGTCGTCCCAGGCGGAAGGTGATGAGCCCAGGATGAGGACTTCCGTCTTGTCTGAGTTCAGTTTAAGGCGGCTGTTCCTCATCCAGTCGGCGACGTCTCTCATCCCGTCGTGTAGGTTGGCTCTGGCGGTGGTGGGGTCGTTGGTGAGGGAGAGGATCAGCTGGGTGTCGTCGGTGTAGGAGATGATGTTGAGGTTGTGTTGGCGTGCGATGGCTGCGAGGGGCTCATGTAGACGTTGAAGAGGGTTGGACTGAGTGAAGATCCTTGTGGAACGCCGCAGATGACTTCGGTGGCCTCGGATCTGAACGGGGGGAGGCGGACTCTCTGGGTTCTTCCGGCGAGGAGCGAGATGATCCATTCCAGTGCTTTCTCTCGGATTCCGATGTTGCTGAGGCGCTTCACTAGGGTGCGGTGGCAGACGGTGTCGAACGCCGCGGAGAGGTCCAAGAGGATGAGGGCTGCTGTTTCCCCGTTGTCGGTTAGGGTTCTGATGTCGTCGGTGGCTGCGATAAGGGCGGTCTCGGTGCTGTGGTTGGCCCGAAACCCGGACTGCGAGGGTCGAGGGATCCATTCGTCTCGAGGAAGGCGGCAAGCTGTCTGTTGACGGTCTTCTCGATGACTTTGGCCGGAAACGGAAGGAGCGAGATGGAACGGTAGTTCTTGAGGTCGGTGGGGTCCGCCGTTGGTTTCTTCAGGAGGGCGGTAAGCTCGGCGTGCTTCCAGCTCTCCGGGAAGGTGGCGGTGTGGAAGGAGGAGTTGATGATGTCCCGGAGATGGGGTGCGATGGTGGCGTCGGCTTTGTTGAAGACGTGGTGTGGGCAGGGGTCGGTTGGTGATCCGGAGTGGATGGAGTTCATCGTGCGGGTGGTGTCTTCGGTGCTGATCGGGGTCCAGTTGCAGAGGGTGGTGGTGGCGGGTGTTGGTTCGGCGGTAGGGTGCGTGGTCTGTGCGTCGAAGCTGTTATGTATGTCGGTGATCTTGCGGTGGAAGAACGCGGCGAGTGAGTTGCAGAGGTCTTGCGAGGGGGTGATGTCGTTGTTTCCGGCGCTGGGGTTGGAGAACTCTTTGACTATGCTGAAAAGTTCCTTGCTGTCGTGGGCGTTGTTGTCCAGTCGTTCTTTGAGTGCTGACTTCTTGGTGGCACGGATCAGCTGGTGGTGTTTGCGGGTGGCGTGCTTGAGGGCGGTCCTGTTGTCTGTGGTCTGGTCGAGTCGCCAGGCTTTCTCGAGAGTGCGGCAGTTCTTCTTGGATTCCTTGAGTTCGTTGGTGAACCAAGGGGTTTTCTTGCTTCCGGGTCTGCTGGGAGGGTTCTTTAGTGGTGCGAGGTCGTCGGCGCAGGCGGTCAGCCACTTGGCGAGGTTGCTGGCTGCTTCGTTTGGGTCCGTTGTGTTGGTGGGTGTGTTCTGGCTGAGGGAGGCGGTGAGCTGCTCGGCGGTGATCTTGCTCCAGCTCCGGCGGGGAGCCTGTTGCGGGTGGTGGTGGGTCGCCTCCTCATCAAAATTTTGAAGTAACTCTTATACCCTATCTGAGAACAACCCGGGGCTATTCTTATACCTTGATATTTGAGTTGATCTAAGATCTCCCTGACTTGTTTCTTTGCTTCTTAGTTTTATTGGGTACTGTCTCTGTGGAGTTGGAGTAGTTTTTACTGGGATTACATGGTGAGGTGCCTCAGCATCCCACCCAACATGATTGCGATACAATGCAAGAGCTAATGCTACCGCCCACTCCTGCGTTGTTGAATATTGTAGTGATTTTAGAGCGAGGTCAGAGAAAGCTGGTAAAATTACTATTTCCCCCTTTGGGCAATCCTTTGCACGTTCAGACAACATAAACTGTGGGATCGGTGTCCAGACTGATTCCAGACACCCCCACCGGATATGTTTGCCTGTATACCAGCTAGCTCACAGTGCTACTATGAACCCCTCTTACCAAGGAGATAATAGTTTCTGGCAACTATCGAACATGACAGCCCTGACCCCTCAGGGATCGTGGAAACAGTACAGTACTTTTCGCTCAGTCACTCGTGCTCCTTTGTCTCAGGGAGATACACAGAATAAACGGTGGGGACGTTTTCAATACGTTTTTTTATTGAACCAGCGTCATTCTAGTGTAAAATATGTGTGCTGCAACAACCATAAGAAAGAAACAGATATAAACGATTATAAGCACCAACAGGGTAAATGGATGGTAGATTTCTATCATAGTGCTAAAACGATGAAGATATGCAGGCATATAAATACATGATAGTAATAATGCATACTCCTACAATGCTAACCCTAACTAGATGTACCTAAATGTACTTAGCATGTATGTAGGTGTATAGCCAAGAATCTCCCTAGGATAGAACCAACCCCATTACCTGGTGTGAGAGAATGAAGGACTCTGTCTTGGTCTCGAAATGGACACCCCGCAAGGGATGTCCGACCACTGCGTGCTGGAGTGTCTGCGTGCAGGGACCTCAGCGTCTCGCATCAGTGTGTCAGCATGGAAGTCTTTCTCCTCTGCCTGCCCCAGCAAAGATATGGTGTTTATATACCCAAAAGGTACCCTCAGAGGGTCTACATTGCTGTCATGTCGGCCGAGGATGACGAAAGGGATGACCCTTATACATAGTTATTATGCAGAAGATGGTAATCCTGCTGTGATTCCGAGAATCCTTAGGCATAAAAATTGAGGCTAGTTTTCGGGGAAAACCACACAACATTAATGGAGCACCTAACTAGGTAAAAGGTCAGCACAAACCCGTTACATTGTAAAATGCAGGTGAAAGGTTAGGTGACTACCTAAGCCTATGTTGGGGTGCATTACAAATCATAACAGTACAAATATATAATATGTTTTAACTTTTGCACATTTATTATTAATATGCTAAAAAATGCAATTCCTTTTATTTTTTATACTTACATTTATGTTCTGTTGAGATGCTTTGCAGCTTTGCTCCGCAACCAACTTCAGGACCTTCCTCTCGATAGGGATCCAGTGCGTTGTGGCGTCAAAAGTCAGGTCGCTAGGAACTTGAGGAACCCCTCCCTCAGATCTTCAGGTTCATAGTGCAGCAGTCGATGCAGGTCTTAACATCGTGGTTGTGTTTGAAGCACCAAAGGCAAACAAGATACGGTGAAAGGCGCCGCAGGGCTTGAAGTCATCCTTCCTAGAGGACATTCCTGCAACACCAGGAGAAAAACTCTCAAACAACTCTCGTCAAAAGTCGTAAAAAAGCTCAGTCAAAAATTTACTGAAGGGGTAGCTCTTGCTCGATCTGCGCTGTCTGGCGCGGAAAGAAAAGAACTGACGTCAGCGTGCTGGGATGGCTCCTATGTAAGCACTGCGCATGCCACATCCGGCACTGACGACGCTGAGCCGATCAATGCCACCTTCCAACACACAGGGGTACTGCTCCCGAAAAAGTTTCCATATCCAGTCTGACGCCAGGAGATAATTCTAAGGCAAGGAGTCTGCGGCTAGAGGTCTTGATCAGATAGTTAGTATTTTCTGGTAGTTTATCTGTTTTCAATTTGTAGATTTTTTCTTTTAGGAAATCAATGTAAAAAGATAAAAATTGGAGAGTTTGTTTATATTTATTTGCTATTTTACATTTTTAAGTTTTATAACAGTTAAGTTTTAGTTTAAATATAACTAATACTTACTTGGTTATGCAGTTGTTCAGATGTATATTTTTCTTCTTTACTGGTTTGTTGAGAGAATCTGGCAGGGTTTCCTCGTCTTGCAGCCGCTTCTGCTGGCTTAGTGCACTAATGCGTCCACTGGAGAAGGCTGTGTCAGAGGTTCAAATCCCGGTGGGTCCACTCAGCCTTTCATCCTTCTGAGATTGATAAAATGAGTACCATTGAGTAACAATAAACATCTGCTATTCAGAGCCAAGATACCCTTCTGGGTTAACGTGCACTTTACAAGTACACATGTGATGTTACGCAGCGTTTGTTGTTTCTGAAGTATTTAGTTGTTTAAATTAGTGTGCCTTTTACATTGTTGATTTAATTGCTTGTTTCATTTTATTGGTTAAAGTTGTTAAAAGCTTTATTTTATTGGTTGGTTTAGTATAGTTAGATTTTTTTAATCAGTTGAGTCATATGGTAAACACAAATTTATATGTATAATATATAGTTTGAGATTTTTGGTATATATATATATACATATATATATATATATTTATTTATTTATTTATTTTTCACTGAAAAAACCATAGGTTTCAGGGACGTTATAATTAGAAATTAGCATTTAAAAAAACCTTTGAAGGCGTGGCCAGGAGCGTCAAGATGGCGGTCGCACTTTAGGAGTGCTCTGGACCCCTCCGTCATCCGCTCCTCATCCGCCGTCATCGGGATATCCCTTAACCCCAGACCTGCTTACCTGCCTGTCCCGGGCTTCGGCATCCTGCTGGGGAGCGACTTCGGTAGCTTCTGAGGGTCCCAGTCCGCTGCTACACCGGGAGCCGGCCTTGCGGCACACATAAGATGGCGGACCTGCGGCGGTGAAGAGGCGGCGAGTTGCCCTGTACCCCGGACCTGCCTGTGTCCCGGAGCTGTCTGCCGTGCGCCGCGGGGACCCCGGGGCGTCCCGGCGTCCCGCGGTCGACTGCTGTGTGGTGCGGGCGGGCGCTGGAGCCTTGAGCGCCACGACTTGCTGTGGGCCGAGGGCCGGCCTCGCGGCGGATCCGGGGTGGCGGCCGGCGGCGGTGAGGTCCGGCTCCGCCTCGAGCCTTGAGTCTCGGTGCTGCCTTGGACGCCGGAGCTTCCTGCTGGGGAGTGCGGACGGCGGATCATTGGAGGGCTGCCCGCGTCATCCTGCTCGGCCCTGCGGGCCGGACGTCCCCCCGCCCTCCCTATGCCGGTGAGTGCCTGAGCGTTGAGGTCTGCTGCTGCACCGGGGACCGGCCTCGCGGGGACGCTGCGGTGGCGGCCTCGCGGTGAGGAGCGGCGGCGAGCTCCTGGCATGCCTGGGCCCCACACCTGCCTTGACCCCCGGAACTGCCTGCGGTGTGGAGCTGTGGGCGGGCCCTGAAGGCCTTGGGCGCCGCGGGGCTCCGTGTGGAGGGCTGTTACCGGACATCCCCTGTGGCGCTCCTGAACGCCCCGCGCTGGAGTTGGAAACCGGGGGGCCTTGCCTCTACTTGGGACCTGACCGTGGCCTGTGAGGGGGGGGCTACCAACGAAGAGAGGTCCCCTGCCGGGCCGGGCGGCGGTGCGCGTGATCGGCGTTCTGCCCTCCTGGGCCCCTTCCCCCTCCAGGCCCTGCACGGTGTTGGGGCGCCCTCTGTGGATTGATAAGGCGACCCATCGGCTGCACGTGTCGGGCAGCGGGTGCCTCTTCTGTGAGGATATCCTGCCAACACCAGCCTTTACCCGGCCTGCGTCGCCTCTCAGGCTAGGCGTATCCATGCGGCCTGGCGGCCTGTGAAATCTCCGGGACCGACCACTCGAAGTCATCGGTGAGTGGGGCGTGGGACCGGGGTTCGGCTGCACGATCGAGCAGCGGGCCAGGGGGTCGGTGCTGGGCCCCCCCCCGGTACTCCGGGGAGACCCAGTGCCCTGCGTGACTTCATTCACACTCGCCTGGTGAGGCCCTGGGGTGTTCGGCCTGCGCTGCGCCTTGGATAAGGAGCCCCCTTCTCCTCGGGGATCTGACCCCGGCGGGCCCTCTGTCTCCCTCCGTCCTGCCGGGAGGGGTGCGGGCCGGTCGTTGTGCTGCCGCCCGGGCTCCGCAGCCGGTGCCCGGACCTGTGGGGCCTGCTCATAACGGACCCGTTTGGCCTCCTGGGACCCTTCTCCCTATGTCGACCGCCGTGTCGGTCGGTGGGGTGCTCTCGGGTGATCTGCTCCCTCCTTTCCGGGCGGCGGCCGGCTCGCCGCTGGGGACACCTGTGGTATTTGCCTCTGCTTCCCATCTAATTACTCATACCACCAGCCTGCTCTGCCACGTGCCATCTGGATGGTTCCGGTGCACACTTGTGGTCTTGACCGTCGCCTTCCATCTAGCTAATCACACCACCAGCCTACTCTACCACGCGCTATCTGGATGGTTCCGGTGCACCCCTGGCCGCTCCCCTGAACTTGTGGTGCCCACCCTGATCTAGTGGCTGATCGGAACAGGCTCCCGTGCCCACGGCCAGGCCCTCCGTTGGGGTCCGTGTTCCTCCTTTCTGACTCCCGTGGCCCGGTGGCCCTGTCCGGCCGAAGATCATGGGCAAGGATCGGACCTCCAAATCCGCGGCTGCCCCTACACAAACCAAAATCGACCGTTTCACCACCCCTGGGCACGAGCCGCCCGGGCAGGCCGATGGCGCTCCTCCCGTCCCGGGTACAGACCTAGCGACCATCATGCAGGCCATAGGTGCCTCTCAAGCATCGGTGGAAGGGAAGATAGGAGAGGTCAAGATGGACGTGTCCCTCCTACGGCAGGACCTCCGGAACGCAACGGCCCGAATATCCGAAGCTGAATCCAGAATCTCGATGGCAGAAGATGATATCCGCCAACTTAAAGATCAAGTGGCCACTCTAAGCTCACACACCAAGGAACTCCACCGGCGCGCAGAAGACGCCGAAAACCGCGCACGCCGCAACAACCTCCGCCTGGTGGGGTTTCCAGAAGGGGCCGAAAAGAATCAGGCGGCTGCCTTCGTGGAGGCTTGGTTCACCTCCTGGATGCCGAAAGATTCCCTCTCAGCCTGGTTCGTGGTGGAGAGGGCACATCGGTCCCTTGCTCCCAGACCACCGATTGGGGCCGGCCCTCGTCCTCTCATCCTGAAGATTCTTAACTTCAAGGACCGGGATGCCATCCTGCGCGAGGCACGCTCCCTGGGACCCCTAAAATTCCAAAACCATACCATTATGGTGTTCCCGGACTACACCAGGGAAGTGCAAATCCAACGCCGCTCGTACACTGAGGTCAAGACGAAATTACGATCCCTGGGCCTCCAATACCAGCTGCAGTTCCCAGCGCGTCTGCGGGTCATTTTCCAAAATACAACACACTTTTTTGACTCTCCTCAGGCGGCCTGGACTTGGTTAACGGAGGAGCAGCCCCTTAGGCTGCAGAACAATCCGTCTCTTAGACCGCCGGACGCCCGGCCCACTCAGCCCCGCTCACCTGGGCGCCAGCGCCGGAGACACACGCATTCCCGGAGGAGAAACCGGTCTCAGGCGGAGTCCCAAAGATCCTCAAGCCTAACAGCACATAGACTCCGAGACTCTTCAAGCCCTTCGGCCTCTCCCCCCCGCCTCAAACCCCATTCCTCTGGCGGCCCGCTCGTGGATCCTTCACTGCCGTCCCAACACGAGTCCCCAGAGGCAGACACTGATCTCTCTCGTACCCCGACCCTCTGATGGGCTGGCGGGTGGCCGGCGTGGCTGATGGAGTTTAGGGGCAAGCTCCGGCCTTCTGGGAGCCTGGAACTCTGGCAGACTATTTGCTCTGATTCATAGTCTTTCTGCCGAGACATTACACATCCGTTCATATGGAGGGGTCCTTCCACGCATCTCAACCCGAGCGTTTTAGTTTGGTTTCTAGTTTCCTCAAGGGGGGCGACAGATGCTTCAGTTCTCGAAGTATAGGGTGGGGGGTGGGGTGGGGGAGGAGGTTGGGATTGTTCTTTCCTACAGTTTGTTTTTGTTGTTTTTTGTTGTTTCGTCACACCAGCGCTTACACGACACTCTGCCTCAATTCCCCGTGGGTTGTCTCTGGCCCCTTCCGGGCACCCTGCCTGGCGCGCTAGTGATCCCTCTCACGACTATGGCTCCCGGTACAGTCTCCTTCCACCATTACGACCGCCTACCACCATGACTGACACGCCCTCACCAAGGGCCTCCCTTCACATATTGTCCTGGAACGTTAACGGCCTCCTAGACCGTTTCAAACGTATGGCTGTACTGCGATACGCACAACGCCTCGGGGTAGAGGTTCTCCTACTTCAGGAAACGCACTTGCTGGGTAACCACTGCCCCTTTCTGGCACGGTATGGGTATGATCGGGTGTGGCACTCCGGGTTTACCAGGGGCTCCCGCGGGGTGGCAATCCTGTTGAGGCGTTCCCTCCCTTTCGTGACCTCTAAGGTCATTCACGACCCGCAGGGCACGTCAGTGGCTCTTTGCGGCTCACTGAATGGCAGCCCTCTGAACTTAGTGTCCCTTTACTCACCCCCTTCGATGCTCGCAGCGACCTTGGCCAAATCAGCCGCACTCGTGTCATCATTGCCCCTGGGCTCCACTTTCATTGGAGGTGACTTTAACGCAGTTTCCTCCCCAGAACTGGACACGTCGAACCCCCCGTCTCACAATAGAATTGCGCAGGCAAAACAATTAACAAGCTGGTCCGAGTCGCTAGGGCTCTGCGATGCCTGGCGTATCTGGCATCCACAAACCAAGCAGTTCACCCACACCTCTGCAGCACATCACACACACGCGCGTATTGATGCAATTTTTGTCCCTTCAACGGACTGTGCCGCGATCCAAGATGTCCATATTCTCCCTAGGGGCATATCTGACCACTCTCCGGTCCTGCTTGGCACAGGGTCACCTCCTCCATCCATGCATCAGACCTGGAGAATGAACGCATGGTTCCTCCAGGACAAGGAGTTCCGAAAGGTAGTGGGATAGGAACTCAAGCACTATTTTCTGGTAAACGATGGGTCTGTGTCTTCTCCAGGTACCTTATGGGAAGCGTGTAAGGCCACAATCCGTGGTGTCGCTAAGGGCCAGCTTAAACGTCAGCGGCAAGAACAGTTGCAGCAGATTTCCTCCCGCGAGGCGCAGGCGCTGCGCCTCGAGCAGACCTTGTCTGTGGCTGCGGACCCGCCCCGAGAGAGACTTCTTGCTCGCCTCCGCGCTGAGATTGCCCAACTCTCCATGGAGGCGGCCAAACTCCTCTGGCGATCATCCGTTGCTAGGGTATACGGATGGGGCGACAAGACTGGCTCCCTCCTTCACAGATTGGCCACCTATCCCAGGGTGAACCGCATTATTCCTGAAATAGTCGACCCAGACGGCTCGGTATACCGCTCCCCCGTGGAGATGGCCCGCGCCTTTGCCTCCTACTATTGTCAACTATATACGGCCGTATCCCCGACACTCTTGCTCACGGGCTTATTAGAGACTGGGAGCACTCACCTCCCGCGCCTGGATCCCATCATCCAGACGGACCTTGATCGCCCAATCACTCGTGAAGAGATCGGTGAGGCAATAGCCCTTATTTCCTCCGGCAAAACGCCGGGTCCAGATGGCCTCCCGCAAGAATACTACGCCCTATATCGCGAGACCCTCATTCCATATCTCGCCAGGTTGTTTGAAGAAGCGGCTGCCAAGGGTTCCTTCCCACCCGAGACAGACATGGCCACCATTGTGGTTCTTCCCAAATCCCAGCCACCCTCCCCGCGATGTGCGGACTACCGCCCCATTTCCCTTATCAATACGGACCTAAAACTCTTTGCCACCATCCTTGCCCGGCGGCTCCAACCACACCTGTCTGCACTGGTTCACCCGGATCAGTGCGGGTTTATGCCCTCCCGTGGTACCCGACATTGTCTCCGGCGGCTGCACATGGCTCTGGCCCACCGTCACTTGCTCACCCCATATCTGGCGGTCCTCCTGGTGGACTTCGAAAAAGCATTTGACTCGGTGGACTGGGGGTTTCTGGACGCCGTTCTTACCACGATGGGCTTCGGTCCACACTTTCGGGGTCTGATCCGGGTCCTATACGCCCACCCAAGAGCTCGTGTTCTGGTCAATGGGATCCTGTCAGAGCCCTTTCCTGTTTGCCGAGGAACACGACAGGGGTGCCCTCTCTCCCCTTTACTCTTCACTTTGGTGATGGAACCCTTGGCGGCTTTGATAAGGTCCGAAACGCGTGTGCAGGGCTGGAATTGGCCCAATGTGGAGGCT
Organism: Calotriton arnoldi; assembly: GCA_963921515.1. NCBI lineage: Eukaryota > Metazoa > Chordata > Amphibia > Caudata > Salamandridae > Calotriton > Calotriton arnoldi. The sequence goes on along the minus strand of CAWUFW010000952.1, from coordinate 1,542,768 downwards.
GACAAGATCGCCCTCTACGCGGACGATGTTCTTGTCTACCTGGCAGATCCCGCCCGATCCGGGCCTCACTGCCTCCGGATTCTCCAGGCCTTCGAGCGGGCTTCCGGCCTCCGGCTGAACCCCGACAAGTCTGTCCTGGTCCCCCTTCACCTCTCCCGAGAATGCTATGACTGGCAGTCCAATATACCACTCCGGCGCCAATCGTTTAAATATTTGGGGATATGGGTGACGCTACTCCCCGACTTGGGCAGGGCGCTTAATGTTACTCCCTTGGTTAGGAAAGCCAAATCAGACCGTCAGAAATGGCAGACACTACCTCTGAACCCCATGGGGAGAGTTGCCCTGTTTAAAATGATGATCCTTCCCCGGTTCCTATATGTTCTCCAAAACACCCCCCTCTGCTTTCCGAGGGCTTGGTTCCGGGAACTGGACAGTATGGCCTCTAAATTCCTGTGGGGGAAAGGGAGGGCTCGCCTGGCCCTCAACACCTGTCGGATACCATCATTTGACGGGGGTCTGGGGATGACTCACTTATATCTTTACTACCTGGCCACGCGCCTACTCTCCATACATGATTGGTTTAACGGAGGTTGGTCTGACCCGGCATACAGGCTTGAGCTCCACGCACTGGAGCTGCCTGACATCCAATCCACGCTATATGGGGGCCCCATTTCCTCTCGACTGCCAGACGTGACGCGCTCTGTGCTGCTTGCCTGGCGGGCCGCACTGCGGCACACTCAGTGGACACGCAGATTGACCCAGTGCACCCCCCTCTGGCGCGGCACCTGGCTTAAGGAGGTGAGTGGCCTGCAAGGCTTTCGCTCCTGGGATCTTATTGGGATCTCGCAGTTGGGTGATGTGTGGACGGGCGGTCATGTGCGCTCCTTCGCGGACCTCCAGACCCGGTACTCCCTGCACCAGTCTCAATTTTACAAATATTTACAACTGCGCCACGCCCTCCATGTACACCTCCCTGAAGGCACGCGGATTCCCGAACACAGCCCGCCTGAGGCTCAGATCATGCTAGGCGACTTGGGGAAGGGGGAATCTCCCTCATCTACCGCACACTGATCAATAACACTCCGACCACGTTAGACCGACTCCGGCAACAATGGGAGCAATGGGTGGGAACTCTGGATGAGGAGGACTGGCGCGACGCCCTTATGGCCCCCCGGACTGTCACTGCCTCCGCCAGACTCCGCTTGGTCCAACTCTATTACCTGCATGCAGCCTACCTGACCCCGTCACGCCTTCATCGGGCTGGATTCCGCCCGACCCCCGCATGCACCAGGTGTGCACATGAACCTGCCGACTTCTTCCATATGGTATGGGCTTGCCCCAAGCTGTCGCGATTCTGGGGTGACATCGAAGAGGAACTCACGGAGGTGCTGGGATGGGAGGTTCCCCATGATCCTCGACACACACTTCTGGGTATTACAGATGGGCTAGATGTGTCCAGGAATGAGAAACTGTTTTTCACTACTGCAATGGCGGTGGCAAAGAGGGACATAGCCGCCTCTTGGAAATGCCCGGACCCTCCGAACATTGGAACCTGGCGGAGCGGGGTTGACTGGTGCGCCACGCAGGAGAAAACACTGTACGAGGCACGCGGTTGTCCCAAGAAATACCGCAGGGTATGGGGGAAGTGGTTGGGGGGACTAGATTAGACTTACCGGGAATGTCTAGGTATACTATTATATATCCTACCAGATCCGTATTTTGGGAAAGTCTAGCCTTGGAACATACTTACGCTTTTCCATTGTACTGTGATAAGTGGCTGGATTTGTGTGTGAAATAAAATTTGTTTATCAAAAAAACCTTTGAAATTCACTGAAAAAACCATAGGTTTCAGGGACGTTATAGTTAGAAATTAGCATTTAAAAAACCTTAGAAATTCACTGAAAAAAACCACAGGTTTCAGGGACATTATAGTTAGTTGGACATTTCACTCGTACGAAACCAGAGAAATTCGTCCGTTATAGTTAGTTGAGCTAACTATAATTCGTGCACCCGCAAAGCACTACTGATGACGTCACATTAAATCATTCATGACATGGTCAGTGACATCACTGATGACATCACTGATGACATCACTGATGACATCACTGATGACATCTCAAATGCCCCGGGGCCTGGCCAGCCTTCTTTTTTAATTATTTTCTTTGGAGGGAGGCCGCGTGGCCCTTCTCCTCAGGCCAATTATGGCCCGGGGACCCCATCCCCCAGGGCCGGCCCTCACGTTGGGGACCACGGGGGGAGCCCCAATGCCCCCGCGGTCCCAGCAGGCTCCCCGCCTCCTGCGGGAGCCGGCACTGCTTTTGGGCAAGGGGAGCTGCTGACATGCTGCTGACAGGTATCTCGCTTTCCATGAAGTGAAGCAGAGTTGGCTATGACAGGGCGGGGGCTCCCGCCCTGTCATAGCAAACAGCAATGTCCCGGGGGTGGGCACCCCGGGACATTGCAAGAGCCGGCCCTGGGGGGTGGCGGTCCCCAAAGCCATCGAGGGCATCAATTGCATAGCTCCGGGGAGGTGGTGGTCCCCGAGGCCGAGGGTTCGCAACGGACCCCCATATTTAAATAAAGTTTGCCCCGGGGAGGTGGTGGTCCCCGTGGCAGTGTGGGCTGGGGCAGGAGCCCCCCACACTTTTTAATTGTATTAAGCATAATTAACAATGCCCCGGGGAGGTGGCGGTCCCCGGCGCTTAGGGGGGGCTGCGAGGCCCCCCGCCTCAATTATAATAAAGCCCCGGGGAGGTGGCGGTCCCCGGGGCAGCGTGGGGGGTTGGAACCCCCAAGCATTTATTGTTGAAGCCCCGGGGAGGTGGCAGTCCCCGGGGCTGCAGGGGGGCGGCGTGCCCCCCGCACATAAATAATAAAGCCCTGGGGAGGTGGCAGTCCCCGGGGCTGCAGGGGACCCCACGGGCCCCCGCTACATAAATTGGGATTGCCCCCGGGACCTGGCCCACCCGGGGGCTAAAAAGCGCGGGAGCCCGTGCTTCGTTTTTAAAAAAATTTCAGCCGGAGTCGCGCCGGGTGCGCGAATCCGGCTGAACATTTTTTTAAAAAATGCTTTTTTTGGCCCTGGGGGTCTTTGTGGGAGGCAAGCTCGTGCTCGGGAGGGCTCAGCCAATAAGATCTCACAATTCTCGAATATCGATATCTGTAAATCTTTAAATATCTCACAAACTACTAAACGGATTTACACCATTTTAAAAAAAGCGTGCTTTCTGGACCAAGAGCCATCTCTGTGCCAAATTTGGTGTAATTCCGTGTCTAAAGTTTCCTATGGAAATTAGCATGGAGAAAACACGTTTTGGGAACCCCCTTTTATCTCTGCCCCCGCTTGACGAATAACCCCGAAACTTTCAAGACAGGAGCTGACCTGAGTGAACAATTAGTTTTGAAAATTTCGTGAAGATTCGTCAAACGGCGCCAAAGTTATTGGCAAATAAAAAAACGCTTTTCCTACGGAAACAAGGTTCTAACTATAACTACCTACTGGCTACCGCCAGTAGGTAATTAATATATATACATATATATATATATATATATACACATCAACAAAGTTTTGCCTCAAACGAAGGAGCCCAGAACAACGGGTAAGTAGTGCTTTCAAATCTTTAATCAGGGGGGTGCGTGGCCTGGCGCCGACCGCGATGGCGGCTTAGTCCCTGAGCTCCGTCCGGGCCTGTTGCGTAGCCCGTTATATCCGTTCCTTCTCCAACAACTGAGGAGGGAATTGCAATGGCGCTGATCCCCGAGAGTGCCCTGAGGCGAAAGAACCGCAAACGAGAGCTGGCGGCGACGATCGACAGGCGCTGAGGGACGTGGCCTGGTTTAGCGGTGGAGCCGGCTCTCCGAAGACCGGGGGCGGTGTCGCGTAACGCCGCCGGCCCGTGCAGGGAACCAGCGGCCGGAACCCTTTCTCACGCAGGACCCGTGGTGCGAGGCCTTGATCGGCGGCAAGCCCCGGGGGCGCTTGCGGTGAGGCGTGGGTGCGCCCCGCAGCCCTTCGGACTACAAAATAACTGAGGAGGACCTCTCCTGTCTCCCCCTTGATGCTACAACTGTATGTCCTGCCCATGATCGCTCCGGAGGCGGGGGGGAGGAAAGTTCGGCCATTAAATGCAACTGGACTGCTGGTCACTGCAGCGGATACCTATTTGGCTCCACAAGGCCGCTGAGGCTAGAATGCGAGGGGCAACCGCCCTCACGCGGTATTGCCGGCGGCCATTACAACACGGCTGCGATTTGGGCCCCCGGGCAAAGGCCTCAGAGGATCGCTATAACTAATGCTGGAGAGCAGCAGGGAGACGCAAATAAACGAACATAGAATTATTGTGGAAGGAGGCGTGGCTTGCCTGGGATCAATGGCGGACGTGTGAGCGAGGAGCTCCGCACCAGCCGCACAGAAATCCTGAAATAAACGCTGACCGAGGCTGCGGTGCCACACCTGACTGCCCACGAACGTTAGACGGTGGTCACCGGCGGCGCTCAGGCGATCCTCGCTGCGGACGCTGCGGTGTGGGCGAGGCGGCGGCTGTCCCTGGTTCCCCGGCCGCGAGGGGCTCTGGCTGCGATATCCTGTGGAGCGCGCGCGCGGACGGCAGCGCGACTGCGTGACTCCCCGGTCGCCGGCTGATTGATGCGCCCGAGGTGCTGCGGCCGAGACGCTGGGACGGCGTGAGCAGCGGAAGGGCGGCGGATCCACCCAGCGACCACTCTGAATCCTTGCAGAGTACTAACGCTTGCCCAGTGAAGGTGGGTGAATTAGAGTGGAGCGCTGGGACCATCGGCCCAGTGAGGTTCTTGCCAAGGGGGCGGCGTGACGCACCTGGTGACCCGGATGGCTCATATTGCGGGCTAGCTGGCTGGAGCTGTGGTGAGTGCTAGCAGGTCCTACCGAGGTTTGGCTGGAGATTGAGGGGCAGTGTCTGCTAGGGCCCACGTGGGTCTACCGTCATTTTGGATCTTGCTGGGCTCTGGATGGTTGCCGCTGGTGCCCGGAGTTGGCGGTGAAGCCTTCGAAGAGTGGTGTGCGTTTCTCCCTGGCGGCGGCTCCTGGGGATCTGGGGGTGCTGGAACTGAGGTCGCCCTGATTGAACGCTTCCTGTGCTGCTACACTTCTCTGGGACTGGGTGCGGAACGGAGTCCTGTGAGGCCTGGCTGGTGGACTGCGGACAGTGCGAAACTGCCTCCCCTGAGATCAGAGGTTCGGGTATACTGGTTGCGGTGCCCTGAGGGAGCCTGTGGGGCCTGTTTTTGGGACCTCCTAGCCGGCGGTGAGTGGCGAACGGCGCGGGGAGTGGCAGGGCCTTTCCAGTCCAGGGACTCTCGGCCTGAAGACCAGGGGCGCCTTTGGTGGGGGACTGGTTTACCGTCATGGGTAAGCCCAAAGCCAAGGCCGCTGGTACGGGGCAGGAACCTGAGGATGGAGCACCTGACCTGTCGCAGATGACCCCTGGGGACCCTATCCAACAGCAGCTCAAAGAAATTCTAGCAGCCATAACAGACACTAAAGCCACCCTCCACCAGGACATTAGCACAGTGGCGGTTGGGCTAGGGCTCCTCCGAGATGAACACAAGAAGCTGGCGGGGAGGGTCAAGGACACTGAAACCAGCATAGCGGAATTGCTCCCAGCCCATAAGGACACGGCCCAACAGCTGCATGCTCTTACGGATAGAGTGAACTTCCTGGAACGCAGAGCCGAAGATGCGGAGGGCAGAAACCGGAGGAACAACGTCCGCGTGGTTGGGCTGGCGGAAGGAGTGGAGGGGACCGACATGGTGGCGTACTTAGAGACCTGGCTTAAGACTGTGGTGGCCCCGGAGGGCCTATCTGTCTTTTACACTTTGGAGCGAGCTCATAGGGTCCCGGCTAGGCCATTCGGGCCGGGCAGACCACCGAGGCCAGTGGTCGCTCGCCTGCTACATTATCGTGACCGGGATCTATTGCTTCAAAGAGCGAGAACGGCGGGGCCCTTCACAGTGGATAATAGCAGAGTCACACTGTTCCCGGATTACACCCTGGAGGTCCAGCGAAAGCGAGCTTCTTACCTGGAGGTCAAAAAGCGTTGAGGGAGGAGGGCTTGCAGTACTCCCTCTTGTTTCCGGCACGGCTACGAATTGTTGTTGACAATACCTCCCATTTTTGACTCCTCGGCGGAGGCCTGGGACTGGTTGGAGGAGTATAAGGGTGGACTGACAGCCACGGCCAGGCATGGGGGATCTGCACCCCGAGGCGGATTGACTGGAGTGCGTGGGTCTCGGCGGCTGCGGCGGAGAGTCCGGATGAAACCCTCCACGACGCAGGCTGGATTGGAGCGGGCCGCTGCTCTATGGGCGGTGGAATCGGTGTCGGGTTCCGCCGGTCCGCCCCCGCCGGAGGATGAGGCAGGCTCTACCAGGGACTCTGCAGATAATGACTCAGACACTTCCACTACTAGTAGTGCGAGGCTCCCAGTGGTAACGCCCCAGAGTGCGGATGATATAATATGACTCTACTGTGGGGAGGTTGGGAAATTCTTGTAATTCTCTGACAGGAATTGCTTGTGCGCTAGGTGCGCAGTCCTTGAGAAGGTTTTATGTTTATATGCGGCTGGTGCCTTCTGTTTGTTTGCAGAGCTCGTCCTGGGGCAGCTGCGTCCACCCTTGCCTCTGAAGTAGTCAGGGGACTTTGCTTAGTTGCTATTTTTTATTGTTTGGATGGGAACTAGTTTTAAGGTAACTGTCCTTGGGAGGGGGTTTGGGAGTTTGGGAATGTTCATCAGGGGCTCTGGCATGACGCTTGTACTTTATTAATGGGGCACTGGACATACCATATACCATGGGGTCACTGAATGATTTAAAGTGCATATCGTGGAACGTTAGGGGCTTGCATACCATGAGCCGTCGGCATAAGATCCATACATATCTGGTGCGGAGGGGGGTTCAAGTAGCTTTCCTCCAGGAAACGCATATCACGGGCTCAGAGGGTCTTGCACTGCAGCGCAGATGGAGAGGTTAGGTTTTTCATACCTCGTATTCTGCCTTTGCCTGAGGAGTCTTGGTGTGGGTCAGAGCTGGGGTCCCCTTTCAACCTGTGCAGCACATTGTAGATCCGGAAGGGCGTTATGTACTGGTACAGGGTAGACTCGATGGGAGGGACATCACGCTGGGCAGTATCTATGCCCCTAATACTGAACAACAGGCCTTTTTTACTTTATTGTCGGGGACGCTGGCGTCCTACTTGTCTGGTACAGTGATGCTGGGAGGTGACTTCAATTCCATTACGGATGTCGCCCTTGACAGGTCTCACCCCCCTCTTCCTGTAGCACCAATTAATAAGATCGCCAGGGCTCGCAGTGCATGGCAGTCGAATTGGGGGTTGTTGGATACATGGAGGGAGCACCACCCACATGAGCGAGACTACTCCTTCTTCTCAGCGCTCCATGAGTTGCACGTTAGATTAGATGCGATACTTTGTTCCCCTGACGTACACACGGCGGTCCAGCACAGTGAATACCTGACCAGAACACTCTCGGATCATAATCCCCTGTTGCTGAGACTTCGATCCCGACATGGCGATTAAATCCGGAGCTACTGGAGGACCCGGTCTTCCAGGATGCAATAGGAACTGGGTTGACCCAGTATTTTCAGGAGAATGCAGGTACGGCGTCCTCAATGGCAGTGGAGTGGGACGCTTTTAAAGTGGTGGTGAGGGGACTCTGTATTGCTAATATGGTTGGGGTACGAAAAGTTCTCCTCCAGGAGATGGACACCGCGGACCAGCGCTTGCGAGACTTGGAGCGTGATCGCCCAGAACATCCAGCTAGGCAGGAGGAGCTGTTAGCGGCCCGGGAGGCAGTGGCAGTGGGGGTTGAGAGGCTGCGATGTTATGATTATAAGAAGTATATGGTGCGCGCCCACGCTGAGCGCGACAAGTCGGGCGCGTTGCTGGCGTGGCTAGCGAACCCCGCGAGGCAGGCGGTCCCTACTTTGGCACTCTGCGATCCAGTGGGGAATGCATGCTACACTCAGCAGGGCATTAATCGCCTTTTCTCTGACTATTATGAGGAACTTTATTGCAGTAAAGTCTCCTTGGACGAGGATCGTCTAGAGGGGTTTTTAGCAGAGGTGGATTTACCGGCCCTTGCCAGAGCGGAAGCCGATCTGTTGGGTCAAGACATCACATTGGGGGAGGTACGAGGTGCGATCAAACATATGGCGCGGAAGAAGACTCCAGGGGTGGATGGTTTGCCGATCGAATTTTATGCATCTTATGTTGATCTGTTGGCCCCTAGGTTAGTGGCCCTCTATAATGATTCAAGGAGGGTGGGCCGGCTTCCTGCCACGACGCGTGAGGCGCTTATCATACCTCTGTTGAAGCCTGGGAGGCCCCCCTCGGACAGGACCGCCTACCGTCCACTCTCCATGCTTACCACCGACTATAAGATCTTAAGTCGGATACTAGCCACTCACCTCCTGCCGTATATGACCCGCCTAGTACATGTGGATCAGGCGGGGTTTATACCCAAACGGAATACAGCGGGCAACGTTCGTCGCCTGCTCCGTGTTTTGGAGGCCGATACGTACTCGTCACATACTGCTGCCATATTCTCGGTTGATATCGAAAAGGCCTTTGACAGCCTGGAGTGGCCTTATTTATTTCAGGTACTGCGTGCCTTTGGATTGGGGGAGAGGTTTGTGACCTGGACGGCTTTGCTATATAGGGACTCCACGGCTAGAACTAAGTCTGGCGGTCTGATATCGGCTCCCTGTGCGGTGCGTAGAGGGACTCGTCAAGGGTGTCCTCTATCCCCGCTATTATTTGCACTGGCCATAGAGCCACTGGCGGCCCAGGCCCGAACTGGGAAGTGGTTCAGGGGGCTCCAGGTGCATGACGATACCCATTATATTGCGCTTTACGCAGACGACCTCCTACTGTTCCTAGCCGACACCCAGGAGGCTTTGCTGGGAGCGAAGCGCCTGCTTCAACATATTGAAGAAATGGCAGGTCTGGGAGTGAACAGGACAAAATCGTGCCTGTTCCCCACCTCCAAGACAGGTGAGGGTCCTCGGTCTACGGAGGCTGTAAAATGGGAGTATACCTGTATAACGTATCTGGGGACACGTATCTACCATGAGCAGAAGGATCTGGTGGAGGGTAATGTTAGCAGGGCTATACGGGGTCTCCAGGGCAGTATGGACTTTTGGCAGACATTGCCGCTGTCCCTGATAGGGCGGGTGGCGCTCCTCAAGATGGTGGCACTCCCCAGGCTGCTATATTATTTTCGGACGCTTCCTGTTTGGCTCCCTGCGTCGATTTTTAAGAGGCTTCAACAGATGGTAACGGGGTTTCTCTGGCTTTCTGGCAGGCGACGTGTAGCTTTGCACACTCTGCTACGTCCACGGGGGGAGGGAGGTTTAGCAGTCCCGGACTTCGAGTCTTATTACTTGGCGGCCCAGCTGCAATGGCTTACTCAAGCGGTGGCTCGGGAGTTCCGGGAAGTGGGAGATGCTGCGGGGGGACGGATTCCTGCCTACTTGCTATCTAGGATTATTTTACAACAGCCGCTTCGCCTTAAGGATCTTCCTGGGGACGTGCAGACTTTTCGGTTGTGTTGGAATAGGAGCCAACAAAGGGCGCGGATCGACTGCCCGTACGCTCCAGAGATCCCGTTGTTGATGTGCCAGCAATTGCCTCATGGGGGCAACTGGTCGACGCTAACGGGGTGGTGTGCTTTGGGATTGACAGCGGTGGGAGATTTGTACGAAGATAACGTTCTGATGCCTTTTGAGGCCATTCGTGAGCGCTTTGATCTCCCTCGTGGAGATTATCTGCTGCATGCGGCCTTGGTGTCGGCTATTCAGCGGCGATGGAAAGGGGGCTGTCTGAACCTAAGACATCAATGGCTTGCCAGTACGTGGTGCTGGCGGCTGGTACCATTAAAGCTGTTACTTGTTTATATCGTCGGATGACCTATGAAAAGTTGCCCCCCTTCTGGGGTTGAAGCAAAAATGGGAGGAGGACATGGAAGGGGAAATTCCTGACAAAGTCTGGGCTGAATTGCTTGAGCACCCATGGAAATGTTCCAGGAACGCCCGATTTCAACAGATTCAATTTTTTATTTTGCATAGAGCTTATCTCACCCCAGTCAAAATTAAACAATATTTTGCAACGGAGAGGGAGCGGATTTCCGCCATATGTTGTGGGACTGCCCCCGGATTGGGCTTTATTGGCGGGAAGTGTTGACAATACTCTGTGATGTTACAGAGAGGGATATTGAATTTGGTATAGGTCCATGTTTATTACATTGGTTCCCCCATACTTCTAAGACAAAAATAACTAGTAAATTTATAGACCTGGGGCTGGTCCTGGCCAAAAGGGAAATTACGGCTCATTGGAAGGCTCAGCGGTGGCCGAGATTGCAGAGGTGGAAGGCTGAATTTATTCGGTGGGCAGAGTGCAAGACGGTTCTCCGACTGCAAGCGGCTGGTCGAGCTCATGGCGACAAAGCAATGGACTCTGCCCGTGCCTGGGGAGCCTTAACGGTGCTGCTAAAACCCACAGACTCCGATACTGATGTGGACTCTTTGCCTAGTGACTCGCACGACCTGCCCTCCTCACTAACTGTTTAGAACGGTGTTGAAGAATGGGGGATACCTCTATTAGCCTACTAACTGTCCTACGTTATGAAAGTTTGCTGTGTACCATTCAGTTGCAGGATTATTGTGCTGTGGACACTGAGCTGAATGCCCTGTTATGTCTCAAGTTATCATGTCATGCCGGGGGAGTTGTGGGAGGGGGTTGGTGGGAGGGAGGAGGGATTGTTGCGTGTTATAGGGTGTATGATTTCGTGCTCATTTTCTTTCCTATGTTCCAGAGCTTCTGGATATAATACTTGTTATTGCCCTTTATCACGTTGTGCCTTGCTATAGAAATGCGAAGGTGGGCCTTGTTATTGGAACACCGAACTGTTCTCCAGTATGGTATTGAGCACTCCCAATTGTATCCGTGGATTAACGGAGAGCCCGTATAGGAAGACATGTGTATTGGGGAAGTTATATGCGAGCGGAAGCTCATGTTTGAATTGCTTTTGATTGATATATGATGGAAATCAATAAACATATTTTACAACAAAAAAAATAGAATTATTGTGGAACACCGGAACATTTTCCTTTTCTGAGAGGCAGCATATCTGAACACACTCCTCCCCTCCCCTCCTTGTGGAAAGTTCACCGCCCAACTAACGTGGCTGGAGAGACCGCGGCGCGCCTTCTGGGAATGGGCCTGTACCCTGCTCCTACTTAGCCGAATCATCCAACGACACTGGGAGAGTGAGACCCCTTGAATGAAGGGGGACACTGGCTGGGTGGACGGTTAGGGCCCCCAACCATATCCTGACGCCTATACCCGGAGGCGAACCACACCATGACGAAGCCGAAGGGGGCTGCGGCCTCTGTCCAAGCCAATAAAATGGATAAATATGCGGTTCCGCGACAGCTGACCTCGGAGGAGGGGGTGCGGGACGAAGACAGAACCGCAGAAGAACCGTCACTTAGCTCAATCATGGCGGCGATACAGGCAGTGGGGACAAATCTAGAAACCAAAATTGACAAGGTCACGATCGTGATGAACCTCATGAGAGCCGACATGCGGAAAACGTCCGACAGAGTCACTGTAACGGAGTAACATATAGGGGAGCTGCAGTCTATGACGCGTAAGTTGGAGGAACGGGTTCAAAAAGTGGTCCACCAACATAAAGAAATGGCGCTACATCTGGACGATCAGGAAGGAAGAGCCCGCCGCAACAACATCCGGGTGGTGGGGGTGCCTGAGGGGGCGGAAGGCCCCAGCATGGATCTCTTCCTTGAAGACCTTATCCTGCATCACCTTAAGCCCAAGAGACTGTCGCCGTTATTCTCCGTGGAAAGAGTGCACAGAGCCCCAATCCCCAAGCCGAAACCTGGAGCACCACCCCGGACCATCATTGCACGTTTCTGAATTTCCGAGATCGGGATGCAATTCTGCAGACGGCCAGGGTCAATGGCGACCTCCCCTATGAAAATGCAACGATCCGATTCTTCCCGGACTTTACTCTGAAGGTACAGAGAGAGAGGCGTTCCTTTGAAGGGATAAAACAAGCTCTTAGAGACAGGGGACTCAAGTACATGATGTTTTTCCCCGACAAGCTAAAGGTTGTGGACGGCGACAAGTCTTGGTTCTTCATAACGCCAGAAGAGGCCCAACAATGGCTGGATGAGGCCCCCTCCCGGGCGTATCACCGGCGGGAGGAGGCAGACCGCAGAACCGCTGGCCAATGCTCCAAGGACTCCTCGAATTGGCGTGGGGAAAGGGTGCGATCTGCATCGAGATCCAGAAGCTCCCGCTCCGTAAGCCCTGGCAGTGACACGGCACGTGCTGGGAAGTGAAAAGACTTCATGTACTTTACTGGTCTGTAATTGTCTCCTTGTCATTTTTTCGGGGTGCAGGGGAGGGAGTGTTCTTGCCTATGGACATAATATGCTCTTCTCTGCTATTTGGCACGATGGACTGGCATAAAGCCGGTTGGACTATGGACTTCCGAATATAGTACTAACCCTCAATGGTGTAAGGGCGAAACTGCGGGCCCGGGGGGAGGAGGCTGTTGGGTACTGGTGCCGCGCAACCCTACATTTAGTATCTAGTTATTGGGATGATAGGCGCTCTGCTATTGGGGATGTGGGTAGTTTTAGACCTACGAGGCAGGGATGCAGGGAGGGGGGGAACTGTTACTCATGGGGGGGGGTGGGAAGGGTTTTCTTATTCTTTTGGGTTGCCATGATTTCAGAACTGTCGTTTGCCCCAACAGGATTGAGAAATACGCCTCTATGCTTACATTATTGATCCGTGTGCACAATGACTGTGGGGTAGAATATTCTCCTAGAAACAATATACGTCTGCGACATGACATTATTTTTGTTGTTATTGTTATGATAGTTAATGATCTGCAAACAATGGGACACAGTCATTACGGGAACATATTTACACTTGACCTCAGATATCCAGTCTGTAACAGAGACCCATACTCTGTATGACTTCATCTGATCCAATGGCACAACGCACTTCAACACCAACGTTGTCGTTCCTCTCATGGAATGTCAATGGGCTGCGGGACAAGATAAAGCGAGGGCTGGTGCTGCAATATTTGAAACGCAAGGCCCCAGCAGTCACACTGTTGCAGGAAACACATTTAGTAGGGTCCATGTGTAAAGCACTGGACCGATGGGGGTTCCAGTTAATAGTACACTGGGAGTTTACCTCAGGGTCCCCAGGGGTGGGAATCCTCGTTAGAAAGCAATTCCCTCTCATTGTTCGCCGCACTTCCAAAGATGAACAAGGCCGCTTTGCCGCAGCTTCGATCCAATGGGAAGGTCGTTTACTTAATTTAGTAACTGTCTACATCCCACCCGCCCTACACTCATCAGCCCTTCAGGATCTGGGCAAGTTCCTACTTGCGCTGCCAGAGGGGGACTTGATATTGGGGGGCGACTTTAATATGACAATAAACGACGCAGTGGACCGTACACCCGCCCGACCCCAGCACCGTCTTAGATCACCCCTGGCTGAATTCTTAGACGCACACGGTTTACTGGATATATGGAGGTTCCAGAACCCACACCAGAGACAATATACTTTTCACTCAGGGGCACACAATAGCCTTTCACGCATAGACTACATTATCACGGAAACGGATAACATGGGGAGGTTTGGAGCAGCCTCACATTTGCCCAGGGGGATCTCCGATCACTCCCCGGTGGTGGCGGAGCTTCGCTCACGCGGCCCCACCCAGCGTCGTATGTACCCCATATACCCGGGATTCCTACTCAATCCTCAGATCAAGAAAGGCTTAATAACCGCAACAACGCAATACTTCCAAGAAAATGAGACATCGGTATCCTCTCCGCTAACTCTGTGGGAGGCGTATAAACCAGTCATACGTGGGCGGGCCATCTCCCTCATCGAAGGTCATAAAAAAGAAAAGAAAAATGACATAGAGGCCTTAGAACAGGAGGTGCAGCTTTTGGAGTCACAACATGCTAGAGACCCCTCCGACACCAACGCACATGGCTGCGCGTTAAACGACAGGAATATAGGGAATACCTTTGGGCGGAGGCTAAAACCCACATAACGGCAGTCCAGCACAGGATCTATGAATCTGGGGACAAATCCGGCAAACTTCTTGCCTGGTTAGATAGGAGGGAGCGAGCAAATAGATGGATAGCGCAGATCCAATCGGAGAATGGAGACATGACGTCAGACCCACAGGAGATAGTGACTGCACTAGCAACACACTATGAACAGGTATACACATCCACAAACACAATCACAGTCCAGGAAGCACTTGCATTCCTTAAAAATATACATATGGGGGGCGTGGCCAAGATGGCGACCTGAGCAGACGTGTGGCTCGGCGGCTCCTCGCCCCTGGCCCCTATCTCCCGAGTAACACAGCACAAACCCCCCCTTTTCGCGCACGGCGCTAGCACCGCAATCGGCGGGGAGGAGTCGCCGCCCATCGAGGAGCACCTGCAGGGTGAACGCTCCACGGAACCCCCTTATACCATCGTAATTTCCCTGAACGGAGGCCGGAGGAAATGGCGCCTCTTCCCGGAGCTGAGGGGGGTCCGGGCGCCGCTGAAACGCGGCCTCTCTGAGGGCACCGGCGGTATTGTCGACCCCGCCGGGGCGGTGAGGTGCCCGACACTAGCGACCCGGCTGAGAGCTACGCGGCTGATGGTGAGGAGGGGCACAAGAGACGTCTGGTGGCCCAGGTGAGACGGCGGCAGCCGCGAGAGGCCGAGGCTCGAAGGCCTAGGAATTCCGCAGACGGCGCCGGAGGGGCACCCTCATGAGCTTGGCCCTCGCCACTTGCTGTGGCCACGACATCGGTCCAGCGACGGGAGAGGTGGGGGCGGACTGCGGCGCCGGACGCCCCTGCAGGGAAACCGGGTGAGTGCCTGCGGCCCTGGGAGGACGAGGCGGCAGCGCCGGCGGGGAGAGGCCCCCTGGGTGGACGCCTGAGACCGGGCTCCGGAGGCCTAGAAAGAGAAGTAGGGCCCAAATCCTGACCACCCCGGGCCCGACGCGCAGTGCGACTCCCACAGAAACACTCTCAACGAACCGAGGCAGGGACGAAGGAGAGTGAGCTCCCGAATACTCCCCCAGGGTCAACAGCTCGCTGGCGGAGGGCTCCGGGGCAACAGATCGGCGACACTACACGCCGGCGCACGTTAGGAGTGACCTGGGCAGCGGAGGAGCGGGCCCTCATCCGAAGCCCCCGAAGCCGCGGAAGGGCTGACTCGCAGCAGACACACGCAGAGTCAGAGTGGACACCACAGGTGGGGGCAACGACGTGTGTGAAGGCCCGGGGACCCCGGGGGCTCCTGCTCAGGCACACAGAGGGGCGGAAGGGGTCACAGCTCCACCCCGGGTGCAGCGACGCGGAGAAGAGGGACCCTCTGATAAGATACACCGGAGGTATAGGACAGAGTTTGGCGGGATTAACGGACCTCCACGATGTCCACGCTCAGGAAGAAAGGGGACCGCAACATTAAAGATATGCTGGCCAAGAGCTCCCCATTAGGTGAACAAGGACGCAAGACTCCGACCCCCCCTCCACCACGGGAGAACCTGGAGGAAGGGGACATGCCTATCACACGAACCTTCCTGGAATCCCTGTTCAATGTCCTGCGGGAAGATTTCTAGATGCTTAAACAGGAGGTGAAGGGAGAGGTACGGGAGATCCGCCGGGACGTGGACGGGATTGGAGAGAGGGTGGCTGCAGTCGAAGAACGCGAACTATCCAGAGGCGAAGAAATAGAGCAACTACAACAGGAAATGATACGCCTACAAGAACAGCAGCTGGACCTCCAGACCCACACCGAGGACCTCGAAAACAGGTCCCGACGCAATAACATTCGAGTCCGAGGGGTTCCGTCGCAAGAAGAGGGGACCGATGTGGCCGGCTACCTACGGGGCTCTTTTGGGACATCCTGGGGGAGGACCAAGACTTCGAAATACGCATTGACAGAGCGCATCGAGTGGGCCCTCCGCGCCGAGCACCAGCGCCTCCAGCCGACATACTGGCCTTTCTCCCGGACTATCCCCTTAAAGAGCGTATATTGAGGGAGGCCCGGCGCAAGCAACCTCTCGCACATCAAGGACACTCCATAGCTCTCTTTCAGGACTTAGCCGCCATAACCCTACAGAGACGGAGAGCATTTAAAGAGGTGACAACTCACTTGAGAGAGCAGGGGTGGCCTACTCTTGGGGACACCCCTTCCGATTGATCTTTAAGTGGAACGGCCGGATACACCAATTGCGCTCCCTCAAGGAAGCCTGTGAGATTCTGGGCTTGACGCAGGAGAGCCCGACTGCCTCACCTACTCGCCCAGGGGGCCCTCCGAGACCGGCTGGCGAAAAGTAAAACACAGGCGTAGGCCTCCTCCTGTCCAAAAGCCTGATCCGGACATTATGTCCCAGGAGAGGCGAGAGGCCGTGGCGGCGGTGGCGAAGGACACTACCCCACCAAACCAAGAATGACAGTACAAGCAATCACGGGGGTCATAGAAGCAATGAACCGGGTTGTGCCGGGGGGCGGGGCCGGGGGGGCAGCCGAGACCACTTGAGCCACAAGTACAACCCAATTTTCTGGACTCCAGATGCCCACGCCATTGGACAATGGGCAATGGACTATGTTACATGGGGAGGTTCACAAAGTTGGGGTTAGGGAGGGAGGGGTGAGGGAGCACGGGCATTGGGGAAATGGGATTAGGGTGGGTTTTGAAAGGGGGCGACAAGGGTGGGGGAGTTGTAGCTAGGTGGGAGTTGGAAGGGTTCGAGAGGGAGGGAGGGTCCGGGGAACCGATGTGCTATCAACCATGGGGGCTCACCAGGCTCCACACTCTGGACAGACCCATACACAAGCGGCCAGCTACCTCTCTCCCTCGATGACGGTATCAGAGCTGCAGATTCTCACTCTGAATGTAAAGGGGCTGAATAACCCCATTAAGAGACGAGCCGTCCTCTCTTACTTAGAGAACTCGGGTGCATCAATATGTCTCTTACAAGAAACTCATCTCCTCCCTAAAGACTGGCATCGGCTGAAATCCCGGGCCTTCCCCAACAATTCTTTTCCTCCACAACAACCAAGACAGCTGGGGTCGCTATACTGTTAGCTAAAACATTCCCGGGCACGGTGGGAGATAAGGTGGCAGAGATCCGAGGCCGACTCTAGCATACACGCTATGGATAGGGGCGCCCCCATAGTGGTGGGCTCTATATACGCACCCAATACAGGACAAGAACTGTTCCTTCAAAATGCTATGTCGGAGGTGTTGGCCTCCCCTGGGAGGCGGATTATGGTGGGAGGTGACCTGAACTTAGTTATGGACACGGACAAAGACAGATCGGGTCAGAGATACGGACATACAGGGGCCCTATCACATAGCGGGAGGGAATGGCTCAAGGAGAGGGGGCTGGAGGATATTTGGAGGGTGGCCCACCCCAATACCACACAATATTCTTTCTACTCACATGCCCATCATACATACGCCCGACTAGATCACTTTCTAGGGACAGCGGAGTTGCTGCCGATAGTGGAGACGGTATCAATCATGCCGGCCCCACTGTCTGACCATGACGCTGTGATGCTGACGTTGACTATCCCCCACAACGGAAACCGCCCGGGAGATGGCGTCTCAGGGAGAATCTGTTACAGAGAGCAGGGGTAGTACAACAACTTCGAAACCGGGTTACAGACTACCTGGATCTGAATGACTCTCCAGACACTCCCCTGACAGCACTGTGGGGAGCACTTAAAGCCACGATTCGAGGTGAAATTATCGCTATCAGCGCAGCAGAGGCTAGGGAACGGAAAGAGAAAAGGGCGCTCCTCACGACCCAGGTGACGGAACTAGAGCGAATACATAGCCGCACTTGCGCACCACGGATATGGCGCCAACTCAAAGCGGCGAGAACGCAATTAGCGGCCCTCGATATTGACAGGGCTGAGTACGCGGCCCTACGACTTAAGCACACTTATTACATAGGGGGCGATAAGGCAGGGCGGCTCCTAGCGAACAAACTCAGGGCGCGGGACGAACGCGCCAGAGTAAAGGGGCTTCAGACTCATACGGGAGAGACAGTGGAGCGTGATGAGGATATTGCGGAGGCCTTTCGGAACTTCTATTCCACATTGTATAGCGAGACTTCGCAGACAACGAGGGACGCAGTAACTTACCTACAGGACGCTGCCATCACAAAACTAGATCTTACGGAACGGGATGCGCTGGACGCACCCATCCGAGTGGAGGAAGTGATCAGGGCCATTTCCCGACTTAAAGCCCTGAAATCGCCGGGTCCAGATGGATTTTCGGCAGGTTTCTATAGGACCTTCTGCCCACAGCTGGCCCCAATACTAACGCGCCTTTTAACTCCTTTCAGGGCCCCGGGACAATCCCCCCGGACATGTTAGCCGCCGACATAGTAGTTATCCCGAAACCCGGGAAAGATGCAACTCACTGTGGTGCTTATCGCCCGATCTCCCTGCTTAATCTTGATCTTAAACTGTTCACAGGGGTTCTGGCGGCCCGACTAGGTCCATGCATGCCCGGGATTATCGAGCCGGATCAGTGTGGTTTTGTCGCGAACCGTCAGAGTAGCGACCACACTAAGAGGATACTCCACCTGATCGACAAAGCCCATCGCACCAATCTGGACGCAGTGCTAATAGCGATTGACGCGGAGAAAGCATTCGACCGCGTCAGTTGGGACTTTTAGGAGCCACACTGACCCATTTCGGAATCGGTGATCGCTTCAAGGCCTGGGTAGCGAGCTGCTACAATGGACCTACCGCTACGATACGAGTGAACGGCATGGCCTCAAAACCGTTTGATATCCAACGAGGAACAAGACAAGGGTGCCCTCTATCGCCCCTCCTGTTCGCTCTCTACATAGAGCCTCTTGCACAAAGAATACGGGATAACCCTGAGATTCTCGGCATACCCTTTGGAGGGGAAAGGCATGCAATTAGTCTGTATGCAGACGATCTTTTAGCTACCCTAGAGTCTCCCGACCGATCAGCCCCGGCCTTTCTAAAGGAGCTGGCCTCCTTTGGCCGTGTCTCTGGCTTTAAGATTAATGTCCCGAAATCAATGGTGCTACCCCTGGGCAGCTGTGCAGAAAAGCACACGGCGGGAACACTGGTGATTGGGGGCTCCAAATCTGCAACACACTTCCCTACTTAGGAATCGATTTGGCGCCCACGGTTGCAACTACGGTAACGTCAAACTACACTAAACTGCTTTCTCAGACACAAACGGCTCTTGGACGATGGCAGAAACAACAGCTGTCACTTCTGGGCCGGATAGCGGCTGTTAAAATGAATATCCTGCCCAAAGCACTTTATGTCTTCCAGACCATACCGATATGGCCACCAGGAGGGGCCCTACAAAAGCTACAAGCAGCGGTACAACACTTTATTTGGGTGGGGGCACGACCTAGGATGCGCAGAGACCTCTCCCATAGACCACCCGACGCAGGCGGGCTGAGGTATCCCTAACTTCCTAGATTATTTTAAAGCAACTCAACTACGCTACCTAGTGGAATGGAACAGACCGACATCTGAAAAACGATGGTTGTTCCAAGACCGGGCCTTGGCGAAAATGTCTCTCTGGAAAGTCCCGTTTTTAAAACGCAAAGACCGACCGCCGAATTTGAGGGGATCCCCGACCACGAGCACGCTGTTGCGAGTGTGGGATTCAGTAGCGGCCAAGAGGGGACTCACATCCTTTCCCTCCCCGTTGACGCCATTATTCGAGAACCCAGAGTTCCCTCCCGGCATGGAGGACCGGGCGTTCCCACAATGGAGGGACACAGATTGTAAGTCAGCGGGCCATTTATTTACCCTCGAGGGGTTCATGCCCTACACGGAGGCGATACAGTGGTACAACATCGCGGCGCCACAAAGGTTCCAATATTTTCAACTGCGTCACTGGCTCCTGCACCCGGAGACGTGTCCAGGGGCCAGCAGGAATCTCACGACATACGAACGCTGGCTTATTACTAGAACATCGGACAAACGACTGATATCTGAACTATATCGCATGCTGAGACCTCGGGTTCCCTTTTCCCCGTCGGCGGGACAGAAACGGTGGGAGCGGGAGATTGGGAGAGGATTAACAGAGAAAGAATGGACGGATATATCCTTTAGAGCCAACCACACGGCACGTAACACAGCCAGTAGGGAGGCTGCGGTTAAGGTCACTACATACTGGTATTTAACACCAGCGCGACTGCATAGGGGAACCCAGACAGAAGTCCGACATGCTGGCGGGGCTGTGACGCGGAGGGAACCCTGACACACCTCCTATGGGATTGCCCAGAATTAACGGACTACTGGCGGGCAGTCTTAGATGACATTGATAAACACTTCGAGACAGAGATACCTCGTTTCCCGGCATACACGCTATTGGGACTACCTAATGCACTCACATACCCCCTGAAATCAATCCGGGGGAAGCAAATGGGGCTAGCGATGGGGGCAGCAGCGCAACACATCTTATCGCTTTGGGGCAAACAGTCCAGACCGACACATACAGGATGGTTGCACAAATTATGGTATATAGCCGGAATGGAACGAATCCAAGCTACCCTCACGGGTTCTTCCGCTACCTTCCGCACCTTATGGACACCCCTACTGTCCCTACTGTCGACAGAATTGACCGAGCTTACATGCCCCAGATACTTACGTATTCTCCGACTCACGGATAGCACAGAGGAGGTTGCAGACCCCCACGGGAAAGGCATCGAGCTCCATCTACAAGGGAGGTCCCAGAGACAGGCTGATATACACGGACTAGGGAACCTAGAAGGGAGGATGAGGGAGGAGAAATATGCTGGTCTTGCTTTCTCTACTCAGGGTCCACACGGAAGGGCCGTAGTCCCTGGAGGGGACACCACCCAGAACTCTAACTTGGCACATCGGTTCGGGAGGGAGGGGGGGCGTTGGGGTAGTTTTAGGTTTTTTCTATTTTTCTTTTATTTGTGGTGGTCATATATGGGGGATAAAAATGGAAGACATAAAATTTCATAATCACACGTTACAATCTCACGCGGCCGACCTCCGGGTTGTGGCAGAAACGCTGTGTATGTTCAATCACTATGCGCTCTACCGGCCCACGGATGTGGGCAGCCAATTGTGTGACACTATCCTCTCTTCCATCAATAAACATGATTTAACCATAAAAATATACATATGCTGAGGCTCACGCCTGAGGAAGCCGACGGGCTTGAGGCGGATATTACAGTGGATGAGCTCAAGGTAGCCATCTACAAGATACAGTCCGGTAAAGCCAGCGGCCCCAACGGCATCCCAATAAAATTATATAAACGCACGGCGGATAGGGTAGCCCCTTATATGTTGAAAATGTATGAGGCAAGTCGAGTCCTAGGAGAACTCCCTAGGGATCAACGATTGGCCAACATAGTGGCCATCCACAAACCTGGCAAACCCACTGTGGAGTGCGCATCATATCGACCGTTCTCATTGATTAACGTAGAGGCCAAGATTCTGGCCAAAACATTAGCGCTCAGGTTGACACCCCATCTTACTAAACTGGTTCACCCGGACCAATCGGGATTCATGCCTGGCAGGAACACGGCCTTGAACCTCAGACACTTGCATGGAGTTCTGGGACGCAAACATACGGTACGAGAGGACGCAGCGGTCCTCTCGCTTGATGCAAACATGGCCTTTGACTTGGTGGAATGGGCGTTCATGTTTGCGGTCCTCCACCACCTAGGGTTTGGACCGAAATTCTGCTCCTGGATACACCTACTGTATGCTAACCCTATTGCACATGTAGTTTCCAATGGACACATATCACGTGAGATCACCCTGGGAAGAGGGACGCAACAGGGCTTCCCGCTGTCGCCCCTTCTGTTCGCATTGGTCCTGGAACCGCTGGCTGCCTGGATTAAGTGGACCCCCGTGATTCGAGGTCTAAAATGGAGGGAGGGATGGGAAGATCGTATCTCCCTCTATGCTGATGACGTCCTTATATACATAGCCTCACCCACGCGGTCCCTCCACGCACTACTTAACATCTGCGAGGTGTTCGGGTCGGTGTCGGGGTATGCAATCAATTGGGACAAATCCGTACTCTACATTTTAAGCGGCCTGCCTCCACGACTGCCTAGGGGATGTACGGTCCAGATAGTAACAGATAGTTTTAAATACCTCGGGATCCACGTGACATCCGACCCGGACGAATTCCTAGCACTTAACCTAAAAGCACCGCTGCAAAGGCTGAAGCGAGATATTAAGCATTCGAGAGCGTTGCCACTCACCCTACTGGGCAGAGCAGCACTTGTTAAAATGATGGCCTTACCCAGATTCTTATACGCCCTGCACAACACGCCCTATTGAGTCCCCGATTCGTACTTTAGAGCAGTGAACTCGGAGGTTGCTACTCTCCTTTGGGATGGCAAACCGGCAAGAGTGGCTGCGAGTAAATTAATTAGAAGCTGGTACGATGGGGGATTGCCCTACCCGACATCCGGGCATACTATTGGGCCTCACAACTCACAGTTATCAAACAATGGGTCCACATACCCGACACTGACCCTGCATACCGCCTGGACAGAGTGGCTCTAGGGACGGGAGGAGTTAATAGGGCACTTTATAACAAACAAAAGCACCTGACCTCATGGGACCGACGACGCACACGATTCATGTCTGGCACACGGTAACACGACACCTGGGATGGTCAGACAGACTAACGCAACACACTCCATTGTGGGACACAGGCAGACTAGGCATCCTGGGAAAGAGTAAGGGATTCCAAAAATGGGACTTGATAGGGATCTCCCGACTGGGAGACCTCTGGAAAGATGGTAAAGTCGTTAGCTTTGCCCACCTGCAGGAACAATATCAAATGGCTCCTGGTGAAAAGTTTCGGTATATGCAGATCAAACATGCAATAGACGCAGCCCTTCCGACAGCGGAAACACTCCCTGAATCATCCCCCTTAGAGGACCGACTGTTAACTGACTATTTAGACAAAAAAGCAACTTCACTTACCTACAGGAAAATTATTAATAATCAGACGGACCCCCTCGTCCGACTCAGGACGGTTTGGCAGACAGAGATCGGTGATATGGACGACACTGACTGGCAGGATGCGACTGCATCGCCTAGAGAGGGGGCAATCTCCTCTAGACTACGGCTGGTACAGCTGAAAATACTACACAGGACCTACTACACACGGGTGACACTGCATAAGATAGGAAGAATCCCTGACCCGCACTGTCTGCGCCTATGTGGTGAAGTAGGTACATTCTATCACACTCTGTGGGAATGCCCACTGCTTACACCTTACTGGACAGCAGTGATGGATACTATTACAGAGGTCAGCGAGAAACAAGTCCCACTCGATCCTAAATGCTGCCTTCTGAACGTATGGAAGCCTACAGACCTTAACCACGCTGAACGTCAGTGGGCAATGACGGGAATGATGATTGCCAAGCGAAACCTAGTGCAGAAATCGGGGGCGGCACATGCTCCAACTCTACTCGAGTGGTGTAGGGATATGGATATGGTCATGGCAGCCGAGAAGGCTACGTACATTCACAGAGGATGCCCCAAAAAATGGGAAAGAGTATGGGGCAAATGCCTATAGAGGGAACATATGTACACCTCCGGTATTGGATCAAGATTCGGATGATGAGATATATCGCTACTGAGGTCATTGAAGCTATACTATCTTTATGTGTAATGTTTACCGATAGACTGTGTACAACTATTATCTCGACTGTACGAAATGTATATGCAGATTTTGTTTGATTTCTAATAAAAAAATCAATTAAAAAAATAATCTTTAATCAGGGCTGCAACGCAAGTTGGTTAGGAACACAGGCAATTGGTGTAAAAGCAGCACATTTATGTGATCAAGGCCGCCTGTTTGTGGCCGAAACGCATCAGGGACATGCACTTGCACAAAAGAAGAACAATTGTTTTTTGTATATATATATATAAATATATAAAATCACATGTCTATGTACGTAAACCCTTTCCTCTTTGAATTTGTAAACCAGCTCACTCCGTACACAGGAAATACTAATGATTTTCTAAGACACATTGAAGGCATAACATATGACCCAGACTTCTTAATGATTGTGCTAGACATTACCAGTCTTTATATTAGAATTGCACATAAAGATGGACTTGAAGCTGTCAGATATTTTTTAAAGAGACTCTCATTGAAATATGTGGAACATAATGTCATGCTGATTGAATTTGTCAATTTCTGTCAGCATAATAACATCTTTATTTTTCAGGATCAACTCTATAGACAGGGCACAGCCATGGGTACCTGCTTCGCCCCCAGCTACGAGAACCTGTTTGTGGGCTGGTGGGAGAAGCAGGTGGCCTGGTTGGAAACCCATGATCAATGGGTGGCCAAAATTGTGAGCTAGAAGAGATATATCGACGCTCTATTCATAATTTGGAGTGGGGCACATGAATCAGCCACTGACTACATAATAGCCTTGAATAAGAACAAGATCAATCTCCGGTTCACGGGAGAGATGAGCACAGTATCAGTGAACTTCCTAGAACTAAGTCTTTGTTTGCAAAAATAGGATTTATACCGCTCTCTTTAGAAAGCCCACAGCAGGGAATTCCCTACTATATGCAGATAGCAGTCGCCCATGCAATTTAAAAAACAGTATTTCATATGGTGAGCTATTACGCATTAAGAGGAATAGCTCTAGAGACAGCGATTTTCAAATCGCACCCAGAGAAAGCATGGAGAGATTCCAAGTTAGAGGTTACCAGTGAGGGATCCTTGAAAGACCTATGAAGAGAGTCAAGAATAAATCTAGATCGGATCGCCTTCAAGACAACACCAAGAAAGAGAAAGCATATAATAACTTTAGAGTGATTACTAACTTATCCAGCGATGCCAACTCCACTAAACAGATATTATGGAAGAATTGGCATATTTTAAAATCAAATTCCATAATAGGTCCAGATATCCCAGAATATCCACTAATCACGTATAGTAAAGCAATGTCCATAAAAGATCAGCTTGTACAAAGTCATCTCACAGAGGCAGATAAAGAATCAGCCTTTAAAGAGATCACGGGCTTCTTTCCATTCGGTAGATGCAAAGCTTGTGCTAACAGCAAGGAAGTTCTGACATATGGGATCCCATTCCTCACAGAACCTAAGAAAATTACAAAATGTATGAATTGTAATACATCATTCACGATTTATTGCCTTATATTCCCTTGCCAGCTAAAATACATTTGGCAGTACAATGCACCCAACAAAAGTACGGATTTTGGAACACATGAGAGCAGTAACTAATAAAGAAGCAACATATCCGGTAGCAAGACATTTCAAGTACAATCATGGAAGTAACAGAAACCTTTTAAAATTCTTCTGTGTAGAGTATGTACCCCTAGATGCCAGAGGAGATGAAAGGATATTGAAGCTTTGCAGGTTGGAATCAAGATTAAGGCTTCTGGTTTTCCGTTTTTACTGATTTTTACAGATAAAGACAGGCAGGCAGCATGGAGGGTTAAAATACAGGATGAGATTTCCTTATATTTCAGGTATATGTTAACATATATTTGTAGTATAACGCTAATATGTTCCTGTGAGTGTAGTCTTTTGTTATACGTGGCTGCTTTGTTTGCTAAAACATGACAGGCATCCATGTTTGAGTGCACGTCTAAGAGTTAAATAAACACGGAAATATACCATTTTAAAGCTACATTTATTTTTGAGACACAAAATAAATATGGATAAATACCAATAAGATGGCCCAAAAATAACTATGGATAAATAAGGATGGAAATGTTAAAAAATAAGTACCAAAAAACCGCGAGTCCTAATCAAGATATATAATAGACCTGAAAACCAAGACACCTTTAGGTTTGAATAGCGGGCAGGAGCTGGTGGCACATCTATAGACCCATTAGTGAACTGACAATCATTTTTCCACCCATTCAAAAATCTTATTTTCCTCATAGCTACTGGATCTCTAGATGTTCAATTGATTAGTTAATGTCTCATCCTTAAAGCCCTCAAATATAATTTGATGAATTCGATATACCTGTGAAGATTTTACATTTTTCTTTCTGTGAACCTCATTAGCCATCTATGTTGATAATTTACGAGGGTTATTATATTGTTTGATGTACGTCATGAATTTAAAGTATGATTACCCACAGAATATTGTTATGGTTGCTTTTCCCATAATTTAACAAAGAATATGAGTCGAAGTATACATGTATAAAACAGAGAGGGACGCTATATAGTGACGTGGATCTACAAGGATATTCGAGACTTAAAAGCGGTGTCCCTCGCCCCCCTGCGGGAAAAGCGGGAGGATGAGCTCCAGAGGCCACTACATGACAAGGAGTGGGAACAAGCGTTGGAACACCCAAAAAAAGTGTCCTGTGATTCCCGATTAAATTTTTTACAATTCTTCATTCTGCACCGTGCATACTTGACACCCAAGCATCTGCAGCAATACTACCCGAACACGCAATTTGCTTGCCCCAGATGCCATACTCCCAGAGTGAACTTCTTTCACATGTTCTGGGACTGCGTAATAATACACACCTACTGGAACACAATTCATAACAGGGCTCACAGACCTTGCCACCTGGGATGCCTGTGCTTTGGGCATATTCAAGCGCCATAAACAACCCAAAGTTGAGACACGTTTCGCGTCCCTGGCACTCTTATTAGCAAAAAGGGGAATTACTATGCACTGGAGAACCCCGGCAGATCCTCAACTGGCAGCCTGGATAGGAGCAGTAGTTAAATGAGGAACATCGTAAAAAGATGCTCTATGATATGAGGAAGTTGGGGGCATACGTAAGCGTCATATCTCTATGCAATGGGAGACATTCCTACACGCCTTTAAACATACATCAGAGCACACGGGATCACCATGTCCTCAACCGACCACACCGGTTTGCACCTACCTCCGAACATGAGCACGAGGACCCACCAAGTAGAGACAGCACGCATGACATGAGTGAGTAAAATCCAAGAACAGCCCCCCCACAGAATCCCGTTGACACTTACAACCGGGCGTACTCTTCGCGCTAACGTCAAAGTACACTCTCAGTATCGCACTGCCACGCCCGATATCCTACACCTTCATGCACTCAGTGTAACCCCAGTTCAGTTTAACTCCCCCAAGGTTATTACGGTTGCGCTACACTGACGCAATTACTGCATACCACACAGGAGATACATGTGTTGTAGTAACAATGCAATTGACCGAAGTCAAGTCATACATGGACCAGTGGAACACCGTCAAGACGCTGATCAGAGTGGTAGGCTATTGTACATTAGCAGAACCTGTGTAATCAAAAGACAAATGCATGGTTTTATCTCTAATGTATATCTTGATTAACAGAGCTGTAACCCTCTTGTTATATATGATGAAAAACTCAATAAAGCAGTTTACACAAAAAAATGTAAAAAAATGAGGTGTACAGCTAATGATACTAGACGTTTAAGATATGAAGTTACATAGGCCCATTCAGGACATAATAACATGATATTCGACCGATGATCCCCTTGTATCCATATAGGACATAAAGGATATGAATAAAGGAATATACAACAGGAGAGAAAATAACAGTATGAACAGTTTGTTTTGAGGAAGGTTATTGCTGGGCATTTGCTTAATTGATATGTAAATATTTCAGATGAATTTGTAATGATTGTTTGCTATTTACGTGATGGAATACCTCCATGCATTGAATCTGCCACTAGTGGCCCAAAGGCATGAATTACGAATGATTCATTGCAAAAGCGGTGCAGTGGAGGTATGATACTGGTTAAGCCAATCCAGGGTGTGATTATATGGCAACTATGTGCCTACAAATGTACCCTTCATATCATAAAACATACCTTGTCTATTGTGGACACTTGTTTAATTAACCTGTAGAATGCAGTATCCACTCCAAGATGGCGGGAACTGCCCCGATGATTGAATGCACACAAAAGTTTGGGAATGAGTCCTTTGTTTATGACTATGAATTACATTGGACCAATGAAATGTATTGTATAGAACAATGTGCTGCAAATGCACGCGCTGACATTGAGAAAGGCGTTTGCCGAAACGTGTCTGTTTGCAGTTTTTCTCCATTAAAGTGATGTAAATTCCTCTCCCGTAAGTGTTGAGCAATATTTTTTGTGGAGCAGTCATATATATGTGTGTGTGTGTGTATTTATATTTAAACGGAAATGGAGGCGAGGTGTTTGATATATATATATATATATATATATATATATATATATTCACTGAAAAAACCATAGGTTTTAGGGACAGTTATAGTTAGTTGGACATTTCACTCGTACAAAACCATAGAAATTCCCCCGTTATAGTTAGTACAGCTAACTATAACTCGCGCCCCCGCAATGCACTGCTGATGACGTCACATATTACATCACTCATGACATGGTCAGTGACATCACTGATGACATCACTGATGACATCTCAAATGACATCACTCATGACATCACTGATGACATCATCCAGTGACTGTGTTTCTGTAAAGTTTAAATATGTTTAATATATATAGGGAAAGGCGTATTGAAGAATGAGTGGGTGTATAAGTGTCTGAATGGATGATTTAGTACGTGAGTGACTGACTCTACAAGTGAGTGATTAAATGTATCTTACTGAATGCATGGGTTAGTGACTAAACTGTGTGAATGTCTGTATCCGTCTGTCTGTTGGTTTGTAAGCGGCTGCATGGCTTTCTGAATAACTACATGAGTGTCTACATGGGTTATTGATTGATTGTCTGAGTATCTGTATGGGTGCCTGAGTGTTTGTGTGGGTGGGGTGTGTGTGACTCTGTGCATAGATGTGTGAGTTGGTGATTCACTGGGTGCATGGTTTCAAGAGTGCATCTGTGATGGACTGTATGGGTGGGTGAGTGTGTGTATGGGTGTGTTAGTGATTGAATGTATATCTCAGTGGTACATGTGTGAGTAACTACATATGTGAAAGGCAGTATATATGTGTGTAGGAGTATATAAATGGCTATAAGTGAGAGTGTGTGATTGTGAGAGTGGCTGTATGGATGAGTGTGTACTTGTATCAGTGATTGTTTAAGAGCGTAAGAATGTGCTAGTATTTGTATGAGTAAGTGAGCTGGTGTGTGTATAACTGTATAGGTGAGTAAATGGGTGTGTGATTAAGTTTTTGCATGACTGACTAGGTGTGTGAGTACCTCTATGGATGAGTGGCGGTGTGTGAGTGTTTATATAGGTGTATGAGTGCATATGATAGTCCTGTACTGAGTGACTAAGTATGAGTGACTGTACGGGTGAGTGAGTGGATGTGTGTGTAGACCTAAGAATCAGTGAGTGGGTATGTAGTTTTTGGTGTTGGAGTGTCTATGGTTTTGAGAATGGCAGTCTGTAATTTAGAGTGGGTGTATCAAAAGTTATATTAGGGTGTGAGAAGATGCATGAAATGATCACATGGATGATGTCATCAGTGATGTCATTTGAGATGTCATCAGTGATGTAATATGTGCATTGCGGGGGCGCGAGTTATAGTTAGCTGAACTAACTATAACGGGGGAATTTCTATGGTTTTGTACGAGTGAAATGTCCAACTAACTATAACTGTCCCTAAAACCTATGGTTTTTTCAGTGAATTTCAAAGGTTTTTTAAATGCTAATTTCTAACTATAACGTGTCTGAAACCTATGGTTTTTTCAGTGAATTTCAAAGGTTTTTAAATGCTAATTTCTAACTATAACGTGCCTGAAACCTATGATTTTTAAGTGAATTTCAAAGGTTTTTTTAAATGCTAATTTCTAACTATGCCTACAGAGGTAGGACATGTGAAGAAAGAAGAAAAAACGCACAGAAAGAAGCAAAAAATGTGCAGAAAGAACCAACAGAGGAGCAGAAAGAGGCCTTGTTGCAAAATCATCCTGTGCCCACAACTTTTTCAGACGGGTACTGGTGGTAACTGACTCTGACTAACCAGAGCCAGTGCTATGCTAAAAGACACTTAGAATACAGTGAAAACACCTACATACACTAGGGGACACTATGCGTGGGGTACCCCTGTGATTAGCATGACCTCCTCTGCAAGTCCCTAGTACATAATAGGGCAGGGGGATTAAAACTACCTCTTAAAACGCGCTACAGGGCGCGTTTGCACAGTGGTGAAGGGAGGGGGCCTGAGGTGACATGTGTGCAAACGCACCCCGTGGCGCGTTTTAAGTTGCGAGATTAAGTCCCCTTGAATTCTGAGGGTCCCTGGGGCCCAACTAGCCCCCAGGTACCTACAGTTAGGACCACAGAGCTGAGTTGCAGAGAGGCGTTCCGAGGCCACGCACCTTTTTCACCTCTCTGCAACGCAACTCTGTTGTGCTTACTGAAGGTACCTGGTGGGCTAGTTGGCCCCCAGGTTCCCTCAGGATTCAAAGGAATTAATTCCCCAACTTAAAACGCACCACAGGGCGTGTTTGCGCACATGTCACCTGAGGCCCCGCCCCTCCCTTCACCACTGTGCAAACGCGCCCCGTGGTGCGTTTTAAGTTGGGGGATTAGGTCACCTTGAATCCTGAGGGTCCCTGGGGCCCAACTAGCCCACTAGGTACTTCAGTAAGCACCACAGGCCTGCGTTGCAACGCCTGTAACAAATTGTGCAGTTGTGTTTAGGTAGTGAAGAGGGTCGTGCTGGGGCTAGTGTTTTAGGGTTTAGGGTAGTGCAGTGGTGTTTGTGTAGTGTAGGGGGTCATGCTGGGGGTAGATTTAGGGTTTAGGGTAGTGCAGTGGTGTTTGGGTAGTGTAGGGAGTCGTGCTGGGGGAGTGTTTTAGGGTTTAGGGTAGTGCAGTGGTGTTTGGGTAGTGTAGGGGGTCGTGCTGGGGGTAGTGATTTAGGGTAGTGCAGTGGTGTTTGGGTAGTGTAGGGGTACTGCTGGGGGTAGTTTTTAGGGTTTAGGGTAGTGCAGTGGTGTTTGGGTAGTGTAGTGGTTCGTGCTGGGGGTAGTTTTTTAGGGTTTAGGGTAGTGCAATGGTGTTTGTGTAGTGCAGGGGGTAGTGTTTTAGGGTTTAGGGTAGTGCAGTGGTGTTTTTGTAGTGTAGGAGGTCGTGTTTTAGGGTTTAGGGTAGTGCAGTGGTCTTTGGGTAGTGTAGGGAGTCGTGCGGGGGGTAGTGTTTTAGGGTTGTGTAGGGGGTCATGCGGGGGTAGTGTTTTAGGGATTAGGGTAGTGCATTGGTGTTTGGGTAGTGTAGGGGGTCATGCGGGGGGTAGTGTTTTAGGGTTTAGGGCAGTGCAGTGGTGTTTGGGTAGTGTAGGGGGTCGTGCTGGGGGTAGTATTTTAGGGTTTAGGGTAGTGCAGTGGTGTTCGGGTAGTGTAGGGGGTCGTGCTGGGGGTAGTGTTCTAGGGTTTAGGGCAGTGCAGTGGTGTTTGGGCAGTGTAGGGGGTAATGCTGGGGGTGGTGGTTTAGGGCAGTGCAGTGGTGTTCGGGCAGTGTAGGGGGTCGTGCTGGGGGTGGTGTTTCAGGGTTTAGGGCAGTGCAGTGGTGTTCGGGCAGTGTAGGGGGTGGTGTTTCAGGGTTTAGGGCAGTGCAGTGGTGTTCGGGCAGTGTAGGGGGTCGTGCAGGGGGTGGTGTTTCAGGGTTTAGGGCAGTGGTGTTCGGGCAGTGTAGGGGGTCGTGCTGGGGGTGGTGTTTCAGGGTTTGGGGCAGTGCAGTGGTGTTCAAGCAGTAAAGGGGGTCTAAGCTGGGGGTGGTGTTTCAGGGTTTAGGGCAGTGCAGTGGTGTTCGGGCAGTGTAGGGGGCGGTGCAGGGGTGGTGTTTCAGGGTTTAGGGCAGTGCAGTGGTGTTCGGGCAGTGTAGGGGGCGGTGCTGGGGCTGGTGTTTCAGGGTTTAGGGCAGTGCAGTGGTGTTCGGGCAGTGTAGGTGGTCGTGCTGGGGCTGGTGTTTCAGGGTTTAGGGCAGTGCAGTGGTGTTCGGGCAGTGTAGGGGCTCATGCTGGGGCTGGTGTTTCAGGGTTTAGGGCAGTGCAGTGGTGTTCGGGCAGTGTAGGGGGTCTTGCTGGGGCTGGTGTTTCAGAGTCTAGGGCAGTGCAGTGGTGTTCGGGCAGTGTAGGGGGTCTTGCTGGGGCTGGTGTTTCAGGGTTTAGGGCAGTGCAGTGGTGTTCGGGCAGTGTACGGGGTCGTGCTGGGGGTGGTGTTTCAGGGTTTAGGGCAGTGCAGTGGTGTTCAGGCAGTGTAGGGGGTTGTGCTGGGGCTAGTGTTTCAGGATTTAGGGCAGAGCAAAGGTGTTCAGGCAGTGTAGGGGGTTTTGCTGGAGGTGGTGTTTCACGGTTTAGGGCAGTGCAGTGGTGTTCGTGCAGTGTAGGGGGTGGTGTTTCAGGGTTTAGGGCAGTGGTGTTCAGGCAGTGTAGGGGGTCTTGCTGGGGTTGATGTTTCAGGGTTTAGGGAAGTGCAGTCGTGTTCGGGCAGTGTAGGGGGTCGTGCTGGGGGTGGTGTTTCAGGGTTTAGGGCAGTGCAGTGGTGTTCCAGCAGTGTAGGGGGTCGTGCTGGGGGTGGTGTTTCAGGGTTTAGGGCAGTGCAGTGGTGTTCGGGCAGTGTAGGGTGTCGTGCTGAGGGTGGTGTTTCAGGGTTTAGGGCAGTGCAGTGGTGTTCGGGCAGTGTAGGGGGTCGTGCAGGGGTGGTGTTTCAGGGTTTAGGGCAGTGCAGTGGTATTTGGGCAGTGTAGGGGGTCGTGCAGGGGGTGGTGTTTCAGGGTTTAGGGCAGTGCAGTGGTGTTCATCCAGTGTAGGTGGTCTTGCTGGGGGTGGTGTTTCAGGCTTTAGTGCAGTGGTGTTCGGGCAGTGTAGGGGGTCTTGCTGGGGGTGGTGTTTCAGGGTTTAGGGCAGTGCAGTGGTGTTCAGGCAGTGTAGGGGGTCTTGCTGGGGCTGGTGTTTCAGGGTTTAGGGCAGTGCAGTGGTGTTCGGGCAGTGTAGGGGTCGTGCTGGGCCTGGTGTTTGAGGGTTTAGGGTAGTGCAGTGGTGTTCGGGCAGTGTAGGGGGTCGTGCTGGGGCTGGTGTTTCAGGGTTTAGGGCAGTGCAGTGGTTTTTGGGCAGTGTAGGCGGTCGTGCTGGGGCTGGTGTTTCAGGGTTTAGGGCAGTGCAGTGGTGTTCGGGCAGTGTACGGGGTTGTGCTGGGGCTGGTGTTTCAGGGTTTAGGGCAGTGCAGTGGTGTTCGGGCAGTGTAGGGGGTCGTGCTGGGGCTGGTGTTTCAGGGTTTAGGGCAGTGCAGTGGTGTTCGGGCAGTGTAGGGGGTCGTGCTGGGGCTGGTGTTTCATGGTTTAGGGCAGTGCATTGGTGTTCGGGCAGTGTAGGGGGTCGTGCTGGGGGTGGTGTTTCAGGGTTTAGGGCAGTGCAGTGGTGTTCGGGCAGTGTAGGGGGTCATGCTAGGGGTGGTGTTTCAGGGTTTAGGGCAGTGCAGTGGTGTTCGGGCAGTGTAGGGGGTCTTGCTGGGGGTGGTGTTTCAGGGTTTAGGGCAGTGGTGTTCGGGCAGTGTAGGGGTCTTGCTGGGGGTAGTGTTTCGGGGTTTAGGGCAGTGCAGTGGTGTTCATGCAGTGTAGGGGGTCATGCTGGGGGTGGTGTTTCAGGGTTTAGGGCAGTGCAGTAGTGTTCGGGCAGTGTAGGGGATCGTGCAGGGGGTGGTGTTTCAGGGTTTAGGGCAGTGCAGTGGTGTTCGGGCAGTGTAGGGGGTCGTGCTGGGTTGGTGTTTCAGGGTTTAGGGCAGTGCAGTGGTGTTCGGGCAGTGTAGGGGGTCATACAGGGGGTGGTGTTTCAGGGTTTAGGGCAGTGCAGTGGTGTTCGGGCAGTGTAGGGGTCGTGCTGGGGCTGGTGTTTCAGGGTTTAGGGCAGTGCAGTGGTGTTCGGGCAGTGTAGGGGGTCTTGCTGGGGGTGGTGTTTCAGGGTTTAGGGAAGTGGTGTTCGGGCAGTGTAGGGGGTCTTGCTGGGGGTGATGTTTCAGGGTTTAGGGCAGTACAGTGGTGTTCGGGCAGTGTAGGGGGTCTTGCTGGGGGTAGTGTTTCAGGGTTTAGGGCAGTGCAGTGGTGTTCGTACAGTGTAGGGGGTCGTGCTGGGGATGGTGTTTCAGGGTTTAGGGCAGTGCAGTAGTGTTCGGGCAGTGTAGGGGGTCATGCAGGGGGTGGTGTTTCAGGGTTTAGGGCAGTGCAGTGGTGTTCGGGCAGTGTAGGGGGTCGTGCTGGGGGTGGTGTTTCAGGGTTTAGGGCAGTGCAGTGGTGTTCGGGCAGTGTAGGGGTCGTGCTGGGGGTGGTGTTTCAGGGTTTAGGGCAGTGGTGTTCGGGCAGTGTAGGGGTCTTGCTGGGGGTGATGTTTCAGGGTTTAGGGCAGTGCAGTGGTGTTCGGGCAGTGTAGGAGGTCTTGCTGGGGGTAGTGTTTCAGGGTTTAGGGCAGTGCAGTGGTGTTCGGGCAGTGTAGGGGGCGTGCTGGGGGTGGTGTTTCAGGGTTTAGGGCAGTGCAGTGGTGTTCGGGCAGTGTAGGGGTCGTGAAGGGGGTGGTGTTTCAGGGTTTAGGGCAGTGCAGTGGTGTTCGGGCAGTGTAGGGGGTCATGCTAGGGTTGGTGTTTCAGGGTTTAGGGCAGTGCAGTGGTGTTCGGGCAGTGTAGGGGGTCATGCAGGGGCTGGTGTTTCAGGGTTTAGGGCAGTGCAGTGGTGTTCGGGCAGTGTAGGGGGTCGTGCTGGGGGTAGTGTTTTAGGGTTTAGGGTAGTGCAGTGGTGCTTGTGTAGTGTAGGGGGTCATGCTGGGGGTAGTGTTTTAGGGTTTAGGGCAGTGGTGTTTGTGTAGTGTAGGGGGTCATGTTTTAGGGTAGTGCAGTGGTGTTTGGGTAGTGTAGGGGGTCGTGCTGGGGGTAGTGTTTTAGGATTTAGGTTAGTGCAGTGGTGTTTGGGTAGTGTAGGGGTCGTGCTGGGGTAGTGTTTTAGGGTTTAAGGTAGTGCAGTGGTGTTTGTGTAGTGTAGGGGGTCGTGCTGGGGGTAGTGTTTTAGGATTTAGGTTAGTGCAGTCGTGTTGGGGTAGTGTTTTGGGGTTTAGGGTAGTGCAGTGGTGTTTGTGTAGTGTAGGGCGTCATGCTGGGGGTAGTGTTTTAGGGTTTAGGATAGTGCAGTGGTGCTTGTGTAGTGTAGGGGTCGTGCTGGGGGTAGTGTTTTAGGGTTTAGGGTAGTGCAGTGGTGTTTTTGTAGTGTAGGGGGTCATGTTTTAAGATGCAACGTTCCAATACCTGACCAGTCTGCACTACATAAAACTGCAAAAACTAAAAATAAAGTGTTTTGCACACTTTTGTCATTGGGCTATATGTGGGCTACATCTGGGTAATATTTGTGCTACATTTGGGCTCTTTTTTCACTGGTGGCCATCTTGGAAGACTTCTTTGTTATGAAGTTTCCTAATTTCCTCATTTACTCCTCAGTAGGAAATGCTTTCAGTTTTTTACTTTGATTCCATCAAGAAGGCATTCAGATGTGTCACACATTTGCCATAAATTCAGAATGTTAGCACTCTAGTTGTTCATTAGATCACTGTAGTAAAGCTACTGCTCACCAAGGAGTTAACTGGAAGTCTACTGCTGGTATTGAAAGTGATTGTTTTAGTCTGCATGTCAGAATTTTCTAATGAAATAGAAGAGGATTTGAGATCTCACTTAAAACATGCACTAAATTTTCTTTTGCAGCACTAACCATAATTTCTATGGCAAAATGAACCCCCTCATTTTGTTCCTTTTTAAATTAAATGTTTTAAGTGTTACCAGTTTATTCCAATCAAGATGGCTTCAGGTGTGCCATACTTTTGTCATAAGTAAGGCTGTTAGCACTCTAGTTGTTCTTTAGAACACTCTGGGAAGCTGCAGTAGAACACAAAGGCATCAACTGACAGGCTGCTCCTGTTGAAATATAACAGGAAGATATTTGAGATCACACTTGAAACATGTCCTAATTTTTCTTTCCAGAGCACTAACCATAATTTCTATGACAAGATGAACCCCATCATTTTGTTCCTTTTTAAATTAAATGTTTTAAGTGTTACCAATTTATTCCAATCAAGATGGCTTCAGGTGTGCCATACTTTTGTCATAAGTAAGGCAGTTAGCTCTCTAGTTGTTCTTTAGAACACTCTGGGAAGCTGCAGTAGAACACAAACGAATCAACTGACAGTCTCTGCCCTTGTTGGATGTACATGTTTTACTGAGAATGTCAGACTTCATTCTCTAATGACTGAGAAAGATAATGTGAATTTACAGAAAATATGCTCTCATTTTAGCTTCTGGAGCACCTTCCAAAACTGTATGGGACAAGCATGTGAAAATAGTTCTCTCTCAAACATGATTCATGATATCCCAGCAGAAGGTTTTTCACGGGGTAAAATCACCTTAGAACACACCACAATTCCTGAAATTAGTATGGTACCATCAACAAATGAATTCTAATGTAACTAAAGTCTGTTATCACCCTTTATAGTTCTCCTTTTGGTAACCCTCAAAATCTTCGATTCACTACAATGCATTTCAATGGGGTACTATCATTTATATTGGTCCCAAGATGGCTGCCAGCAATTCCAGGATGAAGTGCTGACAGCCAATCAGATCTCACGATGACATGTGTGGTTAGGCTCCGCCCAGATATATATGTGTTTTTACTTTTGATTTTCTCAGCAACTACTGAACGGATTTACACCATTTAAAAAAGGGTTCTTTCTGAACTAAGAACTACCTCTTTGCCAAATTTGGTGTAATTCCGTTCAGCAGTTCGGGCTGTAGCCTTGCATAAAGTTTCTTATGGGAAATTGATTTTTTGACTCTTATTTTTTTAATTTCTCCGCAACTACTGAACGGATTTACACCATTTAACAAAAAGGGTTCTTTCTGAACCAAGAACTACCTCTTTGCCAAATTTTGTGTAATTCCGTTCAGCAGTTCGGGCTGTAGCCGTGGCTAAAGTTTCCTATGGGAAAATGAATGGGGAAAACACGTTTTGGGACCCCCCTTTTTTCTTGGCCCCCGCTTGACGAATCACCCCGAAACTTTCAGGGTAGGAGCGGGCCATAAAGTTTGAAAATTTCGCGAAGATTCGTCAACCGACGCAAGAGTTATTTCAAATAGAATGTTGCGGATTTCCTATGGAAAATAGGTCCTAACTATAACTATCTACTGGCGACCGCCAGTAGATAATATATATATATATATATATATTGATGTCTGAATGTTTGTAGTTAATGCTAATTTTGGGGGTTGTTTTTTGTGGTGAATAGTAAATATTTTGTTGATGTAGAATATTTTTATTTTATTTAAATATAGGTTTAGGGTTTATTTAAAGTAATTGTTTTATGTGAAGAGTGTTTTTTTATCTTTTTATTTATGATTATTTAATTATTTTGGCAATAACACTGTAGTTGATATTGTGTGAATCGATATTTTTTACATATGTTTAGTTAAAGGTAAAGATTTTCTTTTCCAATATTTTGGTTTTAAATATATGTAAAAATGTATATTTCTAACAATATTTGTACTCCTGATATTCGTGGTTTTTATAGTTAAGTATATGGAATCAATATTTTTGGTACCGATATACATATATTTTTTTAACACAAACTTTATTGCAGTTTATTTATACATGCCCACCACGTCATCGTTCGCAAGGGTGCAACAGCATGTATTTCATCCATCTAAACATTACATTTCTTGTATCAGGAATTGAAAAGTATCCTTTTTTATCATACTATACGAGTCCTGCATTTGTAAACTTATCCACCGACCCTCCCCCCAACAACCATCTGTCATCACCTAAGCGTTAATTTAATGGTGTGGGGCCATAGTCATCGCAATCCCTGATACTGTGTGAAACATGTAGGGGGGACTGCTATTGCCCGCGGTATTGTGAAATAATTTTGCTATCGAGGCTAACAACTCATCTCACCTGGGATGTGGGTAAGAGCAAGTGTCCTTAACTGAGGAACTAGCGGTCACAGCTGAGGGGACTGAGACCCCTCCGGTGGCTGCACTTTTTAGGCATGTGGTCTTTGTGTACTGCTTGTGCTTACCGTCATCCTCCCTGGCCTGCGCCCAGAATGCTTCCAGTAGAGCATCTCTTCCAGTGAAATTGGCCTCTTGCATAACCCTCTCTATTCCTCTCGCCGAATTGAGACACTCTCTGCCAGTCCCCAGTGTGCATCCTCTTCCCGCCAACGAACAACCCGCGGCCATTTCGAGTGTCTCGTCAACAGTAGTTTCGCTAACAGCAAACCCACAAACCGGAAAATCACCTTAGAGCCGTTAGGTCTGGAATCTAAGCCTAGTATACACTGTTCTAGTGTATGCCAGTGGTCCACACCTGTCAAGTCCGATAGTGTCGCCCCCTACGTCAGTCCAATAGGCTGCCAGTGAGGGCCAGGCCCACAACATATGCATGAAATCTACATCTGAGGAGGCCATGGGGAACATCACATTAATTTTATGGGGTGTAAAATGGGCCATATGGAATATGGAAAATTTTATAAGTTTAAATCGCAAATTATGGGAGATCTTTTTGGGGTACTGCAAAAGAAAGGTCCATTCCCTGTCAGTTATCTTCCTGTTAACATCTGCCTCCCATCTGGTCTTGAGAGAGTAGAATGGCAGCATAAGATGAGTACTAACCCCCTGATACAGCCATCCGATCAGGTGTCTACCATGACTTATGGTGTGCAGCACTTGCAGTAACTCATGCGTTCCCGGTTCCTTCACATCTGGTGCCTAATGTCGGCGGACATAGCCAGGAATACTAGCATGCGTTAAAAACAGCATTTCTGGCAACCTATGAGCATGCACAAAATCAGAGTGTGGCATTGATAAACCATCTCCAAAGAGAGAGCCAATGGACAGTACTCTTTCCTGCTCCCAGAGGCGTAGCATCGCAGATGTCAAGGTGCCCAAGATGGGTGGGAGGCTGCATAAGGGAACACTAGGGGCTTAAGGCAGCGAGAACGCGGTATATTTCATGGGGAGTTTCCAGTAAGAGACTGTCATGCATAATAAAAGGGACCCTGCGGTGGGCAGAGGTGGGCCAGGGCAAAGTAGCTTATGCAGCTGTCCTCTGCGAAGCATGCTGGTGGTGTACCCGATTTCATCCAAGTTGTGACCAGCCAGCCAGCCAATATACTAACCACTGTAGCTGTCCTGCTATACAATAGGCCTTCAGGTCCAGAGCGCCCATGCTGCCCCTGTCTGTTGGTAATTGCATCTTAGCTAGGCTAATTCTGCAATGACTGCTGCCCCAGATCAAATCTATTAACAGAGAATTCAGTGTGCGGAACACTTGGGCTGGCACTAGGATCGGTAAATGCACAAAATAGTATAGTAGACGAGGGAGCACAACCATTTTGGCCAGAGCCAAATGGCCAGGCACCGACAGGGGCAATGTGGACCAAAAACCCACCTGTAATCTGAGCGCAGCGACCGTTTAAAGAAGGTTACTCTTCAATATGTCCTATGGTTTGCGGTACACTTGTACACTGAGACAGCGAAACGATCTTGCTGCCACTTGGATATTCAGAGGCTCGAATGGGACCGAAAGTTCCCCGTAGGTGTCATTAAAGGAAAACGCATAAGTTGTGCCCGCAAGAGCATGTGGCGCAAGAGCTCTGCACATTGTTATGGCAGGGAGGCACACCAAGGATAGCCCTACACAAGTTGGAGAGAGGGGTGTATGAAGGTGGCTTGGCCGTCCCTGATATTAAGCTACACTACTGGGCCTCACAACTTCTGGTTATAAACGACTGGGTCTATGCAGACAAGGGGGAGCTGGCTTATAGAATAGACAGAGATGTGATGCTGGGCAGGAACTACGAGCCACTCCTTTATGTCTGTAAGACATGCCCAGACTGGCCAGCACATACAGCAGCTGTGGTTCCGTGCTAGAATGAGGCAAACAGGTTTCTGGGATGGCAGGGAAGGTTGACTGGCATGACACCCCTATGGTTCCGAGCTAGGCTGAGGGAGGTGACCACTCTAGTAGGATTCAGGGGCTGGCAGACTATAGGAATTGACCACCTTGGGGATGTGTGGAGGGATGGTGCACCTCTCCCCTTCGACGACCTACAACAAGAATGTAGCCTAACAACACTTCAAAGGTTTCCCTACTTGAGGCTCACACATGCCCTACAAAGTCACATACAACAGGGTACGGTCATTCCAGATCACTCCCCTTTAGAAGACAGGCTGCTGGTCTATCCCATCCTTGATAAAGGGACGTCAACAATATACCGGAAACTCAGAAACAATGAACCAGACCCCCTGGCTTCCCTTCGTAGAGCCTGGGTAGATGACCCAGGTAATGTAGAGGACAACGACTGGACAGAAGCCCCGTAAAGCCCCAGAGAAATCACAATCCGCACACGATTTAGGTTGATACAACTTAAGATACTGCACCGCTCCTATTACCCATGCCCGCTCCTTCATAAATGGGAGAAGGCACAGACGACGCTGTGTGTCAGGGGCTGCCAACAGGAGGGCTCCTTTTCCATATCCTATGGGAATGTCCCAAAATCAACTCATTCTGGCAAAGAGTCACGACAATAATGTCAAGGGTATTGGAGATGGAGGTATCAATGGACGCCAGATGGCTCCTTTTAATAATTAAGGGAGAGGAAGATTGGCCTAAGCATACTAGACTCTGGCTGGCACTGGCGGCCGGAGTTGCAAAACGGAACATCGCCAGGTGCTGGGGTACGCTCCTACCCCATAAGTGACAGAGTGGGAGAATGATTTAGACTGGTGCCAGCCTGCGGAAGTAGTAGTATACAAAAGTAGGCGGTGCTTGAAGAAATGGGAAAAAATATGGTCTCCATGGCACAGATACAGAAATGCATAGGGAGGCCTACTGCCACTGGGACATTGATCCATTTATTTTGCAATGAAAGACAATTTGCCTGTTATAACTCACTTCCAGGTCTTGGAAAGAACGGTTACTCCACTACTATATTTATCCCTATGATGATTGTGATGGTTTAACACCTTCCAAGCTGTATTCTAGTTATCAATCAAACCTAGTGGTGTACATGCACATATGCTTCATAATGTACTGTCTTATGAGCTTGTTCGATAAAAAGAATAAAATGAAAAAAAAGATTTGCCTGCATTAATATGAAGACCAGACAGGTCCCCAAACTTAGCCAACAGCCGGGCCGCAGCTCACAAATCTCCCAGTAGATCACTGAAGTACAGGATCATATCATCTGCATAGAGTGATATTAAATGAATCGTACACTGCCCTCCATCCCTCGGCCTCCTGGCGGATACACTGTGCAAGGGGTTCCACCGCTCAAACAAACAATGGTGGTGATAGTGGGCAGGCCTGTCTTGTCCAACGTGATACCCAGTACAGGGCCGAGATGTATGGTCGTGTCCTGGCTCTCGCTGTGGGATCTGGTCATAGCATCAGCACCAACGAACGTATTCTGGGGTATCCCAAAGGTAGTAAGCGCAGCCAGCATAAAGTCCCAGCTAATAGAATCAAATGCTTGTCGGATATCGAGGGAGAGGTATCCCGCAAATGGGTAGTGCTCTTTGACCGCAACCATTATGTGGAATAAACGGCGTATGTTCAAGGAGGTACTGCGACAGGGGACGATGCCACATTGATTCACGTGTAGCAAGTGGGGTGGTAGGTGGAGCAGTTGGCGCCCTAGAACCTTGCTGAGGATCTTATACTCCGTGTTCAGTAATAACAGGGGCCTATGAGAGGACGTCATTGGGTGTTTTGCTGGGCTTGAGAAGAGAAGTTACCAGTGCCTCACGGGTTGAAGGGGAAAGTGCCCCCTCCTTCAGGGAGACATTATACAATTTTTCAAGGAGGGGATTCAGTCCTGTAGCTTAGGTGGAGTAAAATTCCACAGGCAGACCGTCTGAGCCTGGTGTTTTATTACGATCAAGCTCCTTGATGGCCCCTCATATTTCATTTGCTGATATGGGAGCTTTAAGGACCTCCCTGTCAGCCACTGACACCTAGGACTGTGCTATCCGACTTAAAGAGGTTATTTCAGCCTGGTCAGAGGGGGGTGGGGTGGTATATAAATCACTATAGTAATCCCGAAATACTGTATTGATTTCCAATTGCGTTGTGACTGAGCTGTATGCTGTGTATACATTGAGATGATAGGTGTAGGCGAGGTTTAATCATCCTGGCGAGGAGTGTGCCAGATTTTTCCGCCACTGTGTGCGTCCTTTGAATATAGGCTCTATAGTCTATAATCCGGAGGCACTCCAGAAGTTCGGCATAGGCCACTCGAGCGTCCTGTAGTTGGAACGCGCTGTCAGTTTTCTGTGCTCTTGTCTGCTCTAGGGGGCCCAAACTGTTCTCTACCTATATGAGTTCTCTCCAGACCACCCCACGGGTACCCATTAATGTGTTAATGGATGTCCCTCGCACCACCAACTTAAAAGCCTCCCATCGACCAATGCGGAGGAGGCTGTTCCAGTGTTTTCTGAGAAGTATGTGTCGATGGCTGTAGCGAGTGTCGCTCAGAACACCGCGTCTTCAAGTAATAATGGCTGGAGGCATCAGGTGGGGATAGGACCTGGAACCCGGCCCCAAGTCAGTGTAATCTCCAGTGGGTTATGATCTGACAGTGTCTTACCAAGGTATGTAGCATGGGTGACCATAGGTTGTAGATGGTAAGCGCAGAGGAACCTTTCTAGGCGGGAGTGAAGTGTATGTGGGGGAGAATAAAATTAGTATTCCCTCAAACCAATGTTACGGCTACGACAGATAGATCCCAGCCCGTCGCTCATTGCTGTACTGCCTTGGCTTGTCAGACCAGGTCCACAATGGGCGGGTGGGGTGGGGGGGAGTGGAGGGGGGGGTGGTACCTGTCTAAAAGAACATCGAAGACTGCATTGAAATTCCCTCCCAGAACCCAGGCAAGATGCACCTAATCTGCCAGCAATGAAGATAAGTGGGATAGAAACACATCCTGCTCTTGATTCGGGGCATAAATGCAGACGAGCACAATAGGCACCCCATTCAGGCTGCCTCGTAGCAGTACATAGCAACCTTCTGCGTCAATTTTGGACTCTTAGACCAGGAATGGGAGCCCCACCCACACCCAAATCGCAGCTCCTAGGATAAAGGCTGAGTATGAGGTGTGAAAGAGTTGACCCCTCCATTTTATGCACAATTTCTGGGCTTCTACCGTGGTGAGGTGTGTCTCCTGAAGGTAGGTTATGTGCGCCCTACGCCTGTGCAAGTGTGCTAGTACCCTATGCCACTTATGCAAGGAACCCAGTATCTGAATGTTCCAGGTGAGTATGTTATAAAAATTAGGTGTAGTGGCCATTGTATTGTTGGTGCAACCAATTAGGCATAGTCCCCGCCTTTCGATACACATTGCCCCACATGATAATTATTGGTGACAGATTCAAGCATACAAACAAACTTCTCCAATACCCAATCCAGCGATAACACTTTGTTCGACCAAACAACCATAAAGAACATAACATAAGAACCAGAGAAATCCAAAGGCCTACACTTGTGGGGTACATTCTTCAAACTCCGAAAGCTGTGAGTGTCAGATCGGCAAACTTTACTGTAACCAGTTGTGAGCCCAGATCCGGGGCCTGCCAGATATTAGGAAGGCAATGCAACATTCTGAGATAAAGGAGCACCATGCATCCGGATCCCCAATTATGACATACAAAAATGACAGGATGAGACCTTGCAAACAGTGAATGAATAAAAAACTCTCCAGAGGCACGGCAAATTTCAGGGTTAGATTAGTAGCCAAGAGGGGGCTCTGGAACCCTCTGTGGCGCACACAGGAGCCCCCCAGGCAGATACCATAAGTCCCAGTGTCATCATGTACTCACGACCTTCAGCCCAGCAATTTATTAGCCACCTGTGGTGTAATTGTGGGGAATAGTGCCATGCTGTCATCTGTGTCCGAGTCCGAGGCACTACCCCTGAGGAGCTAGAATTGAATGCTGGGCAGTGGTTCGTAGAGCAGTCACCGATCTTATGGCCGGCCGCTGGCATTCCAGGGCCTGCTGGGGGGAGAGCGCGACCTCTATGGGGTCCTCGGCAGCCATGCCACAGCACCATCATCTGGACGTTTGTTGGGTCTTCGGAGGTGAGGATCGGGGTGTGTCCTGTCTTTGGGAATCAGGGAAGTTGCAGTCCAGCCAGTCTCAAGCTGCCTCAAGAGTGTCGATGAAGGAAGAGCGATGGTCAAGTAGAACCTTGAG
Source organism: Calotriton arnoldi (assembly GCA_963921515.1). NCBI lineage: Eukaryota > Metazoa > Chordata > Amphibia > Caudata > Salamandridae > Calotriton > Calotriton arnoldi. The sequence continues at coordinate 1,498,448 of CAWUFW010000952.1, read as the reverse complement.
TTTAGCTGGGAAAATTAAGACATAAGTGAGAACAATTGTGCGCAGGAGGCGTTTCACCTCCAGAAACGAGGACCGCCGCCGTTGAACAGTGAGGGTGTAATCAGGGAACAACAAAATTCTCGTACCCTCAATAGTAAGTGGTGCATTTTCACTTGCGCGCAGCAGCTGGTGCCAGTCCCTAAAGTTAAGGATCCTCACTGTAATGGGCATCAGGGATGCGCCAGGAATAGGTTTCCTTGTTGGTACACAGTGTGCCCTCTCTATTGTGAAAAGTTCTGACAGGCCCATCGGGGATACCGCTGTACGAAGCCAAGTCTCTACGAACTGAGTAGCACGTGGGCCTTTCTTGCATTGAGGCATCCCCACTAGCGGACATTGTTCCTACGTGGCCCCCCTCCACATCCTTGGCGCGATCTGGAGTCGCTCCACCAGTCTGTACAACTGCACCACCATAGATACATGCTCCGCTTGGCACGGCGCCAACATAGATAGTGCCTTCTCATTAGATTGGACTTTCTCCCCCAGTTTGTGATGCTCTTACTTAAGGAGGCTATTATCCTTGGTGATAGCCCCAAGCTGTCCATCGCGACTCTGGAGTCTCGGATCTCCTGTAGGATAATGTCCAGTTTGTCTACACTGGAGCCGCCGTTGTGGGGGGTGTACAACCTGCTGACGTCAGGGTGGGGAAGCTGTCGGAGAAAGGGGATCGGGAGCGGAAGCCCTTATTCTTCCCAGGGGGTTTGGTCTTGGTGCGCCTCATTCTGAATGTCTGCAGCCGTGTCCCACACCCTTGGAGATGCAATGCCCTAACATTTGCCCAGGACTAATAAGGAGCAGCGACAGTCTCGTATACCTAGCCCACTGAGGCTGCACTTCCAGGACTTAAGGATGGTGGAGAGGCCCGCAGAAAACTTCACATGGAACCTGTTGATGTGCCCCAGATTTCATAGCCATTGAATTAAGGTGTGTCAGGGCCAATATGCAGAGGATGGTGCCACCAGGGTGACAAAGATTCGGCTGCACAGGGAGGGGAGTACGTTTAGTGGTGCAAGCTCGGACTTCAAGAGTTGGAGCAACTTGCAGTTTACCATGATGGATCCGACGTCGGCCGTCCTCCCACAGTCGCTGTGCACCAACCGGCCCCACAGGCTTTCACCCAAATGAGCTAGCGAGTAGTTAGTGTTTCCCTCTGGCCCAAAGTGTGCTTATGCCGGCCCAAAAGTAGCAGCAGGGCAGGGGAGGCCTCTGCAAGGAAAGCCCCTGTGCCTAGGAGTTCGGGTGTGCAGGCTGCACCGGGCGTTGGGACAGATAGTGATAGGTTGTGCCAGCCACTATGTCAATCCAGGCCTTCAACATCCAGCCAATGCTTCTAGTCCATTCACAGTCTGGGCAATCAGCAGGGTTGCTGGGAGGGAGCAGCGAATTGCCATGCAATATCCAGGGTCGCACCTCTTACCACCTCAGGTTGTTCAGGGTGTCGAAGGTCGTCAGGAGCTGCAGTTGGCCAAGCGGGCTGGAGGGCAGGCAGGAACAGGTGCCGATGGATCCAGAGTCATAACAGCACTGGCAGCCATGTTATCGGGGTCGCAGCATCGGCCACAACAGGCACCGTGCAACAGGGACTGCGATCCTTCAGGGAGCCTGCCTCGGACACTCAGGTGCCGACCTGAGGCACACACGCTCTCCTTCTCTGGCCAGGCTCCCACACCAACGCCCTGTCTCACTCCGCATCCGACACTGAATCAGTCGGTGGGTGCCAGGGAACCCCCGTGTGCTACAGGGGGTGCGGATGGACTCTGTTCATGCCAGATTCAGGAGAGTTTCTGGGCCGGGAGCTCTGAATTCACATGTCTGCCTTCTTTAGCGGTTAGACATGCTCCCCCTTGGAACCGATATTTAATTTCCAATTTTTTTGTGGTTCGATATTTTTTTGATCAATATGATGTCAGTGACCCACACTGTGCAGGCTGTTGTCACAGTAAAACAAAAGTGAAAGAAGACAGTGCTAATGGAATCTGAGGGGATACACAAATATCCTAACACACAGCCCAATAACAATAGTAACCCAGTTGTGTGGCGGGGCTGTAGCCCGTGAAAGGAAAGGCCCCAAACGCAAAAAGAAACATCAAGGTTTTGCAAAACGATCCATTCTGGTGATGTTGGTAGCTGCAGAATGTAGGTCAGGGCTCATAGGAACCCAGCGAAATCTGCCAGGCCCAGATACTTCTGAAAACAAGTCAGCTAGAGTAGTCCAAGGTGGTGTGGCTTGGGTGGATCCCAATACCTTTCTTACCCAGAATGCCCTGCAAACACCAAACTTTGGCCTTATCACACATTTTACTCATATTTCTGTGAGGGAAAATTCCAGAATCTCTCAGGATCAATAATATTCCTACCACCCACAGTTGCTAAAATAAAAATGGTACTCCTAACGTTCACCAACTATTATGCATCTAGTACATTAATTACATAGCAAATTGTAACAGCAATTTATTGGTTATAACCATAAATTAATAAACATAAAACTGAATTTCAAAGGATTCTATACATTTCAAAAAGGAGATTCATACTACACAGACCTAAAATTACAATATGTAAAAATCAGAAAATGTGAGTCAATGTTGTGCGGATATGTCTAGTGAGGTCAATTATAATTAGGGCTCCTTTTTCTTTTCATTTTAACATTTCTGTGTGTAATTTTCTAAATTTACATTTGGCCATCTTATTGGCATTAGTCCATATTTATTTTGCGTTTTTAGAATAAACAGTCATAAATTATTTCCACATTTATTCAACTGATAAACACCCACTCATACTTTAATACCGGTTGAGTTTTAACAAATTAAGCAGGCAAATATGACAACGCACTACACCCACATGTAAATATTAGAATTATATACAAATACATGCTAGTTAGTGCCTATATTTTAGGAAATCTCATCCTGCTTTTTGACTCCACATGCTTTCTATCTGCTCAGCTGTTGGCCTGGAATTCATGAAGGACAGCATGGAGAGCCACTCACAGGAAGCACAATGTTCTGTAGTTTTCCACTTTTAAAAATAAATACAGGCAGAAAACACATTGTTTGCTATCTATTTATCTGTAAAAATCAGTAAAAATAGAAAACTGGAAGCCTTAATTACAATATGAATGCTTTCAGCCTCAGATGCCCTGATTGTGGTTCCCACAATATTTGGTCCAAGGAGAGGACTCCTCATCATGTTGACCCTGGCAGGGTTATCTAGAAATTAAACCATTTTGTAAAGGTAGATAGTCCATCAAAGAAGCACTTTGTGACATGTCAAGGTCATTCAGAGTCACACTACTGCTAGTTAGGGTACTTTCAGCTCTCTGCAACAGGCAAATTAACCTAACAAACTATCTGCCACCTGCAACCAAAATAAAGGTTTCTTGAGAAAAGCAGTTTCTCACCAGGCTATATTTCACACCAAGCCAGTGCTCCTAATAAGTTTGAAGGCTGAAACAATGTCAGTCAAATGTAAGTTGTACCTGACTTGTGATGACTGTGTTCCTATCCGATGGGCTGATCAAAGAACTGTGGCATATTGAAATCTGGACATTGCTTCTGAATGGCTGGCAGGTTTAAGCAGTGACAACTACTCATGTATCAGGAAGAGGAAACATCATGTAAGTTGCTGGCTTAAGAAAAGCATGAATCAATGCCCTGCAGAGCTGTGCAATATTTCAGCAAATTCTTGTTTGAAGCAACATATGTGAAAGGTGAGAAGAGAGTTCCGCTAATGCCCATTGAATTCTTGGCTCTTTGCTGTGACTGCGAACTAGTGTTCGTACCACATTTCACATCATCTACTCACGCACAACAGTGGGGAGTCCGTCAGGGGTCTATCATATTCTCGGTATTATTCAACATCTACCTAACCCCCTTACCAAACCTGATTAAATCATTCAACATCAACAGTTACAACTATGCAGATGACACCCAAATCATTTTTTTTAAAAAGGATCCCCTGGAAGACCTCTACAATTTAAAACTTGATGACTGCCTTCAGGCCATAAACAAATGGATCATGAATAACCATCTAAAGCTCAATACTACAAAGACAGAGAATATGACCTGCTGACAATGGCAAAAATACTATCCTTTCGCCATATGACCTAAGGAATTTGAGGCTCCTACAACGATATCAAGAGAAGGCAGAAACATAGCTTGGATTCAGACCAATACTTGATTCCACATTACACAGAGGGACATCTACATAATGGAAACACTATGTTTCATGTTCCCATGCCTTGGATACCAAAATAAACTGCAAGCCACCCTCACACTCAATCTCCAAGCTTGACTAGGTCAACAGCCTATACCTTGTTTCACCCACATTCATCATACACAAAACACAACTCATCCAAAATTCTGCTGCAAGACTTCTTCTCCTCCTTCTCCCAAGAGAACTCATGACTCCAATCTTGCAATTACTCCACTGGCTACTCATAGCTAGAAGAGCAATGTTCATGGCATTTAGCACTGTCCACAGAGTCTCCTTGTTGCGGGGATTCTGCACCTACACAGAACTATGCGCAGGAAAACAGGACCTCAGTGTTTTGGGGCTGAACCTTCCTACCACTTCAGTACCCACGTTCCCAAAACCGACTAGCTATAGTGTCTCATTCGTTCTCCTACATAATCATGAAGCTACAAATGATTAGACAACCCAGAACACAACACACCCGACTCTCTCAGGAATCGGGGTAGCAAGACATACCCTTTCGCTCACCCACTCGTACCTGTCCACAATAAGAAGTGACAGAGTCACTGTTATCGTTCAAAATGTTTATTTTAACTATTGTGCTCTATAAGGCAGTATATGAGCTACTACCAGCAGCAAAACGCATAAACCTAAAACAGTTAGCATTGTTGTAATTCCATAGATTATAAAGGGGTATGTCATCATATACAGACAGTGGATAAAGGACTATAAAGCCTAACCACCCACCCCTTGGCTAGTAGAAGTTTTATTATATAAAGAAAGATCTCTGGGCTTTGTCAGCAGACCCCATACCTTAGTGCCTAGATGGTATTTCTACATCATAGGAACAGCATAGCTCTTCTCCCTGGAAAGGTCCCTCTCCAAGTGTGTTTTAGAACAACATGCATCCCCATAATATCAAAGCACGAGTCTTCAGCAGCAGCAGCTGTGTTAGCATGTTTTGCCTAGGTGATAGGGACTGACCAGAACAGAATAACAAGGGGCATTGTTTATCGACCTTGCACATTGTGATCAGACTAAACTCCAGGAACAGGCAGAGAATGCAGAAAGCAGACAGTTCTCATGTGAAAGGCACAAACACAGTCTTGCAAAATAAAGTCATGTAGTAACGTGCGCAAAAGCAGCATCATGGCAGCAGAGCTCATGCTAACTTAGTGTGATCGAAACAGGGTTTTGACGCTTAAGGACTACTCAGGATAGTTGCAGGGATCATTATCACTCTTTATTTAGAGATGTACAATTATCTTATTGTCAAAAGATGGGAGTTTCAGTCTGACTTTTCACAGGATCTTCTTCTTACTTCCAGGTCCTTCGGAGTTCCTCTCCGCCAGCACCCTCGATAGAAACAGAGAAGCAGGTAAGTGTCTGCTCGTATTTCGCAGTGATAGTGAGTTGTGTTGCTATTTGGGGGGGGGGGGGGTTGCACGTTAAAAGTAATTTAGCCAATAAACAAAAGAACTGGCCAGCCCCCAGAATAGTTACCAAACTGCTTTTTGCCTTTGTCTTTTTCTTTATTCAAAAAAAAGTTAAGGATATTCTTTCTCCTCTCTTTCTTTGTTTTATTTTCTTTCCTCGGGTTTCCCCTTGATTAGCACCTTTCTTTTCTCTCCCCCCCTTTTTTTTCTTGCTCCGCACTTCTTTTCTCCCCTCCTTACTCCCCCTTTTTTTTATTTGTTGCTATTTTTGGTTTTTACCAAGAAAACGGGCACGCACCCTCCTGGGACGTGGCTGGAGTCTGTTGTCTACCGGCGGGAGGGGACTCCGTCTCGGCGTGGGTTTTCCGCTCCTCCTTGGATGGGTCGGACTCCCAATGGGTTGTTACTTCACACGCTCCTTCCCGGGTGGCATCCTCACTTTCTTCCTCTGCTCTGCGTTCTCCGGCCTTTCGTCTCTGGCTCCCGTCTTCTTCCTTCTTCCCGCCTTGGCGCGGCCCCTCGTCTTCCTCTTGTTCTGGGTCGTGCGTGACGGCGTGACCCCTCCCTTTTGCCTGACTTCCGGGCCAGGCAAGGAAGAACGGGCTGCCTGACGGGCTGCATTCACCAGGTTGGTGACACTTAGCAATGTCGACAATGACCCCAATGGCCATATAACACCCTCCCTTTGGTAAGGTCGTAGTATATAGACAAAAATCCAAACAGAGTTCAAAGTTAAGCAGAGTCCAGAAGCGCAATAAAAAAACAAATTGGAAAAAATCCAAAAATAACATTTTTAATACGGCATTGAAGATTTCAACGTTCATGGAAAACATGATTAATATGGAGGTGGAAAATCCATCAAAGTATGTGAACTTAAGAATGCAATTCGTTCCAAGAGGCTATCCCTATCGTTAGTAGCAAAAAGGAATGCCATCCAATCAAGTAGGCTGAAGGAACAGACATGCTCCTCATAATCTGAAGCTACCAAGAGCATATCCGGGCAACTTGCGTGATATTCGATGAAACTTCGTCGCAAGAGGTTCTGCGCAGCCGCACAGATATTCCACTCAGCCAAGACTCCAAGTGCAGCCGCATGCGCCATACGGCCATCCCAAGAACAGGCCTGCTCATGGGCCACTAAGGGACCCATCAACAGGTCATAATCCGGGTCCGAACATGACGTATTGGAGAGGCATAAATCCAAAGCCCAATAGAAAGGGCACCGCTGACAGTAGAACACAGGTTGCACGCAAGTGAAGTAGGCAAAGCGAAAAGTTAGTTCATAACTTACGCTAAGCGTCGCTAATGGTAAGCATCCACAAAGTTGTTGCATTCGGTCACAGTACAGTTGCAATTGGCCGGGTCTGTGCATTACCACATGCTGGGCAGCCATTGCGTAACAGGAGCAGAAGAACCAGGACACCACCCGCCAGAGCTAGGATTAATGGTAATCCTCCAAAGGCATTGGAAAAAATAGAATGAATAAAGGCCGGTATTACTCCAAATATCGTCTGAAAAAAAGTCACAAGGCCGGATCCCACAAGCTTAAAAAAATGAGCAAGGCCTTCTGTGTCAGACGCATTAAATATTTGATGTATCAGTTCCCCAAAATGCAGCGGGAGATTTATGTTCAGAAATGACTCAATCTCACTAGACGTTCTAGCCACCTTCAATTCGAAGGTCTCTCGAGCCAAAGTGAGAGCCACTTCTTGTTGAAACAATAGCGCTTTGAGTCTGCTTAATTTGTTGAAATATGTTTTCAAAGTCGTAATGGAAGGCCAAATGGAACTATCTACATTCCCATGCGGGGCGGTAAAAGCACATTGCTACAACAAGTAACACGTTGTGAAACTGTTACTATAAACGGGATTCCTGCCCGTAAACCACAGCCGTCGTGGTTATTCAAAATAAGATAACTGCCGTTAGAAAGCAATGTTAGAGCGGGAATTATTGCTGGGAAGGGAGTATCTTTAAAAAAACAAGCAAGATAAGGTGCGGACACATTACAAGCGCCGTGCAACTTAACGTGTTTACAAACTAGGGAATGTCCTACTGTGGAATCGCAGTACTCCCCTGTTAAGAAAACTTCCTTATCTTCCCCATGACATCTGTAGGTGAAAGATAGGGACCATAATTGATGAAGAAACGTACTACCCAGGGGTTCAAAGTGGCCAATTGGGCAATGTTTCATGCAAGATTTAAACTGAAAAAGCAAAAAAGGGAGAGAGATAATGACATTAATTAACCATACAGCTGAACCTGTCTCCGCAACAGAAAATGGCAAATGTTCTAATTGTTCAATGTGTAATAGCGTTTATGTAGCGTCTTTCATGGACATAAATCTATGTTTATCAGTTAGATTAAATGGTAAAAACAAAGCAGAAGCGTTCAAATAATCCCAAGGTACTTTTCCCACTTTGAGAGTATGTAACGTCCATGCAAACTGCATCACAGATCGTAATTGATTTTGACCATGATATAACACAGATGCATCACTTTGAACAATGTCAATAACAGATAAAACAATATCTAAAGTATAGACGCGGGAAGACAGTGTATTTATGCTATTGTCGACTACTGCAAGGACTTTTTCTAAATTTGCTTTGTCAATTTGGCGCAGACAGAACGCTGCTTCCATCTGCGAAAGTTTCCATACTTCATTGTAAGTTGCTCTTTGGTCCAGGAATCCTAGGACCTAAGATAAAATCAGCCAAATTGAGTTTGCTCGACAAGAGAGACAGGTGTTGTTTTACTGACGACAGAGTGGAGTGTTCCAACCATTGTTGGCATAATTTTCCCACCGAATATGTGGTGACCGAACGTGAATGTGGGTAACGAGGATCTGGTCTAGTCTGTGTGAAACCAGGCATTGCATTATAAAAACGCAGTTGACATGCATTTGAATTGGTTTGCCACAACAACCATCCGGACAGGTCAACATCAGAGACATTGAAAGTGTCATTTCGAAACAGAGCTTGTAATACATTGATCGTATAATTTGTGTGTTTACGCCAATTATCATACTCTGTCAATGACGGAATGGAGGGAATATTCAGATTCTTGGCCGTAGCCAAGCCAAAACAGGTAGTCTGGTGTACTGTGTCATTTAAAAATAATATTTGAGTTGGAATTAGACATGCACGATGCAAAGCTTCAGTTCCCTGAACCTGACAAGCCTTAGTGCCCCAAATTGATTTCAAATCAATGGTAGCTCTCCAGTGATCATAACCCTGTATGGCTAATTCCGTTCTAAATAAATTGGAATAGATTAATTTTGTGTGGGTCAGAATAAATTTGGATTGAGACGGCAATGTCAATTTAAAGAAATAGGATTCTGGATTGGACGTGTTATAACCTGTGAAATAGGTGAACTTATTTCTAAGGGTTTTAGAACTCCCCCGTAAGGGAGTTGGACAATGTTCCTATTACGTGTAATTAAAAACAGGGTTTAATGTGTTTGTTTTGTGTAAGAAATGATGTCCATAGTGTTGATAACAGAATAAATCAGCATAATTGGCAGAACTTAAATACAAATCATCAGCATCAAAAGCAGCATAATACTTTAAATCAGAAAACAATCAATGTACTGCTTGTACATCCCAATCATCGGAATGTATGTCCTATGTTACCACATCTCCCGTCGGGCCGTGAATTTCGAATGCTACTTTATCCCAAACTATGCCATCTGCAACCGGGAAAGCCAAAATGTTCACAAAGGCTTGATCACGTTTCATGATATGGGACGATGTATGGGGTGCCAGAATTCCATCAACCAACTTTAACGCAGAACGTTCTGGCAAATAATGACCATTGATGAGCAAGAAAAATACTGTCACAAATCCAATCAACATGAAGAGGAAAATCAGGATAAGGACCAACCAGATGTAGGTCCAGGGCGGGACCAGGTAAGTCTTTGTGACCCAAAAGATGAAAATACTTGTTTTTGTCGGTGGAAGTGCCACAGAGGAAGACGAGGAGGAAGAGTCATAAGAGAAGCTTGTACAGTCACCAAAATAACCGCTTGCTCCCACGTTCATTAACGGTGGCAGGGCAGCGTCAGCTTGATGTTGTAGAGGACCGTCTGGCACTTCAATGTGGGACTCATCCGCAGGATCGGCATACTGGACTTCATCGTTGGAAGAGGATGGAGGGAGAACAGGCAAAAGGTCAATAGTAGTCTCCATCTCACCCTCAACGACACAGGGATTAGTCGAAGAGGCTGAAAGCACTAGATTCAAAGAAATAGCGTTGCATGAAACTGCAGGAGTTACACTATTCAGAATCGGCCAGAATGTGTAGTTTGACATTGTCGACTGAAATGTATCTGTTTTATTTGCGACCAGGCAAAGGTGGTAGTAACACTGTACGAGTACCCTTCGATCCACGTACTGGGACGAAAAGAGGGACCAAATTCTTTTTTGCTCTCCAGCTTTTCTCGTACCAGATCTCCAATCTTAGGAAGCCAGCCGGCGACCGGAATCAGCATTGTGGTATCTTCGGAGGAGGGCAAGTGTTCAGTTGCGTAGCTGTTACGGGTCTTTTGTAGGTCCTGTAACATAGTAGAATGGTTATCTACGTCAAAGGTTACGGCAGCCGCCACAACGTCTAGACCATCAAGGTCTGGCACAAACATTTTAATGCCAATGAGCATTTCGTATGGGGTCCGCCCACCCAGAGATCTTCTAGGGAGATTATTGAGTGCACGTTGAACTCCATACAAATGGGCCAGCCAGTTCCTGCCAGTTCCTAAGACCCTAGCTGTCAAAGATTGCTTTAAGTCACGGTTCATTCGCTCCACTATAGAATTGCCCTCAGGCCTGTATTAAGACGAAAACTGCACCAGCAACCCCATCGACTTCATCGCGCCCTTGTACGCCTTAGAGGCGAACGCTGGACCTTGGTCAGAATGGAAGGTGCCACATGCAAACGTCCCGATAAAGACACACAAATCTCTAATGACATTTCGAGCGTCAGCACTGCGTTGTGGCCAAACCCATAGGAATCTAGTGCACAAATCAACTGCAACAAAAATATATTTATATGCAGTATCAGAAGTCAATGGACAGCAGTGATCAAGCTATACACAGCCAAACGGCTGATTGGAAATACATAGCTGTGTTTGTGGTGGTCATGAAACCGTAGATGGTTTGATTTGCTGACAAATGTCACAAGAAAGCACATAATTACGGGTTTGTATATATAAACCATGCCACCAGTAACGTTGTTGTAAAATAGAGACAGTCGCAGACACTCCGGCATGTGCAGAAGCCATGCCTTCGTGTGGGTCTATGATGAAAGCAGGCCTGCTGTCCATGTTGGGAATCAGCCCAACTGACGGAATTGTAGCATAAGGAACTTGTTCAGGAAATAAATGATAAGAATACTTCGAAGGGAAGCCCTGCGGATAAGCAGTTCCATCCCTTGTAGCAGCTATAGCTGCCAAAATGTCATTATCTATCTTGGTCATGGACCTTGTAACTGCTGCAATGGAACACGTGGCTACTGCAGATTTGGCTGCCTTGTAAGCCAAAGAATTACCAACAGCATGTGCTCCCACACGCTGATGGCCAGGAGTATGTATAACCTGTGTGAGTGAATGACGTTCTTTAAGCTCCGCCACTCGAACCCAAAGCGTTTTATGCTTTATTGCGCTGCCTTTAGAGTCTCGATATTCATTCTGAGACCAAAAGAATAAGTTGTCATTAAAAGACTGGACACAGTAGTAAGAATCGCACACAATAAGAGTATTCACATTAGGATCAGCAAACTCGAGAGCTAGAACAAGAGCACGCAGCTCCGCCAATTGCGCTGTACAGTCCCCAAGTGCCTGTGATGCACTATGGTAGACTTAAATTCTCCATTTACTATTGAACCAGCCACAATAGCGCAAGCCGGCAAATAAGCGTGTTTGGACCCAATGGCCGGTTGAGCCGAGCCATCGGTATAAATCATACATTTGTACTCATACAAAGGAAGCAACGACAACGGAGGAGGATGAACATGTTCATACTGTAAAAACTCCTGTGTCTGAGGAGCAGGATCGAAAATAAACGTGACATCAGCCGATGTCAAAGAAGTAGCCCATTGTATCCAACGGGGATGTAAAGCTTTAGTCTAAAGCAGGGATAGGCGAAACCATGAGAATGTGTTTCCCCTGCGCCAGTGAGCGTTCCTTTAGAATCGCCATTTGGACCGCAATCAAAATCTTTTCAACATTCCAAAACCGCATTACAGCAGCTGTGTACAAATGTGATTTGTATCCTGTTGGCACTGTGTCTCCCTCATTGAACGTCAAGTAAGTGAAACCCACTGTCCCAGGCACTATACGTATTACCAGGTTCGTGAAATTATCACGCGACAACAAGTAGTCTGATTGCAAAGATTGCAGAATAGAGGTATGTTCGGAAAGCCAGCAGGCAGAAGAATATGTTGGTTGTATCAATGCATAAAGCGGTTTGATACGCTGGGCATAATAGGGGATGTAAGTTGTCCCGAAATTCAAAAATCCCAGCAAAGACTGAAGTTTCTTCAATGTAGATGGAGGTTGCAATTGTGCACATTTCTCCAGAAAGTGGGGGGCCAACCCCCTACCTTCATTATTGAGCTCATAGCCCAAAAAGAGCACCGCAAAATGAGTGATGTGTGTTTTTGCTAAATTGAATTTGTATCCATAGTCGGCAAACGATAGAATGATGCGGTCGACTCGGACAAGATGCGGTATCAGTTCATCGTCCAGCAGATAAATATCATCTACGTACGAGAACGCATCTGGATCTATGCTGTGCAACAAAGACACAACACGTGCAGCAAATGCCCCGGGCTGTTCTTGCACCCCATAGGCAAGCGCGTACATTTTTTCTGATTTCCGACGGCGGTAAATGCTGTCAAGTCACGGCTCTCAGGAGCCAAGTTATGACTATAGAAACCATTGGATATATCCAGGGTTGTTTTGTATTTTTTACGAATAAGGCTGTTCACTAGCGCAGAGCTGTGTGTGTTCTGTACCGAAAATGTACGACAATGACTATTCAAATTTCGATAATCTAATACAATGCAATATGAACCGTCATGTTTCGATACTGGAAAAAGAGGTTTATTCATCGGTGATACACAGGATTCAATTACTCCTTGATATTCCAACTGAGTTAGAATGTCATAAACGGGAGCCTTAGCCTCACGTCTGATTGGATATTGCAGCTGTGGCATAGACCGTAATGGTATCTCATGGGCCGGTGAATCTCTATCCCAGCCCACTTGATTACGGTACACCGCTGGGGCAAGGGCCAATGCCCACTCTGATGCGTAAGCCTGTTTAGCTTCCTCAGGGATGTAACGTGAAAAACTCGGAAGTATCACATCTTCCCCTCGAGAAGCGGCCAGAACAGATGGTGGAGGCCAACCCGCCTCTGCCAACAAAATGTCGTATGAGGAGGTGAGATTCTCCCAGAAAACCGCTGTAATTGTACACTGTATATCACCTTCAATTTGGAAGACAATTTCATAGAGTCTATCAGGGGGTGCAACTCGAGTATCTGCCGTTTCGACTGTAATAAATGTATCAGTTGCTCTCGCCTCCAGACTAGGGTGACCAACCGTCCGTAAATTTCAAGGACCGTCCGTAATTTGGATCTCACCTCCGTTGTCCGGGACAATCCCTTTTACGGACGCCTTTTGTCTGTAATTTTGGGCATTGGGGAACATCACTGTTCCCCTGCGAGAAGCCTCAACTCCCTGATGGGGCCACCTCGCACTCCCCTGAGCACAAGAGCAGCCCCACCCCGACCATTGTCATTCTGTCTGCGGCTGATTGCCACATACAGAATGACAATGGGCAAGTCTGGTCTCTTACTGCATGTGGTGGCCTCCTCTTGCCGTCTAGGGCAGGGCATTCAGTCAGGTGGAAGAAATGAACAAAGACGCCCATGCTGCAAGGTGAGAATCCAGTTCATGAAAAGCTCGTGAAAGAAGTTTTAAAAAAAAGGGTTCTGGGTCTTTCACTGTCTCATCATTTTAAAACTGACGCATTTTCAATGTTATATTCAACAAAGCCATGGTTGCTGCTTTTTTTATTTTATGCAACTAGCAACCAAAGCCAATAGTTCTGGCTTGTAGGTTTAACACTACTTGTTGTGTTATATATCTGGATGCAATGACAGAAGCAGCAATCGGGCGGCACACTAAGCTAAGCACCGATTTTTAGCTTAGGTGTTTTAAGCCATGCCCTTAATTACATCGAACACCCCCTTTGGAGGGACCCCCCAGTTTTTTCATCCCACTTAAAGCCCTGGAAACAACACCATGTCACAGTGGCATGACTCATGACTTCCACTTTTTCGGATTGCCTATGTACAGGGGCATAGTGAGCCCTCCCCCGCCCCACCCCTTGCTTTAGGAACTAGAACAGGGGGGAAGTTCTTGATGGGCCTCTTCTGTCTGCAACCCAGCAGACAAAGGCTCAGCTCATAATTAATGTGAAAAGGTGTGTAAGTGAAGGGATGGGTGGGTGGATTAGTGAAAGGGTCAATGGATGAATGAAAGGATGAATGGATGGATAATGAGAGAAAGGATGGACGGATGAGTGAGTGGAAGGATGGATGAGAGAAAAGGTAAATAGATGGATGTATGGGTGGAAGGGTAGATGGACGGGTAAAAGGGTGGATGGATGAGTGAAAGGATGGATGGATGTGTGAAAGGGTGGATGACAGGCGAGTGAATGGGTGGATGGATGAGTGAACTGATGGATGGATTGATGAATTGATAGGTGAAAGGGTGAATGGATGGATGAGTGAAAGGGGGGATGTAAGGCTGGATGAGTGAGTGAAAGGGAGGGTGGATGGACAGAAGGGTGGATAGATGAGTGAAGAAGTGAAAGCGTGGATGGATGAGAGAAAGGATGGATGGATGAGTGAAGGAGTGAAAGGGTGGATGGATGAGAGAAAGGATGGATGGATGAGTGAAGGAGTGAAAGGGTGGATGGATGAGAGAAAGGATGGATGGATGAGAGAAAGGATGGATGGATGAGTGAAAGGATGGATGAGTGATAGGGTCAATGGATGGATTTATGAATGGATGAGTAGATGGATGGGTGGATGGAAGGATGGATGACTAAATGAAAGGGGATGGAGAGAGAAAGGGAGGATGGATGGACGACTGAAAGGGTGAATGGGTGGAAGGATGAGTGACTGGGTGGATGAATGAGTAAGTGAAAGGATGGCTGGATGGGTGAAAGGGTAGATGGCTGGATAGATGAGTGAATGGATGGATGAGTGGAAGAGTGGATGGATGAGTGTACGGATGGATAAGGTGAAAGGATGAATGGAGGCATGGATGAGTGAAAGGGTGGATGGATGAGTGGAATGGTGGATGGATAGAAGGATAGATGATGGATAGGTTTGCAAATGGTTGAATATTGATATGGATGGGCACACAGATGGAAGGACAGAATGAATGGTGAAAGACTGAATGATGGATGAAAGAATGATTACACCTTATAACCCCCATTATCTTAAGTACATTTCCTATAGATTGACTTTCCCATTTATATGAGTCATTGTCTCTATATAAATTGTGTGTAATGTAACACACTCCGACACCCTGTCCTACTTACTTGGGATGAGTAGCACTATAAAAGAAATTAAATACACATGAGAGAGGGTCTATGTGAAGAGGAGGGTGGTAGCAAGGCCGCACTGGCCGGACCGGGCATCGGGCGTTTCCCTGGGAGGCTGGAAATGGGGGGGAGGGCGGTTTTGTTACCACAAAAAGACCTGCACATTTGCTCAAAGCTGTGCGTATACTGTAAAACCATGAAGTGCACAATTGTCTCAACCTAATATAAACTTCTTTTCACTTGTACTTAAGTGGTTGTCCATTTACTTACTTATATACTATTGCATGACCTCTTCTGATGTGTCTGTAAAACTTACCTTTTGTCCTGAATTTTGACCTCCAGTCCTGAATTTTTGTCCTGAATTTTGACCCTTTGTCCTGAATTTTTACACTCACCATCCTGAATTTGCACCCATGCCAGTTGGTCACCCTACTCCAGATAGGGACGCAGTGCCTCCCGCACTATGGTAACCTCCACCGCGCTGTCGAGCAGAGTCACTGCCCATGTCCAGTCTAGGAGTAGCGTTCTCACCGTCTGAGGCATACTTCGCAGTCAAAGCGGCAACTTTCTTCTTTTGATATGGGGGTCAAAAATGAGGCAGTCCCTCTTGTTTGGCTTTTATGTCAAACTGTCGAGGTGGATCCCGTCCCTGTTGTGTGGTCGGACCTTTGCCGCGATCCTGGCGTTCCCCTCCACCGACTTGAGAGCCCGATGTGTCCTGTAAAGAACGAGGAGAGCGCTGATCAGGGACTTGAAATCTATCAGGAGTCTTAATTTTCGCGTGGTCGCGCAACTCATTAGTACACTCAGAAGAGTCAGGTGTCAGTGAACCAGCACGCGAACCTTGCCTCTGTTGTTGCTGCCCCTGTTTTTTATTTCTGCAGTTCTTTTTTAGGAAAGAACGGGCGCCCATCCTTATCAGTCTGGGCTTTTTGTTGAGTTTGAGTTTGAGTTTAATTCCCAGACTATTGCGCCCTAAGGTTTTATAAGCTTTAGCAATAATCATCGGCAATTCGCACTGTTTGTCTGCGTCAGCAGCAGCCTCCAAGCGTTGTGCCACTTGTAAGCTTACAGCTTCACCCTTCACATCAGCAAGGATCATATCGCAAACTACATCGAACACTCCCACCAATCTCATTCCCAACTCTAGGGCAGCCTCGGCCCCATGTTCATCCTGAACACGTTTTATCACGGAAGGGAGAACGGTCATTGAGGGAGTGCCAAAGCACATCGAATAGACTGCTGCAAACACTCTACCCCAAGTGTTACAATCAGCCAATTCGGGAACAAGGCCTTTAGGTAAGCTCATGGTCAGAATCCTGTGCTTTTCCACAGGTGTCGTATTTGGAAAAACAGCTTCGAGTTGCTCAAACTTTTCAGCAAGCCAATAAAGAAGCTCGTCCTTATTTTGCGGACGCTTGCCCATCATAGAATTAATCATGATAGGACTGATAACTACACCACCGGGTCCCGGTGGTTGTGCAGCAACTCCAGGTGGTCCCACCTGCATGTTGCACAACATGAACTGTATAACAGCTCTATGTACACGTATTAACGAAGTATGCAATACGCGTAGCTCTGCGACTGTAGCATTAAGATAATTTGGGTGTGCGGTATACCCAGCCAAAACGGGCCACGTGGCCCCATCAATCGATAACGGGCCTAAATGGACCGCTGTCATAGGGTGAGGAAGGGCGCCATTAAACCATATAGTGTGTTGCCAAGCTGTTAACGGAACTTCAAGAGATCGATAAGGCTGATAAGCCTGCGGTAACGCGGTGGCAGTATACTCGTGAAAGAAGTGATCTATGCCATCCGCTGCCGGGAAGGTGACCCAAGAATAAAACACCTCGAAGCGGTGCGCTGCATCCGCCTCAACAAAAATAATAAGATCAGCACCACCATTAGGGCCCCCATATTGAGTCAAATAAGAGGTGACTAGAGCGTGGTTCGGAAGCGCTATGGCGACTGCCATAATGGAAGAAAAATATGTAACAACCTACTCGCTGCAGCGCAACACTGGCTTAGAAAAAGAGAAAGACCTTTTAGAATTCAAGCTTGAAAAACCTATAACTTTATAATATAGGAGGCTACACCGTCACAACTGTCTCCGGAAATAGATGTGAGGGGATTGTGGACAAGCACAAGCACTACTCAGGAGTCTCGCAGATAAGTACCAGACCAAACCAGCGCCATGTTGCGGGGATTCTGCACCTACACAGAACTATGTGCAGGAAAACAGGACCTCGGTGTATAGGGGCTGGACCTTCCTACCACCTCAGTACCCACGATCCCAAAACCGACTAGCTATAGTGTCTAATTCGGTCTCCTACATAATATTGAAGCTACAAATGATTAGACAACCCAGAACACAACACTCCCGACTCTCTCAGGAATCGCGGTAGCAAGACACACCCTTTCGCTCACTCACTCGTACTTGTCCACAATAACAATTGACAGAATCACTGTTATAGTTCAAAATGTTTATTTGAACTACTGTGCTCTATAATGCAGTATACGAGCCACTACCAGCAGCAAAACGCATAAACGTAAAACAGTTAGCATTGTTGCAATTCCATAGATTATAAAAGGGGGATGTCATCATGTAGAGACAGTGGATAAAGGACTATCAGGCCTAACCACCCTGCCCTTGGCTAGAAGAAGTTTTATTATATAAAGGAAGATCTCTGGGCTTTGTCAACAGATCCCATACCTTAGTGCCTAGATGGTATTACTACATCATAGGAACAGCATAGCTCTTCTCCCTGGAAAGTTCCCTCTCCAAGTGTGTTTTAGAACAACATGCATCCCCGTAATATCAAAGCACGAGTCTTTAGCAGCAGCAGCTGTGTTAGCATATTTTGTCTAGGTGTTTTGTCTAGGCCATATAACATCCTAAGGAAAAGAACCATTATACCTACAAGTTAAATTCAAGCAATACAAACAAAACAGGACACTGTGCTCCAGGCTTGCACACTTATCATACCACCTTACCATGAGAGATCCGTAGGAGGTACTGCTTTCTCAGTACAAGCCGCCAAGAACGGAACTCACTACCAGCCAGAATTCGAAGCATCCAGAAGCATATACACAGAGGACAGTTGAAACCTTTTCAATACAGGAGAGCTCATATATGGTTTAACGTGATTTTATACAGCTATGTAATTTAATAGATAACCTTTGTGGCCCACACTCAATCAATCAGAGTTCTTACAGAGCACGATTACTCACCCGTGAGGATCTCAAGACGCGGGGGGTCTGCAGTTCAGTCGAAGAGCCAGATCTTGAGGTCCTTCCTGATAGGGCAGTGATGGTGATTGCCTGAGGTGCAGAGGTAGGGAGTTCCAGGTCTTTGCAGTGAGGTAGGAGAAGGTTCTTCCTCCAGCCGATGTCTTGCAGATCCGTGGGATAGTGGCCAGGACCAGATGGGTGGAGTGGAGGTGTCTGGTCAGTGTGTAGAAGGAGAGGCAGTAGTTAAGGTATTCAGGTCCGGTGTTGTGCAGGGCTTTGCAGGCATGCATGAGGAGCTTGAAGGTGATTCTTTTGTTCATAAGCCAGTGGAAGTCTCTCAGGTGACTTGAGATGTGGTTTCGGTGGGGGATGTCCAGGACACTAGTAATAATACCATAACACTCAGCGGTCTGCAGCCAACTGTAACTTTCACCTGTTAGCTTCATATAAGACGTATCTGCTACAAGGTTTGTCCATCATCAGTACAGTGCAGCCAATAAACCAGCCATCATTAAACGTACAGGTATCAAATAACTGAAGAGATCTGTCTCACTCTGCTGGCCAATCAGAGGATTTTAATCTATTCCACCACCGAAGGTCCCAAATATCTATATAGTATGTTCAGGATCAACCTTGCAGTTATGAGGCTGCAGTGTTTTCTGCATAATTATGGATTTATGACATTTGCCAATTAATCCATCATCTGTTGATTAATCTGCAGTTTTCATTAAAAAAATTGTTTCTAGGTGTGAATGGTAGAGATATTTCTTGGATCACTTATTTCCCCTCTAACAGACCATCCTGCTTCCTCCTTTTACCCTAATTCTCTGCAACTCCCACACGAAGTGCCACAGGGGTCGTCCTTAAGCCTACACTCTGCAACATTTATATGATTCCCTTAACGACCCTGATTCAGAGTTTCAGATTGAAGTTTTGTTATATGCAGTTGGCACACAGATTGTCTTGTCATTAACTAATGAGAATACTCTCTGCCAAGACAGATTTAAGCCTCATTGCAGTCTCAGTTTGGATGAACAACAACTGTCTAAAACTGAACTCAGGAAAAAAGGTGATCTGTGTTCTAGGCCAAAATCCACACCTCTGTTCTGAAAAGTGGCCTGATTGGTTGATTGGCCCGTTGAACTAGGCCCACATCAGATTCCATCTAAGGCTGCAAAAACTCTTGGGTTGAAGTTCGACAACCAACCAGCATTTAAATCTCAAATTATTTTTGTGTTGCTGCTTCATGCTTTGGCTTGATGAGAATTTTAAGGAAAGTGATTAGATTCCTTCCACAGACTGCTAGTACATGCTCCTATTACCTCACGACTAGACTACTTTAATTCTGTTACCCAAAGTTGCTTATTCTTTATTGACTTCCCTTTTGAACCTCTGAATGCATATAAGCGCGGATGTGGTAAAACAACATTGAATCCTTGGGCACATAATGCCGAATTCTACACAATTAGTGTGGGTACTGTTGGACCAACCTTTTATAGGGCAAGTATTTCTCCTAGCTGTGCAGTGTTATCACCTAAATGTTTAGAAGTGTGCATAGCACTCTGAAGTTGCCATCCTCAATAATTCCCTGCACTGCATCACAAGCTGCGGATAATTTCTATTTTATTCCAACTACAGGCTATACAGAGCTGTCCATGTGAAACATGTTTTTATGCCCTTGTATGGGTAAGACATTGGAAGACTGTGGAACATTTTAGGTGTATTGGCTGTTTTGCAAAAATTCTTGCATACAGACTGTAGAGTCATATTCAAATTTTACATCAACAGAATTTATAGAAGAATCTATAATGAATTGTTTCCCTTGTAACAAATTATGCTTTTTCTATAAGGTCATATGCACGCTGATGAAATTTGTTTCGATGAGTGTGAACCTTACTCAGAAGAGGAGTACAGAGGTGATCTGTAGACAATGGGAGCTGCAGGTATTTAATTGCAAACTATGTATTTGTAGCCTGAGGTACAAGGAACAACGCTGATTACTAGGTTTGTTTTAGTATCTCTTGTCTGTAAATATTTACAGCCCAATTTTGACTTTGGCGGACAGATGTAAATCTGTTGGTATGGTCGAGTACTTTATTCCCATCATAGTGAGGGTCCTCCGCCTGCCAAATTTACAGAGGTCCGATGGCCCAGTGGACATCTCTCAACTTTGACAGGAACCACTATGACAGAGCATGTTATCAATTGCATAGTTGTGGGGTCCTTTGAGAGTTATGCAACATAAACCCCTTTGTGACCTGCCAGAACGTATGTGAATGTATCTTAACTAAATTAAAACACCTCAACTCATGTATCTCCCACACTGTCTCCCTCAACCTACCAGCCAATGCAAAATCACACACAGTCCTCTTCCCTGTTAACAGAATAATAAGAGCTAAAACAGTCCCAATGCACTTAAAGCAAAACTGAACAGGAGTTTATCTTGGGAAAAACTACTTGTGCTGTACCATCATCACCAGCTACCAGCCAGAAGCATCTACTTTGAAGCCTCTCTGCATGGGGGACCAAGCATTTTATGGTACTAGTTACAAAACAGAACAGACTTAAGACACCGTTGCGGAATCAGGCCCGACAGACCTCCAGTCAGTGGTCCTGACCGCAGTATTAGGATGCGACCATTCTCTATGGAGCTTGTGCTGCGGTCAGAAACTGGCCGCAGCACAAGATCCTATGAAGAAATGGGAGTTTTTGTTAATCCCTGCACCACGTGGTACAGGGATTGACAGGGGGGAACCTTATGTGCTCCCCAGTCCCACAACCGGAGGCCACTGTTGAAAGGGGGCCCTGCTGAGGGGCCTCAAAGCCATTTCCGTCAGAAAGCCCGACATGATAAGCCTGTGGGAAACCGACATTGTAATCCCACGGTGGAAACGCTGTCCATTTTGGGATTATGTGCTGGTTCCGAATGGAGCCCGTCGGAAGCCAGCCTAACTGATCAGCCGGTTTCAATTCCAACCGCCGTATTCGTAATACGGCAGTTGGAATTCAAACCGAAGATGTTGGTCAGAAAGCCTCCAACCACAGGTCGGAGGCTTTCCGACCAACATCAAAATCAGGGCCTAAATATTAAAATGATCGTAACACCATCAGATTATCCACCATTCACAATAGCTCCACCACAAGAACATAGTTCATACTACATGAATAGGTGACACTAATCAGCGGAATAAAACCACTGCCTTTCGTATTCATATCAAGACCTGCTGATATATAGTATCCATTATATCAGTGCCAGGCATTATAGTGGTGAGGCCTGCCGGAGCCTAGCACACACCTTATTCTGAGTCATTGTGTAGCCGGGTCGGGGAGTCTACACCTCCATGTAGATACACACGTTATCTCTTGGTACCTTTAACTTTTTCACATATGCGGAAGCTTGTTGCTGGTTGGTACAGGTAGTCTGCATGCCACGATACATTATCTTTAAATTATAAATGCAGTATGCAGTTCCTAGTGTGAGAGGACTGAGACAGTTGGTTCCAATGAATGGAATATGCTCCAATAGGAGCACTGGCCCTCACACACCCGAATGGGTGTCATGATTTATCATTGGGCTAGCTCCTCGTTGGGCTGGCGCTGCAATGTCCATCGGACACCCATGAGGGGGCACTTTGCCAATGATCTTTTTAGAATAGCCGTAAGATGAAGTGGGGGGTGTGGGCTAAAAATGTGGTGTAGATTGATGAGAAAAAGTGAATTAAAATAGGTGCAGTGATGCTCAGAAACAAAATATTTAATGAATAATATCATTGGCCTAGTTAAAATCTTGTTTGCGACCTTGGGATATAATGATCCTAGATAGTCTGGTGAATTATTTGGTCAAGCTACCTCAGGATATAATGATCCTGGATAGTCTGGTAAGTTATCTGGTCAACATGTTTCTCACCTAGTTATGTCAGGAGTGATCAAGTGGCGATTCTTCAGGACCTAAAAGCTACCCTAATCTACACAGTGGTGGTATAAATGCTCTGTATACAATAAACAGTCACTCAGCCAATAATACGGTAAATATTATACCTTGACTTCGATAAAACCATCCTGGAACACAAAGACAAACAAAGAATATACATGTTTGTCAATCACAAACAAATGATTCTGGACAAAGCATGCAAAACAAATGTCATCAGCATGCCCCAGAGTGAAGTGTATAAAACAACATGGAAATGACACCACTAAACATACATAATTACGTGAGAACACTCTTTGTACAAAACTGTAAAAGTTGGCAAATTGATGTAAAGTAACAAAACTCACACAATTAGGGAAATGGATCGGGCCCCACAAGTAAAAGCAGGGAGAACGCCAATTAGCGTCCTGGGGAAAAGAGTATAGGATTGAGTCAAGCTCGTCTTACCGTAGCGGTAGAAGAAAACTCCAGTCTTATGAGGAGATATACTTACATGGACGCGGGACGTCGTCCACCACAAGCCCTACCCCAGCTCTGCTTTCTTGGAGGGAAGCGAGCTAAGCGCGGTGAGGACTATTTAAGCGCGACTAGAGGGCGTCAAGGCGTTGCACAGCATCGGTCTACAACACCGTGTGGGCCAATACGGGGGCCCTCTTGGGATTTACAGAAGCGCCAAAGGCTCTTTATTATGACCAGACATATGACAGATGCAAATGACAAAATGGTGGGAGGTGCGTGATAGTACGGGCGCCATCTTGGAATTCAAAAGAGCGTCAATGGCTCTTTTATTAAGACAAGACAGGTGAATGGTGTAAGTAACATATTCATAGGAGAGTTACACCACGGTCTGTTTTTTCGTGTGCTAGGATATAAAATGGTGAGGCGTCCAAAGTTAGTCTAATAAACAATAATCAGAATAGACCACAATCACCCTGAAAAACGGTTGAGCACAATGTAATCAGCCTCAAAACTCAAGAGTTATGAGGTCACATAGGGGACACTGCTAGGAACACCTTCAGAGCAGTATATATTCTCTAGTCTCTGAAATGCAAGTATCATAAAGCCTGTTGGTGTGTGCAGTAAGGTGCCTCAATGATGTACTAGGTGCCCCGACAGGAGATAGAGGGTTTAACAGGCAACAGTGTCTAGAGGTCTCAACACAAGATGCATTAGTTGTTTAATCATGCCCATGGAATGTCGTCACTGAAGCCCATAGTGTATGTGGAAAGCCAGAAAATCCAGTACTGTTCTTTCCTGAAAAGAGTATCTTTACTCAGGTGTTAGTGGGCCTCTAGTAAAGTCCATCTTAAATCATCAGGAGAGTGACCTACAGTGAGAAAGTGGGTATTCATTTTTGTGCTAGATCTTTTGCAACAAATGTTGCTACGGTGTTCTGTAATCCTAACCTTTACTGCTCTGGTTGTCATGCCTGTATATTTCATGTGGCACGGGCAGGTGATCATGTATATGCCATTTTTGGAGTTGCAATTAGTATGTTTTTTCTGTACCCATGTAACAGTGTTGCTCAATTGGATTTCTGTGGTAGCAACAGTGTAGGCGCAAACATTGCAGGCGCCACAAGGGAAATGCTGCACCACAGGGGAAAGATGCCATACAGACCTCTGTGTAGGTTTTCTAGGACTAGTGTGGATAAACATGTCCTTAATTTTAGTAGTTCGCTTGCATGCCAACCTAAGTAGTGGTAACAAAAGGTTAGCTGTTTGTAGGATAGTCCAATGTTTCCTAATGATTTTTTGAATGATATTGGACTCAGGTGCAAATGTGGTGAAACAATTAAGTATATCTGAATTTGGTCTAATCCGTGGTTCTAGTAGGGCACTCCTGTTATTGGTCTTCGCACATTTCTGTGCAGTCTTAATGCATTGTCGGGCCTCTAGATTTTCTGCTAGTTCTTGAGCTTGCAAATTGTAATTGTGCTTATTGCTGCAACTGTGGCGTAATCTCAAAAATTGCCCGTAGAGCAGATTATCACCCAAAGCTTTTGGGTGGTGGCTCCTGTACAAAAGCAAACTATTGCTACCTGTAGGTTTTTAAAAAAAAGTTATTGTATGGAACCTGCCATTAGACAGATGGATCATAAGGTCCAAAAACAGTAGACCCTCTTCAGAAAAGTTGTTTTTACTCCTTTCCAAAAGATCAAAATGTCAATATAACGGCACCAACTAAGAATATTAACATAGTAAGGATTGGTTGGGCATAAGATATTCTCTTTTTCAAAATTAGCTAAATAAAGGCAGGCTAGGCTGGGGCAAAGGTACTACCTAACTGCAAGTTCTGTGTGAAAATACAATGTGACACAAAGATAAATGTGTTTATATAGTAACGTGCGCTAAGCAAATGTGGCCTGTATCGTGCATAGTTAGGCTAACATAGGGAAGACCACAATGGGCCATGCACTGAACACATGACACCCTCCCCTTGGTCAGGAAGGTAGCACAGAAAGGGATAACAGAATTAGGAAGATAAACAAACTCAAAGCCATTTCCAAAAACGAATTATCAAGTAAGGCATGTAAAAGACAATTTGATTAAAAATGTATATATGTATCCAAACAATGCATGTCGGAGGCATCCAGTATGTGATCAGCCGTTGACAAGGCGAAGGACTCAATGATGGAGTCTGACTTCGCGTAGAATGATAGGGCCACCGCCCAATTCAGAAGTTCTAAAGAGCATACATGATCCTCAATCTCGGCTAAGGCGGAGGCAGTCACCGGGCCACCTGCATTGATTTCAATGAAACTTTGATCCAGTATTCGCTGTGCTGTTGCACAGAAATCCTCATTGGCTCTAGACTAGGATGATGTAGAAGTTGCAAACCCATGGAACAGTCCTGATAATGGGTCACTAAGGGACTTATCAGCAGTTCAAAATCAAGGGCAGCGGGCGTCTGCAAAGCCAGGCATATGTCAAGTGCCCATTGACAGGCTGCACACAGGTGAAATAAGCATTTCAAAATGTTAAACACCAATCCTCATCCAACGCCTGCAGCTGAAGTATCCCAAATATCTGAAGCATACGCTCACAGTAGTGTTGGAGCAATGCCATCTCCCAGGAGTCCACAGAAGGAGCATCCATTACGGAACAGTAGTAACAGGATGAGAATGCTGCCAATGAGGAACAGCAGCAACGGAAACCCGCTGAACACGCTGGAAAAAATGGAGGGTATAAAAGCTGGAATTACTCCAAAGATAGTTTGGAAAGATTTCACAAGGCCAGAGCCTACAAGTTTAAAAAGGTGGGATATGCCCACTGTATCAGAGGCATTTAATATTTGATGTATCAGTTCTTTCTCCAAAATGCAGGGGAAGATTTGTATTTAACAATGATTGTATTTCACTGGAAGTTCTAGCCACCTGCAATGTGAAGGTCTCGAGGGCAGATGTGAGAGCCCCTTCTTGTTGGAACAATAATGCTTTGAGTCTGCTTAGCTTGTTAAATCCTGCCTTCAAAGTTGGAATGGAAGGCCACAACGGGCTATCTACACTCCCATGCGGAGAGGAAAACAAGAAGTTGTGACTAACTTGGAAACGGATACAATAAACAGGACTCCCGCCTGTAATGCCACAACAGTCTTGATTATTAAGTAAGAGATAGCTTCCATTTGAAAGAACTGTAACTAAGGGGAGAATTGCCGGAACCGGAGTTCCTTTTAAATATCAAGCCAAATTGGGTGCTGAAGCATTATAGGTGCCGTGAATTTTAACATGCTGGCAAACAAGTGAATGTCTGGACCAAGAGTCACACTCCTCTCCCGTAAGAAAAACTTCCTTATCAGCACGTTCACAGTGATAGGTAAAGGGCAGGAACCATAACTCATGTATGTAGCTGCTCTCAAGGGGTTCATATCTACCCATTGGAAAATGTTTCTTGCAAGCTGTAAACTGAATAGTTGAGATGGGCAATGAAATAACACTGTGCATTAACGACACCGCTGAAGGCGTTTCGGCTATAGTGAATGGTAAATTTAGCATGGTGTAAGTGGCGGCTTTCATAGCCATTGTTCGTTGTTTGTGTGTTAAATTGAACGGCAGAAATAAAGCAGTAAAGTTCAGGTAATGCCATTTTTCAGTGTTTGAAGCGTCCAGCTGAACTGCATAATAGATCTGAGCTGACTTTGACCATGATACAATGTTGACATATCACTTTGCACAATATCAATAACAGAGTACATAATGTTATTCAAATTATAAATAAAGGATGACAATGTGTTAATACTGTTGTCTACTACAGCAAGTACTTTTAAAAGATTATCTTGATCAATTTGTCTAAGACGTACAGCAGCTTCCATTTGGGATAGTTTTCAAATTTCATCATAAGCAGCATACATAAATCTTTTAGAACGAGGGGATTTAGGACCCATCTGTCATGTCCTTGGACAAAAGAGGAAGATGTTGTTTCCCTGTAGATAACTTAGAATGTTCTAATCATTACTGTCATAGCTTTCCCACTGAATAGGTGGCAATAATGTTCGAATGAGTTGACTGTGAAAACCATGGATCAGGTCTACTTGATTTGAACCCGGGTGTGGAGTCCAGAAAATGAGCATGACAACCATTTGTGTCTACTGGCCACAATAACCACCCACCAAGATTAAAAAATGACTTGCTAAATGTACCGTTTTGTATCATACCATTTAACTGGGTTTCAGTATAGTTTGTGTAAGACAGCCAATCATCAAAGCGGGCAATTGAAGGAATGGTCAGGGCATTCACTTCTTTAATTTTGGCCATCCCAGACAAGTAGTCTGTTGGATCATTTCATTTAAGAAGATAATTTGTGTGGGGATGAGACAAGCTTGAAATAAAGTTTCTGTGCCCTGGACCTGCCAGGATCTTGTCCCTCAAATTGATTTAAGGTCAATATTGACTTTCCAATAATCATAGCCTTTATGGGCCAGCTGGTCCACAAATGAAACCCCATATAACAGCTCAGTCTGAGTAAGCATATATTTTTTGGTGGGGTTGGAACCAATTTGAAATAGTATGGCATAGGTTCTGAAATATCATAGCTCATAAAGTGTACTTGTCTGTCTGTGTTTTGAACTTCCTTATGCAGGAGTTGGACAATGTTTCCTTTGTGTATAATTGTAATGAGGACGCTGTCCACTTGCCCTATGTAGAACATTATGTCCATAATGGTGATAGCAGAACATCTCAGCGTAATTAAAAGAATTAGGATATAACTCTTCTGATTCAAACACAGTATAATATTCTAATTCAGAAAGCATTGAATTCAGTGTCAACATCCCAATCATCTGACTGTAATCCCTGTACTATTACATCACCCATGGAAACTTTAAACACATATGGTGTCTGTAGGGTCTCCGTAGGACCGAATATATCAATAGGAACTTTATTCGAAACAATTCCATCAGTCACTGGAACAGTTGAAATGTTGACAAAGGACAAATCTCTTTTTATTTTATGTAAAGAGGAATGGGGGGCCAACACCCCTCGACCAGCTCTGTAGCAGAACGTTCTGGCAGGTAATGGTCAATTATCAAAAGAAAAAAAACTGTCACAAATCCAATCCACATAAATAAAACAAATCAAGGAACATATGATCCAGACATATATCCAAGGAGGGACCAGATAATTGCATTTCAACTAAGAAATAAAAACACAAATCTGCGCTGGAGGTGGATGCAAAACCGAAGACACTGAAGAACTGTCAGAAGATAAATGGTTTTAATCCATATTGTACCCGGATTAACTCAACTGGAAAAGAGGAGGCTGCGATTCAGCAGTTGGATTAAAAAATGTAACTCAAGAGGGGTGTCCAATAGCGGATCAGTGTAAATGACCTCCATTGTGGAAGATGGAAAAGTAGAAACAGGTTTCGGCCTCCCCATGCCCCCGACAGCTGGGGAGAAGCAGTAACAGAGGTACTCACTGGCTGCAAAGAAAAGTTTTGTTGGGGACTACTCCTGGGCATACTATTGAGAATCGGTCATATGGTTTAGTTTGACATGTTCAATCGAAAGAAAGCGATTTTCTTTATATCCTGGAAGTGGCAGCAAAATCACAGTTCGTGTACCCTGGATGCCAAGGACTGGAACAGGAGCATGGTAAGTTGGTCCAACTTCCTTCTTGATGGCCACTTTTCCCGAACCTGATCTCCGACTTTGGGAAGCCAACCAGATACAGGAATTTGAGTATCAGGACTCGACAAGAGAGTTGCAGGCAAATGTGTACGAGCCAGGGAGTCACTGCACTTTTGTAAATCCTGTAAGACAGTACAGTGGTTATTTACATCAAAGGCCGCGGCTGCCGCCACAACATCTGGACCATCAAGGTCTGGAAGATGCATCTTGATGCCAAAGAGCATTTCATACGGGGTCCGCCCACCCAGAGATATTTTAGGGAGATTATTCAATGCTCGTTGAACCCCTTAGAGATGGTTCAACCAACCACGCCCTGTACCTAAAACTTTAGCCATTAAGGACTGCTTTAAGTCACGGTTCATTCTCTCCAAAACAAAATTGCCCTCAGGCCTATATGGAGAAGAAAAATGCACTTGCACACCCATGGACTTCATTGAATCACTGTATGTTTCAGAAGAGAAAGCTGGACCTTTGTCCAAGTGGAATGCGTGACAGGCATCAGTCCCGATGTAGACCTGCAAGTCTTTACTAGCAGTCCAAGTGTCAGTCAAGCGCTCTGGCCAAACCTAGAGGAACCTGGAGCAAGAATCAACTGCAACCAAAGTAAATTTGAAAGCAGTATCTGAAATCAAAGGACCACAATGATCTAGGTAAATGCAGCCAAAAGGCTGATTAGAAATAACCTGTCTGTGGTGGACGAGACACAGTAGAACCTTTCATTTGTTCACAAATGTCACAACATAAGACATATTTTCTGGTTTGCTTGTACAACCCTTGCCACCAATACCGCTGTTATAAAAGGGAAATAGTGCCAGCCACTCCAGCATGTGCTGAAGCAACGCCTTCATGCGTGGCAATTATTAAAGAAGGTCTGCGATCAAGGTTGGGGATTTTGCGATCGCCCACCCCTGGAATAGTCACAAATGGAACATTTTGGTCATTCAGAATAATACGAATATTTTGTAGGAAAAACTTTAGGTAATGTGGTGACGGCTTTAAAAGCATGGACGGCAGCTAAAATGTCATTTATCAATACAAGTTTTAGAACATGTAATTGCTGCTATTTTAGACGTGGCTACTGCAGATGTGGCTGTCTCATAAGCCAAAGAATTCCCTATTGCATGTGCATGTTGATGACTCAATGTATGTATAACATGAATTTGTGGCACCCACTCATTAAGACTTGCCATCTTAACCCAAAGCATCTTGTGCTTAATTGTGCTACCCTTGGGATCCTTGAAATCATTTTGTTGCCAGAACTGTAAATTATTATTAAATCATTGCATCCAGTAAAATGAATCACACACTATGAGTGTGGGAAAATCGGGATTTGCATGTTCAAGTGCAAGATGCAAAACCTTCAGTTTAGCCAAATGCGCAGTACAGTCTCCCAGAGACTGAGTGTGAGTAAGTGTAAGATGAAAAACGCCACCTAACATAGTGCCCAAAATGATGGCGCATGCTGAAGAATATTGCTGCTTATAACCTATAGCTGGTTGTGCTGAACCATCAGTGTAAATAATGCACTTGTAGTCATCACGTGGAAGAACTCAATAGGGCATAGGATAAACGTGTTCATACTGCAAAAATTCTTGCATCTGCAAAGAAGGGTCAAAGACAAAGTCAACATCAACAGCTGTTAAGGACATAGCCCATTGAATCCATCGAGAATGGAGGGCTTTAGAATTAGGAACGCAACCTTTGTGACAGCCTCCAAGGTGGGCATAGGAGAAACAAGAATAATGTGTTTGCTTTGAGCAAGAGGCCGTTCCTTGAGAATGGCCATCTGTACAGCGGTTAGTATTTCCTCAGTGGAAGCAAAATGCATTTCCGATAGGGAATATAAATGCGATTTATAAGCAATGGGAAAAGTGTCACCCTCATTAAAGGTGACATATGTAATCCCAAGTGAACCCGGTAAAATCAGGATAACCAAATTCATTGTATTAAGTTATGTAAGCAAATGTTGCGTTTCAAACAAGTCAGACTGTAAAGATCTGAGAATTTCAGTATGTTCAGTCATCCAGCAGGATGCAGAAAAATCTGGACGTATTAAGGCATAGAGCAGTTTAACACACTGAGCATAAATCGGGAATTCAAGTCAAGCAGGAATATAAAAACCTAAGCCAGGACTGCAATTTTTTCATTGTACTTGGGGGTTGCAACTGTGCACATTTCTCAAAAAAGTGAGGTGCCAGGCTTTTATCCTCATTGGTTAATTCATAACCAAGGAAAAGGACACCGAGGAAAACAATGTGAATTTTCTTAAAATTGAATTTATAACCAAGTTCAGCAAAGTGTGTTATAATGCGATCTGTTCTTGTAAATGAAGATTCGATTCATCATCCGGTAAGTAGATGTCATCGACATAAGACAGAGCATTCGGGTCAATGTCATGCAGAATCGACACAATACGTCATGCAAAGACACCTGGGCTGTTTTTATAGCCCATAGGTAAACGAGCGTAGAGCCGCTGAGGGCCGAGGTCAGAAAATGTGGACCAATCATAGCTCTCTGGAGCCAAATTGTGAGTGAAAAAAACATTGGAAATATCCAATGTAGTCGTAAATAATTACGAACAATATTAATAATTAAGGCCGTACTATGTGAATCCTGCACAGCAAATGTGCGTGTATGACCATTCAAATGTCTGTAATCTAACATAATACGATAGGAGTGATCAGGTTTCAAAACCGTAAATAGAGGATTATTTATTTGAGACACACACTGTTCAATTACTTCCTGGTACTCTAACTGAGTAAGAATGTCTTTAAAGGACGCCTTGGCATCACGTATGATAGGAGGCAGTGGAGTGGAACGTACAGGAATAACATGGAAAGGGGAATCCTAGTCCCAAACAGCCTGGCTGCAATATAAAGTGGGCCCAAAGCAAGAGCCGATTCAGAAGCATACGCTTGTTTAACCTCGTCAGGGACTATATGCAAAAAGGAAGGGAGGATGATGTCCTTTCCCTGGGGACAAGAAAGAATAAAAGTAGGAGGCCAATCAACCTCCGCCAAAAGAATGTTGTAGGAAGAAGTCAAATTGTCCCAAAAGAAAGCTTGAATGGAGGTTTTAATGTCACCTTCAAATTGAATATCTAAGTGATAGAGCCTATCTGGGGGTGCAAAGCGGCTATCCGTGGTCTCTACAGTGACAAAAGTTTCAATTGCTCTCGCCTCCAGAAACTGGTGGAGTGTCTGGTGCGCTATAGTGACTTTGGTCGCGCTGTAGAGGAGAGTCACTGCCCAACTCCTGTCCAGGAGAAGGGTTCTCACCATCTGGGGCATATTTAGCTGTCAAGGTTGCATCTTTCTTCTTTTGAAAAGGGTCTTTGTACGGAGGTGGATACTCTTTCTTTATCTTCACGTCAAACGAGCTTGTGTCTCCCGTTTAGGTTGCATGTATTCTTCTCGTCTGTGATCAGATCTCCCTCCTCTTACGTACTGCTGGTCAGACCAGTCCTGAAAGGAATGAGAAGAACGGGGATCAGGAACCTGATATAGAGCAGGAGTCTTGATTTTAGAGCGATCACGAAAATTGTATCACCATTCAGAGGACTCGGGGGGCGGTGAACCGCCACAAGGTCTACTTTTTGGCTGTGGTTGTTTAGATGGGCATCCTTGTCCAAAATAGGTTTGACGAGGTGGAATGGATGGCCTGATCCGCAAACTATTACTTCCCAAGAACGTAGACACCTAAGCTATTAAAATAGGTAACTCACGTTCGCAGTCTTCCATAACCACCACGGTAAGTCGCTGGTGTATAGGCAAAGACTCTGCTTCACCTTTATCATTAGAATCATGTTGGAGATAACTGAAAAATTACCCACAAGTTTCATCCCCATATCTAGGGCAGGACCTGCCCTATCTTCATTCTGCATTTGTTTAAGGACGTTCTGCAGAATGCCCATCGAGGGTGTGCCATAACAGTGAGTATATACTGTGGCAAAAACAGTCCTCCAGGTGTTGCAGTCAGCTAAAGGGGGGACCAGACCATTGGGTAAACACATAGTCGAATTTCTATGTTTTTCTTGTGGTCCCGTAAAGTAAAACACAGCAGCAAGTTGATCAATCGTCTGGGCAATACAAAAGGGAATGTCTTCTCGATTAGTTGCCCATTTGCCCATAGCTGAATGTACAATGACTTTACTGATAACAAGTCCCACTGCCTGTTGTCCGTGTGCTGGTGTGAGAAACAAATTGGATTAAGCATCTGTATAAAAGAACTACTTGGTTATACAACGCACGTGTTTCTGCCAAATTTAGATTAGCTAATTTTGGGTACAGCATAAAACTTGCAAGAGTAGGCCAGGTGGCCCTGTTAATACTTAAGGGGCCCATATGAATAATGCTGGGGACATGGAGAAGAGGGCCATTAAACCAAGTCTGGTGTTCCCAGTAAGATGAACTTCAAGAAGTGCATAAGGACAATAGAGCTGCAGTGCCGCTGATGCAGTGTAAGTATGAAACATAATGTCATTAGCGTCCACAGCTGGAAAGGTGACTGAGGAATAAAAAGCCTCAAAGCGGTACGCTGCGTCTGCTTCAATTACAACAATCATTGGCATAGCCAATAGGTCTCGCCTTTGGGACCTTATAAGTGTTTAACCATGCAACAGTTAATGTTGTTGCACCAAGGATATTGTGCTGCATAACTAAATACTTATAAGGTCCCAAAAGCGAGACCTATTGGCTATGCCAATGCTTGTTTTTTCTGGTAACAAAAGGTTCACCCACACAGGTGTGCTTTCAAGCAAGACCCAAAAAAATCATCTAAAGGATGGGATGTTATTTCTGGAAAGCTGGAGTTTTCATGCTGGGCGCTCTGTCCTAACATCCAATTTTTTGTTCGCACACTCAAGACTGTGAGCTCAAGCCCAGGCCCCTGGGGTCAAACAAAGTGTCAGCACTATCTTGGTACAGAATGCTGGGTTTCAATTAAACACTTTGGTCACACCTATTGCTCTTTTTATACTCCCACTTCCCTGTGGTCTTATGTACACATGGTTTCACTCACCGTCCACACCCGAGGTTAGGTGCTCATGCAAAGTGCTCTGACTGTACTCACACTCATAATAGCGCTGTACTCAAAGACCACTTTTCTCACACCTTGTGTTGTGTGATCGTATCTAGAATTCTGTCCTCGTTCCTGTTCCTCTGGAGTCAAACCCAGGGCCATTGGAATTACATGATTCTGCAGCTGGGGCATTTTCCACATAAACAAGGATTTACCACGATAGCCACATAAACAACCATCTGCAGCATAATTTGCAGATTTCAATAGCAAAAACGCTGTATCTAGCTCAAACAGAGCAAACGTTGCTAAACTAAAAGCCTCACATAGTTCTGCGCACTACCAGACCCTTTGTAGAGATTAAATGGTCCAGTGTTAGCTTCTAATTGCAACCTTAAAGTGTGGAACTGGAACTAATGTGGGGAAGCAGTGCCCCAGACAGAACTGACGCGTATTGACATGGCAATATAATGGGCCTACTGCCACAGAATGTGCGGCGTTACACTGTATAATTTGCTTTTCCATACCACCTTGGTTATCCAATTTGCCGCATAGTTTGGTCCTACCTTGCCGCATAATTCCAGTGGCTTCGATCATACAGCGAGCCTCGCACCCAGCATTCAACGCTGACACACACAGACCTGTACCCACACCCGACCCTCTGTGCTCACATACGGGGCTGGGAGCGATCACTGTGTGTTTACATTCCACCATCGTGCATAACAAATGGGAATGGATACATCGCCAGCGCGGTAGATGATGACGAATGCAAGATGCTTGAAAATGTCCGTCTCTAATGCAATGTGATGTTTTCTTTTGACGTGGAGGCGGAGAAAGCATCCTTAGGGCCACTCCGCAGAACCCCTCCCAACACCACGCTCCCCGGACTGCCTGGTGTCGCGAGGATGAGGTGCTCCCTGGGGTGGGCTGGGACGGGCAGCAGGGGGTGTTAATGGATGCTCAGCTCCTGGAAGCTTTAATCCGCTCAACATCTGCTTCCTGCCAAGAGAGCTCTTATTGCACTAATCAGGCGCGTGCCCAATCAGCGCGAGGCAGCCTCCTCCTCCCGGGCCCTCCACTCTCAAGCGAGGCGGCTCCGCTCAGTGTGGGAAAAGCGCTGACCTATCACCGCCGGGGAAGCGGGCAGCCCTCCAGACCCTGCATCCACCGCCGCCCGTGAGAGGCAGACCGAGGCCGGGCCTGCACACTGCGAGGCAGCAGAGGGCGGCACCGCGCCGGCAAGCTCAGGAGGTCAGCCGGGGCGCAGCAGGTGGGTAGGACCGCCGGAGGGGAAGTTGTTGGGACGAATAACCCATCCTCCTGGGTCAGGCATGGAAAACGGGATGGGTGAGAGTCATAATAAGAACGAGAAAATGGGAGCAGAGACTGCATTGGGGACTACATTGAAAAGGATGGAGAACATAAGGGGAAATGTGGGAGCTAGTGGGGCAGAAAAGTAATCAGAATTTAGGTAAAAAGAAAATAGAGTGGAAGACCAAAGGAGAAGAAAAAAAGTATAATGACCGAGCACGTAGAAGAAATCCAACAAAAGGAAAATCTGGGGGAAAACAAAAGGACAGAGCGAAAGAGAGCAACAGTGGAAAGCTGTAAAAGATAGAATAGAGAACAAACAGAACAAATGTTAGGAGAATGGAAAGAGGGAGAGAATTAACCAAAACAAATATGAGTGGAACATGGACAAGTAGAAGAACAAGCGCGTGCGCCTCGCACGGCAGCAGGGGGAGGGGGGAGAGGAGGGAGCCTGCGCGATTCCCTTGCGGGAGCGAGCGGCGCCAGGAGCGATAATTGCGAACATATGGCGCCAGCTGCTCGCTCCCGCAAGTGAATCGCCAAACGTACACGCGTTGCCATTGAAGGCAATGGAACGCGTGCACGTTTTTGGCTGAAAAGCCGAATCAATCGCAAAAGGTCTTTTTTCCTATGCAGCGCATGCGCGCTGCGTAGGCGAGACCTAAAAACCACAGGAGCTCCCGCATTAGGGCCCCCACGCTGAAGTAAGTATTGAATAACCGCTGGGCGGCATTTAACTGCAATCGCAACAGGTTGCGCCATAATCAATTAGTCAAGAATGCCAATGGTGCCACAAAGATGACATAAACCTCTTAATATTCAAGCTTGAAAAAACAACAGAACTAGGTGATCCCTAAAAACTATGGAGGATAAATCCCAAACACCAGTGACGTCTCCGCAAAATGGTGCGAGGGTATTGTGGACAAGCACAAGCGCTACTCAGGGTTCACGCAAATAAGTACATGACCAAACATTGGCGGCGTCATGTTACAGGGATTCTGCTCAGGAACAGGACTATGCTTGGTACCATAGAACGTCAGTAGGTAGGGACTGAGTCACCATACCACCTCCATACCCATGAGCCCGAGTCTGACCTACTATAGAGTCTCACTTGCCCTCCCAACCATTTCCAGAGAGACAAGTGAATTGACACCTCAGAACACAACACTCCCGGCCCTGTCAGGGATCGTGATAACAGGACACCCCCTTTCACTCTCACACTCTTCCACAATAAGATATAAAAGAGACACGAAGGAAGTTTGAAATGTTTATTTAAACTATTGTGCTCTAAAATGCAGTGTTCATGCCACAATCAGAAAACAAATGCTTAACAAAAATACCGTCAGCATAGTCAGTCAACCATATATTATGAAAAGCCCTGTCATATTATAAGACAGATTAGCCCGACCCCCTCCCCTTCTACAAAAGCGGAATGATTATATAAGAAAGATCTCTGGGATTAGTAGTGGGCCCTGTATCTTAGCATACACAGGTGGACATTCTACATCTCAGGTATAGCCGTGATCTTCCCTCAGAAAGTCTCTCTCTCTCTAAGTTTCAATACTATGCATACCTATATGACAAGGCACATATGTTCACAAACAACAGCTGCACTTATGTCTTGTGTCTAGGTGCTAGTGCCGGGGCTAGTTCACTGGAAACATTTCTGAAGAGGTTCTACCATTTTTGGACATTATGATCCATCGGTCTAATGGCATGCTCTGTTACAACTACTTTTAAAAAAAACTAGAGATAGGAGTAGTTTAATGTTGTACGGGAGCCACCACACAAAAGCTTTGCATGATTATCTGCCCTGTGGGCAATTTTTGAGATTACGCCGCAATTGCAGCAATATTAGTATTAAAAGTGTTTAGACAATTAATTCCATTAAAATTCCTAATACAAAACGAAGAATATGCAAACATAAAATAGATCAAACTTAAAAAATCTGTACAGATATACATCTCATTGTATAATTCTGTCAAGTGCTATGTAAGATAATATAATAGCGACATATGCAATCTATACTGGATTGGGATAAAAACCTGTGCAAATGAGCAGCTGAACCAAACTGTACATGTGCACCTCTGCACCGACAACCAGCATTTCGTTATGAGTTCAGTCCATATTGTACAACATGAAAGCGAGTGATCTTGTATCGTACTGGGTTTCAGGAGCAATAAGCTGGTAGAGTGTTTCACCCGCTTCTATGATCATAGCTGGACCAGACTGCACCTGTGCAAGTTTGTTGAATTTAATTGAATAATTGAATAGGACGGTCTTTCAGTTAATACAAATGGAGAACACCCAAAATATTAAAATGCTAGGTATGTATAAGATTACCACATCCTTTTTTTCAAAAGCTAGCTTTGGACTTCCAGATTCGACTATGGCAGGATAAAATAGAAGAAAGGTTCATCCAGGTCGACGGGGTCCCAGGATAGGGTTCAAGGTATGCAAGGCACAGCGACAACAGTTCATGGGTCGAGGATAATAATCCCCTGACAGGCAGCCCTTGTTGTTTGTCCAACCTCTCGTAGAAGCCTGCCGGTTTCCAAGAAGAATTTGCCAAACTGTGCTAGTTCATTTGGAACCACTGTGGTATAGATGAGCATTAGAGCCTCCTTGCATGTTCTTGTCCCATGCTGCAAAAAGATTGGCCTTAGATACCTTTGCCTTGGCTGTATTAGGCTTGCACAACAGTATACTATGTGGGCAACTGATTCGGAGTGGTATTGACACAGCCTACATTGCTCATGTTCCTGTGCCCAGTTCTTCCAGTGTGCTCTGTATTCCCTTATAGGCATTATGTGCCTGACTCCTAGGATATTCTTAAAAGCATATTTTCTAATAGCTGCTCTCAGGTATGGTTGACAGAGGAAAGCTTCATGTGATGCCGCAAGCTCCTCAGCTCCCCTGATGTTTTTTACTTGGTTTATGTCCAGTTCCCTTGAGAAGTTCCTGGCCTGTGTCTTTAACTTATTCTAAAGACGAGACGATGCCAGAAGGTAAGTAGGTTTTTGTAGTTTTATTTAACAGTGGCACAGTACAACCAGATAGGTTCATCCAGTACAACTAACTGCCGTTCAGTGGTTCCAGAACACTGAACAGAAGGTATACAATGCACGCACTAAGGATTCCTAGAGCGTGACATGAGCAACAAGACAGAAAGGTAAAAGCAAGAATGCAACACATCTTACCCCAATAACACTACAAGAAAACCGAACAAGGAAAACAAAAAACAAAAAAGAACTAGGTGGAACTGTAAAATAAATACCAATGGATGTACCATCTAAGATTTATACCTTGCTGGCAAACACTTGGTTCTATTGTTTACTTTGACTCTGGAAGCCACAGTCTGATAACTCCTGGAGTCCAAACTGTTACCCAACAAAGTTTTACACTCACTGATCTTACAATCTTCATTGCATCTGCATTTGACCACTCTTCTCACATTCCACACTTTGCCATCCTGAGTAGCCACACTATTTTTGCAAACCTTCACCACTTTAATGGTATGGCCAAATTTACAATTACCTTTCACCAAGAAACCAGGTTTCTTAATTCTAACAAAATCACCAATGGCGAAATCAGGAACTCTCACGCTCCATTTTTCATCAAAAATCTCCTTCATTTTTCCTTGCTTCTCTCTCACTCTACCAGCAATAACATTCAACTCAACATCATCAACATTTTTGCTGGATTTCTTTATCCACCACGGACAAATATCAGACACAGGATCCCTTCCTTTCAAAAGCATAAAGGACTCACCCCAGTAACAGATTGAGGAGTGATGTGGTACAACCACAATTTTCTTCTCAAAACATCCCTCCAAGGTTCACTGGACTTATTGGCCAACTCAATACCCTCCTTAAGCACACAGTTGAACCTTCCAACCTGACCATTTTCCCTAGGTTCATAAAGGGCAGTAGTGACCTGTCTGATACCACATTTACAGAAAAATTCCTCTATCTCCTGTGAAGTGAGTTGCACACCATTGTCCGTTATCAACACTTCTGGGCATCCATGTCTAGCAGAAACTTCCTTGAAAAATGTAATAACCACTTGAGAAGTAGCATTGGCCACAAGCTTAACTTCCGGCCATTTAGAGTGGTAGTCTACTAAAACGAGGGCAAAACGGCGATCAGATGGCAGGCACTTGTAGGGACCAGAAATGTCAAATGCCACTTTTTGCCAGGGAGACTCGGGCCAAGTCACCGGCTTAAGAGGGGCAGAAAACACCCTAAGCCTCTTGTCACTGTTAATGCACTCAGAACACTTCCTAACCGTTCTGTCAACCATTTTATCAAGGCCAGGCCACCAAAAATGTGCTCTCATAAGGCGTTTAATGGAAGACATTCCCAAATGTCCCTCATGAGCAAGTTGTAAAATTGTATTTTGCATAGCCCTAGGAGGAATGATCTTGCCTCCCTTGAACAGTAAGTCACCCTCTTTCTCAATCTCAATGGAAACTTGACAAAATGGACCCATCTCTGAAGTGGCATATCTCTCTTTGGGCCAACCCTCTCTCAAATATTTCATATTCAACTGACATATAGCATCATTACACATTTCTTTCTTCCACTCAATTTCAGACACCCCCAAAAACTCTGTGAAGACAAAATCCTTGACAGTTGCGATCATTTCCATATCTTGCTCGTTGTAAAAATCACTGCTGTCGGAGCATGGCAACCTTGACAGACAATCAGCAGTAACATTGCTCTTACCTGGAACAAACTCTACCTCAAAATTGTACTCTTGTAACCTGGAAGTGAGTCTTGCAATACGCGCAGTGGAATTCCACCCCCCCCCGGAGATAAAATCCCTACGAGGGGCTTGTGATCAGTCCTAAGCAGGAATTTGCTACCCCACACATAGTTCCGGAAGTGTTCAATGGCCCAAATACAGGCCAAAAGTTCTCTTTCAATTACAGCATACCTTCTCTCGGTTTCTGAGAGGGTCCTGGATGCAAACGCCACACACCATTCTTCCTTACCACTTCTTTGACTCAATCAATACACTGCCCAACCCGTACAAACTTGCATCTACACTAATAATAAACATTTTGTTCAAACAAAAGGATTCGAGAGTGGGAGCATCCACAATTTCTCTCTTAATCTGCTGAAATGCAAATATATACTTTTACAACGCTGTTTTTACACCGCAATACAATCACAACCCAGTCATTACAACGACCGTGTTGTGACCACGCAGTGCCATTACAACGCAAGTCGTTACAACGACTTGCGCTAGATGGCGCGCTGGACTTAGGAATAGTATGATTTACTATTCCAACTCCAGTGTGTGCAACACTAGGGAAGGTGTTGGAATAGTAAATCATACTATTCCTTAGTCTAGAGCGCCATCTAGCGCAAGTCGTTGTAACGACTTGCGTTGTAATGGCACTGCGTGGTCACAACGCGGTCGGTGTAACAACCGTGTTGTGATTGTATTGCGGTGTAAAAACCGCGTAGTAAAGGTTGTTTCCCGCTGAAATGCTGATTCTTGTCTCTCTGACCACACAAATTCAGTATTTGTCCTAGTCAACTCTCTAAGAGGTTCCATTTTAGTGGCAAAGTTTTGTTTAAACTTACTATAGTATTCACACAAACCTGCAAAAGACTGAAGCTTTTCCTTATTATCAGGTGAGGGTGCTTTGACAATAGCATCTACCAAGGATTTTTTAGGCACAACACCATTACCTGATAGGGTATGTCCTAGATATTCGACAGATTCACAAAAAAATTTGCACTTCCCTGCCTCGAGTGTCAAACCATATTTCTCCAACCTTTCACACACTTTTTTGACATCACTAAAATGTTCTTCATTGTTCTTTGAAAAAATAAGTATGTCATCCTGAAAACATTTAAAGAAATCACTTACTTCGTTTCTGCTACCTGCCGAATCTTGTTGAAATTTTTTGATACTTTCTCTGCTCTGTTTTTGAAAAATGTTTTATACTTACTCTGCTTTGTTTTGTAAAGCGCTCAGATTCCCTACTCTGGGTCTTGTTCGCACTATAGAAAACACTAAAAATAAAAATAAAAAAATAAAATAAAACTTACGCCTTTAAATATATGGTACATTGCCCTTTGAAACATGGATGCCGCTGAGGCTAAGCCAAAGGGCATCCGTTTGAATTGAAACAATCCATGTGGTGTTATAAACGCAGTGAATTTCCTGGAATCTTCCGTAAGTTCAATTTGATGATATGTTGAACGGAGATCCAACGTGCAGAAAATACGTGCTCCTTCCAACATACACACCATCTCATTGATGTTGGGTAGAGGATGACAATCAATAACTAAATTAGCATTTAGTGCCCTCAGGTCCACACAGAGTCTCAGATTATTATCAGGTTTACGGGCTAAAACAATGGGAGAAACCCACTCTGATGACTATCTCTTCAATAATGCCCACTTGAATCATCTCCTCCAACATGTTTTTCAATTCTTCTCTCACAATAATGGGGACTCCTCTAAGCTTTTGCTTGACAGAGACAGATCCTTTCTTGACTTTAATCTTATGGTTGAA
Organism: Calotriton arnoldi; assembly: GCA_963921515.1. Taxonomy (NCBI): domain Eukaryota; kingdom Metazoa; phylum Chordata; class Amphibia; order Caudata; family Salamandridae; genus Calotriton; species Calotriton arnoldi. Next base: position 1,457,029 of record CAWUFW010000952.1, on the reverse strand, counting down.
ACCAACTAATTTTCCAAGCTTCTCCGAAAAAACATTGGGATAAAGTTTGGAAAAATCGGTATTGTGGGAACACTCAGCAACAATGGACACACGCTCTTTAATCCTGGGATTCAAAATTATGCCTAGTTTGGCTTGGTCCTGCCAACCCAACACATTCACGCCTTTATTAGCCACATACAATTTAATGAGGGCTGTTCTCTCTTTAAATTCAATTACTAGTTCTTTAAAACCTATAATGTCGATTTTGGATCCATCGAACTGCAATAATATCAGATTCCACTAGAGAATCTAAGTCTACTAAATCACCAAAATATTGAATGCAATATTCTCTAGTGATGATGGTCCAAGGTGAACCAGAATCCGCCATCAACTCAAGTTCTCTACCCAATATGTGCACCAGACATTTAAGAGGTCCAATGTTTGATGCCAATGAGTCATCGGGAAAACCACAAATAGAAACTATACCTGTTTCTAGACTCCACTGCGTGTCATCATCAACCTGAGACTTACCAGAAACACATGAAACCTTTCCTTTGGAGCAATTTACAGAAGAGCCTTTTTTCACATCCTTCCACATCTTGGAGAAGTGTCCCAACCGCCCACACTTACTGCACTCCTTCCCAATGGCAGCACAACGTGGAAAAGAAGCGATATGTCCTGGATTACCACATCTGAAGCAATGAAACTCCTGGTGTTATTATTCTTATATCCAGAAACATTTCTAGAGGTTCTAGGGGTAATACTATTAACATCTCTGAGACAGGGGTTTTAAGAGACTTCATCCACTTTTCCGACTGTTCTAAGGCTTTCGCAGTACTAATAGCAGCCTCCAAATTAGGGTCACCCATTATCCATAATTGCTCTTGCACTTTTTTACTTTTGACATGAACTATAATTTGGTCTCTGATCATTTCATCTATAATCATACCAAAATTGCAATTTATGGATAATGCGCGCAAAGCTGTAAGGAACTCATCAAAACTCTCCCCTTCTTCTTGAGCTCTAGTATAGAATTTAAACCTATTAGGAGTGACACTAGTAGTGGGCTTAAAACGGTTCTCAATACGCAATACGGCTTCATCATATGCATTGTAATCACCCTCAGATCTAACAGGAGGCAAAGTTCTATAAACTACTTGAATTTCTGAACTTAAACAATGAAGAAAAATGTTTTTCTTCCTTTCCGCCGACATTCTTTCTCCATTGATTGTCTTCAAATATGTGATAAACTCTTCTTTCCATCTAGTCCATGGGATAGGTGGTTCCCCTTTGTTTTGCAATAACTTGCTGGGTGGGGCAAACTGCATAATGGTAGAGGTAGTATGAACTGCTATGGCGTGAGTAAAGGGAACTAAAATAATGTGATAAAGTAGTAAATCGATACTAAAATACGTTAAGATATACAAGACAAGTACTCAAACTTGTAGTATAGGCGACTGCACATAGAAGGTACATTAAGTCTCACAAATAACGTCACCCACGAGAAATTACAATTGTGCTAATTCGGCTGACTCAAATATTGTCAACACACCAAGAGGACATATGAAATGAAATGAAAATGAAATGCCAGCATTTGTAATGCGCACAGCTACCTCCAGAGAGGTGTCACGGCGCTGGGGGCCCTAGGGAAGATTAAGCGAGCTATTGCCCAGAGTCACATGGTGCTGGGCTAACCTGCCGCCGGCACCGGGGACAGAACCGTGAACCGGAGTCAGGCACCCTGGCCGCTGCGCCACACCTCTTCATATATGAAAAGTATAAAATATGCTAAATAGTCAAGGTGTGCCTGTCAAAGTGAATCAACAGGCCAGATGGCGCAAAATTGTAAGGGTGTGCCTGTCACCATAAGTGAATCAACAAGCCAGATGGTGCAAAAATGTCAGGGTGTGCCTGTCACCGCAATCAACAAGCTTATCCTACCTGGATGTGGAAACAAATCGTTTAGGTGTGCCCATCACTGTAGACTTCTCCGTAGGCATCACAGGTTTTGAAGTTTTGCACATGTAAAAGACGACTTGGAAAGCAAACTGCACGCGTTGGAAACAAGTAGAAAGGAATCCAAATCCAAAATGGCCTCCAGCATGGCGCGATGACGCACAGACGCACTACGTGGGGTGAAAAGTTAAACCTTCCATGTTGAAGAGTAGCGTTGCTAGGAAGCATAGTCAGGGAGTGTCGCCAGAGCAAACGTCATCAGGAGAAGCGTAGTCACAATAGCAGGAGGAGCTGCAAGCAGGAAACGTCACCTCAGAAAACTGCCAAAGAAAATGACAAAAAGTCTTAAAAATCAGCCAAAAACAGTAGGAAATGCCGAGAAAAATCAGATCTTGGAGAAACTGTCCAGAATAGTGAGGAGAAGATCCGACGAAGCTTCAATTACAGCTCAAGGCACAGGAACCACGAAAATCATCAAGCCGGGTCCAGAAGACATCAGCGCACCTGTGCCACAGTATACGATGTAGCAGGATGTGTCTTCTCCACTCGTCGCCACTTGTAAAGACGAGACGATGCCAGAAGGTAAGTAGGTTTTTGTAGTTTTATTTAACAGCGGCACAGTACAACCAGATAGGTTCATCCAGTACAACTAACTGGAGTTTAGTGGTTCCAGAACACTGAACAGAAGGCATACAATGCACGCACTAAGGATTCGTAGAGCGTGACATGAGCAACAAGACAGAAAGGTAAAAGCAAAAATGCAACACTTATTGTTTGATTATACTTTAGTAATTGAGAGATCTATCAAGTGTGTTGAACCCATATTTAGCATTGATTTGGCTAAGTCAAGGTATTTCGCCCAAGAGCGTTTTTATCTAAAAACTTAGCCTTAAGGGCACCCCGCAGGGACTCTGGATCGGCCCTGGTTACCTGGAGGTAGAATTTGATTATGTCTTTTTTACACTCTATGTCCATGCTTCCTAAATTGAAATCTAGCCGGATTAGGGTGCGTCAAGTGTTTTTTGGCAAGCTGAATATTTTCCTGTATGAGGCTATGTGGCAGCGCTCCAATATCTCAGGGAGCCTTCTTCGGTAAGCTAGATGGCCATAATTTATTGTATGCACTAATTTGGCCCCAATGACTCTTCGAGTTGCCTCGGCCAAATGGCTCTTTAATTTATAGTATAATTTTGATATGGTGTACATAGTTTTTGCGGCTTTTCCTGCTAGTGCCTTCGTCTGCAATTTATGTTTTTCTGAGTCCATCCACCAGACTCCAAGGTATGTATTTGCTAGCTGTGACTATATTTAGTGGACAAGTTGCCATTCGAGCTGGTATTTTTTACTTCTTTGGCCGAAGATCAGGACTTTATTTTTTTCGGCATTGGCCTGGAGAGTGTTACGTATACTGAATGTGTGTAATATGTCCAGGGCCTTCCTCATCCCAGTGTGAGTCTGGTCCATCAGGACCAAGTCGTCTGCATATTGTATTATTGGAAATTTCATCCGGCTCAGTTTGGGGGGGGGGGAGAGATTTTCCCTTTAAGTAGTTCTTCCCCAAGATCTGCTGTGTACAGGTTGAAGAGTCTGGGGGTAAGTATGGCAGGCACTTGTAGGGACCAGAATTGTCAAATGCCACTTTTTGCCAGGGAGACTCGGGCCAAGTCACCGGCTTAAGAGGGGCAGAAAACACCCTAAGCCTCTTGTCACTGTTAATGCACTCAGAACACTTCCTAACCATTCTGTCAACCATTTTATCAAGGCCAGGCCACCAAAAATGTGCTCTAATAAGGCGTTTCATGGAAGACATTCCCAAATGTCCCTCACGAGCAAGTTGTAAAATTGTATTTTGAATAGCCCTAGGAGGAATGATCTTGCTTCCCTTGAACAGTAAGTCACCCTCTTTCTCAATCTCATTGGAAACTTGACAAAATGGACCCATCTCTGAAGTGGCACATCTCTCTTTAAGGCAACCCTCTCTCAAATACTTCATATTCAACTGACATATAGCATCATTACACATTTCTTTCTTCCACTCAATTTCAGACACCCCCTAAAATTCTGTGGAGACAAAATCCTTGACAGTTGCGATCATTTCCATATCTTGCTCGTTGTGAAAATCACTGCTGTCGGAGCATGGCAACCTTGACAGACAATCAGCAGTAACATTGCTCTTACCTGGAACAAACTCTACCTCAAAATTGTACTCTTGTAACCTGGAAGTGAGTCTTGCAATACGCGCAGTGGAATTCCACCCCCCCCGGAGATAAAACCCCTACGAGGGGCTTGTGATCAGTCCTAAGCAGGAATTTGCTACCCCACACATAGTTCCGTAAGTGTTCAAAGGCCCAAATACAGGCCAAAAGTTCTCTTTCAATTACAGCATACCTTCTCTCGGTTTCTGAGAGGGTCCTATCTGCAAACGCCACACACCATTCTTCCTTACCACTTCTTTGACTCAATCAATACACTGCCCAACCCGTACAAACTTGCATCTACACTAATAATACACATTTTGTTCAAACAAAAGGATTTGAGAGTGGGAGCATCCACAATTTCTCTCTTAATCTGCTGAAGTGCAAATATATACTTTTACAACGCGGTTTTTACACCGCAATACAATCACTACCCGGTCATTACAACGACCGCGTTGTGACCACGCAGTGCCATTACAACGCAAGTCGTTACAACGACTTGCGCTAGATGGCGCGCTGGACTTAGGAATAGTATGATTTAATATTCCAACTCCAGTGTGTGCAACACTAGGGAAGGTGTTGGAATAGTAAATCATACTATTCCTTAGTCTAGAGCGCCATCTAGCGCAAGTCGTTGTAACGACTTGCGTTGTAATGGCACTGCGTGGTCACAACGCTGTTGTTGTAACAACCGTGTTGTGATTGTATTGCGAGGTAAAAACCGCGTATTAAAGGTTGTTTCCCGCTGAAATGCTGATTCTTGTCTCTCTGACCACACAAATTCAGTATTTTTCCTAGTCAACTCTCTAAGAGGTTCCATTTTAGTGGCAAAGTTTTGTTTAAACTTACTATAGTATTCACACAAACCTGCAAAAGACTGAAGCTTTTCCTTATTATCAGGTGAGGGTGCTTTGACAATAGCATCTACCAAGGATTTTTTAGGCACAACACCATTACCTGATAGGGTATGTCCTAGATATTTGACAGATTCACAAAAAAAATTGCACTTCCCTGCCGAGTGTCAAACCATATTTCTCCAACCTTTCACACACTTTTTTGACATCACTAAAATGTTCTTCATTGTTCTTTGAAAAAATAAGTATGTCATCCTGAAAATATTTAAAGAAATCACTTACTTCGTTTCTGCTACCTGCCGAACCTTGTTGAAAATGTTTTGATACTTTCTCTGCTCTGTTTTTGAAAAATGTTTTATACTTACTCTGCTTTGTTTTGTAAAGTGCTCAGATACCCTACTCTGGGTCTTGTTAGCGCTATAGAAAACTCTAAAAACTAAAAATAAAAAAATAAAAATAAAACTTACGTCTTTAAATATATGGTACATTGCCCTTTGAAACATGGATGCCTCTGAGGCTAAGCCAAAGGGCATCCGTTTGAATTGAAACAATCCATGTGGTGTTATAAACACAGTGAATTTCCTGGAATCTTCCGTAAGTTCAATTTGATGATATGCTGAACGGAGATCGAACGTGGAGAAAATACGTGCTCCTTCCAACATACACACCATCTCATTGATGTTGGGTAGAGGATGACAATCAATCACTAAATTAGCATTTAGTGCCCTCAGGTCTACACAGAGTCTCAGACTATTATCAGGTTTACAGGCTAAAACAAAGGGAGAAACCCACTCTGATGACTATCTCTTCAATAATGCCCACTTGAATCATCTCCTCCAACATGTTTTTCAATTCTTCTCTCACAATAATGGGGACTCCTCTAAGCTTTTGCTTGACAGAGACAGATCCTTCCTTGATTTTAATCTTATGGTTGAAACCAACTATGTTTCCAAGCTTCTCCGAAAAAACATTGGGCTAAAGTTTGGAAAAATCGGTACCGTGGGAACACTCAGCAACAATGGACACAGGCTCTTTACTCCTGGAATTCAAAATCATGCCTAGTTTGGCTTGGTCCTGCCAACCCAACACATTCACGCCTTTAATAGCCACATACAATTTAATGAGGGCTGTTCTCTCTTTAAATTCAATTACTAGTTCTTTAAAACCTATAATGTCGATTTTGGATCCATCGAACTGCAATATTATCAGATTCTACGAGAGAAGCTAAATCTACTAAATCACCAAAACATTGAATGCAATATTCTCTAGTGATGATGGTCCAAGGTGAACCAGAATCCGCCATCAACTCAAGTTCTCTACCCAATATGTGCACCAGACATTTAGGAGGTCCAATGTTTGATGCCAATGAGTCATCGGGAAAACCACGAATAGAAACAACTATACCTGTTTCTAGACTCCACTGCGTGTCTTCATCAACCTGAGACTTACCAGAAACACATGAAACCTTTCCTTTGGAGCAATTTACAGAAGAGCCTTTTTTCACATCCTTCCACATCTTGGAGAAGTGTCCCAACCGCCCACACTTACTGCACTCCTTCCCAATGGCAGCACAACGTGGAAAAGAATCGATATGTCCTGGATTACCACATCTGAAGCAATGAAACTCCTGGTGTTATTATTCTTATATCCAGAAACATTTCTAGAGGTTCTAGGGGTAATACTATTAACATCTCTGAGACAGGGGTTTTAAGAGACTTCATCCACTTTTCCGACTGTTCTAAGGCTTTCGCAGTACTAATAGCAGCCTACAAATTAGGGTCACACATTATCCATAATTGCTCTTGCACTTTTTTACTTTTGACATGAACTATAATTTGGTCTCTGATCATTTCATCTGTAATCATACCAAAATTGCAATTTATGGATAATGTGTGCAAAGCTGTAAGGAACTCATCAAAACTCTCCCCTTCTTCTTGAGCTCTAGTATAGAATTCAAACCTATTAGGAGTGACACTAGTAGTGGGCTTAAAACGGTTCTCAATACGCAATACGGCTTCATCATATGCATTGTAATCACCCCCAGATCTAACAGGAGGCAAAGTTCTATAAACTACTTGACCTTCTGAACCTAAACAATGCAGAAAAATGTTTTTCTTCCTTTCCGCCGACATTCTTTCTCCATCGATTGTCTTCAAATATGTGATAAACTCTTCTTTCCATCTAGTCCATGGGATAGGTGGTTCCCCTTTGTTTTGCAATAACTTGCTGGGTGAGCCAAACAGCACAATGGTAGAGGTAGTATGAACTGCTATGGAGTGAGTAAAGGGAACCAAAATAATGTGATAAAGTAGTAAATTGATACTAAAATACGTTAAGATATACAAGACAAATACTCAAACTTGTAGTATAGGCGACTGCACATAGAAGGTACATTAAGTCTCACAAATAACGTCACCCACGAGAAATTACAATTGTGCTAATTCGGCTGACTCAAATATTGTCAACACACCAAGAGGACATATATGAAAAGTATAAAATATGCAAAATAGTCCTGGTGTGCCTGTCAATGTGAATCAACAGGCCAGATGGTGCAAAATTGTCAGGGTGTGCCTGTCACCATAAGTGAATCAGCAAGCCAGATGGTGCAAAAATGTCAGGGTGTGCCTGTCACCGCAATCAACAAGCTTATCCTACCTGGATGTGGATACAAATCGTTTAGGTGTGCCCATCACTGTAGACATCTCCGTAGGCATCACAGGTTTTGAAGTTTTGCACATGTAAAAGACGACTTGGAAAGCAAACTGCACGCGTTGGAAACAAGTAGGAAGGAATCCAAATCCAAAATGGCCACCAGCATGGCGCGATGACGCAAAGACGCACTACGTGGGGTGAAAAGTTAAACCTTCCACGCTGAAGAGTAGCGTTGCTAGGAAGCGTAGTCAGGGAGCGTCGCCAGAGCAAACGTCATCAGGAGAAGCGTCGTCACAATAGCAGGAGGAGCTGCACGCAGGAAACGTCACCTCAGAAAACTGCCAAAGAAAATGACAAAAAGTCTTAAAAATCAGCCAAAAACAGTAGGAAATGCCGAGAAAAATAGGATCTTGGAGAAACTGTCCAGAATAGTGAGGAGAAGATCCGACGAAGCTTCAATTACAGCTCAAGGCACAGGAACCACGAAAATCATCAAGCCGTGTCCAGAAGACATCACTGCACCTGTGCCACAGTATACGATGTAGCAGGATGTGTCTTCTCCACTCGTCGCCACTTGTAAAGACGAGACGATGCCAGAAGGTAAGTAGGTTTTTGTAGTTTTATTTAACAGCGGCACAGTACAGCCAGATAGATTCATCCAGTACAACTAACTGCCGTTCAGTGGTTCCAGAACACTGAACAGAAGGCATACAATGCACGCACTAAGGATTCGTAGAGCGTGACATGAGCAACAAGACAGAAAGGTAAAAGCAAAAATGCAACACTTATTGTTTAATTATACTTTAGTAATTGAGAGGTCTATCAAGTGTGTTGAACCCATATTTAGCATTGATTTGGCTAAGTCAAGGTATTTCGCCCAAGAGCTTATTTATCTAAAAACATAGCCTTAAGGGCACCCCGCAGGGACTCTGGATCGGCCCTGGTTACCTGGAGGTAGAATTTGATTATGTCTCTTTTACACTCTATGTCCATGCTTCCTAAATTGAAATCTAGCCGGATTAGGGTGCGCCGAGTGTTTTTTGGCAAGCTGAATATTTTCCTGTATGAGGCTATGTGGCAGAGCTCCAATGTCTCAGGGAGCCTTCCTCGGTAAGCTAGATGGCCATAATTTATTGTATGCACTAATTTGGCCCCAATGACTCTTCGAGTTGCCTCGGCTGAATGGCTCTTTAATTTATAGTATAATTTCGATATGGTGTACGTAGTTTTTGCGGCTTTTCCTGCTAGTGCCTTCATCTGCAATTTATGTTTTTCCGAGTCCATCCGCCAGACTCCAAGGTAATTGTATTTGCTAGCTGTGACTATATTTAGTGGACAAGTTGCCATTCGAGCTGGCATTTTTTACTTCTTTGGCCGAAGACCAGGACTTTAGTTTTTTCGGCATTGGCCTGGAGAGTGTTACGTATACTGAATGTGTGTAATATGTCCAGGGCCTTCCTCATCCCAGTGTGAGTCTGGTCCATCAGGACCAAGTCGTCTGCATATTGTATTATTGGAAATTTCATCCGGCTCAGTTTGTGGAGGGGGGGGGAGATTTTCCCTTTAAGTAGTTCTTCCCCAAGATCTGCTGTGTACAGGTTGAAGAGTCTGGGGGTAAGTATGGCAGGCACTTGTAGGGACCAGAATTGTCAAATGCCACTTTTTGCCAGGGAGACTCGGGCCAAGTCACCGGCTTAAGAGGGACAGAAAACACCCTAAGCCTCTTGTCACTGTTAATGCACTCAGAACACTTCCTAACCGTTCTGTCAACCATTTTATCAAGGCCAGGCCACCAAAAATGTGCTCTAATAAGGCGTTTCATGGAAGACATTCCCAAATGTCCCTCATGAGCAAGTTGTAAAATTGTATTTTGCATAGCCCTAGGAGGAATGATCTTGCCTCCCTTGAACAGTAAGTCACCCTCTTTCTCAATCTCATTGGAAACTTGACAAAATGGACCCATCTCTGAAGTGGCACATCTCTCTTTGAGGCAACCCTCTCTCCAATACTTCATATTCAACTGACATTTAGCATCATTACACATTTCTTTCTTCCACTCAATTTCAGACACCCCCAAAAATTCTCTGGAGACAAAATCCTTGACAGTTGCGATCATTTCCATATCTTGCTCGTTGTGAAAATCACTGCTGTCGGAGCATGGCAACCTTGACAGACAATCAGCAGTAACATTGCTCTTACCTGGAACAAACTCTACCTCAAAATTGTACTCTTGTAACCTGGAAGTGAGTCTTGCAATATGCGCAGTGGAATTCCACTCCCCTGGAGATAAAATCCCTACGAGGGGCTTGTGATCAGTCCTAAGCAGGAATTTGCTACCCCACACATAGTTCCGGAAGTGTTCAATGGCCCAAATACAGGCCAAAAGTTCTCTTTCAATTACAGTAATACCTTCTCTCGGTTTCTGAGAGGGTCCTGGATGCAAACGCCACACACCATTCTTCCTTACCACTTCTTTGACTCAATCAATACACTGCCCAACCCGTACAAACTTGCATCTACACTAATAATACACACTTTGTTCAAACAAAAGAATTTGAGAGTGGGAGCATCCACAATTTCTCTCTTAATCTGCTGAAATGCAAATATATACTTTTACAACGCGGTTTTTACACCGCAATACAATCACAACCCAGTCATTACAACGACCGCGTTGTGACCACGCAGTGCCATTACAACGCAAGTCGTTACAACGACTTGCGCTAGATGGCGCGCTGGACTTAGGAATAGTATGATTTACTATTCCAACTCCAGTGTGTGCAACACTAGGGAAGGTGTTGGAATAGTAAATCATACTATTCCTTAGTCTAGAGCGCCATCTAGCGCAAGTCGTTGTAACGACTAGCGTTGTAATGGCACTGCGTGGTCACTAACTAGCGGTCGTTGTAACTAACCGTGTTGTGATTGTATTGTGATGTAAAAACCACGTAGTAAAGGTTGTTTCCCGCTGAAATGCTGATTCTTGTCTCTCTGACCACACAAATTCAGTATTTTTCCTAGTCAACTCTCTAAGAGGTTCCATTTTAGTGGCAAAGTTTTGTTTAAACTTACTATAGTATTCACACAAACCTGCAAAAGACTGAAGCTTTTCCTTATTATCAGGTGAGGGTGCTTTGACAATAGCATCTACCAAGGATTTTTAGTTACAACACCATTACCTGATAGGGTATGTCCTAGATATTCGACAGATTCACAAAAAAATGTGCACTTCCCTGCCTTGAGTGTCAAACTATATTTCTCCAACCTTTCGCACACTTTTTTGACATCACTAAAATGTTCTTCATTGTTCTTTGAAAAAATAAGTATGTCATCCAGAAAACATTAAAAGAAATCACTTACTTCGTTTCTGCTACCTGCCGAACCTTGTTGAAAATGTTTTGATACTTTCTCTGCTCTGTTTTTGAAAAATGTTTTATACTTACTCTGCTTTGTTTTGTAAAGTGCTCAGATACCCTACTCTGGGTCTTGTTAGCGCTATAGAAAACTCTAAAAATAAAAAAAATAAAATAGAACTTATGTCTTTAAATATATGGTACATTGCCCTTTGAAACATGGATGCCGCTGAGGCCAAGCCAAAGGGCATCCGTTTGAATTGAAACAATACATGTGGTGTTATAAACACAGTGAATTTCCTGGAATCTTCCGTAAGTTCAATTTGATGATATGCTGAACGGAGATCCAACGTGGAGAAAATACGTGCTCCTTCCAACATACACACCATCTCATTGATGTTGGGTAGAGGATGACAATCAATCACTAAATTAGCATTTAGTGCCCTCAGGTCTACACAGAGTCTCAGACTATTATCAGGTTTACAGGCTAAAACAATGGGAGAAGCCCACTCTGATGACTATCTCTTCAATAATGCCCACTTGAATCATCTCCTCCAACATGTTTTTCAATTCTTCTCTCACAATAATGGGGACTCCTCTAAGCTTTTGCTTGACAGAGACAGATCCTTCCTTGACTGTAATCTTATGGTTGAAACCAACTATGTTTCCAAGCTTCTCCGAAAAAACATTGGGCTAAAGTTTGGAAAAATCGGTACTGTGGGAACACTCAGCAACAATGGACACAGGCTCTTTACTCCTGGAATTCAAAATTATGCCTAGTTTGGCTTGGTCCTGCCAACCCAACACATTCACGCCTTTAATAGCCACATACAATTTAATGAGGGCTGTTCTCTCTTTAAATTCAATTACTAGTTCTTTAAAACCTATAATGTCGATTTTGGATCCATCGAACTGCAATATTATCAGATTCCACGAGAGAATCTAAGTCTACTAAATCACCAAAACATTGAATGCAATATTCTCTAGTGATGATGGTCCAAGGTGAACCAGAATCCGCCATCAACTCAAGTTCTCTACTCAATATGTGCACCAGACATTTAGGAGGTCCAATGTTTGATGCCAATGAGTCATCGGGAAAACCACGAATAGAAACAACTATACCTGTTTCTAGACTCCACTGCGTGTCATCATCAACCTGAGACTTACCAGAAACACATGAAACCTTTCCTTTGGAGCAATTTACAGCAGAGCCTTTTTTCACATCCTTCCACATCTTGGAGAAGTGTCCCAACCGCCCACACTTACTGCACTCCTTCCCAATGGCAGCACAACGTGGAAAAGAATCGATATGTCCTGGATTACCACATCTGAAGCAATGAAACTCCTGGTGTTATTATTCTTATATCCAGAAACATTTCTAGAGGTTCTAGGGGTAATACTATTAACATCTCTGAGACAGGGATTTTAAGGGACTTCATCCACTTTTCCGACTGTTCTAAGGCTTTCGCAGTACTAATAGCAGCCTCCAAATTAGGGTCACACATTATCCATAACTGCTCTTGCACTTTTTTACTTTTGACATGAACTATAATTTGGTCTCTGATCATTTCATCTGTAATCATACCAAAATTGCAATTTATGGATAATGCGCGCAAAGCTGTAAGGAACTCATCAAAACTCTCCCCTTCTTCTTGAGCTCTAGTATAGAATTTAAACCTATTAGGAGGGACACTAGTAGTGGGCTTAAAACGGTTCTCAATACGCAATACGGCTTCATCATATGCATTGTAATCACCCCCAGATCTAACAGGAGGCAAAGTTCTATAAACTACTTGACCTTCTGAACCTAAACAATGCAGAAAAATGTTTTTCTTCCTTTCCGCCGACATTCTTTCTCCATCGATTGTCTTCAAATATGTGATAAACTCTTCTTTCCATCTAGTCCATGGGATAGGTGGTTCCTGTTAGAAATGGGATCTCTAGTTGGCAAGGGTTTGCACCTTTGTCCAAGTGGGGACCCTTCTTCCTAGTCAGCGTAAGGGAGTTACACTCCTAAAATAACCCCTGCTCACCCCCTTGGTAGCTTGGCACGAGCAGTCAGGCTTATTCTAGAGGCAGTGTGTAAAGTATTTGCACATAACCAACAGTAATACAGTGTAAGCACTACAAACGGACACCACACCAGTTTAGAAAAATAACCAATATTTTTATATACTCAAGACAAGACCAATTACGACAAAAATCCACAATACTATACTTTAAAAATGAATGCTTGATAAGGTAACTTCTTCTTTGCAGTAATAACACAAAAGCAAAGTTCGTACGAGTCGGTAGCCCCGTCCGGGTCTACCGCGATGCTGAATTACACAGAGTCCAACAGTTCCAGCCGACTGTGTCGCTACGGGCCAGCAGAGTCGTGAACAGACTCGGTCACAGTACCTTTCTCGTTGTGGCTGGTACGGAGTGTACGAGCCGGTCGGCGTTCGTCGCTGTTGCGGTGCAAGATGGAGCGATGCAAGGTGCGGTGTCCCTCGATGCGGTGCAGGCAGCGGCTCGATGAGCGTCGTGCAGACGGAGTCGGTGAGTCCAAGGCGTGCGGTGCAGGGCGAGACGGTGTACGATGCGGTGCTGACAGGTTGCGATGCAGGCGACCAAGCCAGAATGCGGGAGCTGGCGTCGGACAGCGGTGCGAGTCGGAGCGGTGCATCGCAAACGTGCGAGCGGTGCCCCAAATGCGATGCAGTCACGACTGTTGAGCCAGTTGCAGCGTCCGCGTCGGTCGGGTCCGGCTGGTTCAGTGAAGCAATGCGATGCGAACTGCGGTGCCCACAGGTCACGGTGCAAGCAGCGGCTCGGTGTTGACGGCGTCGGACGTCGCCTACGGTGAGACCAGGGTTGCGGTGCGAAGCGGGGCGATGCAGTCTGCGGTGCAAACAGGTCACCGGTCAGGGATGGATTCGGTTGACGGAGTCGGTTGCAGTTCCCTTCCTCTGTGGCAACTGAAACAGCGTTCCAGAAGCGGTACCCAGAGGCTTGTGAAGTCTTTGTAGTCCCTGAGACTTCTTAACAGGAGGCCAGCTCGGTTCCAGGCCCTTGGAGATACTCAGCACAAGTTTGTAGAAAGTTCAGTCCTTTCACTGCCCAAGGCAGAAGCAGCAGCTGCAGGCCAACCCAACAAAGCAAAAACGCAGCAAAGGGGCAATACTCCTCCTGGCACCTCTTCCAGCTCTTCGTCTTGGCAGGTTCCTTGATTCCAGCGAGATCTAAATTCATGGGGTCAGGGCCCCAATATATATATATCCCAAATTCCTTTGTTCTCTGAAGGCAGAGAGGCCTTTGCCTAGTCCAAACCAGTTCTGGAGCACTTTGTTGACAAGTCTCCATCCCTTCTTTCAGAGAGTAGGCCAGGGACATCAGACGCACCACAGGAGGTGGAGCCAGCATTGTGGAGGGAAGGCACTGTCCTATTCAGGGCCCAGGTGCAACTCCTCCCACCCATCTACATGTAGATCTTGCTATTCAGCCCTGGGCTGACTCACCCTGTCTCCTGGCATCGCACAGCCCCTGTCACTCACACTCCAGACAAGGAATACACAACCTTGCAGAGGCAGGCTTGGATGGTTAGACAAGAAAATACCCACTTTCTAAAAGTGGTATTTTCAAACACAGGCATACTAAACTCGAATTTCTACTATGTTCCCGGGGTCAGTTAGGATTATAAGCTGTAATAATCAAAACTGCCCGTTCTGGCCTATGGGGAACAGGTAGCCTTGCAATAGTGAAAAACTAACTAGGCTGTAATTCACTATCAGGACATGCCACACACACCAGGGCATGTCCTACCTTTCGCATACAACGCACCCTGCCCACAGGGGTACCTTGGGCCTACCTTAGGGGTGACTAACATGTAGAAAAGGGAAGGTTTAGGGACTTGCAAGTGTGCGCACTTGCCAAGTCGACATGGCAGCCCCAGGCTGCGCACAGGCTCTGCAATGGCAGGCCCGAGTTACTCTTTACGGGCTGTTTGCGTGGGTGGCACAATCCAGTGCTGCAGCCCACCAACAGCATTTGGTCTATAGGCCCTGGCACTCGCAGTGCACTTTACAAGGGACTGACACATAAACCAAATAGGCCAATCATGGAAACGCCAATCCGTAACACATTTTATACAGGAGCACTTGCACTTTCCCACTGGACAGCAGTGAGGAAAGTGCGCAGAATCATTACACCAGCAAAAACAGAGTAAAAACCGGGAGGTCAGAAAGCAAAAAGTCAGGGGAAACACGCCAAAAGATGCCAAGTCTAACACATGTCCCCTCCAGCTGAAAGTAGGGAGAACTACCCAACCCCATTGGAGTTCTCTTCACTAAGGCGGAAGAAGCTGGACAGACCATCTGCGTTGGCGTGTTCTGTACCAGGACGGTGTTCCACCGTAAAGTCCATTCCCTGTAGGGAGATGGACCACCTCAGCAGTTTTGGATTCTCACCCCTCATTTGCATCAACCATCTGAGGGGCCTGTGGTCTGTCTGAACCCGGAAGTGAGTCCCAAACAGGTATGGTCTCAACTTCTTCAGCGCCCAGACCACAGCAAAAGATTCCCTTTCTATGGCACTCCACCTCTGTTCCCTTGGGAGTAGTCTCCTGCTAAGGAAGACTACAGGCTGATCCAGGCCCTCTTCGTTCAGTTGTGAGAGCACCGCTCCCACACCATGCTCTGAAGCGTCAGTCTGCACGACGAATTCCTAGGAGAAGTCAGGTGCCTTGAGCACGGGCGCCGTGCACATGGCTGCCTTCAGGGCATCAAAAGCTTTCTGGCAGGACTCAGTCCAGATCACTTTCCGGGGCTGCTTCTTAGAAGTCAGCTCTGTTAAGGGGGCAACGATGGTGCCATAGCCCTTAACAAATCTCCTATAGTAGCCGGTGAGACCTAAGAAGGCTCTCACCTCTGTCTGGGTCTTGGGGGGCTCCCAAGCCAGAATGGTGTCAATCTTGGGTTGTAGGGCGCCACCTGGCCGCTTCCTACCTGGTGTCCCAAGTACACCACAGAACCCTGCCCGATCTGGCACTTACTGGCCTTGATCGTGAGGTCTGCACCTTGCAGAGCCCTCAACACTTTCTCAAGGTGCTGTAAATGTTCTTCCCAGCTGGAACTGAACACAGCAATGTCATCCAGGTAGGCGGCACTGAAATCCTCCAGCCCAGCCAACACCTGATTGACCAACCTCTGAAAGGTGGCAGGGGCATTCTTCAACCCAAAGGGCATCACCCGGAATTGGTAATGACTTTCTGGGGTTGAGAATGCTGATCTCTCCTTGGCCCCATCGGTTAAGGCAATCTGCCAGTACCCAGACGTCAAATCAAACGTGCTGAGGAACCGGGCAGCTCCCAACCGATCAATGAGCTCATCAGCTCTGGGGATGGGGTGCGCGTCAGTCCTGGTGACGGCATTGAGCCCACGGTAGTCCACACAAAACCGGAGTTCTGGAGTGGCACCGGGCGCAGCAGCCTTGGGGACCAAGACCACTGGGCTGGCCCAAGGACTGTGGGAGGGCTCAATCACCCCTAACGCCAACATCTTAGGGACCTCCTCCTTGATGCTGGCTCTGACCCGGTCAGTCAACCTGTAAATCTTGTGCTTCACAGGAGGGCTGTCACCAGTGTCCACGTCATGGGTACACCAGTGAGTAACACCGGGGGTCAGAGAGAACAGTGGGGCGAACTGTCCCAACAACTGGTAACAGTCCCCCTGCTGCTCCTGAGTCAGAGTAGGGGAGAGGATCACACCTTCTACTGACCCATCATGCTCCTTGGTAGACAGGAGGTCATGGAGAGGCTCACTCTCCTCTTCCACCCCATCATCTGTCGCCAAGAACATACTCACTTCGGACCTCTCGAAGTGGGGCTTGAGGCGGTTCACGTGAAGGACCCTCAAAGGGTTCCTTGGAGCTTGCAAATCCACCAGGTAGGTGACGTCACTTTTGCGCTCCACCACATCATATGGCCCAGTCCACTTGTCCTGCAAGGCACAAGGTGCCACTGGGGCCATGACCCACACTTTTTGCCCAGGTTGAAATTCGACCAGAGTGGCATTCTGGTCATACCATCTCTTCATTTCTTCCTGGCTTGCTTCTAGGTTCGCCTGAGCGAGTTTCCTGAAGCGGGCAGTTTGGTTTCTAAAGGCCAGCATGTAGCTAAACACATCCTGGGGAGTTTTCCTGGGAGCTGCCTCCCAGCCTTCCTTTACCAAACTCAGAGGTCCTCTGACAGGGTGGCCATACAGGAGCTCAAAGGGGCTGTACCCAAGAGACTTCTGAGGCACCTCCCTGTATGCAAAGAGTAGGCATGGCAAGAGGACGTCCCACTTACGCCTCATGGGTTCTGTTAGACCCTTGATCATGCCTTTCAAGGTCTGGTTGAATCTCTCCACCAGACCGTTTCCTTGTGGGTGGGAAGGAGTGGTGAACTTGTAGGTTACACCACCCTCCTTCCACAGGGATGTCATATACTTGGATATGAAATTGGTCCCCCTATCAGAAACCACCTCTCTGGGGAATCCCACACGGGAAAAGATCCCCATTAACGCCCGGCCCACCACTGGCGCCGTCGTTGTCCTGAGAGGGATTGCCTCCGGGTACCGGGTGGCATGGTCCACCAAAACCAGGATGTACCTGTTGCCCATGGCTGTCTTGGGATCCAGTGGCCCCACAATATCCATCCCTACCCTTTCGAAGGGTGTACCAACAACAGGAAAAGGTTGGAGAGGAGCTTTGACCTTCCTCCCACTCTTACCACTCGCCTGGCAAGTTTGGCAAGACCTACAGTGTGCATCTGACTGCCTTCGCATTTGGGGCCAAAAGAAGTGGGTGACAAGCCTGTCAAAGGTCTTGTCCTGCCCCAAATGTCCTGCCAAAGGCACGTCATGAGCCAGACCCAATAGGAAGGTCCTGAAGCGCTGGGGTACCACCAGCACACGGGCTGACCCAGGCTCAGCAACCTTAGGCTCACTGTATAGGAGACCACTCTCCCAGTAGATCAGATGTGACCCGGACTGATTACCAGCTGCCTGGTCTGCAGCCTGCCGCCGCAGACCCTCCAGAGTAGGGCACTCGTTCTGCTCCCTGCAGAACTCCTCCCTGGTGGGACCCCCTTCTTGCTGCCAATGGGTCAGCTCAGAGATGTCTCCCAGTTCGGCTACCTGCTCCCCTGTAGGCACCGGGGCGTCCCCCTCGAGGTCCGCCTCCTCCCGGTCCGTGGGAACTTCGGGGGCCGGTTTCCCGCGCCCCCTGCCCTTTCTCTTGGCAGGGACTTGGGCCACTGTTCCAGGCTCCAAGTCCTCTTGATCACCCTTTCTGGCTGCCATTGACCGAGTAGACACGCATGCCCACTCTGGCAACCCAAGCATCTCCAAGTGAGACCTGAGCTCAACATCCTTCCATAAGGACTGCTCCAGGTCGTTACCTAGCAGACAATCTACAGGCATGGTAGGGCTCACAACCACCCTCAAGGGACCTGAGACCCCCCCATTCAAAGGGAACCTGCGCCACCATACACTGGCGCTCAGAGTTGTCTACAGCAACTACTTGGTGGAATGCCCCTGGGACTACCTGCTTCTCAGAGACCAGGTGACACCGGACTGAGGTCACACTGGCTCCAGTATCTCTGAGAGCCTCTACCCTGTTCCCATTGATGGTCACCCAGGTGCTATATTTCTTTGTGTTAGGGGGCACCTGGTTTCCTGGGACCATCTCACTGTCCCCTAGTGAGACAAGGGTCATTTCTGCGGGATCCCCACCCTCCTGTGGGCACCCCTCCTCCCCAAGCGCTACACTAGCCAACACTTTGGACTGTCCACCGGTGGGTGGCTGTGTCCCCTTTGGGCACTTGGGGTCCCCCTTAAAGTGACCTACCTGGTTACATGCATAACACTTGCGGGGGCCGGTCTCAACAGGCTTCCCTGTAGGGACCCCTTTCTTCTTATCACCGGGGGGCTGGGAACCTTTACCCTGGGTACTAGTTTGGGGCCCTTTAGAGAACTCCTGTGCTTTACCCTTGTCCCCCCACCTTTCTGCTGGGGACCCTGCCCACCTTTGGCTGAGTCTCCCCCAAACGCTTTCTTGTGGACCCTGGTACTCACCAAGCGGTCCGCTTCCATAGCAAGCTTCCTGGGGTCAGTTAGCTTACTATCCACTAGGTGCTGGCGCAGATCTGCAAAACATAGACTAGACAAGTGCTCCCATGCAATCAAGTTGTAGAGCCCCTGAAAATCTGTTACACTACTGCCCTTCACCCAACCATCCAGCGACCTTCAGAACACATCCACACATTCCAACCAAGTGTTGGCATCAGACTTCTTACTGGACCTGAACTGATCCCTGTACTTTTCAGGAGTAAGACCATACTTAGTGAGAAGGGCATCCTTCATGTCAGCAGAGGTGAGGTGATACCCCTTACCCAAAGCTATCAGAGCATCCCTTGCTTCTTCAGGGAAAAGTGGCCACAATCCTGCTCCCCAATTTTCCTCAGGGACCCCATTCATGTGTATGGCTGCCTCATAACCCTGGAACCACCTTTGTATGTCATCCCCCTTCTTGAACTCCTTGCCTACATTCTTGGGAATGTGCACAATCCTGTCTGCCTTTCTGGACGAATTGCTGCCACCATCTGAGCCTGACTTACTCCTAAGTTCTAGCTCCTTCAGTTCTCTCTCATGCTCTAAGAGCATCTTCTTCTCCTCCATGGCCAATCTCCTCTCCTCCCTCTTCTCCTCCCGCTCACCCTCCAGCCTGAGCTTCTGCAGCTCAAACTGTCTTGCCTCCCGCCTGTCCTCCAGCTCCTCTGGGGACAGACTGCTGCTGCCTGACCTGGCGGGTTCCCCCTCACCCAAAAGCACATCCACCCTGGAAATAGGCTCCTCCACCTCCTCACTGAGATTACCAGGCTGCCCACTGGCATGTCTGGCTGCTACCCAGGCCCTCAGCGCCTTCTGTAGCTCCTCCTTCCTTCTGAGGCCTTTAATTTGGACTTTCAGGTTTTTACAAATTGCTCATACCTCCTTTACGGCGTAGGTTTCCAACCTATCCTCCTCAAAGATAACTTCCAGAGATGCAACGGATGATGCAGTTGATTCAGGCATAACAAAAGTAGTGAGTTGAAAACTGGCAAGATCAAAAATAGGCCAAAAGAAAAAGAACCAGTATGTGGTACGTAATGGTCTGCGATATGGTAGTAGTGCACACCAATCACTGTAAGTCAAGTGCAAACACAAGTCCTATCCTCACCGCTGACAACCAATGTTAGAAATGGGATCTCTAGTTGGCAAGGGTTTGCACCTTTGTCCAAGTGGGGACCCTTCTTCCTAGTCAGGGTAAGGGAGTTACACTCCTAAAATAACCCCTGCTCACCCTCTTGGTAGCTTGGCACGAGCAGTCAGGCTTATTCTAGAGGCAGTGTGTAAAGCATTTGCACATAACCAACAGTAATACAGTGTAAGCACTACAAACGGACACCACACCAGTTTAGAAAAATAACCAATATTTTTATATACTCAAAACAAGACCAATTACGACAAAAATCCACAATACTATACTTTAAAAATGAATGCTTGATAAGGTAACTTCTTCTTTGCAGGAATAACACAAAAGCAAAGTTCGTACGAGTCGGTAGCCCCGTCCGGGTCTACCGCGATGCTGAATTACACAGAGTCCAACAGTTCCAGCCGACCGCGTCGCTACGGGCCAGCAGAGTCGTGAACAGACTCGGTCACAGTACCTTTCTCGTTGTGGCTGGTACGGAGTGTGCGAGCCGGTCGGCGTTCGTCGCGGTTGCGGTGCAAGACGGAGCGATGCAAGGTGCGGTGTCCCTCGATGCGGTGCAGGCAGCGGCTCGATGAGCGTCGTGCAGACGGAGTCGGTGAGTCCAAGGCGTGCGGTGCAGGGCGAGACGGTGTACGATGCGGTGCTGACAGGTTGCGATGCAGGCGACCAAGCCGGAGTGCGGGAGCTGGCGTCGGACAGCGGTGCGAGTCGGAGCGGTGCGTCGCAAGCGTGCGAGCGGTGCCCCAAATGCGATGCGGTCACGACTGTTGAGCCAGTTGCAGCGTCCGCGTCGGTCGGGTCCGGCTGGTTCAGTGAAGCGATGCGATGCGAACTGCGGTGCCCACAGGTCACGGTGCAAGCAGCGGCTCGGTGTTGACGGCGTCGGACGTCGCCTACGGTGAGACCAGGGTTGCGGTGCGAAGCAGGGCGATGCGGTCTGCGGTGCAAACAGGTCACCGGTCAGGGATGGATTCGGTTGACGGAGTCGGTTGCAGTTCCCTTCCTCTGTGGCAACTGAAACAGCGTTCCAGAAGCGGTACCCAGAGGCTTGTGAAGTCTTTGTAGTCCCTGAGACTTCTTAACAGGAGGCCAGCTCGGTTCCAGGTCCTTGGAGATACTCAGCACAAGTTTGTAGAAAGTTCAGTCCTTTCACTGCCCAAGGCAGAAGCAGCAGCTGCAGGCCAACCCAACAAAGCAACAACACAGCAAAGGGGCAGTACTCCTCCTGGCAGCTCTTCCAGCTCTTCGTCTTGGCAGGTTCCTTGATTCCAGCGAGATCTAAATTCATGGGGTCAGGGCCCCAATATTTATATCCCAAATTCCTTTGTTCTCTGAAGGCAGAGAGGCCTTTGCCTAGTCCAAACCAGTTCTGGAGCACTTTGTTGACAAGTCTCCGTCCCTTCTTTCAGAGAGTAGGCCAGGGACATCAGACGCACCACAGGAGGTGGAGACAGCATTGTGGAGGGAAGGCACTGTCCTATTCAGGGCCCAGGTGCAACTCCTCCCACCCATCTACATGTAGATCTTGCTATTCAGCCCTGGGCTGACTCACCCTGTTTCCTGGCATCCCCCAGCCCCTGTCACTCACACTCCAGACAAGGAATACACAACCTCGCAGAGGCAGGCTTGGATGGTTAGACAAGAAAATACCCACTTTCTAAAGGTGGTATTTTCAAACACAGAATGTTAAAACCAACTTCACTAAAAGATGCATTTTATCATTCTGAGTCCAGGCATACTAAACTCGAATTTCTACCATGTTCCCGGGGTCAGTTAGGATTATAAGCTGTAATAATCAAAACTGCCCGTTCTGGCCTATGGGGAACAGGTAGCCATGCAATAGTGAAAAACGAACTAGGCTGTAATTCACTATCAGGACATGCCACACACACCAGGGCATGTCCTACCTTTCGCATACAACGCACCCTGCCCACAGGGGTACCTTGGGCCTACCTTAGGGGTGACTAACATGTAGAAAAGGGAAGGTTTAGGGACTTGCAAGTGTGCGCACTTGCCAAGTCGACATGCCAGCCCCAGGCTGCGCACAGGCTCTGCAATAGCAGGCCTGAGTTACTCTTTACGGGCTGTTTGCGTGGGTGGCACAATCCAGTGCTGCAGCCCACCAACAGCATTTGGTCTATAGGCCCTGGCACTCGCAGTGCACTTTACAAGGGACTGACACATAAACCAAATAGGCCAATCATGGAAACGCCAATCCGTAACACATTTTATACAGGAGCACTTGCATTTTCCCACTGGACAGCAGTGAGGAAAGTGCGCAGAATCATTACACCAGCAAAAACAGAGTAAAAACCGGGAGGTCAGAAAGCAAAAAGTCAGGGGAAACACGCCAAAAGATGCCAAGTCTAACAGTTCCCCTTTGTTTTGCAATAACTTGCTGGGTGGGCCAAACAGCACAATGGTAGAGGTAGTATGAACTGCTATGGAGTGAGTAAAGGGAACCAAAATAATGTGATAAAGTAGTAAATTGATACTAAAATACGTTAAGATATACAAGACAAATACTCAAACTTGTAGTATAGGCGACTGCACATAGAAGGTACATTAAGTCTCACAAATAACGTCACCCACGAGAAATTACAATTGTGCTAATTCGGCTGACTCAAATATTGTCAACACACCAAGAGGACATATATGAAAAGTAGTCTTGGTGTGCCTGTCAACGTGAATCAACAGGCCAGATGGTGCAAAATTGTCAGGGTGTGCCTGTCACCATAAGTGAATCAACAAGCCAGATGGTGCAAAAATGTCAGGGTGTGCCTGTCACCGCAATCAACAAGCTTATCCTACCTGGATGTGGAAACAAATCGTTTAGGTGTGCCCATCACTGTAGACATCTCCGTAGGCATCACAGGTTTTGAAGTTTTGCACATGTAAAAGACGACTTGGAAAGCAAACTGCACGCGTTGGAAACAAGTAGGAAGGAATCCAAATCCAAAATGGCCACCAGCATGGCGCGATGACGCAAAGACGCACTACGTGGGGTGAAAAGTTAAACCTTCCACGCTGAAGAGTAGCGTTGCTAGGAAGCGTAGTCAGGGAGCGTCGCCAGAGCAAACGTCATCAGGAGAAGCGTCGTCACAATAGCAGGAGGAGCTGCACGCAGGAAACGTCACCTCAGAAAACTGCCAAAGAAAATGACAAAAAGTCTTAAAAATCAGCCAAAAAAAGTAGGAAATGCCGAGAAAAATCGGATCTTGGAGAAACTGTCCAGAATAGTGAGGAGAAGATCCGACGAAGCTTCAATTACAGCTCAAGGCACAGTAACCACGAAAATCATCAAGCCGGGTCCAGAAGACATCAGCGCACCTGTGCCACAGTATACGATGTAGCAGGATGTGTCTTCTCCACTCGTGCCACTTGTAAAGACGAGACAATGCCAGAAGGTAAGTAGGTTTTTGTAGTTTTATTTAACAGCGGCACAGTACAACCAGATAGGTTCATCCAGTACAACTAACTGCCGTTCGTGGTTCCAGAACACTGAACAGAAGGCATACAATGCACGCACTAAGGATTCGTAGAGCGTGACATGAGCAACAAGACAGAAAGGTAAAAGCAAAAATGCAACACTTATTGTTTAATTATACTTTAGTAATTGAGAGGTCTATCAAGTGTGTTGAACCCATATTTAGCATTGATTTGGCTAAGTCAAGGTATTTCGCCCAAGAGCTTTTTTATCTAAAAACATAGCCTTAAGGGCACCCCGCAGGGACTCTGGATCGGCCCTGGTTACCTGGAGGTAGAATTTGATTATGTCTTTTTTACACTCTATGTCCATGCTTCCTAAATTGAAATCTAGCCGGATTAGGGTGCGCCGAGTGTTTTTGGCAAGCTGAATATTTTCCTGTATGAGGCTATGTGGCAGAGCTCCAATGTCTCAGGGAGCCTTCCTCGGTAAGCTAGATGGCCATAATTTATTGTATGCACTAATTTGGCCCCAATGACTCTTCGAGTTGCCTCGGCTGAATGGCTCTTTAATTTATAGTATAATTTCGATATGGTGTACGTAGTTTTTGCGGCTTTTCCTGCTAGTGCCTTCATCTGCAATTTATGTTTTTCCGAGTCCATCCGCCAGACTCCAAGGTAATTGTATTTGCTAGCTGTGACTATATTTAGTGGACAAGTTGCCATTCGAGCTGGCATTTTTTACTTCTTTGGCCGAAGATCAGGACTTTAGTTTTTTCGGCATTGGCCTGGAGAGTGTTACGTATAGTGAATGTGTGTAATATGTCCAGGGCCTTCCTCATCCCAGTGTGAGTCTGGTCCATCAGGACCAAGTCGTCTGCATATTGTATTATTCGAAATTTCATCCGGCTCAGTTTGTGGGGGGGGGGATATTTTCCCTTTAAGTAGTTCTTCTCCAAGATCTGCTGTGTACAGGTTGAAGAGTCTGGGGGTAAGTACACATCCCTGCTTGAGCCCACTGTTGATGAAGCTCCGCGCCGTAGCGTGTGACTGTGTTATCTTGGGCCTCAACCAGTAGTCAATGTATAGCGCTGTTATAGCCGCAAGCAGTTGCCTCGGTATGCCCTATTCTGCCAGTTTTTTCAATAGGATAATATGGTCAATACCATCAAACGCCGCACTATGGTCTACAAAGCAAGCATACAAAGGAGGAGTATTTATTTTGTGAGCTTTGGAACTCAAGTAATTGAGGGCAATAACATTGTCCATGGTAGAGGCGTTAGGTCTGAACCCTGTCTGGTAGATCGGAGTGATTCTATTATCATTGATCCATTGTTCTAGCTCGTGTAGACGCACTTTTGCAAAAGCTTTGCCATTCACGTCCAATAGGGCAATTAGCCTGTAATTTTCAAGTTGAGTTGGATCCCCCTTTTTGTCTATTGGATGGAGGATCTAGCCCATCCAAGATTCTGGTATGATTGATGTGGCAAGACATTCATTAAACAGATTAAGCATCAAGGGCAGCAATTGCAGCAATATACACAATTACAATTTGCAAGCTCAAACACTAGCAGAAAATCTAGAGGCCTGGCCATACCCCCAACAATATATTACTACTGCACAGAAACATGCGAAGAACAAAAACAGGAGTGCCCTAATAGAACCACAGATTAGACAAAATTCAGATATACTTACTTGTGTCACCACATTTACACCTGACTCCGATATCATTCAAAAAAGCATTAGGGAACATTGGACTATCCTACAAAAAGGCAACCTTTCGTTACCACTACCTAGGTTTGCATACAAGCGAACTGCTAACCTTAAGGACATGTTGACCTACACTAGACCTACAGAAAGGTCTTTGTGGGATCTTCCCCCTGTGGTGGGACATTTCCCTTGAGGCTCCTGCAATGTTTGCGCCTACACTGTTGCTACCACAGAAATCCAATTGAGCAAAACTATTACATGGGTACAGAAAAACATACTGATTGCAACTCAAAAAACTGCATAAACATGATCATAAGGCTATTCTAAAATGATCTCCAGCAAAATGCCCCTTCGTGGGTTCCCATCGGGCATTGCAGCGCCAGCCTGACGAGGAGCTAGCCCAATGATGAAGCATGACACCCATTCAGGTGTGTGAGGGCCCTTGCTCCTATTAGAGCATATTCCTTTCCTTGGAACCATCTGTCTTAGTCCTTTCACACTAGGAACTGCATACTGTATTTATAATTTAATTGTGATAAGGAGCACGTATGCTGGACCTTTATAGCTCCTGGTTCACCCTTTTTGATTTAATATTAATCTTTAAAGCCATACTGTCAGTTCTCTGGTTTCATGCATCAATTTTGCTATCTATTGATAAGACTTTGTCGCATGCTCTTGGGGAGCGATTTTGTGTCTAGACTATCCTTTTTTGTCTGCTGTTTTGTTACCTCCATAATACACTGGCTACTGTCTAAAGCCGCAAGTCTATCCGCACAAACCAGAGTTAAATGCCTTTAATGCCTACACCATTATTGAGAGCTGTCTGTCTACAAACACACACTCTCCTTCACCTGTGGCACAGCATGTAAGGAACAAGGGACGCATCCTTGGGGCAGTCAGGAGCTGCATCAGAGGTGTCCGCGGAAGCCGGATATGTGTTAAACAAAACGTTTAGTTTAACAGGAAGTAAAGCAGTTATTTTGCCAAGGGTTTTTTAAATTGTTTTCTTACTGTCCCACTAAATACGCCCTACTTTTTAGCTGCTAGAATGCTGCTCTTTTACTTGTGGTACTGCACTTTAGCTCCCTCCTTTTATATGAATTTAAATACTTTTTCGTGTTAAATTTTTTCAATGTTCTTTTTTTTTTAACATTACCTCTCAATCGATCAAGTGTAAGTTAAGTTCACAGATAGGTGTAAGTGAAATATGCATATAGGCGAAAGAAAAACATTGAAACATTTGTCAATATCCGCAAACTTCTGACATTCAGCTTGAATGTTCTGTCCATTCTTGTTACACTCGCCAGGGCTGCATTTCTGGTATAGCCTAATAACAGAACTATAGGTGTGCCATATATACGCACACATAGATCACACGTACCCTTATGCATTTTGACTCTGTGTCTCTTGTTAAATGATTTGTAATGTCTCACATTCATGAAATGCAATTTTGCTTAGGAGGAAGTCCTACAAGTATTTTTAGGTCTCGCCTACGCAGCGCCCATGCGCTGCATAGGAGGAGACCTTTAGTAATGGATTCAGTTTTTGGCCCAAAAACGTGCACGCGTTGCATTGCTTTCAATGGCAACGCGTGCACGTTTGGCGATTCCCTTGCGGGAGCGAGCTTTGAAACCATCTGTTTGTAATTAACAGATGGTTCCTGCTCGCTCCCGCAAGGGAAACAGGCTCAGGCCCCCTCCTCTCTCCCCTCCCCCTGCTGCCTCCTCCTCTTTCAGCGCGAGGCGCGCGCGCTTGTTCTTATTTATTTTGGTGTTCCTTCCTTTTCTTAAAACCACCCTTCGTTCTTTTCTGCCTTTTTTCTTCCTTTTTCTTCCTTCGCCTCTTTTTTCTTATTTCCAGTGTTCTTTTTTGTAGCCTCTGTCCTCCATGCTTCTTTTTTCTTCCTTCTTTCATGATTTGCATTTTACTTTCTTTCCTTTATGCTGTCTCACTTCATTTGCCTCGATCTTATTTTTTCTTAGCCATTTTAAGATTTTTTTCGTTCTCTCTGTCACTTTTTCTCCTTCTGACTTGCAGTTGACCAGCGAGCCGAGATAAAAGTTGAGAAGGGTCATAAAACAATTACATCTGCTCCTGTTGCACCCCCGCTCAAGCTGGTATAGCGGGTGGCTAACTATGCCCTTAATGTGTAGTATCCTGAGTATCTCAATTCCCTGTACATCTTAGGAGGTGTCTGGAATGCTCTTGGTGAATGATGAAATAATAGACATTTTGGGGTGTGTGTTTGTTGGGCCGATATCTACATAGTTGGTGAAATGGTGAAACTTTGATGCGCGCTATGTACCTGATGCTGCACCAAGGATCCAACATGTAAATAAAGAAGATAACATTCTCTACCTAATAGCTCCTGTCTCTTCCCTGAAGAACCAATCTCTCGACTTAACAAAACCCTCTCAATCTATGCCACAAGACAGACACACCCTCTTTCATCCAAAGCACTTTCACAGTAACGTGCCACCCATCTGCAAATGCCCTTCAGTATCTCATCAGAAGTTTTAAGCTCTATATAAATGCAACTATATTACAATATCATAGAATGGAGATATGACAGACCACCCCTCTTCACAACCCCTGTGCAGCCCTCCAGAGCCTCAGACAGCACTCCCCACAGCTCACACATCTCAGCTGATCACACTCACTCAGCTTCTTCCTTCAACACAGACCAACTATCTCAGCTCCTAACCCCTAAGTCCCATAAATGGCAGTGCCAATGCCTAGCCAGAACTCTGTGTCACCGGTTACAGGTGAGTATTTTGCCAGTCTATTACTCCCGACTATAGAACTTTTCATGCCAACAAGGACAGAGACTGGAGTGACTCAGCAGAAATGGACAGGAATTCAACAACCCTCATCAATCAGGAGGGCTTAAAACATGGCCGACCCTACCACACTCTGTCATAATGAAGATCAGTGGCGGCTCTCCCTTATGGGTTCCAGGGCTACACCCTCCTTGTTTTCTGGCCCATGTTTATTTTTAGCAACAGTGAATAATAATGTATTATTCACTGTTTATAATCTGTCGCTCACTGTTGGTATAATAAACAAGCATTGGCATAGCCAATAGGTCTCGCCTTTGGGACCTTGTAAGTAAAAAACCCAAACTGAAGTGTAAGACTTCACGTTTACATTTACTGCATCCTAAATACGAAGTAAATGTAAACGTGAAGTCTTATACTTCAGTTTTTTTTTTTTTTACTTACAAGGTCCCAAAGGCGAGACCTATTGGCTATGCCAATGCTTGTTTAACAAGCCTTTTGATCTGGCTAATTGCAATTTAACAATAACACAGTTCTGTCAGTATCAGAGAATCTTAAGTGCAACACAACACAAACAGACATAATGAGATATCAAAAACAAGTATATACCATTGAGGGATACAGGAAAACGGTAACTCACCATTACACGGCAAACATGGACATTAGAAACAGGATTGTAGGTGAGGACAATAAAAACATTTAAAATCTATATAATGCAATAATGTATATTTCTTGATGTTGTGGCACAATAGGAGTATCTACCCCCATCACGCAGATTATGGTTGGCAAACAGAAATTGAGTTAAAACGAGGTGAAAGGATCTGCAATGTCAGTCAGTCAAGATTATTTATTTCGCTATATTTCAATAGCATAAAAAGTAAAATAAATCCATATATGTCACGTTGAAAGCAAGAATACAATATATTACTAAAAAAATGTAAAAATCCTAAAATTCACTCTAAATTAACATGAGGAGAGAAACTGCAAGTGTGAAATTTAAATTGCCATTAAAGTGACCATCAGAGACATTAATATTCAGAGTTCGGCTCTACAGTTGGGATCTCCTGCTCTTCAATGAGGACCATAAGAACGATGCTAAACAATAACATAAGAAAGGGTCAACAACGTGTGTAAAAAGTATAGTGCTGGACGGCATTGCCTGAATTTGTTTTCAAGCATGAGCGGGAGAATATATCTTTTCTGCAATGTCATTTAATATACCTGTTCTAAACCTTTCTGACCATAAGGCTCTTTTAATAGGACGGAGTTACAAAAAAGTATAGAAAGAAATAAAACATTACCTGCGTATAATGACCACAAGTGCCAGAACATCCATGTGTACTATAATCGTAGAATTTGACCTCTGAATGCCACGCTGCCGTAGCTGCCATAGTACCGAGTGCAATGTTTTCTCCAAGTCTAGAAAATGTAGGATGGCCTTTTCCTGGCTGAGATGCGGCAGGATTATGATCGAAACGGCATTTCGATGCCCATGCCTGGGCAGTTTTTGCAAGCGCTGCATCCCAAGACTATCAAACAAAAAGAAATAATTGTTATGTTCATTTTTAACTATTACTTTTTAATTTCAAGATAAAGCATTCTAACTGTATTTAAGCTATTTACTGAACGTGTTATAATCAAATATTCAGACAAAAAAGGACAGGTATTTACAAGCAATAATTTGCTCCAAATTAATTTCTACAATGTTTACCAAGAGTGTTGTATTGCCGACACCACTAAAGGATTTATAAACTCGATCTGTTATTGAGATCAAAAAGGTATTTACATGTTACTCACAACAGTATGCAGGCATTCCTTATAACATTGTGAAAACGTCCCTCAATCAAATAAACTTCAGAGGCAACTTTAAAACAGGAAAGAAACTCCCTTTACTGAAGAAAACAACCCTGAATGCACACTGTTTCGTCAACTACTGCCCCAACATCCACCTTCCATTCATTGGAACAATCATTGGGAAAGCAGTCTCCATTCAACCCCAAAACCACACTGGCAGAAGGTATGCATGTACATATAAATGAACAAGCTCCTCCTGGGTTACTAATCCAGCATAGTGCTGTTCATTACACTGCTACCCTTCAAGTAGTGGATAACGCCCTCCTTGATCATCATCACCATGCCTCATAATCCTATTTGACCACTTTGCAGCCTTTTACAAAGTTTAGCACCAAGCATCTGTACGACACATGAATCTACACCAACCAAGTAGTAAATTGAGTATTTGCTGATGTGTTTGAGCTCTGCAATGAGTACATCTTTTTTAATGCCTGCTAATGCATTTTATATATTCCAAAATGTGATTTCAGAAAGCAATTATTACATAGTTCTCATTTATATTTCTACAGGTAGCTTGCCTTGCTGACAAGCAGATATTTGCAGTGTGCGTCACAGTTTAGTGGGATGCGGAGATATAAAAGTTATACACCTTTGGTAACAATATTTCTGGCGGATACATAATCTTCCTGCAAAGTCCTCACCTTTAAAATTATCTCTCCAGGAGTCAGAAAACCTATTTCCCCAGAAGTAGTATTCTGTTCCCTCCAGGTGGCACACCGAGGCTCC
Organism: Calotriton arnoldi; assembly: GCA_963921515.1. NCBI lineage: Eukaryota > Metazoa > Chordata > Amphibia > Caudata > Salamandridae > Calotriton > Calotriton arnoldi. Next base: position 1,426,274 of record CAWUFW010000952.1, on the reverse strand, counting down.
TCATGTGACTCCACTCACCACACATGAAGTCACAAGAGTATAATAGAAACCAATATGCGTGCTGACATCATTTTCCATCCACTAGTGAGGCGTGCCGAGAGAAAGAAACCAAGAGAGCCCCAACAACACATTTGCACAATGTGGGATCTTATTAAATATGCAATAACTCATCATGGTACGGAGAAAGAATGCTGAGGAATCTGCAATGAAATTATTCATCCACCAGAAATATTGTTAACAAAGGTAGGTAGCTTTTACGTCCGATGGATACATTTTTCTGCAGACTCCTCACCTTTAGAATGAGTTCCAGAGCAATACCTTCTGTAAGGTGAGAATAAAGAGTGACAACAACTAAGGAAGTCATGCAGCACAGCCCTGGGAAAGTATCCACCCCTGTATTGGTGGGCTGTGGGGCAGTAACGTTAAGCTAACGTATGCAGGTATGACCATATGACTGCCCGGTAAATGTCAGCCACTGGAATATCTCTGGAAAGCGCTTTATGAGCAACCATGGCTCTAGTGGAGTCGGAAGGAACACCCTTCTTCCTTACTCAAGTTATACCACGTCTGGATTTAGGGGCCGACCCAAAGCAAAACAATGCATTTTGTTACAATCATGCCTTTTTTGGCTTCAGCAAAGTGCACTAAGACCTGATCGTCCACTCTTTCCTGTTGAGTGCGTTTAATGTAGTACAAGACCGTACACATAGGATACAGTCAATGCAGTTGCCCCTGTCCCTTGGTGTTATGTTGGGTGGGAAGAAAGCTGAAAGAGGCAGACACCAGGCAACATGAAAGGCCAAAACCAACTTGGACAAGAAGGATGGAAAGATATGTAAGACCAACTTGTCCAGGCAGAAAACTGTGAAAGATAAACAAAGCCATGTTCTGAAGTTGTTGCAAGGAACATAATTTTAAAGTTAACAAGGCGAACAGTGCAACTGTACGTGGAGTCAAAAGGAAATACCACCCAAAAAAAAAAAATCAACAAAAGATTCATATAGCTCAGAGCAATAATAAATGGACTAGGAGGAAGCCAGTAAAGCAACCCTTTCTTAAAATTTGGCAAAAATATTAAGACTGATCAGGGAGACACATGAAAGCTGACAGGGCAGACAGGTAAACATTGAATGTAGCCACTGGCAGCCCATGGTGTGCCAGAGACAGTGTCAAAAGCAATACTTCAAGGGATCTAAGACTTCAGACTCGCACCACACCATTGCACAAATCTATTTAAGCAGCCCTCATAAATGAATTGCTGCTTTATAAAGGAGATAAAAAAGGACTCTGCCACCACTTTTCACATGTCCAAATGCAGCAACTGGGGATTGGTGTGGAGGGCCCTGAACATCTTCCTACGAGAGCAAGTCTGCCTATGTGGAAGAAGAAGAGGTTACCAAGTGCCGAGTGCCAAAGATCAATGACCAGATGCTCTTGGCCAATCTGGGATGAGGACAATCAACTGTGCCTTATCCTTCTGCACCTTCTGTAGAACCTTTGGCATAAGCACAACTGTGAGAATACATACACAGATCCAAAGAACAGCTGAAATTAAAGCCATCCGTCAAGGAAGCATTCAGAGGGAAGTATATGACATAAAACTGAGAACACTTCCTGTTCTGTGGGGATGAGGTCAATAGAGGGCCACCCAAATCTGGAGAATATCACATTTATCACTTTGGGATGCAGTTCCCATGTGTGCCCCTCCAGCGAGAGGCAACGAAGAGCTGTGTTTTCATCCTGGTAGATGAGACACTAAAAGGAAAATTTCCTTTTGCTGCACCCACTGCCATAGTCAAATTTCCTTGCAACACAGAATCCATGACCATAAACTGCCATGTCTGTTGAAATAATGGAATGTGGTGATGTGATCCAACAGGATTTGTATGGCATTCACCAATTCTGAACAGAGAAATGCCTTACAGGCATGGTAGACTGCTTACAGCTTTAGCATATTTATGTGTAGATACTGCTCCAACGAGAACTTGAAGCTCCATGCGAGCCAGTTGAGAGCCCCAGCACACAAAGGATGTATCTATTACCATGGAAAATGAGTTTAGCATGCAGGTCCGACCAGTTTTTCTCCCCTGAGATAATCTTGCAAAATGTAGGTCACATAGGATAGCACATAGCAGACTCTGCCACAATGATCAGCCAGTATTGCTAATTCACCAAAGCTGCAAATCATGCACATGTTTACATTTGTTACTATCTTTTATGAGAAAACAGGGCCTGATTTACAGTTTGGCGGATGGGTTACTCTGTCACAAAGGTGACAGATCTGCTGTATTACAAGTACATTATATTTTAATACGAAGGACGGGATATCTGTCACGTTTGTGAGAGAGTAACCTGTCTGCCAAAGTCTAAATCAGGCCCTCACTCTTAACAATTCATCTGTCAGCCTATGAATGAAAAATTGCATAGGTAAATGTGAGGTAGTTAAACTATCATAAATGTCACCAATCTCATGATTTGTTACTCACAAAGTGTAACTTTGTCCCGATATACGTTCACAAACACAGATTATTAATCTTAAAACAATACATTTAGTCAAGAGACAGACTAAAAAGTAAAACACTTCCATTTGTTCTCAAAACTAATAACATGGTAACATTAGCATACTCCTGATTGACACATTCAATTTACTCGTACGTTCCTAGTATCTGGTATCAGGTTTACTCAGGGCTTGTGAGTTAAATGCCACCAATAGACCTTAGCACTCTTTGTGCCATCCATTGCAGTGGCACTGTAAAACATGTCTCAAGGCCTACCACCGTAGTCTGTCTCTGCAGTTTTAAAACTACAAATTTAACCTGTCAAAATAAACCCTTTTAACAGGCTTAACCTTCCTTTGAGGAAGTCATCCCAAGGTAGGCCTTATTGCTAATAAGGCAGACAGCATGGTGCTTAAAAGTAGGACATGTAAAAGTTTAATGTTAAACATGTCCGTACAGTGAAAAACCCCTAAAGCTATTTCCACTGTATTAGGGTCTGCTTTTCATAGGAAAGCATTGGCATACAATATTAAGCTTCATAAAAGTTATCTCGGTCTAGAACACACCTACAAATTACATTTTCAGACGTTTTGAAATATCTATTACAAGGTCAATTCACAGGTGAAGTCACATTTGTAATAAAACTTTTGAAAAGATGTTTTTTTTTTTAAAGCTACCTTTGGCCTGGTGGCACCCCCTGGAAGATAAATCTGCATTTTTGCTCTCCCTTTTCTGCCAGCTAGAAATTAGCATTTCAATAAGTGTGAACTTCCTCCCAGGAGAGGAACCAAAGGCCTTGGATATGGGGAGGTGTTGGTGTGCCCTTGACAGGATGGCCTGTGAGCTGGGCATAAGGACTTGATTAACTTCAAAGAGGCCTATCCTGTCACAAGAAGACGTAGCTAGCACCCAGACCTGCACTTTTCTTTTGTTCTGCCAGCTAGACCAACCTCCTTGCTGACATCCCAGATCACAGTGTCAAGACCTGTTTGACAGGTCCGCTGGGTTTAGCTATAACATTTGGGGTGCACATCAAACAAGGGAAACATTATGGCAAAACAATTTATAGCCACTGTCTGGTTGCTGAAAGCTCAGCTTTGTTCTACCAGACTTCTGACTCTGAGTTTGCTGGGGGTACAGGGACTGCCTAAAACTGGATTTTAGTGTTAGATGTGGGAGGACACTAGGATTACTATAGTACCTACACACTCACACACACACACACACACACACACACACACACACACACACCCCCAGCCCTCAGAGCTCAAAGTTCCTGCGGCCGAAGACTTTGGCCATTAAAAAAATTACCATAGTAGGTTGGGTTAACCCCAGGAACATTTATGCCATTGGTAAGGGAGTCCCCGGGGGGCATTTCCACCCACTAGCTTGTGTCATGGATAAATCTGGCATCTCTAGACACTCCTGGACCTGTGGAAGAACAGTAGAGGACTGGACCCACTGTGCATGATAAAAAAGGAGTCATGAAGGACTAGACCTGCTCCCCTTTGTACCCATGAAAAAGAAGTAGGCTCCAGGGGCCAGTTGGCTGACTTCCTGTGTTGCTACAGGGACATAAGCTGCAAAAAGTCTTTTCCTATAAGTACCTAGCTTACCAGTGGCACCTGGATTGGACTTTGCTGGTGGCCTCTCCCTGACACCTTAAGAGTTTCTAAGTATCCTCCCCTGAGGTCCTGGGGACTTGGGAGAATACTCCTAAGATAGTTCGGGCATCATAAGAAAGTTTGGAAACTTTGAAAATAATTTCCTCCAGAGAGCCACAGCTTTAGGGGGACCAGTGGGAAAAAGTATCCAACCAGCAGTTAAACATCTTTGGACTGAATTTCAGCTTCATCCGGTTAAGGTGACAAGGAGTTCCATAAAAATGACTAAATACCATTCTGCGTTGGGATTCACAAAATGTTCAGCAAGAAATCTCCAAAGCTCTATATCTCTAGCGGGGCCAATCTGCTTTAAATATCCCACCTTCGGTTCCATAGCTGCAGCAAAAATTTCAGCAGCAGCCAGCTCAAGGAGGATTTTCTTTTCAAAAAGGCTTCGAGTCATTCTCTGGTTTTGGTCTTCAAAACTTTTTCTAACTTCCAGACTTTCACTGTGACCAATCAACTTGTTGCATCTGACCAGGACTCATAAGGGTCAGACTCAAATCGTACTTAGGTTCAGGTCTACCATTTCCATAGACTACCAATGGCTTTTTGGGATTTATGCCCATGTTTTCACTTAAAATTCATATCTCCAATTCCCCTTATTGGATTTTTGTTGTTTTGGTCTTATTTTTCTCATGTTGGAAGGTGGTTTATTAATAGGTTCAGGTAAGTACCTACAGCTAGCAATAACACCACAACCACAATTAAGGTCCAGTCAACTCTCAATCAATTACTCTTTGCTCAACCCTTGGTGGCTTGGCAGACGAGCAGTCAGACTTAACTTTGGAGACAGGTGTGTAAAGCTAGTAATATCACCAAAACAATAAATAAGTAAAAGACACAACGCAATAAAAATCCAACACCAATTTATACAAATAGAGAAAAAATTTTATCTTTCAAATGACACCAAAAAGACAAAATTCTAAAGTAGGGAACCGGAGATATGAATTTTTAAGGTTTAAATTAAAAAAAAATTGCTTTCTAGCGCCAAAAAGTGTAAAGCGCCAACCACGGCTATCTGGTCGCGCTGGTCCGGAACAAAGTCAAAGTTTCAGACCGACCGTGATAGAGCGCAGGTCGGATAAGATGAGCTGTTGGGCCTGGTCAAGTTTTTACCATCTGACGTAGTCACTTTTTTTAGCTTTTTCTCACGACGTCGATCGATTGGGTCCTTGGATCCGGATTTCAAGTCCACGACGGCGGCCTGCTGCAGTGCGATGCCTTGATGAGCCCTGGAGGTCTTTGTCTTCCATTTCGATGACGAGGAGTTCCGGAGTGTCCAGCAGGGCAAACCTGCGCAGTTCGAAGCTGCCAGCTTGACTCTCACTGTCGATGCTGGTCTTCCTCTGGAGCTTTTTCACCAAACTTGGTCAAAAGTTCCCAAACTTTCAGCAGTTCTTCTCTGAAGGTTCCTTGATGCAGGAAAGGATCCCACAGCACTAGCCAAGTGTTCAGAAGCTCTGGTTTATCTTGGGATTTGGGACTCCAACTCCCACAATGCACGTGGTCAGTCCAGGAAAATCCAGGTGAAGCTGGTCAGCTAGAGTTGTCCTTGTAGTGGATGTTGCAGGTGGCTTCTTCCTGAACTTTTCTACTTGTAGCTGCTCAGGGAGTCCACTCTTTATGCTTAAAGACAGGCAAAGTCCTTCTTGTGTGGAGCCTTAGAGTGCAGCAGGTGCAGTCCTTCTGAGCGCAGTCCTCTGTGTTGCAGCCCAAAGGGCCAGCAGGGCAGTCCTTTTCCACATGTCTCCTGTAGATCTCCCATATTTATTTCCCATTCTTGGCTGGCAAGAAGGAGGGACATCCCAACCAATGGGGTTCAAGTTGCTCCCTTCTGCTTTGACAACGTCCTGGGAAGTGTGGCATATTTTTGTCATATAATCCACATTTCTTTCAAAATCAAAATGGAGAAAATCTCTCCTTGGAGTTCAGGTCTGGGTAACCCAACCCACAGGTGTGGCTAACTTTTCCCTACACCCCCTCTCCTTATCGAATTAGAGGGGCACCTATCTGGCTCGGGGTCAAGGAAGTGAGGGCTGGCCGGTGTCCTGTAAAATCTGTTCTTCTACCTTTGAAGTTCAGTTTATCTTCCCAGCCCCCTTCCTGTCCCTGGCTTCTCCAGGAAGCAAATCTTCTCCCACCAAATGGCTGTATTGTTTCAGCCCCAGGCCTCTTCACATCTACTCAAGGAGTAGCTTGGCTCAGGCTGTTAGAGGCTGGCTGGTCAGAAGAAGCAGCTACAGAGATGTTTAAGGTAACTTAAGGATACTAAGTTCTAAAATAACTTTCCTGCAATAGTTATAATAAATCCTCATTGGTAATTTGTTGAATTTATTGTAACTATTATTTTGATACTCTGAATTGAATAATGTTGTTAGCTACTTCCAATCGAAAGTTAGACTTTATTAATGTTTAATAAAACCTTCCCATGTTAACCTATGGAGCGGGGGGGGCGTGGCTAACCGCTGAACATGGCGGTCGCAATTTAGCCGAGCTCTGTGTCCGGATTGAATATCCTGCAATATCAAGCGAAGCTGGGGGCCATCCATTAATGCAGCACCCCCCAGCATGTAGCGGCGCAGAAGGAGCACCAAGCGGTTGATCCAAAAACACCGGCGACCTACTGATTCCCGGAGGTGGCGGAGACCGGGCGCCGCACATGCACAGGGGCGTTTGCGCCCGGGGACGGAGCGGCGGTGATGTACTGGAACTGAGTGACGTCACTAGCGAGGACGGAGGGCGATTGCTGTGTCCCCTCTGCTGCCGAGAGGTGAGGTAGATAACCTCCCCACGAGGGATCCGGGGCCGAGATACAGTGGCAGAACAGCGGAGGCCTCAGGTCCCCCGTCGGAGCCGACCTGCGACGTGCCTCCCCGTGCCATGCTGCTGCGGAGTCCTCCCTACCTGGCAAGCCCCCGGTGCTCCAACAGCGGATTGTGGCTGAGGGTTGCAAAGCCGAAGTGTCTTCCTGGCCCTGATCGGGCCTGACCTGGGAGACAGGCTGCCGCCTGAAGAGAACCAGGCCCAGTGGGCCATGCAGAGGGCCGGGGTGCCCTGAGCCCACTCGCCGCAGTACCTGGAGGCGCCAGATACAGATCCGGGGCGTGCGGAGCGATGCTGTGGAGCGGTGAGTCTGGCGATGAGGGGGGATCGTATGAAGAGCCTCGCCCGTGGGTGCGATCTGGGCCCCAGACTGGGGGGAGGCCGGTGCAGAGGCTGACTCCTGACACCTGGGCCCTAAGCTGCGGCCTGATACCCAAGCACCCTCATCGGGCCTGGAGAGGCGCCTCTGTGGCGCAGAATGTTAATGAGACGGCGTCTGGGAGCAGTGACCTGAGACGGAGGCATAGGCACCCTGATGAGACCCAGCGCCGCCGCGGGGGTGACCCAGAACCAATGAGAGCAGCTGGAGGCGTGGTGGGCCCAATTGTGTGCACCCCTGAGCACTGCAGAGCATAAATTGAGGCCGGTGCCGACGCCAAGGCCCCACGCTGCGGCCTAGAACTCAGTCCAGAGTGGTGCCACATTCTCAGACAAACGGATCCCCCATTTGGAACGACTGTATCAAACCGCCCTGGACATGGGAAACCTCCCACTCTTCACCATGCAGGCCTTAGTGGTGTCCCTCCCGAAGCCGGGGCGAGCCCCCAAGGACATAGCAGGATAACGCCCACTGTCGCTCCTTGCCACAGAATATAAGATATTAAGCAAAATATTGGGACACCGGTTACTTCCCCACCTACCAAAACTAATCCATACGAACCAATGCGGTTTTGTCCCAGCGCGCAGTACATCCCTAAATATCAGATGCCTGTACCATGTCATGGAGGCCACTCCAATAGAACGCCCAAATGCAGGATGCATTTCCCTGGACCTGAGACAGGCCTTTGACACCCTCAAATGGGAGTACATGGTAAAGGCCAAGGGAAAGTTTGACATACCAAATGCATACCTGCAATGGGTAAAGCTCCTGTATATGGCCCCCACGGCGCGCGTGTGCACCGGAAACCACATCTCGTGCCCATATCCGGTGGGCAGGGGCACGCGCCAGGGATGCCCCTTGTCGCCACTACTCTTCGTACTTGCATTAGAACCTCTCGCTCTCAAGCTGAGGAGGGACGCAGGACATATAGAAATTAGAATAAGCAACACTGCACACGTGCTGTCAGCATATGCAGATGACCTAATAGCATACTCCCACGACCTGACTGGCGACCTAGAGCCAATTCCAAGTATTTTTCAACACTTTGAACATATCTCAGGCCTCTCCATAAATGAAACAAAATCACAAGCGTTCTTCTTTCACCCTAGCAAGCATCTGGATACAATTCAGTTTGGACATCTCTCTCTCTCAGTTGCCAAGCACACGTTCAAATACCTAGGCATCCAAATTTATAGGACCCCGCAGGACCTATTGGAGGGCAACCTGACCAGAGCAGTGAGGGCGCTGCGCTCCCAGACAACCTTCTGGACCTCATTACCGCTCTCTGTTATGGGCCGTATAGCCATCTCTAAGATAGTGGTTCTCCTGCATCTGTTATATTTCTTTACAAACTTACTGATACTGATCCCTACTTCCCTGTTTAAAACACTATACACTACTATCGAACCTCGAACGGCCGCAGAAGGGTGGGACTCACCAAACTACAACTGGAGACAGACAAAGGCGGGTTGGGGGTGCCGGATTATCGCGCCTACTGTTACGCAAGCCAACTTCAATGGCTATCTACTGGCTCGCTGGGCGCAACCTGCATGAACTGGGTTATACTGCACAAGCCATCAGCCGAGGAGCCCTACACACCCAGTTACTGACCAGGAGCACTATCTCCAAAAGAGCCCGATGCTTCTCCGCAAAGCACTCACATACTGGAAAAAGGCACTACACTATACGCACCAGCACCCCCATACGCTAATAACATTCCCTTACTAGGAATTCCCACACCCACTGGTTTGATTACCAAACGAAACATACTCAGCTGGACTGAGGAAAGGGTCACCACAGTAGGAGCGCTGTTTAATAATGGTGTCCTAATGGACCATGAGAACTTTGCCCAAGAAAACGGGGTCCCAAATAATTTGTTCATGATACACGCGGTCATACTCCGCTATGTGAGGAAACACTGGTCTCCAGATAGGGAAGAACCCTTGCCACATGAATTGGTACATGCTATGTACCTAATGGGTGAAGGGCGCCACCTCATAAAATGGCTATACAAGGGAACCCGGGCGCACACAGGAACCTCCCTCAATGGGCTACGTATCAAATGGTCCAGAGACCTGGAAAAGGAGCTGACGGATAAGGAGTGGGCCGCCCTCTTAGAATACCCAAAAAAGGTATCACGCAACGCAAAATTTAAACTGATACAGTACATGATACTCCATAAGGCCTACCTCACCCGCACCGCTTACAGAGCATGTACCCAAAGACACAGCACCACTGCCCTAGATGCCAGTCAGAAGAGGCAGATATTTTACACATGTTATGGTCCTGCCCACGTCTTCGAGGGTTCTGGTCGGAAGTCACACACATAGTAGGAAATGTCACAGGCTTCACTGTGTGGAACTCAGCCGAAGGCTGTATACTGGAACTGCATCGGCGCCCCAAAACACAGAAAGTGCAGCTCCTCTTCACCAACCTAGCCTTTCTTATAGCTAAGCGCTCCATAACAATGAGATGGAAGTCGGCCCGCCCCCCAGCGGTTCACATTTGGCATGGGGAGGTGGCCCGCTGGGGGGAGCAGAGAGCGCACTCATAAGGCAAAAGGAGAGCTGCGAACTACGGAAGAATCCGATATCGATGGACTGGGACGTCATGCTTGAGGCGTTCAAAGCCGTCAAACCCACCCCCTTCCCCACAACACAGGACACATAACAGTGATCTTTATGCCCTGTTACCACACGGTACGGACTTATCTAGGTCTGGGACAGATGCACAGTACAATGCCATACTAAGCACGGGCCCGTGTGCGAGGCAACAAGGTAATCGAGGTAGAAACGCATGTCAATATAATCCACGGGAGGTGAGCCAGTTTAGAGGGTGGGGGAAGGGCGGGGTTGGATTATTCAGTTATCACTTTGTAATTGTATTCAGGTATAATACGCCTGCACCAGCAGAATGATAATGAAGCCTGTATACATGGGTAAATTATGCAAGATAGCAACCTTATACTAGCTGTAACTTGTTGGTATACAATATGTATGAAAAACTGCACCTCTAATCCAACTATGTACCAACTGTATCCAGCATTGTAAAAGGCTCGACAAAACAAAAATCAATATAGTGTGTTTTTAAAAAAAATGTTAGCCTATGGAGCTAGCAGTACTACAATGGGAAAATCTAATTTGCCTAGTTTTCCCCAACAAGGGCATAAAAACATTTTATAATGTTCCTGCTTTTTATAACAGGGCACCCTACCCTTGGGGCACCTACGGCAGACCTTTGGGGTGACTTCTATGAAATAAAAAGCTAGTTTTGCACTTTGGAAGTACTTTTAATTCCAACATCAAATTTGGACACAGTTTTATTTTAAAACTAGCCTGCAAGGTAGGGCCAGCTTTATAATGACACCAGACACCACAGCCATGCACACTTTAGTGCATTACTTCTACTGGGTCTCGAAACCTAAATATACTAGGGACTTACAGGAAGGGTGTCTTAGTCAATTATAATTACACCATATACCTTTTAAGGACAGAGCACTGGTTCTGTGCCTTGTTAGCAGAACCCAGGGCACTTTCCGAGTCGTTCGTTCATAAACTTTATTCGGATGCAAAAAAATACAGCCATAAAAGTACATAGCTAAAATCACACATTTGAATATAAGCATACAAACGATAAAATCCATATTGTATATACGATGTTGTATAAAAGGGGTACGGTTAAAATACATCTAAAAATAATATGTATAAATAATCTTACAGTTGGATACTACAAATCAGTAATACAGACATATAATCCAGTGGATCAAAGAACAATAGAAAATATGGTACCCCATCCATTAGCTATTGCATTATGCTTTCCTTATTTTAATATAATTTGTTATGAATAATGCAACATTATAACACACATGGGGGCCACCTAGTGACACCAAGAAGTTCAATGCAATTTTAAGCGTTCGGATATTCTGGGCAATAGGCATAGGTTTCAAATAACGGAGCCTCAAATTCTTGTACAGTTTACAAAATAATAGAAAGTGCAGAGTGCTTTGTTTACTATAGCCATCACAGGGGCACAGAATTGCAACAGAGGGGCAAGACCTCATATGTGGAAAAGTGACTAGATGATGCACAATACCGAATCTCAACCTTGTCAAAACAAATCGGTGTTGTATGATATTTACGTATGTCAGATAATGATTAGTCCCCTCTTCCTTATCCAAGGTCTTATAGAATATCACTTGCGATTTTTTTCCCACGTCCAAATCACGTTTGGCAAGCCTAACTTGGAAAATATTTTGTTTGATCCTATTCTTGTTAAGTGAAGTAAACTGGGCAATATCAGACCAAACGGACAGGTTATACAATTCACCCAGAAGGGAATTGGTGTAAAATAGCCACTGTATATTTAAGGCTTTATCCAAGGTTAGACAGTCAAGGATTATTTTCCTAGTAAAACTAATCTCACCCTTAGCCCAAAGTGAAATCCATAATAACAAGGGTTTAACCAGAAGGAGATCCTCTACAAATTGCAAATTTACCTCATTGTGAACTATACTGTTTGCTGCACATGATGGCAAATATAAAAGCCTTTTTAAAAATGTATTTTCCTCAATTTGCAGGGCATGGCCATTGGCATGACCCCAGAGACCAGCTCCATAGGTTGCAATTGTCACGCCCTTAGCTTTATATATAGCCAGCATTTCCTTAATGGGTCAGCTACACAGTTTCGAGGCAAACTTAAAAATTCCCTGTGAGACCTTGCCCATTTTTGCTCTCGTATTTAATACATGCTGAGTGTACGAGCCGTTGCCCGCAAACAGTATCCCCAGATAACAAAAGGATTTCACTGAAACAATTGGTGTACTATCAATAAATAAGGTTCTGCAGTGTTTTCGTGTTTGACCACAGACCATGGTGAATGTTTTGGTTTCGTTAATAACCATTTTCCTTGAAGACATAAATTCGCCAAATGCATTCATCAGTTTCTGCAGAACTACCGGTGTTCTAGCTAGGAGTACAGCGTCATTGCAGAAAGCAGCACTGGTATTGAGTATCCTCCAGCCTTAAGGGCATCGGTCTGCAGCGACTTAAGATGACTATCCACCTCATCAATTAAGAGTGAGAAAAATACACACCCCTGGTGAATGCCACGCCCTACTTTAAATTGAGGCGTGCATTCTCCTTGAGGGCCGAATCGTACCTGGCTCGTTAGCTTTTCATAGAGACGTGAGAGGAACCCCACAATCAGTCTAGATGCACCTAGGGGAGTCAGCAATACCCGTAATAGATTATGGTCAACTAAGTCAAAAGCGCTGCTCAAGTCAGCGAAACATAAATATAAAGTACCCATCTTGGCCCTTGTATATTTTCTGATTAAGAGCTCATGGCTGGTGTATTGCTCAACCGTACCCATCTGTTTCCTGAAACCATACTAAACCGGGGACAAGATCGATTTTTCGTATACCCATTCCTCCAACCTTACCAATAGTACTCTACTCATAACCTTCAGTGAGGAGTCTAGAAGTGAAATCGGGCAATAGTTTTTGGGGTCAGCTTTGTCCCCCTTCTTGTAGATAGGTATAATAATCAATGTCTCCCAGGAGGATGGGATACTATCCGTCGATGCTGCATTAAAGACCCTGGTCAGGATAGGCCCCCAAAGGTCAGGAGCGGATTTAAATACAGCAACTGGCACCCCATCTGGACCAGGGGCTTGACCCCCTGCCCTAGTTTTAATGGCCAGCTTGACTTCTTCGGGGGTAATTTCTAGGTTTTCTGATCCCCCTTCCCCTCCTGACTTCTGTATAGGCCTCACTACATCCTCTGTATGCTCTTTAAAGATATCTGAAAAATGTGCCACCCAGCTATCACAGGGGACAAGATGGTTGAACTCTGGGGTATCATTTTTTAAGAATGGTGCATTCACCGTGTCCCAGAATAACTTAGTATTTTTATTCTCTGCCGCAAAGGTGAGATTGTCCCATGATTCATTCTGGAGTGCTTTTATCCTGTTATCCCTAGACTGTTTATATTGAATACGCAGGGTCTTGATTGTCAAGATGTCCCGCAGTAGACTGCTCAGGGCACGTTTCAGCAACCAAAGTGTTTTGGTGCAGGCGGTGTCAAGCCATCCTCTTTTCTTATTCCCTGCACTGGTGGACAATAGTTTAAAGACATTTTTAACTATTAAATTAGGTACAGTATCCTCCGGGAGGCAATAATCAATTACCACAATATTTTTCTCTACTATAATTTGCAACATAATGGTAGGGTCTACACCTTCCCATTTTATTCTTACACCATTGGGCCTACTTACAGCAATGTTATTTACAACGGGGACTGTATGGTGCCTCTTACCCCAAAAGTGACATGGTATTGTGATCAGATTGTGGTCACTTAGGGCTGCCGTTACGTTGTTAGGTGTGCCACACGAAACATTTGCTGGTGCTGATATCAGTAAGTGGTCAATGAAAGAGATCAAATTCCTACCGGTGAATGTTGGGACTAGTTCACCATTGGTGTCACACCTCAGTAGCCCAAGATCATATTTGGCAATAATAAAGTTCAAGGCTTCGCCATATTCGTTATGGCAAAAATGGTCATATCCCATTCCATCCTGATTAGTACATCCACAGGACCGTGAATCACCTAAAGCACAGGCTTGTATGTTAAAATCCCCTGCCCATATTAACATATAATTTGTATGTATAACGCTTAGAAATGTTTCCAGATAATGATCTAATGCCGTCGCCACCCTACTGCGTGTTACATCAAAAACATTGTTATAGTAGTTTATTATAACCAGATCTTTCACTCCATTTTTCTTCAGCCACAATAATTGAAAATGTGGGTCTGGGTTCAGGATCTTATTAACTTTAACTGAGATTTTATTGGAGATAAGGGTTAACAGCCTCCCTTTTTCCCACCCTGCATGTGATGCTATTGCTTCTAGGGAGTATGAAGAGTACCCCTCGACATATATAGGTTTCAAACACCATGTTTCTTGCAAACAGATTATGTCATATTTAGATATAAAATTATGCCAATCAGGGTTCCCAATTTTATTCCTAAGCCCGTTCACATTCCATGTAGCAAAACTGTGTTTTCCACCCTCCACACCATTAATTAAATTCAAGGTTGAAGTGGTAGTTACTGCTATACTGCGGGTCATACTATTATCACAATTATTTTTTCCAGGCTTAGATAGCTTCATAGTATACTTAATGGCCATGTCATGGTCACGGTTGTTAGCATTAGGGGGCACGTTACTCTCCTGTACCTTGACGACCTCCTTACTATGATACATTACAGTTTCATCTGCAACATATTTATCGCAGTTGAGTCAATCATTATCTTCCATGGTACTTAGTGGTTGAAACCTATTTGACAAAGGTAGAACTTGGGAACATGGGTATGCCGATCTTAGAGCCTGTACACTTTGTGGATAAGCCTGGGGGTGATCATGATTTATTAGATAGCTGTAAAAATACCCTAGTGGTAAGACGACCATACTACTGCCAGCCAAAGGTAGTAATGCTGCCTTCGCATGGATATTACCGGCTATACTGGGATTTTGTAAATTAATGATAATGCAATCCCCCTCATAGCTTTTCGTTTGTGTACCAATCCACCTTACCCTTCGTGTGAATAGGATCTGGTCTACGTTAGTTGGTGAAACCAGGCAGTTAGTGCTAAGTCAGTAGATCACTTTATCCTTTAGGCCTTCCGCTGTTTCTCTAATACAATTTTTTAATGGAGGGACATTTGCCAAAACGGCCACATATGGGCAGCAGGCTGGGGGAAGGTTGATGGTTACTTGCTCTTTGGAATAGTTACAGTTATTAGATGTATAATTTACATTGCGATATACATGGCTTTGGATTTCTGTAGATTTCTGGGTAGGGATTGTATTAATAGGTCCTAACCCTACGCTGGCTATCGGGTGTGACCGTTGCTGACTAGGGGCTGAACTCATGGCAGATTGATCACCAGTACCCGCCGCTGTATAGACATTTGTTGTTTTGGGAATTTTAGGTTGCACCTCCTTGTCCCCCAGAGACTGTATGTGCGAAATACAGGGCAAATTACTGCAACAGGTGATAACGGTTTCCAACCCTCCCTCCAAGGTATCCATTTTCCTTTTTAGCGGTGCTAGTAACTCATTTACAATGACTGTTAATTTATCCCAAAATGGTTTCCAGATGGGATTGTCCACATCGTTAGAGTGATTGAACACATCCTGGGTCTTGGTTCGGTCCAAAAAGGACTCATTTCATATGGGTAATGTTCTTTGACTTTCTTTTACGTTTGGTACAGGCAAAACAGTAGGCGCCGGTGATGTCAGGTTTATAGCCGGCGTGTACACCACCCCCTGATTGAACTGTGGCTGGGTGGCAGGGGAGTCCCCATGGTCCTCTACGGGTTTATCGCTCAGACACTCCTTGTCTTTTGGAGACCCCAGAGCTTGATTCGCTATAGGTGCCATCGCTTCACCTTCCCCCATCGACCCAGGCACACACATCGATAGGCCCCGTTCGGCCTGGTCTATCTCCTTAATTACAGCTCCCACCGCTCACGCCAAAAAGGTGTCTATTGTGCTCCGTTTGGTATCGGCCCTTGGCTCTGCAGAGGCCTTAGTCCCTCCAGCCTTGCGTTTAACCATTTTCAGCCCACCAGCACCTAGGACTAAAACTGTGATTAGCAGCGGCAATGTCGCTTACTTGGATATAAGAATAGTTGTTCCACAGACGGCAACGCTTTGATCCTCTGTCAGAATTTGAACCAAAGGAACAAGGCCCAGCCCGGCCCAGCCCCCTCCTGCCGCTTCGCCCAGGCACACGCTGCAGGAGCCCTGCTCCGGTATAAAAAGCGCCTCCGGGCACAAGAGTGTCATAGATAACCGCGTTGCAGGGTGGGGCTTATGGTCTGTCCCCCTGTTGTCAGCAATGGATTCCACATACAGGTCACAGGATCCAACGGGACAGGAATCAGGAAGACCAAAGGGCATGGCCCAGGCGCGTCCGCACGCGTCCCGCACTGCGGGATCCCCGAGCTCCTTAAGGTGCCTCCTGGTGCGATGACGTTGGCGCTGTGATGCCGCGGAGGAAGCTGGGGGCTTGTGTCCTGCCCTGATATGCCCCAGTAAGTTAAGCGGTGGCGATGAAGGCGTCCCGCGCTGCGGGTCCCCGAGCTCTTTAAGCCGCCTCCTGGCGCGATGACGTTGGCGGCGTGATGCCGTGGAGCAAGCTGGGGGCTTCAGTCCTGCCCAGATATGCCCAGGCAAGTTGAGCGGTGGCGATGAAGGTGTCCCACGATTTTCCAATCCTTCACTTTATTCCTTTTAAAAGCTGAACATCACACAGTTACAGCAAGGACCGCCAACGCGTTTTGTCCATATAAATAGACTTCTTCATGGCAATTTCATATTTAGGTGATCCGATAATATAAGTCTCTTGACATCCAATCATATCCATTCGGAAATCCCTACATGGGTGGGCAATTTTCATGACCAGTTAGGAGCGTGGGTCTAGAAATAATTCAGGCCTGTACGCCCCATGTTTATCACCTCTTCAGATGCCATGGTGTGAACAAAGGAAGTAACCACCTTATCAGTCTAAAAATGGGGGTGATCAGGGCAAAAAGGATGACTTTCCTACATCTCATAAAATCTTTCTCTTTATCAGATAAATGGTGGATTTTTTTTCTGTTCTGTGATACCTTCTACTACATGTGCGCTGTTTCAATACTTAACAAATTGCCTTTTATTTAAGTTGGACTGCTTTGTGTCATGTTGCCAGGGACTGAGCACAGTATTTTTTTAATTTAATTTCAGAGATATTTAGCACTTGTCACTTGTCCACCTCAAATAACAATCCACTTTCCTATGATAGTCTTACTTCTCTCTGATTATATTAAATCTGCTGAACATGTGGGACTAACTCAATGTCAGGATTCCTTCACAATAGCCAAGGATCACGAAGATGCGCCCTTTGATGCACAGCCAGGTGCAGCAAGTATCAGTAAAAACTGGACTGCACCCTCTGGCACATCGTCAAATCCAGCAAACTATTGGAGTATCTAGGTGCTCTAGAGAGAACTAACCCTGGGAACATTTTTAATTACGATCGTGTAATTGGCATAATTTTAGTAAATCTGCATAATGAAATTAGATATTGCATAATCAGGGGCAGAAATTTTGGCAGGAGATGTATAGTTTGGATAATTTTGGAAAGCAAGCTTCATTTCAGGTAGATTTGTTTTCCCACGCGGACTGTTAGGATAATTTTAAATGCAAAACTACAAATCCTAATGCAGTCTGCAACGTTTAGAATGCCAGCAGCCAGAAATGAAGTCGAATTTACATTTTAGAGTTGAATTTTTACACTAACAAATTTATTTATTTACTCATTTGTATGGCGCAACGAATCATCCCCAGGGGGATCTCTCGGCGCCTGAGAAGAAGATACCCACTTAGCAGTATAGTCTTAAAACAGCCAGGTCTTAAGCATTTTCTTAAATCGAGACAGGTTGGTGCAAGCACGAATCTCCTCAGGGAGACTGTTCCAGTGACTGGGGCTAGGTAAGAGAAGGCCCGACCGCCCATTTTGACCTTCCTAATTCTCGGCGTGCAGAGCAGATTGCGATTACTAGATCTCAACTGACGCACAGGGTGATAAGGTTCGAGCTTCTTCTTCAGGTATGCTGGGCCATTCTCCTGAAGAGACTTAAAGGCCATACATAACAATTTGAAAATAGCTCGTTTCCTAATAGGAAGCCAGTGTAATTGGCGTAGGAGCGGTAGAGAAGGAGTGCGGGCCGGTTTATTGAGGGCAAGGCGAGCTGCAGTGTTTTGCACCACCTGAAGTCTTGATAGTAGGTCTTCCCTTATTCTGACCAGCAAAGAGTTGCCATAGTCCAGTCGGCTAACCAAGAGCGACTGGATGAGGGTTTTTCTTGCCGATAGAGGGATCCAGGGGAAGATCTTTATAAGCATCCGCATTGTTTCGAAACAGGTGCGTGACAATGCCTTCACCTGTTCTTCCATCGATAGTTTGTTATCGACTCTAATGCCTAGATTCTTGGCCCAAGTTTTTGGAGAGGGCGCCTTTCCTAGTTCAGGTGGCCACCAATCTGGGGTCCACAGATCCTCAGCTTTACCGAACAGCAGTATCTCTGTTTTAGTAGAGTTAAGCTGAAGAAAGTTCTTTCTCATCCACCTAGCTATATTGGACATACAGTTTTTAAACTTTAGTTTAGTAACTGCAGTGTCATCCTCGATAGGGAATATCAGCTGCGTGTCATCTGCATACGATATGGTCTCAAACCCACACTTTCTGATGACTCCGGCCAGGGGGGCCACATAGACGTTAAACAAGGTGGGGCTCAGGATAGATCCCTGTGGGACTCCTTTATCTACCAAAGTGGTTTGTGACACAAAGGAGTCCAGCTGGACACATTGTGTTCTGTCCACTAGATAGCTTTGGATCCATTTAAAGGCCTTGCCTCTGACACCAATCTCTCGCAGCCTATCCAGAAGGATGCGATGAGAGATGGAGTCAAAGGCTGCTGACAGGTCAGGAGGACTAGCATCGCTGGGGCCCCATTATCTAATGACATCCTAATAGTATCAGTGACCTCCAGCAATGCGGCTTCCGTGCTATAAGAAGCACGGAAGCCGGACTGGGATGAGTCCAGTATGTTATGTTGTTCTAGATAGCGAGAGAGATGCCGGTTAATTAGTGTCTCCATTATCTTAGAACTACTTGGGTAATTTGAGTGAGAGATGTATTTTACGTAATTACACATACTTTTGCGGTAAATGTGCATAATTACAGTACAGCAAACTACGTGAGTTCCACACACCCCTAGAGAGAACTGAGGCCTGAGGCACTGCACTGGGCAGCCACATTCTGTCAAAAGATGCCCGGTCCTTTTTATTTAAACAGGGATGTGCCCTTCAAATATGCACTGCTACTAGAATGAGCCTTAAAGATACTGACAGCAAGGATCTAAGGGCCACATGTATCAAAATAGGAAATTGCGATTACCTAATTGTGATTGTCTGAGAATCGCAATTACGCAATCGCAATTTCCAATGTATGAAACTCCATGAGTTTCATATACCGATTCGTAGTGGGTCACAAACCGACCTACCTCATCAATATTAATGAGGTAGATCGCAATGTGCTACCCCCTAGGATTCGCAAAAATCACAGGGATGGTGGCCTGCTGAGGTCAGCAGACCACCATGTCTGTGATTGCTTTTAAATAAAGCAATCTTTTTTTTGTAAAGCAGCCCGTTTTCCTTAAAGGAAGCCCACCTCCCTGGGGCTTACTGAACAAAGGAGGGGGACTGCGCGGCCCCCCCTCCTGGTGCCCTACATGGCCCTGGGGCCGCCACTCACGGGACATTACAGTTTGCTATGACTTGGTGGGAGCTCCGCTCCCGCCAAGCCATAGCAAACACTGCTCCGCTTCGTGGAAGCGAGAGCATTAAAAATGCTCTCACTTCCACAGAGCGGAGCAGAATTGCTTTTGGACAGAGGGAGCATGCAGCTCCCTCTATCCCAAAGCAATGCCGGCTCCCGCAGGAGGGTAGCAGCCCCCATGGTCCCCATCGAGCTGGCCATGCCCCGGGGGATGGGGTCCCTCTGGGCGATATTAGCCCGGAGAGGGTGGCCGTGCTGGCCCTCCTCCCCATTTAAAAAAAAAATTATGAAGGCCTAAACTCAGGGGATGGGGTCCAAGGGGCCGAAATAGGCCTGAGGAGGGGGGCTACGTGGCCCCCTCCCCTTTATTGATGATATACATGAAGGCGTGGCCCCGGAGGATGGGCTCCCAGGGGCCGAAATTGGCCTCAGGAGTGGATGTGCTCGGACCTCCTCCCATGTGAAAAATAAATAAAAATAAAAGGCCCAGGGATTGGGGGTCTCGTGGCCCCTTTCCTTTAGTTTTAAAAAAGGAGAAAAAATAGGGGGGATACTACAATCTGTCCCTTTCTACCTTACTAAAGTTCCATGAGACCGATTCAGTGAAGTAGGAGATGGGAATGCTTCTATTGTGTATGCTTTTGTTACAATGTCATACTATGTAATGTGGATAACGGCCCTGCTTGGTGATTCTTCTTATAGGGGACATGGGTCCTCAGTTTGTCTGATCTTCGTTGTATTGTTCTATAATCAATAAACAGAATTTGAAAATAAAAAAAAGGAGAAAAAAACAGAAAAAGGCCGGGCCCGGGCGATGGGGTCCCGGGAAGGGAGGCCGCGCGGCTCCCCCCCCCATCTCATAAATGACTGGCCCCGGGGGATGGGGTCCCCACAGCTGAAATCAGCCTAGGAAAGGGGGACAACACAGCCCCCCTTCCCTAAAAAAAAAAGTAATAAAAAAAAACCTCCGGAGGCCATGCCCCCTCCACCACCACTCTGCAAACGCGCCTCTTGGTGCAGAGGTGGTTAGGAAATTAAGTCCTCTTGAATGCTAAGAGTCTTAAGGAACCAACAAGCCCTCTTGTTACCTCCAGTAAGTCCCAGACAGTGGGATTGCTGAGCGGACTTGGAGGCCATGCCCCCTTTCGCCACCACTCTCCAAACACACCTCCTGGCGCGCCTTTGGTTGGGGAATGAATTCCACTTTACTCCTGAGGACCTTAGGACTAAAGTGGACTACTTCACCCAACTAGTAGTGTGCTAGGAGGCGCGTTTGCAGAGTGGTAGAGAAGGGGTTGTGGCCTCTGACAACCTCTCAGCAATCCAGCTGTGTTGGTCTTACTGGAGGTGGCTTGAGGGGTAGCTGGTCCCCAAGGACCCTCAAGAGCCAAAGGGACTTCAACCCCCAACTAGTAGTGCACCAGGAGGCTCGTTTGCAGAGTGGTGGAGAAGGGAGGCGTGGTCACTGAACACCTCTCAGCAAACCCACTGTGTGGGACTTACTGGAGTTAACAGGAGGGGTAGTTGGCCTCCAGGGACCCTCTGCAGCCAAGGGGCATTCACCCCCCTACTAGTAGTGCGCCGAGAGGCGCGTTTGCACAGTGGTGAACAAAGGGGGCGTGGCCTCTGAAGACCTCTCAGCAATCCTGCTGTGTGGGACTTACTAGAGGTAACAGGAGGGGTAGTTGGCCCCCAAGGACGAACTTCGGGGCCAACTACTCCTCCTGTTACCTCCAGCAAGTCCCTCATAGCGGGATTGCTAAAAGGTCTTCGGAGGCCACGCCCCCTTTCTCCACCACTCTGCAAACGTGGCTCGTGGTGCACTACTGGTACTGGTTGGGGGATGAAGTCCACTTTACTCCTGAAGGACCTTGGGGGCCAAGAAGCCCTCCTGGTACCTCCTGTAATTCCTACACGCGGGATTCCTGAGAGCTGGTCGGAGGCCCAGCCTCCTTTCTCTACCACTCTGCAAACTTGATTACTAGTTAAAAAACCATAGAAATTCACAGAAAAAAACAAAGGTTGGAGGGACATTATAGTAAGGAATTCGCTTTTAAAAAACTTTAGAAATTCACAAAAAAAAACAAAGGCTACAGGGACGTTATAGTTAGCAAATAGAATTAAAAAACCTTAGAAATTCACAGAAAAAAACAAAGGTTACAGGGACGTTTAGTTAGGGTCAGATTTTACTCGTACAAAACCAGTGAAATTCGGCAGTTATGGTTACCTGAGCTAACTATAACTTACGCCCCGCAATGCACTGCTTATGACTTCACATATTACATCACTCATGACATGATTCAGTGACATCACTGATGACACCATCCAGTGAGTGTAAGTATTTTGTAAGAGTTTATGATTGTTAAACATATATACTAAGGTACTACAAAACTTACATTAGTATACTAGGTGTACTACTAATGAGTGAGACTACTTTTAATATATATCATGTGAGTGGTTGTGTGACTGTATGTATCCTTGTGTGTATGGGTGTGTGAGTGGCTGTATGGGTGCATAAGTGCTTGTGTAAGTAGCTGTGTGGGTGAGTGAGATGCTGTATTGGTGAGTGGGTGTGTCAGTGGATGTATGAGTGGGTGAGTGACGGTGTAAGTGGCTCTATTAGTGGGTACGTGGGTGTGTAGTGACTGTATGGGTGAGTGAGTGGGTGTCTGAATGCCTGTATGAGTAAATGACTGGGTGTGGAAGTGGCTTTATGGATGAGGGTGTGGCTTTTTGAATAGGTGTTTCGTTAAGTGACTGTGTGTGAGTGACTGCATTGGACAGTGAGTGTCTGTGTGAATGGTTGTATGGGTGAGTACAGGGATGTGTGAATGGGTATGTAAGTGGTTGTGTGAGGGAGTATGAGCCTTCTATGGGTGAGTGACTGGTTGTGTTGAGAGAGGTTGATTGGGTGAGTGAGTGGGCGGGTGACTAGGTAAATTAGTGGGTGTGTGAGTAGCTGTATGGGTGAGTGTGATTATGTGGCTGGCTGTATGGGTGAGTAACTGGTTATATGAGAGCCTGTATGGGCGAGTGAATGGTTGTGTGGGTGTGTGTACGAGTTAGTGAGTGAGTGGGTGTGTGAGTGGCTCTATGAAGGAGTGAGACACCATTGTAGTCCTTTGCCCATTTCTTGGATTATTTAACTTTTGTAATTGAGTATGACACCATGTGATCAAGGCTCTTTGGAGCGGACAAAATGTGTCATGGGGAAATACACTTTCTGCCTTAACTCTTCCTGAGTGCTTGTGTGTTCCGAGCTATTCGTTCCGGGATTGTATTGACTTGGATTGATTGGGCACCGCTTCCAGCGTACCACAAGACACTGCTGTGAGGGTCAAGCATCCAAGTTGTGGACGTTTGATTTTGAATAAAAATCAAATAATCTTTATTCGTTCTTATCAAAATGGATCATGAAAAATGAGCAAATACAAAATAAACATGGTTAACAAGTAGATAAAACACATATGTTAAAAGTAATCCAAAAATCAGTTAGAAACAGACCACAAAAAATAGCAATTAAAACCAGGGCATAAAAATACTTTGTTATATGGCAAATAATTAATTTAGAACAGCATAGCCCTCCTCTGGCCTAAAATATATTTTAAGAAACCACCAACAGCAAAACAAGTGTCACGATCATTAAGTTGTTGTAAAAAGAGTAATGTAGAGCTACACTTGGTAAACTTGTAGTTGTGCAGTAAAGGCAATAAATAACGGCTAGTTTTGTATTTACAGAAAAGACATAGTTCAACAGTGTTTGAGGTGGTTGCTCATAGCATGGGCTGGAACATATATCGGTAGAGGAGAACTGCCCTTGAGGGAAGCACAACATCCAACCAATAGTCAATATCATTTGTTCTTAGACATTCTGAACAGACAACAAATATGGTTAGGCTATCTGGTTTTAGGTTTATACCTATAATAACTGATAAAACCCCACTGAAAGGGAAATAGCCCTCACCAGTGTAAACATATAAACACTGAAAAAACACCTGCACAACCAGAAACTAAATGCTGTTCAAATAAAGGAACAGGAGAGTGAAAGAGTTATTTTTATTTCTTCCTGAAGGGGCCAATACAATGTAACTTTGTTATATAAGGTAGCAGCAAGAAAGATTGAGCTAACACTATTCTGCTTGAGTTTTGTTGTTTAGGGATGTCACTAAAATATTGTTCCTTCTTCCTTTTTCTTTTTTTCAGTTTTGTGGTCTTTGGTCTAAAGAGACACAGGGCTTAGAAGCATGTTTTAGGTCTTGTTTAATTATTTTATAAACTTTAGAGAATCAGGAAATAACAAAATCATGGCTGGTTTCATAAGAATCTTTCCCAATATTTGCCATCACATTTACTCACAGAGAACGGGTAAAACCCCTTGATTCATCAGGCCCCTTTTCTAGCGAGTCAGTATTGATAGTAGGTGAATTGCCAAACACCCCAGGCTTTAAATATTCAAAGTGAGGTGTAGTGACAGGTATATGTGAAAAGAGTGCTGTCACCAAGCATCTGGGATAGTGGTGAAAACATGACACCAGACTTTTGGAAAACATGGAGCGCAGTGTCACTTGGAATGCTGCTGCAAAATGTTACCGATGTTCAAAAAAGATTGGAGTGATATTGTTTGTATTTGCAGTCATTCAGCTACGTATGTGAAAAAGTTGTGTGATGACCTGTCAAAATCGATACCCGAGCTTAAGTGCTTCCCTGTAAGAGATCTTTGCCACTTGCTAAATGGTATGCTGAAAGCATCTTTACAATCTTCAGAGTTAATGAAGAATGCTATTGACTTTTTAGTTCATTCTGGTGCACTGTTAAGTTATGTGCCGGAACTAAAACGCAAATATTTCTCATTTTGTGCTTTGTGCGGCATCAAAGAAAGAGTGTTCCCAACTGTGTAATTTAGCTGGTAGTTCTCAGTCCTAGAAGCCATGAATGCTATATTATCCATGTGGCAACCATTTACAGAATCTTTGCTAAGTGATGATGCCAAAGGCAAGAAATGTGAAGATCTTCAGTCGCACATTGATAGTGATGTGAAAAAAAATACACTTTACTGCAATCTTAGAATTTTACAGGATAACACGACTTCTGTAGTAAAGATAATTTTAAAAAACTAGCGTCTAAAAACACTCTTGTCTACCAAGTGCTCAGCATAATTGGTGTAGATGTGAAACATCTCCTTGAGAGTAGGCTGGGCGACACTTTTAGTGACTTGGCACTGCAACATGTTCCATGTTAGAGTGCTTGCCACTTGGTAAGCAAAGAAATGCTGAGGAGCAATTCAGGACATTTTATTTTACAATGTATAAGAAATGGCTTACAATGATGCATAGAAATGTCCCTTCACTAACCATGGCATTTGAAGTCAATGAAGCCTCACTGTGGTACTCTGCACAAGTTCAAGATCCCTTCCGTAAAGGGGAATTTTATCCGGACTTTCAAAAGTGCTGCTTCATTTTTTACCACTTCAATAATTCTGAGGGCATATGGGCCCAGTTCAAAGCATTTGTTGCAGAACTTGTCCCAGAGAATCGCAATCTTCAGGTGCATCATTGGCATGGAAAGCTATGTCAGTGGCAAGAGTTAGCAAATTGTCTACTGGCTGTTTTGGCATTGCCTGTCTCAAGTGCCAATGTTGAGAGGGCCTTTTCACAGATAAAAGTTTACATGGGAAGGAAAGAGCGTGTATGACCAAAGACTCACTATTAGTGCAGAAAACAAGCAATAATAAAAGCAAAATGTTCCAAAAATACTGGAAAAACACTGTTTCTGTTGTTTTTAATGCCGCAAAAATGTGTAACCACTGATAACCACTGTTTTTTAAGGTATTGAAATCAGTTGAAAACACTGAAAAAACCCCACCAGAATTTACCAAACATAGGAACTGAAGACAGGAAAGCCTAAATATGGTGCAGTCCCAGTAGTTGTCTGGATCAAACAATATTCTCTTCCAGTGGACTTCATAACCTCTGCAGCGTCCCTAGCAGCCTGACTGTGCTTAATAAAACAATCCTTAACCCAAATGTTGTCTTTTTTGTGAGCGATTTAGGTTTTTCAAACACATAAACACAACCCAAGGCCGATATTGTTTCCATAATATACTTTAACCATGGAAAATTCATTCCAAGGTCACAAGATAGGAATCCCAAATGATTGCCTAATCAAATTCCACTTCTTTGTTTGCCCTAATCGAGCACCAGTGACCAGCATTTATGTGGTCTTGGATGTAATCTATCCCTAATTCCAGATGTGAGGAAAAGTGAGGTGTCAATCGGGGAACCCCCAGTAAGTGGGGGCAAAATCTATTTTCTTCCACCTGAAAAACTCCAACATCTCTACATCCACAGACACCCATACCATAAGTTACAGTAGGTAGGCAATTCCTCTTGTATATTTAAAAAATCGGTGCAACAGGTGTTTTCCCGATGCAAGTGCGAAGAGCGAAAATGGTTCCCACCACTCGTAAGAAGCGGGACAACCTGCCATTAAGACTTTGAATATATATGTATATATAGCCTCCATCCTCTCTTACTAATTTCGGTACTAGAGGACAGGCGGCTCATCACAGCTTATGTAAGAATAGATTGTCTTTGATTTTTATAATGAATTCATATCTTGTTTGGGAAAAAAAGGGGATATGGATATATATATCCAACATTCGTTGCTTGTGTTTGACCGCCGCTGCTCCAAATCAGAGGGCGCGTCGTCTTGCGGACCACCCAAGCTCGGTCCGTTACGAATCAGTGAACTTTCCGTCGGCCAACAAAGGATGACGACGCCGTGTCTTGACAAGATAATGATTTAATTGCAGGCTTGCAGGTCAGGCGAACGCGTCCGCCAGCTGACAATTAAATCATTATCTTGTCAAGACACGGCGTCGTCATCCTTTGTTGGCCGAAGGAAAGTTCACTGAGATATATATATATATATACACATATGTATATAGTACCTACTGGCAGTCGTCAGTAGGTAGTTATAGTTTTTGTTTTGCCAATATCTTTGGTGCCGCTTGAAGAATCTCGATGAAATTTTCACAAAACTGCCCCTTCTTGTTCAGCTGCTGTGTTGAAAGTTTCAGGGTGGTCCATCAAGCTAGGGCTGAGAAACAAGGGGGTCCCAAAACACATTTTCCCCATGTTAAGTCTATGGGGATTTTTCATTTTTTGAACACAACTACAGCTCGAACTGCTGAACAAAATTACACCAAATTTGGTAGAAAGCTAGATGATGTTCCAGAAAACTGGCTTTTTGTGATTTGGTGTAAATCAGTTCAGTAGTTTTTCAGATATTTATCTTGAAAAAAATAGATATATCTGGGGACGTGAGTCATTCCAGTGGACTCACCAATCCTACTAAAATTTGATTGGCTGCCAAAACTTCAACCAGGAAGTATTGGCAGCCATCTTGGGACTCGGCTTGAAGCCGTGTCCTAGAAAAAAAGTAAAGAAAAGGGGGCAGGGTAGGAATAACCTGACCCCCCAGATATGGTAACGAGGTAAAAAGCCATTTTTAGGTCGAGCATTCGAGACCTCTTGTATATACTTTAGTATATACTTATATACTTTAGTATATACTTATATGTGTATGTACTTTGTGGGCTCTGGAGATCAGCCCTAGGACTTGTCTGCTTCCGCTTAGGGACTTTTTTTTCTGTTCAACTGCCTCTATTTAACTGTCTTGATAGAAAACGACTAGCAGATGTCAGTAAAATACCAGAATTGCTTTCTGCTGAGGGTCTTTCTTTTTTTTAAAAATTTTCTGGCAACTGCCTCTATTTAACTTTCTTGATAGAAAAAGACCAGCAGAGGTCAGTAAAATACCAGAATCACTTTAGCATTCTCTAGATTCCAGTCCATAGAAATTGTCTTCCACGAGCACCCATAGACAATAATATTTTTCCAATTCTTGTATTTTCGGTGATATGACCACCGAAGGCCCTGATTTTATATTAAAAACAGAGTTTTAGACTATACCATTTCCCGCTGAAAGGCAATATTTCTCTCCATGTGTTCCCATACCTAGTGTGTCAAGCAGTTTGGTGCTTACTTTCCCTCCATGTTAAAGAACAGTAGATGTTTCAACACCCAGGCTAATGTGCTGCATAGCTAAATACATATAAGGTCCCAAAGGCGAGACCGATTGCATTGCAAATGCTTGTTTTATTTTGTCGGTGATCCGAGAATCTGCAGCAAATTTTTTTTAAAAAGCAAAAGCGGGCTCTCCTGTGCTTGCTTTAAAATAACTCCCAGGTGGGCTAGGTTCCGGGGGCATATGCTAATTATAGGAGAGGGGCGCACAAGGCCCCCCACCTAGGGCTAATAAAAAAAAGCTATTTTCTTGATGAATGCGGGTGGGCCCACTGGGCCCGTCCGCAGCCCCGGGGACCGCCACCTCCCCGGGGCTATTTCCTCTTATGTGGGGGGGCTTGCGGGCCCCCCTGCCCCAGGGACCGCCACCTCCCTGGGGCTAATTTCAATTAGAACAGGAGAGTCTCGCGGATCCCCCTGCTCAGGGGACCGCCACCTCCCCTGGAATAATTTCAATAGTAAGGGGGGGCCTTGCGGACCCCCAGCCCCGGGAACCACCACCTCCTCGGGCCAAATTTGAATATGGGAGGAGGGAAGCACAGTCCCCCTCCTGGAGCCCTAGATGCCCCTGGGTACAGCCACCCCCCAGGGCCGGCTACAGTAATGTCCTGGGGTGCCCACCCACGGGACATTGCAGTTTGCTACAGCATGGCAGGAGCTGCTCCCGCCATGCCATAGCAAACAGTGTGCTCTGCTTTGAGCAAGCGAGAGCATGTGGTGAAAAAGTGACCCCCAAACAGAATTTGGTGCATGAATTGTAATTGATACAGACCCCTAAGGCAAAAGAATGTTCTTTAGAAAATAAAGTAAAACGAGAGTTAGAGCTATTGGTGTTGTAAATGTGTTTTACCTATATGTTGTGGAGTGGATGTACATGGTGTGTAGTGGAATAATGTTTGTAGGTTTGGAATGGTTAGGTGTGGCATTGTGTGGTGTGGCTTTGTGTGTGTGCAGTGGATTTGTGTAGTGGAATTATTTGGTATGGTGTTCTGTGGAATTATGTGGATAGCAATTATGTGGTATTGATTGTATTGTAATTATGTTGAGTGGGATTGTGTATCATGTAGTATGAAATGTATTTTGTGTTGTGGAGTGTTATGTAGTGGATCTTAATTATGTGGTGTGCTGTTGGAATTTTGTGGTATGATGTTGAATTATGTGGTGTGAATAGAATGTATATGACGTATTATGCAATTGTGTAGTTAAGTACAATTGTGTGGTTTATTGTTGAATTATGTCTGCATAAGAAACTCAAGGTTTGTTTGGGGATGTTATCACTGCTGTCTCGAAAACTGCCTTTGAGTTAGTAATAGAACCTGTAGATAAGGAATCTGGTAGGAGTTATGTAGGTGCACAACTATGACAGTTAGCTGCAAAGAGTGCGAAAGGAAATTGTTGTGTGCAGTAACCCACACTGGTGATGGATTGTGAAAGATCTGCTAATTTGCCCCACACCAAAGCCTGTTTCTTTTGTTGTGTGCAACGTGTTGTGCCTAAAATGTATGCTTGATCCAATTGCAGAATGTATCCACACACGCACAGAGTGGCTAAACCATGTCTAAAGAGTGGATTTTGTATGCGTTATGGAAGGGGCACTCGTATGAAGTGCTAACGTCCTCTACACTGAAGCCTGTTCCTTCTGTTGTGTGTAACATGCTGTGGACTGGACAAGGGTGTCAATTGCAACCAGCAACAGAAGCAGTGGTACAAACACTTCAATGACTTATACTTAGACTGGTGATGAAGCACACGCTGACAAAGCCAATAGCTACTGAATTAGTGCTTAGCCTTTTGGCTTTGTCAATGCTCTTTGTGTTTTATCATGGTTTTTGTAATATTTATTGAGGGGTCAATTACTAGTTGTGAATGAGTAGATTGCCCTGTTCTGGATGCTGTAGTAGGCAGAAGAAAAATTTCAATGATACAACAACAGACCAGTGACTGATGAGGGCTGACTGGAAACCCCTACAAGCGAGTAGATTATGCGTATTATTTTAGTTTTTTTTTAAAGTCTTGGCTAAAGCTAGACCTAAAAACTTTCATTACCAGTGCCGGCTGGTTTTTAACGGTGGTGGGGGGGGTGGGAGGAGGGAAGGATAAGTAACTTACCTGTAATTCTAGTTCTCTTCCAGGGGTATCCTCATCAAAGTCATAAGCACTGATATTCCCGCCCATGTGCGGGGACCCCGGAAATAATAAAAAATATATATGAAAACATATATATACAGCTCTATATATATACATATATCATTTTTTCCATATATCAATGCAGCCCCTTTAAAAAAGAGGCTAATCAATGCAATAATAAATAACTATTTTGGGGGGCGTGGCCAAGCCGAGCAGCAAGATGGCCGCTTGAATCAGAGGCTCTGCCGGCCGAGCATACAATCCGGCATGAATCCTGCTAAATCCTACCAGTAAACCCTACCATAGACGATCGCCTTGAATTAACAGCCGGTGCTGCATCCGCTGAGGCGTTCGCTGAACGGAGTGCGGCGGTGACAGCGGTGTAATAGAATCCGCGGGCCCGGGACGGAGCGGACGCTCAAGTGAGGGAGGCCCGGCTACGACACACACCGCCCTGCGGGTCGGAGGGAGAGCGGCGCCCGCACTACTGGAACTCCTGCAGGCAAAGTGCGGAACGCCGAGGCTGACCCTGAACCGCAGCGGGAAGACGGGGACCGCGAAGCGGACTCCGGTGCAGGCCCCCGCCCCTCCCCCACAGCAAGACACGGACTGAGCGGGTAAGACGAGCCTGAGACGCGGGAGGAGGGGGCGCCAAACAAGCGGAGCGCATATCTTGCACGTAGATGAGAGGCGCTTTATGCAGCGACGAGGAGAGCACACACGGGCCCATTCGCGCGGCCTCACTGGGGGGGTCATGAAATTGGCGCGTACCGAGGGCCGGGTATGAGAGAGACAGTCGGCCATACTATAATCGGGGACAGAGATTGGGCACATCGAGGGACTTCCCACCGCTCTCCCACCTAAGCACCAGAGTTACATCATAGTAACACGGGAGATCTCCCGGCATGCTGCCGGACAGCTCTAGGAGAACCATATAACAGTGGAGGAAACGGTGGGAACCATATTGGGCCGTCTGGATGAGGCGCGTCACCAGCACACAACATTGCGGATACTTCTCGCCCCCGGCTGGCTGCTGAAAGGGATGCAAGAGTGAGGTGCGGACAGTTACAACCTTGAGCCATACAAAGTCAGAGCGGGCTGTACGCTCTGAGTGGAGGGGACGCGCATGCAAATAAACACTCCTGTACACACATTGACTGCGACTTGACGAGGTGCGGCCCCCATTGATATTGATCTCACCTTCATCGACCTACTGTAACGAGAGGAGGCTAACACACGCACTATCCGGAGCGCGCAGCGCCAGCTTCATTTCCATACTATTCTTCTGACTGTCTTGGCCTGCCTGACCTGGACGGGGACCTTCACAGTAAGACACACAATGGGCAAGGCAGATGCTAAACAACCCAAGATCACCTTTGATAAGCGCAGTACCCGGCAGATGGATGGCGAAACGGTGGCGCAGACACTAGTGCCAGAAACCCAACTGGAGCAAGAACAAGAGGAGGACATAAAAACTATGCTGCGGGACATGAAAGGATGTTTGAAAGACATAGACTCCAAAATAGACTCTCTCGCTGCAAGGATGGATCAAGTCTCGCAAAGAGTTGATAAACACGAATCACGCCTGACAGAGCTGGAAACAAGAGTCTCGGACAACGATGATCGAACTACGGAGACGCATGAACACCTCTTGCGCATGGATAAGGTGTTAGAAGTTATAAAGGCGAGAAATGAAGACTTGGAAGCCAGATCCAGAAGAAACAACATCCGAATTACTGGCATACCGGAATCCACAGCCATCACAAACATGGAAAAATATGTTGAGGCCCTCTTTCGGGACTTATTCGGGGCGGACCTCTCGGCCATGTTTCTGGTAGAGCGGGCCCATCGCACGCTGGGGCCGCGGCCGCCGCCGGGTGCCCTTCCAAGACCCATCCTGGCCCGGCTGCTTAACTATAGGGATAGAGACACGGCCCTCCGCCTGGCACGGGAGAGAGGGACGCTACAATACCAAAATAATGCCATCTCGCTATACCCCGACTTCACCCAGGCTGTTCAGAATGCGAGGAGAGAGTTTCTCCCGGCAAATCGACTGCTCCAACAGGCCGGGCTAAAATACGCCATGCTCTATCCAGCCAAGCTTAGAGTCCACACCAATGGGAAGCCTTCTTTATTCGTCGATGCAGGGGCAGCACTGAAATTCGCCAAACAGCAACCGCGACAGCAACGAGCCAGAGAACAAGATAAAGATATTGCGTCACAAAGTCAGCTAAGTGACAATGACTGAACCAAGGGGAAAGGGCTTGCACCATCTGTGTCTCTGTAAATAACGCCTGATTGAGGAGGAAATATCCTTTCCTGGGGTTTTTTATTTTATTTTTTATTTTTTCAGAACTGTTTAAATACAAGAGCTAAGAGGGATTTAGGGTAGTGTAACAAGCTCGGCCACTCCGTTCCACTAGTGACGGAGGAGTTCGCCGGCAACCTCACGCCCCCTTGGGATAATTCCCTATTGCTAAAAATGTTTGGGTTATTTGGATCTAGAGGGTGGGCAGTACAAAATCTCAACCTGATTGGGGGTTGGAGTGGGTGGGGGCGGGCGGGTAATGTTTGTTATTGTTTGTTGTACATTGCAAGATGTCTTATATCTAACCGCAAACATGCCACGACATGGACGAAACGGGACACACTGGGACACGGGCACTATTTTTGGGACAGGATTGGTGCATACAAGAATGGGGCTGAGCTTTACGGCCACACCGATCACATTTGGGGATCAAAATATACTACCACTAACCTGACTGCCCTGATCTGCCTCACGTGGAACGTCCGTGGGCTCAATGACTATAGGAAAATGCGTCTAATACACTCACATCTCACAAGACACTCGGCCGCGATATGCCTCTTACAGGAAACCCACTTGAGGGGACAGGCGTGCGATAGGCTGAAATCAGGCAGATGGAGCGAAGTTTTCACCTCCTGCTACTCCAACTATGCACGCGGTGTGGCCACACTCATTAAGAGGGGTATCCCCTGGCGTACAATAAAAGTAATCAGTGACACGGAGGGACGCTACGTGCTGGTTCATGGGGTACTGTTCAATCGAGAGGTCACAATCGCGAATGTATATGCCCCTAACGTAGACGACCCCTCTTTCTTTCAGAAAGTATGGCACGCTATCCAAACACTGGGGGACGGGCCTGTTCTATGGGGGGGGGATTTTAACACAGTACTGTCGCTAAGCCTAGATAGAGAGGGTACATCACGCACACATCACCCGCAGGCAGCAGGGACATTAAAACAGATTATGGAAGATAACAGTCTCATAGATACATGGCGACACCTACATCCGGATACTAAGGAAGGTACATGCATCACACACCAATACAGCGCTTGGTCTCGATTGGATTTCTGGCTCACAACCCCTGACTTGCATGCATGGGTAACTGCTGCGTCACATCACGCCCGCACATTATCCGATCACTCCCCAGTTACGCTGTCACTGCAGATTCCCGAGCCTTATAGACAGCCCTTCACATGGCGCCTGCCCAATGGGGCGCTGTTGGACTCCGTATTCAGGGAGGAACTGCACTCGCATATAAAAGAATATTTCGAGAAAAACACGGGGTCTGTGGACTCGGAGGGGAGTCTGTGGGAGGCATTTAAGGTGGTGGTTCGCGGACACTGCATAGCGGGACAAAGCAGAGTACTCAGGGACATAAGAGGGACCCTAGGCCGCCTGGAAGCGGAAATACACACACTCGAACAACAATACTACGCCACACCGTCGGCGGACACATTGGGGAAAATTATGAGTAAATTGACCTCTTACCAGGAAGACGCTGACAGGGAGCTACGGTTTTTACACAAACACGCGATTGCAAGATCCTACGGAGAGGGGGACCGACCGGGGAAGACACTTGCGAATCTATTGAAGCCACCCAGGGGGGCCACATACATCACATCGATACAGGACGCGGATGACAACCTGGTGCACTCCCCGCCCGAGATACTACACACTATGCGGGAATTTTACACCCACTTGTACACATCCCAAACTACCCCTTCGGTTGCGATGCTAGAGGACTACTTTGATTCTATAGCACTAGTGTGGTTCAGCAATCACCACAGGGAATATATGGATGCCCCGTTCACGGTAGATGAAGTGAAACGGGTTATTGGCGGCATGCGGGCAGACAAAGCGCCTGGGGCGGACGGCCTTACAGCACGGTTTTATAAAGAATACTCTGAGGAACTTGCCCCCGCTTACTAGCGGTGTTTCAGGAGGCGCTGCAGGTGGGAATTCTCCCCCAATCCATGAGAGAGGCGATTATAATCGCACTACTTAAACCGGACAAAAATCCCCAACTCTGCGACTCATACCGTCCACTCTCTATGATAAATCTAGACGCTAAGATTTTCGCAAAGCTATTGGCGAACAGGCTCCAGCCCCTGCTCCCCTTGATAATACTACCGGATCAGTCCGGATTTGTTCCGGGAAGGGCGACCTCACACAATCTTAGAACCCTTTTCGGCCTACTGCATTACATGGCGCCGCACGTGCCTGCTGCGGCCGCACTACTGGACGCGTCAAAGGCCTTCGATTCGTTGGAGTGGGGGTTCCTTTTTCCTCTGCTCGAGCGGATCGGCCTGAGTCCACTTTTTATTAATTACATCCGACTGCTGTACACACGACCCACGGCACGCCTGCGAGTTAACGGACTGGTATCTGAGCCGCTAGATATCACAAGAGGGACTAGACAGGGGTGCCCCCTGTCACCGTTGCTGTTTGCAATTGCGACAGAGCCGTTGGCAGCGAGACTACGTCAGCACCACGCACAAAGGGGAATTGGACTCAAGACCCGGGCGATTACTGTGTCCATGTATGCAGACGATATCACACTTTATATGACGCATCCCAAGGAGAACTTGTCACCCCTGACGAGAGAAGTAGTGAGATTTGGAGGACTATCGGGTGTAAACATAAACTGGGGCAAGTCGGTGCTTCTCCCGCTTACACCTAGTACTCAGACATTTGACACGGATTACCCTCTAGTCTGGGCCTCGGGCCCAATTAGATATTTAGGGGTCTGGATTAGTACTGATATACAAGATATATGGACTGAAAATTATGGACGGGTGGTGACTTGGATAGAAGATAGGATACGACGGTGGAGGGCTCTCCCCTATCCCTGGCGGGCCGGATCGCCATAGCTAAAATGGTTATACTACCAAAACTTTTATATCTCTTTGTTAATATACCATTGCCACTCTCGGTGCAATTTCTTAAGCGACTCAGATCTCTCATGGTGGAGCTAGCGTGGGCGGGGGGACAGCCACAGATAGCATGGGAAGTTTTGACTTTGCCGCAGGAACAGGGAGGACTGGCAGCCCCGGATATCGCGCTGTACGCATTTAGCGCCCAGGCACAATTTTTACATTATTGGACATACCCTACACCCTACCAACCCCATGTGGCCATAGAAACAGACAGAGCGGCCCCATTGCCGGTGTCCACGGCACTATACCCCCCGTACAAGCGCACCCGCGGAGAGATAGACACGGTGCAGGTGATGAGATGGGCGTGGGACGGTCTACGTAAGAGAGCGCACCTTGAAGTGCTATATGCCCCATCCATGCCTATCCTAAATAACCCAATGTTCCCCCCACTTATGGGGAGTAAGGCGAGCGAACGCGCAAGTGCGCACGGCCTGAGACTTAGTGGAGACCTCTACCCCAACGACACGTTCCTTACCATGCACCAGATGTGTGCCCCCGCAGCACCCACGGCGCTAGATATGTTATTATATTACCAGCTGAGAGCATCCTGCAAACGTAGATTTCCCACCTATCCGGCGCCGCCGCAGCCCTTGGCGGCGCTCGAGAACCTACTGGCGGTGGAATCGGGCGTAAGCTCATTACACGCATTTACAGAAACACACAACAAACATCGCCGGTGGCGACTCCCGCGTCACGGGTGGCTTGGGAGGAGGAACTGGGAACACCCCTCACGGACGAACAATGGAAGCTAAGCTGCGGGCAGCTAAAACGGTTGTCACCCAACTACCGTCTCAGATTAATCCACTTCAAGTATCTCCACCGCTTGTACAGGACTCCCATACACTTACGCAGAATAGGATTGCGGTCGGATGACTGCTGTTGGAGATGTGGCACACCGCGAGCAACCTTCCTACATTTAGCCTGGCACTGCAGGCAGATAGCTAATTTTTGGCTGGAAGTCTATCAGCACATAAAGCAGATCACAGGATTGGACATCCCATGCACACCGCTGACATCCCTACTTGGGGTACTCGAGGCGATAGCCCCGAAATCCCGCAAGCTACCTGAAATACTTCTTCTGATGGCAAAGCGTCAGATAGCGTTACATTGGGGGTGGAGAGACCTCCGCTGTCCAAAGACTGGATTAAAAACGTCACGTACTGCAAGATACAGCTGTCGACCTACTGGGAATTGCAGCCGTCCAAGTCTAGACCAAAAGACATTTGGGAACCATTTACATTGTGGCTGAGTGCTCGGGCGGGAGAGGACTAATGTACTGTCTGCATATTCAATGTCAGGGAGATGGGAGCTGATTGGGGGACGGGAGGGTGGTTCTGCCGTAAACTAGAGACACCTGTGATCAAATTATATGCACTAATGAAAACCGGGGGTCTGCACCCCACGGGTCATACTGGGCCCTTATTATTTCAACGGAATGGACATGAAATGGCTATGTCACACCTAATTGTATGGACTACGACACTGCAATGTATATTTGTTTTTGTTGTTGAAAATGCAAATAAAAAGCAATTTACAAAAATAAATAACTATTTTGAAATCATATACTACATAGCATAGACCACAGGAGGGCAAGCATTACTTGAACTCAATGCAAGAATTTAAAGAGCAGAATTAACACCAAATTGCAAAAGAGCCCGCATTGTTAGCCTACAGGCTGCATTGAAAACCAATACCATAGAAAATGAAAGCAATTGTAACACAAAAAACTGGCACTGTGCTTTTAAGGCAGCCATGACCCCCAGCTTCCCATCATGTCTCAGGGGTGACAGTTAGGTCAGTTGTTCTTTGCGGTGACCCGAAGGTCATGGCACAAAGATGTAAAGAACAGAAGTCTCATTTGCCTGGGGAGGCGGGTGGGTTGCTTATGACTTTGATGAGGATACCTCTGGAAGGGAACTAGGATGACAGGTAAGTAACTTATCCTTCTCTTCCAGGGGATCCTCATCAATAGTCATAAGCACTGAATCGAATAGCAAGCCCATCCTCTGTCTGCGGGCAAATGAGAAGAAATGACCAAATAGACAAACCAATTCCGTTCAGCTTTGGAACAAATTTCTCAAGGAGGCCTGGCCCACTTGAGTGTCCGCTCTGGTGTCTGAGTCAAGACAATAGTGCCTCGTAAATGTATGTATCGATCTGCAAGTGGCTGCCTTGCAGATCTCAGAGATCGGCACATTGTTAAGAAAAGCCGCTGTAGCTGCCTTTCCTCTAGTGGAATGAGCCTTGGGCCTAGACCAAAGAGGTTTTTGTGCTAACTGATAAGCAAGTCTGATACATGACACTATCCACCTGGGATGGAACACTTGGAGGCTGAAAAACCTGTTCTTATTGACCCGTAATTAATGAACAGTTGATCAGATTTACTAATTGCCTTAGACCTGTCCAAGTAGAATTTCAAAACCCTTTTCAGGTCTAAAGTGTGAAGGGACCTCTCAGCTGGTGTAGAGGGGTTAGGAAAAAAGGTAGGTAGTGAGATGGATTGGTTGACATGGAAATCCGACACCACCTTTGGAAGGAAGGAGGGGTGGGTTCTCAAAACAACTCTATTGAGATAAAAGACTGTGTATGGTTCTTTCGAGCAGAGAGCCTGGATCTCGCTCACTCTGCGAGCTGAAGTAATCGCCACCAAAAAGGCTGCCTTCCAAGTTAGGTGCTGGAGGGTTGCCTTGTGGATAGGTTCAAATGGGGGACCCATCAAGGAGGCTGAATAGGAGGGTAGACCTTCTTTAACCCTTGTAAGAAATCCTTCCCTACCTGCATCTGAAAGAAAGAAGGCTGAGAAGGGGAGCGCCTGTAGGCCGTAATGGCAGCCAGGTGAACTTTTATTGAAGAGAATTTTAGACCTGCCTTAGCTAAGTGAAGTAGGTATGGTAGAATCACATCCTCCTGCCCCTTGGTAAGGTGGTAATTATTTTACACACACCACATATAAAAACGCTTCCATTTACAAGCATAAGAGTGTCTTGTGGAAGGCCTTCTTGCTTCTTTCAAGATGGTCATGCAGTCCTGAGGGAGTCCTAAATGACCATATTGGAGGACCTTAGGAGCCATGCTGCCAAGTTCAGTGACGGAAGGTTGGGGTGATGAATGCTCCCGTTCATCTTGGACAGCAGGTCCGGTCTGCACGGCAATCTCTTGTGTGAACGTTCTGATAGGTGTAGAAGGTCCAGGTACCACCACTGCCATGGCCAGTCCGGAGCGATCAGAATCATCCTTGCCTCGGAGTAGGAAAGCTTGGTCACAACCTTTGGTATGAGAGGAAGGGGAGGAAGGGTGGCGTGGCTAGCTGGCCAAGATGGCGGACGCGCTCTAGGGCTGCTCCGCACTGAGACCCGATTATCTGACAAGTTTTGATGGCCCTTGGTGTAATCCAGAACCTCCAGCAGGCACTATGGACAGAGACCACCGCGCTGCGTACGGTGGCATCGAGATTGAAAACTGAAGTGCGCTGTGGACTGGTGAAAGGGCCCGCACTGCCTCCAGGCAGACCGTGACTGGCAGACATTTTGCTGGCTGGGGCGCGGCCTGTGTATCGCTGATATGACCAACGGCCTGGGAGCTGCTGAGAGGTATCGCTGACGGCAGCAGAAGTCCGGGGTCGGCCCCAATACAGCGACGCTGGTGGACAGAGGAGACGCCCCGGTTCCAGGTGGGGGCGATCGGAGACAACGCAGCAGGACACCGCAGATGGAGGTGAGGCGAGTTGTGTGGGCCCAGAGGCGTGAGACCTGAAGCTGGGAGGCCCGGCGAGTGAAGATACCAGCGCAAGTGTATGTCCCGCGGAGAGACTGTGAAGAGCGAGCTGGTAGGATGAATTGTGTGGCTGGGGTCCGGGGGCTGGGTCGTGCCTAGGCCCTACAGTGGGGAGCCAGTAAGCACGAGCGCACGCCAGCACCGCTACGGCTCAGGCGGTCAGGGCAAGCCGGTCTACTACTACGGCCGAGCCTGGGGAGCATACTGACTGTGGGCACCAGATTGGGGCAAATCCGGCACGAAGGAGGCCCGGAAGTGCAGATGGATCGAGCTGTGGCCCTGACTACGAAGTGAGGCGGCGAGTGAAGTTTGTGCCCCCCCGCTGTTGAGAAGGTGCGTGGGTGCGCGGGGTACCTGCATTAGGTCTGGGCACTGAGGAAGTGGCCATTCCGACGGCACGAACCGGATTTGGGACTGAGTACCCAACAGATTTGCATTATGTGGTGGAGGCACGGATGTCCAAGAGAGCGCCAGCATTGTGCAGCAGGCCAAAGCATGGGAGATGGGCGGCAACAAGTGAGCTGCGCTGCTTAGACACACAACTGGAAACATATCCGCAGTGGTGGCCTATAATAGTTGTCCTCAGAGGCCAACAGTATCCACAGACAGGAACAGCGGAGGGTCCTGTGGCCCCTGATATAAGTTGCGTAGCCAGAGCTGGCACGACTGCAGGCACCAAGGTTCTCCCACTGCGCACTCAGCACTTTAGGACAAAAAGAATAGTGGCTGACGCATCGCGCGCATAAGAAGCTGGCATAACCTTCACTTGCCTGATTGCGCAATGGGCAGAGAACGGGGAGGAACAAACATGCAGTCCACGGCGCCCGCAGTGCTACCCAAGCACCCGGACAATGACCAAGAGAACGAAGAAAGCGCAGACAATCTCACACTGGGTGCTCAGATAGATAATGTGCTGCAGGCGGTGACGCAGCTAAGTGTGTCCCTGGCGCATACACGCACGTCTCTGGAGGGGCGAATTGATAAAGTTACCACGGACTTTACATTACTACACGCGGATCACCGCAAACTAGCGGAAAAGGTCGACGAGATGAAAGCTGAAATGGAGGAGATCCTCCTCACCACCAAAGCATCAGAGGCTACAGTGCGGACACTGGCGGAGAAAGTGCGCATTCTGGAGACCAGGATTGATGATGCGGAAGGGCGCTCCCGCCGCAATAATGTCCGGATCGTAGGCCTACCAGAGGGAACGGAAGGGCGTGCTGCGGTATCTTACACGGAGACCTGGTTGAAGTCACTGATGCCGCCAAACTCACTCTCCCCCTTTTTCGCTATAGAAAGGGCACATAGTGTTCCAGCGTGGCAGCGGCAACCAGGAACTGGCCCTCGTCCATTTCTAATCCGACTCCTGAATTATAAAGACCGGGATGCGATACTGCAGGAGCTACGTAAGCTAGAGGAGGTCAGGCTTGAAAACTCTAAAGTGATGTTCTTTCCAGACTATTCGCTTGGGGTGCAGCACCAGAGAAGCACGTCTCTGTCAGTTAAACGGAAGATGCGGGAGCTGGACATCAAATACTCGCTCCTCTTCCCGGCCTGGCTTCGATTGGTGAAAGAAGGAGTTACACATTTCTTTAATGCAGCGGAAGAGGCGTGGGACTGGCTGGAAACGGAGGGACATGGAGTGTCACCAAGTGAACGGAATACAGCCCCGAACTCTCAGCAAAGTAGCCGCGGAAACTGGCAGAGGCCTCGCAGACAAACCAGGAAATGCCTGTCGCAGCTCAAGGCTGTCCCCGACTTAGAGCAACGCCTGCGGGAACGCCGTGCTGTTCTGCAGGCAGCAGCGACAATGAGAAGGAGCCCAGAACACAGAGACACAGATGCCTCATCAGAACATTCCATGAGCGCAGATAGTGCACTGGCGGAATGGCACCTGGGCGAAGACTCGCAGCCACTACCGGAAGTGACGCCCCAAACAGCGGATGACATTATGTAATATGGACATAGGGTGAAATCATAACTATCACTGAGAGCCTAGAGAGGGTAGTTATCCTAGAGGGAAACGTGTAGCAAGGTGA
Organism: Calotriton arnoldi; assembly: GCA_963921515.1. Taxonomy (NCBI): domain Eukaryota; kingdom Metazoa; phylum Chordata; class Amphibia; order Caudata; family Salamandridae; genus Calotriton; species Calotriton arnoldi. Next base: position 1,385,254 of record CAWUFW010000952.1, on the reverse strand, counting down.
GGTAAAGATCTGGCATTATGACTTGTGACCTAATGTAGGGGCAGGCCCTCTGTCCTCCCTCTGGCCATTTCCACCCCGTCATGGATCCAGAGGCACTGCAATATCAGTAAGAAGAAACACAAAGTCCATAGCAAATTGTTGACAAAGGGTCTGAGCTTTAGTTGGCTCACTACATACTCAGTTAGGGCTAATCCCCCCCTCCATACACAAAGAAGCACGGCACGCAAGGCCGATAGTTGCCGAGAGGCGCAGTTCGAGGTTTGGGCAGACATACGTTGTCCCTCTGCCCTGTCCCTGTTATACCACATAATGTCTAATCCCTCACATTACATCTCACTGTCACGTACTTGGGAACCGCGAGTGGCCAGTTGGTGGTATACGGATCAGCTCAATGTGCGCGTTACTCGTCACCCTTCTAGAGCGGCGAGCCACTGCACCATGCATGTATGTTGTACACATAAAGGTTGCCACCGACAACAATCATAACCTGGAATATCAGCGGTATGCACACACCAGCGCGCCGATATAGCACATATGCTGACTTAAAGAGACATGCAGCGCATATCGCCTTTTTGCAGGAAACGCATATCTCACAGCCCGAGATACACAGGATGCAGCAAAAATGGAGAGGGCAAATATTCGCCACAGGTTACTCATCATACAAAAGGGGAGCGCTAATATGGGTCAGGCCAGGCACGCACTATGTATCGGAAGCAACGGAAATATATATACATGGTCGATTTGCGCTTACGAAGATAGTGCTAGGATCAATATACGCCCCGAACACTGACCAAGCCCCATTCTGGCGCATACTGTCATCAAAACTATCCCAGTGGTGCGATATCCCTTGGATGTTAGGAGGGGACTTTAACACAGTACTGGACTCAGGCTTCGATAGATCCTTCCCACCGCTGCAACAGACAACTGCTGCATCTAACGCTAAATGTTTGAATGAGTGGCTCTGTAGCTGGGGGTTGGTGGATTTCTGGAGGACGTTAAACCCGCATACACGTCTCTACTTGCACTACTCACACCCCCATGGACTGCACGTGCGGCTAGACAGATTCGTAGAAAGCATAGCGTTGCTAGGTGACTGCATAACTGCGGACTACCCGGGACGCACACATTCGGACCACAATCTGCATATATTGCAGCTAGGCGAAGCTGACTCGATGCCAGCCACTAAAATATGGAGACTACAGGCCGCAGCACTGGAGGACCCCCCCTTTAGAGACTCGGTGGGGTTGGCCATAGTAACATACTTTGACACGAACGAAGGTTCAGTGACAGATCACGGGATACTATGGGACGCTTATAAAGCCGTGGTACGGGGACAATGCCTGAGCCTGACTTGGAGTATACGTCGACAACTGGACTGTGAGGCTAAACGCATTGAGGATACCCTTCTCATTTTTGAGACTGACCTAGCAAGGGGTGAGGGCACGCAGCGGGCACTAGACGAACAACAGCAAAAACATGTTGAGGTAATGGAGAGACTGCGTTGTCTGAACTATGCGGCACACTCGGCCCGTGCTCATGCTGTTAGCGCGCCTAATTCAACAAGACCATGCGCAACAACCAACGCTGCGCTTACAGTCTGGCACGGGTCAATTACTAACGCGACAATGCGACATCCATGGAGAATTCACCGCCCATTACACCGACATATATAAATCAGTGATACAGGTAACTCTGGAGGCACTGGAAGAATATCTGTCCCAACTACCCATGCAGACGGTAGATGACTCTCAACGAGCTGAGTTAAATGAGCCAATAACACTGTTAGAGGTACAGGTAGCGATCCGGTCATTGGCCACAGGCAAGGCACTGGGCCCGGATGGGCTACCGGCGGAATTTTACAAAGAGTATCAGGACACACTTGCCCCGAAATTGCTTGCATTATATATCAGCGCGCAAGAGACAGCTATCCTACCTCGGTCGTTGCGCGAGTCCCTGCTTGTTTCGCTGCCTAAGCCGGACAGGGACGCGGAGCTCCTAGGCTCATACCGCCCATTAGCACTGCTAAATTTGGATTACAAAATACTTGCTAAACTATTGGCGAATAGACTGGCCCCGGTGGTCCCGCGTCTGGTGCATGAGGATCAGAATGGGTTCGTACCAGCACGCAGCACGTCCCTCAATCTGCGATGGTTTTTTAGAATCACCCACTACTCTAGAGAGCGCTGGCCACACTCAGGGTGTCTGGTGTTGGACCTCGAAAAAGCGTTCGACACACTTGAGTGGGACTTTTTATTTACCATTTTAGCCAAATATGACCTAGGCGACAACTACGTAGGCCTAGTTAAGTTACTCTACACGTGTCCCATGGCAAAAGTCAAGACAGGACCGTATGTCTCCAACCCTATGCCAATTGGGCGAGGCACGCGGCAAGGCTGCCCTCTCTCCCCGTTATTGTTCGCGCTGGCCATTGAGCCGCTGGCGGTAGCCCTGCGCAGCACAATGGCAGATTGGGGAATTCCTCTCAGCGACGGGGTACATGCGGTGCCCCTCTATGCCGATGATCTTCTGATATACTTACGTGATTTTCGGCAGCCGTGCGAGGCAGTAGCAAAGGCACTCTCAGAGTTCGCAGCATTGTCCGGGCTGCGTGTCAACTGGGGCAAGTCATGACTCTATCCCTTTAATGAAACCACCCCAGACCCTGCGCTAACGGTAAATGGCACGCTGGTACGCTGGCAGCAGACTGCATTTCGATACCTAGAGATTTGGATATACCGAGAGCCGCTGGATCTTTTCGAGGGTAATTACACCAGAGCAGTAACGGCCCTCAGATCACAGATGATGTTTTGGCGCACACTGCCTATCAGCACTATGGGCAGAATAGCGCTGTTGAAAATGGTGGCACTACCGCGGCTATTATACCACTTTGCAAACTTTCCGGTATATATTAAACCTGCGATGTTCCGCTCGTTTGAAGTGGACATGAGGCAATTCTTTTGGCACGGTAGCCGAAATAGAGTGGCGCTAGCTAAAATGTACCTGCCCGTAGATGGTGGTGGAGTGGCTGTCCCAAATATGGAGCACTAGTATCTGGCAGCGCAGCTGCAGTGGGTGGCCCGATGGCTGGGTGAGAGGCAGCTCGCCGACACTGCTACGCAGCGGCCGGGCTATACCCAAGTGCAGATAGTGTCCCTGTTTCATCCGGGTAGGAAGGGTCCGGGTCCCACCCAGCAGCTGGTGAGAGTAGCGTACGCCTGCTTCCGACGAGTACTGCGACTCACCAAGGTGGTCACCACATATGCACCCTCTCTCCCGATAATGGGTACACCGAGACAGCAGCAAGTAACTATAGCAGCGGAGCTGCGCACATGGGACGATGCAGGGCTCCAGACGGTAGGGGACTTATATCAAGACGGACAACTGCTTCCTTTTGACATGCTTGTGAACGAGTATGGCCTACCGCAGGGCCAGTTCTTACTGCATGCAGCGCTCATTAGAACATTGAGGCTAATCTGGGGTGACACTCCAATATCTACATATCAAGGGGTCTGGCCGGCATCTCGTCAGGTGGTTAGCGGAGTCCCTAAGGACACATGCAGCAGCCTCACTAGTAAAACTAAAAGGGCGCTGGGATGCAGATCTGTGGAGACAGAGCACGGACCGGGAATGGGCAGCAATACAAGAGAGTCCCACCTACATACCGAGGAATGCCAGGTTTAGGCTCATACAATATTACATAACACAAAGAGCTTACATGACACCGGCCTCAATCAAAAGAATATTCAATCGCGTAGATGCGCAGTGCCCGCGCTGCGGCCTGGTGGGAGGAGACCTCATACACATGCTATGGGCCTGTAATAAACTGGCTACTTACTGAGAGATTATCACAGCACATTTGGCGCGTTGCACAGACCGCACACTGGAGTGAAACTGGGAAGTATGCCTACTGGGGCTGTACCGGAGGCAAAAGAAGCATAAGGTGACTACCCGCTTTATAGACCTGGGACTAATAGTAGCAAAGCGCCTCATCACTAAACGCTGGAAGTCCCCTGATCCCCCGTCGGCGAAGGCATGGTATCACTCCATGATCTGCTGGGCACAGGCGGAAAGTGTGACGCTTCGGCGAGAAGATGCCATTGGCATACGTAAGACACCCCTAGCTGTAGCCTGGGACACAATACTCACAGACCTCCGGGGAGCGTGGCAGGAGCAGTTGGAGTCACAGGGGCTATCCCAAGCGACTAGCGAGACACAAGATCGCACAGAAGGAACCCAATAGTAGCTAGAGCCCCCCCTCCCCAAAAGGGCACCTGTTCAGAAGTGGAGGATGGATAGCACGCACGCGACAACCCCTGACAAGTATCCAGGACAACAAGCACTGACACTGAGCTATAAGTAAGAGTGGTGTTGGCGACAGTAGGGCCGCTGAGACCTAAGGCATACACAGTAGTAGCAGCACCATCTACCCACCGTATAATCATTTTGTGAGATGTGACCCCCCCTAACCCCTCCCCCCCATCATGTTGTTATCCCCCCTAGAGTTAACATGTTATTGCGGGCAGTGATGGGTACATCCTAAAAGTAGTGATTGTAAAAGATGCAAACATGCAATTTCAGTTATATGGTACTGCTGTAATACATGGAAATATGTCAAACTAATAAAAGAAATGTAAACAAAAAAAAATTAGAGGAAGGGGAGGAAAAGCGTACGCAAAGCCTCCTGACCAGTTGATCAAAAGGGCATTCCCTCTCGACCCTTGTCGATAGAACCTTGAGGCTAAGTTGTGGCATTTTTTGTTTGTTTCGTCCGCGAAAAGGTCGATGCTTTGTCAACCCCATTCTCTGAAGATTTCTTCATCGACCCCAGGAGAGGGAACCTGACGGACTGAAGGAGAGCTGCTGTGCAGAATCTGTTTGCCTTTCAGAGTGATAGATGACAGTCTCTCCTCCGAAGGAAACACTTTTCCTACTGCGGAGTCTATTGTTGCACACAGACAGTGGATTTTCTGCATGGGGTGCCGAGTCAATTTCTCGAAGTTGATGTGGAGACCCAACCTTTGGCAAAGGGCTAGACATTGCTGATAGTGGGCCCTCACGCTCTAAGGAGAAGGACCTTTCAGAAGCCAGTCGTCGAGATAAGGGTAAACTTGCTTAGTGAAGAGTGATGACCGAATTGAGAAGGATCCACGAGGTGGAGACATGGAGAGACTACTGATACAAAGAGAGGCCATGTTGATTGTGAAATTTAATACTGCTGTGGACGGGTTAAACGAATGATCAGACACCAAAGAGTTTTCGGTCATCACTCTTCACTAAGCAAATATTCTGCATTCTTTCTGGTGACAGCCCTGCAAGCAATGTTACAGCATACAGGAGTTTTAATATCACACTAGAGATTTCAGTTTTCATATGAAGAAACTGCGTGAGACATTGCGAAGGATGGGGCCAACCAACGAACCCCAACTGCCTACAACTTCCAAGATGCACCGCAATTACCGTTTTTTAACATGCCCTTGATCAGACCATTAACAACGTTGCGATGTAGTAACGGGTTTATACCACTAAGGCAATCCTCTGTAGACCGCAGCCAATTCTGCACAGTGCTGCCACTGGGTACATTTTAACTTTGGTTTTTTTACGGGACACAATAAAGTTTCTTTGAACACAACTTGCTTCCATCGGTCACGTGATCATGAAGACGGGCAAATGGATGCCATCATAAATAGGCTGCCCTGCAATCCCTTGATGCTGCTGGCCGGGAGACACGAATACGCGATCGTAACAAAGAAGACGCTTAGAAAGCAATTTTTTTCAGGTATGTGAGACAACGGCTTCTTGCTCTTTTTTCGCCACACTGCGGTTTAGCCCTTTTATTTACGGCGGTTAAATTCCCTCTTTCAGATCGACACAAAGGCAAGATTATTGGTTGCCGCTGCCCAGCTAGGACAAACAAACGTCCTCCCGAGGTATGTATAACCACGTTCACCATTAACCGTAAGCGCATTTGGGGCCGGTTCAACCCCTTGACGCACGGCGGTTTAATTCCCTCTTTCAGGTCAACATAAAGGCAAGATTGTTGGTTGCCGCTTTTGGGGATTTAGTCAAAAGGGGCCCGGCTAGGACACCCGTCCTCCCGGGGTATGCAGAACCGCGTACAACATTAACTTTAACCACATTTGGCCGGTTGGGCCACCTTTTGACCCTTGTATTCCTCCTTTCTTAAGACGTAACTTTTTTAAAGATCGTCTCCACCAGCAAATTCAAAAGAAAAAGATTTTGAAGCCATCTAGAGGAGAGCCACTGCCCCGCAACTTTCATCACCCTGATGTAAGTGCTCAAAAAAGGTCCCCTAGAACAAATCCCTTCAAAAAGTTTTTTCACTATCCCTCTTAGCTCCACTAAATTAAATCTTTCTTTGCTTTCGTTTTTCGACAGCTGTATTCGATTACAGTCTACCAAGGAGGCACAGTCAGTGCCATCTTAACAAATACCACACAAGGTGATTAATAGATATTAGTTTATCTGGATTGGAGTGCCTGGTGATTTGCTTGAATAAGTGGTAACACATGCACTTTTTGTTTATTTTATTTTTCTAGCTCCCTTTCGTTCCTGGTCCTGGGAAGAACCCCGCTCTAAGTACAATAGGGGTTTGAAACGCGTCAACCTTTTTTTCAAGAGACCAAACAAGTGACCTTAAACTTTGAGTATCAGGTCTACAATATATTGAAAGTATTTTTTGATCAAATTTATGTCTATCTCAGTTTGGAGACCTGAATACGTTACTGTTTGGTAAATGCCCCTACAGGGTTTGTGTTGTTCCTCAAAAATTTGAAGTCGTTTTATGCTGCACAGTTTTTCAATCTTTCCCTTGGGTCTTTCGTCTTTCTTTCTATCTGTCCTATCAACTTGTGTGGAACTGGAGCTTGTTTTTTGCCAAAAATGTGTCGTTTAAATGTGACAAACAATGTTGTGTCATATATGTGACCTAGAAGTAATGTCTTATATGTTTGTAATTTTTTGTGGTTCTAACAAAATTGTTGAGATTGTTCATTGAAATAATAACATGAACTATTAAACTGATTTATGATGAAATTTAATCTTTACAAACAACAGAAAAAGAAAAAGAAAAATTTATCTTTTTTCAGTCACTATGAGTGTCACGTGTGATTGGTAGAAGTCAGTTGCAGAATAAGTATCAGTATTGGCAATTGTGTTGTTGTTGCACTCAGAAGAGTGGCATGACAGAAGTCAGCCTTTCATTTTAGCTTAGGCCTGGCATTGCGAGCTCTATCTCTCTAATTAAAATGGTAGAGAAAAGTGAGGATTTAAACATGTTGCCAGATGTATTAACCTCTATTCGAGTCCATATAAGTCTCTGCAAAGGTACACTGCAAGAAGGACGTAGATAGTGTGGTGTGTGTTTTAAACTGGACGTGTACTCTGTCAAGTTTGAATGTCAGACTGCTACCATGTCTCAGATATGTCTCTACTTGTACATGTAGTCTGACATGTGTGCTGCAACTGATGACACTAACTTAAAAACTATACAGTCTATCATACCCCTGAACAAATCTTGTCAAAGCTACTTCAGCACTCAGTCCCAGTAGCACAGATCTGTTTGCTAGGTAGACCTCATGGAAGCACTTGAACACACATACAACGGTCAAAGGTACCCCCTAAAGTTAATTATGAGGTCTGGGAGAAAGGGGGAAACAGAAATATATATATGAGAAACCTCCCACTCGACCTACATCAGTTCACCAATGGCTAAACCTAGCTCGTTGGGCTTTCCCTTGCTAAAGTAATCATTTGATTCAACAGTAATGCATTTATTTATATCTTTATTTATTGCAAATCCTTTTTTTTAAAGTATAAAACATTTTTGGGGAATTATCATATACTTTTTGTATTTTAAAACATGAAGAAACAATTTTAGTGTTCATATGTACAGTGTAATTCATAAATCATTCATGATTGATTCAGCATAATGTAAATCTTTCCTGTAATAAAAAAAAACCTAATTTTGCATGTCCCCATATTGTGATACAAACCATCATCACATCACATCACACCTCACATTCCATCTCATCCTAACATACCAAACACACACATTCACACATCAAATACATCGCAAGTCCAGCTTTGATTGGCATGCTAAACAACTCATGGCGAGAGCTCTTCACATATGTCCATGGTTATGCTGCCAGCTGGAGATCCAACAGGCCGACGTACGTTTCAGTGGATCTGGGATACTTAAATCCACCTTCTTCAGGACCGTATATTTTCATTAATTTGTGTAGCGGAGGTAAGATGGGGAATCTAAAAGCAAGAGGAATTGCAATCACTTGTGATGCCCTTAATACTTTATTTTAATTAAGTTAATGGTAACTACTGCTCCATGACAGTTGTTAGAAATGAAGAAAAAATTCCTAACTTAAGAGATATCTTTAGGAGTAAAGTAGATTTCCTCCACCATTGCTCCCAGTGAAAAGTTGGATAGGAGAAAGAAAATCTCAAGGGTGAAGTATAGACACAGAGTGATCAGAGGCCTTTCATTCACTTGGTGTGCATGAGGCTAAAGGACCTGTGCTGATGTGTTGTACCTTATAACCCTCCTGATCATTTTTGCGTACCATGGAACTGTAAAAACTAAAAGAAAATGTAATCACTAACCAGTGATTCAAGTTGGCTTTATACTCAAAGGTAAATGCACATATGCCGGAAATATAGGCACATCTGGGGCCTGCTCCTCTATTGCGAGTATGGCTCTCTCTGTGGTGCCACTAGCGTCTATGTGCGCTGTAATGATATGGAAAACAATTTAAGTATTCACTCTGCCCTCTATCATGTTGTGAGGTGATGCTATAGCGCATGAGCACAATACATAGAGTTTTTACCTTATGGGTTTGTTTTAAGGCTCATGAAGGCAGCTTTCAATATGGTTAATCATTTGCTAGTGCATTATGTCGCATATAGCATTGACTGAGCTGGGTACTTGGCGCACAATGTCCAGATATTGGTCTGGGTACCAATTCTTTATACTGTTAAAGAAATAAAAGGGAGGAACAAGAAAAGGGTTTCATGATATCCTTTTACATGCAAGGTATTATATGAACATACGGGTCCTAAACGTTGTAAATTTGCCTTAACCTAGTATTTTGATACAGCTTCGGCCGCACACTCATGTATACTTTGCTTATCTAGGGGGAAGTTGTGATGTCCTCTTAGTGACAGGGTAGCATTTGAACATATGCATCCTAAGTGCTCACAAGTTCCCTACCTTTGTATTTTGATACGGCTATAACAGCACATTCATATATACTATACCCTCTCTAAGACGCAATATGTAGATTGTAGAATTCCTTTAAACACATTTAAAAAAGGTTTTTATATGGCGTGCATCTGGGCATACTCATTAAGCACTTCGTCGGTTTACCTGCCTGTATGTTTACATGCCACTATGAGGGCAGGCTATCTCCCAGATCATTGCTATACCCCATAATCATCCGTCCATAAAGACGAGCTGAATCACATCATACTCCCTACTGTGGACTACTCGACTAAGTAAGTTATTTGCATATGCTAAATAAAATGCCTGCCTGCGTTACTGCTAGCGGGGAGATGGGAGCCTATTTTAACATGCCCTAGAATCTTGTTGGGCCGGGGACCTCCCATACGTCGTCCTCTCAGACGAGGGGTTTCCCTTACCTTCTATGGTTCTTTCGGTCTAGGACACCGGGCTGCTTCCATCCCGCTTGCTACGAGAGGCTGAACGCCATTGTGCTTCCGCAAGTTATACGGAGCGCACGCTGGTCACGTGACCGGGTATTTTATTCACATGCAACCCAGGGGCTGCTTCGCCCTCGGCGCCATCTTGGAGGGGCTCTGCGTGTGTGTTCTGCTTATACTGTAAAAGGATCCGGCCGAGTACTTGTTGTTTGATCTGCATATTAATCCAAGGTGTAATATATTATTGTATTTGTCACTCAGCCACATTTAGAAATAAATGTGGCTAATGAGACGCTCATAATTATAAGCGTTATTCAGGCGCCATCTTAGAGTGGTGTTTGGTACATAGAAAGCATGTGGTTCTCATTGAGACTCTTAGAGGGTCTCATAAATTACTACTGTTGTTGTTATATGAGTACTAATGGGATGACCCAGGTAAGTCACTGCGGCACATGTTAATATGGGAAGTAAAACTCTTAAGCTAACAACCTCACTCTCGGATTTCTCTGGATTAGCATATCAGTGATATTAACAAAGATTCTGTATAATTAATGTACACATGGTAAAGACATATCATCCTACCTCCAGTTTGTATAGGTTGCTTTCATTACTTATCAGATTTCTATGTCAGATGTACAGCTGTGTCCACAAATTATATTTCCCTCTAAATTTTTAGTCTGTGTCACTGCCGTCTAAAATATTAGTTGGTAAGCAGAGAACATTGATTTTTTAATAATAAAATGGATGGGCATCCTGGGGTTATAACTTTTTTTTAAATGGAAGGGACCCTGATCTCATATCCCTGTCCTACAGAGACAACCATGTAAGCAAATATGTAAGGCCATACGCCTATCCGTATATTTGCAGAAGGATGGTATACCTATTATTGCTACTCTCATACTTATGCGCTCAAGTGATCTTCCATATTATTTCCTCGTTAAGCACTTGAACACACAGCTTCATACACGGCTGCCATGTATAATGAGCAGAAAGTGACCCATGCAGTTTCTTCTACACACATTTAGAGAGCATGTGGTGTGAAAAAGAGGTAGTCTAGTACCTTTAGGCTTCTGTGCATGTGTCATTGTGCCCCTAAAAAGGCACTGGCACACTCATTGAGGTCTCTAGAAAGATCCTAACACTCAGAAGAGTGGCTTGACGGAAGTCACTTTCATTTTGGCTTAGGCCTGGCATTGAGAGCTCTGCCTCTGTAATGAAACTGGTAGAAAATATGAGGTTTAAAACATGTTGACAAATGTATTCACCTCTATCCTATTCCATATAACTCTACGCAAAGGTACACTGCAAGTAGGCCATAGATAGTGATGTGTGTGCTTCAAACTGAAAACATATTCTATCAAGTTTAAATATGTGACTACTACCATGTCTCAGCTATGTCTCTATTTCTCTATGAAGTGTGACGTGTGGTACAGCTGATGACCCTAACTTAAATATAATATGGTCTATCATACTCCTGGAAAAATATTGTCACAGCTACTTCACCTCTCAGTCCCACAAGCACAGATCTGTTTATTAGGCAGACCTCATGGAAGCACTTGAACAGAGAGCTTCATACCCGGCAGAAACTGATCCATTCAGCTTCTTCTACACACATTTACAGAGCATGTGGTGTGAAAAAAGGTAGTCTAGTACCTGTACCCTAATGTTCATGTGTCATATTACCCATAAAAGGCACAGACACTCTCATTGACATCTCCAAGAAGATGCTGACAGTAATATGAGTGACATGACAGGACTTGCCCTTTCATTTTACATTAGGCCTGGCACAGTAACATCTCTCTTTAAAGAAAGTGGTAAAGTAATGTGAGATTTAAAATATGATGCCAAGTGTATTAACCTCCAATCCTAGTCCATATAACTCTCTGCAAAGGTACACTGCAAATAGGCTGTAGATAGTGATGTGTGTGCTTGAAACTGAAAGCGTATGCTGTCCAGTTTGAATATCTGACTGCTACCATATTTCAGGTATGTCTGTAGTTCTAGATGTAGTCTGACATGTGTGGTGCAGCTGATGACTCTAACTTTAAAACTATACATTCTATCATACCCTTGGACAAATATTGTGAGAGCTATTTTACCTTTTAGCCCTAGAAACAGATCTGTTTGCTATGCAGGCCTCATGGAAGCGCTTGAACCCACAGCTTCATACCCTGCTGCCCTGTATAATAACCAGCACGTGATCCAGGTAGCTTCTTTTACACATATTTACAGAGCATACGGTCTAAAACAGAGGTAGTCTACTACCTAGAGGCTACTTTACTTGTGCCATCTTATCTCTGCGTTTCCCTAGCGCTGGTACTAAATGTAGCTGCCTAGCGAGAATACAGACACGTTTGCAACATAGTACAAGGGTGCATGCGTTGCAGGGAATGACTGTTCATGTCCAGGAAAGAATACCATCCTGCACATGAACAATCACTAATGGCAATTTGCTGTTTCTTTGTATACTGCAAAATGCAGCACACATAGGAACAGCAAAAACAAGAAGACATGAATCATTTCTCCTCGTTGCACCTATTTAACACCAAAGGTCTCATATATGAGATTTTGACATAGGGCCGTGCCGCAAAATAATAGAGCAGGAATACACAATATCTATGAGACACAGTGCATTTCTGTTTTTTATTCCTGCAATGGCGCACAATGGCCTGCCATGTGCGAATGCAGGCATCCTCGCACCATAGAGCAAGAGTGCGTGCTTGGCAGGGCTAATTGATTTTGTGCAGGAAAGGTCACCTTCCTGCACAAAATCAATAAATTCAGGCGATTTCCTTTTTCTATGTGTATTGCACAAAGCAGTACACATAGAACAAGCATTTACAATGCAATAGGTCTCGCATTGGCGATGGTTTAAGCTATTGGCATTGTAAATGACAATGCTTTTTATTTTTCTGTTTTGATAATTAACACATAAATAAAAGGCATTGTCATTTGCAATGCCAATAGCTCAAACTCTTGTAAATACCAGACCTATTTCCGTGCAAAGAAACGGACGCCATTGTCCCGGGCTGCTTGGAAAGTGAAAGTACGCGTGGCACGCTGAATGTTGCGCCTGCAGTAGGAGAAACTAATTTGAAAACTAGCATTAGATTGTGCTGTGCAGCATGAGACACGAGTGTTCACCAGGACCTGTGCATTAAAACCAGCCCTGTGGAAAACCAGCATTAGTGTGTGCTGTGCAATGCGAGACACATGAGCCCTAAAATTGTTTACTTTACACCTCTGACGCGCCCTTGCACCCCCTCTCTACACCGCTTTCATTGTCTGTCCGTCTCACACTTCACCATCTCTCTCTCTCTCTTTCTTCCCTCCTTCCTCCACGGGGGTCATTGTTTATTCTCCAGTTTACCTTGCGGTGTTGCAGGGAGGGGGTGTGCTCCCCGGACTTCAGTAAGGGCTCTCACGTCTTGCTGAGCAGAGACACTCTGTACTCCCTCTTGTAACCGTGTGATCTTGGTGTGGTAGAGTCTGTGCTCGCAGAGTGCTTCTCGCTGCTTCTGTGATCCCCCGGTGCGCTGGGCAGAGACCCGGTGCTCCCTGTGGCGCTGCTCAGTGACACTGTGCGCCCGAGTGTGCTGCGTGGAGGATGCGTGTTCTTCAGTGCGCTATCTGGAGGCTGTGTGCTCCCCTGCGCCTCAGTGTGCTACGCAGGGTGTCCGTGCTTCCCAGTAAGCTATGCACAGTTTAAGTGTTTCCTGGTGCACTGCCCACTGCCTTCGATTCTTGGCGTTCTGGGGACATGTTCTATCTGCTCCAAAGTTCGCTCCTCTCCTGTGTGCTGCTCGGACCTCTACCCCGCAGTGCGCTGCTCTATGGCTGTTTGACCCCTGCGTGCTCTTCCAGGTGACTATGGTCCGGGGATGCTGTATCGGCGCTCTGGTGACTTGCACTAAGGTTGTACGCTGACCGAGGTGCTACAATATTTCTGCAAGCCCCCCGCGAGATGCTCGAAGCTTTGTGCTCCCACAGTGCTGCTCTGAGAGGCTCGTGACACAGCGGTGCCTTGAGGCTCCCAGATATGCTGTTCAGGGGCTCTTCAGTGAGCTGCCCCAAAGGTCACCCTGGCCAGAGTGCCACAATAGGTCTGTGCTCCCTGGTGTGAGGCCCTGGTGCTCGGGTGTATGTTGTTCAGAGGCCCCAGAAGCTACACCTGGGCTCTTCCCTGGCTTGAGTGGCTTTGTGCTTTCGGGAGTGCTTCTTTGAGGCTTTCCTCGCTGCTGGGTCGCCCAGAGACGATGCTCCCCTCTTTGCTCTGCAGATTTTGTGCTCTCCAGTGCACGGCTTAGCGGTTCAGTGGTATGTATGCCCAGGGCTTTAAGTGGGATGAAAAACCGGCGGGGGGCCTTTTGGGGGGGGTCTCTTAAACGGGCGTGGCCGATGTAGTTAAGGGCGTGGCTTAAAAACACGTAAACTGAAAATCTGTGCTTAGCATAGTGTGCCGCCCGTCTGCTATTTTGCTGCTTCTGTCATTGCATCCAGGTATATAATACAGCAAGTAACATTACACCTACAACAAGCCAGGACTATTGGCTTCCTCAATTGGTGTTAGTTGCGTAAGATAAATAAGCAACAACTATGACTTCCTTGTATAGCATATTGCAAAAGCTTCCTTTCTGAAACGATGAGACTGTAAAAGAACTATAACGAGTCTCTCTGAAGTTACATCAAAGGTAGGGAAGGGTGGCACTGCTGCAGAACTAATATTTTTTTTTTTATATATAGGGTGAGGGCAAAACTGGAGAGCCCTATAGGAGATCCGTGATCGTTTCAGCATCTGCTTTTTAGCAGTGGCAGGACCCGGCCCACTTAAAGCCATGCGTATGCCGTCATAGGCGCTGTGCTCTCAGCTACGCTGCGCGGACCTCTGCCCATCTAAGGCTCGCTCTCTGTGCTCCCTTCTGCGCTAAGGCCCTGTGCTCCCTTCTGCGCTGCGGGCAGGCTCTCTGCTCCCGTCGGTCTCATACAGAGGCTGAATGCTGCCCGATCTCTGCACTCTGTATATGAGTATATGTAGAGATTTTATTTCAGTGTGTGTAACACAAATGCCCCGATCCCCACCGCGGTGCCCTATCAATAGGTTCTATGCTCCCTGCTGTATTGCACAGATGCCAGGAGCTCCGTGGTGCACTGCGAGGGGGCTCGGTGTGTTGCACAAATGCCCTGATCTCACTGGTGCACTGCGAGGATGCTCTCTCTTCCTGGTGTGTTGCACAAATACCTTGATCTCACTAGTGCGCTGCGAGGGAGGAGTCTCTGGAATGCCTCGTGTGTTGCACGAATAACCTGATCTCACTCGTGCGCGGCGAGAGGGCCCTGTGTGTTCCTGGTGTGTTGCACAAATGCCCGGAGACGCCTGCCCTGATCTCACCAGTGCACTGCGAGGAGGCTCTGTGCCTCCTGCTGTGTTGCGCGGATGCCTGCCCTGATCTCACCACTGCGTTGCTATGAGGCTCGGTGCCTCCTGGTGTGTTGCGCGGATGCCTGCCCTGATCTCACCACTGCGTTGCTATGAGGCTCTGTGCCTCCTGGTGTGTTGCGCGGATGCCTGCCCTGATCTCACCACTGCGTTGCTATGAGGCTCTGTGCCTCCCTGTGTGTTGCACGGATGCCTGCCCTGATCTCACCAGTGCGCTGCAAGGAGACTCTGTGCTGGTGTGTTGCGCGGATGCCTGCCCTGATCTCACCACTGCGTTGCTTTGAGGCTCTGTGCCTCCTGGTGTGTTGCACGGATGCCTGTCCTGATCTCACCAGTGCACTGCAAGGAGACTCTGTGCTGGTGTGTTGCGCGGATGCCTGCCCTGATCGCACCAGTGCGTTGCTATGAGGCTCCGTGCCTCCTGGTGTGTTGCACGGATGCCTGCCCTGATCTCACCAGTGCACTACGAGGAGACTGTGCTGGTGTGTTTCGCGGATGCCTGCCCTGATCGCACCAGTGCGTTGCTATGAGGCTCTGTGCCTCCTGGTGTGTTGCACTGATGCCTGCCCTGCTCTCACCAGTGCGCTGCGAGGAGGCTCTGTGTGTTCCTGGTGTGTTGCACAAATGCCCGGAGGCCCCTGCCCTGATCTCACCAGTGCACTGCGAGGGTACTATGTGCTGCCCTGATCTCACCAGTGCGCTGCTATGAGGCTCTGTGCTTCGTGCGCTCTGCTCCCCGTTGGATGTTGAAGCGGCTCTGTGCGCCCTGAAACATCGAGCAGGCGCTAGATCACCCCCAGTATTTGGCGCCGGAGTCCTCTGTGCCCTGGTGTGCTGGTGGCAGCGAACATTGAGATATAATATTCAAAGCGCTGGGGCTTCGTGGGCTGAGGCAGGGATTATCTGCCGGCTCCACGACAGGCCAGCATCATATTACATGGGCTGTTTACTAATGATTCAGGATCATGCTTTTCTCTCGCGGTAAATAAACCCAAAATCTATCTAAACCCAACTTTCAATATCAACAAGCCGTCGCCATTGTGCGAATGGAAAAAAATAAGTGCTCACCCACTAATTAAAGGAGACAGTCTCAAGCCGCAAGCAAACGATCGAGTCCGGGTGGGCGGGGCCTAAAGGAGACAGGGCGGTCACCAAAAAGCCTCACTTTGAATCGGAGGCCAGCGTTTACCATGGAGGATGACGCGCGCCAGCGAAAGCATGGGCGGAGCTTCGACTCCACTTCCGAAATCGACTTGACGACAATAGATCTCGCAGAGCGAGCAACGCATGCGCTGCGACGATAGGCGAGACCTAAAAAGGAGAATACAAGGAGAAATTAAAACATTTCTCCTCATTGTGCCTCCCTAATGCCACCCCTGGGGTGGCGTTAGATACTGATGCATTCCCAGGTTTTAATTTCTCGTAAATCTGTGTATGCTTCAGATTCCATGGGTGTTGTGTGACAACACCCACAGCAACACTCATGGTCCCTTTTACACACTGTTCTGCATGAAAGGGGCACATTTTTACAAGGCCATGAAAAGCCACATAAAGTGGCTTTCTGTGACCTTGTAAATGTGCAGTGGCACATTGCGCCACTTGAACGTGAAATAAATGACGTTCCGGCGATGCAAAAGTGCTCATGAATGAGGCCCAAGGTTTTTCCTGTTTTTATTTTTGGCACTGCCCCATATTTATACCACCCTTGTAAATAGGGGGGCAATATCAAAAAGCAATGGGTGTTGCAGTACAACAGCAACACCCATTGCCTGCCCCTTTGCCGCAGCAGACTGCTGCAGTAAAGGTCATATTTACAAGATGGCATTAAACCACATTAAGTGGCTTAAAGCTACTTGAAAATATGGATCAGGACATTGCACCATCAGAACATCATTAAAATAGATGTTTCTGTGGTGCAATGCCCTTGTAAATATGCCTCTCACTCATATATGTACTTAGTCGCATATACACATCTTTAACAAAAACATATACACATTGTTACAAACATACATATAACATATATTTTCTCTTTCTTTAACCAGTTTAGGCGGTTCTTGCAAGAAGAAATTTTTTTAGTTTATATTTCTCTTGTATTTTTTTAACCATTTTGAAGTTTTTGGGTGTTTTTCAATTTTTGTTCAAAATTAATAGAAAACAGGCACAATCAATCAATCAATCAATCATTCAATCAAGGGTTGGTAAAGCACAACTACTCACCCGCAAGGGTCTCAGGGCGCTGGGGGGAGGCTCCGTTGACTGCTGGGGTCATCCGAAGATCCAGGTCTTGGCAGTGTGGGGGCTTGCCGGAGGGGGAGGTCGCTCCAAGCCTTGGCCTTGTAGATGCATGGGACGGTGGCCAGAGAGAGGTCGGCTGATCAGAGGTGTCTTTTGGGTGCGTGGAAAGAGAGGCGGTTGTTCAGGTATGTTGGTCTGGTGTTGTGAAGGGCCTTGTATGCATGGGTGAGAAGTTTATAGGTATTCTTCTTTCTACTGGGAGCCAGTGGAGATCACGGAGGTGTTGGGTGATGTGGCAGCGGCGGGGGATGTTAAGGATCAGTCTGGCTGCGGCGTTCTGGACGGTCTGGAGTCTGCAAAGGAGTTTCTTGTTGATTTTGGGGTAGAGAGTGTTGCTGTAGTCCAGTCTGCTACTGATGAGAGCATGTGTGACAGTTTTACTGGACTCGGATGGGCTCCATCTGAATGTCTTTTAAAGCATGCGGAGGGTGTTGAAGCAGGTCGATTATATGGCGTTGATCTGGCGGTTCATTGTGAGCGATGAGTCTAGTATGATTCCGAGGTTTCGTGCATGGTTCGTCGGGGTGGGGGGATTTCCGAGGGCGGGGGGCTACCAGGAGTCTTCTCATGCGGAGGGGATGGAGCCAAGGATGAGGACTTTTGTTTTGCTTTGTGTGTGCTTCAACAGGGGGAACGAAAAAATTAACAACAATGATTTTTTTATTGTCTCAAGCATCGTAGAAACTACTTGCTCTCCGACACTAAGCATAGTTGAGCACTTAGGGCAGAAAAGTCCAGCATTGGTGAATTCAGGCAAAGTTAATGGCATAGTTAAAACTTGGCCTGGTGCAGATGATGGTCTAGCCAGAGCACTTCCGGCACGTTGCTCTGCATGCTGCTCTTTCAAATGCCGTAGTTCTGCTCTAGCCAGTCGATCACTGTGCATGGCCTTGAGATGCTTATATATGGAGGAAGTACCACAAGAGTACTTCCTCTCAGATCTACGAGACAGTACTTTGCTGCAGATATTGCAAGTTACCTTGTGAGCAAACAGTATTACATTTTATTTTGTATGTACTTTTCTTTAAAAATCTACCATTTTAAATTATTATAAGTATATTGCCTTGTTTAATGTAAACGAAAATCATTAAATACATATTTTAATACTTTTGAAAAATCGCTCAAGTCGCGCACCCTACGCGACACTGGACATACGCGACGTGACAGTGCGCAATGGTATCGCGGTTCCACTAAATGATTTCAAAAAAATAAAACCTACTAAAATTAAAATATTATTTTTATTTGTGCGTAACTAAAACTATTATCTAAAAATGAAGAACATAAATACATATATATCTGTATCAATAGTGCCAACACTGCATTGAAATCGTGAACCCAACTCAATTCCCGAAAATGGTATGAGACACCATTGCGACTTTTCGAAATCGGTGATAAAGATCAAATCTTTTATATTTGTTGCATCCTATGTTTTAGTATTTACTATATTAATAATCGTCTCATTTCAAACCAATTTGAAAACGTTACTATACATATATAATTTTAATAGCTACACTGCGCCGGAGTTGCGTACAATACGTGGGGATTCGCGCCCGGTACGCAAATCGTATTTAAAAAAAAAAACTATATACAACCAACAATACAATGTTCCTTAAAAACATATAAACTTATTATTGAAACATTAAACTAATGCATTAAATATATATAAAACGATTTCATTAACATATACAATCAAATACTTACACATCTATACATACACTCTGTTATACAATAATGCATTCCACTGTAAGATCACTGTCACACATTTTACCGAATATCAAAGTTTAAAAATAAAAAACGTTTAGTTACTTTTTATAAATAAAAAATTTCTTAAAACATTTCTATTTAGTTTTAAATCTACAAAATATTTCATTATCAAAAAAATATGCAATATGATAGTTTCAGAATACATTTAACAAAAAAATACATTATAAATATTTACTAAGAAATAATATGTTAGACAAATGTTCTAGTTAGAAAACATAATAAAAAAAATCTCTAATTCAATTTGAAAACTAAAGCATAGAGATATCTTATAATTAGAACCTAGCATTTGAAAAACCTTAGAAATTCACAAAAAAAACATAGGTTACAGCGCAGTTATAGTTAGGAATTAGCATTTAAAAAACCTTAGAAATTCACTAAAAAAACAAAGGTTGCAGGGACGGTTTAGTTAGGAATTAGCATTAAAAAAATCTTGGACTCCGAGCCGTGTTACACAAAATTGGGCTAGGCCCGTCCATGATTGCCCGGATCATGGCCCCCTATATCTCGCCGCAGGCTCGAGTGCGGGTTAATGGCCAGCTCACGGCCCCCATTTCCATACACCGAGGCACGCGGCAGGGCTGTCCTTTGTCCCCCTTGCTATTTGCCCTTGTGGTGGAGCCGCTGGCCATGCTGATTCGGCAGGCTCCGGAGGTCCACGGCATTCCCCTTGGTGGCCAACAACACAAAGTGGCTCTCTTTGCGGATGACCTTATTCTCACGTTAACCCGTCCGCATGCCTCTCTCCCAGCTCTCCTCTCTTTGTTGCAGTCCTTTGAATCGGCATCTGGCCTTAAAATTAATCATGAAAAATCATGGGCTCTGAACCTAACGATCCCTCGGGAGGAGATCCCTGTGTTGCAGTCTCTTGTCCCCTACCAGTGGGCGACTAATTCCATTCGCTACCTGGGACTTCAGCTGACCCCTCACTAGCCACATGGACTCAAGCGAATTGGCGAGATTGCAGGAGGTCGGTTCTGGAGGACCTGAGAATTTGGAAACCTCTTACTCTCTCTTGGCTGGGCCGCCTCAACGCCATTAAAATGTCGATACTCCCAAAAATCTTATATATATTCCAATGTCTTCCCACCCCTATTCCACAGCGCCAGATCCAAAGCCTACAACGCGACCTCACTAATTTCATTTGAGGTGGGCGTAGACCGCGTTTCTCTAATAAAATTCTCATGCTCCCTCGGGACAGGGGGGCTAGCATGTCCCAACTTAATGGAATACTACTGGGCTTCCCAACTCCGCTTCATTTCTGAATGGGTCGTGAGGGATAGCGAAAAGGTCTGGCTCCACATGGACAGGGCAGTAACTGGGCGAACCATCTGGGATCTTCCTTGGCTTCCACGGGCTGCGCGGTCCCGTAGTGCCTATATTGCCCTGCCCACCAAGACAGTCCTGGATGTCTGGGACAGGATAGCCGCTTCTAAGGGACTCACTACCTTCCCCTCCCTTCACACACCCATTGCTGGAAACTCGCTATTCCCGCCGCACGCAGGCCTTCGCCAATTGGACAGAGGGCGGCTGCAAGACGGTCCGGGACCTGTTCATAGGAGGTACACCCAAAACCTTTGCTCAATGCAGGGAGGAGTTTGATCTCCCGGAGGGTGTCAGACTTCAATATCTACAGCTTCGCCATTGGATTTCTACACCTGACATAATGCAGGCCGCCACCCGCGCCTTCACTCCTTTTGAACGCTTAGTACGCTCCTTTGACGACTCAAAGGGCTTAATCTCTCGGATCTACCAGCTCCTACAGCACCCCGCACTGATCACCCCGCATCCGTATCAGCGTCCGTGGCAGTCGGCATCCTCCTCTATCATTGAACCTGCTCAGTGGAGCCGCTTGTGGCGGGACATACCGAAGGTCTATCGCAGTGTCGCCCAACAGGAAACTGCATACAAGGTTATGACGCAGTGGTACTATACGCCCTCTCGATTACATAAGATGTTTCCCACCTCTTCCCCGCTCTGTTGGAGATGCCTAAGCTCCCCGGGTGATTTCATTCATATTTGGTGGGCTTGTCCACTCCTGACTCTATTCTGGAAAGAGGTTCTTAGTCATATAAAAGTGGTGTTGGGCTTCCCCTTGCCTGAATCTCCAGTCACAGTTCTCCTAGGTCTCAAGCCCGACAATCTGCGCGCACTTACTGGTAGCGACTGGCACATTGCTCTCCATATGCTAGGGACCGCCAAGCAACTCATTGCTTTATATTGGAAGAAAACAGAGGCACCCCCATTAACACTTGGTTCACGCGCCTGTGGCACACAATCACTATGGAACTCTTCACCGCGCGCTTGCAATCCCGCGACACTCATTTTACCAAAATATGGCAGCCGCTGGTCACCCACCTTTGTAAATTAGAGCACGCACGTTCTCTGCCCCCGAAACTCAGGGCTCTCCGCCTTTTTGAAGACGCTGTGTTGCCACCTGAACCTGACAGGCTCACTGCCTAGCTATACTGACCCAGCCCCTTGACCCTCTGGGGGAGGCCCCAGGCGGTCACTCGCCCCTTGAACGCCTTGGCTTATCTATTCCCCCTCTGGCCTGACGCTCCTCCCCCCTCCCCACATTGCATAAGACATTTCTTGAGTAGCGCGCCCTCTCTCCCCGCCTTGCGTTGCTTGATTGCGCGCCCCCGCCTTCGCTTTCCTTCCTTTCCCTAGCGTCTCAGCTCTCTAACTATCCTCTGACTGTTAATTCCCTTCGGTCCTATCCTGTCACTGCTGCATTCTTTCTCTCCCTCTTTTCTTGCTTCTCTCCCCTTAGTTGCTCCGGTTGAGCAAAGGTCCTGAGGCATACACACAGTGTAGGCTTGCGCAATGCTTCTGATAACACGCAGCCGGCCCAAAATGGGTTGTAGGCGACTTGCTGTGTAAATACCTAAGTTGATGGCTGCTGTCCCAGTTTTACACGCCTCTTCTTGATACGGCGGCCGGCCCTGCGTTGGGTTGTAGGCCACACGCTGTGTATGTATGGACCCTCTCTCTTGATTCTTTTACGAAAATAAAAACAGATTTGAAAGAAAAAAAAAAAAAAATCACTGAAAAAAACAAAGGTTACAGGGATATTATAGTTAGGAATTAGCATTTAAAAAACGTTAGAAATTCACTGAAAAAGACAAAGGTTACAGGGACGTTATAGTTAGGCTGACGTTTTACTCGTACAAAACCAGAGAAATTCAGCCGTTATAGATAGTGAGCTAACTAGAACTCTCGCCCCCGCAATGCACTGCTTATGACCTCGCATATTACATCACTCATGACATGGTCAGTGGCATCACTGATGACATCATCATGACATCTCAAATGACATCACTGATGACATCATCCACATAATCTCTGATGCACCCACTCACACCCCCATGTAACCTCTCAAACACCCACTCCAACTTCCACACTACCATTCTCAAACCCATTCACACATCCATACCAGTACTGACACAGCCACTCATTGAGTCATAGATCAACACACATATCCACTCACTTACCCATATAGCCACTCATACACCCACTCACTCACTCATACAGCCACTGACATATCCAATCATAAACCCA
The DNA here is from genome assembly GCA_963921515.1 of Calotriton arnoldi. NCBI lineage: Eukaryota > Metazoa > Chordata > Amphibia > Caudata > Salamandridae > Calotriton > Calotriton arnoldi. The sequence goes on along the minus strand of CAWUFW010000952.1, from coordinate 1,362,507 downwards.
TACAGCCTCTCACACATTGAGTCATTCACTGATAGAGCAAGGGCATGGGTACACCAGGGGTCTCCCATGGGCTGGAGCATGTATTATGCCACCCATGAGAGACCACTCAAACTGTGACGACAGGCCTTCCATTGCAGCCTGTGTGAGTTGGTGCTAACACCACTTACAACCGATATAAGTTTCCTTATATCTGAGGTCACTTGCATTTAAAACCTATAAGTCACCCCTAAGGCATGCCTTTCAATCCTGAAGGCAGGGTGCTAGATTTATAAGTGTGAGGGTGTCCTGCATGAGCAGGACACCTCCTACAAACCCCGGAGTCGATTCTCCAAGCTCTGTAAGTGCGGTGAACCATTTAATACATTTAGTGGACATCAAGTCAATTATGTATCATACATGTTGGAATCCTACCCCAACATCAATTCCAGTGTTGGATGTAGGATCCCATGTACTGGTGGATTCCCCAAGGGAGCCCCCCTGTATTCCCTGTACCAGCATTTCAGGGTCTAACAGCAATCTAGTGCTGCTGCCGACCACAGACACGATTCTGCCCTCCTGTTGCTGAGCTGAGCTCGAGCAGGGGGAGGTAGAACAATAGGTTTCCTGTCACAGGGAGGTGTAACCACCTCCCAGACAGGACTTAGTGTATTGGACTGGGGTGGGGGCGCTTACCATTGCCACCAGACTGCTTTGAAGGGCACATTTGGTGCCCTCCTTGCATACTCCAGTTGGAACCAGTTCAGGGAGCCATTGGCTCCTGCTCTGGCACGAAACCGGACAAAAGGACATGGGAGTATCCTTCCCTCTGTCCACCCCCTCCTCTGGGAGGGACCCCTGAATCGTCCCAATACTTTCCCTAGAGTAATTAAGGGCTTACCTGTAGGTGGCTCCTCAGATTCATCATGGGACAAGATTCAGATCCGAAACTACTTCAACTTCTACCGTCTGGGCACTTTAGACTTCGTTGGACTTCGCCTAGGAACCAAGACTGCATCAAGGAAGACTCCTGCTGCTACTGGTCTCGTCGTCCTGCCAGTCTTCTGTTTTGTCTGTGCCTGTGCTTCTTCCAGGTTCTTCTCCAGGCCTGTGGGCATCAAAGACATCTGAAGGAATCTCCCTTAGAGAGAAGGAGTCACTCTCCTGCATCTGCAGGCACCGCAACTAAGCTGACCGGTCTGCTGCTCCTGACGTCCCACGGACTTCGAAAGGCTCAGCAACACAGGTCGTGGTTCTGCAACACCCTTGAGGCCTGCAGTGTCTTCTCAGCAAGTTTGAGGCCAGTATCCCTTGTCTGAACCATTGGAACAGAACCCCTGAGTACCGTGACAGCTTGCCGTTGCCAAGGCTTGTTGACTCTGTCAGCCAGAGATCTTCAGGCAACAAGAAGCTCCAGCCTCCAAGCATCACTTCCTACCAAGGTTCTTGTGGGCCTGCATCTTTGGTGAGCTGCTTGAGGTCCTCTGGCAACTACTGTGCCTTCGGCTTGTGGGTCTTCTTGGAGGTCTTCTTTGGCTTCAGTGGGCTCCCCTGCTTGCTCGGGCCTGCTCTGACTCTCCTGCACTTGGCGGGTCCCTTGGACCTTGCTGGTCCCAACGTCACGCCTTTTTCATTTGCCAGGCCTGTTGCTGCTACCAAGGCTTGTTGGTGCTACCGCCGGACACTGACCCCTTGTTCTCGACTTCTGACGTTAGACAGCTCATAAGCTGCTCCTAGTCTTCCACAGCATTGCCTGGTCCCCACAGCTGCAGCGACAAGGTCACCGTCAACTCTCACGCAGCTTCCGTCATCGGTGGTCATTGGTCTTCCGTGCCTCCTGGTCACTCCCGAGTGGCATAGACTCTGTCCCCTCTGCTTTCAAGTACTTCTCTTCAAGAATCCATCCTTGGATTCCAGCGGACTCTTTTGCCTTCTTCGCCAGCTACATCTTATCTGAAGTCCTCGTTTGTGATCTACGACGGTTTCTGACGTCACTTCACACCTATGCACCGGACTTCCCTGGTGTATGTATCCTGGTTCCTGATGTATCCACGGGTGGGGTGACTCTCCAACCTTCTGTCTTCCACAGGGTTTCTTCAGGGTCCACTGGCAAGGGTCCTTCTTCCTAAAAACGGAAACCACGACTTTCCCATTGGCTTGCATTGAGTACGCGACTGTGTTTCCACTCTGAACACAGCCTCCGTGGGGTTCCTGGGTACTTACCTTGGGTGGTTCCTCGTTTCCCCAGCTCTTCTGAGTCTTCTGGTCCAAGTCCCGAATTTGGTCGCAGTTCGCATTTCACTTCTTTAGTATATGGTTTGGTCTCCCCCTGAAGATCACTGTGTTTTTGTGCTTTCTCACCTGGTTACAATTGAAATATTGGGTGCATTGTGTTGATATGCTAATGTGTTAGTGAGTGTGTATAATACATATGTTTATTTTTATAACTACACTGTGTGGTTCTTTTTCATTTAACCTACACTACATGATTTGTTCTGGTAAAACATGCTGCTTAATAATCCTTCTGGACTAAACCTGGACTACCACTTAGCGAGCTTTCTAGGGTTGTCTAACACCACTAAAATCACCATAAGGGTTGTCTGGATTAGTGCAAGGTGCTTCACTTGAATAAGTGTGCACCGTATACTAAGCCAGCCTCTTACATTACTATGCAGAGTTTGAGATTTAAACCTGCACTCTTTTACCAGCTAATCTATGTGTGGATTAAATTAAAAACCATCACTAGCATTAGGCACATATAAAAATATTTTTGTAAACAAGTAAGTTCTGTTGAACTTTTAGACTGGTTGTTAAGGGCCTAGTACAACCCTTTCTCTAATCTTTGGAAGTTTAGTTTTCACTAGGGTAGGTAGGTGCAACACTGCACTACACCTAGTCACCATGTTTTCTGTTATGGAACCCAGTGGGTCCCAACCCTTTAGATACAGCAGTCTTAAGTTCCAGGAACTGAGGACCCTGTGTACCTTTAGAAAGTTAACGACAGGTAGTAACCCCAACATTAAGCAACTCTTAGAGCTGCATATGCTAGCTGACCTCCAGAATCCTGATAGCTCAGAAGGGCAGGACAAAGTGGGTAGGGATGCTCAAGAAGATGGGTCAAGAGGGGTTGTCCCTAGTGACCTTAATTCTGATCATGACTAGGCGGAGTCTGATGACTCCAGCCTGGTGAACTCTGATCCCCTAAGGAATAGTTCTGATAGTACAGAGGGTGTCCCTAGAGGTAGATCCACCTTTGTTCCTCCTGGGAGGGTGCAGAGAATGCAGGGGATGTGTGGATCCTTCACTGTCAATTCCAATGCTTCTGTCAATTCCATAGGGACCTCCATCTCTAGAAAGAGGGAGAACTCCTTAGAAAGAGAATACCACCAGTACAAACTTAAGAGAGTTAGACTCTAGCTCAAGCAAGAGCAGTTGGCCCTTTATAAGGAGACCCTGGAAGTCCAGAGGCCTAGGAAGAATTTGGGACAAGAGACCCATGGTGGCAGCACTAGTGCACCTACAGTCAGGGAAACCTCCTTTGATACGAGGAACCTGAGCAGTATAGTCCCTCCTTACCAGGAGAAGGATGATATCCATAAATTGATCACTGCTTTAGATAGGGCATATAAAGTACAGAAGGTCCCTTAAGGGCAGTGAGCAGCTTTCCTGTGGCTCTCCTTTGCTAACAAAGGTACAGAAAAGCTCCTCACTGTTAGAGAAGAGGATGCAGATAAGTACTCAGTCTTGAAGAATGCCCTCAGAGATGGGTTTGGTTTAACTACTGAACAGTACAGAGTGCAGTTCAGGGACACAGAGAAGGCACATACCCAAGACTGGGTTGATATCATAGGCAATGCTATTAAGGCTCTGGAAGGCTGGCTTCATGGGAGCAAGGTACAGGACTATGAGGGATTGTACAATTTGTTGATGAGTTAGCACATCCTTAATAATTGTCAGAATCGGCAACAAATGGGTCCGTACAAGGGTTAAGCAAAAACATAATGGTGGTGGAGGTGACCAGAAGAAGCAAGATTCTTCTAAGTCCCAAGAGAAAGGTGGGGAGAAGGGTGAAGATAAAAAGAAGGGGGGGCGCTAGAGAGCCCACAGCAAGATGGCCGCCCTCTAGTGCAGCTCTGTCGGCCCTGAGCCCAGAATCCGACAACATCCTGATAGCTGCCGTATGAACAGGCTGAAAACGATGTGTGAAGCAAGAAGAGGATGCAGTGACTGGTAATAGCTGCAAATCTGCAGAAAATATGACGCCCTGATGCCTGGACCTAGAGGCTGGGAGCTACCGCGGGCCTTGTCAGACAACATGTAGGTGCCAGCCTGCTAGAGCCTGGAAGAGGAGACGTGCGGAACAAACTATGGCAGTGCCGTCTACTGCAGAGGCCGTAGGAAGCCCACCGCTAGAACCATAGGTGAGCGTGGGTGACTGGGGCCCTGGGTGGGCCGTTGCGGCTTCAGGGACCTTGGGTGGCCACCGGCGGAGTGAGCGCCTTCTCCCAAGCAGGGCGCAACCGGATGTGAGGCTGGCGGACTCCCTGAGAAGGCCTGAGATACCAGCCCAAAAGCTGACGTGCGCAGCGGCTGTGGTGCCTCGCGGACCGCGGTGATCTGGGTGTAGGCAGGGGCTGACCTGACATTGGCCGATACTGCCAAGTCGCCGTCTGCAAAGCGAAGGAACCCAAAAGCAGCACATGCGGCGAAGAGACAAAGCGAGCGAGGAAGGGAACCCACTGCTGCGCGCCCTGCTGAGCCTCATCTGGGTTCATTGACACGATACAGGCTCAGATGAAGAGGGCTCCAGTACTAAAAGTGGAGAGGCTACAATAACAAACAAACCCTGAAAAAGAAACCTGGGTAAATAAATTGCATGCTCCACAACAGAGAGGGGCAGATAGGGGAACGAGGTACCAGTGGAACTTAAGCCACCTGTGCCAAAAATGCAGATCAAGTGAATTAAGCCATCTATAACTCACCAGGCAGGAGAGAGGGTGAGCGTGGCGTAAATAAGGCACTGCAGCGGAAATACAAGACCAAGAAACGATATAGACTAGTACCAGAAATTGCAGAGGGGCGAGACTCTGCTATAGATTCCTGGTCCAAATGGGGAAAGCTGACAAAACACAACCCAAGCTCACATTTGGACCAAAAAAGACCACTAGAGCAACGGGGGAAGCCGCAACAGATCCAGACATGGAAGGACACAGCCAACTCACAAGCGCCCTGGAAGCCACACTGGCGGCTATGCAGCAGAGTCTACAATCCATAGATGGTAAAATTGATCGCTTGAATATAAGAATGGACAATCTGACAGCCAAGATGGACCAGCAAACGATCAGACTGAATAAAGTGGAACAAAGGGTCCCGCCGCCGAAGATACTACACAGACACTAAATACAAAAAGCCTGAATATGGAAAAAGTGATCACCCTTATCCAAAAACGAAGAATTGGAGGCAAGATCAAGGCGAAATAATATATGCATAACAGGGGTCCCGGAATCGATGAACACCGGGAAGATGGAGACATATGTGGAAAATATTCTTAAAAAGATCTTTGGCGCAGAATCCTTATCGCAAATGTTAATAATAGAGAGAGCACATCGCTTCCTCGCTCCAAGACCCCCACCTGGAGTGACGCCGTGCCCAATTATTGCAAGACTCTTAAACTATAGGGACAGAGACACGGTGCTGCAGCTGGCTAGGGGAAAAAAGGACATAAACCACCAAGGAAACACTCTGCTCTTCTTTGCGGATTTCACAATGGCGGTACAGGTGGCCAGAAAAGAATATCTACCAGTCAAAAACGCTGAAGAAGGAAGAAATATCTCATGCCATGCTATATCCGGCAAGATTAAAAATAATGCACAAGGGCAAAGAAAAGATCTTTCATACACCCAGAGGGGCTATGGAGACATCAACAAGCTGACAGCGGGTGATAGAAGCAGGCGGCAGCAAACCGAAGCAGATTAAATATGATTGTTCGCTTCTGGAAAGACTCACGTCTTGACTCTGGCTATGCCAAATCAACAAAGACAGTGAATGAAAGGCGGACAGGGCCGGGAGTCCGCTGCAATACTGGGTACCTAGCGGTGTGCAGGTGTAAAGCGGATAAGATCACAACACATTATATAACAAATGCATGACTGACTATATGATATTGGTACATATGCCTATGCCTACAACAGTAGATCAAATGTCAATATACCAATAAAGATAGCTAGAAATAATAATTCAACTACACTGTGAAAATAGCAATGATGCTCACGGCCCCCCTTACCCAATGGGTGCGAGATGGGACTCTAGAGGGCCCCCCAATGGGCATACCACACACTGTTTAATACCAAATGGCGTTGACTAGTACTGTTTAAACCACGGATAGATGTTGTTATGTTAATTGGGTCATTCTCTGGCATGATTGGGATGCTAGAGTGGGAGGGTTTGTTTGTTTTACTGATCACTACCACAAAAGTATACAGACTACATGGAAATGATACATGCACAGGCGTATGGAAACATATGTCTAGATATACACGTGAATAGCCCAAGCGATCCCCACCACTAAAAATGATTACCTGGAATGTAAGGGGATTGAACGACCCTAGAAAAATTAGACAGGTATTGGCCTACCTAGACAGACACCAGGTAGCAATTGCTATGTTACAAGAGACCCACTTGACCAAGCAGACCAAAAACGGGGTAGAGAGGAGATGGGCAGATGTAAGAGTAGCCTCCTCATACTCTTCTTATTCTAGAGGAGTCATGATCCTGATAAAAAAGGAGTGCCATTTAAAGTAGAAAACACACCATTTGATTTCTAAGGCAGACATATAATTCTTCTTGGAATATTATATGGCTCCAGAGTGGTGATAGTGAATACATATGGCCCTAATACAGATGATCCGGGATTCTATACAACTGTATGGAATAAATTAAGACCACTCCCTCAGACGGAGATACTGTGGGGTGGGAACTTAAATATGGCACTGGATGCAACCCATGACAGATCTACAGCAATAACATGACATAATAAACAGGCGGCAAAGGTGATACTAGATGGTATGGATGAATTCAATATGGTAGATATGTGGCAACTGCACAATCCACACGAGCGATAAGGCACATACACCTCAACAGTACACACCAGTTGGTCCAGACTAGACTACTGGCTAGCGACATGGGGAGCCAGTAACTGGGTGAGTGAGGTTCAACATCTGCCTAAGACACTATCGGATCACAAACCGGTGACAAGAACATTAGATATCCCAACACGCATAGCCCCACAATATGCATGGAGGTTTAACGCTGCAGCCTTATTAGATCCAATATATAAAGATACCATTAGAAGGGCCATACAAGAATATTTTGAAATGAATAAGGGATCAGTGAATAATGCAGTTACGTTATGGGAAGCCTTTAAGGTTACGGTGAGCGGCGTTTGCCGTTTGAAAACCTGTGAAAATCAACACCCCCCCTTTTTGCCTGTACACAATTAAGTCAGGTTAGGCAGCTACCACGTGAGACATATTGTAGACATGGACAGAGATAGAATAGCCGAGGAGCTTTTTGACAATCTAGCAAAGGGGAGCACCATTAGCAAGAGCACGGGAAGTGAGAACCCCCAGCGCAGAGAGGGTCTCAGAGATAAATTCCTGAGACTTGAAAGACTTAAAAAGAGTGAAAACTCAAAATGGTGGGATGGGGCCACACTAAAGCAGTACTTACGCTTAAACAGGGTATCCAGAGGTTTGAGATCGCAGATATTCCCCACCTACGATGACCTAGAGGAGGACCTTCTCAAACAATGGGAGGACGCACTAACTAATAATTCAAAAACATTGATGGGCATACTAATTGAAAATGCCGAAAGAAAGGTTTCTAAATTTCAAGCCGAGATTTCATCACTAGAGAAAGAAATTAGAGACCTTGACTTAAAAGATGCAACTGGAAAAAACTGTGTCATTCTGAATGAAATTCTTTTAAAACATCAAAATGACATTCAGGAAAGGAAGGCCAGGAAGCTTAGGCGGGACGAACATGACTATAAAGAAGGCAGGATTTTTACTTTTGCGAAAAAGTATGACCAGTGGTTTCAGACAGGACAGGAGAAAGAGAAGACTAACAGACAGGATGTAATCTCAATATCTTCCAGTTCCACCTCACTGAATGCCCCCCTCACAAGTGATAGTGAGGCTGACAATGCAGGCACCTCTTCTGACAATAGGCAGGGAAACTCCTCTTTTTTACGCGAGGTACAGAGAATTCGGATGGGCAACAGGGCCCAACCCAGACGAGTAAATCAAGACACAAGACCCGTAGAGGCAAAAGATCAGGAAAAGGCAGATTACAAAAAGAAACTGAGATCTGGGGACGACAAGAACAAATAAATAATGCTGCCAAAGGGGTCGAGGTCATCAATCTCTCATCCAAGACACTCAATGAGGACATGATCTCCCTTTTAGAGAAAGGTTTGAGTTATAACCCCAAAGATGAGGCTGATGTATGCAATACTAAAATTGATCTCTTCAAATTTGTGAGAAATCTAAAACTATAAAAGTTTTTCAATTCGAATCCAGCACCTAATAAAAGAAATGTTAACATTCCAACTGGCTCGCTATCGGATGTTCTTAGTATTCAAGATGTGCATGATACACATTTACTTTTATCCCTCACTGATACGGAACACACACCATACCACATGAACACACTTTTAGAAGAACTTAATGTGGACACTGACTACAGCATAGACAGTGGTTTGAAAACAAAATCCAAATGGACACCCATTCTACCGGGAGGCAATTCAATTGACATGTTCCACAAACTAGTCTTGGAGGACTTAGACAAGTTTAGTGACCAGAGAACCAAGAAAAGAACGAGACACATTGACAATCTCCTATCAGGAGAACGCGCAGCCCTCAAAACACTAACTACTGACAATCAGGGAGGCAGACAAAGGAGGCAACGTTGTAGTGATGAACAAGGAGGACTACAACCATGAGATTCAAACACAACTGTGTGATGAAACTTGCTATGAATGCCTCACACACAATCCCATAGGACCATTAACAATCAAAATCAACAAAGGTTTGGCTGAGTGGCACACTGCGGGTCTTATTAATGACGACGAACATATGTACATGAAAGTGTTCAGGCCTCACTATCCGTGCCTTTACACGTTACCTAAAGTACATAAACACTTACCTTTCCCTCCCGGGAGACCTATTGTCTCTGGGATAGGGGGACCCACGGAACGAATAGCCGAATATGTAGATCTCTTTCTTGGACCTTTGGTCCAGAATCTCCCTTCATATATCAGGGACACGAAGCACATACTTAGCATTCTGGCTGACTTCTCATGGGAACAAGGTATGACTCTTGCCACTTTAGACGTTGTGTCGCTCTACACGAGCATCAAACCAGATTTGGGTCTAAGGGCAGTTCAACATCTTTTGCATAGGAGATCAGCAACACAATGGCAGCACACCAACATGCTACTTGCCATGATGGAATTGATTCTTGACAATAATGTGTTTTTATTTGACAGACAGTGGTACAGACAAAAGAGAGGTGTCGCTATGTGTTCAAAATTTTCACCTAGCTTTGCGAACCTCTTTATAGGCCGCTTTGAAGAAGAATGGATCAGGGGTCATTAAGGCAGCCACTTTAATGATTCAATCATTTTCTGGGGTCGCTACATCGACGACTGCCTTCTGATTTGGTCAGGCACACATGAAAAACTTGAACGGTTTTGCACTTACTTGAATACCAACACATATGACATGAAATTTACACACCAGATTAGTGAGTCCAGCATCACCTTCTTAGACATTGAAATTTACATTAGCAGAAACACTTTACATACACGCCTCTTCCTCAACACACTGCCTGTAACGCAATTCTGCATGCTAACAGTGCTCACCCCTCCCATCAGATCCGCGCTATCCCTTTTGGTGAATTCACCAGGGCCAGAAGAAATTGTAGCAGTGAGGAAGAGTTTGAAAAATGTTTATCAGCTATGAAATCTAGGTTTGAACACAGAGGTTACACACATCTGAACCTTATCAAAGCTGAGAGGAGAATCAGGAATACACGGCGCGAGGAGACTCTTCGCGACAAGGTGCACAACACAGAGCACGTCAAGACAGTGAGACTGGTTACAGATTTTAATGACTATAGTGATGCATTATCCAAAAGTCTCAACAGACACTGGAGAGTTCTTACAAGCGATGCCTCCCTAGCCGAACATATTAACAAACAGCCACAAATCACATACAGGAGGTGCAGAACACTTAGGACCAGGCTTAGTCCTAGTTATCCCAAATCCACGCACTTTGGGCTTCCACAAATGTGGTTCATGTGGTGTCTGTAGATGGGCATCCAACCACAAGAGAGAATTCTCTGGTCCAAACAGAACATATGACATCAGATGTAACATAAACTGCAACACGAAATTTGTAGTCTATGTGCTGGAATGCACTTGCGGACGCAAATATGTGGGAAGTTCCATTAGGCCCCTGAGAGAAAGAATTGGGGAGCACGCCCGGGCTGTAAAACAACAGGACCCCAGATACCCAATGGCATTACATGTGTGGGAATGTTCCTCCCAAGGTCCACACAAACAATTTTTCTTTTATGGAATTGACATGATAGAACCCAGCCCTAGGGGAGGGAACAGGGAATTACTACTCAGACGGTCCGAGGCTATTTGGATAATGCGTTTGAGAACATTCGAACAAGTTCGACAGTGATCGAGAGATGCATTATTTCCTAGGCAATTGAAAGCAGCACTGTACCTACAAATATGCAAGTCTCATTTTTGTCTTACAAAGAAATTATTGTTCTATGCCTTGTCAGGACACACGCGATTTCATGTATTGAGTCTTGTTCCTAAGATAATACTATGTCGTGGCCCTAAGTTTTCTGTTCCACATAACCTTACGTAACAGCACACCGGAACTTGGTTGATATATAGATACAACTACACAGACCATGTGTCTAATTTAAGAAATACGCAAAATGATTATGTATGTCATGTGTCCGAGATTTGTAATGTCTTGAAACTACTAGCATATGATGAATAATTTTGATAAGTTCAAATGTACCTACTCTTGACAATTTTTACACCGTTTATTCTACAGTATCTGACACGGTTCAATATGTAGAATGGTGCATGCATTTACGTGCTTCCTTAGAAATGTTTAACAACTTAAGTATAGGACATGATGGATGCACTACCGCTCTATAATTAGCAGGCATGTGATGACTGTATCAGCTCGAATAGCTGTTCATTACTGTTTTCATTCTCCTGTAATGTCCTCTAAATATCAACTTGCGCTGCCGTATTTATTTCGTGACACTCTACACACGATAAGACAGCAGTCAACAACAGATTCATCAAGCTTGTATGTACACCTTCATCTCCCTTGTACTGCATACGTCCACAATTTCAATCTCCTACATCTTACTTACTTCTGTCCGCGTTTAAAATTTAGAAATACACGCATGAATTTATAAAAATGTTCTTATATCCCTGAAACACCCTCCAATACTAACTTATATTTACGTATATACTTGATTGCATTGACTGTATTTATGATGGCTGACATACACAAAGCATAAGTCAGGGTTACGTTTATTGAGCATTGTATATAAATCATATCTTCTTTTCTACCATATGCTTCTATACCTTCAATCTCCGTTTTCCTCTATCAATTTCTGTCAGCAACTTTGCTTTTAGAAACACACGATATCTATACATAAGCCCGAAGAATGCACGCACTGCATGCTAGACCGCGGCTGACACCACATTTCGAACGGGATGCTTTTGAGGTCATCTAACACCAGACCGAAGCTTTACGGTCTAGTCTTTACGCATCTAGAGGTAGTATTAATACGCTTCCGGGTTACGTTTTCTACCGTATCCGGTTGAAACGTAATCCCGGAGACACGAGGAGAGTCGGGCGTACTCGCTACAGATAAGAAACGGGGGGAAATTTCTTTTACTCCAGTTACTCTATCGTTTTATTGACACAATAGAATGCGGCGTCAGAAACCGTAATTAATTTGGGTTTCTTTCTTTCTTTGTTTGCTTTTGTAGACCAACCAACAGCTTATTATGCCGTACTCACTGAACTGAAACTGCCACACTGTGGCTTGACCAATTTTGAATCTGAGAATTAAGTTGCCGCACTCGGCTGTGCGATGGATTTGGTTTAGAATAGCACTTGACACCCTGAGCTGAGGTAAGAAATTATATGGGCACGAGGGAGATTAGTCATCATTTTCTACAGTGGTTATGTTGTGTAATTAAGAGTGATAATGATACCATTTTGTCAGTATTGGAAAATAGACAGTGTTTGTTTACTGGACTGTTGTGGAACTTCTCACACACTGATTACTCATGTGAGCTGTTATTTCACAGACTCACATTACAGAAATGATAAGGATTCACACTAAGACCGGCACTGTGGAATATTTATGACCTACCGGGTCGGAAGTATCACCGGTTTCAAGGTGAGCTTGAACATTAGCGCCTGCCTTATGTATTCAGTTTGTAGCTCGAATATCCATGTTTATTTACACATAGGATATTGGTTTTGACTAGAGCGCCTACCTTTCATTCCAGGTCTAAAAATCCACTTGCCTCGTAACAGGTAGGCTGTTGCACAATTTTCACAATTAAGCGTGTGGTAGAATCCGGATTTCACTGCACCTCACTTATGTATGGGTTATATTTAGACTTGGGAGACACGTCGCAACCTTGATTTTACTTATGATCCCGTACTTATAATATAGACTTTCACTTACCACTGACTAGGCTTTCCATCATTCACCTGCACTATTAGGACCATTTCACGATGTCACCACAAGGGCTCTTATGGTTCACGTTTGGCCCTTTTCTAAAACTCTTTGACAAACCTAACTTTGAACCTTGGTGCTTCTCTCCACTGCTAGGAACATCCCTGGTACACCTTTGAATGGAATTATCTCTGAAGGTGTTTTTTTTGTACTGCTTTTCATCTAGAAAACATATTTGTGACACACGTTGTTCTCCATGTTGTTTCCAGCCCTGAAGAAGTCAAGGGTTTAACACCCTATTGACGAAACACGTGTTGGCTGGCTTGCTAAGAAACACAACATTAAAAGCGAACTTTCCAAAAAGGACACCATTGTCTTCATCCTTGATCAACAGAAATTGTGTTGTACTGTTGTTTATTCACATGCGTGTGCATAGGACTTGTTGGGCGTTTGCATTAGTACTAGTGCAGGTATTCTAAGGGACATACGTACACAACTGCAGAACTTAGAAATGACAATTAAGCATCTGGAAGGAGAATACGACCATATGCATCGTGCAGATACCCTCAGCAGCATTAGAAAATATCTCACCCCGTACAATAAGTTTGCAGAGAGCGAAATCAAATATCTGATTCATCAAAAGGTAGCAAGAGCATATGGGGAGGGTGGTAGACCTGGCTGCACTCTAGCCAATAAAATACAGGCAGAAATAAAAATGCAGACAGTTATAAAAATAACGTATGATAAAGGAGAACACCACTACGACATCAAAGGAATACTTGGAGCATTTGCAGAGGTATATGGAAACCTCTATGCATCCTGCGAATCTGCAGAAATGCAGGGGTTTGCAGAATATCTAGAGGACAAAGCTTTAGCATGGCTCTCAAATGAACAGAGAGAATATCTCGCACAGCCAATCACACTACAAGAGGTAAAAGATGCTATAAGGGCCCTGTCAAATGGCAAGGCGCCAGGGCCAGTCAGATTCACAAGTGAATTCTATAAAGAACTGGTAAGCCCACACCTAATGGAGATGTATGAGGATGCATACAATAAAAAGATTTTACCACCAACACGAAAAGAGGCCATGATAGTTGCGCTTTTAAAAACAGACAAGACACCGGATAAATGTGACTCTTATCGTCCATTATCACTCATCAACACAGATGCTAAAATACTAGCTAATCCATGAGACTGCAACCATTACTACAACCCCTTATACTACCAGACCAATCAAGCTTTATACCAGCACGCTCCATATCACATGATTTACGCTCCATTTTTGCTCTTCAGCATCAGCTAAAACCAGAGTTGGAGGCAGCAGCGGTACTCCTTGATTCTGACAAAGCCTTCGTCTCGATAGAATGGAATTATCTCTTCACGATTTTAAAGCGAATGGGAATGCCAGAGACGCTGAAGCAATCAAACTCCTCTATACCATACCGATGGCCTGACTCTGCGTAAACGGACAAGTGTTGGAACAAATACGCATACATCGGGGAACACGACAGGAATGCCCCCTTTCCCCCATCCTATTTGCAATTTCACCTGAACCCCTTGCATGTAAGATTAGGCAAAAATCAGTTGAAGCAGCACTGAAGTTCCGGCTACGCCAATTGGCATTTCCTTATGCGCAGATGATATGGTGAAATACGTCCGTAACCCCAAGAATAATTTATCACCTATTCTAAGCGAATACATGAAGTTTGGGAGATACTCGGGCCTTAGCATAAACTGGAACAAATCCACAATACTTCCTCTGACCTAGGCTACTATTCCTCATCAGTTGGAATTCCCTTTAGAATGGAGTGATGACTCAGTTAAATATCAAGGGATATGGATCCATAGATATCCGGACGAGGTAATCAGAGCAAACCACGGCGTAGCCATGGAGGAATTGGAAACTAAATAAATAGGTGGAACAAGATGCCACTGTCTATGGCAGACAAGATAGCCATTATGAAGATGGTCATATTGCCTAAGTTTTTATATCTGTTTAACAACATTCCAATTATACTGCCCTCTCACTTTTTTAAAACATTGCACACACATATGATCAGATTAGCATGGAAAACACTAACGCTACCATACAAGCAAGGGGGCTTTGCAGCGTCAGATCTTTACTTATATTATTTACGTTCTTCCACGACACTACATGCCACATCTAGCGGTAGAGATAGAGGATGCATAACCTTTCCCACTAAATAGTATTCTAACTCACCAACGTAAAGACATAAGAAGGAAAGAAATAAACACGATAAAGACAACAACCATGGCGTGGCACAGCATGGGGGCCAAAGCACACAAACTACCATTATATGCATTGGCAATTCCGATAGCAAATCACCCAACACTTTCAGTGACACAAGAAAAGGGAAGTGTCACATTACTAAAACAGGTGGGATTGGTAACAATGGGAGATCTATACCCTGAGGGCACATTTCTAGACCCCAATGACCTGGCCTATATCAACAACAAAACGCCACTATTTAGATTCACATAATATAGACTTCGGGCAGCAAATAAGGTATTGTACCCATCCTTCCCAAAGGAACCACCGACATTATCGCCACTCCAAGTGGTAATTACTGACCCAACCACCAAACACATGGTTACAAAACTGTACAAAGCAGTACAAGCAGAAACCGCACAGGGTGAAAGCAGAGCACGGAGCGCTGGCACCTAACACTAGGAGAACCCCTGAATAATGATCAGTAGTAATTTTGCTCTGAATTAACAGAAATGTTGACTCCTAATGGGAAACTACGCATCATACATTACAAATACCTACATCAACAATTCAAACAACCACTGACCCCTGACGACCTGGAGGGAGGCCCTCGTGCACCACACGACACACAATCGCAGACACAGGCGGCGAACACGAACGCCAGCTCCCCTCCCACAGCACACATTGAAAGTCGTTAGTTCTAAGTGCTATGCTATACGATTTAACTGACAGCCGGACCCCGGAACTCGACCGACCACCGGTCCCCTCCCCTTGCCCCTAGAAATACGCAGAACCATCATTCACCGGGGCACATGATACCCTGAGACCTCATTTGACACCTGTACCCAAGACTCCATGAACACCCCCCCAGTTTTTTCCACCCCAGTTATGTTCAGAAATTCTCTGTAGAAAGACCTCAATAGTGACAGGAAACTTGACTAATAACTGTGCGAATAACAATGCGTTATGATATAACTGTAAGGAAATGTGATCCGATGAATCGCTTCATGATGCACAATGTCACTGTAAATGCAAAATGTCAATAAAAATATGTTTAAAATACAAATACCTACATCAAATATACTATACACCTGCATGACTATATCGCTGTGGGTTGTGAGAAGAAACAAAATGTCGCAGAGGCGTGGAACCAGATGCATATTTCCTACATCTGGCTTGGAGATGTAAAAAGGTGTATAAATATTGGGAAAAAGTAATGGAAATGTTGTGTTATATGACAAAATGCTCTATAAAATGTTCAGCAAGAGTATGCCAACTGGGTATGATGAATATGATACAGCCGAAACAACATACATTTGCAGCAGTGGCTCTACTACTAGCAAAAAGGAGGGTGGCCATACACTGGGATAGTAGAATAAGACCTACCCACCGAAAGTGGATAATGGACATGATATATAGTAGAGACATGCTGAAAACATATGAGGAGGAACTACCCCATGCATCAAGACCTCAAGACTTTTGGGATCCGCTAACAACATATTTAATGGAATATCCAGAAATTATGGACACTTGTGGAGAAGGAAATTAGAAATATGATGGAGATGGCTATAGAGCTTGTTGGGGTAGAATAGAAGATTATGACATAAACCATGTGCCTTGTATCAAAATATGGAAACTGTAGCATGACCTTGTTATGGTTGTTGAGAATATTCAATAAAAATCACAACAATAAAAAGCCAAAAAGGAGTCTTCACAGGGTCCCCAAAAATCTGCCTCTGGGGGTGAGTCCCAAAACTCCAACAACTTTAAAAAGACACCTTGGTGCTACCTGTGAAAGGAAAAGGGCCATAAGCCAAGGGATGCAAATTGTCCTAAGGCCAGCACTGAGGAAACTACTACCACTGCTCCTGAGGCAACTAGCCCCCCTAGCACCAGTACAAGTGGTAGTACAGCTCTCAAGAGATTAGTAGGGTTAACCTTGGGTTCTGAAGTGGGTTCTGGCCTAGTCATAACATCCACTCATGCTGTCCTTGTCTGTGATAGTGGCATGGATATTGCCACTTTACTTGCGAGTCCCACTAACTTGGGCAAGTACAGACACCAGCCTCTAATCAATGGTCAAGACGCTGTGGCTTACAGGGACACAGGGGCCAGTGTCATCATGGTGACAGAGAAACTTGTGTCCCCTGAACAGATCATACTTGCCAACTGTACCAAGTGACCAACGCCAGCAATGTCAGTACTGATCACTCCCTGGCAGTTGTTAATCTCAGTTGGGGAGGAGTAACTGGCCCTAAAAGAGTTGTAGTCTCTCCAGACCTACCTGTAGATTGTCTGTTGGGCAATGATTTGGAAACTTTAGCCTGAGTTCGGACACATGCAGAGATGATGGGAATCTCTGCCAGTGTATGTGCTGTCACCAGGGCTCAAGCCAAACAGCTAAGCACTGAGGGAGCACTGGATCCTGACAGAAATAGACCAGCTGGCTCCTAAGAGAAGGAGCAGGAAGGGTAAGGAATTATCCTACTCCCAAACCCCCAGTGAGAGTCAGTCTCCTGAGGGAGATGATCTCAGTCCCTGTGAAGGAACTGCCCCAGAGGAACTTGGGCCTGACCAGGCAGAGTTCTTGGGGGCAGGGGGCCTTTCCAGGGCAGACTTGAGTTTGAAGCAGAAATCCTGCCCCTCTCTTGAACAGCTCAAACAGCAAGCTGCTGCTGAGGAAGCAGGGCGTGTCAGTGGATCCCATAGGATCTAATAGGAAGATGGTATCCTGTTCTCCAAGTGTAACGACCCCAAGCCTGGTACCACCAGGAGATTGGTAATACCTCAGAAGTTCAGAGGTTTTCATCTATCCCTAGAACATGCCATTCCCCTTGCAGGACATCTTGGGCGAAGCAGCAAAACATGGGACAGGCTTGGGCAGGCTTGTCCCTCCTTTTCACTGGCCCCATATGTCTGAAGACACCAAGGAGTTTTGTCACTCCTGTGTCACTTGCCAAGCCAGTGGTAGGTCAGGTGGCACTACAAAGGCCCCCTTAATCCCACTCCCAGTGGTTGGTGTTCCATTTGAAAGGGTAAGGATAGACCCTCCAACAGCATTTGGACACAGTTGCATCCTATTGGTGGTGGACCATGCCACTAGGTATCCAGAAGCTATTCCCCTTAGGACCACTACAGCACCTGTGGTGGCTAGAGCCCTGCTGGAAGTCTTCTCTAGAGTGGGGTTCCCTAAGGAGGTCTTAACAGACAGAGGTAAAAACTTCATGTCTAGTTACATCACTTCCATGTGGAAAAAGTGTGGTGTAAACTACAAGTTAACCACACACTACCATCCACAGTGTAATGGGCTTGTTGAAAGGTTAAACAAGACCCTAAGGGTATGATCATGGGACTCCCAGAAAAGCTAAGGCGAAAATGGGATGTCTTACTACCCTGACTTCTCATTGCCTACAGAGAGGTTCCTAAGAAGGGGTTGGGCTACAGCCCATTTGAACTTCTGTTTGGACATCCAGTTAGGGGTCCATTATGTTTGGTTAAGGAGGGCTGGGAGCAGCCTCTCAAACCTCCTAAACAGAACATTGTGGACTATGTTCTTGGCCTGAGTTCAAGTATGGCTCAGTACATGAAGAAGGCCAGCAAAGCCCTTGAGACCAGCCCGGAGCTTCAGAAAGCTTGGCATGACCAAAAGGCTGTACTGACTGTTTACCAGCCAAGACAGAAAGTGTGGGTGTTGGAGCCTGTGGACCCAGCAGCTCTACAGGACAAGTGGAGTGCCCCCCACATCATTCTTGAGAGAAAAGGTGAGTTCACCTATTTGGTTGACCTAGATACTCCTAGAAGTCCCCACAGGATACTTAGTGTGAACTGCCTGAAGCCTTTTGTTGACAGGGCTGACATGAGCTTGCTCATGGCCACTGATGAGTGACAGGAGGAAGAGAGTGACCCTCTCCCTGATCGCCACTCTCAGGATCCTGTTGACGGGTCAGCTGATGGAGTAGCCTTGACATGAAGCCTCACTGACCAGCAGCAAGCTGATTGCAGGAAAGTCATCAATCAGTTTTCCCACATGTTTTATCTGACTCCCATTCAAACAACCTGGTGTACCCATGAAATGGACAAAGGTGACAGTCTGCCTGTGAAGAATAAAATTTACAAACAGGCTGACATGTCAGAGACTGCATCAGAACTGAGGACCAAAAGATGCTGGAGTTGGGGGTCATTGAGCCTTTGGATAGCCCTTGGGCTAGTCCAGTAGTCCTTGTGCCTAAACCTCACACCCAGGATGGTAAGAGAGAGATGAGATTTTGTGTAGACTACAGAGGCCTCAATGCAGTCACTAGGACTGATGCCCATCCAATTCACAGGGCAGATGAGCTGATTTATACTCTGGCCTCAGCCAAGTATCTTAGTACATTTGATCTGACTGCTGGCAAATCAGACTCTCTGAGGATGCCAAGCCAAAGACAGCATTTTCAACCCCTAGTAGGCATTATAAATGTATAGTAATGTCTTTTGGTTTGAAGAATGCACCGGCCACATTTCAGAGGTTGGTGAACAAGGTTCTCACTGGTCTGGAAGCCTCCAGAGCAGCATATCTAAAAGATATTGCTGTCTTTAGTTCCACCTGGGAGGATCACCTGGTCCACCTCATAAATGTTCTGGAGGCCCTGCAGAAGGCAGGCCTCACTATCAAGGCCACAAAGTGCCAGACAAGGCAGATCAAGGTTGTGTACTTGGGCCACCTAGTAGGTGGAGGCCAAGTTAAACCATTGGAGAGCAAAATCCAGACCATAATGGACTGGGTGGCTCCCACTACCCAGACTCAGGTCTGAGCTTTCTTGGGCCTGTCTGGGTACTACAGGAGGTTTGTTAAGGGATATGGGTCCATTGTGACTCCCCTTAATGATATCGCCTCCAAAAGGATGCCTAAGAAAGTTCAGTGGACAATTAGCTGTCAAAAGGCATTTGATGATCTGCAGCAGGCTATGTGCTCTGCTCCCATTCTGCAAAGTCCTTATTACTCCAAAACCTTCATTGTCCAGACAGAGGCTTCTGAGATAGGGGTAGGGGCTGTTTTGTTACAACTTAATGCAGAGGGCCAGGAACAACCAGTAGCATTTATAAGCAGAAGGTTGGCCCCCAGGGAGAAATGTTGGTCAGCTATTGAAAGGGATGCCTTTGCTGTGGTCTGAGCCTTGAAGAAGTTGAGGCCATACCTTTTTGGTACTCACTTTATTATTGAGACAGACCATAAGCCCCTCTTATGGCTTAAACAGATGAAGGGTGAAAATCCCAAACTTTTGAGGTGGTCCATTTCCCTACTGGGGATGAACTTTTCAGTGGAACATAGACCTGGGAGTACACATGCCAATGCAGATGGACTCTCCAGATATTCCCACTTAGAAAATGAAGACTCAACTGGGCAAGGTTAGTCTCATTTCCTTTTGTTTGGGGAGGAGTTGTGTAGGAAAGTAGGCTCTGCTTTCATGGTTACCCCCACTTTTTGCTGGTGTTATGTTGTTTCCGGACTAGTCTGACTGGGATCCTGCTAATCAGGACCCCAGTCACTGTGCTGTCTCCCTAAATGTGACTATGGTAAGTACTTTGGTACCTTTCCAAATGGCTACTGGTGTACCCTTCTAAGTCCCTAGTATATGGTACTAAGGTACCCAGGGCATAGGTACACCAGGGATCTCCCATGGGCTGCAGCATGTATTATGCCACCCGTGAGAGACCACTCATACTGTGACAAGAGGCCTGCCATTGCAGCCTGTGTGAGTTGGTGCTAGTGAACACAAGGAGTTGATGTACGGAATGCTGAAACTTTTCAGACACTCACTATTAGGTCTGGGTTGAATCCATCATTGTTCTTTAGCTCATTTCGCCACTCCAGTTCAGACCCAGCCATCTGCAAATCAGTCTTGACCCTGTTCCTCATAGGAACAGTCCAGCCCGAACTGCCAAGCCAGGTCTTCCCTGGACCGGAAACAAGCATCCTGGGACCGGTTTCGGGGTAACACCCCTCGTCAGCCAGGCTAGCTTGAATTCAGTGACAAAGTGAGCAAGGGACCCACGTCTAGGCATACCCTGCCAACTTAGGGCGTACAAAGCAAACACAAGGAGATGATGGACAGAATGCTGAAACCTTTTGGACACTCACCCCAAGTCACTATTGGATCTGGGTTGAATCCATCATCGTTCTTTAGCTCACTTCACTACCCCAGTTCAGACCCAGCCAAGTTGGTGCTAGCACCATAACAGCAGATATAAGTTTCCTTATATCTTATGTCACTGCACTTAAAACCTTTAAGTCAGCCCTAAGGCATGCCTTTCAATCCTGAAGGCAGGGTGCTAGGTTATAAGTGTGAGGGTGCCCTGTATGAGAAGGACACCCCCTACAAACCCAGGAGTCGATTCTCCAGGCTTTGTAAGTGAGGTCAACCATTTAATACATATAATGGACATCAAGTCAATTACGAGATGTCTAACTATGTACTGGCTGCACCGAAACCAGTCATGTTTGGTATCAAACATGTTGGAATCCTATCCCCAACACCGATTCCAGTGTTGGATGTAGGATCCCATGTACTGGGGGGCTCCCCTTGGGAGCCCTCCTGTATTCCCTGTACCAGCCTTTCAGGGTCTAACAGCGAGCTAGTGCTGCTGCTGACTACAGACACGACTCTGCCCTCCTGCTGCTGAGCATTAGCTGGGAAGGTAGAACAATAGGTTTCCTGTCACAGGGTGGTGTAACTGCCTCCCAGACAGGACTTAGTGTATTGGGATGGGGTGGGGGCGCTTGCTAGCGCCACCAGACTGACTGCTTTGAAGGGCACATTTGGTGCCCTCCTTGCATATTCCAGTCGGAACCATTTCAGGGACCCGTTGGCTCCAGCTCTGGATCAAAACTGGACAAAGGACATGGGAGTATCCTCCCCTCTGTCTAGCCCCTCTTCTGGGAGGGATCCCTGAATCATCCCAACCCTTTCCCTAGGGTACACAGCAGTCCCCTGCACACCGATTGACATGAGGTTTTTGTTCGGGAGCGGAGCGGCTGCCGGGTTGGGCTTCACGCAGCAGCACCTCACATGCTGGATTTCGAAACTTTAAAGAAAAGACACGTAATGGCCTCAGTTGGCGATAAGGACAACTTTAATTTCAACTTACTGATTACACATGACACCGACAACGAGAATCCTTACTTGGTAATGGCTCAAAGTTATCCGATATTTTGGGCAGGGATTTTCACGGATGAAGCGCACTGACATAGCGATTGATTCCTGGACATAGGATACATTTTTTGACTACCTTCTTGTCGGAAATATAACCGAAACTGAGGACTTGAAACACAGGAGTTTAGCCCTGAAGAAGTCTCGGAATACTATCCTGAGATTCGCGTTGAAACAAGAGTTGGCTGAGGCTGTAAACAGTCCCATTGGAAAACAATAGGGACTAAGCACATAAAGAAAAGAAGAAAAGCATTAAACCTAAGCAAAAGACCATGCAGCGGATTGTTTTATTACTATTTTGTTGTAATTCCGATTTTTTTTGACAATCAATTTTATTGATTTTGAATGTAACAACAAACAGCACCGTTCAGAACTACAGTATATAATGGCAGAGTAGGAAGAAGAACACATCACACTGACATTGAGCAACACAAGTGAAGCAATATTCGTATAGCTGGCAAGCCCACCATTCCATTTCAGCCATCTATTATCCCGACCCATTTACCCCACATGCGGCGAAATTTCCCAGGACACCCCCTGGCTACATATAGAGGCCGTTCCTGTGCAGCGCACCAATCCACCCCCCTGCGCCAGCGCCCCAGAGTGGGTGGGGAAGTGTCCAACCATTGAGCCGCAATGTCTCTTTTGGCAACTACCAATGCAGTATTGAGGAAGAGCTTCTCAGCCCTGGAGCTGTCTAGTCCGTCAGTGATATGTAATTCCGATTTTACACTGCAAGCGTGTGCAGGGGTGTTAGACCTGGCATCATTGGCGCGGGTCTCCCTTCATCTTTTCGCTTCTTACCTTTCATGTTGGCTGGATTTAGATGCTCTGGGCACTGTGCCACTGCCAATCAGTGACACAGCGCGAATGCTCCCTGTGTAAAGATAACTGTATGAATTGGGATAACCATAATTGGCTTATTTGGTGTACCTGTCAGTCCCTAGTATCAGTGCACTGTGTGTGCCCAGGGCTGGTAGACCAAACACTGCTGGTGGGCCGGCAGCGCTGATTTGCACTACCCACCGAAGCAGCTTTTAAAGTATGTCTGTGTAGCATGTTCTAATAGCGAGTTGCCCTCCATTTCACTGTTTACTATTGTGAGGCTATCCGTTCTCATAGGCCAGAATGGGCAGGCTGAGTATTACATGCCCTAATCCTACCTGCCCACAGGAACCTGATAGGAACGTCAAATTTGATATGTTTAAGCTCAGGACATTGAGATACATCTTTTAGTCAGGATTATTTGCGTAGCCCGTGTTCGAAAATACCTCTGCTAGAAACGAGGTATTTTCTGGCGTCAGCTTTCCTGTAGGCTTTGCTAGCGTGTGTATTGGCCGTCTGGTTTTGGAGCAGCAGGGCCAGCTGGGTCAGACCTGGCTGGAGAGAGAGATCGGCATTTAGAGTATGGAGAGGGGTGACTCTTTGATCTAAGCAGGACCGTGCCTGGCAAGGTGAATGATGGCTCCACCTCCCACTGGGCGTCTGTTGGCAGACCCCCAGATTCTCAAAGGGCAGGATGTCTCCTCGTAAACTAAGTGTTCCCCGACCCCACCGAACTGGTTCTGGCTGGATGCAGTGATTTGTGACTGCAGAGAACAAGGACTTTTTAGGTATAAAATGCTGCGCTGAAACCTGCTTCAGGGTGTTCCTTCTGGATGTCAAGACGAAACTCTGTCCGAGCGGACAGAGGAAAGGACTTTAAACTTTCACCAAGCTTGCTGAAGAAACTACCCAAGGGCCTGAATTGTGAGCGCATCCTGCTGAAGTCTCAGGGACATTAGACTTCACCCCGTCAGCCGCCCGAATTCCCTTTGCTAGGAATTCTACTTGCAGGTGAGGCCTCCGTCGAGTAATCCGGAACCTCTAGTCCTACTGTGAGGAACGCAGACTGGTAACCCTTGTGAACTCTGTGTGTGGGGCGCCGCAGCTAAGAGAGAGCTGCTGCCGCTGAGTGCCCGCCTTGATTTAAATCTTCAGAACCTTCGCTGAAACTGTGTGGGCCGCTGCAGCTAAGAGAGAGCTGCCGCCGCTGAGTGCCCGCCTTAATTTGAATCTTCAGAACCTTCGCTGAAACTGTGTGGGCCGCCGCAGCTAAGAGAGAGTTGCCGCCGCTGAGTGCCCGCCTTAATTTGAATCTTCAGAACCTTCGCTGAAACTGTGTGGACCACCGCAGCTAAGAGAGAGCTGCCGCCGCTGAGTGCCCGCCTTATTTTAAATCCTCAGAACCTTCGCTGCAACCCTGTGGGCCGCCGCAGCTAAGAGAGCTGCCGCCGCTGGATGCCCGCACTTGTGTCAGTTGTGCAACATCGTGATTTGTCCTGTGAGCCGCCGCAGCTAAGAGAGAGCTGCCGCCGCTGAGTGCTCGCACCCTTGCTAACTTTGCATCATCGTGATTTGTCCTGTGAGCCGCCGCAGCTAGAGAGAGCTGCCGCCACTGGAGTGCTCGCACCTTTGCTAATTTTGCATCATCGTGATTTGTCCTGTGAGCCGCCGCAGCTAAGAGAGAGCTGCCGCCGCTGAGTGCTCGCACCCTTGCTAACTTTGCATCATTGTGATTTGTCCTGTGAGCCATCGCAGCTAAGAGAGTGTTGCTGCCGCGGAGTGCTCGCACCTTTGCTAACTTTGCATCACTGAGATTTGTCCTGTGAGCCGCCGCAGCCAAGAGAGGGCTGCCGCCGCTGAGTGCTCGCACCTTTGCTAACTTTGCATCATCGTGATTTGTCCTGTGAGCCGCCGCAGCTAAGAGAGAGCTGCTGCCGCGGAGTGCTCGCACCTTTGCTAACTTTGCATCATCGAGATTTGTCCTGTGGGCCACCGCAACTAAGAGAGAGCTGCTGCCGCTGAGTGCCCGCGTCTTTGTCAACCTTGTACCATCGTGAATTGTTCCGTGGGCCGCCGCAGCTAGGAGAGCGCTGCTGCCGCCGTGAGCCCACCACGGAGCTGCACGACGAGAGTCGTCGCCACCACCAGCCCGGGCCGCCGCAGCCGCGTGCTGCTGCCGCTGGGAGCCCGCCTGCCCCCGAGTGCCCGAATCATTGCGAGTGCACTTTGCGGACCACTGCCATCGAGAACTGTGGTCGCTGGGAGTCCGCCTGTCACCGTCTCCGCTTCTTCGAGAAGCTACGTGCTGTGCCCCCGTCCAACGGCAGGTATCTGGTGCGCAACGGGTCGCGTAGACCCAGGCCTTGAACTCAGTCCGTGCCCCGTTCTGGCGAATACGTATTGCCTTTTTAAGTCCCTACTGGTTTACGTGCATTGTGACTGGTTAAAACGCTTTTGAGAGTCTCGTACTAAACCTTAGATAAAGATACTATTTTTTCTATACCTACTTGAGTTGTGTCCTTTTGTGGTGTCGTTACTGCCTTATTGTGCATGGTCATAAATGCTTTACACACTGCCTCTGCGATAGGCCTAACTGCTCGTGCTACGTTATCACAGGGTTGAGCAGGGGTTATCAAAGGGGGTAGCCCACTTGCCCTGACTTAGGAAGAAGGGTCCCTATTTGGACAGTGGTGCCAGCCATTGCCAACTAGAGACCCCCATTTCTAACATTGGCGGTCAGCGGTGAGGATCAGGACTTGCATTTGTGATTCACGTACAATAACTGGTAGACACCACTAGTAAGTACAGACCAGAGCGCAGACACGCGCGGATTTTTTTTTTTTTTTTCTCTCTCGCTCCGAATTTTTAGTTGGCTGTGTTAGTATTGAATTGTTGATCGCAGCCATGAGTACTGCTAATATGGGGAGGCCAACATCCAATGCTTCGGAGGATCTCGCCTTTGAGGAGGAAAGATTAGATACCTATACTGCCAAACAGCTGAAGTCGTTTTGTAGGCAATTCGCAGTCCCCGTGATAGGTCTCTCTATGAAGGAGGAGTACCACAAGGCGCTGAAGGCCTGGTGGGAAGCGAGAGAGTCCGCTGGGGATGAGGAAGAGAATGCTGGAGGGCAGCAGGATGATGCAGTAGAGGGGGGGGGAGATAAAAACACCCTCCAATCCAGGTACTAGTGTATCCCAAAGGAGCCTGACCCCAGAAGAGCTGGAGGACAGGGAGAGAGATAGGAGGCATAATTTGAAGATGGCTAAATTGGAAGGTCAGAAGGACCTTGAGAGTAAGAAGTTAGACATTGAGAAGAATCGATTGTCATTTGAACTTGAGAAAATGAGAATGGAACATGAGAGAATGTTGAGGGAGATAGAGATCAGGGCAAGGAGTGTCCCGGTCTCCCCCTCTGGTGGCAGCATACCTTTAGTAACTCCTGAGAGTAGAGTTTATATTCTTAAGGATGTCATTAAGGATTTTCACAAGAGTGAGGATATTGGGCAATGGTTTGCCGCATATGAGATAGCAATGGTGTCCCACCGGGTCCCTGAGCAGGATTGGGGAGCGGGATTGTGGGGGCGCTTTGTGAGTGATGGTAGGGATACCCTGTTGGACCTGCCTGAGGAGAGTAGGATGGTGTATGCCCATATGAAAGAAGCTTTGATGACCCGTTATGGTTTGACCCCGGAAATGTACAGGCAGAGGTTTAAGACCTGTAAGAAGTTAGAGGGTACCACGTGGGTTGAATATGTGTCTTTTTCTGCAGAGCAATGGATCGCTAGGTAAAAGGTAGCAAAGTGGAAACTTTCGAGCAATTGTATGATTTGTTTGCGTGGGAGCATTTGTCCAGTAACTGTTTTCCAGAGCTACGCCAGCACCTGATTGATAGCAAGCTGACTAACCCTAGGAAGCTTGCTGAGAGAGGCGGACCGCTGGGTGAGCACCCGGGTCCGCAAAGGTTTTGTGGGAGACTTCACCAGGGGTGGGCAGGGTCCCCAGCAGAAAGGTGGGGGGGACAAGGGTAAACAGAGGGAGTTCCAGAGAGGGCCCCAAAGTAATTCCCAAGGGAACCAAGCAGTGGTGTTCCAGCCTCCCCCTGAGAAGAAGCCAGTGTCCCCGTCAGGTAGGCCTGTTCATAGGGGCCCCTTACCTGTTTCAAGTGTGGTCAAGTGGGCCACCGGTATTATGATCCCCAGAGGGACCCCAATGCATCCCCTCGAGCACCACCCCGTGCACCATCCCGCCAGATTGCCAGTGTAGCCCTGGGGGGGAGGAAATGGAGGTCCAAGGTGGGTGGGATCCCGTAGAGTTAACCCTTGTCTCGCTAGGGGACTTCGAGAAGGTCCCTAACCCCACACTGCCGACCAACACTCAGAAGTACCGGCAGTGGGTGACCATCAATGGCCATAGGGTGGAGGCTCTCAGGGACACCGGAGCTAGTGTGACTGCTGTCAGCTCCCGATTGGTGTCCAAAGAGCAAGTTGTCCCCCATGCATTCTGCCCCGTAGTGTCAGCAGACAACTCAGAGAGCCAGTGTGAAGTGGCTCAGGTTCCCTTCGAGTGGGGGGGTCACAGGAACTCTTCAAGTGGCTGTGAGGGCCGCCATGCCTGTAGACTGTCTGTTGGGCAACGATCTGGAGAACTCCCCGTGGGCTACGGTGGAGAGAAAGTCTCATTTGGAAATGTTGGGTTTGCCTGAGTGGGCATGTGTGACCACTCGGTCCATGACAGCTCAGAAGGATGTTCAGGAGGGTCTGGAGCCTGAAAGTATGGCCCAGGCCCCTGCCTCAAAGCGAAGGGGTAGTGGGCGCGGGGAACCGGCGGTCCCGGAGGGAGCAGACCTTGAGGGGGATGCCCTGGAACCTACAGGGGAACAAGTGGCCGAACTGGGGGACCTACCGGAGCTGACCCATTGGCAGCAGGAAGGGGGCCCTCCAGGGAGGAATTTTGCGAGCAGCAGAGAACCTGCCCTTCTCTTGAGGGGTGCGGCGACAGGCCGCCGCCCAGGCAGCAGGTGATCAGACAGGGTCACATTGGATCTATTGGGAGAACGACCTCCTTTACAGCGAGCCTAAGGTTGCTGAGCCTGGGTCAGCCCGTGTGCTGGTGGTACCCCAGCGCTTCAGGACCTTCCTACTGGGGTTGGCTCATGATGTGCCACTGGCCGGACATCTGGGGCAGACCAAGACCTTTGAGAGGCTGGTCACCCACTTCTATTGGCCCCAGATGCCCAGGAGCTCAGATGCTCACTGCAGGACGTGTGAGACTTGCCAGGCAAGTGGGAAGAGTGGGGGAAGATTAAGGCCCCACTACAGCCCTTTCCCGTGGTGAGCACCCCATTTGAGAGAGTGGGCATTGATATTGTGGGGCCTCTGGATCCCAAGACAGCCATGGGCAACAGGTTCATCCTGGTCTTGGTGGACCATGCCACCCGGTACCCTGAGGCCATCCAGCTCAGGACAGTGACGGCCCCCGTGGTGAGACGGGCACTGATGGGGATTTTCTCCCGTGTGGGATTCCCCGGAGAGGTGGTGTCCGATAGGGGAACTAACTTCATCTCCAAGTACATGAAGTCTCTGTGGGAGGAGTGTGGGGTAACGTATAAGTTCACCACTCCTTACCACCCCCAGGGTAATGGGCTGGTTGAGAGATTCAACCGGACCCTTAAGGGCATGATTATGGGCCTAGGCGAGCCCATGAGGCGTAAGTGGGATGTCCTCTTGCCATGCCTGTTGTTTGCTTACCTTGAGGTGCCACAGAAGTCCTTAGGGTTCAGTCCCTTTGAGCTGCTCTATGGTCACCCGGTAAGAGGGCCTCTGAGTCTGGTCAAGGAAGGCTGGGAACAATATCCCAGGAAACCTCCCCAGGATGTGTTTAGTTACATGCTGGCCTTCAGGAACCAGACTCGGCGTTTCAGGAAATTTGCTGAGGCAAACCTGGAAACCAGCCAGGCAGAGATGAAACGCTGGCACGATCAGAATGCCACTCTGATCGAGTTTCAGCCTGGACAGAAGGTTTGGGTCATGGCCCGGGTGGAGCCCTGTGCGCTCCAGGATAGGTTTCCTGTCACAGGGTGGTGTAACTGCCTCCCAGACAGGACTTAGTGTATTGGGATCGGGTGGGGGCGCTTGCTAGCGCCACCAGACTGACTGCTTTGAAGGGCACATTTGGTGCCCTCCTTGCATATTCCAGTCGGAACCATTTCAGGGACCCGTTGGCTCCAGCTCTGGATCAAAACTGGACAAAGGACATGGGAGTATCCTCCCCTCTGTCTAGCCCCTCTTCTGGGAGGGATCCCTGAATCATCCCAACCCTTTCCCTAGGGTACACAGCAGTCCCCTGCACACCGATTGACATGAGGTTTTTGTTCGGGAGCGGAGCGGCTGCCGGGTTGGGCTTCACGCAGCAGCACCTCACATGCTGGATTTCGAAACTTTAAAGAAAAGACACGTAATGGCCTCAGTTGGCGATAAGGACAACTTTAATTTCAACTTAC
This sequence comes from Calotriton arnoldi, assembly GCA_963921515.1. Classification (NCBI taxonomy): domain Eukaryota; kingdom Metazoa; phylum Chordata; class Amphibia; order Caudata; family Salamandridae; genus Calotriton; species Calotriton arnoldi. Next base: position 1,332,985 of record CAWUFW010000952.1, on the reverse strand, counting down.
TGATTACACATGACACCGACAACGAGAATCCTTACTTGGTAATGGCTCAAAGTTATCCGATATTTTGGGCAGGGATTTTCACGGATGAAGCGCACTGACATAGCGATTGATTCCTGGACATAGGATACATTTTTTGACTACCTTCTTGTCGGAAATATAACCGAAACTGAGGACTTGAAACACAGGAGTTTAGCCCTGAAGAAGTCTCGGAATACTATCCTGAGATTCGCGTTGAAACAAGAGTTGGCTGAGGCTGTAAACAGTCCCATTGGAAAACAATAGGGACTAAGCACATAAAGAAAAGAAGAAAAGCATTAAACCTAAGCAAAAGACCATGCAGCGGATTGTTTTATTACTATTTTGTTGTAATTCCGATTTTTTTGACAATCAATTTTATTGATTTTGAATGTAACAACAAACAGCACCGTTCAGAACTACAGTATATAATGGCAGAGTAGGAAGAAGAACACATCACACTGACATTGAGCAACACAAGTGAAGCAATATTCGTATAGCTGGCAAGCCCACCATTCCATTTCAGCCATCTATTATCCCGACCCATTTACCCCACATGCGGCGAAATTTCCCAGGACACCCCCTGGCTACATATAGAGGCCGTTCCTGTGCAGCGCACCAATCCACCCCCCTGCGCCAGCGCCCCAGAGTGGGTGGGGAAGTGTCCAACCATTGAGCCGCAATGTCTCTTTTGGCAACTACCAATGCAGTATTGAGGAAGAGCTTCTCAGCCCTGGAGCCGTCTAGTCCGTCAGTGATATGTAATTCCGATTTTACACTGCAGGCGTGTGCAGGGGTGTTAGACCTGGCATCATTGGCGTGGGTCTCCCTTCCTCTTTTCGCTTCTTACCTTTCATGTTGGCTGGATTTAGATGCTCTGGGCACTGTGCCACTGCCAATCAGTGACACAGCGCGAATGCTCCCTGTGTAAAGATAACTGTATGAATTGGGATAACCATAATTGGCTTATTTGGTGTACCTGTCAGTCCCTAGTATCAGTGCACTGTGTGTGCCCAGGGCTGGTAGACCAAACACTGCTGGTGGGCCGGCAGCGCTGATTTGCGCTACCCACCGAAGCAGCTTTTAAAGTATGTCTGTGTAGCATGTTCTAATAGCGAGTTGCCCTCCATTTCACTGTTTACTATTGTGAGGCTATCCGTTCTCATAGGCCAGAATGGGCAGGCTGAGTATTACATGCCCTAATCCTACCTGCCCACAGGAACCTGATAGGAACGTCAAATTTGATATGTTTAAGCTCAGGACATTGAGATACATCTTTTAGTCAGGATTATTTGCGTAGCCCGTGTTCGAAAATACCTCTGCTAGAAACGAGGTATTTTCTGGCCTCAGCTTTCCTGTAGGCTTTGCTAGCGTGTGTATTGGCCGTCTGGTTTTGGAGCAGCAGGGCCAGCTGGGTCAGACCTGGCTGGAGAGAGAGATCGGCATTTAGAGTATGGAGAGGGGTGACTCTTTGATCTAAGCAGGGCAGTGCCTGGCAAGGTGAATGATGGCTCCACCTCCCACTGGGCGTCTGTTGGCAGACCCCCAGATTCTCAAAGGGCAGGATGTCGCCTCGTAAACTAAGTGTTCCCCGACCCCACCGAACTGGTTCTGGCTGGATGCAGTGATTTGTGACTGCAGAGAACAAGGACTTTTCAGGTATAAAACGCTGCGCTGAAACCTGCTTCAGGGTGTTCCTTCTGGATGTCAAGACGAAACTCTGTCCGAGCGGACAGAGGAAAGGACTTTAAACTTTCACCAAGCTTGCTGAAGAAACTACCCAAGGGCCTGAATTGTGAGCGCATCCTGCTGAAGTCTCAGGGACATTAGACTTCACCCCGTCAGCCGCCCGAATTCCCTTTGCTAGGAATTCTACTTGCAGGTGAGGCCTCCGTCGAGTAATCCGGAACCTCTAGTCCTACTGTGAGGAACGCGGACTTGTCCGTTGTGAGGAACGTAACCCTTGTGAACTCTGTGTGTGGGGTGCCGCAGCTAAGAGAGAGCTGCTGCCGCTGAGTGCCCGCCTTGATTTAAATCTTCAGAACCTTCGCTGAAACTGTGTGGGCCGCTGCAGCTAAGAGAGAGCTGCCGCCGCTGAGTGCCCGCCTTAATTTGAATCTTCAGAACCTTCGCTGAAACTGTGTGGGCCGCCGCAGCTAAGAGAGAGTTGCCGCCGCTGAGTGCCCGCCTTAATTTGAATCTTCAGAACCTTCGCTGAAACTGTGTGGACCACCGCAGCTAAGAGAGAGCTGCCGCCGCTGAGTGACCGCCTTATTTTAAATCCTCAGAACCTTCGCTGCAACCCTGTGGGCCGCCGCAGCTAAGAGAGCTGCCGCCGCTGGATGCCCGCACTTGTGTCAGTTGTGCAACATCGTGATTTGTCCTGTGAGCCGCCGCAGCTAAGAGAGAGCTGCCGCCGCTGAGTGCTCGCACCCTTGCTAACTTTGCATCATCGTGATTTGTCCTGTGAGCCGCCGCAGCTAAGAGAGAGCTGCCGCCACTGAGTGCTCGCACCTTTGCTAATTTTGCATCATCGTGATTTGTCCTGTGAGCCGCCGCAGCTAAGAGAGAGCTGCCGCCGCTGAGTGCTCGCACCCTTGCTAACTTTGCATCATTGTGATTTGTCCTGTGAGCCGTCGCAGCTAAGAGAGAGTTGCTGCCGCGGAGTGCTCGCACCTTTGCTAACTTTGCATCACTGAGATTTGTCCTGTGAGCCGCCGCAGCCAAGAGAGGGCTGCCGCCGCTGAGTGCTTGCACCTTTGCTAACTTTGCATCATCGTGATTTGTCCTGTGAGCCGCCGCAGCTAAGAGAGAGCTGCTGCCGCGGAGTGCTCGCACCTTTGCTAACTTTGCATCATCGAGATTTGTCCTGTGGGCCGCCGCAACTAAGAGAGAGCTGCTGCCGCTGAGTGCCCGCGTCTTTGTCAACCTTGTACCATCGTGAATTGTTCCGTGGGCCGCCGCAGCTAGGAGAGCGCTGCTGCCGCCGTGAGCCCACCACGGAGCTGCACGACGAGAGTCATCGCCACCACCAGCCCGGGCCGCCGCAGCCGCGTGCTGCTGCCGCTGGGAGCCCGCCTGCCCCCGAGTGCCCGAATCATTGCGAGTGCACTTTGCGGACCACTGCCATCGAGAACTGTGGTCGCTGGGAGTCCGCCTGTCACCGTCTCCGCTTCTTCGAGAAGCTACGTGCTGTGCCCCCGTCCAACGGCAGGTATCTGGTGCGCAACGGGTCGCGTAGACCCAGGCCTTGAACTCAGTCCGTGCCCCGTTCTGGCGAATACGTATTGCCTTTTAAGTCCCTACTGGTTTACGTGCATTGTGACTGGTTAAAACGCTTTGAGAGTCTCGTACTAAACCTTAGATAAAGATACTATTTTTTCTATACCTACTTGAGTTGTGTCCTTTTGTGGTGTCGTTACTGCCTTATTGTGCATGGTCATAAATGCTTTACACACTGCCTCTGCGATAGGCCTAACTGCTTGTGCTACGTTACCACAGGGTTGAGCAGGGGTTATCAAAGGGGGTAGCCCACTTGCCCTGACTTAGGAAGAAGGGTCCCTATTTGGACAGTGGTGCCAGCCATTGCCAACTAGAGACCCCCATTTCTAACATTGGCGGTCAGCGGTGAGGATCAGGACTTGCATTTGTGATTCACGTACAATAACTGGTAGACACCACTAGTAAGTACAGACCAGAGCGCAGACACGCGCGGATTTTTTTTTTTTTTTTTCTCTCTCTCGCTCCGAATTTTTTAGTTGGCTGTGTTAGTATTGAATTGTTGATCGCAGCCATGAGTACTGCTAATATGGGGAGGCCAACATCCAATGCTTCGGAGGATCTCGCCTTTGAGGAGGAAAGATTAGATACCTATACTGCCAAACAACTGAAGTCATTTTGTAGGCAATTCGCAGTCCCCGTGATAGGTCTCTCTATGAAGGAGGAGTACCACAAGGCGCTGAAGGCCTGGTGGGAAGCGAGAGAGTCCGCTGGGGATGAGGAAGAGAATGCTGGAGGGCAGCAGGATGATGCAGTAGAGGGGGGGGGGAGATAAAAACACCCTCCAATCCAGGTACTAGTGTATCCCAAAGGAGCCTGACCCCAGAAGAGCTGGAGGACAGGGAGAGAGATAGGAGGCATAATTTGGAGATGGCTAAATTGGAAGGTCAGAAGGACCTTGAGAGTAAGAAGTTAGACATTGAGAAGAATTGATTGTCATTTGAACTTGAGAAAATGAGAATGGAACATGAGAGAATGTTGAGGGAGATAGAGATCAGGGCAAGGAGTGTCCCGGTCTCCCCCTCTGGTGGCAGCATACCTTTAGTAACTCCTGAGAGTAGAGTTTATATTCTTAAGGATGTCATTAAGGATTTTCACAAGAGTGAGGATATTGGGCAATGGTTTGCCGCATATGAGATAGCAATGGTGTCCCACCGGGTCCCTGAGCAGGATTGGGGAGCGGGATTGTGGGGGCGCTTTGTGAGTGATGGTAGGGATACCCTGTTGGACCTGCCTGAGGAGAGTAGGATGGTGTATGCCCATATGAAAGAAGCTTTGATGACCCGTTATGGTTTGACCCCGGAAATGTACAGGCAGAGGTTTAAGACCTGTAAGAAGTTAGAGGGTACCACGTGGGTTGAATATGTGTCTTTTTTCTGCAGAGCAATGGATCGCTAGGTAAAAGGTAGCAAAGTGGAAACTTTCGAGCAATTGTATGATTTGTTTGCGTGGGAGCATTTGTCCAGTAACTGTTTTCCAGAGCTACGCCAGCACCTGATTGATAGCAAGCTGACTAACCCTAGGAAGCTTGCTGAGGAGGCGGACCGCTGGGTGAGCACCCGGGTCCGCAAAGGTTTTGTGGGAGACTTCACCAGGGGTGGGCAGGGTCCCCAGCAGAAAGGTGGGGGGGACAAGGGTAAACAGAGGGAGTTCCAGAGAGGGCCCCAAAGTAATTCCCAAGGGAACCAAGCAGTGGTGTCCCAGCCTCCCCCTGAGAAGAAGCCAGTGTCCCCGTCAGGTAGGCCTGTTCATAGGGGCCCCTTACCTGTTTCAAGTGTGGTCAAGTGGGCCACCGGTATTATGATCCCCAGAGGGACCCCAATGCATCCCCTCGTGCACCACCCCGTGCACCATCCCGCCAGATTGCCAGTGTAGCCCTGGGGGGGAGGAAATGGAGGTCCAAGGTGGGTGGGATCCCGTAGAGTTAACCCTTGTCTCGCTAGGGGACTTCGAGAAGGTCCCTAACCCCACACTGCCGACCAACACTCAGAAGTACCGGCAGTGGGTGACCATCAATGGCCATAGGGTGGAGGCTCTCAGGGACACCGGAGCTAGTGTGACTGCTGTCAGCTCCCGGTTGGTGTCCAAAGAGCAAGTTGTCCCCCATGCATTCTGCCCCGTAGTGTCAGCAGACAACTCAGAGAGCCAGTGTGAAGTGGCTCAGGTTCCCTTCGAGTGGGGGGTCACAGGAACTCTTCAAGTGGCTGTGAGGGCCGCCATGCCTGTAGACTGTCTGTTGGGCAACGATCTGGAGAACTCCCCGTGGGCTACGGTGGAGAGAAAGTCTCATTTGGAAATGTTGGGTTTGCCTGAGTGGGCATGTGTGACCACTCGGTCCATGACAGCTCAGAAGGATGTTCAGGAGGGTCTGGAGCCTGAAAGTATGGCCCAGGCCCCTGCCTCAAAGAGAAGGGGTAGTGGGCGCGGGGAACCGGCCCCCGCGGTTCCCACGGTCCCGGAGGGAGCAGACCTTGAGGGGGATGCCCTGGAACCTACAGGGGAACAAGTGGCCGAACTGGGGGACCTACCGGAGCTGACCCATTGGCAGCAGGAAGGGGGGCACTCCAGGGAGGAATTTTGCGAGCAGCAGAGAACCTGCCCTTCTCTTGAGGGGGTGCGGCGACAGGCCGCCGCCCAGGCAGCAGGTGATCAGACAGGGTCACATTGGATCTATTGGGAGAACGACCTCCTTTACAGCGAGCCTAAGGTTGCTGAGCCTGGGTCAGCCCGTGTGCTGGTGGTACCCCAGCGCTTCAGGACCTTCCTACTGGGGTTGGCTCATGATGTGCCACTGGCCGGACATCTGGGGCAGACCAAGACCTTTGAGAGGCTGGTCACCCACTTCTATTGGCCCCAGATGCCCAGGAGCTCAGATGCTCACTGCAGGACGTGTGAGACTTGCCAGGCAAGTGGGAAGAGTGGGGGAAGATTAAGGCCCCACTACAGCCCTTTCCCGTGGTGAGCACCCCATTTGAGAGAGTGGGCATTGATATTGTGGGGCCTCTGGATCCCAAGACAGCCATGGGCAACAGGTTCATCCTGGTCTTGGTGGACCATGCCACCCGGTACCCTGAGGCCATCCAGCTCAGGACAGTGACGGCCCCCGTGGTGGGACGGGCACTGATGGGGATTTTCTCCCGTGTGGGATTCCCCGGAGAGGTGGTGTCCGATAGGGGAACTAACTTCATCTCCAAGTACATGAAGTCTCTGTGGGAGGAGTGTGGGGTAACGTATAAGTTCACCACTCCTTACCACCCCCAGGGTAATGGGCTGGTTGAGAGATTCAACCGGACCCTTAAGGGCATGATTATGGGCCTAGGCGAGCCCATGAGGCGTAAGGGGGATGTCCTCTTGCCATGCCTGTTGTTTGCTTACCGTGAGGTGCCACAGAAGTCCTTAGGGTTCAGTCCCTTTGAGCTGCTCTATGGTCACCCGGTAAGAGGGCCTCTGAGTCTGGTCAAGGAAGGCTGGGAACAATATCCCAGGAAACCTCCCCAGGATGTGTTTAGTTACATGCTGGCCTTCAGGAACCAGACTCGGCGTTTCAGGAAATTTGCTGAGGCAAACCTGGAAACCAGCCAGGCAGAGATGAAACGCTGGCACGATCAGAATGCCACTCTGATCGAGTTTCAGCCTGGACAGAAGGTTTGGGTCATGGCCCCGATGGAGCCCTGTGCGCTCCAGGATAGGTGGACCGGCCCCTTTGAGGTGGTGGAGCGCAAGAGTCCTGTTACCTACGTGGTGGACTTGCAGTCTCCCAGGAACCCCTTGCGGGTCCTGCATGTTAACCGCCTGAACCCCACTTTGAGAGGTCTGAAGTGGGCATGCTTCTGGCCACAGATGCTGGGATGGAGGAGGAGAGCGAGCCCCTTCCTGACCTCCTGTGTGCAGGGGAGCGAGATGGGTCAGTGGAGGGTGTGGTCCTCTCCACCACATTGACCCCTGAGCAGCAGGGTGATTGTCGCCAACTGTTGGGGCAATTCAGTGATCTGTTCTCCCTGATACCTAGTGTCACGGATTGGTGTGTCCATGACATGGACACCGGGGACAGTCCTCCCATTAAGCACAAGGCTTACCGAGTGACTGACCGGGTAAGGGCCTACATTAAGGATGAGGTTACCAAAATGTTTGCCCTTGGGGTGATTGAGTCCTCTAGCAGCCCTTGGTCCAGCCCAGTGGTCCTGGTACCAAAAGCTGCAGCGCCTGGTACCACCCCAGAACTTCGGTTCTGCGTGGACTATCGGGGCCTCAATTCAGTCACGAAGACTGACGCGCACCCCATCCCCAGAGCTGATGAGCTCATAGATCGGTTAGGGGCTGCAAAATACCTCAGCACATTTGATTTGACGTCTGGGTATTGGCAGATCGCCTTGACCGAGGGAGCAAAGGAGAGGTCCGCCTTCTCAACAACCGATGGGCACTACCAGTTCCGGGTGACGCCCTTTGGAATGAAGAATGCCCCTGCCACCTTTCAGAGGCTGGTCAACAGGGTGTTGGTTGGGCTGGAAGACTTCAGTGCCGCCTACCTGGATGACATTGCGGTGTTTAGCTCCTCTTGGGAGGACCACCTGCGCCACCTCTGGGAGGTATTGATGGCACTGCGGAAGGCTGGCCTCACAATCAAAGCCAGTAAGTGCCAGATTGGGCAGGGTTCTGTAGTGTATTTGGGGCACCAGGTGGGGAGCGGCCAGGTGGCGCCCCTTCAGCCCAAAATTGAAACTATCCTGGCGTGGGAACCCCCCAAGACTCAGACGCAGGTGAGAGCCTTCCTAAGCAGGAGGTTACTTCCCCGGGAACAGAGGTGGAGTGCAATTGAGCGTGAGGCATTTGCTGTGGTCTGGGCGATGAAGAAGCTGAGACCATATCTGTTTAGGACTCACTTCCGGGTTCAGACAGACCACAGGCCCCTTAGATGGTTGATGCATATGAGGGGTGAGAATCCCAAGTTGTTGAGGTGGTCCATTTCCCTCTCTTGTATGTTATGTTATGTTAGCCAGATTTATAAAGCGCGCAGCTGCCCCAGCGAAGAGGCGTCCCGGCGCTGCCAGCTGGCAGAGAGTAGCAGGGTGAAGGAGAGACTGGTAGGCAACAGGAGAAGAGAGTAGACGGCCTAAGCTAGTGGAAAGAGGAAGGTTTTAATAGCTTTCCTGAAAGCCAACAAATGATTTAGGCAGCGGATCTGAGGGGGCAGAGAATTCCATAGCTTAGCGGCCGTGTAGTGGAAAGATCGACCACCGGCCCGAGCACGCTTCACCCGGGGGACAGTAACTAAATACTGCCCCGAGGATCGCAACTCGCGCGTGGGTTTGTAGGGGGTTAACATACTGGCAAGGAGGCAGGGTGAGGCAAGTTTCAGGATCTTAAAGGATAGGCAAAGTGCCTTAAATTGGATCCGTTTGGCCACCGGAAGCCAGTGAAGCCGCCGAACGGCGTCAGTGGCGGAACAGTGACGTGGGAGCCCTAAAAGGGCTCTGGCAGCCGCATTCTGCACACGCTGTAGTCGCATTACCTCCGCCTAATTGGCTCCTAAGAGGAGGAGCGAATTAGCGTAGTATGGATTTCACGGTGGAACACCGCCCTGGTACAGAACACGCCAATGCTTACGGTCTGTCCAGGTTTTTCCGCCTTAGTGATGGGAACTCCCAAGGGGATGGTTAGTTCTCCCCACATTTCAGCTGGAGGGGACGCGTGTTAGACCTGGCATCATTGGCGCAGGTCTCCCTTCCTCTTTTCGCTTCTTACCTTTCATGTTGGCTGGATTTAGATGCTCTGGGCGCTGTGCCACTGCCAATCAGTGACACAGCGCGAATGCTCCCTGTGTAAAGATAACTGTATGAATTGGGATAATCATAATTGGCTCATTTGGTTTACCTGTCAGTCCCTAGTATCAGTGCACTGTGTGTGCCCAGGGCTGGTAGACCAAATACTGCTGGTGGGCCGGCAGCGCTGATTTGCACTACCCACCGAAGCAGCTTTTAAAGTATGTCTGTGTAGCATGTTCTAATAGCGAGTTACCCTCCATTTCACTGTTTACTATTGTGAGGCTATCCGTTCTCATAGGCCAGAATGGGCAGCCTGAGTATTACATGCCCTAATCCTACCTGCCCCCAGGAACCTGATAGGAATGTCGAATTTGATATGTTTAAGCTCAGGACATTGAGATACATCTTTTAGTCAGGATTATTTCCGTAGCCCGTGTTCGAAAATACCTCTGCTAGAAACGAGGTATTTTCTGGCCTCAGCTTTCCTGTAGGCTTTGCTAGCGTGTGTATTGGCCGTCTGGTTTTGGAGCAGCAGGGCCAGCTGGGTCAGACCTGGCTGGAGAGAGAGATCGGCATTTAGAGTATGGAGAGGGGTGACTCTTTGATCTAAGCAGGGCCGTGCCTGGCAAGGTAAATGATGGCTCCACCTCCCACTGGGCATCTGATAGCAGACCCCCAGATTCTCAAAGGGCAGGATGTCGCCTCGTAAACTAAGTGCTCCCCGACCCCACCGAAATGGTTCTGGCTGGATGCAGTGATTTGTGACTGCAGAGAACAAAGACTTTTTAGGTATAAAACGCTGCACTGAAACCCGCTTCAGGGTGTTCCTTCTGGATGTCAAGACGAAACTCTGTCCGACCGGACAGAGGAAAGGACTTTGAAAGTTTAACCAAGCTTGCTGAAGAAACTACCCAAGGGCCTGAATTGAGAGCGCCTCCTGCTGAAGTCTCAGGGACATTAGACTTCACCCCGTCAGCCGCCAGAATTCCCTTTGCTAGGAATTCTACTTGCAGGTGAGGCCTCCGTCGAGTAATCCGGAACCTCTAGTCCTACTGTGAGGAACGCGGACTGGTAACCGTTGTGAACTCTGTGTGTGGGCCGCCGCAGCTAAGAGAGAGCTGCCGCCGCTGAGTGCCCGCCTTGATTTGAATCTTCAGAACCTTCGCTGAAACTGTGTGGGCCGCCGCAGCTAAGAGAGAGCTGCCGCCGCTGAGTGCCCGCCTTAATTTGAATCTTCAGAACCTTCGCTGAAACTGTGTTGGCTGCCGCAGATAAGAGAGAGTTGCCGCCGCTGAGTGCCCGCCTTAATTTGAATCTTCAGAACCTTCGCTGAAACTGTGTGGGCTGCCGCAGATAAGAGAGAGTTGCCGCCGCTGAGTGCCCGCCTTAATTTGAATCCTCAGAACCTTCGCTGCAACCCTGTGGGCCGCCGCAGCGAAGAGAGCCGCCGCCGCTGGATGCCCGCACTTGTGTCAGTTGTGCAACCTCGTGATTTGTCCTGTGAGCCGCCGCAGCTAAGAGAGAGCTGCCGCCGCTGAGTGCTCGCACCCTTGCTAACTTTGTATCATCGTGATTTGTCCTGTGAGCCGCCCAGCTAAGAGAGAGCTGCCGCCGCTGAGAGCTCGCACCTTTGCTAATTTTGCATCATCGTGATTTGTCCTGTGAGCCGCCGCAGCTAAGAGAGAGCTGCCGCCGCTGAGTGCTCGCACTTGTGTCAGTTGTGCAACCTCGTGATTTGTCCTGTGAGCCGCCGCAGCTAAGAGAGAGCTGCCGCCGCTGAGTGCTCGCACCCTTGCTAACTTTGTATCATCGTGATTTGTCCTGTGAGCCACCCAGCTAAGAGAGAGCTGCCGCCGCTGAGTGCTCGCACCCTTGCTAACTTTGCATCATCGTGATTTGTCCTGTGAGCTGCCGCAGCTAAGAGAGAGCTGCCGCCGCGGAGTGCTCGCACCTTTGCTAACTTTGCATCACCAAGATTTGTCCTGTGAGCCTCCGCAGCCAAGAGAGGGCTGCCGCCGCTGAGTGCTCGCACCTTTGCTAACTTTGCATCATCGTGATTTGTCCTGTGAGCCGCCGCAGCTAAGAGAGAGCTGGTGCCGCGGAGTGCTCGCACCTTTGCTAACTTTGCATCATCGAGATTTGTCCTGTGGGCCGCCGCAGCTAAGAGAGAGCTGCTGCCGCTGAGTTCCCGCATCTTTGTCAACCTTGCACCATCGTGAATCGTCCCGTGGGCCGCCGCAGCTAGGAGAGCGCTGCTGCCGCCGCGAGCCCACCACGGAGCTGCACGACAAAAGTCATCGCCACCACCAGCCCGGGCCGCCGCAGACGCGTGCTGCTGCCGCTGGGAGCCCGTCTGTCCCTGAGTGCCCGAATCATTGCGAGTGCACTTTGCGGACCACTGCCATCGAGAACTGTGGTCGCTGGGAGTCCGCCTGTCACCGTCTCCGCTTCTTCGAGAAGCTACGTGCTGTGTCCCCGTCCAACGGCAGGTATCTGGTGCGCAACGGGTCGCGTAGACCCAGGCCTTGAACTCAGTCCGTGCCCCGTTCTGGCGAATACGTATTGCCTTTTTAAGTCCCTACTGGTTTACGTGCATTGTGACTGGTTAAAACGCTTTTGAGAGTCTCATACTAAACCTTAGATAAAGATACTATTTTTTCTATACCTACTTGAGTTGTGTCCTTTTGTGATGTCGTTACTGCCTTATTGTGCATGGTCATAAATGCTTTACACACTGCCTCTGCGATAGGCCTAACTGCTCGTGCTACGTTAGCACAGGGTTGAGCAGGGGTTATCAAAGGGGGTAGTCCACTTGCCCTGACTTAGGAAGAAGGGTCCCTATTTGGACAGTGGCGCCAGCCATTGCCAACTAGAGACCCCCATTTCTAACAAGGGGACTGTTGTGTATTTTGTTTGTGGTTTCTGACCGCTTGTTGGGGAGAAGGGTGCTTCTCCCTACCTCTTTTCACCGCACATACACCAAGTTGCACTTAATAGTTTTGCGTACTACCCAAGAGCGCCAACAACCTATGAAACCTACCACCAATCTTGTAATAGAAACCCTTTCCCTATGGTACTTAAGGTCTTACCTGTGGGTGACTCTTCAGATTTGTCATGGGACAAGATTCAGATCCGAAACCGCTTCAACTTCTACCATCTTGGCACTTTGGACTTCGCCAAGGATCCAAGACTGCACCAAGGAAGAGTACGGCTGCTCCAGGTCTCGTCGTCCTGCCAGTCTTCTGCATTGTCTGTGCCTGTGCTTCTTCCAGGTTCTTCTTCAGGCCTGTGGGCATCAAAGACACCCGAAGGAATCTCCCTTGGAGTAATGAGTCACTCTCCTGCATCTGCAGGCACCGCAACTAAGCTGACCAGTCTGCTCTTCCTGCCCTCCCACGGACTTCAAAAGCCTCAGCAGCACAGGTGGTGGTTCTGCAACTCCGTTGAGGCTTGCACTGTCTTGTCAGCAAGTTTGAGGCCAGCATTACTGGTCAAAACCGGTGGAACAGAAACCCTGTGCACTGCGGCGACTTGCTGTTGCCAAGGCTTGTTGACTCTGTCCTCCAGAGATCTTCAGGCTATAAGAAGCTCCAGCCTCCAGCATCTCTTCCTACCAAGGTCTTCGTCCTTACCGCATCTTCTTTGATGAGCTGCTCGAGGTCATCTTGCGAATCCCATGCCTTCGGCCTGTGGGTCCTCTTGAGGGCCTTCTTTGGCTTCAGTGGGCTCCCCTGCTTGCTCTGGGCCTGCTCTGACTCTCCTGCACTTGGTGAGTTCCTTAGCTGGTCCCAACGTTACGCCTTTTTCGTTCACCACATCTGTTGCTGCTGCCAAGGCTTGTTGGTGCTCCCGCCAGACACTGACCCCCTAGTTCTCGACTTCCGATGTGGGACAGCTCTTGAACGGCTCCTGGTCTTCCACAGCGTCGCCTGGTCCCCACAGTTGCAGTAACAAGGTCACCGACAACTCTCCTGCATCTTCTGTCATTGGTGGTCATTGGTCTTCCGTGCCCCCTAGTCACTCCTGAGTGGCATAGACTCTGTCCGCTCTGCTTGCAGGTACTTCTCATCAAGAATCCATCCTTGGATTCTACCAGACTCTTTCACCTTGTTCACCAGCGGCATGTTTTCTGAAGTCCTCCATTGTGGTCTCCGGCGGTTTCCAACGTCACTTTGCACCTATGCACCCGGCTTCCCTGATGTAGGTATCCTGGTTTGTTGGGTATCCAGGGGAGGGGTGACTCTCCAACCTTCTGTCTTCCACTGGGTTTCTTCAGGGTCTCCTGGAAAGGGTCCTTCTTTAAAACGGCTACAGCGACTTTCCCATTGACTTGCATTGAGTACGCAGCTGTGTTTCCACTCTGCACACAGCCTCAGTGGGGTTCCTGGGTACTTACCTTGGGTGGTTCCTTGTGTCCCCAGCTTTTCTGAGTCTTCTGGCCCAAGTCCTGACTTCAGTCGCAGTTCGCATTCCTCTTCTTTAGTATATGGTTTTGTCTCCCTCTGGAGACCACTGCGTATTTGTGCTAACTTACCAGTCTACCTTTCAAATGTTGTGTGTATCGCATTGATTTCTCCGGGTAGGAGATATACCAATGTGCAAGTGAGTGTGTATAATAAAGACAACTATTTTTATAACTACACTGTGTGGTTCTTTTTCGTTTAACCTATACTACATGATTAGATCTGCTAAAAAGGCTTCTTAACACTCCTTCTGGACTAAGCTTGAAGACTGCTCTCCACAGCTACCACTTAGAGAGCTTTCTATGGTTGTCTAAGACCACTAAAATCATAAGGGCTGTCTGGATTAGTGCACGGTGCTTCACTTGAAGAAGTGTGCACCATATACTAAGCCAGCCTCCTACACTCTCCAAACCCTACTATGCACACCCACCATCCAAGAGAGGGGGCTCGGTGGAGAGGCTCCTTTCTCCGCTCACCTTACTACACACACCCGTCACTTCCAGAGAGAGGTCTCAATTGAGAGACCAGTCCCTCAACACACCCTACTATGCACACCCATCATCCGAGAGAGGGGTGTCAGGGGAGAGGTTAGTCCCTCCCAACACACTACAATGTGTGTTTATCACACGGTGAGGGGTTAGTCCTTTCCTGCACCCTACTACGTACACTGAATTCCCTAGGGAAAGCTGTCAGCAGAGAGGCCACAAACCTTACTACTTACACCCATCAGCCCAAAGAGAAGTGTGAGCGGAAAGGCTAGTCTCTCCCCTCACCCCTCTACGCACATCTGTAATTCCAGAGAGAGGTCTTAGCTGAGAGGCCCGTCCGTTCTCAACATCCGTTGTCAGACAGAGAGATCTTATCAGAGAGCCATGTCTCACTGTACACCCTGTTACGCACACTTATCATCCAATAGAGAGGTTTAATGTAAAAGGCCACTCTCTCTCTTTACCCTAGTAGTCTCCTAATAGTGGTGAATCTAGTCTCTTCAGTTTAGAATCTTTTTTATATATGAGGCTTATTAGTCTTGTTGGAGTCAGATAAATATATGGGTGGAGTCAGCTGTTTGGGTGTTTCCACTGTTGTACCAATGAAAATGGAGTTACTATATGAAAGCTTTATTGGTGGAAGAGTGTCAGTTTTGAAAAGGAGTATGGTATTGAATGAGTTTGTAATTCTGTTGTGATCCGGCAAGAGTAGTTTGCAAACTTCAGGGAGTAAAGCTTGGTGCATGAGGATCCTGCGATCACACGAGACACTCGCAAGACTCACATGGAAAATTACTGAGCCTGCCACAAGGTCTTTTACAATCCCGCGAGAGTTTTGTGATTTCATTTGGGGAGAAGTAGAATAAAAGGACTATGTTATATTAAGGTCAACTAATAGTTAACATTGTCATTACATGGTTGAAGAAATGCTGTGATGTGATTGGCTGCACAACCAGGGATAGCTAAGATTGTGCTTAGTGGTTTGGCGGAAAGTAAGTCTCTTTGACTTGTGCTCAGAAGAGGCGATTTAATTTGGAACTGAAAAAGATTGGTGTCTTCATCTGCATTTAAGAAACAGCTCCAACTTCAGGTAATTAAAAATACAGTTTATGAACTTTCCTGAGAAGTGTCAGTAAGTGTCCTACTGTTTTTAAACTTATTATACACCATGTTTACTGAGTGAAAAGCTGTTTGTAGAGGTGTAGGTGTAGTACAGCTTTTTTAGAAGTGGACATTAGAATGTAGAGCGATAGCAGAGATTCCATGTTGGGTAAAAATATAAAGTGTGCACCCTGTATGCAGTTGTATGTAAAAAGGCAGTGAGTTTCAAATTATAAGGCAAACAGTCTGGAGTGTGTTAATACAAAGCATAGTGTTTTCCTAAACTACAAACGTATATTATTACCCTTATCAGAGTTTTTAGTGGATAGATTGCTCCTTCTACAGTGAAACATCTTGCTCTCTGTTAGCAAAGCTGTGTAAATGTGTTACTCTGTAAACCTTTATGGAACCACCTTTCACCTTATATAGAGGCCTTAATAGTTAATGTGCTTGTTATGCAATGTAGGTGCATTCACCTGCTTTGTCACTTTGAACTGGTATGTTTTGGATGATCTTGATGAGCTCCTCAGGCCACCTAAATTAAACATAGCAACTACGATTTATAAAAATTCCTGGTTAATTGTGTTGTATTGATCTTGCAAATGTATATAGGTAGCTCAATCACAGATTTTATGCCATGCTTCATTTTATCTGTAAAAAAAAAATGGAAATATGCACTGGGTGAGGCTGTGGAATGTTTTAGCAGAAAGGAATAACTAGTTAGTGGCACACTAGATATAACTATGTCTATGTGATTCTATTAGCAGAAAGGAATAACTAGTTAGTGGCACACTAGATATAACTATGTCTATGTGATTCTATGTCAGGACCGGAGGCAAAGATTATGCTTATCACTTTCTTCTCTTTTATTCAGCAGCCATTTCATTGTATTTAAACAAGGACCACATTTCCCATGAAACACTGGGAATTGATAAAAACAAACAATGGACAACATAATCGAACAGTCCACAACTGTCCCATCAGGTGGCAGCCTCTGTATCATAGTCTTTTGCCTCTGTCCTTAGTACCTCTTTCTTCCCTGCTAGCAGCCCAGATAAGTTAATTTTTCTTTTTCTCCTGACGGTTGTTTATTGGTATAGTGTGTATGTTTTGCAAGGCCACAGGACAGTTTATGTGCTCCTCCATGACTACCATTATATCCTGATCATAGAGTGCGTAGAAGCCCTTCCTCCACTAGGTGGCGCTGTGGTAGTGTGATTTCTTTGTGGTATGCGACTCGCAATTTTAGAACTCCTGTCCGAAAGGGTCCAGAATTGCACGCTGCTTGCTTGAGCCTCTAATGAACCTAGGGAGCGACGCCCCTTGTTGTGGGGTCTGTACAAGCTTATAAGCCTGAAAATGTAAGGACTGTGACACCCTTTACGAGGAAAGGGTCGGTAGTGAGTGTGATTGAGACTACGCCCCCTGGGCTCTGTATTCTTGTGTTAAGGCTGTGAGAGCCTTGAGGGGACACTCTCCCAGGCAGTTGACTTCACCCCCATTTAATTCCAGGGGTATGATGTCACCAGGGCTTAGACCCCTACAAACGTGCTTCTTTGCCCACCATTAACTTGCTGGCTCCCCAGCACCAAATTTGCAGTGCCTCATGCTGCCCATACATTTAAAGCGCAACCTCATAGTGCTGGGCACATGCTCAAACTCACGGCAGTTCCTCCTGCCCCTGCCTGTCATTACTTGCTTCATGTGGGCATGTAAGATGAGGGCAAAATCCAGAGTGACTAGGATCCTTTGGCTTTCCTCCCATGGGATGATGAGTTTTACGACACCATAGATGCCTCAATCTATCAGGTGGTGGAGGAGTTCATGGCTCCCAGGGAGCAGCGCTTGGTGCAGCAAATTGCATGTGAATGGGCAAAGTTATTCAATACACAGGGTCAGGCAGCCCTGGACCACCCTCACTTCCCCAGCTCCCGGATACCGAACCAGTCCCAGCCGAAAACTCCGTGAGGCAAAGGTTGATCACAACACCTTTGCGCATCTTAGCAGGTACTCCTGGCCAAAGCCCAGCTGTCTCCCACACCCACGAACTCGTCTGACCCGGCAAAGGGGTCGCCAGGCCTTGTCTCGCCTGATCCCGCAGATGATGATGACCACAGGGACACCGATGATGACGCCGGCCCTTCCAGGCCTTGACGCCCCTCTCCTACACCTTCTGCCACAGGCCCTAATGGCTCTGACGACAGGTCAGTCATGCTAGACCCGGAGGAACTTCTCTATTCCCATCTGTCTGAGTGGGCTCCTCCACGAAGGTGGCGAACTATATGGCGGGACGTTAGGGAAGGAAGCCAGTAGTTGCCTCAAGGCTGATGCCCTCACCCCTCGTTGGATGGGAAGGTGGCCTTGACTCTGAAACTGGATGCCAGAATGGCCACATTTCTGGCCAAATTCATAAAAGATCCCAAAAAGGGCATTGACAGATCCTGCAGGCATGCCAGCATAAATGCCTGGAAGCCCTTGGCCCCTTAACCAAGATCTTCAACATGTCAGAGGATGCCAAGGCTTTGGAAACCCTCATCTCCCCGGAGGTCCTCTCCGGCTGGGCACAGTACGCAATCGTCTTTATAGGCAATGTCAATTGCACGCTGTCCGCAGAACAGCGACGTTCCTTCTTAATGAAAGTGGACCCGAAACTTGGGGACCTCACTGATTCAGAGGGGGGGCTGTGGCACAAGGGGGCTCTTTGGTGAGCCCTTTGTTAAGGAACTGGGAACGTTTGTTAATACCTTCACTTCACTGGAGAAGGCCCAGTACTCTATAAAAATGGATTTCTCCGCCCGGGCTGGTCGAGGCAGGAGCCGCTTGGCTGGCCAGTCCTTCTCCCAGTATCCTCCTACAGGATAAGGCTCCAGGCGCGGGCAGTTTCAAGACCAGGCCTGCTTTGGAATTCTCTACCTGACCCGTGGACGGTGCAATAGAGGGCTAGGACAAAAGGGATTCAACACTGCCTTCAATTTCAGTGAGTGTTCGCCCTTCTTCCCTCATAAAGGTAGAAGGCCGTCTGGCACCTTTTTTCCATGTTTGGCAGTCATTCACAAGCGATGCGTGGGTCCTGCAGATGGTTCAGGGGTTTCACATAGAATTTTGTGGGTAACCACATCAGGTTACATGCTTCAGACTGCGCCAGTTCCCACAAAAAGAGGCGGAGCTGGTGGATATAGAGGATGCCTTGCTACTCGCAAACAGAGCTATTTGTTCTACTACCCCTTATCCGCATGGCTTCATAAGCAACCTTTTCCTAGTCAACAAGAACAATGGGGGTCAGAGACCAGTAATAAATTCATGTGAATTCAACAAGTGACTGGTGTACCAACATTTCAAAATGGAGGGTATCCACCTCCTTCGAGATGTTTTACATCATACAAACTGGATGGTCCACCTGGACCTGAAGGATGCTTACTTGACCATACCAATTTTCCCTCCTCACAGGAGGTTCCTCCAGTTTCTCTGGGAGTAGAAGACGCTGCAGTCTGCCACTCAGCCCTTCGGCCTTTCCTCCGCCCCTTGGTGCTTCACGTAGGTGCTCATGCCAGTCACGGAATACCTCTGGGCACAAGGGATACGCCTTAGCATTTACTTCAGAGATATGCTCCTCCTGGCAGAAGACCCCAACAGTTGTCAGTCCAACGGCAGACAGCAGTCAATCTGCTTGAAAGCCTTGGCTTTGTCGTAAACAAGAACTAATCCCTTCGGGTCCCCTCTCAGAGTGTTGTTATTCTGGGGTTCATCATAGACTCCACCGAGGACACCTTGAGTCTTCCTTCTCAGAAGGTGATCAAGATTTGATACGAGCTTTGGAGAACTTTAACCCGACAAAGTGTGTCCTTGTCAGTGGCGTAGCTAGGCACTCTGCCGCCCGTGGCGGTCCCTGCCTTTTGCCGCCGCCGCGCTGATGGGGAGGGGGGGGGGGTGGTGCTGGCGATGATTTTTGCGGCCGCCGCCGCCCCCAAAACTCGTGCCCCCTCCGCCCCCCCCCTGCTACGCAAGTGGTCCTTGTGACAGACTGCTCGCCCGGCAGGTATCTTATCATATATCCAAGCACTTTTTCCGGGGCTCCTGCACTATCAGGCTCTTCAGAAGTTAAAGGCAGCACACCTGCAAAGGGGGCTCACTTACTCCCAATCGGTCATCCTTTCAGACGAATTGCAGGAGAGGATCTTCTGGTGCTTTCCCACATGAAAGCAATGAATGGGAGAGCGAATTTCAGTTTGGCTCCGGATCTTGTTATAAAATCCGATGCCAGCAGATCAGGCTGGGGCGCTCGGTAAGGCAAATTCTCCACAGGCGGATTGTGGTGTCCTCAAGAAAAGAGATTACACATCAACTGTTTGGAACTCCTGGCCAGCTCCTTTGCAGACCCGAGACAAGATCCAGTCCTGTGTTCTGCTCAAAATTGACAACATTTTGCCCATCAGGTACTTCAATCACCTAAGGGGCACTCGATCCAAGGTACTCATGGATTTGGGGACCAACTTCTGGCAGTTCTGCCTGGACCATTAGATCTTGATCACAGCATAATATCTTCCTGGTCAGGAGAACCGGGTGGCGGACTGGCAGTCCTGTCACTTCCGGGACTCCAACCTTTGAAAACTTCATTTGAAAGACTTTGCCAGTCTTCAGAATCAGTGGGTTTAGACCACAATCAAGGGGCAACAAAACAGAGTACAGATATAAAGGTCAGTACATAGAACACCAAGAGGAAATGAAACAGAAAAATCCTTTAGTTAATTCTGTGTATTTGTATTCAATTTCTTCTTCACCGAATACAGATAAGCGCAGCCAACGCATTTTACCAGGTTACAGGCTTCCTCACAGCTGCAAACATACACAAATGACATATTAGTCTAAAATAATATTTACAAATGTACAATACATACAATTCTATATACAACATAGGACAGCATATTGAGTTTAAAAAAAAACCTCTAAAAACAACATAAAACACAGATTATCATTTGACCTACGAGAGGCAGACAGCTTGATAAAACACAATAATTGATGGTTTTTTAAAAATAAACTTTATTGAGTTTCGGCCAGCAAAGCCGGCTAAGAGGAACACCCAGCATGCACCGAGGTCAGTACAAAATATGGTATATTCGCCACGCAGGGCGGAGGCATCTCGCAAAGATATTATAGTACACAGGAGAATGACCACAAAGACCACTTCATGAGTGATTAAGCCAGCTGCATACACCAGTCAACTCCATTTCAACAGGATGGGGGGCCCAGGAGACAACCAATGTGCTGCAATATCCCTTTTTGCCACCTGAAGAGCCATACCTAAGAATGCCCTCTCTGCCCTTGTACCCACAGAGCCCTCGAACACCCCCAAGAAAATCAATATAGAGGAGTGGGGGACCTCCCATCACAGTACCCCGGAGAGCTCTTGAGCCACCTTTGTCCAGTATTGGAGTATTGCCGTACATGACCATACCATGTGGTAGAAGTCTGCAGGGTCAACTCCGCATCGAGGGCATGCAGGAATGGGGCACAGGCCCGCTCGGCACAGACGGGCTGGGGAGAGGTACGCAAAGTAGAGGAAGGAGCGCATGTGTGTCCCTGAACAGATGTCCCCAAGTTGAGTGATACCAATGAGATCCCAGGAGTGGAACCCGCGGAGCGAGGCCACCTCTTTCCACCAGGTGCTGTGCCAGAGCGGTGTCGGTTGCGTGAGTCTAGCATCCCATGCAAAAAACACCACCTGGGTTAATGGGGGTAGGAGAAGAGGAACCAGGGAGCCATAAAGCATAGCTTGCAACTGGGAGAAACCCAGCAGTGAAAGCTCCAGGCGGTAGGCAGGGTCAGACCATCCCCCGTTAAACCACTCATGGAGAACGAGGAGATGGGAAGTAAGATAGTAGAGTTGAAGATTGGTGATAACCAGGCATCCGTCATACAGCCCCCGCTGACAATGCGTGAAGGCCATATGGGCTTGTGAGCTCCGCCACAGGAATGTCTTGATGGTGCTGTCCAGTGCGGAGAACCACATGCAAGGTAAGTGGATCGGCAGGTTTTGAAAGACATAGAGAAAGCGCGGAAGGATCATCGTGTTAAAGAGGGCAATGCGGCCCGGCACAGTGAGGGGGAGGGCACGCCTCCTGGTGAGGTCCGACTTCATTTTTTGGACCAAAGGCTGGTGTTGAGGGCCCAGGTGAGCTCTGGGCTATCTCAACAAGGGTCTATTGAGGGTGGCCGTTGCTGTCTAGGATTTTGGGGACAATCCTGTCGCCGTGTTGTCAGGAGACCAGCCAATAGAGCAGTTTCGTTTTTGTCACCCCATTCATAGTTCTGGGCTGCTGTGGCACGCCAGAGGTGTTTAGCTGCCTCAAGAGAATGTAATTGGATGTCTTCACGGACTAAACTTAACTGCTGAGTGATCCGTGCCTGAGCGCCGGACTCCAGTTGTTGGTCAAGGAGTAACGCCTGGGCTTCTAGCCGGGTGATAAGATTGGAGCAATCGCTGTCCCGGGCTATGGCATAACTCCTGACGGCACCTCAAAGGGTTGCTTTGTTTGCACCCCACAGGGTGCCTGCATTTGTAACCGAGCATTCATTGTTGTGAAAATAGCCCCGGAGTTCGTACCCGAAGAAGTGGACAAATTCCTTGTCCTGGAAAAGTCAAGCGTTTAAATGCCACATGGGAAATGCCCCGGAGGCGGGTGTCCGAGTTGACGAAGCAAAGGGGAATGATCTGAAATCTGGATCTGGGTAAATAACTGACAGTCAAGGGCGGGAAGGAAACAAGGTCTATCCAGGAATGGGTGTGGTGGACCACCGATGTATGTGGGTAGTGTTGTTGCAGAGGATGCCCTGATCTCCACGCGTCGCAGAGATCCTGAGTCCTGGTCCATTCAAAGAGACGGCGGGCGTTGGACCGCCGAGACGCCGACATAACGCTGGTACTATCCAAATCAGGGTCTGGCACCACGTTGAAGTTGACCCCTATGATTGTAAGCCCCTGTGGAAGGCCAGAAAGAAGGCACAGGAGGTCCCTAAGCCCCCGCGTGCAGGGAGGCACAAATGTGCATATCAGGGAGACCGCCCGCCAGCCCCTCCAATGTACCCTCCAGGGCCATAAAGCATCCGTGCGGATCACGCATAACCCTCCCAACTACCAGGGAAAAAGAGCAGCGCAATAGGATGGTGACCATGCCCCTCACCCCCTGAGAGTATCTTGAGTGAAAGGCTCTGTCGTAGCCTTTACGTACTAGGAAGGGGCAGCGCTCCCAGAGGAGAAGGTTTTCCTGCAGTAACAGAACCTCAGGATGGTGTCGCTGTGTAAAGGTGAAGACCGCTGCTCGCTTCACGCGGTCCAGCAGGCCGTTAACATTCCAGGACAAAAACTGAAAGGTCATGTGTGCGGAAAGTGGAGATTAATGTGGGGTGCGGGCAAGGAGTCTACCAGTGATTCAAAGAGAGTGGCATTAGTAGTGGTGTGTGGGAGAATGCCCCTCCAGGTGTAGAACAAGCATGCATGCTGGTACCTGTGCAGGTAAAGAAAAAGTTAACGAATGGAAAAGACAACACTGTGCAAAGAACTCCCACCCCTCCCCACACTTCTACCCCAGAAGCATCTGTCGCCCTATAAGACTTACTTTTGTAAAGAACTGGAACACAAATTCTCCAAATCATCTTGTATGAGGCAAAAAGACAAGAGATAAGGAGAGAAACAAGGAGGCAAACCCCATCATTACTGAATCTTGATAAAATATAACCTGAGCCGCCATCATCACGGCTAGTGTGATGCCTCTGGGTTGAGACTGGCTAAGGAGGTGGAGTGGTGGGCAATTAAGACATCATAAGGAGACAGCAAACAATCCTGCATTATGAATCGGGTGCAACAGAGCTATTAAAGCAGAGCCATGGTCAGTGACGGAGCTGTAAAGTAATGGGAAAAGTATACAAGACATAGGTGCTGGCCTCAGTCAGATGGTGGGACTGCGGGACAGGTCTGTGTCCATGTGAAGAGTAGACGGACTAGGTGGTGTGGCCAGTTGGCCAGCAATCCCATCCCCACCGCTGTCCACATCGGAAGCAGGATGCAATGCTTGATTAAAGGGGGACTGCGACTGTGGGGCCCTGAGTGTGAGAACCACCGGTCCCGTCCACGGCTCCTTTGTGACCGGGTGCGACGTCTGTGAGTCTTTGGCTGTTTCTGCAACCCTTGGGCCCTAGGTGCCCTCTGGTGCTGGAAGGAGACGGAGGTGGGTCCATGGAGCAGGTGCTCCTCCATCAGCCACTGCCAGGTGGAGTCCAGAGTCTCAAAGAAATGAGACTTGATGAGGTGGATGACGTGAAGTCGTGCAGGGTATAGCAGGCAGTACTGGAGTCCCATTTCTCGTAACGTTTGTCTAACTTCCGCGCATCTGCGTAGTTGGGACCTCACAGGTGTAGTCTGGGAAAAGAAGGACTTTGGTGTCTCCGCACCGAAGATCTGGATGCTGCTGGGCCTCGTTGAGAACAGCGTCCCTGTCTCAATAGTTGAGAATGTGAACTATAATAAGCAGAGGTGAGGCCCCGGGTAGAGGCCTTGGGGTCAGGGACTGGTACGCTCTTTCGATAGCAAACCATGAGGATAGGTGGTCGGCTGGCATCCATGAGTTGATCCAGTGCTCAACGTACTCCACCATCCGCTGCGGATCAGCCCCCTCCGCTAGCTCCGGGACTCCAATCAGGTGAATGTTGTTGCGCCAGAGCAGGTCTCTGCATCCTCTGTGCACCTGCGGAGGTCCACCGCTCAACTGTGCAGGGTGGAGACCTGGTTCTTAAGGGTCGAAATATAATCTTCGGCTGAGATCCGGAACTCTACCTCTGTGATTCGTGCCTTGGCATTGACGAGATCTTGATGTAACAGCACAACATCCATTCTCACCTCACGATCTTGGTCTCTATAACCGCTTGCGAAGCCTGGACGGCAAGCAGAATCACCGTAAGGTTGGTGGTGGAGGAAGTGGACCCAGCCCCATCTGGCGGGCCCATGCTGTCCTTAGACACGCCGGTCATATACTGATCTATTTTCATGTGGGTGTGCGCAGTGCAAGCTGCTCTGTCCTTCCCCATTCTGGCAAAACCGCGGTGGCAAGCAAAGAGCACAGTAGGGGGATGACCGGCTTTGGGCAGGCGATGGCTGAGGTGGGCCGCATGGAACTGGTAGAGTGTCTAGTTAGGATGGAGGAGACGCCGACTGGGGGAACACCCCTTGATCAGACGTGTTGAGCAATCGCTACTGGGCGTAGGATGAGGTGCCACATCTGTGAGGGGCAGCGGCGGCGGGACAACAACAGCCTCCAGAGTCCCAGAGCTCCGCTTCTGCTGTTGCCTGAGTATTTGAAATGCTTTTAATATAGGCGTGTCGTAACGAATTACCTAGCATGTGAGTACCTGGTTTTGTTGATCAGGACCACTCAAAATGTCTTGTCGTCTTTAAGTTTGATGTTGGGGCACAATACAGCATTGGGTGTGTCATAAAACAAAGTTATTTGGCTTCTCGGTGTGTGTTGTCATACATGCAAAAAGTATGCAATTTTTCTGAAATGTTGGATACGTATAGATTTGAAATGTAAATGCCCAAACCTCTTACATGTCCTGCACGCCATACTTGGCTTGCGGGCATTTTTCTTACTCACAGTTTATCACCGAAACTGTATGGAATGATGTGACTTTAGCTATATTGATTTCCTAACTGGTACACGAAAAAGAAGAAAACAAGTTACTTACCTGTAACTTTGGTTCTCCAGTATTGGAAACTTTCATAGATTCCCATGCTTGTATCATTCCCCGTCGTCGGAATGGGAGTCCCTGGTATACATAAAATAGCAATAGAAACCATTACCAAAACAGAAACTAGGCCTAGGCCCATTCTCGTTTTGCAGCCTATCCACCTCTTTTTGTAAAAGAGACCAAATAAAGTGAACAACCAATCAGATTAGCCTCACCCCTTAGAACCCTCTTGAGAGAAGCTCAGAACCTCAGATTTTCGTAGCCGTTGTGTAACCACACCACTGAAGGTGCTAGAGGCTGAGCTTTCCCAGGGGAGGAGGGTGGGTCGCATGGGAATCTATGAACGTTTCCAATACTGGAGAACCAAAGTTACAGGTAAGTAACTTGTTTTCTTACTCCAGTATTGGAACTTTCATAGATTCCCATGCTTGTATCAGAGTAGCTAGCAGTTATCAGCACATTTTTGGAACCATGATCATTATAAAACCAAGAACAAAGCAATAGCACATGCACCATAAAGACAACTTCAATGGTCAATCAACATTCTTAGAAACTTTTAGAAAATGTAGACACATGAGGTTCAAAAATGTGCAAGAGCTGAAACAAAAACAGTAACATGGAAGGAGGGATGAAAGGGAAAGCTCACCACTACTGAAAGAGGTTCCTCAGGACTGCCTGGCCCACTGCTGTGTCACTCTGCGTTGCAGAATCCAGGCAGTAATGTCTTGTAAATGTATGAGTACTGCTCCAGGTCGCTGCCCTGCAGATTTCCCGGATAGGAACTCCAGCAAAGAGGGCTGTCGAAGAAGAAATCATCCTCGTGGAGTGAGCGCGGACCCGGCCTTCCAGGGGCTAACCAGCTGCTCTGTGACAATACTGGATAGTGCTGGTAATCCAACGAGCAATCCCCTGCTTGGAAAGGGGAAACCCCTTACGAGGATCACTAAAAGACACAAACAGTTGAGGAGACTTCCTGAAGTCTTTAGTACGTTGGAGATAGAATTTTAAGCACCTCTGAATGTCCAGTGAGTGGAGTGCCTTTTCTGCCGGAGTAGAAGGTTGAGGGAAAAAAGTCTTGAGTATGACCGGCTCATTCAAATGAAAGTCTGAAGGCACTTTCGGTATGAACTTTGGGTTGGTGCGTAGTATCACTGTACCCTTTTTGAACTGGAGAAAGGGTTCCTGAATGGTGAGAGCCTGCAATTCACCCACTCTTCTAGCTGAAGTCAAGGCCAGTAGAAGAGCTACCTTCCAGAAGAGGAATTTCAAATGCACCCGGTGAATAGGTTCGAAGGGATGCTTCATGAGCTGGGAGAGAACCAAGTTAAGAGTGAGCTAGCCCCGATTTTGCTAATGAAAGAATGTAAGGAAGAACTTCATGCGGCTCAGAAGAAAAGGGATGGATACCCTTTTGTTGGCACCAAATGCAGAAATGCTTCCACTTCAACTTGTATGTCTTGTTGGTACTTGGGGCTCGTGCCTGAGAGAGCACCTCTCTACACTCTGTTGAAAGGGTCAAACCAAGAAATTTTCGCTGCTCAGGAGCCATGTCGACAACTGCAGAGATTAAGGATCCGGATGCCAGACTTGGCCCCGGGACATCGTCAGCAGCGAAGGAATCGGCTGCAATGGAAGTGGAAGGTCCAAGGAGAGGAGATGCAGCTCTGTGAACCAAAACAGTCGGGGCCACACAGGAGCTATCAAAATCATCTTGCAAGGTTCCGCCTTGAGCTTCCTGAGAAGCCTGGGGATCAGAGGAATGGGGGGAAAAGCGTAAACAAATGCGCCTGACCAGGCCATCAAAAGCGCATTCCCCAATGATCCCCGATGGTGAAGCCTGCTTGCGTAAAATCGGCATTTCTTGTTCTCCTGCGTGGCAAAGAGGTCTATGGTAGGCCTGCCCCATAGGCGAAAAACCTCTTCCAGAGTGGACTGGTCCAGTTCCCATTCGTGGCTGACCGATTTCAGTCTGCTCAGCGTGTCTGCTGTCTTGTTGAGAACGCCTGGAAGGTGCTCCGCTTTGAGCGATATCCCCTGTTGGATCGCCCATTCCCAAATTGCCTGGGCTTCTTGTGACAAAAGACGAGATCTGGTGCCGCCTTCCTTGTTTATATAATGCATAGCCGTCGTGTTGTCTGTCCGTATTAGAACTGCAGACTGCTGAATCCGTGGAAGAAACCCCTGCAAGGCTAGGCGAATAGCTCTGAGCTCCAGCAGATTGATATGCAGAAGGCGATGTTGTGGCAGCCAACGGCCGCTTACATGAAGGTCTTGCAAGACTGCTCCCCAGTCCTCTAGCTGTGAGCAGTCTGTAGTAATTATCTGAGGAGCAGGAGTGATCCTGAAGGAGAGACCCTGAGAAATGTTTTCCTCGTTCATCCACCATGATGGGCGTCTCTCATGGACACGGTAACGAAGACCTTGTCTTCGAAAGATCCGTCGACTTGGCGCCACTGCAAGTCCAACTCCTCCTGGAGAGGACGCATCCGCAACCTGCAGTGAGGAATCAGAGGAATGCAGGAGGAAATGGACCCTAGGAGGGACTTGTAGAGGCGAACAGAAAGTGACTGTCTTTTTAACAGCAGACGGGCCATAGCCATCAGCTTTTCTTGCCTCTCCAGGGTGGGAAAAGCTTTGTTGATGGACGTGTCCAGAATGGCTCCCAGAAACCTGGCTCTTCTGGATGGACAGAGGGTCGACTTTTCTGTGTTGAGAGTCAGCCCTAGATTGTTGAAAAGGCGTGTCCACGCCACGACTGATTGTTCTGCTGCGTGCTTGGTAGAAGCCTTCAGCAACCAGTCGTCCAGGTAAGGGAAGACCTGGTGCTGTTGTTTTCGTAGAAAAGCTGCCACCGGAGCTAATATCTTTGTAAAGATCCGCGGAGCAGATCGGAGTCCAAAAGGTAGGACCTTGAACTGAAAGTGGCTCTTGGCTACTGTGAAGCGAAGGAACCTCCTGTGGGCTGGATGAATGGGTACGTGAAAGTAAGCGTCTTCTAGATCCAATGTGGCCATGTAATCCCCTGAGTTGAGAAGACGAAGGATGTCCTGCAGATAAACCATCCGAAATGATTGTTTGATGAGATAGGTGTTGAGCTCCCTCAGATCTAGAATAGGACGCCACTTTTCTAAAGTCTTCCGGACCAGGAAGAACCGGGAGTAGAAACCCTCTCCCCGCTGAAAGATAGGGACTGGCTCTATTGCTCCTTTGAGGAGCATTTGATGGACTTCCAACCGTAGAAGACGGAGATGTTTTGATACAGTGGCGCGAGGGGGCTTGGAAGGTGGTGCTTGGACAAAGAGGAGAAGGGACAGTAGTAAGAGCCAGCAAGCCGCTATTGACACTTCGAGGAGTCCCTCCCCTGGCGTCCTTGTCTTCCTCTGTTAGACGATCTAGAGAAAGAAGAGGATTGATTTTGCCGCTGGTTATAATTCGGCCGATAAGATTGCGAATTTGATCCATATGAGGAATACCGTTGTTGCTGGTATCCTCCTCTATATGTGGCATTACCTCTCCCTCTGGCTCCACGGAAGCGGACCTTGCGGTACTGCAGAGTCCCTAAGGATTTTGCAGTCTCCGTGTCTTTCTTGATGTCCTGGAGCGCATCATCAATATGTTTTCCAAAGAGTGCCTCCCCATCAAAGGGAAGATCCAAGATCTTGTTTTGGACCTCAGGACGGAACCATGTAGCCCGCAGCCAGCCTTGACGCCGAAGGACAGCAGCGCCCGCAAGGGAGCGGAACGCAGTCGTTGCAATGTCCATTGCACAGTCAATCACTTCAGCAGACGTCACTTCTCCCTCCTGAAGAATCTTCTTAGCCTCGTTTTTCGCATCTTCAGGCAATTGGTCCAGATAGGGGGAAAGATCGCACCACATCTGGCGATCATAGCGGCCAAGTATCGCTAAGGCGTTCGCAGCCCTGACCAACAGACTGGACATGGAAGAAAACCTCTTGCCCGCGTTATCGAGGCGTCTGCCCTCTTTATCTGGAGGTGTCGTGAGGGGAGCTGAAGGATTTCTCGACTTTCTTTGGGCAGCCTGAGAGATGACAGAGTCCGGTTTAGGCTGGCTGACCAAGCAGGCCGGACTATCGTCTGGAGCCTTATATTTCTTCTCAAGGCGAGGCAATACTGGAACCACTGTAGCAGGATTCCTCATCACTTTCAACCCCTCATTCCAGATGTGACCAACAATAGGAATTGCTATGTTCAACACTCCGTCCATCATCCCCTTTGGTTTTGCTATGTTCGCCCTAAGTTGGCAGGGTATGCCCAGACGTGGGTCCCTTGCTCACTTTGCCACTGGATTCAAGATAGCCTGGCTGATGACGGCTGTAAGCCAGAAACCGGTCCCAGGATGCTTGTTTCCGGTCCAGGGAAGACATGGCTTGGCAGTTCGGGCTGGACTGTTCCCATGAGGCACAGGGTCAGACTGATTTGCATATGGCCATGTCTGAACTGGGGTGGCGGAGTGAGCTAAAGAATGATGATGGATTAAACCCAGATCAGTTGACTGGGGGTGAGTGCTTGCAATGTTCAACACTTCGTCCATCATCCCCTTTGGTTTTGCTATGTTCGCCCTAAGTTGGCAGGGTATGCCCAGACGTGGGTCCCTTGCTCACTTTGTCACTGGATTCAAGATAGCCTGGCTGATGACGGCTGTAAGCCAGAAACCGGTCCCAGGATGCTTGTTTCCGGTCCAGGGAAGACATGGCTTGGCAGTTCGGGCTGGACTGTTCCCATGAGGCACAGGGTCAGACTGATTTGCATATGGCCATGTCTGAACTGGGGTGGCGGAGTGAGCTAAAGAATGATGATGGATTAAACCCAGATCAGTTGACTGGGGGTGAGTGCTTGCAATGTTCAACACTCCGTCCATCATCCCCTTTGGTTTTGCTATGTTCACCCTAAGTTGGCAGGGTATGCCCAGACGTGGGTCCCTTGCTCACTTTGCCACTGGATTCAAGATAGCCTGGCTGATGACGGCTGTAAGCCAGAAACCGGTCCCAGGATGCTTGTTTCCGGTCCAGGGAAGACATGGCTTGGCAGGTCGGGCTGGACTGTTCCCATGAGGCACAGGGTCAGACTGATTTGCATATGGCCATGTCTGAACTGGGGTGGCGGAGTGAGCTAAAGAATGATGATGGATTAAACCCAGATCAGTTGACTGGGGGTGAGTGCTTGCAATGTTCAACACTCCGTCCATCATCCCTTTTGGTTTTGCAACAATAGGAATAGAGCGTACCGCCTTCCTGTAAGGCTCTTTGAAGTCATAGAGAAAGCATTCAGATTGCACCGTGTGTATGGGCAGTTCAAACCTCTTTGCGGCCCTCTCCATCAAATTATGGAAACCCCCTATGTCTGCAGGGGGGGAATCAACAGGTGCTGGTGCTGGTGCAGGAGAAGCCGGATCAGGAATGACATAGTAATCCCACTCTGTGTTAGGATCTGGTAATGCGCTGGTGCCCTGGTCCTCATCAGAGGTGTCACCGTGAACGAGAGGCACGATAGGTGGTGCGTCCTGAGCCACAAGCATTGGCTGAGGCGGTGGCAATTGAGGGGTAGCAGGCTGAGCAGGGGGAACAGCAGTAACTGGCATCCTAACTGGAACTGGAGGTTGAGGTGCAAATCTCCTCCTATAGTCCAATAGCATAGTTTGCAAGTCCGCTAGTAAGGAGGAAGGCATAGAGACCATCTCTTGCTGGTAGTCCTCTCGATAATCTGAGGAAGGATCATATTGCTGTTCCTCCATGTATTCCCCCTCAGAATCTGTGTCCTGACACTTGACGGGTAATTGAGAAGGGCTATTTGCATAGGCAAAAGGTCCATCATCTTCTTCCGATCCCTCTTCTTCAAGGAGGAGTGCAGGAGGTAGAGGAGTCACCCTCCTGGGGGACGTCATCTCAGGTGTAATCTGGCGCTTTCTGAGAGAAATAGTAATTTTTTCCACCGTCGACGAGGTCGTCGACGACGATGTGAGAGTCGTCGACGAAGACATGGACGTCGTCGACGCAGCCGTCTTCGAGACCGTCGACACCCCAGCCGTCGTCACCCTCGACATCCTCGTCGACGTCGTCAAAACCATCGACGACGATACAGCCACCACCGGCGTCGAAGTTGTCGACGCGGAACTCTGAAGCGTCAGCGCCGGAGACGATGAAATCACCGTCGACGAGCCCGTCGACGGAGCCAGAGATGAAAGAGAAGACTGAGACTGTACCTTCGATGATTTCGTCGACGGAGTCGTTGACAGCGTTGTCGACGAGTGAATCTTCTTCACAGGTTTTACCTCAGAAGAGAGTGAAGAGGGCTTTTTGAAAGTCTTTGGAGCCGCTGGAGGAGAAGCTGGAGGAACAGAGCTGGATTTCCTCTCAGATATCACTCCTTTAGAAAGTCCTTCCCTCTCCTTTACACCTCGGTGAGGAGATTCGCCAGGACTACGTCCTTCAGACCTATGAGAGGTCTTTTTTAAGGCCTTACCAGGACGTTCTTCAGAAGGTGAAGGAGAAGCTCTACCCCTTTTAACAGACCTTCTGGAAGATGTAGCAGAGGATGCCTCATCACTGTCACTGGAGACTGGTTCCTTCCTTCAATCAATCAATCAGGGAATTGTAAGCGCGCTACTCACCCGTGAGGGTCTCAAGGCGCTGAGGGGGGGGTCCGCAGATCTGTTTAGCCGAAGAGCCAGGTCTTGAGGGTCTTCCTGAAGGTGTTCAGGGAGGGGGCGCGTCTGATGTCTGCCGGTAGCTCGTTCCAGGTCTTGGCTGCAATGTGAGAGAAGGATCTTCCGCCTGCTCTGGCTTTGTGGATGCGCGGGGTTTCGGCCAGTGCGAGGTTGGAAGATCGGAGGTTTCTTTTGGGTACGTGGAAGTTGATTCTGTCGAGGTATTTGGGTCCGTTGTTGTGTAGGCATTTGTAGGCGTGAGTGAGGATTTTGAAAGTGACTCTTTTCTCCACGGGGAGCCAGTGGAGACTTCGTAGGTGTTGGCTGATGTGTTCGTGTCGGGGGATGCCGAGGACGAGTCTGGCGGCGGTGTTCTGTACTGTCTGGAGTTTGCGGAGTAGGGACTTGTTGATGCCGGCGTAGAGTGCATTTCCATAGTCCAGTCTGCTGGTGATGAGTGCGTGGGTGACTGTCTTCCTTGACTCAGGGGGATCCACTTGAAGGTCTTGCGGAGGATGCGGAGGGTGTTGAAGCAGCTGGAGGTGACAGCGTTGACCTGTCGGTTCATGGAGAGTGATGAGTCGAGTACGATGCCAAGGTTCTTGGCGTGGTCTGAGGGGTAGGTGGGCTTCCGAGGGCGGTCGGCCACCAGGTGCTGTCCCATGCAGAAGGGGTGGTACCGAGGACGAGGACTTCTGTCTTCTCGGCGTTGAGCTTCAGGCAGCTGTTGGTCATCCAGACTGCGATGTCTTGCATTCCTTTCTGGAAGTTGAGTTTGGCAGTGGTGGGGTCTTTGGTGAGGGAGAGGATGAGCTGGGTGTCGTCGGCGTAGGATACGATGTTGAGGCCGTGTTGTCGGACGATGGCTGCGAGGGGGCCATGTAAATGTTGAAGAGGGTGGGGCTCAGTGATGAACCCTGTGGGACTCCGCAGGTGATTTTCGTGGGGTCGGAGAGGAAGGGTGGGAGTCTGATCCTTTGGCTTCTTCCGGTGAGGAATGATCGGATCCAGTCCAGGGCTGTTCCTTGTATGCCTGCGTCGTGTAGTCTGACGACTAGTGTGCGATGGGAGACGGTGTCGAACGCCGCTGATAGGTCGAGTAGGATGAGGGCTGCGGAGTGGCCTTGGTCCAGGAGGGTGCGGATGTCGTCAGTCGCAGCGAGTAGGGCGGTCTCTGTGCTGTGGTTGCTTCGAAATCCAGATTGGGACGGGTCGAGGACGGCGTTTTCTTCAATGAATCGTGTCAGTTTCCTGTTGACTGTTTTCTCTGCAACTTTGGCTGCGAAGGGGAGGAGCGAGATGGGCCGATAGTTCTTGAGGTAGGTGGGGTCAGCTGTGGGCTTCTTGAGCAGGGGTCTGACTTCTGCGCGCTTCCAGTCGTCTGGGAAGGTGCCTGTTTTGAAGGTGGTGTTGATGGTGCGTTGTAGTTCAGGTGCGATGGCGGCCACGGCTCTGTGGTAGATGTGAGGGGGCAGGGGTCGGTGGGGGCCCCCGAGTGGATGCTTTTCATGGTCGAGGCGGTGTCTTCTGCCGTGATCGGTGTCCAGTTGGAGATGGTGGGCTGGCTGGTGTTTCTGGGGTCGGGGGGCCGTCTGTGGCGCCTGGTGGATGGTCGATGAAGTTGTCGTAGAGGTTTTTGATCTTGAGGTGGAAATAGGTTCCAAGCTTGTCGCAGAGGTCTTGGGATGGGGTGATGTCTGTGGCTTCGCTGCGTGGGTTGGTGAATTCTTGAATGACACTGAAAAGTTCCTTGGAGTTGGTGGAGTTGGCCAGGATTTTGTTCTGGATGAAGTTCCTTTTGGTGGCTCTGATCTGGTTGTGGTAGTCCGTCATGGCGTCCTTGTAGGTGGTGTGGTTTTCGGTTGTCTTGGTGTTTCTCCAGTTCTTCTCCAGGCGTCTGCAGGTGCGTCTGGCTTCTTGGAGAGCGGTTGTGAACCAGGCGGCTTTCCTGGGGCGTTGTCTGTCGGGGTTGCGTAGCGGGGCGAGCTCATCTGCGCAGTTGGAGATCCAGGTGTGGAGTTCTCTGGCTGCGTCGTTTGCGCTGTTTGCGTCGGGTGCCCAGGTGTGGTTGTCTCGGTTGAGGGTGGAGTTAAGTTGCTCGTCGGTAACCTTGCTCCAGTTCCTTCGTGGTGGGCGTGGGGCTGGTTTGGGTGCCTTGGGTTTGTTGATGGCGAAGTGTACGCAGTGGTGGTCGGTCCATGGCGGCTGCGTTGTGTGGCTGAAAGGGACGCTGTTTCCTGCCGCGAAGATGGGGTCGAGGGTGTGTCCTGCTCTGTGGGTCGGTGTGTTGACGAGTTGTTTAAGTCCGATGCTGGCGAGGTTGTCACGAAGGATAGTGGAGTTGGGGTCGCTGGGGTTGTCGAGGTGGAAGTTCAGGTCTCCAATGAGTATGTAGTTTGTTGAGGTGATCACTTGGGGTGCGATGAAGTCGGTGATGGTGGAGGCGAAGGGTGTTCGGGGGCCGGGGGGTCTGTAGCCGAGGGTTCCTCGGAGTGTGGCTTTGGGGGTGGTCTGGATCTTGAAGTGCAGGTGTTCGGCGGAGGGGAAGGTTTCGCTGGAGGTGGTGAGGCGGAGGGTGCTCTTGTGGGCGATGGCGAGGCCCCCTCCTGGGTGGTTGGGGCGGTCTTTCCTCTGGATCTTGTATCCGTCTGGGAGGGCGGTGCTGATGTCGGGGGCGGAGGATGCGTTGGTCCAGGTCTCTGTGAAGAAGGCGATGTCGGGCGAAAGAGAGTCGAGTAGGTTCCAGATTTCCATGGCGTGTTTGTGTACGGAGCGTACGTTGAGGAGGATGCATTTTAGGGTGTCGCCGGTGCTGGCGTCGGCGGTGTTGGAGGCCGGGGTGGCGGTGAGGGTCTGGCGGCAGTGGAGGCAGGAGAACTGGCCGTGGGTCGTGTTCGGCGAGGCCTGTTGGCATTCTCTAAGTCTTCCAGGGTTGAGTGCGAGGAGGGTGGTGGTGTCGTAGCGATGGGTAGTGGGAGGGCCAGGGTTCCTGGCGCTGGCCGCGGTCGGGTCGCGGACGGGCGCAGACGGGCTTGCCTTTGGCGCGGCGCGCCCGCTGCGCGTGGCCGCCATTAAGTAGGGGAGGTGGGAGGGAGGAGAGGCTGGGAGGCGGGAGCAGGGAATTCCGGGGGAATTCTGGGGGAAATTCCGGAGGGAAATTCCGGGGGAATTCCGGGGGAGGGGCCGCAGGGGCAGCAGCAACAAAAGGCAAAAGGAACAGGCAGGCACGAGAAAATAAAAACAGTGGTGGAAATAGAGCAAGACACAGATGGGCACAATAACAGTGGCACAACAGGGAAAAAATTAAGAAAAAAAGCGTCTGAGAAAGGTTACGGTGGTTGGAGGCAGTCTGGTCCCAGTTGGAGCGGGCAGCAGGCGCAGGAGCGGGCAGCAGCCTCGGACCTCCCAAGGAGGAGGTCGGGGTCTGGAGGCAAGAGACGGCATAGCGGAGCAGTGGGGAGAGAGTGGACCTAGACCGAGGGTAGCTTCTGGAGCCAGGTCAAAAGACGCCCCTCACGGTCTCGCAGAGTCTTTGTAGAAAAAGTGCGGCATATTTTACAGTCTGCTGCCTTATGGTTTGGGTACAGACAGTAAATACAATCCTTGTGCTTATCCTCGACATATAACCTCTTCTTAGCACAAGTTGCACAGGCTTTAAAGAGGGCTTTCTTCTCCTTATCAGACATCTTGAAGCAGGTTTTGAAGAAAAACAGGTGACACAACTGTAGAATGAAAGTTTTCAGGAAAAAACTGAGCAGAGCTCAGTGGAGACTCCCTTGCACAACGTGCGGTAGAAAATCTGAGGTTCTGAGCTTCTCTCAGGAGGGTTCTAAGGGGTGAGGCTAATCTGATTGGTTGTTCACTTTATTTGGTCTCTTTTACAAAAAGAGGTGGATAGGCTGCAAAACGAGAATGGGCCGAGGCCTAGTTTCTGTTTTGATAATGGTTTCTATTGCTATTTTATGTATACCGGGGACTCATTCCGACGACGGGGAATGATACAAGCATGGGAATCTATGAAAGTTCCAATACTGGAGTAAACCTTGTTGCCTCTCCCATTTTCAAACACGTTCGAGGTGAAATTATAACAAACAAGCATTTGCAATGCAGTAGGTCTCACAATTTTTTAGAGTTAGAGCTATTGGCGTTGTAATGGAAATGTTTTTTACTTATGTGAGAGAGAGCGTGCGAGTGCAAAAGTGATTGAAAGCGAGAGAGAGATGATATATAGAGATAGTTAGAGTTATTTGCATGTATAAGTGAGAGGTAGAGTGAAGAGAGAGAGAATGAGATAGAGAGTAAAAGAGAGTTAGAAAAAGGTAGAGTTACAGAGAGTGTTCAGAGGTAGGAAGGTTAAAGTTGGAGAGATAATTTTGTGGCAGAGTGAAGAGAGAAAAATACATCCTGTGATTCTGGGCAAATCACTTAATCTCCCCGTGCCTACCAAAAAAAATGTGACCTTGTGTAATGTAACTGGTGCGGATTTAAGCGCTCCAATACCTTCGGGTCGAGTTTGCGCTACATAAAATTGAAAATATTCTGATTAGGCCAAACTTCCTCCAAAGTGCCGTACATTCATCTGCCCTCACTCTCATGCACAAATGGCAAATATGTTTAGTTTAAATGTAATCGCCTTAAGCCACGTCCTTTATTTAAAGCAGACACCCTGGCACTCTCCATGATCTGCAGTCACCCCGACAACTCATACCACACCGTACACCAGATCAGAACACACCACAATACATACAGAACACACTACCTGAATTCCTCAACTCAACAAATCACAGCACACTGTATAGTATCACTTCAGTCTTACAAAAACTTACCAAGCCATAAGAAATTGAAAAGTACCAGCCACATTATGACATCCAAATTAAAAGACACACAGCTAAAATCCACGTTCACTTCACCCCTTTCCTCCGGGTATCACATCCCACCTTATGACACTAACACACACATACCATTAACACAATCTTGTGTATCTGCAACATTAAATTGCTACTAACTGCAGTGGTACATCTACACCCTGATATGCCTTCTCCCTTTTTATAAGACAACCTTGAAACCCACGCCCTCTGAGGGACCAACAGAACACAAATCCCCTCCATGGCACTCACCCTGCCACCAGAATAATGACCCTGAGCGGATCCCTCGCAACAGTCAGCATGATAAGGGAGAAGGCGGGTCCTAAGGCAATGAAAGTGCAACCGAAGAACATGGCGGTCCCCATCTTGCCGGACGCTTACAAGCATACATGCCAATAGACCCGATTCAGGCAGGAGACTTCTGATTTTTAAAGCAAGAAATGGCTTCATTTTGGCCGTCTCCTGCCTGAAATTGCCTCTACTTCAGTAAAAGGCAATGGGGGAAATGCATTCTCCTGATTATTTTATTAGAATCTCCCTCTTTCCTCTTCTAAAATGTTGCCATGTATGCGCCCGACCGAATCAGCTGCCTCCAACGAACCCCACAGATCGCAATACTAGGGACACCGGGAGTAGATAGATGCACTGGAAAAAGTGTAGAAGCACAACAAACCAGCTGTAAAATGAAAACCACTGCTGCTATAAAATAGGCTGTGGAATCGAAAGAAGGACCAAAGAAAATAAAGTAATGGAAACTATAACAAGTTGGGTGAACAAAAGGCTGCTCTTAGTGTGGCCATGCCTCCTATTCTTTTTAGGCGGAATCACATGTACACTAGGGCACACCAGTTATATCACAGAATTACGCAGAGATTGTTTTGCATAATTAGCCCACCCAGTACTATACCACGGTGATTTCATGTTAAAACAGGCTAGAGTGCACAGTTTTTTTTTCTTCAAACAGTCACATTAACAACACGATTTTCCTAATGCAGAATGGCAGATGACATCCAATGGCAGTGATACGTGATGCGAAAAACAGTAAATTGAAATAATACATGACAGAATGTTCATTAAATGTAAACGGAAAAGTAGAACCGCCGCAAAGAAAATTGCATTTGCATATTAAGAACAGTTTCTTCATGTTTATTGTTTTCAGTTGGTATTTTTTTTTAACAGTGGGGCCTACCTTGTTTTGTAACATATGTAGGCCAGTGTCCAAGGGCGAGTTGCCATGGCCCAGGGGAAGCAGTTTGCAGCCGATCGACCGGAGTTCAACATTGGAAATTAAATGGTGAACAAGCATAGGCTAAGGCGGTTGATAGCAGAGTTCCCCTTGGACAAATCCAGAAAGACCCCCATAGTCAGTACTGTCTGTCTTCAGTATCTTTTCCAGTGTGCAGCTTCTGATTGTGACATATACGCATTGTGTATTGACTTAATGGGGAACTTTTTTTGCTAGAGGGTAGGGAGAGGATGTGACTCAGCGTTCAGAGCTGCCGACTCTGGAGCTGGGGATCCATGTTCGAGCCTCGACGTTGGGTTAACATCCTGTGAATCTGGGCAAATCATTTAATCTCCCCTGTGCCCGCACTATATTCTATACATTTTAATGTAAATTTGACCAAAAAAAAGCTGCGATCTCAGAGGGGTGGTGGGGGCGGGCAAGCAGTTTTATAGGAGGGGTGAGAGGTGTGAGAAGCCTAATGTAAATTAAACAAAAGAGAACAAGCAGCTTGCGCGTCGCTGCTCGTTCCCGCGGCAATCCTCCATGGGAGCTAACTTGTGAGAAAAGGTGTGACATGCACCAACCATTAGTCATTAGCAGGCTACGATTATTGAATGACACAGACAAGAGTCAATCCAAAGCGGTGGGAGGAGACAGACCCCATAAAGTATATACAACAGATCACCTGACAGAGCAAGTGCTTGACCTAAAAAGTAGGGAGACTGACAGCCTTAAATGACTGAGTGCCTCTACATAGTAGTTATACATGATATATTTCCACATTTGTCCTTTTGTTTTTTGCATTTAGCCTTGAATGGATGGATGTCATTTCCCACTCAAATGACGTAAAGACCTGTTTCTTATGCTTACCGGCAACTGAATTTCTCAAGTTCATTGGTGCCACAAGGTATCAGTGTACTACTTTACTTTTGTGGTTACACCTTGAATATGTGATTCGTCTTGTTGCATAGGCAATGTTAGTACACAAGTACATGTAATACTTGTTGTAATATTGTGAAGTGCTATACACAAATGGCTGCAAAACCAGGGTTAGATTTGGCAGAAAGGGGGAATGCACTGAAGCATTCAGCGTGGAGAGAGGGGTGAGACAGGGATGCGTCTTGGCACCCTTCCAGTTTTCATTATACATCAACAGTGTTAGAGGAGGTACTTGCAACATCAACTAAAGATCTACCACAAATAGGAACGTGCCCTGTCCCGGCCCTCCTCTATGCTGATGATGTCGTCCTTATGGCTCGTACACCCTTAGCCATTCAGTCACTGCTGTCTAACTTCTCAGATTATCTGAAAGACCTTGGCCTCCTAATTAATTTGGGGGAAACTTTTATTATTAAATGTGGCAGGACAAGTAAAAATGTAGAGACATAAGAATAGATGACATCTCCATTGGCTTTACTAACACATTCTCTTACCTGGGGTTTTATTTGACAGAGATTGTCTGTGGAATAAAGCGATTGCCAACAAGGAAGTTACTATTTGGTAAATCCTGTATGGCTCTCAGGTGTTTTGCAAAACGCCTGGGCACAAATCCCCGAGGTAATGATGGAAATTTATAAAGCAAAGTGTCTAAGTAAAGCTACATATGGGGCAGGATAGTGGGGGTACAGAAACTGCTCAGATTTGCAAACGGTGGAAAACAAATTTTTTAGATATTTACTCGCTATTCCCAGAAGTACTTCAGTCTATGTTAGCCATGCGGAACTGGGGGCATAACATGTTACATACTTGAGAAAACTGCAACCAATACTCCTCGGGCATACAATCCGGACCTCGGAGTACACAGTGCTGAACCAAGCAATTATCGGGGACTGTTTAAAACTGAGCTTGCACACAAGAATTTCATGGTTAGCGCATGTTCAACAATTTTTTCGTGACATGGGCTGTTGCGAGTATTATGAAAGTCCAGATACCCTTTGCACCATCAGCAAAAAAACCCTGAAAGAGAAAGGGTTGATGCATCTAGATAATCTTAGATGGACACTTGAAACTACTAAACCGTGTGTTTTAAAGAATCAATTAATTTTAACTACTTTTAACATGCAACCCTATTTTAAATCAGTTTTGCAAGGTAGACATAGATTTGTTTTAACCCGCCTAAGACTAGACATTTTTCATCGACTAGTCAGTCACCCAAAAATGAATGACTGGGCTACAAATCTGATTAATTGTCCTTGTGATAATTTGCTGCCTCAGGATACAATGCACGTGGTCCTCTTCTGCAAGTTTTACACTCACCTACGGAAAAGATATATTTTACCTATACTAAAACAGCATGGCTTTACACAATGTCGCCCGCAAAACTATTTCTGCAAACAATACCCACCTTAGGAATATGTTGCACAATGGCGTCATTCTTATGGTCGGTCTTTTATACTAGAAAGAATATGGTCATAACTCTATGACTGGGCTAGAATGTACAGTATTAAGAGCTCTGCCACATAATTTTTATAGCCATATTTGAACTTTGACCAGACTTGTGTAATATTTTGTATCTTTGCATTTTAACCAAATTGGATCATTCCATTGGTGCATAAGATCAGATGCAGGGTCTGGAGGATCGGGCCCTACAGTACATTATTGCACCTTCTAGGCGCATGGGCTGTGGCAACCATATTTTTTAATGACAGGCTTAGGGAACGATGGAGGATCCTGGAGCCGGGAAATTTCTTTTTTCCCCCATCCGGCTCATGATGATTGTAACTTTTTAAATAATATTAGCACATATGCACTTTTAAAACTTGACTAGGCATGTTCGTCATAAAGATACACCTATAGTGGACTGCCTTTTAGATTTAATTAGGAATTGTATATAAGTA
Organism: Calotriton arnoldi; assembly: GCA_963921515.1. NCBI lineage: Eukaryota > Metazoa > Chordata > Amphibia > Caudata > Salamandridae > Calotriton > Calotriton arnoldi. The sequence goes on along the minus strand of CAWUFW010000952.1, from coordinate 1,292,545 downwards.
TAAAATGCTAACATAAATGGTCTTTTTGAGTTTTAATACTGTTTGCATATTTTAATGTACTGTATAATGCTGTCTGATGTTTGTTATGCTTTTATGGATGTTTTTATGCATGTGAATAAAGATCACAACAACAACAACAGAAAGGGATGTTTAAAAGCAATGTGTATTATTGTGTTTTATCAAGTTGTCTGCCTCTCACAGGTCAAATGATAATCTGTGTTTTATGTTGTGTTTAGTCATGTTTAATGGTGGTTTACAGATGAGAGTTTTTAACCCAATATGTCGTCCTATGTCGTATATAGAATTGCATGTATTGTACTGTATGTAGACACCTCCAATATATGTATGCATAAGGATTTATTTGTAATTCTTAATACGAATATCCCCAGTCTTTTCTTTCTTTCTGTCCTTTACCACTGCTGAATTGTTGCGCGCGCTCTAGTTTTCCTTCTTTGCCGGAGCGCACCACGTGACCGGACTCGGGCTTATAGCCGGTTCACGTTTAGAACGCACACAGAGCCTGACACCTGCCGGCCCTGAGATGCGCTTCGCCAAGCTGACTTCCACAAGTAAGTGTAGCCTGCTCACGTAACTCCACGAGTGCTACCCATTCTGACCTCGGGCCGCATGGCCGATCTTCCACCTGTTCCTATCTCTTTGACACTCTGCAGTAGCCCGATTGCTCCCGGCCCTGCGTATACGTCCCACCGCTTCAGTCCAGCATCCCCGTACTCCTGTTCACCTCTACCGAGGTGCTCCCGGTTTTCCCCGCCCCAGTCCACCCAGACTGCCTGCTGCCACCGGCATGATGTCTAATCTTGACACGCCTCCCAGTGCATGCCTTGGGCCACGCCGGAGGGCTTCCCCGGCAACACCTTGCCTTGCGACCCCCCAGGCCCTCCCCTACCAGGGGCCTCCCGCCAGACCACTCACCTCGAACCCCCCTTTTTCCCCTGCCCCACTCCCACAACGCCCACACTTCGACCTGCGAGGGTACCTACGTTAGGGAACTACACCTCCCCTTCCCGATCTCACTCATCAGGCTCGTTCGTTTACTTGTCAGGTAATCTGATCAGCAGCTTTTTGGTGTCTCGCGACTAGGAGCGATTACACATGCATTCTACTGGACCCCTTGGGACCTCAATTCACGTCCCTTCCAGTAGGTTCCGGAAATTGTTTCCCCCACCTTCTCCACCCAGGCGACGGTCTCCCCTCGCTCAATTGTTTCTTTCTCTCCCCCAGACAGTACTTCCACAGGCCCTACCTTAGCTGCCTCGGACTCTGCCTCACCTGGATTTCTGACAGTGTGCCCTCTCGCGTAAGTCATCTTCCCACCCTGGGACTAGCGCTTGCTCGCACATTCTGTCTCTGAGCCTAGTCACGCGGTAATTGTCTGCGGCGACCCATGACTCCCCTATTTCCTCCCCCCCCTTCATCCCCCCTTTTTTCTCCCCTCCCCAATTGGGCTCATTTTAAGTAATTCCTATACTCTCTTCTTTCTATTTGTCTCTTCTTGGTCCACCACGGAATGATTACATGTATACAGATATATATATATATATATATATATATATATATCCCTTTATCCCCAGCACTGCCATATAATTAACAGTAACCTGGTCCTATTGATGGCCTAACACTTCTACAGGCCGAAACGCCGTCGACTTTTACAGCGGAATTCTCGGCGCTCCCCTGAAGGATAACCCCACTTGATTGTCTTTGTATTCCTTACCATTTATTGTTCGGTTATCCCAACTATGTAAATTTTACCTTCACTTGTTTTTTGTTGCGCCTTCCCTAACGCTGTACATACTTTCTCACGTGTCACTTGCGCCGTCACAATCCTTCACGAGCACTTGTGCACAGTATTCCACAGGTTACATGTCATTCAATGTAACGCAGTGTCACCTTTCCATATGTTTGATCATATGAAGCTAAATATGTCAAATATGGATTAGTTACTTACCTGTAATCCTAGTTCTCTTCCAGGGGTATACTCATCAAAGTCATAAGCACTGAATTATCCCCGCCCATCTGCGGGATCCCGGAGCATATAGAAATATACATATATATATGAGTATGTTGGGGGATCACAAGTGCATAGCACTTCCGCGACATACATATATACATGTATATAAATACATAAATATGCAGCCTAACAAATTCCAATAAGGCAAAATGCCAAAATTACAAAGGTTTTCCCTGTACAGACAATCTCCTATATACACTCTGTAATAGAGAACATACACTGTAATAGTGTTATGCAAGAAAAACCTTTATTTTCAGAGAAGAAAACATGTAATAGCAGGCAGTTGTCCCATAGGCTGCATAGCTGAATAAATATCACCGTACAGTAAAACACTGGCACCTTGCCTTTAAGGCTTCCAAGAACTTGGACACTTTGCCTTTAAGGCCTCCAGGAGACCCTCTGCTCCCATCATGCACCACAGGTGACAGTTAGGTCAGTTCTTTTTGCACGGTGTACTAACTTGTAACAATTACTAAAAAATGCTCGTCCGGGGAGGCGGGAGGGTTGCTTATGACTTTGATGAGTATACCCCTGGAAGAGAACTAGGATTACAGGTAAGTAACTAATCCTTCTCTTCCAGGGGATACTCATCAATAGTCATAAGCACTGAATAGAGTAGCAAGCCCATACCCACTACCTCGCGGACGAGCAAATAGTATTAAAAAACAGATCATCTTAACATGACATTAAGCAAATAAATTCCTCAGTGAGGCTTGTCCCACTTGGGCATCCTCCTGAGCATCTGAATCTAAACAGTAATGGCGAGAGAAAGTATGAACAGACCGCCATGTAGCTGCTTTGCAGATTTCTGCTATAGGGACGTTCCTGAGGAGGGCCGTAGTAGAGGCCTTTCCTCTGGTTGAATGCGCTTTAGGCCTTCCCTGAAGAGACTTATTAGCTAATTGATAGGCTAGAGATATGCAGAAGACTACCCATCTTGAAATAGACCTTTTAGAGGATGCCAATCCTGTATTAATGGGGCCGTAGTTGACAAACAAGCGGTCCGTCTTTCTTATTACCTTGGTCTTATCCAGATAAAACTTCAACACCCTCTTAAGGTCTAACGAGTGTAAGGCCCTTTCAGGAGGTGTAGAAGGATTAGAGAAGAAGGTAGGCAAAGTGATAACCTGATTAATGTGGAAATCTGAAACCACTTTTGGCAGAAAACTTGGATGAGTTCTGAGAACTACCCTATTTGAGTGAAAAACAGTGTAGGGTTCCTTACAACATAATGCTTGTATCTCGCTGACTCTACGAGCCGACGTGATAGCAACCAAAAAGCCACTTTCCAAGACAAGTGCTGCAAGGAGGACTTGTGTATTGGTTCAAAAGGTGCGCCCATCAGTTTGGTAAGGACCACATTGAGCTCCCAAGGAGGAGAAGGGGCTCGTACTGGTGGGTATACCTTTTAACCCTTCAAGAAAATCTTTCACCACTGGCATTTTGAAAAAGAAACCTGTGAAGGTGATTTTCTATATGCCGTTATTGCTGCTAAGTGTACCTTGATAGATGTAAACTGCAGGCCCGACTTAGCCAGGTGTAAGAGATACGGCAAAATGACCTGTTCCTGCCCTCTAACTGGGTCATGACCATTATTCAAACACCATAAGTAAAAACGTTTCCACTTGAAAGCGTAGGAAACCCTGGTAGAAGGTCTTTTCGCTTCCTTAAGTATGTTCATACAGTCCGCTGGCAAGTCTAAGTGACCATACTGCAAGACTTCAGGAGCCATGCTGTCAGCCTGAGGGAAGGAAGGTTGGGGTGAAACACTCTCCCCTGGCTCTTGGATAGTAGGTCCGGACGACAAGGCAATCTCTGTTGCGGAACTTCGGAAAGTTGTAGAAGATCCGGATACCACCACTGGCGTGGCCACTCCCGGAGCGATCAGAATCATCCTGGAGTTGGACTTGTAGAACTTCGTGATCACTGCTGGAATGAGAGGCAGTGGAGGAAAAGCGTAGAGTAAGCTCTGAGACCATTTTATCAACAGAGCATTCCCGCTTGAACCTGGTTGGTGATACCTGGACGCGTAGACGGGGCATTTGGCGTTTGTTGCATCTGCGAACAAGTCTATGTCCGGCACACCCCATCTTTGAAAGATATCCTGAGCCACTTCGGTGTTTAGCACCCAGTCGTGCGCTTCTACGAACTCTCTGCTTAGGAAGTCCGCCTGTACATTTAGGACGCCCGGCACATGGACAGCCGTGATGGTGAGATGCCGTGCCAGAAGCCACTTCCAAATGGCTTGTGCCTCCTGAGACAGAATTCTGGACCTGGTGCCTCCCTGCTTGTTCAGATAAAACATCGTCGTGGTGTTGTCTGTCTGAATCAAGAGGGAGTTGGACTGAAGAGAAGGAAAGAAGGATTTTAGGGCTAGTTGGACAGCCCTCAACTCCAGAAAATTGATATGGTATCCCTTTTCTTTGTCCGACCATAGCCCTTGCACTTGAAGGTGATTCATATGAGAGCCCCAACCTTGCAGGGAGGCGTCTGTCACTATAGTTTGAGTCGGAGTCTCTTGATGGAAGGGAACACCTTTCATTAGATGTGATCGCCTTGTCCACCACACGATGGAGTCCCTGGCAGACTGGGGTAGAGTGATCCGATCCTCCCAGCTGCCCGAAGCTTGCACCCACTGGTCCTCCAGAGCTTGCTGCAGGGGACGCATGTGCAATCTGGCATTGGGAACTATGAAGATGCAGGAAGCCATCGAACCCAGGAGAGAGGACACTTGTCGGACTGTTGGGTGGCGAATCCGCAGGAGTTCTCTGCATTTGATCCTGATTGATGAAAACCTCTCCGCCGAAGGACACACGCTTGCTTCCGCGGTGTCCAGCGAAGACCCTAGGTAGTGAATGTTCTGGGTCGGATTGAGAATCGATTTTTTGAAATTGACTCGTAGACCCAACTTGTTCATTAACTGGAGACTGTAGGAGAGATGAGACTGAAGCAGGGAAGGAGTTGCACTCTTCAGAAGCCAGTCATCCAGATACGGGTAAACAAATATTTTGTGTCTGCGGAGAAAAGCTGCCACCACTGCCATGCACTTTGAAAAAGTCCGTGGGGCTGACTTCAGTCCGAAAGGTAGGACTCGGAACTGGAAGTGACGTAGAGCAACCTGAAAACGGAGAAATTTTCGATGTTTTCTGGACACTGGAATGTGGAAATAAGCGTCCTGCAGATCTATGGAGCACATCCAGTCTCCTTGATGTAGATGGGGAAAGATCTGGTGAAGGGCAAGCATGCGAAATTTCTCTTTGCGGATGTATTTGTTCAAGATGCGCAAGTCCAGAATTGGTCTGAATTCTACTGTCGGACCTTTTTTTCTGACCAGGAAATATCGAGAGTATATTCCCTGGCGCCTCTGATGAACAGGGACGTATTCTATGGCTTTTTTCTGTAGAAGACCGTTTACCTCCTCGTGTAAAATGTGATGACACAAGCGGACTCGTCCTTCTGGAGGAACCGAAGGAGGTGGGATCTTGAACCGTAGCAAGTATCCATCTTGAACAATGTTCAACACCCATTTGTCGATGGTTATGTTTCTCCACTCCTCCAGATGTAATGCGATACTTCCTCCTACCGGAGTGGAACACGTGTCTAGAGGAAGCACTCCCTCATTGTTTTGATGGTTGCTTTGAGGTAGAGGCCTGCTGTCTATTGGTCCCTCTTCCTCTTCCTGGTCTCCGTTGGTGGAAGTGAGACCTCTGCTGCTGCTGACCCTGAGCCGACCATTGAGGGGTTTGAACCCTCTGTTGGAACGGGCGTTTATCATAGGGACGGGAGCGCCTACGGAATTCCTTCCGTTTTTCGAGACCCACAGCTTTCACCGTGTCCAGCTCTGCTTTCATCTTTGCCATTTCTTCGTCCGCATGCGGCCCGAAGAGAGAAGACCCGTTGAAAGGCAGGTTGGTTATCTTCCGCTGGACGTCGGGTTTGAGGCCAGTCAAGCGTAACCAAGCAGAACGCCTCGAACAGATACCATGGGAGTATCCGTGGGCAGCCAGATCAGATGAGTCAGCGGAAGCACTAATCACCTGATTAGCCACTAGACCTCCCTCTTGTAGAATTTCTCTAAAGTCTTGCTGGTCCTCTTTTGGGAGTTTGTCTGCAAAACGTCCCAGTGAATCCCACAAGGATCTATCATACCTCCCCAGCAGAGCGGAGGAACTGGAGACCTTCATGATAGAAGCTGAAGTGTTGCACATCCTTCTACCTAAAGAATCCATCAGTTTACTATCCTTATCCGGAGGCGCTGAGGAGGAAGACATAGCTGAGTGCGTCTTTCTAGCCGCCGCCACAATGATGGAATCCGGAGGAGGATCCGATCTAAGGAACAACGGATCTTGGTCCGGAGCCTTGTACTTTTGGCTATTCGGGAAGGAACAGCTCCCACCGTTGCCGGTGTCAAAAAGTTTGCATAGCAGGTTCGAGAAGGCCTGGGCGAAGAGGAAGCAAAGGCCGAGTCGAGGAGCGATGATGAAGAGTCTCAAAAATCACTGAGGAGGTAACAGTCGGGACATACATAGAAATGTTCAGCTTATTCGCTCCTCTACAGAGAACTTCACTAAAAGTGCTGAGGTCATCGATTGGAGAAACTCTTGACGGAGGTGTAGCTGTCAAAGTTGGAGAATAGTCTCTGATAGAGGACCTGGTGGAAGAAGACCGGGTGGGAGACCTATGCCGCCTTCTCTTCGGAGAAGAATGATAAGAGCGAGATCTGTCCCTTGATCTAGCATGGAGAGCATGTGAAGATCGTGATCTGCTTGGAGTCCTCCTTCTGGAAGAAACCACAGTCGGTGATCTTGATCTTCTAGGCGTTTTAGGGGATGGAGAATCCCTGGACAAGCGTGAAGGAGAATAGGTACGGGAAAAATCAGACCCCGGGCTACTGAGGGCCCTAGGCTTCCTGCGCCGTGCATCTTCACCAACCACCGGAGAGCCTTCCGGGGAGATCTGGACAATATGCAGTCCTGGAGAAGATCCAGATTTTGACGATAGAGATGCAGCTCTAACCTCATCCAAGGCAACAGCAGGCTCTTTAGCTCTCGACGTCGAGCGCCTCGACGTCGACCTTTGTTTTTCCCTCGACGTCGACTTCTCCCTTGACGTGGGATGATGGCTAGGAGGAGTTAAGGACTTCGCTGCCCTCGACGGCGACCTCACCTCCCTCAAAGGTGTCCTCGACGTCGACCGTCTACTCAGGGACTTCGACGTCGAACGCACTCGCCTCCTCGACGTCAATAGCCTCGCCGTCTTCGACGCCGACTGGTCTCGCGGCACCCTTGCCGTCGGCAAACTTCTCGACGTCGACCTACGGGGAGGTGACGGAGAGTGCCTTGACGTCGACGGATGTCTCGACGTCGATGGATGTTTTGACGTCGATCGGTCTTTGCCATGGCTATACCTCGAGCCCGAGGTAGCATGCTTCGACGTCAATACCTTTCTCGACGACGGAGACTCACACCGTCTCGACGTCGGAGATTGTGTCGGTCGCTTCTTCGACGGCGGCAACGACGTCGACGGCGAACAGTCCGGAATCTGCCGTTTCCTCGATGTTGAAGAGGCAGAATGATGCTGGCGTCGATGTTCTTGAAGAGAGGAGGGCTCTTGACACGCAAGGCCACTTCCCAGCCGGGTTTTCCTCTCTCGATCACAGCCTGAAGGCGAATCCTCTCCCTGTCGCGAAGAGTCCTCGTAGAAAACTTACTACAATGGTAACAAGTGTCAGGCTTGTGACTGGAAGGAAGACAGGCGATACACACAGAGTGTGGATCAGAGATGGCCATCTTCTTTCCACAGGATGGACATTTTCGAAAAGAGCTGGCATTCTGACAGAAAAAGTTTGAAATTTTGTCAGAGAATGATAATAAAACACTGCCAGCACAGGAAAATCGCAAAAACCAAAGAAGAAAACAATTCCTGACAGAAAAGTCAGAAAAACTGTCGAGCTCAAGCTCCAGGATCCTCATAGAAGGAGCCGGAAAAAAGAACTGACCTAACTGTCACCTGTGGTGCATGATGGGAGCAGAGGGTCTCCTGGAGGCCTTAAAGGCAAAGTGTCCAAGTTCTTGGAAGCCTTAAAGGCAAGGTGCCAGTGTTTTACTGTACGGTGATATTTATTCAGCTATGCAGCCTATGGGACAACTGCCTGCTATTACATGTTTTCTTCTCTGAAAATAAAGGTTTTTCTTGCATAACACTATTACAGTGTATGTTCTCTATTACAGAGTGTATATAGGAGATTGTCTGTACAGGGAAAACCTTTGTAATTTTGGCATTTTGCCTTATTGGAATTTGTTAGGCTGCATATTTATGTATTTATATACATGTATATATGTATGTCGCGGAAGTGCTATGCACTTGTGATCCCCCAACATACTCATATATATATGTATATTTCTATATGCTCCGGGATCCCGCAGATGGGCGGGGATAATTCAGTGCTTATGACTATTGATGAGTATCCCCTGGAAGAGAAGTTTAATTACTAAAGTACAATTTATGTTACAAAAGAATTTTGTCTCCCTGGCTTAATCCACGAAGCGGCAGAACAACAGTACTTTGAAATCCAAAGGAAAATATATTAAGTGGGGGACAAGCAGGGCCGCCTTTTGGTTTGGCTAAGCAGGAGAGAGGAAGGTGCCAGGTAGGTGGAAGATCAGAGATACAGATGGGCGCTACTATACTGCTGACTCGGACATAGATAAGGTATTTGCAGCAGTAATCATCAAAGGGAAAGTGGTGGTCTGTACTCGTTAAGATCATGGGTTATTAAAGACACGGTGACACTGGAACAATAATGTCAACATTCCTCACATACCGCAGAGACATTTACAGCAGCTCTGTCACCAATGCTGGATGAACTGTTCTTAATGCAAAAATCCTTGCATAGACGTTTTGAAGCCATTGTCTTAAATAATAATAGTATGAAATTGCAGTATGTTTTGTTATGAAATATTGCACAAGAATTAAGTCAATTTTGCTCCTGTGTGCCTTGCCAAGAGAGGCCAGAATTCCAATAGAAAGAGGAGGAAATTGGTACGAAAGAGTAGGATAAGAGGGAAAAAGTCACTACTTCATCTTCGGTCTATATCTCTAGAGTCCCAAAGGTTAATAAAAAGAAGGAGTGAGCGTATGGGTTCAGGAGATTAGGGTTTTTTAATAGTAGACCGTGAAAACCCTCAGTTAAGTGAAGCCGATACCAGGTTAATGGGATGTTAGGGATTAGGGGAAAGTGGTAAAAACTGGATTAATACGTAGAGAGTGATACCCCAATAGTGATGCCAAATGGTTGAAGAAAAGTCCATAGTATGTAACTAAAAGTGTAATATAGATAAAAGAAGTCAAACAAGGAATGTTACAGAATTCTACAGAAAAAATAAAAGTGTGGGAACAATTTAAACGATAGCAAAATAACTTGCGGAAGCGATATCATGTCCTAAGACAGAGATGGAGGAAAGGCCAAAGGGTTATTTCCCTCTTACTGGGGGTGGAAAAATATCAAAAACCAGCTTTGCGGGCTCCAACAGAATGTTATCTTTCGACATGGTAAGAGACAGTAAAAAAAAAAAAAGCTCAAGCATGAAGGCCACTAAACAGCTCCCACCTTGTGCAAGCGTTCTCTAACTGTCCTTCACTGCAACCTATCTCCAATTTTATATTACCAATGGATGATTGCCAACCAAATAAATGTTGGTATTGAGATAAGTTAGACCAACCCGTGTATCACAAACTTTTGGCTGCCAATTTAGGGATTGCCTGCATTTGAGGAAATATTCATGTCTACACTAGACACTGTTCCTTTACCCTAAAGAACTCACAGGCAAATAGCATCCAAAAGCATGCAAAATATATACTCTGATCTAGAGCAACACTCCAACTTGTTCAATCTCTTCAAAGAATTGAAGCACTCATAATAAATACATAGTCCGCTCAAGAAGAGAAGATAAACTGCACTGACTACACGGTTAAGAAAAAAACATAGAAGCGTGTAAATGCAACAGTACCCCCTGAGAGGGTATCACAAGAGGAAAAGAGCGGTTATTAGTTCACTACCATAGTCCTTAAGAGAACATAAAACGAAGTCCAATAAGGACTAAGCTGTATATCAGAGAGATCTATTGTATAGAAATAGACTACAAAAGTAGTATTTCTGAAGAGCTATACAATAGCAAACCAATACCCCATGTAGAGTAAGTTATGTACCCAATAAGGGGTATAACCTCGAGACCAAGCTCTTCTTCAGAGTAAAACAAAGAATAAATAACCAGCTACACAGCTGTAAATGCCATCCGGAGATTAAAAAAGTCAAATCCGCAGACAAATCGTCTCATTAAATGCAAAAAGTAGTGCTTAACTCTTCAACACTACAAGACGTAGCAGAGGTTGGAAATAATCCTTAAAAATAAGAACCAAAGCCGTAGATACATAAGAAATAAACAAAAGACCTGATAAGGTTAAATTACAAATGGCCAGCAATGAGGCGTTGTACCGCAGAATCAGCATGGCTGTCAAATAAATAGGCTCCATCAAAGGGCAAGTCTTTCAAACTCTCCCAAACATTATCAGGAAATCTTGACTCACGCAACCAAGCGTGTCTACCGAGAGCAATTGATCGAGCCATAGCTCTGCCAATAGAATCTGTTGTGTCCATCACCGATTTAATATTACATTTTGCCATCTCACGGCCATCCTGCACAAGCTGAGAGAGTTTAGCCCCGACCCCTTCAGGAAGGGAAGGAAGCATTTGGTTGACAGAGTCCCACAACGTATAGGAAGCCCTTCCTAAGACACAAGATGTGTTCAATGACCTCAAGGCCGAACTAGTCGACTCAAAAGATATTCCGGCCACACATCTCCAATCACATAGACACTCTACCTGGCCGAAGCACTGGAGAAACCTCCAAACTTGTCAAAGCTGTAGCAGTTAGCACAACAATCCTTTAACAATAGGGTGTCGAGAAAGACAAGCAGGGTCGTCCGGAGCAGGACGATGACAATGCGAAATGGCACGATCAACAGAAATACCGGACATCAGCCTTGCCCAAGTACCCAGGAGAATGTTGTACAGAGACTCTCCATAAGGTAATAAAGTTTCAACACCTGTGACACCTTGGTGAAGCAGATCTAATAATGGAACAAATGACAAAGTCACCTACGGAAGCTGCAATTTTAGTATTCCAGCAGCTCTCTTAACAGTCTCAACGAAAGCTGCACTAGCCTCCGTCGCCATTCGTGACGGAGAAAGCAGATCATAAGTAGGAGACGGTTGCAGACTACTGTCTCCACCAAATGTTGCCAAAGAACCTCCTTCCTGAGGCTGACCAAGACCAACCAAGCGGTCGGTGTCACCAGTATCTACAGAGTCTTCTTGCAATACTGGAGAAATAGCAACATAACCAGCTTCATCCTCAATCGGAAAAGGAGAAGGTGCAGGAACTGCAGTGGCTATAAGAAGCATCTCCGGCGCTGATCAACGTCAGGACGGCGTCGTTTTGACATGCACCGTGAATGGGGTTTCCGGCGTCGACAGGAAGCCGCACCGGGCTGTGTCCAGATGTCGTAATGACTCCAGGTACGGAGTTGAGGTCCTCGACCAGCGCCAAGGGCGAACCCGCCAGCATGCTCCCGATCAGAGTCCCTTCAACCTCTTTGGGGTAAGAAGGCGCACCAGGGGATGGTGTAGACCCAAAGAAGGATTGCAGAGCATGAAAATATGCCTGAATCTGGGTCATAGTCACCCCGGCTCCAGGTTAAGAAGGGAGGCTTGGGGTTGACTCCTGTGCTAAATCCTCCGGTAAGGAGCAGGAGGAACCAGCAACAGCATCACAACTTTGTGAGTCCGAAGACTTCCGTGATCTCGATCCCTTCTGATGGGATTTCCATGACTTGGACGAGCGAAGCACACGGGAATGGCTTCTGGAACGGCCCTGCACAGGAACTTCAGAGCGGGAAGTAGATCGACGTCGCCTAGACTCCGAACGGGAGAGCCGCGCCGTTAACAACTTAATTCGCCTTTCCCGCAAGGACTTAAGCTTCAGCCTCTTACAGGCTTCGCACTCCTTGGAGTCGTGGTGCTCTCCTAAGCACCACATACAGATGTAATGCGGATCCGTAGCTGACATCTGTTGAGTACAGGTCTTGCATGTCTTAAAACCCGAAGGCATAGGCACACTGTTACCAGACGCAAAAAGGCGTCGAAGTAGGCCAAAAACAGAAGGCCAGAGGAACCACTTCTCCAGATCCGCGTTGAAGTGTGAAAAAGAAGAAACTGACGTCCAAGCCCCGGAGGGAACTTATATGGCTCCACTGACGTCATATCCAGAGATGATGTCACCGCGGAGCTGTACAACGCCATCCCCCAGCGCGCGGAGGTACTGCTGAAAAGTTTCCGGATCCAGTCTGGCGCCTACGAGAATTCAAAGTTAAGGAATCTGTGGCTAGATGTCTCTATCAGATATAAGCATGTGTTGTAAAAACTCAAATTCTGCGCTCATTGAGAGGATTGTTGTGGTGAATATCTATGAGGAACTGGATGGAAAGTTATATAACACTGAGCAAACACAATTGCAACCTATCTGCTATGTATGAAAATAACTCCAGTCTTAATCATGGAAATTGCAAAATACGCTGAAACCCTCTGCAGGAGGGTATTGTTTTAGGAGATATGCGCTCTGTATATAATATACCATTACTAGTTTTCCCTAAACGTGATAATATGAAAATAGCACAGGAAATGCAAAAAATTGTAGTTGAAGGAGAATTTATTGACCGTAATGGGGGTGGGGGTACCAACATAACAATACTGGAAATTTTACCTGTGTAAAAACTTCCAGGTACTAAACTTGGAAGGCTGCAATCACTGGCCCCTATCAATGGGATTACACACAAAAATGAGGGAACAAGATAAAACAATACCTTTGAAAATTAGCTTTCCCAAATGACGCGTATTGATGAAAAGCAGTTGGCAATGTTGGCCTGATTTCAGCTCTCAACGGATTTGGACATGGGAGACAGGAATCACCAGGGGTCAATAGACTGATACTCCTCTATAATAAAAAAAAAAGGCTGTTGACTGCTTACAAGTACTTCTTAGGAATAATGCAACCAGTAAGGCACAAGCAAGCGTAGAAAGGTCAAAGCATGCTGTTTGGTATAATTCCCATTGTCAGGATTTAAAGAGACAACTGAGAAAGCTAAGGCAGTACAAAAGGCAAATGAGGAATAATGACTGTGACAAGATGTTCAGAGAAACCAAGGCAAAACATCCTATAATAATCAAACAAAACAAAAGACTCCTTTAGAATTCCAACTGGGGGGAAATGTTATTCGCTTCGAAAAGATATGAACAATTTATGGAAGCTTGTGCAAAAAGGGTCATATAAAAATGACCAGGCCCCAATTTCAATAGTCCCAAAAGATTGCTGGGTCAGCCATTTGACAGCATTATATGGGAATGAATATGAGAACCTGAGTGGGGAAGGGGCCAAGCCTGATGAGGGCCTACTGTCCATCTGTCAGAAAATGCCATACAAAAGATAATCTCTGCACTTAACTTGTTAAGGCAGCGGGACCGGATAAACTGTCGGCAATTAGCATTACATTTAGCATTTATTGGAGGGCCAGGTTTTTTGTATAGCTTTTAAAGCAATCATTATTTTGGGCTCTTTTACCAGCAGTTGGAAACACGCAATAATAAGGCCAGTATTAAAAAGCGACCACAAATTCTAATCCCAAAAATTACTGTCTCATAAACTTACTTGACATAGGTGTAATTTTGGGTTTTTTCAAAAGCAATTCTAATGAACTTAAAGGGTTGGACTGAGGAACCAAATTTGTTCCCATTGAACAAGGGTGCTTTAAAGAGGGGCACATCCACAACGGATGATTGTTTTAGTCTATGGGCAATGGCCCAAAAAGTAACTACGACAAGAGGTAATATGCTGTGGCTGTTTTTGTTGATCTTCGTACTGCCTTTGACCAAGCACAACGAGTTATCCTCAGGCAAAAACATTGTAGTATGAATATAATCCCAGTAGCCTGCTGGCAGTGTTGAAATCATTGCGTAAAGAGAACTGGGCCAAGGTAGTTCTAGATAATAATGACACACTTTTCCGAAAAAGTTCAATTAAACCCAGCTGTCGACAGGGATGCAAAGTTTGTCACAGATGATGTTTGCATCACATCTTGCAGACCTGACATAGTGGAGCGGCACAAACCATGTTTACTTTGTGCAGATAATTTTTCATTTTGAATGTCATGCAGTTGGGTTTGCAAACAGAATTAGATGCCTTTAGCAAGTAATTTTAGTGGAATAAATTAACAATTAATATAAAAAAAGGGTTGGTATTTGAGAACAAATGCAAGCATTTAAACTGAAAGATAGAAAAAATGGCTGTGAAAATAATCAAGTCCTATAAATATAGAGGAGTGATATTTAACATTAAGCTAAATTGGAAGATTCATCTCGAAGTTTTGATAACGGGGGTGCTATTTACTGTGTGTAGTGGGGGTGGGGGGTGTTAAGAAATTTAAAAGAGACTTTGGGGGCCCTTCAATTGAACCCATCCTCACAGCTTTTAAACTATTTATATGGGACAGAGATCTTCAGTCTAGGGTCTAGTCATGATAGGGAGAAATTGCATTTTAGATATTCCTTCATATACTATGATTCAAGCAATTAGGGTGGCAGCTACATTGAATTCTATAGACTAGGTCTATACAAGACTCTATGAAGCCAGCATAGAGGGAACTGCTCTAGACTGGATCGCGTCCTACCTTCGAAACAGAACTAATGTCATCCATACCCCACCTTTCTCGTTCAAACCATACTCCACAAAAGCAGGGGTCCCTCAAGGCTCTATCATCTCGCCCATGCTTTTCAACATCTACATGAAGTCATTACCGGAACTGATTAATCAATTTCACCTCGCGTGCTATAACTATGCAGATGACACGCAAATACTCCTTCAACTGGAATGCCCCAAAGACATTGGAAAATCCCCAATTTTCAGTTGCAATGTACTTGCTTCCATTGTGCATCTATGTACCTCCATGTACTTGCATCTGTGTGTCTGTTACTTTTCTACTGAAAAAGCATATCCAATGCACTACCCTATTTCTCATCCTGTACCTCTATCAATATCTTTAATCTACATATACTTACCTCCTTTATGCATCTATATACTTTCAATGTACTTATGGATCTATATATTTATCACTTTCTTCTAATTTAGCATTTCCAATGCACTACCCTATTTCTCAGCCTATACTTCTCTCAATATATCTTCTAGCCCAACTTTCTGACTCATCTCAAACTTCTTTCTACTACTCTTTCCAATGAACTACCCTATCTCTCACCCTATACATCTATCAATATATCCTCTACATCCACTCTCTCATTTATCCCAAACCGCATACCACTACTATGATCCCCAAAATAACCCTTTCTAGACTCTCTCATACTCTACCCCTCCTTGCATCATCTGACACCTCTTTTACTATACCGATCCCCCAAAACAAACCTTTCTAAACTCTTCCCCTCCAAAAACCCTTTTTACTCATCCAAAAGCCTCCTCCTACTGCTATGACCCAAAAAAACAAAAAACAAAAAAAAATCCTTCACTCTTCTATCCCTCCACTATCATTTTCAATCAAAATAACAGACTAACATGTTCACTTCTCAAATTCCATATTCCACTATACTAATTCACCACTAATCCTTTATGGGTTCCAGAGTAGCGTGCTACTCACCAATAAAGTGTTTCAACACCCCATCAGGGTTACAAGCGCTATATAAATGCAAACCTTTTTCCCTTTTCTATCCCGCCACCTACCCTTCTCTATCCAAATAACTGAATAACATATCCACCACTCAAATTAATTTCATGCTTCACCATACTAATTCAACACTAATCCTTATGGGTTCCAAAGTAGCGTGCTACTCTCCAAAAAAGTGCTTCAAAACCCCATCAGGGGTAGCAAGTGCTATATAAATACAAACCTCTTTCCCTCTTCTATCCCGCCACCTACCCTTCTCTATCCAAATAACTGAATAACATATCCACCACTCAAATTACTTCATATTTCACTATACTAATTTTCAACACTAATCCTTTATGGGTTCCGGAGTAGTGTGCTACTCGCCAGAAAAGCGCTTCAACACCCATCAGGGGTAACAGGTGCTATATGAATGCAAACCTTTCTTCCCCTTCTATCCCTCCGCTATCCTTCTTACTACAAATAACTGACTAATATCCACCACTCAAATTACATTCATATTTCACCATACTAATTCACCACTAATCCTTTATGGGGTTCCGGAGTAGCGTGCTTCAACACCCCACAACAAGCGCTATATAAATACAAACCTTTTTTCCTCTTCCATCCTTCTGCTATCCTTCCGAATCCAAATAACTGACTAACCTATCCACCACTTAAAATTTACTGCATGTTTCACTATACTAATTCAACACTAATCCTCTATGGGTCCCGGAGTAGCGTGCTACTCGCCGAAAAAGCGCTTCGACGCCTCGTCAGGGGTAGTAAGCGCTATACAAATGCAATTACAATACAATACAATTAATGGAATGCCACCGTATCAACCCTTCATTTATGGTCGTGGCATAAACAAATAACTGCAAGTAAAGTAAAAGTGTTGTCACTTGTCCAAGGAAATATGTTAAAGTGAGTTATGACTGGCGCAAGGCATGCAAGAGATCAAATTTCAAGGTTGGTGCCATACTTTAAAATAAAGGATTGTAAAACTGGAATTTTGTTACATATATCAAAAAGGTAATTAAGGGAGAGAGGCGCCCTGAAATACAGGAGCAGTAGTCTGGAATATCTCAGTACAAAGAAGTCCAATACATTTCTTAGAGGGTCTTGGGTACATGTAACTCCCTACCCCTATCTATCCAATATACTTAACCCTGAAATGCGTTTGGCAGTTCTAAAATTTCAAGTTGGGCTGAACTCCACCCATGCAGGGCATGTGGGATAGTTAATGGTATGGAATGTGTAAGGGAACTATAATTAAGGGCTAGGAATGGGCTGCTCCGCTTTCTTTTTCTTAGCCTTCGCTTGACATGTCACACCGAATCTTTCCACTAAGAAGCTGAGTTGCATGAGACTTTTTTTTTTTGGAAAGTTTTGTGAAGAATTGTCAAACATCACCAAAGTTACTACCAAACCATAAAATCAATTTCCTATAGAACCATGGTCTTAACTATACCTACCCAGCGGCAGGGCCGGACTGGCCGTAGCGGGCACCGGGCGTTTTCCCGGTGGGCTGGAAGGGTGGGGGCCAGTTTTGGAGCTGTGGGGACTTTTTTTTTTTACAGGGGGCCAGTTTTGCAGAAGTGCTGCAATATTGTCCCCCTGTAACAAAAGAGGCAGCAGTGCTTAACACTAATCCCCTGTCACCCCCCTCCCTGCCAGTACTCCCCCCCCCACACCCACCTGCCAGTCCAGCTGAATTTCCAGGGCTGGTTTGTGTTCCTAGTCCGGCCCAGCCGCGACCCCAACTGGGATATATACACAGTTCCTCCTTTCACAATCAAAAGAGGTGCACCAGCTCCGGTTGTGTAGCTTTCAAAATCGTTTAATTCATGAAAATGTACAGAGGCAAGAGGCTCACACTCCCAACGTTTCTGCTCGCAAGAGCCTTGATCACGGGAAAAGTCTCTCTGATTTTCAAATTGCCCACGTGACTTCTTTTTAAAGCGCAGGCCGTATTTTTCCACAGAGTGCGCAAGGGAATTAGTAATAGACTTTAAATGAACGGAGAATAGCGCGATTTGATAAATGTCATTTTAGTATTCAGCGCTAAAAACCTTCTTTTCATTTCATGTCATTCCCATTGCGAAAAAAGTTCAGTGTGCCCCAGATGCACTTTCTGCTTTTACATTCTCACTTACTCTTTTAAAAGCAACATCAGTCAGCAATATAGGAATTGCTTCCTTCTGCATCCCTTACTTTCCACGCACTAAGAAATCCTTTCTTTTCTCAGGGGCAAGCAGGTCAGGCTCCCACATCTATATATATATATATATAGCCACTGAAAAAAAGCAAAGCTTAAAGTAACGTTATAGTTCGGTGAATTTGTCAATGACAACATTAACGTTTAAAACAAAAAAAAAGAAATTCACAAGTTATAGTTCGCAGCACGAACTATAACTTACGCCCAAACCATGCTTATGACCTCACAATATCACTCATGACATGTTCTACGACATCATTTATGACATCACTGATGACATCTCAAATTACATCATTGATGACATCATCCAATAAGTGTGCTAGTTTGTTTTATAGTTTACATAGTGGCGGGTAAGTACCATATTGTGTACATAATTTTGTACAGCCTGGGTCCAGGTAATGTTTGTAAGTGTTTATAAAACACATAGGCTCCTAATGCACCATAGGAGTGTAGAGTTATTGAACACGTTGTAAATCTATGTATTCAAGAGTAACTGTGTGTGCATGTTAATATTAAAAAATATGCTGTAATTGTACACCATGATATATGAACGTATAAAAACAAATTTGCATCTCCGTTGTTGAATTCACCCGATATGACCTCCCCCTCTACCCAGAGTCAGAAATACGTGGTCAGGCAGGCCCTGCAACCTAGGCCTGAAGCAACTGATTGACAGATCACAGATGGGGGAGGGAACGTAACCCTTAGACAAATGTGCGAACAGGAAAATCCAGATCGATCTCACAGATACGCAGCAACACTACAATGGTCTCAAGAGATAAGCCCCAATAAAACACATTTGGCTGGAGGGGCACGCATTCCCAAAAACACCATAAAGTCATAAAGTCAGATGCCACACTGAGTTAGGAACACACAGCCAAACAGAACCCAGCAAGCACGTTACACGCAGTGATCAAGCGCTCCCCATGCCGGACATCTGGACACGTACCCACTAGCCCCACATAGTGTCCATGCAAGGTCCAGGCCCACCTGCGCCACTTATCAAATAGTCAGAATTATGGCCCCATGACTAGGCCCAAATTTCTGCCACCAGAGAAATGTACAAATCGTTTTATGATGCTTCATGTAATGTATAAAATGACGGCCAAAACCAACGTACTTTGAGACAGTCTGTAGACCCCAACTCTGTTGCCTGATCTCCCAGCCGCTTCACTTAATTACACCAACTGTTCCTGTTTTGCCAAATGCCTCTTGTCTTTTATTTTTTTAAGGTAAATTCATACTCGAGCAACATTTTGGAGAGCCAGCCAGGAGAGATTGGTTCCTCGAGCCCGACCGCAGCCGAAGGAACAGGACCCCGCCCATATGGTTTCAAATCTCCGCAACAAGATTGGTAAGCAGATGCCGCAATTGTTCGGAAGCTCTGCTGAATTCTTCTGGCTGAGGTCCGTCCTGAAGCCACCGTCAGTGTGTAAAAGATTACATCTGAACCTTAGTCCCAGCATTTGGTGTATGAAAAACTAGGAAGGGTGAGGATTGTTTATCGCTTGGACTACTGGGAGAGACACAGAGGGTACGCTTGTCTCTGGGTGTGATATAGGGGCCACTTGCACCGCTGGCAAGAGACAGAGGGTACACTTGATCCCTAGCATTGATACAGAGGTGGGGCCTCAACACTTGGACCGCTGGGCATGACACAGCCAGTACGCATGACCCCTGGGTGTGATATAGGGTGTGCTCATAGTAAATGTAGTTATTGCCGGTATAATCCTTGTACATATTTTCCCCACGATCAGAGTGGTATTTAAGTTTGTTCAAAAGACTTGTTAAGTTAGAAGTGTACTAACCCTTAAAAAGTTCCCAACCCATCATGGAGTCGCCTTTAAACAATATGCAAACTAGGTTCCCTACGCAGGCTAAAAAGCTAAATAAATGTTGCAGTGAATGGCACGCGCATACTAAAACACATGCTTTCCACTAGCCAGAAGTGGGAACCTTTGGCACCAACATAATCAAACACACGGGGACTCACATTCAAGCCAAATACATAGGACAGAAAAAAGGCTAAAAGAGAGGGGCTGTAAGAACTGTAGGTCAACTTCAAGGTGGCCCAACCTACAGTTTGACCCCAGAACCTGCAAGCAAGGCATCTGCACCTCCCCTACCATATACAGGATCAGAGGTGCTGCCATTCCTGCACTGGGTCACACCAATCCGCCAGTCGAGGGGGCCGAATGCCCCCCCTCCCCCCACCAGACAGCAAACACCTAGATCCAGGGCAGGGAGATTGCCCAACTGACTACCTCAGAGATTTGAGCCACACCCCAGTTCGGCGCTGAGGCTCCCACAAACTAGAACCCCCATCTGTCACATTCAAAACATCAAGGCCCAGTATTCCCAGACAGCGACGCCCCGGGTGGGGGTAGGAAAAGGGATCCCAGCCCCCCGAGACCTAAGGGCAAGGGTAGTCACTACAGGTCCTGAGCGCATGGCAATCACCGACTGACCCCGAGAGAGATAATAGCAAGAGATGACAGGGAAGACTTTGCCCATCCGTTCTGCGACCTACTAGCAGACTGGACTAAGGAGGGGAAGTGATTTTGCCAGTCCTGGCCTAAAGGGGGTGGGGGGTCATTTGGGCCAGAGGACATTGCTATGGCAGAAAATTGTGCCAGATATGAGAAAGGGAATCTTGATTGGGATTTCCCATGTTTGCAGCAAAGCCTCGTAAGGTGGGAGAGAAAACAAGTTGAGAGAAGAAGGGAAACAAGACTAAGCACAAAGAGGTTGGATCAGGACCAGGACGCCGCTGCAATATCCCTGAACAGAGAGCACATGATCTTGGTCAGTACAGCTGTATCCGTGATGGCACAGAAGGCAACGGCACCAATGAAGGTGCCGCTGCAGAGGTTGAGGAAGGATCTAGCAAGTAGCAACAGGGTTCGAGGAAGTTGTGCAGAGAACCCCCCACGGCCAGGACCAAGTCACGTCCTCCCCTACCATCACAGATTCCACTAAGCAACAGAGTCAATGCAGGTCAACCCAACAATCACAAGTCATGTGATATTGGTGGCCCTACGTTCTGATGAGGAGCCCACTGTGACCATATTGATAAATGCACACCCAACAGCTGTCTGATCAACACGGGGGAAACAAAGTCCTGTCAAAAAAAAGGGATCGTACCCCTTGTGGAAAGATTCCATGGACACGCAGGGGTTCTCGGGTGCGGTCATGAGGGTTCTCTTCATGAAAGCCCTTGAGTTAGACATGGGAGGCAGCCGTGTGAAGGGGCAACTACTATATCACCCCTCTTCCCCAAAAAATCTTCTAGGTAGAGACATGATGGCCAAGCTAAATATGACCATTCATTTCAAAGAGGACGGGACAATGACATGCTCAACCCCTGGGATTGCCCAGACAAGGCTCATGTCCCTAATCCGCCTACATTGCACAGCCGAGCAGGCAAGAGCGACACACGCTGATCAGCCAGCTTTTACCAATGCCGTCCTCACCCTCATTGCTAAACCACAAGAGCTGCTAGGTCGAAAGGTGCAGTTGTCCCATTAACTTGTGTTCCGGCGGGAAGGTCACTGTAGGAAAGTGCCTCTTTTGACATGGCTAGTCCCTACCTTTTACCTGATGTCTGATAGGATTTCGAACTATAAGTGCATTGGGTCCCTGCTAACCAGGTTCTCAGTGGCAGATCTCTTTCCCAAAACCAGTACCACGATTGGCACAACTTCAGTTACCCCTGTAAGTCCCTAGTAGATGGTACCCCTGGCTGCGTGTCTTGCTGCAGGGAAATCCTAAGAGTCGACATGGCACACAGCCCTGTGTGCCATGCCACCCATACACTACATAAGATATAGGTAAGTAACTCCTACTGCAGGCCATTAGCCCTAAAGCAGGGTGCACTAAAGCCTATCTGTGGGCATATCAGCATGAGCAGATATGCCCCATCAATGTCCAGTCTATTCTGAGATGTTGAAGTGCACGGGGAAGCCATGAAGAGTACATGGGCCGGATACTTATCAACACGACCTTCGTAACTCCAT
Organism: Calotriton arnoldi; assembly: GCA_963921515.1. NCBI lineage: Eukaryota > Metazoa > Chordata > Amphibia > Caudata > Salamandridae > Calotriton > Calotriton arnoldi. The sequence goes on along the minus strand of CAWUFW010000952.1, from coordinate 1,270,518 downwards.
GATGGCTTAACTGATCCCAAAGATGTTTGGTACCAAACATCTTGACTAAAATCCTCACTGATGCCAATGGTGGATTGATTAATATATTCCCACAGGAGTCCCTTTTAGATGCTCCCCTAAGAACCTACCAACCACTGGTGTGGTTCCTGACTTGTTTTCCCCAGCCTGCCACTACCAGACATGTTTCTGACCTCATGGGGTGAGAGCCAGCGCACTCAGAGGGCAGAGACAAAGCCTGCTCTAGGCCAGGGCTCGGAAAATCATAAAAATGTTACTAGACCTGCAGGTCTAGTAACTATAATAATATACTCGACCTAACTGTAATATTCTTGACCCGTGAACTGGTCTCAAATTGTGTGATCCTAGGCAAATATTTTGTCTTATGGAGCCGCCTTTTTCTTTATTATCACATAAGAGAGCACCTTCAAATATGCAAGTTCACTATTTCTGCTGTACAAAAAAACTTTTTATTTACTAGACTAAATGTTTTCTCCATGTATAACAAGATTGAGCCCATATATTGGTTACTCATGATTCCTGGCTTGCCTCCTAGTCACTAAAAGCATTGTCATCTGAACAGGAGCAGTTCATGTTTAAAAACTCACTTTTTGCATGCAGACACTGTTGCGGCAATGGGTCTGCCGATTGAATGGTTTTGCCTATTTTATGTAATGACACCTTATTTGTTCTGCAAAACTCAATAAACAGACTTTGAGCAAAAAAAAAAAAAAAACCTCACTTTTCATAAATATATTACCAAAGCATTATGCGGTAGTGCATTGTCATTTACAGATAGAATATGTTCCATTGCAATGGCCACAAAACCTTCCCACTAACATGTAGTTTTACTGATAATTTTTTTAAATTGGGTTTCAGCAAAAATATTTAAAATTTGCAGATCACCAAGTAAAGTGTTCTAATTTGTTTTGATCCTATAAAAATATTTTTTTCACCACAGAATTACAAAAATGGGTCTTCATAACTAGTGAAATATATTTGAAATGTTTAAACAGTTCACTTAGCTATTTCAGTGTTGTGTTAGAAAAAAAGCCTAACATCTTAAAGCCTTTCATTTAACATGCTTAGCACAGCTAAATTGTCACACAGTTCACTTTACCAAATCCTCTAACTTAAGTCATGGAAAGAAAAATAAATGAGCTGACTTTTGACCTCTGTCTCTGAAAGTCAGCAAATGTGACACGATAACAAGGTTTAATGGCATTTTTATTGCTCTTTAGCTTTGTAAGCAATAAAGATGCCTTTAAATCTTGTTATCTAACCACATTTGCTCTGCTTTCAGAGACAGAGGTCAAAAGTCAGTTTGTCTTCCCGGAAGTTAGATGATTTTCAACTTTCTGGCGAGTAGTCCCTAAAAATAGCTCGTCCTGAATAACTCTTGCTCGACTATACAAGTGGGCGAGTAGATTTTTCGAGTCCTGTAGGCAGAGGTGTTTCACACCTCCTCCACGACAGGATGGCCTTCTGTGGGTGGGAAGCTTCAAAGGCGATGCCGCCTTTGAAATCCAACCCAGGAACATCCAGAGAGTAGGGGAAGCCAAGCCCCCTTTCCTGCTCCACTTTTGGCAGGAGGAAAGGTGGGAAAATTAGTTAGGCTAGGAAGAGGGTCCCCACTTAGCTTACATAACCTTTTGGGCGGGGCAGGCGATGTGAACCCCTCTTCTGAAATTCCACCATCTTGGGATGGTGGGAAAGCATTCTATCAGGGCTAGGATAGTGCCTCTTCCCAAAGTAAGGGGTCACTAGAGGGTGTAGACAGCCTAAACATAGGTAGCCCATTGACTACTACTTGTCTCCCCTTGTAACGCCTCTAAATTCAGAATTTAGGTGGCACCCCGACACCTGAACATCAGATTCCAAAGACAAGAAAAGACCAGGACAAAGAAGACCCGCTGAACGAGAAATGAAGCCCTGCTGCAGACCAAAAAGGCACCAAACCCTGTGTGCTGCTTCAAGGACTCAAAAATCGCTGCCTGCTGTGTCTCCCTGAACCTGAAAGGACTCCAAGAACCCCAGAGCACCTCCAGCCTTCCAGAAATCGCCGAGAAGCTTCCTTGGAGTGAAGGTATCACTCCCCTGCACACCTCAGGCACCGATCTCGTGAAGTCCGGTTTGTCGGCTTGCGGCTCCCCAATGACCTTGATGCAGCACCAAAGCAAGAGAAAGTACAACAGCTCCAGACGGTTAGATCTGTCTCCGCACCAAGTTTGGAGATACCAGGACCTACCGGAGCTGCAGCGTACTAATATCAGGGGACCCGGACCCCCAACGGCAAACACTGAGAAGAAAGTCCGCTCTGTACTCCCAAAGCACCATAATGAAGCACCCATCGAGGGACTTCAGGACACTCAAGACCTACTTCCTAAGTGGCCCAGCTGTCCGGGGATCGCCTCACAAGTTGCCTGCTCCTGACTGTGAGGACCTCAAGATACACGACGCCCAGCTTTCCTGTTTGCTCTGCACCCAGCCCCAGCACTGACCAACGAGCTCTGCTCCCGCGGTCCTCATGCCCTTGCAACCTCCTCCCTCTAAGGAGACCATCGGACTTACCTGTAACTCCCTCTGTGCAGTGCATTTTTAAGTGGCCTCCTTCGGCTTTGTGCACCAGCTTCCAAGACCTCAGCACTCTGCTCCTGGCTGATCAGGAACGCTCCCGAACTTCTCCTGGAACTTTGGACCTGGTCCTATCATTAACTTAAAACAAGAAGGTGAACTTTGTGAAAGCATTGCCTGAATTTCTATGCATTTTTCTGCTCTTTCCCCATTGTTTTCTATGGTGCGTAATTACACATAGAAGTGATATATTTATTGAACTTTGCAAAATCAGGTCTCCGAAAGTACTTACCTTAGAACTGTGTTCTTGGTCTTAAAAATTATATAACAATCGATATTATTTTTACAAATTGGTCTCAGATTTATTCTTGAGTGTGTGTCTCATGGATTGTCTCTGTCAGTCCAACAAATGCTTACCACTAACTAACCTCTGATAAGCCTAACTGCTCACCCACACTACCACAAAAAGAGATTTAGTATTGGAGTATCAATCAATCAATCAAACTTTATTTGTATCAGTTAATTAAAACCATTACAACGTATTAAAACATATGCAACAACAATGCAATTCATTTGGATCATCTGGTTGCGATTAAAACAAATGAGTATGTGTTCGTGAAGTAGGAGCACTTTAAAAACCGTATCTGGTATTGATATGACATTATAAAGTGCGAATGCGTTTGTCTTAAGATGCGTTTCGGCTTTATCGGGGGTGATTTAGTATTGTCCACTTATACCTCTGTATAGCCATTGGGGATCCCCCGGACTCTGTACATAGTGTACTTCATTTTAGTACACTGTGCAGAGAGCCATTTTCCTACATTGGTGGTTCAGCGGTGGGATAGAAGACTTTGCATTTGCTGGGACCACTTTGTCAATAAGTGACCACATGAGTAAATCCAAAAATTGCCTATAGAGAGTACAATTTTTTTATCGGTCTATTTTTTCTAAATTTCTAAAATTAACTGCTAGGGCCTTGGTTAAGTTCCTGAAATTAAGTGGTTAATAATTTAAAAGTCTGTGCTTTAGTTAGGACAAAGTATTCAGTGTATAGTTATTTTTTATAACTTCATAAAAAGGTCCCAACTTTAGTAAAATAATGCCTGGTTTTGATAGCCAAGCTCAAGAGCTCGACCTGACTACTTACATGAACCTCAACCATGCTGATGTAGGGCCCTGTGCAAGGGCTCAATCTGAGGATGAGGAGCCAACTAATGAAGAAGATGCTGAGAATGGACAGGGGTAATTCCCCTCTGACACAGCTAAGGTCCCCTCAGATGAGGACCTCATGCTAGTAAGATTGACCAGGAGACTGAAGTTAGAGGCTCAGCTCCTGGAAATAGAGAAAGAGAGAAAAGAGGTGGGCCTAGGGCCTATCTCTGGGGCAGCATACACATAAATAGGGAGAGTTTAGGTATGACTCAAAACTCCCCAAAGGGATTGTCCCTAACTATTGAGAGGGTGAAGGCATCACCAAATAGTTTACTGCATTTGAGAGAGCATGTGTAGCAAGAAAAGTAGCTAGAACAAATTGGGTTCCTCTCTTGTAGGAACTATTTTAAGGAAAATGCAAGGATAGACACCTGACATTGCCTGAAAAAGATTCTAAGTCTTATGACTTCATGAAAGGTACCCTGACTGAAGGCTTTGGACTCATCACTGAGGAGTATAGAATAAGATTGAGGGAGACTTGAAAAATCCAGAGTCTGTTCTGGGTAGAATTTGTTGACTTTTCAGTGAAAACACTATGTGGTTGGTTAACAGGTAACAATGTGAATTACTATGAAGGGCTTTACTATTTAATTATGAAAGGGCATCTTTTAAGTAATTGTTACAATGCGAAGTTACATCATCATCTGGAAGACCTAACTCCACTTTCTCCTCTAAAGTTGGGGAAGAAGGCAGACCAGTGGGTCCAAACAAAGGTGACTAAAACTACCACTGGTGGAGGAGACCAAAAAGAAAGAGGCCAAAAAGCCCCCTCAAGGTAATGGTGACCAAAAAGGGAAAAACAAAAATGAGTCTTCTTCAGGCCCCCAAAAATCTGCCAGGGGGTACGCCCAGAAACTCATCACAGCCCAAGGGAGGATAACAGGGTAAGAACTGGGATCCCAAAAAGGATTGGTGTCATGACTGTAGGGCACTTGGACACCGAACTGGAGACCCTGGTTGTAAAAACAAACAAAATGCATCTAGTCCACCTGCAGTTGCCAATCTCCCGATGGGATCTCAGGAGAGCACTGAACATGTCAGAGAGCTCACCGAGGCGAGCCTAGTAGGGGATGTGGATAAAGCCACCGTAGCTGTCTTAACATGCAACACTACAGAGACCATCCTATTATTTATGGGGTTAAGGTGGAGGCATTGAGAGACACTGGCGCTAGTGTCACCATGGTGATCAAGGAACTGTTGTCCTCAGAACAGTATCTGCCTGGAGGAACCTATCCAGTCACCAATGCTGACAATGTAACAACAAAACATCCCATGGCGATGGTGTCCTTTGACTGGGGAGGGGTTGCTGGTCGAAAAGAGGTAGCAGTGTCTTTATCCATCCCAGTTGATTGTTTGCTTGGCAATGATTTGGAGTCCTCAGCCTGGCCTGAGGCAGAACTGAGAATCCATGTAGAAATGCTTAGAATCCAACACTGGGTGTGTGTGAAAACCAGAGCACAGAGCAGAGCCCAGAGTGAAAAAAAGGTTCTTGAGTCTGGAGGAATTGCCCAGTCTTCCAGGAGAAAAGGCAAGCAGACTGGGGAGCCATCTCAAATCAGACACCAGACCCTTCTCCTAAGGGGGACGGAGAGTCAAGCCAGACAGAACCGAGCCTCAGAAGCTGGAGCCATACCAGGCTGAGCTTTTGGGCTGAGGGGGACCCTCAAGGGAAGATCTATGCCAGGGACAGAGGACCTGCCCCACTCTTGAAAGCCTGCGACAGCAAGCTACTGCACAGGAAGGAGGTGATATCAGTGGATCCCACAGGAGGAGGGGATCCTTTACACTGAAACCAGAGACCTTAAACCTGGTGCCGCTAGGAGAGTGGTAGTGCCTCAGAAGATTTATGGAATTCCGCCTCACTTTGGCCCATCACATCCCCATAGCTGGACACCTTGGCCAGACCAAGACTTGGAGAAGGCTAGTCAGCCACGTCTACTGGCCAGGGATGCACCATGCAGCAGAAGGTGAAGGAGTTATGCAACTCCTGTGCCACCTGTCAAGCCTGTGGCAAGACAGTTGGCCAACCAAAAGTTGGGGTTTCCTTTGAGATGGTAGGGATAGACATTGTTGGTCCCCTTGACCCTCATACAGCATCAAGAAACAGATATATTCTCGTGGTAGTGGATCATGCCACCAGGCATCCTGAGGCTATTCCCCTTAAGACTACTACAGCCCTGTAGTGGCTAGGGCCCTCATTGGTATCTTTAACAGGGTGGCCGTCCCTAAAGTGGTGGTATCATGTGGTTACCTGAAACACATGTGGAAGGAGTGTGGAGTGACCTACATGTTTACTACCCCATAAAATCCGCCATGTAATAGCCTTGTTTAAAGATACAAGACCATGAAAGGTATTATTGATGGACTCCCTGAAAAACTCTGGAGGAGATGAAATATCATACTGCCGTGCCTGATTTTTGCCTATCAGGAAATGCCACAGAAAGGAGTGGGGTTCTCGACATTTGAACTTTTGTTTGGTCATCCTGTTAGGGGACCATTGTGCCTTGGGAAGGAGGGATGGGAGAAGCCTCTCATTGAACCTAACCAGGACATAGTGGACTATGTACTTGGCCTCTGCTCCAGGGTGGCTGAAAACATGGAGAAAGCAAACAAAAACCTTGAGGCCAGCCAAAAGCTCCAGAAGCAAAGGTTTGACCAAAAGGCTGCTATGGTAGATTTCCAACCAGGGCGGAAGGTGTGGACTTTCGAGCCTATGGACCCTAGTGTTCTCCAATATAAGTTGAGTGGGCCCTACCCTATCCTAAAAAAAAGAAGTGGGTCACCTATCTAGTGGACCTTGGCTCTTGCAGCAACCCCAAGAGGGTCATCCATGTAAACCACCTTAAACCCTACAATGACAGGGCAGATGTGACCATGCTCATGGTTACGGATGAAGATCAGAAAGCAGAGAGTGAACCTCTCCCTGACCTCCTTTCCAACAACCCAAAATATGGGTCAGTGGAAGGAGTTGTCTTGTCAGACACCCTCACTGCCCAGCAGCAGACTGATTGCAGGCAAGTCCTAAATCAGTTTGCTGAGCTCTTCTCTTTGACACCTGGTCAGACTAGCTGGTGTACCCATGATGTGGACACTGGTGAAAGCCTACCTGTCAAAAACTAAATCTACAGGCAGTCTGATTATGTGAACGAGAGCATCAAAGCTCAAAGCTAAAGTAAGCAAGATGCTGGAATTGTGAGTCGTAGAGCCATCGGAGAGCCCCTGGGCCAGCCCAGTGGTGTTAGCCCCCAAACCTCATACGCAGGGTGGTAAGAAAGAGATGAGGTTCTGTGTGGACTATCCGGGTCTCAATGCTGTGACCAAAACCAATGCACATCCAATCCTAAGGGCAGATGACTTAATTAACAGGTTGGGGGCAGCCAAATATCTGAGTACCTTTAATCTCACATTTGGGTACTGGCAGATAGGTCTGACTCCAGGAGCAAAAGAGAGCTGCATTATCAACCCCAGATGGGCATTATCAGTTTACTGTGATGTCTTTTGGGCTGAAAAATGCACCTGCCATTCTTCAAAGGTTGGTGAACAAAATCCTTCCTGGCTTGGAATACTACAGTACAACTTATCTAGATGATATTGCTGTCTTTAGCGCCACCTGGCAGGATTATCTGATCCACCTTGGGAATGAATTCGAGGTTTTGAGAAGTGCAGACCTCACTATCAAGGCAAGCAAGTGCCAGATAGGGCAGGGAAAGGTTGTATACTTGGGCCACCTTGTTGGTGGAGGCCAGGTTCAACCCAAGATCCAGATAATTTTGGACTGTGTGGCTCCAACAACCCAAACTCAATTTGGGGCCTTCCTTGGCTTGTCTGGGCACTACAGGAGGTTTATGAAGGATTATGACACCATTGTGACACCCCTCACCGAACTGACCATCAAACGAATACCCAAAAAGTGACATTGAGCTGTCAAAAGGCATTTGAAACTCTGAAAGAAGCAATGTGCTCTGCACCTGTTCTGAAAGCACCAGATTATGCCAAATCATTCATTGTGCAGTCTGATGCCTCTGAACATGGCATAGGAGCGGTCCTATCCCAAATCAATGACCAAGGTCAAGACCAGCCTGTAGCTTTCATGAGTAGAAGGGTACTCCCCAGGGAACATCATTAGAGTGCCGTTGAGAGGGAAGCCTTTGCTGTGGTCTGGTCCCTGAAGAAGCTGAGGACATACCTGTTTGGCTCTCACTTCCTTGTTCAAACCAACCACAGGCCTCTCAGATGGTTAATGCAGATGATAGGTGAGAATACCAAACTGCTAATGTGGTCCATATCCCTACAAGGGAATGGACCTTCAAGAGGTACACAGACCTGGGACTTCCCATGCCAATGCAGATGGACTTTCCAAGTTCTTCCACTTAGACAATGAAGACTCTCTAGGGGACAGTTAGTGTCATCCTCTTTCGTTTGGGGGGCGGGTAGGGGGCATGTAGTAAAGTGCCTTTTTTGACATGGTTAGCCCCCACATTTTGCCTGATGTGATTTTGAATTGTAAGTGCACTAGGTCCCTCATAACCAGGTTCCCAGTGTCAGATCTCTTTCCCAAAACCTGTACCATGATTGGCACAACTGTATTTACCCATGTAAGACCCTAGTAAATGGTACCCCTGGTACCTAGAGCAGGAGTGCTGAAGAGGGTCCTCTGGAGCTGTAGCACTGGTTGTGCCGCCCGAGACCCCTCATCGAGGCCCTGCATACTGCCATTGCAGGCTGCGTGTCTTGGTGCTGAGAAATATGAAGTCGACATGGCACAATGCCCTGGGTGCCATGCCACCTATACACTGCATAAGATACAGCTAAGTCACCCCTACTGCAGGCCTTTAGCCCTAAGACAGGGTGCACTACATCCTATGTGTGGGCGTATCAGCATGAGCAGATTTGCCCCACAATGTCCAGTCTATTCTGAGATGTTGTATGTGCACAGGGAAGCCATGAAGAGTACATGGGCTGGATACTTATCAACACGAGTTTCATAGCTCTATGATGGCTTCACTGATTCCTATTTTGTTTTAATTTATTTTTTTATAAATGTATTTTGCCATGATGTCAGATTGGAGCAAAGAGTTGATATCACAATCAGAGCATGTCATATATCAGAAAAAAGTTATTCACAAAACTTACCAATATAATATTCATATTTCATATTAAGAGCTGACAGCAATAAATACATACAATCAATGATCATCACCCGCTAGAAAAAGCCAGAAAGAGGGGTGATAAAACTGATACAAGTTAAGGGTCATTACATTCAGCATTCATATAATCGAGACTAGCACCCCAAACCTTTAATCCAAGGCTCCTTCTATGTGGACCTTGAAGGGAATATAAACTGTGATCTAGACTAAAAATGGCAAAGAATCTAGCTCTCCACATTTCAAAATAAGGTGGTTCTTTTTGAAGCCAGGACGTAGCTATACACAGCCAAGCCACAGTAGTTGCCATGAATATAAGGTAACCCAATTGCGGTATAGCAGGTCTGGCAACCGAGCAGCTTGAGATACCTAATCAGATAGCCGTAGGCGTAATCCTAATTTTTATCCCCATCACTTTACTTAAGAAAGCCTCAATCCCTAAAAAGAGCTGGTTCAACTTAGTACATGAAAAAAACACATGGAGACTATCAGCTAGATCTGCCAGACAGCGAAAACATTTGCCATCGTTTGCACCCCCCCACTTCAGAATTTTTACGGGTGTATGATAAAGGTTAAAGATGGTTTTATAATGCTGTGCCCTTAGACTTGAGGAGATCAAGATTCTCTCAGCGATCTCAATAGACTCCTGTAGGAGCCCATCACCCTGGCCCAGTATAATATTCCATTTCTTATTTTGATCATCTAGATCATCCTCCTGAATCTCCAGAAGGCACATATAGAGGCTACCGATTTTCTCTCTACATTTGATTGCTTCAATAAGATCCTTTTTGCCAGTTTCCCCCAAATGCAGCTTTTTTTAGAAGATAGTCCTGTATCTGTAAATACTTTTAAAAAACTCTGTATAAGGCAGGCCGAATTTCTCTCTAAGTGCCGCAAATGTATACAAGTAATCCTTCTTGTAGAAATCCCCAATAATTGTCATCCCTCTTAATTTCCACCTAACCATAATTGTGTCCCACAAAATAGAGGGTAATAGCTGTGTTGCAGAAATATGTGTGTAATAACCTATTCTGCCAATTTTCAAGCTTCTAAGAACCTGCTTCCAGACTTTAAAGGCTGCCGAAAGGACCTTAAACCGAGTCTTTTTATAGTAGCTCGGTTCGATCACCCTGAAAAAAACATCTTTCTGCTTCTGCTCCTAACATCATTTGGTAAATAGAAGGAGAGGCTGATACGTTGCTACTTACTTCTCCTGTTAATAAAATCGACATATCCTGCAAGAGGCAGGCATAGTAATAAAGTGCGAAATTAGGGACTGCCCAGCCTCCCAAAGTTCTAGGTAATATCATAAACTTCATTGCCGTACGGGCTTGTTTCTGACCCCAGATGAATCTCCCCAAATTCATAGCATTCTCTCCTATATGTTTGATATCTACAAGCAATATCGTTAGACCATAATAAATTAATCGTGGCCCTGCAGCGTGCTACTTCAGCTTGTGCCAAAGCGCTTGACCCCTTATTACTCATACACTGTATCAAGCTGCATTCGGCCCTTCTCAGAAGCGCAAGATCCCCCCTCTAAGCCCTGCCTTCAAGGCATCCCAAACTACGGAGGGCGGAGCTGTGTTCCTATTACTTTCCAAAAAGTAAGTGATCCAGCTTTTTATATGTATAACAAATATATCATCTGCTAATAGCTTCCTATCGAAAGAAAAGGTCCTGAGGCCAGAAAAGACCCTGAACTGGTATATCCATAACTACTGAGCTATGATCAGACTTAAGTCTGGGAAATAGCTGAATTTTAGCCATTGCGGCCAACCCCCGGGAAACAAAAAAATAATCCAGTCTAACCCACTTATTATGCGGGCAAGAAAAGTATGTAAATCCCACATCGGGGTATTGGTTTATAAACCACAGATCAATTAAACCATGGTCAACACCAGCTGCTGCAGTGCCCTAAAAACCTTAGACTTCCTCCCGATATACCGTCTGTAGCTAAGGGCCGTCTAAGTGTATGTTGAGGTTACCACAGAATATCAAAGGGGTTGACCAGGAAGCCAGCTCTATATTAAGAAGGTCCAAAATTTGTGCCTCGTCCATTTTCGACCCGTACACTGAACATATAACAAATTTACAAGACCCAACCGCACACTCAGCAATAGCCCAGCGCCCATATTTGTCCGAAACAGCCCTACCCACCAGGAGTACACTCGGTTTAGCCAAAATAGCCACCCCACGGGTTGTAGAGCCATGTTGTGTGCACACTAATACCTTATACCCTAATTCAGCCATCACCCCACGCTTCTCCCAGGGAATGCGTGTTTCCTGTAAGCACACCATATCAGGTTGAATAACTCTCAACTCCATTGCTACCCTCTGTCTCTTAACCCTGTCATTCAAACCTGACACATTAAACGTACAGACCCGTAGCCTCCCAGCCATCAGCCCATCCCCCATCTGATCGAGACACATTCCACAACATTTAGCTTTATCATGTCACTTTTGTGTAAATCTTCCCAACAGTCAGCTTGCTCCAACCTCAACCACCATGATGTTTTTACCTTTCTCCCCAGCCCTGCCCCCCCACCCGTGCCCCAACACCACCAACCGATCCCCCCATACACCCTTGCTACTGTGCCCCCAACCTCCTCAGGGACCCCGCCATCCTCCCACCTAATGAGGCAAAAGGAGCCAAGGTCCTCAGTGATGGGAAGCTGACATAACTCCCCCCGATCTACCTCCCCCCAGAGAGCCCTTTCAAAATGTGTACCTATCAATCCGCTCGAAACACTATCCATAAATATCCATACTGCCCCAGACTATTCCAAATTGTTTGCAAATGTTATTTTGCTTTGACCTCAGAGGTGTTTGGCCCTTGCTTATGACCTTCAACTTGGCAGGGTTGAGTAAAAAAACCTGAGCCCCCTTTGCCTGAAACATTGGCATCAACTGCCGAAGTTGCCACCTCTTCTCCACTGTTGCATGACAAAAATCAGGCCAAACAAAAAATTCACTCCCCTTACCTGCCCTTCTCCTATCTGGCCGTGCAAGATCATAGATAGCCCCCCGGGACAGAAAATTATTCAAACAAATCAATATGGCTCTTGGTTTCGTAGTTAGCTGTCCCGAGCTCCTGCGCTGCTTGAAAGGAAATCGGTGAGCTCTCTGAACCTCCAAATCCCAGGACCATTGTGTAAGCTCAAGGAATGCCTCTGTAAACAGCTTCACAATAAATTTTCGAGCGTCCGATCCCTCTCTCAAATTGTTCCTCCTAAGGTGATTTTCCAGGTCAGTTAACTTCCATAACGTATCATTCTTCTGAGACTTTAAAGAATCCGTGAGAGACTTTTGAGCAGCCAGTTCATCTTCAAGCATAGACATCTGAGTCTCTACTTCGCCTATCCTCTCTGCAAATTCCGTGCCGGACTTAGCGACACGGCAGATAGAGTTCTGCAGCTTACGGCTGGAGCGGCGTCAGTATTGGCTGAGAGGGGTTGCCAGTGGCGCGGCTGTTCCTGTTCACAAGTTGAACAGTGCCAACGCTGGACCCCGGCCCAGGAGCAGAGGCAGCGCGGACCCGGTCAGGTACGTTTTTATTTTATTTTTAAACTCCCCCGGCCCCACTCCCGCGCGAACCCCCGCGAGTATTGCGAGCCACGACTGTATTTAATATTCTTTCGTTTTTGCACTGTGTTTCGTGTGATGAATCTTAATGGGAACATCCTTAGGCAATGCGCTACGTTGTAGATATTCTAAAGAAATCCATTCGAAAAATAGCACACAAAAAAGTCGTTCTGAATCCGGCAAATTAGAAAATAAAGTACAATTGGTTTTTGTTATATATAATTTCTTGCTTATGGTTGCGATCAAAAATATGTTTTCTCCTTAGTTTTAGATGGGCATGTGGATCATCGCCTCCGAAAAATAGTGCGTCAGAAGTGCCATTCACTTTCCAGTTGGCGTGCTGTTCGGGCGTAATTAGCATTTTCAACGCCCTTTTACAATATGTCCTCTTTCCTCTGTGTCATTTCAGTTTCTTTTTTATTTTGCCGTTTGTCTTGAAGGCTGTTGTTCTCCTGGGCTGGTGCATTGTTGTCGGTCCCTTTTGGAACTTGTAGTGTATAGGATCCTCTCCGCGTGCTTGTAAACAGCAGCTCTTTGTATTGATTCATGGAGGCTTCTGCAGCTTGTCTTGCCGTTGTCCTCTCGGGAGCCGTGAAGTTCTGTACCGTTCGGGAGGGGGGCGGGCGTTGCATTCTGTGTGAGACGTACAGGCCGTTTCATTAAACAGCGGGATATTATTAAGCATGGCGTGAAAGGCCTTTCTGCCGACGTGCAGGGCGACTGACTGCACCCACATATTTTTTGTCTACGCTGATAAAAGTGCTGTCTCCGGAGGCATAAAAGATACACAGCCCTTCTGATACTGATGTTTTCACGCACACAAGCCATGCTTCTTCGTCGTTTGATTTGCCACATGACATGCTGCTTGACACTGGCTGCTTTCTCCGCACCGTAAACAACTTTATCTTTAGTACAGTGATACTGGTGATTTGAGGTGTTTGTCAGCGAAGATTCGCACATTTCTTCGTGTACTTTGCCAAGAGATGAGCTAGTCAGATAAAGACGGACCTAATCAGTGATAAATTAGGGATATTTTCGAGGAAGTGGGTGTTCGAGTCTCTTGTTTCTTTTTAAACTGGTAATCAATATTTGTAGGTTGTAATGTTGGTGAATTGATTATTTAGGCATTATGAAAATAATATTATTATTACTGTCTTCCGAGATAGCAGCCACCTGCAATTTTATGTTGTGTATTCACGCCTCATGCTCTTCAGACTCTTTCTGAAACCTGCAAGCATATCACGAGAAACACGGGATGTTCCAACCTAATGCAAGAACAGTTTCATTTTATGATAATTTTTGATCATGATCGCAGAATGTTTCCTCTTCCAGCGCTCCCAGATCCAGAGGCTAAGGATGGAGATTTGACCGAGCTGTGTAATGGTAATTTGATAGGTGCATTTCTCAGTTGGCCAGGGGTGATTGATTGGCATCACCGGTTCCCACACTTTATGGTGGGAGCCTTGAGATTATAACTCCGGGCTTTCTCACATATTTATACATGAAGGCCTCAAACTGCTGATCTGTGCCCCTGATTGGACACCGCAGTTTTTAAGCACAGGTAGTTTGAGTTCATCTGTCTCAAGATAATATCTTTTTTGCTTCGGAGTTAGAGAGTGGAACCACTAAATATATCAGTATTTTTGTTGGCTAATTTGTAGCTGAAACAAAATTGTGCAAGCCTTGAATGAGTGGATGTTGTGGAAACTCAACGGGTCTTTCTTATTAAAAAAATCATTGGAAAACTAAGGGTTTTGCATTTTGAGAAGGAAGGTGTATTGGTCGGCTATATAGTACCCCAATCATGATATTACTTAGAGTACCACAAGACAATATGGTATGTTGGCAGAGGCCTATGGTGCACCAGTACTGCTATTGCAGGCACTTCTGCTGTTAGAATTTAGGTCACATGTAGTGTGTGTGTGTGTAACCCCGATCTATGTGTTAGGGGAGAATATGCTATACCTGTTATATATATGTGTGTGTGTGTGGGGGGGGTTTGTGTTACTATCCTTGTGGGGACTTGGGTGTGATAACACACTCATGCTGTGGGGACTTGATTGCACTGTGGGGACCTGAACCCAGGTCCCCACAAGCCAATGTCTTCTAAATTATAAAAAATGACTTCAGGAACATCTGTGTCAATTTTTACAACTTTTTAAAAAATTGCCTTGTGGGGACCTGTGTTTCATTAAGTGTGTTTAGATTTTTGCTCAGCTGTGCCCCTGAAGACAGGAGGTGGTACTGCAGTCTTAAACACACTTTGCATTTAAACACACTTTGCTCACCAGAAACACATACTAGCAGCAGAAAGGGCAGACATACCAAAGTAAAAGCTGCATAACCCTGTGTTTATCCAAATATTTTCCATTCAAATTACCTTTAGCTCGATGTATTAAAATAAAATTTTAATGAAATGAAGCTATTGAATTTAGACTTTTGCATCTAAAAATTGTTAGTGGTTTTATAAATATTGCTAAAAGCAATTGGGGTCAGTTTTGAATCCCAGAATACTTCATTATTGCCATTTGATCCTTATCTGCAATTAAAGAACGATGGTGCAATATTATTATTTTATTATTATTATTTGTATGGCGCACGAATCATCCCCAGATCATTTTTGGCAAGTAGCCTAGAGGCTTCAATGCCTATTGTTACATTTTAATGCGCGTACCAGAATTCTTTATATTGCTTTGGCTTTGTTTAAATATTAACATGCACCATAGAATATATTTTTCTAGATGATGGCTAGATGAGTGAGAGACTAACCTTATATTGCGGTAAGGCCTTCATTCTCACAAGCAGTGAACTGAAGCAATGTTATGCCCACAACATGGGGAAGTTTATTTTTATAAGAAGTTCATGTTCTTATAATAATAGTGAACTTCTTAGAAGGTATATTGAAATATCGCCATAATATGTAAGTACATTGAAAGCATTTGAACTGCTTCATGTAAAAACTGTTCATAAAGCTTTCCAAATTAAAAAAAGTTTGTTGACATTCCCAAGGGTGGGTGAAGAACAATCACAACAAGCATTGAAAAGCCAATAGGTCTTGCCTATGCAAGAGCTATTGGCTTTGCCAATGTGTTTTAGCCATGTTGTACAGCAGCGTGACTGCTGTTCAGTATGGCTAAAAGTTAGTGGCGTGGAGTGTCATACAGTTGCGTGGCATACAGTGAAGTACAGTGTGATAGAGTGGAGTGGCGTAGATTGTTGTGGAGTGGTGTAGAGTGGAGTAGAGAGGTGTGGAGTGGGACAGAGTGGAGTAGAGAGCTATGGAGTGGGACAGAGTGGAGTGGCATAGAGTAGAGGAAAGTGGCATACAGTGGAGGAGAGTGGGATAGAGTGGCATACAATGGCGTACAGTGGGGTATAGAGGGGTAAGAATGGCGTACAATGACATACAGTGGAGTAGCGTAGAGTGAGGTAGAGTGGCGTGCAATGGAGTAGAGTAGGGTAGAGTGGCGTGGAGTGGAGTGGCATAGGGTAGAGTGGGGTAGAGTGACGTAGCGTAGACAGGGTAGAGTGGCTTAGAGTCACGTAGAGTGGGGTAGAGTGGCGTAGCGTAGAGTGGCGTTGCATCGAGTGGGGTAGAGTGGAGTAGCGTGGTGTAGAATGGCGTACGGTAGAGTGGGGTAGAGTGGCGTAGCATGGTGTAAAATGACGTATATTGGAGTAGCATAGAGTAGCATAGAGTGGCGTAGAATGGCATACAGTGGAGTAGCATCGAGTGCCATAGAAAGGCATATAGTGGAGTGGCATAGAGTGGGGTAGAGTAGAGTGGCATAGCTTTAAGTGTATTAAAGTGCCCTAGAGTAGAGTAGGGTGGTGTAGAGCTGAGTAGAGTGTCATGGAGTATCATAGAGTGGAGTAGAGTGGTGTAGAGTGGAGTGGCCTAGAGTGGCACAGAGTGGTGCGGAGTGGCATAAAGAGGCATAGTGTGGCGGGGCATAGAGTGGAAAGGCATAGAGTGGAGTAGAGTGGCTTAGAGTGGAGTGGTTTAGAATGTTGTAGAGTGTCGTAGAGTAGCATGGACTGGCATGGAGGGTCCTGTCATGGAGGGTCGTAGAGTGCACTGTCGTAGAGTGCAGGGTGGTTGAGTAGAGGGTCATAGAGTGGAGGGTGGTAGAGTGGAAGGGTGTAGAGTGGAGGGGCATAAAGTGTAGTGGAATAGGGTGTCATAAAGTAGAGGGGTGTAGAGTGGAGGAGTGTTTAAGTGACGTGGCGTGGCATAGAGCGGAGGGTCATAGAGCGGAGGGTCATAGAGCAGAGGGTCACAGAGCAGAGGGCCGTAGAGCAAAGGTACATAGAGCAGAAGGACATAGAGCAGAGGGACATAGAGCAGAGGGACATAGAGCAGAGGGACATAGAGCAGAGGGACATAGAGCGGAGGGGTGTAGAGCGGAGCGGCATAGAGCGGAGCGGCGCAGAGCGGCATAGAGCTGAGGGGCATAGAGCAGTGGGGCAGAGAGTGGAGGGGCGAAGAGTGGAGGGATGTAGAGTAAAGTGTTGTGGAGTGGCATAGAGTGGAGTAGAGTGGCATAGAGTGGGGTAGAGTAGCATAGAATGGCGTAGAGTGGCATGTCATAGAGTGGAGTAGAGTGACCTAGAAAGAAATAGATTAGAGTGGCATAGAGTGGGCTAGAATGTCTTTGAGTAGAGAGGTGTAGAGTGTCGTAGAGTGTAGTGACATAGAGTGGTGTGGAGTAGAGGGTTGTAGAGTGTCATAGAATGTTGTGGAGTGTCAGAGTGGAGTAGAGTGGGATGGCATACAGTAGAGCAGAGTGTCGTAGAGTAAAGTTTCGTTGAGTGGAGTATAGTGTTATAAAGTGTTGTAGAGTGGAGCAGAGTAGTGTCTCATAGAGTGGCAAAGAGTGGAAGGGCATAGAATGTTATGGCGTAGAGTGTCATAAGGTGAAGTGGCATAGAGTGGAGTGGAGTTGAGTTGCGTAGAGTGGAACACAGTCCTCTCTTCACTAGCCGAAGGAGCAACAGATACAGTCCAGTGGTTGGTGTAGCCTCTCTTGCAAGGTCCAGGGGTCAGCAGGGCAGTCCTTCTTTGGTCCTTTCTCCAGTCTAGATGTGATCTGAGGTTCAGGGTGCCAGGCGTGTCATATTTAAGCCCAGAACATGCCCTGGGGGATGATGGGGTCACCAGCCAATGGGCTACCAGGACTTCTCCCGCCCTATGTTGACTTCCGTCTATGTTTGGCATCTAAGCAATCGCAGAGTGCGTTATTGTGCCCACCCTCAAGATGTCTGAACCCTTCTTCTGGTTGTCACAAGCTTGGTAGCCCACCCTAGAGATGTACTAACAGTGGGCTACATGCCCACGGAAAAACCTGTTTGGCAACTGGTATCCCCTCTCGGTTCCTAACCCCAGCCCTTTTACCTTAACAAAGGGGCAGCCCTAATCAATTGTGATCACCATTTGACCACCAAAGGTGGCTTCCCCTTTGAAGCTTGCCTTTTGGGCCAACACCCTGTGTGGCTTCCTGCATGGTGGATGTGACACCTCCCTTTGTAACAGGCCTTCATTGTTCCTGAACCTGGAAGTTAATTGCATTACTTCCCCGAAGGTCAGAAGGCTGTCTGGTGGCCAGCAACTGCGAATGGCCAATGAATAAACTAGCCTTTAGAGGGGCAATTTTCTAAAAGTTGTTCTTCCTAAAAAGTGACATTAAATTCGAATTGGGCATTAAGTTGGGTTTCAATCAAGACCCTCGCGGGTATGTAGTGCGCTTTATAAGTGACATGATTGATTGATTGATTGAATCAATCAATTAGGATTTATAAAGCGCAGCTAATCAGCCGATTGGGTATCCAGGCGCTTGGTTTAATGCCACAATTAATTTGTCAGCTTGTAACTCTGTACTAGCCAATGGGGTCACTAGCTTTTTCACAGTGGGACGACAATTTGTACGTTTTACTGTTAAAACATATAAAGTACATGTCCCACTTAATAATATACTTCTCACTGCCTTGGGGAGACTCCTATATATTGTTAAGGGAATTGGAGGCTTTGCCATTGGGTTAAATGGCAAAGTCGAACTAGCAGTTTTAAAACTGCCCTTCAAGGCTATGGTGGCAGGCTGGGGGCCATTTTGTATTTTGTCACACTCAGGGTGAAACAATCAGTGCTGCAGCTCTGGGTTGACTCTAGAACTTACATGCCCTGAGTACCCCTGGTACCATATACCAGGAGACTTTAAGTAAGTTAGCTGATGCCAATTGTGGATAGCCAATTTAACATGCATTTTGCAAGGGGTTAGAACAATGGCTCTGAGGTCTGGTTAGCAGGCCTCAGTGCACTCTCAGAGTCGAAAAACCAGCAGCATCAGTTCAAAACTTATGGAGTGATCATGCAAAAAGCGGCATTTCTTTACAGTTTGCAATTAAACAAAGTTTTCCTTGTGTCTAGGTGGAAGCTGTACAGTGAAAAGGCACTTCGTGAAAGAGATATATGTATCTTAGAGCCTATTGTCTTTTCCCTCTGTTCCCAAAGATAATCTGCAAATACATTTACCATAATTTCACAAACTTTTAACAAATTGCTAAGCAACTTGTTTAATTAATCAAGCATCCCTTTTTGAAATAGGATGGCGGTTGCAAAACAAAATTGTATTGTGTGCTGTATTTACTCTAAAATAATATGATAATACCTAATGGCTAAACGAGTTTTCAGGGAACAGTCAGGGTTTGATTTTATTTTGCTTTGCAAATACAAATGATGTGTATGCGCCTTCTGTGACACTTTTCATGTCCAGAAAGGAGCTTCTCCATCAGTGCAGTATTAGGCAGGACTGCTGGCTATATTAATGACCACAGTGAAAAGAGCATGCACTCAGGGCCACTGCCGTGACAGTGTAGTGGAGGAAAAAATTGTTAGAGTCCAACAAATTATGTGCCATGAAAAGGCAAAGAAAACAAAAAATAAGAGGCTTATTATGAAATTAAGTCAAACACACAGTGTTTACTAGCAATGTTTGCTTTTGTGACACGTTACAATTTTTATAGAAAGTGCACATGTTTAAGGAATATTCAGCAAATTCTGTTCAAAATATTATTCACCAGCAACATAATGGGTTTCCTTGCTTGGGGAACAAGCATTGGCATAGCCAATAGGTCTCGCCTTTGTGACCTTATAAGTATTTAATTCTGCAGCACAATATCCTTGGTGCAACATCAACTGTTGCATGGCTAAACACTTATAATGTCCCAAAGGCGAGACCTATTGGCTATGCCAATGCTTGTTTTCTGTGTTATTATGTACATTTTTTCTAAGGCACTGCAATTTATTTTATACCTTATTATGCGGCCCCTGTAGTGTATTTTGTAACTTGTAAGGCGGGCGGCAGCAATGTACGTGTTTGCATACTGTTACTCTACAGCCACCGGTCTGCTTCCTGTTAACAGTTCTTGCAAGTGCGAAAAAGAGCCTGAGGACTTGTTTAAAATATGTAGATAACAACTAATGGTAGGAGGGCGGGGTGGGAGGATGGGGAGGGGAGAGTTCTGGAACACACAAGAGATAAGGAAAGTGGAAAAAAAAAAAACAGATGGCACAGCTACTTATACAATGAGCCTGCTTTTGCGTGTTATTCTGTGCATTTTTACTAAGACTCTGCAATTTATTTTCCTTATAATGCCCAATGTGTGTAAGCCATCCCTATATGTATTGTATGGGGTATTTTGCGTCTTTTTTTGTGCATTTTCGGTATGGCAATGCAATGTATTTTATACCTTTAAATGCTGACAATCCCCTGTATTTGTTAGGCTACTGGCAGCATTGTATTTTTTTGCATTTAGTATTAACGTGCCTCTGTGCCTACTGAGCGCATGCGGATGAGACAGCAGCTCCATGGGGCAATATTAAAGGGACGGGCAGGAAGCAAGAGGAGGCGGGAAAAAAGAATAACAGAAGACGCGAGAGAGAAGCGGGGGCGAGCGAGGTGCAATATTAAAGGGACGGGCAGGAAGCAAAAAGGGGCGGGAAAAAAGAATACCAGAACACGCAAGAGAGGAGCGGGGGCGAGCGAGCGCGGCAGCAAAGCGAACGCGCTAATTATAAACACATGGTCATAATGAGAAACAGATGCCGCTGCTGCGCGTAACCGCAAGCAATAGGCCATGGGCGGTTACATTTGTTGAGAAAGGTGGGACATGCACCCGCCTTTGCCCAATTGCGTGCTGTCTTTGTTAAAAAGACGCACGCAAAGGCCAATAGCCTGTGACAAAAACAAAAGCACACGCACGAGCGTGTGGTCAGATTTTTGAAGCCCTTACATAAAGTCTCGCAGAGCAACGCATGCGCGCTGCGCTAGGCTCGACCTAAAAATGAAGAACATATTTGTAATGCTGTTCTTTCCACCTGCCAGAGTAAAACGGGTTGCCTTTGACAAATATATTGCACTCGGTTATATCATTCCACACATCCCATTTATGTTTTAAAACGTGTCTTCCGTGTTGGGCTTAAGCTGCATTCACACTGTAGAGCCTCTGGGCGCACCTGTTTCCATTAAGACACATTTCCTACTTCACACAAACTTTTAATTAGGAAGAAACTTCACATAGAAGCCCTGAATCTCTAAAAAAGAGATGAGATATTTGAGATATTATTTTAGTGTAGGGTGACTAGGCGTCCCGGATTTTCCTGGACGGTCCCGGTTTTTCACCAGCTGTCCCAGCAGATTTCAGGAAATTTAGCTCCTGTCCCGGTTTTCTAGAGAGGGTTGACTGAAAACGGTGGGATGTGCTTTTTATGTTTTACAAAGCAGGGATAGTTAGCAGTTGTTTGAAGAAAGCAAGTTAATTAACAGGCAAGCTTCTGGGTTTAAAAATTGCATTATATGTATGTTCTAACTGCCTGTTCTGTAATTCTGGTCACCCTATTTTAGTGCCCTCTTTAACCAATTATCAATTTCAGAATAATCTGTAAAATAAATCATTGTAATACAAACGTGAACGCACATCAAATGAAAGGCAGAATTTAACAGAAGAAATCCTTCTTCACATCGCATTTGAACGGTAGTTAAAGCATGCAAGCCGTTTTTTGCTCCATCATCTAAACAGTCCTTCCCTCGGTCTGCCATTGGAGATGCTGATATTATCTGCCTTGAGAGGAAGTTCAAGGCAGGACTTAGGGATGGGCAGCTGCCCCCATGCAAACACACACCTGTGCATAACAAAAGGCCCATTAGCATGTGAAAAGGGCAGTGCGCCGCCGGAATCCTTTACGCTGCAGACTGGGGGATGGGGCCTGTGCATAGCAAACACCTTTGAGAACCAAGGAGCATCAGGTGTCACTGATCTGAGAGCCTGGCTGCAGCAAGGATGGGGGAAAGGTGTTCAAAAAGAGACTGACTGTAACCTCCAGCTCGCAGCAAATTGCTTTAAAAGCCATAAAGCAACATATGCAAGTTTAAGGTGCACAGTACATTTAAATGTATCTGTTCTTCTAGTACATGTACATTCGCAAAGAATTCCTTCTGTCCATGCCAACAGCTGCTTCAGGCGTTTGCATTAAGTAAAAGGGACAAATGCTTCTGTAATCCCTTCAAACCCTGAACACCGACATATTTTGTAGGTTGTCATAAGGTTCTCACACTGAGGACTATGTGCACTGCAAATGGACCGATGCAGAGAATTAAGGGCAGATTGGAAGGGATGGAGACTGGGACATATAAGGGTGAGAAGGGAGGGGCTGCAAACAGAGAGCATGGAAGGTTTGGAGAGTGTAATATGAGGAAAATAAACAAATAGGGAGCCTGTCAAATGAAGGAACACGAAGGAGAAAATGGAAAGAGCTGAGGTGGAAACCAGAGAAAGGAAGGAATTTGAGGTCTGGTATGTGGAATATACGAAGAAGTAGAAATGGTGAGAAAAACATATTTGAGATTTAAGAGGGTGAAGAGTCTATTGTACCCAGGGATGCAAAGACAGAAGGCAGTAATAAACAAGCATTTGCAATGCAATAGGTCTCGCCTTTACGTGAGTTTGAGCTATTGACATTGCAAATAACAATGCCTTTTATTTTTGTTTTCGTTTTTAGAACATGAATAAAAGGCATTGTCATTTACAATGCCAATAGCTTAAATTTGCGTAAATGCGATACCTATTGCATTGCAAATGCTTGTTATATAACGCTAACTCGACCAGAAGGCATCAGAGCGCTTCACATGAGCACCAGTTGCGTTACAGACGGACACATTCATTTTGTTAGTCACGGGGGGATTAAGTGATTTGCCCAGGATCACAGAGGAGATGTGCCATGGGTCTCTTCTACTCTAGACGTATTTGTCTGTGTTCCTTATGGCGTTTATTGACCAATCCGTTCTAATGCACGATGAAGCAGATTGAAGACAGGAGCGAAAAAAACATTTCTACCACAAAAGAGAACAGAAACAAGGGTAACTAGGTGCCAACTTATTCCATAATTTATACCTATCGCACGCCCTCTCTTCTGGATACCCTGGTTCCTGACCAGGCTAAACACCAGACATCTCGAGCTTGTCTCTAGTTACTGTCTCCGCTTACTGGCACAGTAACCGCTAAGTTACCCCTGTTACCCTGGTGCACGTCCCTTCAAACCGGGCAAGGGCAGAGACTGGAAGAGGCTAGGCAGACGACAGGATTCACGTTAGTAACTGCTTGTGAATGCCCCGTCGTGTCCTCTCCAAAACCACTCTCCGTGCGTGCCCCGCTAACGGTGGCTGGCCTGTGGTGCACTCTCCTGGCCGTCCAGAACAATCTTCCAGATACTTTAGAGTTCCCTGTTACTCTGCGAGTGTTGGGCTTTTCCAGCTGTTACATAAAGAGTCAGAGCCCCTCCCTTGTACTCTGCTGCTCACAGTTAACCGGTCCACGGCTCTAGCGCTCTCTGGCTCTTAAGGTGCCTCACCTCTCTTTAATTAGAAGCGCCCGGCCGTGATACTTTAGCGCTCACTGGTACTCTGCTCGCAGTGGGGTCTGCTTGGATTTTTGATGGGAGCACATCCTTAACACTCTATTGATTCTTTGTTCCTCAGGAGGGGGTCATCCTGATTGTTCCATTTAGCGTCAACAACCTCTTTCAAAACTCTCGTGCTCACTGTTACTCCGGTGGGTGCCGGTCAATATCCTGGCTGTACCAGTACGCGTCAGCGACAACCATCCCCAGATACTCAAGTGCACACCCCAGTGCGTAGTGACATATATCCTGGCAGTACCTTTACGTGTTAGAGCCCCCCACCCCCGATACTAGCTCACTCGTACTTGGTGGGTACCGGCAAGTACAGGCAAAAGTCGCACCGCTGAATTCGAGTACATGAACACATCCAATCACGGATTGTGTATACAAATAACGCACGCCATTGTCCCGTGAGTGCGGGGGGGGGAGGGGTGTTGTCTACTAAAGTAAAACGCATGCCATTGTCCCGCGAGTGCACCGCTGAATTCTAGGACATGGACACATCCAATCACGGATTGTGTATACAAATAGCGCACGCCATTATTCTGCGAGTTGGGGGGGGGAGAGGGGTGTTGTCTACTAAAGTAAAACGCACGCCATTGTCCCGCGAGTGCTGGGGGGAGAGGGGTGTTGTCTACTAAAGTAAAATGCACGCCATTGTCCCGCGAGTGCACCGCTGAATTCGAGGACATGGACACATCCAATCACGGATTGTGTATACAAATAACGCACGCCATTGTCCCGCGAGTGCTGGGGGGGTGTTGTCTACTAAAGTAAAACGCACGCCATTGTCTCGCGAGTGCACCGCTGAATTCGAGGACATGGACACATCCAATCACGCATTGTGTATACAAATAACGCACGCCATTGTCCCGCGAGTGCTGGGGGGGGGGAGAGGGGTGTTGTCTACTACAGTAAAACGCACGCTATTGTCCCGCGAGTCCTGGGGGGGGGGAGAGGGGTGTTGTCTACTAAAGTAAAACGCACGCCATTGCCCCGCGAGTGCACCGCTGAATTCGAGGACATGGACACATCCAATCATGGATTGTGTATACAAATAACGCACGCCATTGTCCCGCGAAAGCTGGGGTGGGGGGGGAGGGGTGTTGTCTACTAAAGTAAAACGCAAGCCATTGTCCCGCGAGTGCTGGGGGGGGGGGAGAGGGGTGTTGTCGACTAAAGTAAACAAGCCGAGAACAGAGAAATGAAAAGCGTGTCAGCCATTGTTGAAGGCAAACGCGGTAATACGAAAAAGAAGTGCTTAGAGGCTAATTAAGAGACACTGTCTCCCGCCGCAAGTAAAAGATCGAATCCCGGTGGGCGGGGCCAAAAGCGGACAGGGTGGCAACCCTCAGTGTAATGATTGCCTCCGGTGCAATCATTGCACTGTGTTTTGCATCATCCATGACGCAAAACGACGCGCACCAATCAAAATTGTAGGCGGAGCAGCGACACGACTTCTGGAATCGCATCGATTCCAGGAAGCCCTCGCATGGCGAGAGAAGCGCATGCGCGCTGCTAACGCCAGGCAAGACCTAAAAAGACTCATTTCAACCTGCAAAGCAAGCTGCAAAAAAATAACGCGCAGAGTACCAAAACATTTATAATTTGACCAACATAATAAGAAAGGCCTAGGAAAGGGAGAAAGAAAGACAGGGAGAGAGAGAAACAAGACAAAGATAAAGAGAGACATACAAAGCCAGGGAAAAAGAAGGAGGGGTGGGGAGAGAGAACGCAAGAGGCAGAGAGAAAAATCAGAGGGAGTGAAAGAGAAAGACCAGGATAAAATGACAGTGAGAGACAGAGAAAGACAAAAGGAGAGAGGCACAGAAGAGAGATGTGAAAAGAGATAAAGAGAAAGACATGGGCAGACATGGAAAGACAGAGAATTTCACAAAGAGAGACAGAAACACAAGATAGATAGAGAGATAGGGAAAAAATAAAGAGAGAGAAGTAAAGGCATGGAAAGCCTGGAAAAACAGAGAGAGAGACATGGATATGCACAGAAAGATTGAGAAACAGAGAAAGATTGAAAAAGACTGGCAGAGAGACACAGAGAGATCGTGGAAGAGAAAGACAGGGAGAAAATTGGAAAAGAGAAACCAGTAGGGTGGGAAAAAGTGAGGGAAAGTCTGAGAAAGCAGGCAAATACAGAATGATAACCACAGAGCGATGTAGACGGAGGTAGTAAGAAAAGAGGAAAATACCTAGAGAAAGGGGGAAAACACGAGGAGGGGCAGAGACACAGAAGGATGATAGAGAAACGCAAAAAAGATAGGATGCAAGGGAAAGAAAAGGCGAGGCAGGCACCCTCGGAATTCACTATGTCCACCATTCATTCTATTTGCCTGTCTATGTTCATGGCTATCTGTCTATTCATTGCTACCCCTCTATTTGCTTTCACCTCTATCTGTCTATTCATCACTAGCTGTCTCTCTGCCTCTCTCCCTGTTTGTGCCTTTATCTCTCTTTATCTTTGTCTCTGCTCCCCTCATACTGCTCAGGCTCTGTCTCTCTAAATCTTAGGGGCTAAGTTAGAGTTTGGCGAAGAGGATACTCAGTCTCAATGGAGCGAGAGTACCCTCTCTTCCAAACTGAAGGTGCGCCCGCCTCATTTAGAGTTCAGTGCACCTTCAGTATGCCAGCAACTGAGACTACTTCGTCTCCATCACTGACAAACTCCTCTGATGGCCCGACGGAACCAGCTGCCTATGGTCCCTATGGCTGCATTATGTGGCCTGAGGAGTATAATAGAAAGGCTCGGACACATGGTTGTTTTGAATATAAATACTTTGTTGGTAATATTGTTGATGAATGCTGCAATGCTTATGATAATTACCTTTGAATGTCTTTATTGTCCCCCTTGATTTTAATGGTGACATCTTGACACGTGGCTTAATTTATTAATGTGGAGACGCAATAACAAAGCCAGTAGGTCTGTCTTATTTAAAATGACATCCCCTTATATTGAGATATTGCAGCTGGCAAAGTTGGGGTATTGCAATTATCGGGTTCAGGACCCATTAGGGGTGGAATATGATATGAGGATGTCACCAATGGGCTCTCCATCTAACTTATGCATATATTTGTGATTTAATGCATAGTATTTAGTAGTGTGTGTGCAATAAATGTTCCTTTTTAAAAGAAAAGGAACTGACTGGAAAATAATTTGAGTGCTGGTATTGTTACTAGTCTGCACCACCTCCCCCAAATAGGCCTTTGACTGCTCCCCTTCACTACCCTGATAGAGCCTAGTGCTACAATGGGGTACTTGGTTCTCAGTTAACAAGTAATTGCGGAATTATTACTTGTGCAGGACCCACATCCTTCACAACTAATAACCTAATTTCTTACTTTGGATAGGATCAACAGCCCAGGTATCACTATAGCTTTAGCACCTTCACGACCACGCTGATCACCTCTTTTAACTCGAGTTTCTATAAAATGGCTGACCTGATTTATACTAAATAAATAAAAGTAAGCTTTCACTGTAAAGTTCTAACTTTTTGCCAAATTTGGTGTAATTCAATTCACCCTTTTTTTCGGTATCACTTCCTAAAACATCCTATAGGAATTTACATGTTTTAGGACACCTCGTTTCTTGGCCAAATGTTTGTGATGATTTATCAGCAAAGGACAAAGTTAATCTCAAAACAAGCAAGCATTAGCAAAGACAATAGGCTGCTAGCCTTTTGGATTTTGCAGTTCTTGCTATGTTCTGTCATGGTTTGTGCTAAACTTTATTATTGGGAAAGAAGCCGGACTCTCATCAATAAACATCATTTGATAAAGGCAACAATTTTTGGAGGTTTAAAAAAACACAAATTACCATAATAGCCCCTGACACAGAAGGGGATTGCTTTGTGTGTTCACGTGTTCCTTGTGAAAGGGCATCATGCCGTTTCTCTCAGTAAAGTCAGCCCAGCCAATGGCTGAAGTGTGGGACCAATTGCAACATGATGTATAATTTAGTAGCTGGATGAAAAATGTAAATGGCACAACAACAGACTAATGGATGAAGTCTGGTTGAAACCTCCTATAAGTAACTATGTTATACATAAACTTTTAGAAAGCTCAAAAGGTTTTGTAAAACTTTCTTCAAATAGAGAAGCTTATAAAGACAGACAGATAAGGAAGCTTGCAAAGACAAATATATAGACAGGCTTGCAAAGACAGACACATAGGGTTTGATAGATATATAGAGTTGTACTGATAGATTGGTACAGATAGAGTTGTGTTGATTTGTATAGATAGAGTTGTGATAGAGTTGTATAGATGGAGTTGTGTATATACAGTTTTATAGAGGGATAGAGGGGCATATTAGCAAGACCGGCGATAAAATTATCGCCGTTTTAGCGGCAGGTAACTGCCGCTAAAGCGGCGATAATGGGCTTGCTAATATGCGTTATAGAATTCAATAGAAGCCCAGGTTAGATGTGCAGGACATCTAACCTGGGCTTCTATTGAATTATATAACGCATATTAGCAAGCCCATTATCGCCGTTTTAGCGGCAGTTTCCTGCCGCTAAAACGGCGATAATTTTATCGCCGGTCTTGCTAATATGCCCCAGAGTTGTTTAGATAGAGTTGTATGGATAGAGGTGTACAGATAGAGCTATATAGAGAGAGATAGATAGAAAGATATATATATCGATAGATAGATAGATAGATAGAGTTGTATAGATTGATAGAGTTGCATAGATAGATAGATGGACAGAGATGTATACATACAGTTTTATAGATAGAAAGAGTTATAAAGATAGAGTTATATAGGTAGATAGAGTTGTATAGCTAGAAAGAGTTCTATAGATAGAGTTGTATAGATAAATAGATATGCAGAAAGAGTTGTATAGATAGATTGAGTTGTATATATATTTATTGAGTTGTAGAGATAGATAGATAGATAGATAGATAGGGTTGTATAGATAGAGAGATCAATATATAGATAGAGCTGCATAGATAGATAGGGTTATATGATTAGATAGGGTTATACAGGTAGATAGGGTTCTACAGATAGATTGAGATAGATAGAGTTGTATAGATTTGTATAGAGTTACATAGATAGAGTTGTGATAGAGTTGTATAGATAGAGTTGTATAGAAATAGTTTTATTGGTGAATAGACTTGTACAGATAGAGTTGTACAGATAGATAAAGTTGTGTACATAGAGTTGTATAGATAGATAGATGGATAGATAGATAGATAGATTTGCATTGATTTGCATAGATAGAGTTGTGATAGAGTTGTATATATAAATAGGATTGTATAGATAAATAGACTTGTAAAGATAGTGTTGTTTAGATAGAGTTGTGCATATACAGATAGTGTTGTATAGATAGATAGATTTGTATACATAGATAAAGTTGTATAGATAGATAAAGTTGTATAGATAGAGTTGTATAGATAGAGGTGTACAGATAGAGTTATATAGAAAGATATAATTGTATAGATAGAGTAGCATAGATAGAGTTTGATAGATAAATAGAAAGATACATTTGTATATATATATGGATAGAGTTGTACACAGAGTTATATAAATGGAAAGCTTTTTAAAGATAGGGTTGTATAGGTAGATAGAGTTGTATAGATAGAAGGAGTTGTATAGATAGATAGAGTTGTATAGATAGAGTTACATAGATAGATAGAAAGAGTTGCATAGATAGATTGAGTTGTATAGACAGATAGCTAGATAGGGCTGTATAGATAGATCAATATATAGAGTTGTATAGGTAGATAGGTTTATATAATCAGATAGGGTTATACAGATAAATAGATAGGGTTGTGCAGATAGATAGATAGATAGACAGATAGATTTCCATAGATAGATAGATAGATAGATAGATAGACAGGTAGATAGATAGGTCAGGAAATTGGTATAAATAGCAGAGATTCAATTTGTAATATAGTAAGTTAAATGTCTATAGAAGCATGGCATACAAGAGAAATGAAAGCACACAAGAAAACCATATAAGCAGGATATACAGATTGAATTTGTTTACAAATATAATAACATAAATGGGCACTGAAAGCAAACTAGAAAGCCATACAAGCAGGACATACAGATTGGTTTAAAAATATAACTGTAGACCTCAATTCAAATACATACCAACATGATATAATGGAGTGCAGTTAAAATGCACTTCATTGTGCACATACTAAAAAACATACAACTAGCCCTGCTCCCAGTACTCTGTGTGCAGCTAACACCAGCTGCACATGTCCTTCAGCCAGGCCCTGTACCCAACCCCTACCATGCGTGGCCAACCCCCCAAACCAGCACGCTCCCAACCGTTTATGCTCAACCCTTGCTGCACACAGTCTTTGGCTATGCTCAGCGAGGGTTAGCCTTAGGGCCAGCACTGCATCCAGTTACCCGCATATGCTTACTTCTTCTGCCATTTGATGCCTGGGATACCAACAAGCTTGGCAATCAGCCAGGCCCTGCACCAATTCCTCCACAAACTTCCACCCCACATTCCTCATCCTTTTCAAAATGAAAAAAAGTCATAAGTGATGTAACATATGCGGTTATAAGCAGTGCATTGTGGGGGCAGATTTGTGTATGGCTTAAGACCTGAGACAAGTGAAATGATTAAGCAGCACGTTATGTTGGCAGAATAGCACAGTAGATGAGGTATTACGGTATGCAAAATATTGCAGTGACGATATTGAGTGTAGACAGCGTAAACTCAAGGAAAAGGCAATGTGGGCACAAAGGTTGCAGAGAAGCAAGAAGCCCAGATGAATAATCAGTCTAGTAATGCAGGACAAACCAAGTCAAAACCAAATATTGGTAAGGGAAATGGTCAGATGAGTATAGAAGAAGCTAAAAAGAAATGGCCATGTCATAATTGCGGAAAATTAGGGCACTGGAGAAACGAGTGTAAATTACCTCCGAGAATTAACACAGAGCATCAATCATTGAATCCACAGGTGCAGAATGAGGTGAGTTACCAACAGCTGCAACAGCCACAGGTAGTTACTCAACAGTGTCAGGTGCCACAACCACCTCTTCCAAAGAGTGTAAATCCTCAAAGATACAGTACAAAGACAGGATTCTACAGAGGAGAGCAAGTAACAAAATTGCCGCGCGCAGCTGCAGTTTCACAGTATTGGTTACGGCAGGATGGAAATGAATCGGATGAAAGTTTATGACGGTGCCTAGGAGAGGAAGAAGAGTGCGTGCTTGGCGCAACTCTAGAGGTAGATCAGTCAGGTCCATTTGTGGATGGAAAAGTGAATGGTGTAAATGTTACTTTCCTTGTGGACACTGGCGCTACCCGTTCTACTGTCAGGTCAGTGGAAATTCCAAACCTTCCTCTTTCAGGAGAATACATCCAAGTTGTAGGTGTTTCAAATAGGCAAATTAAAACCCCTCTTACCAAACCAATAGAAGTGGAAATTGGTCCATTCAAAGACATGCATCGTTTTGTGGTGTGTGTGATTGTAGTCCTGTAAATTTATTAGGACGCGATATGCTTTGTAAAATGAATTGTACCATCTACTGTTCTCCAGATGGTATTGCTTTTCAAACACCAGATGATGATGTTCTGTATAAATTAACAATGACAGAACTAGAACCAGGAATGTATGATACATTTCCTGTGTTCGAGGAAGAGAAAATGCATGCTGAACTGAAAGGAACAGTCAGGTCTGATGTATGGGATTTCACTGGTGAAGATATTGGACTAATGAGAGAAGTTGATCCTGTAAAAATTACTGTGAAAGAAGGAACGAATTACCCAAACACCCCGCAATACAACTTGACACCAGAAATTATTGAAGGAATAACACCTGTGATTAATAAGATGATAGAACAAGGGATTTTGAGAGAAATAATGAGCAGCCCATATAATTCTCCTATAATGGGATTGAAAAAGCCAAATGGAACATATAGGATAGTACAAGATTTGAGAAAGGTGAACAAAATTGTTATTCCTTGCTGCCCAATTGTGCCAAACCCTGCTGTAATACTGTATCAAATTCCCCATGATGCAGAATGGTACACAGTTATTGATTTGTGCCATGCATTCTTTTCTATTCCATTGCACCCTGACAGCCAGCCATTATTTGCGTTCCGGTTCGGAGAGCGTATTTTGGCATGGTGCCGAATTCCTCAAGGGTATACTGAAAGTCCTTCTATTTTTAATCAAATTCTGAAGAAATCTTTAGAAAGTTTGAAAATGCCTGAGAAACCTGTGATGGTCCAATACATCGATGACCTATTGGTGGCATCGAAGACCAGAGAAGCATGTGTTACAGACACGATTGCTTTACTGAATCATTTGGCAGAGGGAGGACACAAGGTGTCTCCATCAAAACTGCAATTTTGTCAACAGGAAGTACAGTACCTAGGTCATAAGATTAAACAAGCATTGGCATAGCCAATAGGTCTCGCTTTTGGGACCTTATAATTATTTAGCCATGCAGCACATTATCCTGTGCTACAACATCTAATGTTCTTAAATTGTTTAATACATTTCACCTTCAGACAGATGGCACTGAAACCATAACTGCATGTCAGGAGTAAAATAAATCTAATTTTGTACGGGGTTGCACAGTGCACATGTTGCTCAGTCTGCCCCCAGGTACATGTAGGAGTGTAATCTTCTTTTTTTTTTTTTTTTAAATCACCCTGGCGTTCATGCACGAAAACCCATCATGGGATAAATATGTTGGTAAAGGATAGGCAAATCTATTATGGGGAGGTGGCAGCACTACATAATTAATAACTAAAACGGTTGTGTAAGCTATGGACCTGGGTCTTTTCTTTCTAAGATCACCAACTTATTTTGAGGTGCTGCATTTTTTTGCAAAAATAAGGAAAGCTAATAGCCATTTGAAAGGTGTTTTTAAAAGAAATGAATCGTGTACGTTTTATTCATTTGGGTAGTCAAAAATGAGAAACGGGGTTGCAGACGTTCCGCCAAGGAAACAAAAAAGCAGTTGTTGTTTTATTTCTGTAAGACACAACTATTCTCTTACAGCATTTTTTTTTTTTAATGGGGTAAGTCTCTATTTACAACATAAGAAATTACATTTTGTGAGACTTGCTGATTTCAACACTCACAATTCATTGAGACTATAGAGGCTCTTGATGGTGAATAGTTTTGCACATTATTTGCTGTCAGTTATTTACAAATATAGCTATTAGAGTATTAACGTCAAGCAGTGGCCTGGTAATATTCAGGGCAGGAGTGTCTTCTACCACCAACTGGGAGAACGCAGAAGGCGAACAGTAACTGCTAATGAAACTCGGGGACACGCGAGTTTGAAGAAGGAAGCTACGTTCCACGCGGCTCAAATCAACCGGTTCATGTTTCACATTCTCCACCGAGGGCCGGCAGGGATCAGCAGAACAGGTCTACAAGGAGGGAGGGGAGGGTTTGGGCGCTGACATAAAAAGGTCTCCATGCGGATTGTCTTTAAAATCCTCAACAGGGATTGGCTCTTGACAGGGCACTGTCCGCTGAGCATGTGTGCATGGCCCATAAATAAATTAATAAATCAATCTATCAAGAAATCAAACAATCAAACTAAACTCAATGTAAATATCAAGCCTGAAGCATGTTTTGACCCACTACCGATGCTTTATATTAAGAAAATGAGTGAACAAACAAAGGGTGAAACAGACAGGGACAAACCGCCCCCATGACGCCGCTTTTCCTGTGCTGCCCGGCCGGAGCCTTCTCTGCAGTTACCCGGGGTGAGGCGCTGCCCCCCTACAAAAGGCAGAAGCGGCGTTGTTCCTGTAGGCAGCTTCTCGCAGTGGTGAGGAGGAATGAAAACTAAGCAGCAATGCCCATCCCCCCGCAGTGCCAGTGAGGAAAGAAGACCGCGACCAGAAGCGTGGCGTCCCTGAAGTGGGTGCCTTTCTGATGAACTAAAAGCTGTGCGGTATCCAAAATTATATAAATAAACAAAGTCTGTGCAATTCAAACCGCTACACAGGCTTCCTTTTTTTTTTTTTTAAAGTAATTTGTAAAACGTCTTGCAAACACACACATTAGAACTATACCTTTAGGGGTGATTAAGTGAACTCGACAGGCGGGGGGTGGTTGCATCTGTCTGCAATACCTTTTCACCTGGTTCTCCATTCCCTTATTCTGTTAGCTGAAAAAGTAAAGCCAAACCTCCGAGCACTCATTCACTAGGAAGAACCTCGTTTTAAAATCGAAGTTGTTTAAAACAAGCGCGCGCCTCGCGCTGAAGGTAAAAAAAAAAAAAAAGAAGCAAAAGCGCGCCTCGCGCGACAACAGGGGGGGAGGGGGCGGTCTGCCGATTGCCTTGCGGGAGCCAGCGGCTATAATTGATACCATATGGCGCTGCCGCTCGCTCCCGCAAGGCAATCGCCACACGTGCACGCGTTGCCATTGAAGGCAATGGAACGCGTGCACGTTTTTGGGGAAAAAAGGGAACTGATGGCTAAAGGTCTCCTCCTATGCAACGCATGCGCGCTGCGTAGGCGAGACCTAAAAAGGGATGCGAAAAGTAACAACAGAAAGAATAAGGATTATTAAAGGAATGAGAGCCCCAATGACACAAAGAGAGGTGAGAATGTTTCTTGAAATGGTTGGTTATTGCCGACAGTGGATACGTGGATTTTCATTGATTGCGAAACCTTTACAACGATTGACAAAGAGGGATGTCAAAGATCCGATTGAACTGGATGAAGAGGAAATTAAAGCTTTCGAGGAACTGAGAACAAGTTTGTGTGAGGCACCAGCATTGGGTATGCCTGATTATGAAAAGGAGTTTGAGCTGTATTGTAGTGAGAGAGACAGATGTGCACTCTAAGTATTGGTACAAAGGCATGGAAGAATGAAACGACCAATAGCTTACTTTTCAGCTGTTTTAGACCCAGTAGCAAAAGCGTTGCCTGGATGTCTAAAAGCAGTAGCTGCTACTTGTGTGAGTCTGGAACAGAGTGAAGGCATTGTAATGGGATATCCATTGAGAGTATATGTCCCACATTCGGTGGAAATCCTTTTGACCCGAACAAAAACCCAATTCATGACACATAGTCGGCTGACTAGGTATGAAAAGGTGATCTTGGGTGCAGACAATGTAACCATTGTAAGATGCACGAGTGTGAATCCTTCCACCTCACTGCCAGATGCAGTAAATCCAGAAGTCAAAGATGACGTTGATCATAACTGTCTGGATGTGCTTGAGTTTTGCACAAAGCCCCGCCTTGACATTAACTGACATTAAAGCCCCGCCTTGACTTTAAAAGAATCAGATTATGTAATGTTTGTGGACGGGTCATGTTTGAGAACGAATGAAGGAGTTTTAAGTGCTGCATATGCTGTATGTACGGTGGCAACCATAATGGAAGCATCCTGTTTGAGAGGAATACGTTCAGCCCAAGTTGCTGAGCTGATTGCTCTGATTCGAGCTTGCAAACTGGGAAAGAATTTCAGAATCACTGTGATCACGGATAGCCAGTATGGCTTCGGAGTGGTCCACGATTTTGGACAGATCTGGTCTCAGAGGGGATTCCTGACTTCCTCAGGGTCTCCTATTAGAAATGGTGAGTTTGTGAAGATGTTGCTTGAGGCGATACAGCTGCCTAAACAGATTGCGGTGGTAAAATGCACTGCACACAAAAATGGAACTGATTACATTGCAGTGGGTAACAAATTTGCTGATGAAATAGCCCAATATTGTGCCAGAAACGTGACCTCAATGAATCGGAGAAGGGAGAAAGAAAATGTTTCATGTCCCTTGCTGTTTACTAACCCAGTTGAAACATGGGAAGAGGTGAAAGAATTGCAAGAAGAGGCAAGTGATGAGGAAAAAGACATTTGGAGAAAATCAGGTTGCAGACAGAGGGAGGAAGATGAAGTCTGGGTTTACAGGGATGAAAGACCAGTTATGCCTGATAGCATGATCTCTAACATGGCACGGATGTACCATGGACAGGCACACATAGGTAGAGATGCCATGATCAGACTTTTCAAACAGACTTGGTACAACCCAAAATTTAGGGCTATAGCTGAAAGTCTTTGCCAAAGATGCCTTATATGCCAACAGCTAAATCCTGGAAGGAAAACAGCAGTGAGTTTGGGAACAATAGGACGTGAAGGAGGTCCTTTCACCAGAATGCAACTAGATTTTACTGAAATGCCCCCGAGTAATAGATTGAGGTATGTCCTGGTGGTCGTCTGTTTGTTTTCTCATTGGGTGGAAGCCTATCCGACAAGAAGGAATGATGGAGTTACTGTAGCTAAGCTCCTGCTGAGAGAATTCATTCCTAGATATGGTTTTCCAGTAACAATAGAGACAGATAGAGGAACACATTTCCAGAATGAAATCATACAACTGATATGTGAAGCACTAGACATTCAACAAAAGCTACATTGTGCCTACAGACCAGAGGCTTCTGGAGTGGTAGAGCAAGTAAATGGCACCATAAAGAATAGGTTGGGAAAAATGTGTCAAGCCACAGGACTCAAATGGCCAAAGATGCCTTACCACTGGTGCTAATGAGCATAAGAAGCATACCTGACAGAAAGACAGGTTTGAGTCCCCACGAAATCATTATGGGACGAGCAATGAGACAAGCATAAATACCTGTGAACAAACTGCTGACTGTAACTGATGATCTCGTACTGGACTATTGCAAAGGATTGGCTGATGTGGTACATTCTGCGTTTCATCAGGTTGGGCCGGATGCGACCACTCTTGAAAGAAAACCAGCTCATGATCTGAGTCCAGGAGACTGGGTCCGCATAAAAGTCCACAGAAGAAGAAATTGCTTGGTTCCACGCTGGGACAAGCCACTTCAAGTGATCCTGGTGACAACGACTGCAGTAAAGTGTGCAGGTGTGAAAAATTGGATTCATGCCAGTCATACGATCAGAGTTCCAGATCCTGAAGCTCGACCTGTAAGTCGACATCTGGAAATATCAGCCACCAGTTCGGAGTCTGAAGCAGAAACTGAGACAAGCAGAGTTCCAGATCCTGAAGCTCGACCTGTAAGTCGACATCTGGAAAAACCAGGTACCAGTTCGGCAACTGAAGAAGAAGCTGAAAGAATAAGAGTTCCAGATCTTGAAGCTCGACCTGTAAGTCGACATCTGGAAATATCAGATACCAGTTCGGCATCTGAAACAGACCAACCTGAATGCAGTGAAAGACAAACAAAAGAATCCAAAAACAAAAGAACTGATATTGAAACGGGTGAAACTGAACCAATAGACAGTGATGGTGAACAGCCAAGTACAAGCTTTGGGGAAATTCCTCCGGAAATTGTAGAGGTAACTCAAGAAGGTTCAGATTCAGATAGAGAGATTGAGGAAATTGCGGAAGAAACACGAGGAGGATTAGACTCAAAATTACATGCGGAAGAAACACGAGGAGGATTAGATTCAGAAATTGCGGAAGAAACACGAGGAGGATTAGATTCAGAATTACAAGCGGAAGAAGCACGAGGAGGTTCAGATTCAGACAAAGAGACTGAGATTATAAAATTTAAAGTTAGAGGAAGTGAAGTGAGATCTGAGACAGAATCTGAAGAAAGTGAAGACGAAAGAAGGCAAAGAATAGGTCCCAGAAAGAGAACTTGGAGACTAGAACGAGGAGAAAAAGAAAGTGAACTGAAAAGGTCAAGAAAAGGAGACAATTGGCCCAACGAAATTAAAAGACTGAGATATAAAATAATAAATTTGAACAAAGACAATGCAGAACAAGTGAATGAAATAACAAGTCAAGAAAGACAAAGAAAAACAAATAAAAGACAATTGCAGAGACCCAAACGAGTGAAAAGACCAAATTTGAAATACAAGTCACCTGAATGGGTATACATAGCACTGCCTGACATTAAAGAAGTGGATAGCAGTCACGAGAACCCAGACAAAGACTGTGAACAAGTGGGTGAGAGTGAACTGCGCCAATCTTGAAAGTCAGAAAAAGAAAACCGGATTAGACACAGAAACTGATGAAGACAAAGAACATTTCTGAGAAACCGAAAGGTGCGCCAAAAGCAGTTGATCCCAGTCAACAACAAGTCATTTGAGGTGTGGAAACACATTTTCTGTACATATAATTAGATAATATTCCAACATGGTAGACACTGAGAATAGCGGATCTAGATGTGGGTTTTTCCATAGATGGTGTGAGATGTGTTTCTATTGTACTGGCTTTTTTAATGCTTATTTGGTTCATCTTAGCAATAGTAATTCCACTGAGATTAGTGGTAGAAAATACTTCTGAAATCATGAATGACACAAATAGTGATAAGAAATCTAACATAAAGAATACTGCAACACTAATAGATAGTACTGAATTTCGTAGGGATAAGTCAATAACTGATTTCTCCAAGAATGTTTTCACGAAACTCTTATATGAATATGTGGAGACAATGGATGTGAAAGATTGTTATGTATGTATGCAGTTACCTGCGTCTGTAACAGAAGGTGTGACGTATCATCACCTTCCTTTGACATATGGAATAACCTGTAGTGTTTTAGCTAGTATATTTTACAAAACAGGTAAATTAGAGTATTACTACACTGACATAGATGCTGTTTTTGCTAAAGTTCCCGTAATCCCTGAACTAAATAAGGTAAAATCTGCAAAGACTTTTGGAGAATTTTTCTTAGAAACAAAAGAATTAACATTAGACTATGCATTTAGACATAACCTTACTTGTAGGTTAAGAAAAGAAGAAAAAGTCTTTTTAGACATGGTGGAAGACAGAAGGGTTAAGTTTCAAAGAAAGGCAACAGGAGAAGAGACAAAAACCCCACCTTGGGCGTTTGAAGAGAGAAGTTATGACAAGAGCGAAACGAATGCAGCTATGGTTTTAGTTTGGCCCCAACAGGGAAAATTGTGTATTAGTAGAGATAACACTCTGTATGATAAGTATTTCGTGGGTTCTAGTGAGTGCCGAGATACATACAAAATTTTAGGGGGATGGGGATTCAAAGGAAGATCCAGTGTTTCCAGGGATCTATTATATTTGCGGAAACCGAGCATACTATAGGTTGCCGGACCATTGGTACGGATCATGCTATCTAGGCCTAGTCTTTCCAAAGATTTTTCATGTGGAGAGAGGAACAAAAGGAATTCACGAGATAGGTAAACCATTAACCCGTAGGAGAAGGGAAAGCTTCTCGGAGATAATAGGTGATATTTTTGGAGCATTGATACCAGCAGTGGGTGTATCTTTGAATGCATACAAGATTCGGAAATTGTCTACAGTGGTAGATCGTTTATCAACGAATACTGCTGGAGGGTTCTTGATGATAAATACTGAAATGGTTGCCATGAGAGCTATGGTAATGCAAAATCGACTTGCTCTTGACATTTTTTTGGCAAAAGAGGGTGGAGTCTGTGGAATGCTGAAAGTTCAACATTGTTGCACATACATTCCAGATAAAAGTCAGATTATACAAAGGTATATAAAGAACATTACTGATTTGCATAAAGAAATTGCCCCACTGGAGGTTGAAGGTGCTTGGGAGAAACTTGGTAAAGGTTTTTCCTCAATAAGGAAATAGTTCACTGAAATGGGTAGTTCTCTAATTGGAAAGGTACTAATTCCAGTGACTTTAGTAGTAATAATAATACTATTATTGAGATTAGCATATGTGTGTGTTAAAAGAAGAAAAAGACAAAACAAAGCAAAAAGAGAAAATGAGAAAAAGAGAAAAAGAAAGAAAGAGAAAGGGAGATGGGAGAGATTGAATTGGAAGAGTTCAAAGAAAACATGTACAAAAGGTCTAAGAAACAAGATGAAAAGAACACAATTGTCTAAATTAACAAATGCAAGTGTACAAGAAACATTTATCTGATAACATTTGGGTGGGATAGGTTTTAGTGGTGATGTTAAAAATCACCAAAGGGGGGAATTGATGGAGCAGGGGAAACGAAATATTTTGTGTACCCCTTTGAAATTAATGACCCCATAAAAATTAATAGTACTAACCGTTTGAAACGCATGAACTAATCAACAAATGCACCTTTTGTTAAACATTACACGCGGGCAACCCATTTGCTTCTGCAAAAAATCTAATTTATTTACAAATGTAAAGCTAAGTAATATATATTGTGATTTGAGTAGAAAATAGAATAAATTGCATGATTTATGTTGCATAGTAAATTGCACTGTGGCAAAGAATGCAGGTGGTGAGTAAAATGGCTTTAAATGTCGCTTACGCTAGGTAATACCTAACACTGGTCTTTAGAATGGCGGGTGGTAAACAGAAAGGCTTATTTTCCATGTTTTAATTTCTGTTGTGTTTGTTCTTATATTAGTTCGTTCGGGCCTGCAAGGCCATGCTTCCAAAATGGCCGCTGGAAAGGATGAGATGCGTGCGCCGAATAAAATGGCCCCTGCGCATGGGCAGCTTAAAGTCTCCAGTCACGTGTATGCGGCCTGTGCCCGGAGTGAGAGATGTCAAGGCCAGTCTGACCTGCTACGAAAGGCGTGCCAAGAGTTCAGCACATATGCCTGGGAACGGATGGGAAAAACGAGCGACAGGGGATGAACTAATATGTGACCATCGGAGTTTGTTACAAATTATATTAGTAAATTTAACTACTTTTGGAGCATGAGACTTATTGTATGCGTTATTGTCCCCAAACCGGTTCGAACAAGTAGGGCGATGCGGTGACCATTACCACCCCTCCAATGGACCAATTAGCGTGATTCTTGCTCCTAAAGATTGCAACTTTTAAGTGTAGAGAGCCAGAAAATAGGGTATAAGAGGGTCTGCCCTTACGTTGTGAAAAAAGCTGCTTCTTTTATTCTATCCTGATGCTGCGAGAGACTCTGTCATTTTGAGCTACGAACTTTGACTGGGAAAGGAACGAGACCGTTGCGGGAGTTGCCCGGGAGGAGATTGCGTCCGAGGAGGTTAGTGGGACAGCCAGTCAGTTTGGGAGTCCATCCTGTAATCTGCGGTTCATTTTTCTTTCCTGATGAACCATTCTTGTCAGCGCCCTCTGGCCAAGGGTAATGAATATTTCTCATTTTTGGTTTGAACTTTTACTTAAAATACTTATTGATATAATAAATGTAGTTGCTTAAATGAATTTTGCTTTTGCTTAAAGAATTTCGATAAAACTATATGCTAACCATAAATGAGTCTGTGGTTCTTTAATAAATTGTAAATTAATAAATGCTAATGGTTTTAATTGTGATTGAGCTGGTCTTAATCACCATCAACTGATTCTACTAGTTGGTCCATCGACCGAATAGCGGAGTACCTTGATGTTTTGGAACCTACAAAATCCGAAGTTAATGTATATAATGTATAGGTTATAAGTCTGTCATTTAATAAGGTATTCCGCTTATCCAGCAACTCATTTTTCCTTAGTGCTTGATCCAGAGATTTGAATGATTGTATGCATGCAGTGTTGTGGGCCCCACCAACATAAGTTTTCAAGTGAATCAATAGTTGAGTAGGTGTTTTATCTGGATTAGTGTCGTAAGGAAAAATTTATATTAGCCGCGCTGGATCAGGATGCATGAGGTCTTCGGGGTCCAGGAGGGCTGACTGGGCGCCAGTGAGAACCTGGATAGTGGGCTGTGCCCCAGTAGTGGGATTGGAAGGTCTCCAGGACCGGTCATGATCATACCCACCCTCTGAACCAGTAGGGGAACCATCCGAGGAAGGAGGGGGTGCAGAGCTGAGTATGGCCTCACTCAGGTGTGAGAACTCTGTGGGGCTGGGCAATGCTAGGGGTGGCGGGCTATTCACGCTCAAAAATGCCTTCTTCAACCTGGCAAATGTATTCAGGTCCACCCCTGCATTGTGCTGGTGTTTGCGCAGGTTCACAGAGTGGGAAGCAGAGGCTGGCCCTAGGAAGATCTTCCCTCAGTGCGAGGTGTTGTAGGCACCTTTGCGCTATTTCCATGAGTCTCTTCTCCAGAGGGGCCATTGCTTCTGAGACCCCTTTAATTATGGAGGCATCCACTGCATCGCAGAAATCTGTGGTAGGGAAGTATTCTACACCCTCCTCCTTGTAATACTCTCCATACCCCTCCATGGGCGTATGAGGTAGGTATAGGAGTTGTATGGTGGCCGTCCACAAGGTAAGAGGGAATTAAGGATGTGGGGAGGGAACCCCCAGGAATGTTCAGTGGCCTGCAGCAACCACTGTAGGGCCAGCCCAAAACAGTGATAGGTGTGAGGTTGGCAGGCACCAGACCGGGAAGGTCTGTGTGTAAGAGAAGATATATTCTTTGTGCAAGAGGGGGGCTGTAACCCTCCCTAGGCCCCAACAGTCGAAGGCCAGGCAGACAAAATGCCCTGAAGCACTTCAAAACGGGCTATATACAGTGTATGACAGAGTCTGCCTCATAAGCAGCAGTCACCGCTCCTGAAATTGCCTTACCCCGTAGGGTATTCATGCTCCAGGCTGGCAGGGCCGACTAGCTGTTAAACTTGCCATGAGCAGAGGCGCTCAGGGAAATGAGAAACTGACGCATGCTCTAGCTCACAATCATAAGGAGCGTCGCTGGGAGACGTGGAAGAGCATTCACCCTCTAAAGGTACCGCCGGGCACTTTGGCCCCAAAGCCCTCTGACTTGAGTAATTAGGTGCAGAAGCGGCCGCGAAGGTGCAGCGTTCCTGGTGCCGCTATGGAATGAGGTGCAAGCACCTCCGTCCTGAAAATGAAATAGACAATATGACAAAAGTGAAGAAAATGGAGACAAGCATTTGCAATGCAATAGGTCTCGCATTTGCGAGAGTTGAAGCTATTAGCGTTGTAAATGATAATGTCTTTTAGCCATGTGTTTTTGTTTGGAGTGTTGTAGATATATGTGGTGTGGAGTGCAATTATGTGGGTTGGATTGACATTGCTAGGCATTATGATAAACACTGGGAAGGCTTGTGTGACATCAGATGCATTCCAAAGACAATCTGAAACCCACGTGAAAGCTTGTTATGAAACTGTCAAAAGCCAATTTTATCTTAAAGATGTGGATAGATCTATACCACTAGAATGACCAGCCCATGTCATTCAGGCTTAAGCAATGGGCTGGGAGTAAAGGTGAGATTGCACTGTACAAAAGATTGTGCATAGTTTGTTAACATCAGAGTACTTTGACTGTAGTCAACCTATGGATCAGGAAACAGGTGTGATGTGAGCTACCGACGCAAAGTACTAGAAACTGTATCATAGTAAGAGCTGCTTACCATGGACACCATAGCGGAGTGAGGGAAAAGGAATAAAGAGGGGGGCATAAGGTGGGCTTTAAGAATAAAAAGTTGTAAAAATTGTTATGTTGTACATCTTACATGTTATCTTATATTCTGTTGAGCTATGCACCTTGTCTCGCACTCTGCCTCGCGCTGCTTCTCCTGCCGCGTGCCCATGCCCAAGAGTTCTATGACGTCCTATAGTTCCACGATAGAATCTTGGGCATGGGCGACGGTTGGAGTGGCAGTTGCCGTAACCTGTAGCCCCTGAGAAGATGTGCTCTCTGGTGTCAGTGGCTTTCATACAATAAAGACTTTGAAACTTACCTCCTGCCTCCGGTGAGTCTTTACAATTTTGGCGACGAGGATGGGACTGAAACGCACGCGTTGGCGGCCATTTTTAATTGGCAATAAGGCCTAATTGAACAGTGGGTTTTCTGTATGTGTTCGCCGTACCGGTGACACACACTCCTCTGTTCATCATTTTAACTCAGCTTAATTAAAAATAACTGTACATTGTCAAGTGTGTTCGCTCACTCTGGTTGTACATTGCTTTGTCTAAGTGCGTTCTCCATACCGGTGACACGCACACCTCTATTCATCTATTGATGCATGGTTTACCTCTTGCGTTCTCCTCACCGGTGATACGCACACCTTCTGGTTGTAAATTCTCTTCTTCATCTGTGATGCGCACACACCTTGCGTAACTTCAAATTTTTTAGATTAACATACTACTGCTTCTTCATTTCTTTCCAATTATTTCTTTTCCTCATTATGGCATCAGTAAACATATGGAACCTTTCTCATCCGGAGCCTTTTATTCCCTCGACAGGGGACGCTTCTCTAAAATGGGATGAGTGGCGTGAGTATTTTGAAAACTATATCTCAACAATGGAGGGTGAAGAAGAACTTACTCCTGAGAGGAAGAAAAAAATCCTTCTCCACTGTTTAGGCGCAAAAGCGATGAAAATTTACAATCTCATTAACAAAAAACCCAGGGAGGGGAATGTCTACATGAATGCACTGGAAGACTTGTCCTTGTACTTCAAACCCACTATTTCAATCTCAGTTAACAGATACAAGTTTTTCCAACGTAAACAGATTCCAGAAGAATCTGTTGAAGACTTTGTGGC
The DNA here is from genome assembly GCA_963921515.1 of Calotriton arnoldi. Lineage (NCBI taxonomy): Eukaryota > Metazoa > Chordata > Amphibia > Caudata > Salamandridae > Calotriton > Calotriton arnoldi. Next base: position 1,226,765 of record CAWUFW010000952.1, on the reverse strand, counting down.
TGCTTTAAAGAATTTAGCACTTACTTGCAGGTTCGGTGCATTGCATGACGAATTCATTCGCGACCAAATTGTCATGCGGGCTGCAAATAAGAACATCCAAGAGAAACTGTGGGCTAAGGGGGAATTGCCACTTGAAGAGGTCATCGATATTGTGAAATGCACAGAGGACAGGGAGATGCGCAAAGGCAGTTTTATCTGAAGAAAAGGCAATTCATGAAGACAAATCTACCATTGCTAAAGTCACTGTTTCAAAAAGTTCTCATATCAAACAGCGTTCGAACTCCATGTAGGGAAAAGACACCAATACGATGACAAAGTTGTCAGATGATAGAAAGTGCTTTAGATGTGGCAGCAGATACCATTTGGCAAATGATAAAACGTGTCCCGCACTAAAGCAGAGATGTTCAAGATGCGGGATTGTAAGTCATTTCCTTGCAATGTGTCAGAGAAAACAAAGGGGTAGAAGCAATGTAAAACTAGTAATACCTGAGGAACTAGACAATGCATATTCCTCTGATGATGATGACATGAATTTATGTGTGTTACAAGTCCAGGATAATACGTTGGGAAAAGGTAGAAAGCCCATGTGTCATTTAAATATTGGTGGTGTGGAGATCTCCATTGTTGCGGAATCTGGATCACCGTATACAATTGTAAATAAGAATGTGTGGTTAGAAAAATGTGTTCCTGTCATAGGTAACCATTTACTCAACCCGGACATATCTCCTAAAACATTCACTGGGGAACCCATTGAAATCCTGGGTTTCAGGGAACTGCAGTTCCAATTTAAATCTCGAGAAATGCTGGGAAAACTGTATGTTTCTGCTGTTGGTCCTTCTGTTCTGGGATGAATCGATCAAGGGAATTTGGGGATAATTCTTGACCCCAACAGCCCCGATCCCGTGCTTTCATTACAAACTGAAGAGGAGTACAAGAACCTGATTGTAAAAAGGTATCCTCATGTATTCTCCGAGAACATTGGCAAACTTAAAGGGTTCGTCCACGAGATAAAGCTCAAAGAAAATGCTGTCCCTTGTATACATAAATCAAGGAACATTCCTTTCTCCATCATAAGCGAAGTGGAAACTGAACTTCTTAGGCTGCAGAAGTCTGGTATCATTGAACCAGTGGAGTCGGCTGAGTGGGTTTCGCCCTTGGTCGTCGCTAAGAAGTCCAATGGTAAGCTCTGCTTATGTGTGGATCTACGCGATCTTAACAAAAACATCCTTATCGACCAATTTCCTTTGCCAAAAATTAGTGAGATGCTGTCCTACACTAATGGAGCTAGGTGGTTTTCCACAATCGATCTAATTTCAGCCTACCACCAGGTGGCCCTACACCCTAACTGTAGAAGCCTCACTACTTTTGTCACACCATTGGGGTGTTTTAGATTTAGAAGAGTACCCTTTGGATTGGCCTCTGCTGCGGCCATGTTCCAGAGATTGATGCGTACGCTCTTCAAGAACGAAAAAGATCTCCTCATCTTTCAGGACGACATTATGGCGATGGGCACCAATAGGAAGGAACATGATGAAAAATTAAACAGGGTATTAAGTATCCTAGAACATCATGGTCTTACCGCCGATGTCCGGAAATGCAATTTTGCAACTAGTAATGTCACATACCTGGGACACGAGATTAATGGGGGTGGCATGAAACAAAAAAAAGAACTCCTTTCGGCCATTAGAGAAGCCCCCTCTCCAAAAAACAGGGAGGAAGTGAGAGCCTTCCTAGGCCTCTCTGAATTCTATGCTAAATTTGTCCAAAACTTCTCCTCCAAAACATTCGCATTGAGACAACTCGTGAAACTTAAAAACAAATTTGAATGGTCCACTTCTTGTGAGGAGGCTTTCAATATAATTAAAGATGACATTTGCAGTGCTCCAGCGCTTCAAGGGTTTAATCCATCCCTACACAGTGTGGTCACCACAGATGCTAGCGGGAGAGGTCTAGGAGCGGTCCTCACCCAGATCACTGAGGCTGGCAATGAGGTAACCGTGGCGTTCGCCTCACGCTCGATCACACCTACCGAAGAAAGGTACTCTGTGATCGAGCGCGAAGCCTTGGCATGCGCATGGGGTTTAGAGCACTTCAGGCAGTACATATGGGGGTATTTGGTCACCCATAGAAGTGACCATAAACCGCTTGTCAAAGTACTCTCCACCAAGGGCCTACAAAGTGCTTCTCCCCGTCTCGCACGCATTTCCGTCAGGATGATGGATTTTAATTACAACGTACAGTACGTTCCTGGAGTAAAGAATCAGGTGGCAGACTGTTTAAGCCGTTTGCCCTTGCCAGACACTGGTGATCATACCTCGGATATTGAAACGTTCTGTGTTGCTAACATCCTAGAGGAGGTACCCTGCATATCACAGTCAGAGTGGTTGACAGCCCTGGAGGGAGACACTACACTTCTTGAGTTAAAAAGGTATATAAAAAATGGTTGGCCTGCAAAAAAATCTATTCCCAAACAATTTCACACCTTCTGGGAATTCAGAGACGAATTGTCCAGTGAAGGAGACCTAATACTTAGGAACGGTAAAGTCATACCTCCCACCATTTTACGTGCAAAACTCCTTGATATCTGTCATGAAGGACACCTTGGAATAGGGAAGACAAAAAGTAGGGTTAGGAATTCATATTGGTGGCCGGGTTTTGATCTCGAAATTGAGAGAAGAGTCAGAAATTGCGCAGCTTGTGAGAATTCTGACAAATCACAACACATGCTTAGACCACCCCTCCAACCCCTTGCCAGTCCCTGCATGCCTTGGGTTAGACTAGGAATTGATATTTGTGGGCCCATTTGGGAACATGGTGAACAATTGTTCCTTATTGTACTAGTGGACCATTTCTCAAAATGGCCGGAAGTGGAAATTGTACAGAATGCCGATGGAAGAACTATTGTTAGTTTTCTGAGGAGGTCTACCCAAATGTATTGTATCAGATAATAGCCCACAATTCATTTCTGCCATTTTCAAAACATTTGTAAGGGAGAATGGTATCTCTCATAAAACTACTTCGTTGTACCACCCAGCGGGCAATGGGGCAGTCGAAAGGTTCAATCGAGTCATAAGAGGGGTTGTGCAGCTAGCCAATCACAACGACCTTTCTTGGAGGAAAGAACTTATCCACAATCTTTGGGCTTTCCGTGTAACTCCTTGTGAGTCCACTGGTACCAGCCCCTTTGTACTGCTAAGAGGTAGAACCCCAGTTACCAAAGACAATGTGGGTTGGCTCACACCCAAGAGAGTTTGTTGGTCTTCTGGAAAGGTGAAAGAGAAGTTGTTACACTCACAAAGGACTAGCAAAAAATATTATGACTCGAAGCATGCATGCAAAAAGGTGAACATACAGGTGGGCGACAAAGTCAGGGTAAGGAGAACTGATTTCGTAAGGAAGGGGGAAAGTCACTTCTCACAGCCCATGGAGGTCAAGAAAAGTTTCTGTAACTCTGCCCTCTTAAGTGATGGTAAAATATGGCATTTTTCATCATTATCTTTGTGCAGGGGTGGCGGGACCGCTTCCCCCTCTTATGGTATCTCAGACAACCAGGGCCCTCCCTTTTCCCCAGACTATGATTGGATTCTAGATGGCGATGCCGGTAGGGATTCTTACCCACAGAAGACGGATACTGCGTCTCCTGGCGGTGTGAGCGTTCCTGATGGTATGGCCACTCGGGAGGACGATTGTAGTAACTTCAGTGGGGAATTTGCTGAGGATGCCCCACAAGATCCTGGTACAAGTGGTGTTAACCTTGAACATAATAGTCATGATACTGACGATGTTTTTCCCTCTAGTAGCACTGTTATGAAGGAACCATTGGTGAACAGATATGGTAGGGTAGTCAAACCACCTAAGTTACACGACTTTGTGTGTGACTAAAGCCTCTGGTCCCGCCTTACTCCGCGTTCTGTTCACACCCGGTCCCTTCTCACTTTCCTATATTTTTCATCTATGAGAAGGAGATGTGTTATGTTGTACATCTTACATGTTATCTTATATTCTTTTGAGCTATGCACCTTGTCTCGCACTCTGCCTCGCGCTGCTTCTCCTGCCGCGTGCCCATGCCCAAGAGTTCTTTGACGTCCTATAGTTCCACGATAGAATCTTGGGCATGGGCGACGGTTGGAGTGGCAGTTGCCGTAACCTGTAGCCCCTGAGAAGATGTGCTCTCTGGTGTCAGTGGCTTTCATACAATAAAGACTTTGAAACTTACCTCCTGCCTCCGGTGAGTCTTTACAAAAATGACTTGCCTTTGTTCTAATTTTTTCCCCTTTCGCTGCTCTATTTAGCCCCAAACGACTGACCCTGACACGCATCCGGCAGGTGAGTAAATTTTCTGTCAAAGACCACATAACTTGCATAAAGGCTCAAAAGAAGGACAACTGCAGAGAACAGGATAACCAGTTTTACGTCATACAAGGAAGGGAAAATATAATTTGACTGCATACCGTATTTCTAAGTTTAAATCAAAATGGGCACCAAAGCTGCTGTGTCCAAATAAAAAAAGGTAACGAGAGTTACAGGTATTGGCGTTGTAAATGACAATGTCTTTTACCCATGTGTTATGAGAGCAAGGAGACCGCTACAGTGAGCAATAGCTAAAGTGCAGGCAGGCAGATAGAAACAGAACATATTCCCAATTACAACTTCATATCGTAAGGAGGTATGCAGTGGCAAACAGATGGGTGTAAGTAATGTGTGGTGTATGCAAAGTTTGCAGGCATAACTGTTAGGCAGACAGCAGGCAGAGACTGTGAGGGGCCAAGGAAAGCAGGTGCTGTGTGTTATGCATTTCCATTTTATGTGTTTCATTCTCCTGAGCTAACAAAATTTTGAGTCAGAAGAACAGACTAATTGACAGTATTAAGAACTTTATATTTTAAAAAACTGGAAACCTAGGAGCAGCTAGAGGCGGATTCGGTTTGTGGTGTTGCCGTAGGCAGGAAAGAATAGGTACTGTGCTTGCAGGTGATTAAAAGTGCTGTATTGGGTGTGTGCTTGCGTTTAAGGAGAGCAGGACATGGGCGTGGAGCCTGTGTATCTGTGTGTGTGGGTTGGAAAGGCGAGACACTGTTGTGTATTTGTTTACGGTGGTGGGTAGATAAGGCCAGGTTTTGTGAGGGGAGTAGGAATGGCAAATTTTGGAAGGTGCAGAAAAGAACACGCATTGTGCTGACCTGCAGCTGTGTGTCGATTGGTGTTTGTTTTGTGTGTTCAGGTTGTGTTTGACTGAATAATGATGTCTGATCCCTGAATTGTGTTATCAAATTTAGGTAAGAGGAATGCAGGGGCGAGGTGATGGATAGCCAGGCAAACTGATGCCAGAACTTTTTTGCAACTATGCTATATGCCAACAGTCTGTGGAAAAAAACTGCACAGTATAACAATTAATGTGAAAAATTGCTTAGTAACGTAGCAATGTCTTGCTTTTAGTGACCATATTATCATCAGCAGTGTGTGGCATGGTAGTGCTCCGTGCATCCATGGCAAAATTATGTGGCATTAATAACAATACTACTTAGAATGGCAATGACACTGTGACACTGAAATATTCTCTGCGTTCAGGCGGTGTAGCATGGTAATATCAGGAGCACCGTATGGTATCACACAATGTGTGACACTGATGGCAATGTTACATGCACTTAAGAGTTAGGTTCTGACGCTGGCAGCTTGATTTTTTTTCTGAAATTGCGTGCCCGTTCTAGCAATGATGGGTGAATTTTATGTAGAAAAAGGACGCATTTTATTGTGATGGAGGAAGGGGCTGGGCATTTTATGCTGAAAGCTGTGGCACTTCCACTCCTATTTGCGGATATTACAACATATTGTAGGCTATTTTGTGAATGATAAGCAAACAGCCTGCACTGTTAATAAGCTATATTTATTTACTCTTTTGCACTGAATTATCAGCTGCTGCACCAGTAACATTTACGTTAATTTTTACTTGTTTTTTACTCGAACATTATTAAAATACCTTATCTGTTTATTGCAGTCCTAGACACCAGCACCGCTATGATGGCGCACACTTTCTGTTGATCTCATACGGAAACCTCCGTATATTACAGACTTCACAAGGCCCCGGGCGCTTGTGAATCACTGTGTGAATCAGTGTGCCGTCTGCCTTCCGAACCACTGACCCCTTGCTCAGCGTAGACCAGCAATACTTGCATGATGATATAGCCTCGAGCAGTATTTCTGACCAGGGGAATTCAATGCCTGCTTATCTGTACCCGTCTCTTGTTTGCTGTTTGTTGGTGATCCAGCGCGGCTAATATAAATTCTTCTCCTCCGGATATGACATCAAGGTGAAAACACTCTCATTCACTATACCATATGACGGTGGGGCCCATAACACCGCATATCACACACTCAGTTGTTCCCTGGATCCCACTTATCTTCCCAAAGGAGAAGAACGAGTTGCTGGAGGAACGGAATACCTTATTAGATTTGACAGATTATTACCTTTAGCATTTCTATATATTCAGTTTCAATCCTGTCGACTCTAAAACATCAAGATACTCCGCTCTTTGGTCGATGGACCAACTAGTTGAATAAGTTGATGGTGATTAAGACCAGCTCAATCATTTAGAACCTTCAGTAAATATCAAATTTTTATAAATGAACTAAAGAACCACAGACTCAGTTTTAATTAGAAGTAACATTTTATCTAAATTCAAAATTCTGCATGAGTGAGATTCTTAGTTTATTAATCACCTTAATACGTTCTTTTACATTTATATTGAAAATTCTGTAAAGGAAAAACGAAATTATGCATTTACCTATTTAGATGCAGATAGGAACGGTCCACCAAAGGAAATGAACCATAAATCACAGCATGGACTCCCAAACTGACTGACTGTCCCTCTAGAAGGCCTCCTCGACGGGACCTCCCATACAGATTTCCTGCAACGGTCTCGTTCCTTCCCCAGTCAGGTTCGAAGTCAAAGGGGCATCAGCATTGACATTTGCAATAATAGCAGTATCGACTAATAACCAACAACAGCGGCAGCAGCGACGACAACGATGACGATAAATGAATGATTAACCCCTCCCATAAAAGCAGTCCTTCTTATACCCTACTTCTAGCTTACTACACCAAAAGTTGCAATGTTTGGGGGCAGGAATCACGCTAATTGGTCCATTTGAGGGGTGGCGAAGATTGTCTCATCGCCTTCCTTGTTCAAACTGGTTTCGGGGATGGTTAAGAGTTCATGGTTTCCCATATTCTTTGGGTAAAAGCAGTCCACATTTATTATGTAAAATGTTGCAACAATGATGGTCACAATTTGGTCAGTCTTTGTCTCTCACTACTGAACTCTCCTCTTTCTCACGGATACGAGCTGAGTCTTTCTTGGCACTCTCTTCATAATAGGTCATGGTAACCTTGACTTCTCTCACTCCGTGTACAAGCCGTACCCACGTGGTTTAGCTTCATCACCTCTTTCGCTTAGAGGCCATCTTTGGTATGACCTCATCTATGTCGGCAGCCATTTTCGCAGCCTGGCCTAATAGGCCAGAGCGAACTATCATAAAAACAAACACAAACATAATTAATATAAAGAAAATAAGCCTTTCTGTTTACCACCCATCATTCTAAGAACCCGTGTTAAGTGTTACCTAGCAAAAGCGACATTTAAAGAAAAATTTACTTACCATCTGCATACTTTTGCCACGACACAATTTTTCTACATAGCATAAATCATGCGATTTTACTCTGATTAGTACGCAAATCACGTTCTTAATATTAGAATACTTCACAATGGTAAATAAATTAGATTTTCGCACAAATAGGGCAATTACCATTTATGTAAATGTTTATCAAGAGATGCATATGTTGGTTAAATTCATCAAACAATTAGTAACATTAATTTATTATTGTTATTTAAGGGGGTTTCAAAATTATTTCATTTACCTTGCTCCATCAACTCCCCCCTTTGGTGATTTTTAATATCACCACATAAACCATGTAACACAATTTATTAGAAAAAAAATTCTTGTCCATTTGCCTTTTCGTTAGTTCACACAACAGTGTCTTCCTCATCTTGTCTTTTTGATCTTTTATACATGTTCTCTTTCAGTTCCTCTAATTCTATTTCTCCCATTTCTCGTTCTCTTTCTTTATTTTTCTCATTTTCTCTTTTTATTCTATTTTGTGTTTTTCTCCTCTTAATGCACACATATGCTAATTTTGCTGACAATATTACCATTATTACCACTGTTACTGATATTAGTATTTTCCCCATAAGTGAACCACCTATTTCTGTAAACCATTTTTGTATTGAGGAAAACTCTTACCAAGTTTCTCCCAGACACCTTCAACCTCCAGTGGAGCAATTTCTTTGTGCCAATCAGTAATATTCTTTATATACTTCTGTATATTTTCACTTTTATCTGGAATGTAAGTGCAACAATGTTGGACTTTCAACATTCCACAGACTCCACCCTCTTTTGCCAAAAGAATGTCAAGGGCAAGTCGATTTTGCATCACCATAGCTCTCATGGCAACCATTTCGGTATTTACCATCAAGAACCCTCCAGCAGTATCCGTTGATAAATGATCTACTACTGTGGACAGTTTCCGAATCTTGAATGCATTCAAAGATATACCCACTGCTGGTATCAATGCTCCAAAAATGTCACCTACTATTTCTGAAAAACTTTCCCTCCTTCTACGTGTTAATGTTTTACCTATTTCATGTATTCCTTTTTCTCCTCTCTCCACATGAAAAATCTTTGGAAAGACCAAACCTAAATAACATGACCCATACCAGTGGTCCGGCAACCTATAATAAGCTCTGTTTCCACATATATAATAAATCCCTGGAAATATTGGATCTTTTCCTCCTTTGAATCCCCATCCTCCTAAAATTTTATATGTATCTCGGCATTCACTGGAACCTACAAAATAATTATCATACATGGTCTTATTTCTACTAATACACAACTTTCCCTGTTGAGGCCAATCCAAAGTCATAGCTGCATTTGTCTCTCCTTTATCATGATTTTTCTCTTCAAACGCCCAAAGTGGTGTTTTTATCTTTTCTTCTACTATCTTTCTTTGAAACTTAATTCTTCTGTTCTCTACCATCTCCAAGAAAACCTTTTCTTCTTTCTTTAATTCACAGGTAAGATTGTGTCTAATTACATACTCTAATGTTAAATCTTTATTTTCTAAGAAAAATTCACCAAACACCTTTGCTTCTTTCACCTTATTTAGTTCCTGAATTATAGGAACTTTCGCAAACACAGTGTTTATGTCAGTGTAATAATATTCCAATCTACCTGTTTTATAAAATAAACTAGCTAAAATACTACATGTTATCCCATATGTCAAAGGAAGGTGATGATAGGTCACACCTTCTGTGACAGACGCAGGTAATTGCATACAAACATAACAAATCCCTTACATCCATTGTCTCTACATACTCATACAATAGTTTCGTGAAGACATTGTTAGAGAAATCAGTTATAGACTTGTCCTTATGTAAATCAGTACTACCTATTAATGCTGCAGTGTTTTGTGTTTTAGCTTCTTTATCCTTTTTCGTGTTATTCTCCATTACGGATGTTTCTTCTACAACTAACCTCAATGGAATTGTTATTGCTAAATAAGCCAAATAAACATTATTAATCCTGTACAATAGAAACACATACTACTCCATCTACGTAAGAAATCACATTTAGATTTTCTATTCTCAGTAACTACAATTTTGTACTATTACCTAGCTATTTAAATATCTATACAGAAAATGTGTCACCACATCTCAGAATGACTTCTCAGCCACTCTACCCTTTTTTAGGTCTCGCCTTGGCAGCGCATGCATGCGCTGTCTCAGCGAGACATAAAGTAATCTGTATGTTGGCTTAAACTTAATGTAATCTGTTTTTCCGCTTGCTATTGGCTTACTTGTGGTAGTGGTGTTGTTATCTCCCTTTCTGTTGGCTGTTGGTCATTTGCTAACTTCCGTGTAGTCCCGATACAGCGGTGCCTAACTACAGTGTTAGTTCGCTCTGCTTGCACTTCTTTTAATTGAAGCTGTAGCCTGCCTTTGTAATTGGAGACTTTTGAGCACGCTGGCTAGTTTTTGCTGTGTGATTCCTACGCTCCTCCACCCCACCGTCTCTGCTTTCACTTCCCCTCGGTCACAGAGGGGGCTTGTGCTGCTGTATGAGGCATTTATATCAGCGCGGCTCCCTTTCATGAGCGCCCCGCTGGTTCTGCTTTCATTCTTGTATTTATTTACCCTGCTCCTCCACCCCACCGCTCTCCCTCCCCCCTCCATTTCAATCAATCACGGGCTCCAGCTTATACTTGCATCACAGCGGAGCCACGTGGAGAGGAACGGAGGGCTGTGCAAGTAGTCTCCCATGCCCTCGCTATAAGGCTGAAGAGCTGCCAGCAGAGACCGGTGTCCCTGCCTCGCCCGTTGCTGAAATTCACCGCTCGCAGCGCTTGTTAATCAGTGTTGTCTTCCACACAAAGTCATTGTTTCTCAGAAGCACGCTCAATTCCCCTGACAAAACCAGCTCATTTTGCTCAGTATCCGCTCATAAAGATCTGTAATCAGATCAGCCTGAAGTACAAAGCCAGCGGGGCTGCGATCCGTCAGTATATCAGATACGGGGTGTCAGAACTTGCAGACAAACTCGTTCATTAAATATATAAAACTGTCAGTGGAGTGGTAACGTTCACGTTTCTTTTTTTTCTCCTAAGGTACGCCTGTATTTCAGAGCAAAGGACTTAAAAAGGCGTTGACGTGGTACATGGCTTGTGGTAAATGTCTGCAAAGACGGAAGGTGTAGGCGAGTTTGTGAAGCTTTGCCCAGTGTAACCCTCTCTCTAAAGCACTTTCTGCTGCACTGGCATCGGCAAATTAATCAAACTTCAGGCACTCTCGGATCCGACCAATCACGCAGAGCCTCCCCATCCAATAATCCAATCAGCAGGCCATTATTTAATTCGAGTCTTTCAAGCCAGGAAGGTAATTCTTACAGATAGTTTTTTTCTTGTTTTAAGAGGGCAAGGGAGTACCAATTTAAAACCAGCACAAAACTTGGGGAACCGGGTTGAAGTCTCGGCAATAACGCTCAAGAACCTGTGATTCTGGGCAAATCACTTAACCTCCCCGCATTACGCTATTTATCCGTGGCTTATTCAACATACCGTATTGCAGTTATTTCAATGCAAATCTTGCCTTTTACACTTGGGGATTGTCTTTATTTATTACTTTGTAACTGTGCAGCGTTTGGCGTATTTCCTTCTTTGTCCATATGTTATGTGTGTTTTGTTGGGGCCCACAACAGTGTCAAAGCATTGTAGTTAGCGGGATGCAAATGTCGCATTTTACATTGGGGGATTGACTTTATTGATTAGCACAAAACTTGGGGAACCGGGTTGAAGTCTCGGCAATAACGCTCAAGAACCTGTGATTCTGGGCAAATCACTTAATCTCCCTGTGGCTAAGAAATAATGAATGTGTCAATCTGTAACGAAACTGGTGCTGATGTAAAGCGCTCTGATACCCGATGCATGGGGTCTAGTTCACGCAAGTTAAAACTCTTTCCCAAAAACCCAAACCTAGCGCAAGTATGATACGGGAAGGCAGGGTGAATTGGCAGCATGCCGTAGTTAGGGACACGTACAGGCTATGTTTTTTTATCTGTATATCGCTTACTATTGTGTCCTTTTTTAGGTGGCCTAAATTGTAGCACTGCACTCGCCTTTGACATTAGGGGATTGACTTCTCAGGAATACTTCTCAGTTCAGTGCTGAGACATTTACAGGACTCGCATATTGCACCACTATTTTGAAATGGACATGCACCACTATTAAAGCCAACTGCCTATTTTAAAACGTATATAACATGCAGAGGGGTTCTTGTGCTTTGTTACCTCCTGCTCCTGTTATGTTGCTCTGTTTTCCTGTAAGTCTTTATTCTCAATCTCTGATATCATACCAAGTGAAACCAGAAGTGTAAAATCTGGATCAAGTGTGATGACAGAGTGAATTTGAGTGGCGGCAAAACTCAATCAATCATTCACTTGTCTCAGTGAATTAGTCTGTGACATGTGGATTACAGACGGCTCACTGCAGCAAGTGCTTAACTGAAATACTCGCTGCAGAGATCGGTCTGTAATCTACATGCCACTGAACCCTGAGCTGTACGCATTCTGTGCGGGATTGAAGCTTGCACTATTGTTATCAAACTACATGTTCTGGCAGGAAAGGGCACGTGCGCTGCTGCTATCTGAGCTCTATCTGTGCTATGAAGGAGGGAAGCTTGCTCTGCTGCCAGGCTCGCAACACCCATTGGGCTCAAAGGGCTTCAGCGATCCCTGTCGTGTGTGGCAGCCCGGGCTGAGACAGCTTCCCGGGCACACACACAGCCACACCCGAGTACTTCACAGGTCTTAAAAAGACCGTTTGCTTGTTATCGAGGCTTTGTTGTTTTTTCACCCCTTCTAAGAGCCCCTTCATCTCCACTCTGGCTATTGGTGGAAGAATTAGCCTCCCCCGAAATTTTTCTTAGACCCCCCTAAATTTGGCTCTAGTTGCACCTCTGACTGCTGCTGCTCTGCTATACCAAGGGCCTCTGGAGTTTCGCGATCTGCGGAGTTTTCTGCATAATTACGGATTTTCCTCATTTGGGTATAATCTACCACCTCCTTATAATCTGCGTTTTCTGCATAATTATAGATCTGCCTTATTTGAGTATAATCTATCACCTTCTTATAATCTACAGATTAAAAAAAATATATATATTGTTAATGGCTTAAACGCATCAAATGTTACTCAAAACGCTGCAGTATGTTCCTGCACAGTCTTCTATCTTTCAGTTGTTTATTGCTGCTTTTGATTATTAAACGGGTACTAATGAGGTGAAATCTTTGCCCAGACATTGTTACCATGAGCAACAAGCATTTGCAATGCAATAGGTCTCGCATTTGCGAGACTTTGAGCTACTGGCATTGTAAATGACAAATCTTTATCTATGTGTTGGTTTTGAAAACATATAAATAAAAGGCAATGTCATTTACAATGCCAATAGCTTAAAATTTCGTAAATGCGAGACCTATTGCATTGCAAATGCTTGTCCTGTGTCACGTTTTGGTCTTTCTTCAGCTCTTTTCAGAACTCTTTCCTGTCTCGTTCAGGTTTTGTTTCTAGTCCGGTTTCTTTCTTTATCTTTTCAGGTTTGTTGCACTTCACTTTCACCCATTTGTTTAGAGCTTTCGTCTGGGCTCTCGTGAGTGTTATCCTCTTCTTTAATGTCAGTCAAAGCGATGTATAGCCACTCAGGTGACATATTTCAAATTTGGTCTTTTCACTCTTTTTGCTTTCTGCAATTGTTTTCCTTGTCCTTTTTGACATGTTATCTCATTTTCTTGTTCCGCATCATCTCTGTTCAAATTTATTATCTTATATCTCAGTCTTTTGACTTCGTGGGGCCAATTGTCTTCTTTTCTTGGCCTTTTTGGTTCACTTTCCTTTTCCTCTCGTTCAGTTCTCCAGGTCCTCTTTCTTGGTCCTAGTCTCTGCTTTCTTTCTTCTTCACTTTCTTCTGATTCTGTTTCAGATCGTACTTCACTTCCTCTAACTTTGAACTTTATGATCTCTGTTTCATTTTCTGAATCTGAACCTTCTTGTAACCCTCCTGTTGGGACGTTTGATTCTATCCCTCCTCGATTGTCTTCCGAATTTTCATTAATCTTTCTGTCTGAATCTAAATTTCCCTGTGTTTCTTCAAATTGTTGATCTGTCCCTACTACTCCTCGAGTTTCTTCCGCTTTTTCTTCTATCTCTCTATCTATATCTAAACCTCCCTCAGTTAGTTCGACTATTTCTGGAGGAATTTTTTCATAACTTGTACTTGGTTGTTCACTATCACTGTCTCTTGGTTCAGTTTCTTCGTTTATAATGTCAGTGTGTAATTTTCTCTTTTGTCTTTCATCAAATTCAGGTTGGTCTGTTTCAGATGCTGAACTGGTATCTGATATTTCCAGATGTCGACTTACAGGTCGATCTTCAAAATCTGGATCTTCAATCGGTTCAGGTTCTTCTTCAGTTGTAAAACTTGTACTTTGTTCTTCCAGATGTCGACTTTCAGGTCGAGCTTCAAGATCTGGAACTCTGCTTGTCTCAGGTTCTGCTTCAGATGCTGAGCTGGTATCAGATATCTCCAGATGTCGACTTACAGGTCGAGCTTCAGGATCTGGAACTCTGATAGTGTGACTGGCATGCACCCAGTTTTTCACTCCTGCACATTTGACAGCAGTTGTTGTCACCAAGATCACTTGACGTGGTTTATCCCAGCGAGGAACCAAACAGTTTCTTCTTCTGTGGACTTTTATGCGGACCCAGTCTCTTGGATTCAAATCATGAGCTGGTTTTCTTTCAAGAGTGGTCGCATTCGGTCCAACCTGATGAAACACAGAATGTACCACATCAGCCAATCCTTTGCAATAGTCCAATACGAGATCATCAGTTATAGTCAGCAGTTTGTTGACAGGTACATGTGCTTGTCTCATTGCTCGTCCCATGATTATCTCATGAGGACTTAGACCTGTCTTTCTGTCAGGTATGCTTCTGATAGTCATCAGTACCAATGGTAGCTGTGGCTTGACACATTTTCCCGAACCTATTCTTTATTGTTCCATTCACCTGTTCTACCACCCAGAAGCCTCTGGTCTGTAAGCACAGTGCAATTTCAAAAGGTGCAGCAAATAGTACTCCGGCTCAGGGTACAGGAAATAAAATTACTCCTCAAACATTGCACGCGGTAATGGGCAAAATGCTCGCAAAACGCGAACAAATCCCATTCTGGATAGCTCCGAAAATAACTCAGCTTGAGGCAGTATTCCCGAATACTACCACCTATGATAAACACAGAATTCGAACAATCTGCTTGCTCATGGGGATCACACCACAAGTAGAGGATTGCACCTCTTGGGGTTAAGTCTTTGCTGCCATATATACCAGAACACATGGTATCCCGTCCTTAGGAGTAGTGCCAGACGTATTGAGACGGATACAAAATGATTACGGAGCAGAGCCTGCCCTAAACTTAGGGATGAAGTTACTAAACAACTTTGATCAGGTATCAGCCATAATACTAGCTAATATTAAGGGGGCAGCAGCTTCACTGGCAATCCGCCAACGCCTAAGGGAGCTCAGTCCAGTAGATCAACAACACGAACTACCCAAAATAATTGAAACTGCATATGCAGAATTAGGCAGAGACAGTCTAGGTGGGAAGGCATTAAAACCACAACTGGTGTGCAGTCCTGAAAAGGACACTACAAAGCAGACACCTACTTCTTCTAAGAAGAAGTGGGAAAATAAAAAGCAACAAAAGTCTAAAGACAGCAGATCTCAATCCAGAGGCAGGTCTCCTCAACAGGAGCCCTCTGAAAGGAGGTATAACCTCAGGAATAGGGATAATATTAGGAAACCTGACAGGTATCAGGATACTGATACACGTTCCTCTCGTTCCTTTCAGGGTTCATCAAAAAACTCCGAGAGGGAAGGACGGTCAGAACACAGACAAGAGGAGCGTACAAAGTCCAGAGACACGCAACGCGCTGCGGACTACGCACCTAAAAAAGAAGATAAACAAAAACCTCAGTTCAAAAAGAAGAAGGTAGCAGGTCTCAAGATCAGACATGCCCAGAATTCTGAGGACACAGCTTCTGAACGGGGAATGGGCTCTGACGATGCTAGACAGCGCGGCAGAAGTAACAATAGCTCGCCAGAACCTGAAGGAATTTCTGGTGACAGCGGAGTTGAGTGAGTATATCACGGTGGAAACACCTGATACTCGGGTAAGTGTCCCACATAAGTTACATGAGATAACACTCCGGATGGAGGGGGACAAGCCCAGGAAAGTTAAAGGTCTATTTTGGGAAAATCTGTCATCTGGATATGACATCCTATTAGCAGAGCAAGACTGGCCGCCAGCATTCGTCATGGAGTGCCCAAAGGGAGAAAATAATTTTTCCAGCATTTTCAGACCTCGTTCACATACATTTAAAACATGCATATGCGCAGGAGTGGGCAGTTGCCCTAGCTCCAGCATTGTACAAAAATCATGCTGGTTGGGATGAGTATTCAACCCACCACGTGATCCTGTTAAAAGTTTCCCCAAATGCTCAAAGGCAATACCCTATAAAGCAGGAAGCTAAAAAACAAATCAGGGAGATCCTAGATCAATTTGAATACCAGGGGGTGATAGAAAATTGCACCTCACCAATGAACAATCCTTTGTTCCCCGTATCAAAACCTGACAACACATATCGTTTAGTTTTGGATTACAGACATTTAGACACCTGCACAAAGACATTTGCAGTTCAAAATGCACACAGTGCCGCATTAATGAATAACATTGTGCGTCAAAAATACAAAACACTTGATATCTCAAATGGATTTTTCTGCCAAAACATAGCGCCTGAAAGCAGGTATCTGACCGCATTTTCAGCGCTAGGGTCGCAACGGCAATTTTGCTGACTCCCCCAAGGGTATAAGAATAGCCCGGGGTTGTTTTCAGCCAGGGTAACAGAGTTACTCCAAAATTTGGATGAAGAAGCTTTGTCCTATATGGATGATATTTATCTGACGGACGATGACTTACCGAGGCACTTGACCAGGGTGAGCGCCATTATTATGGGATTCGCCTCTGAGGGCTATAAATTTAATTTCAAAAAATCAAAAATTGCCCATCTCAATGTCCTGTTCTTAGGGTATGAGCTGTCAAGTGAAGGAAAAAGCCTAGCAGCTAACTTTTTAGAAAAATGTGCGCTGCTCCAACCTCCAAAATTAGTAAAGAATTTACAATCAATTCTGGGATTCCTAAATTTTGGTCGAACATACATTGTGGATTACGCAGAAAGAGTAAAACCTTTCTACGACTTAATAAAACCTGATTTTTCAGTCAGACAATGGACTCAGGAACATACAAATATCCTACGTTCACTACAGGAAGACATGATAGCTTCAAAACATTTACAGACATGCGTAAACATACGCAACTTAGTGATCCGAGTAATAGCGGGTCAACGCGGGTACACTTATTTAACTTTCAATGAAGGCGAAACGGTACCAATCGCATACAAATCACACCTGTACACAAACGCAGAGATGCGTTTCACTTCAACAGAAAAAATCATGACAGCAGTGCAGACCGCTGTAGCAAGAGAAAGAGCTCTGGCTCAGGGAAAACGCATAATAGTCGTGACCCCAGTACCAGCCTTAGAGGCTGTTACCAAGGCTAGCCTTCCAAATGCGAAAGCCTTACATCCCAGATGGATACAATGGGCTAATTCTCTTACTGCAACGGATGTTGAATACAGATTTGGTCCAAGTTTAAAAACACAAGCATTTCTGCAATACGAACAAGAATATCCTCTACCAAATGAGATTTTGCCTCTTGATCAGTATGAATACATTATTTACACAGACGGATCTGCTCAACCGGCCATAGGGAGTAAGCAAGCTTACAGCGCGGCGTGTGCAATCGTTAAAGGTTGCATACGCGATGGAAAGTTCCATCCAAGTTGCACTAAAACGCAATCTCTAGGAGACTGCACGGCTCAGTTAGCAGAATTAAAAGCACTGATACTGGCACTTGTAAATACGGAACACAAATTCACCACACTAATTGTATGTGATTCCTTTTACTGTGTACAGTCGTACAATGAATATTTACATCATTGGGAACAAAACGGGTTTAAAGACGCAAGTGGCATAATTAAGCATAAAATGCTATGGGAACAGGTAGTGGAGTTGAGAAACGAACTACCAAGGGCTCACGTGATACATACACTGAGTCATCAGCGTGATGGCGTTCACGTTGAAGGGAATTCATTGGCTGATGAAGCTGCGAAGGGGGCTGTATGCACAGCGTCCGTAGCTGCAATCACTCGTTCAAAAACGAGAATAGACGGCGAGATTATGGTAGCTGTCATTGCTTCACGCAAAGGCAGCACAGCAGTACCTAAACAATTTCCACTCAAGTACTCCTACAAGTTAGATGCACAAAACATTCCATATGCTCAGATTCCTGGAGTGGGGGATAGAGTAATACCAAATATGGATCGTAGATTAGGTTTCATTCTAGCAGCACACAAGGGTTTGGGTTCTGCGCATACAGGCGTTACAGCGACTATTTCTTTATTGAAACAGCGCTACTGTTGGCCAGGGTTAACAAAGCAGACCAAAGACTAAGGGGCCGATTCCGATGTCGGACGGACTCAGGTCCGTCCGACATCGGTCAGGAGCCGTAACCGACCGACCTGCTGTCGTCGGTTACGGCCCTGCAAGTACGATGCGACCGAACCCTGTTCGGTCGCACTCATGCATACTACACAATGGGAGCATGCATTCCGAGCGGAATGCATGCTTGCATTGTGGAAAGCAGGAGTGCAGTTCATCCCTGCACCCTGTGGCCGGCACCCCAAGGTGCCTGCCACCCGGTGCAGGGATCAACAGAGGGGCACCATAGGTGCCCCCAGGCCGTCATTCGGCGGCCTCGCACCCATGGGGGCCCTACTGGGGGCCCCCAAAGACAGTTACCGACTGCCTTTTCGTGCCGGAAAGACCGGCACGAAAAGGCAGTGAAATACTGCCATCATACTCCCTCGGTCGTGAAGAGGCGGCCGGGGGAGTAATGAAGGATTTCCGGACAGCGGACGGGCTCTCCGAGCCCGTCGTAAGCCATCCGGAAATCCCAGTCGGATTCCTTTCCGACCGAGCCCATCGGAATGGCTCGATCGGAAAGGAATCCGGCCGGCACGTTCCGATTCGGTCAGAAGGGCTCCGACCATCGTTCGGTGCCCTTCTGGCCGAAATCGGAATCGGCCCCTATGTCTTAAAGTGCGACATCTGCCAGCAGATGAAAGGCTCCACCGTAGCACGCCCAGCGCAGACACCATTGTTAAAATCAGACAAACCTCTCGCATGTGTGTATTTGGACCACTGCAGACCCCTACAATCTGATGGGGCCAAGAAATATATCATGGTTGTGTGGATTCCTGCTCTAGATTCCTATGGGTTTGGCCTCAGCGCTCGGCTGACACTCGAACTGTTATAAAAGATTTGCAAGTCTTTATCGGCACATACGCAGTTGGCACGTTACATTCTGACCGTGGCCCGGCGTTTAGCTCTCAGGCTTACAAAGAGGCCATGGAAGGAATGGGCGTAGCATTGCGCTACTCCTCTCCGTACCATCCTGAGGGAAATTCTGTTGTGGAGAGGAAAAACCGTGACTTAAAGCAATCTTTAACAGCTAGGGTATTAGGCAAGGGCGGTAGATGGGTCGATCACTTATATCGGGTCCAACGAGCAATTAACAATCAGCCAAGAAGCTCTCTAGGGGGTGTCACTCCTTACGAGGTCCTATTTGGGACAAGAATGTGGGTACCTGATCTTGATTGTGAAGGCACAGTGGCGGATGAAAAACCATTTGAAATCCATGATCGTTTGGCTGTTTTACAGGATCTAAATGAATCCAGGACACAACAAAGCAACGTCCACTTAAAACAGACCGCCACTGAGGAAGTCAAGGCAGTAACGGCAAGACCTGTCTGGATCCCAAAAGTCGGGGACCTGGTCAGAGAGAAGATTGCAGACAAGAAAGAATTCGGCCCATCTTACAGAAAACCTGTACCGGTCCTAGCATTCCAAGGCACAAGAACTGTACTTCTGCCGCCTCTTGCCGGGAAAAAGGAGAAAAGATTTGTCTCAATCGACTTAATCAAACCAGACTATGTGGCTGATACTAAACAGTAGGCCACGTGGACTCCACAGTAGCAGACGCCCTCCTCTTGCTACAATCCAGGAAGTTCAAACAGAAAGACTCATCACGTTTGAAGAGCCACCTGTACGGAATGAAGGACTAAGCAACAATGCTATGGAACTCGTTCCCCTTCAACAAGAAATACATCTTCCAGAAGAAAATCAACTTAACAATCATGTTGCAATCAGACCAACTACAGACGTCTACGTCAACATGCCTCGTCAAGAGCAAAATCCGATTTCAACCACTCCCGATGCAATTCCAACAATTGATCGAACTGCTTCTGGCTACTTCATGAACTTTGATACGTTATCACTGGATCCAAGCGAGCCGGTAACGACGCCAGCCAAAAAATCACACAAACAGAAACTCACTGACTTTTTTAACTTTTTTAGAAAGACTTACCTGGTGTGACCTTGGATAGAACTATGGTATATCATTGGGATTTTATTTTTTATTTTCTGGCTAGGTTTATTTATTTATTTATTAAGAGTTTTATATAGCGCTGGCTAGACCTGAAGGTATCAGAGCGCTTTACATAGAGGATCAGCGGGTTACACAGTTAAAAACAGTGTTGCACAATAACATTAATTACAATAACATAGCAGAAGATGAAGACATGTCCATAGGGGTATGTAAGGTAGGGGGAAGGAAAAGGGGGGAAAGGATCGGACAAGGTAGAACCGGCAAGGATGGAAGTGCTCCAAGGGGACCAAAAGACAAAAGGAAAAATCGAAAAGGGGGATAAAAAGAGATAACGTCAGGAGGCAAAGTGAATAAAAAGGAAAGGAGGGAGGAGGGAGACCACAAGGGGGGGTCAGGACAGGATAAAGGAATTGTCGGGCGACAACGGGCATGGTTCAGCAGCAAGAGAGGCGGACAGGTCCTCCAAGATGGATGACCCGGGAAACGGGCACCATATGCCAAGTCACAAAATGGCGGGGCACCGCACGAGAACCAATTTGCAAAACAACACGGGCGCTGGAATTCAGGAGTAGAGCAGAGGGGGGCAGCCACAGGAGCAAGGAAGGAAAGGGATTGGGGGACCACGGAGACCCAAACGAGACATTTAGATGGGCAAACGCACAGGGTTACTGGGGCAGCAAAGTCATCGAGGAAGTTAACACGCAGTCTGTTCAAATGCACAGGCTCTGGGTCGTGAGGGCAGCAGTGCCCCTCAGGCTGCACGCCGAACGTCGGTGGAAGTCCGCCTGGGTGCCAGAGATGTAGTCCAGGAAGGCGCGCCCCCCAGGCTCAGATAGCAAAGAAAAGCCCGGGGGCGTCACGCCGTAGTGTCGAGATTCTCCCCGTAACTGCACCCCCGTACCTGGCAATATGACTCGCGGGTCCCGGTCCTCCCTCAGGAGGCGAAGCAGGAGGGTGGGCTGCGGGGGAAGCTGCAAAAGTCAAACCAGGATTGCATCGGTCTGGGAGACCTCATCCCAGTTCTGCAACAGCCGGCCGGAGAAACGCCCCCAGGCATCAGCGCCGTCGGGAGTGGGCTCCGACGATGGCCGGTCATCACCGAAGCGTCGGTAGGCAGGGTGAGGAAAGGCAACAGCAGCGGAGAAAAACGCAGAGCAGCCATGCCAGATGCCCGGCTGGGTAGGTGACGGTCAGGGCGGCGCGCCGGAGCCAATCTCCCCTTCAGCCGTCGATGCGGCTCCACCGGGCATCGGCCATGCCGCTCGGGCTCCGCCGTCACCTGTCGGCCATCTTGGGATTTCTGGGTTTAATAATAACTTTTAGTATGCTTATTAATGGACGATACCTCCAGCAGAGCTCTACAGCCCAAAGAGTCAATTTGATTTTAAAACCACACCAGTCTTCACATCGTGAACCAAGAGACTTGTCTTCAGTGAACATCACAGCAGTTCCTATACCGGACGGATAGTATGGGACAAGATTGATTTCGATATTTTTGGTCCGGCTGAACTTTTAAAGCTTTCTAAACATATATTTAAAATTTCTTTAAGTGATATCATTACCTCCAGTACATTTTCTGATGATTGGGACACTGAAACTGTAAACAATATAATGTCTGATTTAGAAAAAACTGCAGCATTTCCGAACAATGAAATGTTAGAAGGTACTTCAGACTATGATACATTGTACTGTTACCAACATTATGGTCATCATTTCTTGCACAAATCTATAACACCTAGAAATGTATTTGAATACCACCAGTGGGAACACTGCCCAACTCCTCCAAAAGGTAGTTCGCAAACTTTTGCACAGAAATTCACATACTTTTCAGGGTTCAACACATCTGACCCGAAGTCATTTTATTACAAAGTGGCAACAACATCAGCACAGAAATTTATGTTGACAAATACCAAACAGATGTACTCTGCTTCCTTCATGGCCCAGTTGTCTACACAGGGTTTCGACCTATGGAAGGACACTATAGATTTAAAATCGATCTGGGGTTCTAGGGACTGGCAAGTCCAGGGAACAGAAGCGCTTTTTAGAGCATGCCTCATTCCACAGCAGATAATATTTCTGAATGAAACTGTGCAACAGCCGTCCTGTCTTGGACTAGCCAAGAACAAGGAAATGAACACACCTGGGTTTCCGACACCATCACAGATGGGTGGGGGGCAGAATTCAACTACACATGGGGTAAGATTAGATGACATTCTCCAGTACAACAGGTCAGATCCCAATTGGACAGAATGGCTGATTTGGCCCATTGACACAAACACATGTCAACAGAGATTAATAGGTATAACCGAGGGATTTAGTATCCATAGGCCTCATCCACGCTATGTACAGAGACAACACCCAAGGGTAGTGACATCCTATAGTGTTGGGAAGTTGTGCCTTGATTGGCCAGAAACCTCAACTCTCAAAGAAGTGAAACATCACTTGACCTTACTCACACCTGATGTAGACCTTAGGGATTTTTTGCGAGGCCCAAGTAAAACACGTCAAACGTTTCATATATGCTGGCATTTATGCCTATTATAATGAAAACTGGAAAATATCCCGACAGGAGGCCGCAGAAAGAATACGGGAAAAAGACCGTATTAACCTAGAGAAGGCATTAGCTGTAGTGGACAATGGGTTAACAACTTTGACCTCCAGGATTTACTCCTTAGGCAACATTGTGTCTTCGGCAATCGACATATTAGAGCAAGATCTGGCCTTGATACAACACGGGCAATCTCAGCTACGTTCCATTATGATGTTAAGCTGGACGCTACAATCTTTGCGTGCAGGCTATGTGCCCTGGCGTTTTATAAACACCACGTCTCTGTTTTCAGAATACAATCTAACTGATAAACAGACAGAAATGGCACAGAGGGGAGCCAAATACACAATGCTGCGTATTGAGAAACTGGAAAGGTTACCATTCACTGGAGCCGAATCACCATCAACAGAATGGCTAATTCATGGCCAAATCACTCTGCCGGTCACTACGTTTCAGTTTCAATATTGCCTTGTGCAAAGGCAGGCAAATATGAAAAGATGGGTAAGGGATACATCAAGGAAACTTGGGAGTTACCGTATAGATATCGATGCCGGAGCGGGGATCGAGAAGTGTATCTGAGTGGTACAAACTGCAAGAACGCTTTAAGCGGTTCTCTCATGTGTCAGGATATTTCTCTACATGGAGCATGTAGTGGTTCGGTAGCGAACTTATCTTGTCACATGTCAGGGACCCCAGCGGCCATGATCACGCCGGTTTTCCAGCTGCTCTCGAATGGGAGTTACTTAATGCTAAATGATCAAGGTTGCTGTGGGATGCTTCCGGGCGTCGCCTACATGGTCACTGTTAACTCCAGGGTTACTTGCTGTATGCAAGTATTGTTTCCGCCACTGAACACAATCAGGGAGGCGCCGTTATGGCCTTCGTTGAACGTTTCCTTTATACAATTTGATACTTTGAGCAGACTGAAAGCCATGCTTTTACAGCAACCCGTGCCCTTAACCTTCGCTCGAGAAATCTTTGAACTTCAAGTTGCAAGGACCTCGACTGAGATACAAGCGCTTATACATACAAACTGCCCCTTTCATTTTGCAGAAATGGTGGGTCGTATCTTTAACATGTCTGATACGAGCGGTATTGTACACCTATTTAAGACCATGGGGTCTGGACTATTAAGCACCTTTCAGACGGTCCTCGGAGTAATCCCGAATTTTATACACTCCGTATTGGGAAGCGTCTTTGGAGGTCTCCCGCTTATCCTGTTCCTAATTGCAGGAGTCTTGATTGTAATATTACTGCTACGCAATGGATGGCCCAATTTCAGAGGAAACGGCGAACACGCTCATGGAACGGAAATATCGTGAACGCATGGTGCAGCTTCTGGGCATACCTTGCCTAAGAGAACTGAACGCCTCTTGGTTTCTATCACTTAGACCAGTCTGGGTGGACTGCATCTTACCTGTTCTTCGATGCCTGTTCTGCGGAGAACAATGCACGTTGGATCTATGTCTAACGTTTCCATCGGATACGCCACTGGACCTAGATGCTATGCTGGACCCCCTAAAGGCACATGCTATGCGTTGTCCCCAGCGTCTTCCAATTCTGATGAATGCATTCCTTGAGAATCCACAGGTGCCGTTTGCTCCTGCTGGGTTAGGTGGCTCCTCCACAGGCACCGAGGTAACAACTGCCGCAGCAACGACTGTTGGCAGTGCAGAATTCCATCTGTGTGCGATTGACGTTCTCTGTGAAGCGTTGGATTTGTCGTCTGCAGTAGCTAACACCGATAATGCTGTATCTCCCAGCCAGGACACTTAATCTTGAATTGGCTCATCGCGTCCTGGGAAAGAATTCGGCTTCTTGGAACATTTCCTAAATTGCCACTTTCGCTTGAAAAAGCATGGCCTTTTTCAGCTTATAGTGATGCAACTTTTATAAGTGGGACAGTATTGACTTTTTCAAGTGGCAACTAAGAATAGCTAATTTTTATATTTTTAACACAATTTTTTAACGTCTTTTTAAAAAACCATGTTTTAGCTGTTTCTAAGTAAATATTTTAAATTGTCCAGATTTTAAGTATGGTTATTGTCATCCAATTCGAAAGTGGAGTGGGTGTTATGTTTCGTATATAGGCCCTAATGTAGACCCGTTCATATATGCCATAATGTAGAAATACTCGTATATGCCCTATTATGGTCATACTCGTATATGCCATATATGGTCATACTCGTATATGCCCTATTATGGTCATACTCGTACATGCCCTATTATAGTCATGGCTCCTAATATAGGCATGATCTTTCACCTACATTAGTTCCCTACAGTACACAATGAGCTCTGAGGGTTGAACGTTATCTAGTCTGTGGTTAGAACACTGCAAGGTCTTTCTAGAACACAGGCCTACAATGTACTCATAAATTATGCATGAGCATTCACCAGCTACATCTCCCGCATAATATGTATGTACAAAGTTCACCCCTGACGTCTTCCTCATGTCTAACAAAGACCAATACAAACCATACTGAGGGACGAGACACTTTAGGGTATAAATACACCACATCTTGCCACAGTAAGATAGAGGGAACCGAGACTTCCATGCTGACACACTGACCAGAGACGCTGAGGCTCCTGCATGCAGTCGCTCCAGCTGACAGTGGTCTAACACAGACCTTGCGGGGTGTCCAAATCGAGACCAGGGAGGGGTCCCACACTCTCTCTATTCAGGTATGGGGGTTCGACTAAATCCTAGAGGGGTTCTTGGCTCCTAGGCTTTTAGACCTAAACATATGCTAGGTACACTCAGGTACATCTAGTTAGGCATTGTAGGAGTACGCACACTTTCATAGTACATTTTATATTCATGTATGTATCCATGATTATTGAAATATGGTAGAACTGTTCTATCCTTTCACTTTGATCGTACTGCTGATAATATATCTCTGCTATTGTCTGCTGGTTGGGGCAGCACATATATTTTACACTAGAATAACAACTGTTCAATAAATACTTATTGAAACGCCCAGACTGTTTATTCTGTGTAACTCTCTGAGACAAACCGAATAAGTAAGCACGAGTGACTGAGCGAAAGGTAGTACACTGTTTCCACGTTCTGAGGAATTAGGGTTGTCATGATCTAAGGTTGCCAGAAACTAATCTCTCCCCGATAGGAGATTCTAGTGGCACTGTGAGCTAGCTAATGCAAATCCGGCTAACATATGCAGTGGGGGTGCACAGAATCAGTCTCACACTAAGCCCACTGTTTATGTTATCCAAACGCGCAGGTCCTGCAGGGGTACTATAGGAACTACACGACAGCATGCTCCATTATTTTATTCCGGGTGCCACATTGGATGTTGCATGCACCTACTAAACCTGAGCCACTATCTGGACTAGTGATAAAACAACTGTTTGTGTTTTGTGATTGTCACCGTAGAGTAATGTCAAATAAAGATGCATGTGAAATGGACTAGTTGTAAAAAAGTGTATTGTACAAGTCAAAAGGACCCAAATTTGAATGGAATTTAAGATTTTAAAAAAACAAATAAAGGTTGATGAAAATAAAACAAGTGATTGTAGAAAGAAAATAGTTCTAAAAATATATTGAGTCAATCGTGAGGCTAGAACCCTGAAATGCTGACTCAAAAGTACTATGTTGTAGTGCCGTGAGCTACTCCATAATCATGAATAATTGGGAACCAGAACAAGTGGCATATCCTTAAATCACTGTTGTCATAATATATGACCACAAATCTTTTGATTGTAAAAAATCTTTGAGTACAGGTTCATAAGATAAAAACAGTAACAGTGAAAAGAAAATGGAATTTAGAAAATGTATTATGTTCATTATAGGTTTTGAACCCTGACTCACTGATTTGAAATACATATTTGGGTGCTGTAAAGTACACCGAGATCATGAGAATTAGAAAACTGAAAAAATACTAAATTATTGAATGAGTTTTTGCATAAAATCGGATCACAGATCCTTGATTCAGAAAGTACATGTATGGAATTTTATAAAACTTTGTGAGGAAATCATAAAATATTTGTGACAAAAGGGTGAACCATCAGCAAACTTTCCCTCCTACCCATAAACCTTTTTTTAGAGGCTGTCCAAGGAATCTGAACAATGATTAGAAACTTTCTGCAAGTAAGAGACACAGAAAATAGCAATAAAAAACTGACGTAGAACAGGAAAAAAAACAAGAAAGATGATGAAGAATGAAAGACCGATCACAGAACTCAAAGAAACTGAAGAAAAATTAACAATTTTGTGGAACTTATCAAACCAGAATTAACAAATATTGAAATTGAATTATTGACTACAGGGCTTAACTGTGAACCATCTGAACACATGGTGTTTTTCAAGATAAAAATTGATTTTATTACGTTGTGTTCGACACATAAAACTAAATCTTTGAATCAGTCCCTCCTCATCCCCCTCAACATATGACTCCGGTTGTTGTCTCACAGCTCTCCATTCAAGACCTAGTAGATACCCAAATAATGATATCTCTTGAAGAAACAAACAATATTCTTGCAGGATATAGGATGTAGGAGCAGAATGATGGTTTATAGTGCAAAAGGGTGGGGAGTTTATTCATTTTTGGGTGTAATGTTTGTAACATTAAAATGTTTTTGGCAGTTTAATACTGCAGTATTTTTCAATAAATCAGGTTGTTTTCTTAACAAAAACTAAATATAAATATAAGTAAATGAAAAGTAATTTTAACTATTGGCTAATTAGTGTAGTGGTTTTGAGGGAAAAGGGTGGGTAGTATAGGAAATACGTAGGATAATAGTTATAATTATTTACATTTAGGATATAAATATAACATTTTCATTTAAACTTTTTCAAAATGTTATATGTAAGCAAATAAAATTCACACATTTTAATAAAACTATATATATATTGAATATTAAAAAGTAGTATATATAAATAGATTTTTTTAATTAAAACAATAACTTATGTGCACAACAATTTTTGTAACCAATTATTTTTTCAAACATTTCTGAAAGTTTCCCCATTGTTCTCTAATGGACGTAATGCTCCTTTTATTTCTTGAACCACTGCCATTTTCTTCTTACGTATTGCTTGGCTCAATGTAATTTTCATTAGTCAGTGGAAGTATGCGGTGAAGGACGAAATCATGCTACGTGCTAGTGATGTTGTATTTGTGTTTTTACATTCCATTCCTACATTCTTGTACAGGTTGCCAGAGCAGACAACCACTAGCCAAACTGACTGAATTTTTGATGGGGAGTCATTTCGGGCCTGATTACGATGTTGATCGGAATGACTGTCCGACCAACATGGCCGCCGTGAGATTCCGACCGACTCAACCGCAAGCTCTCCGACTGCCGTATTATGATGTATACCAGGCAAATTTTCGACCGCGATGGTCGGAGACGAGTCTGACACGACCGCGTCAGTCAGAAAGGCTGTTCTATAGGGTTTCCAAATCCTCAGATGCATCGGTTGTACTGCCGAACGGATTATGATGCATCCAACGCGGTTGCCGTTCCATGGTGGCTTCTCTGCGACCTGGCAAGTGTAAATCTGAGAAACTGACGCCAAGTAAGACAACACCAACCGTAGTATGCCTTCACAAAACTACACAACTGATGTCAATTCAAAGAGTAGACACACCTACCAATCCACCTATAAAAAAAAAAAAACTTTTCCAGACCATGATCCTTTGCTACCACAATCCTGCAGAGTCTGACGGAGCACATTGCTGTTTCCAGATACACTGCAGCCATCCCTTACCACATTCACCACTGCTATTGCATCACTCACTGCACATGTCACAATTTTTTGGTTCTTTCTTGTCTTATACACCTCTTCAATCTCACACTCACTAATTCATAATGAGCAAAAAGAGACAGTCATTTTTCTCAGATGAGGAGTTGACAGTGCTTGTATATGAAATCCTCTGAGTTGAGCCACAGTTATTTGGGACCCAAGTCCAACAAACTTCCATCACCCAGAAAAACCTGATGTGGGACAGGATAGTTAACAAGGGGACCCTTGTACAATGGAGGATATCAGGAAGAAGTGGTTTGATGTCTGGAAGAGGGTCAAGATCATAGACAACAGAAACCACTGGGTCGCACAACGACTGGTGGTAGCTCTCCCGTGCCACCCGTACCCTTGACTGCCCGGGAGGAGAAGGTGTATGCCATCATGCCGCCGGAGAGCTTTTTTGGAATACCTGAAGAAATGGAATCTGGTAAGTGACCACCAAACATCAGCCACAAGTCAGCCATGACACCTTAGCACACATAACTGCAATGGTCCAAAATTACTATAGATGTGTAGCTAATGCTGACAATCAGTATACCTGCACTGAACATCCAAAATTTCACAAACAATCACACTTACAAATGTCTACATATAGTCTGTCAGTGTTTTAACTATTAACCCATCATGGCACCAACAGCAACGTCTGCAAACATTTCCCATAAATGGCCCTTAACTAGAGAAAGTAGTTACCAGGTATGTAATGCCAACCACTTCATCAAGTAATTAGATCTCCCAAAAGAAAAGGACTACACCTACCATCAGTCGCTCACACTCCACCTAAGAACAACAGCCTCCTGTGTCAGCCATCTCTCCTTGCAACGTCCCCTCACTGGCAGGAAGCAATAGGCCCAGGTGGACTGGGTGTGCTGGGTGGGAGAAGGACTCTCTGCACTGACCACACATCCCAGCAGGCCTTGTACTCCAAACTACAGGCACCTGGGTCAGCCATCTCTCTATTTCACTCTCCCTCACTGTCAGTAAGCAATAGGCCCAGGTGGGCTGGTTGAGAGGAGGACTCTCTGCACTGACCACACATGCCATCAGGCCTTGTTCTCCAAACTACAGGCACCTGGGTCAGCCATCTCTCTACTTCACTCTCCCTCACTGGCAGGAAGCAATAGGCCCAGGTGGGCTGGCTGTGCTGGGTGGGAGGTGGACTCTGCACTGACCACACATCCCAGCAGGCCTTGTACTCCAAACTACAGGCACCTGGGTCAGCCATCTCTCTACTTCATTCTCCCTCACTGGCAAAAAGCAATAGGCCCAGGTGTGCTGGGTGGGAGGAGGACTCTCTTCACGGACCACACATCCCAGCAGGTCTTGTACTCCAAACTACAGGCACCTCTGCCAGCCCTCTTGCTACTACACTCACCCTCACTGGCAGGAATTCATTGGTCAAGTGGGGGAGGGAGGAGTGTTTGAAATGACCACAAATCCCGGCCGGCCTTCCACTCCAAACTACAGCCACCTCGGTCAGCCCTCTTGCCACTGCACTCACCCTCACTGGCAGGAAGTCATTGGTCAAGTTGGGGGGGAGGGGGAGGGAGACGTGTTTGAAATTACCACAAATCCCAGCAGGCCTTCTACTCCAAACTATAGCCACCTCTGTCAGCCATCTCTTCATAGCCCAGTGCCGGATCCTCAGCCGGTGGCACCTGCTGGTTTCCTTCATCTTCAATCACAGGGATGTTTTTCCTAATTGCCAGGTTGTGGAGCATGCAGCAGGCAACGGTGATCTGGCACACCTTTCCCGGAGAATATTGTAGGGCTCCTCCATTTTTGTCAAGACAGCAGAATCTTGCCTTCAGGAGGCCAAAGGTCTGCTCCACTATCCATCTTGTCCTCCCAGGGGCCTCATTGAAGCAGACTTCTCCTGGGGTGACTGGATTCTGCAATGACGTTAGTAACCATGGCTGGTTGGGGTATTCTGCGTCTCCTAAATGGAAGATAGACATGAGTACAATGTTCAAGCAAACATTAACTAAATAGACACACAACACCACTCACAAAAACATCATTATAAACCTAACTTAACAACAAGCCAGGCCCGCTCTGGAAGTAGTTGAGTCATCAAACGGGGTATGACGCTGCTCTATAGAATGTACGAGTCGTGGGCTGATCTGGGAAATCTGGCACAGACGTGGGAAATACACATATCTTGCAAGTACATTGATTGAGCTAAAGTGCTTCCTGTTCCCATAGACTTGCTCATTGGCCTGTGGTGGAATCAAAGCAATATGTGTACCATCGATTGCTCCAATGACATGTGGGATTCGCCCAAACCCATAAAATCAGCTTTGATATTGGTCAATTCCCCAGGTTTGGGAAACTTGATGTAGCTGTCCATGTGTCTGATCAATGCATGTAGTAGATGCGGAAGTACACTGCTAAACATAGGCTGGGACATTCCGCCAGACGTTACCACTGTGTACTGGAACTACCCCGAGGCCAAGAAATGCAGTACTGCCATCACCTTAACTTTGGGTGTCAGTGATGTAGGATAGTAGCGATGTGGACGCAATGAAGGTGCCAACTACTGGCACAAATCATTCATTGTTGCCTTATTGAGACAGTATTTTCTGATCACGTCTCTCTCTTTCATAGTTTGTAGGTCAGGAAAGGGCCTGTAGACGGGAGGCTGTCTTATGGCTCCTCCGCGATACCTATGTTTGGAGTGTAAACACAGTAGGCGTCAGATCACAGTGTTCCCAGTAACATGTACTTAGACAAACACCAAAGACCAAGTAACCACACATGATAGTCCATGGCAATGCAAACCAGATTTCACAGAACAATTAGAATCCAAACATGCCTCAGCATACATGTCACATTTGATAATGTCTCAAATGTATACTTACCCTGGAATGAAAGTACACTAGTCATATCACTAGTGACAGATTTCTGTGAGGCTGAATTAAGCAAGACATAGTCCAATCTAACAAGCCAAGACATGACTTCGGTATTTTAAATGACTGAGCAAGTTTACTCATAAACACAGTAGGATCATGTTATGTATTGCATCATGTACCCCACATACATCTTGAGTTTCACTCGGCACTTCATGCAGGCAAATGTTACATGGTGGACACTGTCATGTTGTCATGTCTGCATTGCACATACAATGACATACACAACTCATTGACAAAGTTCATTTTTCTCGATATGCAGATGAACACTTAAGTATAGTAAACAAAGATCACTTACAATGTCCCATTTATTTGCAATGCCTCAGTAGGGTGCTGGGACTTTTGAGTGTTATGGCCCTGTGGGAAGGTAGGATTCTGTACATAAGACACATATACCCTTTCCACCTGAACATCACACAGATCACACACTGGGTGACAGTGGCTTTTAACACTGTTATATGGTGTATTTACACCTGCTAATGGACGTGGACCACATACTGCCTGAGAGAAGGTGGAAAATCAGAAACTGTACTGTGTACTTTCTTGGTGGTTTAGCCTGCCAACAAGTGTTTCAGGGTCCTCTCAAGGTGACTTCATCATGTGAGTGTGGCCGTTTGATTTGCATGCTCCTTCAACACACAATATAATGCATCCAGGCATAGTGTAGTACAAAACAACATTTGCAAATTTTTACACCACCTGATCCTTAATTCAAAAGTTGCGGTAGCCGGTTCAGAACCGAGGCGGACACAGCCATAGGCTGTAACTTGTTATGGTGATAGTTGCAGTTTGCTGATTGTGTCCGCCTACAGTGAAGACCAACGCGGTAAACTTCCAATTGCTAATGTAACATTCTAGCTCGCGGGCCGCCGGCTATTTTGAACCTCGCAGTAGGCTAAGTGTTTGACAGCAATTGAATCCATTGGATGACTTCGGAAAATGCGACCGACGAGGACCTATCCCTTTGATTGCCCGCAGAGAGGACCGCCTATGCGGTCTAGGTATGTCGGGTGGTTTGCAATACGGATCACTTGCCTTCAGAAACTACACTTCTACAAGCCTCCCCATCTCTCTGCTGCTGTTCACATCCTCTGGGAGCTACAATGTCTTGCTGTACAGGGACCAGGGCCACTGCCTCCACACCAGAGGAGCTGAAGCTGCTAGCGGACATGGCCCTTCCCCTGTACAAGCAGCTGTATGGGACACAAGAGGAGTAGGTGAGAACAATTCGGACAGAATAAATTTTTTAAATGTCAGCTAACCATGCACATAGGGCAAACTGTTGCAATGAGACACACATCTGAATCTGTAGCCAAATGTTTATATGTGTGTTTGGAAATGTGAAGGACAAGTCCACTGCTGTATGTGTGTCAGTACTGGTCTGGACTTCATATCACTGTTCTCATGTGAATATCTCATCATCTACCACAAACTTTGTATGGTGT
Source organism: Calotriton arnoldi (assembly GCA_963921515.1). Taxonomy (NCBI): domain Eukaryota; kingdom Metazoa; phylum Chordata; class Amphibia; order Caudata; family Salamandridae; genus Calotriton; species Calotriton arnoldi. The sequence goes on along the minus strand of CAWUFW010000952.1, from coordinate 1,193,886 downwards.
AATAGTTAGGCATGTAACATCGGTTTGGCATAATGATACCTTTTTTCCTGTCATAATTCAAGACATATTTGCGTATGGAGTCCTAGCTAATCAAACTTTAATGGTAAATGTGAAATGTCATATGCATATGTGGTTAAGTTGTTGATGGTTACAGTCCCAACAACAAATCCACACACATGATACAATATCTGCCTTACGTCAGTTATATCACAAGCCCTCACATAGCAAATCACAGTGCTCAACAATGGTCAGGTCAGATGTAGGAAGGCGACCAGGTACATGGGTTATAATGTCCATTCAGTCCATGTGTGGATCATGTTGAACAATATTTTCTTGACACAGTGAAATCATTGGTAAATTACCATGCTAGTTAGGTTTATTTCCAGGGCCAAAATGCTACTGTTCTTTTTCGCAAAATACATAGGTGTGCTAAGGTTAGCAGTTATGAGATTTCATTCCACCTGTGTTGTCCCATCCACAGTGTAGTGAGAGGTGTTGCATAGTCACTTAGGGCAAGGTCAGGTTAGAGTGTGGGGTCACCAGGAAATTAAAATGTTATTAAATATCTTAATGTTGCATGTTTGACAACAGGTGCAGTGTTGAGAATTCTAGTCTGCTAACTTGGATATTGGTTAAGCTAGCTATTTATGACCTATGTGACGAAGTACCTTGTTGTGTACATTTTGCATGTGTACTAAGTGTCCGATACCATATCCTCCTCACAAGTCAACGCCCATCAGAACATTTTCCTGTGGAGGACCATTGCCCGAAAGGTGCATTCTCTGGGGGGTCACACATCGGCGCAGTAGCCACTGCCGAAAACTGTGGCAGGACCTGAGAGGTTGGCCAAGAAGATCGCCGAAGTCCAGCTGGGCCTGGCACCTCCAGGTAGGAGGGGCGTGCGTCGCACCCTGACTCCCCTAATTGGTCGCATCCTGGCAGTGGCATATCCCACCCTCGATGGGCAGTTGAGAGCCAGACAGCAGCAAGGAGGGGGTGAGTTTGTGCCTTGATGAACTTTGTACCATACCATACATGTTCACGTATTGCAGCCAGTTATGACTGTTATGTTTTGAGACAATCGAGACCCATGTAATGTGTAACATGTAACCTATGCAACAATAGTCGTTTGTGCATGGTTAGGTCCCTTGAATCGGGGACATTTAAGACTAAAATAGGCTGGGTATTGCCACTAGTGCTATTCCATTGTATGATGGGCTCATGACGACACAATTTGCAAGATAAAACCCTTTACGTATTTCGGTGATGCGCAACATAGTTCATCCCAAATACCATTGTTTGCCCTGGTCTCTGTATTGCGACAACAGCACTTTTGTGTTATTTGATGCTTGTGAACTTGACTGTGACATGCCATGCAATACATCTAGGTAGCAGGCACTGTGTAATTGCAGGCCTTGGTAAGTACAGATTGATCTGTGTGATTAATTTTACAACCAGCACTGGTGCTATCTGTTGTCCAATGAAGCAGCTGGCAATATTCAGACTTATATGTACTGATGTCACATGTCGGGCTGGAGCTTACCATAAATGAGTGACAGAAAACATCCTTTCTGATTTTAAGCAGATTTCATGTTTTGACTGTATGTAGGTGACAACAGATGTCTGAGAGTGCCTAACAAAGTGTGATTTAGGTGGACTCCGGGGGTTAGTACATGGTAGTGAAAGTAACACATTCCCAATGGTATTGATGGTTGTCACAAGGGGCATTAATATATTTAGCCAAATAAAACTATGGTTTAGCACTGTAAATCAGATATCTGGAAATGTGGCTTCACCGACATCTGAAGAGGGCAGATATATTCAGATGAAGAACACAACGACATCTAAGCTGAACAATATGTGTATTATGGTATTTATCAGGGAGGGATAGGCTGCCTAGTTCCTGTGAGATGTGGACATCAGCAAGATGTACACGATGAGAAATAAGGTTGTCACAAGGTATCAAGTAATGTTTTGCACTAAGATTGTGGCCACACAATGATTCTACCTGGCCTGGTGGTGTAGTAAGCTACATGTCACTGAAGTAATATTCAGTCATTGTCATTGGCAGTGTGATACGCTGTGTTTACATGGCAAACTGTTAGAAGTGTTGCAATTTGCATACAGTACATTTGATAATTGCACTGTGCTGACATGACACAATACTTGTAGTTATAATCTTTGGTCTTGCTATGCCCGTAGTATTCCGTGTGTAACTTCTATATGAGTTACACGTGTGACACTTAGAACTGCTTCATCTGCTAATGGACAGATGTGCAACTGTAATGTGGTCCGTGTGAAATAGCCTATTCCATGACTCCTACAACTTGACTTATCAAAATATATTAACTGAAGCAGGGCACCTGCTGTGTGTAAAGGCTGCAGTGTTATTCCATGTATTAATAGAAGATCTATTCTCCCTTGGATCACATGAGGTAAGTGTGGGATACTATAAGGGCATCAGGAGTGAGAGACAAAACATCTGCTGGTACATAGATGTGGTTAAGATGTTGAGAAAGAGTAACATGCCGTTGCATCAAACTATGTTCCTGACACCATTATGTGAGAGTGCACACAGGTCTTGTAGCTTTCAGTTATGTGCGATTGACTCTATAGGACCTAATGATGTCATTCAAGTACAAATTATGATGTTAGCCAATGTGGGTACAGTTGTTATTATAGCTATGAACCAAGTACATATCAACATCTCAACTAATTTCTTTTCAAATCTGTTTTTCAGCATCAGACCAGGGCAGCGAAGGAGACATTGCCACCACTGTTGGGAAAGCAGCTGGCCACAGTGGTTCTCGTGCTGGCAGTGAGCAAGAGGGAACCAGTGGCACAGAGGGTGATGGGAGCGCCACTGAGGAGCTGACCGACGTGCCGGCTGGAACATCTTCGTCAAAGTCCAGTTCCAGTGAGCCCTCCCAGGTGGTGGTGGATCCCCCTGGACCTGTGTCTACTACATCTGAGTCCATCACCCCCCTACCATCTCCAACCTCGCAGCTGCTCCCCAGCTCACTGTCTGTGGCAGCTCCTCTGAGGGGAGGATTCTCCTTTGTGCCAGGCACCTCACCCCCTGGCTCTTTCTCCCCTGCTGCCCTGAGTGTGGAGGCCTTTGACCTCCTGAGGCAGATCTTTGTGGGTCAGACAGCAGTGCTGAATGTCCTCCAGCTGCATACCAATCAGCAGACCCAGATGGTATATTTCTTGGAGGGCATTCACTCTGACATGTGTTCCCTACAGAGATCCATTCAGGCTCTAGCCTCCAGACTGACAGCAGCATTAACCCAAATCCAGCGTTCGACCCCCTCTCCTGTCTACACTCCATCCACAGTCCCTATTCCCATACCCGACAAAAGCACACGCAAACCTGAGCACATATCCACATCATCATGCACACGCAGTACACAAACACAGACATAAGGCAAAAGACAGACACACACACACTCACCAGACACAAGACACCCTGACTTCCACATCCACTAACATGCAGGCAGACACAACACCCACTGCACGACATGGCTCACATACAGACAAACAGGCAGACAGTACACCATCACACACAGCCGCGACAGACACCACACCATCACACCCAGACATGCTGCATACCTCACAACCCTATGCCTCCACAACCCCTACCCTTGCCTCTTCTCGTACTCAATCGGCCCAAAAACTCCACCTCATTGCCCTTTACCACTTTCCTTCCCAAACTTACCAACCCCCTTCCAAACCTAAAAGGAAGACCCTTGAGCCCCTACCATACCCTTCCACATCCACCCCCAAAACACTTAGCCTGCCCCCTACTGAGACCCAAAAGTAACAGCAAGGAAGCCGGAAAAGAAAAGCTCCCCGTCCTGCTACCGCCCCACCCCTTCCTAAACCCAGAAGATCTTCATTCCCATCCTACCCTAGTACCTCCACAGGGAAGAAGAGTAAAGACAAAGTTCCCTCCCACCCCCTCCCTATTCCCTTCACCACCCACCCTCCCTCCCTATTCCCTTCACCACCCTTCAGGTATACAAAATATCAAAAATGGTGAAACCCAGCTCCTCCCCCCTACATCATGGTCTCCCACTGACCCAGCCCCCCCAATCCCGAAACAAGCCCTACCAAGGACCAACCCAGCCCCCCCTAGTTATTTTATTTTGGTGCCTGGCATGGCCCCTAGATGCCCCTTCCGGGGGAGGTATCCCTCAGCAGCATTACTGAAGGCATATTTGGGTGGGCCACACTTTGCTGGCCCACAACATAGACATTTGGACTGGCCATTGACCTTTGATTTCATCATTGAACAATGGAAGGTGAATAAAGCATTTTTGTTTTAGTTTTTTTTATTCCTGTGTCCAAACATATCTCTTGCTGTTGACTGTCAATCGTGTGTAATCTCTGATGTGTGAGTACAGTTCTGTTAGAATGACAATGATAGCATATGGTTCCTAGAGTAGGTAAGTCTATTGGGATGTTGTGTGGATTTGTGTACCTACATTGGCTGGGTGTCAATGTCCACATGAGGTTTGTGTAGGAGTGTGGGGTGAAAAACCAAACCTTGCATTGGATATTGTACGCATTCATAGTTTAGTTAGATTTCTAAGTCCATTGTGCAAGTGTGTCAAGGGACACAACTCAATGAGATGTATGTTGCATATGTATTTGATGTGTACAAAGTGAATCTTCTTGTCAATACACTTGGAGGCGTTGTGACTCTACATACATGATAGTTAATTTAGCCACACGTGTACACGGAGCAATGTGTAAACTACAAAATGTGACTTAATAGATATGGGCAAATTGCTGTTCCTTCAGTGGGCTTGTTAAGTACTTACAATAACAAATTTGCCACATGTGGATGGCACTTTGTGCCAATACCCCTTAGTCCCAGTTGAGACTGATACTCAATGTCCTGTCCACATGGAGAGTGTGAGGTAGGTACAAATCAGACTGTGTCCTGGACCTGTTGTCTTCCAGGACTCCCCTTACATTAGAGATCCATTGTATGCAAGGTGTCTATGCACTGTGGCCTCCTGTGTAGTGGAATTTGGATGGTTGTAATGCCATTCACATTAGTTGCCTCTTTCATGTGGAGTGTGTGTGTGGGTCCATGACAATGCTTGGTAAGTTAGACAGTGTTTCTGTACTTACTAATTCACTACTGATGTATGTGTTAGTTGCAGGAGGACCTGACTTATGGTACAGGAATGGGTGTCACAGGAGTTGATAGCTAGTCATAATATGGTGTGATTGTTGAGTTGTGCACTACATTGCAGACAAAAGTACATCAATTTCTGATGGATACTTCTGCCTGTGGATTCCTCACCTTTTGAATACCCCTTGTGCCAGCAATTCCGCGGAAATTCTTTTCCCAGCTCTCCCACGTCGAAGAGGACGTCACAATAGCACGGCTCCGCTCGCGACTCCGTATGACGTCATCTGAGCCATAAGAAGACCTCGTCGGCGTGCTGACGTCAGTTCCCTTTTTTCTGCGCCGTCGACGCGTAACGGTTTTTCCAGGGACTCTCCATTTTCTACTTTGTTTCTTCGTATTGTTGGAATGGCTACTTCTAGGAAGTCCGGGTTTAAGCCTTGCAGGGAGTGCGGAGGACTTATGCCTATCACGGATCCGCATGAAGACTGTCTATGGTGTCTTTCTTCTGACCACGACGTCGAAGAGTGTCGTTCCTGCAGGAAGATGAACCCGAAGGCCCTTAAAGAGCGTGAGGCTAAACTTTTATGGCCAGAGCCAAGAAGGAGAAGAGAGGTCGAAAGCGGGGGAAGTCTTCTTCGTCTCACACATCAAGGTCGAAGAAGCACAAGAAGTCGAAGAAGTCCCGACGTCATTCGTCGAAGTCTAGGGCTCCGAGATCGACTCCACCTCCTGAGCGGCTTCGGAGAAAGGACTTTGTCTCTCCGTCTCCTTCTCCGAGAGCGGAGTCGGTTCATTCTCCGGCTCCGATGTCGCCGGCGTCGAAGGGCTCTTCGGCGTCGAGAGGATCACCGGCGCCTTGTAAGACTCCGACGCCGGGGGAGTTGTCTCCAGTACCTGTGGCTTCGCCTGAGAGGGCGCCGGCTCCGCAGGACCCAAATCGGCCTCAGGAGATCCCCGGGCGAGAAGGTACGGATCCTTATCCTCCTTTTCCTTTGCCTGGTGCGGACCCATCAGAGTTCCTGAACGCGATGTTTGGGATGTTTTCAAGGGCCAGTTTTCCGTTGGGTGTGCCTTCAGGTCCTTTAGCTTACAATTTGGGTGTTCCACACCAGTATGCCCAGGCGCCCTTTGTGTACTTTATGCCATCGGCTCCGGCTTGGCATTTCCCGACGCCGAGGTCGTCCACTCCGGCACCTCGAGCTCCGTCGGATGTGGAGTCGGCGTCGTCTCGGATTCGGGCGACGCCAAAGATTGTTCCGGAGGGGCCGCCTCCTGCTCCATTGCCATCGTCACCGGCGCCGCGTTCGGCGCTGTCGACTCCGTGTCCAGCTCTGCCGACGCCGGTTCCGGCAACTGTGCCAAAGCAGCGCTCCAGGAGGGATGCACAGAGGCTGCTAGAAGAAGAGATTTTGGATTCACTTGATGACTTTGACGGTCTGCAGGAGGCCAGTGGATTAGACACTTCTCCTGAGTACGACCTTTCATCGCCAAAGGCTGGTCTACCTCTGGAAAATTTGCCCTACCATGTGGTCGTGAGGAAGGCGGCTGATTTGCTGGGTCTTCAGTTACCATCATCTGAAGTAAAGGCCAACATCTTGACTGAGGTCCTTAATACTTCTTCTGTGGTTTCAGAGCCTCTTTTACCATTCATTGACGCTTTGACTGAGCCAATATTGGAAGTGTGGCAGAAGCCCTTGTCCGCTCCTGCTGTCTCTAGGGCTATTGCACGGAGATATAGGCCGGCCCCTGGGGATCCTGCCTTTCTGTCTACTCATCCGACACCCGAGAGCTTGGTAGTACAGGCTTTATGTTCGAAGCAATCTTCGGGTGCCTTTCCTACTACTCCGGGAGATAGGGACTCAAAAAAGATGGAGCAAGCAGCTAAAAAGATATTTTCATCTGCAAGCATGGCGTTGAAGTCGACTAATGCTACTTGTCTTCTGGGGAGATACGTCCATGCTTTGATGGATTCTGTGAAACAACTAGCTCCTAAGCTTCCAGGGGATGATAGGGCAAACTTTATGGAGGTACTCTCTGATTCGCAAGCAGCTGCTCGTCAGGTGATTCAATCTGGGTTGGACACGGCTGATTCTGTTGCACGGGTGATGGGCTCTTCTGTGGCAACAAGAAGACAGGCCTGGTTAAGGTCTTCTGGTTTTTCCCCTGATGTCCAGGCGACTCTGTTGGACTTACCTTTTGATGGCACGAGGCTGTTTGGATCCGAGGCTGACTCTGCCTTACAACGATTTAAGGACAGCAGGGCGACTGCTAGATCTCTGGGCCTTCAAACACAATCCAGGGGTTATGGTTACAAACGCCTTCGTGGGTTTGGAAGGGGTTCTTCCTTTTGTGGCCGTCAACAGTATCAACAGGGTCAGCAGCAACAGCAGAACCCTTTATATAAGTCCTACAGGGGCAAGAACAGAGGCCGTTTTAGGGGAGCCACACGGCAGCAGTCCTCCTCTTCCTCCTCCTCTCCTCCCCTCACTGTTGGTGCTTCAGGGAAGCAGCTCTAGATCCCCCATCTTAGAGCATGTTGGTCCTGTTGGGGGTCGGGTGTCCCATTTTCTACAAGATTGAAAACTGATTACAACAGATCGTTGGGTTTTGAATCTTGTAGAGAATGGGTACGCCCTTCCTTTTCTAGAGTATCCACCTCCTTACCCTCCTCGCCAAGGTGGTTGTTCAGAAGACCATTTGTTGCTTTTGCAACAGGAGGTTCTTGTCTTGTTACAGAAAGGTGCGATAGAGGTGGTTCCAGAGCAGGAAAGGGGTCAGGGGTGCTACTCCCGGTATTTCCTGATTCCCAAAAAGGACGGACGTTTGAGGCCGATCCTGGACCTCAGGGTTTTGAATTTTTACCTCAGGCAGGAGAAATTCAAAAGGTTGACTCTGGCTCAGGTTCTTCTTGCGCTGCAACAGGAAGACTGGATGGTGTCCATCGATCTGCAGGATGCGTACTTTCATCTTCCCATCCTGAAGTCGCATCGGAAGTATCTACGTTTCACGGTAGGGTCGCAACATTACCAGTTTGCGGTTCTACCGTTCGGCCTGACTTCCGCGCCGCGAGTCTTTACAAAGGTGATGGCAGTGGTAGCAGCACATCTCAGAAGATCAGGGGTTCCTGTCTTCCCCTATCTGGACGATTGGCTGTTGAAAGCCAAGTCTCCGGAGATGGTGTTGCGTCACTTGCAGATGACAACGCAGCTGTTGTTCAACTTGGGTTTTTCAATAAATGTACCCAAATCTCACCTGGTGCCTTCTCAGCGCAGCCTGTTCATAGGGGCAATACTGGACACTACTGTTTGTCGTGCATTCCCGCCTCCACAGAGGATTCTCGACATTCAGGAAATGATTCCCTTGTTTCACAACGGAGCGGTTGTTCCGGTCCTGAAGGTCCTACACCTGCTCGGTCTGTTCGCTTCCTGCATACTGTTGGTCAGTCATGCACGCTGGCACATGAGGGCACTGCAGTGGTGCCTCCGCAGGCAGTGGTTTCAGCACGACGGAGATCTCGGGGAGAAGGTCAGAATCTCCAGAGACGCTGCAGCGGAGCTGACTTGGTGGGGTGTGCAGGGTAACCTGTCTCAAGGAAAGCCCTTTCAACTTCCTCCACCGATGGCCACAGTGATCACGGATGCCTCCACTCTAGGGTGGGGGGCTCATCTGGGGGATCTGGAGATCAAAGGTCTTTGGTCTCCAGAGGAAAGGTTGCTTCACATCAACCTTCTGGAATTGCGGGCGATACGTTTGGCACTAAAGGCTTTCCTTCCTTCCCTTCGCGGTCGGTCAGTTCAGGTTCTGACGGACAACACGACCGCGATGTGGTATATCAACAAACAGGGAGGTGTAGGGTCGTTTCGTCTCTGTCGAGAGGCTCTGCGACTCTGGTCCTGGGCTCAGGGCCAACAGATTTGTGTGTTTGCAAATCATCTAGCCGGAGTGCTGAATGTTCGTGCGGACAGTCTCAGTCGGCATTACTCGGCCGATCACGAGTGGAGGCTTCATCCGGAGGTGGTCCATCACATCTTCGAGATGTGGGGTCTCCTCGTTTGGACCTGTTTTCCACTCGCGAGAACGCGCACTGCCTGTTGTTCTGCAGTCTCCAGTTTTCGATGCAGGGAGCGTTGGGGGACGCGTTTCAGTTGAGTTGGAGCTCTCAACTCCTTTATGCGTTTCCTCCCATACCCTCGGGTTCTGAGGAAGATTCGCCAAGACCGGGCCCAAGTCATCTTGATCGCTCCGGATTGGCCGAGAAGGGTGTGGTACACAGATCTTCTTCACCTCTCTTCACATCCTCCGCTCCGTCTCCCTCTCAGGGCAGACCTCCTCTCGCAGTCGCAGGGGCAGGTTCTTCACCCCCACCTCCAGAGCTTGCACCTTCATGCCTGGAGATTGAACGGGGCAACCTGAGTTCGTTCTCTCTCCCACCAGATGTGGTGGATGTTATTTTATCGTCCAGGCGACACTCCACCAAGTCCATTTACTCTTCCCGTTGGTCTAAATTTGTTAAATGGTGTGGGGAGAGATCTATTGACCCTTTGAAGGCTCGTTTATCTCATGTTTTGAGTTTTTCACTTTCCTTAGCGCAGCAGGGTTATGCTGTAGCTACTGTAAAAGGTTACTTATCGGCTTTGTCGGCTTTTATTTGTTTGCCGGATCAGCCGTCCTTATTCAAACCTCCGGTGGTGATGAGATTTATTAAAGGTCTTACAAACATGTTTCCTCCCACTCCTTTCATCATGCCTCAGTGGGATTTGAATCTTGTACTTACTTTTCTCATGGGTTCTCCATTTGAGCCTCTGCATAGTTGCCCTTTGAGGCTTCTTACTTTTAAAACGGTTTTCTTAATTGCCATTACCTCGGCTAGGAGGGTAAGCGAGTTGCAGGCTCTTAGTTCTAAGCCTCCTTTCCTGACCATTCATGCAGATAAGTTGGTTCTAAGGACCAGGGCTGCTTTCCTTCCCAAGGTGGTTACTCCTTTTCATTTGGGGCAGTCCATTACCCTTCCTACCTTTTATCCTCCCCTCACCCTTCCAAGGAGGAGGAGAGGCTTCACCGCTTGGACCCAAAGAGAGCGGTCAGTTTTTATCTGGACAGGACCAGAGAATTGAGACTTGATGACCAACTATTCGTGGGTTATGTTGGTCGGATGAAGGGTAAAGCTGTTCTCAAGCGGACTCTGTCAAGATGGATTATCCTCTGCATAGAGATCTGCTACGCCCTGGCCAACAAGGAAGCTCCTGAAGGTATCAGAGCTCATTCTACTAGAGCAAAGTCTACTACATCTGCTTTGGCTAGAGGTGTACCAGTGCTTGATATTTGTAAGGCAGCAACTTGGGCCTCCCTCCATACCTTTGCAAAGCATTATTGCCTAGACTCTGAGGTTAGGAGGGACGGCCATTTTGCTCGTTCTGTTTTGCAAGATTTTTTGGTTTAGTCAGGTGGACACCCTCCTCCGGGAAAGGCACGGCTTGGGAAATCTATTCAAAAGGTGAGGAATCCACAGGCAGAAGTATCCATCAGAAGAACAAGTTACTTACCTTCGTTAACGCTTTTTCTGGTGGATACAATATCTGCCTGTGGATTCCTCACTGACCCACCCGCCTCCCCGTTGTCTACCTGTGTTTACCAAAAAAAACAACAACAAAAAATGCTTTAACAGTTTCTCAAATGTTTAGTTTGCATTTTTCATATTATGCATTATTGATAAAATGCTTTGTGTACTGCATTTGAAAAAGTTATATTGTGTATACTGTGTATACGTGTGAAAATGTGTCGGTCCGCCCGTTTGCCTCGGTGGCACGGAAAAAAGATGGGTGGAACTGACGTCAGCACGCCGACGAGGTCTTCTTATGGCTCCGATGACGTCATACGGAGTCGCGAGCGGAGCCGTGCTATTGTGACGTCCTCGTCGACGTGGGAGAGCTGGGAAAAGAATTTCCGCGGAATTGCTGGCGCAAGGGGTATTCAAAAGGTGAGGAATCCACAGGCAGATATTGTATCCACCAGAAAAAGCGTTACCGAAGGTAAGTAACTTGTTCTTCTGGGCTTAACACACAGTTTAAGTATGTGAGTCTGTGCATATACATTATTAGTAAACTGAACATAGGCCACATCATGCTGACGGGATGTGCCTTTATTTTCTGTCTTGATGCACACATGGCCCCACATTTGATCTTCCACCCAGAGATATCATGCACCATACTTGACCAATAGTTAGCTACATGATAAGAGATGTATGTGCTATCAGAGGGTCATAATTGTGGTTAAGTGTGGGTCAGGGTTATCAAGGAGTGTTTGTGTCTCAAGTGATGTTGAGTGTGTGTATATGTCCAGGCATGATGTGTCACGTGCAAACAGTGGCACAGCCACAAGCGTTAGGACTTCTGGTTGTGGGAGAGTATATCAGTCTAGTGATCTTTGCATTGTGACTGCTTTATCTTGTATGTCACAACATGAGTTTGAGTAACTTAGTTTAACAAGGAAATTGAGGTGGGAACTCATAAGGATGTATATTATGTCTATGTGGACAGCTTTTTCAGCCGAATGAGCCACATGAATGTGCTTTTCACATATTACTACACATGTGATATGTCAATACTTCACACAAATGACAGGATATAGATAAGTGAAGGCACTCCTTACATTGTACCTAAAATACCTGAGTGTTTTACATTGCCAAAGACTGTTATTATCAATTCACTTTGGTGACACATAGGTGACCTCAATGCATATGGATTTGTTGTTGGCTCAATGAAGACAGTAGGAGATTGTGCTTGTAGTGTTACAAATATCTCAGCTAGCAGTTCTGGGGCACTGGTAGGTGATGCAGCTGCAAAGTCTGCTTTCTGTTTTTCCAAGATGTTGCTGCACTCAATGGAGTTTAGATGGTAGCTTTCTGTGCATACAATTGCCATTTTGGTAATGCTAGGCACCATCAAGTCCAATAATTATTCAGAGACTGATCTACATTTGTACGTGCTTACTCCTCCAATGCACCTTCAAGCCCCCTCATGTGGTACATCTGAAGGTATACCTTTTCAGCGTGACACTGCACTGCGACACCCTCCTTCAAGGTCCAGTGTAGGAGATCATCTGGACCCTCAGTCTTTGCTCCCAGCAGTGGTGTTGAGGGTATTGGGTTCAGGGAGGATGTAGTGTGTCAGTGTATGGGTTTCTGTGGGACATACTTTTAGGTGTGCATTAGTGTTATGTTGCCATGACATGTGGCACATAGAGCAGTAGTGAGCGCACCATACATATTTCTGTACCTATATCTATGTGCCTAGGCACATTTATATTCCAACCTTTATGTTGGGTCTGTCCCTGTATTTCTAGGTCACACTGTGGATACACAATGCTGACCTTACCTCATTCCCCCTGCATAACATGCTACAGGACACTTTTACATTACTGCACCTTTGCTTTGTGATCTCTTCAATGTGTAGGGCAGAGGTCTTCAAACTGAGGGGCGGGCCTCTCTAGGGGGCCTAAAGTGATATCACGAGGGAGGAGCCAGTCTCTGGCCATGAGAAGCATCATGTTTGGTTTTAAGTGTTAGAAGCATCAGTGACAATAACCCACCTTGTAATGGACCGTCACTTACAACATTTGACCATTATTTCCTGACTGGGAGTATGTGTAAGGAGTGGTGACATAGCTTAACTGCAATGTTTAGATGTGTTTAACATATTTAAACATTGCCAATTTAGCAGAATCATTGTGAAAACATTGATGGGGGCCCGAGGTTATTTTCTCTACGGGGGGGCACAGCATTAATGAGTTTGAAGCCCACTTGTGTATTGGTAGGTTTGTCACTTACCGTCGGCGACGTCCACGACGGTTCTGATTTTGCTGGTGATAGAGTAGGTACAGAAGCGGTGTGATGTGCGTGATGGGCTCCATGACTGCACAGGAAATGTGGAAGCATTTAGTGGTGAGTTTCGGCCTTGTCAGCCTTCCTTTCCGCCAGCTCAGATGAGATGGTTGGACCGACACAGACGGCACGTCGGAAATACGCATCGTAATATGGCTGATGAGGGCTGAAAGCCCGAAACCGGTCCTAGGATGCTTGATTCCGGTCCAGGGAAGACATGGCTTGGCAGTTCGGTCTGGACTGTTCCCATGAGGCACAGGGTCAAGACTGATTTGCATATGGCTATGTCTGAACTGGGGTGGCGTGGTGAAGCAAAATAACGATGGATTAAACCCAGATCTGTGACTGGGGGTGAATGTTTGCCAATGTGCAACATTCCGTCCATCATCTTGTGTGTTTTGCATTTCGCCCTAAGTGGGAAGGGTATGCCCAGACGTGGGTCCCGTGCTCACTACGCCACTGGAGTCAAGCTATCCTGGCTGATGAGGGCTGAAAGCCCGAAACCGGTCCTAGGATGCTTGATTCCGGTCCAGGGAAGACATGGCTTGGCAGTTCGGTCTGGACTGTTCCCATGAGGCACAGGGTCAAGACTGATTTGCATATGGCTATGTCTGAACTGGGGTGGCGTGGTGAAGCAAAATAACGATGGATTAAACCCAGATCTGTGACTGGGGGTGAATGTTTGCCAATGTGCAACATTCCGTCCATCATCTTGTGTGTTTTGCATTTCGCCCTAAGTGGGAAGGGTATGCCCAGACGTGGGTCCCGTGCTCACTACGCCACTGGAGTCAAGCTATCCTGGCTGATGAGGGCTGAAAGCCCGAAACCGGACCTAGGATGCTTGATTCCGGTCCAGGGAAGACATGGCTTGGCAGTTCGGTCTGGACTGTTCCCATGAGGCACAGGGTCAAGACTGATTTGCATATGGCTATGTCTGAACTGGGGTGGCGTGGTGAAGCAAAATAACGATGGATTAAACCCAGATCTGTGACTGGGGGTGAATGTTTGCCAATGTGCAACATTCCGTCCATCATCTTGTGTGTTTTGCATTTCGCCCTAAGTGGGAAGGGTATGCCCAGACGTGGGTCCCGTGCTCACTACGCCACTGGAGTCAAGCTATCCTGGCTGATGAGGGCTGAAAGCCCGAAACCGGTCCTAGGATGCTTGATTCCGGTCCAGGGAAGACATGGCTTGGCAGTTCGGTCTGGACTGTTCCCATGAGGCACAGGGTCAAGACTGATTTGCATATGGCTATGTCTGAACTGGGGTGGCGTGGTGAAGCAAAATAACAATGGATTAAACCCAGATCTGTGACTGGGGGTGAATGTTTGCCAATGTGCAACATTCCGTCCATCATCTTGTGTGTTTTGCATTTCGCCCTAAGTGGGAAGGGTATGCCCAGACGTGGGTCCCGTGCTCACTACGCCACTGGAGTCAAGCTATCCTGGCTGATGAGGGCTGAAAGCCCGAAACCGGTCCTAGGATGCTTGATTCCGGTCCAGGGAAGACATGGCTTGGCAGTTCGGTCTGGACTGTTCCCATGAGGCACAGGGTCAAGACTGATTTGCATATGGCTATGTCTGAACTGGGGTGGCGTGGTGAAGCAGAATAACGATGGATTAAACCCAGATCTGTGACTGGGGGTGAATGTTTGCCAATGTGCAACATTCCGTCCATCATCTTGTGTGTTTTGCATTTCGCCCTAAGTGGGAAGGGTATGCCCAGACGTGGGTCCCGTGCTCACTACGCCACTGGAGTCAAGCTATCCTGGCTGATGAGGGCTGAAAGCCCGAAACCGGTCCTAGGATGCTTGATTCCGGTCCAGGGAAGACATGGCTTGGCAGTTCGGTCTGGACTGTTCCCATGAGGCACAGGGTCAAGACTGATTTGCATATGGCTATGTCTGAACTGGGGTGGCGTGGTGAAGCAAAATAACGATGGATTAAACCCAGATCTGTGACTGGGGGTGAATGTTTGCCAATGTGCAACATTCCGTCCATCATCTTGTGTGTTTTGCATTTCGCCTAAGTGGGAAGGGTATGCCCAGACGTGGGTCCCGTGCTCACTACGCCACTGGAGTCAAGCTATCCTGGCTGATGAGGGCTGAAAGCCCGAAACCGGTCCTAGGATGCTTGATTCCGGTCCAGGGAAGACATGGCTTGGCAGTTCGGTCTGGACTGTTCCCATGAGGCACAGGGTCAAGACTGATTTGCATATGGCTATGTCTGAACTGGGGTGGCGTGGTGAAGCAAAATAACGATGGATTAAACCCAGATCTGTGACTGGGGGTGAATGTTTGCCAATGTGCAACATTCCGTCCATCATCTTGTGTGTTTTGTGGCTCGGATCAGCTCCATTCAACCTTTCTGAAACCGTTGCGGTCAGAATTTCCAGTCCGAGTCGGAAGAACCGCGTCGGTCGGTAAGCCATGTATTGTAGTACATCATAATATTGTGGTCGGAACGACCGCTTCTGAAGCGAGATCTGGCAGAGAAACCAAGCCCGCAGAGGCTTACCGACCGAAGTTGTGATAAGCCCCTTAGTTCTTTTCCTTTTTCGCTTGTTTTAAATTCTATTTTCAAAAAGAGAATGCATTATTATTTGCATTAAAGCTTGTTTATTTTTACTGTTTTTTTTAAGCAAGTTCTGATGCATTGATTACTTGTGCTCTGTCGACTAGAGGTTTGAATTACTTCTTTGTAGGGAGTTGTAGGGCATGTTACCCTCCCTCCATTCTTATTTTCTCTTTGGAAATAGGACTGCTTGCTTTTTTTGTGTGTTTTTAAATGTTTTCCAGTTGTAAAGGGTGTCCTATGTGGATTATTTCCTGAGATCAATCAATCAATCAGGAGTTTGTTAAAGCGCGACTACTCACCCGTAAGGGTCTCAAGGCGCTAGGGGTGGAGGGGGTGCAGGGTCCATTCCATCAAGGAGGGGGTCTGTCGAAGAGCCAGGTTTTGAGGTTTCTTGCGAAGATGGGGAGCAATGTTGTCTGTCTGAGGTGGAGCGGAAGGGCGTTCCATGCTTTGGCCGCGAGGAAGGAGAAGGAGCGGCCTCCCGATCTGGTCTTTCTGGTGCGGGGGACCACGGCGTAGGAGAGCTGGGCTGATCGTAGGGTCCTTTGGGGTGCGTGGAATTTGAGTCGGCTGTTCAGGTATGCTGGTCCGGTGCCGTGGAGGGCCTTGTGTGCGTGGGTGAGCATCTTAAAGGTGATTCTCGCCTCGACGGGGAGCCAGGGGAGTGTGCGCAGGTGCTGGGAGATGTGGCAGTGTTTTGGCAGGTTGAGGACCAGTATTGCGGCGGCGTTCTGGATGTTCTGTAGCTTGCGGGTGAGGTTTTTGTTTATTCCGGCGTAGAGTGCGTTGCCGGTGGTAGGCTTGGTAGCTTGTAATTGTATTTGGAGGCAAACACAATTTATTTACATCCCCCATTTACAATTTTTTCTTTTAATATTTTGGAAAGGACTTTTTAAATATTTTCGGGCTCAGTATTTTTTTGTTTTACGTTTTCATAAGGGTAATTTGTGGAATAAAATTTACTTTGTCAATTGATTGTGAATTATCTGAGTGTGGGACAGAGGATTTTAAAATCTTTCCAAAACTTGAAAACAGAGTTTGCCTCAGGACAAAAATATATATTACTAATATTGTGGATTATCTGTAGTAGAAAATGGAATTGATTTAGTGTGTTTATTAATTTATAGAAAAAGGTTAGCCAATTATTTTTCTTCCAAAAAGTATTAAGGAATTACCAAGGCAGGAGAGTAAAAAAGAATACATAGTTAGTTTTTTGTTTGGGTTACATGGTTAGTAATGTTGAATGTATGCAATATTTTCCAAGTAGTTCAGTCCACCCAAACATACCAAAGTGTTGCATTTTAAAAAGGGGCTGGTCATTTGTTATTTTAGTTTAATTACTTTTAGCTGTATACAATTTGAAAAAGATTGTGCTTCTCCCATTTTCTCTGAACTGTCCTTTTTCGGGAGTTCCAGGAAATTATAGAATGTAGGGTGTTCTTTTCCTATAGAACGAGTAGTGCCATCCCTTTATGGCCCTGTTAGTCCCCCCCCCCTCCTATCAAACAGGTCAAGTAGCAGTTCCACCATTCAGTTCTGTAATGTGGAAGCTGTCTACGGCCTGACCTGCTTAGATGGCCAATCCCAGTCAGTTCCCACAAAATTTTGTAACATGAAAATTTCTTTTAATTTTGGGTATAATATGAGGATTGTATAATTGTTGTGTAGACATCGTCTGCATGTTCTGGGGTTACAAAAGCTAATACTGTTAGTTTTTTAATCTCAAATATAAGTTTACTGTCCGGCGTACAATCCCCAGTTAGGGATGTTTTTTGTATTTTTAGCCATGTGACTGTGAAAAATAGAATAAATCCTTGAATTTAAATGCCAAGATACATTGTAAAGATAAAAGCATTGCAATTTCAAAGTCAATTAGGGATTTTATCCATTGTTGTTTTCTTTAATAGTTGATAGATCTTCACTGTATGTAGAAGAACCTTTGTCTGGCAGCAATGCATGTACACGAAGTTTAGTGATGTTAATTTTGGTGTCATTTATAGGTACATGTAGATAAATTGATTGAGTGTTTTTAAATGTCCCGTCAATCATCCAGGTTTCACTATTCACTAGTGCTATGTGACTTTGGAGAGTAGCAAATATCTGTATCCTTTTTTTGAGGGGGCCATGATTGATATATAATAGGACTGTTTCATGGTTCTGTCAATGTAGGGAGCATTAGAATGTTGCTAAATGTTTGACCCTCTCTTAACACTGACCTATAGGGCTCACTGAGATGCCAGATAAACATTTTATTTGCTGTACTGTGTCCCTTACTTTCAGCCCTATTGCAGAGACAGAGTGGTTATATTCTGTAGTTCTTTCTACACGCACATCCAGTAAGGCCTGGACTCCTTGTTTCTGTCTGTTTCTGTCCTTACAATAAATATAATCCTCACATTTTTATAATTGGTTTCCCCTTTCGGAACTAACAAAATGTGCAAGAGGCATGCTTTCCATTCTAAACAAAAAAAAGATTATCAGTACTGTTTTTTAAACAAAGACTAACATTTATTTTGCCCTCTGATGCTTACTAATTCAAATGTTCTTAATTAGGAAAAAAATTAAATAGTAATGTTTAAATATTTTCCGAAATGTTACCTTTTCAGTAAGGGAAGAAAATTATTTATGTTAATCTATTGGTTGTGTGTTTTTCTTTCCCCACATTAACCATGACAGACTTGACAAAGGCTTAGTTGGGCTATAATACGTTGTTAGTGTACTGCACAATAAACAGTGCTTCATAGATAGAGTGCCGCTTCTTCCTTCTAAGGGGTTTGCAATTAATATTGGGGCAGCTGCCGTGAGCAACAGCCCCAAGGGTGGATGCATTGGTGTCAGATTTCCTGACGTGTGTGTGTGTGTATGTATCTATAGATATATAGTATATATGTATATGTGTGTGTATGTGTATATCTATCTATCTATCTATATCTATATATATATATAGTTATATATATATATACATACATTCATTCTGCTGTTGTTAGGCTAGTGTCTAATCCTTTTATAACATCCAGTAAAACCTTCCCCATCATGTACCTCTACCATGTTGGTGCATTGCCAACTGTCAATCAGTGCAAATATACATAGGTTGTGGTAAATTCCTGCTTTAGATTTGTGTGGACTTTGCCACAAAAGACTCCAACTGCTTGAGCAGTTGTTTAAGGCTTGCAGTGGCTAATAGAAGTGAGAGCAGTAGATACCTTTTCAGTCAGACAATGGTCCTTTGTTTTCCACAATCACATTTAAGTATGTTATGTCTGCTCTTGGAGTATTGCTGAGATCAAATGCCACCCTTAAACAAGTCTTGACAGTGAAGGTATTGAATTCTGGCTTGTTGTCGTACTGTAATGTATCTATTGCTCAGTGAGCACTCAAAAATGTGCCTAGAGTACTACTAAATAGCAGTACATCATCATTGGGATATCAATGAATGTATCTGACCTCAAAGTCCCTGGAATGGCGAGTCAAACATTTATTTGTCTGTTCAGATCTCATCTGTATATTTATTAAAGTCTATCCAGGTTCTGAGAGGAATACATGTATATAAGAAGGGTTTGCCTGACTCTACCACTGACGAGAAAGCTGCAGTGGATGAGTGGCTCCGGAAAAAGGAAGAATTAGTCCAGGAACGGATTCCAGACTGTTAGAATTTAAATGTATTATTGCCATATTACTCGTATTTTACCTAATATTATGTTAGCATTTATGTAGCTAATGCATTATGTATTCTTGCTGTATGCATACGCAACTAGTAAGTGCAGATGTTACGTTAGTTAGGTTGACATCTGTGCCACCATTTTACCTCTCGAAGACGCCATTTTCTATTATAATCGAAACTGTTAATTGATTATTTACGAGAAATGGTCCTTGGTAAGTTTTGTTTCTCCAATGTTGAATCTCGCTCATTAACGCATGCCTTTTCTGTTACATAGAGGCCTTCTCCCACCTGTCTAGTGAGGAGGATAAGCCAGACGACCTTGGGCAGTAGATAGCTTGTACCAGGCTGCAGAATCAAAACTTATGTTCTGTACCCCCATTGTATTACAACAGCTACCAGTGTTTTTCCATAGTAGGCGGGTCTTTGTGGGCTCCGCAACATACATAATGTGACTTTATGTTTGTTAGAGTCAGTCCCTCGTCAGCTATCATAGGAGGCTGGTCAGATTGGACTCCACTGCAGTGTACTTTGTGAATAAACTAGTTTGCTTGTATTCTCTACTGCGTCATCGACTCTTCATTTCTTGGAAGGCTAGAGGAGGTCGAGAGTGACCCGGTGGCCCTAATTGGGTCACTTCCTTCAGTTGGCGCCCGAACAGGGACTCCACCAAGTGGCCCATCCCGCCCGTAGTCGGGCTGTGGGGACGGGGTTGCGTCCGGTCGGATGGGCGGATCGGGGATTTTTATTTATTTTATTTATATCATTTATAGAGCGCCTGAATCACCCCAACCGGGGTATCTCCGCGCTGTGACGGCCGTTAACAACCAGTACGGGAAAGATCAGAACAGTGAGGTTTTTAACAGCTTTCTGAAGGATAGGTAGTTGGTGCAGAGACGTAGGTGGATGGGCAGCTGGTTCCAATATAATGGGGCCAAATAGGAGAAGGATTTCCCCCCCAACCGAGCCTGTTTTATGCGAGGTATGAGAAGGAGATCTTTGGACCCTGTGCGGAGGGTCCTGGAGGGGGAGTATCGGACCAGCTTGTCTGTCATGTAGCTTGGCCCCAAGTTGTTTAGGGCTTTGTAGACTATACAGCAAATTTTAAATGTAATCCTTTTGCGAATGGGTAGCCAATGCAGCTTACGGAGTAGGGGGAGTGAAGCTGTTCTGTGGGGGGCGTTGGTCACTAATCGGGCTGCCGTGTTCTGGACTACTTGCAGTCTGCTTAAGGAACATTCCTTGGCTGAGATCAACAGAGCATTGCAGTAGTCCAGACGGCTTAAGGCCAATGCTTGTATCAGGGTTTTCCGTGTGGATGACGGGAGTAGGGGGAAGACTCTGCGAAGAAGGCTTAGTATAAAGAAACAGGCCCTAGTGGTTGAGGTAGCATGCTCCTCTAAGCTTAACTTCTGGTCAATTTGGACCCCTAGGTTTTTTACCACTTGTTTTGGGGGCGGGGACGGGCCCAGTTCTCCTGGCCACCAGTTGGGCGACCACCTTGTTACTGCTTCTTTGAATAACATGATTTCAGTTTTCTCAACATTCAACTGAAGGAAGTTGTTACTCATCCAATCAGTGATGGTTTTCATGCCCTCCGAGAAGGTAGTCTGAATGCTGGTGTTATTCTTGTCAAAAGCAGTTGTGTGTCGTAGGCATAGGAAATTGGTATGAACCCTGATTTTCTCAATAGGTTCGCAAGTGGTGTAACATAAATGTTAAATAGGGTAGGGCTCAAACATGAGCCCTGAGGTACTCCCTTAGTAACATTGGTGGTCTGTGATCTAAAAGGGCCAAGGTTGATGGTTTGAGTTCTCTCAGCCAAAAAGTTAGTCATCCATTTTAGTGCATTCCCCTGGATACCTATATCTCGGAGTCTCCCCAGCAAGATCTGGTGGGAGATAGTATCGAATGCTGCAGACAGGTTCTGCAAGCGAAAGGGCCTTCTACTTCTATTCGGAGGGTGCATAAATTTGTTTCTTGCATACCGAGCCAGCATTGTTTGTCTCTAATTCTTAATATGTCCAGGCTGGTATAGCTAAGGCGGGTTACTGGGCTGTTTACCAGATCCCTGACAGAACCGGCAGGGGTTCTGGCTCCTGGCGACGTCCAGGCGCGGACGGGCGCAGACGGGCTTGCCAGCGGCGCGCCCGCTGCGCGCGTCCGCTGCGCGTCGGTCCAGCCATCTAACTTTATAGTACCAGGCAGCTGAACTGCTGACCTGGGATTGAGGATCCGCACGTCACTTCCGGGTGGTGACGGCTCCCTCCACTCAAACGGAACGATCCGCAGTGGAACGGGGAGGCACCCCACAGAGTGACTGGTAAGCGAAGGCAATAGCGCAAAGTGAAGAATACTTTAAAATGTGGCTTAGTAAGAACAATTGTAAATTTTAAAACGAGTGATTACTTTTTCTTTAAAAAACAAGTGATTTCTTAAAATGGTGGACTTCTAAAGGCGAGCTAGCGCATAAGCACGTATTCAAAGGATGCTAAGGAGCCCTTACCCAGGCGCTCCCGGTGCTGCAGTACCGAGCGTACTGTATCTGTCACCTATTTGGTTGCCTCAAGCGCGTCCGCTGCGCGGCGGTCCAGCCATCTAACTTTATAGTACCAGGCAGCTGAACTGCTGACCTGGGATTGAGGATCCGCACGTCACTTCCGGGTGGTGTCGGCTCCCTCCACTCAAACGGAACGATCCGCGGTGGAACGGGGAGGCACCCCAAAGAGTGACTGGCAATCCTGGGATCCCCATATGATAGAGCCTGGTTCTCGTGGCTGCCCCGCCTGTCTGATCGGGCGGCTCCTCGTCTAGTGGTCATCTCGGCTGGGGTCCTGAAAAGGCGAAACCCTTGGATCTGACCGTTTGGTCCGAAGAGTCGGCAGTGGGGAATAATCTTGTTTGACCTGTGTGCACCAGGTGAGTTCATCTTGATTTTTGGTAAGAGCGGCGCCATCTTGTTTAGCTTGGTGGGTCTGTGGACCCTTGTGATACGGAGCGTTTTTGAACATTCTGCCAGGCCACTTGTTGAATTTAGTTTATTCTTGAAAAGGCCTGGGGCTAGAGCCTATCTTATCTTGGTGCAGTCTGAGGACTGACTTGTCTTGGTGCAGTCTGAGGACTGCTTTTGAGAGCTCTTTTATTTGTGTGTGTTTTATTGTGTGTGTGTGTGTGTGTGTGTGTGTGTGTGTGTGTGTGTGTGTGTGTGTGTGTGTGTGTGTGTGTGTGTGTGTGTGTGTGTGTTGATTGAGTGGATAGTGAATGTGTCTGATGCTAGGATGCCTTGTTGGAGTAAAGTGTGGTGTTTGGGGTGCCGCTGTTGCTCTGCTGAGCATCGGCTGGAGGAAAGCCAGCCTGCGCCTCCAGAAGGCACTCCGAGTTTTGAGATGTATGTGAAGCATGATATTGGCCCTATTATGTTTCGTACATTATGGCACAAGTATACGAGGGACAATACTGAGCTTCAGTGGCCACTGGATGGTACCTTTGACGAACAAAAATTGAATTATTTACAGGACAAATTATTCGCTAGAAGAAGTAGGCAGTCGATGTTTGATACTTTGCAGGTATGGCAGAAGGAAGCTAAGCAGAGGCTTATACGAGCCGAGAAGGAGCCTAGGAAGAAGGCAATGCAAACAGTGGTTCAGAAAGCTGTAGCTTATGATAAAGAACAAACCGAAAAGGGTATTGAGTGTGCAGATAGGAAGTTTCAATTACAATGTAATAAGTCTTATGTTGTTCGAGAGGATGAGGATCCTTTTGTGGAGGATCTGCTGGAAACTCGTCCCCCACCTCCCTATGCCCCGCAGAGAATATATCCCACTGTTCCGTCGTCTCAGTCTTCCGTTGTTACTCCGCCTTCCTCTGGTCTGTCTGCAGACTCAACAGCTTCGGCTCCAGCCCTATCTGTCTCCCCACCGGGTTCGCAACCTGCGAGTGTGGTGACTGCAGGCACCCCCGCAGTGTCTGCTGTTTCTGTTCATGTTTCTCCTCCTTCTCTTACACCTACCACACAGCCATTGCTGACACTGTCACCTGCGATACCAAAGGGGATGATGGACGGAGCGTTAGAGCAAATCAAACACTCACCCCCAGTCAACTGATCTGGGTTTAATCCATCATCATTCTTTAGCTCACTCCACCACCCCAGTTCAGACATGGCCATATGCAAATCAGTCTGACCCTGTGCCTCATGGGAACAGTCCAGCCCGAACTGCCAAGCCATGTCTTCCCTGGACCGGAAACAAGCATCCTGGGACTGGTTTCGGGTTCAAAACCCTCATCAGCCAGGCTATCTTGAATCCAGTGGCAAAGTGAGCAAGGGACCCACGTCTGGGCATACCCTGCCAACTTAGGGCGAAAATATATGTGTCTTCCCCAGATATTTCATCTGCAGTGTTGTGTAGTGTTGGGACACGGGCGCGAGGGTCGGATGGAGGGAATTGGGCGGTAGCACGGGAGTGAATGGAGCGGGTATTGACTCGATCTGATGTAGGTGAAGAGGAGAAAAGGATGGTTGCAAATCAGGCAGCACAGTGGGCTCGGAGTCCGATTTATAATGTGGAGGATATATGGAGTGTGATGAAAGATTTTGACCTGTTTGTACAACAGCATGCCCTTCAGCATATGTCGGCTAGATTGATTGGTTTGTGGGAACAGTGTATTGGAGGCATAGCTCCTCAAATTATTTATGACATTTGAGATCGTGTATATTCAGCTGGTATGGCCCCTGCAGAAGTTCTTAGTAATTTTGGGACGCTACTTGGTTATCGAGAAAGATTACATCACTGTACTCCGACAAGTGTGTCCCAATTTACGATGAGGGAGGTGCATCCTATTTTCCATCCCGAGATTCCAGAACAGCGTAACCAGAATGGGGATGTGGTTCAACAGCGGGTGGCGGCTCATTTTCAGGAACAGTGGGTTTATACCCTGTGGAAGTGAAGCGAGGTGCTAGCTCTTAAGAGTCAGTTACCGGATGCTAGGAAAAACCCTACGGCGTATTATAAAGAGCTAACAGAGGCCGCCTCCTCGTCAGTTATGACCCTAGCAGATATTGAGATGTTTTTCGGGCTGTTGGTGCCAGTGGATATATGGAGGCAGGTGCATACACAGGATCACAGGGTGGAATTGGGTGGCTCTTGGGATGAGATTAAGGCATGGGATAAGGAGCGGAAGCCCGGTGAAAAACCTAGGGCTGAGATTCTGGCTTTGCCAATTCGCATCATCACTTATATGCATTCTCTTATCCCACCCAGACGAGAAGATTGGGATAAGCTGACGGCATGTCGTCAAAAGAAAGAGGAGAGTGTGTCTGATTTTGTTACTCGGTTTGAAGGGGTGTTCTTGGATTTCAGTGGACAGGATTTGTCAGTTGAAGGTGGTGTTCGTTTGTTTGTTAACAGGTTTGTCACGAATTTGCTTCCGGAGAATGCGGCTTGGTTGCAGGCTTCGGAGAGCACTTGGACTACCTACTCCTCTTCGGTGATATTGAGTATGGCTCAGTACTATGAGCATCGAGAAAATGAGGAAAAGGACAAGGTGGAAAAGAAGAGTAAGGATTTGAAAACGAGGGTGTTGCTACAGCAGGTTGCAAGAGGGTACGGAAGGAGACGAGGCACTGGTCAGGCTCAGAGGTTACAAGGTGGCGGTAGAGGTGGTGCACCCTTAAGGCCGAATCAGTGTGCGTATTGCAAAAAGGAGGGACATTGGCGTAGCGAGTGTCCAGATTTGTTACAGAAAATTGCAGTACCTAGAGGGCGGGATTCGAGTGGAAGGGGCCATTATGAGGTTGGTCTGGATGAGGTTCAAGCAGGTGCATCCTCGGGGGGTCGTTCTGATCAGAACTATTTTGATGACCTCCGGGGAAGGCAGTACTATCATGATGATTATGATATGGATGAAGCTGCAGGGATGTCCTATGGTTAGGACAGCCAGGGACAGGGAAAGGGACCAGTCCAAATTCCTGTAGATCAGCGTGGTCCTTATGTCACAGCAGATTTGCATGGTTCCACACAGAAATTTTTGGTGGCTACAGGTGCAATGAATAGCTCTTTCTCGTTCGCTGGTCCCCGGGCCAGCCCTGTCTGGCCGTAATAATGTTTCGGTAGGTTTTTCAGGCGTACCGGTTGTGAGCCCCATTTCCAAACCTCTTGCTTTGAGTGTTGGCCCTTTTACTGTGGACTCTCCATTTTTGTTAACGGCGAATTGTTGGGAAAATTTATTAGGATTGGATTTGTTGAAAAAGTTACATGCTACCATTTATTGTTCCCCGGATGATGTTTACATGACTCTTGGACCTAATGTGGTTAGTGCAAAAAAGTGTTTGGCAAAGGATGCACCACTTCCTGTTGAATTTAAGGATGTGCCGTCCTCATAGTGGGCCACAGGGGATACGGATGTGGGGTTGTTGCAGATACCACCAGTTTCTATAAAGGTCAAGGAGAGCGCTGTGCTCCCTCGTATTCCCCAGTATAAAATATCACAAGCTGGTGAACAGACTTTGATGCAGATTATACAGGACCTGATCAAATCGGGGGTGGTTGAGGAGACAGTAGCGAATGTATGCAATAGCCCCATTCTCCCTATTCTTAAGAAGGCAACTTTGGATTCCCCTGATGCACATCCTGATGTCTATTGCTTTGTGATTGATCTCCGGGAGATTAATAAGATAGTAGGCCCCCAGTTCCCGGTGCTCCCAGATATTACTGTTCTTTTGACGATGATTCCCTCCACAGCCAAATTCTTTTCTGTGATTGATTTGAAAAATGCTTTATTTAGTATTCCTATTCATCCAGACAGTAGGTATCTTTTTGGATTTGCTCTGAGTGGTAGGAGCTTCCAATTCTGTCGAGCTCCTCAGGGGTATACTGAAAGTCCCAGTATTTATAGCCAGGCTTTGAAAAGTCAATTGGACTCTCTCTCTCTTAACGCAGGTAATGTATTATTGCAGTACGTGGATGACATTTTGATAGTCTCCGATACCGAAGAGGGTTGTCGGGATGCTATGGTTAAATTGTTAAAGCATTTGGCAAACAAAGGACATAAAGTGTCCTTTTCCAAATTCCAATATCGTCAACAGCAGGTCACCTATTTAGGTCACCTGCTGTCGAAGGAGGGTCGGAGGCTATCACCTGAACGAGTTGATGCCATTGTCAAGATGCCTGTCCCTGTGACTCAGAGTGACGTGCGTGCTTTCATAGGCATCACCTCGTATTGTCAACATTGGATACCTGCTTATTCTTTATTAATACAGCCCTTGCTTCGCCTAACAACTAAAGATGTGCATGAACCCTTGCCCTGGACGCATGAATGTCAGCATGCTTTTGAGCTATTAAAAGTTGCGCTTTGCTCTGCACCTGTGCTTAGTAGGCCTGATTATAAGAAGCCTTTCGTGCTGTACGTACACAAAACTGCTGGGTGTGCACTTTCAGTGTTAACACAAGCCTTTGGAGGTAAGCAGAGGCCGTATGCTTACTTTTCTGCTACGCTTGACCCTGTCGCCAGAGCCCTCCCGAGTTGTTTAAGAGCCACGTCGGCGGACTCTATTCGACAATCGGCAGGGCTCGTTCTTAATCATGATCTCACAGTAATGGTACCCCATGCCGTGGATGTACTTTTGAACAAGACAAAGGCGCAGCACCTTACCAGTGCTCGTCTGACCGGTTACGAATTGACTCTTCTTGCACCTCATATTACTATCAAAAGATGTGCCATTCTGAACCCAGCCACGTTACTACCCCTCCCTTCGGGGGATGAGAACAAAGATGTCCATGATTGTTTATTCCGCACTGAAGAAGAGACGAAGGGACAGGTAGACTTGACTGATGTTCCCTTATCTGACCCACAAGGGGGACTATATGTCGATGGCTCTTGTTTTAAACTGTCAGATGGCACCACTACAGTGGCGTATGCTATTAACACGCTGCACACTGTAGTTGAGACATTACGTATTCCTTACCAATCTGCGCAAGCTGCGGAGTTGATAGCCCTTTTGCGAGCATGTGAATTGAGTGAAGGACTGACTGTCAATATTTACACGGACAGCCAGTATGCCTTCGGGGTGGCCCATAATTTTGGACGCCTCTAGGCAGAGAGAGGATTCTTGACTTCACATGGCACTAAGATTCAGAACGGTCCGCTGATAGAAAGGCTTTTGACAGCCTTGACCCTTCCCAAACGATTGGCAATAGTGAAGTGTAGTGCCCATAAAGCAATCACTGATCAGGGCCGGCTCTAGGGTGGTGCAATCGGTGCCACGGCACCGGGCGCTGACTTGGGGTTGGGGCGTCATTTTTCAAGTAATATTATCATTTTAAAAGCACCAACCTGCTGGTGCGTTCCTGGCCTCCAGCAATTTTTGTAGGCATCAATTAAAACGTCAAGATAACTCCGGTGATTTATCGTGTTCCTGGAAAGAGACCGGAGGTTTGTCTAGTGGACGTTTTGATTCATCCAAAGGTAGCGCAGAGGGTTAAAATGCCTGCTGCTAAGAACGTGTACCATGCGGATAACAAAGTGCATGTAATGTAAATAGGTCAGTGGGTTACTGCTTCCTTTTGTTACTTGTCGTTTGTAAGTCAAAATCGTAATATAGAACATTGAGCTATTAACTGTCATCAAAGAGATGTGTGTAAACATCAAGGTATATGTTAGAGCTAGAGTTTTTTTGCCCAGTTTTTCATTATCCTAATCTTGCCAAAAGGGTTCATTTGGGTGGGAAAAAAATCTTTTTATTAAAGAAAACCCCTAACAATGGTGTTATATTTTAAATTCTGAATTTGTGCTTTTCCAGAATAAGGACTCTTAAATTATATTGCCTACCAGTATCGATGACATGTTACTCCTACACTACACCTTGTAGTCCCGTCTGATGTAACATTTCCTATACACTGATTTACAAACCTATGATTGTCTCTGTGCAATGTGTGTGTGATGTAAAGTGCTCTGACACCTTACACTGGTATGAGTGGTGCTATAAAACTAAATGAATCCGAGAGACAGTGGTTCTGGAGACTTGAGGGGCACTGTTAAAGGGCGGTGGTGAGGGAATCAGTGGCAGAGGTGGTCATTGGGTGGCGCCAACAAACATTGTCGCACAGGGCGCCACCAGTGCTAAAGCCGGCCCTGTCACTGATGATGTGGGGAAGGGAAATGCCTTTGCAGATCAGATAGCAAAAGAGACAGCCAGGTCAAAAATGACGAAAATGTTTGTGGCAGGACGTGCTAGATGGGTACCAGATGTTACAATGTTTGAAAATTCACTTGAGAGTGTTAGGGAAATACAGAGTGAGGCAACAGTTGAGGAGTTGGCAGTGTGGCAGGAGAGTACAGGGCATTTAGATGACGAAGGCTGCTGGACTGACAAGTCCGAGAAGTAGAGATGGATGTTACCCGATGCATATGTATTTCCTGTAGTTACAATGGCACGTGGTCCAGCTCATATTAGCGCAAGGGGAATTTGTAGGTTATTGGATCCTGTGTGGCAAAATGACAATATCCCAAAGGTTGCTGCACATTTAGTAAAACACTGTATGATTTCTTTGAAGCATAATCCTGGAAAAGTTACCCCTACACCTTCTGGTAATTTCGCGCCACCTTCCCTCCCTTTCGAGGTACTCCAGATGGATTATATTGAGATGCAACGAGTTAATAATTTGAAATATGTGCTAGTGGTTGTTTGTGCATTTAGTAAATGGATTGAGGCCTACCCAATGAAAGAAAACACAGCCATGGCGACGGCGAAGGCTCTTATTAAGGAGTTTTTCCCGTGCTACGGTTTGCCCCGTTTGATTTGGAGTGACAACGGAAGTCACTTTAATGCAAAGGTGATCCAATTGGTGTGCGATGGTCTGCACATCAAGCAAAAATTCCATGCAGCAAATCATCCTCAGTCAGCAGGTTTAGTTGAGAAGTACAATGGTACTCGCAAGCTAAAATTGGCTAAGATTAAGGAAAGTACTGGGTTGCAATGGGCAGATGCATTACCCCTTCCTCTATTGTCCACCAGAATGACAGCCCACTCTAGAACTGGATTATTGCCGTATGAGGTGGTCTTTGGCCGTCCCGCAAATGTGTGGGGCGTCCCTAGACCGAAAAAGTTTTCTGAAATTGATTATCTTCTGTTAGTCGATTATTTATATGATCTTACTAAACGTTTACGTTCTATTCATCAACAGATACATGAAGCTTTGCCTCCAGCACCAGAGGGGCCCGGGCACACCATACAGCCTGGAGATTATATCCTCGTTAAGAATTACCAGAGGCGAGACAGCTTGGAACCCAGATGGAAAGGACCATATTTGGTCCTCATCACGACAAGGACGGCAGTGAGAGTGGACGGCCGGAAGCATTGGATCCATACCTCTCATTGTCGGCGGGTGCCGCTTCCCCTCCCCTATGATGGATGGGTTCGCGAGGGGATAGGGGACCACGAGACGGAGAAGGTTCCACGTTTTGTTCCCTTTTCTGACGCCCAACTGACTTGGGCGCAGATGGAGGAAGAGAGTGAGGCAGTTCTGAAAGCGGCAGTTCCCCCAGAAATTAGGGCTGCTCAGGCTTCTTCTTCATCTGATCCGCAGGAGCCGGAGTCTCAGTCTCCGACACCCCCTGAATTTCAGATTCTTCTCCGTGATGAGACAGTGCCTGGAGTAGCAAGGTACAATTTACGTCCTCGACGGAAGGATAGTGCACCAAAAGAGAAGTGAGCGGAGTAGGGATGAACTTCGTGGATAAGATTAGTAAAATGCCCCTTGATTCTGCTTCTTCCTATTAGACTAGGGATCAAAAGATTGGTGCACTGATTGTGACGCAGGACAGGATAAGTTGAGGTTATTTCCCAAGGAGGGAGAGTGCCCTATCCTGAGAACAGTGAACATTTGCTTATGGGCTGCAACAGTGTGGCTCCACCGTGAAATGCTCAATAGCACCACCGAGGCTTGAACAATAGAAGCCTGCCAGGGAGGCTTGTAACGGACCCTGATCTTCTCTACGTTTTCACATTTTTTTCTTTATTTCGTGTCCTTTGCATCATTGGTTCCATTACATGACAGCTTTTTCTCTGGTGATTCTATTTGTAAATCTATAGTAAAAATGTATCTGTTTGGTCGTCCCATTGTAGAAGATGAACAGCCTTTTGTTGCCCTGCGACCGGGGCAACTCAGTATCGATTGGTTGCTCAGAATGAAGGTGTTCTGTGTTATTTTCATATTACTGTTTATATTGATGGGAGGGGGGATGTTCTGGGTTTTGGAGTGTTCTTTATATTGGATTGTCTCTTCAGATCGTAGTAAAAGAGCTATACGAAGTAATGTTTTCTTAGATACGCACAGGAAGTTTTTCGGAGATAACACAGCTTGTTACCCCACTAATTCTGTTAAAGGTTTATGGACTGCTTACCCATTATCGTTGGTGAATTATACATATGTTCGTATTCCCCATTTTGTAGTGGCAAAGGGTCAATTTGGTATGGGATATCCTGGCCCTTGTTTGTATTATAGAAAACCCAGGTTGCATGCCTGACATGTATTGTGATAATCTGTGTATTGATAAACGAAATGTCACTCTGACAGGTTGGCATTATCAAGATCTGACAGTCACTTAGGAGGCAGGTATTTATCCTGCGTGTTGCCCAATAATAAATAGTACTGATGCTTATTTATATCTAAATTGTTCTGGATTAATAGTATACAAAAATATATTGCGTTTAGGAAAAAAGGATGACCCTATTATGAAGGGCATGAATACCAGATATGCTCCATTGGATTATCAGGGCCCGCTTTATGCACACCCAGGTTTCTATTTTTTATCAAATGGTACCTCTTCTAATATGTACAATGGCACAGAGGATGTGGTCTTGGGAATGGTGTTACCTCTTGGGGTACCTTGCAAGTATAGTAAACCAAATACAAGATGGGTAAAAAGAACGTTGACCAAGGAATTTTGTGAGGGAGTTACCGATTTGGAAGTCAACAATTACAGTAATAGTATCACTTTTGGATATATACTTTCCTCTATTATCACATTTGGTGGCACTGCCATGACCAGGGGTGAATGAGCTAGAGAGTATTTTGGGTGCAAACTGCAGATTCTGTCTAATTCTACAGTGGCAGCTTTTCGTGACATCACCACCAAGTTAGAAAGTATGCGCATATACTCTGAGCAAACGAGATATGCAGTCGATTTTATTTTAGCTAAGAGTGGTGGTGCATGCACAATAATAGGAGAGCAGTGTGTGGTCGGTATCACGAATATGGAAAGGAATATCACTCAACATATTTTAGACATTTTGGAAAATGTTCGAGGAATGGAGAGCGGAAATTGGAGTTGGTCTTTATTTGGTGGTTGGGGTTGGATTCTAGAAAAGGCGATATATTTCATTGTCCTTTTAATTTGTTGCTGTGTTTTGATTCAGTGTCTTCCCTTATGCTGCTCATACTGTGCTACTTATCTCTCCCCCAAAAGGATTTCAATTCATGATACTAATGCTGTTTTTCCGCATACTACTCCTGTTGAGAAACACAGGATCCTTACGATGAGCTTACCGAGTGGTATTGTTCCCACTTTAGCTGATTGCACCACCTGGGGGACAGTGTTTGCTGCGGTGTATACACTGTGCTTTGGCACCCCCTCCATGAGCGTTCTACCGAGCGTTCTGAAGAAGGTCCAGCCCTGGAATTGGGAATGAGATTAGTGGGCATGTTCCCTATTGTCTCTGATATGATTCTGGCCAATGTCAAAGGTGAGGCCGTTAGCTTGCAAGTGCGTCAACGTCTCTCGGCTGTAGCGGACATTGACCCGCAGAGGCAATTGCTGATTTTTATTGCGGATGTGTATACATCGTTGGGTCGCAATAGCTTCGGAGTAAAACCTTATACTCAGGTACAAAATAATCCACCTCTTTAAAAGGAGGGTTGTCCAGTCTTTCCTAGAAAGACTTGGAATAAAAATCAGCGGCAGAAGCCAGGTTCTCGTGCTGGTAACACCAGAGAGGTTCCAGGTTCCTGATCCTCGTTCTCCTCATTCCTTTCAGGAATCATTGGATCAACAGTTCGGTGGGGGAGAGCGTCAGGATCGCATACAGGGCGAGTCCGCGCAGCCACGACGTGACCCGCAGCGCCAGTTTGATGTAAAAGCCAAACAGGAGGGACCACCTCAGTTTCGTGCCCCATTTCAGAAGAAAACAGTTTCTGCTTTGACTGCAAAGTATGCCTCAGACGGTGAGAACCCTGCTCCTCGATTGGAGATGGGCGGTAACACTTCCTCGGCAGCGCGGCGGAAGTTACCACAGTGGGGGAGGCACTCCACCAGTGTCTGGAGGCGAAAGCAACTGACACGTTCATTACAGTGGAAACAGCTGACACACGAGTTGCACCCCCTGATAGGTTATGAGATAGGCCTCCAAATCGAAGGTGATATTAAACGCACAATCAAAGCAGTCTTGTGGGACAACCTTACTCCTTCCTATGATATTTTGTTGGTGGAGGTTGATTGGCCTCCCCCATTTGTTCTGGCTTCTTCTAAGGGGGAAGATGCTACTCTCCCGGGTTTTTCGCATTATGTCTCGGAGGAGGCTAAACAAGCATACGCGTCGGAGTGGGCATTAGCGCTTGCTCCGGCTGTGTATCATAATCAAGTGGGTTGGGATAAGGATTCGCCGGCACATGAAATTCCTTTGTGATCAATGCCACAACCCCAACCACAATATCCAATTAAGCGAGACGCGAAAGCGTCCGTAAGTGATATCTTGGCCCAATTGGAATATCAGGGTGTAATTGAACCCTGTGTTTCATCCATGAATAATCCTCTTTTTCCGATATTGAAACCGGACGGTTCATATCGTATTGATTTGGATTACCGTCATTTGAACAGTCATGTTCGTACCTTTGCTGTACAGAACACCCACAGCTCTGCGTTAGTCGATACCATTGTTCGTAAAAAATATAAAACGACTCTTGATATCTCCAATGGTTTTTTTTGTCACAATTTTGCTCTTGATAGCCGTGACTTGACAGCCTTCAGCGCCATCGGCAATCATAAAAGATATACATGCTTGCCTATGGGATATAAAAATAGTCCCGATGCATAGTGACTGTTTTACATGAAATCGACCCTGAAGCTTTCTCATACGTCGATGACATCTATTTGATGGATGATAAATTGATACCGCATCTTGTGCGTGTGGACCACATCATAATGTCTTTTGCAGACATGGGATACAAATTCAACTTTGCCAAGTCGCATATTGCCTGTTTGGCAGTTCTTTTTCTGGGTTACGAACTCACCACTGAAGGTAGGGGGTTGGCCCCCCACTTTCTTGAGAAATGTGCTCAATTGTAACCTCCCACTACTCCTAAAAAATTGCAATCTTTGCTGGGTTTTTTAATTTTGGGAGGACTTACATTCCTGATTATGCCCAGCGTATCAAACCACTTTACTCTTTGATACAACCTTCTTTTTCGGCTTCCTGTTGGCTTCCAGAACATACCACGATTCTTCGGTCCCTGCAGTGTGATCTGCTTGCGACCAACTTCTTGTTAACACGTGACAATTCTACAAATTTGATCATAAGGATTGTACCAGGCGCGTTGGGTTTCACTTACTTGACGTTCAATGAGGGGGACACGGTCCCCATTGCTTATAAATCGAATTTGTATACTCCTACTGAGATGCATTTCTCTTCTACAGAAAAAATGTTGACACCTGTCCAGATGGCTATTCTTAAGGATCACTCTTTAGCTCAGGGTAAACGCATTTACATGGTCTTGCCGGTACCTGCTTTAGAAGCAGTTACAAAAGCTAGTGTCCCGAATTGCAAAGCCTTGCATCCTCGGTGGATGCAATGGGCTAGTTCTTCGACATCGGCTGATGTCAACTTTATCTTTGATCCGTCCTTGCAGACGCAGGAGTTTTTACAGTATGAACATGTTCATCCTTCTCCTTTATCATTACTTCCTCTTGATCAGTACAAATGCATTATTTACACTGATGGATCTGCGCAACCGGCGATTGGTTCTAAACATGCTTATTCAGCAGCCTGCTCAATTGTGGCAGGTACGATTGTTGAAGGGGAGTTTAAATCCTCCTTGGTGCAGACACAGTCTCTTGGTGATTGCACAACTCAATTGGTGGAGCTACGTACTTTGGTTTTGGCTCTTGAATTTGCTGATCTTGATGTTCCTACTCTTGAAGTGTGCGATTCGTTTTACTGTGTACAATCCTTCAATGACAACTTATTCTTCTGGAAACAAAATGATTTTCGTGATTCTAAAGGTAGCGCAATTAAGCATAAAAGGCTTTGGGTTAAAGTGGCCACTCTTAAGGAGCGCTTACCATGTTATCCATACTTTAGTCCATCAACGTGAGGGAGTACACGCTGTTGGTAATTCACTGGCTGAAGAGGCAGCCAAATCTGCAGTGGCCACTTGTTCAGTAGCAGCAGTCAGCAGGTCCATGACTAAAATTGATGATGATATTTTTGCAGCTATTGCTGCTACGACGGAGGGAACAGAGTATCCTCAAGGTTTCCCTTTCCTTTCGTCTGATCAACTTTTGCAACTATTCCATCCGTTGGGGATTGGCTGATTCCCAACGAGGACCGCAGACTCTCTTTAATTATTGCCGCTCATGAAGGCGTGGCTTCGGCCCATGCCGGAGTGAATGCGACTGTTTCTCTTTTACAGCAACGTTTTTGGTGGTGTGGTTTATATCAACAGGCACGTAAATATGTTCTTTCTTGTGACATTTGTCGACAGATTAAGCCTTCTACTGTTGCACGCCCGCCACATACTCAGCTTTACATCTCTAATCGATACAAAAGGGGATGATGGACGGAACGTTTGAGCCAATCAAACACTCACCCCCAGTCAACTGATCTGGGTTTAATCCATCATCATTCTTTAGCTCACTCCACCACCCCAGTTCAGACATGGCCATATGCAAATCAGTCTGACCCTGTGCCTCATGGGAACAGTCCAGCCCGAACTGCCAAGCCATGTCTTCCCTGGACCGGAAACAAGCATCCTAGGACCGGTTTCTGGCATTCCAGCCGTCATCAGCCAGGCTTGCTTGAATCCAGTGGCAAAGTGAGCAAGGGACCCACGTCTGGGCATACCCCCGCCAACTTAGGGCAAACAAAGCGATACAAAAGGGGATGATGGACGGAACGTTTGAGCCAATCAAACACTCACCCCCAGTCAACTGATCTGGGTTTAATCCATCATCATTCTTTAGCTCACTCCACCACCCCAGTTCAGACATGGCCATATGCAAATCAGTCTGACCCTGTGCCTCATGGGAACAGTCCAGCCCGAACTGCCAAGCCATGTCTTCCCTGGACCGGAAACAAGCATCCTAGGACCGGTTTCTGGCATTCCAGCCGTCATCAGCCAGGCTTGCTTGAATCCAGTGGCAAAGTGAGCAAGGGACCCACGTCTGGGCATACCCCGCCAACTTAGGGCAAACAAAGCGATACAAAAGGGGATGATGGACGGAACGTTTGAGCCAATCAAACACTCACCCCCAGTCAACTGATCTGGGTTTAATCCATCATCATTCTTTAGCTCACTCCACCACCCCAGTTCAGACATGGCCATATGCAAATCAGTCTGACCCTGTGCCTCATGGGAACAGTCCAGCCCGAACTGCCAAGCCATGTCTTCCCTGGACCGGAAACAAGCATCCTAGGACCGGTTTCTGGCATTCCAGCCGTCATCAGCCAGGCTTGCTTGAATCCAGTGGCAAAGTGAGCAAGGGACCCACGTCTGGGCATACCCCCGCCAACTTAGGGCAAACAAAGCGATACAAAG
This sequence comes from Calotriton arnoldi, assembly GCA_963921515.1. NCBI lineage: Eukaryota > Metazoa > Chordata > Amphibia > Caudata > Salamandridae > Calotriton > Calotriton arnoldi. The sequence continues at coordinate 1,157,822 of CAWUFW010000952.1, read as the reverse complement.
GGGATGATGGACGGAACGTTTGAGCCAATCAAACACTCACCCCCAGTCAACTGATCTGGGTTTAATCCATCATCATTCTTTAGCTCACTCCACCACCCCAGTTCAGACATGGCCATATGCAAATCAGTCTGACCCTGTGCCTCATGGGAACAGTCCAGCCCGAACTGCCAAGCCATGTCTTCCCTGGACCGGAAACAAGCATCCTAGGACCGGTTTCTGGCATTCCAGCCGTCATCAGCCAGGCTTGCTTGAATCCAGTGGCAAAGTGAGCAAGGGACCCACGTCTGGGCATACCCCGCCAACTTAGGGCAAACAAAGCGATACAAAGGGGATGATGGACGGAACGTTTGAGCCAATCAAACACTCACCCCCAGTCAACTGATCTGGGTTTAATCCATCATCATTCTTTAGCTCACTCCACCACCCCAGTTCAGACATGGCCATATGCAAATCAGTCTGACCCTGTGCCTCATGGGAACAGTCCAGCCCGAACTGCCAAGCCATGTCTTCCCTGGACCGGAAATCTGAACTGGGGTGGTGGAGTGAGCTAAAGAATGATGATGGATTAAACCCAGATCAGTTGACTGGGGGTGAGTGTTTGATTTGCTCTAACGCTCCGTCCATCATCCCCTTTGGTATCGCTTTGTTCGCCCTAAGTTGGCAGGGTATGCCCAGACGTGGGTCCCTTGCTCACTTTGCCACTGGATTCAAGATAGCCTGGCTGATGAGGGTTTTGAACCCGAAACCGGTCCCAGGATGCTTGTTTCCGGTCCAGGGAGGACATGGCTTGGTAGTTCGGGCTGGACTGTTCCCATGAGGCACAGGGTCAGACTGATTTGCATATGGCCATGTCTGAACTGGGGTGGTGGAGTGAGCTAAAGAATGATGATGGATTAAACCCAGATCAGTTGACTGGGGGTGAGTGTTTGATTTGCTCTAGCGCTCCGTCCATCATCCCCTTTGGTATCGCTTTGTTCGCCCTAAGTTGGCAGGGTATGCCCAGACGTGGGTCCCTTGCTCACTTTGCCACTGGATTCAAGATAGCCTGGCTGATGAGGGTTTTGAACCCGAAACCGGTCCCAGGATGCTTGTTTCCGGTCCAGGGAGGACATGGCTTGGTAGTTCGGGCTGGACTGTTCCCATGAGGCACAGGGTCAGACTGATTTGCATATGGCCATGTCTGAACTGGGGTGGTGGAGTGAGCTAAAGAATGATGATGGATTAAACCCAGATCAGTTGACTGGGGGTGAGTGTTTGATTTGCTCTAACGCTCCGTCCATCATCCCCTTTGGTATCGCTTGTTCGCCCTAAGTTGGCAGGGTATGCCCAGACGTGGGTCCCTTGCTCACTTTGCCACTGGATTCAAGATAGCCTGGCTGATGAGGGTTTTGAACCCGAGACCGGTCCCAGGATGCTTGTTTCCGGTCCAGGAGGACATGGCTTGGTAGTTCGGGCTGGACTGTTCCCATGAGGCACAGGGTCAGACTGATTTGCATATGGCCATGTCTGAACTGGGGTGGTGGAGTGAGCTAAAGAATGATGATGGATTAAACCCAGATCAGTTGACTGGGAGTGAGTGTTTGATTTGCTCTAACGCTCCGTCCATCATCCCCTTTGTATCGCTTGTTCGCCCTAAGTTGGCAGGGTATGCCCAGACGTGGGTCCCTTGCTCACTTTGCCACTGGATTCAAGATAGCCTGGCTGATGAGGGTTTTGAACCCGAAACCGGTCCCAGGATGCTTGTTTCCGGTCCAGGGAGGACATGGCTTGGTAGTTCGGGCTGGACTGTTCCCATGAGGCACAGGGTCAGACTGATTTGCATATGGCCATGTCTGAACTGGGGTGGTGGAGTGAGCTAAAGAATGATGATGGATTAAACCCAGATCAGTTGACTGGGGTGAGTGTTTGATTTGCTCCTAACGCTCCGTCCATCATCCCCTTTGGTATCGCTTTGTTCGCCCTAAGTTGGCAGGGTATGCCCAGACGTGGGTCCCTTGCTCACTTTGCCACTGGATTCAAGATAGCCTGGCTGATGAGGGTTTTGAACCCGAAACCGGTCCCAGGATGCTTGTTTCCGGTCCAGGGAGGACATGGCTTGGTAGTTCGGGCTGGACTGTTCCCATGAGGCACAGGGTCAGACTGATTTGCATATGGCCATGTCTGAACTGGGGTGGTGGAGTGAGCTAAAGAATGATGATGGATTAAACCCAGATCAGTTGACTGGGGGTGAGTGTTTGATTTGCTCTAACGCTCCGTCCATCATCCCCTTTGGTATCGCTTACATCTCTAATCAGCCGTTTGTCTGTATTTATCTTGATCACTGCAGTCCTTTGTCGTCAGACACGGCCTTTAAACATATTTTGGTTGCAGTTGATTCATGCACTAGATTCCTTTGGGTTTGGCCGCAACGTAGTGCTGACGCTCGAACTGTCAGTAAAGATTTGCGTGTCTTTGTCGGGACATTTGCCTGTGGCACATTCTGACCAAGGTCCTGCGTTTGCCTCTAAGGCTTACAGGGATGCAATGAAGTCTCTGAGGGTGTTGGTGCAATTTTCATCTCCATACCGGCCAGAGGGCAATTTAGTTGTGGAGCGGATGAACCGTGACTTAAAGCAATCTTTGACAGCGAGAGTCTTAAGTACTGGCAGGGGTTGGCTGACTCATCTTTATGGAGTCCTACGTGCACTAAATACTCTCCCTAGAAGATCTCTGGGTGGGCGGACCCCATACGAAATGCTCTTTGGCATTAGAATGTTTGTGCCAGACCTTGATGGTCTAGACGTTCTGGCAGCTGCCGCAACCTTTGACGTAGATAATCATTGTGCTATGTTACACAATCTACAAAAAGGTTGTAATTCACAAGCAAGAGCCCAGTTGCCCTCTTACGCAGATCCAGCAGTGCTGATTCCTGTTTCTGGCTGGCTTTCTAAAGTTGGAGATCTGGTCCGAGAAAAAGTGGAGAGAAAAAAGAATTTGGTCCATCATACCGTGCACCGGTCAGAGTCCTTGGCTTAAAAGGCACCCGTACTGTGATCCTGCCTCCTTTGCCTGGTCGTAAGGAGAATCGTTACATTTCAATCGAACATGTCAAGCTACACCATCTGGCCGATACTTAATAGTAGGCCTCCAAGCATTCCACATTGAGATCTTTCACTGAATCTGATGGCTTCTGTTGTTGTGACTATTACCCAGCGAGACGATGGGGAGGTGGAAACTTCAATTGATTTATGTCCTGTTTTTCCTTCTACATCCACATCTACGGATATCGAGTATGCTTCTCCTCCAGTTGAAGTCATAATTGACATTCCTGAGAGTACCATACCTGAAATTTCCAATTCAGCCCATCCCCCGTTGTTTCAGCTGGGTTCCAGTGGTTATTATATGGACCGTACTAGCTTTTCCTCTGACACATCTTCCTCGTCATCTTCGGTACCAGAGCCCCCTACACGTACCAGTCTTTTCATTACATGGATCAAAAAGACGTACTTGGTCCCGCCCTGGACATATATCTGGATGGTGCTTACGATAATATTCCTTTTCATGTGGATGGGGTTCGTGACTTTGTTTTTCCTCTTGATTAATGGCCATTATTACCTGAACGCTCTGCTGTGAACTTTGTTGACGGAGTTCTGGCCCCTCATACGTCGTCACATATAATGAAAGGAGACCAAGCCCATGTCAATATATCAGCGTTCCCTGTTGTTGATGGCATCGTCTGGGATAAAGTATCATATGTAATCCATGGCCCGAAATTATGAATTTTCCATACGTCTTCCGCGTTTCCTTAGGAGATGTGGTCTTGCCCGACATACATTCTGATGACTGGAATGTGCATGCCGTTCATTCATTGTTCTCTGATTTTAAATATTATGCAGCTTTTGACACTGAGATTTGTATTTGAATTCTGCAAATTATGCAGATTTATTCTGTTATCAACATTACGGCCATCATTTTCTACACAAGACCAAAACCCAGAGACCGTTTTTTAATTATACACAATGGGAGCATTGCCCAACGCCATTAGTGGGGAGTTCAAAGACCCAACAAAGTACATTTGTATAATTTTCTCTTTACAATCTCTCAGACCCACAGTCCTGTTTTTATAAATTGAAGGAACCGCCCCAAACTAAATTTATGTTGACACATACTAAATTGGTTTACTCCATGTCCTTCAGGAATGATTTGTCCGTGAAGGGTTATGAGCATTGGAAGGACACAATGGATTTAAAATCCATTTGGGGTACTAGAGATTGGCATTGTGCATGTCTGATACTGTCTCAAATCTTATTTTTAAATAACACAGTACAACAGACTACTTGTTTTGGTTTAGCCACAGCCAAAAATCTAAATGCTCCCTCCATTCCATTGTTGGCTCCATATGATACATGGCAAACACACACTAACTACACAATTGACGACTTAGCTGCCTTATTTCAGAATGGCACACTTAACTCTTCCAATATTGACCCCTTGGGAGGGTTAGTGCGGCCAACAACTTCGAATGCTTGTCAAATGCATTTTTTAAATACAACGAAAGGTTTTACGCAAAGTAGACCTGATCCACGCTTCCCACATTCACATTCAGTTACTACTTATTCAGTGGGTAAATTATGTCAGCAATGGTTGGAACATTCTGCACTGTCGTCAGTAAAACAACACTTTTCTCTTTTGTCGGGTGACATTGATTTGGCTGATTTTCTTTTAGGTCCAAAGTCCCCTCAAACAAAACGTTTTATTTATTCAGCTTATATTGAATTTTGGAAATTGTCGCAGATGGAGGCTGCAGTACGTCTATGTCAAATTGACCTAGCAAATTTGAAAAAAGTACTTGCAGTGGTACATAACAGCCTTAATACATTGTCTTCCCGTACATACACTTTAGATAACATTGTATCATCTGTCATTGACATTGTTTAACATGAGGTGTCTGTTTTGTATCATGGTCAAAATCAGTTACGTTCTGTAATGCAATTTGCTTGGACTTTGCAAACACTTAAAAATGGAAAAGGGCCATGGGATTATTTGAATTTTTCTGCACTGTTTTTGCCGTTTATTCTGACAGATAGACAGAGATTTATGTCCATGAAAGATGCCACGTACACATATTGAACAATTAGAACAGTTACTGTTTTCTGTGGCAGAGACTGATTCAGCTGTGTGGTTAATACATGGGGTTATTTCACTGCCTATCTCACTTTTCCAGTTCACAGCCTGCATGAAACATCATCCCGTTGGGAGATATGAGCCCCTCAGCAATAATTCTAATATGAAAGAAACAGTTAGTTATAGATTCCTTACCTTAGAATTACCCCCAGGCGTCAGACTGGATCCGAAAGTTTTTCGTCAGCAGTACCCCTGCGCGTTGGAAGGTGGCGTTGGTCGACTCCGCGTTCGTCCTTGGCGTCGTGGTCGCCGGGATGACGTCGTGGTAGCTACATAGACGCGGCCCTCGCGCGCTGACGTCAGTTCTTTTTTTTTTCCCCGCCAGCCAGCGCAGATCCGGAGAGAGCGGTAAGTCCAATCACTTTTTGACTGACTTTTTGGCGACTTTTGTCAACATCGTTTTTGAGTCTTCGACTCCTGGTGCACGTCAGGGATGCCCGGCTTCAAGACTTGCAGTTCCTGTAGCTGACTGATGTCGGTGACGGATCCGCACCACGTGTGCCTATTCTGCCTGGAGCGCGGCCACGACCCCAAGTCGTGCTCCGACTGCCGGACCATGAATCCGAAGTCTTTGCGGGAGCGGTCCCGAAAGCTTCTCGAGGTCTCGGTCGCATAGGAGGTCGAGGGACCGGTCGTGGAGCCACCATCATTCTTCATCCAAGTCTTCGCACTCGGGGTCAGGTAAGTCAAAGCACAAGGAGAGGTCGAAGAAGCATCGTCGCTCTTTGACTTCTCCCCGTCCGTCGGCCGATGTGACGAAGGATGCGGGTGATGCCTCTCCGTGGCTCCGCGTGCGGAGCCCGAAGGGTCGACTCTGGGTTTCCCTCCCTTTCCGGGACCTGGAGCGACCCCTGCCCAGCTTCGTCAATTTTACGAAGCGATGCACGCCATCTTTGGGCAGCCCGAATCCACCGGCGCACCTTCGGGTAAGCGGACTCGGCTGGGGGACCTGGACCTTCGAAACCTGCGGCTCCGGACTCGGCACCGCAGGGTCCCCTTGGATCCAGGCCTGGATCCGGATCGGCGCCAGTCAACCTAGTTACACCTCCCCCGGCGCTGCTTCCACCAGCACCACGGCCGCAGCCGATGCCGGTTGTGTCCCCAGCCGGCATCGACCCCGGCCTCCATCCCGATGTAGACACGGAGACGGACCGGCGTCGACCGACACTGGATCCGGCGCCGACGGGTACTTTTGTGCCCTTGTTCTACCCTGGCTTTTTTAGACCGGATTGGCAGCCAGAGGAGGGTGAGGAGAACGGGGAGGGGTCTGGAGACCCTTTAACTGACCAGTTAGGCTATGAACCGGACTGGCGAGAGGAACTGGGGGAAGCCAGTGGTCTGGATGCCTCACCAGAACTTGGCATGTTGTCTCTTCCTAACGTGGCTACGGAGGAGGGAGCGTCTTACGCAGTGGTGTTGCGTAGGGCGTCCGAGGCTCTCAGCTTCGAGCTACCTACAGTGGCAGTCAGGACTAACCTCCTGACAGGTGCTTCAACCGGCAGCGAGCTCTTTGGAGCCCCTGCTGCCGTTTAATGAAGCCCTAACAGACATCCTTTTGGGCACCTGGTCCAGGCCCAACACAGGGGCTCCTGTGGATAGGTTGATTGCCCGACGCCACCGCCCGGCCCGGGCGACCCCACTTTCCTCGCCCAACACCCCACCCCTGAGAGCTTAGTGGTCCAAGCCTCCACCTCCAAGGGCACATTCCCTAACGCTCCACCTGATAGGGAATCCAAAAAGCTGGACCATCTTGGGAAGAATATGTTTTCTTCCTCCAGCTAGGGACTGCAGTTGGTAAACACTGCATGTCTGTTGGGCCGTTACACCCACTCCGTGTGGGATACGGTTGCGCAAGTGCTGCCTCAGTACCTGGAGGAGGCCCGGGCCGCACTCTCTCGTGCAGTTGCCGAAGGGAGAGACGCAGCGAAGTTTACCATCCACTGTGGGATGGATACCGCCGACTCACTAGGCAGGACGATTTCCACGTCCGTAGCCCTTCGACGCTACGCCTGGTTGAGGTCGACTGGTTTTTCAGGGGATGTCCAATCCACCCTTATGGACATGACCTTTGATGGCCGTCGCCTATTCGGTGACAAAGCAGGCAATGCGATGGAGCGCTTTAAGGACTCACGGGCTACGGCCAGGTCCTTGGGCCTCTCTACCACCCGCCCTGCGCAGTCTGCTTTTCGCCCCTTTCGTGGCTACGGAAGGGGTGCCCCGCCACGTCTCGCCCAGAGCCACAGGCCAGCGCAAGCTGTTCAGCCCCTGCGCGGCCGGGGATGTGGGAACCACCACCGTGGTTCTGCGGGCCAGCGGGCGGGCCAGGCCACCACAGCCCCTTCTGCAGCAGCCTCCAAACCCTCCAAGTCCGACCTTTCAGGGCCACCAATCGCCAGTGGGCGGCAGGATTCACCATTACCTCCCCCACTGGTGCACCATCACGTCGGACAGGTGGGTTTTGCAAATAGTCCGAAGGGGCTACTCCCTCCCCTTCGAGACTACCCCTCCATCCATGCCACCTCAGTACCATCGCATGTCGGAGGATCATCTGGCCCTTCTCCAACAGGATGTTTTGGCACTCTTGTCCAAGGGAGCCATCGAGCGCGTTCCTGTCCCAGAAGTAGGTCATGGTTGCTATTCCCACTACTTTCTGGTGCCCAAGAAGGACAAAGGCCTGCGTCCTATCTTGGATCGCAGGAACGTCAGCCATTTCCTCGGGAAGGAGAAGTTCAAAATGTTGACGCTAGCTCAGGTACGGTCTGCCCTTGACCCTGGAGACTGGATGGTAGCGTTGGACTTGCAGGACGCTTATTTTCACATCCCCGTCCTGCCGGGCCACCGGCATTACCTGCGGTTCACGGTAGGCCACGAGCACTTTCAGTTTACCATGCTCCCCTTTGGCCTTACCATTGCCACTCGGGTGTTCATGAAAGTGATGGCGGTGGTCGCAGCTCATCTGCGCAGATCAGGGGTTCCAGTCTTCCCCTATCTCGATGACTGGCTGTTGAAGGCGGGCTCGCCCCAGGCTGTCGTCTCCCACCTCCAGACTACGGCCGACCTCCTGCATTCGCTGGGGTTCTCCATCAACGTGCCGAAGTCACACCTGACTCCCTCTCAGAAGCTCCTCTTTATCGGAGCGGTTCTGGACACGACGCAGTTTCGGGTCTATCCTCCTGAACAGCGAGTCTGGGATATTCAGGCTATGATTCCGATCTTTCAGCCAGCTTTCGGTCAGGATGACCCTCAGGCTGCTGGGCCTGATGGCCTCCTGCATCCTGCTAGTGGACCATGCCAGATGGCATATGTGGGCTCGGCAGTGGGACCAGAAGTTCCAGTGGGCACAACATCAGGGGAACCTGTCCGATTGCGTCCAGATCTCGGAGGGCACTGCGCACCAATTGCAGTGGTGGCTAACGAACCAGGATTGGGTCGACGGCACATCCCTCTCCCGTCCCCAACCAGAGTTCACAGTGATGACCGATGCATCACTTCTGGGATGAGGTGGCCATATCGGAGAGGCGGAGATCAGAGGTCTCTGGTCCCAGCGGAGTCCGGGCTCCACATCAAGCTTCTGGAGCTTCGGGCAATTTGTCTTGCACTCAAAGCATTCCTTCCCTCTGTCCGGGGAAGAGTAGTGTTCACGGACAACACCACAGCCATGTGGTACTGCAACAAACAAGGCGGGGTGGGGTCGTGGACCCTATGTCAGGAGGCCCTCCGCTTCTGTACATGGCTGGAACATCAGGGCATATCCCTGGTGGTTCAACACCTGGCAGGTTCCCTGAACGCCAGGGCGGACAAACTCAGCCGCAGGTGCATGATGGATCACGAATGGCGTCTTCACTCGGAGTTGGTGCAAGGTCTCTTTCGACAGTGGGGAGAGCCTTGGTTAGATCGATTCGCCACAGAAGAGAACGTGCAATGTCAGCAGTTCTGCGGTTGGAATTTCCAAGGCGGCACTCGCTAGGCGACGCTTTTCGTCGCAAGTGGAGTTGCGGTCTTATATACGCCTTTCCGCCTATACCACTTCTGCCCAGAGTGCTGAAGAAGATCAAGCGCGACCGGGCCCAAGTCATTCTTGTGGCTCCGGATTGGGCACGAAGAGTGGTATCCCTAGCTGCTACACATGGCCATCGATCCTCCGATCAGACTACCTCTTCGGGAGGATCTTCTGTCGCAGCAGCAGGGGACGGTCCTCCACCCGAACCTGTCCAGCCTCCACCTCCTTGCGTGGAGATTGAGCAGCGGCAGTTGACGTCGTTTGACCTGCCTCCGGAAGTCTGTGATATGATCTTAGCAGCCAGGCGTCCCTCCACTAAGACGGTATACGCCTGCAGATGGAACACATTTGTGGCATGGTGCACAGCAAAGGCTGTGGATCCCCTTTCCGCCCCTCTTTCTGAGGTTCTCTTGTTCCTCCTTTCTTTGGCCCAGCAGGGCTCTGCTCTGGGCACTCTAAAGGGCTACCTCCCGGCCATTTCAGCCTTCCTTAGGCTTCCTGATCAGCCTTCTCTTTTCAAGTCCCCTGTTGTCAATCGTTTCCTTAAGAGCATACTCATCTTTTTCCTCCTGTTCCCAGCGTAATGCCCCAGTGGGACTTGAACTTGGTACTTACATATCTTATGTGCACTCCCTTTGAGCCGCTACATAACTGTCCTCTCAGGCTTCTAACTTTGAAAACTACCTTTCTGGTGGCCATCACCTCTGCGCGCAGGGTGAGTGAGCTACAAGCTCTTTCTTCCAAGCCTCCCTTTCTGGCTGTTCATCCGGACAAGGTCGTCCTGAGAACTAGACCTTCCTTTCTTCCCAAGGTGGTTACTTCTTTCCACATTGGCCAAACCATCACTTTGCCCACCTTCTTTCCGCCTCCGCATCCTTCAAAAGAGGAAGAGAGGCTCCACCGTCTGGATCCAAAACGTGCGATTTCCTTCTATTTGGATCGCACCAAACAATTCCGGGTGGATGATGAGCTCTTTGTTGGTTACGTGGGCGCCAAGAAAGGTCGGGCCATGCACAAACGGACCATCTGCAGGTGGTCCGTTTTGTGCATCAAAGCTTGCTATTCTTTGGCAAAGAAGGAGCCTCCAGTGGGACTGCGCGCCCATTCCACCAGGTCGACGGCAGCTACCACTGCTTTGGGACGGGGAGTCCCCCTTAATGACATCTGTCAGGCAGCTACGTGGGCATCACTGCACACATTCACCAAACACTACTGCTTGGACAGCCAAGTCCGGAGAGACCGTTCTGTTCTCCAGGACTTTCTGGTGTGAACTTAGTTCGCAGACCCACCTCCGGGGTTGGTATTGCTGGGGTATCTATTCTAAGGCAAGGAATCTATAACTAACGGTTTCTTTCAGGTGAACAAGTTACTTACCTTCGGTAACGATATATCTGTAAGAAACATAGGTTAGTTATAGATTCCTTACCGCCCCACACATCCTCCCCGTTCTGCGAACTGACTTCTAGGGTTAAGGACTTCCTTTCAGGGCCCTAGTTTTGTGCAACAGTGGTCAGTGTCTTGCATGGCTCTGTGCTTCTGGCGTGGAAATTCGTGTACAGAACTGACGTCAGCGCGCGAGGGTGGCGTCTATGTAGCTACCGCGACGTCATCCCGGCGACCACGACGCCAACGACGAACGCGGAGTCGACCGACACCGCCTTCTGACGCGCAGGGGTACTGCTGATGAAAAACTTTCCGGATCCAGTCGGACTCCTGGGAGTAATTCTAAGGTAAGGAATCTGTAACTAACCTATGTTTCTTACAGATATATTGTTACCGAAGGTAAGTAACTTGTTCTTCACAAATTATGGTTGCTACCTTTCACATATAGATGTCAGCGAGCAGAGAAGGAAGTTTTCCTTACAGGGGAGGACTGTGATTCCACAGTAGGACATTCCCTAGTCTGTAAACAAGTTGAGCTACACGGAGCCTAATCTGGCTTGTTTTTTAAGAGGTACCCCTGTCCCGGCTATTATTCCCATATTAACTAACCCTGGGCATAATACTTCACTACGCTCACGGAGCATGCAAAGTTTGTGCTACTAAGCACTATGCAAATTGGACGTAGCAGAGTGAAAAACTGTGCTAATTGACGTAGCGTAGTAGCAGTATACTAAACACCCAGAAATGCTTTGATAAAGCAATTTTCTATGCTAAAGAAGCATATAACCAATTCACAAAAGTGAACTTTGACAATAAAATATCAAGCAATGAGAGAGGTGATGATTTTGGGGTCCCTCCTAGGGGAGGACCAAGCAGATGCCTTGAACACAAAAGCATATCATGTGAACGATTCAGTGGTGGTCCCTTCCTCCTAGGACCACCCCAAGCACAGTTATGGGCAAAAATACAATCCCAACCAAAGGCCCTGCAAAGCATTATGGGACGAGATTAGCAGTGAGCAGTGAATATTATAGTGTCCAATATCAAAATAATTCTACAAAGAGCTGCAGTTCAACTAGTCGTTACTAGATGTCCCTCACGAGTCAAATGCAAAAGCATTGAAATTATTAATACATCAAGCTGCAGTTCCACTAGTCGTTACTAGATGTCCCTCACGAGTCAAATGCAAAAGCATTGAAACCCTTTCATGAAGCTTTTGCATTTGACTCGTGAGGGACATATAGTAACGACTAGTGGAACTGCAGCTCTTTGTAGAATTATTTTGATATTGGATACTATAATATTCACTGCCCACTGCTAATCTCGTCCCATAATGCTTTGCAGGGCCTTTGGTTGGGATTGTATTTTTGCCAATAACTGTGCTTGGGGTGGTCCTAAGAGCATGGGACCACCACTGAATCGTTCAAAAGATGTTCTTTTTGTTTTCAAGGCATCTGCTTGGTTCTCTCCCTAGGTTAGGGAGGATCCCAAAATAATCACCTCTCTCACTGCTTGTTATTTTATCGTTTTCACTTTTGTGAAATGTCTATATGCATTTTTAGCATATAAAGTCAGAGATATTTATTTTATCTTAACTTGCACTGTGCAAGATGCCTTTGGCAATTATTGTACAGTGCAGTCAAGCACACAGCTACGCACTACGCAATTTGAATAGCTACGTGTAGTTCAAAATGTACTTCACGTAGCTACGTGAAGTGCTACTACGCAAACTACGCCCAGGCTTAATATTAACTTTGCTTTCTAACGGTAGTAGTCTTATTTTGAATAACCACGACTGTTATGGTTTGAGGGCTGGCGTCCCGTATATAGTAATGGTTTCTCACCAATTTACATGTTGCAGCAATGTCCTGTTTCCACCCCCGCATGGGATTGTAGATAGTTCACTTTGCCTTCAATTCCGGCTTTGAAATCAGATTTCAATAAACTAAGCAGACTCAAAGCGCTATTGTTTCAACAATAAGTCGCTCTCACATCAGCTCGAGAGACCTTCGAATTGCAGGTGGCAATAACCTCAAGTGAGATACACTTGCTGCTAAACACAAATGTCCCACTCCATTTTGGAGAATTAATCCACCAAATATTTAATGATACGGAGGGCCTTGCTCACTTTTTTAAACTTGTGGGATCAGCCCTTGTTTCTTCCTTTCAGACTATTTTTTGGAGTAATTCCAGCCTTTATTCATTCTATTTTTTCCAGCGCCTTCTTAGGGTTTCCTCTGCTGCTCCTTTTGGTTTGCAGCTTGCTGGTTCTCCTATTATTGCTTCGCAATGGATGCTCGATCTGTGGAGCTGTCAAACCCGGTGCAGTTGCAGCTGTACTGTGATCGAATGCAGCAGCTCTTTGGTTCTATGCCAGTGGAGTTTTTTGCCATCGACTACTGGCTGACCTTCCGTGATGCCTACTTCACTTGCGTACAACCTGTGTTCCACTGCCTTCGGTGCCCTTTTCAATAGGCAATGGATGTCTGCCTCTCCAATATCACACACGCTGCCCTGGATTACGATCTGTTGATGGGTCCGTTGAAGGCCCAAGACCAGGAATGTGCATGGGGTAAGCGTTTGATTTGCGACCCTCTACTCGGACCAACGGCAGACTTGAGCACCTATGCTCTTGCGCAGCGCCTCATAGACCACATTTTCATCAAGGTTAACGCAGGTTGCACTGAGATTCTCCTAACAGCTTTTGGATATGAGGAGCATGTGTGCTCGTTCGACCTACTCAAATGGTTGGCATACCTTTTTACAATGGAATGGACGGACAACATCCTGGAGTTCATGGCATTCCGTTTTTCCCGCAACATTTTTGTCTTTGAAGACTAACTGTGAATGGATAGCATTTTTTGAGCACCCAATTGGCAAAGTATTGAACATTATAACATTTCCATACACATTTTTATGGGGGGGCTTCATAATTACATCAATTGGACTTTGACTAAGACTCTTTGCCTCTGCTTATCTCTGATTTTTGTTTTCGCATTGGGCTAACGCCCTGGCCAAGGGGAAGGTGTCACATAGCCCATAGGGACATTGTCGTTTTTCACTAAGTTAGCATGAGCACGTTGCAGCTTGTCTGCTGCTTTGCACACGTTACTACACGCCTTTATTTTTGCAATACTTTCAATGATTGCTTTCACATGAGAACTCATCGCTGGGTTCGTTCTCTGCTTGTTCCTGGGATTTTGACTGAACATTATGTGCAAGGTCGAACAACAATGCCCCTTGTTATTTTGTTCTGGCCAGACCTTAGCCGTTAGTCAAAACATACCGACGCAGCTGTTATTTGGACAGAGTACTTGGGATTTTAGTGGGGTACACGAATAGGTGACACACACTTGGAGAGCGACCTTTCCAGGGAGAAGAGCGAGACAGCACCTATGATGTAGATCTACCATCTATAGGCTAAGGTATGGGGTCTGCTGACAAAGCCCAGAGATCTTCTATTATATAATAATACTTCCTCTTAGCAAGGGGAGGGAGGTTAGGCCCTAAAGTCCTTTCTCCATTGTCTTTTTATGATGACATCTCCCTTCATGATGTATGGACTAGCTGCTATGCTGACAGTATTTGTACTATGCATTTTTCTGCTTGTTGTGGCATGTATACTGCATGTTAGGGCACGTTAGTTAAAATAAATATTTTAAACTGTTTAGTGTCTCTGTCGGGTCGTATTGTGGACAAGTACAAGAGAGTGGGCTAAGGGTACGTCTTGTTACCGCAATTCCCGAGAGATCTGGGAGTGTTGTGTTCTGGGGTGTCTAATCATTTGTTTCTCTGTGAATGAGTAGGAGAGGAAGTGAGACACTGTAGCTAGTAGGTCCTGGGCTCGTGGGTACGAAGGTGGTAGGAAGACCCAGTCTCTATACACCGAGGTCCCATAATCCTGCGCATAGTTCTGTGTTTGTGCAGAATCCCTGCAACACAGATTACACCAGTACGTCCTCTCGCTATTCTGGAGTTACCCCTAAAAGAGACCCGTTAAGTTGAAAACTAATAGGTCTCATTCCAGTTACTCCACGCCACCAGCTTCAAGTACTGATCCAGATGTGTTGCTAGCTGTATCAACGATTGATCCTGCTGCAACACTGAATACAGCTTCTACAATTGCAACTACTCTAACATCAGCACCAATAAATGATCGACATCAACTACAGATGACGACTTTTCCAGGAAATGTAATTCTCGGGGATGTTCTGCTCTATCCTGAAGAAACAAGGTTTGATTTACAGAATCAGCAATGTCTGACCCGAGTAGACACTATAGATGGAATTTTTACCTGTTGCTGGGGCTGTGACAAGCATTTTTCCACCATTGTCATGCATTTGGGTTTTTACTATAAATTTATCAAGAGTGCATTGTGCTGTTAACAGCACTGCATTTCAATTGAATGCTGGTGTTCTTTGGGAAAATTTGGTTTCTACAAATGTAATTCAAAGTAACACATATTTTATGCATTTCATTGGATGACATAGCAAGTCCTTATGCAAATTCGTGGGACATCAACACACTTAAACAACTTTTGAATGATTTACATTTTTTATGCTTCGTTGTTCAATGAAGATCCACATCTGGTTGCCAAAAACTCTGCAACCTTTTACTTTTCATCAATATAGACATCATTTTTTAAAACCATTTTTATTGGTAAAAACGCAAAGTTGAGTTTACTAAGCAGTATGTAAATACTAGGAGTGTTTAGTATAGTGGGTACTACTGCAAACATGCGGTATCATAGTGGCAAAGCACTGTACATAGCCTTTCCATGCAAGTGTGTGTACACACATACCCACATATGCATACAAAAGTACACACACACACGCGCGCACACACACATACACACACACACACACATACACAATCAATCCATCCCTCTCCCCCTCACCTATACCCAGAAACGAAAAGGAAGGGACAAATAACAAACTACCCATGCCACCAGCAAGTGGACCAGCATTCCCGCAAGTGTATTCCGAGTCATGGATAATTAATTAAGAGTCTGTATTATGTGAGCAGTAATGCCACAGCGTTTCCACCCAATATTCAGGCTTCTCATGACAGGCTGCAGTTTGCAAGCACTACAAGATCAGGTATTTAGCCTTTACTGTGAACAGATGAGGTGGAGGATCATCAACACAAGATGAACAAACACCATTAAGGACATCATTGCATGCTATGGGAGCACTGTCTGATGCCATCAGTTGTCTGGTTGAGGGCATGTTAGGAGTGTTTTGTCTACTTTAATGGTAAATATAGAACTGCTCGACCAGCATATTAATATTTACAGGTTCCCCAGCAATTGGAATAAAAGTTTTAAACACCAGCCACAATCCTATACAGATTGGCAAGACAATATTCAAGAAAGTGTTTCGGCACAAACATTTGGCAAATCTGAGTATCTGGTACCCTGTTCCCTGCATGTTATATCACAGAGAATTCATATGTTTAAAATATACAGGTCAGCACACTAGCTGCATGGGATTTGCTTTAAAACACCTTTGATTCCAAAATTCACTTTACACACTTTTAAGATTCGAATTGGGAAAGTAATATATCTGTTGATGATGTAAATGAAATGATTCAGGATGGTACGTTTAACATGACAATGAAGGGCCTATTTACAATGGTTAATCTACATGTGTAGATTTGCTACAAGTACATTTACTCTTACACTTTTATGTAGCAGTTGTGCATCTTTGGTTCAGAGGCAAATTAAATACAGGATATAAATATAGTGTAACCATTAGATCTTCTCCCCTGTCATACATGACATTTTTCTGCCCATCCAACCCACATTGTCCCGGTCTCTCAATTGAATTCCATTAACAACAATCAAACTTGAAACTTGGTTTGTTCCGCTTACACACGTACCCACTTTAGTAACTTCTATCCTCCTTCTGAAGGTCCCCCCAACCATATTCATTGACAATGTCCATCCCTCTTGTGTATGCTTAGCATTGTAGTCCGCACCATTCTTCCTTTTCCCAAACTGCACAATATTAAAGGCCCACATTTTCTCAGTGGCCGACCCTGCAGCACCTCAGAGATTCATCCTTGCTCTCCATTGCCCCCCTCCACAAATACCGACAGAACTTCAAGCCATAAGTGTGCAATAGGTCTTTTTAGCACCCCTCTCTACTCTTCTTTTACCCTTAAGGCTGCCCCCTCAGCTATTGCCCAGCTCACTACTGTGCTCTGCCACCTACAGTGCATTGGACCATCCATGAATCGCCAGTGTAGTGCTATCACCCTGAAGGCTACCGCGAGAGCCAGGTGCAAAAACCTAATTCCATCCTTCTTTATTGGACTACGGGAATACAGTCCCAGCAAATACACCTCCGTGGTCAGTAAGTTTCCCCTGTCAAGTGTGCGTTCATATCCTCCACTACCTTGGAACAGAACTGCCCTATGGTAGGGCAGCTCCACACCATGTGTACAAAATCAGCGTAAGACAGAGAACATCAGAAGCATTGCATTGTATCAACTTGCATCATGAGTTTGATTCTGTGTGGGATGAGATATGTTGTGCGAAGGTAATTACATTGTGTGTACTTGAAACTAGTGTTCCTATATAATCCATTATGTTTTGCTATTGTTGTACATGTTCTTATGGTGACGTCATGTGTATAAAGTGATATCACAGATAAAGTTGTTTGTTTGTTTAAACAAAACGTATGCACTTGCATAAAATAATAACTAACCATTTAAAAACAATCCTTTACCAGCCATGTCAGGTAAGGGATCTGTAGTAGGTAGTGTGTGAAATTTGTTATTGCTGTGGTGTGTGGGGGAATGGAGCCCCATACAGGGATATGAACCATGAATTAGCTATGGAAATCATTCGAGGTGAACCTGTGTCACCTGGAAGGGAGGATTTTGAGTGGAGGTGAGTATCCGGTGTCCTGTAAGCTCTGAGCTGTTGATAAACAATAGAGACATTCTGTTTCCTATGGGGGCTTTGTATCGTCCTTTCTGGTTTCAGAAAGAGCTAGACACATCTTGTCCCATTTCCTGGCAGTATGGTACTTTCGAAAGCCCTGGATCTCGTTCCTGTGTAATGCAGTCATTTTAGCGTCATGAATAACTTAATTGCTGTATCCCATTGTAGAAAGTGGGTGTCGGTTATTGATTTCCATTTCATCGTTATGACCCTTAGCCAGAATCAATAGTAATGCAGCATATTTCATTCTGGCTTGTCCATGTTTAGGGTGGGGGCAAGGCCCAGCAAACAAGCATATGGCATAGTGTAAAGCTTCCTACCCACTACTCTTGCTGTGGTGTCCCCAACCTTGTACCAAAACTGTTCAACAACGTGGCAATCCCAAATCATTTGTAAAAAGTATGTCTTGTCACCGTCGTAAGAGCAGCACTTTGCAAGACTTTGTGGCAGCAATTCACTACCTGTGTGTGGAAACAGGTATTCTATATTCTATTGATAATATTGGATTTGTGGAAGCCGAGCATTTCGGGAGACTTTCCTGGGGTACTCGGTTTCTCTCCTATTCACAAAACAAACACCTGTGTCTTTAAGCAAGAAAAGAGAAACAGCCGAGCTGAAAAGAGATATTCCTTTTTAAGAACGATTTCCCTCACCCACCAAAGGTGGCATGCTTCGTCATTGGAAATCTCCTCTCCCCATGACAGCTGATCACGGTGCAGGCTACAACTCCCTCACTGAGAAGGAGGAGCTCTGCGGATGTTGTATAGAGAGATAGTAGGTCCCTATGGTGAGTTAAGAGGTGGTGAGGTATTCAGAGCATGCAAGTGATAGTGATTAAAACTGACTCCAGGGTGCGCGGAAAACTTTATTCATGCACATCTGGGTAAGGGTTAAACCAGATGGACACTGCAGGAGATAATCCTGCTTCAATATGTCACAAAAGGAGGTCAACATGTATCTGTCGTTTTACCTTCAAGGGATGTGAATTGGCATTCTTCAGTACCTGTGAATAAAAGTGCTACTGCTCAAAAAAGTGTGCCCATGTAAAAAAGATACAAAACCAAACAGTGGTCCAACGTCATATCCACAACGGATCCACTGTCAATCATCCCATTTGGAAATTGAAAACAGCTGGGTTACAGTTAGGCAGGTATGTTGTGCCACCGATCACCCAAAATGATCGTAATAGAACAAGGCAGATTTTGCGCTCATACACAATTCACCATTGAGGTGAATTTCAGGCAACCTGGTAATGTGTGTGTGTATACTCAGACTAGGCGTTCCTACTCAGCCCACAAAATTAGGCTTATCCCCAATCGTCGTGTGAGGTGCCTCAACTCAGGGACCCTGGAGTGGGGCTCAGGGTGCACTCTGTCCTACAGTGGAAATAATGTCGAGAGTAGGAGGTAAAAGATAAGGCTGTGAGGTACTGGGACATTCAAGGGCTGCTGTATTGGAAGCAGCATGATTACGATTTACAAGGGCGGACAACTAGTACGAATAGAAAAAATGTCTGTTATAACAATGTGTGATGAGACCACCCTAATGTGTTGGTGGTCGGGATACAGGTATTTGTCAATAGAGGAAAGATGGCCACAATGTACATAGGTAAGAGACAAAATGTGTCTTCATGAGAGCAGAGGAGGCCAGTGTGCAAAGCACATCATGGAAAAAGAGAGGACAACTCAAACCTGTAACCTGCCACAAATACGATCACAAGTCTTTGTAGGGCAGCACAGCAGATAGTGAAACCCTAACTTGTGCTAACTTAAAAGCCAAAGTGTGCATGTGTAAGGCAGCAAGTAGAAAAACAATTGTAAAACCATAGGTCAGAAGCGCAGCAGTGAAACGCTACCTTTTATGGCTTGAGCGTCAATGTGTGTGTGCATAAGGCAGCATTCAAAAGCCTAGAGGTGGGTTGTAATTAATTGCAGTTAAGGTGAGTAAGGCACCAAAAGAGCGGTGAAAGCTGGATAATCAGATGAGCAGGAACAGCGGGCAGAGCGCCAACCGGTGGTGGATCGAAGACACCAGAGGGCCTCCCTATAGGTACAGTCTAAGAGCTGGCGGCGCTTCGTACACTGTTCCCACTCCCTTGTTTGTTTGATCTTACTGCTTGTGTTCACAGTTTTCTCCTCATCTTGCAGCACGCTCTTTTGGCCTTGCACTCACCCAAACTGTAATTCATTTTAAACCACCTCTTGGCATTTGTTTTATGCACCAGTGATCCTGCTGATAGGGAAACTATCCCTTCCCTGCTTTGTAGTTCCGTCTTCCTTCCCTTCTTTTCTTTCTGTCCTTCTTGCCTTCTTTCTTTCCCCCCTCTATTGCTTATTTTCTCACCCCTCTCCTTCTTTATCTCTTTTCTTATATATTAGTATTGTTTGGTATTGGTGCATGCATCGCAACCAACCTTTGTATCTCAATAAGGGTTCATGCTGGACCTGCATTTCACTGTGTTTGCTGTTATTTTTCAGAACTTAATTTATGCCAATAAAATAATTGCTTCACAAAACAAAACTTAGTTTCAGTGTGATTTGTCAAGCGGGGTCCGGGAAAAAGGTTGGGTCCCAAAACGTGTTTCCCCCCGTGCAATTTCACATAGGAATTTTGAACAAGACTGCAGCCCAAACCGCAGAACGGAATCACACCAAATTTAGCAGAAAGCTAGTTCTTGGTCCAGAAAGAGTGCTTTTTGTAATTTGGAGCAAATCCAATCAGTAGTTTTGAAGTTAGTAAAGGAAAAAGAAATGTATATATCTAGGGACGCGGAGAGTCTGCAAATCAGACAGTTCTCATGGTGAGATCTGATTGGCTGCCAACACTTCAACCTGGAAGTGTTGGCAGCCATCTTGGGACTCGGACTCAAACGAGTCCCATGAAAAAAGGAAAAAGGGAAAAAAACAGAAGAGGCAGGGTACAAATACCCTGACCCCCTGGTTCTGGTGGCAGTAGTGGGGTGGTAATTTTGCAGTGAATTCGCAGAGGATCTGTGAATTCATGTCAAATTTAAAAAAACAAGCTAGACTTAATGTAGGGCCCATTTCCCCAGCTTCTATACATGATGACATATGTTATTAGAGGGGTGAGTCAAGGTTAATGAGAGGAAACACATACGTAGCGTTTAAGTCTTATATATGCCAGCTTAGCAAGTGGGTGACTCTGAGAGGGCACTCCTGGTCTTTTGTGAGGTGACACATAGGATGGCACTGTCAAAGTTTGAATCAGCTGCTTACCTGCCAGTGGGTTGGACTTGTGTCCTGAAGGGCGTGATTTGCAAAAGAACGTTCCAGGGGACAGGTGGCCACTCCGTGTGTCGTGCCAGTCTAGCGGCAACGTCGCCTTCCCCATCTCCCTGGTACTCCAAGCAGGGCACAATCCCTCTCTCAGTGCACCTTCTCCGTTGACCATCATCCCCATTCAAGCACATCTGCATCTTCCAGTCCCCACACTGCTGCATGCCCCCACCTCACATAATAAAGCGAAAGCTTTATATTGTTTTCACGGGATATTCAAAGATAATTTGATGCCATTGTTTCTGCTACAGATGGCTCTCTTTAATATGATCACATTTCTCCTTGTGCATGGTACTCACAATATAAATCTGAAGCGTGTGTTCTCCTGAATAAGCATTTTCGGCCTTATTTGCAAGATTTTGGCATAGAGCAGCGCCACAGGCCTTCCTGCTGCACTGTCCTACGGCAAAAGAAAAAAGCAGGAATGTGCCGTAGCTATCTGATATTGCATATTCCTGTCCTTTTCCCCTGCGCTGGCGCACAGTGGGCTGCCATGCACCAACGCAGGCACCTTTGCGCCATGCAATGTAGATATGCCATACGTAAACACACGGCAAATACAGAAATACCACACATAGGCAAGGAGCCAGAAAATTAAAATGCCCCCACTTTGAACCAAAGCTCTTATAGCACCAAGTAAGCGAAGCAAGTCATCGCAACCCTCCCCAGAAGAGTTCTCTTGTCTTTTCTATCCAAGCATCTATCCATTCATCCTTTCATTCACCCTCCGATATCCACCATTTCCCCTTTACTTTCTGCCATCCATTTATTTTTCCATCTATCATTCAGTCTTCCACCATTCTGTCCGTCCATCCGTGTTCTCATCCATATCCAAACCTATCCATCCATTTCCAAACGTATCCATCCATCCGTCATTTCACTCATCCATCCCTCCATCCACCCTTTTACTCATACATCCACACAGCCATCATCCATCCTTTCAATCATCCAGCCATCCTATTGCTCAGTCATCCATCCACACGTTCACTCCATCCTTTCCCTCATCCATACATTTACCCTTTCACCCATCCATTCATCCTTTCACTTACTCATCCATTCACTCATCTGTTCACACTTTCACTCATCCATCCTTTCTTCCATTCCTCCATCCTCCCTTTCACTCGTCTAGCCATTCTTTCACTCATCTGCCCTTACATAGATCCTTTCACTCATCCATCTTTTCATGCATCTATGTTTCCTTCTGGTCCTCCGTCCATGCAACCTTTCACTCTATTCATCCATCCACCCTTTCACTCTAGCCATTGATCCACCCTTCCTTTCACTCCATCCATCCACTGACCGTTTCACTCAGCCATTCACCCTTTCACAAATCCATCCACCCTTCCACTCATTTATCCACTTACCCTTTCACTCATTCAGCCTTTTATTCCCTCACCCATCCATTTAGTCTCATATCCATCTATGCACTCTTTCACTAATTCATCCATTCTCCCTTTTACTTATCTATCCATTCTTTCACTCATCCATCCTTGCACCCACTCTTACGTCTATCTGTTCACTAATCCACCCATCTATCATTTCACTCATCCATCTAGTCACATTTCATTCCATCTATCCTCCCTTTTACTCTTCCAGCCACCCACCCTTTCACTCAGCCATCCACCCTTTCACTAATTCATCCATCCTCCAGCCCATCCATCCACTCATTTACCCTTTCACTCATCCAGTCTTTCACTCACTCATCCATCCATTCTCCTATCATCATCATCCACTCTTTTACTCATCCATCCATTCATCCTTTCACTCATCTGTCCATCCATCCAATCATCCATCATTTAACTCGTCCATCCACCCACCCTTTCACTCAATCCATCTATAAACCCTTTCACTCATTTATTCATCCACCCTTCCACTCAGCCATCCTTTCACTCATCATCCATCCTTTCACTCAGCCACCCACCCTTTCACTCAATCCATCCAGCCTCCCTTTCACTAATTTATTCATCCACCCTTTCAGCCAGCTTTCCATCCTTTAACTCAGCTATCCATGCTTTCGCTCACCCATCCACCCTTTCATTCATCCATCCACCCACCTATCCATTCAGCAGGGGATTCACAAGTCATGCATAATGCACAGTGCCAGGACGTGAGGTGACTGTGATAAGGGGTTGGAGTCCCTTTTATATAGCATGAACTTGGCCCAAGGTTTTAGAGCGCTTTACACGAGTACCAATACCATTACAGAAGGTCAGGTTTGTTTTTTGGGCATGGCGAGATTTAACGAATTGCCTAGAATCACAGAATTTAGAGCAGACATCTTGGTTCCCCGATTCCATTAAACTAATCCATGTGCTGTGAGGCCCATTGGAGGGATTTTCAGCTCCTGGGCTTCACAGCAATAGTTTAGCACTGTGGCCAAGGAGAGGGGATCCCCTGCCCTGGGCATTGCACCACTGGATAATGGCTGCAAGACCCAGAGAAGAGGGACCCCATACCTGGACATTGCAGCCGATGCAGCACTTTAAGGCCCAGGGGACTGAGCTTTGCTAAACACTGCCCTACCATGCCTGACTTTTCTGCGTGCTCCCTCCTCCCCCAACCAACCTCTCCTCACCTGATAATGTCAGGCTGGTCCTTGGAACAAAGGGGCCCTTTTGTTGCCTGGCAACACAAAACGGAAAGGGCAGGAAAAGCTTCAGGGCAGGGTTTTTCAGAGAGGTGCTGCCCCGTCCCTGATGTTGTGAGCCTACACAATTGTTGGCTTTGCTGGTGCCCACTTTCCAACCCACTGTTTTCCTTCCTCTACCCCAAGGAATTCCAGGATGCCCTTGGACCAGGGAGGTCAAAACACCTCCCTTAAAAATAACATTTGTAATTTTACTTGGATTTATATAACGCTTACTACCCCTGATGAGGTGTTGAAGCGCTTTGATGTGATCAGATTGGGAAGGGGGCTCTGGAGGGGCAGGTGGGCTGATTGATAGTGTGGCATTTCACAAAGAAGCTGGACCTATTTTTTGACCTGAGCTTGGGGCCCTGGGCAGCTGCCTGCATTGCCCATCCTTAGCGTCTGCCCTGCTAGTGCTTCACAAGAGACAGTCTGAATAAGTATTTCAGGGACCTACAGTGATTTTTCTGCCTCTTGTAAACTGATGGTTTCCGGTCTCTGGTGCAAAAGTGTTTGAGGCATTATACGGCATGAAACATGTACCATTGCAGAGTAACCATTAGCGCATGGTATGATGGAGGCTTGGACCAGTCCTCGGGGCTCATCTTGGTCTCAGACAGTGGGGTCTCTGCGGGGTGGTGTTGTTCGTTGCCTCTGTTTTCTGCCCTTATGTAGGAATGAGTTGCCTTTCCCTCTGCTGTCAAGTCTTTCTGGTAGTAATCTACTTCCCCGACTCCTACTCTTTGACCTACTTGCTGTAAACTGATTGAGCACTTCTACTATAAAGATTTTTAATTAGAGATATTTTGTTCCAGTAACATGGAAGATACTGGAGTGGCGAGTCTGGTGCCCCTTTGTGAAAATATGTCTCACCCTCTGGGTGCAATTGTTCTGGGGTTGTTCCTCAGTGGACATTCCTGAGTAGAGATTACTGGAAACTACAATTTACTCACCAATTCTGTGTCAGGACTGGAGTCGAGAATTATGCTGTTCTTTCTTCATTATATTGCTCAGCAGCCATGTTAACCATTAGCAACCACAATAAGAAAAAGCGTCACGTACCATAACCCCAGGGGAAAAAAATGAAGTTCACAAAGAAATCAGTTCATATCCAATCAGGAACTGCCATGGAGTATAACCTGTGTTGCCCCTTGTCTGTTGCCTTCCTTATTCGCTGCTCGCAGTCATGCCAGTTAAGTGTTGAGACTTCAATCCTTTTTTAGGTCGAGCATCAGCGTGCATGCGCTGTCTGCAAGATCTATAAACCGCTCTATTCCCACCCCCTGCTCACCGTTGGCTCATTCCGGCGTCATTCTTCCTTGTAGCCTCCTGTTTTGTTCTGCCAGCCGATACCTCACTTCCCTGAAGCCTTCCTTTCAGCTGAGGAGCACAGGTAAAGTACGGTGTACATACGCATGCCCTCTTCATTTCCTGTTTGGAAGAACTTTTTTTTTAATGATTGATTTTTCCTTCGCTGCTTGTTTTTTATTTGTCTTTCCCTATCCCCAACCCGCCGAGATCGCTTTTTTATTTTTTATTTAAATCAGTAGATCCCGTGATTTGTGTATTTAGATTAGTAGATTATGTGATTTGCTAAGAATCACAGAACTTTGAGCCAATGCCGAGTCTTGAACTCTGGTCTTCAGCTCCCGAGTCCGACTGCTGACTCCTTCTGTAAAGCCGCCTTGTGGCCCCTCGTACACCCAAACAGATCGAAGAACCGGTGGCAGCTCCAGTTACAGCTGCTTCCTTTCCATGCTCTCTGATGCATTTCCTCTCGCTGACCGAGAGTTGGTTGCCGTGCGAATGAGGAGGCTACAACTCTAGATGGCAGCGGGCTGTGTGCTCACTCCCTTGCAGTGTGACTAAGGCTCGGTTGCTCTTCAGCTTTCGCCTTGTTTTGAACATTTTTTCTCAGTAAACTTTGCTGCTTTTTGTTCAAAGTTGAACGGAGGGCTTACTTTGCTTCCGAGCACCAGAAATAATGAGCACTGCCCATCAAAGGTATGGTTTGTACCCCCTTTGCGCCCGACTGAACTTTGTTTATTGCTGTCACGAAGGGCTTACTTGTTTCACACCTGTAACTGTCCTGGTACATGTATGACATGCTCACACTCTTTCATGCACCAATGATGGAGCAAGGTAAATGAAATAATTTTGAAACCCCCTTAAATAACAATAATAAATTAATGTTACTAATTGTTTGATGAATTTAACCAACATATGCATCTCTTGATAAACATTTACATAAATGGTAATTGCCCTATTTGTGTGAAAATCTAATTTATTTACCATTGTGAAGTATTCTAATATTAAGAACGTGATTTGCGTACTAATCAGAGTAAAATCGCATGATTTATGCTATGTAGAAAAATTGTGGTGTGGCAAAAGTATGCAGATGGTAAGTAAATTTGGCTTTAAATGTCGCTTTTGCTAGGTAAAACCTAACACGGGTTCTTAGAATGATGGGTGGTAAACAGAAAGGCTTATTTTCTTTATATTAATTATGATTGTGTTTGTTTTTATGATAGTTCGCTCGGGCCTATTAGGCCAGGCTGCGAAAATGGCTGCCGACATAGATGAGGTCATACCAAAGATGGCCTCTAAGCGAAAGAGGTGATGAAGCTAAACCACGTGGGTACGGCTTGTACACGGAGTGAGAGAAGTCAAGGTTACCATGACCTATTATGAAGAGAGTGCCAAGAAAGACTCAGCTCGTATCCGTGAGAAAGAGGAGAGTTCAGTAGTGAGAGACAAAGGACTGACCAAATTGTGACCATCATTGTTGCAACATTTTACATAATAAATGTGGACTGCTTTTACCCAAAGAATATGGGAAACCATGAACTCTTAACCATCCCCGAAACCAGTTTGAACAAGGAAGGCGATGAGACAATCTTCGCCACCCCTCAAATGGACCAATTAGCGTGATTCCTGCCCCCAAACATTGCAACTTTTTGTGTAGTAAGCTAGAAGTAGGGTATAAGAAGGACTGCTTTTATGGGAGGGGTTAATATTCATTTATCGTCATCGTTGTTGTCGCTGCTGCCGCTGTTGTTGGTTATTAGTCGATACTGCTATTATTGCAAATGTCAATGCTGATGCCCCTTTGACTTCGAACCTGACTGGGGAAGGAACGAGACCGTTGCGGGAAATCTGTATGGGAGGTCCCGTCGAGGAGGCCTTCTAGAGGGACAGTCAGTCAGTTTGGGAGTCCATGCTGTGATTTATGGTTCATTTCCTTTGGTGGACCGTTCCTATCTGCATCTAAATAGGTAAATGCATAATTTCGCTTTTCCTTTACAGAATTTTCAATATAAATGTAAAAGAACGTATTAAGGTGATTAATAAACTAAGAATCTCACTCATGCAGAATTTTGAATTTAGATAAAATGTTACTTCTAATTAAAACTGAGTCTGTGGTTCTTTAGTTCATTTATAAAAATTTGATATTTACTGAAGGTTCTAAATGATTGAGCTGGTCTTAATCACCATCAACTTATTCAACTAGTTGGTACATCGACCAAAGAGCGGAGTATCTTGATGTTTTAGAGTCGACAGGATTGAAACTGAATATATAGAAATGCTAAAGGTAATAATCTGTCAAATCTAATAAGGTATTCCGTTCCTCCAGCAACTCGTTCTTCTCCTTTGCGAAGATAAGTGGGATCCAGGGAACGACTGAGTGTGTGATATGCGGTGTTATGGGCCCCACCGTCATATGGTTTAGTGAATGAGAGTGTTTTCACCTGGATGTCATATCCGGAGGAGAAGAATTTATATTAGCCGCGCTGGATCAGATTTCTTGGTAGCAGAGTTATGGTTACTATAGATTAGTTTGGTGATTATTGATTATTGATCATTTATGTCTAACACTTTATGTCGAATTGTATTATGTTATGTGTAAGTCGAAATTTTGAAGATTCCGGGAAGTAGGAAGTGGACACGTGTGGCAAGAGAAGTCACATGGAATTGGGCATTGTCTGATTTTTCAATTTGGTGATAACACAGGATTGTGTTATGATAGGGACATTTCATGTATAAAACGTGTGTGAGTGAAATAGCAACCGGTTTTCTTGTGAAACTCTGGCCTTAATTCTCAGGAACAGTGTAGTCTCCACATGTGTTTTATCCCCAGAGAAACGGGTTTACCCCTTGCTTGAAAGAAGGGTAAGGTAGAGAGAAGTGCTACACTTATCGAACGAAACAGTATTCTTGCAAGATAGAATAAGCTATCTCTTTTGTTTAGCGAAAACAGACAATGGAAATGTGTTTTACGTCGTAACTAATAAAATTCAGTCAAGAAAAAGCTGCCGATAATTTTCGTAAAGGAGGGGTCAGGAGTAGAACTGACGTTGACTAAGACCGCGCTGGTATTGGCCAGTTGAGAGTGACGTATAGAGTTTTCCGATTGGTGTGTTGGTGTGAAGACGCGCTGGTATTGGCCAGTTGAGAGTGACGTATAGCTTTCTGATTTGGTGCGTTTGTGTGAGACGCGCTGGGATAGGTCTGAATAACACACAGTAAACAGAACAGAGTTGTGAGGTTGTCGAAAAAGGAAGAATCGTGCAATATGGCTTATTATGAGTATTGTAGAGAGAAACCGTCATGTATGGCGAAAATTAAAAAAAATTTCAAGAAGGACAAAAAGGTAGTGACTAGGGAAGGACAAGTAATTCCTCCGCCAAAAACGCCAGCTTCTCACATGATGTTGAAATATGGTTATCATACTTGCATTTGGTTGGAGAATTGGACAAAATATACTCAGAATGATGGAGTATTGGCATTTCCAGAAAACGGTTCATTTAGCACAGCTGTACTTCGGAATCTGAAAGAGAAAATGATGAAACTTGAGCTTAGACCTAGGCCGACGCAGTTTGAAGCGTTAGGTGAATGGGAAGACGAGATGTATGAAAGAGAAAGACACAGAGGTGCAAAGAATTATAGTTTAGTTCACTGAAGAGTTTGGGGAGTGAATCATGAAGATAGGATGAGACGATGGAGATATGCTAATATGACGGATGGTTTGTTTCCAGCTCTAACAGCTGAGGAAGTTACAGGGAGAAAGTGTACAGAGAAAAAGAAGCATGTAGCAACAGAAAGGTATGGGTATGGAGGCAGTGAGACAGAAGATGAATTGCTGGAAGATATTTTAAACAGAAAACCACCTCCATATCAACAGAATTCTGCGGTGGTGACACCAAATGCACCACCAATGGAAACTGGGAGGAACCAAAGCCCTGAACGAAGTTATGAAAGAAATAGGTTAAATGAAAAATTAGAGACTCCACAGAATGAAAAGACTGTCAGTGGTAATACCGCTGAATTAGCAAGAACCACGAGAGAATTGACTGAGAAAATAAGGGAATTAACTATGAACATGGAAGCCGTGACTGTGCCAGTGACAATAGGACCAGTAATACCTGTATTTGAAAACCAAAGAATAGATGAGCATTCCTTGACCATCCCAATGAACTGGAATATGCAAAGAATGAGAGAAGGGATAAGTACAGAAACAAGAGAGGCAAGAGATTTGGTTAACTCATATAGATCGAGTCCACCAACTAACTTGACAGTAAATGAGAGT
This sequence comes from Calotriton arnoldi, assembly GCA_963921515.1. Taxonomy (NCBI): domain Eukaryota; kingdom Metazoa; phylum Chordata; class Amphibia; order Caudata; family Salamandridae; genus Calotriton; species Calotriton arnoldi. The sequence continues at coordinate 1,128,815 of CAWUFW010000952.1, read as the reverse complement.
GAGATAAGAAGGATTCCTATGGGAACTGAGTCAGCAACTGAGACCCCAGAGAGAAGCACAAATTGGATAGAAATAAATAGTACCCCTGTAGGTCCGACTCCAGAAGAATTAAATGAATGGATGAGGAATTTGCAGAAGAAAGATGCAGAACCACAACCGTTGGATGTAATCAGATTAAAGATAGACATGGAGGAATTGATTTTAGGGACTATTGGTACAGAAAAATTGAAATCATATCAGGACGAAGAGATTATGTTTTTATGTAAAAGCATTACATGGAGAGCTAGAAATTTGCATGAAAAATTGGAAGAGACAGCGAGTGAACTAGGAGTAGAATTTGGAAAAATCAGAAGTTTGCAGAAACCGTATAGAGTAGACTTTTGTGAGAAGGATATAGAAAATCTGAACACATCAGGACGATTAACACAGATAAAAGAACTGATTGTGTTATTGAGAAAATGGGGTGATGTGGACAGATGGAGGAGCAGGTGGATGAAGAGAAAAGAGGGAATGACAGACAAAGCATCTTTGGCTTTTACGGTAAAAGAAAAGGAACGAATAGCGATGGAATGTCCAATGAGAGAAACTCCAGGACGAAGCTATGTACATGTCCCATGGTCTAGACAAGATATATTGTCATTGACGAATGATTTTCCGAAATTGAGAGAGAAACCTGTAGAATGGTATAGACAAGTGAAAAGATTTGTAAAGGTTTCGAAGGTGTTGTGGGTAGATTTGGATGGATTGTTTGACATTGTAGTACCAGCAGATTTATGGACAGAATGTAAGATTACTATTGATTGGCCAACAGAAGAATATCCTAGAGATGCAAAAACTGGAGCGCCAGGTCCAGAAGTGATGAGAAAATATGAACAGGTTGTCACGTTCTTGAAAAATAAAATCCCGCCAAAAGAAACAGATTGGGTAAAGATTGATAGAACAACCCAGGAGAGTAAGGAATCTGTACATGCCTACTATGAAAGGCTACTTTTGGTTTTCAAACAGTATAGCGGTTATGAGACTTTAAGTGAGAAGGACATGAGTCATTTTGTATATAGATTTGTATATGGATTGAAGCCCGAGATAAGTGAAATGATTAAGCAGCACATGTTGTGCTGGCAAAATAGTACTGTAGATGAGGTATTAAGGTATGCTAAATATTGTAGTGATGACATCGAGTGTAGACAACGTAAACTAAAAGAAAAAGCGATGTGGGCACAAGTAAAGGTTGCAGAAAAACAAGAAGCTCAAATGAATAATCAGACTGGTGAGGCAGGACAGACTAAATCTAAACCAAACATAGGTAAAGGTAAAGGACAAATGAGTATAGAAGAGGCCAAAAAGAAATGGCCCTGTCACAATTGCGGAAAATTAGGGCATTGGAGAAACGAGTATAAATTTCCTCCAAAAGCTAATATGGAAAATCAATCATTGAATCCACAGGTGCAGAATGAGGTGAGTTACCAACAGCTGCAGCAACCGCAGGTAGTTACTCAACAGAGTCAGGTGCCACAACCACCTCTTCCCAAGAGTGTAAACCCCCAGAGATACAGTGCAGAAACAGGATTCTACGGAGGAGAGCAGGTAACACAATTGCCGCGCGAAGCTGCAATATCGCAGTATTGGTTACGGCAGGATGGAAATGAATCGGATGAAAGTTTATGACGGTGCCTAGGAGAGGAGGAAGAGTGCGTGCTTGGCGCAACTCTAGAGGTAGATCAGTCAGGTCCATTTGTGGATGGAGAAGTGAATGGTGTAAATGTTACACTCCTTGTGGACACTGGAGCTACCCGTTCTACTGTTAGATCAGTAGAAATTCCAACCCTTCCTCTCTCGGGTGAATATATCCAAGTTGTAGGTGTTTCAAACCAGCAGATTAAAGTGCCTCTTACCAAACCAGTAGAGGTGAAAGTTGGACCATTCAGTGAAATGCACTGATTTGTGGTGTGTGATTGCAGTCCTGTAAACTTGCTGGGACGCGATCTGCTTTGTAAAATGAACTGCACCATCTATTGTACCCCGGATGGTATTGCATTTCAGACACCAGATGAAGATGTTCTGTATAAAATGACAATGGCAGAACTAGAACCAGGAGTAAATGATATGTTTCCTGTGTTTGACGTGGAGAAAATCCCAATTGAATTAAAAGAGACAGTCAGATCTGATGTATGGGATTTCACAGGTGAAGATATCGGGTTAATGAAAGGAGCAGACCCTGTAAAAATCACTGTAAGAGAAGGAACAAATTTCCCAAACACTCCACAATACAAATTAACGCCAGAAATTATTGAAGGAATAACACCTGTAGTTAATAAAATGATTGAACGGGGAATTTTGAAAGAAATAATGAGTAGCCCATGTAATTCACCTATAATGGGATTGAAAAAGCCGAATGGGACATATAGGCTAGTCCAAGACCTGAGAAAAATAAATAAAATTGTTATTCCTTGTTGTCCAATTGTGCCAAACCCCGCTGTAATACTGTATCAGATTCCACATGATGCAGAATGGTACACAGTTATCGATTTGTGCCATGCATTTTTCTCCTTTCCATTACATCCAGATAGCCAGCCGTTATTTGCGTTCCGGTTCGGAGAGCGTATTTTGGCATGGTGCCGAATTCCTCAAGGGTATACAGAAAGCCCCTCAATCTTTAATCAAATCCTAAAGAAATCATTGGAAGATTTAAAAATGCCTGAAAAATCTGTGATGGTTCAGTCCATTGATGACCTGTTAGTGGCATCAAAGACCAAAGAAGCATGTGTTACGGACACAATTGCTTTATTGAACCACTTGGCAGAAGGAGGGCACAAAGTGTCTCCGTCAAAACTGCAATTTTGTCAACAGGAGGTACAATACCTAGGTCATAAGATTGAAAAAGGGATGCGAAAGGTAACAACAGAAAGAATAAGAATTATCCGAGGAATGAGAGCTCCAATGACACAGAGAGAGGTGAGAATGTTCCTTGGAATGGTTGGGTATTGCCGACAGTGGATAAGTGGATTTTCATTGATTGCAAAACCTTTACAGCGATTGACAAAAAGAGATGTTAAAGATCCATTTGAGTTGAATGAGGAAGAAATGAAAGCTTTCAAAGAACTAAAAACGAAGTTGTGTGAAGCACCGGCATTGGGAATGCCTGATTATGAAAAAGAATTTGAGCTATATTGTAGTGAGAGAGATGGATGCGCACTTTCAGTCTTAGTGCAGAGGCATGGAAAAATGAAAAGACCCATTGCTTATTTTTCAGCTGTTCTAGACCCAGTAGCAAAGGCGTTGCCTGGTTGCCTGAAAGCAGTAGCTGATACTTGTGTGAGTCTGGAACAGAGTGAAGGCATTGTAATGGGATATCCATTAAGAGTATATGTTCCACATTCAGTTGAAATTCTTTTGACCAGAACCAAAACCCAATTCATGACACATAGTCGGCTGAGTAGGTATGAAAAGGTGATTTTGAGTGCAGACAATGTAACCATTGATAGATGCACAAGTGTGAATCCTTCAACTTCACTACAGATGAAGAAAATGTAGGAGTTAAGGATGAAGTCGATCATAAATGTCTGGATGTACTTGAGTTTTGTACAAAGCCTCGTTCAGACATTAAAGATGAGCCTTTGAAAGAATCAGATTATGTGATGTTTGTGGATGGATCGTGTCTGAGGACGAGTGAAGGAGTTTTAAGTGCTGCGTATGCTGTATGTACAGTAGCTGCCATAATGGAAGCATCCTGTTTAAGGGGGATACGTTCAGCCCAAGTAGCTGAGTTGATTGCTCTGATTCAGGCGTGCAAACTGGGAAAGAATGTCCGAATTACGGTGATCACGGATAGCCAGTATGGCTTTGGAGTGGTCCACGATTTTGGACAGGCCTGGTCCCAGAGAGGTTTCTTGACGTTTGCAGGAACTCCAATTCGGAATGGTGGGTTTGTGAAGAAATTGCTTGAGGCGATACAGCTGCCTAAACAGATTGCAGTGGTGAAGTGTGCCGCACACAAAAATGGGGCAGACTATATTGCAGTTGGCAACAAGTATGCGGTCGTAATAGCCCAATACTGTGCCAGAAATATGGTCTCGTTAAACAGAAGGAGAGAAAAAGAAAATGTTTTATGTCCATTGCTGTTTACTAACATTGTCGAAACATGGGATGAGGTAAGGCAATTACAGGAAGAAGCAAACGAAGAGGAGGAAGATGGTTGGATAAAAGCAGGTTGCAGGAAAAGAGAAGAAGATGACGTTTGGGTTTACAGAGATGAAAGACCAGTTATGCCTGATCGCATGATTTCTAACATGGCACGGATGTACCATGGACAAGCTCATATTGGTAGGGATGCCATGATTAGGCTTTTCAGAGAGACTTGGTACAACCCAAAATTCAGAGCTATAGCTGATAGTCTCTGTCAAAGATGTCTTACATGCCAACAGATAAATCCAGAAAGGAAAACAGTAGAGAGTCTAGGAACAATAGGACGTGAAGGAGGTCCTTTTACTAGAATGCAACTAGATTTTATCGAAATGCCTCCAAGGATAGACTGAAGTATGTTCTTGTGGTCGTTTGTTTGTTTTCTCGTTGGGTGGAAGCCTATCCGACAAGAAGGAATGATGGAGTTACTGTAGCTAAACTCCTACTGAGAGAATTCATTCCAAGATATGGTTTTCCAGTAACGATTGAAACAGATAGAGGAACACATTTCCAAAATGAACTGATCCAACTGATATGTGAAGCTCTAACCTGGGGTACCAACCAGGGGTATACTGCGGGGGGGTAATTAGGGGCGTTGCTTGTCAATGGTGACTAGACGGCTGGGGCTGTCAGCTTAGGCGAGGGATGGTGGAAAATAGCCTCAGAGGGGGCTACCGATGTCTAATGTACATGCATGCAGTGTTCAGGAGGAAAGGCCTGCTTTAGAACCCGGGGAGGGCGTTCAGTGAGGTGTCCCAGGTGAAACTTGCAGTGGTGGGGACGCCAAAGCATTCTCAATTGCTTGTCAGAACCCACATTAATGTGATTTAATATAGAGATGAATATTTAAACACAACAATCAGTTATAATATGGCAGTGTTAAATGTGGCTCCAACAAGCTTGAGTTAAACATAGTGTCAATGAAAATACATGTATATTTATGCAAAAGATGCCGCCAGTAACTCCAGACACCCGCACTCCACGAGATGGTGCTAGTCAGAATCCTCAAATTTATTTGGGGTTCTTACATGCGGACTAGATGAATTTTGGTTGGCACAGCAGCCTTGCTCACATACATATGCATATTTATATGGATACTCTACAACCCTTCTATTTTTATTATTTTCAATATTCTGTTTACAGGATTGTTTTTCTTAGATTGAGCTGCTGTTTACATTTTTCATACTTTCTTAATAGGTCTTGTACAAGTTCCATTTCCCTCATTCAGTATATTCACCTCCCCTAACAAATTTGTTTTTGGTTCTTTTTTGTCACTGTGGTTTCCTAATATCACATTATAAAGTATTTTCTGTATTATAAAGCAACGTTTGTATTCATAGGTCATGGAAAACAGGTTGGCTTGAGCTGTTCCAGAGAATAACTATTAACGATTGGATTTCTTTATATTTATGAGATCATTCTCTAATTTACGGCCTCAAAACGTATCTTTCTTATGTTTAAGACAATATTTTTATCAAAAATTAAAATTACTTAAGACTATTTGCATTGTTTGTGTAATGCAAGAATATCTTTAAGTATTAAAAAAAAGAATAAAATTTAATTCCGAGGGTAACCCCCCCAGCCCTCAAATTTTTAAAGAATACTCATCACAGTTCCCTTAACTATATTAAAGAATGTACATATATAACCACACTCACCTCTCCATACCAACACTTACCTGGTATACATGCGTGGTAAAGGCAAGCATGATAAAGGTATCTAAAGGGAAAAGACTGTAAAGTAAAGTCAAAATAGAGTAAACACTGTTGTATTTAGAAAGAAAACCATCAGGGTTTTTTCCCTTTTAATGTAGCCCGTATTGCCACCAAATAATATCTATATCTATCTTTGTTTGACATTGTGGCTAGTATGGGTACATACAAATTCAGAGATGTATAAATAACCACTGCTCCTAAGCTCTATAACTAGTGTCCATGTTAGAATTCCATAGAGACTGATTACCAGTCCCCAAACCTGTGGTGGCGGTGCCGGCCCCACCACACCGGCGGTCCGACCACCCTATTACAAGCTTAGCAGTCGGACCACCAAAGGACTGCTGCAAACGCCGGGGATCTGTGATCCCTTGGCAGTGTTGCAGAGGTTGCAATATGCTGGTGGTGCCGCTGCGGCACCGCCAAGCATATTGCAAGTTTCCTCACTGCAAACCTTTTTCATGGCGGGCTCCGGTAGCATTGAAGAAACTAAAGGGCCCTACAGGGTCCCTTGTTGCCTCAGGGGATACATGCAGGAGGGTACATGTTGCACCCCCCTGTCTGCATGTCCCCCAGTTCCTGCATGGCATGGACTTTACAGTCCATGCCGTGCAGGAATGGGCTTTTGCGCTCCCTCAGCGCTGCAGTTCTAAGGCTCACATATGGCCCTTAGAACTGCACCACCGCAACCCCACCAAAGCACCGGTCGCCAGACCACGAGGAAACTCATATCTGGCAGGCAGGCGGGCAGCGGTCGACTTTGGTGGTGTGGGTGCAGGGCGGTGGTGTGGCGGACTGCTCCCACATCGCCAAACTTGTAATCAGGCCCATAGACTTCCTTGATACCTATTTTTGACTCCTTATATTTTACCATATGAATTGCTATATACCTGGTACAGAATGAAAAAAATCACTGTAAGGAGATGCAGCTTAGTTATTGGCCCTGGGTACCTCGGGTTCTTGGAAAACCAGAGGGTCTACCGGACATAATGGCATATTGCTTTTGTAAATCTGTCATCGTGACAAGAAGTTACAAATTAAAACGTTGTCACAAATAGCTGTATTTTCCTATTTATTTTCAACATTGTTTTATTTTAACAGTAAATTTCTTTGGGAAAACCTCAAGAGATATACACAAATGATCCCTTGCTGAATTCAGAATTTTGCTTACGTTTCAGAAATCTATTGCTTTTCTGGATCAGCCCTTGGTTTTTTACTGGTTTCCACTACTAACTGGAAGTAGGCTGAAAACAGACAATTCTGTGTGGACCACTTTTTTCTACTTTTCAAAAAGAAAAATAGCTATATTTTGGCTATTTTCTCAGTCCTCTCTAAGGAAATCCACAAACCCTGCATATCTTTAGAATCCCCAGGATGTGTGGAAAAAAAGGATGCAAATTTGGCATGGATACTGTATATGTAGAAAAAGTTTATGCAGGCCTAAGCATGAACTACCCCAAAATAGCCAAAAAAGGGATTAGAATTCTAGGGGGAAAAGGCTTAGAAGCCAAGGGATTAAAGAGATGCAAACGGAACTGAGCCAAACATCCAGTGCAACCAAACGTTTGCTAGCAAACATAGAGGACCTAGGAAGGCGACAACAACAGAATAACTTCTGCCTAATTGGATTCTCAGAAGGGGTGTAAGGGCAGCCAGCTAGGCAAGTTCATTGACGACTGAATCAACTCTTGGATGCCAGAAATGGCTTAGTGACAGAAAGAGCGCACAGACTCAGACCTGCCACCGGGAGCCCGCCCCCCCACTCACCTAACATTTATTGTCTGGGTACTAACCTTCAAAGATAGCTACTCCAAATGGCCTCTACTAAAAGTACGCTTCATAATGAAGCTTCTTGGATACTTATTTTTGCTGGACTACACAAAGACGTCCAGCAACAACAGAAACATTTGAGGGAGAGAAACAAAAACTACGAGCTATAAACCTAAACAATACCCAGCAATCCCCAGTTTTGGGGTATCACCCCTCATCAGCCAGGCTAGCTTGAATCCAGTGGCACAGCAAGCAACGGACCCATGTCTGGGGATACCCTTGGCAAATTAGGGCAAAAATAGCCAAGACATGGAGCAGGGTCAAGACTGATTTGCATATGGCTGGGGCTGAACTGGGGTGGTGAAGTGAGCATAAGAATGACGATGGATTTTGCTCAGATCTAATAGTGGTTGGGGGTGAGTGTCTGAAAAGTTTCAGTGCTCCATCCATTATCTTATTATGTTTGCTTTGTTCGCCCTAAGTTGGAAGGGTATGCCCAGACGTGGGTTCCTTGCTCACTTTGCCACTGGATTCAAGCTAGCCTGGACGATGAGGGGTGTCACCCCGAAAACGGCCCCAGGATGCTTGTTTCTGATCCAGGGAGGGCCTGGCCTGGCAGTTCAGGCTGGACTGTTCCCATGAGGAGCAGGATGAAGACTGATTTGCAAATGGCTGGGTCTGAACTGGGGTGACGAAGTGAGCAGAAGAATGATGATGGATTTAAACCAGATCTGCTGGTGACTGGGGGTGAGTGTCTGAAAAGTTTCAGTGCTCCCTCCATCATCTCATGGTGTTAGCTCTGTTCCAGGGCAGAGCATACTTTTTTTAAACCCTCAAGACCACTTGGAAGTGGGCAGCAGGAAGAAAGGAACTGAATAGAGGCGACTGTAAAGTAAATGGATCATGGATACTGGGTCCGCGTCAGCCACTGGCTCGTCTGGAAGGGAATAAGAGGAGGACGGGCAACGAGACGATCGCATTTGAGGTAAAGGGATAAAGGCTGGCTGCATAGTTTGCCCACTCAGAGGAGACTTCGGCCACCACAGGTAAGAAACGATCATATTATCCACACAGTGAAGAGAGAAAATAAATCGTAGTAAAACATAAAAGAGATAAAGATCCCTAAAGTGATTTACCACATAAGAAAATCTGTACTGCATGGTAAATGGTTGATTCTTTTTTTAATTTTTTAATTAATTTTTTCAATCCATAACAAATATCAATATAATCTCCTTTAAAGTAATTTAACACCCAAACTGAGAGAGCCAACATCAACAACATATCTTAAAGAGATAGTGGCTATCAATTCATAATATATCATTACAGCTTATAAATATTGCGAGCTAAGGTAAAGGAAACGGGAACCACAACAGAACACACACAAAAAAAGAAGGGATCATCGTGCCCGATACTCCTTCCGGAGTATAATACATCCAATTGTACAATTACATCATTTCATGTGTTCAATCATGGGACCCCATATCTGTATACCCAATTTTTGCCTTTTAGTTGATTTCAGAGAATAGAGACTAAACTCAAGATTGAAGGTGTTATAGAATTTAGCCCTCCACATCTCGAAGGAAGGGGCCTCCTGTTGTAGCCATGTTGACGCGACACATAACCTGGCTACCGCTTGGCCATGAATATTAAATATCGGAATGGGTACCCCGACTGTCCCCGCCTGAAACTATCCCCAACCCCTAATAACATCACCTCCATTGTTATACAGATGTCTACGCCTGTAATTTCAGACAGAAACCTTTCAATATGGCTCCTCAGTTGTGTTATATAGGTACAGGCATAAAAGATATGCACAATACCAGCTTTATCGGTCCCACACCTAAAGCACTTTCCATTTGAACCACCCCATTTCAACATCCTCGCGGGTGTATGATACAAGCTAAATAATGTTTTAAAATGCTGGGCTTTCAATTTGGCAGAGACCAGAATTTTTTCAGCCATATTTAATGAATGTTCCATATACTGCCCTTCCCGCCCTACCTGAATACCCCATTTACAATCTTGGGCCTCTAAATCATCCTTCTGCGTATCCATTAGTGTAGTATATAATACACCTATTTTAGCTATCCTTTTACTGCCTCTACCAAAGAGTTGGTTTTTATCCCGCTCTGCTTCTGATGTTTACATAGATAATCACGGATTTGCAAATATTTAAAGAAATCAGTTTTTTGCAAGCTATACCTGTCCGACAGACACGAAAATGAGGAGAGTCCTTCCTGATCATATAAATCTCCTATTTGCATTATACCTTTGGCCCTCCATTTATTCATTCTGAGATCCCAGAAGACAGAGGGCAGCAATATCGTAGAGTTCATAGGGGTATAGAAACGTATCCCCCTAACCTGTAACATACTTCGTACTGTTTTCCAGACCTTATATGCTGCCAGTACCACCTTAAAGCAAGTTTTTTTTAAATAGCTTGGCTCCAGAAACCTAAATAAGCAGTTTTTAGCTGCTGAACCCATCAGCATCTGATATATTGATGGTGCTTCCGCCAGGGTGTCCACTTCCTCCCCTGTTAACAAAATCCTCATATTTTGGAGGAGACAGGCGTAGTAATAAAATGTGAAGTCGGGGACTGCCCAGCCCCCACGGTTACGAGGTAGCATCATATATTTAAAAGCTCTCCGTGGTTTGCCTTGCTCCCATAAAAACCGATCACTTAGCGATTGCACTTTTTGCAGCTGTAGACGTGTCAATTCTAGTGGTACTGCTCTAAAATAATACATAACTTTGGGTAGGATACTCATTATAAGAACATTGCACCTCCCCACCAGTGAGAGATGCAAACATTTCAAGCGATCCAATTGTTGTTTAATCCCAACCAAAATATTTCCCCTGTTAACCTCCACTAGTTCCTGGAGGCACATCCTGATTTTAATACCCAAATATGTAGCTTCCTCAGTTACACGAGCATCTCCTGGGCAAGCCGCCTTTGTGCAAATAATTTGTTTCTTTGTTGGATTAAACTTATATCCTGATACCGCCCCAAATGTATATGCCAATCGCTCTATCTCCAGAATAGCTGCCGCTGGATCTGATGTCGCCACCGCAATGTCATCCGCGTAGGCTAGAACCCGAGTTTGGTACTGCCCACAAATTGTGGAGCTGATCTTATTGCTACCCTCCAACATTGTTAAGAAGGGATTGATATACAGGGCAAATAACAGCGGGGAACATGGGCAACCCTGCCTTGTCCCCCTAGTTATATGAACTAAATTGGATACGTTGCCCATTATACAAATCCTGGCAGTCGGAGAATTATACATAGCCTGAATAGCTTTGATAAAACCTATACCAAACCTCATCTTACGCAAGACTGCCCATAAAAAAGTCCAGGAGACTCGGTCCAACGCCTTTTCGGCATCGAGAAGTATCAAGCCCAACCTGCTATGTTGTACGTTAGCTAGATCAATCAAGGTAACTACTCTATTTATATGGTTGACCGTGCCCCTGCCAGGTATAAATCCATGTTGGTGGATAGATACCAGGGGCGTAATTACTCGTGCCAGTCTGGTTGCTAAGACTTTAGCATAAATGTTGCCGTCGCAATTTAATAAAGATATTGGTCTATAAGACCCTGGCAAAGCTGGGGGTTTATCTTTTTTTTTTTAAAGACTACTATGTTGGCCTCTTGCCAAGATGGAGGAGGCTTCCCAAGCTGTGCATCTTGAAATGTAGCGAGCATATCTTCCTTTATCTCCTGAAACAAAGCTCCATACACCTCGAGCGGCAGTTTATCTGGTCCTGCTGCCTTTCCCCTGGCTAGTGAGGCTATCGCCTCCTCAATCTCCTCCATGGATATCGGGGTATCAAGTATTTCCTGCTCTTCTTGCCGTATGCCTACCATCTCTAAGTGTTGAAAAAAGGCATCAATAATTATATCGTTACATTCACTCTGTGTGTAGAGCTCTTTATAAAAAACATGGAATACTTCCAAAATCCCCTGAGTTGTTTCCACTATATTCCCCGCAGTATCAGTTATTGCTCCAATTCTTTGTGAAGCTTCCTTAGCCCGTAATCTTTGTGCCAAACAGCGCCCTGTGGTTTCCCCATATTCGTATATTTCCTCTCTGTATATCTTATACTTGCTAGCTATTTCCTTGCTCCACCCCATATTAATTTTTGCTTTGTAAATGGTTGATTCTACAGTAAAAAAATAAAAACACAAAAAAATGGAACCTCCATATTTGAAGAGGCTTGCCCTATTCTTATCCTTAACACTTATCCTTATATACAAATGACAGCAGGCGCCATAAGGGGCACTAATAATGGGCACTAATGTCATTAAGACTATGGAGTGGAGATAACCCCCTGCTTTAACGCTTTTTGTATACATAATACTGGAAGCTGTATAAGAATAAGATAAGTGAGAAGAAGATAGATTGAATAGTTACATGAGAGTGTTGAGGCAATAGCACAAACGCCAACACTATTAACATGAGATGTAAATAAGTTAGGGAACAAAACTGAGAGAGAACCGGTGACCAAAGTACTGATACACAGTAAAGATAACCTGGTGTTCCTGCAAGAGATACAAACTGCCAATTCAAAGTTAGGGGACATTTATGGTACTAAGTCACTCTGGATTCACTAACGGGTCTAGAGATGCAGCAATACTACTTAAAAGGTCAATAACTTTCCACCTCCGGCAAACATGGTCAGATGTAAGTGGGAGATGCATGGCGGCGTTGGGTGAGTATGATTGAGAAAGTATGCTACTACGCAACGTGCAGGCCCCCAGGGCCTGCAGAATGACAATACAACCGCTTACTCATATAAAAGAACTACTCCAAGCTTTACAATATTGGTGAGAGATCCTGCACCTAAAAAAAGATAGGCTCAGAGGTATACATACATTAGGCAATCAAACTAGTAAATTGTGAAGTTTCACCCAGACAATGGGTCTTGGGGATAGTTGGAAATCATTTTACCCCAAAGACAAATGCCTCTCCCATTACTCCAGGGCACAATTCCTACTCAAGTACAAACTATTTTTCACACCAAGAAAGAGAGTGTGTGGATTTGCAAAGCTAAATACCTGGTGAGAGGGATATCTGCCTACTCCCCACTTGTTACACAGAAAAAACAAGAGCTGGTATAAATGGAGAATGGCAACATGGTGAAACACAAATTTACATTTGGTTAAAAACGGAGGTAGCAACAGAAGAGTATTTTCTAGAGACTATAGGCACCGTACAGAGTGCTGAAATACTGTGAGAGGAACACAGAGCTTTGGTAAGAGAGGAGATTATATATGGGGAAGTAAAAGAGAAAGATAGGGGTAGATAAGGGATATACTGCACAAACTTATGAAACTAGAGAAGGACTAGATTAAGCAACCCACAGAAAGGACAATGAGGTATATATTGAGAAAAATGGGCAAATAACAAGCATTAGCAGTCTATGGTGGACTGGGTCTCCAGATTCAAAACACTACTATTTGGCAGCACACCTCCAGTAGCCTTCCCGATGGATCAAAGGCCAACTCCTACAAGAGGTGGGGCATGTATCCAAGCAGGGAAGCATAGATCTAATTTGCAAAGCTTTGCTGCCTATTGCCCCCCCACCCCTCCATATACTTCAATAATCTTTTTCGTATAGCACACAAGTATTATCACAGGGCTTTAATCATATCCTCCAAAACTTGCTCCTGGATCCTACTTTGTAGCATCTGTTGCTTGAGACAGATCCAATCTCTCATACAAACAATATTTATAATAGGAACTGGCAGAAGACTGGTCTCTTGAATGGTGAGTCATTCCAAACCATTCCCGTCCCTACCTCCAACATTTACGAACTAAATGGGAAGCTGATGTGGGACAAACCTTTACCCAAAACACATGGGACTCAATTTCTCACCCCACAAGACATCATGAAATGCTAGATTTCAATTTATTTAATTTAATATCCTACATAGGGCTTACCCTGGCATACCTAGGGAAAATTTATGATATCGTGAAAACTATAGGTCCTCGAGGTCAGGCTGAGGAAGCAGATGTTAAACACGTTTGGCATTGCCCAACGACTGTCACCTTCTGGCTTGAAATAATGAATTTTCTAACACTTATCACCGGATGCCATGATTTACAGAGCTGGGAATGTTGTATATTGGGTCTGTACACATGCCCAAAAGCTGAGAAAGTTAACAGTCGATTTCTGGAACTAGCTTTCCTCCTCGCACGATACACACTTACTAGACGCTGTAAGGCCCCATCTCTTCCAGGAATCAGTCACTGGCAAACCTTAGTACAGGGTGAGCTGAAATAGAATCCATCTCCTTGTGGAGAGAGGAGGCTAAGAGCCTTTGGAAACAACCCATAGGACCTGAAATGGATGAAGTCCTCTCCACGTTTAAGGACCACCTAAAAGTTTGCTCAATGCCTCTATGAGGGGTCTCCTACAGTGTCACGCTACACTGGTTGTCGTGTGATTACATGAGTTGTATAAAACACGCCGCCCAATACAGCCACTCTATTAGCACACTGATAGATGCAATTACACGGGAACCCTTTACATGATTTTCCTCAGTTGGGCCACATTAACACCTACTCGTAGCTTCTGCGACAATCTTACATCTTATAATTTCAACATTTCACACAGTCATATACACCTTAATTTTGGACTTCAAGTTCAATTTATTATTTCTGTTTCTTTGTTCACATTGACACCAACTTATTGCTCTTACAAATGTTGATCCTTCCTCATTTACTAATATTTAAATCTAAGATAAACTAGTTTCATCCTGATGAATGTATTCTATTACATTATAGACTCTGCTAGACTCCATTTGATCAGGTTCATTCTGCAATAACCTTCCTACTGTGCAGATAAGGACGATTAACAATGACCTCAGTCATCATCTACTGCAGCTTTTAAATGCTTCCTTAAAGGAAGGCAGAGTTCCCTCAAGACGGAAATTTCACTACGGCCGCCCCTTTACTTAAAAAGCCTAGTTTAGACCCCAAAGATTGGGCTAACTTTTGCCCTATTTCACTTCTATTGACCTGTGCTTAGATAGTAGAAATGCACGTCAATAGCCAGATTTCTATGTACTTGGAGAACCACGCCCAGCTGCACCCCTCTGGTTTAGTATGGAGCCTGCTCTTCTGAGTGCAGTGGCATCTCAAGAAAAAATGGGACCTCGGTGGTGTCGGTGCTCTAACTCTCCTAGATCTTAGTGCAGCTTTTGACTCAGTATATCATGCAAATTTGTGTCAGAGACTAAGAGGTATTGGCCCCCAGGATTTTGCTCTCTCCTGGTTTTCTTCTTTGCTTCTGGACCGTACTTGTCAGGTATTTTCTAAGCTGCATGAGTCTTCTATATTCCATCTGCCGTGTGATGTGCTGCAGGGCTCTTCATTAAGTCCGACACTTTTTAACATCTATGTTAGGCCTCTGTTAGATCTAGTCAAGGGCTATGGTCTGACCCTATTTATGTATGCTGACACTCAGATCATTGTAACGATCAGTGATGAGAGGGGGTATGGGACTACCAATCTTCCCCTTTGGCCTTTCAGAAGTAGCTAGATGGATGAGACTTTATTTTCTCAAGCTAAACAGAGATAAGACAGAGGTGGTGTTGGTCGGTAATCAACCACAGCTCTGGGGTCCTCAATGGTGGCCCGCTGATCTTGGTCCGCGATCCACTAATTGTAAGGTAGCTAACAACTTGGGCATGAGGCTGGATCAAAAGCTTTTAATGGATGTCTAAATCTCCAAAATTGCAGGTTACTGCTTTTGGCTTCTCAAGTACCCTCAGAAAAATCTTTGGCTTCTTCCCATGCCAGCACAAAAAACAGTGGCTCAGGCCTTGATTGTATCCAGGATGGACTATGGTAATGTGTTTTACTTGGGAGCACCCAAAAAAAGTTAAAGAGACTTCAGATGGTCCAAAATGCTGCGGCACTTCTGCTTTGCCATGTGCCTAGGCATTCCTCTTTTACCACTCAATTCTCTGATCTCTTCATTGGTTGACTGTTAAGAAGCGCATACACTTTAAAACACTAAGCTTTATGCTTAAGGCTTTAAATGGTGGTGGCCCATCATTCCTCAGGGCACTGGTGCAATTATATTCTCCTGGGTGTAATATTAGTTCTGTAAATCAGTTTTTTGCTACCGTGCCCTGCTTTGAATGTGTAAGGTAGTGTGGCAGGGCCTTTGTTGTTCTGGGTCCTACTCTCTGAAATGCTCTCCCTTTCAAAATTTGAATGTGCATTCTTGGAGTTTCGTAGAGTGCTGAAAACCTGGTTGTTTTGAGATTCTTGCTATCCCTGTCTTTACTGATAGCGCTGGGAAATTCCATGTGCCCAAGCCCTTCAGAAATGCATTGATTGGGGAGCGTGGTTTGAGCGCACGGCGAGATGGCCACTCTCTAGAGAGGCTCTGCCCGGCTGAGCCTAAATCCGCCCATTATCCGCCTTTTGCATACTACTTTTGAGCAAATCGGCGAGCACCCCTTACCTCTGGGGGATCCTGTACGAGTGGGAGCTATTTTCGAAGCCGAGCTCCGCTGCTGAGACTGCGGCCGAGTGGTGTTTGGACCCGGAGGCCGCTTCACGAAATGGCGGCTCCCGCGCGGCCCTGAGGTCGGCGTGTTGCGGCTCCGCTGAAATTCTCTGGGCCCGGCTCGGATTGACTGGCTGCCTCTGAGCCTAACCCTGATTGCGGTGCACGCCTGGTGCCACTAACGATCCGGTCTTCATGCCATTGCCCTGCGACGTGGACTGTGCCCCTGCCACTGACGGATACAACTGAGCGGCGCCTCTGAGGATTTGCGGCCCGCGGATCCCGCTTCGCCCGATCGGGGCTGTGCGAGGAGACTGCGTGAAATTCCGGAGCGCTCGGCGCCCACGGCGGTGAGTGCGGGGCGGCCTGACCCCTGGCCGGTGTCTGTGGAGGCAGCGCGGGTAGGGCTCCGGGCAGCGGCCCGCGAGCTGCGGTTGGGCATTGGTGCGCACAGAAGAGCTGCTTGCTGAGGCAAATGGGGAGCTGGCTGAAGTCGCGGCACAGTGTAGCTGGCGGAGCTGCCTGGCGCGCTGTGGTCGGCGTTGAGGGTGTGCGAGAGACATTGCTTTGAGTTTGCTGCAGACGCCCTGATTATAAAACGAGACTGATTGTGTTGGTGGGCTTACTGTGCATGGGCTGGAACTGGTGATAATCTTGCTTGGAGCATTCACTCCTCCTTAATCTGTGGATTTGGCTGGCGATTTCCTCTCACAGCGCTTTACACTCCCAGCGTCCTTAGCCCCTGATATGGATGCCACTGTGCTGCTGCCTTCTTAGTGGTGACCCACCTCCTGCCTGTGGGGTCCCCCGCACCTGGTGCTGCCGCAAACCTGTGTAGTTGAGGCACAGCCTCATAGCTATAGTGCATTAGTCTACCGACCTGTGGCTTGGAGAGCTCCCTTACCGGCAGCCTGCGCACCCTTGGTACCCCTGGCCTGCGCGGATCTCCCTATCTGTGCACGGGGAGTCTACTGTCCTACGCACTATTCCTACTACTATCATGGGGAGGACTGACAAAACCCAGCCTCGCCTTGTTGTAGGGATTCTGCACATACACAGAGCTATGCACAGGATAATAGGACCTCGGAGTATAGTGGTGAACCAACCATGCACCTTAGTACCCACAATCCCATTCCGACTAGCTTTAGCGTCTCATTAGCAGCGATGCTACCAATGATTAGACAACCCAAAACACGGTATCTCTCTCTCAGGACTCACGGGAGCAAGAACACCCTTTCATTACTCACTCATACTCGTCCACAACGTGCGTAATAAGAGACACAGTATAGTTTAAAATGTTTATTTCAACTATCGTGCTCTAAGATACAGTACACGTGCCAGTACTATCAGCATAATGCATAAGGATAAAATAATAAGCATAGTTACAATTCCATAGAATACAAACCGGGAAAGCATTTCATAAAGCAGTGGATATAGGGCTAAATGACCATACCACCCTCCCCGTGCTATTAGCTAGTTTATTATAAAATCAGAAGACCTCTGGGCATTGTCAGGCGGACCCTCATACCTCAATATCTAGATGCAAGATTTACATCATCAGACAAGCACAGCTCTTCTCTCTGGAAAGGTTTGTCTCCAAGTGCCACAAACAGCGAGATCACAATATTAAAAGCACACAAATTTCTCCAGTGCAGCTGTACATAGTGTTATGTCTAAGTGCGAGGGACTGGCCAGATCAGCAAGAACAAGGGACGTTGTCTTTCGACCTTGTACATGTTGTGCAGACGAAACCCACAGGGAACAGGAGAAAAGGTGAAAGGCAGACAGTTCTAATATAGCCTGGCACAAGCAGAGGCTGGAAAAACAAAGTCACAAAGTAACGTGTGCAAAAAGGCAGCATGGCAGCCAGGCCTAGGCCAACTTAGCAAGGCAGACCATGAGGCCACAAACCACATGACACCCTCCCCTGGTCAGTCCATTGGCGAAGACATAGGACGAAGACAGAGTTCAAATAGATGGAGCAGAACGGAAACGTCTGTGTAGGATTAGTCCCAATGAATGGGAGAG
Organism: Calotriton arnoldi; assembly: GCA_963921515.1. Taxonomy (NCBI): domain Eukaryota; kingdom Metazoa; phylum Chordata; class Amphibia; order Caudata; family Salamandridae; genus Calotriton; species Calotriton arnoldi. The sequence continues at coordinate 1,110,597 of CAWUFW010000952.1, read as the reverse complement.
AAAAGAAATCGCATAATTAAAAAAAAAATCCCAGTGAGGCAGGACGCTGAAAGCGGAGGCCCCCTAGTCCAATAGAGTGTAAGTGCAGAAAAACTCCACACCTTCCAAGAGGACATCGTTTGAATCGTCAGAAAAAAGAGACGCCATCCAGTTCACCAAATCAAAACTGCATTCATGTTCCTCGCAAGAGGGAGCAGTAACCAGCATTGCGGGACAACTTGCGTGATACTCAATATAACTTTGTCGTAGGAGATTCTGAGCAGCCGCCCAGATATCCCATTGAGCCAAAATTCCAAGTGCAGCCGCACGCGCCATGTAGCTATCACCGGAACAGTCCCGTTCATGGGCCTCTAAGGGACCCATCAACTGGACAAAATCCGGGTCAGACAGAGACGTATTGGAGAGGCAATAACCCAAGGACCATGAGAAAGGACATCGGATGCAAGACATCACAGGTTGCACGCAAGTGAAATACGCAAAGCGAAAAGAAAGTCCATAGGACACACTGAGTGTCGCCAATGGCAGGATGCCGAAGCCGGCGAGGATGCGGTCACGGAGCATCCGGAGACGACCTTGGTCGAGGAGGCCCCCAGGAAGTGCAGCCATTGCGTAGCAAACAGACCAAAAGCAATATACCAGCCGCTAAGGCGAGGATCAACGGAAAGCCGCCAAAGACGCTGGTAAAAATGGAATGAATAAAAGCCGGTATTACACCAAAGATAAATTGAAAGGAGGTAACAAGGCCAGAGCCCACAACTTTAAAAAAGTGCACAAGACCTTCTGTGCGTGAGGCATTGAAAACACGGTGAATCAGCTCACCGAAATGTTGTGGGAGGTTTGTGTTCAAAAGCACCTGTATTTCACTGTGGGTACTAGCCACCTGGAGGATGAATGTCTCCCGTGCGGATGTGAGCATAACCTCCTGGTTCAATAATAGCGCCTTTATTCTGCTCAATTTATTGAAATCTGCCTTCAAAGTCGGAATGGAAGGCCAAATGGAACTATCTATGATGTCGTGCGGGGAGGAAAAAGCACATTTTTACAGCACACAACCCGGTGGGAAACAGTTACAATATAGGGGATGCCAGCCAGCATTCCACAGCAGTCCTGATTATTCAGAAGGAGATAGCTACCATTTGCAAGCACAGTGAAAGTAGGAGATATAGCAGGAGCAGGAATGCCCTTTAAAACACAAGCAAGATTCGGAGCCGAAACATTACAAGCTCCGTGCAATTTAATGTTTTTGCAAATAAGGAATGACCCACAGTAGAATCGCATGACTCTCCTGTGAGAAAAACGTCCTTTCCGTCCCTAAGACATTTATACATGAAAGGCAGGGACCAAAGTTCATGCAGGAAGGCACTGCCCAGGGGCTGAAAACGGCCCACAGGATAATGTTTCATGCACGAACTGAATTCAAATAAAGAAAAAGGCAAGGCGATAACCCCGTGAACTAGCCACACAGCAGAATCCAATTCCGCCACAGAGAATGGTAAGGGCTCTATTTTTTCGATATGTAATAGAGTGTATGTTGCATCTTTCATGGACATGAATTGCTGTTTCTCAGTTAAATTAAAAGGCAAGAATAAGGCAGAGGTGTTCAAAAAGTGCCAAGGAACTTTACCCATTTTAAGTGTTTGCAAAGTCCATGCAAACTGCATTACTGAACGCAATTGATTTTGACCATGATATAACACAGAAACATCATCTTGTACAATATCAACAACAGAGGAAACAATATTCTCTAATGTGTAAATGCGGGAAGACAGGGTATTAATACTATTGTCAACAACAGCAAGCACCTTTTCTAAATTTGCTTGATCGATTTCCCGAAGACGGGAAGCAGCTTCAATTTGCGAAAGCTTCCAGAGTTCATTGTAAGTTTCATAAATGAATCTCTTAGGTCGAGGACCACAAGGCCCCAGAACAAAATCGGACAGATCAATGTTGCCTGATAGCAGGGATAAATGTTGTTTTACAGAATCCAATGAAGAGTGCTGCAACCACTGTTTACACAATTTACCAACAGAATATGTCGTAACAGTACGGGAGCCAGAAAACCTCGGATCTGGCCTATCCTGTTTGTAACCAGGAGCTGAGTCATGAAAACGCAGCTGGCAGGCATTCGATGCTATGGGCCAAGCCAACCAGGGTGACTGAACAAACGTAGAGACATTGAATGAATTGTTTTGAAACAAAGCCTGCAAATTGTCAAGGGAAATATTAAAATGCAAGCTTTCGCTGGGAGTGGAAGACAATACGGGAATGGATGGTGCATTTAATTGTTTGGAAGTAGCCAAACCCCAACAGGTCGTTTGATAGATAGTATGATTTAAAAATAAAATTTGGGCCGGGATTAGGCAAGCACGGTGTAAGGCTTCCGTGCCTTGCACCTGCCATGATTTGGTGCCCCAAATAGATTTTAGGTCAATGGTGTCCTGCCAGTGCTCATAACCACCCACAGCTAAGGCGTTCAAAAAGGAACCCGAATATGGCAATTTGGTGTGGGTCAACATGATTTTCTGTGTGGATGAAGTGTTTAATTTAAAATAATAGGACCCAGGGTTCGATCTATCAAAGTCTGTAAAATAAGTAAACTTATTTCTAAGAGTTTGGGAGCTACCTGGCAAAGGGGTCGGACAATGTTCCCATTGGGTGTAATTAAAAGGACCCTGAAGGGTACTGGGTTTATGGAGAAAGTGGTTGCCCCAATGCTGGTAACAATATAAATCGGCATAACTTGCAGAATTCATGTACAAATCTTCAGCATTAAAGGCAGCATAATATTTCAAATCAGTAAATAACGATTCAACGGCATGCACATCCCAATCATCAGAATGAATATTACTTTTAACGACATCACCCATTGAAACACTGAGGACATTTGGTACATTAATAATTTCGGTTGGTCCATGAATTTGGAAATTTACCGCATCCTATACGATGCCATCAGCAACTGGGAAAGCCGAAATGTTCACCAATGTGTGGTCACGCTTCATGATGTGCGAAGAAGAATGCAGAGCCAATGTTCCAGCGACACAGTTCACTGCAGAGTGTTCTGGTAAATAGTGACCATTAATGAGTAGAAGAAAAACTGTGACAAAGCCAATGGACATGAACCGAAAAATCAGGAATAGTACCAACCAAATGTATGTCCAGGGTGGAATCAAAAAATTGTCTGTGAACCAGGATACAAAAATACTGAATCTGGACGGGATAAGTGATGAGGTGGAATCCGAATCAAAGGAATAACTGGTGGGGCTCAGTGGCGTTGTTGGTAGGTGAGCCACCGACTCAGTGGCGGGGTATGTATACTCGGTCTCCTCGTTGCAGGGGGAATCCGGGTATTCGAGCAGGCGATCAGGCAAATCTACCATCTCGATGGCAACATCAGTGACCGTGTGTGCTGGAGGGCTACAAACATTTGTCCTGGAAATGACTGGACAAGAGACCGCTGGTGTTACGCTATTCAGGATCGGCCAGATGTTGTAGCTTGACATTGTCTACTGAGATGTATCTGTTGTCCTTGCGACCAGGAAGCGGTGGTAAGATGACTGTACGAGTACCCTTCAAGCCAAGGACTGGAACCGGTGCACGATAAGAGGGGCCAAATTCTTTTTAGTTCTCCACCTTCTCTCGGACCAGGTCTCCAACCTTCGGAAGCCAGCCGGCAACCGGAATCTGCAGCGCAGCGTCTGTGGCTGAAGGTAAATGTTCGTTTGCAAGTTTGTCACGGGCTTCTTGTAAGTCCTGCAACATAGTAGAATGGTTATCTACATCAAAGATGGCGGATTGCGCCGCCATGTCTAGACCATCAAGGTGGGGCACAAACATTTGTATGCCAAAGAGCATTTCGTATGGGGTCCGCCCACCCAGAGGTCTTCTAGGGAGATTATTAAGTGCATGTTGGACGGTATACAAGTGGGCCAGCCAGTTTCTGAAGGTACCTAAGACTCTTGATGTCAAGGATTGCTTTAAGTCACGGTTCATTCGTTCAACAATCGAATTGCCCTCAGGCTGATATGGAGACGAAAATTTCACCCGCACCCCCAGTGACCCCATCGCGTCCTTGTACGCCTTAGAGGCGAACGCTGGACCTTGGTCAGAATGGAAGGTGCCACAGGCAAAAATTTCCACAAAGACACGCAAATCCCTTATGACATTTCGAGCGTCAGCACTCCGTTGTGGCCAAACCCAGATGAAACGTGTGCACGAATCCACTACAACCAAGATGTACTTATATGCAGTGTCAGAAGAAAATGGACCGCAGTGATCCAGGTAAACACACCCAAAAGGTCTGTTAGAAATGCAGAGCGGGGTTTGCGGTGGTCTTGTAACCGTGGAAGGCTTAATTTGTTGACAAACGTCACAAGAAAGCACATAAGTACGGGTCTGTTTATATAAACCACGCCACCAGTAACGCTGCTGCAAGATGGAAACCGTCACAGACACGCCAGCATGGGCCGAAGCCATGCCTTTGTGTGCGGCCGTTATCAAGGAAAGTCTGCAGTCCGCGTTGGGAATCAGCCGATCACCAACGTCTGGAATTCTTACGTAAGGAGCCTGTTCGGGACCTAATTGATAAGAGTATTTGGAAGGGAAACCTCGTGGGGAATTAGCACCTTCCTTTGTCGCAGCAATAGCTGCCAAAATATCATTATCTATTTTAGTCATGGATCTTGTAACTGCCGCTACTGAGCACGTGGCTACTGCTGATTTGGCAGCCTCATCTGCCAAACCGTTACCGACAGCGTGTGCGCCCACACGCTGGTGGCCAAGAGTGTGAATCACCTGTGTGAGAGGCAGACGTTGTTTCAGATCCGCCACTCGAACCCAAAGCATTTTATGCTTAATTGTGCTGCCTTTTGCATCTCTGTAGTCGTTTTGCGACCAAAAGAAAAGATTGTCATTGAAGGATTGAACACAGTAGTAAGAATCGCATACAATAAGGGTTGTCACGTCTGGATTAGCAAACTCAAGTGCGAGCACCAAAGCATGCAGCTCGGCCAGTTGTGCAGTACTATCTCCCAGTGCCTGAGTGTGCACTACAGTCGATTTGAACTCCCCGTTCACCATTGTACCTGCAACAATAGCACATGCTGCTGAATAAGCATGCTTGGAACCCGTGGCCGGTTGTGCCAAACCATCGGTATAGATAATACATTCGTACTCCTCAAGTGGTAGCAAGGACAGAGGAGGATGAACAAATTCATACTGTAAAAACTCCTGTGTCTGAAGAGAGGAATCAAAGATAAAGGTGACATCCGGAGACGTCAGAGATGTAGCCCATTGTATCCAACGGGGGTGCAAAGCCTTAGAGTTCGGTACACTTGCTTTCGTCACTGCCTCAAGGGCTTGTATGGTGTTACCACCAAAATGCGTTTTCCCTGTGCCAGTGCGCGTTCCTTTAGAATCGCCATTTGCACTGCAGTCAAAACTTTCTCCACAGAGGAAAAGCGCATTTCTGCTGAAGTGTATAGATGTGACTTGTATGCACTCGGAACTGTGTCACCTTCGTTAAAGGTTAAGTACGTGAAACCCACTGCCCCTGGAACGATTCTAATCACCAGGTTTGTGTGGTTATCACGAGTCAACAAGAATTTAGATTCAAGTAGATCAGACTGCAAAGATTGCAGTATAGAGGAATGCTCGGGAAGCCAGCATGACTTCGAAAAGTTAGGTTGTATCAAGGCATAAAGAGGCTTGATACGCTGGGCATATTCGGGAATGTAAGTACGCCCGAAGTTCAGAAAACCCAGTAAAGACTGAAGCTTCTTCAGAGTGGTTGGAGGGCACAGAAGTGCGCACTTCTCCAAGAAATGGGGGGCTAAGCCCTTACCTTCATTGTTGAGCTCATAGCCCAAAAACAAAACGGTAAATTCAGCAATGTGAGATCTGGCAAAATTAAATTTATATCCTAAGACCGCAAATTCAAGAATAATGCGGTCCACTCGGGAAAGATGCGGCCATAATTCGTCGTCCGTCAGATAGATATCGTCGACGTACGAACACGCATCTGGGTTTATGCTGTCCAACAAAGAGACAACACGGGCGGCGAATACACCCGGACTGTTCTTGTAGCCCATGGGTAAACGCCGGAATTTGAATTGTTTACCACCGGAAGTGAACGTGCTTCATTGGCTGCACTCCGGGGACAAGTTGTGCGTGTAAAATCCATTGGATAGGTCAAGTGTCGTTTTATATTTTTTACGAACAAGACTGTCTACAAGCGCAGAACTGTGTGTATTTTGCACCGCAAAGGTCCGACAATGAGAGTTCAAATGTCGGTAATCCAATACTAGGCGGTACGATCCATTGGGTTTAGAAAGCGCGAAAAGGGGATTATTCATGGGTGATACGCATGTTTCAATTACTCCTTGATATTCTAACTGTGTCAGAATGTCGGAAACGGGACCTTTAGCTTCCCGCTTGATGGGATATTGGGGTTGTGGCTGTGGCAGCGACCGCAAAGGAATATCATGGGGGGAGAGTCTTCATCCCAGCCCACGTGGTTGCGGTATAACGCCGGAGCCAGGGCCCCAGCCCACTCAGCTGCGAGAGCCTCTGCTTTTTCCTTGGGGACATGACGAGAAAAGCTTGGAAGGATTACCTCCTCTCCTCTACGCGCAGCAAGTACGAATGGGGGCGGCCAATCCGCCTCTGCCAACAGAATGTCGTAAGAAGAGGTCAGATTCTCCCAAAAAATACCTTTAATAACACGCTGTATGTCACCTTCAATTTGAAGGACAATATTAAATAGTCTGTCAGGGGGTGCCACTCGGGTGTCAGCTGTCTCGACAGTAATGAATGTATCAGTTGCTGTCGCCTCCACATGAGGACGTAGCGCCTCCCGCACTATGGTAACCTCCGCGGCGCTGTCTAGGATCGTAACTGCCCACGTCCAATTCAGGAGTCTCGTTCTCACCGTCTGTGGCATACCTCGCTGTTACAGCTGCAACTTTCTTCTTCTGAAACTGTGGGCGAGAACGGGGAAATTCTTCGGGTTTCCCTCGGGCTTGTGGTCGAGGTTGGTCTCGTCCCTGTGGAGCCTCACGACCCCAGCCTCTATCCTGGCGTTCTCCTCCACCGGTCTGAGAGGTCGACGGTGCCTGTGAAGAACGAGGAGAACGCGTATCAGGGACTTGAAATCTCTCTGGAGATTTAATTCTCGCTCTAGCGCGCAAATCATAAGTGCGTTCAGAAGATACGGAAACCGGGGATGCGCCACGCGACCCTGTTCGTTTCTGTTGCTTACCCTGTTTCTTCAACCTCCAGTTCTTTTTAGTAAAGAACGGCCTCTCATCTTTCTCAGACTGAGGTTTTTGTTGTGGCTGTGATTGAGTTTGCGTTTTTGCAAAAGGTATAACTCCCAGACTATTGCGGCCAATGGTTTTATAAGCTTGTGCAATAATTTTCGGTAATTCGTGTGGCCTGTCCGGTTCTGGGATCAAAGCCAAAGCATTAGCTACTTGAAAGTTAACTGCATCGCCCTTGACGTTCGCAAGGATCAAATCAGCTACTACATCGAACACTCCCACCAGTCTCATCCCCAATTCCACAGCCGCCTCAGGGCCATGCTCATCCTGCACGCGTTTAATTACAGAGGGGAGAACTGTCATGGAAGGAGTGCCGAAACACTTTGCATACACTGCTGCGAATACCTTGCCCCAGTTGTTGCATTCTGTCAACTCGGGAATTAAGTCTTTTGGCAAACTGATCGTTAAAATTCTGTGTTTTTCCACAGGAGAAGTATTTGGAAAAACTGCCTCCAGCTGGTCAAATTTCTCTGCAAGCCAATAAGGCAAATCATCCTTATTTTGTGGGCGCTTGCCCATCACCGAATTAACCATGACGGGACTTATGGTTACAGCGCCCGGTCCAGCTGGATGCGCCGCAACTCCAGGAGGGGCTCCCTGAACGTTGCCAGTAACGTATTGTACTAAAGCTCTGTGCACACGTATCAAAGACGTATGTAATTCACGCAGTTCAGCAACCGCAAGCGTCAAATAACGCGGATGTGGGGTATACCCGGCCAGAACTGGCAAAGTGGCCCCGTCTATAGATAGGGGGCCTAAACGAACCGGGGTGACCGGATGTGGGAGGGCGCCATTAAACCAAATACGGTGTTGCCATGCCGTAAGTGGTACTTCAAGAGCCTGATAAGGCCGATAAGCATTGGGTAGGGCGGTGAGAGTGTACTCATGGAACAAATCGTCCGCTCCATCCACCGCCGGAAAAGTGACCCAAGAGTAAAACACCTCAAAGAGGTGAGCCGGGTCAGCTTGCACCACAAAGATAAGTGAGACACCCGCGTCGGGCACTCCATAAGCCAGTAAATGAGCCCGGAGCGCAGCGCGGCTATGTGCCGGGATATTTATATCCGCCATTAAGACCAGAAATGATCGACAACCTAATATGAGGCAGCACTAGATAGGGTTTACTTAAACACCTTTTAATAACTTCAAGCTTGAAAGAACCCATAAAACCGTCAATATAGGAGGTATCACCCTCACACACGCTTCCGGAAGCGTCTGCGAAGCGTGTTGTGGACAAGCACAAGTACTACTCAAGCGTCTCGCAGATAAGCAGCCCCACGTTGGGCGCCATGTTGTAGGGATTCTGCACATACACAGAGCTATGCACAGGATAATAGGACCTCGGAGTATAGTGGTGAACCAACCATGCACCTTAGTACCCACAATCCCAATCCGACTAGCTTTAGCATCTCATTAGCAGCGATGCTACCAATGATTAGACAACCCAGAACACGGTATCTCTCTCTCTCAGGACTCGCAGGAGCAAGAACACCCTTTCATTACTCACTCATACTCGTCCACAACGTGCGTAATAAGAAACACAGTATAGTTTAAAATGTTTATTTCAACTATCGTGGTCTAAGATACAGTACATGTGCCAGTACTATCAGCATAATGCATAAGGATAAAATAATAAGCATAGTTACAATTCCATAGAATACAAACAGGGAAAGCATTTCATAAAGCAGTGGATATAGGGCTAAATGACCATACCACCCTCCCCGTGCTATTAGCTAGTTTATTATAAAAACAGAAGACCTCTGGGCATTGTCAGGCGGACCCTCATACCTCAATATCTAGATGCAAGATTTACATCATCAGACAAGCACAGCTCTTCTCTCTGGAAAGGTTTGTCTCCAAGTGCCACAAACAGCGAGATCACAATATTAAAAGCACACGAATTTCTCCAGTGCAGCTATACATAGTGTTATGTCTAAGTGCGAGGGACTGGCCAGATCAGCAAGAACAAGGGACGTTGTCTTTCGACCTTGTACATGTTGTGCAGACGAAACCCACAGGGAACAGGAGAAAAGGTGAAAGGCAGAAAGGCAGACAGTTCTAATATAGCCTGGCACAAGCAGAGGCTGGAAAAACAAAGTCACAAAGTAACGTGCGCAAAAAGCCAGCATGGCAGCCAGGCCTAGGCCAACTTAGCAAGGCAGACCATGAGGCCACAAACCACATGACAGCCTCACTTTTGAGGCGCACAAAACCTCTAAGTCTTCACAGAGGGCTGCCTCGGACTCGGAGGCTGATTCCCCGTCTACAGGGCCCCCTACGCTTGAAACAACGCTGTTGGCCATGCAGTGCAGCCTGCAGTCCATTCAGGGAACGATGGCTGCCGTGAACCACCGCTTGGACCACATGTCCTCACAGCTTGAAAGCAAAATGCTCGTATGGGATAACTAGAACGGCGCGTGTCAGTGACGGAGGATGGTCTGGGTGAAGTTACTGGGAAAACGCTGAATATGGAAAAGGTCCTATCTCTTATCCAGGCGAAGAATGAGGATTTGGAGGCCTGCTCCCGGCGCAACAACATCCGGATTACGGGCCTTCCGGAATCCACGAATGTTGGCAAAATGGAGCTCTTCGTAGAGAACTTAATCAAGGAAATATTTGGTTCTGAACAGCTATCCCCCATGTTTGTCATTGAACGGGCGCACCGATCTCTGGCTGCGCGTCCGGTCCCAGGTGCTCCCCCTCGCCCAATTATAGCACGTTTGTTGAATTATAGGGACCGAGATGTCATTTTACGTATGGCCCGTGATAAGGGTAACATTGTGCACCAGGGCAACTCCCTATCATACTTTCCTGATTTTACAGTGGCGGTACAGGCAGCGAGGAGAGAGTTTGACGCTGTGAAAAAGTGTTTGCATTCCGAAGGAGTTCCCTACGCTATGATATACCCTGCACGCCTACGTATTGGTCCTGAAGAAGACTCACATTTTTTTACTAACACTAAAGCTGCTCTGGAACACGCTAAACATCTGAAGCGAGCGTGGCGAGGGTCCCAGGTGCTGTCGGACAATGAAGAACAGTGAGCGATGGGTTGCCTGTGTTTTCTGATTCCTGCACTGTGGCATTAGGGACAGTCTCTATATAATGTTGTGATGTTGTTTCTAACAATTCCACTTTTATCCACAGGATGTCATGCTTGGTCTCACTGTCTCTACACACCTTTTTTTCTCCCCGGGGTTGTGGTACTCAGTATTATAATGTGATAGGCATAGCTACTATGCATGCTCAGCCACCTCCTACTAGCTAGGAGGTTAGACGCGCTCTGACGTCCCCGCATGGGAGAACCCCATCTGAGATTGTTTGTTTTCTTTGTTTGGGAGGGTTGGGTGGGGATGGGCTGGGCTGGGATGGCTTTGGCGAGTTGGGGACGCTGAAGTGGGTGGGGGGATGGGGTCTCAACTGAGCTAACTGGCACTTGTTATCTTCAATGTCGATGTATTTATCATTTTCTTCATGGATGTGACCACATATTCCGGTATTCTCCATCTAGGGAATCTGGCATGATTTTTTTCACTGAATGGGTGGTAATGTAAAGTTCCTAACATGGAATGTCCGTGGCCTTAACACTCCCAAAAAAATTACATCTGTATTGGCCTATCTGGATAGGATGAATGTGCAGATAGCTTTTCTGCAAGAGACGCATCTCACTAAACATTCTGAGAAGTCTGTGGGTGGAAGGTGGGCTGGCGTGAAAGTGGCGTCCTCTTATTCCACCTATTCTCGTGGCGTGATGATTCTGGTTAAACGCGGGGTTCCCTTTACTGTTATAAGTACTGACACGGATGAACAGGGTCAAGTAGCATTGGTGCATGGCCAGCTGGGCGGTGTGAGTGTTCTTCTGGTAAATGTGTATGGCCCTAACATGGATGACCCAGCCTTCTTTGTGGATGTTTGGCGCCGCATTTCTGGGTTTCCTACAGTGGAGATAATTTGGGGAGGTGATTTTAATTTGTGTTTAGATCCTGCGCTGGATCGTATGTGACAGGGAATCGTACGATCCAAGAATGCTGCAGAGGTTCTGCTGGGTTTGTTGGAGACTGGAGGGATGCATGATGTATGGTGCTTGAGGCACCCAGGGGCGCGTGAGAGTACGTTTGTCTCCTATGTGCATGGGTCATGTACACGTCTGGATCTGTGGCTTGCCACCGAGACTGCTTGTACGTGGGTAGTCGGGATTGACCATAAGGCTCATACGCTGTCGGATCACTCCCCGGTACTTTTGGAACTTCAGGTACCTACCTGTGAGAGACCCCCGTTTTGCATGGCGGTTGCAACCCACTTCCCTGACTGACTCGGTCTTTAAGTACACTGTTGGAGAAGCTATTCGGAATTTTTTCCAAGAGAATGCTGGCTCAGTGGACAGCGCTGGCGTCTTGTGGGAGGCGTTTAAAGTGACTATCAGGGGAGTATGCACGGGGGCTCAGGCTGGTGTGCTGCGTGATCTTCAGATGCCGCATTCATAGATTGGCGGCTGAGATTTCTACTCTTGAGAGAGCATACGAGACAGACCCATCGTCTGCAACGTTGTCTGAGATGCGGAAACTAGTGACGGAACACAATGATACTGTGGATCAAGAAATGGTACACAAGTCCAGACGATCCATCGCACGGTATTATGGGTAGGGGGGTAGGCCTGGCCGCTCGCTGGCACAGAAACTCGCAGCTTCACAGAGTCAAGAATACATTAGTGAGATGTTAGATGATGATGGGGCGGCCTACTACACTACTCCCGAGATTAGCGAGGCTATCCTTAGGTTCTACTCCAAGCTGTACGAGTGCAAGTCTCGAGTCCCTGAAGCGGACATGCACTCCTACCTGGATGACGTGACCCTCGGCTGGCTGGCTGGCTCCGGGACATAGAGAATATCTCACACAACCATTCGATGTAGAGGATGTGAAACTTGCTATTATGTCCCTCCCCACATGCAAGGCCGCCGGGCTAGATGGACTTCCCACCGAATTTTATAAAACTTACATTGATGATTTGGCCCCGAGGCTTCTAGACGTTTATGCGGAGGCGTATGATGCTGGCCATCTCCCCCCATCCTTGAAGGAGGCCCTCCTGGTTATGCTTTTAAAACCTGATAAGGATTCAAATCGCTGCGACTCTTACCGCCCTCTCTCTATTATTAATATCGATGCCAAGATCCTAGCGAAGATGATTGCTATCCGGCTGCAGCCGCTGGTTCCCTTATTGGTTCTTCCTGACCAGTCAGGATTTGTCATATACAACAAGGAGCTACAGGGGTAGAGAACAGGTCATCCCCCACTCATATAGTCACAAACAACAAAGGACCTGTTCCCACGGTGACTGTATTTACTCAGAGCCCATCCTTTCCATTGTAATCAATCATCATGGTATTATGGATCAGCGGATAGCTTTATACCGTCTGTATTAGAGGGACCTGGATCACCACTCTATTATAAAAGCACTGTTGTGTTAATTCGTTTAAGTCTCCCACGGTCAAACCCACCCACTAGTGTGATATGACCGAGCTCAAATGAACATAGGTAAGAACATATAACCATAAGTAAGAGAAAAAAGGTGAGAAAAGGTTGACGGTGCCTCACGGAAGTAACACCATGGGAGTAAGCAGGTAGGTACACGCCTGCATCCTCAGGTTCTCATCATCAGCAGCCGCCAACCTATAACACAAACTGTGATAAAGTAGAAAAAAGAAGAAAAGAAAGACACGGTGCTAGGTGTGGTATCAAGTGCTGCCTATACACCAGACAGTTTAACCAAGTGTGTGGCAGTATCAACCCTATAGGGGACGGCGGGGTCCAGACTGAAACACCGCCCTTCCCAGTTAAAACCGAGCAAGACCACACTGGCTGTATGAATTTATTCTGTGCTGTGTGTCTGCTCATTTAAAAGCCGACATGTTTCATTGCCAGAGGAAGCTCACGGCAATTTCTTCAGGGCATGGGTTAATAACTCCACCCTGCACCAATCGTTGTCTAATTTATATGTTCCTGCAGGAGACAAAAACAGAACAACACAACACCATTGGTTGGCACCTACTCAAACGTACAATTACATCATTGTGGAATCCACCCCCACTACGTCAATGTATTTACCGGGTTGTTGCCCCGCATGGGCATACCTGTACCCTTCTTAGCGTGTGAGTGTGTACGCGTCCACTTTCTCACTGGCTCTCACGATTCCTGCCAACGTCATTCTGTAAAATAATTGTAATAAAATGTATAAAAGATTATGTATTCTGTGATTCAGAACAATGTCGTGTGGTACATGCTGACTGGGGTTACTCAGGCACTCTGTTTATTTTATAAGGAGACTATGTGTGTCCTCTGCTTTCAACCCGTATCCCCTGCCTTCGTTTTGTCAGTGTGTCTGACCTCTCGAACTCTCTCCAGGTTTTTACACATCCTACCGTTTGTACTGGTGCAATCTGGATTATTCGCCTTGTGTACACGAGCTCGCCACCAGGGCAGCTGCCCAAGTCTGATCTATAAGGCATTCTCTCTAATGTTCGCCACTGGTTCTATCTGGGCCTTAATCCTGCAGCCCTCCGCCCCTATCCGTGAGGGACCCGCTTACCGCAACCGGCTTGGCGTCTGGCGTTCTCTCAGAACCTCGCGGGTTGCGGTAGGAGGTCCGTGTTTTCAAAACCCGACGCGCCGCGTCATCGCGTGCGCGACACACCCCTTCCAGAAATGGCACAGTGCTCTTTCCGATTAATGTGCCGGTGTGGGCGCCATATTGTAAGAGGACCCGCACCTAGGCGCATGTCTGCAGCTCAATATGTAACAAACGGCAAAAACGCTCCGAATACACAATTGTGTTCCATTCCTTACGCGGAGTATTGGTTTGCTGAATTCTAGTTCTAGTGCCCATACCTTCCTTAATGTGGACAATCTAAATTATACCCACTACACAACAACCTCACTCATTGCGGAATACACTGAAATACTTCAATGTTGATAAAGATTATTTTTGAAAAAAATGGGAATTCAACATGGCAACTTTATACACACCCCATTTCTGCATACATAAAAAAGTGTTCATGTAGCATTATACATATTAATAGAGGGGTTTCATTCAGGTCCCGCCTATCTCAGGGGTTCTAGAGCTGTTCCATCACACTATTTTATAGTGTCATGCTAGGGGATATGCAACATGGAGTACGCGACCCCCATTATAGTACAAGCCTAGTCCTACTTGTAAGTGGGCCACACATTCCCAACCAGACAGTGTCTCTACTCATGTCTATGGGAAATAGAAACAGAAGGGCTGTTTTCAGCTGGGTGGAGCCGGTATACCATCTTATTGGTCACAGTGATCAGTTATAATTACACATTTACTCTGTTCCATTCAATAAGGTCATTCAGCCCATACTGATCCACCCCCTCTTGATAAATCCAGCGTGCCTCTCTCGTGCTTAATGTGGTCTCAATATTGTAGTGGTCGCCCACTACCCTCTCTAGCACAACCCAACGAATGTCCTTAGGATTGTGCTTGAAAGTATGGAAATGCTGCACAAGTTTTGTGGTCAGTTTACCTATTTTCAGTGTGCACAAATGCTCCTGTATCCTGACTTTGACTTTTCTCGTCGTAAGTCCAATGTAATGAAGATCACATGGACAGGTCAGTCTATAGATGACATTTGCGGTGTTACAATTGCTAAACCTGTTCAAATACCAGGTTTTTTTACTAGCAAAAGTCACACTTTTGACCGGGGCCGTAAGCTCGCACACAGAACAATTCCCACATGGGTAATGTCCATGGGGTACACCAGTCTCTCTAGATTCTTGTATAGGTCGAGGCTGTACCAAGCGATCCCGCAAATAAGCTGATCGCTTAAAAGCAAATCTTGGTTGTGGCATTTTCATACTGGAGGTGCTGAGCAGATGCCAATGCCGCCTGATAATTTGTCTGATTTTAGTAGTGAGTGGTCCAAAGGTGGTGACCACCGGTATACAGTCTCCATTGGTTTTCGGTGTCCTTTCAAGGAGAGCGGCACGTGGGGTGTTAAAGGCTCTCTTTTTTGTCTGCTTGATGACTTTTTTTGGATAGGCACGATCCTCCAATTTTCTGGACAAGTTCTCGGCCTGGTCAGAATATGTCTGAATCGACTAACAATTCCTACGATATCGCAGGAATTGCCCCACGGGTAAATTATCCCGGAGGGCCCTGGGATGATAAGACCTGTAGTGGAGCAATGCATTTTTATCCGTGGGTTTCTGATGCACGTTGGTCACCAACTTGTTATTCTCGACTTGAATGTCTAAGTCAAGGTATGTTGCTGTTGATCTATTGACCGTCCATGTAAACTTCAAACACTCATCTAGGTTGTTTAGCCATTCCAAAAACTCATTAAGTCTTGTCTCTGTGCCTGACCATATGCACAGCACATCATCTATATATCTCTTCCAGAGGACGATATTCCTCTGGAAGAGATTGGTGTCATGATTGATGTGGTGGGACTCGAACTGGCCTACATAGATGCAGCCAGACTGGGAGCAAATGTGGCCCCCATCGAGGTACCAGATACCTGTAAGTACATCTGGTCTTTAAAGGCAAAAAAGTTTTGGGTAAGGGCGATTTCTATACATTGTAAAACAAATGTCTGTGGAGTGTCATAGAACCACTCGCATTCCCCCAGGGCGTGTGCTGCTGCCACCAGTGTTGCCTCCTGGGGGATGCTGGTGTACAGCGATTCGATGTCTATGGTGACTAAAAATTGATTGTCCGGATCATATACAACACCTTCCAGTATTCTCAATACATCAGTGGTATCTTGAACGTATGAGGGTTGTGTAATAACACATTCTCTCAGAAAGAAGTCTGAAAACTGTGATAGGGGTTCCAATAGCGATTGAATTCCCGAGACTATCGGGCGCCCAGGCGGTGGTCGCTGGGCCTTGTGTATTTTAGGCACGATATAAAATGCCAGAACCCTCGGTTTCATATTGATGAGGAATTCCGCCTCCTTATACGTAAGCCATTTCTTTTCCTTGGCCTCTGTGACCATCATGATGATGGTTGTCTGCAGTTCTTTAGTGGGGTCCCTCATAAGTGGTCTATAATTTTGTCGATTTCCCAACAACCTAGCCACTTCGGTCTCATAGTCTTGAGTGTCCATTACCACCACCGCCCTGCCCATATCGGCCGGTTTGATGGTGATAGCGGAGTTGTTTTGTATAGTCTTCACAGCCTGCCAATCCCGACTACTCATATTGCTATGTGTAGTGCAATTCGTGTTTTGCTCTAGATTGGAAATGTCTTGCAGGACTTTCTCCTCAAACACTTGAACCTCCGGACCTACTAGGCTATTTGGAGGGCAAAATTGTGAAGGGCATCGTAAGTTAGTCGTAAACACCGAAGGGTTATCCTGTTCCTTACCCTCAAAGAACTTCCTAAGTTTTATCTTCCTCATGAGGCCATACAATTCCCCTCAAAGTTTAAAACTGTCATGTTTTGGAGTGGGGACGTACCCTAGGCCCTTCTTAAGAACCCTGAGTTTGTCCTCAGTCAATTGGTGTTGTGATAGATTGACCACTATATTTCTATCACTTGTAGCTAGAGGGGTGTTCTGCCCCGACTGCGTGTGATTCTCGGTGAGTACATTTGCCATGTTGAATTCAAGTTCTGGCGTACTCGTCCCCTGCCTCTGTGACTGGCCCCTCTTTGATCTGGGGGGTGTGAAGGGTGTTGTCCTAAAAAAGCCCGGAATAGTGTTCCTAGGTTCTCGTTTGTTCTATCTTGGGGATTAAATCTCACCCGCTGGTTGGAGGTGGACGGTTGGGCGCTGTAGTCGTCATCCTCACTACTAGTGTTTTCAAAGGTGCAATTGTTTGGGGCCCTCCTGCCTTGTCGTCGCCCACCCCTGGAGCCCTGCACGTGCAATATCTGTTCGGGAGCTTGCTGGTAATATTGATCTTCCACATACGAGAAAGCCCACTCGTGGCTGAATCTATCTAGATTCCTTCTTAATCCTTTGATCTTTTGATTGATCATGTAGGTTTGATATTCCCCAAGGTCACTTTGGATCTTAGCTAGTTGTTCTTTAGTATCTATAATGGTGGTATCAGCCTTAATGGCTTCCTCTAGTTCTAAGATCTCTTTGAGAAGTTCCTCGCTCAATCTCTTGGCCGTGTTAATAATGAGGACAAGCCAGTCCCGGGTGCACTTATTGGCTATGTAGCGCCAGTCCACCCGGAACCTCTTGTCCTCCCAAAAACTTTTTGGCTCAATGCGAACCAAAAGGCTCGCTGGTGCTGCACCTGCCCTTAAATACTCCGTCATTAACGCTCCATGGAGCGCGATTCTGACTTGATGCTTTCTGGTGTTGGACAGTTTTTCCCATTCATCACGGGCTGTTGAAGTCTCGCTTAAAGGAGCGTTGGGCAATAACGATGGACCTGATAATATGGAAGCTATATGGTCGTCCGTAAAGGCCAGACAGAACTTGTCCATGATCTAAAATCTAAGACGAAAAAGGGGGGGTGGAGGCCCCTATGAGGATTCAGTGCCAACTGAATGTATCAAAAACTTAAAGGAAAACCAAAGTTTTTGCTATTATTTAAAATAAAGCTCTCACGGCTAAGCTGCCGTTCTCATAACCATATACAACAAGGAGCTACGGGGTAGAGAACAGGTCATCCCCCACTCATATAGTCACAAACAACAAAGGACCTGTTCCCACGGTGACTGTATTTACTCAGAGCCCATCCTTTCCATTGTAATCAATCATCATGGTATTATGGATCAGCGGATAGCTTTATACCGTCTGTATTAGAGGGACCTGGATCACCACTCTATTACAAAAGCACTGTTGTGTTAATTCGTTTAAGTCTCCCACGGTCAAACCCACCCACTAGTGTGATATGACCGAGCTCAAATGAACATAGGTAAGAACATATAACCATAAGTAAGAGAAAAAAGGTGAGAAAAGGTTGACGGTGCCTCACGGAAGTAACACCATGGGAGTAAGCAGGTAGGTACTCGCCTGCATCCTCAGGTTCTCATCATCAGCAGCCGCCAACCTATAACACAATCTGTGATAAAGTAGAAAAAAGAAGAAAAGAAAGACACAGTGTTCTTTATCAACATTGAAGTATTTCAGTGTATTCCGCAATGAGTGAGGTTGTTGTGTAGTGGGTATAATTTAGATTGTCCGCATTAAGGAAGGTATGGGCACTAGAACTAGAATTCAGCAAACCAATACTCCGCGTAAGGAATGGAACACAATTGTGTATTCGGAGCGTTTTTGCCGTTTGTTACATATTGAGCTGCAGACATGCGCCTAGGTGCGGGTCCTCTTACAATATGGCGCCCACACCGGCACATTAATCGGAAAGAGCACAGTGCCATTTCTGGAAGGGGTGTGTCGTGCACGCGATGACGCGGCGCGTCTGGTTTTGAAAACACGGACCTCCTACCGCAACCCGCGAGGTGCTGAGAGAACGCCAGACGCCAAGCCGGTTTCGGTAAGCGGGTCCCTCACGGATAGGGGGAAGGGCTGCAGGATTAAGGCCCAGATAGAACCAGTGGCGAACATTAGAGAGAATGCCTTATAGATCAGACTTGGGCAGCAACCCTGGTGGCGAGCTCGTGTACGCAAGGCGAATAATCCAGATTGCACCAGTACAAACGGTAGGATGTGTAAAAACCTGGAGAGAGTTTGAGAGGTCAGACACACTGACAAAACGAAGGCAGGGGATACGGGTTGAAAGCAGAGGACACACATAGTCTCCTTATAAAATAAACAGAGTGCCTGAGTAACCCCAGTCAGCATGTACCACACGACATTGTTCTGAATCACAGAATCCATAATCTTTTATACCCTTCTTAGCGTACACACTCACACGCTAAGAAGGGTACAGGTATGCCCATGCGGGGCAACAACCCGGTAAATACATTGACGTAGTGGGGGTGGATTCCACAATGATGTAATTGTACGTTTGAGTAGGTGCCAACCAATGGTGTTGTGTTGTTCTGTTTTTGTCTCCTGCAGGAACATATAAATTAGACAACGATTGGTGCAGGTTGGAGTTATTAACCCATGCCCTGAAGAAATTGCTGTGAGCTTCCTCTGGCAATGAAACATGTCGGATTTTAAATGAGCAGACACACCGCACAGAATAAATTCATACAGCCAGTGTGGTCTTGCTCGGTTTTAACTGGGAAGGGAGGTGTTTCAGTCTGGACCCCGCCGTCCCCTATAGGGTTGATACTGCCACACACTTGGTTAAACTGTCTGGTGTATAGGCAGCACTTGATACCACACCTAGCACTGTGTCTTTCTTTTCTACTTTATCACAGTTTGTGTTATAGGTTGGCGGCTGCTGATGATGAGAACCTGAGGATGCAGGCGAGTACCTACCTGCTTACTCCCATGGTGTTACTTCCGTGAGGCACCGTCAACCTTTTCTCACCTTTTTTCTCTTACTTATGGTTATATGTTCTTACCTATGTTCATTTGAGCTCGGTCATATCACACTAGTGGGTGGGTTTGACCGTGGGAGACTTAAACGAATTAACACAACAGTGCTTTTATAATAGAGTGGTGATCCAGGTCCCTCTAATACAGACGGTATAAAGCTATCCGCTGATCCATAATACCATGATGATTGATTACAATGGAAAGGATGGGCTCTGAGTAAATACAGTCACCGTGGGAACAGGTCCTTTGTTGTTTGTGACAGTCAGGATTTGTACCTGCTCGGTCTACCACTCACAACTTACGCACGATTTTTGCCACTTTGCATTACTTTGAACCCGACTTTCAGGCGGTGACAGTGCTGCTGGATGCAACAAAAGCATTTGATTCCCTTCAGTGGGACTATATGTTTATTGTTTTAACCAGAATGGGTCTTCCGCCGTTTTTTCTCCAATGGATTAGGGTGCTGTATACTGAGCCCGTTGCTAGAGTGCGCGTCAATGGCTGGGTGTCCTTGGCCTTCCCTATCAGCAGAGGTACACGGCAGGGCTCCCCCTATCGCCGATGCTATTCGCGCTTGCATTGGAGCCCCTGGCCTGCAAACTACGTCAGCTGCATGCGTCAGCTGCGTTGCAATTCAGGCAGCGACCCTTGATTGTCTCATTGTATGCGGACGACATGCTCCTTTATGTGCGCGAGCCGGAGACCTACCTGCCTGAACTACTTCACGAGTACGTAAAATTTGTAGGCTATTCTGGGTTAGGGATCAACTGGGCTAAGTCGACGGTGTTTCCGCTGACAGCTGGTACGCGTGAGGTTGAGCTCGACTTTCCTCTGATTTGGACCCGGGATCCGGTGAAGTACCTAGGAATCTGGCTGCATAGGGATCCTGAATTGGTAATCTCCATGAACAATGGACGGGTCGTAACACAGACCACAGATAAGGCGGAACGGTGGTCTAGGCTACCGCTGTCACTGGCTGATCGGATAGCCGTCACGAAAATGTCTATATTACCCAAATTGTTATATTTGTTTGTGAATATCCCTATTCGACTAAATATTGCCCTGTTCAAGCCTTTGCAATCGGCCCTTCTGTCCTTTGTCTGGGGGGGGGGGGGTAAGAAGCCCCGATGTAGCTGGAACGTTCTTGCGCAGCCGTTCGATCGTGGCGGGTTTGAGGCACCAGATATGCGCTTATATTTTCTATGCGCGCAGGCGCAGTTTGCCCACTATTGGTTCTTTCCACAGCGGTTCTTGCCACACACGGCGATTGAGTCCGACGCGGTGCTTCCAATGCCGCTAATAGCTGCAGCACTCTCCGGAGGGAGTGGGGGCCCCAGGACGGTAATCAACACAGTGCATTCCACTGCCTGTGCCTGGCGGAGCCTTGCCAAGAGGGAACAGCTCGATTACCTGTATGCCCCGAAGCTCCCTGTTACCGCACATCCTGACATATCGGCGGCTCAGGAGCGCCCTGCTATCAGAGCGCTGGCGAATGTGGGTGTTACGCGAATGGGAGACCTGTATGACGGGGGTCAGTTCCGCTCACTCCAGAGTGTACAGGCGGGCCGCGATCCCGGGTTGATGCTGGGATTTACCTACGTGAAGGAGCGGCAGGCGGTCAGGTCCGTCTATCCCAATTATCCCACTGAACCACAGGCATTGAGAGCACTGCAGGCGGTGCTGTCTGGGACGGAACGCAAGGGCCTGATCACTAGACTGTATGATGCGTCACAGCGGGAGCGGGAACCGGGGGATCACCCTTCATATATCAAATGGAACGCTACGCTAGGGTTTGAGTTACCGTTCGCTAACTGGAAATTCTACTGCGAGCTGACTGGTCGCCTCACGGTGAACTATAACTTGCGTATCATTCATTTTAAATTTTTGCACAGTTGCGCAGATTCGGCCTGCGGGACACAGCTAATTGTGTGCGGTGCGGGCAGGCTGATGCTGATTTTTTACATCTGGCGTGGCAGTGCGATGGGATAGCTGCGTTCTGGGCCAAGGTTGCGAGTGTGCTCTCGGATGTTGTGCTGGAGAGGGTGCGGTGCGAACCTGAGGTGTGCCTGCTGGGTAGTGTGAAATATCTCAAACCCTGCAGTAGAAGATTGGTTGCTGTCTCTACCCTGCTGGCTAAGCATGCAGTGGCGCAATGTTGGGGCGCAAAATCCACGCCCACTGTAAAGAAATGGATCAAAGATTTAACATATTGTAGGGAACAACTGGAGGCGTACGCAGAGGAGTTGCCGGAGACCTCACGACCTAAGGATTTCTGGGCTCCACTAACGGTGTACTTATTGAGCCACCCAGTTGAGTGATTGTCTTGCTCCTATACAGGATATCTTTTTCCCTAGGTCGGACCCAGACTTGTTGGACTTGGAACTGTTTTTTATGGACTACCACTCATATGTGCTCACATGGTCTCTTCTTTATATACTTCACCGACACTTGTAGGATATATATTTGTTTTTAGTGCCACGTGGGATGGGGGGGGGGGTTCAGTTGTTGTTGATATTCTTATTGTTATACGCAAAACTTGGCAGGCATCGATATATGCGAGGATAATATTATTGTACCCCTGCCTTGGGGTTTGTGTATGTATACATGTTGCAAGCCTGTCAATAAACAAATAAAAAAATTTTTTAAAAAAAATGCATTAATTGGTTGACCAAGCACCGAAATGGCAGCTTGATCGTGGAGCTCCAGAGCGGCAGCGTTGATCGAACTGCCTTTCTCCGCCCCAGAGGTGCAGTCTTTGCTGCTGATGGCAATCGAGCACCGCTGACAGCGGGCGGCGTGCGGAGACCGGCGGGGGCACCGGGAGCGGCATTGCACACGGCAGGGGGCCCCGCGGCGGCCTGACACGGTCTCCGGAGGGCCCGCGGCGACATGGGCCACGGGTGAGCCTGGAGGCGTGGCCACTGCCGCGCAGCCTCTCTGAGCAACTGAGGCTGGGGATCTGGTGCAACTGAGGCTGGGGAATGGTGCTGAGACGGGTCCATTCCCCCCGAGCCCCCTGGGTGGGAGCGAGGTGGTGAGTAATGCACTGGGCTCCCCTGCAGCCGCACCTTACCTTCTGCTGCCGCTCTGGCGATGCACCAAGCTGGGATGCCGGTGCTGATCCTCGACTCACACGTGGCGCTGCGCCTCACTGAAGTTAGCCCTCCTGCGATCTGCGCAGCAGGCTCCGGGTGCTCAGTGGCATTGCTGCGCATTTGAGGCCCATCAGGGCTCATGTCTAGACACTGTTTCCCTGGCACTTAAACTGGAGGCAACACAGGCACGGCTCTTCCACAGCGCATTTCAATTGTGGGGTGCTCGCCACTGCACCTTTAACTATCCATCCCAATTTATGATCTGGGAGTGGCCGGGCATTACCTACTAGATCTTTAGCGGCCTGGGCCATAGCTCCTCCGCGGTTGCGATCCTGCCCAGCACCCCTTCCACCCTTGTTCACCTGGCGACTGCGACTCAGGATTGCTGCCAACTCTTACCTGCCTCACTATGGCTCAGGGGGACCCTAAGCAGTGGCGGCTGCCGTATGAGCCCACTAAAACTCCTAGGCGGGAGGGCGGCAATACCGCGGCACGTGGGGATCCCCGGACCACGCAGATCCACCTGATGAGGAGCAGCCGCATATGGAGGGGATGGCGGCCATAATGGCGGAGCTGCGTGCTGGCTTTTCAGCCATCAACGCACGTTTTGATAATCTGGCGTGCGCCTTGACACCATGCATGGCCGCCTGGAATAACATGAGGCCCGCTTGGAGTCCGCCGAAAAGTGTATTTCCAATACGGAGGATGCACAGACAGCTAAAAACAGACGTCTGGACGGCGTGGAACGCCTCCTCAAAACAACAACCTCCAAAGCAGAGGACCTAGAGGCAAGGTTGAGCCGCAACAACCTGCGCATCTCCGGGGTGGTTGAGTCCACCAATACAGGTCCCATGGAGTCCTATGTGGAGCGGCTGCTCACAGACCTCTTTGGAAGGGATGCCTTTTCTGGAACATTCGCAGTTGAGCGGGCACATCGCTCGCTTGCTCCTAGGTCAGCCTCAGGGACTTGTTGTTTTGTGCTACGGACCAGCTATCTACAACCCACTGTTGAGTCCCTAACAGAGCTGCGTCTCTCTGGCTTGAGACGAGTCGACAAGATGCAATATCCTTTACTAATGTAATTTTGCTCTCTACTATTTTCAAATTGCAGTTACATACAATCATTGCAATATTTGTGTTATGTTTAGTGGCCTGCTCTGGGCGGTGCCTTCCCCCTAGGAGATCCCCTACATTGTCAATTTCGGGGTATGGGGATTCACCGGATACATGTTGGGGGGTTATATGATGTAGGTGGGTGGGGGGGAGGGGAATGTTACGCAATTGAAAATGCAGGATATCATATTAAGCTATTGCCGGCTGTTTTATGCTATATGTATTGACTTGTTTACAGGTTCGATACCACAGCTTCTGTGACAGGGTTGAGAGGAGGGGCGGGGGTAATGGAATTGCGCTGCATGATGTGGAATGTGAGGGGTTTATCGAATTCTCAAAAAGGGAGGCAAGTCTTGGCCTATCTAACCCGGCACAAGATGCATATAGCGCTATTGCAGGAGACTCACTACGCACCACTTTGTGATAATCGTTTTGTGGCTAACTGGGGCATCAACAGTTTCTTTGCCAGTTACAGTACCTACTCCCATGGTGTGTGCATTTTGATTCACAAAACACTGCCATTCAAGGCCCACACGGTAATTAAAGATCCTGAGGGAAGATATTTGCTGGTGGCGGGTAGCCTCGGTGCGAAGCAGAGATTCATAATCAATATCTACCCCCTAATGTTGATGCGCCTGGTTATTTTGAAGGCTTATCTTCCCACGTTTCTGGCATTCCCATTGACTCTATCATATTGCGGGGTACTTTAACCTGATCTTGCAGCCCTTCTCCGACACCACTGGCGCAGGCCGCATTACTAAACCGCACTCTGCAGACGAGCTTCGGCACCTGCTGCAACAGAACTTACTAACTGATGCCTGGCAGCACCAGCACCCGACCGATACATAGTTCTCTTTTTATTCTGTGCCGCACGGTACATGGTCTCGCATAGATCACTGGTATTTAACTCCGGACCTTTTGATAAATTCTCAGGCGACAGATTATTTGCCCCGCAACTTGTCTGACCACTCACAAGTAATGTTGACACTGACTCTGCCCAGTATTGCGTGTCCACATAGATTATGGTGGTTCCCGGCGGAAGCGCTGCTTGACGCGGTGTTCGAGAGCGAAGTGCGAGAGGCGACTAGAATACTTCAAGATTAAAACGGGCTCAGTGGCCCTATATGCTACTTTATGGGAAGCCTTCAAAGTATTCATTTGAGGCATCTGTATCACTAAACCGGCAGGAGTTCTACGCACTATACGTCGAAACCCATATGTCTCAGAGAGGGCACTGCGGGAACTCAATGCTCGGGCAGCCTCGGGGGCTTGCCGCCTCGACTGCATCTGGAGGAGTTCCAGGAGCTCGCCACTCGTGAGGCGGCTTATATGGGGAAGTACATGCGTGCCCGGGTGTATGGAGAGGGAGAGAGACTGGGGCGGATTGCTCAGACCCCGGCAGCAGGCCGCATACATCACACAACTGCAATTGGATGATGGCACCCAGATCACTCAAGGCGAGGACATACGCACTACTTTCCTCTCTTTCTACGCAACAAGTTCCCCGCTGTCGACCATTCACCTCTCCGACTACTTGGAGGAGGTGGCTATGGTGGGGATTGAGGACCGTGATCAGCAATTTTTAGCCTCTCCGATTAGCGAAGATGAGATATCTCAAGCCATAGATGACCTTGATGGATCTCGCGCCCCTGGTACAGACGGGCTTACAGGTGTATTCTATAAGACTTATAAAACCTTGCTAGTTCCTCATTTCCTGGAGGTTTATGCCGAGGCTCTAAAGGTGGAAACGCTCCCCCCCACTATGCCTGAGGCTATTGTATCGCTGCTGCTCAGCCAGGCAAACTGCCTGATAGGTGTGCCTCCTATAGGCCTGTATCCCTGTTAAATCAAGATTATAAAATCCTGGCAAAAGTGCTTGCGACATGTACATCGCTCCTAATCAATCGGATAATCTCCCCGCTGCAGACGGGATTTGTCCCCAACAGATTGACCGCAATTAATTTGCGCACTATATTTGCAGTCATCAACTAGATTAACCTAGAACTCCCAGCAGCGGCAATAATGCCAGATGCCGAAAAGGCTTTTGATTCCCTAGAGTGGCCTCTTTTGTATGCAACACTCAACAAACTCGGTTTTCCTGGCAATATCAGTGCCCTGGTCCTCCTTCTGTATACCCATCCTGTGGCGCGCCTCCGTCTCAATGGAGAGCTCACAGAACAGTTCCCCCTGTTGCGGGGTACCAGGCAGGGATGCCCTCTCTCGCCACTTTTATTTATAATTGCCATGGATCCTCTAGTGAGACTCCAGCGGGGAATTAGATTTCATCGGGGTCCCCTTCTGGCCTCGTTATATGCGGATGACATTCTGCTTTTCGTGCGTGACACGGCTGTTAATCTTTCTCCAATAATACGTGAGGTGGTCTGTTTTGGAGCTTTCTCTGGACTCGTCATTAACTGGACTAAATCAGAGGTCTTCCCATTGACTGATGCTAGCCTGCCTTTTGCACTTGACTTCCCGCTACGCTGGTGCGACGAACCCCCCAGATATCTCGGTATCCTGTTGCATCGCACAGCTTCTGAAGTGATCCGTATTAATTACGGCCCTGCCATGGACAACTTATCCACACAAATCGACCGTTGGATGACGCTTCCGTTGTCAATTGCTGGCAGGATAGCCATTATCAAGATGGTTGTTTTGCCGCGCCTGCTTTATCTATTTTCAAATATCCCCATTCCGCTTACCACTATATTTTTTGCAACATTTAGAGGCTTGTTGACTCCGCTGGTTTGGGCTGGAGGACACAGGCACACTATGCTTATTTTTGGTACCATCCTGATGCGCGACTGCAGTATCTAAAGCCTGAGCACTGTCAGGCTCGCCCCTGCCCCCTCTCTGCTATCTTACTGAAGGGCCTCACAAGGACAACAACGGGAATAAACACATTACAGACCACTTAGTGGACCTGGGAGAGACTTCGTCAATATTTGAAGGCTGACCGCCTGTACTGCCCGCACCTGCCATTATCAAACAATCCGTGGGTATCCCCAACCACCGAAAGGTTAAAGCAACGTGCACTC
The DNA here is from genome assembly GCA_963921515.1 of Calotriton arnoldi. Classification (NCBI taxonomy): domain Eukaryota; kingdom Metazoa; phylum Chordata; class Amphibia; order Caudata; family Salamandridae; genus Calotriton; species Calotriton arnoldi. Next base: position 1,083,607 of record CAWUFW010000952.1, on the reverse strand, counting down.
TCACGCTGCCAAATTCGGGTGGTTGGGGATGCGTTTATGGAGGGTCAGGTGCGATCGGTTGCGGACATGGTGGAGAATCGCGGCATATCCATACTGGACACATTTCTAATACACAGGACTAGTGCCTCTCTAATTGCTGCAATACGCCCCTCAGTGCTGGAACCACAGGATTTCCCTCCCTTATTCACTATAGTTACATCGCCCGATAGCATGCACTTGGTCTTCCGGCTGTACCACCTTCCCCAGACTTCGCCCTAAGGGTGGGCGGGGGGCGCGGGCGGCTTGGGAGGCGGATTTGGGGCATCCACTGACAGACATAATGTGGACATTTTGCTGCAAGCAAACACGCTATATTTCCAATAACTACAGGCATAAGCTTCTCAACTTTAAATATATACATAGGGCCTATGTCACACCAAGCTTCTTGCTAAAATGGATCCCACTAGACCTGACTACTGTCGGAAATGTGCAGCACTGCATGCTGACTTCATCCATCTAGCGTGGAACTACCCCCCGGTCCTGGCGTTCTGGGAAGCAATCTTTGATCATCTAACACTGATGGTGAACTCAGAGTTATAACCTTCCCCACTGTTGGCATTGTTGGGATATGTCCACCCACTGGGGACTGGAACATGCCGCTTTCCTGCTATCGCCTTATTACTGGCCAAGAGACAGGTATCCCTGCACTGGGGGGGGTCTTACACCCTGACTGTGAAGGCATGGTCGAGAGACCTGATGTATTGCGATACCACTGGTGATGTTTATGCGGAATTGATACCCCTCGCCTCCCGACCCAAAAACATTTGGCAACCACTCCGTGCCTATCTGCTGTCACACTCTGAACTCACAGATAGAAAGGCTTTGGCGCTCTTCTCACGAAATGCACCAGCTGGCATATATGGTAACGCATAACATCTGGATTGTACGCTCATGTAACCCTGCATTGTTGTTGTTTGTTTTTAGAGATTGGTTGTGAATTTGCCATTGATATATCGCATGCCATCTGCTAAAATGGACATGATATGTATTATCTTTTTTACGGCGAATGTGCTCTTTGCTGTTGTACTTGAGAAATGCCAATAAAAACAGAAATAAAAAAAGTGCTCCAGAAGCACTGTGAAAGGAAAAAGAAATGCATTGATTGATTGACTGGTTTATATACTGTGTCATTCATTACTTAAATATAAAATCAATCAAAAACAAGCAATAGCAGTCAATGAGATGAAAACATCCTATCTCAAACAAAGAAGGGTCTACAAGAGAGGGAACAAAGCGGGGAAACTCCTGGCCTGGCTTAATAGCCAGGAAGAGGAACAAAGATATGTGAAGGAAATTAAGGTTTCAGACTCCTGTAAAATAATAGGAGATATGGAAATTGCAGAAACCTTTGCAGAATACCTACAAGATTTACCACTGAACCTTTACTGGACTACTCCACCTTCTAGCTCAATGAGTTGGTCTCACTTGCACTTTAAGTAGCACTTTGTTATTTTACAGCTCACGTGGCTTTAGTAATGTGAAATAGATGGTCAGCACTACGAGTCTAGTCTCACATTAAGAATAGTATGGATACAGAGTTAAAGATCCTCTTATGTTGCTATTTGGTGACACAAAATAAGTTTTGAATATCCACTCATTACTGTGCCAGGTAAACTCTTGACACGTTTTAAGCTGTGAGACTCAGAATTGCTCATGCACTGAATTTACATTCCTCATAACCAATATCAATATGACTTACTGCTACAGGGTGTGTCAGGATGAGCAGGTATAAAAATATCTGAATCTTTTTAGAACATACAACTAAAATATGAGCATTACAGGCCCTGTGAAGCGAAATGTCTTTGCAAACTAGAGACCCACTTAAAGAACTTTCACAGTTTGAACCGCTGAGAAAAACGTCAGTGTCCCCATTCCTACATCGAAATCTGTACAGCAACTCCCAGTACTCGTGTATGTATCCTTCTCCTAGCGCTTCATGTCTGCCTACCTGGTAATACTGGAGACAGTTCTGAGATAGGAATGTCGTGACTGGCAGAATAATATACCCATGGATTAACCATTCTGTGGAAGGTAACTCAGCCACTGTAAAAGGTAATTAGTCCAATTTTTCAATGTGCAACATGGTATATTTTGCATCTCTTCGTGCCATTATCATCTGTCTTTCTGTTATATTGTATACAGAGAACAGAGTTGTGCTGTTGATGTACCGCCAGGGAATGTGGCCAGAACGCAATGATTGTAGCGTCCAGCTTAATAATAGAATGGATCGCAATTGCGATTGTCCATGTTGTAGAATAGACAAATCCTGTTCCATTATATCTATTGCAGAAGACACAATGTTGCCCAGTGAATAAATTCTAGATGATAGTGTGGTCATACCAATGTCGACCACTGCCAAAGCCTTTTCTAGGTTAACCTTGTCAATCTAACATAGTCTCTCAGCAGCCTCCTGTTGAGACATTTTCCATAGCTCGTTGTAAATAGCATACAAGAAACACTTCTGACGTGGCTTCTGGGGACCTAACAAAAAATCCCTAAGATCCATGTCATCTGAGAGAAGAAATACGTGTTGTTTCACTTGGGTCAGTGTCGAGGTCTTTAGCCACTCTAGACTTCCCAACACTGTAAGATGTCACCACCTCGAGTGTTCTGATTGTACATAATGCTGATCAGGCCTATGGATACTAAACCCTTTTGTAGTACCCCTGAATCTTGAGTGACACCTATTTGTGTTGATAGGCCAAACCAACCATCCCTTCCAATTGGGGTCTAATGAATTGTAAGAACCATTGTGTAATATGGCATCTAATGTATCCTCACTTTGTAGTGTATAGTTTTGCCAACCCTCAAAGTGTGTAAGTGAGGGAATCTGAGGTGTGTTCAAATCCTTGATCCTGGCTAGTCCAAGACAGGAAGTCTGTTGAACTGTGTCATTCAGGAAACTCATTTGATGTGGTATGAGTCATGCTCTAAATAAGGCCTCAGTTCCCTGAACTTGCCAATCTTTAGTCCCTCAGACAGATTTTGTGTCTATAGTGTCCCTCCAAAAGTCAAAACCCTATAAAGACAGTTGGGAAATAAAGGAGTATATCAGCTTAGTGTTAGTGAGCATATTTTTCTATGCAGGTGTAGATGCAAGTCTATAGTAATAAGAGGTCAGGTCTGACGTGTTAAACCTAGAAAAATAAGCAAACTTCTGTACAAATGTGGTTGAACTACCTTTCGACAGTGTTGGGCAGTGTTCCCATTGATGGTAAGTGAAAACATTTTGTGGGATACTTGCTTTGTGCAAAAAATGGTGACCATCGTGTTGATAACAAAACATGGTGCCAAAATTAGATGTACTGTCATACAATTCATCATTTGAAAATGCAGCGGATTGTTCTGAATCAGATAGCATAGTATGCACAGTTTCAATGTCCCAATCATCAGAAAGAGTACTAGAGGTGATGCTATCACTAAGAGAAAATGTAAATAAATGTGGTATTCTTCACAGTTGAGTAGGACCATACACATCATAAGAAACTCTATCCCATACTATTCCTTCAGGAACTGGAACTTCTGTAATGTTCACCAAGGACAAGTCCCTCTGTTCACGGTGTGATGATGCGTGCGGTTTAAAGACCAAGTTCACATGTTGTACTGCAGAGCATTCTGGAAGGTAATGTCCATTCAGTAGCAAGAAAAAGACAGTCACTATACCAATCCAAAGGACTAGGAACAGTAGACCAATTGTAATCCAGAGCTATAGCCAAGGAAATACAAAGAAAGTCTTTTTCAGCCAAAGGTAGAAATCAAAAATTCTTTTTTTGTGAGGAACAGGTGGTGGCGGTAACTTGGGTTCACTTGGATCAGATTAGAAATCGTCAAAAACGATGAAGTAGTCAGGCGCAGTCCGATCTATCTTTGGTAGCTCAGCAGGTTTTGTAGAACTGGCAGTGGCCTCAGTTCGAGACCTATTCACATACACGTCGGATTTAGGCCGAATCGAGCTCTGTGTTTTATTTGTAGTTTCATGTTGTTCAATTTCAACAGGTACAAGTTGCATTCCATTGTTGGTAACTCCTTCACTTCGCGAAGTGGAGTCTCCAAAAGTTATTAATCTTTCCATCTGAACTTCCTGTGTGGTAGCAAGAGGAGATCGGTTGCTACCCAGGCGCCCACGCGGCCTACTGTTGAGTATCGGCCACATAGTGTGGTTTGATCAGATCAACTGAGACAAATCTCTTGTCTTTGCAGCCGGCAAGAGGCGGAAGAAGTACTGTTCTTGTTCCTTCACAAACAGGACAGGTACAGGCGCTCTGTAAGATGGTCCAAATTCTTTTTTGTCCAATATCTTTTCTCTGACCAGGTCCCCAATCTTCGGGATCCAGGCAGGTGTTTCCAGAACAGCTTTCACTTCTCCAGTCGTGGTGTGTTTTACTTGGACGTTGCTTTGTAATGCCCAGAATTAACTGAGTTCCTGTAAAACAGCCAAACGATCACTGATGTCAAATGGTTTTCAATCCGCCACTGTGCTGCCACAGTCGAGGTCTGGTACCCACATTCTTATCCCGAACAAGACTTCATATGGAGTACGTCCCCCAGGGAACTTCTTGGCATGTTGTTAAGTGCCCTCTGGACCCCATATAGGTGATTGACCCAACTGCCACCCGAGCCTAATACCCTAGCTGTTAAGGATTGCTTTAAGTCACGGTTCTTCCTCTCCACAATCAAATTTCCCTCGGGAAGATAAGAGGAGGAGTAAAAGGCCACACCCAAACTTCCCATGACTTTTGTAAGCTCATGAGTTAAACGCAGGGCCATGGTCTAAATGTAACGTGCCAATTGCATATGTCCCAAAAAAGACTCGTAAATCCTTTATAACGGTTCGGGCGTCAGCTGAGCGCTGAGGCCAAACCCACAGGAATCTAGAGCATGAATCCACTGCCACCAAGATGTACTTGTAAGCCTCGTCAGATTATAAGGGGCTGCAGTGGTCCAAATAGACACATGCAAGAGGTCTGTCTGATACCAGTAGTGGTGTTTGCGGTGGGCGTGCTACGGTGGAACCTTTCATCTGCTGACAGATGTCGCACTTGAGGACAAAACCCTTGGTCTGTTTAGTAAGATCTGGCCACCAATAACGCTGCTTCAGCAGTGAAATAGTCGCAGCGATACCGGAGTGTGCTGAACCCAGACCCTAGTGTGCAGCTAGAATCCTAATCTGCGATCTATGTTTGGTATTACTCTATCCCCCACTCCTGGAATTTGAGCATACAGAATGTTTTGCGCATCAAACTTGTAGGAGTACTTGAGTGGAAAACCTTTTGGCAAGGCTGAGCTGCTGCACATAGCGTTCACAGCTATCATTATCTGTACATCTTTCCTCGTGCTAGAACGAGTGATTGCAGCAACGGCAGCTGTTCGCACTGTTGCCTTGGCGGCTTAATCAGCCAATGAATTCCCTTCAACGTGCACACCAACACGCTGATGACTCAATGTGTGAATTACATGAGCCTATGGCAAGCGTTTATTCAGCTCTGCCACCTGTTCCCAAAGCAACTTGTGCTTTATTGTGCAACCTTTGGAATCTCTAAACCCATTCTGTCCCGAATAGTGAAGATATTCATTGTATGATTGGACATAATAAAACGAATCGTACACAATGAGTGTGGAGAATTCCCGATCCATATTTTTTAGTGCCAGTATCAGGGTATTTAGCTATGCCGGCTGTGCTGTGCAATCTCCTAGAGACTGCGTCTGTGTATTGCTAGGACGGAACTTACCGTCCTGCATACATCCCTTCACAATTGCACATGCTGCGCTGTATTGCTGTTTACTTCCTACAGCAGGCTAGGCAGATCCTTCAGTATAAATGATGTATTCATACTGGTTTAGAGGCTTTATTTCATTGGGGAGAGGATATTCTTGTTCGTACTGCAGAAATGCTTGTTTTTTTAATGTAGAATCAAATTTGTAGTCTACATCTGTTGCAGTGAGAGAATTAGCCCTTTGTATCCATCGCAGATGCAGTGCTTTTGCGTATGTAACGCTTGCTTTGGCAACAGCCTCTAAGGTTGGTACTGGAGTCACGACAATTATGCGTTTCCCCTGTGCTGGTGCTCTTTCTCTCACGTCAGTATCTTTTCTGTGGATGCAAAACGCATTTCAGTGTTTGTGTACAAATGTGATTTCTACGCTATGGGTACCATTTCGCCTTCGTTAAAGGTGAGGTAAGTGTACCCTGATTGACCCGCGACTACACGGATCACCAAATTAGTGGTATTTACACGTGTGTCAGGCCTGATTAGGTCATAGAAAGGTTTAACCCTTTCAGCAAAATTCAAAATGTATGTTCTGCCAAAATTTAGGAATCCTAAAAATGGATTGTAAACTTTTCAGAGTCTTTGGAGGTTGGAGCAGCGCAGATTTTTCTAAACAATTAGCTTCCAGGCTTTTCCCTTCACTTGATAGCTCATATCCCAAAAATCGGACATTGAGGCGGGCAATTTTAGATTTTTTAAAGTTTAATTTGTAGCCCACAATGGCGAACCCCAGAATTAGGTTGTTCACCCTGTTCAAGTGTTCCAATAACTCATCAGTGGCGGCTCCACTAAGCGGTGCCCCACTGCTCAAAAGGGAAAATAAAATTATAATTACTTATCGTTATTATCATTTTATTTTCCCTATAGCAGTTAGTGGAGGGGCGGGGCTGGCCAGAGAAGGGGAGGAGTGGTGTGCACTCCCTAAGTGCGCATGAACTGTTTGGCCGGCCCTCTTGGGCCGACCAAACAGTTCATGCACACTTTGCATGTTCCTATCAGGCTGCATTACACAGCCTGGTCAGGAACATGCACAGGCTTCCTGTTCCAGTCTGAGCGTCGCTGCACTGCACTGTTGTGATTGGCTCCGGGGAGCGTGTCTGCCCGGGTGCTTCCTGCAGCTGCAGGCCGGGACAGGAAGATTAGTGGACGAGGACGGAGGAGAGGCGGCGGCCGGCCTTTGAAGGTAACCCTTTTTTTTTTGCATTTCTCTCCCCCGCGCCTCACCACCTTGTCCGGTAGCAGCCGCTACTGTAACTCATTGTCTGTCAGGTAAATATAATCTACGTAGGACAATGCCTCCTCATCAGAAATTTGAAGTAACTCTGTTACTCTTGCCATTCTTATACCCTTGGGGCAGTCTACAGAATTGACCTTAAAGCCGAGGTCCGAGAATACTGTCAAATATCTGCTTCCAGGTGCTATATTTTGGCAGAAGAAACCATTCAAGATATCTAGTGTTGTTTTGTATTTTTTCTGCACAATGTTATTCTTTAATACGGCACTGTGTGCATTTTGTACTGCAAATGTTCGTGTGCATGTGTTCAAATGCATTTAGTGTAAAATTATACGGTATGAATTGTCGGGTTTCATTACAGGGAAAACAAAGGATTATTCATTGAAGAGGTGCAGTTTTCAATCACACCTTGGTATTCAAGTTGATCTAAGATCTCCGTGACTGGTTTCTTTACATCATGTTTTAATGGGTACTGTCTCTGTGGCGTAGAAGTAGATTTTAGTGGAATTTCATGGAGAGGTGACTCAGCATCCCACCCTACATGATTGCGGTAAAGTGCGGGAGCTAGCGCCAACACCCACTACTGCGAGTATGAATGTTTAGGTGACTCTGGAACGAGGTCGGAGAAAGCGGGTAAAATTACTCCATAAAGAACTCAGGCGGCCAATCTTTTTCAGCCAAATGGATGTTGTATCCATATGTTAAGTCCTCCCAAAAGAGACCTTTCACTTTCCTGGGTATGTCCCCCTCCATTTGGAGTGTAATTTTGTATAAATGATGTGGGACACTTACCCTTGTATCCGGTGTCTACACCGTGATATGTTCATTCAACGCTGCTGTCACCAGAAGTTCCATTAGGTTCTGGCAAGCTATTGTTACTTCTGTTGCGCTGTTTAGCACCGTCGGAGCCCATTCCCTGTTCAGTAGCAGAGTCCTCAGTAGCCTGGGCATTTCTTATTTTAAGGCCAGCTACCTTCTTTTTAAATTGAGGTTTAGTTTTGGGTTTATCTTCTTGTTTGTTAATGTAGTCTGAAGTGCGATGGTTGTCTTTTGGCTTGACTCGCTCTTCTGATCTGTGTTCTGACCGTCCTTCCCTCAAAGAAGTTTTTGATGAACCCAGAAAAGAACGAGAGGAACGTGTATCGGTATCCTGATATTATCACGGTTCCTAAGGTTATACCTCTTGTCAGAGGGCTCCTGTTCAGGAGACCCCCCGTGATCGTGATGCATTCTGCTTAGTATTTTTTGATAGTTTGTTATCCCATTTCTTTTTAGAAGAATCTGGTGATTGCTTTGAGTTGTCCTTTTCAGGATTACTCGTTATTTGTGGTTTTCCAGGTCTAGATCCCAAGTTATCTCTACCCAGCGAAGCATAGGTTTCTTCGATAATCTTAGGTAGTTCTCACTTCTATTGTGCAGGAGTTAACTTCCCTCAGGCGTTGGCATATAGTCACCGCTGCTGCCTCCCCTTTTATGTTACCTAACATAATTGTTGATACCTGGGCAAAACTGAATATCAGTTACATCCCTAAGTCCAGGGCAGGTTCTGCCCCGTACTCATTTTGTATTTGCTTCAATACTTCTGGTATGACTGCTATTGAGGGGGTACCATGAGTTCTGGTATAAACGGCAGCGAAAAGTGTACCAGAAGTGGTACAATCCTCTTTCAGGGGGAGCTATTCCCATTGACAAGCAAAATGTTAGTATTCTGTGTTTTTCCTGCGGGCCCTTATGGGGAAATACAGCTTCAAGCGGTGCTATTTTCCATGCTATCCAGAACGGCATTTGCTCACGTTTGGTGGGCATTCTTCCCATAATCGCGTTCAGCGTTTGTGGGCTGATATTTGTCGTAGTCATTTGAGGTTGACCAGCTTGAGTAACCCTTGCAGGTTGAATTGTAAGTGTTCGCATTACGAACTGTGTAAGGTTTCTGTATAGTTTTACTACATCTCTGTACAGTGTACGTGATTCTGCTGCTTGCAATGTATCTATTTCTGGATGTGGTGTGTAAGCAGCTAGGACAGGCCAGGTCGCTCCTTCGCTGCTAAGCGGACCGAGTCTCACATTTTCTGTGGTGTGGGGGAGGAGGCCTTTAAACCAATTAATATGCTCTTGGTAAGTTAACAGGACTTCTACGTCCACGTATGGAGAGTATTCTTGAGGTGTCTGATCTTCAATGTAAGTGTGAAACAACTTTGTGCGTGCATTTGCAGGCGGGAATATGACCCAAGAGTAAAATACCTCTGTACTGAACACCTCGTGTGTTTCAATCACCATTGCTGGGAGGCCGTATTCCACTAATTTCATAGTAATTGCATGTCTGCGATTTTCAGTAATGTTAAGCTCAACTTCCTGATCTTCTTCTACTGTATTCGCAGCGCTGTCTTCAGGGACAGACATTGTGGGAGGAAGTAGTAAGGAAAAGAGATAACGTTTTGCACAATGTGGGGAACTATAATCCTTCAAGCTTGAAAAACCTACAGCCAATACATAGGATATACCTACTCAGCTGCAGCGGATTTCCCTTCCCACTCCAGACGTCTCTGGTTAAAGATGAGTAGGGGTCTCTGAGAAAGCACGACTGAACTACTCCGATTCGACGGTTAAATAAGAACCAAACCAATGTTGGCTGTGCCATGTCGTGTAGTTCCTAAAAAATACATAGGATCTGCGCTTTTGTATGTAACATAAACTAAAGGATTTGTGTCACGACTGATTCCGGACACCCCCACAGTATATGTCAGCCTATAGAATCGCTAGCTCACAGTGCCACCATAAGCCCCCTAATCTTACCAAGGAGCGAATAGTTTCTGGCAACCATCAAACAAGACAACCCTTGATCCTTCAGGGATCGTGGAAACAGTACAGTACTTTTCGCTCAGTCAATCGTGCTCACTTAGTCTCACAGAGATACACAGAATAAACGTTGGGGACGTTTTCAATGAGTATTTATTGAACCAGCATCATTCTAGTATAAAACTTGTTTCCTACGACAACCATTAGACAGAAGCAAATGTAAAAGATTACAAGCACCAACGGAGTAAATAGAAGGTAGAATTCTACCATGGTGCTGAAACAGTGAATATATGCAGGCATATAAACATGACAGTAATCAAGCGTACTTCTACTATGCGAACCCTACCTAAGTCTACCTAGCATGTATTTGGTTGTAAAGACAAGAATCCCATAAGAACGAGCCAACCCCATTACCTGATGGGAGAGAATGAAGGACCCAGTCTTGGTCACGAGTTGGACACCCAGCAAGGGATGTCAGACAGCTGCATGTCGAAGCTTCAGCTTGCAGGACCCCAGTGTCAGCGTGGAAGCATCTCCTCTGCTTATCTAGTGATGGTATGGTTCTTTTATACCATAAAGATAGCCTCGGGGTTCCTACCACAATCGATATGTTGTGAGTACGATTATGTAAATGGGCCTAAATCAATACTTGCAAGTAGTTCTGTCGCCCTAGGATGAAGATGACCATGACTTTTATACAGAGTATATTAATCCTATTATGTACATCATGTGCAGGGGACTTTTCTAAGAATCCACATGCATAATAAATTAGGCTGGTTTCAAGGAAACCAATCGACATATATTCAGCACATAACTGGGTAAAAGGTCAGTGCTAGAACCGTTATGCAGAGCAAGGTAGGACAAATGTAGGTGAAAGGTCGTTTTGCTACTTAGGCCTAGGTTGGGGTACATAAAACAAGAAAAACCATGAACCAGCAAAGACCTCTAAAAAGTTCTAAAAGAGGTTGGGCTGAAAAAGGGTTGGTCGTGCCATCTAAGGAATGGGTGTTATCTACTTTGTGCAGCAAATGCTGCCATAAAATACACACAAATACAGTTGACATGAAAACTTTATTTAAAAAAAAAAAAAAAAGATAAACAATTCATTGTTTACCATGATTGTCTTTAATGGATGGCCAGGTGGATGATGGTGAAAAGGATTGTGCTGTGGTGCAAGTGAGTGAAGTAACACAAAGAAACATATTCCAGGAAGACTACATTAAGCATACTGAAAAAGACAATGGCAAATTCCAATGCTTATATTTAGAATAGTATCGGGTAATGTTGATAACAAGAGATATATTTAAGAGTGTATTTAACTAAATTTAGCAAGTACTTCCTGGACATCTCTTAATGACATCCACAATGAAGGAGAGGCACAGTGGTTAATTTGCATTCAAAGATAAAGAGTAAATCAATGCAACTGGGTGTACTACTTAAATCAATTATATTTTATTTGAAACTTAATGATTATACAAGGGGTTCCTACAGGAAATGGTACTTCAAAGGTATTGATGACAAGGACAATAGGTTCTTAACATTGACATATCACTAGTCATCAGTACTCAAAAACTCAATTCCCACACGTCAACAAAGTAGAGACTGTCCTAAACATACCAACAAAGTCTCCTGGATTTGATATTAACAGAACCTAAAAGATAATGGGTTAAAGCGTCAACATTTCTGTCTCCGCTGAGATGAATTCACGAGACCATCATCAGGACAAGATGTTTCAGAAGATCCAAGACCCTTAGGCACAATAATCTGGGATCATCTGTCCAAAAGTTGAAGTCACCTTTCACTTTAGTAGAAGTGGCAAAGTAAGTAGTGAGATTGTGTAAGGTCAAAGGGAAATCCAAGACAAAATCATATCAATAAGTCAAAAGTGCAGGGACAGTAAAGTCTGTGTGGAGAGTTCTGAAAAAGAAGAATTTCTACTGCAGACAAGGATTGGATAGATGCTGAACAATGAGCTCAAACGATGGCCGGACTGCTACCACCTCTTCCATCATCAGGGCAGTTAGATGAAAAATGCAGTAACCAGTTGGAACAGCTTGTATTATTTCCATACCAGTTGTAAAGGTGAGCCAAGACACCAGGATCAAAAAAATATCTTAGTTTTTCTTTCAGGTCACACTTCTACCTTACCTATTAGTAATACTCAATTTTGGGATCATATTTGTTCACATTTGAATTCTACTAAAGGGTGTATTAACCATTAATAAATATTTTAACTTTAATTGAACACCTCTTATTTGTAATTATTTGATATACATTTATTAAATGATATACACATATATATATAATTTACTATGCTAAAATGTTTCTGATATTTGGATTGAGATATATATATAGATAGATATATATATATATATCTCGCTCCTACTTCAAAAGGACCAGCACTCTCGTTGAGTTAATCTCAGTTATGGATTTATTCGCGCACAAAATTAAACAACAAACGCGTTTCGGCGTGAGCCTTTGTCAGTGTCGACGGGCGCCGTTACTTTGACCTTATTTATGTTACAATCTGTCGCATAAGAAAGTATAGAAGGACAATCATATTAACTCATCCATGGGGGCCATCTTTGAATGTGCAAATTCTCGATTCAATCATAGCCCTTGTATTAATTTATCATACAAAACACTTCGTGCATGTATTTGCAGGCAGATAATTCATTAACATTAAATGTTCTTAATATCCAACTCAATTATTATCGTTTATAATCAGCTCTTAACATTTAAACAATCTTGGACAGCGGACACATGCCCCAAAATCTGATACTCAAAACAATATACCAAATCATCATGCATGCAATATTGCATTTGATTATCAAAGTGCAATGTGCTTTTTTTCCCCACAGTAAATACTCGACTGTCAAAATCCCGTGAATGCAATATTATGCCATATCGGTACCTCGTCCTTAATTATTTATGTGTATATCACTATAGAGATTCTCAATCCAGTAATGTCCCCTCTCTTATTTAATAAATTCTGGGTGGTTGGTAATCTCTATATTCGCACTCAGTTTAAAAAACTTTATTAAGCCCTGGATGGGCATTGGTTCATCATTTGGGGTGTCCTTCACTTTTGTATAATACTGTCCTAAAACTGATATTCTTACACTACGTACACCTGTCTCCACGCATTAAACAAGTCACCTTGTGTTGTCCTTCTCTATACCTGCCTGAAAGCTACTCTCTTCTAATATATATATATATATATATATATATATATATATATATATATATATATATATATATATATATATATATATATATATATATATTTTGAGCCATCCATTAAATCTTATTTGCAACTTCCAGGAGCGTCCGAGTTATTTTCTGTAACAGCAGAAGAATTTATTAGTATATATATATATATATATATATATATATATATATATATATATATATATATATATATATATATATATATATATATATATATATATATATATATATATATATGGTATCACTGACAATCCAACAAGGCATATTTCCAGCACAAGGATTGTATATATCTCCACCCTCCAAACATGAAGGAGACGTGCACTCTGGTGCTGAAATAAATCCAGGTAGGTGTTAGACCCATTCGGTTTCTGGCTGGCTGGGACGCACCGAAGCCAGACAGAATCCACCGTCCTAGATGGGATGAGTACGATACACTCGTGCGATAACCTGCGCTCACCCTTTGGTAGCTTGGCACAGTGCAGTCTGGCTTATCCTCAGGGTCAAAGTGTAAAGTATTGGCACAGCACAACCCTACCAACACACTTGTTACACTACAAAAAGACTCCACATCATATATATAAAACACTGGTATTTGTATTACAGACATTGAAATCAAAACAACATACACATCTTATGTATGCTTTACAGTCATATGCAACTGGCAAACTTTACCATTAGCAGCAGAACAGCCTGAACATATATGTACCAGTCATCGGTATGCACTTGCCCCGTTATACCCTCAGCCTCGTTAGCAACATAAACCCATGTGCATAGTTCCCCGAGGTGTTCAAGATCCAAGCAATCCCTACCTCATCAAAAACATCAGAAACATATATGCAGGCTGTTCAGAGGAATTCCACTTTTCCGCTATCACATTAGCATAAAACACAACATTTCTAATTTTGCATACCCTGTACAGTGTAATGGTCAAGCAATCACAGGTTTTGATTCTGTCTCTTGACCCAGCCCCTCAGCCAACGATACACGTTGCGCCTGCTGGAGACACTTTGATGAGGTTGTCGGGACCACGAGTTACTTGATTTCGTCCATACAAATTAGGCCATCAAGGCACCCATCGGCACCTTCACGAATGTGGGATAACTATCCCCCGTAGGCAAAAGACTGACACCGAAAGCAGGTGTGCTTCCAAGCTGGAGAAATGTATCCTGCCAGGTGGAGGTGTGAGCTACAGTTGCTCCAGGCAGCCAGCTATGGGTGCACACAAGACACAACGAGACGCCTTGGGTCCAGTCATGAGTTACCAACAACAGAGTACCTTGTGGCGTGGGTCTGGTGAGAGGGAGTCGGTGATCTCAGACTGAGGCTGCGATGTCAGGCACTGTCAGCCTCCCAATCTGGAGGTCGGAGACAGTCTAGGCTTCCAGCTCAGGTCCCGCAAACTCAGTAAACATCCCCCAACACCCCATCAGACACAACACACTATGAAGTGCGAGGTAGCACAGGTTTTCGATTGCAAGCTCGGGTCCCTTGGACTCAGCAAACTTCCCCAGCACTCCTCGAACTCCTCGCGTTGCGGAACCCCGGGTGGGCCACTGATCTTTACAAGCGCATTCCTCTGCACAGTGTGATTACTGCATACGTTGGGATGGACCTTGTCCTAACCGACAAGAACTTCCATCCGTTTCCACCGCACCCTGCATGGTCCTTACGATTTTGTGGTAACGAGGAGATCCTTTCAGTCACTGGGATCTCGTGGACAGGCGGCCTGCCAAGCGGCCCTTGGAGAGTGCTTAGGGACCTGTGCCATGACAGTTGGCAATTAGCTGCAGGCCAGCAACATCCAGGTAAAATCCACCAAGTGTTGTGCTCTTCCTGGAGCACAACACGCTCAGGCCACTACAAGTCTGTGGATAAACCAGTTGCAGTCCATCCTGCCCTAAGGTCCCTCTTGTCGATGTCCCAGCGTCAAACCAGCATAGCATGGCTCTAATCCCAAAAGCTTCTCTAAACTTCTGAGGATAGAGCCCCAGTAGTTATACCCACGATGGTCTTTGAAGCTGAGATCAGTTCAAAAGGCCACCTTTGAAATGTACAGGCCGCCCTCTAAATGTAATCCTGTCTGCCATCCTACCCAGGGAGGCTTGATCAATATCTTTAGGGGGCGAGGACCCTGACCTTTGGAATGCAGGTGCCAATTCCACACCTTCTTTTCCGTCCTCGGAAGGCCCCTCAGAGTCAGAGGTCTGCAGTTTCCCTTGAGTACCCCTAGTTTATGGCCGTCTATCAGGAATGCACAGATGTAGCTGTCTCCCCAGCACCCAGATGTGGACTGGAGGCACGGAGACAGGCACACAGAGCTACGAGCATAGAAATGACCACTTTCCCCAAAATGTAATTTGCACATTAGTAATGTGAAATTCACTCTAACTACCGGAGAGGATTTGCCATTAGTAATCCATCTATACTAAACACCATACTGCTACTCTTCTGCACGTAGGATATACAGGTCAATAGCCTTTCCACAGATCCCCCATGTCAATCAATGCGAGAAGCAGGCCTCACAGTATTGAACACACCATCCGGTGTTATTCACTCCAAGGGCATGAAGCGCGCACGTGCACATGCCCTCCCTCTTCCCTACAACGCACCCTGCCCCCAGGGAGTACTCAGATGTAGTGAGAGACATGCAGAACTTTGGCAAGTAGCTTTTAAATGGCATGCTGAGTAACAGTAACCTTTGCACACAGGCCCTGCCATGGCAAGCCAGTGGCACGTTTAAAGAGCTACCTCTGTGGGTGGCACAACCAGTGCTGCAGGCCCACGGAGTAGCATTTGAGTTACATGCCCTAGGTATGGGTCTTACTACTGGACAAGGGACTTACAGTTAACTCAAATCAGCCAATCAAGTATAAACCAATCACCAGTATGTAGATGACAAGCACAGTGCTTTGGCACTGAATGGCAGTGTTAAAGCACTCAAAAGTCCTAAGACTACCACGTAGATCTGCAGAAAACCAGGAGGGACAAAAGCAAAAAGTCGAGGGAAAGCACCCCAGAAAGGGCCATTTCAAACAGTAAGCTTGAGTGTAAGCGTTTAATCAAGTGCAATCACCAAGCCATACAAACAACCAAACGTGTTTCGGCATAACCCATGCCTTGCTCACGGGTAGAACTACAGAGTTCTCAGCACCATGTAATAGACAAGTGCAACATAAATGATGGGTTAGAGGAACCAAAACAAGTAAATCCATATTGGCCATCTTAACAGGACACTGATCTGTTAGCATACATTAAGAATGCAAAAGAATATAAGTATATCAATGTAAAAATACATGGTCAGCAAGATTAAACAATCCCAAATATATATATATACATTTAAAGAAATGTGAAACTCATATAGGAAAATGTTGTGGCATTATTCAGTAGTTGCATATAACATTTTGTGATGCTCGGTAGAGGACAGTACAGCTTGAACTCCTGCCCAATAGGGAAAGGATCTAATGTGAATAGCTGCATCTATTGAATAAACAACGCTCTCTTGTTACAGTAGTAAAGGGTGTAATATCAAACCAGGGTGGCTGGAATATATAATATCTATATATATATAGCTATATATATAGATATTATATATTCCAGCCACCCTGGTTTGATATTACACCCTTTACTTCTGTAACAAGAGAGCGTTGTTTATTCAATAGATGCAGCTATTCAAATTAGATCCTATATATATATATATTCACTGAAAAAACCATAGGTTTCAGGGGCGTTATAGTTAGTTGGACATTTCACTCGTACAAAACCATAGAAATTCCCCCGTTATAGTTAGTTCAGCTAACTATAACTCGCGCGCCCGCAATGCACTGCTGATGACGTCACATATTACATCACTGATGACATGGTCAGTGACATCACTCATGACATCACTGATGAGATCTCAAATGACATCACTGATGACATCACTGATGACATCATCCTTGTGATAGAGTGGCAGACCTCCTCTCACCCTAATATAACCTTTGATACACACACTCAAAAATACAAACTAACATTTTCAAAACAATGGACATACCAATACCAGTTACAACACACCTATTCAGTAATTCCAAGATCTACACACACATCCACTCATTCACCAACAGTCCCTATACAGTCACTCTTCATATGTACTCATACACCTATACATCCTGTTACACACCGCCACTCATCCATAGAGTTACTCACACACATAGTCACACATGCAAACAAAGTATCAAACATCCATTTACTTGCATATACAGTTATACACACACTACCACACTTACTTCTACAGAAACTTACACATACTTACTCTCTTAAACAATCACTTATAGAAACACCTACTTATTTGTACAGGAACTCTTCCAATCTCACTCTCACATATACTCTCACATATACTCACTTATATACACCAATACTCACATATACTAGTTTAAAACATATGTAGTTACTCATAAAGACACTATTGAGACAGTCATTCACTCACTAACACACCCATACACATACTCATCCACCTATACAGTCCTGCACACATGCTGTCTTCAACACATACAAACAGTGAGTCACTCATTCATGCATCTATGCACTAAGTAATACCCCCCACCGAACCATACAGACACTCAAAGACACTCATACTGATACTCAAAAAACCAACTAATAACCCATATAGACACTCATTTAGCTACTCACCAACCCATGCAGCCACTTATACACAAAGTGAGAGACTGATACAGATATTTTCATATTTAAACATTACTCACTAACCCATGTAATCACTAAGATACACTTAGTCAGTTATACAATCAATTTAAAAAAAAAAAAATCATCCATTTAGACACTTATATACCCATTTATTTTTCCATCGACCTTGAGATATACATATATAAAACATATTTAATTTTCAGAAAAACACACATTCACTGGATGATGTCATTAGTGATGTCATCAGTGATGTCATTTGAGATGTCATCAGTGATGTCATGAGTGATGTCACTGACCATGTCATGAGTGATGTAATATGTGACGTCATCAGCAGTGCATTGCGGGCGTGCGAGTTATAGTTAGCTGAACTAACTATAACGGGGGAATTTCTATGGTTTTGTACGAGTGAAATGTCCAACTAACTATAACGCCCCTGAAACCTATGGTTTTTTCAGTGAATTTCTAAGGTTTTTTAAATGCTAATTTCTAACTATAACGTGCCTGAAACCTATGGTTTTTTTCAGTGAATTTCTAAGGTTTTTTAAATGCTAATTTCTAACTATAACGTGCCTGAAACCTATGGTTTTTTTCAGTGAATATATATTTCTTATACTATGTATACATGTGAAAATGTCTCGGTCCCCTGTTTGCCTCGGTGGCACGGAAAAAATGGGTGGAACTGACGTCAGCACGCCGACGAGGTCCTCTTATGGCTCCGATGACGTCATACGGGGTCGCGAGCGGAGCCGTGCTCGTTGACGTGGGAGAGCTAGGAAACAATTTCCGTGGAATGCTGGTGCAGGGGATATTCACCTAAGTGTTCAGGCTAGTCCTTTGGGAGCAACTGTTGATGTTGCCACTCCAGAAACCGAAACCAGTAATCCGAGGGCAGAGGCCCTGCAGATGGCACACGAGGTGGGGTGCCCAGTCGTGTGCACCGGCGGGGCAGCGAAGTGACAAGCACCACAACCCACAAAAAAGGTAACGAGGGCACTGAATAACACAGGATCTTCTCTTTGTATCTGGCAGGAACAACGAAGTTAAAATGCCCTAGTACCAAAATGTAGAATTAGTGCTACAACGATCTTCAAGAGGACCTGCGATGCCGCTTCTGCCTCCCGTACCCTGGAGGTGGCACATGGGTCACGCGGTACGGTCATACTGCGGTGGGACGCACACTCGTTGACCTCTCATGGCACTGCTCCACACTTCAGGGAGGACGCTTTCCATTAGCCATGTTTTCTGATGACATGTCGCGCTGGCCCCGTCCAACAACAGAACTCCTTTAGATCCAAACAGACTCTTCCACTCTCTCACCGGAAGTGAAACCAGGCCACGCGGACACTTTCACAATACAACAGCCGGGAATGCACTTTTCGGTAAAAAAACACATTCCTTCCTCCTAATTAATCAAATAAACGTCTCACTGAAGAACAGGGGCCAGCTTCGATCGGTAAACAGCCGTTACAACGACTTTTTACTTTGCGATACCATTACAACGCATGCATTACCACGCATGCGTTGTACACCACGAAATCATTACTACGCATTTTTAGAACGCATGGTCATTTACCACGCATGCCTTTACAACGAATTTTGTTGTAAAGGTATGTATGGTAAATGACCATGCGTTCTAAAAACATGTAGACGATCCATGTCGTTGTAAGGAAACAGAGGATGTTCCGTTTCCTCACAACGACGTGCACTGCCCCTCAGAGATGACGTGAAGCAGGAACCACGAGGAGAGAGGAACCATGAGGAGTGAGAGGTAAGGGGGATTGGGCATGGGGTGGGGGTTTCTTTTCTAGGGTTTAGGGTAGTGCAGTAGTGTAGGGGGTCGTGCTGGGGTAGTGTTTTAGGGTTTAGGGTAGTGCAGTGGTGTTTGTGTAGTGTAGGGGGTCATGCTGGGGGTTGTGTTTTATGGTTTAGGGTAGTGCAGTGGTGTTTGGGTATTGTAGGGGGTCGTGCTGGGGGTAGATTTAGGGCTTAGGGTAGTGCAGTGGTGTTTGGGTAGTGTAGGGAGTCGTGCTGGGGGTAGTGTTTTAGGGTTTAGGGTAGTGTAGTGGTGTTTGGGTAGTGTAGGGGGTAGTGCTGGGGTAGTGTTTCAGGGTTTAGGGCAGTGCAGTGGTGTTTGTGTAGTGAAGGGGTCATGCTGTGGGTAGTGTTTTAGGGTTTAGGGTAGTGCAGTCGTGTTTGTGTAGTGTAGGGGGTCGTGTTTTAGGGTATAGGGTAGTGCAGTGGTGTTTGGGTAGTGTAGGGGTCATGCTGGGGTTAGTGTTTTAGGGTTTAGGGTAGTGCAGTGGTGTTTGGGTAGTGTAGGGGGTCGTGCTGGGGGTAGTGTTTTAGGGTTTAGGGTAGTGCAGTGGTGTTTGTGTAGTGTGGGAGGTCATGCTGGGGGTATATTTAGGGTTTAGTGTAGTGCAGTGGTGTTTGGGTAGTGTACGGAGTCGTGCTGGGGGTAGTGTTTTAGGGTTTAGGGTAGTGCAGTTATGTTTGGGTAGTGTAGGGTGTCATGCTGGGGGTAGTGTTTTAGGGTTTAGGGTAGTGCAGTGGTGTTTGGGTAGTGGAGGGGGTAGTGTTTTAGGGTTTAGGGTAGTGCGCCCAACCAGCCACAATATCCGTGGACAAAGGGGATCCTGACTCTTTGGAACGCTCCGTCAATTGAATAATTTGGGTCAAGGGCCCTACCACGTCCAAGACCTATCAATTCCTTTCTTGGGATAACTCATATACTTGGAGAAAAAGGTACATAGTTTCTCATCAATTTCAGGCGTGTGTGCCACCTTCCCCTTCAGTGAGGGCCTGGGGCATTCTCCCCTCATCCTATTCCTGACCTCCCTTTCAAGGGGTTGATGGATTTTCCCCACCACATACTCTGCCACTTTGGCGTCAGGTGTCCACTCTGCCGACCTAGGATGGTAAATTTGGGTAGGCTCGAACATGTCCGAGTGGACCCCGTCCCCAACCGAAGACTGAGAGGAGTGGGACTCTGGACGCCAGGGACGCCCCGAGTCCTTATCCTCATCGGAGGAGAAATCGTCCTCCGATACACCCTCTCCCTCTAAGGGAAACCCGCCGTCGGGGTCTACAATAGTGGTGACAGTGTCGCAATTTTCTCCGGGCCCCTCCTCCTCCCGGCAGGGTGCATGTTTTAGCGTTCGCGCACTCTTGAGGAAGGTCTCAGTAAGTTTATCAAATCCTTCCAAGTGCCCCGCGTTATGCTTAACGGCCCTTTTATTCCCCATCTGGGAGCTACTTGGACCCGCCACCAGCAGATCTGGGTCACTGAACACCCCAGGGATGCTTTTCGCCAGCTTATCAACCTGATCCCTAAGAGGAGACAGCGCCCTAGAAATAGCCAGAGAGAGGGCTTGGTCCACTGCTGGAGGGAGAAGTTGGGAGGCCATTCCTCCTCCACTTCCTGGTAGTAGGAGTAAAAATGGTCTTCTGGAGAAGACATGATAGCAGAGGGTGTGAGCACAGAACAAATGCCCTTAAAATCCTTAAGACAGCCCCCTCGCCGGTGCTCCAACAGCTGGGCTTTCCCCGAAGCTGTTATAAGAATAGACTGAGGCGCAATACCAATTACCACCACCAGGTGGCACTGGTCACTAACGTGGCCGTGTGGGGAAATCACCGCGTAGCTGTGTCAACATTAGGCGAGGGTTGGTCGGGAATCAAGCGGACACTAAAGGAGTGACCGGATTCCCAAACGCGCGTAAAGACCAGCGGGAGCGCTCGACGGAGCTGCCTCGCTCGGACCAGACGCGCCTGGCAGGATCTCACCGCGCGCAGAGCACACAGAGGGAGAAACTGCGAGGGGGAGAACGCGCTCGGGCAAGAGCCTGCTGCGCAGGGAATATGAAACAATACCAAGGCAATAATGCTAATAACGTGCACAAGAAACCGCTATACAAACAGCAACAACGTCAGATTAAGCCAAGAATGTAAGGAATGCACTTAACTGACGAGCAGTGAAGAAAGAGGAAGCGGAAGGGACGTCACGATATTATATACGATGGACTGTGATATGATTGGACTATAGTTGCCTTGGAGACTACCCCCTAATGGTTCATGGGTTGTGTAGTCTTTTGTTTAATGATTGTTGTGTTACGTTTTCTTTGAACTGCTATGCAAATAAAGTGAGGAAAGATATGCATAATCCTCGCCTCCGTCCTGCCATAGAATTCATTAAACTTTATTTGATCTGATTTAGAAACATAGATCATAAAAGTGTACATAAAAACAGTAAATCCTCTTTCCTAATACAATATAGTGAGAATTAATTAAAACCAGTAGGTAAAAACGGGTGTTACAAAGCCCGGATCAGAGCAACTTCAGGTTAACAGAATCGTAAAGTTCAATGTTTCGCAAGATCAATCTCATGTACTTCGTGCAAAATACGCAATAAGGGGTCCAAGTAAGATGTAACGCTCCAATACCTGACCAGTTTGCACTATATAAAACTGCAGAAAAACTAAAAATAAAAAGTGTTTTGCACACTTCTGTCATTGGGCTATATGTGGGCTACATCTGGGTGATATTTGTGCTACATTTGGGCTCTTTTTTCTCTGGTGGCCATCTTGGGAGACTTATTTGTTATGAAGTTTCCTAATTTCGTCATTTACTGCAGTCTCCTCAGTAGGAAATGCTTTCAGTTTTTTACTTTGATTCCATCAAGAAGGCATTCAGATGTGTCACACATTTGCCATAAATTCAGAATGTTAGCACACTAGTTGTTCATTAGATCACTGTAGTAAAGCTACTGCTCACCAGGGAGTTAACCCCTTGCGTGCGCGGCGAATTTTCGCGCAGTGCGGGCGTTTGTATTAGTGGGCGGGATTCGGACGGCCCCCGGCCGTCGTGCGCACACGCCCACCGTGACGCGTGACGGCTGGGGGCCGTCGTGAGCACCGAAGGGGTTAACTGGAAGTCTACTGCTGGTATTGAAAGTGATTGTTTCAGTCTGCATGTCAGAATTTTCTAATGAAATAGAAGAGGATTTGAGATCTCACTTAAAACATGCCCTAAATTTTCTTTCTGCAGCACTAACCATAATTTCTATGGCAAAATGAACCCCCTCATTTTGTTCCTTTTTAAATTAAATGTTTTAAGTGTTACCAGTTTATTCCAATCAAGATGGCTTCAGGTGTGCCATACTTTTGTCATAAGTAAGACTGTTAGCGCTCTAGTTGTTCTTTAGAACACTCTGGGAAGCTGCATTAGAACACAAAGGCATCAACTGACAGGCTGCTCCTGTTGAAATATAACAGGAAGATATTTGAGATCTCACTTAAAACATGTCCTAATTTTTCTTTCTACAGCACTAACCATAATTTCTATGACAAAATGAACCCCCTCATTTTGTTCCTTTTTAAATTAAATGTTTTAAGAGTTACCAGTTTATTCCAATCAAGATGGCTTCAGGTGTGCCATAATTTTGTCATAAGTAAGACTGTTAGCGCTCTAGTTGTTCTTTAGAACACTCTGGGAAGCTGCAGTGGAACACAAAGGCATCAACTGACAGGCTGCTCCTGTTGAAATATAACAGGAAGATATTTGAGATCACACTTGAAACATGTCCTAATTTTTCTTTCTACAGCACTAACCATAATTTCTATGACAAAATGAACCCCATCATTTTGTTCCTTTTTAAATTAAATGTTTTAAGTGTTACCAGTTTATTCCAATCAAGATGGCTTCAGGTGTGCCATACTTTTGTCATAAGTAAGGCTGTTAGCACTCTAGTTGTTCTTTAGAACACTCTGGGAAGCTGCAGTAGAACACAAAGGCATCAACTGACAGGCTGCTCCTGTTGAAATATAACAGGAAGATATTTGAGATCTCACTTAAAACATGTCCTAATTTTTCTTTCTACAGCACTAACCATAATTTCTATGACAAAATGAACCCCCTCATTTTTTTCCTTTTTAAATTAAATGTTTTAAGAGTTACCAGTTTATTCCAATCAAGATGGCTTCAGGTGTGCCATACTTTTGTCATAAGTAAGGCTGTTAGCACTCTAGTTGTTCTTTAGAACACTCTGGGAAGCTGCAGTAGAACACAAAGGAATCAACTGACAGTCTCTGCCCTTGTTGGATGTACATGTTTTACTGAGAATGTCAGACTTCATTCTCACATGACTGAGAAAGATAATGTGAATTTACAGAAAATATGCTCTCATTTTAGCTTCTGGAGCACCTTCCAAAACTGTATGGGACAAGCATGTGAAAATAGTTTTCTCTCAAACATGATTCATGATATCCCAGCAGAAGGTTTTTCACTGGGTAAAATCACCTTAGAACACACCACAATTCCTGAAATTAGTATGGTACCATCAACAAATGAATTCTAATGTAACTAAAGTCTGTTATCACCCTTTATAGTTCTCCTTTTGGTAACCCTCAAAATCTTCGATTCACTACAATGCATTTCAATGGGGTACTATCATTTATATTGGTCCCAAGATGGTTGCCAGCAATTCCAGGATGAAGTGCTGACAGCCAATCAGATCTCACGATGACATGTGTGGTTAGGCTCCGCCCAGATATATATGTGTTTTCTTTTTCAAATTTCTCAGGAACTACTGAACAGATTTACACCATTTAAGCAAAAGGCACGACTCTGAACCAAGGGCTACCTTTTTGCAAAATTTGGTGTAATTCCGTTCAGCAGTTCGAGCTGTAGCTGCGATGAAAGGTTCCTATGGAAAATTGCCGAATCACCCCGAAACTTTCAGGATAGGAGCAGACTGGAGCGGGCCATAAGTTTTGAAAATTTCGCGAAGATTCGTCAACCGGCGCCAAAGTTATTTCAAATAGAATGTTGTGGATTTCCTATGGAAAATAGGTCCTAACTATAACTATCTACTGGCGACCGCCAGTAGATTATATATATATATATATATATATATAAAAGACGTCAGTCTTCTGCTAGGAATATAAAGCTATACAATAGATTGATACCTTTTAATACACGAGTCTTGTAGACAAGGCAAGGAGGCTATCTTTCTCTTAATTAAGATTATTCATTAATATGTTGCATAATATTCTACACCAATACAGATATACCATCTAAGGCTGTCCCAAGATATAATCAGTGAAACCATTCATTGCTATCTAACTTGCATTATCCTCAGACAGATCCGATTCAAACATGTGAACATGTTCACAAGGAACACATAACCTTTTAGTAAGCACTTCTTATAACATGGTCCAGAAGAACCAAATTTTGCTTTGCCCACCATCTCCAATCAGTCAACTTGACAGTTACGATTAACTTGGATAATGAAGGAAAGTCGTTCAAAATTTAAAACAGATTCACACTTTTTTAATATCATTTATTTCCAACAAAACCTGTCAACCGACCAACACATTCTTGGAAAACAAATTACGATTTTTGTCATAGGAAACCTTCATTTTTACCATGCTTTCTTCAACAGCAGAAGCTCTTGCTCAATACTGATTTTGAAAGATGTTGGAACGTTTTGACCTTAGTTCTTGTTTGATTACAAAACAAATTCTATGTCAGTCCACAGAGGCTTCAGATTATGCTTCTCTTTACTTTACTGACATAAACAGCAGCCAATTAAACTTTAAAATAGCATAACCCCGGAAGGACAACCCCTCCATAGTATGCACCAATCGCCTAGCGCCCATTGGTATATATGTCCCTGGCGCAATATCACTTCCTCTTTCTTTGCTGCTGCAGCAGCGAGTTAAGTCCTTTTTCTTCTTATTAACTGTGTATTTTATTGTTATGTTTAATTTCATATAAACGAGTGTCTGACGCGCGAGCACTGGACTTAGTAGGTAGGGTATTCACCCAGTCGGGGGTTTCATTTACTATCTCGAAAAGAACTACAACGAATTCTAAGTGTGTCTCTTATCCTGCGTTTCCGCATCATAGCAAATTGTGTGTTGTACAATGTTTGAAATGTTATGAAGACTGTACTCGAGAATTTAGAAATGATGTTGCAGGACAATTGTTGATTTCCTTACAGAGACCTTTTCGCCCAGTCACTGCCGCAACTCTCGCCAGGTGGGTCACTTGGTTGTTAAATCTGGCAGGTATTGATACGTCGGCCTTTGGGGCCCATTCTGTTAGAGGAGCCATGGCTTCTAAAGCTTTTGCCACTGGTTCCCGATTGGAAGATATTATGACTGCGGCAGATTGGTCTTCTGATTCTACTTTCAAGACGTTTTATCATAAACCAATTGTAGATGTAGCAACTACGGTGGTGGATCAACTTTAAACTAGCA
The DNA here is from genome assembly GCA_963921515.1 of Calotriton arnoldi. Lineage (NCBI taxonomy): Eukaryota > Metazoa > Chordata > Amphibia > Caudata > Salamandridae > Calotriton > Calotriton arnoldi. Next base: position 1,057,601 of record CAWUFW010000952.1, on the reverse strand, counting down.
TAATCTGAAGCCTCCGTGGACTGACATAGAATAAAAGAAATTATAGCTAGCGCGGCAAGAATTTTCAATTCTATTAAGGATACAGAGGCGAGGATTATCCCACCCTAGAAACTGTATTATACAATATAAGGCTTGATTGGTTCATATTGACAAATGTGATTTTATACAACGTGATGTATTATGATGTTGGGTTTCTTCCCTCCCGTACTCTTGTTGGAAATACATTCAGTGAATGGTATATTACGGTGTATATTCTTGTTTCAGGAGAGCAGAATAAACCAGCTTAAGGAGTCAAGGGGAAATCCAATTCGGATCATGAGAAGACGTTCCTGTGGTTAAGTTTGGGTTCAAGTCGATGAAGGAATCAGCAAAGTTCAAGGTTCTACGGTCAAGTTTAAGGACTGTGTTTGAAGGTTTTCGCAAAGAAAGAGGAATGGGCGCTAGGTGATTGGTGCATACTATGGAGGGGGTTGTCCTTCCGGGGTTATGCTATTTTAAAGTTTAATTGGCTGCTGTTTATGTCAGTAAAGTAAAGAGAAGCATAATCCTCGCCTCCGTGTCCTTAATAGAATTGAAAATTCTTGACGCGGTAGCTAGAAAAAGTTTTATTCAGTTCTAGCCTTTCTTTCCCTTATTAAACTGAAAAGAGACAACTGCAGTACCATGTGGGGTGTTGTGATAGGCCCAGGCCCTCTTCCCGCCAAAATAAACATCTACACCACAAGTTAGGGCAGAGTGAATCCCTTCTTTCATCAATCTACTAGTCCTTTCAACAGCACCATTAAATAGCGGACTGTATAGGAAAACTGTATAATGTTTCATGCTCTTGCCTTTAAAAAATTGTTCTATTTTATCTGAAACATGACGACTCCATTAACTTTAGTTAAAAATGTTATGGTCCCTCGGTCTTCATTTATTTTACAAAATCCTAATAGTTCAAAAAATAGTCAATCGGGGGGGCGTGGTCTCGCTACAGATGGAGTGAGACGCACGCTGTGGGAGCTCCGGGCCTCCGCCGGCATTATAAGCGTTTTTAAGCGGCATAGTAGTAGCGGAGGAGCCTGAAACTGGGACACCTGTGCAGCGGAAGTAACTGGGCGACAGTCCCGCGACCCGGCGACCCTCGGAAACGGCCGGCAGCGGCGAGACCAGAGCCGGTGGGAGAGCGCCCCGGCCTACAAGGCTACAGCCGCCATTTTAGCGCCCGCAGTCTCCCGAGCCCTGGAGTGAGCAGATATCGCCGTCATCCCGCACCCTCTGCCTGGGGACTGGCAGCGACCCGAAGCGAGAGTCACGAGGGAGGTGCGGGGATTGAGAGGACTTGCAGTCGGTCCCTGGGGAGGGATCTTTCCACTGACATCCCGCTTGGCCGCCATTTGGAGCCTCTACTGCGCGGGTCCCGCGCGGGACCTGGCCGGCGAGAACTGCGGACCAGCGGGGACCTTGCGCACCTGACTGGGCCTCCGGACCTCATTGCTGACGCCTCCAGAGGTGCTGGGCTGTCCCTTAGGAGGCCCCGGAACTAGTGGGCAGCGGCGAGAGCGGTGCGGGCGGGAGAGCGCCCCAGCATACGAAGACACAGCCGCCATTTTGGGGTCTCCGGCGCCCCGGAGGGAACAGACCCCACCATCAGCTCGCACCCTCTGCCCAGGGACTCGCAGCGGTCTACAGCGAGACCTACAGTGGAGGTACGGGGACTGGGAGGTTCTGCGGCTGCCCCCTGGGGAGGGCCCTCCTTGCCGCCATCCCGCTTGGCCGCCATTTTAAGACCCCGCTGTGCAGGCCCTGCGCGGGGTTCGCCCGGAGAAATCTTCAGACCGGCGGAGACATTCCGCGCCTGACCGGGCCCCTCAGACCCCACCGCTGACGCCTCCAGAGGTGCTAGACTGGCCCCTAAGAAATCCCCATTCAAGGCGCTCCATTCCGAGGCTCGACCTGCCAGCCCTCTTTGACCCCTGCTGCCCCGCTGCCTAGGAGCCTCGCGGGAACCGTCCTGCGCCTCTGCCGCCCCGGCGGAGTCCTGATCTTCCTGGCTGGGCTGAGGGGGGCCCTCTGTTACTACTACTTGGGGTGCGGGGCACCGCGCGGCGCAACGTCTGGGGCCTCCTGATCGGGCCTCCGCTGGGGGCGAGGCACGGACTCTCCTGAACCCTACTGGACGTGCAGGGCGTGCTACACATCTCTGCCACCCTGGTGGGTCCTTTCCGGCCGCAGCGGGACCCCGGGGACGCTCTATGGACAGGCCCAGAGACACTGGGCCGCGCGAGGTGGGGTGCGGAGTGCCACCGTATCGAGCCTCGGCCGGGGGAAGGGCACCAACCATCTTGGGCATACAAAGACTCTGGGAGACGCCTGGCGACTCTGGGCTCCCTGTACCTTTCTACCACTGCACCGGGGAGCGAGCTCCTGAGTTCAAGTTCTGGAGTGAGGGCCTGGGGGCTGGAGGCCCTGGCCCATAGCTTCGCTGGCAGTGACTGCGCTGGAGCGCCCTGGTAGGTCCACGCTGTGTGCGGTTGCCTGCTGTCGCCCGGGGAAAGAAGGCTCCTCACTACCTGACACTGTGAGTACCTTTATAGACTTTGATGGGCCCCCCTAGTGAGGCATATAAGAGGGGCAGTACCGCCGAGTGCCGCCTTACCACCTGAATCTACGGCTTGGTCTACACAGGCGGATCTCCCCTGCACGTCCTAGTGGTGGGGTGGCGGTGCCACATACATACCTGATCTGGACCTTATTGCCTTAACGGACCCTCCTGCCCGTGCCCTGCGCATCCCCACTCGGTCAGTGGAGCAACCGGGGGACCCGGGAGACACATCCTTGGGCTGTCCTCACGCCACGCTACCCTTGTTGGCCTTCTTTTCGATGACCTCTGGGTCCTGTTGGCAGGAATACTCTCTTCAGCCGAACCGGGCAGCAGTTTGACTCATTGCTGTGCCCCCCCACCCAGGCCCCCTGCACGCGACATAACGCCCTGAGGGGCCATGACTCGATCACGGACTGGGAGAGATCCCGCTGCACCCCCTAAGGACAACCCGGTGGTAGCCCTGTGGAACAAATCGGGACCAACTCCTGCAGTGGACATGACATCGTCAACCAGGGGACCCTCTGAACCTGTCACACAGTCCTTCATGACCACCTTCATGCATGAACTCAAATCTGAAATTGGCTCACTTCGCACGGAGGTCCAGGCCTGTGTTAAGGAACTCCGGAGAGACGTGGTGGAGCTAGGGGGGAGGGTGGACGATCTTGAAAGGACAGTCGATGCCTGCTCGGAAGATCAGGAACACCTCTGGCAACGCCTAGCCACCCTGGAAGAGCAACACATCGAGTTGCAGATTAAACAGGAGGACTTGGAAAATAGGGGGCGTCGCAACAACCTGCGCCTAAGAGGGATTCCGGTTGGGGCTGAAGGCTCAGACATTATGACTTTTGTAGCAGACCTGTTTCAAGACATCAGGGGGGATGACGACGCATCCCCACTGGCCCTGGACCGCGCCCACCGAGTGTCTGCCCCGCCAGGACGCCCTGGCCTCATTCCTGACATCTTGGCCCGGGTCCATTTCTTCACAGAGAAAGAAGCCATCCTCAAGGCGGCACGAGCCAAAACAGAACTCCGGTACCAGGGCGCTCCCATCCAACTGTTCCAGGACCTTGCGCCCACAACGCTCCGCCGCCGCAGAGACTTTCGACCCATAACGGATAAACTACGGGAGCTGGGGGTCCGCTATCAATGGGGACACCCGTTCGCACTTATTTTCCAGTAGGAGTCAAAACGCCGAGTGCTGCGATCCTTCCGAGAGGCAGCCCAGCTGCTGCAGATCCCAGACACCCCGCCCGCTAGCCCCTCGTGCATGCCTCCTCTGCACCGCGAGCCTGCAAAGCCCCAATGGACCAAGGTACACCACTCCAGGCGCCCCTCCCCCCGGGGAATTTGCACTTCATCCCAGGAGAAACAGGACATTATACAGCATATCCGCTCTCTAGAAGCTGGTCACTCACCACCAGGCTCCCAGCCCTCTGAAAAATAGCAATGAAGTATGGTTGCCAAACACCTGTCTTTCCCTCGCCCCAGGTTTTGACTCCTCGAGGGGGTGTGGCTGACGCCCCGCAACCCGACCGCCTTCTTGCCGGCATGACTTCTCCGTGCCTGAACTGCAACCCGACGGCGGCACCGGACTGCGCTCCTGATGGGCGATGCTGATCTTCTATGACCCGCCTCCAATACTATTCCTGGGAGAGTGACATCTCTGGGATGGCCTGTGTCTCTGCACCTGGCTGCTCCCCGGACTGGAATAGACCCTGTTGGCCACGTTGGCTGTTGTTATTTTTTGGAGTATTATGTCTTTTTTCTCTCGCTTCTCTTTTCCCTCTTTTCTTCTCCTTATCTTGGGAGGGGGGGGCGGTCTTGATCATGGTGGGAGCTCTCTCCGTACAGAACGTCCCTTCTTCTCCACACGCTGCACTAGACCCTACAGCGCCAAAGATATTATGACGGGGGGGACAAGGTGGGTACGGTGCTGGCGCACCGCCTTCGGACGCGGACCGCCAAAGCGCACATCGCCAAACTCAAACTGGGAGATGGTACCTGGGCCACCACTGAAGCCGCCAAGATGCAAGCATTCCAGAATTACTACTCCTCCCTCTATGCCGGGGAGTCGCCTGATTTAGACCAGGTTCTCGCTGCCTTGGACGCTTGCGAGTGGTCCCCGATTAGCAGCTATCACTCTCAGCTATTGGAGGATCCTATTACTCCGGAGGAACTCTCTGGTGCTTTGAAGGAGCTCCCTCTCGGCAAAACTCCGGGGCCGGACGGCTTACCGGTCTCGTTCTTTCGCGCATTCTTCCCGCAACTCAAGTCACATATGCTCCGTCTCTTTAATTCTTATACTGACGTAGTAGGACCCTCTGCAGATATGGCCATGGCTGAAATCGCTTTAATCCCCAAACCGGGGAAAGATCTCACACTCTGCTCCTCCTTTCGTCCAATCTGGCTCCTAAACACGGACCTCAAACTCTATACTAAAATACTGGCTAAGCGTCTCGCTCTACACCTCCCTGGACTCATAGAACCGGACCAGGTGGGCTTTATCCACCAACGGCAGGGGGCAGACAATGTGCGGCGAGTTGCCCATCTAATCGGGAAGGCGCATCATTGGAAGATTCACGCCTGCTTGCTCTCGCTCGATGCTGAGAAAGCATTTGACCGAGTAGATTGGGTCTTCCTTCGTGCTGTCCTCCAGAAAATAGGGTTGGGTCCGCAGATGATTGCGAGGATTATGGCTCCCTATCTTTCCCCCCTGGCTCGGGTGCGGGTAAACGGCCAGCTAACACCGCCCTTATCTATCCACAGGGGCACCCGACAGGGATGTCCCCTATCCCCCCTCTTATTTGCTCTTGTAGTGGAACCGCTGGCCATCATGATCCGCCAGTCCCCTGACATACATGGCATTCCATTGGGGGGGGTTAGACCACAAAATAGCCCTGTTTGCTGACGACTTACTTCTCACTTTATCACGCCCACGAACCTCCCTACCGGCCCTACATAAGGTGCTCCAATCGTTTGAACAGGTCTCAGGACTTAAAATTAATTATGAAATATCATGGGCTCTCAACCTCACGATTCCGGCGGAGGAGGTCGCCATGCTCCAATCTCTTGTCCCCTATCAATGGGCGACGCGTTCTATTCGGTACCTGGGGCTTAACATAACTCCCAACCTTGCCACATGGTCCCAAGCAAACTGGCAGGAGTGTAAAAATGCTGTTGTGGCAGACTTGAGAACGTGGAAATCCCTTCAGCTATCCTGGCTGGGGCGCTTAAACACGATCAAAATGTCGATCCTCCCAAAGATACTTTACCTTTTTCAGACCCTTCCCACACCCATCCCGGAACATCAAATACAGGGCCTTCAGCGCGAGCTCACCACATTTATATGGGGAGGGAGTAAACCGCGGTTTTCTAATAAAATACTCATGCTTCCGCGCAATAGGGGAGGACTGGCCTGCCCCAACTTGTTGGAATACTATTGGGCTTCACACCTCCGCTTCATATCGGAGTGGATGGCATGGGAGAGCGAAAAAGTCTGGTTTCATATGGACAGGGCAGTGACCTGCCGCCCCATCTGGGACCTTGCTTGGCTCTCGCGGGGCGCTCACTCGCGCAGCGCCTATATTGCGGTTCCCACTAAGACGGTGCTCGAGATTTGGGACAAATTAGCAGTACGCAGAGGCCTCACATCCTTCCCGTCCCCCCATACCCCCATCGCTCGCAACTCTCACTTCCCGCCCGCTCTCCACTCGCCCTACTTCGCAGACTGGACGGAGGGGGTGGTGCAGGACGATTCGAGACCTCTTCATCGGAGACACCTTCAAAACCTTTGAGCAATGTAAACGAGATTTTCAGCTACCAGAGGGGGCTAGATTCCAATACATTCAACTGCGACACTGGGTTCAGGCGTCCTCTTTGACACGGGCGGCCACTCGCCCCTTCACTGCGTTTGAGCGGTTAGTGCGCTCCTTTGATAACTCCAGGGGCCTAATCTCCCGCACATACCAAGTTCTCCAACACTCACAGCGCACCACCCCTCATGCCTACCAACTGCGATGGCAATCATCCTCAGACACTGATATCACACCCACCCAATGGGAACATTTGTGGCAGGATATCCCGAAGGTCTTTCGCAGCATCCCCCAGCGGGAATCCGCATATAAGGTTATGACACAATGGTACTATACCCCCCACAGGTTGCATAAAATGTTTCCCACCTCCTCCCCTCTATGCTGGCGCTGCACTAGCGCGCCAGGAGACTTTTTGCGTATTTGGTGGACATGCCCACTCTTGACCATCTACTGGAAGGAAGTCCTCAGTCATATCCAACTGGTAATAGGCTACCCACTGCCCGAAAACCCGCTTGCGATTGTCCTGGGCCTTCGGCCGGTGAACCTGCGTGCCATGACCCGCCATGACTGGCATCTCAGCCTTCACATGCTTGGGGCTGCCAAGCAAATCATTGCTCTCTACTGGAAAAAAGCTGAAACGCCCCCGATTAACGTTTGGTTCACCCGCCTGTGGCACACGATTGCCATGGAACTACTCATGGCGCGCTTGCAGCTACAGGACACTAAATTCACCAAACTGTGGCAGCTGCTTGTGGACTACCTTTGCAGACTAGAGCACGCTCGACTCCAACCCCCGAGATTGCGGGCTCTGCGCCTCTTCGAGGACGCTATATGCCCGCCAGATGAGGATAGTCTCTGGAAATCCACAGATGGGCACACTTGACCCCCTCCCGACGGCGCCTCCACACCAGACCCTGAGCACCCCGCCCCTTCTCTAAAGTAGGTGATTCAGGCCTCTACATGCATGACTCCGGTGAGCATCAATGATTCTGAACGCCACCGTGCCGACTACACCCTCTGACATCAGGTGGCGACAACACCCTTTCCTCCCCGCCGCACCCCTCCCTTGAATCTCGCCTCCTTTTCTTCCCTACCTGCTCCTTCTCTGCTATCTCTTTCTCTATCTTCTCGTTCTCTATAGTGAATTCACTGTTTTAAGTTGAAATTGTAATTCATAGGAGCAGACTGGAAAGGTTTATCCCGCAGACCACAGCATCCTGGGTTTGAATTTCGCTTTGAACTATGGCAATTCGGCAGACGCCTCATGATTTCCAAAATACTGCGAGCATACCTATAGGAGGCCTGACTTTGTTATTGTGTCCCCTCTTCTACTCAACACTCTACACTGTATGTACTGTCTTTGAAATCGACGTCGTTGCACTAGGTGGAGGGCACTAATGGACACGGTGTGCTGGCATCGGCCTTTCAGCTGCAATGAATCGGTGTAATGCTGTGGAGATAATAGTTGACAATCATATTGTGATCTGCTCCTGTATGTCTACTATAAATGCCAATAAAAACAAGTTTAAAAAAACTAAAAAAAAAAAATAGTCAATCAACACTATCAAATAACGCATGGTCGGTGGTAAAGCAACTTATATGTCCAGTAAAGTCTAAAGCTACTTTGCCCCAAACATTCCCAGGAATAGGTACCAGCAATAATGCAGTTACCTTAACTTTCCAATGCTTACTGAACAATAAACACTTTTCACACTTCTTCACAAACTGTCCAACTTGCTTGTCCATAGCTGGCCACCAAAAAGATGGTCTCAAATATTTTGTGGATGTACTGCTCAAATGAGAAAAATCTGCCATGATATGCACTTCAATTTTATCTATGTTTACTTTGCAAAATGGTGCTTTTTCACACGCCAAAATACCTTTCTCACTATTCATTTCCACAGTCAAAATCCTCTAAAACATAGTGTCAACAACCTCGCAGCTATCAAGCTAACAAGTGGTATTGCTTAAAATAACTTTCTTTCTCATAACTCAAATGCCATATTTAAAACGCTTACACTAACACGATGTGAATGCTCATTATCATTAGTAATCACACGCACAGACTCCAAAGACGTTCAATCCCCTTTGCAATCTTGATAGTTTCCTCTGGTGAAGGGTTCGTATAACAGAATACACTTTCTTAAAAAAATTTTAGAAGAACAATTAAGTAAACTTTTGCTCTAAAACACTGGTCTATGTAAGTCTCAAAATAGCACAGGCTAGCCAACATTCTTAAAGAAACTGGTACATATTGGTCAATAGTCTCAGATAAGCATTGTTTCCGAGAATAAAAATTAAACCTTTCAACTACCACATTGGGTTTGTCAGAAAAAGGTTTAGAAAGTTTTCGTTCTGCTTCGTTACACGTGTCCTATCTTCCAAAATCCTCTCTTGTAGGCTTCGAATTCAGGCAAATGATCAAAAACAACTACACACTGAGGATGCAGGAGTACCTCTAACCTGAGAGGGAAATCTATCAAGCCTCAAGCTCCTTTGATCTTTCAGTTCAATGCTCAGTTTCACAAGCAATTGCAGAGGCGATGGGCCCCATGAACAGGCAGCAAGAACAAACTGCTGCAGCCTGTTGCAAATCGGACAATGATTAGGGATCTTAATGATATGAAATTAATTAACGAAGCACAGCTCTTGCTGCCCAGAGTGTACCGTATTTATAGTCCCACAAGAGATGCACCAGAGTTAGCATCCCCGCCAAACAATAACAACACCAAAACAGGGCAAGCCAAGAAATTTGAGACATCACCTGCACAACCAATCCTAGAATTAAAGTAATGTGCAGGACGTTAGATATCATATCTGGAGCTTTGACATTAAAGTAGACCAAAATAGATGAACAAATGCAGGTCCTGAGAGAATCCCTAACTTCGATAGGCCAGATAGATTACAGAAGGGCTGCAATAGAAGAAGCTGTTAAGAACAAATTAAGTGAAGTAACTGAAACCGAAATGTGTTCTTGTTCTTCAATTTTGAATAAACTGCTTGAGGTGCCGAAGGTTATTAGTTCAATACTTGAGGATTGTAAACAAAAGTAACCATGGCAACAATCGAGGATTCCAGAAACATACCAACAGAGTCTGCTTCCTCCAAACAGGAAATTGGTGATCTAAGTACTTGAAACATCATAGTGGCTAACCAGAAGGGAAGCTGATGGAGCAGGATTTCGCAAAAAGAAACCTGCTCGGATGAATACCACCATAATACGTACTAACAGTAAGTAGTAATAGAAAACTAAGGTGCACCTTACATATACACGAGGGAAAATGCTTTGCGCATGCATGCACTAACGTGAGATAATACATGAAAGAACTAAAAACGTATTTACATGGTGCTTTAAAAGAAACGAGAAATAATGCATGACTAGGCCGCATGTGCATCTCGTAGTTTGCATGTTGCATCTTGCTTTGAAATAATAATTAATGCCGCTTTTATTTAAAGCTTATGCTAGGAAGACGTTAACAGGGAATAGTGCAAAGATGGGTGGTAAACAGTGAAAAGTGCATTACCATATAATTAATGAATGTGAATGTTCCATTTGTTATAGTGAGTTGGATGAGACACCATTATGCTTAAGTTAGCCGGATAAAGGAGGGGCTGGGATGAAACCGAAAATGTCATGACAGAACAGCCAAAAGTGCTGAGTGCTGCAAAGAAAGAACAAAGGTTCAAGGACGATATGCTGAAGGAGAATATTGAGTGCTTGCCAAAGGATGTGATCGACCGTGGGACTAAAGACTCTTTCCGAGGACATTGCTTAAAATTATGTACAAAAATGTTGAATTGTAACATGTATTAAATCGTGTGAACAAGACAATTATGAAGTAATGAGAATGAATGTAGAACAATGAATATGCCCAAAGTTTGAATGAGATCACAGTGGTGTGACAGACCACCTCCTAAGTCCACCAATCAACTGTCAAGTTACGGGAAATCTTTCAACTGATGTGGGACGGACATGTAGGTTTTAGGGTATAACTGGGGTGCCTTTAGCGGTGTGGTTTGTTCTTGCGGGAAGAAAGAGAAGAAGGGTGGATGCGTCGCTGTTCGTCGGTTTGCAAAGAGGCCTAGCTGTTCCTGTCCCTTTCCCGTTCCTGGGTCCTGAGACCTTTGTTCCCTGATTCTATTTCAGGGGCCCCCCACCATCACCTTGGCTAGGGGGGTGGTTTTCCACAGATCCTTTGGGTTTGTATTATTCTGACTCGTTCTTACAAATTTACTTGCAAATGAATTTTTGTCTTTGAAACTTTTGTCTTTTCACCTATCCACTCCGTCATAGGTATATATTGTCACGTATTATTTAGATGAAACTTATGTCTCTTCATCTATCCCCTCCGTTAGATGTATTTTTGTTTCGCATTTAATGTTGCTGAAACTGATGTCTCTTAATCTATCCACTCCTTCATGCGCATGTCGTAATTGAATGATGAGTTTGTTTTCTATTTGAAATTGCTGATGTTTTTCTCTCCTTTTGTGGATTTCATTGTTTGCATTGATGACCTTATGCAATTGAGCATTTAATTGAGATAAAGCTTTATTAACTTTACCTAGAGTCTGTGATTATTTAGCTGACTGAAAGTTAGTTAGATAGTATTATCATTACCATCAACTATTCAACTAATTGGTTCATCGACCAAGTAGAAGGAAAGTTGATGTTTAAGTTAGATATGAATTTTGTAATATTACACATGGATTTTGAAGGAAAGGGAATTGAAGGTCTATAAAAATTGACCCCAGCGCATCAGGGATTCTGGGTGAATGTGTATGGTCCATTGTTCTGTGATATTGTTAAGTATTGATCCCTGATCAGGTATTGGTTTTGCGCTGGATCAGTTTCTTTGGTAGCAGAGGACGGTTTAATTATTGATTAGTTTGGTAATGATTATTGATTATATGTTCTTAACACGAAAAGGTTAGTTTCCTGTTCTATGTTGTCTAGAAGTACAGGTACGGAGATACCTGAGGAATCCCGGGAATGGAATTTAGCCTGAAGTAGGCAGAAGAAGAGGGTGGTAAAAGAAATCACACTGCAGAAATACTTTGTCTGTTGTAATAATACCGAAGCTACGGAGGGCTGTAGGTGTTATATTTAGGGAAATTTCGTATGTGAGTAGAGTGTCTGAAATAGCGAAGGGTCCACTTTCGAAACTCTAGTCTTATCCCCAGGAGAGTAACAAGACCTCTTTTCACACCAAAAAGTCCTCTTGTGAAATTTTGGCCTTATCCCTAGAGGAGTACCAGGTCCTCCCGGAGCTTGTTTGAAGGGTAAAATAGCGCTGGTCGTTATTAGGACTCGTAGTGAAGAAAACCTCTTGGAAAAGTGAAAACTATGTCTTTATTAGTGGAACAAACAGGGTAGCATTGTTTTGTGTTGTTACTAATCGAACTTTTGATTAAAAGTACTTAAAAATACATTGCCGTATTATTTTGTAAAGGAAGGGTCAGTAGAAGAAGTAATACTGACGTCAGAAATAGCCGCGCTGGCATTGGTCAGGCAGCGGGCGTGTACTGAGCTGTGATTGGTTGGTTGGTGTGAGCCACGCTAGTATTGGTTGAGACCTTGCTTACGTAGTGGTGCTCTGATTGGACAGTTGGTGTGAGTCGCGCTGGTACAGGATGAGAATTGACAAATAGAATAAGTAGAATTACAGAAAGGTCTCCTTGTTTATTTTGTTGAGATACATTAGCGTAAAGAGTCAGAAAAATGAAGTTGCTTAAGAAAATAAAGAATTTCTTTATAAAAGATAAACCAATTGTGACTAGAGAGGGAATTCCTATTCCACCTCCAAAAACGCCTGCTTCTTATATGATGTTGGAGCGAGGATACCATACATGTATGTGGCTAGAAAATTGGGTGGAATATACGAAGGATGATGGTGTTATTGCTTTCCCACAGCATGGTTCTTTTAATGTAAGGATTTTGCAGAATTTGAGAAATCGAATGAATTCACTAGAACTGAATCCCAGATTGACACAGTACGAAGCCTTAGAGGAATGGGAAGTTGAGGCATTTGAGAGAGAGAAATATAGAGGTAACAGAAGATACAGAAATTCGATGTTTGGATATCCTTTTGAGAGTAGAGAAGAAAAGTTGAAAAGATGGAGGAGAGCTGTGATAACAGAATGCTTGTACCCCGTTCTAGTTGCCGATGAACAGACAGGAGGCAACTGTAAAGAGAAAAATAAAAATATAGAGACTTCAAGTTTAAGGGATGGCCTGAACGAATCTGATGATGAGTTGTTAGAGGACGTTATGACCAAACGACCTCCGCCGTATGAGGAAAACTCAGGAGAGGTGACTCCAAGTGCCCCACAAATGGGAACCCCATTAACTCCACAGGTCACTGAAATAGCTAGGGTAGTGCGAGAAAATGAAGTGAATTTGTTGAATAAGGCAAGACTAGAGCAGGTTCAGAAAATGAATCAGTTAAGTCTGAATGCGGAAGCATTGACGGTACCCGTAACGATTGGTCCCGTGGTCCCATTGTATGGAGAAAAGCAAAATCTGTCAAAAGTACATACGTTGGCGTTTCCGAGAAGCAGTGTCAGGGGTGAAATAGTGACGGTAACGAATGAGAGTGGACAGGCTGATCTGAATACTACATTGTTGGATCTTCTGGTTTGTGAGTTGATAACGGAAACCCCTAAAAGAAGTATACAAATAGACCCAAGGAGAATAGGGCCGAATGTCACTCCAATAGCAGGGAGTTCAGCAGGTCCTTCACCTGTGGAATTAAATAATTGGATAAAGGAAATGACGAAGCCGAAACCGCAACCAGAGTATAAATGTGAGTCAATTGAAAGTGGATTTGGAAGAGATGATTATTGGCACAATAAGTCCAGACAGATTAGGGACTTACCGAGATGATGAACTGTTGTTTTTATGTAAAAGCATTACTTGGAGAGCAAAGAATTTACATGAGAAAATATCAGAAGCTGTTAGTGAGTATGGAATAGACATAGAAAAGTCAAAAGTGTTGCAAAAATCATACAGGTTGGCCTTTACTGATAAGGATTTAGAGAGTTTGAATGCGTCTGGAAAAAGATTGCAGATAAAAGAGTTGATGAACATTCTGAAGAAATGGGGAGATGTAGATCGATGGAAAAATAGATGGACGAGAAAGAAGGAAGAAGCAGCTAGTAAAGGAGTATCCATGTTTCCATTACAAGAGACAGAACAGGTTGAAAGGGTGTGTCTGATGAGAGAAGTACCAGGTGGTGGATATGTTCCATGGTCAAGACAGGATATATTGTCTTTCACGAACGATTTTCCCAGGTTAAGAGAGAAACCGGTTGAATGGTACAAACAGGTAGAGAGGTTTGTGAAAGTCTCGAAGGTTTTGTTGAAGGATTTAGATGGGCTGTTTGAGATTGTCATTCCAGCAGATTTGTGGACAGAGTGTAAAATCACTGTTGATTGGCCAAAAGAAGAATATCCTAGAGATCCTAAAACAGGTGCACCATCTGAGGAGGTGATGAAAAAGTATAATCAGGTAATCACTTTCTTGAAAGGGAAAATTTCTCCGAAAAAAAACAGATTCGGTTAAGATTGACAGGACGACCCAAGAACCAAAGGAGTCAGTTCATGCATACTATGAAAGGTTGTTGCAGGTATTTAAACAGTATAGTGGGTTTGAGAATATTGGAGACAAGGATATGGGACATTTTGTGTATCGTTTTGTGTTTGGATTGAAAGAGGGTGCTGTATATCCAAACACACCTCAGTACAAAATGAGTCCAGAAGTAATTGCAGGAGTCACTCCTGTAATCAACCAAATGATTGAACACGGAATTCTGAAGGAATTACTGAGCAGTCCTTGTAATTCGCCTATTATAGGTATCAAAAAGCCCAATGGGAAATACAGAATAGTGCAGGATTTACGGAAAATAAATACAATTGTAGTACCCTGTTGTCCAATAGTGCCATATCCAGCAGTGCAACATTCACACACATATTAATAGATTTCCAACAGGCAAGAGATCGTTACAGTTAAATAATAGAGGTAAATGGAGGAGAAACAAAAACACTTTTTAGTGGTTGTGCTTGTGGACCAGTGAGCAGTGAGGATTTTCAGGTTCTTTGAAGGTATGGGAGAAAAACATGCAACTCAGGTGAGCCAGCTTAAAGAGGTTGCCATCAATAAGGCCTATGGGGACAGTCCAAGAGATATGTTCGTTCAATTGTGTGAGCAGAAGCAAGTCCGGTTACAGATGCTGATTGCACCAGAAAATGTAGGATCTAGCATTCAGGGAAGAGTTTTATTAAGGAAGGATTTTCAACTAGCGCACTACCCTAAGATGACAGTTAGTAAGGGTGTCTTGATAGTACATGAACGTGGCTACGTACCCAACATATCTTTGAATAATGTTTACTGTCCACAGCTTTATGGCCAACACAATACTTCATTGGCTCAAGTTAATGATCTTATTCGCACCACACATTTCAATAATGCTTTAAAACCAGACGTCACCAGTATAATAAGTCGTCCTAGGGAAGCTAATTCTGTCATGACCGGAGGCTTCGGATTATGCTTTCTCTGTTTTCACTGTTTATTACATTTTCTCACCACAGCCAATTAAAATTCAATATTTCAAAAAACGACTTTCCCAATAAACCACTCATTACATCATCCTCAGGCACTCAATCAGGGCATGCCTATGCCGATATAATGTTAGGACGCCATATCTAATCGTCTTTCTTTTCTGCTCCGCATCAGAGATAAGTGCTATTACGTTCATTCTCTAATCTATTGTGGTAAATGATGATATTTTGTGCCTTTTCTTATTTTTAGCGTTGTGGGCACTTGACAGCATATCTAGCACCGACATGGGTACTAAAGAGGGGGGAGTGGAGCGTCTTATCGCTTGGACATTTGTCCTATTTTTAGCTCGCTGCTTGCAGTCCGCATGCTGCGAGAACTCTGGTATACTGGGCATCGAGGGACACACTGCCTCGCACGTTGAGAGAACGCACTTCCAGAAAGTACCAGAGTGCACAGCAAATGGTTCCCAACGCTTACGGGTGTAAGTGTAACCGTATATACAGGCTTTGCTTGAGGGGCCAGTGTCACATTATATATTTTGCCTCCTATTGGTCCTATTTTCTTTGCCAATGTTGGGGCTGCCCCCCCCCTCCCCCGCTGCTGGCAATTGTCCTTCGACCTACCCACTTCGCCTAAAATATCTGTCTAATAATGGCAAAGCACCAGTTCTTTTAGGAGATTTTATCAGCCTGACATGCAGGATGAGTTATCCCTTTGAGGAGAACTTGATAGAGGCCTGTGATGCCTTTGTGCCACATTCAGTGAACCGGGCCCTAGCACCCACCCTTCAGTAGTCAACTTCAGTGCTCTGCCTTCAATTTGCCCCTCCCCCTCTTAGCCAGGCTTACGCGGATAATGACTCGCCATCCAAAGTCTGGTCTCTCATCGCAATTATTATTCGCATTTCCCGCACATTTACCTCAGACCATGCTTACTCTGCATACAGCAGCTCACCAGAGGGAGTTATCCCTCCCCCTTCCACCTCATAGGACTCTGACTCTGACCCCACCTCTTCCCCCACCATCAGACACTGACAAGTCAACTCCTCTGCCCCAGAAACGTCTGAGGGCCCAACCTGACTTTTCCCGTCCTTCTACCTCCTCTCACCCCCCCACCGTCACCAAACCCCCTGGATTTTGATCCCAATTCGATTATCCACCCTGGCTCCTCAGCCTGGGTTCCTCTCCCTCCTGTTGCAGATTACGTTCATGAATGCGTCAGGAAGGAATTTGATAAGGAGGTGCACAGTAGATTGGGCTCAGAGTGCCCCCACCCTGACATTGCAGACAAAGTGACTGACACACCAGAGATAGACTCAAATTTCACAACCTTTCTGAAACGCTCCTCCAAGGATCCCAAGAAGGGGATCAACAGGTCGTGGAAAGCCTGTCTGGATAAAGTCCTTGACCTGACTGGCCCTCATGCAAAATTTTGGAGATGGCAGTCTCAGCTGTAGATACAGGCTCTCCCATTGACCCCGACCTTTTAGCTAGATGGGCCCAGAGAGTGCTATGCATGCTAGGAAATGCCAATTGCGCCATATCGGCGGTGCGCCGTAGGTCCATACTCCGTATAGACCCTAATTTGGCACAACTGGCCAATGCAGAACCAGGCCCAATGGCGAATGGACTCCTCTTTGGAGACAGATTTGTGAAGGATATTGGTAAATTCATACAGACTAAAGGAGATATCTTGCACATGTCTGTCCCAGATTACTTGATTACCGGATCTTCTTCTGGATCTGTCAGAAGCTCGGCATCCCTCACTGATTGAGGGCCATCTACATCTCATGGCATAGCGCATTTCAGGGGCCGTTGGCTCCTGCCTGGCCTTTCAGAGCAATCTAAAAAATTCCTTCTCCATTCCTGCCTGATGCCACACACAAGCGTAACGCACGCCTGTGCTTGGTGACGCTGACTGGGTAGGTGCGACCTGCGGAGTATGGATCCCCTTGGCCCCCCCCCGCCCATTGTTTTTGTCATTTCCTAGCAGGACTAGCGTCTTCAGGACTGACTTATTCCTCTGTCAACAATTATCGTTCTGCCATCTCAGCCAGGTACGCATTTGTGAATGGGAAACTGGTGGGTGATCATCCCTTGTTGTGCCAAGTTATGTATAATATTCGCTTGAGTAACCCCCCACCCCTCAAGACCCAAATATGATTATCTGGTGGAAAGGAATATTGTCCTTTCTTTCCTACAGAGATGGCCAACCAATTCAGACCTTTCACGGAAGCAGTTGTCGGCAAAGCTGACTATGCTGCTTTATTTGGTATCTTACAGAAGAGTGTCCGACGTTAAGGCTCTGGCCTGAACAGCTAGAGTGTTTACTCCCAACTGAGTTTTTTTTCTTTGTCTAGGAGAACAAAGATGGATTCAAAGCAGATTACATATCCGCACTTTTTGAGCAACCCAAAATTATGCATTGTTCAATGTTTGAAAAGATATGAGGAACGGACTAGAGAATTCCACTGTTCTGGTAGCGGCCAGTTATTGATTTCCCTTCAAAAGCCTTTTAATGCTGTCGTTTGCGCCACTTTGGCTAGATGGGTGAAGTGACTTTCAGGAGAAGCGGGTGTGGATAACAGTAGATTTGGGGCTCACTCCGTCAGAGGAGCAATGGCCCCGAATTTTTTTTCCTGGGTTCTCAATTACAGGACATTATGAAGGCTGCTGATTGGTCCCCAGATTCTACTTTTAAAACATTCTATTGCAAACCTATTGTAGATGTAGCCTCAGCGGTCTTAAACCAGCTTTGAACAAGCGTAATCCGAAGCCACCTGGCCTGACACAGAATAAACAAATTCTAGCTGACGTGTCTAGAATTTTCAGTTCTATTAAGGACTCAGAGGTGAGGATTATCCCACCCGATTCATTTTACAAGTTATGTCTTGTATGATGTTTTATTGCCCACACATGTTGAATTAATGTGATTGTTGAATTCTTCCATTGATAAGATAAGATTATTGGCTTAATAGAATGTGGACATTTTTTACAGGTTCTGAGCAGAAAACAGAACAAGCGGATTTCATCTGGATAATCCAGGGTTCCTGTTCTAATTCGGATGTTTCAACAAGAATTCTGGTCCAGTTTGACAGTCGTGTGACCAGTTTGGTTCGCCTAGTTCATCCAAAACTCAGACTTCTCAAGTTTATTATACTGTTCACCGTCGCTGGCAAAGAAAGAGGGTTAGATATGGCATCCTAACATCCCTCTCATTTTTTGGCCAGGAGAGGGAGTAAAGTTTTTATACAAATAGTGTTGTTAGAGGACAAGTTTGTTGGGGCCTTACCAAAGTGTGGATTGAGCCGGTCTGTCTCCTAGGAGATCTGTGAATAGAGCAGCTCCCCAGTCCCAGCCCCACCCCCAGGCCAGCAGACCTAGGACTGCTATTGGGTTTCCCCAGCCCCAAGCAAATCTGAGCCCTCCTCTCACACCTGCCCAGGCCCCTTAAGGCTTTGCTGGGTGCACCCCAAATCATTCTCCTCCATCTTGTGAGTTGCAGCCTAACTGTGCCCCAGATTGCAGTGAGCAGAGTCCAGGAAGTGGTAAGGAGGCAGACTAGTGCTTTCTCTTTCCTAAAAAAGTTTAAAAAAACGATTTTCCCTACCTGTGATTGCATCATCTTATTTTTTTCTTTTTAAATTTCTTTAACTGTCTTTGCCTGTGGTTGTTACAGTTTAAAATTGTAGTTTTAACCTGCCAGTGATTGCATAATTTATCCCAAGTTTTTGTGTTTAAACGTGTGTTTTTTCCTGCATGTGACTGCTTCCATTTAACCTGTTGAATTGTGGGATTTGCAGTCCAAACTGTAGTTTTTCCCTCTCGTTCACTGTGACTATCAGTTTTTCCCTCCAAATGTCTCCTTTGCTCTGTGCTAAGACCTGTATGTTAAGCAGTGCACCCCCAGCGACCATCTTGTGTTAACAAGTCAATGAAACCAGCCCCCCCATCCCCCCTGAGACAGCAGTAATGTGCTGTAAGCTGTTTAAACTGTGTTAATAGGGACTGTGCACTTTGTCTTTTGGCCAGGAGAGGGAGTAAAGTTTTTATACAAATAGTGTTGTTAGAGGACAAGTTTGTTGGGGCCTTACCAAAGTGTGGATTGAGCCTGTCTGTCTCCTAGGAGATCTGGGAATAGAGCAGCTCCACAGTCCCAGCCCCACCCCCACCCCCAGGCCAGCAGACCTAGAACTGCTATTGGGTTTCTCCAGCTCCAAGCAAATCTGAGCCCTCCTCTCACACCTGCCCATGCCCCTTAACCCCTTCGATGCTCGTGAGGAGCTCAGCTCGTCATGCTGCGCGGTCGCGCTGTGCGCATGACGAGCTGAGCTCGTCACGACCACACCCGCGATCGGAATGTCCAGCACCTGGGCGGAATTCCGATCGCGGTCAAGGGGTTAAGGCTTTGCTGGGTGCACCCCAAATCATTCTCCTCCATCTTGTGAGTTGCAGCCTACCTGTGCCCCAGATTGCAGTGAGCAGAGTCCAGGAAGTGGTAAGGAGGCAGACTAGTGCTGTCTCTTTCCTAAAAAAGTTTCCTACCTGTGATTGCATCATCTTACTTTTTTCTTTTTAAATTTCTTTAACTGTCTTTGCCTGTGGTTGTTACAGTTTAAAATTGTAGTTTTAACCTGCCAGTGATTGCATAATTTATCCCATGTTTTTGTGTTTAAACTTGTGTTTTTTCTTGCCTGTGACTGCATCCATTTAACCTGTTGAATTGTGGGATTTGCAGTCCCAACTCTGTATTTTTTCCCTCTCATTCCCTGTGACTTTCAGTTTTTCCCTCCAAATGTCTCCTTTGCTCTGTGCTAAGACCTGTATGTTAAGCAGTGCACCCCCAGCGACCATCTTGTGTTAACAAGTCAGTGAAACCAGCCCCCCCTGAGACAGCAGTAATGTGCTGTAAGCTGTTTAAACTATGTTTAATAGGGACTGTGCACTTCGTTTTTTGGCCAGGAGAGGGAGTAAAGTTTTTATACAAATAGTGTTGTTAGAGGACAAGTTTGTTGGGGCCTTACCTACAGAAGTCCAAAGTGTGGATTGAGCCGGTCTGTCTCCTAGGAAATTTCTGAATAGAGAAGCAGCTTCCAACTCCCTGGCCAGCAAACCTTGTCTGAGGTAGCTGGGACCTTATATAGTCTGATATTGTTTGGTACATGTGTACACTGATTGGTGGTTGTATCTTATGTTTCTATTGGATTAGGGTTAGTGTCCTTATTGGTTGGGTATTTGAGGGTTCTGATTGGTTTCTGGGTCTGTGATTCAATCAATGTAGGGTTGGGACTAGGGCTAGGGTTAGTATTTCTATTGGAAGTAGGGACTAGGTCTTCCTGTGTTATTGGTTGTTGGGACTAGGGTGGGACTAGGGCTAGGGTTAGGCCTTTAATTGGAAGTAGCGATTAGGGCTTCTGGTGTGATTGGTTGCTGGACTAGGTGTGGGACTAAGAGTAGGGTTAGGCTTTCTATTGGAAGTAGGGACTAGGGCTTCCTGTGCCATTGGTTGCTTGGACTAGGGTTGAGACTACTGGTAGGGCTAGGGCCTCTATTGGACGTAGAGATCAAGGGTTTTTGAAACTGATTGGGTGCTTGGACTAGGGCTAAGATTGGCTGTAAGGTCCTCGTCTCCTATTGGTTCTAGATTTTAGGGCTAGTGCTGTGATTGGATATTGTTAGGGCTAGGGTTCCCATTGGCTGAAGGGGTCACCTGACTACTAGGGCTATAAACGGCCAAGGCTTAGGCGTCTCAGCCCGGGCGTCTCAGCTAAGGGTGGAGAGGACAAGGGTGAGTGCCTGTTTGAGCCTGTTAAGGGTGGAGAGGACAAGGGTGAGTGCCTGTTTGAGCCTGTTAAGGGTGGAGAGGACAAGGGTGAGTGCCTGTTTGAGCCTGTTCGAAACTGGTCGGGGCCAGGGCCAGGAATGCTGCCCATTTTCCCATTCATTAATACCCACCCTATGTATTTGTCCCTCTGTACATAAGCATTGATTTTCACTATAGATATGTGCCTATCTTCGTGTATTGCTTTGTATAAACATGTACAATAATTATGTTGTTATAAAAACAAAAACAAAAGAAAAAAACAAATCTTCTTTGGTCTACATGTACTTGCTTCCATTGGGCATCTATGTACCTCCATGTACTTGGATCTGTGTGTCTGTTACTTTTCTCCTGAAAAAGCATATCCAATGCACTACCCTATTTCTCACCCGCTACCTCTATCAATATCTTTAATCTGCATATACTTACCTCCTTTATGCATCTATATACTTTCTTTTTTTTTTCCATTTATTTTTATACAGATAAAACAATCGCAACGGCTGTTCCAGGGTTAGCATAGGTTGGGTAGGTTATACATTGGAATTTATATTGCTAGCCCCACATGTCAGTTTTTAAAAAGAGAGAAAGGCAAAGAGGAAAGGACAGAAAAGTAAGTGGTGAAAAAAGAAGAAAACAAAAAGAAGATTGGGACAGACCCTGAGGTAGAGAGAGACATCGCTATACAGTACATCTGACATTCTGTAGAGATGTTGAGCCCGCATGCTGGGACTACCGGTCTATAAATGGCTATGTCCTATTGGGACCAAGTTGAAACATTTGTCTTGGTGTCGGCGCCTTGGCAGTTTCATGGGGGATCATAAGAGTCTAGGTAGGTGTCCAGAGAACTCCACATCCCTCTGGAGGACGGTTTCCAGGGTGAGTACTGTAGTGCGATATTGTCCGCGCCTCTGAGATGCGTGATCCAGTTGATCCAGCCTTTGTATGAAGTTTTACTTGTGTCCTTCCAGTTGGCTAGGACCATTTTCACTGCAGCTGTCAGTAGAAGGTCTAGTAGGTCTTTATCTTGTTCCGATCTCAATTTCGTAAGCATAAATGCCGTGGTGAGGGTGGAAAACTCCATTGCTAGTCTGCAGTGAAACAGATCGTTTATGAAACCAAATATTTTCCCCCAGAATACCTTGAGTGCTGGGCAATGGAAGATAAGGTGTGCTAGGTCCCCCTTTCCCTTGTTACAGTTCCAGCATAGCTCGTCCTCCCTGAGGCCTAGTGAGAATAGTCGTGCAGGGGTCCAAAACGCCTTGTGTAGCAGCCAGAATTTTGTTTGTGTGAGCACTGGGGAGATCTTATTGTGTGAGGCCGAGGCCCAAAGTGTAGCCCATTCTTGTTCGTTGAATGAGGTTTTGGATTGTTCAACCCAGTAGGCGATTGTTTTATCACTAAGTTTGGATGTTTGGGGGCGAAGGAGTTTGTAAAGCTGCGAGACTTGGTGTCCTAGTATGTTGATGTTAGACACTAATCGGAAGATTGAGGGTTGTGGGGTCGATAGTTTAGTTTTGGATAGTGCTGTTCTGATTTTTAGGAAGTTATAGAATTCGATGTCGTTTAAGTGGTGTTTTGCTTGGGGTCTGTGAATGTGATGGGGTACTTCCCGTTCTCTAGTTGGTAAGGGTAGTAGATACCTTTCTCAATCCATGTATCGAAGGTTAGGCTTTTCCCTTTATATCGGACCCTGCTATTTGCCCAGAGTGATTCCATCTTAGACCCCTTGATACTACACTCCAGCCTCTTGTCTACCTTTAGTAGTGCTATTTTTGTGTTTTTAAAGATAGGTTTGGATGCCTGGGGATATCTATTTACTGTTAGTAGGGCCAGTGGGCTCAGATTGTTCAAGATCGCCCTCTCTACCTGAAGCCAAACTGGTGTGTATTCTGCCGGCGGGGAAATCCAGTATGAGCCCTGTTTTGCTAGGAAAGCTAACTGGAATACCCTGAAGTCTACTCCTCCTTGCGTCTTATCCAATCTTAGTTTCTTAATGCTTATACGTGCCTTCTTTCCGCGCCAAAGGAATTTAGAAATCAGGATATCGACTTTCCGGTGGAACTCATCTGAGAGGAGGAGTGGGAGCATACTTATCAGATAGTTAAACATTGGGGTGATCATCATTTTGAGAGTTTCGATTCTCCCCCACCACGTTATGAATTTTGGGGACCAGGAGTCCAGAAGTTTCTTAATCTTTTCTAGTAGTGTCTTCTCGTTGTGGTGTAGGGTATCTATTAAGTCGCTACCAAAGTATATGCCTAGGTATTTAATATACCCGGTCTGCCATGCCAGCCCCGAGTCCCCCAGGATGTATTTTGTGGAGTGGATGTTTAGACGTTTGCATTCAGATTTGTCCTTGTTCAGCTTGTATCCTGAGAGCTTGGAGTATTCTGCTATTGTAGTCATCAAGGCCCCTATTGAGGATTTCGGTTGTTCCGTTACTATCAGTATATCGTCTGCGTAGGCGGCTAATTTTACTTCAACCCCATTGATATCTACCCCTTTTATGCTATCGTTCATCTTTATATCTTGGATGAGGGGTTCTAAGGCCAGTAGGAACAGCGCAGGAGACAGTGGGCAACCCTGTCTGGTTCCTTGTTGCAATGTAAAGGGGTCTGAGAGTGAGCCGTTGACTGTAATACGAGCCAAAGGTTCACGATATAGGGCCATAACCATACGAATAAACCCCTCCCCCAAATTGAAAGATTGCATGCAGCGTACCAGGAAGGACCAGGAGACTTTATCAAAGGCCTTCTCGGCATCTAATGCGATAGCTACTGCCAGTTCTGGTTTAGTGTTCACATGTTCTAGAATGTGGCAGAGAAGTCGGGTGTTGTCGTTAGATAGCCGGTTGCGTAGGAAGCCGACCTGGGAGTTGCTTATTATTTTGGGGAGAACCGTGTTGAGTCTAACTGCCAATATCTTAGCATAGATTTTACAGTCCACGTTGATGAGGGATATGGGTCTGTAGTTTTTTGGTGATAGGTGGTCTTTACCCTCCTTTGGAATGACAATTATGTTAGCTTCTGACATGGATTGAGGAACTGCCCTCTTCTCTGCGGAGTGGTTAAACACCTTTTTCATGGTCGGTTTAAGCTGGTTTAAGAAGGTCTTGTAAAAATCAGCTGTATACCCGTCTGGCCCCGGGGCTTTGTTCCTTTTCAGTGATTTGACCGCCATTTCTATTTCGGTGTAGCTAATCTCTTGACCTAACCTGATTGCGTCCTCGGTGCTTACTTTCGGAAGCCCGATTCTGTCCAGGTATTTTGTGCAGTCTTCTTGGCTGAGGCTCTGGTCGTTTTTGTAGAGTTCTGAGTAGAACTCTTGGAATGTCTTAAGGATGTCTTTGTGTCTTGTGTGGGTTTTGTTTGAGTCTGTGATTGATGACACCGCAAACTGGTTGCGTTTGTGTTTTAGGTATGAGGCAAGAAGTTTTCCTGCTTTGTTGGCTTCGCATAGATTAAGGGCTTTGTACTTATTAAACCACAACCCTGCTCTCTCACTCAGGATTTTGTTATATTCATGTTTATTTTGTGTTAGTTTTGATAGGAGCTTGTTGTCTTGTGTGGCCTTGGCATGGGCTGTTTCTAAGCTCTTGATCTCCTGCTCAAGTTGACTTAATCTCAGGTTTGAGCTCGTGTTTATCTTTGACTTGATTTCAATTATTGTGCCTCTGACGGTTGCCTTTAGAGCGTCCCAGAGTATGTTAATGCTAGTCCCTGGGGAGTCATTATGATTGAGGTAGTCAGTTATGGCCTCCTCAATCTTATTTTTGTTCACGGGGTCTGCTAGTACTTCGCTATTGAAACGCCACCTCCGGGGGACGGCTTCGTTATGGCACCCGCTCAGTTTTAGGCTGCTACATGAGTGGTCTGATACTAGTCTTGGCGCAATTTCAGCGTGTTCGATTAGGTGTGTGTGGCTCTCCGAGATTAGTATGTCATCTATCCTGGTGTAGGACTTGTGTGGGTTAGAGTAAAAAGTGTAGTCTCTAGTGTCGGGGTGCTGAGGGCGCCATACGTCCTTAAGGTGAATTTGGAAAATATGTTTCGGAGTGCAGCGTGCGAGTTAGTGGGGTGGTATTGGCAGGAGGATTGTCTATCCGTTATGTGGTCCAGTGGGATGTTGAAATCACCCGCTACTACCACGAGGTCGTTTTGGGGGAAGCTATCTAGCGTGCATGACACCTCCGACCAGAAGGATGGGTCGTCTGTATTGGGGCCATATATGTTCGCTACATGAATCCTCTCCTCCCCTCTCCTCAGGTGTGTTACTAGTAGTCTTCCCTCATTATCGTGGAAGTGAGAGTCTATTGTTATGTTTGATCTTTTGGATATCAAGGTCAAAACCCCTCGCTTCTTCCTGTCAGCTGGTGAGCACACCAGCTGTGAGATCCAGTTACCTCTCACTAGTTTGGCATCCTCCATGGAGAGTTTGGTTTCTTGTAGGAGGATTATATCACCTTTGGTTTTTGCTAGGTAGTCTATTATCTTGCGGCGCTTAATAGGGTGGTTTAGCCCTTTGACGTTAAGGGACACTATGTTAAGGTCCGTTATCAGGGTGTTTGTGTTATTAGGGGCCATCCGCTATGGTGTGGTGTGGCGTTACTGTGTACCCATTCCCGTGTCCTCTATCTCGAGGTTCTAAGCTCCCCAGGAATACTGCAAACAATAGCCGATTTCTCACCAGAGGTGTGCGTATGGGTAGCCTACCACATGCGTTGGCTAACCGAATCTGCCAGATCCCATTCGTAGTGAAGAAAGGTGTGAAACATGAGTGGGAAATAGAGAATATAGAAGATAAAGACCTGAGAAACCCTAGTGCTGATTTCTCCCCCCCCCCTGTTGCCCCCTCCCTCTCCTCCCTCCCCTCCCCCCATTGAAAAAAACTCGTATGTCGGAGGTGCGATGGCAGGATCGCCGTTCTGCCTCACGGAGAGTTACTGTCGAATAGTTGTTTCGCGGTACTCCCTAAGGGTTTGGGATCATGCGTGTTGTCATATTATCCATACAGAGTGATTTGGGGTAGCCCCTCATACATTGAATTTGTCTATAAAGGATAAGCCGCTGTGCTTCCCCATGGCTTCTCTTCTTGATGATGGCGACCAGCCCCTATTGGGGCTTGTAGGTGTGAGCCGCTCGAGGTAGGTATAGCCTCGCTGCTGAGGTAGGTAAAGGTTGTAGCGTTCGGACTCTTGAGGTAGACGGTCTCTTTTGAGGTAGGTGTTGGTAGGTAATGCATCGTTGTTAAGGTAGGTGAAGGTTGTAGCGCTTGAGGTAGTCGGACTCTTTGAGAAGGTGCTGGTTGGTGGTTCCTTCCAGGGCAGCTACCTTAGTTTTCCATGCTGATGTTGTGTGTTGTTGTTGTGTGAGGTCTTGTGTCAACCTGTATTTGGTTCGGGCGAAGGTCTTCTTTTGATGGAGCCGGGTTGTGACGTCTCCATGTCTAGTGCTGCCGGACCGTCCAGGAAGGCCGACAGGTCTTTGGGGTCAGTGAAAAAATGGTGTTTGCCTTTGTCTATTATTTTGAACTTTGCGGGGGCCACAAATGAGAATTGAATGTTTTTGCTCCTGAGCCTGTCCCGTAAGGCGAGGAAGCCCTTCCTGGTGTCGACAGTGGGCTTAGAGTAGTCTTGTGTGAGGGTGATCCTGTGTCCTTGCCAGCTGATTTGGTGGTTTTTGCGAGCGTAGTTAAAAATGGCCTCTGTGTGTTGTGATCTTAGTGGCTTGCAGATGATAGGCCGTGCCGCTTGTGTTGTTGAGGATTTAAAAGCAGGGACTCTGTGCGCCCTGTCCAGCTCGAACTGGCGATCAAATCTTAGGTTTGTAAGTTTGGGGATCAGGTCCTCGAGAAAGGCAGAGCAGGAGCCTGCTGCGTACTTATGGATCTATATATTTATCACTTTCTTCTAATTTAGCATTTCCAATGCACTACCCTATTTCTCAGCCTATACTTCCCTCAATATATCTTCTAGCCCAACTTTCTGACTCATCTCAAACTTCTTTCTACTACTCTTTCCAATTCACTACCCTATCTCACCCTATACATCTATCATTATATCCTCTACACCCACTCTCTCATTTATCCCAAACGCCATACCACTACTATGTTCCCCAAAATAACCCTTTCTTGACTCTCTCCTACTCTACCCCTCCTTGCATCTTCTGACATCTCCTTTACTGTACCGATCCCCCAAAACAAACCTTTCTAAACTCTTCCCTCTGACTCTTCCCCTCCAAAAACCCTTTTTAATCATCCAAAAGCCTCCTCCTACTGCTATGACCTAAAAAAAGAAATCCTTCACTCTTCTATCCCTCCACTATCCTTTTCAATCAAATTAACAGACTAGCATGTTCACTTCTCTAATTCCATATTCCACTATACTAATTCACCACTAATCCTTTATGGGTTCCAGAGTAGCATGCTACTCGCCAACAAAGCGTTTCAACACCTCATCAGGGTTACAAGCGCTATATAAATGCAAACCTTTTTTCCTTTTTTACCCCTCCCTAACCCTTCTCAATCCAAATAACTGACTAACATATCCACCACTCAAATTACTTCATATTTCACTATACTAATTTTCAACACTAATCCTTTATGGGTTCCGGAGTAGCCTACTACTCGCCAGAAAAGCGCTTCAACACCCCATCAGGGGTAACAGACGCTATATGAATGCAAACCTTTCTTTCCCTTCTATCCCTCCGCTATCCTTCTCACTCCAAATAACTGACTAATATCCACCACTCAAATTACTTTCATATTTCACCATACTAATTCACCACTAATCCCTTATGGGTTTCCGGAGTAGCGTGCTACTCGCCAAAAAAAGCGATTCAACACCCCATCAGGGGTTAGAAGCGCTATATAAATACAAACCTTCTTTCCTCTTCTATCCTTCTGCTATCCTTCCGAATCCAAATAACTGACTAACATATCCACCACTTAAAATTTACTTGCATGTTTCACTATACTAATTCAACACTAATCCTCTATGGGTCCCGGAGTAGCGTGCTACTCGCCGAAAAAGCGCTTCGACGCCTCGTCAGGGGTAGTAAGCGCTATACAAATGCAATTACAATACAATACAATTATATTGGCATAGGCATGTCCTGATTGGGTTCCTGAGGATGACGTCATGAGTGGTTTACTGGGAAATGTAGTTTCTTGAAATACTGAATCAATTGGCTGCTGTGAAAAAATTTTCATAGACAGCGAAGAAAGAGAAAGCCTAATCGTCACCTCTGGTTCCTTAAAAGAACTGAAAATTCTAGACGCGTCAGCTAGAATTTTTTTTGTGTTCTAATTATACTACTTATACTAAGCCACTACATCAGGCCCCAAAACCAGATGCGAGGACGCTAACAAGTTGCTCTGGGGAAACCAGGTCTTTCGCCCAGCTTCTTGGTGAACCTAGTGATGAGGTGGCACTAGTTTTTACCCCACTATACCAATGCAGAGGGAAACATGTTATTCTAAATAGGGAAAATATCCTGAAATTGTTTAATTCATTGCCAGACCTGCACCAGATAACCTCCAATAATTTGAGCAGTAAGCGTTTTGTTCTATCATTGGCTCCCCATGAGACGGAGAAAACAATTGCCATATGGCGCAATAAACTCCTTGCAACTCGCATATTAAATTATGTAAAAGATCTGGCAGCGTGCGGTGTAATAGTTGAAAAGCCCTCTTTGAACCGTATAGTCCTGTGTTTGCCGAGGAAACAATAACAGTCATAATCCCAAAGAATGGCCTGGACTCCATCTTGCTTTAAGAGCCTGAGGTCTATCAATGTCCCTTCCCCCAAAAGAATATCTTAGAAAGCGGAGGTTCCATATGGCAGCAAATTTTCATATCGCTGCAGAACCACAAACAACGAATGGGCAGCCCATAACAAACATTGATTATCTAAAGCCACCAAGCCCTGGTGGGATGCTACTGCTGGTTTGTTAAGCAGACATTTCTATGGAAAATGGGTAATCCCCAACCCTGAGGTTAAATCACTGTAGATAGTAAGTTGGAAAATAGCAGGGCTGAGCAAAAAGATGGAAGATAAGGACTGGGTAGCTTACATGAACCAACAAGATAACTCCTGCCTTCAGGAAGCACAGGCACTGGAAAACATCGATTTTTTTAGTTACCCTTTTTCCAAACGCCTTACATAAACTAGCCAAAAGGCAGAGCAAAGGGTGGCCTCCTCATCTGGATAAAAATTAGTTTTACCATAAGGAGAAGCAACATTTTTCTACAGTGAATAATAACATCCAACAACTAAAGCTGGAAAAAGCCCAAGGGAAGATAGACCTCATCAATTTATGCTTACCACCATGTGGAGACAAATAAACCTGAATAATAATTTATAAGTGCACTTGAATCATTATTTGCCACCTTGATGCAAAGAAATAGAAGATCTGAACGCCTGAATCATGGCAAAAGTGGAAAGCAAACTCGGCTAGAATCATATTGCTATAGGGGGGATTTAAACACAAGACTCCACCCCATTTTGCAGGAGCAAGCAGTTATTGAGAAGGATCTTGCATGGGGGCTCACATTACCACTGCGGAAACAGTAGAAACCAACTAAAAAAGGAGCGAAACTGTGTTCAATAATCCTGGGTACAGGTCTGAGACCTCTAGCCGCTTCGCTGCCCCTAGAATTCCGCCCAGGTGCTGGACATTCCGATCGCGGGCATGGCTCGGACGGACCCCGCGCGTCGTGAGCACACGCCCACCGTGACTCATGACGGCCGGGGCCCGTCATGACCACGGAAGGGGTTAAAAGGCCCCTACATTTATGATAACTCTCCTAAATGTAACTTTCAAGCAGGAAAGAGGGTCAGCAATATTTATTACTTGATAATAAATATGGAAGCTTGGCAACTGATTGCTGATGTGTGGGTGAGAGAATAGAAAGCGATCACGACCCTCTCCATCTTGCGCTCCACTTTACTAAGGATCCCATACATAAATGGGAATAGTCCCAGACTCTATGGCACTGTAAAGTGACTCTGAATATAAATAGAAAAAAATATATCCAGATTGATCTCTTAAGGGGTAATGGTAGACTACTTCTCAAATAACCAATGGAATGCTATTTATGTTGTTTTGACTGAAAAGAATGAGGTCTCTGGGCGCATGATGTTAGAATCCATTGAGCAGCTGCTCAGTGCCACTACCAAAGTGCTGAGGGTTCATAAAGGCAGCTGGGGAACTATATCACACGTCTCCTAACATGAATGGTATGACGAGGAATGCCTCAAGCTGAAGAAAGCCTGTGGCAGCACTCAAAAACAAAAAGAACACCAAGGAGGGGGGAAAACTAAATCTACAGGAAGCAAGAAGGTCTTATAAGCACCTCATAAGACACAAGAAAAGAAACCAGAGTGCAGGCTCCCCAGGCAGCAGTTGATAAAAAAAACAGTTAAAGAGTACTGGGGATGTGAAGGGCCTGCCAAGAATCTTGAAGTTCACATAAGCCCTTGAAGATGGATTGAGCATTTCGCCTCGTAATACCGAAATCCCAGTGAAGCAGACAACATAATGAATGATCTGTGGGAAGAGTCAAAGAGACAAGTTGTTCCCAACTATTTACTTGCCCCGGCATTATTTAACATCTACATCAATGAAATTGGGATGTTCCTTAGTAATCTTTGTCTAGATGTTCCCAAACTGGAAAATGAGCATATTCCGATCTTGCTATTTGCAGATGATGCAGTAATACTAACACACACAGATAAGTCAATGCACCGGCATCAGGAAGGCTTTAAGTTATTTTGCAGAAAAGGAAACTTAACAATTAACACAGAAAAAACTAAAATTTAGGAATTTACAAAAAAACTAATTTGGAAAACGCCTTTTTGCAACACATATTAAATCTAGGCCTTGGTACTTCAATAACAGCACTGAGAGCAGAGTTGGGGATGACAACAGGACTTTAAAGCATTCTGTCCCGTAAGATACTGGGTGTGAGTGTGAACCAGTCCAGTTCTTGCCGTTTATCTGCGCCGATGCAAGAATTACCATAGCTTACTGCGGTTCAGGCATGTAGAGTTATTTCCTATGTCAATCAATTGTACAGAGCAATGGAACGATCTGAGTAGATGAATAACGCAACTTTGGAAACGGTAAAAAAGAAATACTGGACGCACATGTAGTAAAAGCAAGAGGCTACGAAAAGTATCCTGGCAAACTACTTGAAACTGAAACAAGAACCTCGTTCGGTGCCATTTCTGAATTTATTTCCACTTGAGAAAAGGGCATTATACCTTATGTTCAGCTAAGGAACTTTATAAGTGCAGGCTTATACCAAATCATGGACCCAGGCCCCTGGAAGCAGATCTGAAATGTGCCACTGCACTTTAGGTAGTTCAGAAACAATTATGCATTGTATGCTGCTGTTCTCACTAAAAATTCTATGGTACTACCTCTAACAATTGTTTTTAAAATTCAGCCTGAGATGCTGCAGGACTGCACTATCATTCTGCTATAGAACAGACAATGTAAATCTACTAGGTAATAGCTTCTTATATATAAGGTGCTCGGAAGGTTACAAGATTTGTACAAGACCGAGCAGAAGGGCATGGGCAAAAAACACAAAATACTAGGTAATAAATGGACATTCTGCCATTTTTAGGTCTCGCCTACGCAGCGCGCATGCGCTGCATAGGAGAGACCTTTAGAAATCGGCACAGCTTTCCCTGCAAAAACGTGCACGCGTTGCATTGCTTCCAATGGCAACGCGTGCACGTCTGGCGATTCACTTGCGGGAGCGAGCAGCTGGCGCCATATGTTAATTATTGCGCCTTGCCCCTCGCTCCCGCAAGGGAATCGCGCTGGCCCCCTCCTTTCGCCCCTCCCTCTGCTGACGCGCGCGCTTGTGCTTGTTTTTTTTACGGTAGCTTTTCACCTTACCGGTCTGCCTTGCACTCGTATGCAGGATTCTGAGCTCTGCTCTTCTGACTGGCCTTGCTCCAAAAAGTTAGCGTAGTCTCTTTCATCGTGAGGAAAAAAACTCCCCTCCTCAAATGTGAGGCTTCTGATCCTTGCTCTGTTTGGCATTCAGTGCATTGTTTGCGCTTATATGAATATATTATATTTTGTGCAATTAGCATCTAACAGGGTCCAATTGAAGATTTGCCTGTTAAAAAGGAGGCAGCTGCTCCCGAATAAAAGCTTTGTAAATTTGTCCCACGTTCTTTAACTCACGGCCGACTGAGACGAGTGAAACCTTTCCGTAACATTTGTGGGACATTACCACCACTTTACCTTGCAGGATTCCATTTCCACCCTCATTACTGTTGATGTAAGGGAATCCTTCCTCACCAGTCATCACGGGAACCCCAGCTTGAGGGCAAGCCGTTTGCAATCAGTTATAAAAGGGAACTTTATCAGACCACACGTGATTAATTTTCTTGAAAGAAATAGAAAAAGCAAGCAATCGATTCCCTTAAAAATAGCAAAGTGAAGTTGAGAATTTCTCCAACTTCCTCCTTTTGACTTCTAAATGCTTTTTAAACTATAACCTCAAATCAGATTACTGCCCTAGATCCATTTAGTTCATTGTTTCTTTTTGTAGTGAGGATTGTGGAAATCCTCTGCCCAGTAGGGGTGGCGATGGGAAGGGTCCGGTTCCTGATTTGAGATGTTTAGCTGTTTTACTGTGCAATGGGAGTTGTAAGAAAACGTATTTCTTAGTTTCGGTTAGATTGCCTCACTTTGTAAGTTTGCACACTATGAAGTATAATTTAAAGGGATGTTTTGGAGAAAGCAAAAGTAATAGTTATATATACGCTGTCAACATCATAGCAGAAAGGAGAGCAAGCCAGAATGTATAAATATGTGCTTGGGTGACTTTCCATTACTGTACATCACTGTTATTTTAGTTATTATCGAAACACAATTTAGCTTCCTCCGCAGATAACAGTTACTGTAAATGCTAAAGGAATCCTGCAGGTGTCAGGGTAAAGGATGCTGCTTGACTGCACAGTCTTATTTCCCTGGTGTGATTTGAATGGGGGCCATTTACGTGTTCTTCGTAGATGCTGCATGCAGTGTTATAATGTAAGACGAAGATGTGTTAGAGTAACGTCAGATTTATGATCCACAGAAGACTTAAAGCTCGCGTGAAAAGATAAAACATTAAAAGAAATGTTGCCACCACACATGCATTGCTTGTTTGTGATTGGAGAAATGTATAAAATGTTACTGCCTCCCACACATTCAGCGAGCTGCTACAAAGTTTAAAAATGTAATGAGAATACCAGTGATTTAAACCTGGTGTTACAGGTTAGTAACTTTCTCTTCTCCGCAGCAAGTTCCTCCTTGCCTCTCTGCTAAATGTAAACACCGATGGCTGGCATTCAACCTGTCCCTATGTGCACCTGTGTCGCAGGTGTGTTATTTACGTGAGCAGATGCACTACCCTGTCTATTTTGAAAATGACAATGCTTGACTTATTTCTGTCACCGGCCTTTCCCAGCCAAACACCTGTATTGCTACTGACTCTGTCCCCGCGCTGACAGACCTTTGGAGGCATGCTGTGGCATGCAGTGGACTTCACACTCGCCTCGCGGGCCTTCTGAGACACCATCCAGATAAGGGACTTGCCTCACCCCAGTCCTGGAGGCCAATTGGGGCTGACCGTATGATGTACCAGCCTGACTAAAGACTGTCTCGTTCCCAGTGCTGATGACCTTCTCAGGGCTCTGACCTCCAGAAGCACCAGCCTGATTGTAGCTTTCTCTCTAACATCTTCTGGCTTTTCAGGGGTGTCGTTCTGATGTGTGGCTGACTTGGACACCACCTGCCAGGCTTCAGGAGACCCTGGCATGTGACTGATTCTCACCCAAACCTTCAGACCTTTCTAAGAGCATGTCATGGGGCCAGAAGTGTGAATACTTCTGCCCCGACCTGGATGGCTGTCAGAGACAGCGATCTGACGTGTGGCTGTCGCAGTTTTCGGACATTCAGGGGCACCGACCTGACACGATTGAATCTGGCATAGCCAATAGGTCTCGCCTTTGGGACCTTATAAGTGTTTAGCCATGCAACGGTTGGTGTTGTTGCACCAAGGATATTGTGCTGCATAACTAAATACTTATAAGGTCCCAAAAGCGAGACCTATTGGCTATGCCAATGCTTGTTTCAGTAGCCCTGGAGGAATCTTGTGCCATATCATAGATCTGCTCTGTGTAGAATCATGTGCTCAGATTGTTTGATTAACAGCTGGAGCATGGTCAGAACCTTGTACCTAAGGCATCGGCATGTTTCCGGTCGAACCTGAAAGCCTCACAGACTTTGATGGCGTGTTGAGTTTACATTATTACTTTTTTTTAAATTTGCACTTGCACTTTACCAAAGTATTCGTAGGTATTGGCCCACACTTATTGATCAATGGCTACCAGGCCGTCAGCGGAGTCATTATTACCTGGATGCATCATTGTTTATTTTAACTGAACACGTAGAATTATGTACATCAGAAATGGGTGCTGGTATAGTCCACCCTGAGTGTTTTACAGATATAGCTATATCAATCAAGTCAATGAGGTAGTATTTGTAAAGCGGGGGGGTCTCCAAGCACTGTCCTACAGGTCTCAGTCGAAGAGCCAGGTCTTGAGTCACTAACTGAAGTGGCTGAGCGAGGGTGAGGTGCATAGTTGGAGAGTCAAGGTGTTCCAGGCTTTGGTGGAATGGTGAGACAAAAAGCGTCCTCCACTCTGGCTGCGACAGATGCGTGGTGTCAGCACGAGGGCGAGGTGGATCGTAGGTTTCTGCAGGGATTGGTGGAAGGTCAGGTGGTGGTTCATGTAGTGTGGTCCAATGTTGTGGAGGGATTTGTAGGCGTGGGTCAGGAGCTTTAAACTGGAAACTCTTCTGGACGAGGTGCCAGTGGATGTCTTTGAGGTGCTGGGTGATGTGTGTCCTCCTGGGCAGATTGAGGATCAACCTAGCCGCTGCGTTCTGCATTGTCTGGCGTCTTTGCACGAATTCGGAGGTTTTGCCCGCATAGAGTAGGTTGCCGTAGTCGAGTCGGCTGGTGATGAGGGCCTGCATCACTGTTTTTCTGTTTTTTTATAGCGTTGCAAGGGTACACTATTACGTGTTTTAAGTTGGCTTGTTCACTTTGCCAATGTGATCAGCATATATAGCCATAGGAACTTCTACAGTGGCCTGTGCCTTGTCAGTTCATATGATTTTGTAAGATCTAATGATCCGATAACCTAAAGGAAACTTTATTCAACAAGACAGACATAGTAAGATGATTGTCTTGCACTTTAATAATCTGATAACGTGATTAGACCATCCTGCTATGAATTTAGTATGATGAATTTGTAGACTGGAGAGTAATAGATAATTTATCCAGATTGCCTTATGTTAAACCATTGACCCGGGGAGTGGCTGACTGCTGCAAGATGGCGGACGCGAGCTGATTGGGCTCCGAGACCGGAACCACGATCTCGAGCCAGCCATCCTCTTACAGCCATACCATCGCCTCCGTTGTGAGCTCTGCGTGCAGCGGAGTGCCTACAGAGCTCGCGGAGGCTTAATGAGGGTGCCATATTGTGCCGGGGCCCGCAGGACACAACTTGGTGAGACAGGGACTCATGGTGCGCTAAACCGGGCCTGAGTGATGAGACCCACATGAACCAAGCTGGATTGCTGTGGTGGTACGGGGCCTGAGGATGGCCCTCCCTGTCCACCTACAGTCCCCCCCAACTGACAACTCAGAGGCAGGTATCGGGGGTCGGACCTGTTGAGAAAGCATTGGCGGCGGCCTACGGCACTTGAGCCCCAGCCCCCCTATGGGGAGAGGGGCAAGGCGGGCAAAGGGCCGGGGGAGCTGAAGCAGCCCGGTGGCAGTGCTGTCCTACCTGCCAATGTGCAGATCGTGAAAATGGGCTCCTGTCGGCTGAGGGGGAGCGAGGGTGGCTGGTGGTGAAGCTGCGCAACGGACCCTCAAGCCTATGGGCGGCAGTGAGTGAGGATACCTGGGGGCAGCCTCGCTGATGGCGGCTGGCGCAGTGGGGCCTGCAGGGGATGCAACTCGCCCCAACGCGCTGAGGCCGATACTGACAAGGCATACATGACCCCAGAGGAGATTTGGTGGGGGGGCTGGGACTGCTTGTGTGCCCCACCTCCCTTCATTTTTCTACAGCCTCAGCTGAAGAGTTGCTGCAGACATGGAGAGGAGAGGCGAGTCCCCCTGCGGTGTGCCCCACCCCCTCCCCCGTTGATGCAGCACACGCAGTGGGCCGCAGGAGCATGCTACTGTTGGCAATAGCCTGTGCTCCCTCCCCCCGGGTGAAGATATGGAGGGCCGTGATAAGCTTGGAGGGGTGGCAGCAGTGGAATACACCTTCATGCATTAGTTCTCCCTTGGCCCTGTAGTGTGGCGAGGCTGGCAGTAGTGGAGGCGCTGCTGTTGGGCTGTCTGGGCTGCTGCTGGAGCATGGATCGGGAGTGCGGGGGATGCAGGATTCCCTCCCCCCTCCACTGACATTAATGGTGCTACAAGTGGTCTAGACCCTCCATAGCCTGTCTTTGGAAAGCGGATCCTATCCAGAGCCAGTAGGTCTCTGTGACACACTGCTACACTGAGATGAGAATTATCACACCCGCGTGGACAGCGGGTAGACCACTGCGGTCATCCCAGGTGATTTGCTTGAACTGAGACGTCTGTTGTGAAACATGGGGATGCGGGGGCACCTAGACCATATTTGTTGGGCCGCCAAGGAGCGAACTGCCCTGATGTGCAGAGGTGTGGAGAAGGGGAACCCTCTTCCGGTGACAAATTCAACCAAATTTTGGCAGCCATCACAGAAACGCATTAGGACCTGCGCAATCGCATAGACGCAGTGGCAACTGACCTGAATCTGCTGCAAGATGAAAAGAAACAGCTGGCTAGCCGAGTCACACAGGCGGGGGGGGCGCTCTAGGAGAACTGCAACCCAGTGTGAGAGATCTAGAGGGCCAAGTTTGTAAATTGATGACCAAAGCGCGGGGACTAGAGCACAGGCAGAGGATCCAGAGGGCCGCAACAACCTCTGGGTTGTGGGATTTCCGGAGGGAGCTGAGGGCCCAGATCTAGTTTCCTTCTTTGAAAAAGTGGCTTGCTAAGGTGGTGGCTCCATTGGTTCCCTCTCCGCAGTATCAGGTAGAGCGAGCGCATAGGGTCCCGGGGAGGCGGCTGCTGCCAGAATCACTCCCCAGGCCGGTGGTGCTTCGCCTTCTGAACTTTACGGACACAGAGACTATATTATAAGTGGTACGGGGTGCAAGTCCCCTGCAGTACGAGTATGCCCACATCTTTATATTTCCAGACTATACCTTGATGGTGCAGCATCGGCGAACATCCTTCCTGGGTGTTAAGAAACGTGTGAGGGAAGTAGGCCTCAAGTACTCATTGCTATACCCAGCAAAGCTTAAAGTTTTAGCCAACCAGACCAGTTATTTCTTCACGGAACTTATGGATGCATGTGACTGGGTAGAACAGAGGCGATATGAGTCATCCGCCCCAGTCACGCCCACCCAGCAGTCTGCATTGCAGAAGAAGCAACGTGCCGGGAGATGGCGAGATTGGGGGGAGGCAAGGTCTCATACAGAGGGGGCGCCCTCTTTGGAGCAAATGCGAGACCAGCAGCAATGCACACTGACAGATGTGACAATCCTGGCAATGGAGCGCTGGTCTCTGCCACCCCTCGGGCTCCATGATGACTCACAGTAAGACACTGGATCACTTGTCTCGCAGTAAGACACTGGATCACTAGTTTCACCCAGCAGCATCGCCTCACTTTTCCTACCGAACGTCACCCCACAAACCGCGGACTTTTTGATCTGACTTCCTCACAGTCATTTTGTTGGTAGCGATGCTCTTAATGGGTTAATGGATCACCTTGGCAAATTCCCACCTTCTTGTATAAATGCTGGCGAGTATCATACTTATTGCAAAATGTTGGTAATGTAATGGGTCGGACTGCACTATTAGTGTAGCTGCCTCGGCGACCAATTACTCTTCTCTTTATTTTCCTTCCTTGTATACTTGCTCTCACTGTATAATAGGAGTAAAAGTGCTGACATCTTCCGCTGGTTGCCTCCCCCATTATATTGGTGGTTCAATCCATTCCTTCCGTACTAGACGCATCGTATGAGACTCTAGTAGGAGAGTTCCCACGAAATCGGTCTGTTGGTTCAGTGTTTGTGTGACCGGCCGTTAGCGCGTATCCCGGGAGGGGGGTTCAGAATTTTGTATTCCTTGGTTATGTAGGGCATGAGACATATTATCCATAGTCAAAGGGCCATCTGCCAGCCCCACGTCTTCATAACCCTATGACGAACCTCAATGTACTCTGTTGGAACATACAGAGAATGGTGACAGCGCGTAAGCGGAATTTCAACAATTCTTACGCAGGCGTGCGGCACACATTGCACTACTTCAGGAGACGCATGTAGCGGGTTGGGAGGATGTCTGCTTACAAAAGAAATGGCAAGGGCAATGCTATAGCACCACATATTGCAGATTTGCTAGAGGGGCGGTAATATGGATCCATCCAGAAGTCCCATTTCGGTCACTGTCGGTGGAAATTGACCTTGATGGACGCTACCTGTTTGTGGAGGGACAACTAGATGGCCATCTGATATCACCTGGGAGTATTTATGTGCCAAACGTAGCGCAACAGGCCTCAGGCCTTTTTAGTCCGCCTTACTGTCCTCCTTGTGAAGTGGAAGCATATTCCATGGCAAATTGGGGGAGACTTCAACAGCATGCGGGACCCTAGGCTGGATTGTTCCTATCCCCCCTTATCGGCCTCCCCGTGGTGTCGACCGCGATAGGACTGTGAGAAGTTGGCCTGGTATTTGCTGTTCACTAATTAAAGTGGACACCTTGCACCAGAACAATTCGACTCTTATGGTAGATAGGTTTAAGACAACCTTTATAGAAAGCTATCCTAGTGGTAGCTGTGGAGAGCAGCCTTCAGGCTAAGTCTTGAAGGAATGTAAAGCAGCTTGTTTTACCACACAATCTCTTGAATCACCAAATGAAAAGACACCACACAGGTATATATATCAAATATATATGTATTTATTAATAAACACTCTCTACTAATCTCTTTATGAGATTAGAGGTCAGGAACATATGTACAAGTCAAATGTTATCAAAATAAGTTTAGCACAATCGAATATCACAATCTTAGTTTGCTAGACCTAGGTCTAGGGCATCTAGAATCGAGGGACCCCCAAGAACCACCCCAGGTAGTTGTAGGAGACCCACAGGGGACGGACGCGGTGACCTGGCACCGGTGCGAGTCCTGTGCGAGTCTATGCGCTCAGACGCGATTGGGATATCAATGTTAAAGGTCCCAAGCGTGTTCGAGGCGAACACACCAATCGGTCCTTGTACGAGTCGAAGGACGCGGTTAGTGATAGAGTTGCAAGGGAGATGGACGCGCTGTGTCTAACACAGACGCGAACCTTGTGCGAGTCAGTGCAATGGAGATCTCAGTGCTACAGGCCCTTTGTGTGTTCGAGGCGAACACCGATCGGACTCAGTACGAGTCGAAGGATACAGTTCTAGATAGTGTTGCAAAGGAGATGGACGCGGTGTGTCTAACACAGACGCGAACCCTGTACGAGT
Source organism: Calotriton arnoldi (assembly GCA_963921515.1). Taxonomy (NCBI): domain Eukaryota; kingdom Metazoa; phylum Chordata; class Amphibia; order Caudata; family Salamandridae; genus Calotriton; species Calotriton arnoldi. The sequence goes on along the minus strand of CAWUFW010000952.1, from coordinate 1,018,197 downwards.
CAGCGCACTTGTCGCACTTAGAAAGTTAGAGTTTTAGGACACTTCGAGGGAAGCTACAAGCAAGTCACTTACAGGGTAAGTTGTTCTAGGGCCCACACCCACAGGAGCACCGTAGTGCTGAAGTTACCTCACCCAGGGGAGCCGGGTGCATAGGTGTTCTTTGGTGTCGGGTCGCGGCGTCGTTTTCAATGGGAGCCAGTGAAGACTTGCTGCTTGCGGCGATAGGAGAAGTGTCCGGAGGAATCCAAGCCTGGATTCGGAAGATGGAAGACCTGAAAGCAGAGGGGACAGTGTTCAAAGTCACTTGGCAGTGACTCGGGGCAAGGAAGATGGATGCCCACCGTCATCGCAAGATTCAGGTCGTTCGCGGTTGCCTTGACTCTTCAGCCACGAGGTCCAGGAGGCGTCGACGACGACCAGGAGCTGGATTCGGCGTGTCCCACGATGTCTGCAGCTTACTGCGGTGTCGGCGACTCGATTGGAGCCAACAAGCCTTGGTAACAGCAAGTCTCGGGGAAAGTGTGAAGAGGCAATGGCGCAGACCAGCAAGGTCTGTGGGACTCACCCAGCGAGGGTAAGTCAGGGCAGGCCTGGAGCAACCAGGGGAGCCCTTTGGTTTCTTTAGAAAGTCTTCTGGGGACCCACAAGCCGGCTGGCAAGGGATCGCGAAGACGCCTCGGGAGGATTCGCTCACAGGGGCCCACGGTCACTCGGGACGTGGTAGGCCTCTGATCTTAGGAGGGATACCTGCTGGAGGCTGGGACCACACGTGGTCCAAAGCACAAGTTCGTGGAACGTTGTGAAGGGGTTGCACTCGACAATAGTGCACGGTACCCGGGGGTCGCGGTTCCTCGTTACTCTTGGGGTCCACTGGCCTCAGCTTCGCTGGGGACTCACGATGGCCTTTGAGAAGTCAGGAAATCCACTTCTTGGGCTGCAGGGACTTCGGACTCCGGCGGGAGCGGCGTAGTTTGCGACCGTCGTTTGTAGTTTGTGGTGCCTGCCAAGCAGGGGAGTCACTCCTTGACTCCAAGGGAGATTCTTCAGTCTTCCAAAGGTAGTGGAACGTCGAAGGTCCAGGATTCGTCTTCAGAGCGTCGTCCAGGGAAATCTAGGGTGCAATGCACAGGTTCCCCCTCTTATACTAAAAGAAAGGGAGGGACTAGCTCTATGACCCTACATATGGGAGGGTCAGAGGAGTGGGTGGCTACACCCACTTCCCTTTTTCCAGTTTCTTACCAGAGCAGGGGCAGGTAGCCCCTGAGCCGGTTTGAACTGGCATATGCACAGAGGAGCCTTCTGCTCCCCCAGTGCAGGACTTCAAAGCACTCTAAGAGTGCACCCACCCAGCCCCAATACACTAAACCCTGTCTGGGAGGTGGTCACACCCCCTTGGGACAGGATATCTATTGTTGGGCTTCCTCCACTGCGAGTGTTGGTCATCAGCAGGAGGGCAGCCCCGTGTCTGTGACTGGTGGCATCCATTTTGTGATGCCAGGGCTCTGCAGGATTCTACCGCGTTTCCAGAGTAGGTACATGTCTATCCCTCTAGAAGGGTGGAATGCTACCCCCGCCGCCAGGACTGGCGGGGGGTAGTATTCCAAGATGTTTGACACCAAACACGACATGTTTCGATGCAGCCATTCCAAAGTTAGCATTTTACCGCGAGGATATAATGCACTTAAAAGTATATGGTTTAACCGCATCCACAAACAGCACCAGAGAATGGACTCTGAGAGCTGCAGAGGGGCCCTGCTCAGGCAGAGGCACCCCCTCACATAGAAGCCAAGCACCCTGCCCTCAGGATTGATAGGGCCTGCCTTAGGGGTGACTGATAGGGTTATATGTGTGTGTAGGAGAGATATAGGGAACCTATATCTCCGTGAGGAGTGCTAGCACCACCTCACCCAGGCTGCAGTAGCAGGCCTGTGGTGTCAGATTTAGCCTGCTTCCCAGGGGTGGCATAATACATGCTGCAGCCCCTGGTAGGCCTGTGAAGTACCTATGCCCTTGGTACCTAAGGTACCATATACTAGGGACTCATAAGGTACCACAGTATCCAATCACTAGTGCACCTAGAGTGCACTCCAAATCGTTTAGAGAGAACAGAGAGGATGGGGCCCTGATTAGCAGGGGCCCAGCCAGACTATAGCCAGAAACCAGTGTAAACATCAGAAAAAAAGTGGGGGCAACATAAGAGGCAGATCCTACTCTCCTACACAACCCCCCCAAACGCAGGGACACTAAACTAACCTTGACCAGTTGAGTCTTCGTGTTCAAAGTGGAAATACCTTGAGAGTCCATCTGCATTGGCATGTTGGGTCCCAGGTCTATGTTCCACTGTATAGTCCATCCCCTGTAGGGAAATGGACCACCTCAAAAGTTTTGGGTTTTCTCCTTTCATTTGTTTAAGTCATAGGAGGGGCTTGTGGTCAGTCTGAACTATGAAGTGAGTGCCAAACAAGTATGGCCTCAGCTTCTTCAGTGCCCACACCACAGCAAAGGCCTCCCTCTCTATAGCTGACCAACGTTTCTCTCTAGGGGTCAGCCTTCTGCTAATAAAAGCTACTGGCTGGTCTTGACCTTCATCATTCAGTTGAGACAGTACAGCTCCCACACCCAGCTCCGAAGCATCTGTTTGGACAATGAACTTTTTGGTGTAGTCTGGACTCTGTAAGATGGGGGCAGTGCACATGGCCTGCTTTAGGTCTTCAAATGCCTTCTGACAGCTAGCAGTCCACTGAACCTTTTTGGCATTTTCTTTGAGGTCAGATCATTCAAGGGGGTCACTATAGATCCATATCCCTTGACAAACCTCCTATAGTACCCAGACAGGCCTAAGAAGGCTCTCACCTGTGTCTGGGTGGTTGGAGCAACCCATTCCATTATGGTTTGGATTTTGCTCTGTAAAGGCTGAACCTGGCCTCCACCTACAAGGTGGCCCAGGTACACAACCTGACTCTGCCCTATCTGGCACTTAGTGGCCTTGATAGTGAGGCCTGCTTTCTGCTGGGCCTCCAAAACATTCCTGAGGTGGACCAGGTGATCCTGCCAGGAGGAACTAAAGACAGCAATATCATCTAGATAAGCTGAGCAATAAGTTTCCATCCCTGTCAGAACTTTATTCACCAACCTCTGAAAAGTGGCAGGTGCATTTTTCAATACAAAGGGCATCACCACAAAGTGGTAGTGCCCACCAGGGGTCGAAAATGCTGTCTTGGCTTTTGCATCATCAGCTAATCTGATCTGCCAGTAGCCAGCTGTTAGGTCAAACGTGCTTAGATACTTGGCTGAGGCCAAAGTATCAATCAGCTCATCTGCCCTTGGTATGGGATAGGCATCAGTCCTAGTGACTGCATTGAGGCCTCTGTAGTCTACACAAAACCTCATTTCTTTCTTACCACCCTGGGTATGAGGCTTGGGTACCAGGACTACTGGACTAGACCAAGGGCTATCTGAAGGCTCAATTACACCTAGTTCCAACATTTTCTGGACTTCAGTCCTGATACAGTCCCTGACATGGTCAGGTTGCCTGTAGATCTTATTCTTGACAGGCAGACTGTCTCCAGTGTCCACCTCATGGGTGCACCAGGAAGTCTGACTAGGGGTCAGGCTAAACATATGTCGGTACTGTTGCAGAACTTGTCTGCATTCAGTTTGCTGATGGTCAGTGAGGCTGCTTGCCAAAGCAACACCATCTACTGACCCATCATCAGGGTTCTGAGAGAGCAGGTCAGGGAGAGGGTCACTCTCCTCCTCCTGGTCCTCATCAGTTGCCATGAACAAGCCCATGTCAGCCCTGTCAACATATAGCTTTAATCTGTTGACATGAAGCACCCTCAGGGGGCTCCTGGGAGTTCCAAGATTCACCAGGTAGGTGACTTCTCCCTTCTGTTCAACTATTGTATGGGGGCCACTCCACTTGTCCTGGAGGGCTGCTGGGGCCACAGGCTCCAACACCCACACTTTCTGTCCTGGCTGGTATACAGTCAGTACAGCCTTTTGGTCATGCCAAGCTTTTTGTAATTCTTGGCTGGCCTCTAGGTTTTGGTTGCCTTTTTCATGTACTCAGCCATCCGGGAGCGGAGACCAAGTACATAGTCCATCACATCTTGTTTGGGGGGCTTGAGAGGTAACTCCCAGCCCTCTTTTACCAAACACAGTGGACCTCTCACAGGATGCCCAAACAGAAGTTCAAATGGGCTGTAACCAACCCCCTTCTGTGGAACCTCTCTGTATGCAAACAGCAGGCAAGGAAGAAGAAGGTCCCATTTCCGCCTAAGCTTCTCTGGGAGTCCTTTAATCATTCCTTTCAAGGTTTTGTTGAAGCGTTCAACTAAACCATTGCATTGTGGGTGATAGGGGGTGGTGAACTTGTAAGTTACACCACACTCCTTCCACATTGCTTTTAGATATCCTGACATGAAGTTGGTACCTCTGTCAGAAATGACCTCCTTTGGGAAACCCACTCTGGAGAAGACTCCAATGAGGGCTCTTGCCACCACAGGGGCTGTGGTGGTCCTCAGGGGAATTGCTTCTGGGTACCTGGTGGCATGATCCACTACCACCAGGATAAACCTGTGCCCAGATGCAGTTTGAGGGTCAAGGGGACCAACAATGTCAATCCCTACCCTTTCAAAGGGTACCCCCACCACCGGTAGTGGTATCAGGGGGGCCTTTGTTGTGCCACCTGCCTTACCACTGGCTTGGCATGTGACACAGGAGCGACAAAACTCCTTTGTGTCCTCTGACATATGTGGCCAATGAAAATGTGGAACAAGCCTGTCCCAGGTCTTGTTTTGGCCCAAGTGTCCTGCTAATGGGATGTCATGTGCTAGGGTCAAGAGGAACCCCCTAAACTTCTGAGGTATTACCAACCTCCTGGTGGCTCCAGGTGCTGGGTCTCTACCTTCAGAATATAGGAGTCCCTCATCCCAATAAACTTTATGGGACCCACTAGCACTCCCAGCAGCCTCAGCAGCAGCCTGCTGTCTGAGGGGTTCAAGAGAGGTGCAGCACTGTTGCTCCTTACTCAGATCCTCCCGAGAAGGGCCCCCTGCCCCCAAGAACTCAACCTGATCAGGCTCAAGTTCCTCTGGGGCAGTTCCTTCTTCAGGATCTGCTTCACCTCCCTCTGGGGGTGAATCTGTGATCTGAGACAGAGGGGAAGGCACTGCCTTTACCCTACTGCTCCTCCTCTTGGGAAGCATCTGGTCCATTGTTCCAGGATCCAGAGCTGGTTCAGTGTCATGCATTCTTGCTTGTGACCTGGTCACAGCAAATACCTCTGCAGGGATGCCCAACATCTCAGCATGAGTCCATAACTCTACTTCAGACCAGGCTGAAGTCTCTAGATCATTGCCCAATAGACATTCTACAGGGAGGTCTGCACTGACTACAACCTTCTTGAGGCCAGTTACCCCTCCCCAGGAGAAATTCACAACTGCCAGACTATGGTTGGTCCTGACATTGCTTGCATTGGTCACCTGGTACATTTCGCCCAGGATGATCTGTCCAGGGTCCACAAGATCCTCTGCCACCATGGTGACACTAGCACCTGTGTCCCTAAATGCCAAAGCCTGTTTGCCATTTATTACAGGCTGCTGTTTGTATTTGCCCAGATTACTGGGACTCACTAGGAAGGACATATTAAGGTCTCCCTCACAAATCAGCATTGCCTGAGTGGGCACTCTGACTAGGTCAGAGCCCACTTCAGAACCCAGGGTCAACCCTACTACACCCTTATTCTGTGTACCACCTCCACCTGTAGCTGAGCTAGGGGGAACAGTTGCCTTAGGGGCAGGAGTGGTGGTGGTTTGGTCTTTGGACTTGTTACAGTCAGAAGTCCAGTGCCCTTTCTGTTTACAGAATTTGCACCAGGGCTTCTTTTGGCCTTTTCCCTTGTTGGACTGTGACTCCCCACCAGATGCAGATTTTTGGGGCCCTTGTGAAGACTTCTGGTCTTTTGAATTATCCCCACCTTTCTCAGAGCCCTTAGGATCTTGCTTCTTAGTGTCACCCCCTTGGTTCTGGGGCTTCTGCCTCACCCATTTGCCCCTGACCCATTTGTCTGCCTTCTTTCCCAATTCTTGGGGAGAGGTCAGATCTGAGTCCACCAGGTATTGATGCAACAACTGGTTCTGGCAATTATTAAGGATCTGTTCTCTCATCATCAGATTATACAATCCCTTGAAATCAGTAACCCTACTGCCAACCAGCCAACCCTCCAGAGCCTTGGTTGCCCAATCAACAAAGTCAGTCCAGTCCTGAGTCTGTGCCTTCTGGGTGTCTCTGAACTTCAACCTGTACTGTTCAGTGGTTAAGCCAAACCCATCTATCAGTGCACTCTTCAGGACTTCGTAATCGTCAGCATCCTCTTCTCTAACAGTGAGGAGCTTGTCTCTACCTTTATCTGAAAAGGAGAGCCACAAGATTGCTGCCCACTGCTTTTGGGGGACCTGCTGTACTCTACAGACCCTCTCCATAGCAGTTATCCACTTGTGGATATCATCCCCACTCTGGTAGGGAGGAACAACCTTGCTCAGGTTCCTATGGTCTGGAATAGATTCTCTGCCTCTAGGGACACTGTTGCTGCCACCAAGGGGTTCTAACCCCTCTCTTCTAGAAGCTCTCTGGATCTCCAGGGCTTCTCTATCCAGTGCCAACTGCTTGGTTCTGAGGGCAACTCTTGCTTCCTCATACTGCAGCAGTTTGCACATTCTTTCAGAGGAGGTCTCTCTTATGGGAAAGTATGAGTTCCTCTGGTGGACAAATTCTCTGCCAGAGTGATAAGAGTGCTCAGATTCCCTGGAAGGGGACCTATGCCTCTCATCCACTCTGTCAGTTCTCTTAGGGAGAATTCCTCTGACCTTTTCAGGCCCCTTGAGGCCTGGCCCTTCAATCACAGAGTCCTGGTCATTCTGATTTTCATCATCTGACCCAGACACCGTAATTGACCCACCCACTGATTCAGATCCATTAGCTCCTAGAGCCAATCTAAGATCATCTGCTGTCAGCAGATCTATCAGGTGTAGGGTTGAGGGACTCTGTCCTAGCCTCAGGTGTCTTTCAACACACATGGCTCTCAAGCCATGTCCTTATACTGAGGCTGAGTGGATCCACTGGTTCCACCCTTTAAGGACATTCTAGTGTTGTCCAGTGTTGTACTACCTACACTAGTTTGTGGCCTACTGATACTAGCTTGAGCTGTAGAAAGGGTGTGCTATCCCTTGGCACACAGCTCTAAGTTCAGTAGAACTTATTGATACTAAGCTTGACTTTATATGTACCCTTGAGTACCTATAGTGGTTTTCAGTTAGTAATTCAAATAGAGATTTTCTGGTAAAACAATAGCAAGCTGGAATCCCACACGCTGCCCACCAATGTGAGAAGTTGGCCTGGTATATGCTGTTCACTAATTAAAGTGGACACCTTGCACCAGAACAATTCGACTCTTATGGTAGATAGGTTTAAGACAACCTTTATAGAAAGCTATCCTAGTGGTAGCTGTGGAGAGCAGCCTTCAGGCTAAGTCTTGAAGGAATGTAAAGCAGCTTGTTTTACCACACAATCTCTTGAATCACCAAATGAAAAGACACCACACAGGTATATATATCAAATATATATGTATTTATTAATAAACACTCTCTACTAATCTCTTTATGAGATTAGAGGTCAGGAACATATGTACAAGTCAAATGTTATCAAAATAAGTTTAGCACAATCGAATATCACAATCTTAGTTTGCTAGACCTAGGTCTAGGGCATCTAGAATCGAGGGACCCCCAAGAACCACCCCAGGTAGTTGTAGGAGACCCACAGGGGACGGACGCGGTGACCTGGCACCGGTGCGAGTCCTGTGCGAGTCTATGCGCTCAGACGCGATTGGGATATCAATGTTAAAGGTCCCTTGCGTGTTCGAGGCGAACACACCGATCGGTCCTTGTACGAGTCGAAGGACGCGGTTAGTGATAGAGTTGCAAGGGAGATGGACGCGCTGTGTCTAACACAGACGCGAACCTTGTGCGAGTCAGTGCAATGGAGATCTCAGTGCTACAGGCCCTTTGTGTGTTCGAGGCGAACACCGATCGGACTCAGTACGAGTCGAAGGATACAGTTCTAGATAGTGTTGCAAAGGAGATGGACGCGGTGTGTCTAACACAGACGCGAACCCTGTACGAGTCAGCGCACTTGTCGCACTTAGAAAGTTAGAGTTTTAGGACACTTCGAGAGAAGCTACAAGCAAGTCACTTACAGGGTAAGTTGTTCTAGGGCCCACACCCACAGGAGCACCGTAGTGCTGAAGTTGCCTCACCCAGGGGAGCCGGGTGCATAGTTGTTCTTTGGTGTCGGGTCGCGGCGTCGTTTTCAATGGGAGCCAGTGAAGACTTGCTGCTTGCGGCGACAGGAGAAGTGTCCGGAGGAATCCAAGCCTGGATTCGGAAGATGGAAGACCTGAAAGCATCGGGGACAGTGTTCAAAGTCACTTGGCAGTGACTCGGGGCAAGGAAGATGGATGCCCACCGTCGTCGCAAGATTCAGGTCGTTCGCGGTTGCCTTGACTCTTCAGCCACGAGGTCCAGGAGGCGTCGACGACGACCAGGAGCTGGATTCGGCGTGTCCCACGATGTCTGCAGCTTACTGCGGTGTCGGCGACTCGATTGGAGCCAACAAGCCTTGGTAACAGCAAGTCTCGGGGAAAGTGTGAAGAGGCAATGGCGCAGACCAGCAAGGTCTGTGGGACTCACCCAGCGAGGGTAAGTCAGGGCAGGCCTGGAGCAACCAGGGGAGCCCTTTGGTTTCTTTAGAAAGTCTTCTGGGGACCCACAAGCCGGCTGGCAAGGGATCGCGAAGACGCCTCGGGAGGATTCGCTCACAGGGGCCCACGGTCACTCGGGACGTGGTAGGCCTCTGATCTTAGGAGGGATTCCTGCTGGAGGCTGGGGCCACACGTGGTCCAAAGCACAAGTTCGTGGAACGTTGTGAAGGGGTTGCACTCGACAATAGTGCACGGTACCCGGGGGTCGCGGTTCCTCGTTACTCTTGGGGTCCACTGGCCTCAGCTTCGCTGGGGACTCACGATGGCCTTTGAGAAGTCAGGAAATCCACTTCTTGGGCTGCAGGGACTTCGGACTCCGGCGGGAGCGGCGTAGTTTGCGACCGTCGTTTGTAGTTTTTGGTGCCTGCCAAGCAGGGGAGTCACTCCTTGACTCCAAGGGAGATTCTTCAGTCTTCTAAAGGTAGTGGAACGTCGAAGGTCCGGGATTCGTCTTCAGAGCGTCGTCCAGGGAAATCTAGGGTGCAATGCACAGGTTCCCCCTCTTATACTAAAAGAAAGGGAGGGACTAGCTCTATGACCCTACCTATGGGAGGGTCAGGGGAGTGGGTGGCTACACCCACTTCCCTTTGTCCAGTTTCGCGCCAGAGCAGGGGCAGGTAGCCCCTGAGCCGGTTTGAACTGGCATATGCACAGAGGAGCCTTCTGCTCCCCCAGTGCAGGACTTCAAAGCACTCTAAGAGTGCACCCACCCAGCCCCAATACACTAAACCCTGTCTGGGAGGTGGTCACACCCCCTTGGGACAGGATATCTATTGTTGGGCTTCCTCCACTGCGACTGTTGGTCATCAGCAGGAGGGCAGCCCCGTGTCTGTGACTGGTGGCATCCATTTTGTGATGCCAGGGCTCTGCAGGATTCTACCGCGTTTCCACAGTAGGTACATGTCTATCCCTCTAGAAGGGTGGAATGCTACCCCCGCCGCCAGGACTGGCGGGGGGGTAGTATTCCAAGATGTTTGACACCAAACACGACATGTTTCGATGCAGCCATTCCAAAGTTAGCATTTTACCGCGAGGATATAATGCACTTAAAAGTATATGGTTTAACCGCATCCACAAACAGCACCAGAGAATGGACTCTGAGAGCTGCAGAGGGGCCCTGCTCAGGCAGAGGCACCCCCTCACATAGAAGCCAAGCACCCTGCCCTCAGGATTGATAGGGCCTGCCTTAGGGGTGACTGATAGGGTTATATGTGTGTGTAGGAGAGATATAGGGAACCTATATCTCCGTGAGGAGTGCTAGCACCACCTCACCCAGGCTGCAGTAGCAGGCCTGTGGTGTCAGATTTAGCCTGCTTCCCAGGGGTGGCATAATACATGCTGCAGCCCCTGGTAGGCCTGTGAAGTACCTATGCCCTTGGTACCTAAGGTACCATATACTAGGGACTCATAAGGTACCACAGTATCCAATCACCAGTGCACCTAGAGTGCACTCCAAATCGTTTAGAGAGAACAGAGAGGCTGGGGCCCTGATTAGCAGGGGCCCAGCCAGACTATAGCCAGAAACCAGTGTAAACATCAGAAAAAAAGTGGGGGCAACATAAGAGGCAGATCCTACTCTCCTACAGGACTAACGCAGTGGATGGCACCCACCACACCCTGAAGCGAAGGAATATTCTTACTATTCTTCACCACGACTTACATGTCAGGCTAGACCAGATCCTCTGTCCATTGACAATACATGCACAAGTAACGGCTGGAGAACACTTAGGTCGTACTTTTTCAGACCACAATCCCCTGCTATTGCACTTACATTGGGGAGCTCCCTGTCCACTTGTCCTCACCTGGTGACTGCATCCGGCCGTGCTAAAAGATAGTGTCTTTCGAGACAGGACGCGTGAAATGCTGACTAACTACTTTAAAGAAATCTGGGGCACAGCAACGGCCACTCTGACGGAGTGGGAGGCACTAAAAGTGGTCTTGTGGGGACAGTACATCAGCACTGTGACGGTGGTACGGATAGACCTACACAGGGACTTAACAGCCTTGGAGGCGTTCTTGAGTGTCCATGAGGCAGAAGCTCGGGAGACCCCAATGTGAAATACAGCCCTCACAGCCACCAGGGTTTGGCATTCCCAATTGGTGGCTCAGCTACAACGACTTGACTTTAGGGCCTATCAGGCCAGGAAACATGCAGAGGGGGACACGGCTGGCCGGCTCCTGGCCTGGCTTCTCCGCAGCACAAATCCATCAGTGCTGATCACGGCAATACGGCAGTCTCCAGCAAACATGGTCACAACCCAGATGAACATGCACATCGCATTCACAACATACTACTGAATTTTATATAACCCACCCTTTGTTGCTCATGAAACGCGCATTCCTATAGGCCCTTGAGCTACCTACTGTTTATCGAGCGGCCCAAGAAAAGAGGAATTGCAGCAGCCCATAACAGAACAAGAGCGGCGGGGGGCAATGCAAGGGTTAGCCACTTGTAAAATCCTTGGCTTGGATGGTCTATCGGCCGAGTTTTCCAAGCCCTATGAGGGTATACTGGTTCCTAAATTATTGAAGGTATCAGGCGGCCCTGGAGGAGGGGCAGTTGCCACCTACACTTCGCGAGTACCTTATAATATGGCTACTAAAACCTGACAAGGACCCGCTCGAGCTAACGTCATATCGCCCTCTGTCAAAGCTAGCCACAGACTATGAGGTGTTCAGCAAAGTCATTGCTGGCCGCCTGATGGAGTTTATGCCAACACTGGTCCACGTGGACCAGAATGGTTTTATTCCTGGTCGTTCGGTCACTCTGAATATTCACAGACTACACAGACTACTGGAACAGGCTCCACTCTACTGGCCCTGTGCTGCCTGTCAGGTGATAGATCTAGAACGCAATTTTGACGCAATAGATTGGGAATACATGTTTGCAGTACTCTCGCGGTTGGGGCTTCTGACTGCCAGGGTTAAGACAGGACAACTTATTTTGGCCCCCTTTGGGATCAGTCGAGGAACGCGCCAGAGGTGCCCACTGTCCCCGCTTTTATTTGCATTGGCAGTTGAGCAGGTAGAATCTATATCACACAACCAAGAGGTAAGAAAAATAATTCCTGTGGTGGCACGTGCTCAGTGAGTAAAAACTGCCCTCACTCACAAATTTGTGACATGCTTCATCATCGGGCTTGCTAACTGACACCCCTGCGCAGATCAACGCCTGGGGTGGAGCAAAAGGGAGGGGAAGAAAATACAAAGCTGTGGGATCACCAAAGTGAAATGCAGCTTGTGAAAGTTAATCCTAAATGTATTCCTGGGCTACCCAGCCAGGGTTAAAAACGTAAAGGATGGTGGTGATAGGAACAAATTAGGATCCCTTCACCCCTCCTTACTGCAAAGGTGTCGACATGTTTCAGCTGTTTCAATTTAGCCGACAATGTTGGGTCACTCCGACATTCAACAGGACCTTCAGGATCCCAAAACACAGTACCCTCTGATCCCTAGTTAGGGTCCCTCCAAAATCGGGTTTTTGTAATTCACACTCTCGTTCTAAATAGAGTTCCATTAAACGTTATGCTCGAACGAGAGTGGGAGCGGCTCCCTGTAGTTACACATTCATCAAGTGAGACCGCTGCCTGGTTTGTACCTCGCCTCTCGCCGTGAAGGTCGCTCCCGCTCCCTCGCTCGTTCGAGCAGAACATTTAACGGAACTCAATTGCCACAGTTAAAGTAGCAGCAGTTACAAGGTCCATGACAAAGATTGATGATGACATTTTGGCGGCTGTTGCCGCAACGAGGGAGGGTACACCATTTCCCCAGGGTTTCCCTTCACGTTACACTTATCACTTGACTACTGACAGAGTACCTGTGGTAACTATTCCTACAGTTGGTGATCGTTTGATTCTCAACGAGGACCGAAGACTTTTGCTTATTGGGGCCGCCCATGAGGGCATGGCTTCTGCTCATGTTGGGGTGTCGGCTAAAGTTTCTCTTTTACAGCAACACTATTGGTGGCGGGGTTTATACCAGCAGACTCGTAAATATGTGCTTTCATGTGACATTTGTCAACAAATTAAGAGTTCTACTGTATCTCGCCTACCACAGAGTCATCTTTACATTTCTAACCATCCATTTGGATGTATACATCTTGATCATTGCGGTCCTTTAACATCCGATAATGCTTTCAAATACATTTTGGTTGCAGTGGATTTGTGCACTAGGTTCCTCTGGGTTTGGCCGCAGCATGGGCTTGTACTGTTATAAAAGATTGCATGTCTTTGTCGGGACTTATGCCTGTGGCGCCTTTTATTCTAACCAAGGTCTGGCTTTTGCCTCTAAGGCATACTGTGATTCGATGAAGTCCATGGGGGTGCAGGTGCATTTCTCGTCTCCATATAGGCCTGATGGCAATTCTGTTGTGGAGCAGATGAACCGTCACTTAAAGCAGTCTTTAACAGCAAGGGTACTAGGTACAGGCCGTGGCTGGTTTACTCATATATATGGGGTACAACGTGCACTTGGGGGGCGTGGCTAAGCAGCCGAACTTGGCGGACGCGAGCCGTTAGAGCTCCTTCCTGAAACCCTCGTTTATCCTGACGAACCTATAATCCACAGCCATCCAAGCGCAAAGAAGAAGCACAAAAACGCCTGCAGGGCGTTGGTACAAGAACAAGCTAAAAGAGTGGCGGTGGGAGCAGTTTCTGACGCATCCGACAGTCCTCCGGAGGCCAGGAGACGAGGCGCTCGTGGGCGGCGAGACGCCATTACTGGTGCGGACTCCCTGAAGGCGTGAGTTCGCGCGGTCAGCAACTCGGGGACAGGTGGAGCCCTTTCCTGACCCACGGACCTCGGAGACACCCGGGGGGACTGGACCTCTTCCTTCCCCTTTTCTCCCCCGAGAGAAGCTGCGTCACCCTTGGCACCGGAGTTACTGGTGCAGATGCGGGGGAGCGGCGGGCCACTGTGAGGCCCGCACGGAGCGGTGCGGACACCCGATGAAGGGCGCCTGGCCCCCCCTCTCTACTTTGAAGAAGCTCACCCCATAGCGCCCACCTGAGGCAGTGCATTCCAGACCGGTAAGTGGGGCGCGCCGCGGGGAACGGGCGATCGTTCCTGCTCCTGCCCTGTCCTGACTGCCACAGAGGATCTGGACGGTGGCGGTGTCGGTGCCCGGCCCTGGGGAGGATACTGGGCGGGCCGGTCGCTCGTCCTGCGCTACGCCCGGGGGTCGGATCGGGCCCAGGCGAAGGGGGTGGCGCAGCTGAGGTGACAGACGTGGGAAAAGCACTCTGCGGCGCGGATGCAGTGGAGGGGGCCCCACGCTGCGAGGGGGACTCTCGCTTCCCTCCCCTCTAGAGCGGGGCCATTCCTGTTATGAACAGAGGCGGACGACTGTGAACTGCGTGCCACTGAGAGGCCCATGCTGGGTGGCACGGACTCCCGAGGGAAGGCGCCCACTTCCCATCCATTGCATTAACGAAGCTCACCTCGTGGTGGAAGGGCTCTTCAGACCGGTGAGTGAGGCGCGCCGCGGGGAGCAAGCGGTTGTTCCCGCTCCTGCCCTGCCCTGCCTGCAACAGCGGATCCGGTCTATGGCGGTGTCGGTGTTGGTGCCCGGCCCTGGGGAGGACACCGGGTGGGCCGACTGCTAGTTCTGCGCAATGCCCGGGGGTCGGATAGGGCCCAGGCGTAGAGGGTGGTGCAGCTGAGGCAGCCGACGTGGAAGGTGCACGGTGGCGGCTGAATGGAGTTTCCCTGCCCCCGCCGTCATCAGAGGCAGGTCGCCGGGGCCGACTTGAGCTGCGCCGGCGCTGAAGTGGAAAGCCGGGGAGAGGCAGTCAATTGGGCAGACGCCCCGTCCCAAGAGAGACTCGGGGGCCAGATCGGGCCTAGGTGGCTGGGGCCTTGCGTCGGCGAGAGATATCTCCGGTGGATACTGAGCCCGGCCGGGATGGACACGGGCCCGGGTACAGAGGGGACTGGCGGGGGGACCCCCCTTCCCTTCCAGAACTGAGCTTGCTGGGGGCACGTCGGGGGAATGCCACAGCACGGGCCTTGGGAGTAACCGGAGGCCTCATTGTTTTCTCCCTCACCTCCCCCCCATCGAGTACTGAGTGGCCGCTTCGTCACAGTGAAGTAGGGCGACTAACTGTGCCCAGAAAGCACCCACAGGGCTCACATGGCGTGCTAACCTCACGGCTCCTTTCGAACAGACGGCGCCCGCCGCGCACCCTCCGTGCCCTGGGAGTCTACTACATGGCGTTCTCCTGCTGACAATCTGCCGACTTGAGCAACTGGACCGCACTGCAGCGGGGCTTGGGGGACTGATATTGCCCCCGTCTCTCCTCAGATCTGATTGCTGCAGTGGGGCCCGGCCTGAGGAACCACTGGTACCGGGCGCTGGGGAGGGATAGGCTGGGCCTCTGATCGCCCCTACGCGGAGCCCGGGGGTCGGTTCGGGCCCAGGCGGTGGGGACGCACCACTGAAAGCGAGCTCTCGCCGCTGACCCTGTGACTGCGTATCATACACAGAGGATTGGACGTGACAGGTGGCGCTCGGCCTTCGTTCACTGATCCCACCCAGGTGTGGCAGAAGATTGCACTGAAGGCGCAGCAACGACACGGGAGGTGGGACCCCCCCTCTCATCCAGACACGCACATAAGATAGCCAAGGGGCGTGGTACGGACACCCGAGGCCATAGAAGATGAGGTGCAGCTGAGCTCGCCAGGTGGGGCTCCCCAGCACGCCAACTGCTGGGTCGGAGATGCCTGCAATAGTAGAAACAACACTTACAGGGGTAATCATCGGCTCCTAGAGGGGGGCCTTTTGCATCTGAGAAGCCAAGAGGGAGGGCGACGGATCCGGTCGACCTGAAACCAAAGCGAATGCCATCAGCACAACAAATAGTCATGGGCCGACTACGCACCAATGCTCAACAGCCTAGTGCACACACTGGCGCATCGGAACCAGGGGCAACAGCAGCTGATGTACCCTCGCAGGCGCCGCACACAGCGCTTGCCGCCAAGATGGACTCGGTACTAGAGGCAGTTGGAAAAAATCGGATCTGCACTGGCTCAGACGCGCACATCGCTGGAGTCAAAAATAGACAAGGTGACGTCGGATTTCACTCTCCTGCGGGCTGATCATCAAAAGTTAGGAGACAAAGTACGGCAACAAGAACTAACACTCACAGAGTTAAAGCCCGTAACGCAAAGTCACACTGCGGCCCTGCAGGACCTCATCGATCGAGTGCACGAGCTGGAGGACAGAGTGGAAGATGCTGAGGGACACTCACGCAGGAACAATGTCCGTGTGGTGGGGCTTCCGGAGGGCGAGGAGGGCCGACAGCCGGAAGTATTTGCCGAGCGCTTGATCAAAGACCTACTACCTGCAGACACTCTGTCCTCTCAGTTTGTAATTGAAAGAGGACATAGGGTTCCCGCACAGAGACCCCCGCCGGCAGCCCGCCCGCGTACATTCCTGTTCAAAGTACTCAACTACAGGGACAGAGATTTGATATTGCGCGAGACCCGCAAGATGACAAACATACGGCTGGGGAGCAACCAGGTTCTGTTTTTCCCGGATTATACGGCTCAAGTGCAGCGGCGCAGGAGCGCATACACAACAGTGAAAAAGCAGCTCCGTGAACTCGATCTAAAATACTCTTTGCTGTTCCCTGCACGGCTGCGAGTGGTGGCAAAAGGGACGACACGGTTCTTTGACTCTCCTGCCGACGTCTGGAATTGGCTGGAGGAGTCCGGGATGTGGACAGGGGTTAGACCTTCCGTGGAGACCGAAATACGCAAACCTACTCGACGACGACACGCCCGTAGAGGACGTGTCAGGTCCCGATCGATCAACGCGGCCACCGTCACTGCTCCCGACTTAGAGCAAAGGAGAATGGAAAGATAAGAGGCGATCAATGTTGTGGCCGCGCTAGGGACAGCGCAGCAGGACCCTGAGCACCAGCGAAGTCCATCCAGGTCATCTGAAGCAAGCTCCTCTATGCCCTCAAGACTAGGAGATCCAGAAGAGTATCCGCCGCCGGATGTCACGCCGCAGACAGCAGACGATATTATATGAATTTGGACACTATAACACATAATGTCGAGTATAAACTCATGTAAGTGACTGGTTAAAAACGTATGTGTTAAGCCTGATACTGTTACTGCTAATTTCTTACCCCTCCTTCCCCTCACTCCCAACGGTGCTTACTTTTACTTAGGCGGCGGTGTCCCCTCCTCCATGGCTGAAGTCGGCGCCCACTCAGCGGCACACAAATAGGTCACCCGCAGTGCGACAGCTCACCTGCCGGCACGGTTTGGCTGTGTGAACATTCAGTCACAAGCACAACATCAAGGGTCGGCACAGCTCACGCCAGACGCACATTGCACTTGTCCGCCCACAAACACTTGCGATATAGTTACAGCCTCCAGTTAGGCATTCCAGTTTGGACGAAAAACCCAGTTGGGAATCGCCCGAGATAGTTATGCAAAGTTCAGTTCACAGATATACACTATTACAACCCCGGAGTTGGAGCACACTCCCGCCACTCGGAAGCTATGACGCCTTCCCTCCAATTGCCACTTTAGTTACCACAGGAAAGAACAATGGTGCAAGTTAATGTGGTGACATGGAACGTGCACGGTATACACTCCCCGGCGCGCAGGTGCTCGATTTATTCATATTTGCAACGCAGAACCACCGGCATTGCGCTGCTCCAAGAAACGCACATGTCCCAGGTGGAGCTAGGGCGCTTGCGTAATAAGTGGAGAGGCCAAATATATGGCACGACTTACTCTGCGCACGCGCGAGGCGTCCTTCTTTGGGTAAGAGCTGGGATCCCCTTTGCTGAGGAGCGCATTTTAATTGACCCGGAGGGCAGATATGCATTAGTAAGCGGGAGACTTAACGGTCAGCCGTTACTCCTTGGTTCTATCTACGCCCCCGAATGTATGTCAGGCGTCCTTGTTAGAGACTCTCACGCAGACACTAGCAGGGTGGAGCGGAGTGCCCTGGCTCCTTGGGGGGAGACTTCCAACTCTGTGCTTAACACAGATCTAGATAGATCGTTCCCGCCCTTGTCCAAGACCACAGCGGCGTACAATGCACAGGCCCTCACGAACTGGCTGACACATTGGGCAATCATAGACATATGGCGCACCCTCTACCCGACCACCAGGGTCTACTCATACTATTCTGCTGTGCACGGCCTGCATGTCCGTTTAGATAGAATAGTGGGATCCCCGGCGCTACTCCCTTTGGTACATAAGGTAGAATATTTAGGCCGGACACACTGCCCCTGCGTGGAGACTTCAGCCTGCGGCACTGGAGGATTCAGCATTCCGCGCTTCGCTAGGTACGGCCCTACTCGAATATTTCGAGATAAACGAAAACACAGCGGGGGATGCACTGGTGGAGTGGGAGGCCTTCAAGGTTGCCATGAGGGGGCAGTGTATAGGCATGACCTGGAACATACGCAGGCAAATCTCCTCTAGCTTAAGCGAAATAGAAAAGAAGCTGTTGCGGTATGAGATAAATGGGGAAGGTGAAGGCAGGGATAAGCACCGCCTGGACACATTACCCGCACAGCATGCAGGGTTATTCGAGCGCCTCCGCTGCCACAACTACACAGCACACACTGCGCGCACTCATGCCATGGCTGACCGGGCAGGGCGACTTTTAGCTTGGCTGGTTCACCAAGAGCGTACCCGCAAACCCATCGAAGCGCTGCGAACTAACACAGGAGCGCTAGTGCACACGCATCGTGACATTCATGAGGCACTGACGCAACACTTCAGCCGATTGTACCAGTATCACTGCAGATGCGAACCACAGGCTCTGACGGCCTTCTTAGATAGCATACAGCTACCTGAGTTAGAGTCAGCGCAGAGTGACATGCTAGATGAGCCGATCACACTTGAGAAAGTTAGGGACGCGATATCGTCTCTGGCCATGGGCAAGACCCCAGGGCCTGATGGCCTTCCGGCAGAGTACTACAAAGCATACAAAGTGTCACTAGGCCCTCTATGCAGCCGCAGTGGATATCGGACGGCTTCCCCCCTCGCTGTGTGAGGCACATCTGATCTCGTTGCCCAAGCCCGACAGAGACATAACTGACATGGACTCTTACAGGCCTCTCGCCCTCCTCAACACGACTATAAATTGCTAACGAAGATACTAGCCGACAGGTTGGCACAGGTGGTCCCGGCGCTCAATTTGCGCAGTTTTTTCCGAGTGGCCACATACGCCACGACAACATGGCCGAGGGCAGGTTACCTCGTGCTAGATCTGGAAAAAGCTTTCGAGTCCCTTGAGTGGAACTACATGTTTTCCACCCTGGAAAGATATAAGCTAGGGCCGGCCTTTCTGCAAATAGTCAGGCTGCTTTACATGCACTCAAGGGCACGAGTGAAGACGGGCCCGTACACTTCGTCGGAGATTCCAGTGCGACGAGGAACGAGGCAGGGCTGCCCCCTGTCCCCCTTCTCTTTGTGCTCGCAATGGAGCCGCTAGCGGAATCGATAAGGACACACACGCACTGGGGCATATTGCTAGGGAACAGCATGCATAAGGTGTCGCTGTACGCGGATGATCTATTAATTTATCTCCGCGATATCAGTAATGTGGCAGGCAACTTGGCCCGCATCTTACAGGAGTTTGCGGATATATCCGGACTGACGGTAAACATCGGGAAATCAAAGCTCTACGCCTTCAGCGCTGTCGTCCCAGACCCGGGCCTGGAGCTGAATGGAGTGAAGGTACGGTGGATTGCAGACACATTCCACTACCTTCGCATCCGGATATACAGACAGCCGGCGGATCTTTTTGACGGCAATCTTGGCAGGGCGTTAACTGCTACCAAATCGCAGATGCAATTCTGGAGTACGCTTCCACTCGCGGTGACAGGTAGGGTTGCGCTGTTAAAAATGGTGGTCCTGCTGCTATTCCTGTACTACTTTGCCAACCTGCCTGTCTACATACCGCCCTCTTTCTTCGCTGGATTGGAAAAGACACGAGATTTCATATGGGGCTCCAGTAGGCACAGAGTGGCAATTAAAAAATTATACCTGCCCACTGACCAAGGGGGCCTGGCAGCACCATGTTTTGAACACTACACTTTGGCAGCACAACTCCAGTGGGTGGCCAGGTGGATGGCGGATCGCCAATGTGAAGACACGGCGACCACGCTGCCGCCGCTCATGCAATCCCAGATACTTCAGCTCTTCCATCCTGGGGCACGCGTGAGGCCTCCAAAATCACTGTGGCTGAAAATAGCGCATAGGTGCTATAAGAGGAGCCTTTTCCTAACTCGCGGCATTACGCCCTATGCTCCCGTTCTCCCTCTAGAGGGCACTCCTAAAGGACAGGGAACCCTGGCAGCTATAGAGCTGCAACAGTGGCAAGCGGCGGGCATACAGACTCTGGGAGACCTCTGCCGTGATGGCGCTCTGCTTCCCTATGAGACTCTGATGGAAGAGGATGGACTCCCTGCGGGTCAATTCCTTCTTCATTGGTCCTTATTGGCCATGCTCGCAGCACGATGGGGTGACCTGACCGCTGAATTGCCCACACACCTTACCATACAGTATTTGCACATAATGGGACGAGGTAGACATTTGATGCGGTGGTTCACAGCTTCTCTGCGCCAGCATGCAGCGGTCAAGTTAGACCCCCTCCGGCGCAGGTGGGAGGGAGATCTGGGCAGGCAATTCTCAGACAAAGAATGGGGGCAAGTGCTGGCCAGCCCGGTTAAGATTCCTAGGAACATGCGATTCAGACAGATCCAATTTTACATCACACACAGACCGCACTATACGCCAGCCAAAATCAACAGATACTTTCATCGTACTGATTCTGCCTGTCCCAGGTGCTCAGATCTAGACGCAGACCTCTGCACATGTTGTGGAGCTGCACCAGCCTTAGTACACACTGGAGGGGGGTAGCAGAGGCATTACATCACTGCACTGAGAGGGTGATCCCATTTGAATGGCCGGCGTATTTATTGCATCGGTTCCGTAGGACGCGCAGCACCAAGGTTACCTCTAGATTCCTAGACCTGGGCATACTAACAGCCAAACGGCTAATCACGAAGCGCTGGAAAGTGCCGGACCCCCCCCCCACTTACAGGCTTAGCGACATTCCACACTTGCGTGGGCCAGAGCAGAAGGCATAGCAATTAGCCGCGAAGAGACCATAGGACTTAGGAAAATACCAATTGCCACACATTGGGACGCGATACTTTTGGCACTACAGCAATATGAGCCCCCACTAACCCAGCCTGCGGTGGTGCCTGCCCCGTATGAGTAACACTGTGCATGTTAAAAGGGCCCTGAGGACCTCCAGTACCACCACTACGGCACCCGCCATTGTACACTGATGCCCCAGAAAGGTATACTGGTAAGGGGAATATGGTCAATGTGCAGGGAACAGGCGCAACAAGCAACAAACTCGCCAAAGCGCGCTGGCAAATCGAGGTGCTCCAGCTCCACTCCAAGTTCTGCTCCCTCTATTCCCCCTTTGTTACCACAACCACAGTTTACATTGGTTATACAGGCGGCTTCGGGTTCCTGGTGTTGCCCCCGAGAAAACGATATTCATGTATACTACCCATGAAGACTGGGCACTATAAAGAAACACTGCTTTAACATGATTTACTTAGAGCTATTGTATCTATATGAATATAGTATATGAGATTGACATACTATTCTTGCCCGAATGTGTCTAACAGGTATTGCCTAAGAACTATGCATGCAATATATGTAATGCTGATGGCAGTTGTTGCTGTTGTAATAAAACAAAATCAATAAAAGAGATTTAAAATAAAAATTAAAAAATGGGGTACAACGTGCACTTAATAGTCTCCCTCAAAGATCTCTGGTTGGGCGGACCCCGTACAAAATGCTCTTTGGCATTAAGATGTTTGTGCCAGACCTTGATGGTCTAGACGTTGTAGCGGCTGCCACAACATTGGACGTAGATAACCACTGTGCTATGTTACAGGATCTACAAAAGAATAGTGACACCCTGTAATCAGACAGTTCTTCATTATCTTCAGTTGTTTCACCACCACCTGCACGGATTTGAATCTTCATCGCTTGGTTGAAACGCACTTATTTGGTACCACCTTGGATGTATATCTGGATCGTTTTTTCAATGGTGTTTCTCTTCATGTGGATTGGATTTGTGACTGTGTTTTTCCTCTTGATAAATGGCCACTATCTCCCTGAAGGCTCTGCTGTGGAACTAGTTGACAGAGTATTGGCACCACATTCGTCCTCCCACAAAATGAAAAGAGAGCAAGCCCTTGTTAACATTTCGGCTGTCCTTATTGCTGTAGGCATTGTGTGGGATAAAGTGCCATTTGATGTTTATGGTCCTACGGAGACCCTACAAATACTATATGTCTTTCGTGTTTCTTTGGGGGATGTGGTAACACCCAGTTTATATTCAGACGATTGGGATTTAAATGCTGTGAATTCTTTGTTTTCGGATTTACAATATTACACTGTTTTTGATACAGAAGATTTATATCTAAATACAGCAAATTATGCTGGTTTATTTTGTTGCTAACATTATGGACATCATTTTCTCCATAGAACTAGCGGACAGCATCCAGATTTTGATTATACATAATGGGAACATTGTCCTACCCCTTCTAAGGGCAGTCCTAAAACACAATAACGGAAGTAAACATACTTCACCGGTTATAACCTCACAAACCCGACCTCATATTATTTTAAATTGCATACCCCATCATAAAACAAATATCTGCTTAAACAAAATAAGTTAGTTTATTCTTCGTCCTTTATTGCGGAATGGGCCCTGAAAGGCTATGATTATTGGAAGGAAAATGTGGAGTTGAAATCCATATGGGGCACTAAGTTCTGGCAAGTGCAGGGTACTGAGTCCTTGCACTATGCTTGTCTCATATCAACACATGATATTTCTTAATCAAACAATCCAGAAAACTACTTGTTTGGGATTGGCTACGGTTAAAAATATGAATACTCCCATTATTCCTTCCCTGGCCCTTTATGAGACATGGCAGACAGATACCAACTACACTGCAGATCAACTAAATTGTATGATAAAAAATGGTTCCTTTAATTTGTCCATGCTAAATCAACACAGGTGGGTATTGTGGCCAATGAACACGAATGCTTGTCATTTTCGCTTTATGAATAATACTAGTGGTTTTACACTACATAGACCGGATCCACGCTACCCAAATTCCTCCCATTCCAATACTGTTACCACTTATTCGGTTGGTAAATTGTGTCAGCAATGGTTGGTACATTCAAAGCTGTCTACTGTAGAGCAACATCTTTCTCTTTTATCAGGAGACATTGACCTTTCTGACTTCCTTTTGGGTCCAGAGTCCCCTTGTGCTAAACGTTTTGTTTATGCAGCCTACAATGAATTTTGGAAATTATCACAAATAGAAGCTGCAGTACGCTTACGTCAGCTTGATCAAGATAATTTAGATAAAGATCTTGCTGTGGTGGATAACAGTATTAACACATTGTCGTCTCGTATATACACTTTGGATAACATTGTATCATCTGTTATTGATATCATTCAGAATGAGATGTCTACATAGTACCATGGTCAAAATCAACTTCGATCTGTTATGCAATTTGGGACACTTCAAACACTTAAAAATGGGAGGGTACCATGGGATTACCTGAATGCAACAGCATTGCTTTTACCCTTTAATTTGACGGATAAACAAAAATTAATGGCCATGAAATACGCTACATACTGAAAAACTAGAACAATTACTATTCACTGTGACAGAGACAGACTCAGCAGTGTGGTTAATGCCTGGTGTTATTTCATTGCCAATCACACTGTTTCAATTCTCTGCTTGCATGAAACATTATTCAGTGGGTAGACATTAACCGCTTGGGAGTAGTTACATACATGAACTATGGTCCTTGCCGTTTACATTTCTATGTCAGCGTGCTGAGAAAGAGGTTTTTCTTACAGGGGAAGATTGTGATTCTACTGTTGGACATTCCCTTGTGTGCCGGCAAGTAAAACTTCACGACTCATGCAATGTTTCGGCCATAATTTGGCTTGTTTTTTAAAAGGGACCCCCTGTTCCCGCTATTATTCCAACTCTTACTTTGCTTTCCAACTGCAGTTATCTCATCCTCAATAATCAGAACTGCTGCGGTTTGCAGGCAGGCATCCTGTATATAGTAATATTTCACACAAGTTACTTGTTGCAACAACATCCTGTTCCCCCCCCCCACATGGGAGTGTAGATAGTTCGCTGTAGCCTTCCATTCCAACTTTGAAAACAGATTTCAATAAGCTAAGCAGACTCAAAGCACTATTGTTTCAACAAGAAGTGGCGCTCACATCAGCTCGTGAGACCTTCGAATTGCAGGTGGCGAGAACGTCCAGTGAAATACAATCATTGTTGAATAAGAATCTCCCACTTCATTTTGGGGGAATTAATACACCAAATATTTAATGCGTCTGATATGGCAGTCCTAGACCATTTTTTAGACTTCTGGGATCCGGCCTTGTAACCTCTTTTTAAAACTATTTTTGGAGTAATCCCAGCCTTTATTCATTCTATTTTTTCCAGCATTTTTGGAGGGTTCCCTCTACTGCTCCTCCTGGTCTGTGGTGTACTTGTTCTGTTCCTACTGTTCCGCAATGGATGCTCGATCTGTGGTTCTACCGGGATCGGATGCGACAACTCTTTGGTTTGATACCGTTGCAAGCTCTAGACGTCGATTTTTGCCTAACCTTCCGTTACGCTTACTTTACCTGTGTGCGATCTGTGTTTCACTGCATTTGGTGCTCCTTTCAGTGGGCCCTGGATGTCTGCCTGGCTACCAAGTCACACGCTGCCCTGGATTTTGAACCGTTGATCGGTCCGTTGATGTCCCATAACCAGGACTGTTCCTTGGGTATGCGGCTTGTGTACAATCTGTCGCTGCGGCCACCGACCGCAGCGAGTACCTGTGCTCGTGTACAGCGCCTCCTGGATGGGAGTTTCATCGAAATCGACACAGGTTCACCGGGTATGCTTCTAACAGCTACAGGAAGTGAGGAGCATGTCTGTTCATTTAAATTGCTTAACTAGATGGCAACATTCTTCACTATGGAAGATTCGGAGGCCTAGTAGGAGCTTATGGCTTTCCATTTTGCGACCTTTATATTGGGCACTGGAAATATGCTGCAATTGGCTAAGTTTTTGCGTACAAACAAAAAATACTCTTTCACCAACATCTTTATTTTCCATTTTTCTTTTTTCTCTTTCCTCCACATTTGGCCACTTTTTTACATTGGACGCTAACCTGAGACGCTTTGGTTGTGCTTACCTCTGACTTCTGTAGCCTTTTGGTACTACTGTCCTGACCAAAGGGAGGGTGTCACGAGGCCCATAGGGGTATTGTTGTCTTCCCTATGTTAGCATGAGCACGCTGCTGCCTGTCTCCTGCTTTGCGCACGTTACTACACGAATTTGTTTGCTTGTGCTACTCTGAAACTTTCACATATAACATGCTGTTGTTTTCGCGCCTTGCTCGTTCCTGGGATTTAGTCTGCACATAGTTAACAATTTCGAACAACAATACCCCTTGTTATTATGTTCTGGTCAGGCCCTAGCACCTAGTCAAAACATGCAGATGCAGCTGTTGCTTGGGAACATGTACTTTGGTCATATGGGGCTACACAGATAGGTAACGGACACTTGGAGAGGGATCTTTCCAGGGAGAAGAGCATGTCAGCACCTGTGATGTAGAACTACCATCTATAGACTGAGGTACGGGGTCTGCTGATAACACCCAGAGACTTTCTAATATTTAAACATTTTGCTTCTATTCAAAGGGAGGGAGGTAAGGCTATTCTGTAGTATATCATGCCAGCTCCTTTTAGGATTTTCTGACTACTTGTTATGCTGACCCTATTTGTGTCAGGCATTTTTCTACTGATTGTGGCATGTATACTGCATATTAGAGCACGTTAGTTCAAATAAACATTTTAAACTGTCTTGTGTTTCTGTCAGATCTTATTGTGGACGAGTATAAGAGCGTGAGCGAAAGGGTGTGTCTTGCTACAGCGATTCTTGAGAGAGTCTGGAGTGTTGTGTTTTGGGTGTCTAATTACTCGCTCCTCTGTGAGTAGGAGGGCAAGTGAGACACTATAGCTAATCGGTTCCGGGCTCATGGGTACTAAGGTGGCAGGATAACTCAGTCCCTGCCACCTAAGGTCCCATAATCCAAAGCATAGTTCTGTGATCTCGCAGAATCCAAGCAACAGCATAACTGCTAAAACACGAAACTTATGATCACACTTATTGGGGAATAGTTCAGTCTCATCAAGTCAGATTACAATGGCTATAAATGAGACCCTAATAAGGCCAAGTATAAGCAGAATGCTCATGATAAGCCATCAAAGGATTCAGAACAGTATGCGAAAATACAGGAGGTATTTTTAAAGCATGCAAGTTCAGCATAGGATATGCCCTCTGGTTGCCAGGACTGCAGAAACAGGAAGAAGGAAGATAACGAAACACTCATGCCTGCAGAGAAGTAGGAAAATGAATAACCCTACTTAGGAGGGCAGGGTAGGAGATGATGGCTCAGAGGCGCTGAGATGGTTACACTTGTGGGATCCCTCAACTAGGAAGACCAAGGAGAGACAGAGACAAGGAGGCAGACTTGGCTTGAGAGTATAATTCTCAGCAAACACCCTGATAATGGAGGCAACATCATCCCAAAAAACAGAGACATCCAATGTCCCAAAGTGAGTCCTCACACCCAAATTGGCAAGCTATAGCTGAACATCCTAAGGACAAGGAAAAGCTAAACTGCCAACGGACAAAGTGCCCATGAATAGCCATCAAGAAGAAAGTTGCTACCATCCTCCAACACTTGCCCAAAAACACTCCTGGTCATGGAAATGAATATAAAAAAATCAGAAGAAAACTATTGACCGATCTGGAAAGGACTGTCAGGATAAAGATTTGGACCTGGCAGAGTCCACTACCAAGATCCTGAACTTAGTTGAGTCAGGTAAAGCAGAGGATACAGAGGTGGACTTGTTGGTTGGGCCCAGCAGGAGGTATTTCTGCTGAGCCTTACCAGTTTTGTTGTGTTTATGAAGAGGTGAAAATCCATTCTTATCAGGGTGGACCCCAATCTGGGCGACCTGGTGACTCCTAAGACTGATACTGTGGCTCAGGGTTTGTTTTTGGTGACAATGTTTGTCAAGATGCTGGGAAAACTTGTGCATACTTACGCTTCGCTGGACAAAGACCGCCTTCCCTTAAGATCTTCCACAATATGATTTTTGACAGGGAAGAAACAGGTAGGGGAAGCTTGTAGGTGGCTGGCTTAGTATATGGTGCACACTTATTTAAGTGAAGCACCTTGCACTAATCCAGAACACCCTATTGGTGATTTTAGTGGTCTTAGACAACCATAAAAATCTCTCTAAGTGGTAGCTATGGAGAGCAGCCTTTAGGCTTATCTCGAAGGAGTATTAAGCAGCTTGTTTTACCAAATCTAATCATGTAGTGTAGGTTAAATGAAAAAGAACCACACAGTGTATATATAAAAATATGTCTATTTATTATACCATACTCACTAACACAACGGTATATCTCCTACCTGGAGATTAGCACAAATACACAGTGGTCTCCAGAGGGAAGACCAAACCATATATTAAGAAAGTGGAATGCAAACTGCGACCAAAGTTGGTACTTTGACAGGAGATTTAGAAGAGCTGGAGACCCAAGGTAAGTACCCAGGAACCCCACGGAGGCTGTGTGCAGAGTGGAAAAACAGCTGCGTACTCAATAGAAGTCAACAGGAAAGTCGTGGTTGTAGTTTTGAAGAAGGAGGACCCTTCCCAGTGGACCCTGAAGAAACCCAGTGGAAGAGAGAAGGTTGGAGAGTCATTCCACGATACCCCAGGAACTAGGATACCTACACCAGGTAAGCCGGGTGCATAGGTGCAAAGTGACATCGGAAACCGCCGTAGACCACAATGGAGGACTTCAGTAAAGATACCGCTGGTGAAGACTGTGCAAGAGTCCTGTGGAATCCAAGGGTGGATCCTTGAAGAGAAGAACCTGCAAGCCGAGGGGACAGAGGCTATACCACTCGGATGTTACCAGGAGACACAGAAGAGCAATGCCCACTGAGGACCGATGGTTCAAAGTAGTTGACGGTTACCTTGTTGCTGCAGGTCTGAGGACCAGGCGATGCTGAAGAAGACCAGGAGCCGTGCACAAGCTGTCCCACGTCGGAAGTCGAGAACCACGGGGTTGGTGTCCGGCAGGAGCACCAACAAGCCTTGGCAGCTCCAACAGGCATGGAAAGCGAAGAAAGAGCGACATTGGGACCAGCATGGTCAAAGGGACTCACCACAATCAGGAGAGTCAAAGCAGGCCCTGAGCAACCAGGGGAAACCACTGAAGCAGGAGAAGACCCTCTGGAGGACCCACAGGCCAAGGGTACAGGACTCGCAAGAGGACCGCCAGCAGCTCACCAAAGATGAAGGCCCACGGTGCAGAGGATGCGGTGAGGACGCTGATCTTGGCAGGATGGATGCTGGAGGCTGGAGCTTCTTATAGCCCGAAGATCTCTGGAGTGCAGAGCCAACAAACCTTGGCAAAGGTAAGTCAACACGGTGCACAGGGGTTCTGTTCCAGTGGTTCCGACGACAGATACTGGCCTCAAGCTTGCTGAGAGGCACGTCAGGCCTCGAGGGAGTTGCAGAACCACCACCTGTGTTGCTGAGCCTTTCGAAGTCCATCGGAAGTCAGGAGCAGCAGACCGGTCAGCTTTGTTGCGTTGCGTGCAGATGCAGGGGAGTGACTCCTTCACTCCAAGGGAGATTACTTTGTGTGTCCTTGATGCCCAAGGGTCTGTTGAAGATCCTGGATGAAGCACCGACACAGATGACGAAGATGACTTGCAGAACAGCGAGTCCAGGAGCAGCAGGAGTCTTCTGTGATGCAGTCTCGGTTCCAGGAGAAGTCCAAGTGTCCAGACGGTCGAAGAGTGACGTGGTTTCAGGCTTGAGTCTTGTTGCATGAAGAATCTGAGGACCCACCCACAGGTAAGCCCTTTTATACCCTAAGAAAGGGGTTAGGACAACTCAGGGGTCTCTCCCCGAGGAGGAGCTGGACGGAGGGGAGGATACTCCCATGTCCTTTGTCCAGTTTGTGCCAGAGCGGGAACCAAGGGCTCCCAGAACTGGTTCCAACTGAAGTATGCAAGGAGGGCACCAAATGTGCCCTTCAAAACAGTCTGGTGGTACTGGCAAGCACCCCCACCCCAACCCAATACACTAAGTCCTGTTTCGGAGGTGGTCACACCTCCCTGTGTCTGTGACCGGAAACTATTGTTCTGCCTTCCCTTGCTTGACCTCAGTTCAGCAGCAGGAGGAGGGCAGAATCATGTCTTGGGTCGGCAGCAGCACTAGCATGCTGGTAGACCGTGGAGGGCTGTTACCGGGGGTACTGAGAGCTTCCCGGAGGAGCCCCCAGTGCATGGAATGATACCTCCAACAAAGGTAACGATTTTGGGGTATGATTCCAACATGTCTGATACCAAACATGAACAGGTTCGGCACAGCCACTATATAGTTAGCCATCCCGTAATAACAGATGGCCACTATATGTATCAAAATGGCTGACTGCACTTACAAAGCCTGGAAAATCGACTCTGGGGTTTGCAGAGGTGTCCTGCTCATGCAGGGGCACACTCACACTTATAACCCAGCACCCTGCCTTCAGGATTGAAAGGACTGCCTTAGGAGTGAATTATAGGTTTTAAGTGTAGTCAACTCAGATATAAGAAAACGTATATCTGTCGTAAGTGGTGCTAGCACCAGCTTACACAGGCTGCAACGGCAGGCCTGTAGTCACAGGTTGAGTGGTCTCTCGTGGGTTGGCCTGTGTGGTTTGTGACTTTTCACTACTGAGCTTCCTGAACTGAGTTTAGTGGATGGTTCTGACAGTCGGCTTTTTGCTGCCTGCGCTGTCACACTGTATTCTATTTTAAACTTCTTCTTCGAATTCAAAATTAAGTGTCGTTTTAAAAATTTGTTTTAATCTATTTTACATTTTTACTTACTGTGCATCCTGTGTTGAATTTGAAGTGCAATTTGCTTTGCACCGGAGGGGGCTTTGGGATGACGAGAGACGCCATTTTGGCAGTGCGTGCTCTAGTCGTCCAAGAGGGAGTGCATTTAAAGATGCGCGCTGCGCGGACGCGCTGCCTGTGTGGTTTGTGACTTTTCACTACTGAGCTTCCTGCACTGAGTTCAGTGTCGGGTTCTGACAGTCTGCTTTATGCTGCCCGCGCTGTCACACCGTATTCTATTTTAAACTTCTTCGATTTCAAAATTGTGTCGTTTTAAAAATTTGTTTTAATCTATTTTACATTTTTACTTACTGTTCATCCTGTGTTGAATTTGAATTTGCTTTGCACCGGAGGGGGCTTTGGGACAACTAGAGATGCCATTTTGGCAGTGCGTGCTCTAGTCGTCCAGGAGGGAGTACATTTAAAGATGCACGATGTGCGGAAGCGCTGCCTGTGTGGTTTGTGACTTTTCACTACTGAGCTTCCTGCACTGAGTTCAGTGGCGGGTTCTGACAGTCGGCTTCCTGCTGCCCGCTCTGTCACACCGTATTCTATTTTAAACTTCCTCTTCGATTTCAAAATTCAGTGTCGTTTTAAAAATTTGTTTTAATCTATTTTACATTTTTACTTACTGTGCATCCTGTGTTGAATTTGAATTGGAATTTGCTTTGCACCGGAGGGGGCTTTGGGATGACCAGACATGCCATTTTGGCAGTGCATGCTCTGGTCGTCCAAGAGGGAGTGCATTTAAAGATGCACGCTGCACTGATGCGCGCAGCGGCGCGCCGCTGGGCAAGCCAGTCTGCGCCCGTCAGCGTCCCGGAAGCAGCCAGCGCCAGCCACACTGCCCATCTGAGCCCCCACAGTAAGTCAGTTTACCGGCCCTACAGCCGGGATGAGCTGCTCTCACTCTGCCTACTGTTATGTAACGGGATGGGTAGATGGGAGGTTTTAGCTAACCAGGCCACCATCTGCAGCCATTGTAAGTTCCGTTTATCCCCAGGGTCGGCCGACCTCTCCCCTCTCACCCATGTAAAAGTCCGATAGGGCATTCAATTAGAGCGGCTGTGATCAATGCAAGCTCGGTCTCTAAACACTCGCAAGATATCTTTGACTTACTCTCGGATGAGCCTCTAGATTTGCTCTTCATTACTGAGACCATGTTTACTGAGTATTCCAACTCAGTGATTGAGCTGGCCGTCCCTGGGGGACATAAAATCTTACGAGCTGGTCTTAAATCTGGAAGGGGAGGAGAAGCAGCGGTTGTATTTAAAGAAAAGTGGATTTTCCACTGATGTGAGTCGTTGGAGATTGGGGAGGGAGAAGCCCTTGATTTCTGCGTTACCATCTCCCCTCACTTCTCGCTGGGAGGTACTTTGGTGTATAAACCCCCCGTCTAGTAGGCCCTTTTCTTAAAGCCCTTGATGAGTTAATCATCCCACGAGCTCTGCCCTTTTCTCACTTCATACTGCTCGGGGATCTTAACATCCACTTGGACTGTGGGGAAGCTGGGGACACCCAGGAGTTTCTCGACTCTAAGTCTTGCCCAGCTCCAACAATGGGTCAGCACCCCCACTCATCGAGGTGGTCACCTTCTCAATCCTACCTGTTCCAACTTCCCTATCTCAGTTAAGGATCCTCTTCCTGTGCCCTTGTCTGACTATTTTCGGATTTATTTTTCCTGGCAGACCCACAGCAAACACATAATGGGTCCGCCCTGTCAAGGGCCCCAGGGGAAAACCTACGGCAAAATTGACCCTTCTGCTTTCAGTCTGGCTCTTGCAGAGTCGTGCCCAGCTCTCTCCAATGACCTGACTGGAACCCTTGACCGTTTTACCAACTGGATCTCTCAGGCGGTAAAGCGATTGTCTCCTGCGACTTGTCGCAGGCGCACCAGGGATTCTCCTTCTAAACCTTGGTTTTCAACCACTCTTAAAACCCAGAAGCAACTGTTTAAAAAACTTGAACGTAAATGGAGACAGGAGTACTGCCCGATTGCGAGGCTGGCTCTTAGAAAGGCGCAAAAGGCCTATTATGCATCGATCACTCATGCAAAAAGTCTCCATTACGCTGAACGCATTGCTCTTTCTAAAAACAATGCTAAAGAAATTTTTAGTATCGTTCAAAGCTTCCTCTCTCCTAGAGCGGAGGCTATTACCCATCCCGCCTCATCTGCTTGGTGTGTAGAACTCTCTAGCTTTTTCATCGACAAAATCCAAGCTAATTTTAATCTTGACAATAGTCTCTCAGTAGGGAACTTGCACCCGAACGGGCTGCCTCCTACTTTACCATCTACATTGGTTACTTTCACTGCCATCGCTCAGCCAGAATCTTTGGTGGTCCTCAAGTCTCTTAAATCTGGCTCACCAACAGACCCCTGCCCGGCTAGACTGCTGTCTATAGTCGCAGAGACGATCAACCCTGTGTTAAATCGACTGATCAATCTCTCTCTTTCTACAGCCACGGTGCCCACAACCTGGAAACAGATGAAAAATAGTCCCACTATTGAAAAAACCTACCCTTGACTCCACCATCCACTCCAGCTTTCGCCCTATTTCCCTCCTTCCTGCTGCGGCGAAAGTTTGTGAAAAATTGGTTAATAGGCAACTGTCAGACTATGTCGAACTCCATGGCCTGCTTCACCTGGCTCAATCTGGCTTCAGAGCCATGTACAGCACCGAGACAGGTCTGGTTGAAGTTGCTGAAGCAATTCGGGAAACTTTGGAGTCAGAAGGTAGAGCAGCCCTGATTCTGTTAGACTTATCAGCGGCTTTCAGCACTGTGCCACACTCCCTGCTCCTTGACCATCTCCTGGAAATTGGAGTTTCGGGGTGTGCTTGGAGATGGCTGAAATCCTTTCTTGAGGACAAAAAGCAACAAGCCTGGATTCCCCTTTCTCTTCCTCCCCCTAGACTGCGACCACGGGAGTGCCACAGGGGTTCTTTTAGCCCTCTTCTCTTTAACATCTATGTCACTCCCCTGATACAGATGGGGGAGGAGCTCGGCGCCAAGATCATCACTTATACTGATGAGACTCAGCTCCTCTTCACATGGAAGAAAAATTACTCCTCTACCTACCTAGCTAAATCCTGATTGTCAGCCATCTTTCGGTGGCTCTCCGCCGCTCAGCTGAAATGCAATGGGGAAAAAACAGAAATCCTTATTTTCGGGAACTTCCCCCCTCAGTTCCGGAAAGCGCTTTGGCCAGACGAATCTCCCATGCCGTTCTCTGAGGGCCAGCTCACGAAAAATTTAGGAATTTGATTTGACGAGAAGTTTAACTTCTCTACTCAGATCAAGAAACTTTAAGGGCAGTGCTTTGGCACACTTAAATCCCTAAAAAAGTTCCTTCCTTTCCTCCTCAGGTCGGCGAGGGAAACTGTCACCCGAGCGCTCGAGTCATCACGCCTCGACTACGCTAACGCCTTGTACGTAGGCCTACCCAGTTATCTTATAAACTACAGGTGGTACAGAATGCCGCCGCCAGAACCCTCCTAAACTTTCCCATAAAGACCAGCGTGCGACAACACTTGCGCAATCTACATTTCCTACCTGTAATTGAAAGGGTAAAGTTTAAATCCCTTGTCCTGGCACATTCTGCCCTTTATGGACATGGCCCTGCTTACCTGAGAAATCGCTTCAGGTTTTATGTCCCAACCAGGTGGCTGCGTTCAGCCACGCTACTTCTTGCACACGTTCCGAGATTTCGCCTTCAGAGAGTTG
This sequence comes from Calotriton arnoldi, assembly GCA_963921515.1. Lineage (NCBI taxonomy): Eukaryota > Metazoa > Chordata > Amphibia > Caudata > Salamandridae > Calotriton > Calotriton arnoldi. The sequence continues at coordinate 984,584 of CAWUFW010000952.1, read as the reverse complement.
GAGGGAGCTCTCTCGCCTTCAGGGCAGCTTCGGCCTGGAACCTTCTCCCCTTTGACCTCCATAGCGTTCAGGATCCCATGCTTTTCAGAAAAAGGCTCAAGACTTTTCTCTTTATCTAAATAGTTTCTTTCTGCCTTCCTACCACCAGGTTTGCACCGGGACACTCTTGAGTAGCTGTGCGCGCTATAAATTCCATAAACATAAAGATAATACATGCTGCAGCTCATGGGAGACCCCTGGTGTACCTATGCCCTGGGTACCTCAGTACCATATACTAGGGACTAATTGGGGTACACCAGTAGCAAATTGTGGAGGTACAAATTTAGGGAGGAAACACAGTGACTGAGGTCCTGATTAGCAGGATCCCAGTCAGACTACTCAAAAAAACATACTGATACCAGCAAAAAGTGGGGGTAACTATGAAAGCAGATCCTACTTTCCTACAAAGCCTAATTGGCCAGGCACAATAACAGAATCCTCAAAGATACTGCGGGAACTGTCACAACAGTAGATATCGGAAAGCACAACATAGCTACCAAACATTCGTCCTAATAGTGGCTGGATAGAAATAGGCAGGAACTTCAGAGGAACTCCTAGGATTTTAGAATCTTCACAGACAAGAAATCTCCCTTCTTACCTATTAAGGTTAGGAGGGAGGCTACACAATTGGTCATGACTATCATAAGATGTCTGCATACTGTGCAGGGCTTCGGAAATCATTTCTATGAACTCCCTCCCCCTCCCCCCAACATGTTTGGCCAAAAACAATTCATTTCTTTGAGGAGGAACTAAGGTTTGAATGGTAGGAGGCAAGGAGCCTAGAACACAAAGGGCTGATTGCACAGATCACAGTTCACCAAGCAGGCTTTTTACTTGTTTTTAATACAGGAAAAAAAGAAAAGGAGAGTGTCCTGTGATATACCTGATGAAAGTCAATGGCTGTGTGGAGTGAGAGCATATAAAGATAGAAGGAACACAGGGCCTGATTCACAGAACTAACTTACGTCAAAAACGTAAAGTTAGTACCTTTTGGTATTCACAGAATACACTTACTCATTTTGGTATTCACAGAATACACTTACTCATTTTGGTATTCACAGAATACACTTACTCATACTAACTTTATGTCCGCACTCGGGCCGGAGATTCCGGCCCGGTGGTGGAGATTCCGGCCCGGTGGTGGAGATTCCGGCCCGTAGGTGGAGATTCCGGCCCGTAGGTGGAGATTCCGGCCGTTTGTGGAGATTCCGGCCGGAGATTCCGGCCGTTTGTGGAGATTCCGGCCATTTGTGGAGATTCCGGCCGGTTGTGGAGATTCCGGCCGGTGGCGGAATCTCCACAAACGGCCGGAATCTCCACAAACGGCCGGAATCTCCACCTCCGGGCCGGAATCTCCACAAACGGCCGGAATCTCATAAAGTTAGTATGAGTAAGTGTATTCTGTGAATACCAAAATGAGTAAGTGTATTCTGTGAATACGAAAATGAGTAAGTGTATTCTGTGAATACCAAAAGGTACTAACTTTACGTTTTTGACGTAAGTTAGTTCTGTGAATCGGGCCCACAGTCTTTTGGGGACCTTATAAGTGAGAGAGACAGCTAACTAGATTTCATATGAAGTATCCATACCAGATGGTAACATCGTTCATGCCATTCAGGTGTTTCTTGCAATTTATATATCAGAACCAAGCGTGGAAATATGCAGCACTACCGTTCGGATTGCCACATTAGACTTGCAGGACTCACCTTCATGGTGAATAAGTTAAGATACACCAAGAGGGACACTGTTCAACTCCTTTGCGAAGGCAGATGATCCTTGAAGGAGATGGCAGGAATTGTGAGACCCTGGGCCTCAATTCAGGCAATGTTTGTAAGCTCTCTACTCTAAAAAACAAAAATTTGTAACCGCCTCAAGGGGTTGAAGTGTGCACAAACTGTAGATACGTCGCAGAATGCGACCAGAACTGTTGTGGTGGGACATTAGTGTTATCTGCAGACTTTTCTGTATGCCACCTTAGCTTTTATGTATTATTGTTGGAACTGCTTTATGAGTATGTTAACTTATTTACAGTTCATACAGTGAAAAGTTATAGCATGTTTAAACACTAACTTTAGTCACACGAATAATGAAATTACAATTCTCGCTCAATGCAAAAGTAGATGAACATCAGCACAATCCATCAAATATTCAAACAATTTTAAAGTTTTCAATCGGCAGTCACAAAAACACCACTTTACCCTGTCACATTGCTCCTTCCCCTTTTCCCCTTTAAAGGTTCCTATGATTCCAAAACGGTCTGGCAGTACAAATGTTCTATTAGGGTAAATGATTGAAATCCTCAGACCCGCCCATGCCTTTCTATATTTCATTTACAGTGCTATTTGAGTTAGAAAACAGCCCTTCCTGGCTGGTATTAAATGCGCGTTTTTCACAACAGATAATTGTTTTATTGGTCCACTTACTACGATTACAGGTTGAGTTAACAACATATATATATACACAATCATATCAAGTCGGAAGCCTTTGCATCAGGAAAGAAAACAGCATTTTACCACTTGACTTGCACTGTGAATAAAAGTTAAAAAGCATCGACATTTTAGGGACCAAAAACCATCATTGTAAAGTCAAAGAGCAATCAACTGCAACCTTTACTGGTTGGGAGGTATGTATATCTGCGCTCGGCCTATTCAATATCACGAACACGTATAAACCTACACTCACCATGTACTTCATATTGGTTGCTGGTGGATTCACATTAGAACGAAATTTGTTATGTTCGTCAACGAGCTTTTTCTGAAAGTCGGAGTCGTAAATAGAAGGCACGACTTGTGGAAGACAACGGACGAAAAGCTCCAGTAATAGCACACACACCAACTGCCACCCTGTCTCCGCCATGCTTCCCGCGCTCTACGTATTTCTGACGTACCTTCCCTTCCGCCTCAGTCTTAAGAGGGCCAGGTATTCCGCTTGCGGCGCAGCTCGGTTCCTAAACTCCATGATGTGGAGAAAAATGGGATTCTTTCGCAAACAAGCATTGGCAAAGGAAGAAGTGCCAGAAGACTTGGCAGCTGTAGTGGGGGCCGCGGTATAGGATTGCGGGGCCCCCACGCATTGCGTCCCAATTACAGGAGAGCACAAAGCAAGCACACACTCACACATGCAAACCCTCCCGATTCCGGCGGGAGACTACTGATTTCAAGGCTAGTCTCCCAGATCCGTCCATTCAAAATCCCAATTCCTCTGCGGGCTTCAGCAGAACTGCATAGCTGCCAATGTTTCAGATTGCTATGTGTGACATTTTCATAATTTCAGTGTAATTATGAGTGACATTTCAACGACTATGAGTGACACTTTCTCGCCAGCAAAATCAAGCAATGAAGACGAGGGAAACATAAATATCAGAAGTTACACCCATTTGAGCATAGCTGCTAATGTTTCAGATTGCTTATGTGTGACATTTTCATAGATTCAGTGGATTTACGAAAGACATTTAACGAACAACTAAATGTGTGACAGTTAGAGTGACACTATCTCATGGGCGTAGAAAGCCTGGCGGACGCGGGAGATATATCCCCCCCAGATTTTGGAGTGGAAGGGACGTGGGGGACAAGGATGGGGGGACGAGGGGACGAAAGGATTTCCCCTCTCTCTTCTGTCTCTGGCAGGGCCATTAGCACGTCTAAGCGCGAGTGCTTTGATGTGCTAATGGCCCTGCATTTGACTTGTGACCTTCCCTTTTGTTGTGTGCAAAAATTCAAGGAATTTTTCCCACCTGGTCCTCCCGCCACCACTTGATCCAGCGGGTTACTAGCAACAAGCATTCATACACAGAATACTCACCTGGGCCTATTCATTCATACTACGCTAGCAATTTCCGCTGGTGGGGTCAGTTGTACTCTTTATCAAAATCCCTGCTACCAATTACTTTTCCGATTGAAGAGTAATGACTTACCAATGGACCCTTTGATAATTGGGAAGTTTAAAATGAGACGATGCAATACAATTCATAAACTGAAATAACCACTGACTCAGAACGTTTTAAAATGTTTATCTAAATATTTAGCAGAGTAAAATACAAGACACATGGCACTTAATCATATACCAAGGAGGAAGCACTCTCGTTATAGATCACCTAATAATCACAAATGACGGTCCCTCAGAAAGGAGAAGATAGAGACAGCAGTATTTTCTAAAGTTTTGCTTTATAGTTACCTAGAAGTGTGAGAACCAAACCCTTTGGCCAAGGAGTTGGAAAAGGGTTCCCGAAAAGATGAAGACCAAAGACCTCCGGACCAGGTTCAGGACAGGATAGGTGACCTCTCTACCAACGACGCCTGCGTCGTTCCCCTCTCTGATACTTTTGTTCCTCCTCGATACCTCCGTCTCTTCCTTCTAATGGAATCCGCCGCCCCCACCTCAGGACCTCTTTGGACAGCGGTTCAGTCTGCAATCGATCAGCTCGTTCTGTGCTCTCTGCAACGCCAAATGCTAATGCTTCTGCGGTGTGTCGTCTGCGCTTGTGCTAACTAATTAGCTAATTCTATATCTATTATACCCTTCTACGCCCATGTACCTCCCATTAATCTTTCAAATTTATGGGGCCACTAGTTCGGATTGGACAGGGGCAGGGGGTTGATCCTCACACCATATCAATTTAGTTCATTTTCTTAAGCTCATTGTTTTTAAAATACCGCCCCTCTCAATTAATACATTTGCTTTATTTCCCACCCGTTTCCCATTGATTCTGTAATACAAAGTGTATACAATTGTATCGGCTGATAGTACATTTCAGATGAACTTGTGCAACGGGTCGTGGCCTTGGATGTCTTCCAAGTTGACTTCATCGCTTCCTCTTGTTAGCTTTCAGAGCGCATGTGCAGATCACATGTGGTTTTCAAGCGGCAGTTTAACCAACCCAGGCCCATTTACAAACTAATAGAAAAGTCAAAGAAGAAAATATTAGAATCACAAATAAATGTTTGCACTGTATACCTCCTATATCTACTCTAATCCCATTTAATTATCAATGTCTATCCCGCATTAGTAGCGTTAAAATACCACATTATTAATTGTGACAATGCGTAAGCTTAGCATATGAGAACATTAAAGCGGCCATTTTAGCATACACTGCGCAGAAGCAAAGAATTCCCTCCAAGCAAAGAAAGACGTCATACCACGTGATATGGTTGACACATGCGCAGTAGAGTTCCTGCGTTTTAGCAGCCATTTTGGATTAGACAAGAGTTATTTGTTAGTAGAAAACACATAGGCAAGCGTTACCTAGATAACAAATGTCGTGTTTGTGCATTGTTAATAGGACATTACAAAGTTTTAGTACAAATTAATTACGACTATGAGAAGATTGCTTACGAGCAAGTCTCCATGTGAGTCCTTGCTCCATCAATCCCCTCTCTGATGGCGTTTCTGAGCCATCAAAATACCCACAACCAGATGCCAACTTAACAATTTTCTATCAAATTTTCATTTTTACCCTGTCTATTTTTGTCTTTTCCCTTCAGTTTCTTGTATATTTCACTTTTTAGGTCTTCTAATTCAATTTCATCAAACTTTCGTTTCTTTCCTCTTCCTGTCACCTTATGTTTCCTTCTTTTTACAACATTTACACCATATCATTATTGACAATATTGTCATTGCTACTCCTACTAATGGTACTACTATTTTACCTATAAATCCTTTCCCTACATTAGCAAACCAGGTGCCAATTGACGCAATACTATTTGTCAATCTTTCCCATACACTATCAACTTCCAGTGGTTTTAGTTCCTTCTCAAGTTTAGTAATATTCTTTATGTATGTCCGAATTTCTGCACTTTTATCAGGAATATACGTGCAACAATGTTTCGTTTTCCACATTTTACAGACTCCGCCCTCTTTTGCTAATAATATGTCAAGAGCAAGTCGATTTTGCATAACCATAGATCTAATCGCAACCATTTCTGCATTAATCATTAGAAAACCTCCAGCAGTATCCGTTGATAAACGATCAACCACTGTAGACAATTTACATATTCTCCTTGAGTTCAGAATTACTCCCACTGAAGGTATCAATGCACCAAATATATCTCCTAATAGTTCTGAAAAACTAGCTCTCTTACTACGTGTTAATTCACTAGTATTTTCATTGTTCCCAGTGTTTCTTTTTACGTGGTATACCTTTGGAAAAACTATTCCAAAATAACAACTTCCATACCACCGTGCAGGAAGCCTAAAGTAAGCCTTATTCCCACACATATAATTTATACCAGGAAAAACTGTGTCTGTTCCTCCTTTTAGTCCCCAACCTCCAAGAATTAAGAAATTATGTTCACATACACTGGTACCAATAAAAACATTGTTATATTCAGTTTTTAATCTATGAAGACAAATTTTCCCTGTCTTTTCAAAATCTAGAGCCATAGCAGCTTGAGCCTTGCCAGGTGTATAAATACCCTCTTTCTCAGCCCAAGGTGGAAGACGAACTTTATGCTCTAATGCCTTCCGTTGGAAATTCTGTCTTCTATCTTCAACTAAGTTTTAAAATACCTTCTACTTCTTCACGTAATGAACATGTTAAGTTGCTTCTATGTGCATGTGTTATATCTATTGACTTCATTGTTAAGAAAAATTCTCGTATAAACTGTGCATCTTGACTACTAAGCACTGGGTTCAATTTCTTTCGAATAGGAACCTCTGAAAATATCACATTTGTGTTTGAATAATAATACTGAAGTCTCCCTGTTCTATAAAATAAACTACTTAATACGCTACAAGATATGCCATAAGTTAAAGGCAAATGATGATACGTTAAACCTTCTGCTACTGATTCAGGTAACTTCATACAGACGTAACAGTCATTAACATCCATGGTATCTACATACTGAAATAATAATTTAGTAAAAACGTTTAAGTTAGTATCGTTGTCTGTTATCATGTGATGAAAATCTGGTTCATCCTCTGCTTCTAGTTCTACTCTGTCACTTTTCATGTTATCTATCCTTCCTTTAGTATCATTGCTATTCTTTTTATCCATTAGCATAAGGTAAGGGATTGCTACAATCAGAACTAACCATACTATAAGTACCACTACCAGGCTACATATGCATGTAGCACAGCTTCTTTTGCAACATTTTCGTTTCGGTTTCCCAGAAACTCCATCCTCAGCCATTTTTACTAAGAAGATTTCTCTTCTTTCTTCTTCTCTTTTGGAATTTTAGAGTTATCAAGGTGGTTTCACTTCTTTTTCATACGTCAGTTCTGCACTTGTTCCTTCGTCACCACTTTCGTTTGTTTCAGAACTTTCGCAATCTTCAAGAATTATATAAGTCCAATCAGGACCTTTGAACTTATTGTTCACAACTTTCAGTCTTTTACTTTTTCGTTTTTCAGTCCCACTTGTCTTCTCAGATAAACTTGTTATTTCATTTACTTGTTCTGGATCTTCACTTCGTGTTGCGATATGATACTTCACTCTCTTGACGACACTAGGCCAATGATCACCTTTTCTGGCTTTCTTGGGTTGCACTGTATTTTCGCCTTCCGAGTCTTTTCCAACAATTCCTTTATTATCAAGGTGTGGCACAATTTGATTTTCTTTAACTTCAGTTTCCCATTCGGTCTGTTCTTGTTCAGGTCTTATTGATTTTTCTTCTGTTGCCTGAATGTGTGATTCTGCTAACTGACCTTGTTCCGGTTTGTCATCTTCTTGCTTGAATTTTTCGTATTCAATGTTTTCTGGATTTTCTTCTCCCTGAACGTTAGTTTCTTGTCCTAACTGGTCCTGATCAGGGCTTATTGCACTTTGTACTTCTGCAGCCTGACCGCATTTTTCTAAACCTGACTGTCCCTGCTCAAATATTGTTGCTTCGTTGTTGATTTGAGCCCAATTTCCTTTCCCTATCTGGTCCTGCTCAAGTTCTTTTGTAACTTTGACCTCCCTATCCTGAGCTCGTTCTTCTACACCTATCTGGTCCTCACTAAATTCTTCCAATCGAGCTCTGCTCCTTGTTTTGATAAAGACTTCAGGTATCTCAACCACTGGTATCCAGTCCTGACTTGTGCTCGGTTGTTCTTCGTCAGCTATTCCAGAATCTATCACTTGCGATTCTTCAGCTGTCCAACCTTCAGCTTCCTCAGTTATTGATGCTGACTGAGGACCTTTTTCTTCAGGAGCTGGCACCCTTTTGGTATGGCTTACATGAATCCAATTAGGTAAACCTGCACATTTCACTGCTGAGTTTGTCACCAATATAACCTGGCGAGGTTCGCCCCACCTGGGTGATAGACACGTTTCTCTGGTGTGATGCTTCACTACCACCCAATCTCCGGGGTTCAGATCAGGCTCTTGTTCAGGCTGCCTGGAAACTGCGTCTTCTCCAACCTGGTGAGAGACAGAACGCACTAGGTCAGCCAATCCCTTGCAATAATCTAGAACCATATCATCAGTTATGTTCAGCAGTTTATTTCCAGGTACATGTGCTTGTCTCATTGCCCGTCCCATGATGAGTTCATGCGGACTCAATCCTGTATTTCTATCAGGAATGCTTCTGAGTCCCATTAGGACAAGAGGCAATGCATCTGGCCAATCTAACGAGGTAGATGCACACATTTTTGACAATCTTGATTTTATTGTGCCATTCATTTGTTCGACCACTCCAGAAGCCTCTGGGCGATATGCACAGTGCAATTTTTGTTCGATGTTAAATGCTTCACCGATTACTCGAATTACATCGTTATTGAAGTGACTTCCCCTATCTGATTCCAAAGTTACTGGGAAACCGAACCGTGGAATGAGTTCTCGCAATAATAATTTTGCAACTGTTATGCTGTCATTCCTCCTAGTAGGGTAAGCCTTCACCCACTTTGAAAACAGACATACTATGACAAGTACGTATTTTAGCCCTTTACATGGTGGTAACTGAATGAAATCTAATTGCAATCTCACAAATGGACCCTCTGCTTTTCCTATTTTTCCCAACCCAATTACTGTTTTTCTTCCTGGATTGTACATTTGACAAGTTAAGCACCTCTGGCAAAGACTCTCTACTGCAGCCCTAAACTTTGGATTGTACCAATTTTGTCTGAAAAGTCGAATCATGGCATCTCTCCCTACATGTGTGTCTCCGTGATACATTCTAGCCATTTGTGAAATCAGACAATCAGGCATGATTGGTCTGCCATCTGTATAGACCCACACATCATCATTTGTTCTTCGAGTACATCCTATTTTTGTCCAAACATCTTTTTCACTCTCCTCAGCCTCATCCTGCAATCGTCTCACATCATTCCATGTTTCAGGTGTTGAACATAACATAAGTTGGCAGCTGATTCCCATTCTTTTGACTTTTCTGTTTACTGCCAGTCTGTTTCTGGCACAGTGTTGAGCAATTAAATCTGCATATCTGTTACCGGCTACCACCCAGTCATCTCCTGACTGATGTGCGGCACATTTCACCACTGCCAATTCTTTTGGTGATTGTATTGCCTCCAATAATTCTTTTACAAACTGCCCATTTTTGATTGGGGATCCTGAAGAAGTCATGAAATCTCTCTGCATCAACAGTTGGCCAAAATCATGCACAACCCCGTACCCATATTGACTGTCCGTGAATATGGTTACCTTTAAATTTTTCCCAATTTTGGAGGCTTTGATCAAAGCAATTAATTCGGCTACTTGTGCAGATTTGACTCCTGGTAAATAGGATGCTTCGACTATTCCAGAAAGTTCACATACAGCATAAGCTGCACTTAATTTGCCATCTTCATGCCGGAGGCATGATCCGTACACAAACAGCTCCCTGTCTGGGTTTTTAAGAGGCATTTCCTGTATGTCAGGGCGTGGTTTGGTACACAATTCTGTGACCTGTAAACAGTCATGTTCTGTTTCATCCCTAACTTCTTCACAATTTGGATCTGGTAACAGTGTAGCTGGATTAACAACTGTGCACCTTTCTATAGTCACATTTTCAGCTCCAAGAATTATTCGCTCATACCTTGTCATCCGACTGGGTGTGAGATGCTGAGTTCTAGTTCTCGTCAACAGTATTACAACTGCATGTGGGACAAACACTGTAACAGGATATCCCATTACTATTGACTCACTTTGTTCAATGCTCATACATGTAGCAGCTACTGCTTTTAAGCAGCCTGGCAATGCTGCGGCTATTGGGTCTAAAGTAGCAGAAAAATATGCTATAGGACGTCTGTCCAGTCCATGTCTTTGCGTTAAGACTGGAAGTGCACAATTTTCTCTTTCATAGCAAAATAATGTGAATTCTTTTGTATAGTCAGGCATGCCCAGGGCAGGTGCCTCGCACAAAGCATTTCTTAATTTTACAAATGCATTGGCACTTTCATCATCCCATTCAACTGGATCCTTTGCTTTCTTCTTCGTTAACTGAATTAAAGGCTTTGCTAGTAGTGAGAATCCTATAATCCATTGTCGACAGTAACCTACTATCCCAAGAAACATTCTCACTTCTCTTTGTGTTACTGGCATTTTCATTTGCTTAATTAATTTTATTCTCTCAGATGTTATTCTTCTCTTGCCTCTCTCAATTTGATGTCCCAGATACTTAACTGTGGTTTTACAAAACTGTAACTTTTCAGGTGATACTTTATGACCTTCCTCAGCAAGATGGTTGAGTAGTACAATCGAATCAGTGACACAATCGTCATAGGTTCTAGATGCGATTAATAAATCGTCTATATATTGAACCAAGACTGAGCTCCTAGGCATCACTACCTTCTCTAGGCACTTTTTCAGTATCTGATTAAAGATGGAAGGACTTTCTGTGTACCCCTGAGGAACACGATTCCACACATAAACATGATTTTCAAATTTGAACGAAAACAAATACTGACTGTCTGGATGCAATGGAATCGAAAAGAATGCTTGGCACAAATCAATTACCGTGAACCATTCCGCATTCCAGGGTATCTGGTATAGAATTACTGCAGGATTTGGTACTATGGGACAACAAGGTACCACAATTTTATTAATTTTCCGCAAATCCTGAACAATCCTATATTTTCCACTTGGCTTCTTCAATCCCATGATTGGTGAATTACAAGGGCTACTCAACACTTCTTTTAATATGCCTTGTTTTACCATTCTGTCAATTTCGTCAATAACTCCTGCTTTTACTTCAGCACTCATTTTATACTGTCTAGTATTTGGGAAAATTGCGCCTTCTTTTACGGTTATTTTGACTGGGTCTATATTTGCCATTAGACCTACTTCTTTTCCAGTAAAATCCCATACTTTTGAACTCACTGTAGTTTTTAACTCTTCGGGTAATTCATCTTTTGTTATCAAGGAGAACATTTCATCTACCTCTGTAGCTTGTTTGGCTATCATGAATTTGTAAACATGATCTTCATCTGGGGTCTGTACTGCAACACCATCCGGTGTGCAGAAAATAGTGCAATTAATTTTGCACAACAAGTCTCTGCCCAATACATTTACTGGACTTGAATCACACACTACAAATTGGTGCATTTCCCGGAAGTTTCCAATTCTTACTTCCATTGGCTCTGTAAGGGGTGTTCTAATCTTTTGATTTGCTACACCTACAACTTGGATAGCTTCTCCAGAGAGAGGAAGGTCTGGGATGTCTACTGTTCTTACAGTAGAACGGGTAGCACCAGTGTCCAAAAGAAAGGTGATATCATTACCTTTTATTTTTCCTTCAACATATGGACCTGACTGATCTACCGGTAAGGATGCGCCAAGTACGCACTCCTTCTCCCCTCTCTTAGGCACCGTCATTGATAGTCCCATATGGACTAATATCATTCTGTAAAAGAAACTGTGAAGTTACATATTCATTCTTACCACTTCCTCCTTGATATCCGATGTCTGTACCGTGCTTTGCTCTGCTTACATTACCCTGTATAGGAGCAGGTGGCAACTGACTTTGAAGATTTACACCCTGCGGTGAGTCATTCTGCGTCTGTGGATTTAAATTATGATTTGGGCCATTATTACTTTGAATCTTTTTACATTCATTCTTCCAATGTCCCAACTTTCCGCATCCATGACAAGGAAATTTCTTTTAGCCTCTTCTCTACTCATTCGTCCTCTTACCTTCCCACCATTTCCTGTGTCACCATTCACTCCAGATTCTTTTCCCTGAGTTTCTGTTGGATTATCTAAATTAATTCCCTGTCGTTCAGCCATTTTCACTTGTGCCCACATTACTTTTTCCTGTAGTTTCTTGTGCCTATCTTCGATATCATCCCCACAATACTTAGCATATTTCAGAATCTCATCTATGGGCTTCCCTTGCCAGCACAACATGTGCTGCTTAATCATCTGACAAATCTCTGGTTTTAGACCGTAAACAAAACGATAGACAAACTGGCTCATATTTTTGTCTCCAATATCTTCAAACCCACTATACTGTTTGAACACCTGTAATAGACGTTCATAGTAGGAATGTACTGATTCATTTGCTTCTTGGGTTGTTCTATCTATTTTTACCCAATCTGTTTCTTTTGGTGGAATTTTTCCTTTCAAATAGGTTATCACCTGGTGATATTTCTTCATCACATCATTTGATGGGGCACCTGTCTTCGGATCCCTAGGATATTCCTCACTAGGCCAATCAACTGTAATTTTACAATCTGTCCATAAATCAGCAGGTACCACTATATCGAACAAACCATCTAAGTCCTTCAACAAAACCTTTGAAACTTTCACAAACCTTTCAACCAGCTTGTACCACTCAATTGGTTTTTCTCTCAACTTTGGAAAATCATTCGTAAATGACAAAATATCTTGCCTACTCCAAGGGACATGGACGTAACCTCCTCCTGGAACCTCCCGCATCGGGTACATCTGCTCTACTTTCCCTGTTTCCTTCAACAAATACTCAGAAGTCATTCTACTAAAACGTGCCTCTTCCTTTTTCTTTGTCCATCTAGTTTTCCATTTATCCAGTTCTCCCCATTTCTGTAATACTGACATTAATTCTTTCACTTGTAATTTCCTCCAGATGTATTCATATTTTCTAAATCTTTGTCAGTAAATTCTGCTCTATATGGTCTCTGCAACACTTTTGACTTCCTTATTTCAATTCCCACCTCTAAGGCTAAATCTGATAATTTCTCATGAAATATCTTTACATTTCTGGTTATGCTCCTACATACGAACAATAGTTCTTCTTCATTGTAAGTATTCAGACGATCTATTCCTACATTTCCTGCTATCATTTCTTCTAACTCGACTTTTAATTTGTAGATGTCCATGATCTTTGAGGGTGAATTTTGTCTGTCTGATCCCTGTGCCCACCTTTCTAAATCTTCTGGTGTTACTACGGTGGCACTTTTAGTTCCTGAAGATGTTATTATATTTACATGCTTTGAGCAACCCGGTGTGGTTCTTCTAGGAGTACTATTTACAGAGTCTTGAATAGGCAAATCCATTAGTGAAATCATAGATTCACAATCACTGATGTGATCATCAATTATCACAGCTTCAGGTTTAGGAATATTTACAGGTGTCGGCATAACTTGAGGTTTCGGGTAATTTACTTTGTCATTATATAAAGGAACTACGGGACCAATGGTTACTGGTATAGTTAGAGAATCAGGATGTACATTTAACTGCGTAATTTTCTGTATCAATTCTGCTCTGTTTCTGTCTAAAGCCTCTCTTTCTTTATCCTGAAGTACCCTATTGACTGGTGGATTATGCAATACTTGAGGTACCAATGGTGTCCTCAGAATTGGGGCACTGGGTGAACATCCACTTGACCCTTCCTGATATGGTGGAGGGTGCTTCAATATTTCTTCCATAAATTCATCTTCGGAATCTCCAAACCCTGTCATATGTTTAGTCTTTTCTTTGCATTTACTCCCTAACGACTCTTCTGTCATGAATACTGGATACAAACCCTCGGTAAGCATTGCTCGTCTCCACTGCTTCATCTGACTTTCTCTTGACTCATTTTGGTGTCTCGGGAAAAATCCCCTATAACCCCGATTGCTTCTAGGTCTGTCACGTTCAAATGCCTCTGTTTCCCATTCTTCCAGGGCTTCGTATTGCGTTAATCTTGGTCTAGGTTCTAGTTCATTCATTCTTATTCTCAAATTTTGCAGAACTTTCCCATTGAAAGTACCATTCTCGGGGAAAGCTAATATTCCATCATCTTTTGTATATTCTATCCAATTTTCTAACCATATACAAGTATGATAACCTCTTTCCATCATCATGAATGATGCAGGTGTTTTTGCTGGTGGAATGATAATTCCTTCTCTAGTTTTGATCCTTTTATCTTTCTTAAAATAATTCTTTATCTTTTGTAAAAATGAAATTTTTCTCTTTTCTCCGTACATTTTGGGTATATATTTATGTATAAAATTATATTCTGCAAATCCTAAAGATCTCCTGTCTGGACGGGTTCCTGTCAAAGTCGGATCACGTTTCCACATACAATTTCCACCATCCACTAAGATTTCAAATTCTATACTGACAACCAATCAAATTCAAGCTTACAATTGTCTCGGAACCAATCCTTACGCGGCTTTTCTGTGACGTCTGTCTGATGACCCCTCCTTTACAATCTGCGCTTCTCTGTCCCTCGCTGCTCCAGCCGATCCCAGCGCGGTATTTGTGACGTACTCCTAACTACTGACCCCTCCTTTACAAGAGTCGTTCCACGCCCGCTGTTCCAACCAATCCCAGCGCGGCACTTGTGACGTCAGCTTCTACTCCTACTGCTGACCCTCCCTTTACAAAAATCGTACGCTAATTGTAATTCTCAATACTTTTTCATTAAATTTTAGTAACAACATAAAACATTCGCTATCGTGCCAGTTTCCCTAAATTAAAGGATAGATTTTCTCATACTTAGTAAAACCCTTCCGTTTACTAGACATACACTGGCGGTCTCCCTTCCGCCGTATCAGTCTAAGTTTTCCAACATCCACCATGGCGTTCCTCAGGGCTCGGCGATAAGCCCTATTCTTTTTAATATCTATATGAGACCCTTGATTGGAATTATGAAGGCGCATGGTGTGAAAGTGGTAAATTATGCCGACAACACCCAACTCTTCTTCTCCTTAGAGGGAAATCAGTCGATTTCTTTGGCATCTTTTCATGACTGCATGCAGGATACTGCCCACTGGTTAAGAACTAATTCACTTCAATTTAATTCAGATAAGACTGAAGTCTTATACTGCGCCGTGGGGAAGGTCCCTCCCCTTTTTCCGGACAATCTCTGGCCTTCTCCAACCACGTCCACCCTGGCTCCGGCTAAAGCAGTAGGTAATTTGGGAGTGATGCTTGATGCGAACTTAACCATGGAAATACATGTAAATAAGGTGGTGGGGAACTGTTTCTCCCTGATTAAAGCACTAAGGAAGATCCTCCCGCTGTTGCCAAAGACGGCCAGAGCGTTGGTTGGTGGTAGTATCATCCTCAGTAGACTTGACTACTGCAATGCTCTACTGTTAGAGGCCCCTAAATTCTTGATTGAGCGCCTCCAAAGAGTCCAAACCGTGGCGGCCAAATTGGCACTGAGGAAATCACGACGCTCGTCAGGTTCACTGGCACTTGCAGAGCTTCATTGGTTGCCTATAATGCAGAGGATCCAGTTTAAGTCTCTGTGTTTGGTCTTCAAGGCTCTTCATGGCCTGGGACCCACACCCCTTCAAGAGACCCTTACATGGTACACTCCAACAAGGTGTCTCCGCTCTGCCACCGCCTGCTTGGTGAAAGTCCCGAAAATTCGAAGAGCTAAGTCAGGAGGCAGAGCGTTCAGCTCGGCCGCTGCCAAGCTCTGGAACAGCCTCCCTCTGGAATTTAGACAGCTACATGATCTTCTACAGTTCAGGAAGAAGATCAAAATATGGCTGTTTCCCAGAGCTTGACAGCTCTGGAGCTGCCCTGTTAGTTTACGCCTGTTTTTTCCCTCCACTGCTTGATGAGGATTCATGTACTATAGCGCCAAGATACCCGTTGGGTGATAGCTGCGCTCTACAAATACCGTATACAATACAATACAATACACTACGAGTAAAACCCTTCCGTTTACTCTTCACGTAAGCTTCAGAAATACCTGCTACTTCTTCAATGTTACCCTTTCTAGGTGATATAACATCAAATTTTTACCAGCGTATTCCTTTGCTATCAGTCATACACACACAGAGTCCCTAACAAGTACTGATAGCCCTGCTTAACTTTTCAGTACTAATTCTGCCTGACAGATAACCTCACTGCAGTATGGCTTCCACTTACCATCCGCTATTCAAATTTCCCCGGGGATTTCTGGACAACATAAAACAAAACTTTTGAACAAACGGATGTTAGTTTTATAAAAATAAAATTCTCATTACCCAATTAACAAAGTGCAACCATCCTCTGATAACCAGAAAACTGATCCAGCGGGTTACTAGCAACAAGCATTCATACACAGAATACTCACCTGGGCCCATTCATTCATACTACGCTAGCAATTTCCGCTGGTGGGGTCAGTTGTACTCTTTATCAAAATCCCTGCTACCAATTACTTTTCCGATTGAAGAGTAATGACTTACCAATGGACCCTTTGATAATTGGGAAGTTTAAAATGAGAAGATGCAATACAATTCATAAACTGAAATAACCACTGACTCAGAAAGTTTTAAAATGTTTATCTAAATATTTAGCAGAGTAAAATACAAGACACATGGCACTTAATCATATACCAAGGAGGAAGCACTCTCGTTATAGATCACCTAATAATCACAAATGACGGTCCCTCAGAAAGGAGAAGATAGAGACAGCAGTATTTTCTAAAGTTTTGCTTTATAGTTACCTAGAAGTGTGAGAACCAAACCCCTTGGCCAAGGAGTTGGAAAAGGGTTCCCGAAAAGATGAAGACCAAAGACCTCCGGACCAGGTTCAGGACAGGATAGGTGACCTCTCTACCAACGACGCCTGCGTCGTTCCCTTCTCTGATACTTTTGTTCCTCCTCGATACCTCCGTCTCTTCCTTCTAATGGAATCCGCCGCCCCCACCTCAGGACCTCTTTGGACAGCGGTTCAGTCTGCAATCGATCAGCTCGTTCTGTGCTCTCTGCAACGCCAAATGCTAATGCTTCTGCAGTGTGTCGTCTGCACTTGTGCTAACTAATTAGCTAATTCTATATCTATTATACCCTTCTACGCCCATGTACCTCCCATTAATGTTTCAAATTTATGGGGCCACTAGTTCTGATTGGACAGGGGCAGGGGGTTGATCCTCACACCATATCAATTTAGTTCATTTTCTTAAGACCATTGTTTTTAAAATACCGCCCCTCTCAATTAATACATTTGCTTTATTTCCCACCCATTTCCCATTGATTCTGTAATACAAAGTGTATACAATTGTATCGGCTGATAGTACATTTCAGATGAACTTGTGCAATGGGTCGTGGCCTTGGATGTCTTCCAAGTTGACTTCATCGCTTCCTCTTGTTAGCTTTCAGAGCGCATGTGCAGATCACATGTGGTTTTCAAGCGGCAGTTTAACCAACCCAGGCCCATTTACGAACTAATAGAAAAGTCAAAGAAGAAAATATTAGAATCACAAATAAATGTTTGCACTGTATACCTCCTATATCTACTCTAATCCCATTTAATTATCAATGTCTATCCCGCATTAGTAGCGTTAAAATACCACATTATTAATTGCGACAATGCGTAAGCTTAGCATGTGAGAACATTAAAGCGGCCATTTTAGCATACACTGCGCAGAAGCAAAGAATTCCCTCCAAGCAAAGAAAGACGTCATACCACGTGATATGGTTGACACATGCGCAGTAGAGTTCCCGCGTTTTAGCAGCCATTTTGGATTAGACCAGAGTTATTTGTTAGTAGAAAACACATAGGCAAGCGTTACCTAGATAACAAATGTCGTGTTTGTGCATTGTTAATAGGACATTACAAAGTTTTAGTACAAATTAATTCCGACTATGAGAAGATTGCTTACGAGCAAGTCTCCATGTGAGTCCTTGCTCCATCACACTGCATGCAGTCAACTTACAGGACAAAGGAAGAGAGGTACTTTGTTAATTACTGACTGCATACTGCCCCTCCTCAGCTGGGACCTTACCTCATTTGACTGTTTCACACTGCACAATTCAGCCACTCAAAGCCTAATGTTTTGTTAAAATGTTTATTTTGAGCAGTTGAACCTCGCCCTGGAACATGAGAACATTAGCATCAGACATAGTCTGCACACATCTTGCATTATGTTGTGTCAGATGTGTTTGTCTGTCCTAATATTTACGCAAATAATTTAAATACCACTATTTTGGCTTATTTCTTTTATAGCGCTACTCAACCCAATTCAGGGTGTCGGAGCGCTTTAAATCACACCTACATTTACAATAAACCATATGTGAGTAAATCAATTTACAGGATGTGTTACATAAGTTAGTGAGGGTTACAAGGTGTAGGACTCACATGTCCTTTCCTTTATAATTCGCTGTGCTATATTAGAAGGTTTACAATTTATGAACTGCAAATAACTAAAGGATCTCTGTGTTAAAAGCAATAACCCACTTACCTATCTACATAAAACAAAAATCTGTCAACTGTGTGTCACCTGATGTGCTTTGGGTAAGACATATTAACCCTCTATGCTACATTGAATCAAAACTGGGCCTAGACAAAACACATGTCTCTCCAGCAAGAGCATTAACCTCCAGAGTTATCTTACCATTATTATTATAAAATCCTGCGATTTACTGGGTACATAAAGATCTATGCAGCAGGTGCCTTAACTCCATAAGATATTTTAATATGCAGACTTTGCAACCAATTAAGCAGAACAGATATACAGCCACGTTTCTCGTAGTTGCCAATTTCTTTCAGGCAGAGTTTTAATAAATAAATGTACAAGTGCATACCTAGATCTTGCACAGGGGTTGCATCACTTTTCTGGCACAACTCCGACGCAAATTCTAATTTGTTAAATATTGTAATGCGCTCGAATGTACTCATGATAGACCTGCTTAACATATGCAAGGTCTTAGAAACTGATGTAATTTTTTGTGATATCACTCCCTGTGAGGTCATGGGTTGTGATGTCATGTGCAATGTCATGCGCTGTGATGTTACTTACATACTGCCTAACTTGGTTAGTGCCCCACTTCTTTTTTTTTAGGACTTGTGCCCTGGTGGGAGAAGTATATTGGAGAACTGGTGTTGGTGGTTGTAGGAGGCTGGCTTAGTATATGGTGCACACTCTCAGGAGTGATGCACCTTGCACTAATCCAGGCAACCCTTATGGTGATTTTAGTGGTCTTTGATAACCATAGAAAGCTCTCTAAGTGGTAGGTGTGGAGAGAAACCTTCAGGCTTATCTTGAAGGAGTGTAAAACAGTTTGTTTTACCACATTTAATCAACAGTGTAGATTAAATGAAAAAGAGCCACACAGTGTTTATAAAAATAAGGCTATTTATTATGCAACACAATCACTAACAGATTGGTATATCTCCTACACGGAAATATCAACAATACACACAAGAATACTTCAAAATAATTAAGGAAGTAGCACAAATATACACTGGTGTCCAGGGGAAGACCAAACCATATACTTAAAAAGTGGAATGCAACCTTCAAGGAGAACGGGACTTGGGCCAGAAGACTCATAGGAGATGGGGACACAAGGAACTACCCAAGGTAAGCACCCAGGAACCCCACAGAGGCTGTGTGCAGAGTGGAAACACAGCCTCGTGCCCAATGGAAGTCAATGGAGAAGTTGCGGTTGCAGTTTTATAGAAAAAGCACCCTTCCCAGAGGACCCTGCAGAAACCCTTTGGAAGACGGGAGGGTGGAGAGTCACCCCACCTGTGGATGCCCCAGGAACCAGGTTACCTGCACCAGGGAAGCCGGGTGCATACGGGTGAAGTGACGTCCGAACCTGCCTTAGACGACAATGGAAGACTTCGAAGAAGATACCTCTGAAGAAGCATGTGAAGGAGTCCAGTGGAATCCAAGAGTGGATTCTTTAAGAAGAGAACCTTCAAGCAGAGGGTACAGAGTCTATGCCACTCGGAAGTGACCAGGAGGCACAGAAGAACAATGCCTACCGATGTTGGGAGGTTCAAGAGTGAAGACGGTGACCTTGTTGCTGCAGCTGTGAGGGCCAGGCGATGCTGCGGAAGACCAGGAGCCATGCACGAGCTGTCCCATATTGGGTGTCGGTGTTCAGGTGGTCGGTGTCTAGCGGGAGAACCAACAAGCCTTGGTAGCCGCAACTGGCGTGGAAAGCAAAAAGATGCAAACATTGGGACCAGTAACATCCAAGCGACTCACCAGAGCAGACCCGAGCAAGCAGGGGAGCCCACTGAAGCAAAGGAAGACCCCAAGAGGACCCACAGGCCGAAGGCACAGGAGTCGCAAGAGGACCTCAGGCAGCTCACCAAAGATGGAGGCCCACGGTGCAGAGGATGCAGTGAGGATGCTGGTCTTTGAGGGTTGAGGTGCTTGAGGCTGAAGCTTCTTGTAGCCCAAAGATCTCTGGAGTGCAGAGCGAACAAGCCTTGTCAACGGCAAGTCGATGCAGAGCACATGGGTTTGGTCCCAGTGGCTTCGATGAGGGATACTGTCCTCCAAATTGCAGCGAAGACAGGACAGGCCTCTAGGGAGCTGTAGAACCACCACCTGTGTTGCTGGGCCTCGGGAAGTCAGTTGGATGACAGTAGCAGCAGACCGGTCAGCTTTGTTGTGGTGCCTGCAGATGCAGGGGAGTGACTCCTTCACACCAAGGGAGATTACTTCGGATGTCCTTGATGCCCACAGGCCTTCTGGAGAACCTGGATGCTGCACAGACACAGAGGATGCAGAAGACTTGAAGAACAGCGAGACCAGGAGCAGTAGGAGTCTTCCGTGATGCAGTCTCGGGTCCAGTTAAAGTCTGACGAAGTCTAAGTGTACAAACGGTCGAAGAGTGTCTTGGTTTCAGAGGTGAGTCTTGTTCCAAGAAGAATCTGAGGACCTACCCACGGGGGAGCCCTTAAGTACCCCAAGGAAAGGGTTGGAACGACATGGGGATCCCTTCCAGAGGAGGGGCTGGACAGAGGGGAGGATACTCCCCTGTTCTTTGTCCAGTTTCACGCCAGAGTGGAAACCAGGGGTTCCTGAACTGTCTCAAACAGAAGTATGCAAGGAAGGCACCAAATTTGACATTCAAAGCAGTCTGGTGTCACTGGTGAGCGCCCCCAGGCGAATACACCAAGTCCTGTCTGGGAGGTGGTCACACTGCCTGTGACAGGAAACCTATTGTTCTACCTTTCCCTGCTCAAGCTCAGCTCAGCAGCAAGAGGGCAGAATCGTGTCTGTGGTCCGCAGAAGCACTAGGTTGCTGGCAGACCCTGAAAGGCTGTTACTTGGAGTACAGGGGGGTCCCCTAAGGAGCCCCCCAGTACTTGGGATCATTCTTCTAGCACCGGATTCGGTGTTGGGGTATGATTCCAACATGTTTGATACAAAACATGACCAGGTCCAGTGCAGCTATTATATAGTTAGATATCTCGGAATAACTGATGTCCACTATATAGCTTAAAATGGCTGACCACTCTGACAAAGCCTGGAGAATCGACTCCAGGGTTTTTAGGGGTGTCCTGCTCATCCAGGGGCACCCTCACATTTGTAACCAAGCACCCTGCCTACCATAGGGTTGACATCGTTTTTAAGCGCAGTGACCTCAGATATAAGGAAACTTATATCTGTTGTGAGAGGTGCAAGCACCATCTCAGACAGGCTGCAACGGAAGGCCTGTAGTCAAGTTTAAGTGGTCTCCCATGGGTGGCAAAATACATGCTGCAGCCCATTGGAGCCTCTGGTGTACCTATGCCCTGGCTACCTTAGTACCATATACTACCGACTTATAAGGGTATACCAGGAGCCAATTGTGGATGTACCAAAGTACTTACCAGAGCCAATTTAGGGGAGATAGCATAGTTGCTGGGGTCCTGACTAGCAGGATCCCAGCAGTCTACAGTCAAAACACACTGACACCAGGCAAAAAGTGGGGGTAACCATTAAAGCAGATCCTACTTTCCTACAACCCCACCCCCCCAAACGTAAGGACGAGGCTAACCTTGGCCATTTAAGTCTTCATTTTCTAAGTGAAAATATCTGGAAAGTCCATCTTCATTGGCATGGTTACTCCCAGGTCTATGTTCCACTGAAAAGTCCATCCCCTGTAGGGAACTGGACCACCTCAAAAGTCTGAGGTTTTCACCCTTCATCTGTTCAAGCCATAAGAGGGGCTTATGGTCTGTCTGAACAATGAAGTGAGTGCCAAACAGGTATGGCCTCAACGTCTTCAAGGTCCAGGCCACAGCAAAAGCCTCCCTCTCAGAAGCTGACCAACGCTTCTCCCTGGGGGTCTACTTTCTGCTTATAAAAGATACTGGTTGATCCTGGCCCTCTGCATTAAGCTGTGACAATACTGGACCTATCCCTATCTCTATCTCAGAAGCATCTGTATGGACAATGAATGGTTTGGAGTAGTCAGGACTTTGCAGAATTGGAGCAGAGCACATGGCTTGCTTCAGGTTATCAAATGCCTTCTGACAGCTAAATGCTAGATTTGCCACACTATAGACTTCCTGACCTGTTAAGACTTTATTCACCAGCCTCTGAAATGTGGCAGGTGCATTTTTCAACCCAAAAGGCTTCACAATAAATTGATAATGTCCACTGTGGGTTGAAAATGCTGTTTTTGGTATGGCATCCTCATTGAGTCTTATTTGTGAATAACCAGCAGTCAGGTCAAATGTACTGAGATATTTGGCAGAGGCCAAAGTATCAATCAGTTTATCTGCCCTTGGAATTGGATGGGCGTCAGTCCTAGTGACTGCATTGAGGCCTCTACAGTCAACACAAAACCTCATCTCTCTCTTACCATCCTGGGTGTGAGGTTTTGGTACAAGGACTACAGGACTAGCCCAAGGGCTATATGAAGGCTCAATGACTCCCATCTCTGGCATCTTTTGGACCTCTGTCCCGATGCAATCTCTGACATGGTCAGGCTGTCTGTAGATTTTACTGTTCACAGGCAGGCTGTCACCTAAGTCTACTTCATGGGTACACCAGGTGGTTTGACTGGGTGTCAGAGAAAAGAGACAAGAAGATTGAGAACCTGTCTACAGTCAGCTTGCTGTTGATCTGTGAGGCTGTCTGCCAAGGCTACTCCTTCAACTGATCTATCAACAGGGTCCTGAGAGAGGAGATCAGAGAGAGGGCCACTCTCTTCCTCCTGTCCCTCATCAGTGGCCATGACAAGCTCATGTCAACAAAAGGTTTTGGGTAAATCACATGAAGTACCCTGTGGGGACTTCTTGGAGTACCTAGGTCAACTAAGTAAGTGACCTCACCTTTCTTTTCTAGTATAGTTTGGGGGCCACTCCACTTCTCTTGGAGAGCTGCAGGGGCCACAGGCTCCAACACCCACACTTTCTGTCCTGGCTATTAAATAGTAAGTACAGCCTTTTGGTCATGTCAAGCTTTCTGAAGCTCCTGGCTGGCCTCAATGTTTTTGCTGGCCTTCTGCATATGCTCAGCCATGTGAGAACGCAGGCCCAGAACATTGTCTACTATTTCCTGTTTAGGAGGCTTGGGAGATTGCTCCCATCCTTCTTTGACTAGACATAATGTACCCCTAACTGGATGTCGAAACAGAAGTTCAAATGGGCTGTAGCCAACCCCCTTCTGAGGAGCATCTCTGTAGCGAAAGAGAAGGGAAGGTAGTAAGACATCCCATTTTCGCCTCAGCTTTTCTAGGAGTCCCATGATCATACCTTTGAGGGTCTTTTTGAACCTTTCAACCACCCCATTGCCCTGTGGATGGTAGGGTGTGGTAAACTTATAGTTAACACCACACTCTTTCCACATAGCAGTGATGTAGCTAGACATGAAGATAGTACTTCAGTCTGACAAGACTTCCTTAGGGAACCCAACTCTGGAAAAGATTCCCAGGAGGGCCCTGGCCACTACAGGAGCTGTAGTGGTTCTAAGGGGAATGGCCTCCGGATATCTAGTGGCATGGTCCACCACCACTAAGATAAAACATATGTCCAGATGCTGTTGGAGGGTTTAAGGGACCTACAATGTCTATCCCTACCCTCTCAAAGGGAACCCCAACCACTGGTAGTAGGATTAAGGGGGCCTTTGTAATGCCACCTGACTTACCACTGGCTTGGCAGGTGACACAGGAGTGACAAAACTCCTTGGTGTCTTCGGACATGTAGGGCCAGTGAATGTGAGGGACAAGCCTGCACCAAGTCTTGCTTTGCCCAAGATGTTCTCCAAGGGGAATGTTGTGTGCCAGGGTCAATAAGAAACCCCTGAACTTTTGAGATATGATCAACCTCCTGGTGGCACCAGGCTTGGGGTCTCTACTTTCAGAAAACAGGAGCCCTTCATCCTAATAAGTCCTCTGGGATCCACTGACATTCCCTGCTTCCTCAGCAGCAGCTTGATGTCGGAGTTGTTCAAGAGAGGGGCAGGCCTTCTGCTCCAGACTCGAGCCTTCCCTTGAAGGACCCCTGCCCCCAGTTGCTCTGCCTTGTCAGGCCCAAGCTCCTCTGGGACAGTTGCTTCACAGGTACTGAGATCATCTCCCTCAGGGGGCTGATTCTCATTGGGAGTCTGAGAGGAGGATACATCTTTATCCTTCTTGCTCCTTCTCTTGGGATCTGGCTGGTCCATTTATTCAGGATCCAGAGCTCCCTCAGTGCCTAACTGCTTTGCCTCAGCCCTAGTGATAGCAAAGACTCTGGCTGAAATTCCCATAATTTCTGCATGAGTCCTGAACTCCACTTCAGACCAGGCTTGAAGTTTCCAAATGATTGCACAGTAGACAGTCCACAGGTAGGTCGGGGGATGCCACAACTCTCTTTGGGCCAGTTACCCCTCTTCAGCTGAGATTGACAACTGCCATGGAATGATCTGTCCTGGTATTGTTAGCATTGGTCACTTGGTAAATCTGAACAAGTAGAATCTGCTCAGGAGACACAAGTTTCTCTGTCACCATAGTGACACTGGCCACTGTGTCCCTGTATGCCATAGCTTCCTGACCATTGATGAGAGGCTGTTGTCTGTATTTGCCTAAGTTAGTGGGACTTACAATAAGGGTGGCAAGCTCAGTGCCACCATCACAGACAAAAACAGCCTGAGTGGGTGTCCTGACTAGGCCAGAACCCACTTCAGTACCCAAGGTTAACCCAGCTAAACTCTTGGGGACACTCCTACTACCAGTGCTATTGCTAGGGGCACTAGGAGGTTTAGTAGTAGTAGAAGCAGTATTGGTGCTAGACTTAGAGCAATGTCATCCTTTGCCCCTTGGCCTTTTTCCTTACACAAATAGCACTAAGGTTTCTTGTTAGAGGAGGAAGAGGAATGGGACCTACCCCCAGAGGAAGATTTTTGAGGACATTCAGAAGGCTCTTTCTTTCCTTTAGATTTATCCCCATCTTTCTCTTGGGCCTTAGAAGAATCTTGCTTCTTCTGGTCACCACCACCATGAGACTTTTGTTTCACCCTGGTGCGGACCCACTTGTCTGCCTTCTTTTCCAGTTCTTGGGGAGAGGTCAGATCCGAGTCCACCATGTACTGGTGCAGTTGCTGATTTTGACAGTCGTTAAGGATGTGCTTCCTCACAAGTAAATTGTACAGTCCCTTATAATCATGCACATTACTTCCATGAAGGCAGCCTTCCAGAGCCTTAATAGCACTATCTACAACATCTTCCCAGTCTTGGGTGTGTGCCTTCTCTGTGTTCCTAAACTTAACCCTGAATTGCTCAGTGGTTAACCCAAACCCATCTATGAGGGCACTCTTCAAGACTTTGTAATTGTCTGCATCATCTTCCTTCACAGTCAAGAGTTTGTCTCTTCCTTTGTTAGCAAAGGGGAGCCACAGGATAGCTGCCCACTGGCCCTGAGGAACCTTCTGAACTATACAGGCCCTCTCTGAAGCAGTAATCCACTTATGCATGTCATCACCCTGCTGGTAAGGAGGGACTATCCTGCTCAAGTTCCTAGTGTCAAAGGAGTGTTCCCTAACTCTAGGTTCACTAGTGCTGCCACCATGGGATTCTAATCCCAAATTCTTCCTAGCCCTCTGTACTTCTAGGATTTCCTTATCTAGGGCCAACTGTTCCTTCTTGATTCTGAGCTTGGCTCTATCAAGTTTAAGCAGGTTGTATTCCCTTTCTAAAGAAACCTCTCTCTTGCTAGAGATGGGGGTCCCTATTGAAGTGGCAGAGGAGGTTGAATTAAATGAGGAGGTCCTGGACCTCCCCTGGACACTTTGTACCCTCCCAGGAGGAATAAAGGGGGTCCTTCCTCAAGGGCATCCCTCTGTGCCACTAGAGCTATTCCCTGGGGGACAAGAGTTCTCAAGTAAGGGGTCTTCAGACTCCTCCTGGACATGCTCAGAAGCAGAGTCATTGGTGTTGGACACTCCTGGCTTTTCTTCTGGAGCATCACCATCCATATCAAAGTTATCATGCCCACCTGACCTTTTTTCTTGGTAGCAATAACTATTCCCCAAAGATGACTTCATTGTTAAAATGCAACTCTCCAAATGTCTCTTGTAAATAAATCATCATAGTCTTGAGCAAGGCCTCCAAACCTTCAATTATTGTTTCAATTAAATGTTCAATATTTTGGCTCGAATAATCCTAGCACAAGGCATATTTGCTTGTTTTGAGCATGTTATAGTTTTTGTGAGCCTCCCATATAACAAAGCTTTTGTGCTTTAGTGCATTCCATGCACTACTCATTTGAGACTTTCCACCCACTCTATTCATTTGTAAGCTTCACACACAAACACTATGTTTCTGGTGTTCATCACTAACACCTCATATCTGATCTTTGCCACACACCTCATTCTGCATATCTCACTATACCTATCTTCTGTGAGCATCTCATAAGTGTCTCGCGCAGCAGGCCTTTTTACATTGGTAAGCATCTCGCTTCCAAAAAAAACCACTGTACATCCCATTTTTGTGAGCATCCCACACAAGGATAATTCTTATTGCAAATTTATCTCTTAGGGCTTCTTATATTTTTGTGCAAGATAATGCGGTTTGAGTGCACTCTACACTCGTATCATCCATCTGCAATAACCCTTCTCATAGATTAGACAACAAAAGTTTCTGTAGTGTGTTGTATACTTTGCAAAGCATTAAGGGTTTCTTCACCCTCCAGTCACAGGGATGCAGGCGATAAACTTCCAGTGTTTGAGAAACTATTCTCGCTCTCCTTCTTGTGCCCTGCTAAACCAGGGATTTCCAAAAGGGATCCAACTGACGTTAATACTCAGACACACAGAATCCTATACCATACTATTAGACCTACCAGCCTTAGGGTGGTCTTCCCCCAAACCTTTTGCATGTTTACCTCCTCTTTTTGCTTATTCTTTTTGTTGACCTTAGGACTCAGCGCACTTTACCACAGCTGACCAGTGCTAAAGTGCATGTGTTTCTCCCCCAAACATGGTAACATTGGTGTATATACAAACAATGTGGACGTACCCACTGAAAAAGACAAGGAGTTAGGACTCACTGTGGTAATAAACAGTGCCACAAAACCTTTAGGTTTTATTAAAAGACCCCTCACACACCAACCTGGTTGGTGTCATGCTTCATCATTGGGTCCCAACCGGGTGGCCGAATGCCGCCCGGTTGTGCTACAACGCCTGATTACAGCGGAGCTGGTGTGGTGTATTAGTGTGATGTGAGATGTGCAATTTAAAAATATCTCTGGGGATCCTTGCCAAATGTATTTATTGTTGGCGGCCCAGGATATATTAAAATCCAAGAGCGCAACTAATGGAGTTGTTTTAAACCCATAGTTGTCTGTGATAGGTCTACATGTTTCAGGCCCTGTAAGAAAATAGAGGGGGCTTTCATCAGGACCGGGTGAAAAAAGGTGAGTGAGTGGCAAAATATGGCCACGTGAGTATTAAAAAATCACAACACACACGCTAAGGTGTGTTGGAGAAAATGAGGGGAGTCGGTACTTACGACCCCACTTGGAGAAACACTAGAATAAAGTGTCTAGCAGCATTTCAGGGCCCGGGAGGGGAATCGTCTGTAGTCACACATTCGTCAAGACGGGTATCCCGCTACAACCTACTTCGATCTCCCGTCGTCCCGGCTGCTACATTGGTGTATACACAACTAGCATATTTAATTTACTTACAAGTGCCTTATTACAGTGGTATACCATATACCCAGGGCCTGTAAAGTAAATGCCGCTAGTGGGTCTGCAGCACTGATTGTGCCACCCACACAAGTAGCCCTTTAAACATGTCTCAGGCCTGCCACTGCAGAGCCTGTGTGTGCAGTTTTACTGCCATGTAAACTTGGTATTAAAAACCCCTTGCTAAGCCTTAAACCTCTCTTTTATCACACATACTTCACCCCTAATGTAGGCCCAAGGTAGCCCATAGGGCAGGGTGCTATGTTACTAAAAGGTAGAACATGTACTTTTAAGTTTAGCAAGTCCTTGTAGTGAAAAACACCTACATTAATTTTTCACTTCTGTGAGGCCTACTCCTCTCATAGACTAACATTGGGAACTCCTCAATACACTCTTGTGAGCTGTAATTCCTTATTAGAAAGGAGTGGCTGTACCATGTTTTGCATCTTTGGAATGGCAATGATAAATCCTCTTTACTGGTAAGGTTGAATTTCATATTACTATTTTAGATATGCCACTTTTACAAAGTGGACATTTCTCTGCTCTTACAGCTCTCTGTGCTTGTAGCCTGTCTCCAATACACTTCAATATTAGTCCAATTGTATTTTGATGTTTAGGAATGTCGCAAAGAATATTCAGTTTATTCTTCCTTTTTCATCCCACCTTTGTTTGCTTGGTGCATGACGATGTAAGATTCAAAAACATGTTTTTTTTACATTTGGTCTAATTACTTTGTGAATGTAAATAACAATTAAAGCATACTTGCAAACTGTGACTACATGCCTGCCTTTATCAATGGTTCACTACAAAACTATGCGATTGTACTCGTTTAACGGAGTGTACGGTTCTCAGACAATGGTCGATTTATATCGGGTCACTGGAAAGTCCAAACGGTTGTCCTTGTCCCCCCCAGAAATTTAGTGTCTCCTATGCCCCTGCACTATCTTATGGCCAAAATCATGAAATGAAGTCCATGAAAACAGACAAATTTCAGAAATCACACTCATTTGAGCAATAACAAAATCGAACTCTGCAGCAGGTGCTTTTAAAGCTATTATTTAATTTCTAAATAATCAGCACCTTCCACCCCAACCTCATCTTCAGGTGCGGCTGAACCACATGTTACAAAGGGATCCCTGTGACAAAAGCAGCAACTCACTGAGCTAGCTGCATACAATGCAGTTCAATACAATACAATATGCTAGTAGACTTTCTTTGCAGTAGGCATATTAACCCTCTGCGCTACTTAATGGTGAGAGTGAAAACTGCCACTAGAAAAAACTCTGACCTCTCTCCAGCAGGAACATTAATCGTCCGACTTATCTCTGACTTAGCAGTCTCACTGTGCTGGGAAAATAAAGGCTTCTTTGTACCTACTGCCACTGTCAAGCATGAATATCAAAGCCTTTGCACTAAGAAATCAGCAAAACTGCTAGTTTAGTTAGAAAAAAACTCGGAGATGGCCCTTCATTTACAGCACAGGCAGACAACTTTAGTGTACCTATTCTCTTAATACACATTTTGAATCATGTCAGCAGCGGATTACTAAAATAATATCTGACATACCTGGTCTCTTGATAGTCAGAATGATCCACTGAGAGCGAGCCATGCTGCACTGCAGCCTCAACCTGTGCCACCTGCTCTTAATATGAGACTCACGCTGTCGTGGTGAGTCAAGTTGGGCTCTGCCTTGGCAAGGCACAGCAACAGTACGGGCCGAGGTCAGGAGGAGGTGAACAGGTGGTCGATTCTCAAACACTGGCTTCCTCCTTTAACTCTGGGCCATGCAGCAGGGCGCGCAGAGGAACAGCAATTAATTCCTGGGTGCCTTGGGGCCCGGCTAGCGGGCAGTAAATTGAAACATCCTGTCACAGCCTGGGCCAACCGGACACGGGCCCGTCCCAACAAACAGCGCGTCCAAGTAGGACCTGACGAGACCTGGGAATATCTACAAAAACGGCAGTTTAACGCTAGTTTAAACAACTTTTTGGCATAAGAAACAAAGCCTTCAATGCCATAAATAACAGACCAGTCCGGGTAATTAATTCATTTGGTACGTAGGTGCCTCTGCAGAGTGGAGCTGCTGAGTCTCCTCGATCCATTGTCCGTGCTCAACCCTCACGTAGCAGAGAGAGAGAGAGAAACTGTCACACCTGCCTTTGGGAGAAGTACAGAAAGTGTGTGAATGTGCCGCCCTTGCCGCCATTTCTATTATAAAAACCAATAAGCTGCACTTCGTTTCCAGGAAGTGCTGCGCTTTAGAAATCAAACGAGCGCACAATAGGCTTAGCAGAGGAGCAATTTTAACCCCGTGCATGGTGATAAGATCAGTGCCTACCACTTTTTTCCAACTGTAGCCTCCCGGTAACAAGTTGAGCCGCAGCGTCATGAACGTGATGTCATTAATCATGCTGCGGCGCCTGTCGGGTGGATTTCTGTTACACTATAGCAGCTTTTATCTGCAGGCTCGCCCCCAAGACTGCTGGAAGCCGCGTGCCCAGCGTGCTGCCACTCCAGAGAGACCAGCTTTAGTTTCAGTAGTTAATTAGATGGATGGTTACTTAGCGCAGCTGACGAGGCGCTATTATGCGTGACTTCGCATTTCAGTGCGGTGATGCGGACCACCACACTGAAATGCGTTAGTCTAACGCCTGATGCGTGGTACTTGGCAGGGCTGGAACTGGTCTTGTGTGATTCGGAGTATGCAGTGCCAGTAACCTGCTCCTTCAGGCCAGTGCTCAACGTTTGTCGTGCTCTCTCTGCCTGCCACAGGACAAAAAACGAATGTTTGCCAGTGGCGTAGCTAGGCTTAGGCTGCCCGTGGCAGCCCCTGCGTTTGTCGCCCATGGAGGCCTAATCTAAGAGCGGGAAGGGGGGTTGAGGGGGTGCTGGCAATTCATGCATGCGGACGCGACGGCCGCAGGAAAGAATGGGGGGGCCGCTGACCCCAAAACTCCTGCAGCCTAGGGCGGTCTGTTCCTCTCCCCCCCTTACTAAGCCACTGATGTTTGCATTTCTCATATCTGATCCTGCAGCAGCACACTTGCAAGTCCCATAGATGCCAATAGACCCAATTCATGTCTCAATAGAAGTCAATGGGAGAAATACATTCTCTGGACTATTTTTTTATCTCCCACTTCCCTTTTCTAAAATGTTGGCATTTATGCACACTACACACACCCACAAACACTACACACACACACACGCTACACACACGTGCACTTGGTGTGAGCCGGAAGACCACGAGCGGTCTCCGCCTGTTTATTATATAACCTCTGACCACACCTGGCCAGAGGATGCACATGGTGCATTTCGGGGGTAAACGATTACCGCAAGGGATGGGCTATGCCTTCATTGCACCCCTTCCCAACTTGGCTATGAACTCAGCATGCAAAGTCTCTGAGCCTCTGGCTCGGTGGGCAGTTAGGTCTGAGGTTATACCGTTGTTGCTGGGAACGCATACTTGCTTCCTCAGGTCCCTGGCCATTTTGGGGGTGGACAACGGCATCTGCCCCAGTACTGGCTTGACCAGGAGTCCTGTCACTGTGGCCAGCTTCTTCTTCCTCATGACTTTCAGGTCCGGAGGGACCTCCCACATTGCATCGTCTTACCCTTCTTCCAGTGCAGAGGAGTCGTAGAAGTCCACTCTCCGTATCCATGATATGTTCCTAGTGACCAGTTTGTTACCTTTGCAGGTGGTGATCATGGTCCCATTCACCTGAGTGACAGTCTCCTGTCTCAAAAGAAGTTCAGAAGTGCCATCCCGGTCTGCGGTCCTTGAGCAGTGCTTTGTCCCCCGCGGGATCAATTGTGAGATGGCTTACCGCCTGAAGCTTGCACTTGCGTTGGTCTTGGCGTGCCGGGTCTGGGTGTTCATTGGGTCGTATGCTGATGGAGACCAATCGGGATGGACTGGGAATGTGTCCCGTCGATGACTATTGAGTATTAGAGACCAAGGAGAGCATTGAGTGGTGCAAAGCGGCGTTCCTCGGTATTACCTCAAGAAATTCTGAAGGCTGACTTCAGGATTGGTTACCTCGGCTATGGTGATTCTGAGGGTCTTGTTCAGTGTCCGCATAAATCGCTCTGCCTCTCCATTCGCTTGCGGCCATTGGGCCATCATTCGGCAATGGCGTATCCCTAGGCATTTCAGTAAGTCTTGGAACTCGGGCCCCTTGGAAAGGCAGTCCATTGCCCATCTTTATTTCTTACGGTAGGCCAAAAAGCGCAAATGCTCTTTCTAGCACCAGGGCAATGTTGTTGAATGCAGTGGAATCAACAACTTAGATGAGAGTCCTTTGAGTAACCGTCGACTATGACCACGGTCATTCTCCCGTCAGGGAAGCTCTCTAGGTTGAGACTCACTTTGGACCACGGTGTGGTGCATGGTTCTTCTATCATGACAGGTGCAGGCGCTTCTTGAGAGCTGGTAAGCTGGCATGAGGGGCTCTGCCTTACCATTTCGGCAGCCATGTCTTCGAGCCCCGGGAACCAGACCTTCTCCCTCATGCAGGACTTCATTTTTGCTGTTCCCAGATGTCCGCCATGAGCTAGTTCTATCACTCAGTGCTGCAGTCCCTCCGGGATTACCAAACGCTGCTGTCTTAAAACCAGTCTAACTGTTGTAGCGCTTAGCTCGGTGCGCACTCGCCACATTTTTGTGAGTTTTTCCCTTTCCGGACGTTGCCACCTGTTAGCGTCCCATAGGAAGTTGTGCCACGAGCAGTTTTGTAGAGCGTTCATTACTTTCTCTAGCACCTGGTCTTCGTCATCATCAGGTGATGAATCTTCCAGTCGATGTCTGTGTCGTTGAATCACATACTTAGTGGTGCTCTGTGATTTAGAGTTATCCACCATCAGTTGCCGTATGGCCTTGATAGGGGTTCACCTGCCTCTTGCCCCTCTTCCTTTGGACTCTCCTCTGCACACGGTTGCAAAGTGCTATAGTTTACCACAGTTCGAGCACGTGCGGCCCTGTGCCGTGCATTCTTCCAGGGGGTGCTCGTCATGCCCACAGTACCTGCATCAGTCTCCTTGGCGAGGTCTGGATTGCGCCCAGGGTTTGTTCATCCGTCCTTTCATGTGGATTGCATTTGTTCACTCTATCTTCACCGTGGGGGTCTTTTCAGGCTGCTGCTGATGGCGACGTCCATCTCAGCTACTCCTGCTGTAGAGAGATCAGGAGATCGGGCCATAATGAGGATGTCATTGAGGCTGATGTTGGCCTGCCCCAGGATGAGTCCTCTAAGCGTCTTATTCCTACAGCCTTGAATAATTTGCACCCTTATCTCTTTGGGTTGGTCATCAGCGGTACACGCCATGGCAAGTGCTTGTAGACACGCATAGAATGAGTCTATGTGGCTCCCCTTCTTGCTGTCGGACATGGCGAAGTTTGAAGCGTTCAAAGTCTAGGTTCAGTTTTGGATCGAAGTGTGCATTGAGCACGTGTACTGCAGCGTCGTAGTCATTGGCTGCACCCGTATTTGGTAGGGGTTCGAATAGTTTATAGATTTCTTCGCCTGCACAGTGAAGCAGGAGGGAGAGTTTCGCGGGTTGCAACAAACTAATTTTCCAGCCTTCAACCCACGTCTTCCAGGGCTGTGATGCAGTGGCTGGATCAGCAAGCTCACTGAATGGTTGCAGTACATCTACGAGTGCGTGTTGTGGGGTCAACTGCCCCATTGTAGGCCTTACTGGGCTGCGGCGTTGGCATCATCAGCCCTGGCAAACTGAGTTTGGTGTGCTCAGTTCAGTATCTGCGCAGGGCATGTGCTACCGGGTTGGCAGATGTTGAGGGTGAGCACGTTTTTTTTTATAACAAATTTTATTGTTTTAAAAAAAAAAAAAACAGACACAAGCCAGCAGCATAGACAAGTCATACATTGAGCGCAGTACATGTTGACACAATTCTTCTTGGTCTGTTTACAGTGTGAAATCCTAGTCAGCCTGGTCAGCCCCAAGTCCTCCCTCAGCATCCCCCACCCAATTAAATCACTAGCCCCAACCATTTCCCCCATACGCAGCCATGCTTGGCCGGACAGCCTCGCTTCGTAAATGGGTTTTTCTTGTGTTGCACACCAGTCGACTCTTCTACGCCATTTGGTGATACTAGGGGGGGGCAGAGTCCTTCCACACCACTGCTATATCATGCTTGGCCACCATAACCGCTGTGCCAAGAAACATTTTGTCTGCCCGGGTCCTATCTAGGCCATCCATGACATCCAAGAGTAAAGCTAATGAATTAAGTGGGACCTCCCAACCCAGGATGGTACTCAGTTCGGACACCACCTTCCCCCAATATATGGTGAGAGGGCTGCAGGCCCATACCATGTGGTAGAAATCAGGAAAGGCTCAGCCTAGCACCGCGGGCATGTGGGGCCGGCCAGATGCCCCGCTCGGTGAAGCCTGGCTGGGGTCAAGTATGCACAGTGGAGGTAGTGGAGCTGGATTAGCCTGAGTCTGGTGGAAATAGTGGCAGTGCGGGGGGCATTAGGGCGTCCCCCCAGTCCTCCTCCTCCAAGGGGCCCAGGCAGGTATCCCAGCGGCTTCTGAGAGGGTCAAGAGAAGTCGGGGAGTTATTGACTAGCGACCCTCCAGGGGGCTGAACTTGGGGAACGTGATATTCACAGGCGTGTAGGGGGTGAGAGCATACTGGAGTTGCAGGTACTTATAGAACTGGGTGGGGTGCAGTGCATAAGAGTTGTGTACGTCTTGGAAGGAGCACATGTGGTCTCCTTTCCATATGTCCCCAAGCTGTGAGATTCCAATCAAGTCCCATTTGCGAAAGCCCTCCAGTTTACCAACCTCACCAAGCCAGGCGTCATTCCATAAGGGTGTTTGCAATGTCAGTTTATTGTCCCACTGTGTGTATCGCAACGCAGAACGCCAGGCGATGAAAACTGCCCTAGTGATTGCGGAGAGTGCGCAAGGGATTGGGGCTCCGTAGAGCATGGATTGGATCCAAGAGAACCCCAGACTCTCTAGTTCAAGTCGGTGTGCCAGTTTAGACCATCCGCCAGTGTACCAGTCGTGTATCACCAGGAGGCAAGTGGCCAGATAGTATAAGAAAAGGTTGGTCATGCCCACTCCACCATCGTACGGGGCCTTTCGACAGGAGGTGAGGGCCATGCGTGGTCTCCAAGTATTCCATAAGAAGGCCGTTGTCATGCCATCCAGCGTCCGGAACCATCCACGAGGTAGGTGGAGTGGAAGGTTCTGAATAATGTAGAGAAATCGGGGGGGGGTACCATCATTATAAATAACGCAACTCCACCCATCGGGTTGAGAAGAAGGGATTGCCATTTGCGGAGATCAGCTTTCGTTTTCCGGAGCAGGGGATTAATATTGAGTGACCAGGTGAGTTCCGAGAGCAGTGCCACCCAGATACTTAAGTACTTAAAGGAGAGGCGCTTTATGGGGATGGTCGCCTGCCAAGCTATGTAAGACCAATGTTGATTTGGCCGGGTTTAGGCACAGACCTGAAACTGCCTCAAAGGAGTCAAGAAGCTGGAGGCTTCTGGGGCCCGACTGAACCGGGTCTGCAAGGAAGAGCAGAACGTCGTCTGCACAGAGAGCGGTGCGGTCTTCATGCGACCCCTGCCAGTTCCACCGCTGGATCTCTGCGTCTGCCCGGATATGGCAGGATAAGGGCTCGATGGAAAGGGTGAAGAGGAGGGGCAACAGAGGGCACCCCTGCCTTGTCCCCCATCAGATCGGAAAGATTAGAGAGCTCAATTTATGAGTACCCGCGCCGAGGGGTTAGAGTATAATACTCGCACTAGACGACAAAAGTGGTGTCCCATGCCCGCCGCCTCCAGTACTTCCTCCAAATATCGCCAATCGACCATGTCGAAGGCTTTTTTGAAGTCGAGCAGTAAGAGGGTGAGGTAAGGAGTGAGGCGGTGGCTGTGAGCCAACGCCGAGTGGAGACGTCGTATGCAGTGCCTTGTAATGCGGCGGGGCATAAAACAGCACTGGTCTGGGTGGATGAGACTGCTAAGGACCGATTTTAGGCGCGTGGCTAGGACCGTTGCATAGATTTTGACTTTGGTATTAATTAATGAGATAGGGCGGTATTCTGAGCAGGAGGTCAACGGGGGCTGTGTTTTGGGTATAACCACAATTGCTGCCATGTACGTCTCCGGCGGAAAGGCTCCCGTCTCTGCCACTTCCCCATACAGTGCATGCAAGTGAGGTATCAGAGTATCACGGAACGCTGTATAATATATAGAGAATCCTTAATGGGTCTCCCCGATACTGGATCATAGCCATAGCGCGCGCAGGGTGAGTGGTTAGCGGTAGCGCATTCGGCGGGCCGGGGAGCCCGAGGTCGGAGCAGTTTGGAGGTCTAAGCAGATCACACTGGTGCCAATGCAGGCCTGTGTCTGATGTAATGTAGTAAATGCTGCGTCTATGAAGCAAAACTGAACTTAACTTTGGGACAACGGTCCCAATCCCATCTCCCAACCAACCCCCCTCCCTATACTTCGTGACAGGAAGCATCTGTCGCCTTAACTATAACAGGGTATGTAAGAAGACTAAACTATTGGCTTAATGTATGAGTTACGTGGTGGACCGCTCCATGTATTAGGATGTGAGCAAGTCTCCGAATAAGACACACTAAGTATATCCGAACCATAAGTGACAAAGGCAGCTTTTAGCGGAAGTCGTCTGTAAATGACTGCAAGGACTAGAGTCAGCCACGTGTCCGTTAGATCATCGGGGTCTGTGACAGTTCGGTGTCCCCGGAACCAGGAATCAGCGGTGAGCGAGGCCCTCCTTGTCTCCTCCATTGCGCAGTCTTCTGGCTGGTCTGTGGTTTGCGGAGGTTTGAGTGGCTCACTGGAGGCCCGGGCGGGAGCTGTAGGCGAGGTGGAGATGTCTCTACGGTTATTCCGCCCCCTGCAAGAGTGGGTGCGGTGTCTCTGTGGCCTGGGATCTTTAGGCATCTCAACCCCGGGGTACGCTGCAGGAGGAGAGGTAGCCCCGTGGGGTCGGACGAGACATTCCTCAGTTGCCCAAGTCCATGCCGCCTTCAGGGTATCGAAGGAGAGTGTTTTGTTCTGGAAGACCACTCTGAGGTGATGCGGAAACAGCAATCTGTATTGTAGGTTCAGAGCTCGCAATTTCTGTTTTACTTCCAAATAGGATCGCGCTGTGTCTGAACCTCCCTAGTGTAGTCTGGGAAAATCATAACTTTGTGGCCTTGATAGGACAGTGTTGGTTGGGAGCGGGTAGCTTGTAGGATAGCGTCCCTGTCTTTGAAGTTGAGGATTCTAGCAATTAACGGCCGGTGTGGGGCACCTAGCGGCGGTCTGGGCGCCAGAGCCCATTAGGCACGCTCCACAGCGAACCATGCGGAAAGTCCATCCGCCAGCATCCATGATTTGATCCAAGTCTCGACAAAGGTTGCCACTTGACCAGGCTCCTCGCCCTCGGGAATGCCTACCAGGCGGAGATTGTTGCGTTGTGAGCGGTTTTCTGCATCCTCTGCCCGTCTGTGTAGCTCCTTCGTGTGGGATTGGAGTTGCGTGACCTGTTCTTTTAGACAGTGTACCTCATTCTTCACTGAAGACAGGCGGGATTCTGCTTCCGTTATGCGGGCTGTGGCATTGCGGATGTCTTGTCTTATGAGGGCCATGTCAACCCAAACTTCTCTTATTTTGCCCTCCACGGAATCTTGTGAGGACCATATGGCTTGCAGGATTGCGGCAAGGTCTCCTTCAGGGAGGGCGGCTCTGCCGTGGGCAGCCTCACCAGACCCAGTCCCTCCCGTGGCGTATTGCTCCATTCGGGTCTGTGTTGAGGGAGGTTTGTTTGCTTTATCCTTTCCCATGGCTGATGGAGTCAGCAGGTTTGGCGCTGGTGTAGGCCATTCAGCTGCTCACGGATGACCAGTGAGTGGTCCACTTCCACCTGGGCGGCAGATGAGGGGGCGGTTTCGGCCTGTTTAATTGTATGCATATACAGCTGGATGGATAAGATGAACACAGTTGCTGGTCCTCCGCGAGCATAGGCTCAGTGCCCAGCGGATTCCGGGCATCACTGCTGTCAGATCCTCGGCTGGCGAGTTAGGCCCCGCTTCTAGTTTGGTACTGCTTCTACACTGCATCACTGCCTGCCGGATGTATCCCACCACGCCCGATTGTGCCAGATCGCCATCCTCCTCACCTTTTTGTTTTGCTGGTATCTATATTGGTGTGCAATCGACTGAGGAGGGGGAGGAATCGACCAGCTTCTCCTTTCTGTTTCTCAGCCTCTCCCCTCTTAAATCGCTGGAGCGCAGGAGGATCCAGGTTCTCTTATCGTGGGCGGACCAGATGGGGATTAACTAACAGGGTACCAGGTGAAGGTGCAGGACTGCAGACGGTCAGCAGGCAAGTGAAGGTGGATACAAAGCAGCCTGCTGGCTGCAGCTATTGTTATCTCCCACAGGGCTGTCTACTCAGTCTGCTACCTTCGTTTTCCCTCTTGCCATCTGCACAAGTGGGGCCTGCCAGGCGGGCCGCAAGCTGCACCCGGTCCTAGCCGGGCTGCCTCTGCAGGCCGCCCGGGGCTCACTCTTCGCAGGAGCCAGCTGTGGCTCCCGCACTCATGCTTTGCAGGAAGGGGGAGGGACCAGGCAAGCGACTATTTAATAATCAGAGAGCTGCAGACCAGAGTATCTTCCCAATGGCCCTCTTGGGGTATGTGCGGGGTGGAGGGGGCAGATCCCCGGAGGCAATGCGACCAGGCTCCAAGCCCTCAGGAGCCTGCAGGGTCCAGCCCAGTGAATCTGGAGTCAGATGCCTGGAGACTGCGTGTGCGAGTGCGGATGCGGGTGCAATGGCGATCATGGCTGTGGGCCCTGGTCTCGATGCAGCCCTAGCATCAAGCCCCTCCCCCACACCGACGGCAGGACAATGCGACTTCAACGGTCTCCCTAGTGTTGTGGGCTCGTACCTGCTGTGGCAGCTGTCGCCTCTGTCTTCGAGAGCACCCACTGCCGAGGGGCCCGCTGGTAATTTGCTTCTGCAGCCTCTGCAGCCCCGGGCCCCACCGCAGTGGGAGGCCCACGGATGTGAGTCCTTCCTGGGCCTCGAGCAGTCAGGAAGCGCCTCTCGGCTGGTCTCGGCACGGCTGCTGCCAGATCTCCAGGGACCACCTCTCTCCGGGCCTCGGCGCAGCCACCACTGGGTCCTCTGCCCGCAAAGCAGGGTCCGCCCTCCTCAGGCACAGCGGTCTCCGCTCTCTTCCCGGAGGTCTGCACTGCCGCAGCGTCGTCGCTCACCACTACTGCCGCAGGAAGGGCGAAGCAGGTCAGGTCCTCGACGTGGTGTAGGTATGACGCCGGGAGCCGCGGTCAGCCGATACTCTCTGCCCGGCCCCTCAACGGCCTCGCTGTCCCAAAGCCACCATTATGGCCATCTCCTGCCTCGCAACCGCCATCTTGTCCTGGCAAAAGGGTCAAGCCGAGGGATGCCCCTAGGACAGCAAGGGACCAGAGCAGCCAGCCACGAAGACGTGGGGCCCCCCTGCTTCGGAGAGCCAAGTTTGTCCCGGGCCAGTCTCCAGCGCAGCTCATAAGTTATTGCGCTCAGGCAATGGAGCTAGCGCATGCCACCGCCATTTTACTTGCATTACATATGACAGTGTCTCAAGGGGTATTGTTTCATAGGAAATTTACAAAAAAGCACAATAAATTGCCAAGAACAAGGGAAGGGGAACAGGGAGACAAAAGATCGGGAAACAAAAAGATTAAGGATTTGCTTTTCATATATATTTAGTTCTACGGTCAAAATCAAATAAACAACCATAAATGCACTGTCTTACATTAAATGTCATGTAACCTGTGATATACTGTGCACAAGTGTTTGTGAAGAAGTGAACGGCACTGGCGACACGTGAAGGAGTATATACAGCGGGAAGGAAGGCGCAAAAGGTACGTTTTTATATACAGTGTGCTCTTAATGATGCCCGTATATTTGGTACAATATAAACAATTAATTCTTCTGGGCAATCATGAGGGAGGCGCCATGAATTACTCTATGAGGGTTGACAGCGTTTCGGCCTTTAGACAATGTTAGGCCATCATCAAGACCAGGTTACAATTTTAGGTTACAGTGCTGTATGAAAAAATTATAATAACATTCAATGGTGGACCTTTAAAAAGGCGATTGAGTTAGGAGAATTGAAGATGACAGAATAAATGTCACAAGGGTAAGGTGATGAGCCAAAAGACAGTGGACACAATGTGCAACTGAATGGCCGCGAAGGC
Organism: Calotriton arnoldi; assembly: GCA_963921515.1. Classification (NCBI taxonomy): domain Eukaryota; kingdom Metazoa; phylum Chordata; class Amphibia; order Caudata; family Salamandridae; genus Calotriton; species Calotriton arnoldi. The sequence continues at coordinate 944,136 of CAWUFW010000952.1, read as the reverse complement.
GTGTAGTGCCAAAAACGACATCAAACTCATGATAAGAAAATATTGTGTCTAGGCTCAGCGAATTGAATAGAGAAACCAAGTGAAGGAACAGTAAAAAAGGGTTGTGAATGGGCACTGACCTCTGAGGTAAGGACAGTGATGGCAAGGATGAAAAAGGCACTTGAGGTTAGGAAGGGCTTCTTTGGGATACAGCGGCTGGACGTTGGGACGCTGGGGAAGAGAATGAAGAAGTTAAAAAGGAATTAATGATGGAGGGTCTGTAGAGGAAAGACCAGGAAGGCGACTTAATCAATGTTATTGATTTCAACCCAAGACCGGTGTCAGGTAATCCAGGTGAGGCGCAGGTCAGGCGTCCATCTGGGGGAATGGGAGACAGGTCGAGGGAGAATAAGAATGGGCGGTAATGGGGGCATGATAGTTCCGAAAAAAGGGAGGGAGCAAGGGCGCGGGCACTTGTTTGAAGCGGGCGGCAGGAACACTAATCAAGCCCGAAGCAGAGTTCCAAGGCGGTGCCAATGAATTGCGAAACCGGGGCGTGTCCGGTGGAGGGCTACACAGGAGCTATGTGGGAGAAGGCGTCCATCTGAACTGGGGGAAAAAAATAGGGGGGCTAGTAGCAGAACTGGGGATATATGCGAGCGCCCCAAGGCAAGTGGTAGGCCGGAATACTTACATGGATGGGGGACGCTGCTGCAGCCGGGTTCAGTCTACTGGGGACAGGGAAGGTGGAATTTCAACGTTGTTCCGGAGTGAGTCCGGTGGGAATTGGCCATGTTGGGGGCGCTCGATAAGAATGATTGGTCGGGATGGGGGGCGTGCCAGTGTGTGACGTAGGTATGTCGTGGTAGGAAAAAAATAGAAGAGAGACTGAGGAGGGGGGCACAGTTAGAAAAGGGAAAGAAAGAAATGCTGGACCACCGAATGGAAAGACTGTGATTAGGTAGGGGGAGTAGAAAACAGACTAGATCAATGTTTAGAGTTGTGAAACGCGAGAAGTAGTTTCCGCGAAGACAGGATTCACATTAAATTAAACATATTTGGGTGCAAAACATTACATTTCCAAATACAGTATAAATGAATATACAGAGCGCATGAAGAATAATGATGTCTTTAGAGATCGCATTAAAATAAAATAAACAGACTTGAGTAGAATTCATATAATTTCAAAACACAGTATAATTCAATATACAGAGCGTGGGAAGGGTACATAATACTGTTGAAAAAGGGAATTAATTCCGTTTAAAGACACAGTATAAGTGAATATATGAAGCGCGAAAAATATGTAATACTGTTAGAAAAGCGATGATGTCATAAAGGACAAAAACAGGTGATACTGATGACAGGGTAGTAACAAACAGACTAAATAAATTGTAAAACACGAGAGGATTTTGAATAATTGAAGATACTCTTAAGGACAGGAATCGCATTAAAGTAAACATACTTGGGAGGAATTCATTAAATTTCAGAACATACTGTAAATGACTAAACAGAGCGCAAGAAGAATAATGTTGGAAAAAGTCATTAGAGACAGGCGTCATGTTAATATAAATACACTTGGGTGGAAATCATTACATTTCAAAACACAATATAATGGTTATATTACTTACCGGTAATCACATTACTCCTAGTCCTACTCTCGCTTATCTCCATTACGCAATGAGGCCCTGCGCCTCGTAGACACACCCCCTACCAAAATAAAAAGGCACCGCCCCCTCCACAATACATGTACATACCAAGCCACCGTAGACACAGTTGGCCGGGCCACCGGGAAGGAGGGTGGGCCGTAATGGAGATAAGCGAGAGTAGGACTAGGAGTAATGTGATTACCGGTAAGTAATATAACCATTACCTCCACGTCCCTCTTGCTTATCTCCATTACGCAATGAGACATACCAAGCCAAAGAAAAAACCAGGCCAACTGTCCAAGCAGAGCCCAGAATAGCGGAACAAAACGCACCAAAGAAGGGCAAACGAACAGGAACGACAAGCCAGACGCAACACAGCTGACCGCATCCCAGAGGCAAGCCCAGCCCCAAAAACGGGCAAGAAAGAAGACCCACCAAAACAAGGACACGAGGACCCCCGAAGCCAGCAAGCAGACACAAGAGGACGAAAAATCACCAGAGCCAGAGGGTGCAACCCCCCAGAGAGGAAAGAAAAAGGGGAACACCAGAGAGCCTGCCAAACAGGAGGGAAAGCCTCAAGAGGGACACATCCACCGAGGGAAGGACCACCCCACAAAGAACCAGGAGACCAGACCGACCAACAGACCCCGGCAACGGGACCGCAAAGCCCTGAAAGGTCAGCCGGAGTACCAGAGGCAAAGAAACAGAAAAGGGAACCACAGGCGCACGAGCACACCAAGCCCCTAACCAACAGCCAATGCAGAGCCCAAGGAGAGCAGGCAGGCCCCCAAAAAGCACATGCACAGCAGAGGCGACCGAAGCCGAGAGACCAAGGCATCGCCAGCCACCATGCCCCAATAGCAAGATGCTCACCCAGGAACGCCCGAGAAGGCACCCGGAGAAAAGGAAACCACCGGGCTACAGAACCGGAGAATCCAGACCATCACCAGCTCCAACAACAGAGGAACCAAAGGAAGAGGAAAGGCAGGAGACCCCAGCAAAACCGGACTCCCAACCCACCGAACCAGGCCCCGGGAACAAGGCCAACAGAGGAACAGCCACCAGGGCAACCCACACCCAGGCCCCACAGTAAACAGCCCAGAGCCCAAACGGCAGGAACTGGAAGGCCCAGACAGAACAGCAAACGCCAAAAACCGCAGAAGACGCGGAAAAACAGGGATGCGCAGGAACGCAACCTGCAAAAAGAAAGCAGGCAAGAACGCCCCAGAGCCAAAATGCAAACACCCCACCAGGAAGAACCACCGCAACCAACCAGCCACAGGACAGGCGCACATCGGACAACCTAAGCCCGGAGCAGAGCTCGAGGGACAAGCAGCACGGCGGAAACCAGACACCAACCCTATCCAGGCCGAAACGGCCCACAGAAGGAAGAGGAAAGGGTAACAGCACACTGGGAAAATCCAGGGGACCCAGGCAGGAACAAGGGGCAGCCACAACAGCCCACCAGCCGCCAAAAGGACCCAGCAGGCCAGGCCGCAGAGGAGGCCGCCATCGGTGCCCCAAGGACCGAAAGAAGCAGTGGCCACAAGAGGCGCCAAAAAAGAACACACAGGGCCACATCGCTGCCCCCAACCACCCAGAAACGGGAGAAGCTGGAGCCGGAGAACCCTGCCCAACCACGGAACCAAAGAGGGCAAAGCCCAAACCGGACCACAGAAAGCCACAAAACACAGACCACAGGCCAGGAGAGCCAAGCCAACAGCACCAGGCACACCCTGGCGGGCCCCCAACCAGGCACGAACCAGGCCCGATTTCATGCCCAACCCCTGGGAGCAGACGAGAACAGGTAACCCACGGCCGCAAGGCCATAGGAAGAGGAGGCAGCGAAACCCAGAGCACCCGGCAAGCCCTGACAGACACTCAACCAGGAAGGAACCAGGGCCGACAACGCCGAACACCCGAGAACAGACGCGGGCAGGAGCCACCAGGGCAAACGGGCCACAGGACACAGAAGCCCCCTACCAGAACTGCAGACGCAACACCCTGGAAGACCACAGGACGGGACAACAGCACCCGGGAAACTGGCACACATGCCCTACCGGCACAACAAGGCAGGCGAGGCCAAAACCAGAGGCCAGCAAAAGACCGACAAGCCACCAGAAGCTGGCCAACCATCGGAACAGCAGGCAAAGAGCCCCAGCACAAGAAACAGCCAACAGGCGGAATCAAGACAAAACAACCAGGCAGGAAGAAGCAACCACAGCACCCCACAAAACAGCTCGCAGGGGAAGCCGAAGAGAAAGACCACCGCCATACACAAGGGGGAGAACTGCACACAGAGAAGCCCCCACAGCGACGAGCAACAGCCCAAACCGCAGGGGGAGGCCGGCCCGAAGCCCTGCACAGCAGCCAACACGGACGCCCAGGAACCTGGGAGACGCTCCCAGAAAAAAAACTGCGCCAGGCTGCAAGCACCGCAACGCAGATACAGAGGCAGAGCACAGGAAAACCCACAAGCAATGGGAAAAGGACAGCCCACCCGTCAGGAAACAACCCAGCCATGAAAGACATAGCACCACTATTCATAAAACAAAAAAGGACGTCCAACCCAGACGGACGGAGGGGCAAAGGGAAAGGAGCACAGCACCCACCACCAACAGACCCCCACCACAGAGGCCGAGAGGCCCAGCACCCGAAACAGAAGGGCCAAAAAGGGAGCAGAACCTGCACCGAGGGGCCCAACAAGTCACAGCCAGAGCACCGCTCCAAAGCGCAGCGACAAGCCCAGGGACAGCCGCAGGCCCAAAACCCAGGAACCACGGGAGAGCCAAACCCGCACCTGGAACAGAGCATTGCTAAACAGGGGGAGACAGGACCATCAGGACGAAGGGAAGCTCCCACAGCCACCGCCAGAGGACAAGCCCCCAAAAGGAGGGAAAGGGACGAAACCCAGAAGAAAAAGGCCAGGCGGACAGGGAAAGCCCCAAAGACGACCCGGGAAGACACACGGCCCAAAGCAGCAAAGCAACCCCACCCGAGAACACAGGAGAGCAGGGGAGCCAGCCGCAGGCCAGGCACCCACAGCCAGAGGCCATAGCCAAAGACCAGAGGCCGACCAACCTGCGCAGGAGCAGGCCCGCACCAACCCCTGAGGCAGGACCGAGACCCCTACCCGAACGCCAAGCCCAAGCAAGAGACAGGCGCCCGGGCCATGGAGCCCGCTGCACCGCCAACGGCCAGCCAACGCACCCCACAAAGGTATACCAGAGGGAACCAGCCAGAGGCAGGCACAAACACCCCCCAAACACCACGGAGAGAGAAACCGGCCCTAGTGCACCACGGGAGAAAGGTACAGCAGACCCCCGGGCAGGAGAATAAACCAGCACAAACCATCGCACCGCGAACAGGCATAGCCCACCACGTGGGCCACACGAAAAATAAGACAGCACCCCAGGCCACACAACAAAAAGGAGAGAGGCAACCACGCCATGCGACCCAACCGGAACTCAACAGGCTAGGAGAGTGCCAAAACCAGCATCCGCCCCCCGCAACGCCAGCACGAACAAAGAGGCAGGAGCAGGGCAAGAAGGGAACACACAGAGCACGACAAATACGCACCAGGACCGCACGCACAGCAAAGCGGAGGAGGAGCCATGTGCCGTGGGGAGCCGACAGCACCAGGTAAACCCAGGCAGCAACCCCAGCAAAGAAATATGCGGGCTGACCCTGTACAACTGCAGAGAGCAGATGAGAGCAGGTGCAAGCAAGGGGAAATGGCGGGAGGCCCAACAAACACCCTCTCCAGCCACCCCAACACAAACAACCACCGGCCGGAAAAATGTCCAGCAAACCCCCGGCCGGCTGGACACCAGCCCCGGCCTCGCCTACCCCGACCAGAGCAAGGCACCGCCGACCTCCGGCCTGGGAGCAAAAAACCCTGCAGAAACACCCACACCGGCCGGAGAAAAAGCACAGCAAACCTCTGGCGATAGGAAGCACCCAGGAGAGCATGACCCCCAGGGAACCAGGATACGCCGACATAGCTGGCCGGAGGCAAGCACCGCAGACCTCCGGCCCAGCAGCAGTCATGCACGTAGGGGAGAATGCTGATCAGCCGCACCGCAGGCAGAAACGCACCCCCCCCCATCACTCACCGGAATTGCCAGCCCCAACCGCATGCCACAAGGCGAATGAAATGCTCAACCATAATGGACCGCCCACCAAGGAACTGCAGGCAGAACGCCACACCGGCCATGCGGACTCCTCAACCAAGCCGGCACCGCGCAGCAGGGAACAGTGCGCCAACAGATGCTGGAACACACGTGCCCCACCTGGCCACGGAGAGCGCGAAAATTGGAGAACAAAAAAAAAAGGAACCAGGCACACACAGGCTGCCCCCCAACACCCGTAATGCGTAACAAGACAGGCAGCCCCAGCGCGAGAAGGAAGGGGAGGACCAGGAAGAGAGGACGACACAGCGGGAACAACAGCCCATGGCCATGCACAGAAGCCAGCCGGAGGCAAGCACAGCAGACCTCCGGTAAGGCAAGAAAAGGGAACGAAGGAGGCACCCACGCCCATAGGCAGACCCACTCCCCCACTCACCAGAATGGACAAGTCCCTCGCAGCACGCCAGAAGACAGACCAACCACAGCAGCCACCAAGCCGGAAAGAGGAAACAAAGCCAGGAACGACGGAGCACACCCGTGCACAATCTGCACAACAGGAAGCCACACGCCGCCCAGGGCAGCGAAGAGGAAGCAACAGAAAGCAAACAAACAATCTCACGCAGGAGTGAGTGCACCGCACCCACCCTCACTGTGTCTACAGACACAAAAGAACAGGTATTGTGGAGGGGGCAGTGCCTTTTTATTTTGGTAGGGGGTGTGTCTACGAGGCGCAGGGCCTCATTGCGTAATGGAGATAAGCGAGAGGGACGTGGAGGTAATTGGATATACAGAGTGCAAGAGGAGAGGAGTTGGCCTAACGGCTAGGGTGGTCGACCTCGAATCTAGGGAACCGGGTTCGAGTCTCGGCAGTGACGCTGAACATCCTGTGAATGCACTTCACCATAGTACGATTACAGTAGGATCGTGGACAGCCGAACATTGCTTCCAGGATCTAGGAGGATGTACTACAATGGGTTCAGATTTAATGGAGTCATATGTCAGGGAGTGCAATCACAGAGTATAGATTCAGGAGATGGCAAAGTGCTTATGTGGGAAGGAATTGTCTTTGCTGTTGGTGGTGCCTGCGAATATATATGACTGGTGGGACCATGTTACAGTAAATTAGCATGTTACGGTGTTGTTCCACTCGTCCAGGGTGTTAAGGCCATGATCTACTGTGTGGCAACGAGCTATCCATCTGCACAGGCACTTATTCAGTATTTGCTGTAGGTTGCCGCCCCTTGGTGGCAGAGTAGATTGGTCTATAACTTTCCAGTTAAAGTCTGTTTCTTTGTGATTATGTTCTTGGAAATGAAGTACCAGGGGGGCGTTCACACCTAATTCGGCTTCTGTGCTGAATTATTCTGTCTTTGACCATCTGGGTGGTCTGCCCTATATAAAAGAGGTTGCAAGGGCAACGTATGGCATATATGACATTGCTGGATCTGCAATTCGTTAAGTTTCTGAGTGGATATGTATGTTCATTGAATTTGAATTCCTTGGTGTTGAGGAACAGGCAACACATCTCTGACATTTGTAATGACCTTTGATGGGGGTCAGGCCCCAAGTAGATACAATCGATGTGTTATTGTTGGGTTTTTTGGGCCAAGTTATGGCATGGACCAGGTGGTCTGCAAGATTGCGTCCCCTACGGTAGGAGAACAGTGGTGGATCCAGGAATATTCAGAGTCCTCAAGATGCTCCAGTTCCTTGTGATGATTTTGCAGATTTTGTTACTGGATGGGGAGAAGGTTGAGACAAATTGAATGCGTGTGTTAGTGCGCTTCTCCTTTGGTGTGAGTAGGGTTTCCCTATTGTTAACCCAGGCCCGTTGCCAGGCTCTGGTAACCAGCTTTTTAGGATAACTGCGTAGGATGAGTTTATCCGTCAGAATGTCCGCTTTGCGGAAGTAATCTCTCCTCCATTTACAGTTCCTTCGAATTCGAAGGAATTGTCCGAAAGGCAAGCCATCACGTAGACCTCGTGGGTGGAAACTCGTGTAGAGTAGGAGAGTGTTGCGTTCAGTGGGTTTTCTGAAGAGAGAGGTGCCTATCTTGCCTTACTCAACCTGAAGAGAGAGATCCAGGAAGGGGAGGCTGTTTTCCTTAGGATTTGCCGTGAATTTGAGATGGTGTTGGCATGAATGCAGCCAGTTCAGGAAGTTTTGTAAAGTTTCTTTATTTCCTTTCCAAATTAACAAAATATCATCGCTATAACGACACCAGAACAACCTTATAGAAGATACCCCATTCACCACTGGGATGACCTCATGGTCGGCCTGGATATTGAATCACTTTACACCAATATACATCACACCGAGGGTCTCTCTGTCATAAGGGACCTCCTTAACTCTAGACCACTCCCCGGACAAATTCCCACAGACTTTGTTATGGACCTTCTTGAAATTCTCTTAGTAATAACTACTTCCTCTACAAAGATACTTTTTATCTACAAGTCAAGGGAGTCTCCATGGGAGCATGCTTTGCCCCAAATTTTGCAATACTCTACGTATATAACCTTGAGAAAACAAAAATCCTTACTCCCTCCAACCCCTTCAAAGAAAATATCACAATCAGGTCCATACTGTCTCTACCATAGGTATCAGTAAGTGAAACAAATTCCTTGATTAGGGCGTTGATGTATTTTCCAATAGGTTCGAGAATTGAACCACATCCGGAGACAATAGGTCTGCCAGGGGGATTGTGCGCATCTCTGTGTATCTTAGGTAGAACATAGATCACAGGTGTGCGTGGATAACGATTGTTGAGGAAAATCAATTCTTTATCGATGAAGATATCCAGGGTTCTAGCTTGATCGGTAACTTGCTGAATCTTGATTCTTATATCGGGACGGGGGTCAGAGACTAGTGCACGATAGTGGGTTGCATTTTGCAATTGCCACATTATCTGTGTCGTATGTATCAGAATCCATGATGACAATGCCACCGCCCTTATCAGCCGATTTGATAATTATGTTCGGATTAGACGTGAGGGTTATGAGTGCCTGTTTTTCAGTGATGGTCAGGTTGTAGGGCACAAACTCGTGTTCCGCCTGGATAGCTTTGATTTCATGGAGGACCAATTTCTCAAAAGTTAGAATTTCTGGGGGCATGAGTACCGCAGCGGGATAAAATGTGGAGCGTGGTTGAAAGTGCGAGTAACCTCTTTGGCCTTGAGGTGGCTTATCTGCAAAAAATTGTTTCAATCTGATCCTTCTGAAAAATTGCAGCAGGTTTTCTTGTGGTTCAAAAAAATTGCTTCTATCCGTGTGGACAAAGGAGAGTCCCTTACTCAGGAGAGCGATTTCCTGGGATTGGAGAACATGTTTGGAAAGGTTAAAGATAGGTAGAGTACGTTCAGCGGTGTGTATGGGGTTATTCATTAAGGTGGTCACCATTGGTAGAACTTGCGGCAGGTCTGTCGTTCCCTGGGGTATTGGTATTGATAGTTGTTTCTTTTGCGGCCCCTGCCTCGTCCACGGTTTTTTTCTAAAAAAAAACCCATCAGGAAGAAGTGGCTGTGGTCTCTTAGAACTGGAGCCCTCACCGGGGCTTAAGTCCTCAGCTGAAGTATTGGATGAGTCTGAGAAGGTTATCCTCTGGTTGTTTTGGAATCTGCCCCAATTTCTTTGTCCGGATGGTTGGTATGGGGTGTCGTAGAATTCGTCACGGAGATATGGGTAGGTTCTTTTGTTATTGTAATTCTTGATATCTTTCTGAATCTTATTGATTTTCCTATTTTGTTCAAAAGTGTTGAAGGTTGATATAGTGATGTCGATTTTGTCCAAAAGGTTTTTGGCATCCGTTAGCGTACTGTCTTCCAGGATAAGCTTCTCGAGTTCAGCTATTTCTTCCAGTTCTTTGCGGCTATGTTCAATAGCGGTGTCGATTCCAAGGACCATCCAGTGTCTCGAGCAGGTGGCTGAAGCCTGATCTGAACTTGGGGTCCTGTGTAAAAATGGCAGGTGTATTACGAATTTGTAATCAGAGTTGGATGATATTATATTTTAAATAATCAGTTAACATGTGGGCATGGAGACTGGTACGGATTTGTTTCTTCCTTAATTTCTCAAGTCTGTCCAAGAGAATGCGGGAGGAGTTAACTGTTGTTTGGGGAGGAGGAGTAGGTGTGGAAGAGAGAAGAGAGGGTCCACTCAGGATTTTCTGAATGTAGTCAACTGAATAGTTAGGCATCTCCCTGGAGACCATAATGTGCAGATAAGGTACACGTATTATGACCAACAAAATTGGTATAGATTGTGAGGTCCTGTGGGGGACCACCTCTCGCAACATTCCTTCCAACATAAGCACTTTGTCATCTCCTGAATCTATACTCTGTGATTGCACTCCCTGACATATGACCCCATTAAATCTGAACCCATTGTAGTACATCCTCCTAGATCCTGGAAGCAATGTTCGGCTGTCCACGATCAGATCTGTAATCATACTATGGTAAAGTGCATTCATACAATCACCCCGTGTGCATTAACTGATGTTGTACCACATCCCACCCATGCACTTTCCTGTCATCTGCATGGCATGTTGTGTCTCTAATGCCATCCTTTTCCCAACATTATCATATAACTCCTCTTGTGCTCTGTATATCCAATTATACTGTGTTTTGAAATGTAATGATTTCCACCCAAGTGTATTGATATTAACATGATGCCTGTCTCTAATGACTTTTTCCAACATTATTCTTCTCGCGCTCCGTTTAGTCATTTACAGTGTGTTCTGAAATTTAATGAAGTCCACCCAAGTATGTTTACTTTAATGCGATTCCTGTCCTCACGAGTATCTTCAATTATTTAAAATCCTCTCGTGTTTTACAATTGATTTAGTCTGTTTGTTACTACCCTGTCATCAGTATCACCTGTGTTTGTCCTTTATGACATCATCGCTTTTCTAACAGCATTGCATACTTTTTGCGCTTCATATATTCACTTATACTGTGTTTTGAAACGGAATGAATTCCCTTTTTCAACAGTATTATGTCCCCTTCTCGCGCTCTGTATATTCAATTATACTGTGTTTTAAAAATGGGATGAATTGTACTCATGTCTGTTCATTTTATTTTAATGCGATCCCTATCTCTAATGACAATTATTCTTCATGCGCTCTGTATAGTCATTTATACTGTATTTGGAAATGTTATGTATTGCACCCAAATATGTTTAATTTAATGTGAATCCTGCCTTCACGGAAACTACTTCTCGCGTTTCACAACTCTAAACAGTGATCTAGTCTGTTTTCTACTCCCCCTACCTAATCCCATTCTTTCCATTCGGTGGTTCAGCATTTGCTTTCTTTCCCTTTTCTAACTGAGACGCCCTCCTCCTGGGTCTCTCTTCTATTTTTTTCCTACCACGACGTACCTACGTCACACACTGGCATGCCCCCCAACGCGACCAATCATTCTTATCCAGCGCCCCCAACATGGCAAATTCCCACAGGACTCACGCCAGAACAACGTTGAAATTCCACCTTCCCCGTCCCCAGCAGACTGAACCCGGCTGCCGCAGCGTCCCCATCCATTTAAGTAATCCGGCGTACCACTTGCCTTGGGGCGCTCGCACATATCCCCGCTCTGCCACTAGCCCTTCTATTTTTTTCCCCACAGTTCAGATGGACGCCTTCTCCCACATTGCTCCAGTGTAGCCCTCCACCGGAAACACGCCGGTTTCACAATTCATTGGCACCGCCTCAGAACTCTGCTTCAACTTGATTAGTGTTCCTGCAGCCCGCTTCAAGTAAGTGCCTGCGCCCTTGCTCCCTCCCTTTTTTCGTAACTATCATGACCCCATCACCGCCAATTCTTATTCTCCCTCGACCTGTCTACCATTCCCCCAGATGGACGCCTGACCTGCGCCTCACCTGATTTACCGGACACCGGTCTTGGGTTGGAATCAATCGCATTGAGTAAGTCGCCTTCCTGGTTCTTTCCTCTACAGACCCTCCATCATTAATTCCTTTTTAACTTCTTTGTTCTCTTCCCCAGCGTCCCAACGCCCAGCCGCTGTATCCCACAGAAGCCCTTCCTAACCCCAAGTGCCTTTTTCATCCTTGCCATCAGTCCTTACCTCACAGGTCAGTGCCCATTTGCACCCCTTTTTACTGTTCCTTCACTTGGTTTCTCTATTCAATTCGCTGAGCCTAGACACAATATCTTCTTATCATGATTCTGACGTCGTTTTTGGCACTACACACCTTTGCGGCCATTCAGTTGCACATTGTGACCACTGTCTTTTGCCTCATCACCTTACCCTTTTGACATTTATTCTGTCATCTTCAATTCTCCGAACTCAATCGCTTTTTTAAAGGTCCACCATTGAATGTTATTATAATTTTTTCATACAGCACTGTAACCTAAAAATGTAACCTGGTGCTGATGATGGCCTAACATTGTCTAAAGGCCGAAACGCCGTCGACCCTTACAGCGTAATTCATGGCGCCTCCCTCATGATTGCCCAGAAGAATTAATTGTTCATATTGTACCGAATGTACGGGCATCATTAAGAGCACACTGTATATAAAAACTTACCTTTTGCGCCTTCCTTCCCGCTGTATATACTCCTTCATGTGTCACCAGCGCAGATCACTTCTTCACGAGCATTGTGCACAGTATATCACAGGTTACATGACATTTAATGTAATACAGTGCATTTATGGTTGCTTATTTGTTTTTGACTGTCTAACTAAATATATATAAAAAGCAAATCTTTTTCTTTTTGTTTCCCGGTCTTTTGTCTATTTTGTGTTAGAGTGCGACCGACATCTTGACGCCATGCCCCCGGTTAGCACGTTTTATTAGTGCGGCTAGTGAAATGCCCTGGGGTGCCTTGCAGTCCCTTGAACCCTTTCACTTATTGTAGTCCTTTATCAATTTAATATATTTCCACATTAAGTGTTCTCAACACCGCGTTCTCTTCCTTTCCTTGTTTTGTAATTCTCTGTTCATTCTTTCTTTTTTTCTTTGCAGGCACAACAACCCCAGTCTCTCACCCATACACAGTAGTCTAATGCATTAGATGCAACGCTGAGCAGGCAAATAAACAGCTCAGGTCTCACTGGGCCACTCACCAGACAGCTTCTGCGAGGGCGTGCATGTTGTGGCATGCAGAAAGGCGAGGGAGGACTGTGGGCCCCAGGGGCGTCACGCGCCGAAGGCAGGCGTTGTGGAGGCCGTCCAGAATGTGGATGCAGGCGAGTGGCGGTGTGTTTGAGCACCACAGACCGAATCGCCGGAGGTGAGGCTGCGCGGGCCGGTGCAGGCAGGCTGTGGTGTACATCTCGGCGGGGTGGCAGCTGGAGCTCTCAGAGACGCACACCTCTCGGTTTGGCAAGTGTGTAGGATGCGGTGCAGCAGGCGTGGTGGACCCTCATTGCCAGTGTGGTGGGGGCCGCGGTATAGGATTGCAGGGCCCCCACTCGTTGGGGCCTAATTACAGGGGAACACAAAGAACGCACACACACACTTGCTATCTGGTGTGGTCTGGAACACAACGAGCGGTCTCCGCCCATTTATTATATAGCTTCTGGCCACGCCTGGCCAAAGAATGTACATGGTGCATTTCCAGGGTAAACTATGACAGTTGGGGAGGGGCTATGCGTCCATTACAGCAGCCATCCTTCTGGCAATTCTTGTTTTGTTTTGTATGGTCATTGTTTGGTTATATGCCAGGCCTGTATCAATCTAAAAAAAGAAAATCATTTGCTACAGACAAAAAAGTTGTTTTGGTCTTAAAAACACATTACCATAATACTTCGTGATACTGAAAGGAACTGCTTTGTGTGTAGATGCGTCCATTACAGCAGCCAGCCTTCTGGCAATTCTTGTTTTGTTTTGTATGGTCATTGTTTGGTTATATGCCAGGCCTGTATCAATCTAAAAAAAGAAAATCATTTGCTACAGACAAAAAGTTGTTTTGGTCTTAAAAAACACATTACCATAGTACTTCGTGATACTGAAAGGAACTGCTTTGTGTGTAGATGCGTTCCTTCTGAAAGGCCGTCATGCCATAGCTCAAAGTGAAGTCAGTCAATGGCAGAAGTGGGCTGATACATTGCCCCTTAATGCATGCTGCAATGGGTGGAAGAAAAATGTGAATTATACCAACCACAGCCTAATGTATGAAGTCGGGCTGAAACCCCTGCAAGTAAGTACGTTATACACATCATTTTACTAGAATCAAAATGTCTTGGCTAACACAGACCTAATAAAGTCAACTGCACTGGCTGCAAGTCTCATGCCTTTGAGAAAGCAAGAAAGAAGGCGAGCAAGAAAGCAGGCAAGGAAGAAGGAATAAGAAAGAAAAAAGGATAAATAGGGGAAGAAAGAAAAAGAAGGAATGAAAGAGATAAGGAAAGAAAGAGAAGCAAAGAGAAGGAACGAAAAAGGAAAGAAAGAAAAGGAGGAAGGCAAGAGAAAGAAAGGAGGAAAGAGAATGAAAGAAGGCAACGGAAATAAAGAGAAAGGAAAAATGAGAGAAGGAAGGAAGGAAAGAAGAAAAGAGAGAAGGAAAGAAAGAATGAAAAAAAACAATCAAAAGAGATGGATAGAAAGAATGAAAAATACAATCAAAAAGAAGAAAAGAAGGAATGAAAGAAGGCAACAGAAAGAAAAGAAACAAACAAACAAAGAAAGAAAAAGAAAGAAGGAAAGAAATAAAGAAAGGAAAGAGAGGGAAGGAAAGAAAGAGAGGGAAAGAGAAGGGAATGAAAAGTCAAGAAAGAAAAAAATGAAAGAAAAGGAAAGAGAGAAAGTGATAAGGAAAGAAAAAGAACGAAGGAAAAAGAGAGAAAGAAAGAACAAAACAAAGAAGATAAGAAATAAGGAAGGAAAGAAATTAGAGAAACAACAAAGGAGGGGGAAAAAAGTAAAAACAGGATAACTTAATACAGAACAGTCTCAAATGGACACAATCTGATCTTGTATGCTATGAAATAACAGCAGCAAGAAAAATAAAACACTCCAAAAGGAATTTACAACAACATTTGCAGGAGATGGGATGTGATATAGATGGAGTGTGCATCAGAAGCTGTTGGAAGGTGTTTAATAGTAGGTGCAGGTAGGTACCTACAGCTAGTAATAACACCACAATCACAAATAAGGTCCAGTCAAGTTCTCAATAAATTAATCTTTGCTCAACCCCTGGTAGCTTGCTGCGAGCAGACAGGCTTAACTTAGGAGACCGGTTTGAAAAGCATTTAAAAACACCAAAACATTAAATAAGTAAGACATAGCACATAATAAAAATCTAACACTACTTTATAAATATAGGAAATATTTTTGATTAAAATGACACCAAAATGACAAAAATCCAATGTAGGGCACCAAAGATAAGAATTTATAAAGATTAAAAGTAAAACTAGTGCTTAGAAACAAATAGCGATCAAAGGATTAAAAAGGTTGCGCTGGACTGGGACAAAGTCGAGTTCAGGCCACCCATGATGTAACACTTTTACACTTAATTCCAGAAGTTCTTCTTGATGCAGGAAAGTGGTCCACAGCAGCAGCCAAAGGTTCAGAAGCTCTGGTTTGCCTCTAGGGGTCTGGGACTACAACTCCCACAATGCACCTTGTCAATCCGAGTAAAATCCAGGTAACGCTTGTCAGCTGGAGTTGTCCTCATTGTTGATGTTGCAGATAGCCCTTTCAACACTTTTCTACCTGTTGCTGATCAGGGAGTCCACTCTTTATCTTTTAAGACAGGCAAGGTACTTTTGTTGGGAAGCCTTGTGAGTGCATCAGGTGCCACCCACTCATATAACAAATGTGTATATAGATTTGGCATGTTCTAGAAATTATAAATCAAAATGTCAACTTTTCACATCAAACGTAATCAGTATTCCATTAAATTGAAACTTGTTCAGACACACTTTCTCCTTGTCGTACAATCTATTTTTTTTAAATAAAAAACATTCACTGTACAATGTTATGTGCTCCGTAATGAGGGTACACAAAAGCCCAACTGTTGCCGTAGAATATCTTCCAGACTCATTGTCCTATATATTTTTGAAAATATGTTATTGTGCTCCTACAAAACGGGGTTGATGCATTCCGGCCAGTGTCTTATGGCCTCCTCTGGACAGAACAAGGTAAAGTGCTGAGAAAATGACACACACAAAAAAAAATCATGGGTATTAACTGCTCAAACAACCTACAAAACATTCCAAATGGTCTTAAATACTCTCTGCCTCAAAACTACGCCTTGTGAATGAGACCTCAGAGGAGAGACTCTCAGAAAGAACAGGAGACGATCACTAAGAACACCTTAAGTGAGAGACCGTAAGTGACAACCCCTTATTGTTCTGTTGTTTCACGCCCATCTTCAGCTAGGGTAACACGGGCTTCCCCGTTTGTGTTGCAGGGGCGATTATAATCACAGGGGATTGTAATATGATATGGGATGGAGAGATAGCTCTAGTCCCTATCAAGTAGAGACAGGCTCCTTCTCTAAAACACTTAAGGCCAAACTTCACTCTCTGGGCTTGAATGATACATGGTGCAAACAACATAAGGATAATCATGAATATACCTTCTTCTCTCATGTCCATTGAACGCATTCAAGAACAGATTATTTTCTAATAAGCAATGCCTTGACCTCATCAGTGATTAGCCATATTTCGATTTCGGACCATGCACCTGTCACCTAGAGTTAAGACCCGGGAAATATGCACCCAAGAGATGACGTTTATATCCATCCCTCTTGAGGGATCCTATACTTAATCAAGAAACAGGGTAACGTATAGATGAATATTTTGCACTCAATGATGTTGAAGACGGTTCCCCTGCAACTGTATGGGATGCGTTCATGGCCATATTGAGGGGGAAATTTATCTCAATCATGGTATCAAAAAAATAGCTGATTACTGGAAATCCAAACATTAAAGTTGGAGATGCGTTCTGTTGTGCAAAAATAGGACCAAACGCCGACACAAACCCTTGATGTTATGTTGGAACCCGTATCAGTTATTAATCACAAAAACCTTGTTTGTTCTTCTCAGAAAAGCCACTTTTCACTTGACACAATAAACCCAGCCATAAAACAAATATTCAGACTTTTTCTGACTCTTGACCAAACCCCCTCCCCCCCCAAGTGTACACTGACTTTTCTGAAAGGAATACACACGGTTTTTGTGATTAATAACTGATACCGGTGCCAACATAACATCAAGCCCTGAAGAAGTCTCTTTTAAAGAGACGAAACTCATTGGCTACATTGGAGAGCTTTTAAGAAGATGTGAATAAAGGAATCTTTTCTAGAAAACACACAAA
The DNA here is from genome assembly GCA_963921515.1 of Calotriton arnoldi. NCBI lineage: Eukaryota > Metazoa > Chordata > Amphibia > Caudata > Salamandridae > Calotriton > Calotriton arnoldi. Next base: position 927,105 of record CAWUFW010000952.1, on the reverse strand, counting down.
TGGAGTCTGTGCATTCCATGACTTAATTGATTTGTATCTCCTATATATGATAAATTGTGTGTGCTGATCACTTCTTTGCAACAATATTATAGAGTAGTACTCTTGTGAGAAAGACTAGGAGGCTGATCTTCGCACCACGTAATTTGATTAATTCACTAAAAGTGATGAGTGCGATTTTTCTTGCATAAGTATCATCATTTGTAAAAGAACAGGGCGTTGACCAAATGCCCATCACGGTATTAGTAAGGGGTTTATTGGCTACATCAGTCTTGGTCTCAACTGAAGGCAGCTGCAACTCCAGGGCCTCAGATGCCTATCAGACCACTACTGCAAATTATGCACTCTCGTCCATTAGTGGTCCAAGTGGAGAGTCCAATCCTCTATCAGGGGGAAATCAAACTCACTAGCTTCTTTTAAGTCCCTGTAAAAATTGTCATTGTCATAATGATTTGATTTGTAATTTGTAGAGCGCAACAATCACCCTAATGCATCAAGGCGCTAGAGACCAGCCGTCCAAAAACAGGCTGAAAAGGGAGAAGAAAATCCAGATAGATGCTAGACCGAGAAAAGCCAGGTCTTAAGAGCCTTTCTGAAAGGGAGCAGAAGAGGGATAGACCTGAAGGCAAGGGGGAGGGAGTTCCAAAGCTTGCTCGCTGCCTCCGAGAATGCTCTGTCCCCCCCTTTCTCTTTTTGGTTCTTGGTACGACCACTTGCATTTGGAGCGAAGAACGCAAGGGTCTGTTTGGGAAATGCCAATTGAACATAGTCTTTAATCTTGATGGGTAGGGAGAATGCAGTGATTTGTGAATCATACAAAGTGCTTTGAAACTAATACGTTTTTCAATCGGGAGCCAGTGCAGGGATTCTAGTCCCTTCCTGGTGGATTGTTTCCTGGGAATGTCCAGAACGAGTCTTGCCAGTGCATTCTGTAGCACTTGGGAGTTTATACTGCATACTCTTATTGGCAGCCAGGTATAATGCATTGCAGTTGTCGAGTCTGGACATTACCAAGGCCAGTGCTACCTGGATTCGAGCTGGTCGTGGGATAAGAGGACATTTTTTTTTAACATCCTTATGATCCAGGAGCATGTCGAGATGGTACGGTTAATTTGGATATTAAAATTGAGTTCAATATCCATCAGAACTCCAAGGTTCTTGGCCTTCTTGCTTGGGGCAGGACCGCAACCTAAGGATTGAGGCCAGCAGTTACTATTCCACTTAGATGACTCTGATCCAAATATCATCACTTCAGTTTTCGCCCCATTGAGTTTCAAAAAGTTAGCAGACATCCATTCTGCCACTTTAGCCATGCAACCCGAGAATATTTTCTGACGTTGAACAAGGACCTTTGGGGAAAGTAACCATGATCTGTGTGTTGGACACCACCTCCAGTCCAAATGAGTGGATCACAGTTGCTAGGGGTGCCTCATACAGATTAAAAAGAGTAGGGCTCAGAGACGATCCCTGCGGAACTCCACAGGGTAGAACATAGGAGTTTGAGTAGAAAGATTGTAGGTTCACCCTTTGGGATCTCCCTGTTAGGAATGAGGACAGGAGGGCTAGTGCTTGCTGCGAGATACCAAGACTCCGGAGTCTGTCCTGCAGCATAATAGGTGAAATGGTATCAAATGCTGCTGACACCACCCTCCAGCCATCTTCAGTCTCCCTCTGGTGGTGTACCTTGTTCAGCGTCAGAGCTAAAACGATAATGTAGCCTCATATTGTGCATCTGCACTGGCAGAGGCATTGGTACAGTCAGATTGTGGGACAACCGGCTGCACTTTAGTAATTTTGTAGAGTGACAGTGGAAGAAATCAGGCTGAAGCTGGTTTGGGGTCAGATTGTGGAATTTGCACTAGATCCTCTTCCAGCACTGGTTGTGTCAGTACCAGCGTAGATGAGGAATGGCTTGCCACAAGTCCTGGAACCGGAGAAGAGGTATGCACCGGAGTCGATACAGGTCCCGTAATGGGTCCTGCGGGATCAGACAGTGCCAAAGATAGACCTGCTAGTGGAAATCAGGAAACCTGCAGATACTTGGGGCCAAAGGCACGTCAGAGGGAGCTGGAAGTGTGCTGAGAATCTGCAGAATGGCCTCTTTGAATCCTTTATTTGCTGCGGTAGGTGTCGTCTATAGACATGGAAACTCAGGTGCTTTGTTGTCAGCTGGGAAATTAGCTTCACAGTCGGTGACCCTGAGGGAGACCAACTGACAATGTGATGCACTTATGCCTTCTCCTTGGATACAGAGTAGCAGAATGGGATCAAATCCCCCTTCATTTTGTGTTTGGAGTACGATTTAGACTTATAGGAGGACTTCGACCATGAAGTATACCTCTCGCGGAAACAGGCCATGGTGCTGGACCGAGTCCACACCCGCAACCTGGAGAAGGACATATGTAAGGGCCATGACTACCTATTTTGCGAAATGCACTACTTTGCTTCTAGATCTTTCATCACCTTCAGGTGCATGACTGAGTCATGTTCTGAACCCAAGACACCAGAGACACACATCATGCAGATCTATAGTTTTAAGGGTCATCGTTCTATAGAATGCTGCATTTTGTTTTAGAAGTTGTAGATAGGCAGACAAATTTGGGAGTGGAGCTCCAGATCCATGCCAGAAGGTGTGGAAAGAAAGGAACTGACATTGGCCCACAAGTGTGGTGCTTACATGCGGCTCCAATGTAGCACTTGCGGGCAGTACTGAGCCAGCATGGAGCTGCGCAACACCACCTAGTAGCGTGTGAGAGCATCTCTAGAAAAAGCTTCTGGATGCAGCCTGGTACCTGGGGTGTATACTAAAGTGAGTAATCAATGGTTGAAAGTATCCATCAGAAATCAGAATTCTTATGAGTTGGATAATGCACTGGTATACAAAGTATCCAAGGAAGCAGGATCCAGTAATCAATCTAACTGCTCACTTTAGCAACAGACATATAAAAACCACTCAAGATGCCACATGGTTCACAAGAGAATGTAAACAATATTCCCTTGTTTGTTGTTGGAGATCTTTTCCTGCTTCAACTGGTCCACAACACCAGGCACACAGCAGGCCATACACTAGACCCCATCTTCACCTCTAGTGGTCGCATCAGATACAGCCACACAACGGAACTCACCTGAACCAACCACTCCATCGTCCAATGAAACATCACCAGCTCACAGACCTCCGCCCCCAGTCACCCCTATCAAAGGTCCACCAAGTAGGCTAGCTGGTACACTGAAACCTCAGAACCGCTGAACGACACTGTAAATGACTGGAAAGGAGATGGCGCACCAGCAAGAACATGACCTACAAGACCGCCTTCAAGAAAGCCCTCAACTCTACCACAGACAGTTGAGAGTATTGAAGAAAAACGCCTTAGCCTCAGGCATTGAATCAAGCTCCAATAACAACAAAGAGCTCTTCAACATCGTCAAAGAATTCTCCAACCCCTCAGGTGCAACAGACAACATAAACCCTCACAGGAACTCTGCGACAACCTTGCAAACTTCTTCCACGACTAGATCACCAACATATACAGAAACTTCAAACTCCAGCCAAGACCACCGACTTCTTCAAGCAGCCCAACAACCCTACTACCACCACAGATATCCAACTAACCGAATAGTGTCGGTTCGCCCCACAGGACACCGCCTCCATCATGAACTCGATCCACTCGGGGGCCCCAACCGACCCATGCCCTCACCACATCTTCAACGTAGGCGAAGCCAGAATCAGCCACATACTCACCACCTTATTCAACACCTCAACTGCTATGGCCACCTTCCCCAAGGACCGGAAACACCAGAAGTCAACGCCCTACTGAAGTAACCATTGACAGACCCCAGGGAATTCAAAAACTACTGACCGATCTCCCTGCTTCCGTTCCTGGCCAACGTATTAGAAAAAAGCCATCAACCAACAAATTTCCCCACATCTGGAATGGAACCTCCTACTCAACTCCTCCCAATCCGGATTCTACAACAACCACAGCACCAAGACAGCCCTCATTGCGGCTACCAACGACAACCAAGCCCTACTCAATCGAGGATAGACGGGCTCTGATCCTCCTCGACCTCTCAGCAGCCTTCTGTATAGTCTACCACCACACAATCATCACAAGACTGCACAACATAGGTATCTAAGGAGCCTCTTCATCGGAAGAACGCTAAAAGTCTGCCTTCACCTCCGAATCCAAGGAAATCATCTGTGGAGTACACCAAGGATCCTTACTCAGCCCCACCCTATCAACACTTAGATGACACCTCTGGCCAGCATCGCCAAAACCCACGGACTCAACATCCTATTCTACGCCGACGACACAACTCATCCTCTCCAAAGACATCACCAAAACCAAGACCAAGTTCCACAACTGCATGACAGACATCATAAACTGGGTGAAGGACAACTGAAGCTCAACATGGATAAGACAGAGGTACTGATTTTCAGAAACAAAAGCTTGGCGGCCCTCAGAACTCATACCTACTCCTACCCCCACTGACCATGCTCAGAATCTAGGCATTCTGGACATCAAGATAACCATGAAGTAATAAAGCACAACAACGGCGGACTTTAGGAGCCGCACCTCACCGTACCGTCTCTTCTATCTCCAAAAGATG